>OZ016553.1:7131481-9748527 GCA_963966675.1 Lasioglossum calceatum | reverse complement strand
GCTCCAATGAACACGTACCGAGGCCCGAGGGTCGAGCTCAAAGGCCTGAGCCCAGAACACAACAGTAGTGCAATAAACACCACCGGGCAAACACTCGGCCATCCAGGTATCTCGGCATGAAACCGCTAACAAGTGAATGCTAAGCTAACAAGTGAATGCTAAACTTGTTTGTTTCTTACAATTTCCTCACGGAAGTGACACGAGCTATTTCGCGGCGTTCTTCCGATTAAGAAAAGTCTAAACCCGATAGAAATCGGACTGTATGTAGTGGATTTATTCGTGAGAATTTCTTCGGAAAAGATATTTAAATACATTTCATGCCGAGATACCTGGATGGCCGCGGGTTTGCCCGCTCGTGTTTATTGCACCACTTGGACAAGGCTCCCGAGGCCCTCGTCGCTTCGTCGCTCTAGCAAAGAGTAGGGGCGAAAATGTATATAAATATTTTTTCCGAAGAAATTCTCACGAATAAATCCACTACATACAGTCCGATTTCTATCGGGTTTAGATTTTTCTTAATCGGAAGAATGCCACGAACTGGCTCGTGTCATTTCGGTGAGGAAATTATAAGAAATAAACAAGTTTAGCATTCACTTGTTAGCGGTTTCATGCCGAGATACCTGGGTGGCCGAGGGTTTGCCTGGTGGTGTTTATTGCACTACTATTGTGTTCTGGGCTCAGGCCTTTGTGCTCGACCCTCGGGCCTCGGTACGTGTTCATTGGAGCCTCGAGCCGGCCGTAAGTATTTGTGGATGTAGTTAATATTCGAAAATTAAAAACAAAAATTAAATCTGAAACCAATTGCAAAGTATCTATTTAGGTTCTTGACATATGGCAGTGTCACGTCTGCCGACGTGTTGCCATAGGTTATAAGCATAGTTAATAAGAGTAGGATATTGTAACAATAATTATTAATAATATTCGTTAGATATAAGTAATCATACTCCGCTCCGATCACCACATCCTATTCTCACGTCATACCATACCTTAATTCTTATCTTAACCCTTGTATAATAATCATATCTTAATGTATTCCCCGTAGCCGTATCACGTAGCATTCCCCGTAATCATTAATCGCACATCTCATAACATCCGACACATAGCGTAGACCATAAGACACCTATAAATTCGACCCTCCGATCCCAAAACGAGTTCAGTTCAGTTCAGTTGTTCAGTTCGATTCAGACAGTCAGTCTGACACTTTCGTCAAGACTCCAGCGAGGCTCGTCGCCTCCTGGATGTCCCGGTCAGGACTCCGACGAGTCCTCGTTCTCATCCGCCTTGTTACGCGCTTCTAATTCATTGTAATCTCAATTCGTACGCTACAAATATAATCCCAGTATTATTTTAATAAGTGAGTCTCGCTTAGTTCACCTCCTTACATCCTCGCGGTTGTGATACTCTCCTTTCGATTCACGTTCTACCTGTTTCTGCGTTTCCAACTCGCACGTCTGAGCTTACCCAGGCTCGGTGCATTCCTCTGGTTTCAACGGGAAACGCAGAAGCCTCTCTTTCTCTCAATATATTAGTTCGACGCATTCTCTAACACGAGTATCACACGCCGCGCCGCGCCGGTCGTCATTATCAATCGCGGAAGCTCGCGCGCGTCAACGGACGCGAAACGGAGGACAGCAGCCACGGGGTATTTCCGTCAGCCGAGGACCAGCAGCTACGTGATCTTCCCAGAACGAGTGTGGATCATCGTTTTCCCTACAGCGGCCCAACCGATTCGATTGCAGCCGTCAACGAGCAACGAGAGCAGTTCTCATCCGATTGTCCGATAAGTCGTTAAACATTTCCCTGCGAAGATTCGCGCCGTCCGAATTGTCTAGCTCTCGTCCGCCGCTTCGGGCGAATCTACTACCTGTAAGCGTTAAGTAGTATCCGCGTGTCCGCGAAAGTCGTGGTTCCCAGTCAGACGCCGGACGTACGTGCCGCGTGGACAAAAGGTTGTATCGCATTTGATCGTCCAGTAAGGGGAATGGGTCGCCGAACGATAATTTCGCGTAAGCCAGACTCCGGGACGTAACAGCAGATTTTTTAAAATAGGCTAAATGCTGATTTTTCCTAGCCTGGCCACGTCGCACTGTGGGGAAAAGTGACTTGCCTCGCTTCAAAAAGAAATAACTTTCGATAGAAATGTGGTAGAGCGATGAATTTTTTTTTAAATTAAAGCTGAAACTTTGCAGAATGTGGGAAAAATAGGGAGATTACGGTACGAACATATACTACATATCTAATTCATATTATTATACATTACAGCTACACAGAGCCTGCAGAAAGTGCCATTAATAATGTCAGCGATACGTCAAGTGATGACGGGATGTGAGGTGCTTCATGTGTTTCGTAACTTAAAACATTCAAATACTTTATTATTATTATTTATATTGTGTTGTATATATGAGAATACGATGTACATATGTTCAAATTAGTGCGTCATGAAATCATTTCAACGAAAACATGATTTCATTAATTTCTTGTCACAAAAATCGATTTCTTGAAAAAACCAGAGGTCGTAGAAAAATTTTGAGACCAGATTTGAAATCAGCGTGAAAAAATCTACGGGAAATGGTATATAGCAAAAATTAACAAAATTTTTTCTGCCCGTGCTAACGCAGAAACCACATTTTCTGGAAATTGTGAAAGTCTAACGAATTTTCTCAAGGTTAAAAACCGTTCGTACCGTAATCTCCCTATTTTTCCCGCATTCTGCAAAGTTTCAGCTTTAATTTAAAAAAAAATTCATCGCTCTACCTCATTTCTATCGAAAGTTATTTCTTTTTGAAGCGAGGCAAGTCACTTTTCCCCACAATGCGTCGCTCCGCCGCGCAGTGTCGTCTAGTGGGCGACAAAACCACCGGCGCGCTGAGTATTGTTGAGCGCTGACAAGAAGATCCCCGGGGGGGGCACAGAGGCAAGAAGGGTCCCCAGCTAACTCCGCCCATCCCCACCTCTGACGCTCCCGTCGTCGCCGCGTGACCACGCCTTTTCGGCTGCTACGTCACACGACGCGTAGTAGTAGGATTCCCGTATTTACGGGGGGCTACGGCGTTTCACGAATTACAGCCAATATTCAATGCCGTGAATACGAGGGAGAGAGAGAGAGAGCGGGAGAGAGAGAGAGAGAGGGGAGAGAGAGCGGGAGGGAGAGTGGGAGAGAGAGTGGGATAGAGAGCGGGAGAGAGAGAGTGGGATAGAGAGCGCTCTCTCTCTCTCCCGCTCTCTCTCTCCCTCTCTCCCGCTCTTTCTCTCCCTCTCTCCCGCTCTCTCTCTCCCTCTCCCGCTCTCTCTCTCTCCCGCTCTCGCTTCCGCTCTTCCTCTCCCGCTCTCTCTCTTTTACATCGTGACAATCTCAGCAGTGTTCTGAATTTTGTGCCTACGCCGCGCCGCGCCGCCCCGCCCCGTTGAAGTTCCCAGATTCGCTCGATTCTAGGAACTTGTGACTGCTGCGGCCAATAGAACGCTCTAGTCGAAATGGGGTGTGAGCCTAGGCCCGCCCCCTCCAAGCCAACCAATCGGGCGCGCATTCTTGCCTACGTCACCGCATTCCTGCCAGGGATCTTCTTGTCAGCGCTCAACAATACCTGGCCACGCCGCTCCGCCGCGCCGCGCCGAGGTTACGGTCTAGTGGGCAGCGACCTTAAAGGTCGCTGCCCACTAGACCGTAACCTCGGCGCGGCGCGGCGGAGCGGCACGCTGTTTGGCATTGCCTCCTATGTAGTACAATGGGAGTGCGCCCAGTATACCTGAGCGGCATAGCGTCGCAGCGCCCGGTAGCGCCGCGGAAAATTTGCGCCCACTAGACTGTACCGTCGGCAGGCGGAGCGCAGCGACGCGCCGTGTTGCATTGCCTCCTATGGAGTACAATGGGGGTGCGGCCACTGTACCTGCAACGGCGCGCGCCTGCACTCGGCGACAAAAGGGAATGCCTCGGCGAGGATATACACGCAGCAGCACTCAGCAGCACTTTCTATTGCACCGTTATTACAACGTTTAATGTTATATTGTTATAGATCGTTGAATTTGTCTCGATACCAGTGAGAATATTATGCAATAAAAAATATATGTTAATATTTAAAAAATTGAGGTGACCCCTTCAGTTTTTTATAAAAAATAATTTACTTTCAATTTTTTATATGGTGATTTGCAGAAAAGTGAATACTGAGCAACTTTTGTTGGAAACATTTTTTTGTCGGATCATCGGATGTAGAATATTTGGAAAATCGCGTTAGCAATGCTCATTTGTGGTGAAAATTCAAAGTGTCAAAGCGGCAAAGGAAAATTTAAAGTAGTTAAAAATTGTTTTTTAATATTTTGTCATTTGTTTGTCGTTGGGCGAAGCGGAGCTTTTCGCCCCGTTGTGGGGCAAGTTGTTCCTGAAAACTAAAATTTGCCTAAAATTAAATGGACAAACATTTCAGAGCTGCTTTGCCATAATCCTTTCTTGATGCTCATTAAAGACGGTTCTCTTTTTTTTGTATCCTATTGTAGTCTCTTGTCCATCTTTTCGTTTTTTAAGAAATCGGAACAAAGTCAGGTGGCAGATGTTGAAGTTTCTCGCGATTGTTGTTAATGAAAAGAAAAGATGCATACGCATACATTTGCTGTGGGGCAAGTTGTCACGGAACAGTGTCTTATGAATAATTTATGTAAATACGAATTTTGGTAAATTTTACAAATGACAATAAAATATATTTATCGAACATAATTATTATGCGTTTTTTCACGAATTTTATAATATGAACTTGTTAAAATTTTAGTGAATATCAACAAGATGTCTCGCTTACTGTCGCGAAGCAATCGTGATAAACTATACTGAAACCAAGAAACTAGTGACACATTAATTTTCCACTGATGACGTATGAGGAGGGAGATAAATGGAGATGGAGAGAGAGGGGGAGAAAGTGTGTGTGTGAGAGAGAGAGAGAGACTTTAAACCAGTAGACACAGTCCGAATTCTATCGGGTTTAGACTTTTCTTCATGGGAAGAAAGCCACGAACTGGCTCGTGTCACTTCCGTGAGAAAATTTTGAGAAATAAGCAAGTTTAGCATTCACTTGTTAGCGGTTTCATGCCGAGATACCTGGATGGCCGAGGGTTTGCCCGGTGGTGTTTATTGCACCACTTGGACAAGGCTCCCGAGGCCCTCGTCACTTCGTCGCTCTAACACAGAGTAGGGGCGAAAATGTATTTAAATATATTTTCCGAAGAAATTCTCACGAATAAATCCACTACAAACAGTCCGATTTCTATCGGGTTTAGACTTTTCTTAATCGGAAGAATGCCACGAACTGGCTCGTGTCACTTCCTTGAGGAAATTATAAGAAATAACAAGTTTAGCATTCACTTGTTAGCGGTTTCATGCCGAGATACCTGGAGATAGCTGGCCGAGGGATTGCCCGGTCGTGTTTATTGCACTACTATTGTGTTCTGAGCTCAGGCCTCGGGGCTCGACCCTCGGGCCTCGGTACGTGTTCATTGGAGTCTCGAGCTGGCCGAAAGCATTCGTGGATGTATTCGGTCTTCGAAAATTAAATATTAAATACAAATTGTATTCGAAGCTTCGAATACATTCTCGGCGAATACAAAAGTAGTTAAATATTTTTCGAATATAAGATACTTTTGTATTCGAACCTTCGAATAACGAATTCAAATATTGTATCTTATATTCGAATCGGTATTTAAATAGTTTTGTATTTAAATTGCCCAACTCTGAGAGAGACTATATATACTTTATCTCTATCTCTTCTCTATACAGGGTGCCGCAAAATTCCTGCACATCCCGGAAATCCTGCTTGTAAAAAATCAAAACCCTATAAAAAAATTGAAAGAATGCAGATGTCGCATGAAGGTTCTAAAGAGGCATCAGTTATATTTTTACAGTGCTGATATATTGTTATAATTATTGTTCATCAATTGTTTTAGATTTTATGGTTTGGTGCGCTGTAGCTAAAAAAAATGAAAACCGATTTTTTCGACGTTTTTTCCGCGAAGAACTAAGTTAACCTTAAAATTGTTGCGTTTCATTTATTCTGTTAGTCTATTAGGCACTAATAAACCTTGAACACATTATCAGTTTGATTAGTATTTCTACAGCACTAACATTACATCTGAAAATATTAATGAAGTACTTGAAAGCTAGGTTGGCTGAATCCGTTTGGCGTTTGACTATGGACCTGCGTATACTAAGTTCGAGCCCGGTCGTAGATTATATTTTTTTAAAATTTGATTAATTCTCTTTCTTATTAGCAACTATACAATAGTAAATGGTATTTTTTTAGAAATTCTTTTAAAAGCAATATTTGGATACTTAAAAAATAGTTTAAGGTAAAATACGCAATAAAAATAGTAGTCATGTCGATTTTTTTGAGGTATTTGATTTTTTACAAGCTGACTTTTCAGTTTAAAAATCTGAAACCAATTGCAAAGTATGTATTTAGGTTCTTGACATATGGCAGATTTTTTTCAGAATTTCTAAACATCATGAACTAGGGAAAATAGGCTAAATTCTGATTTTTCCTAGCCCTGGCCACGTCGCTCCGCCGCGCCGCGCCGCGCCGTGTCGTCTAGTGGGCGACAAAACCACCGGCGCGCTGAGTACCTGGCCACGCCGCTCCGCCGCGCCGCGCCGAGGTTACGGTCTAGTGGGCAGCGACCTTTATCCAACCTCGCGGCTCCCTGACAATCGTATCAGGTTCGTCCGTGCCTTTATCCAACCTCCTAGTGCAGGCATGGCCAGAAATAGCCCGCGGGCTAGGGATTCTCAACGAATACCCCCACTTTTCCCGGCCGCGCGTCTCGCTCCCCTTGGCGGCTGTAGTACTCGGAGCAACTACGGCCGCCAAGGGGAGCGAGACGCGCGGCCGGGAAAAGTGGGGGTATTCGTTGAGAATCCCTAGCCCGCGGGCTATTTCTGGCCATGCCTGTGCTAGTGGCTCCCCAACAATCGCATTGGGTTCGTCCACGTTATCTATTGTCTTCTACCAATTCGCTCGTGATACCTTCACCTAGTGGCTCCCCAATAATCACATTGGGTTCGCCCACGAAAACTGTATTATCCTAGAGGCTCCCTGATAATCGTATCAGGTTCGTCCTCGCAATCTTCAATTCCTAGCGGCTCCCCAACAATCGCATTGGGTTCGTCCGCGCTTACTAACAAATTAATATCCTATTCCTTGCGTATAAATACATCGCCGACCACTCGAGCTGCTCGCGGCCCTGGCTCGTAACATCATTAACGGTCATCCCTTTAATTTCATAATATTTTGGTCTGTCCAAACTCCTCGTACACAGATAGAGTTGCGCGTAAAATTATAAAAAAATTTAATTATATAGTTCTTTATACATCGTATCGATAAAAAATGTTTAATATTTTTTTGAAATATGTTTAATAATTATTTTCAAGTTTATTAATTGACCAACGTATTAACTCGATTTTGAATAAAAAAAGTAAATTTCCGATGCGCAATTTAATAAGTTTGCCTCATTATGCCTGAACAAAACTAGGATAAATCTTTCTCTTAAAGTATCCTTAAAGTGATGAAACAAACCCCGTTTGCCTATTTTTGCCTATTGAAAAGATATTAATAATATAGTACTGTATGTATTTTCATGCAAGACAGTTAAGTGCGAATACCCAGAATCAAGAAAGGCTATTTATATGAATCTGTTGTAAAAAATAGCTTGAATTAAGTTTATTTCATGTGTTAATAACATTTTAAAGTTAATAACAAATTGTTATTAACAAATAAATACATTTAAAAATAATTAATTATTATATATTAATTAATATATATTATGTATATTATAATTAATATATATTATTAATATATATATTGCATATATATTATTAAAATATATATTGCATATATACAGGGTGTTCAAAACCACCCGCCAGGGGGGGTTTTAAATTCTCACATAAGCATACTCAAAAATGTTTGCAATAAAAGTTGCACGGATTAATGGAGAACATATGTCAATGACCTTGTATTTGATCTTCGGATCGATTTTCAAGGTTATTTGAAGGTCAGTACCCATTTTAGCCAATCGCATTGTTCGTCGGAACCGATTAACGAAGCCATTAATCGAGTCTACGTTTATAATCCAGCGTCGTCGTACGATTCGCAAATCGCACAGAGCTCCGGCAAAACGAACGTCGCTGGAAGAAATATTACCCGGACGAGTATTATCGAGCCGTGTTACCGCAAGAGCACCTGATATTCGTCGGAATGGGGGAGGATCGGGCCGTGGACTATCCGTGGCAGAGTCCTCGTCATCCGACAATGACAAACGGCCCCGGACGTGTCGTCGAGCAATCGACTTTCCGAAACAACACGCCGATTAACCCATCAATGGGAATTACCGCTTTAATTGTCCCGTGGGTGTTCACGGGATTACGCCCGACCCGGCAGTTTTTCACGCTGACGGAGAAGATCGCGACCTTTCCGGCCGGTCGACCGGAACAAATAAGCGGATTAATAAATTAGTTAATGGTCATGACGATGAATCGACCGATTCCGGACAGGAAGTCCGCCGACTCGAAGGAAACGTCGCGCGTCGTCGAGTCACGTGCCGGTCCAGTCGTGCTGAATTATCTCCCAGCGAAGACGTTCCTAATATCGATTTTATACCATACTAGCTTTCCCTCGCCACGCGTTGCTGTGTCACAGTATTTTTTAAAGACATGAACGTGCTGAACGTGTTTGTGATAATGTATTTCGTTCAATTCCATTTCGCTTTTCGCGTTGCTCTGTAGTTCTCTCTCTCTCTCTCTCTCTCTCTCTCTCTCTCTCTCTCTCTCTCTCTCTCTCTCCGACTCTCTCTCGATATCCGAGAAATCATTTACAACAGTTTCATGTGGGCCTGTGTTGATAATTTAAGAAGTACATTTTGTAGATCTGTTTCAATTGTGTGTAAAAGTTTCATCGAAATCGGTTAAAAATCATCACAAATTGCAATTTCCACCATCTTTGAACGTTTGTAGCTTATTGGAACGTCGACCGATTTTGACGGAATTATTCAGAATATGTTTAATGTACATAGATTTACAAAACGTATGTTTCACATTTTCAATATAGGCTCAACTAAAAAAGAAAAAATTTCTTTTCGTGTCCTGTGGTAAACTAATCGCTCTAGCTTCCCAAAACAGCTCAAATCGTATAGTCCAATATTTTAAAAGTTATCGTCTTTTTACGAGTGTCCAAATACAGGGTGGTCATTTTATCTGAAGACATTGAAATATCTCGCGAACTATGCATCGGATCAAAACAAGTGGGTAATGAAAGTTGTTTGTTGCGAAGGAGGGCATCCAATGATACCAAACTCGACCCCCCACCGCAGCCCCCTGGGGGTGGGGGTGGGGGAAGATAAACAAATTATATGGGAACCCCCATTTTTCATTGCAGATTTGGATTCCCCAGAAGAAAATACACAAATTTGACCTAGGAGTTTTTGCATTTTGGTTCACAGATGGCGCTGTAATGGACAAAAATCAAAATGGGTAAAAAATCGTTGAAAATTAGGGATATCTCGAGAAATACACATCAGATCAGAAAAATAAAAGTGGACGTATTTGATATTTTGAAAAATGCTATTCAACAACATCATAATTGACCCCCCACGCCACCTCCTGAGGGTGGGAGAGGGAATTATTTCAACATCTTCAATGGGAAACCCTTTTTTTATACCAAATCGCGTTGCGTATAAAAAGCAGTATGTACTACTTTTTCCTTTTTCATGTTTTTCTAATAATTTATATTTGCAAGAGAAACGCTGGCTAGGAATAGTGTGAACATCCTGTAGTAGATCCACACAACGTGCTCTTCAAATTTTCAATAAAGGACCACCCCAAAAAAATTGCGAAATGCAACTGTTAGTATTTCCTCTGCAATTCCGACCAATTGCAATTTTCCACCAACCTTTCTACACGTCATGTGGTCAATTAATTGTACTCACTTTTCAGAATATTAAACTCGCAGGGTCCAATGTTAAACAAGCCACCGGTTAGTGGGGTGTTTAGCCCGAAACGTCGGGAAAAACTATTTTGGCGTTATTTAAAGGCTCAACGTAATAATGTAGTAGGTCGTTGAATTCGCTTATTATCGTCAGCTGTAACATTATGAAATCAAAAACCTATTGTTATATTTTGTTATAACGTTTAAATTCCTTAACAACGGATTCGCCATTGGCACGACGAACTCTGAAAACTTCTAGTTGATAGCTTTTTAAATAGTTACAGCGTGTTATATTCTTCCTATGGTAGAGCCGGTTCCGGCGACCGGCAAAATTTCAAATGGAACAGAATTTTTCCGGCGACCGGCCCACAGTGGGCTGGATCGAGAAATTTAGTGACATTTTGTTATAACTCTTGAACCATAAGAGATATCGGGATGAAATTTGCACTAAAATTCATTAAAAAAATAGTCAATTTTAACTGTAAACAAATAAAATTTTTTCTATTTTGTTAAACAATAATTGTTAATTAATTTTCATTGATTTTTTTAATTAAAATAAAATTGTTTAAGTATAATCTTCTAAACTATTTTTTACTTACTAAATATGTATTTTATATTTACATTTCATACATGTAATGTTTTATGGAATACGTAAAATATAAATTCGAGAAATCTTTTTATAATCAACGCATACAACATGTACCGAGGAGGTAAAAACGCCTCACAAGCGTGTCAAAAGATATTTTCTATAATAATTTACAATAATTATAAATAATTTTTTCAATTTAATTGTTTTAAAATCATGTCTTTTCTATATATTACGACCTTTGTTATTTCGTATTATTTCATGTATGTGTAATGTGTTTATAAAAGTTAAAAATATCAACAAAAATATAACAAATATAAAAGATAAGCCAATTAATCTTACCAAAACGTTTTTAAATTGATGTTAACAGGTAAACTTTTGGTCAATTTGTTATAATCACCCACACCTTTTGAGGACTTTTTTAACGTAAAAAATAAACCTTTATTTTTACGTAAATTTTCCATTTTTCGTAATTAATATCTAAATGATAAAGACACGATGTTAAATGCAGAAAATAACTAATACGTACAATATAACAAATGCTTATGCGTCACTGTCCTTACCAAAATGCCAAATTTATATATTTATGTATATATATATTAATAATACAAATGTCAATAGAAACACTTAATAAACTAAACACATAATAAACACTTATAAACTACACAAAAAACACAAAACTTAAACTGTAAGACTTAAATTGTAACTTTAAACCGAACTTAAACTGTAGAAAACGTAAAAAACTAAAACAAAACATTTAAATATGTAAAAGTTCTCTCAATATGGATCACTGTGGTTTCTCCAAAGATTTTGTTTCAACTAAATGCAGACAGAACGGTGGATTTTAGTCGAAACCTTATCTGCAGCATAGCATAAACATTTCGCGTCTCGATATTCTAAACAGTTCGTTAGAAGAGTCTCTCAATTGTTAACTATTATTCAATGACAGATATATACTTATCCAAAAACAGTGATACTCACTAAGAAAAACTAAGAAACTCTTATTCCAGTTATATTATTACCGTTCATTATATTTTTAACAATAAATTTTTTTTTTATTTAATTAATCGTTAAAAATTACATACTTGTTTTAGGTAGGTATGAACTATTAATGGAATTGCAAAAATATTCATATTTTGATGGTATTTAAGTACTATATGTGAGTTGCTATGCGTCAGGTGACACGTCCCGAAAACTTTAAACTATATCATAATTCGTAAGGTCGGATCGGGTCGGACGAGATTTTTGTGGGGATATGTAGAGGAAGGTCTAATGAAAATGATCTGATTTATCCGATGAGGTCCAGTGAGGTCCTCTAAAAGATACACCTTGCTATTTCTAAGAAAGTATATAGATTTTATTCATTTCATTAAATATTAATTTTTAATAGATTGCGAGCAACCATCCTCAACAAACAGCGTTAATTGTTACCGCAAAGGACTGTTTTTCATTTACACCAAAGACCCAGAAGAAATATTAAATAGAGTAATCAGGACACCTCGACGAAAAGAAGCAATTTTTCGCTGAAAAATACTGCATCCCAAATGTCTATCTTTGTGAATTTATATTAACTATAGTTTTTGTGGACGAACATTAATATTTCAGCTTCGATGTTAATGGACATTTAGGAAGCAATACAAATTTATTAGAAATCAATATGAGAAGGTATGTTCTCTCGTGAAGTGTCACTAAATTTCTCGATCCAGCCCACTGTGCGGCCCGGCTCTTGCATAGGCATCTCCTGAGGTGTAGAGGGGAGTAGAAGGGGAAAAAAGGTTCTGGGGAACCCCTGTGGTGAGCCGGGGGACCCCTGGGGTTAGACACGATCTCCGGCGCGCGGCGTTTGGCCTTTGTGCGAGCCTCGGAAAAGGTCTAAAATTATTGTCCGGCCGGCGTGGCCCAAACTAAATGCTGTCCCCCCGCGGGACGGCGCCGGTGCCGGCCGGCCGGGGCAAACTAAACAGTCCCTTATGCGACGGCCCTTTATGTCGGATCCCTTTGACCATCGGCTTATACCGCGCCGGAGAGACCAACCGGGGAGGCGAAATTGTTAAGGAAAATCGAGTCGAGACGAGGAACGGACGCGGGCTGGGTTGGAACGCGGGACGAGTCAGGCCAGGCCGACAGAAGAATACCCGAAGAAGACGACGACGACTCACGGATGAAACGGCGAGATATCCGAAGAAACTGCCGGAACCGGGAGGGGTGTGCTCGAGATGGAAATGAAAGGAGACGATCAGGGATGGAAAGACTGCGCGAGGCGAAACCCGTCCGACAGAGCTTTCTTTGGACTCTGCGGAGTCGCGAGCTTCTCACGACAAAAGCCCCGCGCTTTCTAATCTATTTTCTCTCTCCGCCGCGCCGCGCTGCGCCGTGGAATCAACCGGAGAATTCCATCCCCGATCCGATTTCTTTCCCATTTTTCTCGGATCCACGCAATCAAATTAATTTTCCGCGACTTCTCCGACGATCCTCCGCCGTTCGGACAAGGCCTAATTGCTCGCTCTAATTACGACATTCATGGGATCCGGCTGGTCTGACGTAGAGCCGCCGGAAAGTCCAGGAAATAGTGAAGAGCTCTGTGGGAGACGGAAGTGTCTGCACATTGGCAAATAATTGACATTCCTATATGATTATACAGCAGACTTAAACACTTTTTATTTCGAATAAGAATTATTACATGATTTGAATAATTATTTTAAATACTTTATTATTTTTATTTTTCAAATAACACAATATTTATTTTCATTTCAAATAATATGTTATTAATTTTTTTCTGCAATGACACTTGTAACGTTCACATGCAGCTAGGATGGTGAACGTTCCGAGAGACAACACCATAGTGCTGTCTCTCTCGCTCCACTAGTGAGCGCACCCCTCCTTATTGCACCGACGCGACGGGCTTAATGCCCTCTCCCTCGCTCCAATGACCGAGCATACTCTCTCTCTCCCACCTTCATACTACACCTGCAGTACGCCAAACTAGTACGTTACCTGCGTCTAGTTGCCCCTTTTACCATTTTCCTTCTCGCAAGTAAAAACGTGCAGCGTAGGATAGGGGAGGTGAAGACCTCCCGCTGGGACTGATCAAATTGGATAAGATCTCTCCTCGTAACTGAAATCTTCTGAGTGCTGCTTACTCGCGCACAACGAAGACATAAGTTAACGTATTGGACAAGATCCGACCCCGTTAGTTAATACCTTCTGAGTGCTGGTTACTCGTGCGCAACGAAGGTGTGACCTAACGTACTTCAACCTCATGGTTCATGAAGACCATTAGAAGACTACAAGGAACATCGCCACTGTTGGGAATAATTTTTGTTCTTACGTTGGTATGAATGATAACCAATGAAAAATCTGTAAATTGGTTGGTATGAGTGAGATTGAATTCAGAAGTAAGAAAAGACGTTGTAGAAATTAAAAGTCAAGTTGTATCCCCAGATAGCACAAATACGTCTTAAACAGGTCTTAAAAACGTCTGGTGTCGGACATTAAGACGTCCTACCGATGTCATGAATGTCCTGCGAACGTCTTCCGAACGGCCTCCGAACGGCCTCCGAACGGCTTATGTTACAAAACTGTACGTCCTAAAAACGTCTTAAGCATGTCCATTAGACGTCTAAAAAACGTCTTTTAGACGACTTTAAGACGTCTTTTAGACATTCGTAGGACATTCAGGACGTCTTGTTCAAATTCACGAAAAAGTTAAAAAAAAATTATAATTTATATGTAATACTTCTACTTTCTATGCACTGCTTGAGGGAATATTCCATTTTGTCTTCGAAAGGAGATTATTACAATTCAGAAATTTTTATGCAGTTGGCGGGACTCGAACTCGGGACCTACCGTTTACTTGATGATGTGCTTCCTCGCTGAGCCATGCGAACCTATATGGTTACATTCATTATTTTTTATTGTTTTAGGCTCAAATCATATAATTATTAGAAGAGATAAACTTCTGTTAAAAAAATTTTTTAGATAAAAATAAACTACTTTTTTAAAATGAAGCATAGTATTAGTATATTAACGACTAAGAGATATATATGTATATTTTCCCAAGTACATACTTCAATCGTACGTAAGCACAGAAATACATACCATATACCATGTATTTGCTAAATAAACAAAAACATATTATTGTGAAAAACATATTGTTATAATATACAGGGTGTTTCACGTAATTTTTTCAAGCCATAACTCCGTTACTAATGCATTTACGAAAAAATATCATAAGAGAAAGATAAATGGTTCCAAGAGCACTACAATTCGTAGGCCCTTAGATTTTTTTAGGTGCAACTGTGCATGTGCAATTAACAATTCCATCATTTCTTTAAATAGAAATGCATATTTTTTGTTACACTAATCGATTCCTCTGTTCATTCTACGTAAAAAATTATTAACGTACCATAGCAAAAAAATTAATAGTTCCCGCGATATTTTCAAAACCTGCCTTTATTGAAGAAGATACTCATTACTTTTCGTACACAACTTACGACGAACTTATTAATCTTATAGTTCAATCACATTGCGTAAGACGTAAGAGCTACGATTATTTTTCGTGCAACTACTTTGTCGCACATAATAAGAACATTAATTAATTAATTAATATTCTTAGAATATAAATGTATGTCGATTAAGTGACACACACGAATTCAAATAAATTAAAAGTAAACATTTTACTTCCAATATAAATAAAGATTTATTTTATATTCGAAACCAATATTTCATTCGTAATATGAGAGGTGTGTATGTCTTCCAGCATATTCTGGAACAAATATTTTTCCATGATAAACAAAATATTTCCTGCATATTTAATAAAAATGTTCTATTTCTAATATTAAATAAAGATTCATTTTATATTTAGAAAAAAATATTTTTCTTGTAACATGAAATAGATATATATTTCCTCCTTATTTAAAAAAAAGAATTTGTTACGTATTGTAAAATAAATATTGTATGTATATCTGAATATTAAAAACAGTTTGGATCTCTATTTAATACTACATGAATGTGTATACAATATTTTGTGCTGCTAGATGTAATCATCCATGTGTTTATAATAAATGATATTTTGACAAAATATTTTCATTATCATTGCAAGAAATAGGAAACATTAGAACCAACATTTTAATCATTGCATAGCAAAATGATCCCTGTCATAACATCTCCAAAAAATTGAAGTGTGAAATAAGGCGTCTGAAATGAAACGTTTTAAAAACGCCCGCAAAAGGACGTCTTTAAAACGTTTTATTTCAAACGTTCAACGGACATCCCGCAAAAAACGTCTTTAAAACGTCTTATTTCAGACGTTAAACCGACGTCCCGAAAAAACGTCTTTAAAACGTCTTATTTCAGACGTTAAACCGACGTCCCGAAAAAACGTCTTTGAAACGTCTTATTTCAGACGTTAAACGGACATCCTGAGATAGACGTCTTTCCAGGACGTAGGACATTAGACCTAAACTGGACGTAAAATGGACGTTTTCAAGACGTCCTGTGCTATCTGGGCAGTAGCAAAACTAAGATGCGACAATGGTCGTGAATATATAAATCAAAAAACACTTGAGTGGGCAAAAACCAAAGGAATTGAGTTGGACTGCACAGTCCCATACACACCCCAGCTAAATGGGGGTGCTGAAAGGATGAACAGAACTCTGATGGAAAAAACCAGAGCACTACTGTTCGACTCAAGTATGGAAAAAGAAATGTGGGGTGATGCACTGTACACAGCCAACTATCTAATAAATAGAACTCCCACGTCAAGAACTGATAACACGCCATTTGAAAATTGGAACAAAAGGAAACCAAACTATGAAAGAATACAAATATTTGGCTGCGTAGCATATGCAAAAGAATTGGGACAACTAAGAAAGTTGGATCCCAGAAGCAGAAAGTACAAATTCGTAGGATATGCACCAAACGCATATAGGTTATGGGATAATGAAGCAAGGCGAGTTGTACTAGCAAGAGACGTAAAGTTTGCAAGTGAAAAACAAAAAGAGAAACAACAAACTATAAGCCTGGATCTCTTAGAAAATAGTGAAGATGAAGAAGAAGAAACACACGAAAGAAAAAGATTTTCCAACAATAAGGAAACAAGTATTAAAAATGGAACCGAAGAGAACAGAGAAGAAAATGAAGGAGATGAAATGCAAACAGATAAAGAAACAAATAAAGAAAATAAGATTAAAAAAGATGAAGAAAAAGCAAAAGAAAATCCGAAGATGGAAGAAACATTGCCAAGACGATCAGAAAGGGAAAGAAGAGAGCCACAGAGATATGATAGCTACGGATACCTAACATACGAACAGGCCATGAACAGCCCTGATAACAAACAATGGAAAGAAGCAATAGAAGAGGAGAAGACATCGCTGGATCAGAACAAAGTATGGGATATAGTCGACAAAAAAGAAGCAAAAAATAAAACTATTCTCACTAGCAAATGGGTACTGAGAGTTAAAGAAAATGGAAAATACAAGGCAAGACTTGTAGCAAGAGGATTTGAACAAAAATACATGGAAAACTATCTAGAAACGTTCAGTCCTGTAGTATCCATAAGTGCACTGAGAACAATCATCGGGTTAGCAGTGAGAGATGGAAAACAAATAATGACCTTTGATGTAACGACAGCATTTCTACACGGAGATCTCAAAGAGGAAATATATATGGAAGTGCCTGAAAGTTATCACGAGGATAACACAAAACTATGCAAACTACGGAAAGCGTTATATGGGCTTAAACAGGCTCCCTACGCTTGGTATCAAAAATTCACTGAGTTTTTGAAACAACATGGTCTAAACTTTAAACAGACGAAAACAGAACCTTGTGTCTTTATATCTGAAGCTATATAAAGGAATCATATTAGCACTATACGTAGATGATGGAATTATAATAGGAAAGGATAAAAATGAAATAAAAACTTGTCTTAGGAAAATTGGTAAGCAATTCAAAATTACTGTAGAAGAAAAACTAATCTCTTTTTTAGGTATACAATTCGAGTGGAAGGGAAAAGACGTAACCCTGTTTCAAAAACAATATGTTTGTTCGGTTTCGCGACTTCACATTCGGCACTCGCGATCTTCGCCATAAATCAGACCCCAACCATCTGCCACTCCGCGCGGCAATCGGTCCAAATTTATTACTCGAACCGTAAGTTCGAAATTACCATCGGCAAGGTCGAACGTTTTTAACCAGTTTATGGTTACAACCCTCGTGTCTGGCATCCCGGGGTCCGAGCCCGATGGTCGTCCATCCGCTCGGGACAAGGGGACCTAAAAATTGTACGGCCACGTGCGGGCCACTTGGGTCTTCCCGTCACGCTGCACCGGGGTCCCGTTACGCGACATCCTTACGTAATTTCCCCGAGTGACTTGGGGGTGAGAACTTCCACCTCCACCGTGGAGGACTGTCCGGAAGACCCTCCTCCCTCAAGTCAATCGGCTAATGAGGACGACCCTGTCAAACTTTAGGACCCATCCCCTCGAGGATTTTTCTCACCAACGAGGTGACCAGCGCGAGCGGACCCAGGAGCAGCGTTAGATAGTCTTCTCGTGTCATACAGAGATCATCGTGATCCCAGCCTCTTTCGTGAACTTAGAATCGTACGCAGTCCACCGCTCATCAACCTTCGGATCCGGTTACCCTAGATTAATTTGGCGGGTAACAATTCGGTGACACGGCGAGAAACGCGTCCACATCGGGAGCTCAAAATTTACAACTTTGAGTGAGGTGCCAAACGAGACCGCGCATTGATTACCGACAGTCACGACGAAACAATGTTGGTAAAGTACTAAATCAATACAGGATGGAAAATGCAAAAGGTTCAGACGTTCCCATAAAACAGAACAATTTACAAAAAGGGAATAAAGAAGAAGAAAATAACAAAATCTTTCCATATAGGGAATGCGTAGGTAGCTTACTGTATTTGAGTACAAGAACAAGACCTGATATAGCTTACGCTGTAAACTATGCGAGTAGATTTGTAGATACCAAGTTGGAAGGTACAGTAAATATTATAAAAGAAATAATGCGATACTTAAAAACAAATAGTAACGTAGGTATAGGTTTTAAGTACAATAAGACAAATAACACAAAAGAAACATTAATATGTTATAGCGATTCTGATTTTGCAGGCGATATACAGACTAGGAAAAGTACAACCGGTTTGGTTATAATGTTTGCTGGTGGACCTGTAAGTTGGTGCAGCAAGAAGCAAACTCTAGTTACTTTGTCGAGCACTGAGGCTGAGCTCGTAGCAGCAACTGAATGCACAAAAGAAATAATGTATCTAAAATCTCTGATAAAGGAACTAACTAATAAAGAAGTAGAAGCAAAACTCTATATAGACAATCAGAGTACGATACATATAATAAAAAACGGAATATCAAATAAAAGGTGCAAACATATAGATATAAAATACTGTTATTTACATGACAAATATAAAGAAGAAGAAGTAGAAGTAGAATATTGCCCAACTGCAGATCAGCCGGCTGACATACTAACAAAGCCATTAGATAAAATCAGATATATGAAATGTAGAAATAGGCTATGTGTAAATATGTGTATATAGTATTAGTTTTAAGCTTCAATAATATTGGTATTCATAGTATTAGTTTTAAGCTTCAAAAATTAAGGGGGTAGGATACCTAGAAATCTAACTAGAAGGAACTAGAATCTTACTAGATTTTGAATTCAAACGTGGATTTACGCGCCTCGGTTTTTCGTCCTTATTTGAGCAGATTTTGGGCTGGGCGAAGGCTCATTCTAAAGAGGAAGGTTAAATACGGCGCGCTCAACTCATTATTTAACGAGATTTGGTTTATATCTAATATTATGAGTGCCCAAAGTAGAGGAAAAATCGAGAAAAACCACCGCAGATTTCAATGTATTTTTCTGTCTCATAGAGACTTTTTTGACTGAAATGATGAGTTTTGCGCGCCGTGATGAACCTTCCTCTATCAAATGAACCTTCGTGCAGCTCAAAATATGCTCGTATAAGGACAAAAAACCGAGGCGCGTGATTTCATCCACATAGCAGAGATTTCCCCATGTTACATTCATGATGACAGAGGTCCTCTCTGATACGGAGCAAGTTCAGAGCCAATTTTAGTTCAGCTAGTTTAGACGAGATGGCGCCTAGTCAGGAGGACTGTCAACCAGTGCTGCGATATGTTGCAACATTTCACGCGCATGCGCTGTTGTCAACTTGGAATCATAGCAAAACTGACACAGACGAGGTATTCTCGTCGGTGGCACTAATATTAGTGCGACCTGCCCTGTATAAACGGCATTCGCAACGAGCTGAATAGAATATGGAAATAGCAAGCAACTCCATCTTGTGTTCATTAGACATTTGCGTGTTTATCAATGTTACCAAATTGTTTTTCTGCACAGAGGTTCATAGCACTGATTTTCTAGTTAGATTCGTAGGTATCCTACCCCCTTAAGGAAGTGTGTTGGGAATAATTTTTGTTCTTACGTTGGTATGAATGATAACCAATGAAAAATCTGTAAATTGGTTGGTATGAGTGAGATTGAATTCAGAAGTAAGAAAAGACATTGTAGAAATTAAAAAGTCAAGTTGTATCTAAGAAATAAAATTAAAAACAATTAACATTAAAATCTTCAACAGCCACTGCCACTGCCCTCCCTTGAAAACTTCGTCTAAATCCCCTTTTTCCGTAACTAAAATAATATTTAGATTCCAACCAAGTAAATTGTTAATACGTAGAGTCATCCCCTTTTATTTTAAATACTCTTATTTTTCTTTATTTAATTATTAATACTTTTCTTATTTTTTCTTTATTTAACTTGTTTCTTTCTTATATATTCTTATCTATTTCTTATGTGTTTAACATCAAATAAAATTATTGTTTATCTTGAAACTTGCATCCAAGCTCGATGAACACCACCTCTTTGGTCCTCCACTGCGATATCGCGAATCCCTCTACGGGAACAGGTTACCGCTCGTCTGATCCCGTGCCAATGTTACTGATGCTCCGCAAGGAAAACATCGCGACGTAACACACTATTCAAATAAAGTAATAAATTCACCCCAAGAAGAAGTTGTCGAAGTAACTAAATGAATTATTAATTTTTTTAGTTTAACAATTAAAGTTCAACCGCATTCGCTTCGAGAATTGTTATGTAAATCTGACGCAGTTAACGATGTTGACGAAATGTTCACGAAGTAAACAGAATTTCGAAGAGTACGAAAGATGGAACGAAGAATTATTTGAATTTTGTTCGATATTCAAATAGTGTGAAATAATTTTGACAAAATTATTTGGCTGTTCAAATAAACGAACATGTATTATTTTAAATGGTATAGTCACCTAACGTTATTATCTCAAATATCTTTGTTGTTTGCAAAGGTGCATTGAATGTCTTGAGGACAAAGTTGAATGGTGAAATGACTACACCTACATACGACACCAAAACAATTTTTGTTTTTATGTCATTTATTTTAGAGATATCAAAGTCCCCTGCATTTTTTAAAAATGGAACCACACTTTTTTAATCATCTACAATGATAGTCATTACTCTTTCATTGCGAATTCGGTGACTATAATTACTTAAGGTCATTCAAGGTCACGGACGTTGTAAATTACGTTTAAAAGTCACAAATGCATAAAATCCGCTGTCTAATAATAACAAGCAAAAAAATCAATTTGTTTGGAATTTTGATTTCCTCCACAGTGCCTCCACAGTTCCTCCACTATTGATGATTTTTTTGCAAACGATCTAAATGTTGTTGAGAACATTTCACGCCAATGCGTTTTTGTTCTACAGTTCTACAGTGACGCGATTATGGTTTTACGTCAAAAATGGCAAAAGGTAGTCGATCAAAACGACACATACTTGATTTAATAAACTTCATTTAGAATATGGAAAAAGCTTGATTCATTTGTGCATTAAAATACGAAGAAATTTTTTCCGCAACCTAATATTTGCCAGGAGTACTGCGGCATACCTACTACGCCTAATGGATAAAACAGACCAAAACGAGTATGCACGTGCTTCTTTTCCCTCGACTATTCCTTCGTAGGCGTTTGTGTGGCGGCGTCGGGCGGGGTTAATTGTGAAATTGACCTTAATTATCGGTCTTCCTGGATAGTCCATGCCTTCCGTACCAATTATCTAATTTCGAACGGATGGCAATGTTGCAGGTTAATCCGGTGGTACCTGCGATTACGTCTTCCTTTGAAGGAGTAGCTTTGCTCGACGATCTACAATCTACAAGGCTCTTACGCGTTACGTAAAACGTCGAGGAGCTTTCCACCCCTTGATTCTTCGAAAGCTTTTCAGTATTCAGTGTTCACGCGCTAATGTTATCTCGTTAGTTCTATCTTTCCCGTCGCTTGGTCGCTCACTAGAACGCCCCGCCGCCCCTCCGGCACCGCCCGCCTCCGCTGTTTTGGGTTTCTTCTATGTAGTTTATACTTCTATGTATGTTTTACATCACGCATGGGCAAATTTTTGCTAGATTGGAGGCATTTTCAAGACATACGGCACTACGGCTGCCACGGGGAGCGAGACACGCGGCCGGGAGAAGTGGGGATATCCCTTGAAAATTCCTCTGATCGAGCAAAAATTTGCCCATGCGTGATATAAAACATAGAACTATGAACTACATAGAAGAAACCCAAAACAGCGGAGGCGGACGGTGCCGGAGAGGCGGCGGGGTGTTCTAGGGTGCGACGACCTTAACGCGGCCGTTTCCAAAGGCCTCTGGAAAAATTCGTTCATATTTTCGTATCTGTCGGAATTTTTGATTCATTTTTTAACGCGTTCACTATTTTGGGAGTCACTGACGACACACACACACAGGATCGTCTAGGTGAAAATTTCACTTTTGAATCCTTTCATAGGAAAAGAAGGAGGGACCCTCGTTTTTCGGAATTTAATTCGTGAAAATTAAATTTTTTTATGTTATTATAAACTAAATTAAGTTTTTGCTTATAAATATGAATATTATTTGAGTGAATCTTACTATTCAGACTAAATCCGGAACGCCGCGCCGCGCCGTTTAGCGGTGACGTCACAGCGAAGCTGTTTCGCTTTGTTCTATGTATAGGTGGTGTGTCGGTTAGGGCCGGCATAGGTCGGTGAAGAAAGATCCGTGGAAACCGTCCAAGTCGTTCTTTATTGTTTCATATTTATACACATAATAAGCATACGATTACATCGTATTATTAGGTACTAGATCATTATATATATATATAGATTTATTTATATATATATACAGAGAGATCCGTTTAAATAAGAACACCTAAATATCTCTTCAGGTTATTGTGATCCGAAAAATATTTGTTACGTAATGTGCATGGTGTCAATGGACAAATATCTGGCACGAATATTTTTTTCCGAGGGTCATTTTTTTCGGAGTTGTCAAAGTCATCGATGTTTTGTGGTACATAACGACATTTTTTTTATAGCATCGTGTAACTGATCGAAAAATACATTCAGATATGTATAATAACATGACATTGACCTTGATCTGAAGGTACTTTAATTTTGGAAGATCAAGGTCATTTCAAGGTCATGTTATTATACATATCTGAATGTATTTTTCGATCAGTTACCCGAAGCAATAAAAAAGTGTAGTTATGTACCAAAAAACATAGATGACCTTGATAACTTCGAAAAAAATTACCTTTGGAAAAAATATTCTTGCCAGATATTTGGTCCATGGACACTATGCACATTACGTAACAAATATTTTTTGCATCACAATAACCTGAAGAGATGGACCACGCAAAGGAACGCCAATTTTCGAAGATCAAGGTCATTTCAAGGTCATGTTTTTATAAATATCTGAATGTATTTTTCGATCAGTTACACGATGCAATAAAAAGAAAATGTGGTTATGTACCAAAAAACATCGATGACCTTGACAACTCCGAAAAAAATGACCCTCGGAAAAAAATTTTCGTGCCAGATATTTGGTCCATTGACACCATGCACATTATGTAACAAATATTTTTTGCATCATAATAACCTGAAGAGATATTTAGGTGTTCTTATTTAAACGGACCTCCCTGTATATACCCAGATTGCAGCCGACGTCTCATAGACGTCTGTTTTATGTCGTTTTAAGGTCTGAACGTCTTACGTCCAAAAAAGACGTCTTTAGAACGTCTATTTGGAGACGTCGTTTTTACGCCTGAAGTCTCCAAGACGTCTTTTCGGAGATGTCGTCTACGAAGACGTCTAACAGACGCCTAAACTACGTCTAAAAGACGTCTGAAGACGTCTCCGAGACGTACCGTTTTGTAACTCAGTACATTCAGCAGACTTTTGGGAGCCGTTCGGAAGCCATTCAGATGTCTTTCAGACGTCAGAATGTCTTGCGGCAGGAGTCTTACACATGTCTTTGAGATGTCTCAGTGCTACCTGGGCATATATATCGAGCATTCTGTACAATAAATAAAGACTCTAGAGCATTTTAAACATAACATGGCGCACCCTCTTGCGATTGCCGTCGAGTGTACAATAATTTAACGAGTTCCCCATATGTATATCATCATTTCCAAAATACTCGTCGGGCGCTGTGACTGCAACAGGCAATTCGATCCGAGGATATATATACAGGACATCGTGTTCTCTCTTTCGTCGAATCATTAAACAAATCTTTAACGGTTACCCCACTCGTTTCTATCGGATAATCGCATCGGCGCGGCGCGGGAAGCTGCAGGTTTTAAAACATGTCGAACGCGTTTATTCGCCTTCGCGGACATCGAGGAGACATGCATATTGTACGTAACACTCTATATAAAATTTTACCATACCACCTGTGGGCTGCGCAGCTCGATATCGCGTCCCTGAAGTCGAATCTTGTTCCATTCGACTCGTATCTCCATCACCTTAATTCGTCTATACACTATTTGGTAATTATTTATTGTACAAAGAGGCACTCCTCTCCGACTTTGATGAAATTAACCCTTTGCACTCGGAGCTATTTCAACTCGAAAATTAAACATTTCTTCCGACCTAGAATAATTCCATTCTGTACTATTCTTTCTATTTAATGCATATACTTTTTCGTGTACATATACAGTGAACCACGAAAGTATTTGAACACACTTTAAAACAGTATAACTTTTTTATGATCGGACCAAGCTACCTGATGTTTTGCAAGCAATTAGCAAAAAAGCATTTTTCACAACTTTTTTATTTCGGCCCTCAATGAAAATTTAAAATCTAGGTTTTAATGTTAGGAACTCCCTGGTTAAAAAGGTATGCGTATGTAAATGTGAGTGATTTGAACCGTTTGTAATGGGTAAAGACGCCGCTATATTCTATATCTATCAGAAATCTACGTTATTGACATCACCGCGTGCTTGCACTGCCATCTATCGGTTCCGGGTTGGTATCCGAGTACATGCCAACATGACACGACGCCCTTACCAGTCAAAAACGCTTAAAATCGATCAACTCTAAACACGGATAACTTACGAACTAGTGAATTCCTTACATTTTAAAACTTGGATGTTCGGCATGTTTTCGTCGTAATCTACAGGTCTAAGGTGAAGTTTATCTTTTGTTTTTCCCGCGTGTCTGTTCAGTTGACGATCCGAGGCTGCAGGCTAATTTGTCTATCGGGCAGTCGTGTTTTGTTTATGAAGCCCACAGGTAGTGTGCTAACCGGTAGCGAAATAGAAACGTGTAAATAAAACGACGATACTGGCAAGCATGAAAAAGTTTCGCAATCGAATTGTCTCGTGTAGGTTCGTATAAAAATGCATACAAGAAGACGGAAAACCGGCGGAATCGAAGGTTCATATAAAAAGATCGTCTCAACGAATCTCGATATGTATAAAAGGATACGATCAGCGGCGTGAATTCCCATTTGGAAAGCGAGTGCGATTTGAATCAATGACGCGGCTACTCGATTCGATTAAACGTTTGGGTCGCATCGGAGCGAGCTCTCGGGCTCGCCGGCGCGCGGCGACTCGAATAACATCTAACGATAAGTTGAATTATCTTACAATCGTACAACGCCTGTTCTTTTCCCCCGCACCGAGAACTCTATCGGAAACAGAGTCCCCGCTATAATTGTAGCTCTCGAGGAGAGATCGAAACGGCGCGGCGCAGCGGTTTCGCCAATTCCGATGGAACCTTTTTGCAGTGAATCTAGAGCGAGAACGAGAGGGAGCAGGTGCCCGAGCCTTTTACGCGAATGCGTGCCCTTTCTACAACAAGAAACGAAAGTTGATGTATCGCCGTATAGCAGGGGTGGGCACGATAGGGACCCTTCGAACTCCTGCTTCTCCCACCAACCTCCCTTTCATGCAGCGTGCGTCTTCGTCGCGAGGCGCGAGCAGTGATACCATATGAGGGGTATCACGGTGAAATTATGTATCCCCTCTCTAATGACCAGACCAGTCTACGGCACGGGCGCGGACGCCGCGCCGTGATCTACGGTCTTAGTAGGGGACGTTGGAGTGTGCGCATGCTGCTGGAATAGGATAGTGGAAGAGGAAAAGGAGGAGAGCATTTGGCACAGGCCTCATTGGTCGCCAGATCGAGGAAATCGGGGAGAATACAGTTTACCCCCTCTCTGATAACCAGATTAATACGTGACCAGTCTACGGACGTAGTGGGGGATGTTGGAGTATGCTCATGGTGCTGGGATGATGGGATAGTGCAAGGGGAGATGGCGGAGTGGAAAAATCGGCCAGTTTTGGTCGATTCTGGCGGTACTGGTAGTGAATCGTCTTGACTTGAACGCAGTGCCGCCAGATCGAGGAAATCGAGGGGAATACAGTTTACTCCCTCTTTGATAACCAGATTAATACGTGACCAGTCTACGGACTTAGGGGGGGATGTTGGAGTATGCTCATGGTGCTGGATTGTGATAGTGCAAGGGGAGATGGCGGAGTGGAAAAATCGACCAGTTTTGGTCGATTCTGGCGGCACTGCGTCCTTCGTCCATGGTGACGACGGATGCTGGTGGGGGACACTGGGTGCTATGGTGGGGTCGGTCTTCTCTCAATTGAGACAAAAATGCCCACCCCTGCCGTCTAGTTTCTTTCTAGACTCACCGCAAAAATTTGAGTCGAAATCAGTGATGATTCCACTGTCGCGATCCCTTCTCGCCAGTGAAAGTCGAAACTTCTTTACCCTAAACGAGCTCGAAATAAAAGAAAGACGTGTAGGACAGATCGTGGTGGGATCGTCGCAAAACTACTATCCTTTTGTGAGTTTTGTTTTCTGTTGGAATCCGAGAGATTACAAATTATCGATCGCAAGAAACGCTATAGTCCGGTTGAACAGAACTCTGTATAAAATTGTAAATCCACGCAGGCTTCCGCGGTTCTGTCGTGAATTTGAAGTATCGATGTCTCCACGATCGATCCCACCGTCTTATGGCATTCGGATCCGCGCGCGGAGAAAAGGTAGCTCGGATTCCGCTGCGTTTTCTGCGCGTTCGTTCGCTGAGCTTAGTAGGACGAATCTTATAATCGGCTACTGTATCGATCTCCATAGAAGAGCGTGATCGCCTCGACACTGCTATTGTCTTCTTTAAATCCATGAATCGAGATACATACAACATGCACTTCTATCTAACGCGACTAATGTTCAACGAGAACCGTTCCCTTCCGGACGAGGATCATCGTTTGCTGGAGGAACGGGCGATCAACTCTTTCAGCCCTGCGACGTTTACCCATGACAGACGAAACTCCGCCCCCGTCTTTTACTATTTTCCTCTTCCGGTCGTCATCCTCTGAACTCTCCATCTTCCTAACGGTAATCAGGGGAGGCTCAAGCGGTAAGCGGACTAAGCGGTCTGGGGGGCCCCGTGCTTGTAGCAGAAAATGTTTATCTTGGAAAATTGTGCAACAGCCCCGGCTACCGTTAACAGGTATCTTTGCTAAAAGGAGGTCATTCATTGCTGAATGTATAATGTAAGTTTATGAGAGCTTTTCTTAAAACTTTCTTTTAGGGGGACCCCGAAATTTTGACCGCTTAGGGCTCCCAGTTGGCTTGACCCGCCACTAACGGTAATCATTGCGCTGATATGTATGTCGTTCCACGACAATGGCGTTCCTGTTCTGCGACTGCGGGACAAAGGAAAGGTGTCGACGTTGTTACTCACGGGAAAATATATCCTGGACGATGTATACAGAGTGGGGCGTTATAAACAGGTCACCCGAATAACTCGCATGTTTTTCAAGGTAGAAGAAAATGCGTCTGACCAAACTTACTTGGTATCGAGGCGCTCATAACCTCATGTTACTAACTTTTCATAGGTGGAGGCGTCAAGGAGATACGAAGGTCAGCTCTGATTTTTTAAATGGAACGGTATGTTTCAAAACTAATACAATGACTTATTATGACGGTCATACAAGGTCAACTGCAATAAAAAATAAATTGTCTCAAAACACTCTTCGAACACTTCGACGATTTACATGTAATATGTTATTTTTGTACTTTTTGCTAGTATAGGTGTTCAAAATGGCGACCTTGAAACTAAAGTCTAAACCGTGGCAATACTGATCGCACTATCTGATGAATTTCATTTGCATCTATGACAGAGCAAGATCTTTATTAAGCATGTTCTTGCATGTCAACTTTGGTTTTCCGCGGTACGAATAAAAATTTACAGGTGCCAGAATATTACAAAACCGTACTCTCTAATCGATAGTCGGGCTACTAATAACATGTGTGGATACTTTTGTTAATGTTCTCTCTGTGACCTTTATCAATAATTGCAAGGGCTGTATGCCAACAACCAGAGAAGACACAAAAGTATATATGAGTGCTTTAAGACAGTTTATTTTTTATTGCAGTTGACCTTCAGTGACCTTGAATGACCTATATAATAGGTAATTGTATTCGTCTTAAAACACTGTACCAGAATGTAAATAAACAACTATACCGTTCCATTTAAGAAACCAGAGTTGACCTTCATACATCCTCGACATCCCCGCTTATAAAAAAATTAGTAATATCAGGTTATGAGCGTCTCCTCGATACCAAGTGAGTTTGGTTTAATGCAATTTCTTCCATCTTGAAAAACATGCGAGTTATTCAGACGACCTTGATATAACGCCCCATCCTGTATACAGGGTGAGTCGCCTAAGATTTTTAAAACACAGTGTAATCACTGAAAACATTTTGTTGCTATCGTGCGAGCCCTATTTTGCCATACAACTTTGTCCGCAAGACATTTAATGTATTTTTGAAAACGACAAAGATATTTGAAGTACAAACGTTAGGTGACTCACCCTGTATATCCTACAATAAAGCCGCAGTATTCTTTCTAGCTGTTGAAAAATAATCTATTTCCAGACTGGAAATAAATAACTCGACGCATATTGTATCTCCTTTTCCCATTTACGAATCCTTCGCGGTATATGTGCATAATATTTTATCTGAACACAATGGTATCGTAAAAAATGTAGTTTCGAGAAACGCTGCGGATTTGTGATACAGTGCGTTTATTTACAGCATACGTAAATCGAGAAATTATTCGAATGTAATAACACATTCGCTACCAATAGAATTCAATCTTTCAAAACTGTCGACCCACCGACCACTGAATGTTATTGGGACCGTAGTACTTTGTTAGTGTGACAAGATCGAAATTATTTGGACTGTACAGGGTGTCACAAAAATGTACTTCCTTGAGGGAGGTGATTCTTGAGGTCATTTAAAATAACTTTTTCTATTGCAAAAACGTTCTCCCCCAGATAGCACAATGACGTCTCAAAGACGTCTGCAGTTGGACATTAAGACGTCTTAAAGATGTCCCGAGTGTCCTACGAACATCTTTGGAACGTCTCCTGAACGCCTTGTGTTAGAAAACGGTACATCTTAAAGACGTCTTTAAGACGTCTGCTATCTGTCCCTAAGAAGTTATAAAGGTCCATAAATGTTAATTCAATTAAAAGCAGGAAAGAGTAAAAATAGATTTCGGCGAAAACAAGTTTACAGTTAAACCAATAAATATTTAGTTTTATCAGAAGGAAGAATGTGGAATTAACATGAAAAGTGTAATGAAAATAACAATTGCAATTAAAATCACAATAAAAATAATAAAAATTACAATTACAATTAAAATCACAATAAAAATCGAAATCGAAATCGAAATCGAAATCGAAATCGAAATCGAAATCGAAATCGAAATCGAAATCGAAATCGAAATCGAAATCGAAATCGAAATCGAAATCGAAATCGAAATCGAAATCGAAATCGAAATCGAAATCGAAATCGAAATCGAAATCGAAATCGAAATCGAAATCGAAATCGAAATCGAAATCGAAATCGAAATCGAAATCGAAATCGAAATCGAAATCGAAATCGAAATCGAAATCGAAATCGAAATCGAAATCGAAATCGAAATCGAAATCGAAATCGAAATCGAAATCGAAATCGAAATCGAAATCGAAATCGAAATCGAAATCGAAATCGAAATCGAAATCGAAATCGAAATCGAAATCGAAATCGAAATCGAAATCGAAATCGAAATCGAAATCGAAATCGAAATCGAAATCGAAATCGAAATCGAAATCGAAATCGAAATCGAAATCGAAATCGAAATCGAAATCGAAATCGAAATCGAAATCGAAATCGAAATCGAAATCGAAATCGAAATCGAAATCGAAATCGAAATCGAAATCGAAATCGAAATCGAAATCGAAATCGAAATCGAAATCGAAATCGAAATCGAAATCGAAATCGAAATCGAAATCGAAATCGAAATCGAAATCGAAATCGAAATCGAAATCGAAATCGAAATCGAAATCGAAATATAAAGACGTCATAAAGACGTGTTTATAGGACGTAAGACGTTCCGACCTAAAATGAACGTCTCTAAGACGTCGTGTGCTATCTGGGCCGCGGCTTTGTTACGGAGTTATCAACGAAGAACGCGGACCAATCAGAGCACTGCTGTAATAGACGTATTCCGACTCGGTCAATGCCAACGCCACGCTCAGTGGGATGTCGCCCAGCCGGAATCAGTCTGCTGCAGCCGTGCTCTGATTGGTCCGTGTTTTTCGTTAATAACTCGATAACCCCTACCCCTACAATATCGTGTCTGACTCGTGATGAAGATTCTGAACAGAGTGTACTAAATATGTATGCTACTAGTTTCCTTTAAACCGAAATAAAATTCTGTTGGAGAATATTTAAGCATGCAATAGAGATAAAGTTTCTCCATTTTTTGGAAATTATACGAACTACAAAAAAGTGCTAATTACTGAAACCGTAAAATAAATCGTAGGCCAAGTGGTTAACGAAAAACACGGAAAGAGTTATTTCAAATGATTTTGGGAATCACCCCTTTCAAGGAAGTAGGATAAAGTGCCCAAATATCGTATAGTCGCCTATTTTGGCACTTCCTTATATCTTGTAAAGGAGAAGCTGCACTCTAGTGAGAAAATTCCCAAACAATAGTTTACCATGTTTACTCAACAGTGTGCAGTGCAATCGCACCATATCTACATATTTTATAGATTTTAGTATCGATCCTCCGCCAGTTGTGTCTCCACGTGTTGAATATTTTTGTGGTTAAATCTTCGATTGTATCTTTTTCGAGGAAGGTGAGTGATTTTGAAATGTTTAAACATATCTGTAGTTTCAGTTTATTAATATTAATGTTTGCCAACTGTTGGTTTGGGCTGAAATTCATTTCCTCTTTGTCAGTAGCTAGTATTATCAGTCCACGTGGAGTTCCGAATATGGCACTACCAAGGGTTCCCTAATATGGGTGTAGCTATTGACATTTTTGGTGTGGGTGCCGAATATGGCACTAGGTGGCATATTAGGGACTCAAGGTGTACCATATTATAAGACCCCCTTTCGCTGGACCCTGCAAATAACACAGCATAAAAAAAATATTTTCCCCAAGCTGTATTCCTTTTTGAACAAACTTGACCCCTGCATCTTATAGGGAGGAAATGCATCTACAACTGGTAATGTTTTGGACGAAGAAGAGCATTGTGAAATGATCAAAAAATGACATCTACAAAAAGTGGTTCATATTTGGGCACTTTACCCTGCAACATTTTTGGGACATCCTGTATATGATTTTTATTATAATATATGCTCGAACTGAAACCCTCGATACCATTTTTTTACAGGGAATTTTGAGAAATTCGTTTAGGAAATGCTACGGGACAAGAGCTTTGCAGTCGCATACATTACTGGATCACTGTGAATACTATGATCGAACGAAGCAGTGGTAGCGAACGCGTTAAGATCGACGGGTTTCGAAACTAGGGAGAATCGAGTCGCGTTTGAATTGCCCAATGAATCGGGGCTGAAAGAGTGGACCCGCAATGACTTGAACACCGCGAAATCGCAATTCGATTCTGCATGGGAAATGAGACACGACTATTGTGGGTATACACACGGTTTAGTTGAGCTCCGAGTACGTTTGTGTACACTCGAGGGACCGTTCCGTCGAGGAGGAAAAATGGTATCGCGATAACGGCAACGGAAAGAACTGGGACGACACGAGATCTACGTGATTCCGGACGAGACGAGACGAGTCGGGACGGGACGATACGAAACAGCATGCACTGCCCAACAGAATCGGTCCCGGTGGAACGACATTATCCCGAGAAACAGGAATTCGCGATGAGCTCGAGCAGTCGGAGCGCGGATCTTCGAGTTTTCTTTCTGTACTTCGGAACGAGAGACGCAGAGAGGTAGGAGAGAGAGAGAGAGAGAGAGAGAGAGAGAGAGAGAGAGAGAGAGAGAGAGAGAGAGAGAGAGAGAGAGAGAGAGAGAGAGAGAGAGTGAAAGGAAGTCAGTAGACGTTGCCAGCATCGTGATTCCACGGCTGGTTCGCATTTCTCGTTCGTTCGTCGGACAACCGAACCGAGATTCCTATTACGATTTCGTCGGAGACTCTGACCGACCTCGTGGATTGGACACGAGACGCGGGATCGTTAGCTGCGTCGGCAATTAAGAGCTTTCTTTCGCGATCAAAAGCGGACTCGAGGATCCTGGTATCGGCTACGTCGTTAAACGAGTCTGTCGCTTCGTAACAGATGCTTCCACGCTGAATCCTTCTCCCAGCAGAAGCCACCTTGCTCATTCTTTCTTTCTTCCTTTACGGAGAGAACTTCCTTTCCGAAAGCGAGCAAGATCAACGTCTCAAGACAGCCGACAGACTCTTTTAGTCGACCCGACTCCATTGGATCCGGGAGAATGAACCTTGGAACCTTGTGTAATCATCTTTGTACCCGATCGGGAACACTAGTCTGCAGATTTGCCTAACCAGCTAACGATCTTCTCCCGACTCGGGCATGCCTGTACCGGGGCTCGTGCGGGCCAAGAGCAAAGCGGGGAGCAAGCTCCGCTCTCCAGGTGCCAAGATACAAGCGAGGACCAGAACCAGATAGTGGGGGAACTCGTGAGCGAAGCGCTGCCACCAATTATTGCCGTCTCGCGATCCCTACCACTCGACTTGACCCCACGACTCGGGCCCCTCGTATGGCCCCCAGCTCCAGAAACAGCTCTTGCCCGCGAGAGCCCTGCTCCGGCATGCCTGCTCTATCTCGAAGCCTCGAGAACCGTCGTCGCTTGGCGATCACAACTACCACGTGCCGAAGAGAACGGCCGTGTACAGAACACCTATCAGTGTCAACGAGCTGGTCAGGTTGAAGGACGCCCCCCTCCGTGCCGCGTTGTTCATACAGGTCTCCCGAATGCTGGAAATTTTCAAGCCCCGTCGGTTCAGGAGGTTGTGGACGCCTCGTTTGTCGCTCGTCTGCAGGATGTGCTCCCGCGCTAGCAGCAGAGAGTAGAGCTGATTATCCGGCCGTCCCGAGCAGAAAGTTAGCACCATGTCCGAGGACACCGCCTTCATCACGTGCACAGTCCCAGTGAACTGCTGGTACTTCCCCTCCCCGATGCTCGCCAGCGTTCCTGTCAACCATACCAACGATTCAATGCTTCAACCAAATCACTCACTTGTTAGCAGAGTTGTGCTAATTTAAATACATTATAATCGAGTTACATTGTATTTTATATACATATAAGGTTGAATGGTTTCGAGAGATGCATACTTTGGTGTTGCGAGTTTTTTTTGTAGGTGGACGCGTAGTAGAGATACGAAGGTCCATCTGTATTTGTTTAAATGGGATCGTACGTTTTTTCCTGCACCAATCGATGAAGCTTCATATTCTCTACAAAAAGGTATTAACCTGTTAATATCGAAAAACCACTAGTTAAGGAGATATACAAAAAAAATACTGATGACCTTCATATCTCTTCTACCCGTCCACCTACAAACAAACTCACATCTCAAATGCATCTATACATCTCTCGAAACCATTCATCCTTATATTTACCGAGTATTTCACCTAACTTGACCACCTTGAATATCTTTGTTGTTTTTAAACATACGTCAAATGTCTGAAGGACTAAGTTGAATGGTCAAATGCGCCTCATACGATACCAAAAAAATTTTTGTTTTTATGTAGCTGCGTCGATCGATTGATGTATTAAAAAATACATGATTCCATTTTAAAAAATGAAGGTGACCTTCATATCTCTAAAAAAATTACATAAAAACAAAAATTCTTTTGGTATCGTATGAGCCCCATTTTACCATTCAACTTTGTCCTTCAGACATTTGACGTATCTTTAAAAACAACAAAGATATTCAAGGTGGTCAAGTTAGGTGAAATACCCGGTATAGACGTTCTTTTCTACGAATAATAATAATGACGAAAATCGAGGTGGTCATATCTGGTGAATCATCCTGTAGAACCTCGGTATATTAACCCTTCAGGTATTACAACGCCCTTGATGGGCTATGTCGGTAATATTAAGCATAAACATCTACAGTTTACCGAAGACGCGGAGTGAAGTGCACGGTTGATTTCGAAGTATCGAAGAGGCGCGGCGCGGCAGCTGTTAACGGGAAAAGTGAATTTCCGTAATCGCTGCGCGCCTCGTCGAGTTCCACGTTCGAACAACGATGCAAAACGCAGTTTCGGAATATTTGGAGGTTCCGTGCCGAACTATGAAAATTCCATTTCGCTGGTGAAGCACGAGCGGCATTCGTCGTCGAGCGTATCGTGACAATTTGGAAGGGCGAAACTGCGCGGAAATCAGCGAATCGGGGCTTTGATTATTGTCTGCGAGGCGGCTGGGAATGGCAGCGTGTCTCCCGTTGGAAATCTGTCGCATTACGCGCCATTATGTCGTTGACGATGTACTTACCGCACTGATTAGGAATACGCGGAGACGGAATTATGGTGCGACATGTGCAGTTTACCGCGTGCGAGGGGGGATCGTTCCCCATCGCGACCCGTCGCGTCGCGCGGCGAGGTGTGACGGTTAATATTAAAATTTTTGTTTTCTCCTAAACACAGTTTTTTTTTTAAATATTGCATTGTCATCCAGTTCTGAGCTATGTTTAAAGTTTCAAGTCTCTAGCTCATCGGGAAGTGGTTTAAAATTCGATTACAAGATTTGACGCATACAACAACAACAAAAAAGAGGCATAAAGGAGGTTTTTATTTTGTCTTTTTGAGAGCGCGACAGTCGTACTGTCGCGTCGGCGCGGCGCGTATGCGAGCGGAACGTTACGATATTAGATCGGAAAATTAATGTCACGCGTCTAGTACGTGCCAATCGCAATAACGTCGATGGGACGCGTACCGTCGCAATATTACAGCGCCGTCCATTAAACCCGTTTCACTGTGTAAATGGGCACTAGCTCGGCGATATTGACGTTTAATCGCATGAAATTAATTGTATCCAGTTCGCGAGAACGCGCGAAATACTGATCAAGAGGCAATGTTTTCGTCCCCACGCTGTTGGCCCGGTCATCCAATCGTTTAACCATGCACGTATATTCCGCTGACTTTTCACCGGCCGATGTATTCGGTCTGTAATTTATCCATTTACTTCGCTCCGTTCAGCCGCCCTAATTGAAATCACATGTGTCCCGCTACGTACAAATAACGAGACCATTAAAAGAATCGACTGTGGCGTGTTGCTCGGTCGCGTAGTAATAGCGAGGCACGAGACCGACGCGATGCGACGTTCCGGTTCGCTCGTTTAACGGTACTGTCACGTCGTCCAGCTATTCGTAACCGCCAGAAGGGCGAAACGCTAGCGACTGACGCTTCAAGATTGCAATGAGGAGTTCAGAAGCGATCAATTATGATTCCTAAAAGTCCAATCTATGTCTGTCCAGAGCCCAATATGCATACTTTTACGTTATCGAGGAATAATTTATAAGATTCGGCAGATACTGCCTGTCCAACACCACTGGTGTTGGCCTGTCACGAGGCATCCGTCAGAAAATAGCCATTTCGCGTACTAGTGTTTACGATCAATAAATTTAGTTTTTGCATGAACGATGGACACTGTATTATCGGTGGACAATATAATATCGACCTGCATTATCAGCCACATTCTGTTATATAATTTGTAAAGTGCAGTTTAGGAAAGAGACAGTGGTGCCTACTGGTGCAAAATTTCGAAACCTCGAGGTGCTGTATTTTTTTCCTACCCATTTTTCGTGTTTAAATAATTAATTAATCAACTAAAAATACACACCACCGCCTTTGTACATGTCCTGGCTATATGGGTGCGGTGCGATTTTTTTGATTCGAACGATAAATCACACAATATTTACGAAATTCTGTCAGTGGCGGCCATCTTGTGATATCATGGTTGCTTTGGATGCCTCGTGACAGGCGGTATCTGCTGAATGTTGCAAATTATTGCTCGATAACGTAAAAATATGCATTTTGGGCTCTGCACCCATAATTCTAGGACTTTTAGGAATCACAATTGACCGTTTCTGATCTCCTCATTGCAATAATAAAGCGTCATTTTGTGTACAAAAAAACCTTGTAATTCCATATACGTATATGCAGATTTAGCAATGTATGTGTGTGCCACCACACTCTTGCACGGCTGCGCCGGCACCCTTACAGTCTCTAAGACAGCGTCTGTTCATTGACGATTTTCAAGTGTTTGAAGAAAAATTCTGTACATTCTTGTATTACGAAAGTTGTTTAGGTAGGTATACAGAGCACTTTCGCATAGATTTTATTTTGTTATCATCTAAATTAGTATAGTTATTAATATTTGAATATTACGAATCATTCTGTAAGCTTTTTAAAAATTACAAAACTTTATTGACAATTTTGTTATAGTATAAAGCGATATTAAGTGCTCTTTTTGGTGTCATTACATTCGGTAAAGATTCGTGATTATAAGCCAACAAAGTTTAAATCCGAATATGTCCGAATTCAAATTTTATAGCCTATTTAGTATTAAACGTTTAACAGCGTTTTCCGTATGCCTGTACGTTCGGCTACGCTTGGCCTCAAGCGAAGAAGACACATTATCTGGGGAAGAAATTTCTGAGGTATTTTCGGATGAAAATTAATGGGTAATAATTTAAAAATGTTCTTATAATATACCGGGTGAGTCATGTAAAGTGCAACAGACGTATATCTCGAAAATGAAGCATTTTGGAGAAAAATGGTTCAGACAAAAGTTGTATGGTTTCACGGGGGACATAATACGGTGTCATTGATTTGGCCTTGGATAGTCGTTTGAAAATCACGTGAAGGTCATCTTCAATTTCTTAAATAGAAACCCCTATTTTTTATTGCATATTCTTGTAGCTTGTTCTGAGAGCTTTCCAAAACACTATAATAAAATATATTTTTCTCAAATATTTTTCAAGTTATGATAGTGCAAATATTTCACTATCGCCACGCTTTTTCATGGGTTCTCGATAATCCGAGGAAAAAATGTTTCCAACAAAAGAGGAACAGTATTCGAACGTCTACAAATTTCAATATATGAAAGTTGTAAAAAAATTGTTTTTTACAAAAAATTGAGGTGACTTTGATTTTTTAAAAGCTGAAATGTATTTTGGATTTCATAATGTTATTATTATTATTATTATTATTATTTATTATGTACGGACCGAGGTCCTTTTATACATGGGTTTACAGATGTTTTGTATAACTTATAAAAGAAATAGAAAATAACAAAAATATACAAAAAGAACATAGAAAAGAAAAAGAAAAAAAAAAGAAATTTTCTTAACCTAAAAATTTTACATTCGATGGACAAGCGCAGAACTAAACAAGTAAAGGTACGATATTAGCGAATAATCTCGCGTAGTTTTGTTTTGAATGCCTGTAACGTGCCATTAAAAAAATCAATGTTATTGTAAAGTGTGTTTGATCTCGAAATAATCCGATTTATAGGATTCATTACTCCATATGAGGATTTGGATTGCGTTGTTTGAAATCCTGCTCTCATTCTCAAAACACGCTCAGGTACATAAAGATTAATTTGCATAAGGAGAGCGGAACAATCTATATTGTAGCTGATCCGAAGACGAATCCAACGATATATAATATTATAACCTTGAGCCTATAAATAACGGTACAATAGTTTATTCCACTTTTTCGGGCCAAATACCCCACTGTGAAGTGTGTCGAGTATATGGGCTTTCGGGAAAAAAGTCATAACTTTTAAACTATGCAATTTTCGAGTAAAGTACCTTAATACTTTTTGAAATAAAATGTAAAGACGAATCGATTGGTATATATAAAAAATTTTTTTTCAATTGCGATGACTTTGTTTTTTATGTTTTTTTATTGAGTTATATTCGATGGACTTGTTGAAGTCGTCATTGTTCCGCGACGGAACATATTATATAAATAATACGCATGAACTAAATGATATACATACATATAATACAACAAACAATAACAAAATACTATTACAGAATATTATAAATATAATATGTAGAATAAACATAAATACTGTAGGAAATTAATTTACAGATTATTAATAACTTGGACGCGTTTGCGATTGACTATGTTCGGCTTCAGTTTCACCACGTCTGATACTTTTGACCACGACGGATATCGTATAAACAATTGAAAAGGGATTGTATATTTAGAATGACATAATGAGTAAACATAGCGTCTTATCGTTTCGCGCGGACTCAAGTGGGAACTCGATAGATTACGCGTGGACGGCGAGCGCACGCGTCTCAATGTCAACATAAATTTCTACTATTTTTAACATTTGTTATGCACTTAAGGTCGATCGTCATATAAAGTCTAATGTATTTTAAATTAATATAATACAAAATCTCAAAGGAACCTTTTGGTACTTTCTTTAATACTGAATTGGAAGATTGTAAATATTTAAACAATTTTAAAACTAAATATATAATCTATAAGAATAAAATTGAACACGTATGTAAGTACTTATCAAATGGCATGCGTTGAAAAATAATTGCAACAAATTTCTTCGAAAGGCTACGCAGAAAGCCGCTGGGCGCGAGCGTCTTTATATGGTTTTTTATTATTATCTCCCCTTGAGCAAATGTGAGCATATTTAAACCAACGCGAAATTAAAGTTTAATATGCCACCAATTACTGTAAAAAAATTTACGGATGTACTTTGATGTACTTTTTTTAAAACTCTAATCAAAGTTGATAAATGTTAAACATAAAAGATTAGGACAAATTGCGATTATTTAAAAAGAAATTTTTGGGAGATTGAAGGTCTTATAATGCTAAACACACCCTGTAAAAATTAAATTAAAAACCAAATAGCTTGCGAGGGACGCATGTTTAAAATAATGCTCGGAGTTTGACAGTAAAGTTTCAGCCTCAATTTTAATAACATATTGATTTATTCAGTTAAAATTTAATGCAGTTTCAGAAACTACGTTTTGTTATGAACATTTTAGGATACATAAATTTTCCGATCTTACACTTTGATTTTCGGACTTTTTTCCATTGGACGACACACTGTGCGGCGCGGCGAACGGCCGTTCTAGTGGTCGGATTATTCGCACAGCGTGGCGCTTGTAGCATTAATGACACAATGTTATCATTTCGTTTTTCGAAAATTGAATCGTAATCACCTTCTATTATCTATATACATATAAAAATGTAGCCCTGACTCATTCACTCACTGATCAACGCCGCGGCTAAACCCTTGGACCTAGAAAGCTGAAATTTTGCACAGAGGTTTCCTTTATAATCCATACAAGGGATAAGAAAGGATATTTCGAAATTCAACCCCCAAGTGTGTGAAAAGGGGTTGCAACGTTTGTATGAAGAATATTTTATTTGCCGTCGGATTTGCTTGAAACTTGGTCTTAATACTCTTTGATATAATTAATCAAACACCTATTTCGGCATTTTAAAAAATTCAACCCCTAAGGGGGTGGAAAGTGGTTGCAACGTTTGTATGAGGAATTGTCTGTCTGTGTGTGACGGCATCAATTGAGAACGGCTGAACGTAGAAAGATAGGGTTTGTGCCATTAGACGCAGCGCTTCTTCGGGAAGGTTTTAGAGCAGACCGCATTCGAAAAAGTCCATTCGTTCAAAAGTTGTGACGTCATTAGTGACCAAAGACGACTTTTTCGCCCTGTTTTGGGCACGTTTCTGCTTACATCTTTTGACTGGTAGCACCTATATTCAGTTTGAGGTTCTCATTGGGAGAGGGAGAGGGAGAGAGAGAGAGGGAGAGAGAGTCTATACTTTATCACTATGCACATCCCGGAAATGGGAGAAAATTGCGTATGAGCGAGATTTTATCGAAATTCCCCACAGTGCGCTGCCCGCCCGGAGGGCCTGGTCACGAGCAGCTAGTACTATGTATATATGAATGGATTTAGCATTAAATGCTCCTGAATTTTTGTCTTTACAAAAACTTAAAAATTTGCGGAAGTAACGAGTGGTGGTGGGGGAACAAATTTGACATTTAAAAAAAAAATGAATACATTTTTCCAAAGTATGAAATACTATAAAACTTTTGTATGAAACATATTTTCATATACCTCATATACTGGGGGTAGTTTCAACCCTTAAACTTCGAGATAAGCCCATGATAAAAAATACGGGTCTAATAGTTTTTTATACTGCATAAAATATCCAAAGCCTATCGAATTCGGTTGAGATCAATTAACTTATAAGTCATTTTATATCGTTTCACTAAATTTTCGAATATTCAAGGCTCTTGCCGGAACAGAAGATATCAACTCACAGGGCTCAAATTTTGCACAGTTCTTATTGATCCCAAGACGCAACTTTCACGCACTAGGGCCAAACGCCACACTTACTTTGGTGTTTTTCGGCCCGGCCTACGATCCCCAGATAGCACAGGACGTCTTGAAAACGTCCATTTTACGTCCAGTTTAGGTCTAAATGTCCTACGTCCTGGAAAGACGTACTAAAGACGTCTAAAAGACGTCTATCTCAGGATGTCCGTTTAACGTCTGAAATAAGACGTTTTAAAGACGTTTTTCGGGACGTCGGTTTAACGTCTGAAATAAGACGTTTTAAAGACTTTTTTGCGGGATGTCCGTTTAACGTTTGAAATAAAACGTTTTAAAGACGTCCTTTTGCGGGCGTTTTTAAAACGTTTCATTTCAGACGCCTTATTTCACACTTCAATTTTTTGGAGATGTTATGACAGGGATCATTTTGCTATGCAATGATTAAAATGTTGGTTCTTATGTTTCCTATTTCTTGCAATGATAATGAAAATATTTTGTCAAAATATCATTTATTATAAACACATGGATGATTACATCTAGCAGCACAAAATATTGTATACACATTCATGTAGTATTAAATAGAGATCCAAACTGTTTTTAATATTCAGATATACATACAATATTTATTTTACAATACGTAACAAATTCTTTTTTTTAAATAAGGAGGAAATATATATCTATTTCATGTTACAAGAAAAATATTTTTTTCTAAATATAAAATGAATCTTTATTTAATATTAGAAATAGAACATTTTTATTAAATATGCAGGAAATATTTTGTTTATCATGGAAAAATATTTGTTCCAGAATATGCTGGAAGACATACACACCTCTCATATTACGAATGAAATATTGGTTTCGAATATAAAATAAATCTTTATTTATATTGGAAGTAAAATGTTTACTTTTAATTTATTTGAATTCGTGTGTGTCACTTAATCGACATACATTTATATTCTAAGAATATTAATTAATTAATTAATGTTCTTATTATGTGCGACAAAGTAGTTGCACGAAAAATAATCGTAGCTCTTACGTCTTACGCAATGTGATTGAACTATAAGATTAATAAGTTCGTCGTAAGTTGTGTACGAAAAGTAATGAGTATCTTCTTCAATAAAGGCAGGTTTTGAAAATATCGCGGGAACTATTAACTTTTTTGCTATGGTACGTTAATAATTTTTTACGTAGAATGAACAGAGGAATCGATTAGTGTAACAAAAAATATGCATTTCTATTTAAAGAAATGATGGAATTGTTAATTGCACATGCACAGTTGCACCTAAAAAATCTAAGGGCCTACGAATTGTAGTGCTCTTGGAACCATTTATCTTTCTCTTATGATATTTTTTCGTAAATGCATTAGTAACGGAGTTATGGCTTGAAAAAATTACGTGAAACACCCTGTATATTATAACAATATGTTTTTCACAATAATATGTTTTTGTTTATTTAGCAAATATATGGTATATGGTATGTATTTCTGTGCTTACGTACGATTGAAGTATGTACTTGGGAAAATATACATATATATCTCTTAGTCGTTAATATACTAATACTATGCTTCATTTTAAAAAAGTAGTTTATTTTTATCTAAAAAATTTTTTTAACAGAAGTTTATCTCTTCTAATAATTATATGATTTGAGCCTAAAACAATAAAAAATAATGAATGTAACCATATAGGTTCGCATGGCTCAGCGAGGAAGCACATCATCAAGTAAACGGTAGGTCCCGAGTTCGAGTCCCGCCAACTGCATAAAAATTTCTGAATTGTAATAATGTCCTTTCGAAGACAAAATGGAATATTCCCTCAAGCAGTGCATAGAAAGTAGAAGTATTACATATAAATTATAATTTTTTTTTAACTTTTTCGTGAATTTGAACAAGACGTCCTGAATGTCCTAAGAATGTCTAAAAGACGTCTTAAAGTCGTCTAAAAGACGTTTTTTAGACGTCTAATGGACATGCTTAAGACGTTTTTAGGACGTACAGTTTTGTAACATAAGCCGTTCGGAGGCCGTTCGGAGGCCGTTCGGAAGACGTTCGCAGGACATTCATGACATCGGTAGGACGTCTTAAATGTCCGACACCAGACGTTTTTAAGACCTCTTTAGGACGTCTTTGTGCTATCTGGGTCGCAATCCTCGTGTACGTATATGTGTCTAGCGGTGTGTGAATGTGCCGCCACACTCTCGAGCGGAGCCACACCCTTAAGGGGAAGGGACGAATCAAGTATTTAAAATGAGGGTTATGTAAGAACTTTGTAGCACAGCGTCTCGAGGGCATTCGGGAGATCCCGAAGGGCGAGAATAGGATCGACTGGTAGGGTGAATTGGTCGACGGAAGGGTGATCGTCGTTGGGGAGCTGTTTCCGCGGCGCTGGCCGTAAACGACCGCGTTATAAACGGTTAATTAACCGAACGGAGCCGAACAAAGTGGGAACAAGTCCCGGGTAATTAAAGTCGTAAGGTGGCCCCGACGAGGATCTTAATGAATTCCAGGTATCCGGCGTGATTATCGGTTAACTGTCAGCGCGATGGGTCGGTAGTCGCGTCGTCGAACTTATCCCATCCAATTATAGACGGCGGGCTGATGTTGAACGGAAAAACGGGAGTAGGAGGAGTAGGATGAGGAGGAGGAGGAGGAGGAGGTGGAGAAGGAGGAGGAGGAGAGAGCCGAGAAAATCCGCGGGAAACCGACACCGCGCCCGACGACGCGGAAAATAATTTTTCAAAAGACCCGCGCGCCGTCCGCCCCACCGCTTTTTTAATCCCGCGACCCCATTCTTCTGGCCGGATGCCGCAAATGCCCCGCGCCATTGTGACGCCGTTCGCCGTCGCGGATCGAGATCTCTCGAAGCTCCTTTCAAGCTCGTCCTCCTCTGTTCGACCTCGACAGCGAGAACCGAACGCGAGATTCGCAGCCTCGAATCGTATTGGTTGGACTGCTCACTTCATCTCTCTCTCTCTCTCTCACTCACTCTCCCGAGGCAGATGCAGAGACGTACATTCCACGAGTTTTCACTGCCGATGTGTATGCTACGGAACCATAGAACGAGACCCCGGCTCGGCATTCAATTATTCGAAGAAATGGCGTCTGCCGTGCGAGAAACGAGGTCGCGAAGGGACCCTCCAAGTCTCCAGACTTTACGCTGATGAACAAAATGATAAGACACTGTCCCATTCGCGTGAAATTTCTCCCCGGAGAGTGCGCGAACGCGCAACGCGGAACTACTATTTCAGAGCTACTGTATGAAGATGACGGGTTAGACGAAGAAATGCTAGTCTGATTTGCGTTCTAGTTGTTCTAGTATAATGCTGATAGACTTGTTCCATTTTTAACTTCTGTACCGGTCGGATGTACAGGGTGTCCCGTTTAAAGTCTAGAGTAAATAATGTTGGTTTGATTCGTGATCTAGCATAAATGCTAATCAGTGGGGCACCCAGGGGGCGGGGGGCCCAGTCCCCCCAAGAAAAAAGGAAATAGAACACTGGAAAATTGGTAAAACTGTAGGACAGCTGCTTCCTTTCCGATTTCGATGATTTTTGGATATGTTACATCTAAAACTCAACACGATGTACATGTGTATTTACAAGTACATATTGTAACCGTGTCGGCCACATATCGACACTTCGCGAAGCGAGCATAGAAATGGTTTCACCATGGCGAGCCATGACGTCACACGCGATCATCGTCGTAGTGTAGGATAGCAGGATTCCCCACTAATTATGGTTGCGTGCGCATTGATCCCCACCGATAACAATCAGAGGAGATCGATGAGATCCATCGAGAGATCACTCTACGTCTGAAAGGCCAAACCGTCCTGTTGTATTAGCCAAACCGTCTATTCAACTTCGATACGTACGCGCCTCAAACCGAGGAATCGCGATTGCAAACCGCTTCGCGGCACAGTTCAAACGAAATATCGTACGCATAATCCCATCGTAACAGCGTAGTAGTCTTTGCAGTGTAATACTTGTGTAAGATAACGTAACTCCGAAGAAGTGTAACCTGCTGGAAGCAGGCCGCGAATGTAAAGAATTTAAAGTGAGATTTGAACTGGACAGCAAGTCCCGTCTATTAGAGTTAATATTTCGTCGAACGGACAAACGGTCGGTTCTAATATTGGAAGAAGTATATAGTTTGTTCAGGAACGTGTTTTTCACATTTCGTTCGATAATTGAATTTCACGCGGATCAGTGATTGCCCCGCTGGCAATTCTTATTGTTTTCGTCCTTGAGAAACGAGTCGCGAACCGCGCGTCTTACGACAGGATACTTGGATTATACACAACCAAGGAGACTCTACTGACATTGGAATTGCTCCGAGTCCACATACGTGCTGAAGAGCAATTCTTGAATGTGACGGATGTCCGAGGTTTGGTGCTTGTTCTATTAATGCGTATCATCTGAGAGATCAGCCGATCGCAATAGTAGTCAAACGGGTCCAATTGTCCTCCGCGTAGCTACAGTCGACGTTTCATCAATTACTGATTCGAGCACGTAAGAGGATTTACACGACTGAGGTTTCTCTATCTACACCAGAATTCTCTCCAAGTCCACGCTGCGTGCTGAGGAGAAATTCCTGGGTGTGGCGGAAGGCCGAAGTCTGGTGCTTGTTTCCCATCTATGCGCATCATCTGAGGGTTCAGCCGATCGCATGGGTAGTGAAACTGGTCCTACTTGCTTTAAACAAGTTCGGTCGACATATTCTCACCCCATTGATTTTGATTAATGTCCTACGAATAAGTGACAACCACGTTCATCCGAATTCATTCGGCCGAACCGGTTGAGCTTTACGGTCATCGTGAATATAGATATTTCAATCGAGTGATTGGATCATACACAACCCAAGCGATTCTACCGACACTGGAATTTACTCTAAGTCCACGTATCGTGCTAAGGAGTACTTCTTGAGTGTGGCGGAGCCGCCGAGGTCTAGTGCAAGTCCAGACTCAGGTGCATCATCCGAGTGATCGGCCGATCACATGAGTGGTACGACTGTCCACTTCACTCTTCGCGTTTCGTTAGTAAATCCTATCCGTCAATATTAGAATCTGTCGTCAGGGTATTAGCGAATCACGGGATAATTGTACTTTGCGACCAGGCGTGTTTTCGTCATATCGGTCCGTCGGCGGCCGCGAGCTTAATCTCATCCGTGAACCTCACGTGTACCCGAACCGATGCTTCGGCGGGGCTAATCGTAATGTACTGGCATTATCGCGTTCTCCTTGTATTCAGCACGGCTGCGTGACGTGTTCAAGTTGTTTGATATAAGAATATACCATCCTTTTACCAGATTTCGCTCTCGAACGTTTAATTCTTGTCCATTCTTTCCGTTATCCATTGCATGGAGGCTCGGACCTCATCTTAAGCGAATTAAGCCTTTCAGGTTTCAACTAGAGATCGCGGTTTTGGACGGGTACTAAAATACACGTGTACACGTGGCCCGTGAACCGTGTAGTACGACTTTAAGGATCCGTGAATGCGGATCCGTGTACACGGATCTGCGACACGGATCCGTGTACACGGATCTGCGACCACGAATCCGTGTACACGGATCTGCGAAAACGGATCCGTTCGGTACGTCCGAGTCCGACAACTGAGGCGTTATTGTTTTCCGATCGAATTCTTTTCGACTGTTGATGTTAAGAGTACAATAATAAAGATGCGGTAAATTGTTTGACGTTAAATGACCGTCTATTAAAATGCACATGTAAAATAAATACACGAATATTTGTGAAATTAAAATACTATAATGTTAACGCAAATTTCTTGCTCCCTCGACCCTTGTTATAAAGATTTAGAGCACGAATTCTCCTCACACGAGAATTAAAATTTGTACAAGCATAAAAAATGCATTAGAAAGTTTTCCAAATGAAACACTAAATAGAAATACAGATAAATCATTGCAACAAACTGCTTTACAATTTTTATATAATGACGACATTGTTGACATGTCCGATATAAATGGAGAATATGCAAAATATATTGCGGAACCACAGTTACGTTTTGATCTATGTCCATATAAGTGGCGGAAGTCGCGGATAAGCAAATATCCGACAATTGCAAAACTTGCAATTGAGTATTTGACGATACCGACAACGTCGGATAGTTCCGAACGTTGTTTTTCAACAGCGGGAAATATTGTGACGCTGAAAAGAACGCGTTTATTACCTAAAAATGTAAACATTTTAGTATTTCTATATCAAAATAGAAAATTAATTGAATAAATTTTATTGCGTAAAATTGTGTTAATTATTTTATGTTACCTGTAGTCCAAAAATTTGTTTTTCGAAATGTGTGTTAGCTCTGGACAGTCGTTGACCATGCTCACGCCTCAAGTAACGCAGGCGTTACACAAATACGTTCTCTATTTATATTTACCCGTCACCAATACTGCCGTCTTTAAATGCATGCTTATGTCTGTCTATGTAATTCTTTCTTTTTCTTTGTATTGTTCTCTTTCACGTTAGTATCGCTCTCTATTTCGCAATAAACGCATCGCTCTTCTAACACCTATTCTATTTCGTGCGCTATTTCCGCTAATTTATTCAGTACCTCTTTCCTTCTGCGCTACCCGCTTCCAGAATCAAATCTAATAGAGGTCCCTAAGTCATGTGCAATAAACGAATCCGAATTTTAATCCACGTAATACTAAATACACGGGTACCCGTGTATTTTAATTTCACAAATATTCGTGTATTTATTTTACATGTGCATTTTAATAGACGGTCATTTAACGTCAAACAATTTACCGCATCTTTATTATTGTACTTTTAACATCAACAGTCGAAAAGAATTCGATCGGAAAACAATAACGCCTCAGTTGTCGGACTCGGACGTACCGAACGGATCCGTTTTCGCAGATCCGTGTACACGGATCCGTGTTCGCAGATCCGTGTACACGGATTCGTGTTCGCAGATCCGTGTACACGGATCCGTGTCGCAGATCCGTGTACACGGATCCGCATTCACGGATACTTAAAGTCGTACTACACGGTTCACGGGCCACGTGTATTTACATACCCGTGAAACGGGGATCTCTAGTTTCAACAAGTGGTAACCGGCCCTTCTGGCAGTCATTTAAAATATAGACGCATCGTATAAAAATAAATAAACGGTTACATATGTACATTAGGAGTGGCGCGTAAGTCCATGGGCAACTTAAACAAATCCCTAGGGCCCCTAACACAAACGAAGATCCAAATTCTACGTTTCTCGTCGGAGGCCAGGGCTGGATTAAGCGTAATAGCAGAAGTAGCAAATGCGAGGGACCCCGCGTATGGAGCAGAAAATGTTTAGCTCCTAAAATCTAGGAACAGCCAACAAACAGTCCTGTGTACTGTGACGTGGCAGTTTTGCCTACGTCCTCCGTAACCAATTATCGAAAGACCGGGTCACCCTCTGGCAAGATAAACGCGAGATGGGCCGTGGCGAGCGCTCTCCCTGGGCACGACCGAGACCCATGGGCAGAGCACTCACGATTTTGAGCGTCGCGCCGGTTTGCGCGACGCGATTTTGCAGGACAACAGCCGGGTCGGTCGTGGAAGGCGGTGGTCTCATTCTGCGAGATAGTAATGTCCGAGAAGGAGGCCGCCGAGCGAGCCCGGGAGAGGGACCCGGGCTCCGCGAGGAGGAGGATGGCGCGGGGACGTCGCTCGCGCCGCCGTGTGCCACCCTGGCCACCGCGGAGAAGACGCAGGGCGGCGATGTCGGGTGGTGCTGCGCGGGGACGTCCCCCCGTGACGCGGCTGCCCCCCCCCCAGTGAGGGGGCGGTGACTGGGGTGAGGGCGCGGGGAGTGGTCCCCTCCCCGCGCCAACTAATGCCCCCTCCTCCCGGGGGGCGGGTGTCCCTTTGGCGGTGCGGGGGGTTCGCCCCTCGCGCCGTCGCGTGCCCCCGCTGCGGGTGGCGGAGGATGGGGGGCCGGGGGAGTGAGCTAACCCCGGCCCCCCGGGGGAGCTAAACTTCCCCCGGGGTGGCCCGGCACCCCGAGACGTTACGTCTTTGTGGCGGGGTGCCGGCCACCCCCCGAATGCGAGTTCTGGGGGTGGCGCGTGGGGGGTGGGGTGGGGTGGGTCGGGACGTCCGGATGCGTCTCCGACGACCCTCTCTTGCCGGTGTCGGTGCCTTCCTGCCCTTGCCGGACGGGGGACTCTCGGGTCCCCTGCCCGAGCGGGGCAAGGAGGCTCCGGGAGCTGTGGGTGGACCGAGCTGGGGCTCGGGAAGTCCAATCCGAAGGCTCCAGGGATGGGGACACCGGGCGGGTCCCTCCGCCTGGGGTCCGGTTAGATTAGGTATGGGGGGGAGCTAACCCCTCCCCCGGGATGTATGTATAGCTAGGAGGTGACCTGTTGAGTTTTCGCGAGATCCGGGCGCCTCCTCAATAGCTTAGGTGGGCGTGTGGTTTTAGTGGGTACTCTGGGGGAGGGGATCGCGGAGCTTTGCTAGCTTGGCGACCCCCTCCCCGAGGGAGCCCCACATAACCCCGGCTCCCCCCCCCAGGGGGCCGGGGTATGCGTAATGCATTTCCACAAAAAAAAAAAGAGGACAACAGCCGGGTCCCGGGTGGGGACCCGGCACACTTTTCTCACGGAGACGACGAAGATACCGTACGGATGATCGCTATTGGCTCCGGCGTACTTCCCGCACCGGGACATCGAGAGATCGACACGGCCCAGGATAAACAACCGGAAACAGAAGAAAAGAACATCAGGAAAAGAACAGGAAAAGAACATCAACGCAGTCCTGTCGTCGCCTCGGCCGGAAAGAAGCTGAGAACGCGACCGGATTGGCCAACGTCGATCGTCTCCGGGGGAAGCGGCCAACCGCCGAGCGGCCAACTTGCCGGAGAAGCCGCGAATCGCCGGAAGCCAAGGACCGTCGCGCAGGGCTCGGCCTTGCCAAAATCTAGCGAGCGATAGGCCAAAGCGTCTTGCGGGGAGAAAAGTTAGGAAAGCGGGGGACGCCCTGCTTCCGCGTTGCCGAGCCACGGCGCACAATGGGACGAATGGCCGTTTTAGGTGAAAAAAAGTCATGTCAGAAAATAGATATAACATTCATATATACTTCTTTGGGAATGTTCACTGACCCTAATTATACCCATAATAATTCATTTAACAGCGATATAAGCATAGAAATTAATACGTGAAAACTTCAAACCGTAATACGGCGAAATCGTACGTTTATATTCGCTACAAAGAAAATTGTGTCAGAGCAATAAATAAGAATCTATAAGATTCTATGCACAATTTTATGTATTAATATAAATAAATGTTTACATTAATAGTCACAAAGTACGTTAGTAAAGTCCTTTACAATAATTTTTAGACATTGTTTAAGTACCAGTTTTCTACGTAATTTAGTTGACTTTAATAGAGCAGAACTAGCAGGTCTGGGCGAATCCGGTCTTGAAACTTTTTTTGTTTATAAGTTCAAACTATACTAAAGAGATTCTAACAAAAAAAATCTGCGGAATGCAGCTACAACTTTTTACATTTCTGTATCACCGTGCGTACGGTGCATACGGTGCATACGGTGCGCCGCAGTAGTGGACTGAATGGGCATTCTAGGCGGGAAATCGTCATATAAACACACGGAGAGATAACTCACACCTCCAACTCAGAAATGTTTATTTCTTCTAAGAGTCACAGAAGAAATTCATTTAGTGACTTCAGAGACGTGAAGCTGAAAGTATCGCTTCGTTAGACTGCAGCGAGCGAAATTCTTTTCTTCAGCTAGCTTGCTTAGAAAACTTACCTTTAGTTTTAACCAGTAATTTCTCATCATACATTTTTTCTAAGTGCCATGGAGAATGTCACTAGCCGTAAGTACCTATTTGATCATATATAAGTTATATAAATAAATAATGTTTTTTGTAAAGATTTTGATGGTTTTGTAACCCACTTAAAAATTGAATAACTAAAAAATGCTGAAAGATCTTGCCATAAAATTTGCATAGAAGTTACTTTAGACTGTTTAAAATAAATTCTCACAGAAATTAGCTGCTGATATCTTCTACATTGATGGAATTTTAATTTTTAGATTCAACTATTTCAGTATTGAAACTAGACATTTTTGAATTATGGATATCGGATATACATTCCAAAAATATAAATTCAGTATACAATTATATCATAAATAATTTGATATCAAAGATGTCACACACAATTCTGCTAGCTCAATGAAATGTAAATTGGGAAAATTATTTAATCACTTTAAGAACAAATGGGAAACTTGCTACAGAAAGAAGAATATCTTTGTGAATAAATATGTCAGCTGGTTACAAACTGACTTGAAATTAGAATTTGATTGTTATATAAATAAACCACGCACGTCTGGCACAAAAGGCTGTATACATATATGTTAAATCTAATTTCTTGACCTAACAAAATTTGAATCGGTTTCAAGAAGCGTGATCTATGATTTTTTTCCACCAAGTTCAATTTTTTTAAAATTTCCTTTATATTAAAAATCGAGTGCTAAATTGATGATACTTTATGTATTAAAAATACACATACAATTAAAAAATTTTTTTGCGATTACAATTACCATAAACATAAAGATTGAGATCTCCTCTTTACAACGACACCACGTACGTTAACATCACTAGCCGCATCTGATGCGTAGGATTTTTTTCCACCGAGAATAGCCATTCGTCCCACTGTGCGGCGCGGCGTGGAGATCACTTCTTCGTTGACTTTAGTTACGATCTAACGTTGATAATGGCGTAAGAAAGACAGTAATTTGCGATAACGCTGTCGGATTGAGGGACAGTGAGGCGCCGTTGACCACCTGCCGACAACCTGTTATCCGTGGTAAGCCTCTGTCAGATTCCCTTCGATTTAAAGTGATCTCCTTCGCGTTGGCTCAGTTAGCGGTTTGCGAGTTCGCGATCGCGTCGTCGAAATACCGACGAGGCTTCGTAGCTGCCGGTATTCGCGTCGAGAAAAGATTTGCGAACGGTAGAAATCGGTCGGGCGACGAACGCGCGGGGAATGATATTATATTAGCGGGTGCGAAGCACTACTTTCTTAGCGTGGATCCGCGCGTCGTCGTTCATTTCATGCCAACCTCGTTAGTCCTACGGTGGGACGCAGCCACGTGCCCGTGCAGTAACTACATATGTGGCTTATTCCGACGAAAGCAGTCCTGCGATAACGCGTATTCCATCGGAATCCGGGCGTAAATCGCGCGTGTAGCGCGTGCGACGACGCAAACATCGCGTTGCTGCCGGGTTCGACGCAGCGAATCGAACGTCCTTGAGGGACTCGAAGCGCGTGCGACAAACATCTGTCGCCGAATAATTTGTGACGCGCTGGCTAGCCTCAAAAACGCTGCCGGCTTCCACCGGCAGCTCGATTCTGTCATCTATCGAGCAATAAAGTATTGTTAGCCAAAATATCTTGAGTAATTCTTTCGTGAGAAACCTTCCCGCCGCGGGGAATGCCTCTTGTTCGTCCCGCGTAGTACCCTGCGCCCATTTGCGGGCTATTCAGGGCGAATCTCGGTAGTCGCAGGCTCGAATTCGTGTTGTTCTAGACTCGCACGTTGCACAGTGGGGTATTTGGCCCGAAAAAGTGGAATAAACTATTGTACCGTTATTTATAGGCTCAAGGTTATAATATTATATATCGTTGGATTCGTCTTCGGATCAGCTACAACATTATGAAATCCAAAATACATTTCAGCTTTTAAAAAATCAAAGTCACCTCAATTTTTTGTAAAAAACAATTTTTTTACAACTTTCATATATTGAAATTTGTAGACGTTCGAATACTGTTCCTCTTTTGTTGGAAACATTTTTTCCTCGGATTATCGAGAACCCATGAAAAAGCGTGGCGATAGTGAAATATTTGCACTATCATAACTTGAAAAATATTTGAGAAAAATATATTTTATTATAGTGTTTTGGAAAGCTCTCAGAACAAGCTACAAGAATATGCAATAAAAAATAGGGGTTTCTATTTAAGAAATTGAAGATGACCTTCACGTGATTTTCAAACGACTATCCAAGGCCAAATCAATGACACCGTATTATGTCCCCCGTGAAACCATACAACTTTTGTCTGAACCATTTTTCTCCAAAATGCTTCATTTTCGAGATATACGTCTGTTGCACTTTACATGACTCACCCGGTATATTATAAGAACATTTTTAAATTATTACCCATTAATTTTCATCCGAAAATACCTCAGAAATTTCTTCCCCAGATAATGTGTCTTCTTCGCTTGAGGCCAAGCGTAGCCGAACGTACAGGCATACGGAAAACGCTGTTAAACGTTTAATACTAAATAGGCTATAAAATTTGAATTCGGACATATTCGGATTTAAACTTTGTTGGCTTATAATCACGAATCTTTACCGAATGTAATGACACCAAAAAGAGCACTTAATATCGCTTTATACTATAACAAAATTGTCAATAAAGTTTTGTAATTTTTAAAAAGCTTACAGAATGATTCGTAATATTCAAATATTAATAACTATACTAATTTAGATGATAACAAAATAAAATCTATGCGAAAGTGCTCTGTATACCTACCTGAACAACTTTCGTAATACAAGAATGTACAGAATTTTCCTCCAAAGACTTGAAAATCGCCAATGAACAGACGCTGTCTTAGAGACTGTTTAAGAACGCCAAGCGCGCCTTTCGATGAAGTTTACTACTTCACGGGTGTACAAATAGAAAAAATAATATTGCAGCCTTATTCTTCAGACCTTTAACTACAACGAACAACAAAAACTTTATGCCATACGCAAAAATTTATAAATCTAATTTTTTCCACTTTTTCGGGCCAAATACCCCACTGTGCACTGTGCGCCGTCATTGGCGGCAACTCATGTCGGGCCCAGTGTAGCCAGACGGAACAGCCCCCAGGCCCCTTACCTTTCCGTCCCTTGCCTAGATGCTGCCTACGCTATCCCCACTCTTACCACTACCGCTGGCGCGACCGAGTGCTAGAATGAGAGCGGTAGCATGCTACCGACTCGGTCGCGCCAGCGGTAGTGGTAAGAGTGGGGATAGCGTAGGCAGCATTTAGGCGAGCGACGGAAAGGTAAGGGGCCTGGGGGCCGCTTCGTCTGGCTACACTGGTCGGGCCAAGAAATTTTGCTTTCGGGTTCGGGAAAAAACGACGACGTTGCAAACTTCAAAGGGTGATTTCTCAAGATAAAAGTCTGCTCTATCGCGTGGTATAGTTCGATTTTCCGCTGAACACTTAATTTTTAATATAAACTGAAAAATATCCTCAACAATTGGTGCAAAAATGGTGTCTCTCCACTTTTAATGATTGTTTAAACATGTTTTTAAAACATGTTTATTTAAACATAATGTATTAATATTGTATATCATTGTATTCGGGAAAATCTACAGTATCTTTTGCTGCAAAGAACAATCCAATATCTTTTATAATAACATCACAATATTTGTTTAAAGTTGAAAAATATGTATTTTTTTCAAAATCAAATTCCTCAAAAACTGTGCGCCTAGGGGAAAAATTAAGGACAGATTCGGAATCAGCGCAAAAAACTCTATAAGAATCATCCAACAGTAATTGTTGAACTTTGTTGTTGGACAGTGTAAATCGAATCAGAAACTTTCCTCCAGCTGCTCTATTAATCGGAAACTTTCTTCCATGTATCATTTTGTTTATTTGCTCGTTTCTTTGTTATAATAAATGGAAGCTTATGTTATTTTGTTGTTTTTTATTCTTCAATAAGCTCCTTTTCATTTCCCATCAGTTTTAACTGCATAAAGTAATATTTTATACTTCTAAATTGTGAATGTTTTCTCTAAAATCCGTATCATTGCCTCCGATCGAAAACATTCTGCCAGGAGTTGTACATACAGGGTGAGTCACCAAACGTTAGCACCTCAAATATCTTTGTTGTTTCTAAAGATACGTAAAATATGGTAAGGACAAAGTTAATGGTACAATGGGGCTGACACGATGCAAAAAAAATTTTGTTTTTATGTCATTTTTTTGGAGATATCAAGGTCACCTTGACTTTTTTAAATGGAACCACCCTTTTTTAAACACCTACAATGATAGTCCCTTTCATTAGGAATTCAGTAACTATAATTAGTCCAAGGTCATTCAAGGTCAAGGACAGAAAAAACGTATAAAACTAAAATATGGAAGCAGAATACGTTTATCACGGTTGAGACTTGTAGGAAATAGTAAACATACTATGGTCGTAGTTAAAGTAAACATTCTAAGGTCCTTCAATGTTATTTAGCATTCTTATTTACAATCAGTATGTTTCCAAACGCGATTCCGCTATGTTATATTCGATGACTGAAAAGTGTGATATGATCACGATTTACTGTGAATGTAGAAAAAATGCAGTGCAGTCCCGCCTACTTTATGAAGAAAGGTACCCCGAGCGAAACACTCTTTCTAGACATACTTTCTCTAATACGTACAGGTTGTTTCGAAGTACTGGAAGTGTACATGTAAGACAGTACAAACGGAAGAATCCCACGACTAACGAAGACAATGAAATTAATATTTTAGCAGCTATAGCTGTCAATCCTCACGTGAGTACGAGAAAAATTGCCCGGGAAGCAGGCATAAGTCAAAGTAACGTAATACGAATTCTGGCCCGACATAAATTTCATCCGTTCCACATATCGCTCCATCAAGAATTGCACGGGAATGATTTTCAAAATAGAATTAACTTTTGTCAATGGGGATTGCTTCAAAATCATTCATTTTTTTCTAATGTCTTGTTTACGGACGAAGCAACATTTACTAATCATGGCTCAATTAATCTACGGAACGCCCATTATTGGTCTGTGGATAATCCGCACTGGCTGCGAGAAATTGATCATCAAAAACAATGGAGCGTAAACGTGTGGTGTGGTATTTTGAACGACAAAGTAATTGGACCATATTTCGTTAACGGAATGATGACGGGACAGAAATACGCTCAATTTTTGCAAGAAGATCTGCCAATTTTGTTAGCAGATGTCCCTTTACAAAATCGCTACGATATGTGGTACCAACATGACGGTTGTCCTGCTCATTATGCACGAGTAGCAAGAGAAACGTTGGATTCTCGATATCCAAACCGATGGATTGGACGAGGCGGAACAGTTTCATGGCCGCACGTTCGCCTGATTTAAATCCACTGGATTTCTTTTTATGGGGTCTGCTAAAAGAGACCGTGTACATGGATGCAACAACAATACTTGAAGATATGCGTCAGCGTATCATCACAGCATGTACGAATATCACGCCGGATACACTTATCAGAGTTCAACATTCCTTCAGAGCTCGTTTACAACAATGTATCGACACAGACGGCCATCATTTCGAACATTTATAAAATACATGTATTCTGCTTCCATATTTTAGTTTTATACGTTTTTTCTGTCCTTGACCTTGAATGACCTTGGAATAATTATAGTCACTGAATTCCTAATGAAAGGGACTATCATTGTAGGTGTTTAAAAAAGGGTGGTTCCATTTAAAAAAGTCAAGGTGACCTTGATATCTCCGAAAAATGACATAAAAACAAAATTTTTTTTGCATCGTGTCAGCCCCATTGTACCATTAACTTTGTCCTTACCATATTTTACGTATCTTTAGAAACAACAAAGATATTTGAGGTGCTAACGTTTGGTGACTCACCCTGTATATGAATGGATTTAGTATTAAATGCTCCTGAATTTCTGTCTTTACAAAAACTTAAAAATTTGCGCAAGTCGGGGGGGGGGGGGTGAACAAATTTGACATTTAAAAAAAATGAATACATTGTTGCAAAGAGTATGAAATACTATAAAACTTTTGTATGAAACATTTTTTCATATACCTCATATCCTAGGGGTAGTTTCAACCCTTAATCTTCGAGATAAGCCGATAATAAAAAATACGGGTCTAATAGTTTTTTATGCTGCATAAAATATCCAAAGTCTATCGAATTCGGTTGAGATCAATTAACTTATAAGTCATTTTATACCGTTTCACTAAATTTTCGAAAATTCAAGGCTCTTGCCGGAACAGAAGATATCAACTCACAGAGGGCTCAAATTTTGCACAGTTCTTATTGATCCCAAGACGCAACTTTCCCGCACTAGGGCCAAACGCCACACTTATTTTGGTGTTTTTCGGCCCGGCCTATTGCAAGGGTCCGGCTTCTGTTGGATTACGTCTCGCTAATGCATATTTGGGGCCCGACGTAGTCACAATTGCTAGATAAAAGATTAATTTAGCGCGCAATTATTCGCGTTTTCGAGGCGTAATTTGTATTATTTGAGAAGCATTATTAAAGAAGTGTTATAGCGGCGCGACAGTGCTGCCGCCTATGGTGGCTGTCGAGTTATACATTTTCAAGAAACTACGACAGCCACATGGTGCCGAATAATAGAAATTACGCCTCGAAAACGCAAAAGTAGGCCACCTCGGGCCCAGCTAGCACACGGACGTCCGACGAATGTCCAAAGTACGTCCGTATCGGACCTCTGTATGTCCCACGGACGTCCGATTTTTCGTCCAATTTAGAAAGTGGGACGTACGTAGGACGTCCCGTTCGGACCTATCTGGGACGTCCCTCGGACATACGTGAAAATAATCTGGGACATACGGACGTTATTCGGACGTCCCTTGTACGTATCTGGGACATACGGACGTTATTCGGACGTCCCTTGTACGTATCTGGGACATATTCTGAACGTTATTCGGACGTCCCTTGTACGTATCTGGGACATATTCTGAACGTTAACGGACATTTATAGGACGTTTATATAGGATATGGTTTCTGCATATTAAAAACTACTAAACAATATTCTATGTATGTATAAGGTTAAAAAGTGAAACAAAATTTCATTTATTATTCCTATTAAGGACATAGTACAATACAATCGCATATACGTACAATACAAATATATATTTATTCAAACATATAAAAATTTTATATAACTATATAACTAAATATATATATATATTTATAATTAACTATAATATAAAATTTATTACTAAATCTCTATATATAACGTAGAAACGTAGAAAGAAACGTGAAAGCTGGGGATTGAGCCATTATATAGACGCAGCGTTTCTTCGGGAAGGTTTTGGAAAAATCCGCATTCGAAAAAATACATTCGTTGAAAAGTTGTGACATCATTAGTGCGCCCACTGTGCGCCGTCAGCGAGGACAACCCGCCCGTAGGGCCTGGTTGCGAGAGCGTGCAGTAGGCACGCCACGAGCAGCTGGAATAATATAATATTTATAACTAAATATAAAATAAAATATACAGGGTGTCCCAAAATTCCTTCAACAGCCGGAAATGGGAGGTTAGTGAGATCATTTGAAGCAACAGGAACTTCCCATTTCCGGCTGTTGAAGCAATTTTGAGACAGCCTGTATAACTAAAAATAAAATAAAAATATATATACAGGGTGTCCCAGCTAACTTGACCACCTTGAATATCTTTGTTGTTTTTCAAGATACGTCAAATGTCTGAAGGACAAAGTTGAATGGTAAAATGGGGTTTGTACGATACCAACAAAATTTTTGTTTTCATGTAATTTTTTTTAGAGATATGAAGGTCACCTTTATTTTTTTAAAATACCTCATTCCATTTAAAAAAATGAAGGTGACCTTCATATCTCCAAAAGAAATTGCATAAAAGCAAAAATTTTGTTGGTATCGTATGAGCCCCATTTTGCCATTCAACTATGTCCTTCATACATTTGACGTATCTCTAAAAACAACAAAGATATTCAAGGTGGTCAAGTTAGCTGGGACACCCTGTATAATACTTAATGAGACCTTTTTTTTTTTTTTTATTTTTTAAAGTATGGGGTGTAAAATACTTTACGTACGTGCCCCGGGATCATCGCAACCCCGGGGTGTGTGGGAGTCCCCCAGCTGTGACCTCGAAAATATCGAGGAGCACGTGCCATGCCCTAGGTGAACTTGTGCATAGGGTGCAAGACACAGGATTCACGGGGTATACGCCACTAAACTTCACCCTACACTGCTATTCCGGGATCTGGTGGGAGGAATCTGGCCGGGACTGTCCATGAGACCCTTGTTGGTAAAAAAATTGCCATGCCTCATTATTAATACACTTTGTTTATAACTCTGGTTCGTTCCGCAGCCCTCCTAAGCCATTTCTGCATGCAGACTTCGGTATCGTTTACCGAAGTAGATACCTTTGAGATTTTTGCTGCGTCTAAAATTAAAATTTCAATTCAATAATATATATTGTATACAACTAAATATCAAAAATAACAAAATGCACGTGAATAATTACCAATTATTATTTACGTACCTAGCTCGTTGCAATGTTTTAACGCCGGAGGCGTTGGTATCATCGATTCCGACTCTTCATCGGTATCACTGACCATACGTACAATTTTGCGTCTCCTTTTTGGACCAAGTTCAACTTCTGATTGTAGGTCAGAAGTTTCCTCGGCCACTTTCGCCTTGGCCCTTGCTTTTGCATAATCATCTAAAAGCATTTTTAAATTATACATATGTAATTATTTTAGTTTCATCATATTATAAAATCTTTAACTCACCAAAAGTGCCGTTTTTAAAATGTTTAATGGCGTGTTTTGGCCAACATTTGTTCACGCCCTCGCATGCTTTCATGGCCTTCATCATTCGGCTCTTGGATAACAAAGGCCAATGGCAATAATCGCCTATTACCCACAAAGAGGGCACTGCCTCCACCGTACCATCTTGCAGAAATTCGACAATCGTCCACGATTTCATTGTTCCGCAGGCTCTGCAAAATTGATATTGTATTAATGTATAAAGAAATATGTTTGCACTTTATGCCGCGGGGTTCATCACACACATATTAAATCAGAATAACTTTTTATGAATGGAACAAACGACTTCAATTTCTCTGTAATGCTAGAAGGATTAGTTTAGTAAATGACGTCTTAAATATGTTGAAAAAATACATTTCCTCGGAATTGTGACACACCATAGTAAAAATTGATTTTTACAACTTTTTCAGCTGGGCCAATAACGAAAATTTAAAAGTTGTGTTTTGTAAACTCGTATAAATTATATAAATTCTGAAAATTTCATTGAAATTGGTTGATTGGTTCACGAATTATGAACGATCAAAAGTGGTAAAGATTGCAATTTTTCATGATTTTCGGCCTGTGAGTACTATTTTTACTACTTTTGATCGTTTATAATTAGCAAACTAATTAACCAATTTCAATGAAATTTTTAGAATGCATATAATAGACGGTGATTCCTACGCGTTCATCAAGTTCGCTCTACAAGTACACCTCTCCGTCTCGATAACGTCTTGTCGTTTCGAGTAATATCGGTATTCGTTGTAACCGCGCATATCGCGTAAGAATCACCGTCGGAAAGCATTCATCAAAGTGACAATAAACGAAGTTCCGTTAAGTAAAGTGTTCAAAACGAAGTCGTACTGTTTTATTCTCTCGTCGATCACTGTACATCCTCGCCAGGTTGCTCCCGGCTATCTTGCTTACATCCTCTAACACTCAACAATTTTGGTCGTTTTGAACACTTTACTTAACGGAACTTCGTTTATTGTCACTTTGATGAACGCTTTCCGACGGCGATTCTTACGCGATAGGCGCGGTTACAACGAATACCGATATTATTCGAAACAACAAGACGTTATCGAGACGGAGAGATGTACTTGTAGAGCGAACGTGATGAACGCGTGTGACGTGTATGATGTCTAACGATACAGTGTCGTCCTTCGTGGCAATGAGAAGGAGCTGTTGTTGTCAAGTTTGTCGGTCGACTTGTAATTTTCGGCATCGCGTCGCGTAGCGCTCTCGCGACGTCGAATCGTGTAAATGATATTAGCGGAAGTACAATTCGCGCGAGTTCGAATCCTAAACAATAAAAAAGATATTCTAATTTAAGGTGCGTGTGGCCAATTACACTGTCCAACAAATTTCAACTTTATTTTTGTATTTCGATTCCCATTATGCGATTCTTATAGAGTTTTTCGCACTGATTCCGAATCTGTTTTTAATTTTTCTCCTATACGTACAGTTTTTGAGAAAATGTAGTTTAAAAAAAAGATATATTTTTCAACTTTGAACAAATATTGTGATGTTATTATAAAAGATATTGAGTTGATCTTTACAGCAAAAGATTCCTTAAACTTTCCCGAATACAATGATATATAATATTAATGCATTATGATTGTTTAAACATGTTTAAACGATCATTAAAGACGGAGAGACACCACTTTTGCACCAATTTTTCACGATATTTTTGAATGTATCTCAAAAAATAAGCGTCCAGCGGAAAATCGAACTATACCACGCGATAGAGCAGACTTTTATCTTGAGAAACCACCCTTTCAAGTTTCGAACGTCGACGTTTTTTCGAACCAGAAAGCAAAATATCTTCGCCCGACATGAGTTGCGGCCAGTGGCGCTCGGGACGGTATACGGCGCGGCGAAGCGACGGGATACCGAGCGGCGAACGACCGTTCTAGTGGTGAGCGCCACTGGCCGCAACTCATGTCGGGCGAAGATATTTTGCTTTCTGGTTCGAAAAAAACGTCGACGTTCGAAACTTGAAAGGGTGGTTTCTCAAGATAAAAGTCTGCTCTATCGCGTGGTATAGTTCGATTTTCCGCTGGACGCTTATTTTTTGAGATAAATTCAAAAATATCGTCAAAAATTGGTGCGAAGGTGGCGTCTCTCCGTCTTTAATGATCGTTTAAACATGTTTAAACAATCATAATCTATTAATATTGGATATCACTGTCTTCGGGAAAGTCTAAGGAATCTTTTGATATAAAGAACAATTCAATATCTTTTATAATAACATCACAATACTTGATCAAAGTTGAAAAATATGTCTTTTTTTTAACTTCATTTTCTCAAAAACTATACGTATAGGAGAAAAATTAAAAACAGATTCGGAATCAGCGCGAAAAACTCTATAAGAATCGCATAGTGGGAATCGAAATACTTTTTGGCTGTTGGACAGTGTTATGTGCGCAACTGTGTAAAATAATTGTATAACAGAATGGCGTAAGCCGGTAACTGACGGTAACAAATAGTAACAATGAATATACTTACTTGTCTAGGTATGAAAAAAATCCAATAATATGTATGTATCACTGATTTCACTGACTTCACTGACTTCACTGATTTCACTGGATTTTTCAAGCACGTTCTCAAAGCTCTCGCACAAGACTGTGTTTGTCACGCAGCAACGGCGCGTTCTTCTCCAACATTCGATCGTCGCTTGTTTTATCGATCGTCGCTTGTTTTATCAACCGTCTCTTTCCTTGCCGATCATCGCGAAAGTGGCCGAAGAAACTACGGATTTTCAGTACAGATGGCTAGGTAAAAAGCAAAAGAAAAGATTCGATGCTATGAAATTCGCCAAAGTAATGATAGGTAATTATTCACATTTAATTTATTATTTTTGAAATTCAGTTGTATACAATTGAATATATTATTAAATTGAAATTCTAATTTTCAGATGCAGCAAATAGATGAAGACATTTCTATTCATCCAAAAGGAACAGAAGTCTCCATGAAGACATGGCTCAGGAGGGCTGGAGAAAGAAGTACTCTTATAACAAAAGCTTTCTTCAATAATATGTATAAGGTCACACGCACACATGCGCCGTCGTTTTTATCCTATAGTGAAAAATTTTTTAATTTATATGTACATATTAACGTTTTATATTAATAATATATTTTTATACTTATAATATTTAACCTTATATATTATCGTTTTTGTACTTATGTACATCTCTGTAATTTACGACACTTACAGCGAGTTACGTATGTATTCGAACGCCCTTTAAAACAGAATAATTTTTTTATAATTGTACCAAACGACCTGATTTTTTTATAATCAATTAGAAGCATTGGTTTATGAAATGATATGAAAAAATATTTTCTAAAATTATAATTTACAAGGTTACATGCAAAAATAAAAAAGGCATTTTTTAAAACTGTTTATTTAGGCTCTTAATGGAAATTTAAGATATATGTTTCGTAGATCTATGTTATACACGTGCTGAAAATTTCATCGAAACTGATTACCATATACACGCGAGCTACAAGCGGTTCAAAATGGCGAAAATCGTAGTTTTACACGACTTTTGATCAGTATCTGCTTCAAATCCACAGAATCGTTCATCTTTCGATGCGTGTCGTTTTCCTGCGTCAACCGATTTCGATGAAATTTTCAACATGTGTATAACTAACACAAATCTACAAAACATCTATTTTAAAATTTCATGAAAGGACCAAATAAAAATGTCTTAAAAAATGCCTATTTAATTTCTGCATGTAACCTTGTAAATTATAATTTTTGGAAAATCTTTTTTTCGTATCATTTCATAAATGAGTGCTTCTAATTTATTATAAAAAATCAAGTTGTTTGGTACAATTTTTAAAAAATTATTCTGTTTCAAAAAGGGTGTTCGAATATTTTCGTGGCTTCCTTCAAAAACCCAGAGTATTGTTGTAAATTGTTATAACTAAATATAAATTGTTATTAATAAATATGTATTAGTGTTATACGTATATGCGATTGTATTGCACTATGTTCCTAATCCATATGCTTGTAATAATTCATGTTTAATAAATGTGATATTTATTTTACTTTTTATCCTCATGCAAAGAACCTTGTTTAGTAGTTTTTAATATTCAGAAACCATATCGTACATATCCTTGAAGACGATAGATTTTTAAATGTCCTATATATAAACATCCTATGTAAATGTCGCGTATATATTATATTTTATGAAAATTATACATTGTAAATATATTTAATCACCTTTTTGTTAACCTATTTAATCTTATTAACATCCTACAATTTTCTAACATTAAACCTTATTAGTTTTTGTACTTAGAAAAATTCATAAAATTTTAATACAGTTTTTTGTTGCAATTCAAGTAGAAATTTTTTATTTTGCATAAAGAACCACTCTTTAGCTCATACACTATATACATATATTATATATATATTATATATTATAATATTATATATTATAATATATTACACATAATATATTAATATATCTCACGCATAAGATGTGATCAGTCCAAGAACACACAAAATTTAAGTCCCAATAAGTCCGAGATTAAAATTCTAAGAACATCCCAGGAGCGTCCGAAATTCATGTCCCACGGAAGTTCCTTGGACGAAAAAATCGGATGTCCTTGGAACATCCGAAATTTAGGTCCCAGGTACGTCCTTAGGACGTTAAAGAACGGATGTCCATCGTATGTCCGAAATTTAAGTCCATCGGACATCCTAGGGACATACGCAACGGACGACGGACGTATGGACGTAAACTGGACATAAACGGACGTCCAATGGATGTACGGTGCTAGCTGGGGGGCCAGTGGCGGATTTAGCCCGGTAGTAGAAGTAGCAAATGCAACGGGCCCCGCGCTTCTGGGGGTCACGCGCCATACAAAACAGCGCCGCCGCGCGTGGTTGAGCAGGTTGTGCCCTGCACACGGGCGCTTCATCGAAGAGGCGTCGATGCCAGGGGGCAGAAATATTTTTGCTAAAAAGAAAGGTCATTCATTGTGTTTCTTTAAAAAGGGTGCGTTACATTTGCACACGAGCGGCCCTAATACAAAGCCTATAGAGCCACGTGATAACATTTGCTACGGGCCCCGCGCTAGCATAACCCTGCACTGCTTGGGGCATACTTGCCTCCCACCGCCCTTAAAAAAAAAGGTTGGAACCACCTGGTATAAGCCATAAATGCAGAAAGATCCGCAGTCTAGTTATTACAGTAACGTCCCATTCTAAGTCCGGCAGAGGAGACTGCTCTGTGTCGCTTCGTCTACCCAATTCACTGGGGGGCATACCCCGTGAGGGGCAAGAAGCTCGAGCTGCCTCGCTGAGCAGTGTAAACATGCGCGTAATCCGATAACGGGTCGTATATATCAGTGTGAACCACTACTAATCCAATTACAAAACTTCTTTATCTTTCATTATTTTTTAATGGGACTTTCACCAACCTATTTGTGGCATTTTTCTAATGAAAATGACACTAAACTCGTTGACATTAAACTAGAAAAGGAGAGTGAGTGAAAAAGAAAGGGAAACAGCGACCATCACGGTCGGCAAACATTCAAAACTTATAACTTTTTTATTTTCAATGTTCTTCTTATACAGCCTTCCTCAAGATATTTGTCACATTTTTTTTATTAAAATAAGTCGTTTAAAAACATCCAACGGGTTGTAGGTCTGTTAATTTTCAAAATTCCAGCCTAATTCTTTGAAAACATAATTTTCGAGATGTTAAGTTGTTTATTTAAACATATGTTAAATATATGATACATTGTAAGTTGTGCTTTACGTGGACAGTAAATATGAGTCAAATTGTATCTTGTTTGGTGTGATTTTAATCAGAAAAATGTCACACATGTATCGGTAAAATTTCAACAAAAATAAGTGAAAAATAAAGAAGCTTCATTATATATTGCACTATTATTGTCCGTGTTAACATGCTGTCCTTTTCTACGTTCGACGCGGTTGACGAAGTCACAAACAGATCTATGTCACAACACAGAACCGAGAATTGACTTACAAGGAGAGGCCGCGACCTTCGGGTCACCGATCGTGTTGATACTTCGCACACTTATAGATTTTGTTGTCCTGTTTACGAATATATACCATTATGAGGGCAGACGTTCAATAGTTTTTGAGTTATTGATGATTAAAGTTACATTGCTCCCCTTAAATACAATATTCTTTATACGTCATAGCGAAGACCAGAGTTCAAATCCTGCCAATTGTTTCGGTTTTTTTTTAAATTTTTCATTTATGAAACATTTACCTCGATGTATGTGTATGTTATTAATTTCAATCGATTCGATTTCACGCATAAAATTGCATTATATCCATTTTTTAAATAAAATACTCGAAATCGGTACTTATTATTATACGCATTGAAGAAAAAAAATTCAAATGCAATCTTCACAAGAAAATTCAAAATTTATCACGGCGAACACCAATGGAAACACTGCAGGCCGCCGAAAATTTTCGTAAAATAGTAAAGTGTATGACCCCGCAATTTAATTTAAATTATATTAAATTATATAATTAACAAGAGAGGATCAAACAGGGGATGTCAATACCAGTCAAGATTCGAAAGGACAATGACATGGACGCAAAGAAGGAGAGCGTATGGGAAATGCTATGAACTATGTCTCCTTCTTTCCCATACGCTCTCCTTCTTTGCGACGCAAATTTCGATCGTTCATTATTTTTGAAATGAAAATATTTCTATGATTTTTTTTTATTAGTTGTTCCTGATCTTGTTGTAGCTTCATTATTTTTGTTTGTATTAGTTGTTCCTGATCTTGTTGTCGCCTCATTATTTTTTTGTATTAGTTGTTCCTGATCTTGTTGTCGCTTCATGATTTTTATGTTTTGTTTGCATCTACGACAAATACTACTGCTGTACATAACAACAACTGTAAGTATTCTATTATAACTATTCTACTTCTGTTAGTATTATAGAATTATTGTAGACCTACAAAACGTAGGCCTGTTACTAAGAAACACCTGTCAAACCTCCACCTGTCACACGCGAAACGCGAACCGCGTAACACCCCGCCGGCTCCCCGTCAACACAACAACACCGCCCGTACCGCACCATCCCCGCACCTAGGTCCGTATTCCAACGGGAATCCAAAATCAAATTTCCAAAATATCAAATAGAAAAAGGATACGTCACCACCAAATTACCTCACCGCACCACCGTCCCTGGCCACCAAACAACCCCTATAAAAGACGCCAGGAACCGATCAAAATCACCTGAGTCTGCCTGTGAGTATCCAGAAACCAGCACGCTCCCGTACACCAGCTCTGTGAGTATTCTACACGTAACCGATCTCCGAGTTCCCTGCCGTCGACCACGAGCCCGTTCGCCGTGCGAACCTCCTGTCAATGGCATCCTGGTTCACCCCGGTGGGACCGTGTCCCGCCGCGGGAACACCCCGGTGCGTCACCGGCTATTTCGCGAGACGCGTCGTCTGCGAAACCGACGGATAGGAAGTGGTGTGTCACCCTACAACTCCGCCGAAGAACCTCCTATTCTCACACCCTGAATTTCCGCCGGAGCGAACCGTGTTCCTCCGTGAAACACCCCGGTGCGTCGCCGGTATAGTTTCATGAGGCGCGTCGTCTACGAAATCGGTGGAACGGGAAGTGGTGCGTCACCCTTCGACATCACCGAAGAACCGCCTAGCGAGTCCAGAACGCACGGTGTGTCACCTACACCTCGTGAGAGTCGTGAGACGAGTCGTCCACGAGGACGGTTGAGGAAGACTAGGTGCGTCACCTTTTCGAACTCACCGAAGGACCGTCCCACAGTGGGTTGAAACGCGAAAAACGCGGACAAAAATCATTTTTCTGACTAAACGAAAAATGTAAAATTCTATTATGAACTTGTTAGTAGATAAATGAGGCATCATTTTCTGCATTTCATTTTCCAAAATTCCATGTCTATATTCCACAATTAAATGCTGAAGTTCCATAAAAATTCATAAGCTTAGCTTCTCCTAAATTTTTTAGAATATCGTTTCATTTAGTACGTTATAACTTAATACACGTATGAGTAAGGATTTTTTGCATGTACTTAACTGAAAGCGTGTTTCAAGACGAAAATAATAAGCATGGATTTTATTTGCTTTTGTTGTTTATAGCACCTATAAACATTGATGAAACAAAGAGTAATTTTCAAGCCTTTTTTCCACTTAAATTGAGTTATAAACCGATCGGTGTCGATCGGTGCATTAAAAATTTATACACGTTATTGGTAGACATGTGTACAATGAAACTAAAAAGGTTTCAGGCACAGATAGCTGCAGATGTGTGTATTGTCTCACAAAAACGATGACGCGAGAGAATGCACGGTTGCGCCGTTCAGGTAGTCAGTATAGTGTCTTTTGGCATTCAAAGAGGAAAGCCATTTCCAAAAGAAAACCAGCCAAATTTTGTAGTAATTTTTAGATTGACATCTTCAATTTTAAAACTTTTCCAACAATTTTGAATTTCATCTTCTCAATGTTGCTATAAATGCATAAAGATTCGCAGTCTGATAATAATAAGGCAATAATGGGCAAAGAATGCCTGGTATTGTGGTATTGTTGTTGGAGCGCCGATTGGCAATTGTTTAGAAACAGAAAGAGCGGAAAGGAAAAGAGATTGATCGTTGGTTTTTTGATTTTTGATTGTTATGGACCAACCACATGAATGTTTCTCATTCTTATTTCACACGTTGTGTTGAAGAGGATACCATATACCAAATTTTTTGAAACCAAATACAGAAAATTTTAATTTAAATAATAAATAATTCAATAATAAATAAACGTGTGATTTTAATTGCAAATAATAACTAAAATTTTTATTTAAATAAATTATTATTTCTTATTTTCAAATAAAAGATTGTTTATTATTTGGATTGAGGTGGAAATCAAATAAATAGTTTTTGGTGTTCTCTTATTTCTTGTATTTTGTATATACAATGAACACGTGCGCGTTTTTTGTCTGCTATAGCAAACTTTTGGGATGACTGTGGGATATGGTGCGGCGATTAACATTAAGTAAATTATACAGAATTTAGTATATAATAACTTAAAAATATACCGTTATTAATAATAAAACAATTAATAATATGTAAAAAACCTTATATATCTTTTATGGGTTTGGAATTAAACAAAATCTGATTACTAATTTGAATTCAGCACCTCAAAATCTATAAAACTGTACCATTTTTATTAATTTAAACTTAGAAATAGTTTCAGAAATTATTTTTGTCCGCGTTTTTCGCGTTTCACAACCCACTGTGCGTCCGGAGGAAACCTGATGGCCGGTGCGTCACCGAAACGAATGCGTCGAAACCCGGCCTAGGTAGGGCGATCACGGTCAGTGATGCCAGAACCGTGGTACCGTGGTACTAAACCGTACCATAGCATACCCCCACCATAGCCTACTATTGCCCCTACGTTCCTTTTCCAACGCGCTCACACGTTAGGGTACGCGTACAGTGCATCCGACGACCGACCGACGCGACGCACAGTGGTTCCAAATCCCCAAAAGCTGGCCAAAACCCCTAAACGTACTTCAATTTCTAAAAAAATTGGTATACTATGGTTTTCGGGTCCGCTGATTACGAATCTGAACTCAAAATTCTAAAAAACAAAATGGCGGATCCAATATGGCGAACGCATAGGTTAAAAAATTGTTAGTTCTGTTCAAAAATTAGTACACTATGGTTTTCGGGTCCGCTGATTACAAATCTGAACTCAAAATTCTAAAAAACAAAATGGCGGATCCAACATGGCGAACACATAGGTTAAAAAATTGTTAGTTCCGTTTAAAAATTGGCATTCCGAGTTGTATTGTATGTATTGCGACCACAAAGCACGAGAACCGATTGGGAAAATTCAAAACTCAATTCAAAATTCAAAACCTGGACTTCCGTCGCATCCCCATTTGCAAATAAGCCGCATATTGCCAACATTTGGTTGACTTAAATTTTTCAAAACGCTGTTTTGCAATAATAATATGCGTTCGACTATATGGTCTAATAATGCCTGTAATTTTACTTCGGCGCTAGACTCCGTAATAAGTATTTCCTCCATCCGGGGGTAGCACAATTTTTTGGAATTTAAAACTATTTTATACGCCGGGTATAATTTACAGTTATTCTCTCTACTCATTTTTCTTAATTCTAAATAATCATTTTTTGTCAGCTTTTGTTGGACAATAAGCCCTACTGCCGCATCGCCAGATATCGTTCTTTCATGTTCGTATGTTATTGACTTCATATATTCGTCAGCTTTCGATGAAGTTGCTGATATATCTTTTAAAACTTTTGATGCAGCCAAATTTCCGGATGCTCGGAAACTCATTTGAGTTGCATACGATAATGCATCACTTGAAAAATTTGTTCGAATATCTGCTGTTTTTCTTAGCTTTGATCTTTCGCTAGAGGTTTCAAATTCTAAAGAAGGACGGCCAATGTTGTTCGCATGTTTATCGCTGTCTGCAGGTATGCGGAATGCAACAGAGCCATCAAGCCACGTAGCAAACTTTTTGAAAAACTTATATTCCGTTCTCCTTACACTTTGCCATTTTGTCCTAATTTTAGAAATTAAAATCCCTAATGCGATCTTTGTATCATGATTTATACCAATTAAACTCCCATGCTGTTCAAATATCTGATTCTAAAGGTGTTCAGATATTGTATTAATATCACTATTCAAATAACAGTTAGTTAATTGAAAAATTTGTTTCCTTGTCAATCGGATTTCGCTATCACGAGACCCTGAAAATAAATAATAGAAACTAATATTTGAAACATTTTGTCTAAGACTTAATTAAAAAGTTAATTAATTACTTCTATGAATTAAATTACTTATTGTTAGACCTGTCTGTCCCTTGTATCACAATTGGCGCTGCCGGCACTCGGCCCTTTAGCGGGTTGCAATTATCCTCGTTTTTCAGCCGTCCCCTCTGTTTTATTCGGCCCGGGCCATTTTCAGAGTCGTCGACTTACTAGACGGGTCGGTCATCATTGATGAGACGGGCCATGCTACCTAATTTGTAAGTTCTTGAGCTGTTTTACGGCTCAGTGTGAACGTCGGGCCCCCTCACCTTCAGACCTGCAGGGTGTCTCGCCTGCCCTTTCAGACTCCCCCCTCTTCACCATCTTTTCATGTCGAGTGTGTCAAGTTTTGAATCCCGTCCCTACTCTGTTTCCGGATATTCCAGCAACTTGCCCCCACCTTCCCCTGGGCTAGTCCCTCTGCCTGTGCTATGAGTCTATTGGGAGTTCAAATGCAAGGGTCCGCGTATTGTTTGACCGTTGGGGAGAAGTTACTGCTACTTCGGATCCAATCCGACTTCATCGAAATCTCGGTTGTGCCAAGATATCAATTCCATTCGGTCTTCACCTGCCGAACCCACTTCGCGATGGGGTTAAGGCGGAAGGGTTCACCAACTTTACCGAAATCTGTCTCCTGAGAGATTTGATATCAGGTTCATCGGGATCTTCCTCCTTGGGTGGGCTTGACACAACCTAGAAAGTATGGCTGATTGTTTGGATGTGACCGTCATCCTCGGTTATGGCCGGTGTTCAGCCATTGGCTCCGTCCACCCGGCCTTTCCCTTAAAGGTTTGTTATCATTCGTTTTTGCATGGTTCTATAGTTTCATGCGAACTTTTGTCGTAGAGATGCTATGTTATCCATGCATTTCCAATTTATTACTTCCATTTTGTTGTTTCCAATTTATTCTTCCAATTTATTATTTCCATTTTTCTTTCCATTTTATTTTTTCATTTCGTTATTTCCATTCTATTCTTTCCATTTTGTTGTTTCCATTTTATTCTTTCCTTTTGTTGTTTCCATTTTATTCTTTCCATTTTATTCTTTCCATTTTGTTATTTCCATTTTATTCTTTCCATTTCGTTGTTTCCTTTTTATTCTTTCCATTTTATTGTTTCCATTTTGTTGTTTCCATTTTATTCTTTCCATTTTGTTATTACCATTCTCTTCTTTTCGTTTTGTTGTTTCCGATTTATTCTTTCCATTTTGTTATTTCCATTTTGTTCTTTCCATTTTGTTATTTCCATTTTATACTTTCCATTTTGTTATTTCCATTTTGTTATTACCATTCTATTCTTTCCGTTTAGTTATTTCCAATTTATTCTTTCCACTTTGTTACTTTCATTTTTTCTTTCCATTTTGTTATTTCTATTTTGTTCTTTCCATATCGTTATTTCCATTTTATTCCTCCCAATTTGTTGTTTCCATTTTATTCTTTTCATTTTGTTGTTTCCGATTTATTCTCTCAAATTTTTGTTGTTTCCAATTTATTCTTTCCATTTGTTATTTCCAATTTATTCTTTCCATTTTGTTGTTTCCAATTTATTCTTTTCATATTGTTATTTCCATTTTGTTATTTCCAATCCATTCCTTCCATTTTGTAATTTCCAGTTTGTTCCTTCCATATTGGTACATCCAATTCATCCTCTCCATTTTGTTATTTCCAATTCATTCCTTCCACTTTGTTACCTCCATTTTATTCTTTCCATTTCGTTATTTCCAACTTTCTATTTCCAATTTATTCCTTCCATCTTGTTATTTCCAATTTATTCTTTCCATTTGCCATTTCCAATCCATTCTTTCCATTTTGTTGCTTCCAATTTATTCCTTCCATGTTGCCATTTCCTTTTGTTACTTCCATTTTATTCCCTTCTTTTCGCTACTTCCGATTTACTCCTTCTATTTTGTTATTTCCAATTTGTTATTTCCAATCCATTCCTTCCATTTTGTAATTTCCAGTTTGTTCCTTCCATATTGTTACATCCAATTCATCCTCTCCATTTTGTTATTTCCAATTCATTCCTTCCACTTTGTTACCTCCATTTTATTCTTTCCATTTCGTTATTTCCAACTTTCTATTTCCAATTTATTCCTTCCATCTTGTTATTTCCAATTTATTCTTTCCATTTGCCATTTCCAATCCATTCTTTTCATTTTGTTGCTTCCAATTTATTCCTTCCATGTTGCCATTTCCATTTTGTTATTTCCATTTTATTGTTTCCATTTTGTTACTCCCGATTTATTCATTCCCTTTGCTACTTCCATTCCATTCTTTCCATTTCGTTATTTCCAATTTATTCCTTCCATCCTGCTATCTCCACTTCATTCTTTCCAATTTGTTATTTCCAATTTATTCCTTCCATTTTCTATTTCCAATTTATTCTTTCCATATTGTTATTTCCATTTTATTGTTTCCATTTTGTTATTCCCAATTTATTCTTTTCTTTTGTTATTTCCAATTTATTCTTTCCATTTTGCTATTTCTATTTTATTCTTTCCATTCTAGTCTTTCCATTTTGTTATTTCCATTCTATTCCTTCCGTTTCGCTATTTCCATTTTATTTTTTCTTCCGATTTATTCTTTCCATTTTGTTATTTCCAATTTATTCCTTCCATTTTGCTATTTCCAATTAACTCCCTCCACTTTCCTGTTTCCAGTTTGTTCTTTCCAATTTATTCTTTCCATTTAGTTATTACCGCTTTGTATATATTTTTTCAATGTTGTTATTTCCATTTTGTTATATATATATGTAAAGAGAATATATTCTCTTTAAGAGCGCGCTTATTATACATAGCCTTTGATATAGCCAAATGGTTATTTGATATATCCATTTTTTCTTTTTGGTCGGGAGGTATTCCCCAATTCCCTATTACCATATTTCCATTTCCTTTATTTCCTTTATTCCGTGTTTTCCTTTTGGCTATAAGACCAATTTCGTGTCCTTACGGGCAAACGATAGTTTGGTCACGCCAGCTAAAGCGTAGAAGATGGACTAGGGTGGGGGAGGGGGGCCCTGCTAAGCAAAGCAAGGAAAATCCGGCCTGCAGCGACTTTTTCCATAGTCCGCTACGCAGGCCACATCTTCCCACCTTGTTTTCTATTATTTCCGAATCTCCCCACGCCCGTATTTCCGAATTTTAGCTTTGAGGCCCTTCTAGCTTCGACCGACGTCGACCGACGAGACGGGCCTCGCGCGACATATTTCGGTGCAGCGTTCACTTCAAATAATTTTCATGTCGCCAATTTTGAAGTATTCACATTTTTAAAAACGGGTCCGTAAAGAGGACACTTGGGCCTATATTATCATTATTTTTATTTTTTCATTTTTCTGGTGCTTTGATAGCAATGCCCCTGTTTAAAACAATTGCAAAATGAACTATGAAAACAAATATTTTCTCAACTGAAATAATTTTTATTAAATACTCTCGTGGTTTCACTATGAGCACCCAAAACTAATTTTCATCGTTTTGTTTGTTTGGCCGTTATAATTTAATGAAAAACTTGTGATACCTCACACTACACGTCCGTAAAACCAACAATTTTCAAGATTTCAAGGAATTCTTTGAAATACGTTCATATTTTACTAAAGACTGCAACATATCCAAATTTGAAAAAAATTCATGTGCATTAATTGTATGTAGCTTAACGCTCATGGAAATATGGATACTCGAAAACAATTAAAAATTAAAACAATTATAAGAGACTGCGATTTAGATCAATCGTAAGGAGAAAAATTCAAAGATTCGTATCTTTACATCTTTCAATGCCTACTACTATATCTGTATTATGCTTCAACCGATTTCGATGAAATTTTGGGTATTCGGATAGTGTTTTCATTTTCTTAGTTTGAAAAATCTTAAGCTTAATAAATATGGATTCGAAAAAATCGTTTGTCTCGCTCTTTCCAAAACCATTGATTAAACATGTTTAAGCAATCATAATGTATAATATTAATATTGGATATCACTGTATTCGGGAAAGTCTACAGAATCTTCCGCTGCAAAGAACAATTCAATATCTTTTATAATAACATCACAATATTTGTTTAAAGTTGAAAAATGTGTCTTGTTTTACGGACGTGACTTCCTTGCTATTTTTAAGAAAAAGCCTCTCTTAAATACATTTAGTTCTTTATTACTTTATTGTCGGAGCCACGAAGAAAGGACATCTTCCTATGCCTCAATAGCAATTATGTGTTATAAACCTTGCAGACCTCCACGGTCAGTTGGGGGCTGCAGCTATTCATCTTGGGGTTTCCCGTCAAACCGCACACCCTGTGCAGTGACTCTTTTACCTGTCTTCCACCTCCATGGTGGCCAAATTGGGATGGGATACCTTTCACGTAGTGAAAAGACATTTTCAATTTGTTTATGTCCAACAAGTAGACCAATACACTGCTCCGTACGAGCGACAGCTGAACAGCAGTGGGTTAAGATATTAAACCGTTATCGCCCACTACTACGCGTTGTAGGGGGTGGCAAGGCGCCATCTCGTATGGGTCCGAACTGGTGACATTGTATTGATGCGAGCCTGAGAAGAAGGTTCCCAGGCAGAACTACGGTGACGTGCTCAAGGTGCGAATGCGCGGCCGATTGGATCAGAGCGGAGGAGGCAGGCCTCGTTTCACACGCATTTTCGGCTGTCGACAAAATATTGGCTGCAGCGGGCACAAATACTATGTACCGTGCAACGTCGAAGTCAAAACATTGGGACTACGGGCGCGGCTGTGGAGGGGATAGGCAGACCTTGCGATGATAGGTTCGATTTGTTTACGTGCCGTTCCCAGGGCTGTTCTCTATGGAGAGGCTTATGATAGATCATTACTATTGAGCTGGAATCGACACTTTCTCGGGCAACACGAATTCACTGTAAAGTAATTTTTAAATTTGCAGTAAACAATTGTTACGAGCCGCGGGCTGGCGGAAAGACGTGGCCGAGGTTTGTTCGTGTGAACGGGATTGTCGTGAACTAGCCGGTGCCTGCTTCATCACCGGGTGTCACAGGATAGGTTTTCGTGGACTAGCCGGTGCCTGTTTCATCACCGGGTCGCCACTAGGTTGGGAGAATAACAGAGGGTGTCGTGGACTAGCCGATGTCTATTTCACCACCGGGTCGCCACTAGAAGGAAGGTTGTGAACTAGCCGGTGTCTATTTCACCACCGGGTGTCACAGGATAGGTTTTCGTGGACTAGCCGGTGCCTGTTTCATCACCGGGTCGCCACTAGGTTAGGAGAAAGGGGTAGTCGTGGACTAGCCGATGTCTGTTTCACCACCGGGTCGCCACTAGATTAGGAATGGGTTGTCGTGGACTAGCCGATGTCTATTTCACCACCGGGTCGCCACTAGAAGGAGATCGTGAACTAGCCGGTGTCTATTTCACCACCGGGTGTCACAGGATTTCGGAAAGGGGTAAGGTATTTGGAATATCAGCTCTCGTAACTTTATAAAGAATTGTTGATAAACCTCGAGCGGTAAAGGTTTATCGAACGGGTGAATTGCTAGCTACTGGAGTTAAAGGATGTAGGTATGATATTAAAGACTCTCAAATATATCTTATATCAAGAGTACAATATATTCTATAATCAGAAGGTTGGAAATACACTTGTTAATGTATTGTATGATTCGCGGAAGCTAATTCCCGAGCTCTCGGTTTTGACTCACTGAGAAATGCGGGGGTAAATAGAATGACTTGCCTTGAGCACCGCGTTTCGAAACTTCTTTAAAGTTATTGTGATCAAAAGGGAATAAGACCCAATCTTACTACACGCGTACAGATTCGTGTTCAGTCTTCAACTAAGCCCGCGGTGGCCAAGCTCGAGCCCTTTATACATAGTAGTAAACTTGCTCGGAAAATAGTAGTAGGGGTAAATGGAAATCTGGAGGATATGTCTATGTTCTCCAGATGTATGCACTTTCCCATAAGGGAAAAACTGTTTATTTGGGCATGCGAGCTGGACCTCCTGCATGAACACGTGGTTTCAAGAAGGGAGCAAAAGTCACGTAGGCAAAGCCTCCGTACGTAACACAATTATGAATTGCACGCGCTAAAAATAGCTTCGCTGTCGATCGCCCAATAATGACTCGACCATTTGCACACCAAATGCTTTATTGCACGTTCCCAAACCTGCTACGCTATCGTATGTCGCACAGTGGTGCAAAATCTCCAAGATGTGGCAATAATTCGTTTATTGTGGTAACGTCATGTTTAAAAATCTATGTGTATTGAAATACATTACAGTATTAATGCATCGATCTTAGATTGGAATAGAACCTAAGCACAAACACTGACCTTGGAAACAACTGTGACATACATTTGAAGGAAAAAATTTTTTCTCATTTCTTGATTATACAATGTCGACAGCATCAGTTTTTCTTGTAAATAGTGTTACGTCGTAAGATGGACGTTTGAAAGATAGATAGATAATTAATTAAATTGAAAGATTTTAAATTGAGAATAAAACGCAGTTTTGAACCTTCCTGCATTCACCAGCTTCGGGTCGGGAAATTGAGGACTTGTTAAATACTAAGTGACTTTGATCTTGGAATTGGAACGAAGAAATCGAAGTTGGGTAAACTCTTTTTTAAAAATGATTTGAAAGCTTGATTTTGTATAAAAAATTAACAACAATAATATATTCTACTGAACAAATTTAGGATACATTGAGTTATTGACAGCTTATAATAAATTGGTTAGTAATTACCGTAGCGCAGTTGTTTTCGCTCGCAGGTGAAGATGTCGGTTCCTGTTTTGAGATGATGATGATGATGATTATCCGGCGGGTTATCTTCGCCAACTTCACTTTCTCACGAATTCCGGCGGGTTAAATTCTTCGCCAATTTCACTTTTTCACGAACTGGTTGGACTTGATTGGCACAGTAACTTTTGGCCATTAGATCTTGTATTGATGGACGAATGCAAGACGAGTGCGCTCCTGATGATGAGCTGTCCCTTTTATAGGTTGGTCAATCCTTTGTTCTTAACTTTCATCAGGTGATTATTTCGTCACCATTTCCTATTAATTGTTTTCTTCTCTGTCACTCTCGTCTATTACTTTTTCCGTCTTCCTCTTGGCCGGATCATATTACATTTCTTTATCTCGTAGCTCGATTTCTTCTAAACTGTTTCCCTCTCAGTCACTCTCTTCTTAATTATGTGCATTGTATTTTTTATCCTTCTCTTGACCAGATCGTATTACATTTGTTTATCTCCTAGCAACAAATTGCTTATCGATTCTTCGAAATTCCTACGCAGTCTTTAGTGATGGACAGTCTTCAACGGATATTAGCTCACGATTTATATTTGGAAATGACTCAATCATTTAATGAAATGAATTTCGCTACGTATTTATTTCGTTTAATAAAGATTCAAATAAAAATGAGTTTTCTTAATTCTATCGCACGCAGTCTGGTATACGATAGTTTGACATTAATTTGATATTTTATTTCTCGTACAATATTATTGAAGCAAATATATAAAAGATATTAAGAAAATGTATGTTATGTTTGATTTTATCATGAATTATTATTATTGGCTAAACCACTGGACGTGACAATAGTAAATATTAGAAAAAAATGAAAGAGGAAAAAGTAGTACTGTTTTTTTTACGTTTATACTATTTTGTTAGATATGAAGGTGACCTTCAATTTTTTAAATGGAATGCTGTATATTTTTTTATATCCCATGAAAATGTGTGTTTAGACGAATTCATTTGTATACTGCATGCATTTCTATACAGTGACCTTCAAGGTCATGCAAGGTCAGAAATGGAAGAAACATTTTGAATATTTCATACCAATGTGTTTACAAGTATTCTTTATTCATCCGAATCAGATAATGTTGTCATTCACTATCAGAATGTTTACTTCTAGTTTTTTCTATGATGAGACAATTTCAGTATTCCGAAACCGATTAGTAATATCGCATAGTAATGTATTATTATTCGCTGGACGAGAAGGCGGATATGGTGCGCATGTATCACCACTGCAATGGAAATAAAAGACAAAGTAAATTAAAATACCTAGAAGAATATCCGGACGGAGTGCAGCCAAATGAAAATCAGTTTGTTTTGCTTGCAAAGCGTTTGACGGAAACAGCGTCTATGCAGAATAAGTGTCATGATCGGAAATGTCTTCTTTCTGAAGATAAACAATTGGATGTCCTCCTACATTTTGAAGAAAATCCGACAACTTCGGTGCGAAAAGTGGCTTCCGCGTGTTGTATTTCAGTTAGCTCAACTCATAACATCTTAAAATTACATAATTGCAAACCCAAATATTCAAAATGTTTCTTCCATTTCTGAGCTTGCATGACCTTGACGGTCACTGTGCAGTATGTATATGGATGAATTCGTCTAGACACACGCTTTCATGTGATATAAAAAATATACAGGATTCCATTAAAAAATTGAAGGTCACCTTCATATCTAACAAAATAGTATAAACATAAAAAATTATATACGCCATTGTATTGCGCATAAAAAACAGTACTACCTCTTTCATTTTTTTCTAAATTTACTATTTACAAGAAAAACGCTGACTAGTGATAGCGCGAACACTAAGTATATTTTATTTTATTTTATAAATCACAAAATATCATAACTTCTACTATAGAGATTTCGACCGACGGTAGGACGAAAAACAAAATCATTTGATTTTCCTCAGACGTCGGGACCCCATGGGGTTTGTCCATTGTTACCCTTCTCGAGGCGCTCGAAAAGGTTCGGCTTCCCGCTGACCTTGACCATTTCACCCGATGTCGGGCCCACTGTACGCACATTTTCGGATGAAAGCGGACGAAAAGACACCAACACATGCTTCCCGACCGCCCGTCTGTGTGGGCTCAGGTCGGTCGTCGGACGAAACCGGGTCCACTGTACGCGTACCCTTACACGCACCAGCGCACCATGTCACATAGTAGAGCTGGTGAGTGTAGCGCGCGGGCACGTTGGAAAGGAACGTAGGGGCAATAGTAGGCTATGGTGGGGGTATGCTGTAGTACGGTTTAGTACCACGATTCTGGCATCACTGCTCACGGCGATAGCCACGATCGAACTCCTCCCGTTCACCGCAACCCTGTCTCCGGTATCCTACAGGCACAGGTAACACCACCGCGCTCGACTGCGTCCAGAAGCCCCGTATCCAGTGATGGGATATTCGTGGGCCGTGGGCCGTTCCCAGTGTAGCCAGATTGGAGGAGGGATGAAGAAATGAGGTACCCTCTCTCTGAGGACGGGGAATGAGTGGGGCGAATGGGAGACATGTTGCGCGTGCGCGACGGGGATTGTGTGGGGCGAATGGGAGACACGGGACACGGGCAGGGAAGCCAGACGGTGCGGCTCAACGGCTCAAGTGGCCCCTTACGTCTCCGTCCCTCGCCTAGTTGCATGCCTCCGCTATCCCCACTCTTACCACTACCGCTGGCGCGACCGAGTGCTAGAATGAGAGCGGTAGCATGCTACCGACTCGGTCGCGCCAGCGGTAGTGGTAAGAGTGGGGATTGGGGATAGCGGAGGCACCATCTAGGCGAGGGACGGAGACGTAAGGGGCCTGGCGAGACTCGCATCTGGCATCCCTGGACACGGGCGGCGCGTGCGCGATGGGGACGCAACAATGACATGACATTTGACATTTCGCAAGTTTTAGGTTATTGCCGCGTATCGTACTATATATTATGTACCTACTTTGAAATTAATCATACAAATCGTTCTAGAGATTATAAACATTCTTTATTATTATAGATAAAATGGATTGTAACATGTAGGAGTTTCAGTTGTGAAGTGAAGATAAAATCATAAATGTCATAAAAATATATAATATATTTTAACACTTTTAAGGAATGGACATAGCAAGTTTTGAAACTACCTTTTTAGAACTGAATACTGAATATAATAAATATATTATACACAGTACAATAATATAAAATAGAATTGTAGGAAAATATAGTCTGTCAGCTAGAAAGGATATGGGAAAGGATGACTGGTGTGTGGGCGTTTAAAATTTGAACTTCAAATAACAACAATTATTGAGTTATTGACGGCGAAGCCGTCCGCCAAGAGTGTGATGTATGTATTTCAGCTTCGCAGCCTAGAAATGGACTTTGTTTTGGACGCGGCAATAACCTAAAACTTGCGAAATGTCATCTCGTTGTTGCGTCCCAATCGCACACGCGCAACATGTCTCCCATTCCCATATTCGCCCCACTCCGCGCGCGACCAGTTTACGGCTTTAGGCATTTGAGGGGAAGCAACCGTGGAGTGCGCGCGTGCGCGCGGTGCTGGAATGGAATAGTGGAAGGGGAAAGTAAGGGAGTACGGGAGCTCCGATTCAACCTCAATCTGGCTTCACTGGCTACTTGTCTACATTTATTTTCAACTTCAAGGATTGATGCAGTACGCGCTGTCGACTTTTGCCACTTTCTGTGATTAAGAAAAAGAAACACAGTTAAAGTTATGATTGCGAAGTGCAGAATAAAATATTAATGTAACGACAAACTTATTTGTTTTTTATAAATTATCCTTTATGGTTTCGTTCGTGGTTTCGAGGTACTCGAAAATTCCGCTACAGCTGGTCCCCTACGTTCCTATATTCGAAGAAGAAACAAACATAATTAAAGTCATAATTCTAATTGCAATATTATAGGACACAATATTAACATTAACGTATACTTATCTTTATTCATCGATGAGATTAATTCTTGAGCAAAATAAATATTATATAAAAAACTATAAAAACGCCACGGAGAAGTTATAGACAATAGCTATACATCTGTGGTTGTTTAACGAAATCGCGTACCCGCCAAAATAAGAAATAAAGACTAAACGACCTACAAGTTCGTAAAGGCGTGCAAAGTCAATTGCTTAAAACTTTGCGTACGCGACGAATTTGCATACAAATTGCTTAATGTTATTATACATAAATATCTATCATCGATATACGTGGTGCGACTAGACTAGAATTTAATAGGTTGATAACTATTTTATTCCTTTTTTTCGTCTTGATATCGGGAATCAATGAGAATGTCCTTACGGCCTCGGCATTTGAATGCGGTAAATATCTGACAATGCTGCAAAGTAGGTATGTGCAAGATCCCGTCGGGACGGGTATTTCTCGCGGGATCGGGACGAAATCTCGAAAAAATCCGGGAATCCCGAAAATTCCCGAGAAAATTTCCGGATTCCGTCCCGATCCCGCGAGAAATACCCGTCTCGGCGAGATCTCGCACACCCCTACTGCAAAGCAAGCGCAAGTTCGTGAAACGAAGAACTTGTTCCGCGTTTTCTTGTTTGCAGATGTCTATCCACGTATTGTCGAATGATAAATTCGACCATTGGTGTTTTTGGAATCCAGATGTTCTTAAAAAGATTTTTCAAACCGAGCAATTTGATTTAATTCGTCAGGTCTACGGCACATTCGAATTCCAAAAGCACTACTAGTCGAATTTTTCATTCCCCAATATGTGGATAGGCATCTGCAAACAAGAAAACGCGGAACAAGTTCTTCGTTTTGCGAACTTGCGTTTGCTTTGCAGCATTGTCAGATGTTTGCCGCATTCAAATGACGAGAACGAAATTAATTCCCGATATCAAGACGAAAAAAGGAATAAAATAGGTATCAACCTATTAAATTCTAGTCTAGTCGCACCATGTATATCGAAAATAAATGAAAATAAATGTAGACAAGTAAAAAATGTTTTTGGTTAAAGTTTTCAGTAAAACCCGAAGCAATAATTCGATTCGGGGCCAGAAGATTACCAGCCGTATAGTTGTTTTTTAACGACTATGCAATCTCTACAAAATTATTAAAAAATTAAGAACAGTTGCTTTAATAATGTCTAAATACTGAATTTTTCTTAAACTGGTGTCTCTAAAACTTCAATACAAAATATGCATTTTCTTCGAATGTTTGGAGGTTTTCAATTTTTTTAAACACGTATCCTTAATCTGAAAAATCTGAAAAAAATACACATTAATAATCAGGATGAGACACAACTAACGTAATAATATAAATGTGGTCAACTGAAAACTTTGATATGAAATCGGCAATTTTATGTTCTCCGATTTATTTAAAAATCGATTTTGCAACCAAAAATTTTGAAAAAAATCTCAGCCGCGTATGCTATTAGGTAGAATATTCATGAATTTTTTCATAATTTTCTGTTGAACATGACGTGACTAAAAATCAATTTGGATGGACACTTTTGACCATCTTATCCGGCTATACCTTAAGATTCAACGAATGCATTATTTAAAAAATACAAAATATATTTCTGTTTACATCATTAAACCCGATTTTTCAAAAAAAATTTAGTCCAAATTTCTCTTCGATATCTCTTTTAGATCAAAAGATATAGCAAAATGTGCGCCGTGCCGCGCGCTGTGCCGGAATTTAAATGCGCGCCGTCTCCAGATTCCGACTTTTCGCCTCATGCTTTCGAAATTTCGGTAACGTGAAAACCGAAGGAACGCGTCGGCGTCAATCAGTCGAGCAGGTAGTTACACGGACAGAGTAGAGGTACGCTGGTGTGTGTAGCGCGCGTGCAATCGAGCAGGCACCAACACGGGCATGCGCGGTCGACACGGATACGACGGTACGTCAAGGAAGGGCAAACCAGTGACTCAGGGGAACGGCCCACGGCCCACGAATATCCCATCACTGCCCGTATCACGGGCACCGCATCCTCGAGAGCACGCACCGCGTCCGGTAGCAACGTATCCGCGGAACACCGTATCCTGCGAATCGCCAGGCAGCGAGCAACCTTTCGATACAAATCACCGGTCTCGTTATTTACTACACCCCCTACCGACTCCGTTCCCCGCGCCGAACACTCTTTAGAACTTCTTTAGAACCCTGGATCGGCGAGCTAAATCAGCACCGAGGTACCGCCGCGCCGTAAGGAAGCCGATCACCGACAAACCAGGACCGTTACAAAATTAATAACATACACATACATCGAGGTAAATGGTTCATAAATGAAAAATACAGTAAAATTTAAAAAAATATCGTATCAGTTGACAGGACTTGAACTCTGGTCTTCCGCGTGAAAAATTGAGACGCTACCATCACGTCACGCCGGCTCTTGCTTCGACCTATAAAAATATTGTATTTATGTTAAGGGGAGCAATGAAACTTTAATCGTCAATATCTCAAAAACTATTGAGTGTCTGCCCCTATAATGGTATATATTCGTAAACAGGAGAACGAAATCTATAAGTGTGCGAAGTCTCAACACGATCGGTGACCCGAAGGTCGCGGCCTCTCCTCGTTAGAATAGGACATTACTGTACTTTTGCGGTTTCAGTTCTCAAATATCAAAAATTGTAAAAATACGATTGTGGTTCCGAACTTCGATGCACTAGCATAGATTTTCGGTTCCGTTGTCACTTGACTATCGAGCTTCCACCGTGTTTGCCATTTGTCTAGTGGAACAGGGGGTTGGATTTCGGTTCGTAGCTGGGTGGCGATCGATGTGTCGCATGAATGCGATAGGACAATGAGAATCAGACAGGGTGGAACTGAAGTTAAGAGACGACGATTATAACCGATACAGACGGGCAAAGAAGGGTACACAACTGATATAGAACTTGCGACGTAAAGCTGGCATAACAAAGTTCGGGGGGTTAGACCGGAGTTGGTTCCGAGTAAGTCTGGGATTACTCGCAACTCACCCGAATTAGGTCTGTACAAGATCCTGATTAGTTGGAAGTTCGCTTCGGGCAAACCTTGGCCCACCGAAAGCTACATTCGCGACGTTATCACATGACGTCCTTTATGTTCACACTTGTTGGATGTTTTCTCCATTAATTGTTCACCTTTTCCAAAAACGAAAAGTAATCAGAATTTTCACACAGTGTAACTTAGAGGCCATACATTTATACATTCAACAATGAATGATGTTTTTCCTTTTTGTAGCAAAGACTTTTTTTAGCCCTCCAGACCGCTTAGTCCGGCTACCGCTTAATCCGCCCCTGCGTAGCTCTGAAAGAAAGAAACTGTAGAACAAAGGCGTTACGAAACAAATGCAAATGAAGAACGCGGTCTCGATTCAAAAATAGGCATCCGTTCCAGTGTCGCCAGATGAGCTCCAAACGGAGCTCACACATTCCCCTCTTTTTCCCCTTCCACTATCCCATTCCAGCACCATGCGCAGACTCCAACGTCCCCCACTAAGACCGTAGTCCGTAGACCACGGTGCCCGTGCCGTAGACTGGACTGGTCATCAGAGAGGGGGTACTTGTATTCCCCTCGATTTTCTCGACCTGGCGACACTGATCCCTTCGATCAATTGACTTTCACGGGTAAGGAAATTCTATCGAACGGGAACGTATGACGAAGTTTTTCCGTGGTTCATTCTAGATTTGCAAAATTCGTCGAGCTGGAAGCGTATAGGATGTGGGGGATACGCGGGATCCGAAGTGGATCCGGACTCCTGATTCCAGATTCCCGTTTTCCCGAAGGGTCTCGCACGCTCTTCGAGGTTCTCTCTCTCTCTCTCTCTCTCTCTCTCTCTCTCTCTCTCGGGCATAATCCGGAACGGTCTCTTACCGTTTTGCGTGGAGCTGGAGACCCAGACGCCCGGGGTCCTGGATATGTCCGGTAACCGGAAAGTATATTCGAGGTTCCCGACTTCCTCGGTCCACAAAAGCTTCAACGAGGAGTACTTGAGGGCCGTCAGCTTGACAATCGGGCAGGAGTCGACGATGTACTTTCCGATGGCGGGCTTCTGCGGATCGGACCTGTGGTCCAACACTTCGACCACGTACCACTTGCCCATTATCTGAAATCAATAGAACCCGGCCTCTATGGATTTATTACGTTCACGCTCGGACGACACGTTATGACGCGTTCGAAATCGCTTAAAGGCGCGTTTCCACTGAGGTCCGCGGACTCGAGTCATAAATTTTCGTGCGGGTCGACAGGCCCGCTGTTCCCCGCTGTGCGTGGCAGAAAAAAAGGTCTCGTCTCTTCACGGTTCGTTTAGGTAAACATTAGCTTCCCCCTAAGGCGGTAGGATACCTTCATTTTGTAAGTAGCAAATAAGTCGAATGTTATTAGAAAAATTGTGGGTTTGCGAATTTTCGCTTTTTGTCCTTATACGAGCAAACGCACCGTGTAAAAATTTCATACGGTACACAGTGAGCAATTTGGACGAAATCTGTGTCAAAATGAAAGAACTTTCTCCCTATTTTTCCTATATCTCATTTCTAATAGAAAGTTCTTTGATTTTAGCACAGATTTCGTCCAAATTGCCCACTGTGCGGCAGACATGAGATGTGAAACACTCCACTAACCACAAACAGCTGTTACGTTTGAATTGTTTGTTATTTCGGGTCCATAAGATTGCTGAATATTCTTTAGGACAGCGTTTGTTTTACCTAAATTGTTGTTGGGGTGTCGTACATTCCGAGTTTGCAGTGCACAGGTTAATACCGTTCATAGTAAGTGCATGTCACTTTGTTCTTTTCGTGCACTTACAATTGCCGAAATCGCCGGGCGCGACATGATTTTTTGATGAAATGTTGATTTAGCAAATCGATGAAAATGGGTTTTTCGGAGTTTATAGTGAAAACATTCGACATCAGAATTCCTATCCGTAAAGACCTGACAGTTATTTATCTCCTACATTGTTCAAAGTCAATGGCTCCGAAAAGGAGTACTGCATTGATCATTCAGGTAAGTTCTGCCACTCGGCGAACTCTGCCCTAAGCCCGTCAATTTTATTACACGGGTAAGAACGGCTACTGGTTGACGTTGCAAATGAGGCTGTTGTAAAGATTAGTTGCTTTGACACAGATTTCGTCCAAATTGCTCACTGTGTACCGTATGAAATTTTTACACGGTGTGTTTGCTCGTATAAGGACAAAAAGCGAAAATTCGCAAACATTTTTCTAATAACATTCTACTTATTTGCTACTTACAAAATGAAGGTATCCTACCGCCTTAGAGGGAAGCTAATGTTTACCTAAACGAACCATGAATAGGCGAGACCTTTTTTTCTGCCACGCACAGCGAGGAACAGCGGGCCTGTCGACCCGCACGAAAATTGATGACTCGAGTCCGCGGACTTGAGACCGCGGCGGACGTCAGTGGAAACGCTCCTTTATTTGCAGACCTTTAATCGCGGCTCGGCTCACCTCGGCTCGACTTCGACACGGATTGCGAGAGCAACAGAGGATTTCTGTTCTAGCAAACACGTTTACCGTATCGCCGCGCCGAGTAAATTATGATATGTATACCCACGAGCCGATTATAGTTCGTTTACCTAGCCATTAACCTTTTCACCTGGCTCGTGGCGACCATTAACTCATTCCCGTCGAAAGGAAAGATGAAAAAGTTTTATAAAAAAAAATTAAACCGACTTCTAAAAAAACGCACTAAAAAAATGCACTAAAAAGTATGAAATAATTTCCATTTAATTGATGTGAATACACACGAACTTAAATTAGGGACTTAATACCGGTAAAATTTGTATACCGGTATTACGACAGGGACTTAATACCGGTAAAATTTTCATACCGGTATTACGCCGTGTGACGTAATATGTACCGGTATAATCTTGGTAACGGTATTTGGCCAACAGAATATACCGGTAACCGATATGAAATACCGGTATTTTTCGGTTATTTGGGAAAGAAACGGAGCAAGAGGGGTATTCCGCACGCTTCACCCGATCCCCACTTTTCTACAATGTATTTCTACGCCGAATACGCCAATGGATTCCCGTTCACCGCATCGCTCGCCCTGTCTCGCTTGTTTTATATAATAATAAAATATATTTATCTATATAAGTAATGAATATATTTTTATATGAATTTTATAATATGAATTTGGTAAAATTTTAGATAATGTTAACGAGATTTCCCGCTTACAGTCACGAAACAATTAAGAATTATAGCTGATACTGGAAAACTACACATAAACCAATAAACTTGTAATATATAATATTAACTATACATTTACCGGTAACTTTTTCGGTTCCGTATTTCATATTATTTACAACTTTTTAGTATCTGATTTATATTTCTAATTGTAAGATATTCTTATTTGCATTATCCAGGAGTTCCTACAAGAGTTTAGAAAAAGTATGACACATGAAAATACACAGCAGGTGGTAATGAGTGTTCTTTATTGTGTTACATGTATATTTACATCTTCGCCATTTACTCTCAGAACTAAAATGTCATCAATGATACTGTCTAATAAATTTATAAATAAATTTATAAATAAATTTATAAATAAATTTATAAATAAATAATAAATAAATTTATTTATAAATTTATTAGACAGTATCATTGATAATAAATAAATTTATTTATTATTTATTTATAGAACTTAAAATGTCATCAATGATACTGTCTAATAAATTTATAAATAAATAAATAATAAATAAATTTATTTATTATCAATGATACTGTCTAATAAATTTATAAATTTTAAGTTCTAAGAGATTTTAAGTTCTAACACAATAAAGAGCACACTCATTACCACCTGCTGTGTATTTTCACGTGTCTTATACTTTTCCTAAACTCCTGTAGGAATTCCTGGATAATGCAAATAAGAATATCTTACAATTAGAAATATAAATTAGGTACTAAAAAGTTGTAAATAATGAAATACGGAACCGAAAAAATTACCGGTAAATGTATAATTAATATATCACAAGTTTATTGGTTTATGTGTAGTTTTCCAGTGTCAGCTATAATTCTTAATTGTTTCGTGACTGTAAGCGGGAAATTTCGTTAACATTATCTAAAATTTTACCAAATTCATATAATAAAATTCATATAAAAACATATTCATTACTTATATTTGATAAATATATTTTATTATTATATAAAAACAAGCGAGACCGAGCGAGCGATGCGGTGAACGGGAATCCATTGGCGTATTCGGCGTAGAAATACATTGTAGTAGCGACATCTGTTCCTACTCCTATGAACGGCGGGAGCTACGCGTGAGTCGAAAAGTGGGGATCGGGTGAAGCGTGCGGAATAAAGGTCGCTGCCCACTAGACCGTAACCTCGGCGCGGCGCGGCGGAGCGGCGTGGCCAGGTACTCAGCGCGCCGGTGGTTTTGTCGCCCACTAGACGACACGGCGCGGCGCGGCGCGGCGGAGCGACGTGGCCAGGGCTAGGAAAAATCAGAATTTAGCCTATTTTCCCTAGTTCATGATGTTTAGAAATTCTGAAAAAAATCTGCCATATGTCAAGAACCTAAATACATACTTTGCAATTGGTTTCAGATTTTTAAACTGAAAAGTCAGCTTGTAAAAAATCAAATACCTCAAAAAAATCGACATGACTACTATTTTTATTGCGTATTTTACCTTAAACTATTTTTTAAGTATCCAAATATTGCTTTTAAAAGAATTTCTAAAAAAATACCATTTACTATTGTATAGTTGCTAATAAGAAAGAGAATTAATCAAATTAAAAAAAAATATAATCTACGACCGGGCTCGAACTTAGTATACGCAGGTCCATAGTCAAACGCCAAACGGATTCAGCCAACCTAGCTTTCAAGTACTTCATTAATATTTTCAGATGTAATGTTAGTGCTGTAGAAATACTAATCAAACTGATAATGTGTTCAAGGTTTATTAGTGCCTAATAGACTAACAGAATAAATGAAACGCAACAATTTTAAGGTTAACTTAGTTCTTCGCGGAAAAAACGTCGAAAAAATCGGTTTTCATTTTTTTTAGCTACAGCGCACCAAACCATAAAATCTAAAACAATTGATGAACAATAATTATAACAATATATCAGCACTGTAAAAATATAACTGATGCCTCTTTAGAACCTTCATGCGACATCTGCATTCTTTCAATTTTTTTATAGGGTTTTGATTTTTTACAAGCAGGATTTCCGGGATGTGCAGGAATTTTGCGGCACCCTGTATAGAGAAGAGATAGAGATAAAGTATATATAGTCTCTCTCAGAGTTGGGCAATTTAAATACAAAACTATTTAAATACCGATTCGAATATAAGATACAATATTTGAATTCGTTATTCGAAGGTTCGAATACAAAAGTATCTTATATTCGAAAAATATTTAACTACTTTTGTATTCGCCGAGAATGTATTCGAAGCTTCGAATACAATTTGTATTTAATATTTAATTTTCGAAGACCGAATACATCCACGAATGCTTTCGGCCAGCTCGAGACTCCAATGAACACGTACCGAGGCCCGAGGGTCGAGCCCCGAGGCCTGAGCCCAGAACACAATAGTAGTGCAATAAACACGACCGGGCAATCCCTCGGCCAGCTATCTCCAGGTATCTCGGCATGAAACCGCTAACAAGTGAATGCTAAACTTGTTATTTCTTATAATTTCCTCAAGGAAGTGACACGAGCCAGTTCGTGGCATTCTTCCGATTAAGAAAAGTCTAAACCCGATAGAAATCGGACTGTTTGTAGTGGATTTATTCGTGAGAATTTCTTCGGAAAATATATTTAAATACATTTTCGCCCCTACTCTGTGTTAGGGCGACGAAGTGACGAGGGCCTCGGAAGCCTTGTCCAAGTGGTGCAATAAACACCACCGGGCAAACCCTCGGCCACCCAGGTATCTCGGCATGAAACCGCTAACAAGTGAATGCTAAACTTGTTATTTCTTATAATTTCCTCAAGGAAGTGACACGAGCCAGTTCGTAGCTTTCTTCCCATGAAGAAAAGTCTAAACCCGATAGAATTCGGACTGTGTCTACTGGTTTAAAGTCTCTCTCTCTCTCTCACACACACACACTTTCTCCCCCTCTCTCTCCATCACCATTTATCTCCCTCCTCATACGTCATCAGTGGAAAATTAATGTGTCACTAGTTTCTTGGTTTCAGTATAGTTTTTCACGATTGCTTCGCGACAGTAAGCGAGACATCTTGTTGATATTCACTAAAATTTTAACAAGTTCATATTATAAAATTCGTGAAAAAACGCATAATAATTATGTTCGATAAATATATTTTATTGTCATTTGTAAAATTTACCAAAATTCGTATTTACATAAATTATTCATAAGACACTGTTCCGTGACAACTTGCCCCACAGCAAATGTATGCGTATGCATCTTTTCTTTTCATTAACAACAATCGCGAGAAACTTCAACATCTGCCACCTGACTTTGTTCCGATTTCTTAAAAAACGAAAAGATGGACAAGAGACTACAATAGGATACAAAAAAAAAGAGAACCGTCTTTAATGAGCATCAAGAAAGGATTATGGCAAAGCAGCTTTGAAATGTTTGTCCATTTAATTTTAGGCAAATTTTAGTTTTTAGGAACAACTTGCCCCATAACGGGGCGAAAAGCTCCGCTTCGCCCAACGATAAACAAATGACAAAATATTAAAAAACAATTTTTAACTACTTTAAATTTTCCTTTGCCGCTTTGACACTGAATTTTCACCACAAATGAGCATTGCTAACGCGATTTTCCAAATATTCTACATCCGATGATCCAACAAAAAAATGTTTCCAACAAAAGTTGCTCAGTATTCACTTTTCTACAAATCACCATATAAAAAATTGAAAGTAAATTATTTTTTATAAAAAACTGAAGGGGTCACCTCAATTTTTTAAATATTAACATATATTTTTTATTGCATAATATTCTCACTGGTATCGAGACGAATTCAACGATCTATAACAATATAACATTAAACGTTGTAATAACGGTGCAATAGAAAGTGCTGCTGAGTGCTGCTGCGTGTATATCCTCGCCGAGGCATTCCCTTTTGTCGCCGAGTGCAGGCGCGCGCCGTTGCAGGTACAGTGGCCGCACCCCCATTGTACTCCATAGGAGGCAATGCAACACGGCGCGTCGCTGCGCTCCGCCTGCCGACGGTACAGTCTAGTGGGCGCAAATTTTCCGGGGCGCTACCGGGCGCTGCGACGCTGTGCCGCTCAGGTATACTGGGCGCACTCCCATTGTACTCCATAGGAGGCAATGCCAAACAGCGTGCCGCTCCACCGCGCCGCGCCGAGGTTACGGTCTAGTGGGCAGCGACCTTAACCCTCTTGCTCAGTTTCCTTCCCAAATAACCGAAAAATACCGGTATCGTACCGGTATTTTACGTACCGGTATGAATCCCTGAATGCAACTATACCGGTATGACGTCATTTTACGTACCGGTACAAGTCCCTGTTTAAATACAATACAATCTTCTCGGAGGCGGCGCAAAATTGAAAATTTTCGACACTGGAAATTACGAAAATCCTTAAATTCTTCTACATGTTTTCACGTATTAATGTATCTTCTCTTCCCACCTACTGATTTTCAAGTCCACCATATTCCAATGAAATCATAATCAGCAACATCTGTCACTTGGAAAATTTTCAATTTTCACCGCGCCGCGCCGCGCCGCACAGTGGGCTGTATGCCCGATTTCAGCGGCCACAGCTAGTTCAAAATTCGCTCACTATTGAAACTGCTGTAACTTTGCTAAAATTTATCCAAATTTGATGAAAAAACAACCATTTTAAAGCTTGAGATTTCTACTTTTTGTGCTATATACCGTTTTTACTAAAATGGATGTTTTGAGTGCAAAATCCGTCCGTAAATAGGAGCGTATCAGATTGTAAAGTTTGTAGCTATTTTCCAATCAAGTACTGCGGATTATAATCAATCTTTTAACGTTATTCGTCTATTTTATGTACACTATCGAAAAGTATAATCATTTACATTTAAAATATCTTTTTAAAAGACTTATTACAAAGATTGTTGTTTTTTAAATATACAGGGTGAGTCACCTAACGTTTGCACCTCAAATATCTTTGTTGTTTCCAAAGATACGTAAAATATGGTAAGGACAAACTTGAATGGTACAATGGGGCTGACAGGATGCCAAAAAAATTTAGTTTTTAAGTCATTTTTTTAGAGATATCAAGGTCACCTGAACTTTTTAAAATGGAATGTCCTATTTTTTCTACCATAGATCGATAGAGTATCAAAGTCTGAGTATAAAAGTGTTGACCTTCATATGACCTAAACCTAATAGTTAACGAGATAATATCCAAAGAATATAGAAAATTACTTGGATAATATCTCGTAAAATATTAGATTTGGGACATATGGAGGTCAATACATTTGTACTCAGAATTCGACAGTCTATCGATTTATGATACAGAAAGTAGGTGTTTCCAGAAAAAAAATCAAGGTGACCTTGAAATGTCCTCTATGCCTCCACCCACGCAGAAAATGTTTATTTTTCATCACTGAAATTAAATATCTTCATTAAGTGATATACATACTGATGTAATTTTTTCCACTTTTCAGCGTAAACTGACTGATCAAACTAAATACATTAAAAAAATAGAGACAAAGATTATATTTACAGTATTCTACAGTATATATATATATATATATATACAATATATATATATTGAGCGTTTATGAGTTAAACAGTTCCCTCATATACCGAATGCGAACATGCAGAATGTGAGAAATGCTGCGATTTTCGTGCGCGCGCGAAGGCCATTTTTTCGTAGAACAACTATAAAACACGGAGTAGCGCATAGTAGCAGCCGTTTTTTCTTGCATCTTAATCAGAAAACTTCAAAGAATACAATGGCACAGAAATGAACTCCCGATCGCACCCGTAGGTATAACAAAGTCATTACCAAAGTCTTAGAATCATAAAAAAGTGACGGAATCGTTGGTTATCTTTAAATATTAATAACTAAAAAAATGTATAGAGTACAAAACTGAATTTCTCTTAAAAGTATACCTTATACTTAGCTAACAAAACTTTTATAAAACAAAAATCTGTTAGTGTATGTAAATAAGGTAACAATTACTAATAGGTGAATTCGTTGAAGAATGAAAGAGTGTTAACAGAATTTCAAACTTCCGACAAATTTCAGTGCTTTATGGATACATGAATGCGAAAACGAATGATGGGAGATTGTTCCTCAGATATTCAACTAACTCAAGCCACAAAAATTTTACAATTTATGTAACATTTTAAAAATTGAGTTTTGACCGCTGAAATCGGGCATACAGCCCACTGTGCGCCGCCTTCGAAAAGATTGTATTGTATTTAAGTTCGTGTGTATTCACATCAATTAAATGGAAATTATTTCATACTTTCTAGTGCATTTTTTCGAAGTCGGTTCAATTTTTTTTATAAAATTTTTTTATTTCACACTTTTTAGTGGAACGAGCAGAATTTGTAGTACAACGTAGTATGGTTTTCCGGTCTTATTGGTTACTTACAATAAAAACCGCAAAGAATGAAAAAATGCAAAATTTGTTTTCAAGGGACCAATCGGAAGACATACTCTACAAAATACACAAGGTTTCGTCCTGATAGGTCCATCCATCTCGGAGTAATCGGTGAACATACATGAAATAATTCATTTTTCGCAAAAAAAATCGTAAGAAATAAAAAAATGCAACATTTTTTTCACGAGACCACCTTGAGGACTTACTCTACAATCTACAAGATGCAAAAGGTTTCGTTCCGTTTGGTCCATGAAAAAAAGGCACATTCAGATCGAATCGAGTATCCTCCTCCTTTTCGGAAGTCGGTTAAAAATAAAGCTTCTATCATTAATTTATTTTGTTATATTTAAACAGAAAAAAAAACAGAAAAGGATTGCAATTTTTCTCGATTTTCACGTTTTTTTAAATGTATTAACTGATTTCGATGAAACTTTCACAATGCATATAATTGACACAGGTCTATAAAACGTATTTTTTAAATTTTCATTTACATTTAAATGTAGGCCAACATAAAGAAGTTGTAAAATGCAACTTTTAGTATTTTCTCTACAATTCCAACCAATTGCAATTTTTGGAAGAATTTCTTTTCGCATCGTATAGTAAACCACTTTCTCTAACTTCTCAAAAAAGTTCAAATCGTATAGTCTAATATTTAAAAAGTTATCGATTTTTTGAGAGCGTGTGAATGTTCATGAGAGTTACAGTTGTATGTCTGTGCTAACGATGCAGATGGGGTAAATGGGGTTTATGTATCCGTCTGTTTTAAAATAATTTCTCTAAGGCTGAATAGTCAATAAGATTTATGAGATAAATTATTGGTAAAGCACACGGTGAAACACTTCGGACACTGTTTCTATACTGGGTATTTCACCTAACTTGACCACCTTGAATATCTTTGTTGCTTTTAAAGATACGTCAAATGTCTGAAGGACAAAGTTGAATGGTAAAACGGGGCTCATACGATACCAAAAAAATTTTTGTTTTTATGTCATTTTTTTAGAGATATCAAGTAGGCCGGGCCGAAAACACGAAAGTAAGCGTGGCGTTTGGCCCTAGTGCGGGAAAGTTGTGTTTTGGGGTCAATATGAACTGTGCAAAAGTTGGGCCCTGTGAGTTGATATCTTCTGTTCCGGCAAGAGCTTTGAATTTTCGAAAATTTAGTGAAACGGTATAAAGTGACTTATAAGTGAATGTTCGAGGATATTCTCAACCAAATTCGATTGGCTTTGGATATTTTATGGAGTATATAAAACTATTAGACCCGTATTTTTTATTATCGTTGAAATGGATGGTTATTAAATTAACCTCTCTAATTATGAACATAACCCAATTTATTATAATGATAAATGTACTTTTATAATAGTGAAAATAGTAATATGTTTAATATATAAAGAAATGTAATCTCGCACGTGGCACACGCATCGCGTTGCTCGACTCGCACAATCTCACGCATACCAAACCGCGCAGCACTAGCGCCTAAGCGAGCAGGAAAAAGAACGAGGAACATACGAACAATCAAATATATTCGTTGGGAGGAGCAAACTTCACTTCAATCCCCCACTTTTGCGACATCCATTCTCAATTTCTGAATGCAATTTTTATGCGCTACACCTTTTAGTGGTTTTGTCATTATGTCAGCCAAATTCTCGTTAGATGGAACATATGACAAGCTGATTGTTCCCCTTTCTAGTTCCTCTCGAACGATATGATAAGATATGTCTATGTGTTTCGTTCGTGTATTCTCTATTCGACTTCTTGAAAAATCTAACGCAGATCTGTTGTCGCAAAACATTTCGCAATTTCCTGACAGATGCTCATACAATTCTAATTCGGTCAGTAACGTACGCAACCAGATCGCTTCTTTCACTCCGGATGCCAAAGCCACATACTCAGCCTCCATAGTGGAGGTGGACAAACTCTTTTGTTTGGACGATGCCCATTGTATAATGCAGGAACCTATCATTACTATCATGCCTGAGTATGAATGTCGGTCATCTAAATCCCCTGCCCAATCGGCGTCGCAATAAATCTTAATCTTTGGCTCTTTAACAGTCTTGTAGGTCATATTATAATCTCTAGTTTTACACAAGTAACGTAAGATATGTTTACATTGAGTCCAATGAATTTCGCTTGGACAAGAATTGTACTGAGATAATTTTGTCGTGGCGTGCAATATATCGGGTCTGGTTCGCAAAGCTACATACATTAAACATCCTACCAGTTCCCGATATGTTGTCTTACCCTCTTCGCTTAAGAGATTCGATTGCGCGTTTTTCGATAATTTCAAGCCCGGATCTAACGGTGTTGAAACGCTTTTACATTCTGTCATATTATGTTTCTCTAGTATTGATTCTATATAAGCTCTTTGATCTAGACTAATTCCCGCGTTATTTTTGTTTATTTTAACACCTAATACGTCGCTGATCTCGCCTAAGTCTTTGGTTTCATATTTTTTACTGATAGCTCTAACAAAGTCATCAATTGACGTTGGATCATTTGAAAATACAAAAATGTCATCAACATAGATTACTGCAATGGTCCAAAAACCTTTTCTATAAACGCAGCTGGATGAATTCAATCTAGTAAATCCATACCTGATGAAAAAGTTATTTAATTCTGTATTCCAATTTCGTCCTGCTTGCTTCAGTCCGTAAATTGGTCGCCTCAGTCTGACTAGGCTTTCTTTTCCATCTTTGCGAGCTGGAATTAGATTCATGTATATCTCTTCTTCAAGCTCGCCATAGAGATATGCGCATTTGATGTCCAATTGTCTGGTACACCAATCGAAAATTTCTGAAATGGCTATTAATAGACGTATTATGCAAAAGTTCGCAACAGGCGAATAGGTTTCATTATAATCAATGCCCTTTTGCTGGGAAAAACCTCGAGCTACTAACCTCGCTTTATATTTGGTTACTTTACCTTCACAATTTCTTTTTAACTTAAATACCCACTTGCTGCCGATGCATCTCCGTCCTGGCGGCAAATGATCTATATTTTCCCAGGTTTTTCGTTGAACTAGACTGGTCATCTCGTCGTCTATTGCACGTTTCCACTCGTTTGCCTGTGGTGAAGACATCGCTTCCTCTAGACTGCTCGGTTCCATGATTTCCATAAGGTTGAACTCCATGTTCTGGATTCCTCCTTCTTCATCTTCCGATGATTCAGTATTCATCTTTCTGTTCTCTGGTTTCCCTTTTCTGCCATATGGGTTTTGAATCTTCTTCTTTGGTCTTCCGATTTTCTTTGCTGACTTGAAAATTTCCTCCCCCACTGTCTTTTTAGTGGTTTCAGCATCTTTTGTCGATGCGGAATCATCGACCTCTTCCGTTTCTCTGACTTCTGGTATAATTTTTCGGTTTTCCCCTTCTTCATCTGACCAGACATTAGTGCACGGATAATTGTACCTTGGGCTTCGGTTTACTAACCACTCGTATCCCATCTTGTCCTCTGAGAAACGTACGTGTTTCGTTATGACAACGTCTCCTTTTTCGGGACACCATAGGCGATAACCTCTCGTTTGGTTACTGTAGCCTACCAATATGCACGGAGTGGCCCTGTCATCCAGTTTCCGTTGTCCTTGTTTCACCAAGTGTGCATAAGCAAGTGACCCATATGTTTTTAAATGGCGCACACTGGGTATTTTCCCTGTTAATACTGTAAGTGGAACTTCATTATTTATGGATGTATGACACACACGATTTTTCACGTATGCTGCTGTGGCAACTGCCTCAGCCCAAAATTTATTAGGCAGTTGCGCTGACTTGAGCATTGAGCGTACCAGGTCTAGTAGTGTCCTGTTTACGCGTTCCGAAATCCCGTTCATTTGGGGAGTTTCGACGTTGGACCTTTCGTGTTTGATACCTTTCCCTTCAAAATATGTTTGCAAATCTTTATTGCAGTATTCGGTACCATTGTCTGAACGAAATCTTTTAATTTTCTTTCCCGTTTGTAATTCCGTTTTGGCTATGTACCTTTTAATTTCATCTTTCACTTCGTCCTTGGACTTGATGAATGCGACAGTAGTATGCCTCGAGTAATCATCTGTGAATGTGACAAAGTATTGCTTGTTGCTCAGTGACCTCGATGGCATGGGTCCGCAAACATCAGAGTGTATTAGCTCACAGCTTTCTTTGGATTGTCGACCACTTATTTTCCGACAAGGTGCTTTTGTAGATTTGCCTGCACAGCAATCACCACATGCAGTTTCTTCTAATTTAGTATTTTCTAATCCGCGTACACGATTGAGCTCTGCGGTCCTTTCAATTGTGCTTCGACCTATATGACATAATCTGCGATGCCATAAGGTGCTGTCCTTTATGCTTATATTATGAGATTCTAATCTTCCTTCTGCTTGTATAATAGTTTGTGCTCTGACAATGTACAGATCATTTATTCTGTCAGCGACGCACATGAGTTCACCATTTTTTATATTGCGAATTTCTGCCTTACCATTACGTATGATTATTTCTTTTGATCTTCGCTCTATTTGCGAAGCAGATAAGAGATTTTTCCTTATGTTTGGCACGTAATAAACATTGTGTAAGGTCACGTATCGTTCTTGTTTGCCAATGAACGTCTTGATTTCTATATCGCCAATACCTTTAGCTTCAAGTTTGGCGCTGGATTGTCCATGAGATTCTGCTGCAGTGTTGATTGGTTCTAGTTTTACCTCTTTAAACGTTTTAAACCAATCTCTTTTCTTACAGACGTGATGTGTGCACCCACTGTCTAAAAGCCAAGAGTCTCCCATATCCATATTATTGAGCGAGACAAGAAATCCTTCATCGTTTTCTTTTCTTCCATGGCTAAATCTTGGATTATAATTCTGATTTCTTATTCGATTCTTTGACCAACAGTTCTTTATATCGTGTCCTTGCCTTTTGCAGTGCGAACAAAATGTAGGTCTTACCTTATTTGTGGTCGTTGTATTTGAACGTGCATACTGTGGTTTTCTTCCGACTTGCAGTGCTTCTTTTTGGCTTTCGTTTTCCTCTGGACACCTAGATTTACGTCTCTCATATTCTGACAAAAGTGCTTTACAGATTTCTGCTGTCGTAAAGCTATTATCTGGCAGGTTTGCCAGTGACGTGTTTAAATTTTCATAGGAATCTGGCAATCCAGCCAGTAAAATATATGCCAAATCTTCATGTCTGATCTCTGCGCCAGCTTCTCTAAGGTTGTTTGCTATGACTTTAATGTTAGATATATATGACGACATCGAATCTCCTTCTTTCATTTTACTTTGATATAATTGTTTTTTCAATTGCATTATTCTTACCCTGGACTTGGGTTGGTGGACTTGTTCCAGCGCTTTCCATGCTTCCTCAGCAGTTACGCAGTCTTCTATATGTACCTGCTGGTTTGGTTCCACGTGGAGTCCTATCGATGCAATAGCTTTGTCGTCATTCATTTTAAATATTCTTCTTTGTTCTGGTGTGGCTTCGTGGTTCACTTTTATTACACCAGTCACATAGTCTAACAAACCTTTGCTTTTTAGATACCACTTCATTTCGATTTTCCATGTTCTATAATTGTTGTCCGACAGTTTATGAATGTGAATGTCTGATCGTGACCTTTCTTCCATTTTTTTGACACTGATTAACAATTTATCTGTCGGATTTATGTATGAAGCCACGTGGCGTATTTTTAGGTTATGTAGAGGTTAGCGCAGTGGAGTACGCCTGGGCCCATAACCATTGAAATGGATGGTTATTAAATTAACCTCTCTAATTATGAACATAACCCAATTTATTATAATGATAAATGTACTTTTATAATAGTGAAAATAGTAATATGTTTAATATATAAAGAAATGTAATCTCGCACGTGGCACACGCATCGCGTTGCTCGACTCGCACAATCTCACGCATACCAAACCGCGCAGCACTAGCGCCTAAGCGAGCAGGTAAAAGAACGAGGAACATACGAACAATCAAATATATTCGTTGGGAGGAGCAAACTTCACTTCAATCGTCTTATCTCGAAGTTTAGGGGTTGAAATTACCCCTGGTATATGAGGTATATGAAAAAATGTTTCATACAAAAGTCTTCTAGTACTTTATACTCTTTGCAATAATGTATTCATTTTTTTAAAAAATGTCAAATTTGTTCACCCCGCCCCCCGCTCCACTCGTTACTTTCGCAAATTTTTATGTTTTTGTAAAGACAAAAATCCTGGAGCGTTTAATGTTAAATCCAATCATATATAATATAAGGTGATTACGATTAAATTTTCGAAAAAGTTTGTGTGCAGCGCACCCCTTTAGTATAAGGTGACTCAGAACTCACCACGTGAAGGTGGCTGCACGAAGAGTTCCTCCCAAGCCTATCCCAACCAACCCTACCTTGTGCACTTTAAAAACAAAATTAGGGAAAAAAATTATAAAAGGAAAAATGTATTTTTAATAATGGGATTTGTTCTCAAATAGTGGCATTTTTTGACGAGACTCAAGAGTGGCACGAATGATGCCGTCTCTTGCTTCATGGCCGATAACTCGGCTTGAAGCCTCCGTCACAAGTTTCACCATGCGTTCTACTGCTTGAGTGTGGCATGGAAAAACCTCAAAGTCCCAAGACTTGGGAATAATGTCGTCCCGCATCATTTCGCTGAAGGACTCATTGTTGATATAATCAAGTGCCGGTGGTGAAGACACGACACAATTATTCCAGTCAATCATGTCAATCAAGTATAACATGCCAAAAATAAATTTTGAAGAATATGATTATATTGACATGATTGACTGGGATAACTGTCTCGTGTCTTCTAGATTCTAGATTCTAGATTCTAGAAGCACGTGAACAGATTGGATCTCCTGAAATACGGAAGTATAACATGGCAATAATAAATTTTGAAGCATCTCATTATATTGACATGATTGACTGGGATAATTGTGTCGTGTCTTCACCACCGGCACTTGATTATATCAACAATGAGTCCTTCAGCCAAATGATGCGGGACGAAGTTATTCCCAAGTCTTGGGACTTCGAGTTTTTTCCATGCCACACTCAAGCAGTAGAACGCATGGTGAAACTTGTGACAGAGGCTTCAAGCCGAGTTATCGGCCATGAAACAAGAGACGGCATCATTCGTGCCACTCTTGAGCAGGGTTGCCATATGACGCCCCTTACGTTTCCGTCCCTCGCCTAGATGCATGCCTCCGCTATCCCCACTCTTACCGCTTACGGCTCTCATTCTAGCACTCGGTCGCGCCAGCGGTAGTGGTAAGAGTGGGGATAGCGGAGGCATGCATCTAGGCGAGGGACGGAGACGTAAGGGGCCTGGCGAGACTCGCATATGGCTTCCCTGCTCTTGAGTCTCGTCAAAAAATGCCACTATTTGGGAACAAATCCCATTATTAAAAATATATTTTTCCTTTTATAATTTTTTTCCCTAATTTTGTTTTTAAAGTGCACAAGGTAGGGTTGGTTGGGATGGGCTTGGGAGGAACTCTTCGTGCAGCCACCTTCACGTGGTGAGTTCTGAGTCACCTTATACTAAAGGGGTGCGCTGCACACAAACTTTTTCGAAAATTTAATCGTAATCACCTTATATTATACATATATGATTGGATTTAACATTAAACGCTCCAGGATTTTTGTCTTTACAAAAACATAAAAATTTGCGAAAGTAACGAGTGGAGCGGGGGGCGGGGTGAACAAATTTGACATTTTTTAAAAAAATGAATACATTATTGCAAAGAGTATAAAGTACTAGAAGACTTTTGTATGAAACATTTTTTCATATACCTCATATACCAGGGGTAATTTCAACCCCTAAACTTCGAGATAAGACGATAATAAAAAATACGGGTCTAATAGTTTTATATACTCCATAAAATATCCAAAGCCAATCGAATTTGGTTGAGAATATCCTCGAACATTCACTTATAAGTCACTTTATACCGTTTCACTAAATTTTCGAAAATTCAAAGCTCTTGCCGGAACAGAAGATATCAACTCACAGGGCCCAACTTTTGCACAGTTCATATTGACCCCAAAACACAACTTTCCCGCACTAGGGCCAAACGCCACGCTTACTTTCGTGTTTTTCGGCCCGGCCTAATATCATGGTCACCTTCATTTTTTTTTAAATGGAATGAGGTAGTTTTTAATACCTCAATCGATGCAGCTGGACATTCGTTATAAAAAAGATACTAACCTATGTATGTCGAAAAGTTAGTAGTTCAGGAGATATTTCAATTGAAATAACTCTAAAACACCATTACCGTTTATTTAATAGTGTAACGTCTTAATACGACAGTAATTTCTTCTGGTTATATTAAAATGAAATTCTCTAATGTTACAAAATGTATCGCTGAGAAACAAAATTTTTGTAATTTTCAAGTAAATCGAGTAGATCGCTGGTTGTTATTAGAGATCGCGGTTTTGGACGGGTACTAAAATACACGTGTACACGTGGTACGTGAACCGTGTAGTACAACTTTAAGGATCCGTGAATGCGGATCCGTGTATTGTTGAGCGTTGACAAGAAGATCCCTGGCAGGAATGCGGTGACGTAGGCAAGAATGCGCGCCCGATTGGTTGGCTTGGAGGGGGCGGGCCTAGGCTCACACCCCATTTCGACTAGAGCGTTCTATTGGCCGCAGCAGTCACAAGTTCCTAGAATCGAGCGAATCTGGGAACTTCAACGGGGCGGGGTGGCGCGGCGTAGGCACAAAATTCAGAACACTGCTGATATTGTCACGATGTAAAAGAGAGAGAGCGGGAGAGGAAGAGCGGAAGCGAGAGCGGAAGCGAGAGCGGGAGAGAGAGACAGCGGGGGAGAGAGAGGGAGAGAGAGAGAGAGAGAGGGAGAACGGGAGAGAGAGAGCGGGAGAGAGAGAGAGAGCGGAAGAGAGAGAGAGAGAGAGAGAGAGAGAGAGAGAGAGAGAGAGAGAGAGAGAGAGAGAGAGCGGGAGAGAGAGAGAGCGGGGGAGAGAGAGAGAGCGGGGGAGAGAGAGAGAGCGGGAGAGGGAGAGAGAGAGCGGGGGAGAGAGAGAGAGCGGGAGAGAGAGAGAGAGAGCGGGAGAGAGAGAGAGCGGGAGCGAGAGAGAGCGCTCTCTATCCCACTCTCTCTCTCCCGCTCTCTATCCCACTCTCTCTCCCACTCTCCCTCTCGCTCCCTCTCCCCCCCCTCTCTCTCTCTCCCGCTCTCTCTCTCACTCTCTCTCTCTCTCTCTCCCTCGTATTCACGGCATTGAATATTGGCTGTAATTCGTGAAACGCCGTAGCCCACCGTAAATACGGGAATCCTACTACTACGCGTCGTGTGACGTAGCAGCCGAAAAGGCGTGGTCACGCGGCGACGACGGGAGCGTCAGAGGTGGGGATGGGCGGAGCTAGCTGGGGACCCTTCTTGCCTCTGTGCCCCCCCCCCCCCCCGGGGATCTTCTTGTCAGCGCTCAACAATACACGGATCTGCGAACACGGATCCGTTCGGTACGTCCGAGTCCGACAACTGAGGCGTTATTGTTTTCCGATCGAATACTTTTCGACTGTTGATGTTAAAAGTACAATAATAAAGATGCGGTAAATTGTTTGACGTTAAATGACCGTCTATTAAAATGCACATGTAAAATAAATACACAAATATTTGTGAAATTAAAATACACTGGTACCCGTGTATTTAGTATTACGTGGATTAAAATTCGGATTCGTTTATTGCACATGACTTAGGGACCTCTATTAGATTTGATTCTGGAAGCGGGTAGCGCAGAAGGAAAGAGGTACTGAATAAATTAGCGGAAATAGCGCACGAAATAGAATAGGTGTTAGAAGAGCGATGCGTTTATTGCGAAATAGAGAGCGATACTAACGTGAAAGAGAACAATACAAAGAAAAAGAAAGAATTACATAGACAGACATAAGCATGCATTTAAAGACGGCAGTATTGGTGACGGGTAAATATAAACAGAGAACGTACTTGTGTAACGCCTGCGTTACTTGAGGCGTGAGCATGGTCAACGACTGTCCAGAGCTAACACACATTTTGAAAAACAAATTTTTGGACTACAGGTAACATAAAATAATTAACACAATTTTACGCAATAAAATTTATTCAATTAATTTTCTATTTTGGTATAGAAATACTAAAATATTTACATTTTCTGGTAATAAACGCGTTCTTTTCAGCGTCACAATATTTCCCGCTGTTGAAAAACAACGTTCGGAACTATCCGACGTTGCCGGTATCGCGAAATACTTAATGGCAAGTTTTGCAATTGTCGGATATTTGCTCACCCGCGACTTCCGTCACTCATATGGACATAGATCAAAACGTAACTGTGGTTCCGCAATATATTTTCCATAGTCTGCATTTACATCGGACATGTCAACAACGTCGTCATTATATAAAAATTGTAAAGCAGTTTGTTGCAATGATTTATCTGTATTTCTATTTAGTGTTTCATTTGGAAAACTTTCTAGAAATACAGACAAATCATTGCAACAAACTGCTTTACAATTTTTATATAATGACGACGTTGTTGACATGTCCGATGTAAATGCAGACTATGGAAAATATATTGCGGAACCACAGTTACGTTTTGATCTATGTCCATATGAGTGACGGAAGTCGCGGGTGAGCAAATATCCGACAATTGCAAAACTTGCCATTAAGTATTTCGCGATACCGGCAACGTCGGATAGTTCCGAACGTTGTTTTTCAACAGCGGGAAATATTGTGACGCTGAAAAGAACGCGTTTATTACCAGAAAATGTAAATATTTTAGTATTTCTATACCAAAATAGAAAATTAATTGAATAAATTTTATTGCGTAAAATTGTGTTAATTATTTTATGTTACCTGTAGTCCAAAAATTTGTTTTTCAAAATGTGTGTTAGCTCTGGACAGTCGTTGACCATGCTCACGCCTCAAGTAACGCAGGCGTTACACAAGTACGTTCTCTGTTTATATTTACCCGTCACCAATACTGCCGTCTTTAAATGCATGCTTATGTCTGTCTATGTAATTCTTTCTTTTTCTTTGTATTGTTCTCTTTCACGTTAGTATCGCTCTCTATTTCGCAATAAACGCATCGCTCTTCTAACACCTATTCTATTTCGTGCGCTATTTCCGCTAATTTATTCAGTACCTCTTTCCTTCTGCGCTACCCGCTTCCAGAATCAAATCTAATAGAGGTCCCTAAGTCATGTGCAATAAACGAATCCGAATTTTAATCCACGTAATACTAAATACACGGGTACCAGTGTATTTTAATTTCACAAATATTTGTGTATTTATTTTACATGTGCATTTTAATAGACGGTCATTTAACGTCAAACAATTTACCGCATCTTTATTATTGTACTTTTAACATCAACAGTCGAAAAGTATCCGATCGGAAAACAATAACGCCTCAGTTGTCGGACTCGGACGTATTGTTGAGCGCTGACAAGAAGATCCCCGGGGGGGGGGGGGCACAGAGGCAAGAAGGGTCCCCAGCTAGCTCCGCCCATCCCCACCTCTGACGCTCCCGTCGTCGACGCGTGACCACGCCATTTCGGCTGCTACGTCACACGACGCGTAGTAGTAGGATTTCCGTCTTTACGGGGGGCTACGGCGTTTCACGAATTACAGCCAATATTCAATGCCGTGAATACGAGGGAGAGAGAGAGAGAGAGAGAGAGAGAGCGAGAGAGAGAGCGCTCTCTATCCCTCTCTCTCTCTCTCTCTCTCTCTCTCTCTCTCTCTCTCTCTCTCTCTCTCTCTCTCTCTCTCTCTCTCTCTCTCTCTCTCTCTCTCTCTCTCTCTCTCTTACATCGTGACAATATCAGCAGTGTTCTGAATTTTATACCTACGCCGCGCCGCGTCGCCCCGTTGAAGTTCCCAGATTCGCTCGATTCTAGGAACTTGTGACTGCTGCGGCCAATAGGACGCTCTAGTCGAAATTGGGCGTGAGCCTAGGCCCGCCCCCTCCAAGCCAACCAATCGGGCCCGCTTTCTTGCCTACGTCACCGCATTCCTGCCAGGGATCTTCTTGTCAGCGCTCAACAATACACGGATCCGCATTCACGGATCCTTAAAGTCGTACTACACGGTTCACGGGCCACGTGTATTTACATACCCGTGAAACGGGGATCTCTAGTTGTTATAAAAATATTCGGTTTCAATTTTCGCGGTTATACAAGCAAGCCAATACACGCCGCGTGATCGAATGTTTGAAATAAAAAATCCGTCACAAAACGTGCGTATCTCGATCTCCTATCCCGACCTTTCGTTGTTCCAATTTAAATATCAATTTTTCTGGATCGGAAGGCGGGCCGCGTGAAATTTGATGCGTTTTTAAATCGGATATTAGCCCGAAATCAGATTCGTAGGCGTAATTTGCATAATTATTGGAACCGAATTTAATTCTACGGCGTCCTGGGATTACCGGTCGATCTACTGCCGCCGCGCCGGTCGACCGAGTAATTTCGCGGTTTCTCTCGTAGACAGTTCTGAGCTGTTTTCAATTGTAATTCGACGATCGGCGCACAGTGGGGTATTTGGCGAGTTTGGCTAGCACGCCAAAAGTCAAAATTGTTAGTTTGTTCAAAAGGACTAAAACATTTTACCCATGTACCTGAATATATATGCGAGTAATCTACAATAATATTTTTCCATAAACAGTACTATTTAGTAACCTATAGTATTTAAAACCCAAATGGACTGTTCTTACAAAGATGCGTTTCGATTCCGGGCGTCAACCCGCAGTGTTGACATTTCTTATATTATACTTCGATGAGGCACAAGACCTGTCGCGGTCGCTGGTTTTTGCCTCTCCGACAATATCAGCTGCTCGAGTTCGATAACAACCGACGAGGTGATCGACGGAAATTGTAAACCTCGACGCTTCGGTAGTTCATCGAACTTCGGTATTTACTGTCGCATGGGCCAACGTATCCTTTTCCTCATGTCCAATCCGTCACCTTAATTCCTTCGTTTCCCGAGCAGCATCGTTTGTTAGGTCATTGCCCTAGCAAACGTTGATGCGATCCTAGACACCTAATTTGAAAGTCCCCACCTCTTATTCCTTCCGAAACCGATGGCCCACCAGGGTATAAATAGAGCAACATTTGCGTACGCGGGTGTTCATGTTTGATGTGTGTTGATGGAGGAAAACGCGTACACCGGACATTGTACTTGATACACGGTTTATTGTTACGTAAGAGGTGAAATACAATAGAAATAAGAAGGCCCGTACGATCGGCGTGATCTTGCCTCAGTCGCCATGTGAGAACTGCTCGCCTTCGCTCCAGTGATGGTATTGTTGGCGCTTTTCGCGCGCATGCGCGAGTTTCGTCAGGGCCGTATCTACGTCTACATCCGAAAGTGGGGAACTATTGGTGGGAAAGTAGTGGGAGACGATGCGTTTTTGTTATATTTAAAAATTTTATTATTATTAAAAATGTTCATAAAATAACATATTTAGTTGTAGAATAATTGTATATATTATATTATATGTTTAATGTAATTATATTATAATGTTTTTTTGTGAATACTGATAAGGTTTTGGCTGTTTCCCTTATCTTGACAGCAAATGCTGGTATTCTTTAATTGTTTCTGCCAAATAAAATACTTAATTTTGTTATTATAAATTTTGTTTAAAGTTATTTTAGTACCCTTTCCTTCCCTATTCCCAAAATAAATAAAAAGAGTAAGTTATAGTATATTGTGCATACATACATAAATATTATATGTATATTTACATATTGTATATGGTGTACGTATGTATATATTAAATTTTAATATATATATATATATATATATATATATATATATATATATACATGTACACATTTTACATTCATTTTTTAAAATTAAATCATAGTACATTTCGCGAAATTAGCAGGGCGACCAAGGTACCCGATTTTCGTACTAGACTGAGGCCGTCTGAGGCTAGAATCGTCGCGCATGCGCGCGAAAAGCGCCAACAATACCATCGCTGCTCCGCTCGTGCGCGCTCGGCAGCGCTTGGCTGGCGTGCATGTGACCCCAACAGCGGGCGACTAGTCATTTTTACGTCTCAGGCATCTGCTCACTTTCGTATACTCGCTCTTAGTATCATACCGTTGATACTAAGTACGCGATCGACTGAACCTATCACGTCTTGTATTTCCACTCTCTATATTTCTTTCCTCCTTTTCTTCTGTCATCTTTCCCTGTTTCTAACTTTCTGTGAGGCGCATCTCGTCTCAATCTACTTTAGTTTGCGCATATAGATACTTGAAAGTAACATATTCTCGTGACCGAGAAAAGCGTCGAAAAACTTGTGTTGAAGAAATGATGTATCTCGCAAATTTAGTGTATCAAATCGAGATAAAAACATACCTAGGATGTAAAGGAAGGTATGTATATAGAGTAATTTTACTGCTTTTTGTTTTATACTCTTCCGTGGTTTTGATAGAATAAACAATCGAGAGTGATATAATTTTTTTTCAGAAAATTAATATGTTCCCTGTCCGCCATTTTTATCAGCACCATCCCGACCCCCCCTCCTCCTATTCTCCCTACGTTATTTATTTCCCTTATTCCCTCCATATCTGTCCCCATTTTCTCCCATATTTCTTTTACTCCCTCCTTCACACCTTTTCCCTCTTATTGCATCCCCTTTATTATTATGTTATTTCCTCTTTGCCCCCTTTGCTTTCTATCCTGCGCTAGCTCTACCCTTCTAATCCTCCTTCTTTGTTCTTCCAGTTCTGCCCCTCCATAGCTTCCCTCCCCCCTTTTCTCTCCTTTCCATTTCCCTCCCCCACTCTTCCGCTTTTTCTACTCTACCTTCCAGCACTTCTACCTTTCTCTCTAGCTTTTCCCTTCTCGACTTTTCTTCCCTTCTCTCCTCTGCCCACATCTCCCTCTCCCTCTTCCACTCTTGCCGCATCTCTTCTATTATCCTCCCCTTTTCCCTTCTATCTTCCCTCACCTCCTCCCTTAACTTCTTTATCTTCTCCATCATTTCCCACAGCCCTACCCCTAGCCCTAGCTCTCTGCCGTAGCTTCCCGCTTCCAATTTCCCCCTATCCCCACTTACTGGCGATCTGATTGTCAATGCGGTTCTCTTGAAGGCCGCCCTCTTGTCCCCGTTCCCCCCATCTGCCTCATTCTCTCTTTCCCTTTTCTTCCACAGACTATCCAGGCTCCCCGCACCCACCCCTCCTAGCTTTCCTAGCCTTCCTGCGTTCCCAGGTCTCCCAGCTTTCCCTCTCTCCCCCTTCCCCTCTTCCCTGCAATCATTCCCTCTGTCACTCATAATTCTTCTACCCTCTTTCCTTATTCTATAACGTCCTCTCGTCTCTAGTTCCTTTTCCAAATTTCCGCCTTCCCTCGTTACACTGTCCCCCACTAGCCCGCGCCACCTGCTGCTCCTTCTCACGCTTCCCGCCTATACACTCTGTCCCCCACCGCCCTAACCTATCTCTCTCGCTCACTTTGCTTCACCCTTACGCTCTCTTTCCCTCCTTCCCGCCCTTTCCCTTCTTTTCTCCGAATGCACTTGCACCACACGCACACTCCTCTACCGCTCTCGCCCCGCTTACACCTATCAACCTCCACTCTCTCTCACAATCACTCCTACAGCTCTCTACGCACTTCTCACTCGCAATCAACCGGAAGCGGAAGTCCCAGAAAATTAATATGTATCATGTAATAACTTTTTTTTTTCTCCGCATAACTCCTCTTTAATTTTTTGCGAGGTTAATCAGTAGACATTGCTTTATACAATTCTTAAAAGTTTATGTGCGGAATGATGCTGACACATATCTTTTTTATGCGATACATATCAGTATGACATGAATCGACCGTATATCATATGACTGATAATGATGAAATAATTGAGGTGTAAGTGATAGAAGTAAATGAAGGAAAATGAATGTCACTATTGCTAGAATATTAATTCATATTATCGGAAGAATGTAATCGTGGTTTAGCAATCGAGTGTCAATGTTTCTTCGAATACTGTTATGAGCATGAGCAAGTTTCCTTGCTAGTAAAGTAATCATAGCTCGGATTTCTACATCAGTGCCTTATTTTTCCACATAGGTTACATTTAGTTGTTAATAAACTATGATTTTGTTATTTAAACTTTGTGTTCAAATCTTGACCACAACTACGCGTGGAATTTGTTTACAATAGTAATTTTTGTTAATCTGACGAAAAAATGTTTCAAATAAAAGTGTAACAGTGTTCACAAAGATATAAACTTCAATATATAGAACTTTGAAAAACTTTTGTTCAAAAGAGAAAAACAAGATCGCTTCGATTTTTTAAAGATTAAATTGTATTTCTGATTTGATAATATTGTAGCTGGTGTTGAGACGAATTCAACGATATATAATATTATGACTTTGATGCTATTAATAACGTTGCAATAGTTTTGACACTATTAATAACGTCGCAATAGTAATTTCTGTTAATCTGACGAAAAAATGTTTCAAATAAAAGTTTAACAGTATTCATACGTGTATAAATTTTCAATATAAAAAACATTGAAAAAATTTTTTTAAAAGAAAAAAACAAGATCGCTTCGGTTTTTTAAATATTAAATTATATTTTTGATTTGATAATGTTGTAGCTGGTGTTAAGACGAATCCAACGATATATAATATTATGACCCTATTAATAACGTTGCAATAGTTTTGGTGCGCTAAACTCGCCAAATACCCCACTGTGCGGCGATCGATACTCGACGCTCGACGTTGGACCTACAGGATCGAAACTTCGATTCCTATATAATATAATAATAATTTATAGGAGAAAAGCATAGATTTTTGGTCCCGTTATGTAAAGTTCATCCAAAAAATATTTAAACTAATCCTCCTAATTAGATATTCAATGTTTAATTTACTGATGGTAATAGACGATACGATTTATTTTGTTTTCCGTTGTTTTTCGTTAATAACTCCTCAACAAAGCCATGGCGGCAATTTTTGCAAAGGAAAATGTCGCTTCAAATGACCTAAGGAACCTCCCATTTCCGGGAGTTGAAGGAGTTTTGGGACACCCTGTATAAATAATGATCCGAAGAACTCACCCCGGGAACTTTTAGCCCCGGTCTCCCCTATCGGTTACGGGAGCACGACATAATCAAAATCTCGAATCCAGCGCCATCGCAGAAATTATTCTCCTCCGTTAAACCACCATCGATCCGAATTAAAGCAGTCGATTTATCGAGGATTCTCCGGGCAAGTCGAGCGAATATATCGCGGCCGATTGAAAAACACATTAAACAGTGAGAAACCGAGCAGCCGTAAAAGTGTCTCGGAGACGTTTATCGGAAACTACTAACGGTTCCGGACCCAAACAGCGATTTTAACAAAAAATCGAAAATTGAATGTGCTTGGGTTTGAAAGCTTTCGGTTCTTCGAGGGTCTGGAACAGCCATTCGTTACCTGCTTATCACAAAATAATGATCTGGAGTAAAGAGTTTTACTCACCATAAACATACGTAAAAAAAACAGTCTGTTTATATCAGTCTCTGATACAACGTATCGTGTAATCATGTAATAATTGAAATTTTCGAAAAAAAGCCTGCCATTTCTAAAAAAATTTGAAACTGGCAAAATGATGACTTGAACCCCCCCGCTCCCCCAATTTCACATAGTGTACAACATATCTCATTTAGGACAAAATCGACGATGGTGCCTGCAAAAAATGATCGATTTGGCATGGAATGACCCAGTTGCGATTAGCTGGAATCTCTGTTTGTCGCTTCGTTCATCGAGCCGATCGTAGAATTTCTAGCAGCAAGAAGCCGAATTGTCGAGTAAAGGTCGTTCGAACGCTCAAGACGCATTAAAGTTAATTTATGATCTCTGCGAATCTGGGGACGTGCAGTATCGCCAGCAAGAGAGGGACTCTCTCGGCTTCGGCGAGGTAATCCAGAGACTTCGGTGGCGGTATAGATAATTCCAGGAGGCGGTTAAACCCAATTAGGGACGATTTATTGGTCGGACGGTCGTCGGTGATTAAGCCGAGGGAAATAATATCGGCAGGATCGAAGCCGCCTCAAGATTTCGGTCAGCTTCCGGCCTCAGTGGAAGTCCTCTCCTCTTTTCCCCTTTCCCGTCGGAAATTCCCTCCGACGAAACGCGGATGAGAGTTTCAAGTTTAAAGGGAAACTCGCTGTTATTTCCTCGAGTGCCGCTACGCGGCTCGGTTATTTTTATTAATCGGCCCGAGACCGAGACTTTTCAACGTGGTTGCGAATTTGTAACTCCCCATAAGTTCGAGTCGGAGCGGCATTCATCGGAGCGAAGTCTTCGTCCGAATAATCCCATTTGCCTCAATGCTTTCATCCACGACCGAAACGGTATAGTATCTACGGTGTTAAACATATAATATAGTATCTACGGGTTATAACAGAGTCATGTAGTAAGGTGCCCTAAGCCTGGACAGCATTTTTTGCTACCTTTAATTTTATCAGTTTAGAGAAACAAAAATCATTTTTTAAGAGTTTTAACATAAAATCCAGACTTTGTAAAGTAATTTGAAATCAAAAAATCATTGTTTAGATTAATATTTTAATTGTATTAACAAGAATAATTCAAACCTATAATTGGACATATTAAATCCAATCTAAACTAGTACTTGGACAGAAGTAAGCCTACATCGGGACAAATTTAATTTACATATAATCTGCAACAGACACTATAGTGCTCCAAGCACTACGGCCGCCACGGGGAGCGAGACACGCGGCCGGGAGGAGTGGGGGTATTCCTTGAGAATGCCTCCGATCGAGCAAAAATTTTCCTATGCCTGATCTATAACATCGAACTTTATTAAATCTTTAATGATGCACACATGAATATATTATTATTGTATATTAAATTCTGCCCTGTTTAATGCACATTTTCTGTTGCAAAGCAAGCATTTCAAGGGACAATACTTCTTTCTCCATATTCTCTAATTGAGTGCATAATTTTGCTTTCTCTTCTATAATTTCATCTTTATTATCATTAGTTGCTTCAGACCTTATTTTTTTAGATTTATCATTGGTTTTTAACTTTATATCTTTAATTTGTTGTGTAATTATATTTTTTATTTCGTGTAAATTATTATTGATTTCTTGTTCTTATTCTTTTTTAATTTTGTTTCTCTCTTTTTCCTGCTTTTTTGACAATGTCCTTCTTCTATAATTTTTTTTCTTGCTCCTTTTTTCAAGATCTTTCTTCTGTTTTCGACAATACAGTTGGTGGTCCTTTGTTAGCATCCACCAAACTTAAATTTTTCATTCTAGAACGAGTGCTTTTTGGAATCTTAAATTGGCCCACTGTATTGAGAGCTTGTACTTGTACGATGGATTCAACAGAATGAGATTCTTGATTTCTGTTCAATTTTTTATTTTGATTCAATCTTCTATTCTCCTTCACTCTGTCATTTTTAATAATATCCTTAGATTTTATGTACACTTTGGCTTGCTCTTACTTTTAATTTATTTTTTATGATACTTATTAATTACTTTTTTCGACTGGAATGAAAAGTTTTATTCCTGGTGATGGAAAACATTTTTTAAGAATTATATCGACATGAATAATTAATTTTTGAGGTTAGGTATTAATACTGATAGATTTATGGCATAAAAATTAAGTATTATTAACGTCACAACCGGAACACATTTTCTATATACGTTAAACAAGCCAATAGAAATTTGTTTAAGCTAATAAGAATTTGCAAACTACGGGTTAATTTTAGTCGCAAACACTTGTCCGACTTAAGGCGTATGCACATAGAATACAAGCTTATAGTTGTACAGCTAGTGCAATCACGTCCCAGTATGGAGTACTTATATTTCACAGCAGTCCTAAACTTGGACATCTAATATTTGAACTAATATTTATTATTTAAGTTAAGTTTTATTTTTTGCCAATTTATTTTAAAATATCAATATTATTATGCGTGATAATTAGTTTTTGTCTAAATGCTTAAATTATATCTTTTTTTCTAGTAAAAATACAAACTATAAATGCACATGATTCGCATGTAAATAGACAATTTTGTATACTGTTTTCAGATCAACTTTGAATTTATTTTTAAATTTCAATTGTTACGAGCCAGGGCCGCGAGTAGCAACGAGTGGCCGGCGAAGGGTTGTCACCCTAGGAATATGGTATCAATTTGTTAGTTAAGGTGCGCGGACGAACCCAATGCGAAATTGGGGAGCCGCTAGGATTATAGACTACGAGGACGAACCTGATGCGAAATCAGGGAGCCTCTAGGAATGGAGTCAGACGCAGACGAACCTGATGCGAAATCAGGGAGCTGCTAGGAAGGTGAAACTTCGTGAACGAACCCAATGCGAAATTGGGGAGTCACTAGGAAAGACGCGCAGACGAACCCGATGCGAAATCGGGGAGCTGCTAGGAGGTTGTAGAACAGCGCGGACGAACCCAATGCGAAATTGGGGAGCCGCTGGGAGGTCGGATAAGAGCACAGACGAACCTGATGCGAAATCAGGGAGCTGTTAGGATGCGGACGAACCTGATGCGAAATCAGGGAGCCGCTAGGATGGTATAGTTTTCGTGGACGAACCCAATGCGAAATTGGGGAGCCACTAGGTAGGAAAAATCTCTATTTGGACATGTGGTAAGTAGCGAACGAACCTGATGCGAAATCAGGGAGTCGCTGGGATAATTAGTAGGCCTCGTAACTAATATAATCTAATTGATACAACCCGAGCGGTAAGGTTGTATCGTGTGGGAACGTTCAATTACTAGATTAGGATATGGAACAATAATAATGGGTTTAATAAACTTTGCTTTTGTTACCAATGAACACAAATATATTCTAATTATAAGAATCTGTGGTACAATTGTGTAACTGTCGCGAATGAAATGAACTAAATGAAGTAGATAATAGAAAGAAGAATTACCTAACAAGATGCACGGTTTTGACGCACTGGCAATGCGGGGGACTCGGAAAGAACTTTAACGCTGCCTAATAGATTTTACACCGAACTCGCGGAATCTATACGGTTAACTTTGATACGAAAGGTACTCTAGCCCGATCTCACTAACAGTTGACTTTCCGAAATACAGCACGACGTGACTCGATACGTGTCTACTGAAGTACTAGCCCGCGAGAGTGAGAATCTAAGGGTTTATATACCCCTACAATGAATGAAATGCTCTGTTCATAATCTAATCGTGCTTAGGGCTTAGGGCCAGACTAATAACTCTAGTTTTTTGTCACTTTCAATTAAATCGGGCCAGAGCTCGGTCTTCGTTAAAAGGCTCAACTACGATATGAAAGGTTATCTAGGACGCTTCCTGCCAGAGACGATCTAGAAGAGATTCCTGTGAGAAACCGAACGGAATATATTCTCTATCCGTAACACAATTGATGTCTTAATTAAATAATATTCACACCTACTTGTAGCTAAGGTCTCAGAATATATATATAATATAATTATTTAATCTCTTTATTATTGATTATACTATGAAAATTGAATTGTCCAGATTTAGGTATCACTTTTGGATTGTCCACACTTAGGGCACTTCACCTTAAATTCCAGACGGTATTGCGACCGCGACATATCGAAAACAAACGCCGTGGTAAAATGTCAAAGATAAAGGTTCGACAGAGAATCTCAGTGTAACTGTTCTTCCGCTTGCTAAACAAACATTATAGCACAGTAATCGCCCGTTCGTTGTCCAAAAGCCGGACTTTGCATGGCCAACGACCATATCCGGAAGTCTTTTTTGATTTATGACTGCGTCTAGACATCGCGTCGACCGTCAACCTATGAAGTAATACTTTAGCACAATTGAGAAAATTGAAAAAAATGAAAAGTGGGTGGCTACTCAAAAAATCGTTTTTCTCCATTTTTAATCTTATTTTTTCAATCTTATTTATCTTATATACTCGAGCACAATGTAGCACAAACTTAGCACAACCCAGCACAACTGTTGAAATTATTTAATTTGACAAGTGGGGGGCTAACTTCTAGAAGGCGAATGTTTCTACTGTTTGAAATTGTACCAACTCGTTTCTGTCGTGAGCGCATAAAATCCGGTTTACTTTTAATTTTGTCCAGCAGCGTACTATGCGGAACTGCCATTCGCCCATCGCGGAGCAGGCAGTTCGAGTTTTCACAGTCGTCGTGGTTGTTCGCAGCGATACTAATCCGACAAGCGAAGAACATTTTCGGTAGCTGAGATTGCGGCAGGAGTCCGCGCATTAAAGACAACATTTGACCGCGCGTCCAGTATTCGCGAACAATAGCGAAGCCGCGGAATGGAACTCAGCGCGGGTAGTTACATCGCGATAGTATTCTGGTTAGGAACGACTGCGAGACGCTGCGCTGCGAGGACGCGGCATGCGGCAGTTACCCGGCTGAAAAATGTGCCCGGCTGCGTAACACGATATTGCGAAACATCCGCGAATAACGGAGGGCCCGCCTCGAAGGTATGCCTTTCATAGAACTGCGTCACGCAATTACGCGCGACTATGAACTCCGGTAAAGGTCCGTTTCCCGGCAGCAATTCCGCGCGGAACGAATTGTCGGGCTCTGTATCGGGGGCCCGGCCGTGTCGCTTCCATAAATTCTACTCGTACTCATACTCGTATCTGAGTGTCGCCCCGCCCTAGCAGCCTAGGCCATTTTCACCCCAGAATCACACCCTCTTCCCCCCGCGCGCAGTATTTGTTATTTTAATTGTCGCGACACGTGGACACGAGCGTTTCGCCCCGCCTCTTTTCGGCGCTCAATTCGAATAAGTTTCCGCGCGTTATCTCGCGCTCCCGGAAATAAGGGAAATTGGCTGGTCGGATTAAAATGGCGTCCACGGGACGATACAAGGGAGCGAGGAGATCTTTATCTCTTTCATCCCCTATGATTCACCCGTCAGCCTCCGCGAGGCTGCGCGCCATTGGGAAATGAAATTTTCGGATTATTAAAAAGGGACCGGCTGTGTCATCTGCCGCGAATGGCACAATACCACGCTTGCTCTAATCCCGACGCTGACTGGTCCACTCGTTAATGCCCAGACAGGCTCCCGTTCTCTCTTTGATCGATGCTCGTTCACTCGATGGCCTGGAATCACGGCGCGGCGCGGATGAGATTCCGCGTTCCGCGGACCGTGTCCCAACGACTTTTAATTACTATGCGCGTGGCTCGTTGCCTTTGCCCGTCTCGCTTGCTGATTATCCACCTCGTTGTTGACGATTCTCGACACTCGAGCCCTATGTCCAAACAATCAGCGACGAATGCGGATCGATGAGCCGGATTTCGATTCGAAAGGGATTATTACCCAGGAGCGGGACATTATTTGATTGGAGTGGCGCGCTTGGCTTTCGAAGGCGATACGTTTTCAAAGAGTTGGACAGACTTTGAGGATGATTTCGAGGGGTTCGAATGCGAATTTATAAACTGTCTCTACGTAAAGACAAAGTCGAGATCTTTAGCCGGATAAGGAAGTGCCCCTGAATCAACTTGCATTTGTAATAAGTAGAGGTGTGCGGACATCCGACATTTCGGACTCGGTCGGGCTCGGAAAAAGTCGGGCGGTCTCGGTCGGGCGTCCGTGACAAACGAACGCACGGGTAGTCCGAGATTGTCGGACGGTCCGATACTGTCGGTTCGATACAATTGCGATTTCGGACCCAGACCAACAATTTCGGGCAGTTTAACACCTTCAAGCAGTCCGACTAATGCAAGCGGCTCATCGTTTATTCGAAATTTAAATTATAATTGATTCTTAATATAAATTTGGTCTAATGAATTGTTTCTATAGTACTACCAATTACCAATCGTTTAATCTACTATAAATAATGTAAATAGTAAATCCGTATGGGAAAGGGAAACTAATTTCTATGTACAAAGGGAGAAACACAAAAAGTTTTAGATTATAGATATCATTTCATTCTTTCTTTCTATTTTTATGTCTATCTTTAAGTTATCTATATTATGTAAAATAAAAATCATAGACTGCGGGAAGTTTCACTTCTCCCGCGCGTGGTTTTCGACGCGTATAGTTTTTTTTTAAAAAATCAAAAAACTACATACGTCATGTGGTTGGGCATCCCCTATATGCTTTCCCGAGATACAGCCATTTTTCAATTTTTTTTTTAAATCAAAAATAGTTTTGTGTGTATTTTTCGGAGAGAGAGCGCTCAATTTTCAGTTCCCCTTCGGAAGGCAACCCGCTTCTCAATTTTCGGTTCCCCTTCAGAAGGCAAGCTGCTCGGCGTTTTAGGGCGACAGAAACCACAAAACTATTTTTTATTTTACATAATAGAAAGAAAGAAAAGAAATATATCTATAATATAAAACTTTTTGTGTTTCTCCCTTTGTACAGGGTGTATAAAAAGTAATGGTCATCCGTCATGGGGTGAATCTACACCTCTGGATCGGTGGACATTTGTAGGAGAAACTTGCCGCAAAATTGTTTATAACAAAGAAAATTGTTGTTAAAGTTTTTTTTTACTTCAACGCCTTCTACTCATCGAGAAGAGAAAAAGTTTGTAAGGAGCCATATGTCGCAAACAAATAGTTATTGAGATATAAGCTGTTAAAGTTTTTCAAAATTTGATTGTGTGGAATTATACGTATAGACAAAAGCCTACTGCACAGTCCACACGTCCGTGTCGATGAGACAGAACACATGATCGTGTGCGTGCCTCAAGGCAAATGACATTTAAAGCGACGAATGTCCCTTTAAATTTTGTTTGCCTCGAGGCTCGAGGCACGCACACGATCATGTTCTGTCTCATCGACACGGACGTGTGGACTGTGTAGTAGGCTTTTGTCTATACGTATAATTCCACACAATCAAATTTTGAAAAACTTTAACAGCTTATATCTCAATAACTATTTGTTTGCGACATATGGCTCCTTTCAAACTTTTTCTCTTCTCGATGAGTAGAAGGCGTTGAAGTAAAAAAAAAACTTTAACAACAATTTTCTTTGTTATAAACAATTTTGCGGCAAGTTTCTCTTACAAATGTCCACCGATCCAGAGGTGTAGATTCACCCCTAGGACGGATGACCATTACTTTTTATACACCCTGTACATAGAAATTAGTTTCCCTTTCCCATACGGATTTACTATTTACATTATTTATAGTAGACTAAACGCTTGGTAATTGGTAGTACTATAGAAACAATTCATTAGACTTAAATTTATATTAAGAATCAATTATAATTTAAATTTCGAATAAACGATGAGCCGCTAGCATTAGTCGGACTACTTGAAGGTGTTAAACTGCCCGAAATTGATGGTCTGGGTCCGAAATCGCAATTGTATCGAACCGACAGTATCGGACCGTCCGACAATCTCGGACTACCCGTGCGTTTATTTGTCGCGGACGCCCGACCGAGACCGCCCGAATTCGACCGATCCGACCCGAACGCTCGGACGTCCGATACATAATGCCTCGTACAGACTTGCGCCGCGCGCCGAACCGCGCGGCGAACCGCGCGACGAACCGCGCGGCGAACGCGCGCATTTCGGCAAACATTTCGGCGAACCGCGCGACGAACACGCGCATTTCGGCAAACGGAACGGATTTGTGGTATAACCAGAATTTCTTGCAAACAACTATGGGAGCTGCAACGGCGTATACTACACAAAGAAATACAGAAAATGTTGGCAGTTTATTGAGTGAATTAAAGTTTCAAAGTGAAATGTTCAGGTCTGTACGAAGCATTGAAGATTCAGATTCGAGATTAAATGACTTGCGATGTCATGACAGTTCGACGAACATTTCGACGAACGGCGCGCATTTCGGCGCGCACGAACGCGAATGGGTGGCACTTGCAAATCTGTTTGCAGGATAGATATCACATCCTAAACATTCATAATATAAAGAATAAATGTCAAGAAATAGAAAGAAATTTATAAACAGACATCGGTGATTTAAATTATCTGAAAAAATTATATCTCTACTTCCTAATTTGTTTCAAATTATTAAACAGGCTAATTAATAATCCCAACCTTGTTGACCAACCTTGTTGTTGTTTACGGAACGCGCTCTCGGAACCTAACCCTTCCGTTTTGATTCAGAATATGTATCGTAGAATCATATAAAGACGAAAATTCATCATGTTGCAACATCGGAATAAAAACGGAAGGGTTAGGTTCCGAGAGCGCGTTCCGTAAACAACAACAAGGTTGGTCACACATCGAGCCCTTTTCGGTTTGGCTGAGCGTTCTAATTGTAAGTTGTGAAAATTGCACACGTCTTTTTGATATGTAAATACTAGAGGTGTCCGGGAACCCGGGAATTCCCGAATTCCGCTGCCGGGAACGGGATGGGAAGCCTCGTATCATGTCGGGACAGGATCCAAAAAATCCAGGGTTTTCCGAAATTCTCGGGATTCTGTCCCGATCCCAAAACTGCAAAGTTTTCATAGCAATTAAAATTATTAATTAGCCTGTTTAATAATTTGAAACAAATTAGGAAGTAAAGATATAATTTTTTCAGATAATTTAAATCACCGATGTCTGTTTATAAATTTCTTTCTATTTCTTGACATTTATTCTTTATATCAGGGATGGGCATTTTTGCCTCAATTGAGGCAAAGCCGTCCCCACCGTAGCGCCTACTGTCCCCCACCAGCTTCCGTCGTTACTATGAAAGAAAGACGCGCTTCGTCCGTCGCAAGCAGTGCGCAGGCCTCGTGCATCGGAGCCGCGAGGAGCGCCACGGAAAGGCAGCTTGGTGGGGGAAGCAGGCGTTTGAGGGGCCCCACCCGTGCCCATCCCTGCTTTATATTATGAATGTTTAGGATATGATATCTATCCTGCAAACAGATTTGCAAGTGCCACCCATTCGCGTTCGTGCGCGCCGAAATGCGCGCCGTGTTTCCCATAGCTGATGGATACGCCGCGCGCACGAATGCGCGCCGAAATGCACGCCGAAATGCGCGCGGCAGCGTTCGTGGCACCGTTCGGCGCGCCGAAATGCGCGCCGTTCGTCGAAATGTTCGTCGAACTGTCATAACATCTCAAGTCATTTAATCTCGAATCTGAATCTTCAATGCTTCGTACAGACCTGAACATTTCACTTTGAAACTTTAATTCACTCAATAAACTGCCAACATTTTCTGTATTTCTTTGTGTAGTATACGCCGTTGCAGCTCCCATAGTTGTTTGCAAGAAATTCTGGTTATACCACAAATCCGTTCCGTTTGCCGAAATGCGCGTGTTCGTCGCGCGGTTCGCCGAAATGTTTGCCGAAATGCGCGCGTTCGCCGCGCGGTTCGTCGCGCGGTTCGCCGCGCGGTTCGGCGCGCGGCGCAAGTCTGTACGAGGCATAAGACAGTCTGCACTCTGCACACTCCTAGTAATAAGCCATTCGATAGCTTATCCAAAGAAAATACTTTGTGCCAATTTTCAACCACTATTGATATATGTACAGAAATTATATATATGTATATATACATAATATGGTTTCAGGAACTATTGTATATGTATCTCGCAACATTGTATCTCGCGGTACCTTTAGGTATCGAATCAAAGACAGAGCCGCGCGTCTTTTGGTCCGCCGGCGTGTCCCATTCAAATGTTTCTCGTTTTCAAACGTATCGACCAGTGATGGGATTCGGGGCGCTTTTTTCGCGCATGCGCGACGATTCTAGCCTTAATCAAGTCCGAAGATCGGCTAAAATGTGGTACCTTAGCCACCCCAATAATTTCGCAAAATTTGTTATGACTTGATTTTGAAATATGACTGTATAACATGTGTGTGTTGTATTAAAATTTAATATGTATGCACATATAACACATAATATATGAACTTCTGAATTCTTCCGGTACTTTCCTAGCAGTACTAATTCCCCACTACATTCCCCACAAACTTCGGACGTAGATACGGTCCTGCCGAAATTCGCGCATGCGCTAAAAAAGCGCCCCGAATCCCATCACTGGTATCGACGAGCTGCCGAACTCAGTCAGTCTAAGCCTAGCCTTAGTAGAGGAAACATCGGTCAATTATCGTTCTAAATAAATATCTGTTCTTTTATTCTCTCTAAATAAATACCTTGCTTCCCAAAACCAACAACCACATTTGTCGAGATTTCCCGTAATTTCTCTTGTCCTTTTTAATTATTATTATTATTATTATTATTTATTATTTGAATTATATTTAATTGAAAATTCTGAAAGAAATCAGGCATATTTCAGCTATTAGAATGCACATCGATGAATTTTTTTAGAATTTTTAGCTTTGAAACTGAATTTTCAAAAATAAAAGAAATTTTTGAAATGCCTACAACTCGAAATGATAACATTAAGTGACTCACCCTGTACGTTTTTCACAATAAAATGTTTTTGTTTACTTAGCAAATATATTGTACGTGTTGCTATGCTTACGTACGATTGAAGTACTTAAGAAAATGTATATATATATACGGGTGTCCTGCCCACAATGCTATTATAATTAGAGGATATCTTAATAACAAGTTTAGAAATCGTTGGATAGGAACGTACGGTCCAATTCGTTGGCCACCACGTTCTCCGGATCTGTCTCCGTTGGATTTTTATCCTTGGGGATATCTGCAATCCGTTGTATACGACATAGAAGTCAATAATGTTCAAGAACTTCGGAATCGCATAACAACAGCATGTAATAACATAAACTCAGACGCCCTAATTATGGCGTCAACGAAAAGTCTAATACAAAGAGCAGAGCTCCGTATCGTAGAACATGGATCGCAGTTCGAACATCTAATGTAACTTGCTTTGTTTTGTAAGAAATAATTTTTCATTAAAGTTACGTTTGCACAAAATTTTCGAGCTTGAGGTCATTTCAAGGTCATAGTATAATACACTGTTGAATTCGTCTCGAGGTCAACAACAATCCTATGATGTCCAAAACATGTGGTGCCATTTAAAAAAGTCAAGGTGACCTTTACTTTTTTACGTAAAAAGCATTTTCTTAGATTTACCATAAGCATATGCGAACATGTAGCTCGCCAACCACTGACAAACTTTTGTCTAAAACATTTCTTAATTGCACTATCGGAAATGCCTAAAAAATAGTGACATAACTTAACGGGGGGACCCTGTATAGTGTATAGGTAAATGGTAGTATTCGAGACGTCTTGAATGTTCTACGAACGTCTTCCGAACGGCTTTTGTTACAAAACTGTACGTCTTAAAGTAGTCTTAGAGATGTCTTAAAGTTGTCTAAAAGACTTTCCCAGACATCTAATGGACATCCTTAAGACATCTTTAAAATGTTCAGTTTTGTAACATAAGCTGTTCAGAAGACATTCGGAGGCCGTTCGAAAGACGTTCGTAGGACATTAAGACGTCTTTGTGCTATCCGTGTAACAACAAATGACTCGTTAGAGATGAGGGTAGCCATATAATATTTCTACGTAATTTGATATGTTTCTTCAAATTCGAAACCTGTAGCCCGGGTCTCCCCTACCGGTGACAACAAATTGGCCTAATTTCAGGTCTGGTTACCCGTTAAATGGGGAAGATACGGCTTCGCCTCCGACAGAATTGCGCTGTGAAGGGACAGAAATTTCAGTTGGCAACCGGTGTCTTGAAAAAGACAAAGAGGCAAGGAAACCGTCGGGAACAAGCAAAGTATTATTGCGCGCACATTGCTCCGCGGACTATAAATTCCCACTCCCGTTGAATACTGTTGCATCGCAAGAAGCACCTTATTCTCTGGCGGTGGCGTTTCAGACAGCGGCCGCGCTCTTTTATGCCGGAAAAAGCGACCGGCGAAGCACGGCGAAACCGAGGAACAAGAAATAAAATTATTTAGAAATATTCGTGCGAACGGCCCGCGGGGCCCGGGCAGCCCTTTCGAAATTCAAATTCGGATAATGGGGATATTGCCGAGTATCCTTCTCATCTTCCCTTGCAAAGGATAATGCATACCGCGTTTCGCATAGACATAGACGACCCACTGTTTCACGTTGAGGATGTTGTTCACGTTCTTCGGCATCGAAATGGCCAAAATGGCGTGCGAGAGCCATTTTTCGTCGATATTGCTTCCCTAGGAAAGTCATCGTCCGCAAACGGGTTCAATTGTGTGCTTACTGGTTTGACAGGACACGTGTTTATTATTTAAACGGCGAATATATACACTACTGTGCAAAAGAAAGAAGCACCCAATATAATTACAATATAAGATATAGGGTAAAGTGAAACACTCCCCTTCCTTTTCCTTCTCAACAACACATCATTACAGCCGCCAAATTGGTGATACCGACGACGAACAGAACGCAACACGGAGAACGACCTGAGGAAACAATGTCTACAACAAGGAGGCCAGTAACATCAGGAGGATGTAGATTCTACTGCAAAAACCGCCGAGAATACGTAATCCCTCTCCTAGTGTGGCCAGGTATCCAGAAGGCACGAGACCCGCGGACCTGCGACCGACGTCAGCAGATCATGACGGATTCACGGAGGATCAGCGCACCGAATCCACGTCCTCTTCGAGCGGCCATGCTAGTGTCACGGGGCACAATCGTGGAAAGGAGAAAACTAACGTATAGTCGTCGAACTGACACTCGTACTTTGCCGTGAATGAAGTAAAGAAAGAATAACTCGCGAAGAGATTTATCTTATGACTCTTATACTAAGAGGCGAGGTGAAGCGAAATGAGATGTGCTCATGGCTAAAGACAATCTTTCTTATTAGCATTGTTACAGTGGCTCATCGGGCATATATGTATACTGGGTCTTATCGGCACATTGTGGGGTTATATCGATTGGGTCTCAGGTGAATTGTCTATCGAATGGTTTTCTTATCGGCGTATTGTGGGGATATCGATCGAGATATTGATTGAAGTGTCGTTGAGGTATCAGTTGAGGTATTGATTATGTTTCGGATGTTTTATACTTATCGCATGGTTACACTAGGACAGCAGCATCTACGGCTCGATAGGAACGGACGCGACTCGCTAGCTCGTCACGATAGTGTGTTTACAGTTTACAGTTCGAGTTAAACCGCGCTTCTCAAAACTCGACACACATCAATCGAATGGGCAACCTGCAAATATCCCATCGTCCTCCACGGGTTCTGACTTGGATCACCGTAGAAAAAGGGAACTCGTGAAGATTATCGTTGTTCACTGGCAACTGGCAAGATGATAATGTGGCGGCAACTTCTTACGCCCGCCACAAGATGGACAGGTAGTCGAAGACCTTTCCCGCTACTACCTGATTCGTCATCAATCCCTATACATATATACCGTCCTCAACCGCCTTTCGATATCCCAGCGTCTAAGGCAGGGCCCGCTAGACAGCCTTACCGATGAGTCCCCCACAGGGTGGCCATATGCGAGTCTCGCCAGGCCCCTTACGTCTCCGTCCCTCGCCTAGATGCATGCCTCCGCTATCCCCACTCTTACCACTACCGCTGGCGCGACCGAGTCGGTAGCATGCTACCGCTCTCATGCTAGCACTCGGTCGCGCCAGCGGTAGTGGTAAGAGTGGGGATAGCGGAGGCAGCATCTAGGCCAGGGACGGAAACGTAAGGGGCGTTATATGGCAACCCTGGTCCCCCAGCGGGCCTAGGACGAAACGCTCCCCTTCCGTTTCCTTCCCAACAACACATTATATTACAGTTTTATAAATCTTCCTTGGTTAACCGGGTTTCGGTTAGGGTTAGGCGTCGGGTTAGAATCCCTGCTGATCATCTTGCTCAGATGATATCGCGTTCCGACTCGAATAAGTTCACGTTCTTGGCCATCGAAACGGCCAAAATGGCGCGCGCGACCGATTTGTCACCGATATTGCTTCATTTACCGTGCAGCCGCGCGACGCGACGGGCCGCTCGAACAATCTTCTTTTATGAGCTGACTCGCGACAACGCCTCGTTGGAAAATTCACCGATGTTGGATCGACACAGAACGGAACGGGCGTGTGTGGTGACGCGCCTTTATTGCGCCGTAGAACAGGCGTAAATCAATGTCCACGTGCCGGATGGTGGAGCACGAGGTTCGCCCATGAACGGGCCTACCGGAATTAACGAGATAATAAATAGGATCCGCATCGATGTACCCGCCCAGGAAAACGAAAAATAGGTTTAGCCCTCCCTGGAGCGTTTTCACCGCCGTTTTCCGGGTTAAGGTCAGTTTATAGCAGCCAGCCAGCCGCCAGCCATGTTTTTCTCGACCACTTATACATTTCTGATAGTGTCTGGAGGTAACTTGAGGAGGTTTCGAAATGCTCGCACAAAGGCCACAAATGATGAAGATCGTGTAATTTGCTACCCTAACCTAACCTAACCCCAGAGGTGTTCCAGAACCTTTTACACCCCTCTACATCCCAGGAGATGACTATGCTGGGCCTGCCAGCCGCCGGAAAAATATTCTCGTCAAGAAGCACAACCCTACATCGGACATGAGCGCCCACGAAGATTATGTCAATATAGATTAGCGTTCCGCGCTTCTATTTTTGTAGTCACTAATATCATGATTTTATTTAAATTTATATTAAACTTTTCTATATATTCCGACACTAAGGGAAAAGCCGGATAAGAATGGGCCAGCGGCCCCGCTCCGATTTTCCTGGTTCCTGTCTTAAAACATTGTTTTATATCTAAAAAAACATTGTGTAAAATTTCAAATGTCTACCCCTACCGATAGGGGTGATATAGAGGTAAATTCCCCCGCACTTAAATGCAATTTGCTCTAAAACGAGAAAAGCTATCGACATGGGATAAACGGCAAACAAAAGATATAGATACACTCTGTATTTAGGATTTTTTCAGAATTTTTTGCTCACTATTTATAGTTGGAAATAATTAATTAATTTTTTGGGGAACTTTTTTAACTATCTTCCCCTGGGTTGACACCTACCAAAAAATTCTAAAATCTTGCAATGATGCTAACCTATTTTGTATAAAAATCTCAAAAGTGTCCGTTTGGTAGAACAGTGTCAAAAAAAACAAAGTGTGCCGGCGAACGCTCGGTTTGATCAGTAACGGCGCGCGCGGCGCAACGACCGAGTCCCCTTGCGGTGGCTAGTGATGGGAGCGAACGGGAAGTCGGCGCGTGTACGGAAAAGCTGATACATGTAAAAATGCGACTAAATCTTCTAATATATGATTACAGTTGTGGAAGTCTAAGCAGTTATATTTTATGAAATAGCTTACATTGAAGAAGAAAAATACGTGTAAAGCTAGTTTGTTGCTGTCAAGTAACAGAAAGCAGAAGCTTCTCACATACTTGTTGTATGGTCACGGTATTAGAGGTACTGCTCGATGCTCCGGAGGGCTCGAGTTCGAATCCTCCTCAACTGAACTTTCTTTTCTTGTTTTTTTTTTATATGTATTTATAAACTAAACGTTTTTTATTGTTTGCACTTCAATATTCTATAAAACAAACATAATTATTAATTTGTAATTATCATATAGATTAAAATGTTTTACATGTTTCTAATTTTGCGGAAATATAAATCTAGTTTTTATTATTTACGCCGATATAATGGATATATTTTCAAAAAAATGAAAATACATAAAATGTGAAGAATTAAAATAAAAATGCTATGGATATAACATAGGAAATTAGGAGAGGTATATAAAAAACATTTGTGCACTATTTTATTATACATTTTATTCAATAATCGAGGAGCCGATGAAAAACGCCTTGTATACATATTTTCCAAATTAAATATTTACAATCATTGGATACATATATAATTCATATTTCTAATCATCATCGCTGTCTTCCTCAATATTATTCATTGGCTCCTTGGGTGGATCGAGTTGCTTGAGCCCGGTGATTATTGAATAAAATGTATAATAAAATAGTGCACAAATGTTTTTTATATACCTCTCCTAATTTCCTATGTTATATCCATAGCATTTTTATTTTAATTCTTCACATTTTATGTATTTTCATTTTTTTGAAAATATATCCATTATATCGGCGTAAATAATAAAAACTAGATTTATATTTCCGCAAAATTAGAAACATGTAAAACATTTTAATCTATATGATAATTACAAATTAATAATCATGTTTGTTTTATAGAATATTGAAGTGAAAACAATAAAAAACGTTCAGTTTATAAATACATATAAAAAAAACAAGAAAAGAAAGTTCAGTTGAGTAGGATTCGAACTCGAGCCCTCCGGAGCATCGAGCAGAACCTCTAATACCGTGACCATACAACAAGTATGCGAGAAGCTTCTGCTTTCTGTTACTTGACAGCAACAAACTAGCTTTACACGTATTTTTCTTCTTCAATGTAAGCTATTTCATAAAATATAATTGTTTAGACTTCCACAACTGTAATCATATATTAGAAGATTAGTCGCATTTTTACATGTATCAGCTTTTCCATACACGCGCCGACTTCCCGTTCGCTCCCATCACTAGCCACCGCAAGGCAGGGAGTGTCGACTCCTATGTTAAAAAGTGGCAACGAATTTAGTTGCTTCTCGATGATTTTAGGTTTGGTGGCAGCACAGTAGTTACAACGTATATGTGTGGTGATCACACACATCTGACTCACACATAGTCAACCTTGCATGTACGTGTAATCGTATTCATCGCTAGCTATTGAATAAGAAAGGTTATGAATTTGTTTTTTTAGAAAAATGAATTTGTAATAAAACATATTTATTCATAAAACTACATATATACTACATACATAGTAAATTATACAATAATTGCACTGAATAGCACCAAATAGCACATACATAGGACACAGTATGCAATAGTATCAAACATATGACACTTGATGACAGTTTGCGCGGCAAATAGTGGGGTGGAGTGGGGATACAGTTTGTAACCCCACCGCCGGGGCACTACTGTGCTGCCACCACACCTAAAATCGAGAAGCAACTAAATTCGTTGCCACTTTTTCATATAGGAGTCGATAGCTCCAACCGAGCCCAAACCGAGCGTTCGTCGGCATACTTGTTTTTTTTGACACTGTTCCACCAAACGAACACTTCTAAGATTTTTATACAAAATAGGTTAGCATCATAGCAAGATTTTAGAATTTTTTGGTAAGTGTCAACCCAGGGGAAGATAGTTAAAAAAATTCCCAAAAAATTAATTAATTATTTTCAACTATAAATAATGAGCAAAAAATTCTGAAAAGAATCTTAAATATAGAATCTATCTATATCTTTTATTTGCCGTTTATCCCATGTCGATAGCTTTTCTTGTTTTAGAGCAAATTGCAATTAAGTGCGGGGGAATTTACCCCTGTATCACCCCTATCGGTGGGGGTAAACATTTAAAATTTTACACAATGTTTTTTTAGATATAAAACAATGTTTTGAGACAGGAACCAGGACAATCGGAGCTGGGGCCGCTGGCCCATTCTTATCCGGCTATACCCTTTCATAACGAAAGAAATTCTAAACTCATTCCTAAAAATTTTGGGGAAAAGTATTACCCAGATAATACAAAGTCGTCTTAAAGAGGTCTTAAAGACGTCTGGTGTCGGATATTCAAGACGTCGTACAGATGTCTTGATTGTCCTACGAACGTCTTCTGAACGGCTTATGTTATAAAACTGTTGTTGGATTACGTGGTAAATCCACACTATGCACACGGTGTATGTATGTGTGGTATGGGCTGCGCCATCTGTGAGAGCGCGCGCCACGGTAGAGAGATGAAAGGACGTGTGGTGTGAAAGAGTCGTTGAACGGTATGTGCAATGTTATAATAAATTCATCATCAAGGACCAGTGAGTAAACTAGTCAATTACCCGAACCACTCCACGTATACAGGGTGTCTCAAAATTACCTTAGTTTAATGAAATGGGAGGTTCCCGAGATCATTTCGAGCGACATTTTCCTTTGCAAAAATGTTATCCGCGGTTTTGTTTAGGAGTTATTAACGAAAAACACGGACCAATCAGAGCGCGAGCTAGACGCGTAATGCCCGGCGCCAGTGATGCCAGAGTCGTGGTACCGTGGTACTAAACCATACCCCCACTATGACAAACTGTTGCCCCTACTTTCCTTTTCCAACGCGCTCGCGCGTTACACGCACCAGCGCACCGTGTCACATAGTAGAGGTACGCTGGCGAGTGTAGCGCGCGGGCGCGTTGGAAAGGAACGTAGGGGTAATAGTAGGCTATGGTGGGGGTATGCTGTGGTACGGTTTAGTACCACGGTACCACGGTTCTGGCATCACTGCCGGCCCGGCATACCCGGATACCTCGTGTATCCTGATACGGGAGAGAGCACAATTTCGCGCGGAATCGCGAAGAGCATGGCCCTCTTTCCGCGTCGGAGTATTTCATTTATTATCGTTTGCTATAATCACGAAATCGAAAAGTGTGCTACGTGGAGTGTTCATTAATTGTGTGAAAGTGTGGTGTTTCCTGTTCCACTGGTGTAAGCAGCAAATGGATTTGCGGCTGAATAAGTGAGTTTTTAATTCAATCAGTTTCTGCTTCTTCTCTCGTTCGGGTAAAGTTGCCGATGATGTGGGCCCTCACCGATTTCGACGACCTTGAAATATGTTATAAACTCGATGTTTTAAATATCTTTTTCCTTTGAAATAAAGCTCATCGAAATTGGATGGAAAATAGTACTTCGATCGATTTAGAATTACAAATTTTTACAATAATATCGTAAACTGAAGCCGATCGACAGAAACTGTAAAGGGAAATGTTGTTCGGAATCATGGTCTTGATAACATATCCAAAGCCCGGCAAAATTGGAGAGGATTCACATAATCGAGAAACTTTTGTTCGTTGCGGCACCGCGGCGTTACACCACGCTCGCCTGCCGGCGCGCCGGGCAGTACGCGTCTATCTCGCGCTCTGATTGGTCCGTGTTTTTCGTTAATAACTCCTAAACAAAGCCGCGGATAACATTTTTGCAAAGGAAAATGTCGCTTGAAATGATCTCGGGAACCTCCCATTTCATTAAACTAAGGTAATTTTGAGACACCCTGTATACATATATATATTAACAACTGTACGTCCAGAAAACGACTTAAGCATGTCCCTTAGACGTCTAAAAAACGTCTTTTAGACGACTTTTAGACGTACAGTTTTGTAACAAAAGCCGTTCAGAAGACGTCCGGAGGCCGTTCGGAAGACGTCTGTAGGACATTAAAGACGTCCTGAATATCCGACAATAGACGTTTTTATAACGGCTTATTTCAGACGTTAAACCGACATTCCGAAATAGACGTCTTTTAACTGGATTCGGTATTTCATGAAGAACCAGGAGAAAAATTATTTTCTCCATTTTAGTGCATTTTAATATAAGCGTGGTTTTTAAAAGTTTCTTTTTTATACTGTGACGTCCGTCACCATGTTCCCTCCTTCCTTTTGCAATAACGATATTCCAATATTAACAGTGAATTCTAAGAAACGTCTTCAATCCATCCCAGATAGCACAAACACGTCCTAAAGAGGTCTTAAAAACGTCTGGTGTCGGACATTTCTAACGTCCTACCGATGTCATGAATGTCCTGCGAACGTCTTCCGAACGGCCTCCGAACGGCCTCCGAACGGCTTATGTTACAAAACTGTACGTCCTAAAAACGTCTTAAGCATGTCCATTAGACGTCTAAAAAACGTCTTTTAGACGACTTTAAGACGTCTTTTGGACATTCTTAGGACATTCAGGACGTCTTGTTCAAATTCACGAAAAAGTTAAAAAAAAATTATAATTTATATGTAATACTTCTACTTTCTATGCACTGCTTGAGGGAATATTCCATTTTGTCTTCGAAAGGACATTATTACAATTCAGAAATTTTTATGCAGTTGGCGGGACTCGAATTCGGGACCTACCGTTTACTTGATGATGTGCTTCCTCGCTGAGCCATGCGAACCTATATGGTTACATTCATTATTTTTTATTGTTTTAGGCTCAAATCATATAATTATTAGAAGAGATAAACTTCTGTTAAAAAAATTTTTTAGATAAAAATAAACTACTTTTTTTTAATGAAGCATAGTATTAGTATATTAACGACTAAGAGATATATATGTATATTTTCCCAAGTACATACTTCAATCGTACGTAAGCACAGAAATACATACCATATACCATATATTTGCTAAATAAACAAAAACATATTATTGTGAAAAACATATTGTTATAATATACAGGGTGTTTCACGTAATTTTTTCAAGCCATAACTCCGTTACTAATGCATTTACGAAAAAATATCATAAGAGAAAGATAAATGGTTCCAAGAGCACTACAATTCGTAGGCCCTTAGATTTTTTAGGTGCAACTGTGCATGTGCAATTAACAATTCCATCATTTCTTTAAATAGAAATGCATATTTTTTGTTACACTAATCGATTCCTCTGTTCATTCTACGTAAAAAATTATTAGGGTACCATAGCAAAAAATTAATAGTTCCCGCGATATTTCCAAAACCGGCCTTTATTGAAGAAGATACTCATTAGTTTTCGTGCACAACTTACGACGAACTTATTAATCTTATAGTTCAATCACATTGCGTAAGACGTAAGAGCCACGATTATTTTTCGTGCAACTACTTTGTCGCACATAATAAGAACATTAATTAATTAATTAATATTCTTAGAATATAAATGTATGACGATTAAGTGACACACACGAATTCAAATAAATTAAAAGTAAACATTTTACTTCCAATATAAATAAAGATTTATTTTATATTCGAAACCAATATTTCATTCGTAATATGAGAGGTGTGTATGTCTTCCAGCATATTCTGGAACAAATATGTTTCCATGATAAACAAAATATTTCCTGCATATTTAATAAAAATGTTCTATTTCTAATATTAAATAAAGATTCATTTTATATTTAGAAAAAAATATTTTTCTTGTAACATGAAATAGATATTTCCTCCTTATTTAAAAAAAAGAATTTGTTACGTATTGTAAAATAAATATTGTATGTATATTTGAATATTAAAAACGTTTTGGATCTCTATTTAATACTACATGAATGTGTATACAATATTTTGTGCTGCTAGATGTAATCATCCATGTGTTTATAATAAATGATATTTTGACAAAATATTTTCATTATCATTGCAAGAAATAGGAAACATAAGAACCAACATTTTAATCATTGCATAGCAAAATGATCCCTGTCATAACATCTCCAAAAAATTGTAGTGTGAAATAAGGCGTCTGAAATGAAACGTTTTAAAAACGCCCGCAAAAGGACGTCTTTAAAACGTTTTATTTCAAACGTTAAACGGACATCCCGCAAAAAACGTCTTTAAAACGTCTTATTTCAGACGTTAAACCGACGTCCCGAAAAAACGTCTTTAAAACGTCTTATTTCAGACGTTAAACGGACATCCTGAGATAGACGTCTTTTAGACGTCTTTAGTACGTCTTTCCAGGACGTAGGACATTTAGACCTAAACTGGACGTAAAATGGACGTTTTCAAGACGTCCTGTGCTATCTGGGATACGTCATCGCTTTGGAATGTTAATCCGTCAAGCTCCACCGATTTTGGGAATAACAATTCTGAGAACCGCTCACTCAAGCGTGCGATCCTATTTTTTCCCCTCGAAGGATCCATCGCGCGACATCCCCCACCAAGATCTAGATCTAGGTGGGACGCGATCGAAATCAGCAGTTACGATCGAGACACCAAGCAGTTCAAATCAAGATTCCGTCAGTCCAGTTCATTAATACAACTCTCTCAGTTACGATCGAGACACCGTTGAGTTCAAACCAAGATTCCGTTCAGTCGAGTTCATTCATACGATTCTCTCAGTTACGATCGAGATTGCGTAAATTCAGTTCTAGTCGAGACTTCGTACAGATTCGAACAAGGATTAATCGTCATTGAACATTCGTTCAATTGCCGCGGAATATTCATTCCGCTGTCAACAAACAACCTATACAACGATCCGAGCTCCTACCAGAACAGTTCTCATTGATGAAACGAATCGGGACGCTATAAATTATTTATAGTTGGTACCAGTGTAGCCAGACGGTGCGGCTCAACGGCTCAAGTGGCCCCTTACGTCTCCGTCCCTCGCCTAGATGGTGCCTCCGCTATCCCCCCCACTCTTCCGCCTGTGGGAGCCGGCGAGGGACGGAGACGTAAGGGGCCTGGCGAGACTCGCGGCGGCGAGACTCGCATCTGGCATCCCTGGTTGGTACACGTTATCTGAGAGAACGCAACCTTTTCCTAAATCCTCTCTCCGACTCGCGAGGGGGCTTTAACGAAGAAACAACGCAGTTGTTAGGTTGACGTGGACGTGCGTGTCGTGAAATACAGTGGCGAGAGTGAAAGTGATAATCGCGTACCCGACCCGACGTTTTTCCATCTCTCGAACTAGGCGGACTTGGTGTAGCCGTTCGAGCCAGCGATCCAACCCCGAATTAAGGTCGATTCATACACACGTCCGAGAAGTCGTGCGTCGTTTTGGGGGTCTCATACACGGCACGATCCGACGTTTAGGCAACTTGAGAAGGGTCGAGACGGTCGAACAAAGGCCTAGTGCCGAAGATCGTGTCATTTGCTACCCTAACCCCAGGGGTTCTGAGAACCTTTTACTCCCCTCTACACCTCAGGAGATGCCTATGGTCGAGGCCTCCGACGAGTCGTGAAGGATTCCTCCTCGAGAATATTGTGCCCAAGTCGTACGACTCGAAGGCAGAGAGAGAGAATATAACATTTATTTAAAAAGCTATTACCTAGAATTTTTCAGAGTTTGTTGTGCTAATAGGTGGGGAATACGGTGTTAAGGAATTTTTAAACGTTATAGCAAAAAAGAATAACAATTTATTACTATGGTTACGAAAAAGAATGAATATCATCTGACAATCTCTGTACGGTGAAACAATTCATCAAACAACTCCGGTGGAGGTTCTGAATAACATTGCCGTCCTGAAAAACATTGACGGTGGACGCGCAGAAAAATATAAAAATAATATTATTTACTATGTAGTAAAATAAGTAATAATATATACTTATTGAACAGTTATATGATCTACATATTTAGTATTACAATAATAAATTACATCATTTCTCCATAATTAAAATATGTAATAATCATTTTTTTCAGCTTTTCCAACCATTTTGATTTTTGAAATATGGAAATGCGTTTGCGATTTCATGATGTTACAGCTGAAGATAAGCGAATTGAACGACCTACTACATTATGGCCTTGAGCCCATGAATTACGTTAAAATAGTTTTTTTCTGACTTTTCGGGCCAAACACCCAACTGTGCGATTGGATTGTTTAATGTTGGACCCTGCGACTTGGATTTTTTTTTTAAGTTGGAGGAATCAAAGTAAAATGTTGTAGAAAATTGCAATCGGTCGGAGTTGCAGAGAAAATACCAAAAGTTGTATTTCGCAACTTTCTTAAGTGAACTGATATTGAAAATTTGTAAAGTACGTTTTGTGGATCTACAGGGTGTTCATTTGAAAACTTTCCAGCCGAATATCTCGAAAGGTATTAAAAATATTAAAAAAGTGTAAAACACGTGCCCCAGGATTTCGAGGGGGAAAGAGGGGGGCAGTATCAGTTTTTCATTTGGGTGGCGTTTTCAGCCATTTGAAGGTTAACTTTGTTTTTTTCAAATGGAAACCTATATTTTTTATTATGGGATCTTATAGCATGTAAAAAGACCAGCGATTTTCGTAGCATACATTTTTTTATCCGCAGGTTTCCATTTGCAAAACAAAGTTGACCTTCAAATGGCGCGGAAACCAGAGGTCCAAAAAATTTGAATTTTTTTTTAAATCGTGTGTTTTTCAAAGGGGAATGTAGTCGCGCAAAAAAATTTTAACAAAAGTTTTTTGTTTGAACAATATATTAAAAATTTGATTTTTTTGTGCAGTTTCTCGTATTTATTGTTAGTTTATTTTAATGTAAACTTGGGTGTGTGATCTTTGATCCAAAATAGGGGATACATGTTTCAGGATTTCTTTTGTTTTTGCCATTTAACAATAATTATGCATAATGGAAGATACTCTTGCACCTGGCGTGCGTAGGAAGGAATTCTGGCTTGTTTTATCGAAATATAAGCATTTAGTATAAACGTGTATAGTATTTTAAATAATACCACTGGAGTAGAAAGTTGGATTAGATTGGAAAGAAGTCAAAGGACAGTTGGGACCTCGTGTACGAAGAAGTGTGTTTACGGCACCTAATATCCATATTGAAGCTTCCACATTGGGTAAACTAACGAAAGAATTATTTAGAACGTGGTTGACTGAAGTATTTCTCCCATCTGCTCCAGAAAATTCTGTTTTACTTCTTGACTCATGGAATGGATATAACGGCGAGATCATACGTAACGCCCTGCCAGAGAACAAACAATTAGAGGTATTAACGACACCAAAAAATACGACGCCATTAATTCAACCAGTTGACGTGTATGGGTTCCGCATTTGGAAGAATTTTGCCCGAAAACTTTCCGATCTTGCAATATTATTAAATATTGATATCAATCTACACGCAAGAGATAATATTATTAAACTACAATCATTAATCCACAACCAATTATCAGCTGCGCGTTATAAACGGTTATTTCAATATGCTTGGTTCCGCAGTGGATATATAGAAGAACGGCCAGGAGAATTTCAGGAGGTTCTGCTTTACAAAATTAGATGGTCTAACGTGTTTCCATTGTTCGAATGTAGTTGTACTTAAATGTTCTTGGTGCAAATAACATTTATGTTATTCTCATTTTATCCTTGAGTACCATTATTGCCAGAATTATGTAGAATAATCTTTGCGGACAGCTCTTCTTTCAAAATCAGCTCTTTTCAGAGCTACCATAAACGACGAGGAAAACTCCAGCTTCGATTACTTTAAGGATCCACAGTTTAAAAAGGCTGGAGATATATTTTGACCGAAGGCCCAACGACTGCAGAAATTCACAGGCGAATTGGCTATAAAAGTCGGTACCCGTACTCCGCCGCGGTCATATTAGCACCGCGTCGCGCTGCTACCTGCGCCACCTTCCTTAGCTACTAATAAAACAATAAACGACACATAATCCAGTGGTATTATTTAAAATACTATACACGTTTATACTAAATGCTTATATTTCGATAAAACAAGCCAGAATTCCTTCCTACGCACGCCAGGTGCAAGAGTATCTTCCATTATGCATAATTATTGTTAAATGGCAAAAACAAAAGAAATCCTGAAACATGTATCCCCTATTTTGGATCAAAGATCACACACCCAAGTTTACATTAAAATAAACTAACAATAAATACGAGAAACTGCACAAAAAAATCAAATTTTTAATATATTGTTCAAACAAAAAACTTTTGTTAAAATTTTTTTGCGCGACTACATTCCCCTTTGAAAAACACACGATTTAAAAAAAAATTCAAATTTTTTGGACCTCTGGTTTCCGCGCCATCTCAAAAAATATGGTTTTGACCCCCAACTTTAAGAGCTGTTTTCACCCCTTCAGAGTGGATGGTTGCCGATAAAAAAAATACGTGTCAAATATTTTTCAAAGAACTATAAGCTCCCATAGTTTCATCAAAATCCGATTTTCGCATCTGAATATGTTCCCTTGTGAGTGTATTCTTAGCAATGAAACGACATAATTAATATGAAGTTCGATACCCTTTGTTTCTTATGACCGCTTCAAGTCTTGAAGAGATCATAGGAAACCAAGGGTATCCAACTTCATATTAATTATGTCGTTTCATTGCTAAGAATACTCTCAGTTACGAATTTTCAATGCTGTCAACATACTTTCCGCAAACGATAAAAAAGTTATTTAATTTTTCTCTGTCATTATTATAAACTTTATGTCATCTTTCGCACTACACATACTAGTTTGTACGATATTAAATATCATACATAAATACATATATATTTTCGATCAATTCCCAAATTATTGATTTAAAATAGAAAATATGCATTTTTGTGATGTGTCAACACACTTTCCGCGGCGACTGTATATAGAATACAATACATATATTGCATACCTTCAAACCAGTGGGTTATTAAATCAACTCAACGAAAAAATGATTTCATTAGTTTTGTTCGAAAAAAATTCAATTTGTTGCAAAATCCTGAGGTCGAACAGGAAATGATGTATAGCATGAAAAAAAAATTTCCGCACGTGGTATTGACGAATTAATTATGATAAGTTTGACGAATTTTTTCAAGGTTAATAAACGTTCGTACCATAATCTCTCTATTTTTCCCATATTCTCTGCAATATATATTTCAGCTTTAATTTTTAAAAAATCATCGCTCTATCTCATTTCTATTGAACGTTCTTTGATTTTGACACTGAATGCATCGGTTTGTTCCACTGTACGTCACAGAGGCAAGAGGAGAGTCTTATCGCTGTATGCGAAGAAGTTGGGGCGTCTACAAATTACTTTACAGTAAACAGGTGTTGTCCGAAAGAGCCGACTTCCCGCTCAATAGTAATGACCGGTCATAAACCTCTCCATGCAGAGCAGCCCCTTGGAACGGCACCTAAACAAATCGCGCCTATCATAAGGTCTGCCTATCCCCACCGCAGCCGCGGCCGTAGTCCCAATGTTTTGACTTCGACGTTGCAGGCTGCATGGTATGTGTGGCCGCTGTAACCAATATTTCGACACAGCCGAAAATGCGTGTGAAACGAGGCCTGCCTCCTCCGCTCTGATCCAATCGGCCGCGCATTCGTACATGGAGACACGTCACCGTAGTCCTGCCTGTGAACCTTCTTCTCAAGCTCGCATCAATACAAATTCACCAGTTCGAACCCATACGAGATGGCGTCTTGCCGTGCCCTTCAATCGCGTAGTAGTGGGCGTGGTAACGGTTTATAATATCTTAACTCCTCTGTTCCCCTATCGCTCGTACTTACGGGGCAGTGTAAAGGACTACTTGTTGGACATAAATAAATTAAAAATGTTTTTCACTACGTGGAAGGTGTAATTAAAAGACAAACGCTGTCGACCCTTATTTCAGAATGTCTAAAGAATATTCAGCAATTTTATGGACCCGAAATAACAAACAATTGAAACCTAACAGCTATTTGTAGTTACCGGAGTATTTCACATTTTATTATGTGTGCCGTATGAAATTTGTATATGGTAACATTTTATTATAAAATTTTTTCACACTTGAACCAGTGGAAACGTTTGCAGACCAAAAGTTATCTCAAATATAGTTTCCAATAATTATTTTAAATCATTATTTATTAAGAAGAATTCACCAAGTGGCAGGAACGTTTCCTATTTCCATTATGTTGTAAAGGGAGCTACCCAAGGAGTAGTGGAGCCCATAAAAACCTATTTTTTGTGCCACGCACAGCGGGGAGCCGTCAACCCGCAGGAGAGTTATGGCCCCTGCGACTCGTCGTACAACTATTGTATCCACGACGCTCAGACTGCGTCGTTTGTGGACGGTGTCGCTTAAACCTGGGTTAGAATATTTCGTCGTACGATCGCGTCGTGGGTGTATGAATCGACCTTTAGGCGGACTTGGTCTAGCCGTTCGGGTTCCCTCCTCATTCACGGTCAGGCGGGCTTGGTCTAGCCGGCCGAGAATTCCTAAAATCCGGTCTCTAACCTCCGAAACAAGCCGTCACTTTCATATAGAAAACTCTCGCGGAACGAAGCGGCGCGATATTCCCTCCACGTTGCCGCGAATCGCGAACGAAAAATCACAAACTCTAAGAATATTCACATTATTCCTTTTTACGCCGAATTTCGGACGTAACAGTACTATTTCTAAACTTTCAATCTACAGAAAATATCTCTGCTAACCAACTGGCAAATAATGTCTGACTGCAACACTACCATACTACTTAATTGCCGGTCGGACTTTTGCACGGGTCATAGTACTTGTTCCGGCCACAGGGCCACACAGTTCCACTAATCTCTCTCGGTCGATGGAAAAGAGGATCTTCCCTGTTGTTCGATATTTCCTTTTTTAAATGACGATCCCTTTCACATAGATTCGCCATCATCCCGGGAATAACAATTAAATCAGTGCAGAAGTATCGGCGAAACTTTTTTTCGTCGCGGTTCCCGGCCCGGGCTGTACCATATACTCACCGTCGAATCTGGAACGTCCTCGCGAAAAAAAAGAAGAGCTACGAAATCGTTAATTCTTTGGTTCGTTTAATTCGGAGTCCGGGCTCCGTAAAATTACCGCGGCGCGGCGCGGCGGCCTTTCTATACGATTTCCATACGAATCGCGCAACTTCCGAACTGCTCGTTTAAACCGACGGAAACTTTTAATTTTCCAGCGTATTCGGTGCTATAGGATCGCTTCGATCGCGTTGTAAAATCTTGCTCCTCCGATTATTAAAGCGTTCGATTCGCGCGTTCTTTGAAAGGCGCCCGCTGATTTCACTTAGGCTATATGTACCTATTACTGCGGGTGTACATATTACTGCGGTATTTTTTTCCGATGAGATTATATAAAATACGTCAAAATAAATATTTTGCCCTGAATAAATTTGTACAATTCACTGAGAATGTATTCTCGTTGGCAAGGCTGTTGGATTATTAGCAATAAGAATGCAACTGGTGAAAGAACAAAAATGAATTTCGTTGTCTATGAGAAACACTGCAGTTTCTCTATCTTAGAATAACAGACCAGATGTCATCGGACTCATAGGCCTGGTATTTGTCGTACCCGAGGGCCAGGGCAATAAACGATGCAGCCTTGGGTTTTTTCTTTATTTCAAGTAGGCGACAGATTTTCTCTTTCGCCCCTGCTACATTCGTTTTCCTCACTTCGAGTCCGCTAGTAGACCGGTAAAGATCGTCCTTCCGCGCTGTCTAATAAAGCAGTTTTAAAGAATCCATCCAGAGTATTAAATCATTCACTCACCAATTCCCAACAGAGGCTAATATAACTGTCAGTCATTCTCTTATTTTTATAATCTTAGGATTTGAAAAAGACATTCTTCGTGAAAGGTAAAAATAACCGCATTTTTCTTCATCGTCGATCACCAAAGGACAATTGTTTACATGATTGTATGAAATGTTCACCGAATAAACGAAATTTCGGAGAGTACAAAAGATGGAATGAAGAATTATTTGAATTTCATTCGATATTCAAATGGTGAAATAATTTTGTGAAATAAACGAACAGATGATTATCTCAAATGGCATGTAATCAAGTGGGATAGTACAGGGTGCGGCGAAAATTAGTCCCCACGACTTTTCAGCCCCTTTGGATGGTCGGACAGAAAAATGTTTCCTACCAAAGTTAATCATTATTTAAAAGCTCATACGATACTAAAAAAATTGTTGTTTTTTTGAGCATGGGAGTTGGACCTCCTGCATGAACACATGGTTCCAAGAAGGGAGTAAGAGTCACGTAGGCAAAGCCTCCGTACGTAACACGGTAAATCCTCTATAGGCGCAACAATTTCTATACGCTAGATGCGACCAAGAATATCCCCCCAATTTAGTATAGGGTAAACAACGGTGCTAAGCGGGAAATTGTTGTATTGTACTAATGCTATTCCATACTCGAGAATGATACATCAAGTATCATAAAACCCCAATTTAAACACCCTACTACCTTAATGTTTTCGTAGCGCGATCGACCGCCCCAGAGGGAACCCGCGCGTGGTCTCTATTTACACGCGCTGTCATTCTCTACGTTCGGCTCGGCGTGGCCTTTCGAGATAAAAAAAATAGCTACCCTATACGATAGATGCGACCAAATCCCCGAGGCTGTCGCGTCTATAGAGGATTTACTGTAGTTCTCGTCAGTGCCAGATTAAGCCAGGGCGGGGCCCGTAGCAAATGTTATCAGGAGGCCCTAGGCTTTCTATCATCAGAGCCGCTTGTACAAATGACCTTTTTTTTTAGCAAAAATCTCATTAATGTTTCGGCGCCTCTTCGATGAAGCTCCCGTGTGCGGGCCCCTTTTTGTATGGAGCGGGGCCCCCAAAAGCGCGGGACCCGTAGCATTTGCTACTTCTGCTACGGGGCTTAATCCGGCCCTGGTTCTCGTAGTTGACGTTTTACCGCGTATCCATTACTATTCCGGAGCCGGTCTTGTTAAAGTTTCTTATCCGCGGTCATCTAGATTAGTTGGTCATCGCGTTACACAGCCATTAACAACTAGATCCGCGGTAGGTAGTTACCAACGACGATGCGGCTATCGCGAGCGAAGGCTCGATCGATCGACGCAGTCCGATCGCCGCGCCGCACAGTGGGCCAGATCGACGCGCTATTTCACCATTATTTCAAAACATAAAGACCACATTAAATATATCGTTGGATTCGTCTTGGCGTCAGCTATAACATTATTGCATCAAAAATATATAGTTATGAATAAATAATCAAGGTGAACACAATTTGTTATTAAAAATAAGAAATTATTGAAATGTTTTGTATTGAGATTTGTAGAAGTCCGAGTACTGATTACTTTTTGTAGAAAACATTTTTTTGTCACACCACCGGAAATGTCTGAAAACTCGTGTGAATAATGAATAATATTTGAAAACTGACTGTTCACTGTTCACCATTATTTCAAAACATAAAGACCACATTAAAATATCGTTGGAATCGTCTTGGCGTCAGCTATAACATTATTGAATCAAAAATATATAGTTATAAATAAATAATCAAGGTGAACACAATTTTTTATTAAAAAAAGTAGAAGTCCGAGTACTGATTACTTTTTGTACGAAACATTTTTTTGACATACCACCGGAAATGTCTGAAAAATCGTGTGAATAATGAATAATAATTTAAAACTGGCTATTCAGGCATTCAAACAAAGAGTAATCCATAATTTTTTAATGAATAAAGTTTATTACATTTAATGAAATAACAAAAATGTGTCATTACTGTCTTATTTAAAGAATTACAAAAAGTCAAACAAGATTACGTATTATATTTTACAAAGTTACTGACTATATTCAATTGATCATACAGATTTGCGGCTTATAATTATATTTACCTGTTAATAATAAAAAATCTATACAATAATTCTTATTAACAGACATAATGAACTTTTTATTTTTAAGTGTGAGTTTAACTATCTTGTGAGATAGAAAACGCGCACACAACACTATTCTCTCTCATATAAAAATGATTCAACTGTGAGCTAGTAAGAAGTGCGAATGTTTATCAATGGTCGTATAATCTAAAAAATTCATAAGATGGGTCTGGGTTAGGTCTTTACACTCTTCAGAGCCGCTGAGTGGTTGTCAATGCGACTCGTGCAACGCAACTCGCCGCGGAATTCCGTGTGATGCGAGCTTTAAACCATAATAATTTCCGGGTCGGTGTGAGTCGGGATGAGATCTTTGAGGATCTTTTAGAGGAGACTTTGCTGAAAATGTTCCACTTTGTTAGAGCATCCAATTTGTTTAACTTTTTAACTTATCCCTTGTCACGGCACAACAAGAAATGAACAATAACGTTTAGTTCCTGGTGCGTTCTCAACATAGATATACATTCTTCATATCAAAAAAATTGGCCACTTAATCTTCAGTAGGTTTTCCAGGACACCGTTATGAAGAAAAAGAATTTTTCGGTGATAAATCGTATCTGAAAAAGTTTGATCTTTGAACGCTTATTGTGACGAGAGTTTTTAATAACTTTAATTAATATTATCGTTTTCGAATGTAATGGACATTTAAGAAACATTGTACATTCGTTAAAAATCGATATGAGGACTTTGATTTTTTAGCTCATGAACAGCTAGCGCGTCGATCTGGCCCACTGTGCGCCGCGCCGCACAGTGGGACCTTTCGTCGATTTTGGAGACAAAATCAAAGAACTTCCGATAGAAATGAGATAGAGAGCTGAAATTTTTTTTATTTACAGCTGAAACATGACAGAATATGGGAAAAATAGGGAGATTATGGTACGAACGTTTTTTCACCTTGAAAAAATTCGTCAAACTTGCACAATTTCAAGAAAATTGCGGTTTTTTCAATGCCACGTACGGGAAAAATTTTTTTTTAACATGCTACACATCATTTCCTGTAGATTTTTTCACGCTGATTTCAAATCTGGTCTCAAAATTTGTCCATGATTTTTTTTTTTTTCAAAAAATCGATTTTGTGACAAAAAACTAATGAAATCATTTCTTCGTTGAAATGATTTGATAACTCACTAGTTTGAAGGAATATTGTATTCTCACATATAAAACATATTAAAAATGGTCATAATGAAGTATTTGGACGTTTACTTAAAGTATATCACTTGACGAACGATCACTTGACGTATCGCTACGATTGTCGCTGGCGTGATATACGTTAAGTCAACGTCCAAATACTTCATTATGATTATTTTTAATGTGTTTTATATATGAGAATACAATGTTCCTTCAAACTAGTGGGTTACCAAATCATTTCAACGAAAAAATGATTACATTAGTTTTGTTCACAAAAATCGGAAATCACCAGAAATTAGAAATTTCGTTGAGGAGAATACGTAAGTTAAAAAGATTAAATACTTACCTTACTCCCTCTGTAAATGAAATTATAATTATGGACAATAAATATCTAATTTATAATACATTACACACAGCGGCACAGAGTCTGTAGAAAGTGCCAGTAGCAATGACAGCGCTACGTCAAGTGATGACGAGAAGTGAAGTGCTTGATGCTTCGTAAGTAACTCAAATCGTTTAAATACTTCATCATCCATATATGAGAATACGATACACGTTCAAACTAGTGAGTTATCAAATCATTTCAACGAAGAAATGATTTCATTAGTTTTTTGTCACAAAATCGATTTTTTGTAAAAAAAAAAATCGTAGACAAATTTTGAGACCAGATTTGAAATCAGCGTGAAAAAATCTACAGGAAATGATGTGTAGCATGTTAAAAAAAAATTTTTCCCGTACGTGGCATTGAAAAAACCGCAATTTTCTTGAAATTGTGCAAGTTTGACGAATTTTTTCAAGGTGAAAAAACGTTCGTACCATAATCTCCCTATTTTTCCCATATTCTGTCATGTTTCAGCTGTAAATAAAAAAAATTTCAGCTCTCTATCTCATTTCTATCGGAAGCAGTGTAGCCAGACGGTGCGGCTCAACGGCTCAAGTGGCCCCTTACGTCTCCGTCCCTCGCCTAGATGGTGCCTCCGCTATCCCCCCCACTCTTCCGCCTGTGGGAGCCGGCGAGGGACGGAGACGTAAGGGGCCTGGCGAGACTCGCGGCGGCGAGACTCGCATCTGGCATCCCTGATCGGAAGTTCTTTGATTTTGTCTCCAAAATCGACGAAAGGTCCCACTGTGCGCCGGTTGTGCAGTAACAGCTACAAGAGAAAGAGAGTTTTGCCGCGAATAATCGAGCTGAGTAAGGGATGGTTTAGTTTGCTCCGGCCGTCCGACACCGGCACCGGCTCACCAATGCTTAAGGATAGGGTGCCCGGTATTGGAAATGCCGGCCCGGTTTCTTAACGAAATTTTTTTTGGTGCCCGGCCGTGCCGACGGGGGTCAGGGCTGCCTGCTGTGCGCAGCACAAAAAAAAGGTTTTTATGGGCTTCACAACTGCGTAGGTAAACTATCGGTTGCTCTCCTTTACAACATCATGGAAGTAGAAAACGTTCCTGCCACTTGGTGAATTCTTCTTAAATAATGATTTTAAATAATTACTAGAAAATATATCTCTGTTCTGCAAATTTTTCCACCGGATCTACTGTCAAAAAATATATGGTTGTATTCTACGATTCTTGCTCTTTGGGATATCGTTTTTTTTCAGTATTTGTAACAACTTGTTGCCATCATTCAGGTAACAAGCAAAATTACTTGCTTATTCGAGACGCGACAGAAATTTCCTTTCACAACCGAATAAATGATATCAAAAATTATTACAGTTACACCGATAAATAATAAAATGTTCATTTTAGGGAAATCAATAGTGTCATTTCGCCCATTACGATACTTTCCAACTGTACGCATCATGTATAAATTTCATATCGGCACACATGAGATGTGAAGCACTCCAGTAACTACAAACAGCTGTCAGGTTTGAATTGTTTGTTATTTCGGGTCCATAAAATTGCTGAATATTCTTTAGACATTCTGAAATAAGGGTCGACAGCGTTTGTCCTAATATTACACCTTTCACGTAGTGAAAAAACATTTCCAATTTGTTTATGTCCAACAAGTAGTCGAATACACTGCCCCTTACGAGCGATAGCGGAACAGAGCAGTGGGTTAAGATATTATAAACCGTTACCGCCCACTACTACGCGATTGTGGGGGGTGGCAAGGCGCCATTTCGTATGGGTCCGAACTGGTAACATTGTATTGATGCGAGCCTGAGAAGAAGGTTCCCAGGGAAGATCACGGTGACGGACGAATGCGCGGCCGATTGGATCAGAGTGGAGGAGGAGGCAGACCTCGTTTCACACGCATTTTCGGCTGTCGGCGAAATATTGGCTACAGCGGCCACACATACTACGTAGCGTGCAACGTCAAAGTCCCAACATTGGGGCTACAGACGCAGCTGTGATGGGGTAGGCAGACCTAGCGATAGGCTCGCTTTGTTTATGTGCCGTTCCCGGGGCTGTTCTCTATGGAGAGTTTTATGACAGGTCATTATACTATTGAGCTGGAAGTCGGCACCAGGCTTGCCATACGTTCCATCCGCCAGGCCCCTTACGTTTCCGTCCCTCGCCTAGATGCTCCCCGTAAAGCCGGCCTTCGCTTGTCCCATTCTTACCACTACCGCTGCCGCGACCGAGTAGCATGCTATCGACTCGTAAAGGCGCGTTTCCACTGAGGTCCGCCGCGGCCTCAAGTCCGCAAATGAGGCTGTTGTAAAGATTAGTTGCTTTGACACAGATTTCGTCCAAATTGCTCACTGTGTACGGTATGAAATTTTTACATGGTGTGTTTGCTCGTATAAGGACAAAAAGCGAAAATTCGCAAACCCACAATTTTTCTAATAACATTCTACTTATTTGCTACTTACAAAATGAAGGTATCCTACCGCCTTAGAGGGAAGCTAATGTTTACCTAAACGAACCGTGAAGAGACGAGACCTTTTTTTTCTGCCACGCACAGCGAGGAACAGCGGGCCTGTCGACCCGCACGAAAATTTATGACTCGAGTCCGCGGCCTCAAGTCATAACCTCAGTGGAAACGCGCCTTAAGGGGCCTAGCGTACGCACAGTGTGTCGTCCAATGGAAAAAAGTCCGAAAATCAAAGTGTAAGATCGGGAAATTTATGTATAATAAAATGTTCATAACAAAATGTAGTTTCTGAAACTGCATTAAATTTTAACTGAATAAATCTATTTGTTATTAAAATTGAGGCTGAAACTTTACCGTCAAATTCCGAGCAATATTTTAAACATGCGTCCCTCGCAAGCTATTTGGTTTTTTAATTTGATTTTTACAGGGTGTGTTTAGCATTATAAGACTTTCAATCTCCCAAAAATTTTTTTTTAAATAATCGCAATTTGTCCTAATCTTTTATATTTAACATTTATCAACTTTGATTAAAGTTTTAAAAAAAGTACATCAAAGTACATCCGTAAATTTTTTTACAGTAATTGGTGGCATATTAAACTTAAATTTCGCGTTGGTTTAAATCTGCTCGCATTTGCTCAAGGGGAGAAAATAATAAAAAACCATATAAAGACGCTCGCGCCCAGCGGCTTTCTGCGTAGTCTTTCAAAGAAATTTGTTGCAATTATTTTTAAACGCATGCCATTTGATAAGTACTTACATATGTGTTCAATTTTATTCTTATATATAGATTATATATTTAGTTTTAAAATTGTTTAAATATTTACAATCTTCCAATTCAGTATTAAAGAAAGTACCAAAAGGTTCCTTTGAGATTTCGTATTATATTAATTTAAAACACATTAGACTTTATATGACGGTCGATCTTAAGTGCATAACAAATGTTAAAAATATAGTAGAAATTTATGTTGACGTTGAGACGCGTGCGTTCGCCGTCCACGCGTAGTCTATCGAGTTCCCACTTGAGTCCGCGCGAAACGATAAGACGCTATGTTTACTCATTATGTTATTGTAAAAATATACGATATCCGTCGTGGTCAAAAGTATCAGACGTGGTGAAACTGAAGCCGAACATAGTCAATCGCAAACGCGTTCAAGTTATTAATAATCTGTAAATTAATTTCCTACAGTATTTATGTTTATTCTACATATTATATTTATAATATTCTGGAATAGTATTTTTGTTATTGTTTGTTGTATTATATGTATGTATATAATTTAGTTCATGCGTATTATTTATATAATATGTTCCGTCGCGTAACAATGACGACTTCAACAAGTCCATCGAATAGAACTCAATAAAAAAAACATAAAAAACAAAGTTATCGCAATTGAAAAAAAAATTTTTTATATACCAATCGATTCGTCTTTACATTTTATTTCAAAAAGTATTAAGGTACTTTACTCGAAAATTGCATAGTTTAAAAGTTATGACATTTTTCCCGAAAGCCCGTATACTCGACACACTGTGGGACGGTCCGTATGGCAAGCCTGGTCAGCACTCACCGTTACCATATTTTTATCCCTCTATCCCTTCCAGCCCCTTACCCTTCCGCCTCCTCGCCCAGTTTCGCAGCGTAGCTCTTCCCACTACTCGCTGACGCGTACCGTACGCCAGTGTGTCGCCACTGTCGCCAGCGTTAGTGGGAAGAGCTGCGAAACTGGGTGTGGTGACGGAAGGGTAAGGGGCCTGGGGGCCGCTCCGTCTGGCTACACTGGTCGGCACTTTCTTGGGCAACACGTGTTCACTGTAAAGTAATTTGTGTAGGTACCGAATACTCCGGCGAAAATGCTATATCCGAGAAATCTAAAAAGTAGTATGTTCAGTCCTCCCTGTCATAAATGTCCGCTGTTTCTACATACCTGCGAAGTGAATTGTCTACTTTTTTTCTACCTTTGTATTATAATGGCGGCACTAACAACCCGATAAAGTTATTTTCACGCGTTCATTGTAAAATAATTTGTAGGCGCCCCGACTTCTCCGGGGAAAGATACATGTGAAAATGCTACATATGTATATCCGAGAAATCTGAAAAACGTCCAGAAACTCCGCTGTGCTTACTCGAGTTATTTGACGAACTGTTTCACCGTACAGATTGTCAGATGATATTCTTTTTCCTTTTGGTACCATAGTAATAAATTGTTATTTTTTTTGTTTTAACGTTTTAATTCCTTAACAACGTATTCACCACCTATTGGCACGACGAACTCTGACAAGTTCTAGGTAATAGCTTTTTCAATAAATACAGCATGTTGTATTCTGCCTTCGTGCCGCCACGCCAGTGACCGGGGCGTGGGGGGGGGGGGGGGGGGCAGCATATGTATACAGTGAATATCACTAATATTCGGGCACTCTTAAAAAGACAATAACTTTTTTAATATTGGACTATGCGATTTGAACTTTTTTGGAAAGTAAGAGCAATTAGTTTACTACAGGATGTGAAAAGAATTTTCTTCAAAAATTGCAATTGATCGAAATTGTAGAAAAAATACTACAAGTTACATTTTACAACTGTTTTATGTGCGCCTGTATTGATAATTTAAGAAGTACATTTTCTAGATCTGTGTCAATTGTGTGTGAAAGTTTCATCGAAATCGGTTAAAAATCATCACAAATTGCAATTTCATCCATCTTTGAACGTTTGTAGCTTATTACAACGTCGACCGATTTGGCGGAATTATTCAGAATATGTTTAATTTACACAGATTTACAAAACGTATGTTTTAAATTTTCAATATAGGCCCAAATAAAAAAGAAAAAATTTCTTTTCGCGTCCTGTAGTAAACTAATTGCTCTAGCTTTCCAAAACAGCTTGCCCAATTGCAATTTTCCACAAATGTTTCTCCACGTCATGTAGTCAATTAAATGTACTCACTTTTCAAAATATTAAACTCGCGGGGTCCAATGTTAAACAAGCCACCGGTCAGTGGGGTGTTTAGCCCTTAATGTCGGGAAAAACTATTTTGGCGTTATTTAAAGTCTCAACTTAATAATGTAGGAGGTGGTTGAATTCGCTTATTATCGTCAGCTGTAACATTATGAAATCAAAAACCTATTGTTATTTTTTTGTTATAACGTTTAAATTCCTTAACAACGTATTTGCCATTGGCACGACGAACGCTGAAAACTTCTAGTTAATAGCTTTTTAAATAGTTACAGCGTGTTATATTCTTCCTATGGTAGAGCCGGGCCCGGCGACCGGAAAAATTTCGATGAGAACAGAATTTGTCCGGCGACCGGTCCGGCTCTTGCATAGGCATCTCCTGAGGTGTAGAGGGGAGTAAAATGTTCTGGGGAACCCCTGTGGTTAGCCGGGGGACCCCTGGGGTTGGACACGATCTGTGGCGCTTGGCCTTTGTGCGAGCCTCGGAAAAGGTCTAAAATTATTGGCCGGCCGGCGTGGCCCAAACTAAATGGGGTCCCCTCGCCGGACGGCGCCGTCCGGGCCAGACTAAACAGTCCTTACATCCGACGAACCGAGCACAGATATCGAAGCGGACGGAGCGACATAACCGAAGTTTCCGCGCCGAGGGCCGGGACCGCATCCGTTTCGAAAACGCGGCTCGAACGCGACGAAGCAGCCTCCGAAATTCTCGCTCGTGAACCCATCGAATCGATAAGTCCTCGCGGAAATTAAATAGGCTTCCGGCGTATTATCGTCGCGACGACGCGACGGCATGGCGTCGATGGCGTTCGCTCGGTTGGCCCGCAGCGAAAGTAATTAGAAACTTCGGAGTTTCATCGGCGATGAACTTCGATCCGGATCCGGGGAACGCTCGATATGTTTAATTAATTATCTCCGGATGATTTCGGTCGTTCTTTCTGTTTCAATTGCGCGGATTGATACTTGTTGCTCGAACGGACGGGACGATTTCCGAGCTATCGTGACGAGATTGAACGAAAAGAAAGAAAGAAAAACGACGAAGTAAGGTGGATATAATGAATGTTAATTAACTCTGATTCGCCGGCTGGGTTATAACGGGGCAATTTCGAGCGTCGCGTCGTTGCGGGCCAGGTGTAACTGAAGTTCCCGTCTAGTGGCTGCCGGGAATAAATTAAGTTGTATTGCGAGAAAAAAAGAGCTGAGCGAAGAGCGCGTTCAATTGTTGATGTGTCCAAGGCTCCGGAGAAATTGAGGAGGAAGCAATTAAAAGTTCGCCAAACAGAATAACGAACGAATTTAATTACCACCGAGTAGGGAAGAATAAAAGGCGAAAGCGACGAGGCTGACGTGCACGGCGCGGCGCCGCGCCGCGGCGTGTTCAACGAGAACGCGGAAAGCCAGTTGGGAACTCAGGCTCCTTGCCGGTACGCGCATCGCATGCGAAAAAATAAGATCTCGTTTATCGGGTTTCGCTGATTGCTGCCGCGCCAAGGCGAATTGCCTGCGGCGCACGGTGGGCCAAATCGACGCGCTCTCTCTCTCTAGCTGTTCACGCCTATTTCACCATTATTTCAAAACATAAAGACCACATTAAATATATCGTTGGATTCGTCTTGGCGTCAGCTATAACATTATTGAATAAAAAATATTGAATAAAAAAAGGTGAACACTTGTTAAAAAAAAACCTATACGCATGGAAAACCACGCGCGGCAGAAGTGAAACTTCCCGCAGTCTATGATAGAATCTCAGAAAATCATAGGAAAACTAATACAAAAAGTAAATTAAGATTGGAAATGGTAAGTAATCCTAATGAAGCGACAACAAGATCAGGAACAACTAATACAAACGATCAAAATTTGCGACGCAAAGAAGAAGAGCGTATAGGAAAGAAAGAGACAAAGTTCATAGCATTTTCCAAACGCTCTCCTTCTTTGCGTCGCAAATTTTGATCGTTTGTATTAGTTGTTCCTGATCTTGTTGTCGCTTCATTATTTTTTTTTGTATTAGTTGTTCCTGATCTTGTCGCTTCATTAGGATTACTTACCATTTCCAATCTTAATTTACTTTTTGTATTAGTTTTTCTATGATTTTCTGTGATTCTATCATAGACTGCGGAAAGTTTCACTTCTGCCGCGCGTGGTTTTCCACGCGTTTAGTTTTTTTGTTTTTGAACAATTCAAAAGACTACATACGTCATGTGGTTGGGCGTACTACCCTATACGCCTCGCGTAAAGCCTATCGAAAATTTCTCTTTTTTTAAATAACTCTAAAATACCATTGCGGTCGTACTAAGACGTTAGCGTTTACTTACTTATGTAACGTCTTTTGTTAGTACGACCGCAATGGTATTTTAGAGTTATTTAAATTGAAATATCTCCTGAACTACTAACTTTTCGACATACATAGGTTAGTACTTGTTTATAACGAATGTCCAGCTGCATCGATTGATGTTTTAAAAAATACCTCATTCCATTAAGGAAAATGAAGGTGACCTCATATCTCTAAAAAAAATTATATAAAAACAAAAATTTTTTGCTATCGTATGAGCCCCATTTTACCATTCAACTTTGTCCTTCAGACATTTGGCGTATCTTTAAAAACAACAAAGATATTGAAGGTGGTCAAGATAGCTGGGACACCCTGTATATATATGTATACATGTTGTATAGGATAGCCCTAGCGCTGACCTTACCCACCGCTCGGAAATATACTGAGAAAAGATGCCTCTATGGACGCGTAAAAGCCACCTCTCTGGAGACGTCATTTTTACGGCAGAAATGAGATGCATAAAAGGCACCTTTCTTCAACTGTCAAAACGACGTCTGATACAAGATGCCTTTATGGACGTGTAAAAGTCATCTCTCTGGAGACGTCGCACAGTGGAGTATTTGGCCCGAAAAAGTGGAAAAAATTAGATTTCTACATTTTTGCGTATGGCATAAAATTTTTGTTGTTCGTTGTAGTTAAATGTCTGAAGAATTACGGCTGCAATATTATGTTTTCTATTTGTACACCCATGTAGTAGTAAACTTCATCGAAAGTCGAGACATTTTAAGGCGCGCTTGGCGTTCTTAAATAGTCTCTAAGACAGCGTTTGTTCACTGGCGATTTTCAAGTGTTTGAAGGAAAATTCTGTAAATTCTTGTATTACAAAAGTTGTTCAGGTAGGTATACAGAGCACTTTCGCATAGATTTTATTTTGTTATCATCTAAATTAGTATAGTTATTAATATTTGAATATTACCAATCTTTCTGTAAGCTTTTTAAAAATTACAAAACTTTATTGACAATTTTGTTATAGTATAAAGCGATATTAAGTGCTCTTTTTGGTGTCATTACATTCGGTAAAGATTCGTGATTATAAGCCAACAAAGTTAAAATCCGAATATGTCCAAATCAAATTTTATAGCCTATTTAGTATTAAGCGTTTAACAGCGTTTTGCGTACGCCTGTACGTTCGGCTACGCTTGGCCTCAAACGAAGAAGAAACATTATCTGAGGAAGAAATTTCTGATGTATTTTCGGATGAAAATTAATGTGGGTAATAATTTTTAAATGTTCTTATAATATACCGGGTAAGTCATGTAACGTGAAGCAGACGTATATCTCGAAAATGAAGCATTTTGGAGAAAAATGTTTCAGACAAAAGTTGTATGGTTTCACGGGGGACATAAAATGGTGTCAGTGATTTGGCCTTGGATAGTCGTTTGAAAATCACGTGAAGGTCATCTTCAATTTCTTAAATAGAAACCCCTATTTTTTATTGCATATTCTTGTAGCTTGTTTTGAGAGCTTTCCAAAACACTATAATAAAATATTTTTTTCTTAAATATTTTTCAAGTTATGATAGTGCAAATATTTCACTATCGCCACGCTTTTTCATGGCTTCTCGATAATCTGAGGAAAAAATGTTTCCAACAAAAGAGGAACAGTATTCGAACGTCTACAGATTTCAATATATGAAAGTTGTAAAAAAATTGTTTTTTACAAAAAATTGAGGTGAATTTGATTTTTTAAAAGCTGAAATGTATTTTGGATTTCATAATGTTGTAGCTGATTTGAAGACGAATCCAACGATATATAATATCATATCCTTGAGCCTATAAATAACGCTACAATAGTTTATTCCACTTTTTCGGGCGAAATACCCCACTGTGCGTCGTGTTTACGGCAGAAATGAGATGCATAAAAGGCACCATCTTCTTCAATAAAGGCAGGTTTTATAAAGCACATTTATCTCTCTCTTATGATATTTTTTCGTAAATGCATTAATAACGGAGTTGTGGCTTGAAAGAATTGCATGAAACACTCCCTGTATATTATATTGTAACAATACATGTTTTTCACAATAAAACGTTTTCGTTTATTTAGAAAATACATATATGTATGTGTTTCTATGCTTACGTGCGATTGAAGTACTTAAGAAAATGTATATATCTCTTAGCCGTTATTATACTAATACTACGCTTCATTTTAAAAAAGTAGTTTGATTTTTACGTAAAACATATTTTACAGAAGTTTATTTCTTCTAATAATTATATGATTTGATATGATTTGAGCCTATAAGAATAAAAATTAATGAACGTAAGAATATAGGTTCGCATGGCTCAGCGAGGAAGGACATCATGGAGTTAAACGGTAGGCCGAGTTCGAATCCCGCCCCAACTGCATAAAAATTTCTGGATTATATATGGTTTTTTCGAAGACAAAGTGTGTGGAATATTCCCTCAAGCAGTGCATTAAAGTAGTAATATATATAGATTCCAATTTTTTTTACAACTTTTTCGTAAATTTGAAGATTTTGTGCGTCTGAAAAAGACGTCTAAAAGATGCCTGAAAGACCTCCAAAAAGATGCATAAAAGGCCCCCAAAAAGACGCCTAAAAGATGCCCAAAATGATGTCTTAAAGATACGTCTTTCAGGCGATTTTTTATACGTCTTTACAAGGCATCTTTAAGATGTCGAAAAGACCTGTGAGAGACGTCTTTAAGACACACAGTTTTGTAACAAAGACCACTTAAAGACGTCTGTGTACGTCTTTAAGACGGTAAAAACGGCGGTCCAAAGATGTAGCAGACGTCTGTCAGACGTACTTACGTCTTGCGACAGGCAACTTTCAGACGTCTGTGAGATGTCTTTGTGCTATCTGGGCTGTAGCGCAATTTTTGAGTACCCCAAAACCACGACCAAAACCATAAAGGATAATATAGAAAAAACAGATAAGTTTGTCGTTACATTAATATTTTATTCTGCACTTCGCAATCATAACTTTAACTGTGTTTCTTTTTTTTTTATTACAGAAAGTGGCAAAAGTCGACAGCGCGAACTGTATCAATCCTTTAAGTTGAAAATAAATGTAGACAATTAAAAAATGATTTTGGTGAAACTTTTCATTAAAACCCGAAGCAACAAGTATTTACTGAAAAAATTATTAGGTGCGGGATTAACGTCTACTCAATCTCCAAAAAATTATTAAAAAATTAAGAACAGTTGCTTCAATAATATCTAAGTACTGAATTTTTATGAAACTGGAGTCTCTAACACTTCAATACAAAATATGCATTTTCTTCGAATGTTTGGAGGTTTAAAACATGTTTCCGTAATCCGAAAAATCTGAAAAAATACATATTAATAATCAGGATTAGACACAACTAACGTAATATTATAATATAAATGTGGTCAACTGGAGACTGATATAATATCGGCAGTTTTATGTTTTCCGATTCGTTTAAAAATCGATTTTGCAACCAAAAATGTTGAAAAAAATCTCAGTCGTGTATGCCATTAGGTAGAATATTCATGCATTTTTTCATAATTTTCTGTTGAACATGACGTGACTATAAATCAATTTGGATGGACACTTTTTACCATCTTATCCGGCTATACCTTTTAAGAATCAATAAAAACATTATTTAAAAAATACAAAATATATTTCTGTTTACATCATTAAACCCAATTTTTCAATAAAAATTTAGTCCAGATTTCTCTTCGATATCTCTTTTAGATCAAAAGTTATAACAAAATGTGCGCCGCGCCGCGCTGTGCCGGGATTCAAATGCGCGCCGTCTCCAGATTCCGACTTTTCGCCTAATGCTTTCGAAACTTCGATAACGTGAAAACCGGAGGAACGCGTCGGCGTCGATCAGTCGAGCAGGTAGTTCACACGGACAAAGTAGAGTTGCGCTTGTTTGTGTAGCACGCGTGCAATCGAACAGGCACCAACACGGGCAAGCGCGGCCGACACGGACACGACGATATATATATATATATATATATATATATATATATATATATATATTGTAACGTTGTCCCTTTTTCACACGGTTTTTGAGCCGGCGAAAAGGGTCAACTCTCGGGAATTTACAGTCACGGAGGACGGGCCGTGCGCGGCCGTGCCAGCACGGTCCTCCCGAGACAAAGGCGATCGGCGAGAAGGTTCGCTCGGACACGAAATTATGTTCGGGCGCCAGGTACTCGGGAGTACCACACTAAGTATCACCAACAATTGTCGAACCTTCTCGTTACGCGCACTAACGTCGACGACACGAACGGCCAGGAGTTCGAACACAGAGGATAACGGGGACAGCCCTCACGGCAGGACGGGTCTCGCAGGTCGGAAATAAACTCTGCAATTAGGGCTCGAATTCGTTTATTCGTTGTCAAACGTAAAAGATTACAGGTGAGCGGCCACGTGGCCGCGACCCGGGAGCCCGCGCTCCTTGTACACTTTAGCGATAGTTGTTCGATCGCGGAGCGCGTTAGTCGGTACTTTCTCAATCACTAAGATACGGTTCGACGGTACAATACTCGTCCCTATCGAGACGACAATTAGCGAAGCGCAGGAGGACGGCGCGAGTTTCACGGACCGTCGCGAGATTGACGAGCGCGGCTACGGAATTCACAAACGCCGAGCTATCCTTTTCCGACGCGACTCCTCGAGGAAGACTTCCGACGACACGAAGGGGAGACTGCTCTTCGGGACTCAAAGCGTCCTCGGAAGGAACGCGAGCACAAAACCCGAGGCGCTACGCGCCTCGGCGCACCAAGGGCTCGAGGACGACACGTGCTCGTCTCGTCCTCGCACAAAACAGCGAGCCAGCACAAAATAAGGAACCGAGAATCACTAGTCGACTTACCGTAATCGGGAGTTGTTTTCCGGATTCTCTCGTCACACGGAACTCTATCGCGGAGAAACCACCCGCGGCGCGTACTACGTTCAGTTCTTCGGAACTCGGAATTACAGAGTCCAACGAGACTCGGAAATTGACGACTTTCTTACTCTACAATCAGCGCGACAGTGATCCGCGGATCCGCATCGATGGAACGCATCGATGCTCGGTCTCCCCACTCCGTTCATCCTACCGAAATTCCCTATGGGCGCACCCGCAACGCAACTACTTCTAGTCGCAGGACCGAACCTTCGGAACAGGTCTTCGGGCCCCCGACCTATCACCAAGTTACGATCGCCACGGACGACCGGGGAGGATAAATCCTCCCAGGCGCTCCTCCGCACCACCCTTGCCGGGGTCAGTTGTAGGCGGGATGAGACGACGGCGGGACCACCAAAATGCCCGATGTTCTGCAAGTTTGACCCCTACGTCCCACATCGTCGCCTCCGGGTTAGTCAGCCCGTGTGCGGCGATGCCCTTTTCCACTTCTCCGGATCCGGAATTGTTTTTGGTTACGGCCAGTCGTTTGTCGTCCGGTCGATCCTTTGATGCGGGGCGCCGTTACGGTGATCGTCACTCTCCAGGCGCGTTTCTGTAATCGGCCACTCTCGGCGCGCACAATAGATGGCATTAGGATCGATCTTTCAATTGAAGTATCTTCCTCAAGGAGTGCTCAAATCCGCGGGTGGTTCTCTTAATCACCAACGGTCGGTCCGGTCCATTCACAATACGGTTGTCTGACCGTTTCTCAAACGGAGAAGTGACGTCGCAGGCTTGCAACGTCACAACTCCCCCCCCCTTAAAGTGGACCGGACTGACCGGTGACAGCCGACCTCGTGATTCCCGGCTCGCCACTTTTGAGCAGTCCCCTCGGAAGTACAACCTTCACAACACAAGCCATCACCGCTGTACAGACCCACACTCAATCCTCACCTTCACCAATGATCTATGGATCTATTTTCACAAAAAGTACTTATTTTCGGTCGTTCGAACGCGGTCCCTGGCCACGACATTCGGAGGATTCTCTATCGCATTCTTCTTCATCGCTACTGTCGTACCACTCGGCGACAGCGTTTGCCGACTCATATTCCCGGAATTTATGCTGTTTTTCCCGACTGAGATTCTTTTGATCTTTCTTATATTTGGCGGAATTGTATGCAAAATATCTATTCGCGAGGTACGGCGAACGATAATGATCCGCGTTACCGGGTGAAACGTTACTTTCCGCTTCCCGTAATTTTCTCTCGAGTTCTTTCATCGTTGTCGACGAGTCTATCGAAATCGCGTTCCGAAGTTCTTCTCGCGCGTTCCAAAATATCCTCCGAATACCCTTGGTTGTTGGCCACGGCCTCTCTAATCGGTTCATCATCGCTTCCATACACGCTATGTAATCCCGTATCGGTTCGTCTGGGCCCTGTTTCCGGACTCGCAAATCGTGTTCTAATAATTCTTGATAATCGGGATCGAAAAAATTCTCTCGCCATTCCCGCACGAAGGCCCTCCAGGAAGTGAATTTTCCGCGATTCTTATACCACAGCAAGGCTGTATCGGACAGGCATACCGGCAGACCGCGTAACAGATCCGCGTCATTTAAATTTGAATTGGCTCTTAGGTCCTCCAAGCGGGAGAGGAACGCTTCCGGATCTTCGTCCGGTCTGCCCGAAAATGTTAATCGCCACTTTCTTATTATGTCGAATGGTGCTGTCGACTGTGGCTTCTCTGCCGGGGATGATGTCCCTCCGTCCCCTTCCGTCTTTACTGCCGTTCTTGATGTGCCTGCCGCGGGGGGTCTGCGGGGTGTCGGAATAGGCAACCGAAGTACCGATTTTTCGCTGTCCTTCCTCTCCCGTTCCCTCCATACTGTTAAGTGTGGGAGGCCCGTTTGAGGACCGCTGGACATTCCCTCCTCCGGGTCTAAGTCGCAATCATTATACTCGGAAATATCGTCTCCTTCCATTTCGGCGACACACGGTATTTTCGGTGCGACCTACAGCGGTGTGTTTTTCTACCCGCGATACCGAACTCTCAAGGCCCCTCGAACGCGCTGTGTTTACTTCGTGCGTCCGGACTCTCTCTCCCCCCGGTATAGATTCTCGTTTCGATCCCTGAGGCGTGTTGTCACTAAGCGGTTTGAAATTCCGCGTCTTTGATCTGAATTGATCTCAATGTTATTGTCTCACGAACGATTTGCGTTACCATACAGTGCCCTAACACGAAAGCTATTTATAGCCCAGACTTGATTACGACCTTGCGAAAAAAAAATTTTCGAAACCACGAATGTTATACCGGACGAACTGTTCGTGCGGAATTTTACAATCCGCGTGTACGGATTTTGACTAGGCCACGAAATTTTCGCCTAGCACCGAAAATGTACTCTCCTCTCACACCGGATTACACAATATCATACAGTAGCACTCAGAAAATATTCCATGCAACCAACGAAACAAAATAACACAGAAAACGAGAGTTGCGTCGCACTGGCTCTCGAAATTCTTCTTCCTTTTATTGAATTGAGCGTGTTTTCCGTCGGAAGGATAGCTTTGCTCGTACGCGTGTGATCTTCTCGATTCTACGCCCGTCGGACCGCGATTTCCGTAGATTTTGCACGCGCGTCGTACCTTACGCTCTCTGCGAGAGTCCCTCGTTATCCCCGTGCCTCTCTCTGTTCTCCGAGAAAAAAAAATTCCTTACTAGAGAGAGGTCCCTGTTCGGGCGCCAATTTGTAACGTTGTCCCTTTTTCACACGGTTTTTGAGCCGGCGAAAAGGGTCAACTCTCGGGAATTTACAGTCACGGAGGACGGGCCGTGCGCGGCCGTGCCAGCACGGTCCTCCCGAGACAAAGGCGATCGGCGAGAAGGTTCGCTCGGACACGAAATTATGTTCGGGCGCCAGGTACTCGGGAGTACCACACTAAGTATCACCAACAATTGTCGAACCTTCTCGTTACGCGCACTAACGTCGACGACACGAACGGCCAGGAGTTCGAACACAGAGGATAACGGGGACAGCCCTCACGGCAGGACGGGTCTCGCAGGTCGGAAATAAACTCTGCAATTAGGGCTCGAATTCGTTTATTCGTTGTCAAACGTAAAAGATTACAGGTGAGCGGCCACGTGGCCGCGACCCGGGAGCCCGCGCTCCTTGTACACTTTAGCGATAGTTGTTCGATCGCGGAGCGCGTTAGTCGGTACTTTCTCAATCACTAAGATACGGTTCGACGGTACAATACTCGTCCCTATCGAGACGACAATTAGCGAAGCGCAGGAGGACGGCGCGAGTTTCACGGACCGTCGCGAGATTGACGAGCGCGGCTACGGAATTCACAAACGCCGAGCTATCCTTTTCCGACGCGACTCCTCGAGGAAGACTTCCGACGACACGAAGGGGAGACTGCTCTTCGGGACTCAAAGCGTCCTCGGAAGGAACGCGAGCACAAAACCCGAGGCGCTACGCGCCTCGGCGCACCAAGGGCTCGAGGACGACACGTGCTCGTCTCGTCCTCGCACAAAACAGCGAGCCAGCACAAAATAAGGAACCGAGAATCACTAGTCGACTTACCGTAATCGGGAGTTGTTTTCCGGATTCTCTCGTCACACGGAACTCTATCGCGGAGAAACCACCCGCGGCGCGTACTACGTTCAGTTCTTCGGAACTCGGAATTACAGAGTCCAACGAGACTCGGAAATTGACGACTTTCTTACTCTACAATCAGCGCGACAGTGATCCGCGGATCCGCATCGATGGAACGCATCGATGCTCGGTCTCCCCACTCCGTTCATCCTACCGAAATTCCCTATGGGCGCACCCGCAACGCAACTACTTCTAGTCGCAGGACCGAACCTTCGGAACAGGTCTTCGGGCCCCCGACCTATCACCAAGTTACGATCGCCACGGACGACCGGGGAGGATAAATCCTCCCAGGCGCTCCTCCGCACCACCCTTGCCGGGGTCAGTTGTAGGCGGGATGAGACGACGGCGGGACCACCAAAATGCCCGATGTTCTGCAAGTTTGACCCCTACGTCCCACATCGTCGCCTCCGGGTTAGTCAGCCCGTGTGCGGCGATGCCCTTTTCCACTTCTCCGGATCCGGAATTGTTTTTGGTTACGGCCAGTCGTTTGTCGTCCGGTCGATCCTTTGATGCGGGGCGCCGTTACGGTGATCGTCACTCTCCAGGCGCGTTTCTGTAATCGGCCACTCTCGGCGCGCACAATAGATGGCATTAGGATCGATCTTTCAATTGAAGTATCTTCCTCAAGGAGTGCTCAAATCCGCGGGTGGTTCTCTTAATCACCAACGGTCGGTCCGGTCCATTCACAATACGGTTGTCTGACCGTTTCTCAAACGGAGAAGTGACGTCGCAGGCTTGCAACGTCACAATATATATATATATATATATATATATATACAGGGTGTCCCAAAATTACCTTAGTTTAATGAAATGGGAGGTTCCCGAGACCATTTGAAGCGACATTTTCCTTTGCAAAAATGTTATCCGCGGTTTTGTTTAGGAGTTATTAACGAAAAACACGGACCAATGAGAGCGCGATCTAGGCGCGAGTTGGCACAGTCGGCCCGGCGCGCCAACTGTTTATTGGCCGACTGTGCCAACTCGCGTCTAGGTCGCGCTCTGATTGGTCCGTGTTTTTCGTTAATAACTCCTAAACAAAGCCGCGGATAACATTTTTGCAAAGGAAAATGTCGCTTGAAATGATCTCGGGAACCTCCCATTTCATTAAACTAAGGTAATTTTGAGACACCCTGTATATATATATATATATATAGGACAGCTGCCAGCGATATATTATATATAATATGTGAATTAACATATAAAAATAAGAGATTAATTTATTTTAATGGAATGAATTTGACTAGGATTACACTCATTGCACGTGGTTGACTAACCTAAAAATAAGAGAATCGACAATTAATGTTCATACTCCTACTTTTCTGTCAATCAGTATTAGTTGAACAAATCTCGATTTGTATCTTAACACTAATCTCACAGTCCACAATTTCTCCACAGGCTGAGCTAAATTATTTATTCTCTCAAATTCTCTATCTCTCTATTTCTCTATTTTCTCGACAGCTGCTTCTCTTGTCCATCTGGTGGCGCTACCCCATCTCGCGGCGAGCAGAGAAATTTTCGAAAGGCCTTACGCGAGGCGTATAGGGTAGTATGCCCAACCACATGACGTATGTAGTCTTTTGAGTTCTTCAAAATAAAAATTAAAAATTAAAAAATGGCTGTATCTCGGGAACGGTGCGTCCTATCGCAAAAATAACGTGATCGCAACACGTCCTATCGCAAAAAAAATATGAGGACTTCGAATTTTTGGCCCATGAACAGCTAGCGCGTCGATCTGGCCCACCGCACCGTGTGGCGCGGCGCGATGTTACCGGATGAACACGTACGCAACGGAGATTGCGAAAAATTCTGGTTGCGAACGTTTGTGGGAGGAAGACTGTGTGCTTCGGTGAACAGCTTCCTGTTTATATATTTCCAATCGCTCCGCTGGAATGTCGCTTGCTTTCGGATATAGCCAGCAAGAGTTTTCATAACACGATAGAAGCAGGGTGATCAGGGTCTCGATTTTTCAGAATTTCTTTCGTATAGTCGAAATTGTTAGCCTTTGTTGTTCTAAAGCGTTCAAACATATTTATACAATTTTATATCGAGATGCATTTACATAAAAATCTGATAACAGAGATATCTTGTGACACACTTTACAATTAATTTATTCGATTCTTATTTCAAGATTTAGTTGATTTTTATTTTACGAGTTTTAAGTCGAAGAGCATCGAAGCTTTTCGCATACTTAATATTGTTATGGGTCATTGAGCATTTTCTGCTTGAGCCGTTCGGCGCTCTAGTTGAATCGGTTCAATTCAAGCTCGGGCTCGTTTCAGCCCGACTTGTCACTCGAGCGCCAGCGTCGGGTGACAATGTAAACACGGCTTGGACCATCCCTACCTCGGGAATGTTAGTGAAAGGGAGTCATAGATAGCGGTCGATCAAGCCAAAACGGATTTAACCTTTTTTAAATTGATTCGAGTCGACCCAACTCAAGGGTAAGACTTCGGAAACCTTCCCACCACCCCTTCTTTCGAAACAGGCCATACGTCATTATTCTATTTGTTTTGACATCCTGAACACGAAATGTAATTGTCATTTTTGGCGTAAATGAATAGTTTTCGAGATATTCGTGAAAAACTGTAGCAAATACCACATTGAATTTTGTGTATACGTGTGCGTCAACATGATGCGACCGCTCGTCACCTGTTTCTACAGATATATCACTACGAACTAAGATGAAGTGCCCAAGTGTGGACAATCCACTAAACCTGGACAATTGAATTTTCATAGTAAAATCAATAATTAAGAGATTAAATAATTATATTATATATTCTGAGGCCTAAGCTACAAGTAGGTGTGAATATTATTTCATTAAGACATCAATTGAAATTTAAAAATAAATTCAAAGTTCATCTGAAAACAGTATACTAATAATTATTAATTCAAATATTAGATGTCCAAGTTTAGGACTGCTGTGAAATATAAGTATTGTTGAGCGCTGACAAGAAGATCCCTGGCAGGAATGCGGTGACGTAGGCAAGAATGCGCGCCCGATTGGTTGGCTTGGAGGTGGCGGGCCTAGGCTCACACCCCATTTCGACTAGAGCGTTCTATTGGCCGCAGCAGTCACAAGTTCCTAGAATCGAGCGAATCTGGGAACTTCAACGGGGCGGGGCGGCGCGGCGCGGCGTAGGCACAAAATTCAGAACACTGCTGATATTGTCACGATGTAAAAGAGAGAGAGCGGGAGAGGAAGAGTGGAAGCGAGAGCGGGAGAGAGGGAGAGAGAGAGAGAGCGGGAGAGAGAGCGAGAGCGGGAGAGAGAGAGAGAGCGGGAGAGAGAGAGAGAGCGGGAGAGAGAGAAAGAGAGAGCGGGAGAGACACAGAGAGCGGGAGCGCGGGAGAGAGAGAGAGAGAGAGTGGGAGAGAGAGAGAGCGGGAGAGAGAGAGAACGGGAGAGAGAGAGCGGGAGAGAGAGAGAGAGAGAGCGGGAGAGTGACAGAGCGCGGGAGAGAGAGAGCGGGAGAGAGAGAGCGGGAGAGAGAGAGCGGGAGAGAGAGAGAGAGAGTGGGGGAGAGAGAGAGCGGGAGAGAGAGAGAACGGGAGAGAGAGAGCGGGAGAGAGAGAGAGAGCGGGAGAGAGAGAGAGCGGGAGAGAGAGAGAGAGAGAGAGCGGGAGAGAGAGAGAGCGGGAGAGAGAGAGAGCGGGAGAGAGAGAGAGCGGGAGAGAGAGAGAGCGGGAGAGAGAGAGAGCGGGAGAGAGAGAGAGAGCGGGAGAGAGAGAGAGAGAGCGGGAGAGAGAGAGAGCGCTCTCTATCCCACTCTCTCTCTCCCGCTCTCTATCCCACTCTCTCTCCCACTCTCCCTCCCGCTCTCTCACCCCCTCTCTCTCTCTCTCTCCCGCTCTCTCTCTCTCTCCCTCGTATTCACGGCATTGAATATTGGCTGTAATTCGTGAAACGCCGTAGCCCCCCGTAAATACGGGAATCCTACTACTACGCGTCGTGTGACGTTGCAGCCGAAAAGGCGTGGTCACGCGGCGACGACGGGAGCGTCAGAGGTGGGGATGGGCGGAGCTAGCTGGGGACCCTTCTTGCCTCTGTGCCCCCCCGGGGATCTTCTTGTCAGCGCTCAACAATACTCCATACTGGGACGTGATTGCAGTAGCTGTCCAACTATAAGCTTATATTCTATGTGCATACGCCTTAAGTCGGACAAGTGTTTGGACTAAAATCAACCCGTAGATTTCAAATTATTATTAGCTTAAACAAATTTCTATTGGCTTATTTAACGTATATAGAAAATGTGTTCCGGTTGTGACGTTAATAATACTTAATTTTTATGCCATAAATCTATCAGTATTAATACCTAACCTCAAAAATTAATTATTCATGTCGATATAATTCTTAAACAATGTTTTCCATCACCGGGAATAAAACTTTTCATTCCAGTAGAAAAAAGTAATTAATAAGTATCATAAAAAACAAATTAAAAGTAAGAGCAAGCCAAAGTGTATTGTTGAGCGCTGACAAGAAGATCCCCGGGGGGGCACAGAGGCAAGAATGGTCCCCAGCTAGCTCCGCCCATCCCCACCTCTGACGCTCCCGTCGTCGCCGCGTGACCACGCCTTTTCGGCTGCTACGTCACACGACGCGTAGTAGTAGGATTCCCGTATTTACGGGGGGCTACGGCGTTTCACGAATTACAGCCAATATTCAATGCCGTGAATACGAGGGGGAGAGAGAGAGAGAGAGAGAGAGGGGGGGGAGAGAGAGGGGGGGGGAGAGAGAGCGGGAGGGAGAGTGGGGGAGACTCTCTGTATAAAGGAGTAATAATGGTAGTGTACCACTCACCGAGTGCGTCACATGATGATTTTATAGGGTACCTGGAGGAAGTAGTTGAAGAGCTAACAATAAAAGAGGAGTGTATGTTAGTAGGAGACTTTAACATAGACTGTAGGACGGATTCTTTTTATACAAATAAGCTCTTAGCAACTATGCAGAGTCTAGGCATGAAACAATATGTCAACGAACCAACACGAATCACCAACAACAGTAAAACAATCATAGATCTGATCTTTGCAAATAAGGAGATAAATGTACAAGTAGTTCATGAACCTAAGATAACGGACCATGCATGGTTGAAAGTAATACTAAATAGGAGCAAGAATGTAAATAAATATAAAGAATTTAGTGGTAGGGATTACAGTAGATTTAACGCGGAAGATTTTATTAAGCTGGTCGAAAATAACTTATGTGAAAAACAAGATTTAGTATCCCAGCATATAGATGTGAATATAAGAGCAAGGAGACTTATAAATAGTATAGTAGATGCGCTAGATACCTCGGCACCCAAGAAAGTTTTTAAAATTCCGAAAATCTGGGAGGGTAAACAATGGTATACGAGTGAAATAGAAGAGTTAGCGACCAAAAGAGATGAAGCATATAGGAAAGCATTGTACGAGGATACAGAACAAAACTGGAAACTATTCAAAATTAGAAGAAATGAAGTAGTCAAATTAATTAAAAAAAAGAAAAATGAGTACTATGAAAATGTAATTGACCAAAATAAGAACAACCCTACAAGTATGTGGAAAGCTTTAAAAGAAATCGTCAGGGGTGAACCAGGAGGGAGAAAAACAATAGATAATATAGATTTCGAGATATTGAATAATATCACAGGGAGCAATATGGCTGACAAATTCAACTTATATTATATACAAAGTATTGAGGACATATTAAAATCTATAAAAGGGAACGTTAGTGCGAATTTAAGTAGGAGAAGGATCTATGTCATTGACAGTAACGGAGAGATGGAGAAATTTGAAATGGTTACGGGGGAACAGTTAGGAGAAATCATTAGGGCGTTACCAAAGAAAAAGGGTACAGAGGAAGGAATAAGTAGCGATATACTAAAAGCGGTGTTTTGTGTAGTATGGGAAGGTCTTGTTAATATAATAAATATATCATTAAGCGAAGGTTGTTTCCCAGAAGAATGGAAAACATCCACGATAATCCCAATACCTAAAGTAGAGAAACCAAGAAAGGCAAGCGAATATAGGCCTATTAATATGCTACCAATATATGAGAAGGTTCTTGAAATAGTAGTAAAAAAACAAATTGAAGAGTATCTGGAGAATAGTAATATCATTACGGAGCATCAGTCGGGATTTAGGAAAAATTATTCATGTGAAACAGCAATACAAACAGTCATAGATGAATGGAAATTGATAATTAGTGAAAGAAAAATGGTAGGAGTAGTATTTATGGATCTCAAGCGTGTATTCGAGACGATCGATAGAGAAAGATTATTAGAGAAACTATACCAGTACGGCTTTAAGGGAGCGGTTCTAGAGTGGTTTAGATCATACTTAACAAACAGAAAGCAACAAGTTAGATATAATGATGAATGCTCTAAATTATTGTCTACGAAATATGGAGTGCCACAAGGATCGGTTCTAGGTCCGTTATTATTCATAATATATATAAATGATCTCGTAAAAGTTTGCCCGGAGGACTGTAAGATAAAAATGTTTGCAGACGATACCTTAATATATGTAACGGGTGAGAGTTGTATGGAGGTGGAGAGAAAAATGAATGTAGCATTTAATGTAGTGGAGGAATGGATGAATGTTAATAGACTGAAGATGAACGCAGGGAAAACGAAATATATGATAGTTATAGAAGTATAAGAAAGGAGTTACAGGGTAGTATGGCTGTGAAATGCTTGGATAAAACTGAAATAGAACGGGTGGAAAGGATAAAGTATCTAGGCGTAATTATTGATGATAAACTACGATTTAACGATCATTGTGATTATATGCTAAAGAAAATCGGGAAGAAAATAAGTTTCCTGAATCGAGTGGGAAATTATATTACAGCATATACTAGATGTACTATATATAAGACAATCATAGCACCTCATTTTGAGTATTGTGCGACGTTATTAATTAATATGGGGGAAACGCAGATAAGTAGGCTACAAAAGGCACAGAACCGGGCCATGAGAGTCATATTGCAATGTGACAGACGAACCAAAGTAGAAAGTATGCTGCAAGCGTTGCACTTTATGGCTATAAGACAGAGGCTGTACTATAATATGAGTATATTCGTTTTTAAGATTTTAAACAATATGTTGCCGCAGCATTTAACAAATAGGCTAAGAATAGTAGGAGATGAAAATGTAATGCAAACAAGGCAAGCGGGGAATATTGCAGTTGAATTTCGTAAAACGAGAAGTGCCCAAAAAAGTTTATTTTATGAAGGATTATTAATGTATAATGCACTACCAGACGAAGTAAAACGCTGTGAAAGTTTAGATATGTTCAAGAGAATGCTAAAGGAATTCGTTATAACAAATGTATTGTAATATAAATGTAAGCCAAAGTAGCTGAGAAAGCTAATAAATAATCAATCAATCAATCTCTCTCTCTCTCTCTCTCTCTCTCTCTCTCTCTCTCTCTCTCTCTCTCTCTCTCTCTCTCTCTCTCTTACATCGTGACAATATCAGCAGTGTTCTGAATTTTGTGCCTACGCCACGCCGCGCCGTCCCGCCCCGTTGAAGTTCCCAGATTCGCTCGATTCTAGGAACTTGTGACTGCTGCGGCCAATAGAACGCTCTAGTCGAAATGGGGTGTGAGCCTAGGCCCGCCCCCTCCAAGCCAACCAATCGGGCGCGCATTCTTGCCTACGTCACCGCATTCCTGCCAGGGATCTTCTTGTCAGCGCTCAACAATACATAAAATCTAAGGATATTATTAAAAATGACAGAGTGAAGGAGAATAGAAGATTGAATAAAAATAAGAAATTGAACAGAAATCAAGAATCTCATTCTGTTGAATCCATCGTACAAGTACAAGCTCTCAATACAGTGGGCCAATTTAAGATTCCAAAAAGCACGCATTCTACATAGAATGAAAAATTTAAGTTCGGTGGATGTTAACAAAGGACCGCCAACTGTACTGTCGAAGACAGAAGAAAGGTCTTGAAAAAAGGAACAAGAAAAAAAATTATAGAAGAACATTTGCTAAAAAAGCAGGAAAAAGAGAGAAAGGAAATTAAAAAAGAACACGAACCAGAAATCAATAATAATTTACACGAAAGAAAAAATATAATTACACAACAAATTAAAGATATAAAGTTAAAAACCAATGATAAATCTAAAAAAATAAGGTCTGAAGCAACTAATGATAATAAAGATGAAATTATAGAAGAGAAAGCAAAATTATTCACTCAATTAGAGAATATGGAGAAAGAAGTATTGTCCCTTGAAATGCTTGCTTTGCAACAGAAAATGTGCATTAAACAGGGCAGAATTTAATATACAATAATAATATATTCATGTGTGCATCATTAAAGATTTAATAAAGTTCGATGTTATAGATCAGGCATAGGAAAATTTTTGCTCGATCGGAGGCATTCTCAAGGAATACCCCCACTCCTCCCGGCCGCGCGTCTCGCTCCCCGTGGCGGCACTGGTGCTTGGAGCACTATAGTGTCTGTTGCAGGTTATATGTAAATTCAATTTGTCCCGGTGTAGGCTTTACTTCTGTCCAGGTAGTAGTTTAGATTGGATTTAATATGTCCACTTATAGGTTTTAATTAATCTTGTTAATACAATTAAAATATTATATATAATCTAAACAATGATTTTTTTATTTGAAATTACTTTACAAAATCTGAATTATATGTTAAAACTCTTAAAAAATTATTTTTGTTTATCTAAACTGATAAAATTAAAGGTAGCAAAAAATGATGTCCAGGCTTAGGGCATTTCACTTTAGGTTTCGATCGGCTAAAAGCGTGACGGTTGGGTGTAACGCAGTGTGACCAGATAAAGGGAGTCACACAAAAATGTGTACCCCCTCTCTGATGACCAGAGCAGTTGCGCGACCAGTCTACTATGGTCTTAGTGGGAGACGTTGGAGTGTGCGCATTGCTGGAATAGGATAGTGGAACGAGTAAGGGTCGATTCATAGCTCTACGGAACGATAATCGGATCGGTCTAGCGTGTTCATGGTTTACCGTTCCGATTCTACGGCAACCTGAGGACGGTTCGAGATGCTCGAACAAAGGCCAAGTGCCAAGAACCCCAGGGGTTCCTACCCAAACCCCAGGGGTTCCTAGAACCTCTGACTCCCCTCTACACCTCAGGAGATGCCTATGCTTAAGCCTCCGTAAAAGTCGGTAGGTATTCTCGAGGGAGAATACTGTCCCGATATATCGGCGGGCACGAAGACAGAATATAACATTTATTTAAAAAGCTATTTTACCTGGAACTTTTCAGAGTTCGTCGTGCTAATAGGTGGGGAATACGTTGTTAAGGAATTTAACTGTACGGTGAAACAATCCGTGAAACAACTCCGGTGGAGGTTCTGAACGTTCTGGTTCGTTCAGTACATTGCCGTCTTGAAAAACGTTGACGGTGGGGACGCGCAGAAATATATAAAAACAATATTATTTACTAATATTATCTACATATTTAGTATTACAATAATAAATTACAGTATTTCACCATACTTTAACATGTAAAAATAATTTTTTCCAGCTTTTCCAACCAGTTTGATTTTTGAAATGTGGAAATGCGTTTTCGATTTCATAATGTTACAGCCGACGAAAAGCGAATTGAAAGACTTACTATATTACGACCTTGAGCCCATAAATAACGCTGAAATAGTTATTTCCTGACTTTTCGGGCCAAACACCCTACTGTGCGATGGCTTGTTTAATGTTGGACCCTGCGACTTGGATGTTCTTTGAAAAGTTGGTACAATTATTTGCAATTGGTCAGAATTGCACAGAGAACATACTAAAAGTTGTATTTCGCAACTTTTTTAGGTGGACCCACATTGAAAATTTGGGAAGTACGTTGTGTGGATCTATACAGGGTGTCCCAAAATTACCTTAGTTTAATGAAATGGGAGGTTCCCGAGATCATTTCAAGCGACATTTTCCTTTGCAAAAATGTTATCCGCGGCTTTGTTTAGGAGTTATTAACGAAAAACACGGACCAATCAGAGCGCGACCTAGACGCGAGTTGGCACAGTCGGCCAATAAACAGTTGGCGCGCCGGGCCGACTGTGCCAACTCGCGCCTAGATCGCGCTCTCATTGGTCCGTGTTTTTCGTTAATAACTCCTAAACAAAGCCGCGGATAACATTTTTGCAAAGGAAAATGTCGCTTCAAATGATCTCGGGAACCTCCCATTTCATTAAACTAGGGTAATTGTGGGACACCCTGTATAAATCATATGTATCCTACCTTTGACCTGCCAAAAAATTTATGAACATAGGGCATTTATGAACGTTTTCTTGGGAAATTTTCCTTGGAACTTGGAACGGAGAGAAGCTAATCGTGAAAATTTCTTTTCACATCCTGTACTAAACTAATTGATCTAGCTTCCCAAAAAAGTTCAAATCGCATAGTCCAATATTAACAAAGTTATCGTTTTTTTTTTAAGAGAGCGTCCGAATATTAATGGGGGTCACTGTATACTTAGTTATCCATTTACTCATCGATCTGTGCAAATGTGGGACTAATTCCTTTTGCTCTATGATCACGAACCTTTATCGAATGTACTATCAGAATGTTTACTGTGCCAGATACCAGCTGACACAAATTTACTAAACGTACATTTTAAATCTGTGTCACAGGTGTATATGAAAAATTTGTAAAAAGAGCAATGTTCATAATTTAGAGAAGTCGGGGTGCCTACAAACAGTGCTTCGATTGAAATTAACTTTTTTCATACGATGGATGGCCGCTAGAGGCGCTGCGCGGAAAAACAGTAACGTATCTACTATTGGGTAGATGAAATGGGGTTCCTTGAGCACCCCGCAGAATTTTAAAAAATTTATATGATTTGATTCTGAAAAATGAATGTATAACAAGTGTATTTGTGTATATTTTGTAACTCGTAGGACACGTCTTGGAGTCTTTCTGTCCGGTAAGATTATTTCGGTACACTCCCGCCAATATAACTGCCTCAGGGCTCTAGCCGCTCTGCTACCCAATAGTAGATACGTTACTGTTTTTCCGTGCAGCGCCTCTAGCGGCCATCCATCGTATGAAAAAAGTTGGTTTCAATCGAAGCACTGCCTACAAATTACTTGACAGTCAACACGAGCTGTCCGAGAAAGTGCCGACTTCCAGCTCAATAGTCGCCGAATCTCCACCAAAGCCGCGCCCGTAGTCCCAATGTTTTGACTTCGACGCTGCACGCTGCATAGTATGTATGGCCGCTGTAGCCAATATAATTCGACAACAGTCGAAAATGCGTGTGAAACGAGGCCTGCCTCCTCCATTCTGACCCAATCGGCCGCGCATTCGAACCTAGACATACAATGTCACCAGTTCGGAGCCGTACGAGATGGCGTCTTGCCACCCCCTACAATCGCGTGGCAGTGGGCGGTAACGCTGTTCCCCTATCGCACGTACGGGGCAATGTATTGGACTACTCGTTGGACATAAACAAATACAAAATGTTTTTTCACTACGTGAAAGGTGTAATTTTAGGACAACGCTGTCGACCCTTATTTCAGAATGTCTAAAGAATATTCAGCAAGTTTATGGGCCCGAAACAACAAGCAAAATTCAAACCTAACAGCTGTTTGTAGTTACTGGAGTGTTTCACATCTGATGTGTGCCGCATGATATTTCTAGGCGAAATGACACTATTGGTTTCCCTAAAATGAATATTTTATTATTTTCCGGTGTATCTGAAATAATTTTTGATATCGTATATTAGGTTCGAAGGAACGTTCTGTCGCATTTCAATGCTAATTAGTCATTGGGATACGGGAATTGACAGGTTACCTGAAAGATGACAACAAGTTGTTACAAATAATGGAAAAAACGGAATTTTAAAGAGGAAGAATCGTAGAATGCGACCGTATTTTTAAAAATATTTTTCACTTTTGAACCGATGGAAAAATTTGCAGAACAAAGATATGTCTAATATATTTCCTTATAATTATTTTAAATCATTATTTAAGAAGAGTTCAACAAGTGGCAGCAACGTTTCCTATTCCCATCATGTTGTAAAGGTGAGCTACCGATAGTTTACCTAAGGAGTTGTGGATCCCCTAAAAACCTTTTTTTTGTACCACGCACAGCCGTCAACCCGTTCGAGATATAAGGTGACATGCCCTAAGCCTGGACAGCATTTTTTGCTACGTTTAATTTTATCAGTTTAGATAAACAAAAATAATTTTTTAAGAGTTTTAACATATAATTCAGATTTTGTAAAGTAATTTCAAATAAAACTAGAGGGATATTGTTGCTCGCTCGCGAGTAGGGTTGTTGTTGCTCGCTCGCTTCGCGAGTTCGCAGGTACGACTGCTCTTGCGAGAGGGTTATTGTACGTATTATTGTACGAGGGTAGTGTACGTATGGCTAGTATGGTCTACAAGATTATACGTTTTCAGGGAAGTCCAATAGTTTTCTACTTATCAAAATGTTTGCTATATGACGTCGCATTAAACCAACATCGTATGCTCGTTGCTCGCTTGGTTCCCTGTTATAGCATAGTAATGTTGCAAAATATATCGCAAATGCTCCACAATCAAACGCATTGTTTTGATATTGTACTCTGTGAAATATATACTTCTTCTTATATTTATAAAAGGCATTCAAGTAATCTATTACATCATGGTTCAAGTGATTAGCATTAAAACTATCATAAATGTGTACATTTCCGTTACCATCAGATCTTGTGCAAATCCAATGTCCTACTACCTTTTTTCCAATTTCACCAGTGTATGTTATCTGAATATTCGTCTCATGTTCTGGGATCTCTTGTAAATTACTCAAAAAAGCTCGAACGTAACCAGTATCCTGAGCAAAGTTGTATATTCCACGCTCATTTAGATTTCTGTCCATAATTTCGTGAAATAAATTAATATGTTTATCTTGTAAATAACAATCAGGTTTTATGATTTCTTTACATTCGGCTGTTTCTAAAGCATAGTTTAATACATCAATCGATGCAGCTGGACAGTCGTTATAAAAAAGTACAAACCTATGTACGTCGAAAAGTTAGTAGTTCAGGAGATATTTCAATTTAAATAATGCTAAAACACCATTACTATCGTACTAAGACGTTACAATATTAAGTAAACGTTAATGTCTGTCAACGGTGCGTCCTACCGATGAAACGACGTACGTAGTCTGTTGAATAAAAATTGCAGGTAACAATTCGTTTTGAATAGATTGTATTATCAAAGATTGTAATATAAATTAGTTTGCACACTCATTAATATTCTTTGAAAAGGTATTGTCGGCAGTAGCGATGATTAACCCACTCTTGCATTGGAATAACTTTCGATTATTCCACGGGGCAACATTAGCATCAGTTTAAAAAAAAAAATAGTATGACTTCATTCTTCTTTACTTCATCCTTTACGAAATAATACTTTCTATTGATTAGCTTCGTCCTGTTCGTTATTTTTTCTTTGTTTATCCAATCGATAGCTGCCTTACTGTCCGTTTTCACTTCTACTTGGTTTTTGCATAGGTGTTCTGCTTCCAACCCTTGTAGGATTGTCTTGATCCACTTCATTTCTCGTACCCCTTCGCAAATCGCCAATAATTCGGCCTCACACGTAGATAATGCTACTAACTGCTGTTTCTGGCATTTCCAAGTCACTAAGTTGTTGCCTATCTTGGCCACATAGGCTCCGTATGATTTTGCATCCTTTGTGACGCTCCAGCTAGCATCGGTGCTTATTGTCAACTGCGACTCCCTTCTATCGTATTTTAATTTGTAATCCTTTGTTCCCTTGAGATATCTATATACTCTTTTTACTGCCGTTAAATGTAATGTCCCTGGGTCTTGGTTATACCGTGACAATCTGCTTATCGCGTAAGAAATATCCGGTCTCGTCCCAATGTCAATATACATGAGTGATCCTAGTAACTCTTGATACTCGGTCTTATCTACTTTAGGTACATCTTCCCATATATCCAAATCCTGTGTTGGACACATTGGTGTTTTTACAGGATTGCAGTTTTCTAAATTATACTTTTTTAGAACCTTCTCTATATATGATGTTTGAGACAATTGTATTCCATCGATACTTTCAATAATCTTTATATTTAAAAAGTTTTTCTCCTTCACTCCAGTTAATTGGAAGTGTTGCCTCACTCTTGACATTGTCTCTTCTATTATTGTGTCGTCTGATCCTATGACTAGAAAGTCATCTACATATATACCTATGATCAGTTGTTGTTGTCCTTTCTTTAATTTATACGCACATGGTTCACCTTCCATTCGTGTTAATCCTAATGATGTTAATGTGCTATGCAATTTTTCATTCCAGTAATAGCCTGATTGAGGCAGACCATATAAGCTTTCTTCTAACTCACATACCTTATTATTATCTTTTGCAAATCCTGGTGGTTGTTCCATATATACTTTCTCCTTCAGATTTCCATAAAGATATGCTGATTTTACATCAAATTGGCTGATCTTCATTTTGTAAATCGCTGCTAACGCCAACATTATCCTTGTAGTTTCTAACCGTATGACTGGAGCAAATGACTCCTCATAGCTTATCCCTAGTTTTTGGTTACATCCTACAGCAACTAATCTTGCCTTGTATTTTACTTCGCCTTCTAGTGTTTGTTTCTTACTATATACCCATCTACTTTTTATCGTTTTCATTCCCTCTTGTCGTTGCGTTAACTTCCATACACCATGCTGTTCCATCATGATAAGCTCCTTTTTCATAGCTTCGTTCCAGATTTCTGCATCCCTTGATTTCATTGCTTCTGCATGATTGTTCGGCAATTGTGTGACTTGTGCATTTATAAAGTTCACCTGCTCGTTTCTTTCCTGTATCCTTCTAGATCGCCTTGCTCCCTCTTCTCTCAAACGTTTCTGTCCTTCTATTAACTGTTTCTCATGCTCCTTTCGAATGTCTTGGTTCGTCCTTCCTGGGTTACGTCCACGTATTCTCCGTTCTTCCTCGTTGTTTCTATTATTCTGTTTTTCCTTGTCGTTTCTATCAATCTGTTCTTCCTCGTCATTTCCATTATTTTGATCCTTCTCGTCATTTCCATTATTTTGTTCCTTCTCGTCATTTCCATTATTTTGTTCTTTCTCGTTGTCAACTATCGTTATTTCTTCTTCTACAGTCTCATCTTCCTTACTTGTATATATTATATTATTGAGATCAGTCTGTTTCGAATCCTCTCTCAAAAGTCTAGAACCCATAATGCTTTCATTAAATTTTACTGAACGCGCTGCCTGAATTTTCCCAGTTTCCGCATCACATATCTTATATGCTCTACTATCTGCAGAATACCCAAGAAATATTCCCTTTCTCGATACTGGCTCGAATTTTCTTCTACAGTTCTTTGGCACGTAATAATATGCCGTACAACCGAATACCTTAATGTGTGATACATTTGGCTTCCTTCCTTCCCATGTCTCTATTGGAGTTACTGTAGCTCCTTTCACCGGGCATCTATTTCTCACGTAAGTCGTTGTGGCGACCGCTTCTGCCCAGAACCTTCCTGGTAACCCGCTATCCATAAGCATTGTCCTTGCCTTATCTAGCAACGTCCTGTTTGCTCTTTCTGCAACCCCGTTGCTTTCTGGATTATATGGAACCGTCCTCTCGTGCCGTATTCCCTTCTTGCTGAGTAATGCTTGAAACTCCTTGTTTACAAATTCTCTGCCATTATCGGATCTTATTGCTAATATCCTTCTGTTAAGCATATTTTCGTATGCATTCATATATTCCTCAAATTTACTAAATGTTTCATGTTTGGTTTTTAAGAAATAAGTGCATATATATTTACTGTAGTCATCTACTAGTACAAACATATATCGACTCCCATTAAGCGATTTTGTTGGCATTGGTCCGCACAAGTCTATATGGACCAGATCCAATGGACCATTTGTGGACCTGACGTTTAATTTGGGGTGCGGTGCCTGAGATCCCTTCCCCATTATGCATATCTCACATGTAACTAATTTTTGTAATGGATAATTGAGATCTCTTACCAACTCTTTGCTTCTTATCTTTGTCATATATTACTCGCATATATGACCTAGTCTTCGATGCCACAACATTACATCTACTTTTGCGCCACCTGTGTTTCTTGTACATAAATTCTCAGGTGCGTTTCTATTTCCATTTGTGCCATTCGTCCCAGACGCCAAATATGCCTTACTATTGTTTTTCATCTGTGTTTCCAATATGTAAATTCCATTTTTTTCTTTACCAATTCCCAGTACCTCTTTCCTTGGTACTATTATTGTCACGGAACTACCTGAGAACACAACTTCATTGCCATTATTTACTAATTGACTTACCGATAACAGGTTGGTACGCAAGTTTGGAATATGTAAAATGTCGGTGATGCGTATATTTTTCTGTTCATTTCTTACAGATGTGTTTGCATGCACGTTTCCTCTGCTTTTTGATATCAAATATTTTCCACCTTCTGCTAGATTTACCTTAGTTGAATATGGTTGAATATTTGTCATACATGCATCGTTAGGTGACATATGTGAGGAGGTCCCCGAATCTACTATCCATGTTGTCTTATTGTATGGACGACTACCATCACCTTCTTCGTACCTTGTCGAATTATGCCATGCCTCGAAGGCATATTCTTCATTTCTTCCGTTGACCATATTCATTTGTTCTCTTCTGTTGCCAAAACCTCGCCTACTTCCTCTAGTCGGTCTTCCTCTATAATTTGTATATTCCTTATAACTTCTATTCTCCTTTCTGTCATTTCTTTCAAAGCAGTCTTTCGCTAGATGATTTTGTCTGCCACAAATGTAACATCCACTATTACGTCTGGGTCTATATTGACTCCCACGTGAGGCTCTATATGCTTTTTCGTTATTCGAATTTCCTTCTGAGCGAGAATCTTCATTGTTCTGTTTTGAACGGACCTCTTCTTCGCACCGAGTCTGTTGCACATCTTTTAGGGTGATAGCCCTCTGAGCTCTTAACACTGCGGCTGTCTTTTCAAATTTTACATGTATACCCCGGACTACATGGTACACAATTTCTCGCGCTGCTATTACTCTACCCAGTGCTGCACTTCTCGATGCAATATTTTTTGCTCTGGTAATGTAATCTATTACAGCCTCGCGACTTCCCATTGCAATATTTTTCAACTCTAGGCCTGTATCTATTATCAGGTCCTCCGCTTGACCCATGTACATATTTTTTAACTCAATCAATACCTTCTTTGCGTTAGTTTCGCCTAGAAACAATCCAGCATGCTCGTTTGATAATGTTAATATTATAATACCGAATGCCTCATCATTTTTGGCCTCCCATGCCAAACGTTTTTTCATTTCCTCTGACTCTTCGGCCACATTTGGATTTGGTTCTCTACCTATTATCACTTCCGTGAATAACCTGCGACTCCTCAGTGCTACGCCTACTTTGAGCGCCCACACATGATAATTCGTATTCGTTAACGGTTCTATTTTATTCAGTGGTAGCGTCATGCTGTCCATTTTCTCGGTCTATCTATATTCCGTCTTTGCTATTTTTTTCGAACTGTACCACCACGTGCTTCTACTAACCTTACTTTTCTTTCTATTATTATTTTCACATTTCTGCGCAACCACGCTCTGCTACCATTTGTGGGTCCGGAAATAAGTAGAAGCACATTTAACGGTTAACTATAAGAATATATATTTAAATAAAGGGTATGACAATATAATCCACATCCACATGCAGCAATGATACTGCGTCACAACGCATCTTCTATCTCTCGTGCGTAACGCCCGGGTTTTCTTGGTTAGCTCGACTCGCTCGTATCGATCGATAATCGATACATTCTTCGTGCGGACACATCATACGCGCCACAAAATAGACTATTTTGTATGCTGTTTTCAGATGAACTTTGAATTTATTTTTAAATTTCAATTGATGTCTTAATTAAATAATATTCATACCTACTTGTAGCTAAGGTCTCAGAATATACAGGGTGTCCCAAAATTACCTTAGTTTAATGAAATGATCTCGGGAACCTCCCATTTCATTAAACTAAGGTAATTTTGAGACACCCTGTATATTGGGAGTACAAATTAGTTCGGTCCGTTTTCAAAAGATGTCTCTGACTGTTATGAATGTTTCACAGTGACAGCTGATTTCGATGTTTTCAGAGAGGTTAGACATCTACCAATAATATTCAGTTTATATCGCTTTTGTTTTCATACAAAACTTTTGTTTTTTACTGTGTTGAATATGTCAAATTTTGTGGTGACTAAGCAGCATTTGCGGGAGGTTTTACTTTTCTGCTTTAATTGGAAGAAAAGTGCTGCTGAAGCGCATCGAATACTTGTAGAAGTTTATGGTGACAATGCTCCAACTGATAAATCACGTAGGGAATGGTTTCGAGACATTTCAAGGATGGTGATTTCAGCGTTGAAGACAAGCCTCGCTCTGGACAGCCAAAAAATTTGAAGATACAGAATTGGAGGCATTACTCGATGAAGATCCGAGTCAAACGCAACAGGAGCTTGCAGAATCATTGGGAGTTACCCAACAAGCAGTTTCCATATGATTAAAATCCATGGGAATGATTCACAAGCAAGGCTATTGGGTGCCTTATGAACTGAAACAGAGACGTTGAAAGGCGATTTTTCGCATGCGAGCAGCTGATTCAAAGGCAACAAAGAAAGAGTTTTTTACATCGTATTGTGACTGGGGATGAGAAATGGATATTCTACGATAACCCCAAGAAGAAAAAATATTACTCTATGCCCGGTCAATCGTTGCCATCGAACTCAACATCAACACCAAAGAAGAATATTAGGTTCGAAGGTAATGCTGTGTATCTGGTGGGACCAAAAGAGTGTTATATATTATGAGCTGCTATAACCTGGCAATTCCATTACGGGCCATCGGTATAGACTACAATTGATTCGTTTGAACCGTGCATTACGAGAGAAACGGCCGGAATACGAGCAGAGACATAGCAAAGTTATTCTTCTGCATGATAACGCTCGGCCTCACGTCGCAAAAGACGTAAAAAAATATTTAGAAACACTCAAGTGGGATATTTTACCGCACCCGCCGTATTCGCCGGACATTGCTCCTTCGGATTACTGGTTGTTCCGACGGATGCAGCACAATTTGGCAGGTCACCGGCTCACTTCTTTCGCAGAAATCGAAAATTGGTTACAAACTTGGATCGCCTCAAAAGACGAGAAATTTTTTCGAGACGGAATTCGAAAATTGCCTGAAAGGTGGGAAAAAGTAGTAGCCAGCGATGGACAATACTTTGATTAACCTGTTCATTTATTTTGTTCTGTAATAAATGCATTTTTGACCATAAAAAAACGGACCGAACTAATTTGTACTCCCAATAATATAATTATTTAATCTCTTTATTATTGATTTTACTATGAAAATTCAATTGTCCAGATTTAGGTATCACTTTTTACAACATTTTCAATCTTAAAATAAAAGTCAGAAAGTTTCAGATCGATTGTCCTACAAATAGCAGAATTAGACTGGATTATTCTTTACATGAGGAAGATATGAAATTGACACAAGGAACGGGCGAGGGTTAATAAAAATAACAACGCCCCAATCGCGCCGCGCCGGTGGGAAACAAAGTTTCGGTCGAATCGTTCGAACAACGCCGTGCAATTACAGTTAAAAGAGGAAGTAATAAATATTCCTTTTGTCTATAGCGGGTCGCAGATAATGGAAGGCGAATAAACAAGCGGCGCCGATGCCGCTCCTGGGAACGGGGCTGCAGATAAATTTTCGTTTATTGTTCGCGGTCTCTGTAGTCATTGTTAATAATTTATACGCGGGTGGTCGCACGCTGCGAGGGGTCCCCGCGAACCTACGCTACGTATCCTTTTTCCAGGAATTATTTCCAGGCCGCGACACGACGCGTTCACGCTGGCCAACGGGAAAGCGTACCGAAACGAGTACACGTAGTTTATGCATAGGTCGAAGGAGAGTAAGAAAGAAATAGCGGGAGACAACGACAAGCGAATCGAGGAAAAGGGAGCTCGTGGAAAAAGCAGCTTCCACCGCTTGCCGAGGACAGAATTTTCGAAGCTCTCCGGTTACACGATGTTTTCTGTCAGGAACGTCTGTTTGCGATCTCGCTGCTGATTAAACGGGCAATATTGTGCTCCCGGAGGGAGAAGATTTATTTACCCCGAGCTATCGAGAACCGAGAGCTTTCTCCTACCAGAAGCTTTCCGAGGTGCAATTGTGTCCGTTACAAGACACTTTTCTCTGTGGAAATGATTATTTGCTGGATAAAGTTTTGCTCCTCTTCTTTCGTTTGATACGATGACAAGCTTTCTCATATACTTTCATCGGTTTCTCTGCGGCTCCAGCGACTCGCGTGGTCGTCTCCGTTCATCCGAAACGAGTCGTCGTTTAGTTTTATTGTTCTTATTGTTAGTACTTGTTAAACTTCACCTGAGGAAACCAGAAATTTTGAACTTTTTTTATATAATACCGTAGATTTTGAGGAGAAAAAGGTGAAAATCTAAGTTTTAATCTTAGGAATCGACTAGTTCAAAAGTTATTCGTGTTTACATTTCAGCGATTTTCATCGTTTTCGACAGGCAAGGGCGTCGCCATGTTGGTATGTAGTGATCGTCGCGCGTTGTCTAACGAGTGCAGCCGCTAGGTGGCACCACAAGCTCCGGATAAAACGCATTAATATAAAAAATGAATAGGTGAAACCAGAAAATCTAAATCAATTAAATGAATTTAGGGATACTCTCGTACCATCTTCGACTTATTCAAAATATTGAAAGATGAAATACGTTTTTTCTTTCACTGGTGTTCCTTACAAATAATAATATAGGACATTTCTATTTTACGCTAATTGCTAGTAGTCATCTTCTTAGTATATGGAACGTTTAATGCAAAAGTGGTGTAAATCATAGTGATGGATTATGATACTACTCGAGCGATATCGATACCTGGTTTCAAAGTATCAAGGTATCATAAGCATGTATAAAAATACGTAAGTATCAAAAGGTATTGATACCTAAATATAGTGACGGGTTATAATATGGGTGGCCAACCTGCGGCGCATGCGCCAAACGTGGCGCATTGGATGATTACAAGTGGCGCACCAGATCCTTGCGCCTCTACTTATTCTTTTGAAGTAGGCGCCATAACTGAATCCATCTTCATATTTTCAACGCCTGAGAGCTCTCAGTTGAATTTATACAGCTTTCTTACTCATCAATTCGTCGCAATTTTTTGACAGTTTACAATTATAGGATCACCCTCTCGTCCAAAAGATCATTTCTCACTATTGTAGATTAGTGCTCCAATGAACGTGTGTGTCTTTTCAACTGGCGCAAGTTAATTAATTTAGTTGCGCGATTGAGTTATCCCTTTTCCTCCCCTAACCGAAGCAGATCCTACCCCTATTCCTATTTTCCAACCGCAACAACGAACGTAAGAAGGTAGAAAAAGTGCTCGAGTTGTATGGCGCACCTGAACACGTATGTGAAAAAATTTTACGCATGGTAAGCAAAAGATTGGCCACCCCTGGGTTATAATTCTACTCAAGCGATATCGATACCTGGTTCCAAACTATCAAGGTATCATAACGAATATTAATGTTTTCAGCGCACTGGTTCGATCTGATGCTACTACTTAATCAATTTTGCAAATTACCACAAAATTTTCAACGTTTCATACTCGTATCAAATGTCAATACCAAGCACTTAAGCTTGTGATACGTGTCAAACCTTCCATACAATTACTTGGGTATCAATGAGAAAAACTGGTTATCACGAAATCAATTTACTCCATTGATCTTTTGTTTTCGTACAGTGCTCGATTTATAAGCAATTTTCGAAATTGAATCCGATCTACCCGAGAAGATGACTTTTTACTTTAACATGATGCATTCTGTCCGAACAATCACAGCTTGTTTTATTCTGAATGTTCACTTTTTACACTGCTTTTGCTGAACGGCTCGTATAATGTCCTTAATTTCAATATACAATGGGAATTAGTTGAAACAATGCCAACAGTGAAATTCATGAATAGTTCATGAACAGTTAGATTGAAATTCTATTACTACTACTTTTGCTCTGAATTGCCTTTTGAACGCATCGTTCGAGAAATGGGTCAAACTGCACTTGAAATAAATATGAATGAAAAAATTCCTTTCTACTTCTCGTTCCGTAAAAGTGGCTTAAAAGCTCTCATTGCTAACAATCGTATAGTCCACTATATGTAGCCTGCGAATGTGTATGGTATGCAAAATAAAATTTTTCTTCGTGAATTGCAACAATCAGGAGCCATATAAAAAGTTCTTTCTGTCTTCAATGAGTTGGAAACAATATTATAGGTATTCTTAAATTCTTTACATATTTCTACCGTTTAAAATTTCACCTTCGTGATTTAAAAATGTATGCAACACCTAGTAAATTAATCCTTTTAACATCTCAGAAAAGTTCAAACCATTTGGTACAATTTTTAAAAAGTTATTTGTTTTCAAAAGGTGTACGAATACTTTTCACACAGACTGTAGATATGTGTATCTCAACGATATGACTATGTAAATATACAGGCTGAAGTACCAACGATTTTCACGCCACATATCTCCGTTATTTTTAGTAATACGACAAAACTTTTTTGAGAAAGAAAATGTTCGGTTCGATGAGGCAATTATTGTGACGAAGAAGTTTTTATCTAATAGTTCTAATAACACTGTCCAACAAATTTCAACTTTTTTTATGTTCCCAATATACTGTTGGGTCCTTCTTATAGAGTTTTTTGCGCTGATTCCGAATCTGACCTTAATTTTTTTCCTATACGCACAGTTTTTGAGGAACATGGCTTTGAAAAAAAACGTATTTTTCAAATTTAAACAAATATTGTGATGTTATTATAAAAGATATTGAATTGTTCTTTACAGCAAAAGATTCTTTGGACTTTCCCGAATCCATTGATATATAAGATTAATACATTATGATTGTTTAAACATGTTTAAACAACGTTTAAAGACGGAGAGACACCACTTTTGCACCAATTTTTGAGGATATTTTTCAATTTATCTCAAAAAATAAGGGTCCAGCGGAAAATCGAACTATACCACGCGATAGAGCAGACTTTTATCTTGAAAAACCCCCCTTGGAAGTTTTTGCAGCATCGACGTTTTTACCGAACTAGAAAGCAAAATATCTTCGCCCGACATGAGTTATCGCCAGTGGCGCTCGGGACGGGATACAGCGCGGCGCAGCCACAGTGCGGACAAATGGCCTAATATTCGGCACTTCTCTAAAGGTTATTAATGTATATATAGGTAATTTTTTTACAGAAAATGATATTTACCAATATAATTAATAAATTTATTAAGAAATTAACAATTTTTATTTAAACAAAAATATATTTTTAAAAACTTTAAAACGAAATCAATAATAAATGAACCATATTTAATATTAATAATAATAAACTGAGACAAATTATAGTAGTATAAACAAAATTAACAAACTTAACAAAACGCTATTCGGTATCCGAGTCATCCTCGGTACTTTGAATGTGATCCAAAACAAATCATTGACTCCCGTGATCTTGCACATTTCTGATTAAATATTGATCAATTTCAGTAAAATCGCAAGATTTGCTTTTTGTTGTCGTTTCTCGATGTATAGAAATAAGCGGATCGGATGTGATTAAAAGATTATTAAATAAATCGGTGTTCGTTTCCTGTCTACTGGTTTTTCGTGTATGGTTCAGACGATAATTTCTTATTTCTTTATGTCTTATGTCTCGCTTCAATAGCCTCCTCAGACAGTAGTCCTATTGGAATATTAAAATGATTAATAATATCACAACCGTGAATTAAAACCCCTTCGACACGAACAACTTTCATTACCCACTTTTTTTTATCCGATGCATAGTTCTGTAGATATTATATTTCAATCGCTTCAGATAAATCGTCCACCCTGTATAATTATTGCAAAATTGTATTATGCATAAAAATGATTATTATATGATTATTAATAACAATTTCCATCCTAATACGCATGTTTTGCAAAAGAAATGTATTTCATATCGTGATATACACGAATATTGAATTTTTCTGTGGCGAACATATGGCAAAATTTTGTACAAAAATCCAAATTTGTTTACGAATGTATATGTATTGGTAATTATTCGCAGAAAATGAAGTTTAACAATATAACTAATAAATGTAAAAAGAAATTAACTAATTTTCCACAATACATCATAAAGGCAAGGTACGAGCACTTATTAAAAAGTTTATAAAATTAAGAGTAGCAGTTAGTTGCCGGCAAAACTATGAAATTCTTAAACTACAAGTAATATATCCAAATATGTCAAAATCTCAGGATATTTTTTGCCCTTCTCGAGATATGTTAATTTGAAGTTTTATATGCAAGTAACAAATAAAACCACCGTTGAAAATTTATACAAAAAATAAATCTACTTTATTAAATGTAAAAAGAATGCATATACCTTGATGAGCATTTTCCATTATACAGAATTATTATTGCAACACTGATTTACAATTAATGTAATATTATTTGATTTTTGGAACTCTAGAGAGTGCGGCACATGGTAAAATTTTTTATAAAAATCTAAATTTGGTTACTAATGTAAATGCAATAGTAATTATTCACAAAAAAATGTAACAATAAAATTAATACATTTTTTTAAAAAATTAACAATATTTATGCATAAAAATTATTGTTATATGATTAATAATATCAATTACCACCTAATAAAACGTTTTGCCAAAGGAATTTATCGTACATCGTGATATGTACACGTGCAGTGACATATGCCCCGTTTGTCCGCACTGTGGCAGCGACGGGATACGGAGCGGCGAACGACCGTTCTAGTGATGAGCGCCACTGGCGATAACTCATGTCGGGCGAAGATATTTTGCTTTCTAGTTCGGTAGAAACGTCGATGCTGCAAAAACTTCCAAGGGGGGTTTTTCAAGATAAAAGTCTGCTCTATCGCGTGGTATAGTTCGATTTTCCGCTGGACCCTTATTTTTTGAGATAAATTGAAAAATATCCTCACAAATTGGTGCAAAAGTGGTGTCTCTCCGTCTTTAAACGTTGTTTAAACATGTTTAAACAATCATAATGTATTGATATTATATATCACTGGATTCGGGAAAGTCTACAGAATCTTTTGCTGTAAAGAACAATCCAATATCTTTTATAATAACATCATAATATTTGTTTAAAGTTGAAAAATATGTTTTTTTTTTAAAGCCATGTTCATCAAAAACTGTGCGTATAGGAAAAAAATTAAGGTCAGATTCGGAATCAGCGCAAAAAACTCTATAAGAAGAACCCAACAGTATATTGTGAACAAATTTGGTGTTGGACAGTGTAATTCCCCACATGTATAGTAGCTATTACCTGGAAGCTAGTAGGTACTCGAACTGATATCCCTCAACTTGAATAAGTACACATGGAAAATTATTTCGATAATAGATTTATTAGATCTATTAGATTTATAGTCAATACTTTTTTACGGAAAATTTTGTGCTTCATCCGAGTTCGAGCAAAAATATTGGGCGTTCTATTTAAAAAACTGAAGGTGACAAAAATCAGATTGCAACACTGTATGTATGTCCCCCTAGGAACCATGCAACATTTGTTTGAATATTGTATATACTCTACGAATCCATCAGAGTTTAGTTACACAATGAAAGACGCGTTCAAACGTTGCTGAAGTATCGAGGCTTCAGCTCAAAGCAGAGAAAAGTCCATAAAGAGCTGCTCAAAGAGAACGTGCGATGCTGAGAAACGAATCCCGGAACGAAACGGTCGCGCGGAATCAATTTTCCCGCGATGCGAACGGAAACGTTTCCCGCGAGTGGAAATAAGCGATCTGTTGCATCATGGTCGCTTCCTCTTTCCCTCCGATTGATCCCCCTTTTAATAGAAAACATCGTCGCAAACGACGGCGCTGCTTCGATGGGAGCAACGGACTCGATAAATCTGTCGGTGGCCACGTTACGACCCAACTGCGCTTCCAGAGTTGTCTATTTATGCGACTATTTTTCTCGATCCCGATGCCATTTTACCGAATTGATACTCCCATGATGATAGGAGTTCCTCCTGTCATGCCCTTTGTTCTGTAGCAATTTTATCGCTGCTGTCTCGATCGGATTTTAACCTCTGTTAACCCTTTGTACTCGAAATTATTTTTCAGTATTGCTGTCAACAGCTCCCTACTAATTTAAGTGTTTTCGTTGAAATTTACTTCAAAGAACAGTTCCTTGACCGCTACTTATTTTAAACAATTTTATGTACTAATTACACTGTCCAACAAATTTCAACTTTTTTTATGTTCCCAATATACTGTTGGGTCCTTCTTGTAGAGTTTTTTGCGCTGCTTCCGAATCTGACCTTAATTTTTTTCCTATACGCACAGTTTTTGAGGAACATGGCTTTAAAAAAAAACATATTTTTCAACTTTAAACAAATATTATGATGTTATTATAAAAGATATTGAATTGTTCTTTACAGCAAAAGATTCTGTAGACTTTCCCGAATCCGGTGGTATATAATATTAATGCATTATGATTGTTTAAACATGTTTAAACAACGTGTGACCCCTTTACTCCTATGCCCAGATTCGCCAGATTAAGACTTGTCTCCCCACTTTATCTTCCCCTTCTATGACACTATTCCCCACCACCACGGCCCGGTCACTTGACGTGTTTCCTTTCCGTCATGCATGTTAGAAATTAGTTAAGACTTGTTCGCTTCGAAGGTTGTGGGGTAAGTGCTGCGGGGTCTAACACAGTCATTTTCACCAAAAGGCACCTATGGCACCTTTCCCTACTCCGTGGCCAGATCCTCTTGGAACAAAGTCCCAATTCTTTAAGGCAGTGTGGCCTGGAGTTGCGTACCCTCGGCAAGTTTTACTCGTCACCAGCGTTACCATATTTTTATCCCTCTATCCTTCCCGGCCCCTTACCCTTCCGCCTCTCGCCCAGTTTCGCAACGTAGCTCGTCTCACGCGTACCGTACGCCAGCGTGTCGCCACTGTCGCCAGCGTTAGTGGGAAGAGTGCAAAGACGAGCTACGTTGCGGAACTGGGCGAGAGGCGGAAGGGTAAGGGGCCGGGAGGGATAGAGGGATAAAAATATGGTAACGCTCCTCGTCACATCGTCATAAACATGACCTTCCCGAACGATAGCTGGATGGCCCAAAGTGCCATCGTCCGACGACGGTCCTGTTCATTCTCGTGCATCCCTATTCAGGACGTCACGTACGCCCAGGTCCTATCATAAATCCTTCCAATCGTAAGGGTCGCCTCGGCATCAGCCCTTGACTAAGCTTAAAACACGTTGACGCTAACATGCATGTGTCCGGTACTGGCACAGCGAGGGCAGATTTTTCCTCTCAATTCGTGCTTCCTCCTCTCATCTGGTTACTCAGCTTGTGCCGTCCCGCCAGACTCTTGCGTGACACTTACAGTAGTTCTTAGGAACAGAGTGTAAACAAACAGTAGGAAGCAAAATGTTTACATCGGGGAACGAAGCTGACTGGAACTTTGGATATTCGTAAAAGTGTTAGAGAGTGAAGAACAGAATGTATGCGATGAATGAACTTTGCTATTCAAGCTACAGTTTTGCTTTTTTGATAATTTCTTATCTCCGAGTCTCTGCTAATAAAAAGTATTCTTTATATTTGGACCATCAATGATTTATTTCGATCTCGTTCTATAACGAGTACGTACCTAACAATAGACTTACCGTGATACAATAGATCAATTCTGAACTCCAATTCTGAATCAAGTAAGTTTATGTGTTATTTGAACTTTAACGTCAATTTTCAATGGAACGGTCCATTTTCGACCGATAATTCAAGGTCAATTTTGCACATAACCTTTCTAACAGATCTTTGCCACCCCTATGCTGTAGAATCACTTTGTATCGGTTTTTAGACATCATTTCTTGAAACCCTGTACCTATTGCAATCATCTCTGTAAGTACAACTTGTTAAAAGGCAACTTGTCGTATCACCGGGTCTTCGTGTTGGAAATCAATTTTCCACTTTTAGAACAGTTTTTCTCAGTTTTTTTCAGCAGTTCTCTGTGTAAAAACAAACTCGGATGCAAATTAACGTACTAACAAGCGAAAAAACTGCGAAGGGTTGGCCTTGTGCAATGTTCAAAACGCACGGAATGACTCGTATGAAAATCCTCGAGCGAACAGATGTGGCCTGTGGGGACGGGTGAATTTTCCTCGATCAAAATACAGCGACGATGAGAGCCGGGTCCCGAACGTGCTCGTCGCGGACTTTTTTCGCCTTCCCTGGCAAAGTGCACAACGATTCGCGGCGATTTTTGTGAAATGCTCGTCAACGATCCCGCGGAGTCCCTTCTGGGAAACGTTTCGGGAGTTGAACCGTCGCGTCGCGTCGCCCGCCGAAAACCGTCACGGAAACATCTCACTTCCAACGACGCGACACGACGATTTTCCAGAGGAAAAAGCCCCACGTATGATTCCCGCTAGTTCCGCCGTCCTTTCATTCCGAATTTAATGACCGGGGTCGCCGGGTCTCTGGGAACAGGAAAGGGAACGCGATAAACTCGCATTCCGCGGGGATGAAATACGGTCGCGTATCATCCCCGAGGGCCGGTTACCCTCGAACAAGAGCAGAATCACCCGGCACACGCCGAGATTCCATCGACTTCAAGCTATTCCGAGACCCCGACAGCTGGCAATTTTTCCACGTAACGCGGCATTTGCATCTTTACGACTCGCCCGACGCGACGTTCCACCCGCAGTCTTTTTTGGGCCCGATGCTTACGACGCGCGTCATGAATCCGATGACAAATCGCTGGTGAACCCGATCCTCCATGAGCAACATCCTCTTGTTCCGCAACGGAAGCAACTTTGCTATTTACTAGACCGAACAGCTTTGTACAAACTCACTTTTTAAATTTTATTAGAGTCAACAATACTCATCAATTTCATACTGAGTGGGGTACCTTAGACTTTGACCGAAAATATCTCCGATGTTTTTAGTAATACGAGAAAATATTTGGATCAGTGAGGCAGTTATTGTAGTGAAAAAGTTTTTTTTCTCTTCATCATCATATTTTCCGATATTTCAAGGTCATCGTCGTTTTTTTACAATGGATCGACGTGTTTTGATTAGTGTAACATTACAGCCAATGAAAAGACAAATTCAAGGAGTTATTCTTCAAAAAGCATAACTTAACGCAGGGAGTTCCAACTTATACCCTTCCGAGAACTAAAAGGTTCCCACGATCGCGATTGCACGTACTCTCCTCCTTTTCCCCTTCCACTATCCCATTCCACCACCATGCGCACACTGCAACGTCCCCCACTAAGACCGTAGACCACGGTGCCCGTGCCGTAGACTGGTCTGCTCGTCGGAGAGGGGGTACATCATCCCACCGTGATTCCCCTCATATGGCATCACTGGCGGGGACACAAGTCTTGCCCCGGGGACCTTCTTGTCATCTCACCACAGTATATGCTGCCAAATATTGCAAATTGCGCCTCATAAACGTAAAAATAATACTTTCGAAGGCGACTGCAGCCTAAATTGACCTGTTGTCTAGCACTTTTGACTAGTGACAAACCCCATCTTTGCATTATCGAGAAATTGAGAAGACGTATCCCACACCCTTGCAATCCCGGAAACGAGTCTACCCCCTTAAGGCTTATTAATTGGAACTTGCAGAGGACTGCCGTCGGAGCTCTGACGGTGCGCTCAAAGGTTAGCAACGTGGACGGAGTAGCTGATAACACTGTCCAACAAATTTCAACTTTTTTTATGTTCCCAATATACTGTTGGGCCCTTCTTATAGAGTTTTTTGCGCTGATTCCGAATCTGACCTTAATTTTTTTCCTATACGCACAGTTTTTGAGGAACATGGCTTTAAAAAAAAAACATATTTTTCAACTTTAAACAAATATTATGATGTTATTATAAAAGATATTGGATTGTTCTTTACAGCAAAAGATTCTGTAGACTTTCCCGAATCCAGTGATATATAATATCAATACATTATGATTGCTTAAACATGTTTAAACAACGTTTAAAGACGGAGAGACACCACTTTTGCACCAATTTTTGAGGATATTTTTCAATTTATCTCAAAAAATAAGGGTCTAGCGAAAAATCGAACGATACCACGCGATAGAGCAGACTTTTATCCAGAGAAACCCCCCCTTGAAGTTTTTGCGAAATCGACGTTTTTACCGAACCAGAAAGCAAAATATCTTCGCCCGACATGCGTTGACGCCAGTGGCGCTCGGGACGAGATACAGCGCGCGACGGGATACGGAGCGGCGAACGACCGTTCTAGTGGTGAGCGCCACTGGCCGCAACTCATTTCGGGCGAAGATATTTTGCTTTCTGGTTGGGTAAAAACGTCGATTTCGCAAAAACTTCAAGGGGGGGTTTCTCTAGATAAAAGTCTGCTCTATCGCGTGGTATCGTTCGATTTTCCGCTAGACCCTTATTTTTTGAGATAAATTGAAAAATATCCTCAAAAATTGGTGCAAAAGTGGTGTCTCTCCGTCTTTAATGATTGTTCAATCATGTTTAAACAATCATAATGTATTAATATTATATATCACTGGATTCGGGAAAGTCTACAGAATCTTTTGCTGTAAAGAACAATCCAATATCTTTTATAATAACATCATAATATTTGTTTAAAGTTGAAAAATATGTTTTTTTTTTAAAGCCATGTTCCTCAAAAACTGTGCGTATAGGAAAAAAATTAAGGTCAGATTCGGAATCAGCGCAAAAAACTCTATAAGAAGGGCCCAACAGTATATTGGGAACAAATTTGGTGTTGGACAGTGTAATCACAGAGCGAGTGACTTTCTTTTTGTTTTCACGGTGATTGCCAACGTTGTGACGATCGCGGAACGCTGCTCGCGTAAAGGAACGGAAGAACTGTCATGTCAGCTCGGAGGTTGACGGCGCACCTGGCGTCCAGAGTGTCTAAGTTGATGGTTCGTGTGTTCAGCCGGAGCCCTGAATTTCAACTTAATAGCGAATACGCGCACCTGGGACCTGGCTAGGGTTAAAAATGGTAAAGATTGGAAAGGCCGTAGAGATACGGTCCACCTCTCTAACTCTATCTTTCCCGGGATTGCCTTTTTATATTTAAATCGATACTTCACCGAGCGGGGAACGCGGTCTTTTTTGTCGAGAGCGGGTCGAGAAATTTACCGCTCCTGTCTACCGCTCGTCTTTTTCCTCCGGCTTATCGACGTGCCTCTCTTCTCTCTCCTCTTCTAGACGGCTCTGAAGTCAAATCCTGTCCTTCCAGTTCACGGACAGCGCACTAAAGCAAACACTCCCGAGGAAATCCCGATTGCAAGGGTGAGTCTCTCTCTCTCTCTCTCTCTCTCTCTCTCTCTCTCTCTCTCTCTCTCTCTCTCTCTCTTGGTTCGAGGAGACGAGAGCAAGCTTTAAGGCTGTTTATAAACAGCAGCGAGCCTCTTGCACGCGACCCAGTAGCTTCATCGAGCTGGACGGAACTTCCTCGAACTCCTTGTGCACTCGACCGAAGAGGAGGAAAGATTGCGGGCGTAAACGTGAGAACAAACAGCCTCCGCGTTCCAAGCGAAAGCACGAATAATTGTTCGCGCCGTTCATTTCCTCTTACCGTTTCATTTGAAGTCGACGGCCGGCGGATGGTTTTGACGACTTTGTAGATTGCTGGGTCCTTCGAGGTACTTACTCGTCAATTTTCTTCTATCTCGTAACATTATTCCGTTTGCAGAAAGGTGTCGTGTCTACAGCCTTGGATGATCATTTCTATTGTAAATTAATTTTCTCCATTCTCTGAACCTGATATTAGATGCTTACTTCGTAATGAATTACTTTTAAAGGAATCCTTTTTCTCTAAAACTTGCACAGCATTCTGTTAGACACATTATTCTGTTGCCTTCGTTTCGTGTCGCGAGATTGCCGTCCTACTTTAAGAAATTGTAATCAACCTGATTTTATTAACATGTTAAGACCTAATTTTATTAATATAAGCCAGCCTGTCTATGTTATCGACATCACCGCGTGCTTCTGGTGCCACCCAGCGGATTCGCTCGTTAGATAGCGCGCAACTTTGACTGCATACCAATATGGCGGCGCCCTTACCTGTCAGAAGCGCTTAAAATCGCTCAACTTCACACACGCATAACTTTCGAACCAGTAAGTTCATAACATTAAAACATGGATTTTCGACATTTTCATGTCAAAATCTACAGGATTACATTTGAAAAAGTTAAAAATTTTTGGTTTCCTCAGGTGTAGTTCAGTTAGCTTTCGTTTTTCCTCACCTCTCTTATTCGACATGATAAAGGAAGTTGTAAACATATATGTGATAACACGTAGAATTACTTATTTATTTACGGAGAAAGGGAGTAGAACTGACTAAGTTTATAATAGTTGCGCGACTAAAACTAAATTAACAACAACAGTAAGATCCTACTTCCGACTTCCAACCTTCAACTTTCTACTGATGACACCACGACTCTCAGACAACGACTGCCTCTCCGAACTCATATCCCTCGTAAGGAAAACTTGGTTTCTATACTTTTTACCGTGTCCAAATATGGGTATGAAGTATGAACATCGCTGAAGTCCTGTCGTCGCTTGCAATACAACGCTGGTCAATGTTACTTTCCCTTTTTATGGCTTTTATCCGACCTTCACCGCATGAACGTCCTAAACTTTAGGACCTAAGTATAGATTTTAGGAGTCTTTAGGACTTTAGTCTAGTGCAGACCTGGGCGACGCGACGGTGAACCGAAAAATACATGGTGCTGCTTTTCCCCTTCGCCTGATCGGCAAAGCAGTCCCCACCACGTCCACTCCGACTCTCCCTTTAGCACGAGCCCCACGATGCTGCACCGGCATGGTCTTATGTGCGTGTACATGTTTACGTAGTAGTGGTGAGTAACCTGCCGGTGCAGCATCGTGGGGATCGTGCTGAAAAAAAAGTCGGAGTGGACGTGGTGGGGACTGCCTTGCCGAGCAGGCGAAGGGCAAAAGCAGCACCATGTATTTTTCGGGCCATCGTCGCCCAGGTCTGGTCTAGACCTTAGGACCCAAAGAATACCTAAAGTCTGCAGTGCGTATCAAAAGTTTAGACGTACCCTATTACACTGTCCAACACCAAATTTGATTTCAATATACTGTTGGGTCCTCCTTATAGAGTTTTTTGCGCTGATTCCGAATCTGTCCTTAATTTTTGTCCTATACGCACAATTTTTGAAAAACATGGCTTTGAAAAAAAAAACATATTTTTCAACTTTAAACAAATATTGTGATGTTATTATAAAAGATATTGAATTGTTTTAAACAGCAAAAGATTCTGTAGACTTTCCCGAATCCAGTGATATATAATATCAATACATTATGATTGTTTAAACATGTTTAAATTTATCTCAAAAAATAAGGGTCCAGCGGAAAATCGAACTATACCACGCGATAGAGCAGACTTTTATCTTGAAAAACACCCCTTGGAAGTTTGCAGCATCGACGTTTTTACCGAACCAGAAAGCAAACTATCTTCGCCCGACATGCGTTGACGCCAGTGGCGCTCAGCACTAGAACGGTCGTTCGCCGCTCCGTATCCTATCGCTGCGCTGCGCCGCGCCGTATCCCGTCCCGTGCGCCACTGGCGACAACTCATGTCGGGTGAAGATATTTGGCTTTCTGGTCTGAAAAAGACGTCGACGTTCCAAACTTAATAGGGTGGTTTCTCAAAATAAAAGTCTGCTCTATCGCGTGGTATAGTTCGATTTTCCGCTGGACCCTTATTTATTGAGATAAATTGAAAAATATCCTCAAAAATTGGTGCAAAAGTGGTGTCTCTCCGTCTTTAATGATTGTTCAATCATGTTTAAACAATCATAATGTATTAATATTATATATCACTGGATTCGGGAAAGTCTACAGAATCTTTTGCTGTAAAGAACAATTCAATATCTTTTATAATAACATCACAATATTTGTTTAAAGTTGAAAAATGTGTTTTTTTTCAAAGCCATGTTTTTCAAAGACTGTGCGTAAAGGAGAAAAATTAAGGACAGACTCGGAATCAGCGCAAAATACTCTATGAGAAGAACCCAACAGTATATTGAAATCATAAAAAACGTTGAAATTTGTTGGACAGTGTTATTTTAATAAAAACGTACCCTCTGATGAATCTTCGATTGGTTTTCTTATATTATTTATTGTAATCTTGCCATATATGAATACGATTATATTGGTATTGTTATAATTATTAGTACTATTATTGTTATATATTACTAAATCATTGTTACTGTGCAGTATATTGATTGGTACCGCGACAATGTGAAAGTTAAATAAGTTGGCTGATTTTGAAAATCAGATGTTTAGACGCACTTGATAAAAATTTATTCATTTTACAAACAGGAGAAAATATATACCTGTGTCTTCCCATATGTTTCTGGACTCGCCAGAAAATTTCGAACAAAACAAGTAGACAGGAAACGAACACCGATTTATTTAATAGTCTTTTACTTACATCCGGTACGCTTATTTCATCACATCGACAAACTGTAATATAACAAAATGCAAAAATCTTACGATTTTACAGAAATTGATCTGTATTTAATAATAAATGTTGGATCACATTCAAAGTACTGAGAATGAGTTTTGTTAAGTTTGTTAATTTTGTTTACTAACATTATAATTTGCTTATGTTTATTAGTATTAATTTTACATATGGTTCATTTATTATTAATTTTGTTTTGATAGTTTTTTAAAAATAAGTTTTTTTCATAAAAAATTGTTAATTCTTTGTTAAATTTATTAATTATATCGTTAAATTTCATTTTCTGTGAATAATTACCTATACATATATGTATATACATTAGTAACCAAATTTTAGCCATTTGTCCACACTGTGTTGTAGGAATTCGCGTTATACCGTAGTGCTACCCTAATGGCGCAACATTGGATTTTCGAAGGCCAGGGGCGAATTAGTTCTCCCACGTACGTGTGCGGGAGGATAGTGCCAACACTGGTCCCATCCAATTAGTGTTCCCAACAAGTAAAAGCTCCCTTACTGTCTGTTGAACGAGACAGAAAGTTAGGGGTTCTCGTTGTTGTCTCGTTCGCGGTTTAAGACGGAGTGGATATCGGCTTCGTTCGAAGTCTTAGAACATCTATTGCAAGATTGCACGATTCGAAATTAGCACGTTTCATCGTCGAGCCCGCCACCGCACCGCGTCGCGTCGCGGTGAATCTCTTACCGGATACGATTCTCACGCTTCCGTTCTCTGATCACTTTCCAACCGAAAACCACCGGGCTCGCCGTTGTCGTTTCCTTACTCCCACGCTCGGCTCCTTGTCCTGGCACCGTTCAATTCCATTTCCGAAATACGTATCCTGAATTCCCTGGCTTCCCACGGTTGCTTGTTGGCCTGGATATACAGTTTGATGGGAGATGGGTCAAGAAGCACGCCAAGAAATCTCTACTATTCTCGCGTTGCGGCGGCGCACAGTGGGGTGAACCGACGGATTTTTTATCAAAATCTAAAACTTTCGATAGAAATGAGATAGAGCGATGATTCTTTTTAATTAAAATTTAAATGTTGCAGAATGTGGGAAAAATAGAGGGATTATGCTACGAACGTTTTTTAACTTTGAAAATCTGTGTTAAACTTGCAGAATTTCAAGAAAATCGGGGCTTGTCCAATACCATGTCTACCACCTTAGGATTTAAAAAAAATCGATTTTCTGAAAAAACTAATGAAATCATTTTTCCGTTGAAATGATTTGATAACCGTCTAGATCAGGCCTGGCCAACCCGCGGTCCGCCACGTTAAATTGTGCGGCCCGCCGGGCGATTTTATATTTCTATTGAAACTTTTGTTTCTCATTGTGTGTATACAAAAAATATTAAATAAATGAAGTGTCATTGTCATAATATAATCGATTTATAATTATAATATAATCAAGTTGCTGTGCAACAATGAAGTGAAACAATTTCTTGCGTCCATATCAAAAATTAATATTTACAATACTTATATTAGTAAGAGCTTTTGGATCCACATATATTTGTGAAACATTTTTTTCGAAGATGAAATTTACAAAGAGTTCTTCACGTGCTTCATTAACTGATGCCAATTTAGAAAACCAGCTAACAAAAGATGTGCAACGTCGAACATAAATATAGATTTACAAAAATTAAGTGAAAGAAAGGATAAACAAATATCTCATTAATAAAAACTAGAGAGTTAATTATATTGAATCATAGTATAACAATAAAGTTTTATTCATTTTGTATTTGTATTATATTTCTTAACAGCATGTTTACCTAAAGAGCGGCCCGCTATAACGTTACGCGTGTTACGAGCCGAGGTTTGTTCGTGTGAACGGGATTGTCGTGAACTAGCCGGTGCCTGTTTCATCACCGGGTGTCACAGGATAGGTTTTCGTGGACTAGCCGGTGCCTGTTTCATCACCGGGTCGCTACTAGGTTAGGAGAAAGGGGTAGTCGTGGACTAGCCGATGTCTGTTTCACCACCGGGTCGCCACTAGATTAGGAATGGGTTGTCGTGGACTAGCCGATGTCTAGTTCACCACCGGGTCGCCACTAGATGGAGATCGTGAACTAGCCGGTGTCTATTTTACCACCGGGTGTCACAGGATTTTGGAAAGGGTAAGGTATTTGGAATATCAGCTCTCGTAACTTTATAAAGAATTATTGATAAACCTCGAGCGGTAAAGGTTTATCGAATGGGTGAATTGCTAGCTACTGGAGTTTAAAGGATGTAGGAATTATATTAAAGACTCTCAAATATCTAATATCAAGAGTACAATATATTCTATAATAAAGAGGATGGAAATACACTTGTTATGTATTGTATAGTTCGCGGAAGCTAATTCCCGAGCTCTCGGTTTTGACGAACTGAGAAATGCGGGGGTAAATAGATTGACTTGCTTTGAACACCGCGTTTCGAAACTTCTTTAAAGTTACTATGATCAAGAGGGAATAAGACCCAATCTTACTAGACTCGTGTTCAGTCTTCAACTAAGCCCACGGTGGCCAAGCTCGAGCCCTTTATATAGTAGCACACTTGCTCGGAAAATGGTAGTAGGGGTAAATGGAAATCTGGAGGATATGTCTATGTTCTCCAGATGTATGCACTTTCCCATAAGGGGAAAACTGTTTATTTGGGCATGCGAGCTGGACCTCCTGCATAAACACGTGGTTCCAAGAAGGGAGTAAAAGTCACGTAGGCAAAGCCTCCGTACGTAACACCCGTCATCAAAGTGGCCCGTGAAACCATTTGGGTTGGCCAGGCCTGGTCTAGATTGAAGGTATGTATATTGTATTCTCATATATGGAACACAAGAAGAATAAAAATAACGAAGTATTTGAACGTGTTCTTGACGTATCGCTGCAATTGTCGCAATATCATGCAATAACCCAGCACTGTTTTAAATCCGGGCCGCCACGGGGAGACACGCGGCCCGGCCGGGTCGAGGGGGCACGGGCGTAGCCTTCGAAAATCGGCCGTAGCGAGTAAGTAATTCCGAGCCCTGGTGTAGTGAGCAGGGTTGCCACCTGCGAGTCTCGCAGATAGAAAGAGTGGGGGAAGCAAAGGCGGACTTCGGAGCACAGCTGGGCTAGGGGCGGAATGGTAAGGGACCTGGCGAGACTCGCAGGTGGCAACCCTGGTAGTGAGTGCAGTCTAACCCAGATGCATAGTGACGTCGCAATTTGTGCTGGGGGTGGGGATTCTATTCCGATCCAGTACGGATATAGTGATGTCACTAGTTACCCCTCTCTTAGTATGCTTCGTTCGTGGGGCAGTTTTTGGAACGTAACGTCAGTCATGTAGGGCAGACCGGGGCTGGTTGACTAATGAGGTTAGTCGACTAATCCATTCTAACCGTAATACTATAAAGTAGATCAGGCAGTTCCAACAGAATAGCTCCGGAGCTATTCGAGGCACCTTCGCCGCTTAGGTTCTTCCCCCACTCTTTGACTTCATCGTTATATGTATATTTAGTAGTGGGAAGCTCCCACCACGAGAGCCACGCCACGCACGACGCGACGCACATGCATACATTGTAACCGTCAAACTTCGTCCCTGTTCCCTCCCGCTCGATCACTGCCACCACTGCCACCCAACTCAATAACTCTACGGCTGTACGTAGTAGTGGGAAGAGGTTCGAAGGTGGGGGAACCTTGCAGTTCTCGGAGGGGAATAACCCAGATAGCATACGACATCCTAAAGACGTCCATTTTAGGTCTGATAGTCTTACGTCCTAAAAAGACGTCTTTAAGACCATAAACAATGTGGTTTTTATATATAGCCATAATCTAACAGTAAGTATTAGCATTGGTACTATTGTTCGAGTTAGTGTTTTTGCTTCAATTTTTCAATATCAACTTCAATTTAATATCAGTTTTTCAATTTCAATACTTCAATTTCAAGTCTACAATTTCAACTTCCATTTCTACTGCAAATTTTCCAATTTCAATGTCAACTTCAATGTCAACTTCGAATGTCAACTTCAATTTCAATTTCAACTTTAACTTCAATTTTTCAATATTCACTCTTCGATTTCAACTTCAATTTCAACTTCTATTCCAACTTCTATTTCAACCTCAATTTCAATTTTTATTGCAATTGCAATTGTTATTATTTTTATTGTGATTTGAACTCCTTCGCAACCACGGGACGTGATATCTCGCGCCCGATACATAACACTATCCATATAAATCCAAAACCAAAAATTTCTGGCGAGTACCCTTTCAAAAACGGTTCGGAGATCCCAGAGTGCATTTCGAGCATGGAGGTCAGTTTTTTGGATTAATGGACGGGATTACACGTACAAATTCGAATTCGAAATACGAGAAAAATGTTCGCACAACAAATGCATCGCAGCCAGTGTTCGAAATATTGAAACTAGAGGGATATTGTTGCTCGGTCGCTTCGCTCACTTGCTTCGCGAGTTCGCGGGTACGACTGCTCTTGCGAGAGGGTTATTGGTACGCATGGCTAGTAGGGTCTACAGCTATTAATGTTTTATATTTGGTGTGTGACTCTTGGAGAGTCACACAAAGAACTTCCCGATTCGTTAGTTGCAGTATATTATTGATTATCATTATTTAGTGTACATTTTAAGAAGATTACACGTTTTCAGGGAAGTTCAATAGTTTTCTACTTATCAAAATGTTTGCTATATGACGTCGCATTAAACCAACATCGTATGCTCGTTGCTCGCTTGGTTCCCTGTTATAGCATAGTAATGTTGCAAAATAAATCGCAAATGCTCCACAATCAAACGCATTGTTTTGATATTGTACTCTGTGAAATATATACTTCTTCTTATATTTATAAAGGGCATTCAAATAATCTATTACATCATGGTTCAAATGATTAGCATTAAAACTATCATAAATGTGTACATTTCCGTTACCATCAGATCTTGTGAAAATCCAATGTCCTACTACCTTTTTTCCAATTTCACCAGTGTATATTGTCTGAATATTCGTCTCATGTTCTGGGATCTCTTGTAAATTACTCAAAAAAGCTCGAACGTAACCAGTATCTTGAGCAAAGTTGTATATTCCACGCTCGTTTAGATTTCTGTTCATAATTTCGTGAAATAAATTGATATGTTTATCTTGTAAATAACAATCAGGTTTTATGACTTCATTACATTCGGCTGTTTCTAAAGCATAGTTATAACCATCATTGAGGAAACATTCTGCAGGCACTGCATATTCATGATTACTTTGCTCGATATGCTGGTCCGAGAACATTATACATTCATCAAAAATTGTAAAATTTTCAGGATTCATTTTTTGATTTGCGATTGTTACATCTGTTTTCTCTACATTCTCTTCTGTTTTAGATTCGACTACCTTCTTATCCAGGATTGCATAAATTGGCTTATGATAGCTGAAATATGTTTCATAAACACCGCAGTCTATGTCATCGATATTCTTCGAAAATGTATTCTCGGCAGTAGAGATGAATAACTTACTCTTGCATTGGGATATTTTTCGATTATTGTAAGCGGTAACATTAGCATTAGTTGCATAATTGAAAAAAAAAAATTTTTTTAAATTAAAAAAAAAAATTAAAAATGAAATATGTATAATTACGTTTGTTTATTCGGTGGAAAATGTCCATCCTCTCGTATAAATTGCATTGTTGAATGAACTTCTTTCGAAAAAAACTAAAAAAACTAAAAAACTACTGGACCAAAGTGGACCAAAATCTAATCAGCTCTAAGTTACAGCGGGACACATCGATTGCATCATTCATCATTCTGATCGCGTTGTTACTTTTTCAAAAAACGGTAACGAAAAATTTGATACATACAAACGGCCATACGCACACACACACACACACACATACAGACATTTCAATAAAAACAGTCTAAAATGACTCCAATGACCATGAAACGTGAAGATCTGCTAAAAAATCGATTTTCGATTTTCGGGGTAATTACAGTAACTTCCCTATAAAATCGGGAAGTTAATTAATTAATCCCGCGAGCTTTTGGAATTTTTGGTCGGTTGACAATGGATGGGCGTGGGCCAACAGGATTTTTTGTATGTCCCGATCGGAAATTTTCGAACATTATGCTGGGAGTCTAACCGCAGGGTAGCTAGGGACTACTACTGGTGATTTGATATACAATTTTGCGTAGCTTGTGCATAAATGCGGCGCGTTAGCAGGGCGGCTGCCACGCCATGGTTATATTTGCACGACCGCGTACACGGCTAAACTGAAACCCATTGTTTTACGAGCCGCCTAATTATACATTGTGTAAACCAGCGTCACTTAACCGCCGTCGGTGTGTCGGTGACATAATCGAACAAGAAACGAGCGTGTCCGCATGATATTTTGTCTGACGCGACGCGGTACGGGGTGGCGCGTGGCGCGTCGCGCGATTGTAATTCCGCGGCACGGTAGCCGCGCGCGAACGACAACTCTAATTAATAAACGCGTCACGAAGAAATTTGTGGACTTCGAAAATCGCGGTTGCGCGGGCAAATCGGGTTGGCTCCGGCCAACGGACTAAGGTCAGTTTTAGCCGCCAGAACAATCCAACGGACACAACCTTACTACAGTAAATCCTCTATAGGCGCGACCGCCTCGAGGGAATTTGGTCGCATCTATCGTATAAGTTAGCTACTTCATATCTCCAAATGCCGAGCCGAACGTAGAGAAGGACAGCGCCGCGTAAAGAGAGACCACGCGCAGACCTTTGAACAGTGCCGGCGACGGCAACTGTTCGCGTCTCTTTCTTTGTTAAGGATGGTTTAGTTCCTTCAGGCCTACCGGCACCGGCGCCGTCGCGCGGGGGGACAGCATTTAGTTTTGACGGCGCCGGCACGTCAAGAATTTTAGACCTTTTTCGAGGCTCGCACAAAGGCCAAACGCCGGTGATCGTGTCTAACCCCAGGGGTCCGCCGGCGCACCACAGGGGTTCCCCAGAACCTTTTTTCTTCTTCTACTCCCCTCTACACCTCAGGAGATGCCTATGCTAGATGCCGTCCGGTCGCCGGAAAAATTCTGTTCCATTTGAAATTTTGCCGGACGCCGGAACCGGCTCTATCTCATAGGAAGAATATAACACGCTGTAACTATTTAAAAAGCTATCAACTAGAAGTTTTCAGAGTTCGTCGTGCCAATGGCGAATACGTTGTTAAGGTATTTAAACGTTGTAACAAAATATAACAATAGGTTTTTGATTTCATAATGTTACAGCTGACGATAATAAGCGAATTCAACGACCTTATTACGCTGAGCCTTTGAATAACGCCAAAATAGTTTTTCCCGACGTTTCGGGCTAAACACCCCACTAACCGGTGGCTTGTTTAACATTGGACCCCGCGAGTTTAATATTCTGAAAAGTGAGTACAATTTTAATTGACCACATGACGTGTAGAAAGGTTGGTGGAAAATTGCAATTGGTCGGAATTGCAGAGGAAATACTAACAGTTGCATTTCGCATTTGTTTGGGGTGGTCCTTTATTGAAAATTTGAAGAGCACGTTGTGTGGATCTACTACAGGGTGTTCACACTATTATAAATTATTAGAGAAACATGAAAGAGGAAAAAGTATACTTATACTCAGACTTTGATACTCTATCGATCTATGGTATGAAGAAAATATGATTCCAACTAAAAAAACATCGATGACCTTGAAATCTGATAAAAAATGACCTTGAAAATTTTTTCGCTCACACCGTTACATGTGGGTCTTCGAACAGTGTAACTTTGTCCTAAGAAGTTTTTCGTACATCGAAAAGTAACGGAGATATTTGTTTCCTGTTTTATCGAATTCACCCTGTATATTCTCGAAGACTACATACAATGACTCCCACTAATATATTTGGACACTCGTAAAAAGACAATAACTTATAAAATATTTGACTATACGATTTGAGCTGTTTTGGAAAGCTAGAGCAATTAGTTTACTACAGAACGAGAAAAGAAATTTTTTCTTTTTATTTGGGCCTATATTGAAAATGTAAAACATACGTTTTGTAAATCTGTGTAAATTAAACATATTCTGAATAATTCCGTCAAAATCGGTCGACGTTCTAATAAGCTACAAGCGTTCAAAGATGGTGAAAATTGTAATTTGTGATGATTTTCAACCGATTTCGATAAAACTTTTACACACAATTGAAACAGATCTACAAAATGTACTTCTTAAATTATCAACACAGGCCCACATGAAACTGTTGTAAAATGATTTCTCGGATATAGCATTTTCGCCGGAGCAATCGGTACCTGCACAAATTACGTTACAGTAAACACGTGTTGCCCGAGAAAGTGCCGATTTCCAGCCTAATAGTAATGACCTGTCATAAACCTCTCCATAGAGAACAGCCCCGGCGGGAACGGCACATAAACAAAGCGGGCCTATCGCTAGGTCTGCCTATCCCCACCACAGCCGCGTCTGTGGTCCCAATGTTTTGACTTTGACGTTGCGAGCTACGTAGTATGCGTGGCTGCTGTAGCCAATATTTCGACACAGCCGAAAATGCGTGTGAAACGAGGTCAGCCTCCTCCGCTCTGATCCAATCGGCCGCGCATTCGTTCCGTCACCGTGGTCCTCCCTGCGAACCTTCTTCTCAGGCTCGCATCAATACAATGTCAACAGTTCGGATCCAAACGAGATGGCGCCTTGCCACCCCCTACAATCGCGTAGTAGTGGGCGGTAACGGTTTATAATATCTTAACCCACTGCTCTGTTCCGCCATCGCTCCTAACGGGCAGTGTATTCGACTACTTGTTGTACATAAACAAAAATTTCAGCTCTCTATCTCATTTCTATCGGAAGTTCTTTGATTTTGTCTCCGAATTCGACGAAAGGTCCCACTGTGCGCTGTCGACCCATATTTCAGAATGTCTACAGAATTTTATGGACCCGAAATAACAAACAATTCAAACCTAACAGCTGTTTGTAGTTACTGGAGTGTTTCACATCTCATGTGTGCCGATATGAAATTTATACATGATGCGTACAGTTGCAAAGTATCGTAATGGACGAAATGACACTATTGGTTTCCCTAAAATGAACATTTTATTATTTACCGGTGTAACTGAAATAACTTTTGATATCATTTATTATAGGTTGTGAAAGGGAAGTTCTGTCGCATTTTGAATAAGCAAGTAAGTTTGCTTGTTACCTGAATGATGGCAACAAGCTGCTACAAATAATGAAAAAAAAAACGGTATTGCAAAGAGCAAGAATCGTAGAATACGACCATATATTTTTTCACAGTAGATCCGGTGGAAAAACTTGCAAAACAGAGAGAGAGAGAGATATGTCTTCTAGTAATTATTTAAAATCATTATTTAAGAAGAATTCACCAAGTGGCAGGAACGTTTCCTACTTCCATGATGTTGTAAAGGAGAGCTACCGATAGTTTACCAAAGCAGTTGAGAAGCCCATAAAAACCTTTTTTTTGTCCCGCGCACAACAGGCAGTCCTGACCCTCGCCGAGGGAGATGTCCCTTCCGGCACGGTTGGCCGGCAAAAAGAAAGTTCGTTGAGAAACCGTGCCGGCGTTTCCAATTCCGAGCTCCCTATCCTTAAGCATTGGTGTGCCGGTGCCGGTGCCGGTAGCCTGAAAGAACTAAACCATCCTTTATACGCTATCCTTCCTTGCGCTCGAAACGTTCATCGTCGATTAAACCACTAAATACAGTTGACATTATATGGTGTTTGGTGTCATTTGCATAAGAAAAATGCCAGAAATAATTTGGTGAACGTCCCACAAACAAATAATGGAAAATAAAGAAGTTTTATAATTGGATTAGCAGTGGTTCACACCGATACTATTCGACCGCGGGATCCGTATTTACCATACATGCTGTCCTTTTCTACGTTCGGTTTTCGTTTGTACTCTCGACGCGGTAGACGGAATCATAAAAAACATGTCTCTAATCGATATGCCTCCGTGCAGAACACAGGCCGTTGGAAAAATATCGCGACTTTACTGTAACTTTGAACAAAATCTGAAACAGTACTCGAAAAAGTGTCCGTATTCGCGTGGAATGACCCTACTGATAGTGAATCCTACAGAATCCTTAAAGAAAATCCCTCTTGTAGCCCCGCGATGCACTAAAAACTAGGACACATCTGAGGAATCCCGGACTGATGGCAACCCTAATTATGAATGATTCAGAAGTAGCAGTTCACGCCATCGCTAATTGTGACACATGCACGTCAGGGACGAAACGCGTCACGTGGCGGAAGCGTGGGGGAATAGTGTTGTAGAGTGGGGAAACAAGTCTTAACCTAGAGACTCTACCGAGACTTTAAGGTCCTTGCCCACTAGACCGTAACCTCGGCGCGGCGCGGCGGAGCGACGCGGCCAGGTACTCAGCGCGCCGGTGGTTTTGTCGCCCACTACAGTGTAGTCAGAATACATCCACGAATGCTTTCGGCCAGCTCGAGACTCCAATGAACACGTACCGAGGCCCGAGGGTCGAGCCCCGAGGCCTGAGCCCAGAACACAATAGTAGTGCAATAAACACGACCGGGCAATCCCCCGGGCCAGCTATCTCCAGGTATCTCGGCATGAAACCGCTAACAAGTGAATGCTAAACTTGCTTATTTCTCAAAATTTTCTCACGTAAGTGTAACGAGCTAGTTCGTGGCTTTCTTCCCATGAAGAAAAGTCTAAACCCGATAGAATTCGGACTGTGTCTACTGGTTTAAAGTCTCTCTCTCTCTCACACACACACACTCTCTCCCCCTCTCTCTCCATCTCCATTTATCTCCCTCCTCATACGTTATCAGTGGAAAATTAATGTGTCACTAGTTTCTTGGTTTCAGTATAGTTTTTCACGATTGCTTCGCGACAGTAAGTGAGACATCTCGTTGATATTCACTAAAATCTTAACAAGTTCATATTATAAAATTCGTGAAAAAACGCATAATAATTATGTTCGATAAATATATTTTATTGTCATTTGTAAAATTTACCAAAATTCGTATTTACATAAATTATTCATAAGACACTGTTCCGTGACAACTTGCCCCACAGCAAATGTAGGCGTATGCATCTTTTCTTTTCATTAACAACAATCGCGAGAAACTTCAACATCTGCCACCTGACTTTGTTCCGATTTCTTAAAAAAACGAAAAGATGGACAAGAGACTACAATAGGATACAAAAAAAAGAGAACCGTCTTTCATGAGCATCAAGAAAGGATTATGGCAAAGCAGCTTCGAAATGTTTGTCCATTTAATTTTAGTTTTCAGGAACAACTTGCCCCACAACGGGGCAAAAAGCTCCGCTTCGCCCAATGACAAACAAATGACAAAATATTAGAAAACAATTTTTACCTACTTTAAATTTTCCTTTGCCGCTTTGACACTTTGAATTTTCACCACAAATGAGCATTGCTAACGCGATTTTCCAAATATTCTACATCCGATGATCAGACAAAAAAATGTTTCCAACAAAAGTTGCTCAGTATTCACTTTTCTACAAATCACCATATAAAAAATTGAAAGTAAATTATTTTTTATAAAAAACTGAAGGGGTCACCTCAATTTTTTAAATATTAACATATATTTTTTATTGCATAATATTCTCACTGGTATCGAGACGAATTCAACGATCTATAACAATATAACATTAAACGTTGAAATAACGGTGCAATAGAAAGTGCTGCTGAGTGCTGCTGCGTGTATATCCTCGCCGAGGCATTCCCTTTTGTCGCCGAGTGCAGGCGCGCGCCGTTGCACAGTGGTCCCGGAGCCCGCTTTTTGTGGCCAAAACTATTGTAGCGTTATTTCAAGGTTTAATGTTATATTATTATAGGTCGTTGGATTCGTCTTGATACCAGTTAGAATATTATGAAGTAAACAATATATGTTAATACTTACAAAATGGAGGTAATCTTCATTTTTTTATAAAAAAAATTTTTTCTTTAATCTTTTATATTGAAGTTTGTAGAAAAGTGAATACTGATCTAGTTTTGTTCAAAACATTTTTTTCATATCATCGGAAATATTTGAGAAATTGTGTTAACAATGCTCACAGTGCATACTACGGTCCAGAAATCGCGAAAAAATATCCAAGATTTAATTCTTCATAAGAATTATCGGAAATCTAGTATTGAGGGGTTTTGGGGATCTCTGATTACGAATCTGACATTAAAACTTCAAAATTCAAAATTCAAAATTCAAAATGGCGGATTCAATATGGCATACTAATACCTAATAATTTTTGCTAGATTTGCATTATATACAAAGCTATTTATTTTCGAATGTGATTAATTTACGTGTGTAAGTATTAAATGCGTGACGCGTCCAGAACGTAGCATTAGAGCGCGTACTTCGAACGTCTGCTTGTTAAAATAGATGTAGAATTATAAACGGCAGGAACCGGCAGCTAAAATTTACATGTGTATATGTTGAATGTCTAAGCTTTCAGAAAAACCAAGTCTGAATGCTAACGTTTTTAAACGATTTTTTTTAACCCTACCTAAAGTTTACATTGCACTTAAATTTATATCCTTAGTATATTGATTGAAACATGTTTATATTGCCATTAAATATCTGAAATATAGCTACTCATGTTACGTCCCGGAGTCTGGCTTACGCGAAATTATCGTTCGGCGACCCATTCCCCTTACTGGACGATCAAATGCGATACAACCTTTTGTCCGCGCGGCACGTACGTCCAGCGTCTGACTGGGAACCACGACTTTCGCGGACACGCGGATACTACTTAACGCTTACAGGTAGTAGATTCGCCCGAAGCGGCGGACGAGAGCTAGACAATTCGGACGGCGCGAATCTTCGCAGGGAAATGTTTCACGACTTATCGGACAATCGGATGAGAACTGCTCTCGTTGCTCGTTGACGGCTGCAATCGAATCGGCTGGGCCGCTGTAGGGAAAACGATGATCCACACTCGTTCTGGGAAGATCACGTAGCTGCTGGTCCTCGGCTGACGGGAACACCTCGTGGCTGCTGTCCTCCGTTTCGCGTCCGTTGACGCGCGCGAGCTTCCGCGATTGATAATGACGACCGGCGCGGCGCAGCGTGTGATACTCGTGTTAGAGAATGCGTCGAACTGATATATTGAAAGAAAGAGAGGCTTCTGCGTTTCCTGTTGAAACCAGAGGAATGCACCGAGCCTGGGTAAGCTCAGACGTGCGAGTTGGAAACGCAGAAACAGGTAGAACGTGAATCGAAAGGAGAGTATCACAACCGCGAGGATGTAAGGAGGTGAACTAAGCGAGACTCACTTATTAAATTAATACTGGGATTATATTTGTAACGTACGAATTAAGATTACAATAAATTAGAAGCACGTAAGAAGGCGGATGAGAACGAGGACTCGTCGGAGTCCTGACCGGGACATCCAGGAGGCGACGAGCCTCGCTGGAGTCTTGACGAGAGTGTCAGACTGACTGTCTGAATCGAACTGAACAACTGAACTGAACTCGTTTTGGGATCGGAGGGTCGAATTTATAGGTGTCTTATGGTCTACGCTATGTGTCGGATGTTATGAGATGTGCGATTAATGATTACGGGGAATGCTACGTGATACGGCTACGGGGAATACATTAAGATATGATTATTATACAAGGGTTAAGATAAGAATGAAGGTATGGTATGACGTGAGAATAGGATGTGGTGATCGGAGTGGAGTATGATTACTTATATCTAACGAATATTATTAATAATTACTGTTACAATATCCTACTCTTATTAACTATGCTTATAACCTATGGCAACACGTCGGCAGACGTGACACTCACACATACGAAAATATAGTACAAATTTTCATTTCAGCATTGTGTAAGGAATAATTAAACTATTTAGTTGTTCCTCCAATTTCATAATTTTGAACTTCAAATGCTATATCTGCTCGGAAAGTTATCCGAAAGACCTAATATATTGAATTTCGAGGTTTCAAAGTGTTCTTGTTTGAGAGAAAAAAAATTTTGTTGAAATTCGAAAGTCGAAAAATTGAATTTTGGCCACAGAAAGCGGGCTCCGGGACTGCAACTGTGCGTTGCAGGTACAGTGGCCGCACTCCCATTGAAATACACAGGAGGCAATGCAACACGGCGCGTCGCTCCGCTCCGCCTGCCGACGGTACAGTCTAGTGGGCGCAAATTTTCCAGGGCGCTACCGGGCGCTGCGACGCTGTGCCGCTCAGGTATACTGGACGCACCCCCATTGTACTACATAGGAGGCAATGCCAAACAGCGTGCCGCTCCACCGCGCCGCGCCGAGGTTACGGTCTAGTGGGCAAGGACCTTTAATTGCCCGAGCGCGATTGGCGTGCACGTTCGGATCTCTATGAACGGCGACTTTTGCATTAACTTATGCAGCGCAAACTAGATCTCGGAGCTTTGAAGCGTAATTAAAAGCGATTGAAAAAGTGAGCGACTTCAAAGTCACGTCAATGGATTAAAAGCTTCCGCGTTCCGAACAAATCTGTCTCGCTGCGGGTTTTTCACGTTGATTGGAGCATACAATGTTAACACGAACTGGCCCGATCGTCGCAGATTGAATTCTACTAGGTTGAGACGTACGGACGTTCTAATTCCGAGAGTTTCATTGTAATAATTTCAAATGTGTATGAAATCCGCAATTTAGAAGAAAACTCTTTTGACTAAATATGCCTTAGTGATGGACAATAACACTGTAAAGTGGGTTATGTCAAAAACAAAAACACAACGGGGCATGGAGACAAACATCTGCATATAATAAAAATTCCACAATTCCTGTGCACCAACCCAATACAAAAATAAAAAAGTCCAGGAAAGAAAAATGTGTAGACAAGGAAAGCGTATAGGGAAGTATCCAGAGGAAGAAAGAGTCTAGATAAGGTGTGGGGGAGGATCGAGGGAAGGAAATAGTCTAGGATAGGATCTAGGGAGGGAAAGAGTCTAACTAAGAATTCAGGGGAGGACAGAGTCTTGAAAAGGTGTGGGGGAGGATCTAGGGAAGGAAATAGTCTAGGATAGGATCTAGGGAAGAAAAGAGTCTAACTAAGGATATAGGGAAGAACCTAGGGAACGAAAAGGTGTAGAGGAGGATCTAGGAAAGGAAATAGTCTAGATAGGCAAAGAACATGTGTGGAGGAGAGCCAGAGCCGAGTCCGATAGAAATGCGGGTAGCGGGGTCTAGGACCTCAACGAGTCGGGCATTCGGCTGAGTAGAGGGGCTGTCCATTGACCGTCCCGGGTTTGGTTTAGGTTTTAGTGCGTATGCCGACCCCGTCCATCCGAGCGGTGAGCCCCACACTACCCCCCCCTCCCCCCGCCATCATCTAGGGGGTGTACGTAATTGTATTTCTCCCACATCCGTAAAAAAAAGGAAAGGAAATAGTCTAGGATAGGATCTAGGGAAGGAAAGAGTCTAACTAAGGGTATAGGGAAGGATCTAGGGAACGAAAGAGTCTTGGATATGTTATAGGAAAGGAAAGAATATGGAGAAAGGTATAGGGTAAAATCTAGGGAAGGGTTTAGAGCAGGGGTGGCCAACCTGTGACGCATTCGTCTAACGTGGCGCATTGGATGATTACACTGTCCAACACCAAGTTCCCAATATACTGTTGGGTCCTTCTTATAGAGTTTTTTGCACTGATTCCGAATCTGTCCTTAATTTTTCTCCTATACGCACAGTTTTTGAGGAACACGGCTTTGAAAAAAAACGTATTTTTCAACTTTGAACAAATATTGTGATGTTATTATAAAAGATATTGAATTGTTCTTTACAGCAAAAGATTCTTTAGACTTTCCCGAATCCAGTGATATACAATATTAATACATTATGATTGTTTAAACATGTTTAAACAATCATTAAAGACGGAGAGACACCACTTTTGCACCAATTTTTGAGAATATTTTTCTATTTATCTCAAAAAATAAGGGTCGAGCGGAAACCACCCTATTAAGTTTGAAACGTCGACGTTTTTTTCGAACCAGAAAGCAAAATATCTTCGCCCGACATGAGTTGTCGCCAGTGGCGCTCACCACTAGAACAGTCGTTCACCGCTCCGTATCCCGTCCCGAGCGCCACTGGCGGCAACTTATGTCGGGCGAAGATATTTTGCTTTCTGGTTCGAAAAAAACGTCGACGTTCCAAACTTAATAGGGTGGTTTCTCAAGATAAAAGTCTGCTCTATCGCGTGGTATAGTTCGATTTTCCGCTGGACCCTTATTTTTTGAGATAGATTCAAAAATAATGTCAAAAATTGGTGCAAAAGTGGTGTCTCTCCGTCTTTAATGATTGTTTAAACATGTTTAAACAATCATAATGTATTAATCTTATATATCAATGGATTCGGGAAAGTCCAAAGAATCTTTTGCTGTAAAGAACAATTCAATATCTTTTATAATAACATCACAATATTTGTTCAAAGTTGAAAAATACGTTTTTTTTCAAAGCCATGTTCCTCAAAAACTGTGCGTATAGGAGAAAAATTAAGGACAGATTCGGAATCAGCGCAAAAAACTCTATAAGAAGGACCCAACAGTATATTGGGAACATAAAAAAAGTTGAAATTTGTTGGACAGTGTTACAGGTGGCGCATTCTATCTTTGCGTCTACTTATTCTTTTGAAGTAGGCGCCACAAACTGAATCCATCTTCATATTTTCAGTGCTTTCACTTGAATTCATAGAGCCTAGGTACTTACTGGTCAGTTAGTCGCAATTTTTTGACAGTTTACAATGTAGGATGTCATCCAAGCAAAGCCTGTCATCCAAGAGATCATTTATCACTATTGTATAATAGATCGGTGCTCTGATAAACGTGTGAGCTTCCGTAATGAAATTAATTTTTAGCAACGTCAGTATTTCAGGGCGCCCGGTCTGACAAAGAATCTTCGGGAAGATTTTCAGTCGAACTTACGAGCTGCGAACCTCCGGACGGTGATAAGGTTCCATGAAATAATGGTATCCCGAAGGATGATCTGCGGCAGGCAAGCGTGAAGCGGTTAAAGAAAATGCGCGTCCCTAATCGATGAAATTAATTTGACGGCGGTTATAAACGGGCTTGAATATCGTTCCGACACGCTTCAGAAAATTACGCATTCCCCCCACGCCGCAGAATGTGCACGGTATACGGTGCACCGTAAATTCTCCCCTTGCTGCGTGCAACCTCCGCTGCACCTTAGATTAAACGCTCGAATTACTTTGGAATTATATTTACCCGTGAGTAATACGGCCCGATATCGACGCTGTCGATTCGCTAATCTGATTTCCACAGCCTGTCGTCCATACGATCCTGCTCGAATCTTCACTATCCAGCCAGATTTAACCTTCTATCTGTGTGTGGGGTGTAAATGAACCCCAGGCTGACAAAAACGAAAATATACAGTTGACGAATGGAAAATTCAGAAAAATTTTCTTGGATTGCTATCTGATTGTGAGATGTTTTAAAATTTTTTGTATTCTATGCTTATCTTTCAAAGATCAATAAATGTTCACAAATGCTTATGCGGACAAATTTTTTCTTTACGTTCTCCTCCAAAAATGTATGAGGTCCAATTACCCTCCTGTATACGGTGAACCCTTCGTTTTCCTTCTGTATGATGCATATATTGTATTATGTTAGAGCTGTTGCTGTAATCCGTTGGTGATTCAGACTTTTTGATATTTTCTATAACCATCTTCAAATTCCAGAAAATAAATGGTAAAGCATGAAAGTGTATCGTGTCTAAAAATTTGACCGTGTATAATCCATTTTAAAATATTCTTAGAGTCAGTATGATTTACCGGTGTCATCCTCGGAGGGTTAACATTAGGAGTGCACAGAGAGAAGGTCAAATTCTTCTTAGATTCGATCGAGTTCACGGAAGTTTCACTTCACAAAATCTTTTACGATCTACTTGTAAACTATTGTACCAGTCAATGACGTAATCACGATGACGCGAGTGGTCTTGCCAACGAAATTAATCGATACAACGTAAGATAACGTTGAAAGAAAATTTGCGCAATTTGTTGGGCAATAGACATTGTTGCGCAATTTGTTGCGCAACATGCTTGATAGTGAGTAATCCCCAAAGCTTCGGCCCACAGCACGGCTGCCGACCACTCGGAAACTGGAACGCACAGACTGTGAAAGTATTCGGGGGATGATTGTTTGTTACATCGTTGACGACGCACGAAAATTGGATAGGAAGCTCTCGTCCTAAGTGGCGCGGGTACTTTCGGATCTCCGATATCTGTCCCGGAGAATCTTCTCAGGGACTAATCATTAAAAGTTTCCCGGCGACCCCAAACAATGTTCTCCGACCCTGCCCGAGAGATACGGAACGCGACGGACCCGAGTAACTTCCAAGGTTCTTGCGGACGGAGGACGCTTAAAAGTCACCGAAAGTTCTGCGTAATTCTTATCGTCCTGGATGATCTTTTTCTCGAGAACAGGAATATCAGTTTATTAAAATGACTGGCGGATCGTCGGAGTTCCGCAATCTCCGCGATTCCCGGTGTGTTGTTCCGCGATTCGTCAAATCGCTCGCCGGAGCGTCGCAGCGCGGGGAGCAAATTGTAAATTTTCCCACGAAACCTCTGTCCAATGCAGCCGCAGGCTCTAAAGCCATTCGCCGACTCGAAGTTTTCCGGTAACGTCACGAAACTCGACCGAGTTTCCGCCGGAAAAGCCGCTCGACTCGCGGCTAGTCTGCGTGTTTAGTCAAGATTACGACTTCCCCGGGCTAGATCGAAATTAGCCGTGATTAATTCCCGCCTACCAGCCATTTTACGTCCAACCGTCTATTTACTGCCGCGCCTCTACGATTTTTGGGAAATTTATAGCCCCTCGCAAACCTACTTGTACCATGCTCCATTATTCAAGTGAAAACTTCTTTAAGCGCACCGCGTACACAATTGCTGGACAGTGAATGAGTCTAATCCGTCACGTTCCAACGTGAAACGCTATAATGGCCATTCTAGGTGGCAAAAAACGATATCAACGTATCTGGCGTATCTTGCGTATTCTGCGCTACACATATACTGTGTACTTTAAAACAGGCGCTAACTTTTTAAATATTGTACTATACGATTTGAACTTGCAATTTTTCATGATTTTCGGCCTATAACTGCTATTTTTACCACATTTGATCGTTTTTAATTCGTAAACCAATTCCAATGAAATTTTCAGAACGCATACAGGGTGGGGCACTATATACGGGTCACCTGAATAACTCGCTTGCTTTTGAAGATAAAAGAAAATGCATTAGACCAAACTTACTCGATATCGAGGCGCTCGTAATCTGATATCATTAATTTTTTTATAGGTGGAGACGTCAAGAAGATACGAAGGTCAACTTCATCTTTTTAAATGCAATGATCTGCAACTTTCTGACATGACTTTTTTCCACTTATTATAAAATGGCCATTCGGTACATTGTGGGCCGTGCTGGAAGCGTGAGGAATAGCGTCGTAGAAGGGGAAGGTACAAGTGGGGAGACTTAATCTGGCGACTGTGGCCGTGACGAGGTAAGAGTTTCGAAGATTTCGTGAACTCATCGCGGATTCGCAGGTGTACGTTTGTAGTAATAGTAAAAAGCCGCTGACTCGGCGTATCTCATTGACCAGCGCACGTGTTGAGACCGTGGGTGGTGTAGATCTTGAACCAAAGCAAACAGAAGACCCGACCAACCGATCGAACGAAACAAACACAGTGAACGAATCAGGAAAAAGTTCCGTTCGAGCTTCGAGCGTCAATAACTCGGGAATTGGTTATTACACCGACAGGAAACAAAGCTTGCTACGAAGAGAAATCGTCCGTGCTTTGAAAAGTTGAAAATAACAGCATGTTAAAATATTTCGTGACCGCGGTGGAAAGCTTCGAAGCCCTTTTAAAAATGTTCGCGTCGTATTTCCCCGGACGTCTCTTTCAATTTCATGTGAATGTGAATTTATATGCGCGAACACATGAATTCCTCGGCTCGTACTGTCAGGAAGATATTGCTTTTCCATTTTCATTCGATTTAGCAAGAGTTTCCCGGGACTCGGGCGCACTTTAACGCGCCGAGTTCCCTGCGAACCGGCGAATTCAATGACGGTGCCTTGGAGAGTCACGTAATCGAATTACGAGCAACTTTGTTAACCCGTGGATTTGATTCCGAGGGAAATAGTATGCAATAGCGGACCCGGTTAAACGAGCTTACAAACCAGGAACGAAAGTCAAAGCCTGGTGTCAAATAAACGGTGTTTTCTCGAATCTTTGGTCCAGCCGCGGTCGGCGCGGCGAGCTACTTTACGCTCGAGTTATCATCCAGCGTCTACAAACGGAATCGCGAACCACTTCATCGTCGAACTTTTTCGGAACTGCGGATTTTTAGGCAAAGTCGAGGCAGTGCGAACAGTTATTTTCGTCGAAATTACATAAATCCTCAACTGATACTTTTCCGAAGTTGTTCAAAAAATGCTGGGACATTCGAGAATGTGTAAACAGGTGGGAGAAAATGTAAGGGGTAGTTCTCTATGACAATGTAAGACAAAAATGAAGAATAAAAATGTGGCGGCTAACTTCCTACAGTCGCACAGTGGTCCGGATCGAAGAAGTTGGTGTCATTTAGCGAAAAAGTCAACTTTCTCATATCGATTTCTAACAAATTTGTATAGCTTCCTAAATGTCTATCAACCTTGAAAATGAAAAAATTAATGCGGTTTACAAAGAATTGTAATTAGGACGAATACTTAAAGCGTAGACATTTAGAGACAATACTTTTCACCAAGAAAATTGCCTCACTTCTTCGAGGTAATATATATATTACAGGGTGTCCCACCCGATTTCGACTCTTGATTTTCTCGCTATTGTTACTCGTAGCAAAAAATGTTTCAACAGAGGCTCGAACGGTATCGAGTGGAGCATATTTTGATGTTGTGAGTTTTTTCGTGAGTATACGCGTAAAGGTCATATAAAGGTTAACTTGGTTTTTTTAAATGGAATGAGGTATTTTTTAATACATCGATCAATGTAGCTGGACATTCGTTATAAAAAGGTACAAACGTATGACGAAAAGTTAGTAGTTCAGGAGATATTTCAATTTAAATAACTCTAAACTACCATTACTGTCGTACTAAGACGTTACACAAGTCAGTAAACACTAACTACATCTGCAATGCGATGTTACATTTGTAACGCGAAACCGACCGAGATGAATGACTTGCAAGTCATAAATTCTAAATTATGTAACAGCAATAATTATTGTTTTGGTATCTCAACACTTCATGCCTGGATACGTTGCTTCGAATGCTTGTTACATATATCATACAACCTACCCTTCAAGAAATGGATAGCAAAAACACCAGACATGAAGAAAATACGAAAAGAAAGAAAAGAATATATTCAGAAAGAATTTAAGGAGAAGACAGGGTTGCTGGTTGACTATGTCAAACAAGGTTGGGGTTCGTCCAATGACGGAAATACTGCTAGACGATTTTTCCAAAAAGAAGCAGTCTCGGCCGAAATCACAGGAATAGATATAGATTGAATTAAAAGGTTCCATGTAATATTGCAAGTCATTTCCTTCCCTTACGAAATAGATTGTGAAAAATTTGGAAGGTACACACAGACCACAGCGAAATATTTAGTCACTCACTATGGCTGGTATTTTATGCCAGCCTCTGTTCATAAAATACTTATGCATGGCCAAGAAATTGTTAAGCACGCATTGTTTCCCATCGGTCAGCTCTCTGAAGAAGCACAGGAAACCAGACATAAAGATTTTAAACAATTTAGAATGAAAAATACAAAGAAAATGTCAAGATTATGCACGAATAAGGATACATTATTGAGATTATTGTTAACATCTGACCCGTACATGTCACAATTAAGAATAACATGTAAAAGAGATCCTAAAATACTGAATCCTGAGGCAGTAGAATTATTAATTAACTAATGCAATCTATCATCATAGATCATCACGAAAAACAAATTATGGTATGTTTATTTTATTAGCTTACTTTTTTGTTTGTGTTAATATTGACTGAATATAATGTTAGTACTATTTTAGTCGCAGTATGTATTTAATATATTTCTTTTTTTTTTAGAAAGGAAAGCATTCTTCTATGTGTTCAAGATTAAGACCAACACTCAAAATTATTGTTCATAACAAGTAAAAAAAGGTTGAAAAACTATATTGGAACAAATCATTTTTTAATAAAAAATATCAATGAAAAGTTAGTAAAAATTATTGTTTAACAAATGCAAAAAATATTTAATTATCTTTAGGTAAGAATTACTATTTTTTAATATTTTTGGTGAAAATTTCATTGCGATATCTCTAATAGTTCAAAAGTTATAACAAAATGACACCAACTTCTTCGATCCGGACCACTGTAAGTCGCCACAAGACGGACAGATAGTCAAAGACCTTTCCCGCTACTACTGCTAGTAGTAGTACATAGTAGTAGTAGTATTACTGCCGGGGAGGGGCGGCTCGGCCTATGACTGAGCAGTGTGGCTAGATTGAGGTTGAAACGAACCTCATTCCCTCTACTCCTTATCCCCTTCCACTATCCTATTCCACCACCATGAGCACACTCCAACGTCCCCCACTAAGGCCGTAGACTGGTCGCGTAGTCGTGCAACGTGTCACATATTACTCTGGTCATCAGTGAGGGGGTACTTGTATTGCCCTCGATTCCTTTTCGATTACCCCTGTCTGGACAGACTGTGACTGACAATGAGTCTACCGCGCCAACCGCGCCGAAAGTACAAAGGAAGCCGAACTTACAAGGAGAAGGCACGGATTGTCCCTCACGGATTTAGTTGAGATTTTACAGAGTTATAGATCTCGGTCCCCTGATTACTAAAATACCCCATTATAGGGGCAGAAACTCAATAGTTTTCGAGATATTTGCAATTAAAGTATGATAACAGTAAAATCCTTAACGGTGCCGGCGCAGCCGTGCAAGAGTGTGGTGGCACACACATACATTGCTAAATCTGCATATACGTATATGGAATTACAAGGTTTCTTTGTACACAAAATGACGCTTTATTATTGCAATGAGGAGTTCAGAAACGGTCAATTGTGATTCCTAAGAGTCCAATAATTATGGGTGCGGTGCCCAAAATGCATATTTTTAGGTTACCGAGTAATAATTTGCAATATTCGGCAGATACCGCCTGTCACGAGGCATCCGAAGCAAGCATGATATCACAAGATGGCTGCCACTGACAGAATTTCGTAAATATTGTGCGATTTATCGTTCGAATAAAAAAAATCGCACCGCACCGATATAGGCAGGACATGTACAAAGGCGGTGGTGTGTATTTTTAGTTGATTAATTAATTATTTAAACACGAAAAATGGGTAGGAAAAAATACAGCACCTCGAGGTTTCGAAATTTTGCACTAGTAGGCACCACTGTCTCTTTCGGACTCTTTCCTAAACTGCATGTTACATTTTATAACAGAATACGGCTGATAATGCAGGTCGATATTATATTGTCCATCGATAATACAGTTCCATCGTTCATGCAAACACTAAATTTATTGATCGCAAACACTAGCTAGTACGCGAAGTTGCTATCTTCTGACGGATGCCTCGCGACAGACCAACACCAGTGGTGTTGGACAGGCAGTATCTGCCGAATATTATAAATTATTGCTCGATAACGTAAAAATATGCATTTTGGGCACCGCACCGATAATGATTGGACTTTTAGGAATCACAATTGACCGTTTCTGAACTCCTCATTGCGATAATAAAGCGTCATTTTGGGTACAAAAAAACCTTGTAATGTCATATACGTATATGCAGATTTAGCGATGTATGTGTGTGCCACCACACTCTTGCACGGCTGCGCCGGCACTCCTAATCAGAAATATGCCAGAAATAAGTTGGTGAAAGTCCCATAACAAAAAAAATAATGCAAAATAAAGAAGTTTTGTAATTGGATTAGTAGTGATTCACACCAACATACCCGAGCCGAGATCAGATTACGCGGCATGTTTACACCGCTCGGAGACCGAGGCAGCTCGCTCCGAAAAATAATTCGGAGTGCAAAGGGTTAATATCTAGAAGATTGTACGTACAATAAAATTAACATATAGCATTTCACTTTAAACCAAACTATCGGAACAAGCTGAGCAGAGAAGTTCACCGATATCGCACCAGCGCAACGCGACGCAACGTTTTAAAAGGGTATGAATAGAACAAAATGAAGAAGTAGGTATAATAACGATTACGATCGTTTTAAAAAGTCTGGTGGCACCGATGGCCGAGCATCGAACTTTAATAACGGAACAAAACGAAATGCAGATACGGTGAAATGGCTAATTGACCGCGCGGCTTAATTGGACGGAATTGAATGCGATAAAAATTCTAGGCAAACCACTCTAGTGGTGATCGCATTATTTGTAGCCGAATGTCTAAATTAACGGTGAACAGCGGCGTGTTTGCCCGTGTTGTTTCCCGGTAAGCATCGCGGATTCATTAATTCGTAGACATTAAAATACCCGCGAACAGTCCGCTTGTGAAAGGGCCAATTGAACCCGCCTAATCGGTCGGAAAATATCGGGGGCGTAATCCCGCGGGCCAGATTTGATTAATCCCGTCGATTCGAACGCATCGTTTCGGGCAAACGCGTGCAATTACACGTGTGTCTCGTGAGCGATGCCGGCGGTCAGGCCAAACAAAACTGTCCGCGTTTCCGGTGGTCTGCCAACCGACCCGGATCCTATTGAATTGATACGAAGTCGAATTAGGCTGATTAATATCACACGTCAGGTGTTCCCGATGCGACGGCAGTGCTCGCGTCAACTAAACCGCCACGCCAACAATTTCTTTTTCATCCAATCTTCACGTTCCGTTCAGGGAAATTCGACGATTACAGGTTTTTGTACTGCAAATTCACCCTTTCGTCAATAAAATACGCCCTGCTGCAAATCAAGTTTTCCTACAGATTCGCTTTTGTTGAAACAAGACTCAAATTCAGGAATGTCGGAGTGTCGCCTGAACTGCTAAAGGATGTTCCAACAAAAGTGGAATATTGAAATCTCTATTGTATACAGGGTGTCTCACCCGATTTTGACATTTTGATTTTCTCGCTATTGTTACTCGTAGAAAAAAATTTTCCAGCATAGGCTTGAATGGTATCGAGTGGAGCATATTTTGATGTTACATATTAGTTTTTTTTGTGAGTGGACGCGTAAAGGTCATATAAAGGTTAACTTTTTTTTTTAAATGGAATGAGGTATTTTTGAATACATCAATCGATGCAGCTGGATATTCGTTATAAAAAAGTACTAACCTATGTATGTCGAAAAGTTAGTATTTCAGGAGATATTTCAATTTAAATAACTCTAAAATACCATTGTGGTCGTACTAAGACGTTACATAAGTAAACGCTAACGTCTTAGTACGAACGCAATGGTATTTTAGAGTTATTTAAATTGAAATATCTCCTGAAATACTAACTTTTCGACATACATAGGTTAGTTCTTTTTTATAACGAATGTCCAGCTGCATCGATTGTTGTATTCAAAAATACCTCATTCCATTTAAAAAAAAAGTTAACCTTTATATGACCTTTACGCGTCCACTCACAAAAAAAACTAATATGTAACATCAAAATATGCTCCACTCGATACCATTCAAGCCTATGCTGGAAAACTTTTTGCTACGAGTAACAATAGCGAGAAAATCAAAATGTCAAAATCGGGTGAGACACCCTGTATTGTATATGTATAATAAAATCGTGTCTGTCTGTATGTCTGTTTGTAACGGCATCATTTGAGAACGGTTGAACGTAGAAAGCTGGGGTTTGGACCGTTGGACGCGACGTTTCTTCGACAAGGTTTAAGAGCAAAGATCATTCGAAAAAGTCCATCGGTTCAAAAGTTGTGACGTCATTACCACTTTTTCGCCCTTTTTTGGGCACGTTTCTGCTTATAACTTGTGATCGAATGGACTTTTTCGAATGCGGTTTGCTCTAAAACCTTCCAGAGACAGAGGCGAAGATAGAGAGAGTCAGAGAGAGAGAGCGAGAGAGAGGGGGGGGAGAGGGAGAGAGGGAGATAGGGAGAGAGGGTGAGAGGGAGAGAGGGAGAGAGGGAAAGAGGGAGAGAGCAACGCGAAAAGCGAAATGGAATTGAACGAAATAGATTATCACAAACACGTTCAGCACGTACAGCCTTTAAAAAATACTGTGCCACAGCAACGCGTGGCGGGGGAAAACTAGTGTTAAATAAAATACAGTTTTTTTTATTTAGTACCGAAATTTTGAATTAATTATACACAGTAGGTATGTATGTGGGAATTATGTATGGAACAACACATCTGATAAATGCCCTCCTCGGCTTTGCTGGCACATTTGCGATCTTTTCACGAAATCTTCAATCACATTTTGGCATAATTGTGGCTGCATCTCAAGGATACAGCGTCTAATCTCCTTCTTCGAGGCTTGGGAGACCGTGGGCTTGTTCACATAAACTTTTAACTTCAAAAAACCCCAGAGAAATAAATCCAAAGACATTGAGGGGTTAGACTCGTTTCCAGGATTGCAAGGGTGCGGTATGCACCTTCTCACTTCTCGATAACGCAAAAATGGGGTTTTTCAGTAGTCAAAAGCGCTAGATAAAATATCAATCTAGGCTGCAGGCGCCCTCAGAAGTTCTATGTTTACGTTTACGAGGCGTAATTTGCATTATTTGGCAATTATTGGCAACAAATTATTGTTGGCAACTAAATTCGCGATCTTTTGTTTCGTTATTCTTTTATTGTACCATCATAATTTCATTCAGTGACCATTCCTTTTGAACTGTGTATAATTGCAAAGCTCTAAATTTTGCGATTAATTTGATATAAAATACTGGTGCTTAAAAATATATACAAGGTGAGTCTCGTAACGTGACGATCTCAAATAACTCGTAAGTTGTTTGTTGTACAAAAAAAATGTTCAAACAAATGTTGCATGGTTCCTAGGAGGACATACAGTGCTGCAATAATATTTTTGTTACTTCGATTTGTTATCAAGATATGAAGGTCACCTTCAGTTTTTTAAATTGAATGCCTAATATTTTTTCTCGAACTCGGATGAAGCACAAAATTTTGCGTGTGTGGAGGCATAGAGGATATTTCAAGGTCACAATGAGTCTTTTAAAAACCTCTAACGGGCTGTAGCTCCGTTAATTTGCAAAATTCCAGTCCAATTCTTTGAGAACAAAATTTTCGAGATGTTAAGCAGTTTATTTAAATATATGCTATAAGTAGCATATACAGGGAGGGGCAAAAACTATGGCCACTTTGAATATTCCCGTTATTTGTAATAATATGAAAAAATGTTATATAAAAAACTTACACCGTATAGAGGGGGGCGTAGTGTGACACAAACATTTTCTGCGTGGAGGCATAGAGGATATTTCAATGTCACCTTGATATTTTTAAATAGAATGTCCTTTTTTTATACCATAGTATATTCTACACCTAATAGTTAGCGAGATATTATCCAAAGAAGAAAGAAAATTGTTTCGATAATATTTCGTTAACTATTAGATTTAGGACATATGGAGGTCAATACTTTTTTATGCAGAATTTTGTGCATCATCCGAGTTCGGGAAAAAATATTGGGCATTCAATTTAAAAAACTGAAGGTGACCTTCATATCTTGATAAAAAATCGAAGTAACAAAAATCAGATGGCAGCACTGTATGTCCCCCTAGGAACCATGCAATATTCGTTTGAACATTTTTTTTGTACAACAAATAACTTAAGAGTTATTTGAGATCGTCACGTTACGAGACTCACCCTCTATACATAAATGACTTTGTTTGAAAAAATGTGGAGGTCACGAACTTAGTTGCCAACCTAATATTATCATAAAGCTGCGACAGCTACATGCTGCAGAATAATGCAAATTACTCCTCGAAAACGTAAAAATAGAACTTTTGAGGGCGATCGCAACCTAGATTGATATTTTATCTAGCGCTTTTGACTACTGAAAAACCTTGCGTTATCGAGAAATAAAATGGCGCATCCCACACCTTTGCAAACCTGGAAACGGGTCTCCCCCTTAACTGACAATGAGTGACTCTTCGATCATGGCAGACATTTCGCCAGAATTAAATAATTTGAGGTACTAACCGAAGTTCAAATTGTCCGAATAAAGTGGTGGGAAGACAGTTTGCAGAAAATATGACCATTCACAATGGTGGAACATATTATCAGAGAGGATATGCAAATTAATCGCGAAAATCGAGCAAGCGGTTGCGCAGTTTTCCGGGGCATTTGTACGTTCACGAACTAGAACGGTTATTATTTCGCGTTTCAATCACTGCTCGCGATACGACGGTCTTCGTGGCTTGATATCTGCCCCATCCCACCGGCGAAAAGTTGCCCCTATTCATCGCGAAATCAGTTGTCTGAACTCCGGCCCCGCGTACACAAGAACCGTCCTTTATTTATGCTAACTTATGCGAATCGATTTGCATACGCGCTCAACGTTGAGGTTCCACCCGATTTTCGGAGAAAGCGCCTCGGGTTCACCCACGTATATCGGTCTCCCCCTCACCCCTCTCTCTCTCTCTCTCTCTCTCTCTCTCTCTGCATTCCTCTCTCTTCCCAAGGATTTGATATTAAAGTCTCCGCAGCATCCGATCTAGCCGAGCCCATTTCGCAACGCGCGGTACCGTTGTTTTGTTATTGTTATCGTCGACCACGGCCGCGAATAAATTATATTTCTGTAAACGAAGCCGGGAAATCCGGCGCCAAAGGCACTGAAACATGAGATAATTCCAACGGCAATCTGGAATTCTGGGCGGTGGGAGGCCTGAGGGGTGAGTTTCGTTATATGTCTGCTAGTTATTAGAAAATGAGCATTCCAGTATACATTGTAGAAAATACTTAGTATAGTAGACGAGACTACACCGGAATACACAATCATAAACTAGAATATACTACAGTGTGTCAGACTACACCAGAATATGCTAGAATATACTAGATTATACTAGAATATACTAGAATATACCAGAGTATACTAGAATATACCAGAATATACCAGAATATACTAGAATATACCAGAAGATTCTAGAATATACCAGAATATACTAGAATATACTAGAATATACCAGAATATACTAGAATATATTAGAATATACCAGAATGTATACTAGAATATATTAAAATATACAGGAATACAGGGTGTCCCAAAATTCCTTCAACAGCCGGAAATGGGAGGTTCCCTGACGTCATTTGAAGCGACATTTTCCGTAGCAAAAATGTTATCCGCGGCTTTGTTTAGGAGTTATTAACGAAAAACATGGACCAATCAGACTTAACCTAATCTAGACGCGAGTTGACACAGTCGGCCCGCCGCACAGTGGGCTGGATCGAGAAATTTAGTGACATCTTGTTATTACTCTTGAACCATAAGAGATATTGGGATGAAATTTGCACTAAAATTCATTAAAAAAATAGTCAATTTTAACTGTAAACAAATAAAATTTTTTCTATTTTGTTAAACAATAATTGTTAATTAATTTTCATTGATTTTTTAAATTAAAATAAAATTGTTTAAGTATAATCTTCCAAACTATTTTTTACTTACTAAATATGTATTTTATATTTATATTTCATATTAAACACTGTAACAAAATCTCTATTATATGTATAGTGATGATAAAATCTTACCATTTGATTTTTAAAATTGTAAATTAAGTTTTGCTGTCCTCATTTAAGTAACTGCATAGCTTCAGAAAATATAATAATTTTCTTTTCTTTTTATATGATTTTAATCTCATTGTTGATATGCGTCGGTCAGATGTTAATAATAGTATGTAAAGTGTGAAGTACGTTTTGATTTGTTGCTGTTCTTGAAATTTTCCGGATTTTGTAATTTTAAAAATTTATAATAATAAATAAATAAATAAATAATTATTTGCGTGCCTTGTATTCAGAGTTTGTGAACGGAGGCTGGCGTATAATACCATTTATTGTCATACCATAATATCATTTTCAGCATCTATTGCATATGGAGACGAAATTACTTGTATAGTATTGTATAAAATTTTTTAATTATTTCTATTTCAATTCCTGTGATTTGTGCATTTTCTGGATTGGAAAAGAATCGCCTTGCGGTATTGCCATCATGCCACTGAATCACATCCGTACTTAACGAAGTCAATTGTCGAAATCAAGTTAATTTTTTATTTAAACGCATTATTTTTAAAATTAACCTTAACAATTTGTAGGTATATGTGTATTTGGAATCTAAAGAGTTCCTTAGAAACATGTCTTAATATCCCGCAGACCGTGGAGTACCGATAGTGGCTACCGAACGCATGCGAAATAACGTGACATTACTAACTTTAAACGTTAATAACTCAGACAGGTAGACGGAGGTGGACGAGATTTTTACACATTATGTAAAGGAAAGTGTCCTGAACACATTGTGATTTGTCCGAACGCGGGTTCTAACGGGTACAAAAAGATATTGCTTGTTAATTGTAAAATTTTTGACATTTTTCTGTCCTACATTGAACATTAAATTTTTAATACATTGCATATAATAATTGTAACTGAAATTATAGTTTCTTAACAGAAATTAATGCTCTTTACTATAGAAAAAAAACGGGGCTGAAATCTTGAACAAGATCGTGAAAATATCGCGAAAAAGAAAGGACATTCTTCGGGTGTCAAACGTAGATTCTAAAACGTTCAACTTTAAAAGCTTGCTACAACTACAATTTTCATTTAATTTTATTAATTCTTCCATTTTTGAGGTCAGTGGACATTCGAAAGACAGTACCAACTGATTATACATCGATATGTGAAAGTTCATTTCCTGGCAAAATGTCACTAAAATCTTCGATCCAGCCCACTGTGCGCCGCACCAATTGTCTATTGGCCGACGCACAGTGCAAAACACGGACAAAAATCATTTCTGAAGCTATTTCTAAGTTTAAATTAATAAAAATGGTACAGTTTTATAGATTTTGAGGTGCTGAATTCAAATTAGTAATCAGATTTTGTTTAATTCCAAACCCATAAAAGTTATATAAGGTTTTTTAGAAACGGTTTTCTCGAACTTGGGCGTACATATTATTAATTGTTTTATTATTAATAATGGTATATTTTGAAGTTATTATATACTAAATTCTGTATAATTTACTTAATGTTAATCGCCGCACCATATCCCACAGTCATCCCAAAAGGTTGCTACAGCAGACAAAAAACGCGCACGTGTTCATTGTATATACAAAATACAAGAAATAAGAGAACACCAAAAACTATTTATTTGATTTCCATCTCAATCCAAATAATAAACAATCTTTTATTTGAAAATAAGAAATAATAATTTATTTAAATAAAAATTTTAGTTATTATTTGCAATTAAAATCACACGTTTATTTATTATTGAATTATTTATTATTTAAATTAAAATTTTCTGTATTTGGTTTCAAAAAATTTGGTATATGGTATCTTCTTCAACACAACGTGTGAAATAAGAATGAGAAACATTCATGTGGTTGGTCCATAACAATCAAAAATCAAAAAACCAACGATCAATCTCTTTTCCTTTCCGCTCTTTCTGTTTCTAAACAATTGCCAATCGGCGCTCCAACAACAATACCACAATACCAGGCATTCTTTGCCCATTATTGCCTTATTATTATCAGACTGCGAATCTTTATGCATTTATAGCAACATTGAGAAGATGAAATTCAAAATTGTTGGAAAAGTTTTCAAATTGAAGATGTCAATCTAAAAATTACTACAAAAGGCTGGTTTTCTTTTGGAAATGGCTTTCCTCTTTGAATGCCAAAAGACACTATACTGACTACCTGAACGGCGCAACCGTGCATTCTCTCGCGTCATCGTTTTTGTGAGACAATACACACATCTGCAGCTATCTGTGCCTGAAACCTTTTTAGTTTCATTGTACACATGTCTACCAATAACGTGTATAAATTTTTAATGCACCGATCGACACCGATCGGTTTATAACTCAATTTAAGTGGAAAAAAGGCTTGAAAATTACTCTTTGTTTCATCAATGTTTATAGGTGCTATATACAACAAAAACAAATAAAATCCATGCTTATTATTTTCGTCTTGAAACACGCTTTCAGTTAAGTACATGCAAAAAATCCTTACTCACACGTGTATTAAGTTATAACGTACTAAATGAAACGATATTCTAAAAAATTCAGGAGAAGCTAAGCTTATGAATTTTTATGGAACTTCAGCATTTAATTGTGGAATATAGATATGAAATTTTGGAAAATGAAATGCAGAAAATGATGCCTCATTTATCTACTAACAAGTTCATAATACATTTTTTTTTTTTATTGAAAGGCGAGTCGACAGCCGAACGGAGCGGACGTGTATAATCGCGAGTGTCATTATATCCAGTCTCTGTTTACAGTCGTGCAAGAACCTTACTAACATTAAGTGAGTGAATAAGTGAGAGTGTGTATGAACAATACAAACCCACACAAGGGGATTTCTGAGTACAGGGATCCTCCAGTAGAGTTTCATAGTGAAGAACAGCAAACAGATAAAAACCAACCGAAAATGCAATCATACGCAACAGCAGCAACGACAAACCCGTTCCCCCGAAACGATCAAGCAATAATACTAGAAGCAATTGAAGGAATACCTATCAAAGACTATTTGAATTCTGTCTCTAAAATAACTCAACCGAATCAAATTATTTCCATCTCACGAATATCAAATGGTAGAGTATGTATATATCTGGACTCTTTACAAACAGTATCACAAATAACTTCAAAATACAAAGAGCTAACAATTAACGACCACAAGATCCACCTGAGACCTCTAATAACCCCTTCTCAGAAAATCATATTATCAAACGTCTACACCTCAATACCACATGATGTCATTGAACTTGTCTTCAAACAAAATAACGTCCGTACTACCTCAAGACTGGCCTTCATCAAAACGGGCTTCAAAGAACCTGAATTTGCACATATTACTAGTTTTAGACGTTCAATCTATGTAAACTCGGAAGACGTTGCCAAGATTCCCCAATCTTTCCTAATCTCACACGATAACACGCAATACAGAATCTTTGCAAGTGCAGATAAATTAAAATGCTTTCTCTGTGGCCTCGAAGGACATATTGCCAAACAGTGTCTCAGTAATGACAACACCCAACTGAATAAGGATGAATCAAGCAACAAGGAAGACACAACACCGAAAACTGTAATCATCCCAACAAGGACAGACACCCCTAAATCTGTAAATGTCGAAGCAATAGACAAACACTACGTCGAACTGTCACCTTCTTCTAACAAGAGGCCTCTATCAACATCTGACAACAGTTCCCTACAAGGAAATAATACCGATAACTTCAATAAGCCGAAATCTCCTACCTGCAACCCTAACAAAAAAAAACCCAAACGCTCTCAATCGACGGATACTGCAATTAAAAAAGTTGGTGAAATGCTGGAACCTGCCAAAAGTATCATCGAAGACGTTACTAATAATTTCCCACTGGATTTTATTCAATTTCAAAGCTTTCTAGAAAACGTTTTCGGTGTTGAAAATACAACAGCTGTTGCCCAAGTATACACTCAAGATACACAGGCATTAGATCAAATGATTAAAAAAATATACCCGACACTAAAAGACCGTAGCATTAAGAACAGACTACACAGAATCTGCAAAAAACTAAGTAAAGATCTACCCAATGTCCACCAAGACGATCCATTCTCTATAGATAACTTGTCAACTCCTGCTTCATCTGACTTCGAATCTGATATTGATATCTCATAACCTGTCTCGCTCCATTTATTTCTTCTTTCTGGTCTGTAATTCATATTTACCTTCATATACCATGTCTGACATCATCCAGTGGAATGTCAATGGTTTTCGCCCACGCTTTGAATCCATTAAATTACTTCTCAACGATCTAAATCCCGCAGTTCTTTGTGTCCAGGAAACCAACTTTAAGAACAATAACAAGACAGAATTAACAAACTTCACGCTTTTTCACAAAAATAGAACTCAATGCTCCCATGCAAGTGGAGGCGTTGCTGTGTATGTGAAGAACAATTTCCACTGTGAAGAGATCCCACAATCAACAAACCTCGAAGCTATTGCTGTTAAGGCCTATATTCCTCATAAACTCCACATAGCCAATATATACCTACCAAATTCGCAAGACTTCACCAGCGATGATCTATCGGACCTATTGTCCCAAATACCAAAACCCTACATACTATGCGGAGATTTTAATAGCCACAACCCGTTATGGGGATCCTCGCACCTAGACCCCAGGGGAAAAGTTATCGGAAAATTCATTGAACTCAATGACTCAATACTTCTGAATACGAAAACAAATACACACTACAACCTATCTTCAAATTCCCTCTCAGCTATCGATCTTACCTTTTGTAGTGATGACATTGCTCACTTGAGTAACTGGCAAGTTTTGGACTCCTCGTGGGACAGTGATCATTATCCTATTAAAATCCATATTGATTCTCCAAATTCGACCCAACCAATAAATTATAATCGAATTAAATGGAATTTTAAAAGAATGAATTGGTCCCTATATGAAGAAGTGGTTCACAACAAATTAACTTCCGACTATCAACTTAATGAAGAAGCCGATATCAACCACCACCTAGAAAAACTCATCCAGATTATAACTGATGCTGCAGATAACGCTTCCCCAACCACCAGCCCTAATACTAAAAAAATGAAAATCCCTTGGTGGAATGAGGAATGCTATTTAGCTAGAAGAGCCTTCAAACACGCCCTAAATGTTCTCAAAAGACACCCTACCATGGAAAATAAAATCAACTTCAAGAAACTACGAGCAATTTTCCGCAAAACTATGAAGACTAGTAGGAAAAACTCCTGGATTGACTTTGTCTCCAATATAAATCTAAAATCTGACTCCAAACTTGCCTGGTCCAAAATACAAAGAATTAATGGAAACTACAGACGAACAGATGTAACAACAATAACATCCCCAGATAATCAGATATTAACCAATTCACAAGATATAGCAAACTGTTTAGCTGAAACTTTTGCAAAAAACTCAAGTGACGACAACTACAGCTCCAGATTCAGAAACATAAAATCTAGTTTCAAAGATCTGTCCCTTTCAGATATCCCACTCTCCCATATATCCCCCATTGACGACCCTTTCACTATATCTGAACTTCACACAGTCCTGAGGTCCACCAAAATGTCTAGTCCTGGTCCTGATGGTGTTCCTAACACCCTCCTGAAGCATCTACCTGAATCAGGAAAATTCGCTCTACTTAACCTATACAACCGAATCTGGGATCAGAAAACTTTCCCAACTACATGGAGACTAGCTACAGTAATCCCAATTTTAAAACCTAATAAAAATAAACTCGACTGTGCTTCATATAGACCAATTGCCCTAACCAATAATATCTGCAAAATCTTTGAAAGAATGATTAATGCGAGGCTAATTTGGAGTCTTGAATCTAGAAACTTACTTTCGAACCTACAGTTTGGATTTAGAAAACTACGATCCTCGATGGATCACCTAACCACTATCCACTCATCTATTTGCAGTGCATTTGCCAACAATGAACACCTGACAGCCGTCAGCCTTGACATTGAAAAGGCGTATGATATGGTTTGGAGAACAAGAGTCTTACACATTCTTAAGAAATTTGAAGTTGGAAACAATATGCTTGCCTTTATACTTAATTTTCTTACAGATAGATACATCCAGGTAAAAGTACAAAACGCAATTTCAAACAAAACATTTATACAAAACGGATTACCCCAAGGCTCTGTAATTAGTGTCATTCTATTTATCATTGCTATTGACGAAATTTCCACTAACTTATATCCCCCAATCCAAGGCTGTCTTTTCGCGGACGATTTCACCATTTTTTGTCGCGGCAAAAACATAAATACCACCCAAAATATCCTCCAGAAAGCTCTTGATAACCTATCCTCATGGGCCGACCGCACTGGATTTATTTTTTCTAAATCTAAATCCGAACATATTACCTTTTGGAGAGGTAGAAGAACACTTCCCGTCATAAACCTTAATATAAATTCCGACCCAATCTCTCCTGTAGAGAAAATTAAAATACTTGGACTCGTATTTGACAAACGAATGTCTTGGGTTCACCATGTCAAAAACCTTAAAAATAATTGCCTAAGAAGACTAAGCATCTTGAAAAGCCTGGCTTGTAAGAGTTGGGGGGCCGATAGAAACACTTTACTAATTACTTACAGAGCTTTGATTCGGTCGAAATTAGACTATGGATCAATAATATACGGTTCAGCAAACAAAAGCATCTTGAACATACTAAATCCCATCCAATCTTCCTGCCTAAGAATTATTCTCGGTGCATTCTGCACCACACCTGTAACCAGTTTGGAAAGTGAACTAAATGAACCCCCACTAAGCATTAGACGCAAATCACTAGATATTTTCTACGCTCTCTCAGTCTCATCTGTCCCTAGTAACCCAGTCAGTAAATTCTTCCTTCCAAATAATCTACCAAACAATTTCAAAAAAAAGTATTATCCCAAACCCATTTCATTGAGAGTTCACGAAATCTTAAAAGAACTCAATATGACTCTTCCAAATATTGAAGATCGAGTTCCATTCTTTCTTCCCCCATGGTCTTCTTTTAACATCCCTTCAACATTTTTATTTAATGAATCCAAGGACCAATACAGTGACACTAACAGCATAGTATTAAACACTATACTCCAAGATTTCATCCACCAAAACAACTTCACGCCCATATATACTGACGGCTCCAAAAATGCTTCCTCCTGTGGTTGTGCCTTTATCACAGAAAATTACGTTTTCACCAAAAAACTCCCTAACAGTTTTTCCTCCTGGTCTTGTGAAACCCATGCCATACTACATGCTCTATTATACATTCAAAATTCAAATAATAGTAGATTTTCCTTATTTACTGACTCTAAATCCGCTCTTGATGCCATTGGCAACCCATCACAACACCCTATTATTCAAAATGTCCAAAAAGTTATAACAGAAATCCAAAACGATAATAAATATATTAACTTAGAATGGATCCCTGGACATGTTGGCCTCATTGGCAACGAAGCCGCTGACAAAGCCGCAAACGAAGCGTGCAACCTTCCATCTTGGGACGAAAATTGTAAAATCAGCTTAATTGATGCAAAATCATATGTTAAAAAAGCCATCAAAAATCTTTGGAATACAAATTGGACTAACGGCAAACAAACCAAATTACATAAAATAAAATCAAATGTCTACGAAACCCTAAATGACTCTCAATTTTCTAGGAAAGATCAGGTCGCAATTTCCCGCATCCGAACAGGACACACGAGATACACTCATGAATTCCTGATAACTAAAGAAAATCAACCGGAGTGCCCAATATGCACCGTGATCAATAGCATTCAACATATCCTACTCGAATGTCCCAGATTCTCTGTACAAAGATCCAGATTTTCCATCGAAAATGACCTCATGACAAATCTAAGCGAAGAGAACATTGTAAATGTACTCCTCTTTTTTAAATCTATAGATTTATATAAACTGTTATAAATTTTGCTGTCCACCATCAATGTACACAATAACTGTAACTATCTCCACAAGTAAAATGTAAGACATATCTGATTGTAAACCATGTGGTCGCTAATGACCTAGCTGTTAATGCGACCACATTAAAATAAACCATGAATAAATAAATAAATAAATAAGTTCATAATACAATTTTACATTTTTCGTTTAGTCCGAAAAATGATTTTTGTCCGCGTTTTTCGCGTTTCAATCCACTATGCGACGCACAGTTGGTAAAATTGTAAAGTTCTAGCTGTTCACGGGCTAAAAACTCAAAGTCCTCATATCGATTTTTAACGAATGCACAATGTTTCTTAAATGTCTATTACATTCGAAAACGATAATATTAATCAAAGCTATTAAAAACTCACGTTACAATAAACGTTCAAAGATCAAACTTTTTCAGATACGATTTATCACCGAAAAGATTCCTTTTCTTCATAATGATGTTCTGGAAAACCTACTGAAGATTAAGTGACCAATTTTTTTTTATATGAAGAATGTATATCTATGTTGTGAACGCACCAGGAACTAAACATCAGTGTTCGTAATTTATTATAAAAAATAATACTTAGTCAACTAAGGAAAATCGTCGAAGTTTTTCACCTTTGACAAGGGATAAAGTTGTCATTCGTGTCGATTCGTGTGTTCTAACAAAGTGGAACATTTTCGGCAAGATCTCCTCTAAAAGATCGTGCAAAAATATCCCAACTAATCCCAACTCCGGAGTTATGATAATTTAAAGCGTCGCGTGACACGCGCACAGTGGTGAGTTCGATCGAAATCGTGGCCAAAATAGGAAGGAGTACTACAATTTAGTTCAAAATTGATACTATGGGATTTTTCGGGTCGCTGATTATGAATTTGGACACCCAGTTTTCAAATATTATTCATTATTCACACGAGTTTTTAGACATTTCCGGTGGTGTGACAAAGAAATGTTTCCTACAAAAAGTAATCAGTACACAGTCTTTTACAAATATCAATACAAAAAATTTCCAAAAAAATTTTTTTTCAATAAAAACCTTCATTATTTATTTATAACCATATATTTTTTATTCAATAATGTTATAGCTGACGCTAAGACGAATCCAACGACATATTTAATGTGGTCTTTATGTATTGAAATAATGGTGAAATAGGCGTGAACAGCTAGAACGTCGATTTTACCCTCTGTGCGACGCGACGGTGCCAACTCGCGTCTAGGTCGCGCTCTGATTGGTCCGTGTTTTTCGTTAATAACTCCTAAACAAAGCCGCGGATAACATTTTTGCTAAGGAGAATGTTGCTTCAAATGACGTCAGGGAACCTCCCATTTCTGGCTGTTGAAGGAATTTTGGGACACCCTGTATATTTGAATATACAAGAATATACTGGAGTTTACGGGACTACACCTGAATACAGTAGGATATACCAGAATATACAGGGTGTTCATGCTATTACTAGCCAGCGTTTTTCTTGTAAATAGTAAATATTTGAAAAAAATAGAAGAGGAAAAAGTAGTACTGTTTTTTATACGCAACACAATGGCTTATGTAATTTTTTTGTGTCTATACTATTTTGTTAGATGTGAAGGTAACCTTCAATTTTTTAAATGGAATGCTGTATAGAAATACTTTATTTTTAGCCTTCCGGCCATAAAAAGGAACTCGGTTTACAATTGTGCCTTAACTCTCTCACGCTTCCATACCTTTCCGAATCCACTCATACACTCCACTTTGCCCTATCTTTCTCCTATCCTTCTCTCTATTCTGTTTTTTCCTTTTCTCCCCTAGCTTCCTCAGCCAATCTATCGCTTCCTGTGACCCCCTCTCGCTTACTATTTCCTCTAAGTACGGGCCCCTTTCAATTTCCCTACAATCCCTTACCATGTGTTCCAGGTTCCCGAAGCTATCCTCACAAAACTCACATTTCCTATTTTCCTCATTCTCCCAATACCTGTTCCATCTTTCTAATGACCCCCCTCTTGCCTGTGCTAATAGCTTTTGACTCCCGTCCTTCCCTTCTTCTCTCAGGTAAACTGGTAGCTCTAACGTTCTTAGGTATTTATATCTTTGGTTGAATCTTGCATTATGTATCTTTTCGTATTGCACTTGCTGTTGTACTTCCCTGCCTCTTCTTCTTAGCTCTTCTGCTATCTCTTCTCCTCGTTCTCTCCTTTGCTGCACTCCTAACTGGCTTATCCCATTCCTTCTTAGGAATTCCTCTCTCCTTTTTGCTGTTTTCGTTATCAGCGTCCTTTCTTCTTTTTCCCTCAGACACTCTATTACCAGCTTTCTCTCATTCCCTTTTCTCACCCCTTCCTCAAATCTCCACGCTCTTACTCCAGTTGTTATTCCGATCTTATCTCTTTTCGTCTCTTCTAATACTATGTATTCCGGCGTTTGCATGCTTAATCCTAGGACCCATTTTATATACCTGTTTTGTACCCTCTCCACCTCTTTTCTTTCTTCGTAACCCCAAATCTCCACTCCGTACACTAAGACCCCTAAAACTAGCGAGTCAAATAGGTACATTCTAAGTTTGTAATTATCCTTGAATTTTCTCTCTCCTATACCCCACGTCTGGTTAAGCACCACGTTTGCCTTTCTCACCCTTTCTCTGATGTGTTTTGTTAACCCCCCATCTCTCTGCACTATTACTCTTAAATACGTAAATTCTTTCACTGCCTCTACTGTCCTCCCCCTCCATTTCCATTTAAGTTTCCGTCTCCTCCCTGTACTTTTCCCGAATTCCATTACTTTCGATTTATCCACATTTAGGACTAGTTGTTTTTCCTCTAGGTATGTTTCCAGGGTTCTCATCATCTCCGCTAATTCCACTGCTTCTTTCGCTACCATCACCACATCGTCCGCATACGCCAGTGACCAAAATTTTTCCTCGCCCACTTTTAATCCTCCTGTTCTGTTCCTTCTAAAACTTTCTTCCATGTCCGCTATAAAGATCGTGAACAGGGTCGGGCTTAAGGGGCAACCCTGCCTTACTCCCTCCCCTGTCCAGAACTCTCTAGTCTCCCCGTCTTGTACTTTTACCACACTTCTCGTTTCTTGGTATATTTCTTTTACTCTTTGTATTAGTCCTCTCCTGATACCACATTTGTGCATTTGCTCCCACAGCTTGTTTCTCTTCACCGAATCAAAGGCAGCCTTCAAGTCCACGAAGAAGGCATACATTTTTCCTTTTTTCTTCTGTACTTCCCTCTCCACTATATGCTGTAGTATGAACGCGTTGTCCATCGTTCCTCTCCTCTTCCTGAAGCCTGCCTGTGATTCTGGTAGTATTTTTTTATTCTCTACTTCTTCCTTCAGTCTTTCATTCAGTACTGCTGCGTATATTTTATATGCCGTACACAGAAAGCTTATACCCCTGTAGTTCGATGCCTTTTCTTGGTCTCCTTTGTTGTGTACTGTTGTGATGCACGCTTTCCTCCAATCTTTTGGGAACCCTTCCCCTTCCCACACCTTTCTAATTAGTTCTACTAACTTTGCCCTCGTATTACCCTCAGAGTACAACCATGCCTCGTTTTGTATATTATCACCCCCTGCCGCCTTTTTCTTTTTCAGCTTTCTTATCTGTATTTCTATCTCTTCTTCTGTTACTTCCAGCTCTTCTTCTCCCTCTATCAGACCTTCCCTCTTTTCTCCCTCTATCTTTTCGTCTGCCCCATCCAATAATTTTTTAAAATGCTCTCTCCATTCTTCTTTCCCGATTCTGTTACTTATCCTTATATTCTTTTTCCTCTCCTTGTTTATGTACGCCCATATCTGCTTCTCAGTTTTTGCCTTTCTTATCTGCCTCAGTTCTTCCTGCTTCTTTCTCTCTCACTTTTCCTCGCATATTCTCTTGAATTTCCTCTTTTCTTCCAAGTATGTCTGTCTCCCAGTTTTTCCCCCCTTCCATTTTGTGTATACTCTTTTCACTTTCCTCTTATGTACGCTACATTCCTTGTCCCACCAATATTCTTGTCATATCTTCCATTTTCTTTGCTTAAACCTCTTCTTTTCTACTTTTTCTTTTACCACTTCCTTTAGTTGTGCCCATATTTGTTCAGCTTCCTCTTTCTCTTCAAAGATTGCCTCTCTCGTGGCTTGTTTGTATCTTTCTATTGCCTCTTCACTCCAGCAATTTACTTCTCTTTCCATATTCTCCTCCTCCTCTTTGTCTCTCTTTTCCGATATTTTCACCTGCACGTTCAGCGGCATGTGATCCGATTCTGCTCTCTCTTCTACCCGCATCTCTTCCACTTTCTCTAGTCCCTCTCTATTAGTTATGACATAGTCAATAACTGACGCCCCTCTCACTCCTACTTGCGTATATTCTCCTCCTTCGTCTCCTTTTACATTCCCATTTAGAATATACATTCCTCCCTCTTCACACCATCTTAGTAGTTTCTCTCCTTCTTTATTTATTACTCTGTCCCTCGACCTTCTGTCATTTGAGTCCTCCTCTTCTTCTCCGTCATATATTTTTCCTTTCTCCCCTATTCTGGCGTTGAAGTCACCCCCGACGACCATTATCTCAGCTCCCTGGCTCACTTGCTCTGCATCTAATATTGGCGTTATCTTCTCCATTCCTTTATTGCAGTATACTGTCCCAGATGTTCCATAATTCCTTTTCTATCTCCATCCTTATTCCTATTAACCCCTCTGTTTCACTTTTCTCTTCCACTATCTTCCAGTCGTCTCTTACGCCAATCAGGATTCCCCCGCTAGCTCTTCCTTTTCCCCTCTCTCTTCTTGCTGGTTGGTATCTCCATTCAAATGCTTTTGCTAGCCTTGTTTTCAGTGTCTCCCACTTTTTCTCTTCCAACCACGTCTCTGTTAGTCCTACAAAGTCGAAGTTCTCTATATATTTCCAAAAATCCCTATCTTTCTTTTCAATACCTGCTACGTTCCAAAACAACAGCCCCCCTTTCCTCTTCTTCAACCCCACTACTTCCCTCTTCTCCTGTACTACTTGTATTTCTATCTCTCTTACTCCTTGTCCCTTGTCTCTTTTTCCTGGCTCGACTCCCGCCGAAAATCCTTCCTTTCTTCGATTTCTCTTTTTTCCTCATTCCAGTCAAAACGTTTTCCGTGTATCCATATGCTTCTATATCTTACTCTAGCTTCTTTTCCCTCTCCCCTTTCCTTTGCTGCGATCTCTCTCAGTCTTGCTTGTGCCCACCTTTCTTCTTGTGTCATATCGTGGTCGATGTATACTTTACCTAAATCTATCTTCCCTTTTCTGCTCATTATTTCTTGTTTCATTTCCCAACTTTCTAGATCCACTATCACTACCTTTATTTCTTGCCCTCTTCCTTTCATTTCTATTTCTTTTATCCCCCCCTCTAATCCAAATTTTTGTTTCAAAAATTCTTCCACCTTCTTTTTTGCTTCTACTCTGTTGTAGCTTAGCCCTCTAATCAGTATATTATTCCTTTTCTCTCTTCTTTCTTGCAGTTCCATCTTTCTTTTCAGCTCTTTCACCATCTTCCTTCTGAATATCATGTTCTGCATTTTTCACCTGGCTCTCTTGTTGATCCTCCCCCGTGCTTTTCCTTCTGTCCTCATGCATTTTCTTCTCTACTTTCTCCATTACTTCTGCTACCCAAATTGTTTTCTCTTTATCTCTTTTTCCTTTCTCCTCCAAATGCATTTCTTCTGCTTTTCTTATCCTCTCTTCCACTCTTTTTAGCAGTTCTCCTTCTTTCTTTCTCCACAAGGTTTCCAGTTTATCTATTTTCCTTGTCACTTCTTTTACTTCTGCTTCTACTTTTCTTCCTAATTCTTCCCGTCCCTTGTTTATTTCCTCTAATACATACTCCATTCTGCTCGCTATACCGTCCCACGATTTCTTGTGCTCCGCCCATAGCTTTACAATTCCTTCATGTTCTCTATTATCTCCCTCTCTTGGCGGAGTTTCCTTGCAATCTTTCTTTTTTTCTTCTACTTCCTCATCGCTTTCACAGGAAATATATGGACCTTCCTCTAAACCTCCTTTTAGGATATCTGTAATTTTCCTCTGTCCTTCACTCCTATGTTTCATATATTCGCTGACTGTCAGTTTCCCTCTTTTTCTTTTATCCCTGTTTGGTTCCTCTTCTCTCTTGCCTCTTACCCCTCCCTGTACAGTCTCTCGACTTTCCTCTGTCTCTTTCCTATCCATTCCTATCTACTCCGTCCGGCACGTGCACTCTTCTAACCTATACCTTCACCACTCTTTCTGGTTCCCACTCTTCTGCACTACCTATACCCTTTTTCTTCTCCTACACTTTTCCCGTAAATACTTTTTTACTATCTCCCTTCTCTCTACCTGCTCCTTTATTATAATTTTGTACTTTGTTACCCTTACCTTTCGTTTCCGAACGCCACGTGCACGCTCCTAACCTCTCACTTAACCTCACTCTGTATCCCACTCTATTATCCTACCTATCACTCACTTCGCCAACCACACTCTTTTCCGTAGGCTTTTTGTACTCACTCCCGTCTCCCTACCTACCACTTTTTTATAATTTTCACGATTTGTAACACTTTATCCGTTATATCTATTCTCTGTAATCACACATTGAACCATTCACTCATGCGCCCTCTAACCGAGTCCTGGAATGCTGTATATTTTTCTAGAACACATGAAAGCGTGTGTCTAGACGAATTCATCCGTATACTGCACAGTGACCTTCAGTGACCTTCAAGGTCATGCAAGGCCAGAAATGGAAGAAACATTTTGAATATTTCATAGCAATGTGTTCACAAGTCTATCTATTAGAAATATATCATAATATATTATAATATATATAATGTATATAATATATTATTATTAATATTGAATTATATATTATTATTAATATTATATATTTACTTTAAAAATTTATAAATATATGTATAATATATTTAATATAATATACATATTTAATTATTATATAAAATTCTTTTCATTGAAACAACGTGGTCCACCACGAATTCTTTTCATGAGTGTCATATGTCATATTCTCGTAATTTTCGGGAAACCCGGTTCTATCGGGAATCTGGAAATTTTCGGGAACTCGACTCGACCCGACACGACGTCGTCCTGACTCGTTCCGACCATTGGGTTCCCGATATTTCGAGTTCCCGCACACCCCTATGGGACGCCAAGACTGCAAATTTTATGAATTAATGGCAAGAATGAAAAGGTAAAATACAGGGTGTGTAAAAAGTAATGGTCATCCGTCCTAGGGGTAATCTACACCTCTGGATCGGTGGACATTTGTAGGAGAAACTTGCCGCAAAATTGTTTATAACAAAGAAAATTGTTGTTAAAGTTTTTTTTTACATCTACGCCTTCTGCTCATCGAGAAGAGAAAAAGTTTGAAAGGAGCCATATGTCGCAAACAAATAGTTATTGAGATATAAGCTGTTAAAGTTTTTCAAAATTTGATTGTGTGGAATTATACGTATAGACAAAAGCCTACTACTACAGTCCACACGTCCCTGTCGATGAGACAGAACATGATCGTGTGCGTGCTTCAAGACAAACGAAATTTAAAGCGACATTCGTCGCTAGGCCCGTAGCAAGCCATCGTCTCCCTGCCCATTCATATCATCAATTTAATGTTGAGAATTTCAAGTTAAGAATGCTAATTCTACATTATTAAATACTAACGTAAAGTTTACTTACAAATTTTTCAGGGTCTTCTATTCCTTCGGGGGATCCACAGCACACTACCATTTACTCACGCGAATAAGCGCGAATAATTGTGCTCGTCTTCCGGGCTCAATGTGGGCATACTTTCCAATACAGTCTCTCACATATATTCACTTTATTTCTAACCACTTCAACTGCGTTGTAATCCTGTCTTTTATATCATCTATTTAAGAATATAAACTTGGAAGAATCGAATGTCCGAACACACAAGAATCGATGTTTCCATATTTTCGCCAGTGCACACGAGGGCGACCTGGCGTCGAAGTAGTAGGCAAAGAAAAATTATTGTTCATTATTGCATCGCTAATGCGATGGTCTAATCTTTGAAATTCGCGACGGTCCGGAATATCTCTTGCACGTACCCGTCCCCCCATATTAGTTAATAATTCGCGATATACTTCACGAGCTTCTGAATAATTTCTATTTGCTTCGTCAATAGCTCGAAGCATCAAACGCACATTACGCAGATTGCAAGTGAAAGGCCGCCGAGGCATGACGAAGCTCGTGAAATAATCGATAAAAAAAGGAAAAATATATTTAATAAACACGAAGCACGAAACACTTCCACACAATTACTACACACTACGTAGCACACTTTCCGAATTCGTAACGTAGGAAACGAGAAGAAACTACTCCGACGCGGAAAGAGTTCAGTGCTCTTCGCGATTTCCGCGCGAAACTGTGCTCTTCCAGCAAACAATGGATTCGGTCAAGGCAGATCGTTTGAAACAAATGAAATCGTTGTCAAGGGGATATTGATGTTTCGAGAATCATCTGGAACTATTGATTTTTCGGGAATCATATGGAAACATCGATTCTTGTGTGTTCGGACATTCGATTCTTCCAAGTTTATATTCTTAAATAGATGATATAAAAGACAGGATTACAACGCAGTTGAAGTGGTTAGAAATAAAGTGAATATATGTGAGAGACTGTATTGGAAAGTATGCCCACATTGAGCCCGGAAGACGAGCACAATTATTCGCGCTTATTCGCGTGAGTAAATGGTAGTGTGCTGTGGATCCCCCGAAGGAATAGAAGACCCTGAAAAATTTGTAAGTAAACTTTACGTTAGTATTTAATAATGTAGAATTAGCATTCTTAACTTGAAATTCTCAACATTAAATTGATGATATGAATGGGCAGGGAGACGATGGCTTGCTACGGGCCTAGCGACGAATGTCGCTTTAAATTTCGTTTGTCTTGAAGCACGCACACGATCATGTTCTGTCTCATCGACAGGGACGTGTGGACTGTAGTAGTAGGCTTTTGTCTATACGTATAATTCCACACAATCAAATTTTGTAAAACTTTAACAGCTTATATCTCAATAACTATTTGTTTGCGACATATGGCTCCTTTCAAACTTTTTCTCTTCTCGATGAGCAGAAGGCGTTGATGTAAAAAAAAACTTTAACAACAATTTTCTTTGTTATAAACAATTTTGCGGCAAGTTTCTCCTACAAATGTCCACCGATCCAGAGGTGTAGATTACCGCTAGGACGGATGACCATTACTTTTTATACACCCTGTACAAGATACAGTAATCGCTCCTTCGTTGTCCAAAATCAAGGGCACGATCGTTGTATAGTGTCTACCCATTCCACTGCCTGTCAACGCCGAGTCGCTCCGTAGGCGGCGTCGATTGATGTCGGCTCGGGTATATCGGTGTGAACACCACAACATTGACTCGAGGAAACCGAATTTTCAAACTTCTTAATTTTCATTATTTCTTTATGGGACTTTCACTAACTTATTTCTGGCATTTCTCTGATTAAAATGACACCAAACACGATATAATTTCAACTGTATTTAGTGGTTTAATCGACGGTCAAAGTTTCGAAGGCAACGAGCAACAGCAACAATGTGGGCCTTTAAACTGTGCCGGCGACGGCGACACGCTTCGGTCACCCGATCCGTATCTCATTCTGTCCTTCTCTATGTTCGGCTTCCTATTGAAGTCGCTCGGCGCGGTCGGCGCGATATCTAGACGCAGTCATAAATCAAAAATAGTGTCCGGGCACGCTCGTTGTCCGCTCAGCCCCCCGGCCTTTGGACAACGAAGGAGCTTTTACTGTAGTAATAAACGGATATTACTATTTTATTGCAAACTTAATCAAATTATTAAAAAAAATACTGAGTCGCCAAGACCGATTATTATTATTAGCATATTCAAATCTGTTGAGGACTAGGGGTTACTCCAAAAATAAAAAGGACGCACGTAAATTGTGTAGTTTAATAGGAGTCGTGATGTTGCACACTGCACGGACAAAAGGCGAGTGAGCCATCAGAAGAAGGTAAAAAAAAAGGATAGGATCACAGGAAAGAAAACATAATCGAACAGTCGCGGGGAAACGGCCCGCTTCTGCTGCGCACGCATCGGACCATACGCAAACAAACGCATGAAGTATGTGTGACTCTTATGTCACTCCAACAAAATCATTAAGAAAGAAACGGCATTTTATTTAACTGCAGTTTTCGCAATTGATGCGGTAGCTCTTTGCCATGTACTCTGAACAGAGTATATTGATACTAGTTTATCGACTGCACTGACGAACAAAGAGGAATCAATCTACATATTACACGTGCCAAAAGTTGCAACTGTGTCGGCCACTAAATTCGAAGATCCCACGTTCGCTGAAAGAGCAGTGTGCCAACGAGCACGTTGTCTTTCATGTTCCCGTTTACCCGTTTTTCTGGGATCCGTGGCATCGATCGGATATTTTGTAACAGCCCAATATTTTCAGGTAGTGAAACGCAAACGTGGTAGACGAAGCACTTTGTAGAACGGTGTCGAGTCGCGCGTTCCCAGTCGGGCGAGAGGCGTTTCTCGTCGAAAAGGGCGACAATCCGCAGGGATTGAAATGTATCTGCAGTCTGTTAAAAAACACAGGGATGCACGAAACAGTGGAAAAAGGCTCGATCCAGTTAAAAGAATCGAGGAGACTCGAAAGAGCAGCAATTTTCCAGTTGCTGTTTTTAACCGGCGTGAACACGCGTCCATAAAACGCACTCCACCTGCAACATATTGAGGCAATATCGGCGAAATTTCGCGCAACGCGAAGCAGCAGTCGTTATACCTCGCGTTACCATGTAATATTGTCAGACGGGGTCGCGACACCGCAAGACTCGTGCTCCGCGCGAGATAAAACGGCGCCGTTAATATTATCCCGTCGTATGCTATAACCCTCCGGATGGGTAAACTTTACTTCACCGGACTCAAAATTTGCGCCTGTATGTAATCCAGTAGAGTTTTATCCGGGGCGGCTGCAGATCGAAGTTTCGATCCTCTAGGATCAATGGTTCAGGAGTTATGGTGGCTTAAAGTTGAGCAATCTACAGCGTTTTTGACAGGTAAAGGCGCCGCCATATTGGTTTGTAGCGATGACCGCGAGCCGCTCACCGAGCCGAACCGTCGCACTATGAGCCAAACCGACGAAATCTGTGTCAAAATCAAAGAACTTTCGATAGAAAAGAGATAGAGCGATGAAGTTTTTTTTAAATGAAAGCTGAAACTTTGCAGAATATAAGATAATTATGGAGATTGTGGTACGAACGTTTTTTAACCTTGAAAGAATTCGTTAAACTTGCACAATTTTTTTTGAACTTGTGAAACATCATTTCTTGTAGATTTTTTCACGCTGATTTCAAATCTGGTCTCAAAATTTGTCTACGACCTCAGACAGACAAAACTAATGTAATAATTTTTTCGTTGAAATGATTTGATAACCCACTAGCTTGAAGGTATATTGTATTCTCATATATAAAACACAATAAAATTAAACATAATGAAGTATTTGAACGTTTACTTAACGTATATCACTTGACGTATCGTTGCGATTGTCGCTGGCGTGATATACGTTAAGTAAACGTTCAAATACTTCATTATGATTATTTTTAATGTGTTTTATTGTATATGAGAGTACAATATTCCTTCAAACTAGTGGGTTATCAAATCATTTCAACGAAAAAATGATTACATTAGTTTTATTCACAAAAATCGATGTTTTGCAAAATCCTGAGGTCGTAGACAAATTTTGAGACAAGATTTGACATCAGCTTGAAAAAATCTACAGGAAATGATGTGTCGCATGTTCAAAAAAATTTTTTCCGCACGTGGTATTGGAAAAACCACAATTTTTTTTGAAATTGTGCAAGTTTAAAGAATTCTTTCAAGGTTAAAAAACGTTTGTACCACAATCTCCATAATTATCCCATATTCTGCGAAGTTTCAGCTTTCATTTTTAAAAAATTTCATCGCTCTATCTCATTTCTATCGAAAGTTGTTTGATTTTTACACAGATTTCGTCGGTTTGGCCCATAGTGCGTCGGTCCTTGCCCCCCCCCCGCTCGTCGCGATCTAATCACCAACAAAGTGAACAATATGGCTGCGCCCTTACCTGTCAAAAACACTGCAGATTGCTCAACTTTAAGCAAGCATAACTCCTGAACCATTGATCCTACAGGATCGAAACTTCGATATGCAGCTGCCCCGGGTACAAATCTACTGGATCACATACCAAATATTATACATCATAATTTATAGGAGAAAGGCACAAATTTTGAGTCCGGTAAACTCAAGAGCAACCATATATTTCAATTATAGTTTGTTTTCCAAAAAGGGATTTATTTTTATTTGAATTTATGTAGATTCAGATTTTGTTTGTATTTTGTTAATAAATTTTGACTAATATGATTAAAGATGATTATCTCACGAAGTAAAATTTGTTTTTTTATTAAATATATATTAGATTGAAGAACTATATCCTTACTCCCGCGGGATTGAAATAAATCCCACATCAATCCCACGGGATTGAAAATGGCACGGGATTGCAATCCTTACTTACGACAATTGGCTATCAGTGTTTGTTGACAATTTCATTTCCCTAGCACTTGATGAAACTGATGAAACGTGCAAAACTTTAAACATTGCTACAAATGCTTATTTCTCCAAAATATTCTATATTGTTAATATTATCGAACATAAACTGCTATGTTTTATTTATAATTATCATTCAATTGAAAAATAGGTTGTATTATCAAGTTTTATGTAAAACTAGCGAAGTGTGTTTAAGCTTTTGCTCGTCACTGTATCTTGCTGCGAATAATAATAATGACGTAAATCAAGGTGGTAATATCTGGTGACCTACTCTGTACGGTGAAAGGTACATATCTGAGAATATGTATACAGAATTTCAGAAAGGTCCTAGTACGATACTTCGTAATCTGATTAAGCACCGAACCATTTAGGGGTTGACCCTTTAGGAACGACGCGACGCCGCGCACTTTGCCGACTCTCACGAACATTTGAGAATTGACTGCGCAAGATCAGCTGTCGTCGCGTCATTTGTTTCAATTCGCTTGCCGGTCACGTTGCCAACATGTCATTGAAAAATACGAAGCGAGGGAACCTCTAAATTTTTCGTTTATTGCACTCCGCGAAATTCCCGCCCTGCGAACTTTCATTTACCCACTCGTAATCTCTCATACGGTCTCGCACAGTGACCCAAGTTCTTGGTTAAGAGCTTATTAAGATCTCCGCGCTGCCTGGTGCTTTACATCTCGTCTACTTAAGGCGCATTGAAGCGGTACTTGTAAACTTTCGTATAATTTCCCCGGTTGGCTGCTTCTCCTTTGGCTCGGCGAATCAATCGACCGACTAAGAAAAACGGAACAATCTCGAGAATATTAATAAGAAGCCCGCCGAGCCGTTGTTGCAAAGTAAATGTGCCGTCGTCGACAGATAGTCGACGGCAGCCGATTTCCGCGTCGGGAAAGCGTTTCGAAAGGCTCGCGCGCGATCGAGCGGATCGCGGCTGTGTGGGAACACGTTGCTCGCCAGTTCCATTTATTTAATCCCGAGACCCCTGGCGAACGCACCGAACCTTCGTACACGAAGTTTTTCAAGGACGATCGCGAGAGGGGCGGGGGCTGGGAGGAAGAGAGAAAAGGAGAGCTTACCGAACAATCCAATCAGCGTGCGCAGCCTAGTGCAAAGAGCTCATTGAAACGAAAGGGACGGATTGCGATCGTACAACTTCGCGAAATCTTATAGCTGGTCACAGACACCAAGCGACAAGCGTAACACCCCCATAGGAGTCGAACAACCCCTTACGGAACGCACTCTGGACACGGAAGCCATAAACGTGGTAAACTTCATCGCCCTTTCGTTTCAGTGAACTCCCCTCCCAGCTTATCTCTTCTCGCATCAAGCTTCCAGCCTTTCTTTAATATTGCATCTTGATTACGTCTCGCGAAATTTTGCCGAGAGCCGATCCTTCGCTCTTGATAACCAAACTACGAATCATGTAAATAATCGTCACAATGAACCTCTCATATCTCTTCACAAAATGATTTTTTCACATTGGTAGTGTGGCGGCTAACCTCCTATACTCGCCACAAGATGGACAGACAGTCAGAGACCTTTCCCGCTACTACCTGATCCGTCATCAATCCCTATATACGCCGTCATCAATCACCTTCCGATATCCCAGCGTCTAAGGCAGGGCCCGCTAAATAGCCTTACCGATGAGTCCTCTAGCGGGCCTAGGACGAAACGCTCCCCTTCCTTTTCAATAAATTTGGGATATAAAGTAAACAAACAGATTTAATTTTATTCCGATGAAAATTCTTTTCAAAAGTTTGAAGCTGGTGTCTCTGAGACCCTACATTACCTTGCGAAGCTTAAGAATGTCGATATTTCCCTAAATTTTCCAATTTGGGCTCAAGGGGAACTCGGAAAGTATCATCGCACAGCTTTGGGATTTTCATCCAATGAGTAGGGCGTCAGACCACAACTTTTCCCGTATGGGGCGTTTTCGATTTCGAAAAAAATGTTTCTTCAACCCGGTCTACTGTAATAAGGCGGGGCATAGGTTAGCAAAGGTAGCGCACAGAAAATGGGGTCCCATGGAAATCACCGACACAGATCTCCTCGACACGGTATTCACCGACAACATGTCACCGACTCCAGATTTGACCGACAATAACTTTGGCCGACAACGAATTTTATCGACAACGATTTTGAGCGACAACGAAATTGACCGACAACGACTTGAGACGACCACAGTAATAACCAACAGTAACATTGTTTGACAACAACGTTAGCCGACTGCGTATTGACGAGTTTACTTTTTCTCCTAATATGTTTAACAGGTTGAAAATAATCAATTCGCCATAAATGTTTTTGTTATACAGTCTATCAAATGTATTTGAAATTTTCATTATATTCATTATTAGTTAAATGGGCCTCCTTTTCACTATTTTGAAAATAGTACATTGTATCTAATACTTTAAGTACATATCAATAATATACAAATACATTCTGTTCAGTTTGGTTTCACTGTGTTTCTTGGTAAATCTGTCCTCTCATTCACTATATCAAGAAAAAGTACATAATCGATGAGATAGCACATCCTTATTAGTGAGCATCATATGCCTATCGTTGTAAATCGTGTTACTGTTGGTTATTACTGTGGTCGTCTCAAGTCGTTGTCGGTCAAATTCGTTGTCGGTCAAAGGCGGCGTCGGCCAAAGTTATTGCCGGTCACATCTGGAGTCGGTGAGAACAGGGTTGCCATATTTTATCCCCTCCGGCCCCTTACCCTTCCGTCCCTCGCCTAGATGGTGCCTCCGCTATCCCCACTCTTACCACTACCGCTGGCGCGACCGAGTCGGTAGCATGCTACCGCTCTCATTCTAGCACTCAGTCGCGCCAGCGGTAGTGGTAAGAGTGGGGATAGCGGCGGCACCATCTAGGCGAGGGACGGAAGGGTAAGGGGCCGGAGGGGATAAAATATGGCAACCCTGGGTGAGAACCGTGTAGGGGAAATCTGTGTCGGTGATTTTCATGGGACCTCAGAAAATGATGGAGACTGTTTTGAAATTAATGAAAGAGTAAATATCGCAATATATCGCGAAACTCTATGCAGGTGACCCTCGATCGAGTCAGTCTTACATCGTAAACAATCGCGGCGGGCGTTCGAATACGATTCCGTCGCGATTTTACGAGCGACACGCCGAGCCGTCACGATCGTTATTCGACAAAAATGGAACGGCGCGGCGCGGCATTCGAGGTAACCGGCCGATTTCCGAAGCAGCAGCGTTGCGCGAGGCAGTAATTGCGCGGGGAAAAATATGCGTTGCGGCGTTCGCGAAACGCTGTGAAACGAAAATCGAGAGGCGAGTCGGAACAAAAACCGGCCGGGTTGCTTCTGCGAGAGATACTGGTGACCCGAAAGGAGGGCAGAACTATTGGCACCAGGGACCCTAACTGTTATAACCAAAAAGAAAAAAAGTCATGGAATAACAAATAAGGATTATAAGTAACCGAAAATTATTTTTCTTGTGTGTGTGTGTGTGTGTGTGTGTGTGTGTGTGTGTGTGTGTGTGTGTGTGTGTGTGTTGGTAAATTTTATCGTTGAGAGAAATTCATTTCGATCACTCATAGCAGTTATCGATACGAGATAATGTCGATCGCCCATAACAGTTATCAATGAGAGAAGTTCATTTCGATCGCGCATAACAGTTATTGATGAAGGAGATTTATAATAGTTATTATTAAAAAGTACAACTTTCAAATGGTAGACAATCAATTATTTTATAAATTTTTTATTCATAAAATTAATTGCTACAATCTAAATTTAATGTGACGAACATGAGTTTTTCCAAACTTTCTCCTGAAAAATTACACCGCAAATCATCTAGCGTTAATTGTAGAGCAGAAAAGGCCCGTTCAACGCTAACCTGAGTTGCGGGCATAGCGTGAATTATGCACGCTAATTTTGATAGATAAATATAGATATTTATCTATATTTCGGATTTTCCCAGTAATCTATAATATTTTCGTCTATATCGATACGTTTATTCCGATAGTTTCCAATTTCAACGTATGCCTTACTAATTTCGGGACAACTCGTATTGTCCAATTCATCGTCCGAGGAGGACGAATCCACTTCCATTGCTCTTATAGAATTTTGCGAGGAAATCCGTGTAGATACATGTGGAACAGAGTCGTCCGTGAACAAAGACAGTCAACAAACAGATTTTGTATTGTTCTTATGGTCTGTTGATTCGTCTCGTTGTACGAAACCTTCTCAATGGATTTCACAGGGTTGCTCCATCCGAAAAAGACAACTCAATTATTAAATAAGCAACCGAAATATTTTCTCATAAATAATTATTATGAGCAAGTGAAAAGAAATTCGAACATCGATAACTGTTATGAGCGAACCAAATAAACTTCTCTCATCGATAACTGTTATGAGAGATCGAAATAAATTTTCTCATTGATAACTGATATGTGCGATCGGAATGAACTTCTCTCATCGATAACTGCTTTGAGCAATCGAAACAGTTTTCCTTTGTCGATAACAGTTATCGAGGAGGACCCAATTTTTTGGACACTAATAACTGTTACTTGTAACCAAAAAGTATAAAAATCGATATTTTTTAATCATTTTCTTCTTGGAATTGTTTTCTTTATATTTTGTGTAGATTATCCTAAATTTCAATAATAATCAACTTTTTATTCATGATTTTTATCGTAGAAAATTTTAGAATTACTGTTATTTTTGGTCCCCTGATTGGCACACTTACGGAGACGCGTGTGCCCCTGGGATAACGCAAGCATTTACATTCCTTTTGTAAGCGGCTTCAAAGGACGCGTTTTTATTCGATCGTTTCTCAACGGAACGAGCGAGCGAGAGAGTGAGCCGCACGGAAACGTCTAATCTTCTTAGTCGAACGACGAGAAACCCTCAAGATACTCGTCGAATCGACGGCTAGAATTAAGCGGCGCCAGATATTGCGAAACTTCCTTGACGACATTCCGAAACGCTGCGCTGCGCTGGTTTGGTGAAAGAGTGTACCAGCCTGGAACCTTGGTGAGGCCGGGGACGAAAGGCGATAAGTACTTTCTGGCATGGCGGGAACTTACTAAATTAACGACGAGCATCAGGAACGTATTAACGCTCCGAGCAACTTGAAACATTATTATTCGGCTCGTCGCCGGGTTCATTGAAAGGCCCCGTTCATCCCGCGACTCTGATCCCTTGTGCGCGTTTTTGGGAAAACCCCTGATTCCGGGAGGGGCGGAGACTCCGCTTAAACACCTCGAATTACCAAGAGTTGCGCTATTTGTCTACACTCGAACTGTAAAAATATTGATCCACGCTACCCGCCAGGCTCGCGTGGACGCGATAATATTGACTCGCGCTACTGAATATATTCCGGCGAACGCGATAACATTGACTCGCTCCACTTGTTCCTCTTCAGGAGACGCTAAATATTGACGCTAGCCACCGTGAAACGATGAAATTATTGTCGCCCGCTGCCGCGGACACTACCAGGCCGTCCGTGTACTTTCGTAGAAACTGAAGCAAACTGCCGCGTTCATTACCTCCAAGCTTCCGGAATCATTGACCTGTACCACCAACCTATCTGCGACCTGCAAGAATATTGATTTATATTACCCGCCGGCTTCCTGGGCCCGATAACATTGACTCGCGGTACTGAACGCTCTCCGGCAAATGTGCCAGATCGTTCCGTTCGCTTGTTTTTTGCCCGACAAGCCGGCAAACCATTTTTTATCAGTAACTTTGATCGAAATCTTTTTTCTCAAACGCAACGATTGGGTCCATGCTATACACCTGAACCCTATTCTTATGTCTCCCTGGTGGAAGTAGATCGCTTCTCGTCATTTTCATTGAACAATCACACTTTTTTATAAATATTCGACAAGTAAACCATTTAGTACAGCCCTTGGCAAAAAGTTTGGTAATTATTTAGAAGTTTGCCCTCCTCACCGACTTTGATCACCTTGAAATATGTTGGCAAGGTCATCATGCTGAACAAATTTTCGTCTGCGGTTGGACATTCAGACGTTTTAAATGTGCCGAATGTCCTACGAATGTCCTCCGAATGTCTTCCGAACGTCTCCTGAACGTCTTGTGTTAGAAAACAGTATGTATGAAAGACGTCTTTAAAGACGTGTTGAAATTGAAATTGAAATTTAAATTAAAGTTGAAATTGAAATTGAAATTGAAATTAAAATTGAGGAATTGAAATTATAGTTGAAATTGAAGTTGATATTGAACAGTTGAAATTGAAATTGAAAAATTGAAAAATTGAAAAATTGAAAAATTGAAAAATTGAAATTGAAATTGAAAAGCTGAAATTGAAGTTGAAAAATTGAAATTGGAATTGAAGCGTTGAAATTGAAATTGAAATTGGAATCGAGATTAAAATTGGAATTGAGGTGTTAAAATTGAAATTGAAGCAAAAAAACTAACTCGAACAAATAATACCAATGCTGTTACTGCTAGATTATGGGTCTATAAAAACCACACTGTTAATGGTGTTAAAGACATATTTTTAGGACGTATGCTATTTGGGAACAAAAAGAAATCGATCTCGAAAATCTCCACGAATTCAAAGGTGCAGAGGTGCGCGGTGGTGATATCGCGGCATATAATTTCGAAACATTTGGTACAACCGCGGAGGGTTCATAATTCCGGAAGTGGAGGTATTAATTTCGGTCAGGATTTCGGCCGTGGTCGGAGGAAGAAGTTACAGTGGCTGCTCGGTCTGGAAGTCCGTAGGAATGTCGTATGGTCTCGAAAAAACGAAAGCGGACGACCAATGGAGTATCTTCGGAGTGCCTCGCTCGGTATGAGCGTGGTGCCCTCGGTGCCAAGATCCTTTCACCTTGCGAAATTTACCGCAAACGCGTGAGCGCCCTGTAACATAAGAGAACCCTCAGCGAGCAGCGAACTGTGCCGACATGTACGGTGCTTCCTGTAAACAACGTCCACCGTTGCCGCACCGGCGGCCATTACCTCGAGAATTTCGTCCTGGGGTTTAACAATGTTCGTCGCCGAAACGTTTCTTTTAAACCACTTCCCGGCGACGTTCGCTCGGCCATTAAACGCGTCTCGGCTATCCGAGGCTGTTTTTATTTCTGCCATACCTGGTCTCCTCCTTTTCACATCGACCGAAACCCTTATCCTGCTTTCTGAATCCTCCCGCGCTTCTTCACAGTTACCTTGCCATGATCAGCAGGTGTGCAAATCAATCATTGTCATTCTTAACCTGATAACGTGTCCTCAGACTATTTTGGTTAATTATTAGGGGTGTGCGGGTACCCCAAATTTCAGGTTTGGGTCGGGTAGGAAAATTTGTTCGGGTACGTGTCGGGATCCCGAAAGTTTATAAAGTTCGGGTACCTGAAATGGCAGTCGGGTCGGATCGAGTCGGGGTCCCGAAAGTTTGCAATATTCGGGTACCCGAAGATAAAGTTGGGTCAAGTCTGTGATTAAAGCAGCGATGAATAACTGCATTAGGTTAATAAAATTTTACGAATATATTGGCGACATTTCTCCGAATAAAATTACACCAAACAAGATACAATTAGGTCCATATTTACTGTGCATGTACAGCAAGACTTACAATTTATCACATATTTAACATATCCAATATATGTATTGCTATACAGGGTGTCCCAAAACTCCTGCACAGTAGGCCAATTGACAGTTGTCGCGCCGCGCCGACTGTGCCAACTCGCGTCTAGATCGCGCTCTGATTGGAGAGATTAGTCTGTGTTTTTCGTTAATAACTCCTAAACAAAGCTGCAGATAACATTTTTGCAAAGGAAAATGTCGCTTCAAATGACCTCAGGAACCTCCCATTTCCAGGAAGCGAAGGATTTTTGGGACACCTGTACATACAGGGTGAGTCAGGAATGTTCAGGTTAAAGATTTCAACGACGACGTGCTAAAAATCGATACATCATTTGTTTCGCATTGTCACCGTGCGGCACGATATCTTCCGATGTTTCTTCACTTTCCTTTGCTCTAAATCGATGAAACCATGTTACCGTCACCCTATATACGAAGAGTGGCATCGGAAGTATCGACACAACTTGAGCACGGATCGTATAACACATCGAAATATACATTTTGCCTTGTTTTATCTTCCATAAAAATGAGTGCTCGATCGAGAGGAGTCTGAACGCGAGTAGGTATAAGATTTCATGGATGATCAAACTCGTTTCCACCGTTTTTGTTATGCATTCCGGTGATAAAAAAACCAATACAAAAGATCGGACTTCATAAAATAACGTGATACCGTGAAATTTTGTTCAGTCTTCTATTTATTTTGATTGAATAAAACGGAAGCTGTAAATATAGTTATTTTCGATCTGCACCCAAAGCGTAATGTAATATGCGGTTACTGTAGAATATGTTTTTCCTGTGGAATGATTTTACGACCGAATTTGCGTCGAGTTAAATAGTTAATAACCAAAAATTGCTCGATTACACTCGTCCCTATAGACAGAAATTAACAACACCGTCGATATACGATTCTATACGAAATTTTTAATGAAAAAAGTTGCGGGATGGAGAGAGTGTTCGGTAAATATTATCCGACGGAAAATAAATAATACCTGTTACTGATTCGAGGCGCGATGCCACAGTGGAACAGAGGGAAATTGAAGCGGCGATCCGTTCGAACCTGTTCCGGCAAGTTCTGTGGGGATTGCACGATCGTATTTCCGGCGTTTCATTCCACCTGGCTATACTAACTGCTCGCTGTCCCGGAGGAAAGTGCTGGAAGACAGACGAAAACGAGTGCCCGTTCCGGAACGGAGGCTCGCTTGATTGAATTGCCCGACGAAGCTAAGTAACGATTAATGGCACCGAACTACAGCCACCGCCGCGCCGCCAAGACAAACGAAACGACTTCAGCGTGAAGTTCGACGCGCCACCCTGTCAAGATGAAATATCATTTCGTGAACAGCTTGCGAAAAGTTTCTCGCTTCTACAAATTTTTATCATTTCTCTGTGCGACCCGACATTCAACAGAATTGGTCCAGCCGCTTTGTTCTCTATTGTCGTCAGCCTTTTTGACAAAACTTCTTGCTTTGAACATTTCTCTTACAAGTAACACTACCCAACTGATACTCACTGATCTGAATGAAATCTAACGTACTTATTAAACACCGAAAAATATTAAATACGTGTGTCACGTCTGCCGACGTGTTGCCATAGGTTATAAGCATAGTTAATAAGAGTAGGATATTGTAACAGTAATTATTAATAATATTCATTAGATATAAGTAATCATACTCCGCTCCGATCACCACCACATCCGATTCTCACATCACACCATACCTTCATTCTTATCTTAACCCTTGTATAATAATCATATCTAATGTATTCCCCGTAGCCGTATCACGTAGCATTCCCCGCAATCATTAATCGCACATCTCATAACATCCGACACATAGCGTAGACCATAAGACACCTATACATTCGACCCCCCCCCCGATCCCAAAACGAGTTCAGTTAGTCCAGTCCAGTCAGTTCAGCAGTCCAGTTCGATTCAGACAGTCAGTCTGACACTCTCGTCAAGACTCCAGCGAGGCACGTCGCCTCCTGGATGTCCCGGTCAGGACTCCGACGAGTCCTCGCTCTCATCCGCCTTCTTACGCGCTTCTAATTCATTGTAATCTTAATTCGTACGCTACAAATATAATCCCAGTATTAATTTAATAAGTGAGTCTCGCTTAGTTCACCTCCCTACATCCTCGCGCTTGTGATACTCTCCTTTCGATTCACGTTCTACCTGTTTCTGCGTTTCCAACTCGCACGTCTGAGCCTACCCAGCTGCTCGGTGCATTCCTCTGGTTTCAACGGGAAACGCAGAAACCTCTCTTTCTTTTAATATATCAAGTTCAACGCATTCTCTAACACGAGTATCACACGCCGCGCCGCGCCGGTCGTCATTATCAATCACGGAAGCTCGCGCGCGTCAACGGACGCGAAACGGAGGACAGCAGCCACGAGGTGTTCCCGTCAGCCGAGGACCGGCAGCTACGTGATCTTCCCAGAACGAGTGTGGATCATCGTTTTCCTTACAGCGGCCCAGCCGATTCGATTGCAGCCGTCAACGAGCAACGAGAGCAGTTCTCATCCGATTGTCCGATAAGTCGTGAAACATTTCCCTGCGAAGATTCGCGCCGTCCGAATTGTCTAGCTCTCGTCCGCCGCTTCGGGCGAATCTACTACCTGTAAGCGTTAAGTAGTATCCGCGTGTCCGCGAAAGTCGTGGTTCCCAGTCAGACGTCGGACGTACGTGCCGCGTGGACAAAAGGTTGTATCGCATTTGATCGTCCAGTAAGGGGAATGGGTCGCGGAACGATAATTTCGCGCAAGCCAGACTCCGGGACGTAACACGTGTTTTTTTGTTTCGGCTAAATACGCTTTATAGATACATCAGTTTTATTATAATAGTTGTTTGCATCCTTTTTAAGTCTCAAAGTCGGTCGAGTTTTTAAGTAATTTGTCTCATCAACAATTACATTCCCTTACAACAACAAAGTTCTCTTTTTCTGCATCCCACACTCCATAACCGTTTGGTTCATATCCAACTAGTATATGCCTTTTGATTTTTCATCGAATTTTAGAAGATTATACTATTTCAAATAAACCAACGCCATTGTGGAGTAAGCTATTGTCTGCGATAGTCATAGTCACAGATCGCTTGGTGTTGCGTTAAGGAGGACGTATAATTGTGACGTTGAAGGCTGCGAGTGGAACGTGTGATGGTAACGAACGTGTTAATTAATTCCGTGCTCCTCTAATTATAGAAGCTTCCGTGAATGAAATTACTCTGGTGCTTTTACCGCGCGGAATATTTAGCGCGAACAATGCTTGCCCGAGTATTGGTAAGGCTCGCTTGTTTGAGGACACGGTTACTAGGTATTACGTAGAAACCTATTCAATTTAAGGGACCTGTGTTCCGCGGGGACGATGTAGACACATTGTCTGACCAAATACGGGATATTCTACTTGTACGTATGAAAACCTCGCGCGTTCCTCTATCTCTCTATTCAGCAAATTCTCTCGCTCGAGGTTGGACACTTTTGACCATTGTCTACGGCTGGTCCCTTGAACAAACCGGATCTTGTTGTAATCGTATATTTATGTACACTATTTGCTTCTGAATTGAATATTAGATACACAGACCGTGGGTGCACAAGAGATTCCATTTAATTCACAGGTCCTTTGTAAGCACAAAGCGTCCGCGTTCGTTGGCCATTTTCGTTGTTTTGTACACTCGACGCCATAACTTTCAGTCTGATTCAAGAATAATAGCGCAGATCTTTATTAATTTTAGGATATCGCGTAGCTAAAATCATTACCAGTCCGCGTGTTGTACAGGTTTCCCATTCCAAACACACCCTTCTGCAAATCAATTTCTACCTTTTACAAATAAAGTATTTCTAAGTAAGTTTTCGTAAAAGAAATCAAATCAAATGTAAATTAATCCTTTGCATTCCGTTGTCGCCGATAATGCGACATTTGAAATATCAACTTTAAACATACAATCTTCATTTTGTTGAAGATTTATAAACTTGATCTTGTTTTATGTAATGTAGCTAAGGAATACGTATTTTGTTTTACTGCAGCAACCGTATTATTTTTATTAAATATACCGGGTATTTCACCTAACTTGACCATCTTAAATATCTTTGTTGTTTTTAAAGATACGTCAAATGTCTGATGGACAAAGTTGAATGGTAAAATGGGGCTCATATGACACCAAAAAAAATTTTTGTTTTTATGTAATTTCTTTTAGAGATATGAAGATCACCTTCATTTTTTTTAAATGGGATGTCCTATTTTTTATACCATAGATCGATAGAGTATCAAATTCTGAGTATAAAAGTGTTGACCTTCATATGTCCTAAATCTAATAGTTAACGAGATATTATCGAAACAATTTTCTTTCTTCTTTGGACAATATTATATCTCGTTAACTATTAGGTTTAGGACATATGAAGATCAACACTTTTATACTCAGAATTTGATACTCTATCGCTCTATGGTATAAAAAATACGACATTCCATTCTAAAAAATGAATGAGACCTTGATATCTCTAAAAAAATTACATAAAAACAAAAATTTTTTTGGTATCGTATGAGCCCCATTTTACCATTCAACTATATCCTTCAGACATTTAATGTATCTTTAAAATATAAAAATATTTTCATAATACATTTATTTAGACATATTATTATTCCATAATAAATTAGGAACAGTATCAAAATAAAATACGATCGAAGCATGATACCGCAGTAATCGGTACAGTTACCCCAATGGAAAAGCCAACTTTTGAAATTTTCGAAAAAGCCTCGGATCGAGCAGTTAAATTTCATGCCTGCGATAGACTGTAGCGATAAAATATATCGAAATCTAGGCGGCAGTGTCTCGTGAAACTTTCATCTGTATGCCGCAGTCGCGCTCACGCGCATGATTTTATTTTTTCGCTCCACTTTTCCCTTTTTTTCAGTCGGTCGCTCGATGCGCATTTCTCTGGCGCAAAAAAATTGGAAAGAGGATCTGTCGGTGACTGCCAGTCACATTTAGATTGGATTCTGAAATCCGCCGGCAGGGGAATCGACAACGGGGCACGTAGCCATTTCTTTATTCCAGCTAGGCCGAGCTTTTGAGTTAGGTTCGCCTGTTTCAAACGAGCCCTGCGACAATGTCTTCCTTTCTCTCGCACAGCAGTTCGCGTCCATGCTCGGATTTCGTTCACCGCTGCAAAATTCCTAGGAGGAATATGTATAACTCCATGTGTATATGAAAAACTTTCTGCTAAATTGTTTTTCACTGTGCCAATAATTCTCATAGATAATCTCTTGATTTGAAAATGATCAATATGTTCCTAAATGCACCGAGCATTCTATTTTCATAAACCTTTTTGCAAAATTGATTGTCACCAGGCTTCATGTGTTGAAGGAATTTTGGGACACCCTGTATATCCGTATTTTAATCCGTGTACTTCTTTATACACGGATACACGGGTACTGAAGTAAACGTGTACACGTGTATCGAAATATACAGATGATACATGGGTATACGTGTATCGAGGTACACGGATAATGCACGGGTATACGTTATTTTCAATACACGTGTATTATCTGTGTATTGAAGTTCAAGGGTACACGTGTGTCGATATAAGGTTTGATGAAATTTTGGTAGGCAAGGTTTTGAAGGTAATGATATTTTGGCTACAATAAAGGAAACATTAATTTCCGAAATTACAAAACGTTTCAAATTCGAATGGAATGACGGTGATACTATTTCACTGTTCCATATAGCTCCCTTTTTAGATCCACGGTATAAAAATCTTGACCATGAAACTTTTAATATTAGAAATTTAATTCGTGAAAAAGTGAAATGTTTGCTCGAAGACTCCCCTGTTCGAGAAGTGAGGACAGAAAACTCAAAAAATAAAAGTGCCCTTCAATTTCTTTACGATGAAATAAGTGCTGTTAATCATTTAGCCACAACTACGGTTTGATTTGGATCCATATGAATGTTGGAAGGCAAGGACACACAAGTGTAGAAGAATATCCGAAATCGCTAAAAAATATTTAATTATACCAGCAACGTCGGCCATGTCTGAACGGTGCTTCTCGTCTGCTGGAAATATTGTTACAGCAAAAAGGAACCGGCTTTTGCCGGGAAATGTAAACACTTTGGTTTTTCTTCATCATAATAAACAGTTAATTGATTAAGGTTTATTAACAGAAATTATGCTATTTGTTAATTTTCGAAACCTATCATGTTAACTCTCTTGTATATTTCAATGTACTATCCGTGTATCCGTGTACTTGAATACACGGGCACACGTGTATCAAAATACACGGATAATACACGTGTACCCGCATATTCAAGTTCACAATTATACGTGTATTATCCGTATATTTTGATACACGTGAACACATGTATTTCAGTACACGTGTATCCGTGTATTAAATAGTAGGTACACCGGATTTCTGCACGGATATATTAATTACACGTGAAATGGGTATCTCTAGTCACAACCGTCCCATAAATAACGTCCGAAGAAAAACCCCACTTGTACGGCTCTTTCGCGACGGAACAGTGAGGTTGCTGGACGCTTAGGAGAAATAGCGTTGTGAAAGGGGTAAGCTAGAGTAGGAGACAAGTCGTAACCTAGCGATACCGGTATCGAGATCTTACCCTTTCACTCCCTCAGTCGAAGACACGAGACGCACAGCATCAAAGGGAGATCGTTTTACGCAACGTCGCCGAAATCGTTCGTTATCGAAGCGAGACGACGCGGCGCGGCGGCCGTTCGAACTTCCGCCGTGCGAAACTTCTTCGCTGGATCGTTATGGTAACTCCGACGAACTTACAGCCATCTAAGTTTGGTTAAATACAAAATATAATGACGCCTCGGTGCAGAGTAATGGGATCGTCTACCGTGTTGCCGGCGCCTTAGTCCGTGGAAAACTTGCCCGCCTGTTCGCGGGCTGAGTTTCAATGCAAATCTTGTCGCGTACCGCCTGCCAGAATTACCTACGAACCTTCTTTCTTCGCCGTTCTCCTTCACCGCTTCACCCTCGAGAACACTGTCCTGGAAACTCGCCGAGCATTCGCCTAATAAGAAACATAATGGAAAAGATTTAGCTACTTCATCCGTTCGCGTAATCCCGCTACTTCGCGTACCCAAACTTCCTGACCTCTCCCTCGTATTCGAGATCCTTGTATTCAATTCTTTCGTTCGGTCGTCCGCTAATCACTTTTCCCACCATTCATATTCCTCACATTATGGCCTTGAGTTAGGTCTTTTTTTTACTTTATTTATTAATACAGGTCGCATCAACAATTATGTCATTAGCGACCACAAGAGTTACTACATATGATTACAAAGTCGAATCCTGCAAAGATGAGATTTTTCAGTAGTCAAGATCGCTAGATAAAAGGTTAATTTATCGCGATCCCCTCCCAAAAGTCCTATTTATACGGTTACAAGACGTAATTTGCATTACTCGGACGCATACAGCTGCGCATGTAGTTATTTTCATAAAGCTGCGACAGCTATATGCTGCCAAATAACGCAAATTGCGCCTCGTAAACATAAAAATAGGACTTTTGAAGGCGATCGCGGCCTAGATTGATCGTTTATCAAGCGCTTGTCACTACTGAAAACCCCACCTTTGCATTATCGAGAAATGAGAAGGCACATCTCGCACCCTTGTAATCCTGGAAACGAGTCTACTCCCTTAAGCTAGGTCTTGAAACTTCCCTTTTTGATCGTGCCGACGGAGATTTTGCGAGGGTTAGTCAAATATTCACCGGATTTTGTATTGCACAGCAGCATAGTTTCCGCATTTCAATAAGACCAAGTGGAAGTTCAAATAAACACGTTTCACACCTCATCTGCATCATGGGCTCTTCTACCTCACCTTTTGACGACTGCGTCGCAATCTCGCACAGCGCGGCGCGGCGCGGCGTCCCAAAAGTGTTGTACTTCCTTAAAAGGCATGATTCTAAATATTCTCCGCGGTTTTGTTAAGGAGTTATTACGAAAAGCACGGATCAATCAGAGCGGACAATGGCGTTGGTATTTGGTCCAAATATACCATCTTGATAGTATCATTTGTTCGAACTACTTAAACAGACATTGGAGAGATATCACATTGCAATAGTGACGAAGGCGAGGAGCAGATCGTGTGCAACCGGCAATCCAATCCTCTACTTTCCGTGCAGTTGGGTTTAAAAAATTACCAATGCAACTGCAAAAACATGTGGAATAGAGACTCCTCGTAGCAGTAAGGACTGGATATTTGGAAACTGGAGGGTTCTGTGGGTGTGCTTAAGAACCGATCGACTACGAATCGCGAAGTCGGGGGTTCGCACTATACGTAGAAATATTCAGGGTGAAGTTTATACAGGGACTCCGCTATTTTTAGTAATGCGGGGAAATGTTTGGTTCAGTGGGGCAACTATTGTAACGGAGAAATATTTCTCTAGGTCATATTTTCCAATCCCGCAGGGGGATTTCCCACAGGGGGGATTCCTGCAGGTGGAAAGGCCGGCTGGATACGAGCAACCGGATCTTGACGGCCGATTCCTGTAAGGGCCTTTGGAGGGTAGCGTCTCCACGGACTAGATGCGCTGGTCTATCAGTGCCGAGAGTGTAGGTTCTCAAACTGGAATGTGGCTTCGGCTACGAAAGGTCCCACCAGTCGACCTAAACTGATACCGTGGGGACCGAGTAGCCCAGGGGCATGTGCGGCGTCCAGGCTTGTGCGAGAACCCGAAATGTCGGGTCCGGATCGGGTCGGGAATTCTCGGGCGAGAACTGTCGGGCTCCCGAACGTATGATACGCTTCGATTTCCCGAAAGTATGCGGCTGCCTTCGGGTTCCCGAAAGTATCCTGCTGCCTGTCTCTTCGGGACGTCGAAGCTATCCGACTACATACGAACGTATCGAGATCGCGAGAAGGAGAGCGGGTATCAACAAAAAGAGACGGCGCGACGCGGCGCGCGGCACAGCGTCTTTATATTTCGGCGTGTCAAAGACAAAGACGTTGTGCCGCGCGCCGTCTCTTTTTGTTGATACCCACTCTCCTTCTCGCGATCTCGATACGTTCGTATGTAGTCGGATAGCTTCGGCGTCCCGAAGAGACAGGCAGCACGATACTTTCGGGAACCCGAAGGCAGCCGCATACTTTCGGGAAACCGAAGCGTATCATACTTAGACCATATATACCTATAGACCCGGCGCAGATAATTTTCCCCTCGGCAAAGATGAAGTACACCGTGACGTCACATTCTCGAAAGATGTACAAGCTATGCTCATCGACAGTCCCTACGCTTGACTTATATGGGGGGTAAGGGGGATCAGAGAGTGCGCCATGTACCCAGTACGCGGAAAGAATGGACAGGATAATTTCAAAGAATTTGGCATTGTATCATGAAATAGTCAATTATAAACTGTATTTGAGATACAGACGTTTATTCTGTATGTTTTATTAAGATATTACCTGAAGATTAACAACTTTCGCATATTATGCAGTGTCACGTTAACCTTTTTCTGACGAGCGGGATGGCTCGCCGAAACCAGTCAACTCCGGGCCTTGCAGGCACTGAGACCAGGCCGCGTGCAAGCCGAGTACGCGCGGTCCGCCCGGGACTAAACGAGGCTCGGAGATCCGACAATTCTCACCTCAGCGCGAAATGTTCGGGCGCCAGGCACCTCGAGGATGCCACACGAAACACGGTACTAGACTCGAGCTCGGAGAAGCCGAGGCCGGGAGTCGAATCTTCGAGATACGCGGATCGGAAACTACGACGCGACTAGGCCAGTTGGTTCGGACACGGGAAAACGAGGACGGCCCTCTCGGTAGGACGGATCTCACAGGAAGAGAAGAATTCGACAAAGAGTTGGTCTCGAGCTGTTTATTGCAGCGGTCAAAGTTTCACAAAATGAAGCGGCCATGTGGCCGCGACCCGAGACCCCGCGCTCTTCATACAAGCAAGCGAGAAGATGTTCAGCAAGCGACTTCGGAAAAGCGAGGCGCAGATGATTGGCAAACTGCGAGACTGCCGCGAAGACTTCCGCACGTAATTCGCTAGGACGCGTACGCTGACGGTTACGCGTTCGAACGTCGACGAGAACGCTACGATGTTCGGCGAGAAACACAGGATTCGAGATCACACGAAACTAACGCAGAGATTGCTCTCACGAAACGCGACTCCTCTGAGGACACTCCTACGCACGCAATTCACAACGGAAAACTCTCTCGTAATTACTCGAAAACTCAAAGCACTCCCGAAACGAGTACGAGCGAATTATCGAGGACGGAACGGGAAGCGTTCGTCCTCGCGCGACGAAGGTCGAGCCGCCGGACTACGAAATATCGAAAAGATCACAAGTGCGACTTACCGTTTCTCGTGGTCTTTGCTCGCTCTTAGACCGAAAATGCTCTCGATAGAGCGTGGCTCAGCTGAAACGCAGGTGAACTTCGTCCTTAGCGCCACGAGAACCCCTAACAGGCACCTTCTAATTTCCCGACGCAAATTACAACGGTTCGCAACGCGAATTTAACGGCGGACACGTGAAACGTCAACGAGAGCCAGCGCGACAGTGATCTATCGATTTTCGGCCGCCTCGCGGATCGAACCTAGTTCCCCCCACTCGACCGTTTCTCCGAATTTCCGATGGCGGTTTTCCCGCACAAACGCTGGGCGTCAGGAGCGTACCCTATAGCGTCCTAGGGCCCCAGACTATCTCGAAATAATCTAGGGAGCTTCTTGCTCTCTAGGAGGACGGAGGCGCTGCCTCCCTTGGATGCGAGGGCACCGACCCCGGGAATGGCTCTCTTCGGAGGGGCGAGGCGTCGCAGTGGTCCCGGAGCCCGCTTTTTGTGGCCAAAACTATTGTAGCGTTATTTCAAGGTTTAATGTTATATAATTATAGGTCGTTGGATTCGTCTTGATACCAGTTAGAATATTATGAAGTAAAAAATATATGTTAATACTTACAAAATGGAGGTAATCTTCATTTTTTTATAAAAAAAATTTTTTCTTTAATCTTTTATATTGAAGGTTGTAGAAAAGTGAATACTGATCTAGTTTTGTTCAAAACATTTTTTTCATATCATCGGAAATATTTGAGAAATTGTGTTAACAATGCTCACAGTGCATACTACGGTCCAGAAATCGCGAAAAAATATCCAAGATTTAATTCTTCATAAGAATTATCGGAAATCTAGTATTGAGGGGTTTTGGGGATCTCTGATTACGAATCTGACATTAAAACTTCAAAATTCAAAATTCAAAATTCAAAATGGCGGATTCAATATGGCATACTAATACCTAATAATTTTTGCTGGATTTGCATTATATACAAAGCTATTTATTTTCGAATGTGATTAATTTACGTGTGTAAGTATTAAATGCGTGACGCGTCCAGAACGTAGCATTAGAGCGCGTACTTCGAACGTCTGCTTGTTAAAATAGATGTAGAATTATAAACGGCCGGAACCGGCAGCTAAAATTTACATGTGTATATGTTGAATGTCTAAGCTTTCAGAAAAACCAAGTCTGAATGCTAACGTTTTTAAACGATTTTTTTTAACCCTACCTAAAGTTTACATTGCACTTAAATTTATATCCTTAGTATATTGATTGAAACATGCTTATATTGCCATTAAATATCTGAAATATAGCTACTCACACATACGAAAATATAGTACAAATTTTCATTTCAGCATTGTGTAAGGAATAATTAAACTATTTAGTTGTCCCTCCAATTTCATAATTTTGAACTTCAAATGCTATATCTGCTCGGAAAGTTATCCGAAAGACCTAATATTTTGAATTTCAAAAAAAATTTTGTTGAAATTCGAAAGTCGAAAAATTGAATTTTGGCCACAGAAAGCGGGCTCCGGGACCACTGTGCGTCGCGGGAGTGGTTTGGTCGTCTTCTTCGACGGGATGACATGCAGAGCCGTTGTCCCTACGACGTCTCCGGTTGGTTCGCCGAGTGCTCTCCAGTATCATTGGGACTGGACCAGTCCACTTTCTCGAACCGGCCATTTGCTTTTGGGTCGGGCGCTTCCTGCGCTGCGGGACGCTGTTCTGCTCCCGTGAAAATTCGGGCGGTCGGTGGTTCCTTCGGCGCGTCCCATATACGGCTCTGAAACTTGCCGTTCTCGGCACGCGCGACAGATGTCATTAAAGGTCGCTGCCCACTAGACCGTAACCTCGGCGCGGCGCGGTGGAGCGGCACGCTGTTTGGCATTGCCTCCTATGGAGTACAATGGGAGTGCGCCCAGTATACCTGAGCGGCACAGCGTCGCAGCGCCCGGTAGCGCCCCGGAAAATTTGCGCCCACTAGACTGTACCGTCGGCAGGCGGAGCGCAGCGACGCGCCGTGTTGCATTGCCTCCTATGGAGTACAATGGGGGTGCGGCCACTGTACCTGCAACGGCGCGCGCCTGCACTCGGCGACAAAAGGGAATGCCTCGGCGAGGATATACACGCAGCAGCACTCAGCAGCACTTTCTATTGCACCGTTATTACAACGTTTAATGTTATATTGTTATAGATCGTTGAATTCGTCTCGATACCAGTGAGAATATTATGCAATAAAAAATATATGTTAATATTTAAAAAATTGAGGTGACCCCTTCAGTTTTTTATAAAAAATAATTTACTTTCAATTTTTTATATGGTGATTTGTAGAAAAGTGAATACTGAGCAACTTTTGTTGGAAACATTTTTTTGTTGGATCATCGGATGTAGAATATTTGGAAAATCGCGTTAGCAATGCTCATTTGTGGTGAAAATTCAGTGTCAAAGCGGCAAAGGAAAATTTAAAGTAGTTAAAAATTGTTTTTTAATATTTTGTCATTTGTTTATCGTTGGGCGAAGCGGAGCTTTTCGCCCCGTTATGGGGCAAGTTGTTCCTAAAAACTAAAATTTGCCTAAAATTAAATGGACAAACATTTCAAAGCTGCTTTGCCATAATCCTTTCTTGATGCTCATTAAAGACGGTTCTCTTTTTTTTTGTATCCTATTGTAGTCTCTTGTCCATCTTTTCGTTTTTTAAGAAATCGGAACAAAGTCAGGTGGCAGATGTTGAAGTTTCTCGCGATTGTTGTTAATGAAAAGAAAAGATGCATACGCATACATTTGCTGTGGGGCAAGTTGTCACGGAACAGTGTCTTATGAATAATTTATGTAAATACGAATTTTGGTAAATTTTACAAATGACAATAAAATATATTTATCGAACATAATTATTATGCGTTTTTTCACGAATTTTATAATATGAACTTGTTAAAATTTTAGTGAATATCAACAAGATGTCTCGCTTACTGTCGCGAAGCAATCGTGAAAAACTATACTGAAACCAAGAAACTAGTGACACATTAATTTTCCACTGATGACGTATGAGGAGGGAGATAAATGGTGATGGAGAGAGAGGGGGAGAAAGTGTGTGTGTGTGAGAGAGAGAGAGAGACTTTAAACCAGTAGACACAGTCCGAATTCTATCGGGTTTAGACTTTTCTTCATGGGAAGAAAGCTACGAACTGGCTCGTGTCACTTCCTTGAGGAAATTATAAGAAATAACAAGTTTAGCATTCACTTGTTAGCGGTTTCATGCCGAGATACCTGGGTGGCCGAGGGTTTGCCCGGTGGTGTTTATTGCACCACTTGGACAAGGCTTCCGAGGCCCTCGTCACTTCGTCGCCCTAACACAGAGTAGGGGCGAAAATGTATTTAAATATATTTTCCGAAGAAATTCTCACGAATAAATCCACTACAAACAGTCCGATTTCTATCGGGTTTAGACTTTTCTTAATCGGAAGAATGCCACGAACTGGCTCGTGTCACTTCCTTGAGGAAATTATAAGAAATAACAAGTTTAGCATTCACTTGTTAGCGGTTTCATGCCGAGATACCTGGAGATAGCTGGCCGAGGGATTGCCCGGTCGTGTTTATTGCACTACTATTGTGTTCTGGGCTCAGGCCTCGGGGCTCGACCCTCGGGCCTCGGTACGTGTTCATTGGAGTCTCGAGCTGGCCGAAAGCATTCGTGGATGTATTCGGTCTTCGAAAATTAAATATTAAATACAAATTGTATTCGAAGCTTCGAATACATTCTCGGCGAATACAAAAGTAGTTAAATATTTTTCGAATATAAGATACTTTTGTATTCGAACCTTCGAATAACGAATTCAAATATTGTATCTTATATTCGAATCGGTATTTAAATAGTTTTGTATTTAAATTGCCCAACTCTGAGAGAGACTATATATACTTTATCTCTATCTCTTCTCTATACAGGGTGCCGCAAAATTCCTGCACATCCCGGAAATCCTGCTTGTAAAAAATCAAAACCCTATAAAAAAATTGAAAGAATGCAGATGTCGCATGAAGGTTCTAAAGAGGCATCAGTTATATTTTTACAGTGCTGATATATTGTTATAATTATTGTTCATCAATTGTTTTAGATTTTATGGTTTGGTGCGCTGTAGCTAAAAAAAATGAAAACCGATTTTTTCGACGTTTTTTCCGCGAAGAACTAAGTTAACCTTAAAATTGTTGCGTTTCATTTATTCTGTTAGTCTATTAGGCACTAATAAACCTTGAACACATTATCAGTTTGATTAGTATTTCTACAGCACTAACATTACATCTGAAAATATTAATGAAGTACTTGAAAGCTAGGTTGGCTGAATCCGTTTGGCGTTTGACTATGGACCTGCGTATACTAAGTTCGAGCCCGGTCGTAGATTATATTTTTTTTTAATTTGATTAATTCTCTTTCTTATTAGCAACTATACAATAGTAAATGGTATTTTTTTAGAAATTCTTTTAAAAGCAATATTTGGATACTTAAAAAATAGTTTAAGGTAAAATACGCAATAAAAATAGTAGTCATGTCGATTTTTTTGAGGTATTTGATTTTTTACAAGCTGACTTTTCAGTTTAAAAATCTGAAACCAATTGCAAAGTATGTATTTAGGTTCTTGACATATGGCAGATTTTTTTCAGAATTTCTAAACATCATGAACTAGGGAAAATAGGCTAAATTCTGATTTTTCCTAGCCCTGGCCACGTCGCTCCGCCGCGCCGCGCCGCGCCGTGTCGTCTAGTGGGCGACAAAACCACCGGCGCGCTGAGTACCTGGCCACGCCGCTCCGCCGCGCCGCGCCGAGGTTACGGTCTAGTGGGCAGCGACCTTAAAGATCCTCCATAATGTCGGAATCTCTCAGAGGAGCGCTCTCGAATCCTGTATTTACGGTGTCGTGCCCCGTTAGAGGGCGGTCCGGTCCTTTATTGCTCACGAAATGTTTCCGAAACAGAAGGAGAAGGTACGTCGCAAAATTGCAACGTCACAGCAGGTTACAAAATGGTTTTTTACATATAAATTGATCCCATTTACAACATTTTAAGGTAGTACTGCTAGTTTTACGCAATTTACATTTACCTCGCTTGTGATTATTTATTATGTATACTAGACTGCGGATCTTCATGCATTTACAAAAAAATTGAGTAGATGAAAATGTCAATACATGATTTCTGCTCTATTACAATCATTCAGGGAAGAAATAACATTCAATTTAGTATCTATTTCTTGCAATAGTAGTAGTGTTTGGCGTCGGTCTGCCGTTTCACCCATTTTGAAATTATCTTAACCCATTTTGACTTATATTTTGACGACACGGTGTACCTTATCTTTGCCGAGCTGCACTCTCGGTTTTCCTATACACATACTATACCTATGCCGGGTCTATAAGTATTGTATATGGTCTAAGGCAGGGATGGGCACGGGTGGGGCCCCTCAAACGCCTGCTTCCGCCACCAAGCTTCCTTTCCGTGGCGCTCCTCGCGGCTCCGATGCACGAGGCCTGCGCACTGCTTGCGACGGACGAAGCGCGTCTTTCTTTCATAGTAACGACGGAAGCTGGTGGGGGGCAGTAGGCGCTACGGTGGGGACGGCTTTGCCTCAATTGAGGCAAAAATGCCGATCCCTGGTCTAAGGTATCACACGTTCGGGAGCCCGAGAATTCCCGACCCGACCCGAGCGTCGGGTTCTCGCACAAACCTGGCGTCGCGTCGTTGCGCGGCGAAGGAGTAGTTTGTCGTCGTTACGTCCGTGTAACGCAATTGTCTCTGATGTCGTGGCAGGCTAAAAAGTTTCGAAGACGACCGGTGTACGGTTTGCGTTGGAATTACCACCGCGTAATTGCTCCCCGAGAGACCAATAAACGAGCGTGCACCGCGGAATACGCCGCGGACCACACGCTCGCGGTCCCGGGGAAGCTTCGCGCTCGCTTCACCTCGCGCCGTCGAAATATCGGCGTCGAATCATTAACGAGGAAACTACGTTTCCGAACTCGGCACCGTGGAATTAATCGGTGACCAACGGGGTACGGGTTCGTCGAGTTTGTAATCGCGCGCTCGCCCGCTTTCCCGGCCTGTTTGCTTTTTCATTGTCTCCACCTGAGTTTTTCGTAACAATGGCGCCGCGTTTTCCGAGCTCTTTCCTTCCCATTTCACCGAACAATGCCAGAGACGGTTGTCCCTCTTCCTATCTCCCTCGCTCCCTTTCATCCGGCGAGCAGAACAATGCGAAGCACCTGCTCTTTAACCTGTTCGAGTAAAAATACGGAACGAAATAAAAGGGCAAATCCGGTTCGGCGTAACACGCAAATCCTTTTTTCTTTCTCTTTTCGAATAGAATCCCGGCGCGGCCGAATAATACGATTTCTCTCGTCTCGAGGCAAAAGGTGCAGGAAAACCTCGACGGTGTTTCCTTTTCTAGCGTTTCTATTCGCGGGGACGGCGGGTTCGGCGCGGTGTCGCGCGCAGAAATCTTCGAAGTTTCTTCCCGCGGAAAGACCGGATAAAAATGCCTCGAGACTCGCGTGTGCCCGCGAACAAAGGTTTCGTCGGAAGAATGGTGGTGTCGAGGAGGCTCGCGAGTGCCGCGAGCGGACTTCACGCTCGAAACAAACGCGTCTGGTTTGCCCGGACGGGCGCGGGCGTTTATTAAAATTATAAATTAAAAGGAGCGCCGACCGCGGCGCCGGTTTCGGTCGCGTCTCCGGTTGCTGCGCTATTCGGGTGTCAGCGATACGCTAAGATCCTTTGTGGATCGCCCGACGAACACACCGCGCCGCACCGCCTCGGGAAACCCTTTGAAATCGCCGCACAGAGGAAATTCATCTTACCTCTTTCGCTGAACGGAATACCCACCGCGCCGCCGCCGCAGCTTAATAGAATTTATATTTCATGAATAACTCGATACGTCGACGGACCGATCCACAGCTACCCTCATGAATATCGTACGAGTCCGTAATCCGCAGCCTGCGCCCGTTTAGTCGCAAAACGAAGAAAACTTTCGAACAAAGATGATAATATTATACGCCGAACCAGAGCGCCGCGCCGTGGCGGATTCTTCGATCCATCGAATGCGGAATTTTAACGCGAGAATTCCCCGTCAATTTTCCACGTTTCGGACTGTTATCAATTCACTATAATATTATACACTGGTGTAGCAATTTCACACCGGGTTTACGAAACCCCTTGAAATTGTTCAAGCGGTGGATGGAATTATAAATGTTAATAAACAAACCATGTACCATGGGTGCACTTCACAACAAACGGGTGTGCTTCCGAAAGCGACTCCCCGATTTTGCTGAAATTTTTGCCAAAGCTTATCCTTGATTAGAAAGGAAAGTCCCTAAAAGGATTTTTGGCGACAAAGCCTCGTTTGCCCCCCAGTCCCCTTAAAAGTTTTGACAGTTCTTACCAAATATTTTCGAAAATATTGATTTCAGAGAAAAAAGTTTCAAACAAAAAATGAAGCTCACAAAAAGCTCTTCAAAAAAGGTAATATACATTTTTTACGTAAACCTATTATTTTGGCTGCTATGACTCAAAATAACTCGGCGGGGGTCAAATTAACTCTGTCAAACATTTCTTTAAAATGTATTTATTAAATATGCGAGAACTATTTGGGTGTATTTCCGAAAAGGATGTACCTCCGAATTTTTTATACTCTGGATTCTTACGTATTTTGATGTGCTGAATACGAATATGATAGTGAAAATTTGGCGCAAATTTTATTTCCATAGCGAAAACCATGAAAAAATCATAGTTTTTTTATTTACTTCCGTAAATAATGGGAATTTATAAAAACACTTCAGATAAAAGTTGTAGACCTCATCAAAATACACATTTTATGTTGTATTGATTTTTGTCATAAAGATAATACTTTCTGAAAAAAATGGTAGGTACAGTAAAAGCTCCTTCGTTGTCCAAAGGCCGGGGGGCTGAGCGGACAACGAGCGTGCCCGGACACTATTTTTGATTTATGACTGCGTCTAGATATCGCGCCGACCGCCGAGCGAGACTTCACTAGAAAGCCGAACATAGAGAAGGACAGAATGAGATACGGATCGGGTGACCGAAGCTTAAAGGCCCACATTGTTGCTGTTGCTCGTTGCCTTCGAAACTTTGACCGTCGATTAAACCACTAAATACAGTTGAAACTATATCGTGTTTGGTGTCATTTTAATCAGAGAAATGCCAGAAATAAGTTAGTGAAAGTCCCATAAAGAAATAATGAAAATTAAGAAGTTTGAAAATTCGGTTTACTCGAGTCAATGTTGTGGTGTTCACACTGATATACCCGAGCCGACATCAATCGACGCCGCCTACGGAGCGACTCGGCGTTGACAGGCAGTGGAATGGGTAGGCACTGGACAACGATCGTGCCCTTGATTTTGGACAACGAAGGAGCGATTACTGTAATTATTCACTTATACGGAGCCACCCGCGATTTCAATGATCGCATGATTGATTCATTATTATTTAGTTTAAATTCTATATGACGGCTATATAGAATGAAAAGATTATGCGATCAGAATTAGTTTGGATTAGGTGGTGGTGGGGCAGAGAGGGCCAGGTTATATGATGAAGTTTTGAACATTTAATATCGTTTTTCTCAAAAACTACTGTCTTTATGACAAAAATCTAGTACGACAGTAATGGTATTTTAGAATTATTTAAATTGAAATATCTCCTGAACTATTAAGTTTTCGACATACATAGGTTGTACTTTTTTATAACGAATGTCCAGCTGCATCGATTGATGTATTAAAATACATATACCTCATTACATTAAAAAAAAATGAAGTTGACCTTCATATCTCCTTGACGTCTCCACCAATAAAAAAATTAATGACATCAGATTACGAGCGCCTCGATATCAAGTACGTTTGGTCTGTTGCTTTTTCTTCTATCTTCTAAAGCAAGCCAGTTATTCAGGTGACCTGTTCATAGTGCCCCACCCTGTATGTATGACTGGAATGAGACCCTGTTTTCTTTCTGATCTCCACAACGTGTTTACAAAAACAATAAACTGACGCCGCGCCGGAGCAGGCTCACATTGCCACTATGTAGTCCAGTCGGCAGGTCGAAAAAAAGGCGTCTACCTGGAAAGTATTCCGAACTCAATGAAATTTTGACACGTCATTTAGGGGTACTCTGGGGTGTCGAATCTAAGAATTTAATGCTCTTTCCAAAAATGAAAAAAAAAGTTCTTAGGACCCATAGTTTTTTAGTAATAGGCGAAAAACCAAAACAAGGTAATAAAAATCGTGGTTTTTACCCCCTCCCCAAGTTAGCACAGGGTCCTCGAGTACGGAATTTCGAATACGGAAAATTCAATTCAGGACTAGCAATAGTTTCTTGCAATTATCTCGAGAACTAAGTCCGAGCGACGGGTAGATGTATAGAGAAAAGTTGTTCAGAATGTTGTCCTTGACAACATATGTCAAGGTCAAGGTCAAGGTCATCGGAGGTGCCTCCCGTAAACGTAATATTTACCCTTTCGTGTGAAAGAGGCAAACTTGCAATTCTACACGGATACTTTGAAAGACATATCTAATATATATGGTGAGTAATATGTACGTAATTTCAAATATACAAATACATCAAATGTGTTATCATTTTGCCGGCAGTATACCATCTCTTTACACCCTGCACAGTACCGGTTGTACTTGCGTGTTTAAGTTTGCCAAAAGGAAGCCAAGGGGGATCTTAATCGAAAAAGGATCAGGATACGAGGCTGGAAACGGAACGGAACAGCTCTGCAGATGCGTTTCCAATAGCAGCGGCACCATAAATTGTCATAACGTCGGCTTTAATAATCGGAAGCTACTTAATTTGTAGAACCAGGTCATGGGTGCCAGGGCAATTGCATGGGCGCGCGCGTTAGTCTGCGACCTTATTAATGTATATTACTAGCGTGCACCGGGAGAGAAAGAGAGAGAGAGAGAGAGAGAGAAAGAGCGATATATATTGTGTTGTAACGCGAGGGGGCAAACACCAGGCCACAGCAAATGCATTTTTGTTTCCAGTTAAAAATTTTTAACGAATTCGGGCATTTCCGCCGAGCCTTCCTTAATTAATCCCTCCGCGCCGCAGCTCCGTGATTTACATTAACGAGGGAAGTCGAAGAATATTTTTAATCCCACGCGTGGTTCCGTGCATGGCGCGCGTATTTAACACAGCATAAACGTGTATGAGTTATTCTTCAGCTACATCTACGTTTTTCCGCCAATTAATGAATTTTTATAAATACTTCAGATTAATCTCGCGACAAGCTCAGGTAAAAGTTGCTTTGCAAAAGCTTCGGCTTATCGTATTATTGTTAGTGCCTGGTCTGAGTTCTGCAACGATTGCACGAGGATCTTTCAGTACAGGGTGGTTCACCAAATATTACCACCTCGATGTTCGTCATTATTATTATTCATAGCGAAGAATGTTTATATAAGGTTGAATGGTTTCGAGAGATGCATACTTTCGTGTTGTGAGTTTTGTTGTGGGTGGACGCATAGAAGAGATATGAAGGTCATCAGTATTTTTTAAATTTGATCGTATGTTTTTTCTTGCACCAACCGATCAAGATTCATATTCTCTACAAAAAAGTATTAACCTGTGGCGGCTAACTTCTTACACTCGCCACAAGATGGACAGATAATCAAAGACCTTTCCCGCTACTACCTGATTCATCACCAATCCCTATATGAACCGTCGTCAACCGCCTTCCGATATCCCAGCGTCTAAGGCAGACAATATGGTACAACATCCCCAACTTCAAAATGGAAAATATTAGAATCTTCGAAAGACATTGCTTCAGAGCACGTCTAAACATGCACAGAACACCAGAATCAAACTTTTAAAAAAGTTACAAACACAGCACCCTCCTAAATAAAGCCAACATTATACGAATCGACAACCATATTCTTAAGTTGTGCAGACACTTTTTCGCCAGGTCATTCGAAACACAGCATTCACAAAATCTGATTGAAAAACTCCACTCGCAACCACAATATATACTAAACACACTAAACACAGGTTACACCCCACCCGAACTATTCCCCTTTTTAGACCAAAATGGATTCATATCAGATACCAACAATATTCCACTAATCTACCACACCCAAAGAACAAGCAACACAAAATCCATCACATACACACCATTATGCATCCCAAATCCACAAAACACAACGAAACACTGCCAACAACTCTCAGACAGAGACAAAATCAATACCACATTCAAAATCAAAAAGTACTGATGGTCCATCCCGAGATCAGTGCCCCGCCTAACACTTCACGAGTCCGACGTCATTACGATAGTAGGCTTGGAAAAAAACAAAACATGGAATAATACAAAGCGACTCAAGCGAGCGTTCCAACACGAAAAATTACATAATAATGAAAAAAAGAAAACGAAACGTATAACTTTTAATACTGTAAATACTGTACATATCATAAATAACCCTTTGTATATACACCCCCACCCCCTCATTTTCTGTAAATAATGCTAGTTCATAAGTTCCTATCTATAAGTTTAGCATATAATTAACATACGTAGCATAATCTAGCAAGTAAGTAATCCAAAGAACGCGTCATTTCCCACCGGCCAATTTAATACCGTTTTGGGCGCATAAATAAACTCATAAATCAATAACATACCAAAGAACAAGAAGGTTAGCGTACCTCGCAATAATATTTAGTACAATATAACAAAGTCTGTTTAAAGCACATTAGCTGTAAGACTCTAGATTTTATACAAAAAAAGCGTTTATATTTTTACACATTTTGTATAACCTTAAAAATGTAACTGTTGGCCATGAATAAAATGTTGTTTTTACAAAAAAAAAGCGTCTGAGGCAGGATAATATCTAATATTATCCCTCTAGACAGCCTTACCGATGAGTCCTCTAGCGGGCCGAGGACGAAACACCCCCCTTCATTTTCCTCCTTCCTACAACAGCTCTTATCAGCCTCCAAACTGGTGACCGCGACGTAGAACAGAAACGCAACACGGAGAACGACTGAAGGAAACGACGACTACAACCAGGAGCCTAACAACATCAAGGAGGATGGAGAATACTACTGCAAAACCTCCGAGAATCGTAATCTCTCTCCTAGTGTCACTACCCGTCGATCTGTCCCAGACTACCACCAGATATCCAGAAGGCAACGACGAGACTCGCGGACCTACGATCGACGTCAGCAGATCACGACGGATTCACGGAGGATCAACGCACCGAATCCACATCCTTTACGAACGGCCATGCTAGGGCAGCAGCAGCTACGGCTCGATAGGCTCGAGCGCGACTCACTAGCTCGCCATGATGTGTGTTTACAGTTCGAGCTAAACGTGCTTCTCAAAAACTCAACACACATCAATCGAGTGTGCAACGACCTGTAAGCATATCCCATCGTCCTCCTCTGATTCTGACTTGGATCATCGTAGAAAAGGGAACTCGTCAAGATTATCGTTGTTCACTGGCAAGAGGGTAATGTGGAGGCTAACCTCCTACACTCGCCACAAGATGGACAGATAGTCAAAAGGCCTTCAGCGCTACTACCTGATCCACCACCAATCCCTATATATACCCAGTATCGCCAGGTCGAGAAAATCGAGGGGAATACAAGTATCCCCTCTCTGATGACCAGTCCAGTCTACGGCACGGGCACCGTGGTCTACGGTCTTAGAGGGGAATGTGTGAGCTCCGTCTGGAGCTCATCTGTCGACACTGCATACATATACCGTCCTCAGCCGCCTTCCGATTTCCCAGCTTCTAGGCCCGCTAGACAGCCTTACCGATGAGTCCTCTAGCGGGTCTAGGACGAAACGCTCTCCTTCCGTTTCCTTCCTACAACAGCTCTTGTCAGCCGCCAAAAACCTGTTACTATCGAAATACATTAATTAAGGAGATATTTTATTTTTAGTGTTGTTACGAAATCACAACTCTTTTGATAATGTTACGAATTCAAATACCTTACGGTCTTTTTTACATGATTTGTCATTGCATATTCGACAAACAACGAGGCTCCAACGGGATGATTATTCTGTACATTATGAAGGAATAACAAGAAATGCATTAAATCAAATATTTCCGAATCGTTGGATAGGACGAGGTGGCCCCATTCATTTTCCGGCAAGATTACCTGATTCAACACCCTCGACTTTTCCTGATGGGGTTACTTTAAAAATGAAGATTACGCAGAGGGTCCGACTACCATTGCTGATATGAAAGTTCGTATCATCACTGAATGCAATAACGTACCACCAGTTTTATTATTACAAAATGTAAAGCAATCATTACTTTCTCGATTCAGAAAATGTCGTTATGTAAAATAAACGGCCATTGAACCTTTTCTGTGAACAAAATTATTACGACATTATTAAGAGAGTTGGGATTTCATAACAACAATAAATTAAAATATCTCCTTAACTAATCCCAGATAGCACAGAGACATCTCAAAGACGTCTGAAAGTTGCCTGTCGCAAGACGTAAGTACGTCTGACAAACGTCTGCTACGTCTTTGGTCCGCCGTTTTTACCGTCTTAAAGACGTACACAGACAGTTTCAAAACCTGCCTTTATTGAAAAAGATGGTGCCTTTTATGCGCCTCATTTCTGCCGTAAAAACGACGTCTCCAAAGACGCGGCTTTTACACGTCCATAACGGCGAACATTCTGACTAATTCTGAGACGTCGTCGTTTTGACGGTTGAAGAAAGGTGCCTTTTATGCATCTCATTTCTGCCGTAAAGACGACGTCTCCAAAGAGGCGGCTTTTACACGTCCATAAAGGCATCTTTTCTCAGACGTCGTTTTGACGGTTGAAGAAAGGTGCCTTTTATGCATCTCATATCTGCCGTAAAAACAACGTCTCCAAAGAGGTGGCTTTTACACGTCCATAAAGGCATCGTTTCTCAGACGTCGTTTTGACGGCGGAAATAAGACGCATAAAAGGCACCTTTCTTCAACCGTCAAAACGACGTCTGAGAAAAGATGCCTTTATGGACGTGTGAAAGGCGTCGTTTAGGGACGTACGACGTAAAGACGTAAAAAAGATGAGAAAACGACGTCTGTAAGACGTCCTGTGCTATCTGCGGGTTTTTCTATGTTAATAGGTTATATTAATAGATTAACACTGTATGTTTATGCGGTTCCTCAGAGTATTATAACAATGCAAAAAGTAAAATCTTTTATTTCGTTTGACAGATTGTTAAAATAGAAATATTTTATTTTGTGGATCAAATTGTTGAAACAGAAACATTTTATTTTGAGGTTCAGATTGTTAATTCAGAAATATTTTATTTTGCAAAATTCTACATCTTACTTAAAATACTATTTTCTTTAAGAAAAATAAAATTTAAAATATTAAATAGGAGGAGGATCGATTCTAAAATCTATAGATATGGTGTGATTGCACTGCACACTGTTGAGTAAACATGGTAAACTATTGTTTGAGGATTTTCTCACTAGAGTGCGACTTCTCCTTTACAAGTTAAAAGGTAGTGCCATAACAGGCGACTATACCATATTTGGGCAATTTACCCTAATATCAGTAGGCTGCGGATCTTTATTCAAAATAAAAATTTTCTAAGCTCGCTGTGAGACATTACAATTAGACAAATCTGAATTTTGTTTTTTAATCATTTTAATGAGTAGACAACAGTGTAAGAATAATCTTAGATTCTTCTAGAGTCATCAGAGTTTGGGAATTTATCTATTCACTTTTCTTATAAATGCATAAAATCCACAGTCTAAAAGTGATATAATTTACCATTTCCGCCCCACTGTTCTACCTTCCCCGGAATCGATTGGGCAGTTCTCTCTCTCTCTCTCTCTCTCTCTCTCTCTCTCACTCTCGCAAGCATCTCCTTTGATTAGATCCGACCCTCGGCGTGCCTCTGCATTCCTCGTCGTGTCGTTCACAGTCACAGGCCTGATCCGAGCGAAGAGTATCCCAGCGTATACAATGCGATGTCCGTACGCATCGATGGCAACGCGGCCGATTGCATTTGCGGAGGGGAAGCGGGCCGTATGTAGGCCATGGGACGCAGCGAGTCCTTGTCCCTCTCTCGTACGATACTCGCCCTCGTGTCCCCCAATGTTCCTCTGTTCCCCGCGCCCCCGGCGCAGCACCCTCGACAGAAATCCGCCGGGTATATTAGGGTGGTCAAAGTTGGGCTTCGCAGCGGCTAGAGATACGCTCGCTTCTGCGCGCCTCCCATCCGGCCGAATTTACGATTCAACTTCCGCGGTTTCGCGCCATTAAAAGCTGCTTTCACTGACGGAACTCGGGGATCCCGATGGCCCGGACACGATACCGGCACGATTTATTACGACACCCCCCGCTTTCTAACCCTCAAGAATTATGCAATTATCTGCAGGACGATATACATACCACGCGTATTTAGCATCGACTTCGCGGTACATACTGTATTTCGTTTATATTCGTTCTTATAAATACATAAACTCCGCAGTCTAATTATTGAACACAATTAACCAATTAATTCTATTTCAATGGTTAAGCAGAATTATTTATATATGAGTAAATTGTATGAAGTTCTCCATAATTAATCGAAATACATATATTAAAAGCGTTTATTTGAATAACGAATTATACCCATGCTGGAATTACCGGTTCGATAACAATGTATTTTCTCTAGTGCCTTTTACAATTGAAGTCCAGATTTTGAAGATTATTTAATTGTTATTAATTCGAACAAATTTGTCCGATTGTTCTAGAGAATGACTATTGTAGAGATCGTGATTGTTAAATCCACTGAATAAATGCGCAGGCAGTTTATAAGAGAAATTGCAAGATAGTCATGTTGATCGTGTTGGTTAGGTAATTATTGTAGCGTTAAATCCACGGTTTATGTCCTCCACCTATCGCGTCAATAGAGAGCTTCTTATCGTTGACTGAGCCACAAACATCGCGTGTATCTATTCGCATAAGCGTATCATGGATGCCTTACCGGCAACCAGTTGCACACGCTTGTATGGACAGAGGAATTCCCGTGCTCTCGTCCGTGCTAAACTGCACGCGATAACCTCCGACATGCGATCCCGAATAATCGCGATTAAACGAGGTTCCCTTGTTTGATATTTGTCAGAAACAATGTTAGCCAATCCTGGGATCACGGTTCTTAAAACCCTGTTAACCCGTCGGGTGACCAACACGAATGCGAAATGATAATTACAATCAAATAATCGCGATGGAACGTATCCAATCACAGAATTTATTTATGCTATAACGAACTAGATCGCATCGATTTTATATTTAATCCATTACTAGTCACAATTCGGTGGAAGCGAATTCGGCTATTTTACCACGTTTTTATTAGCTCGCTCTCTTGTTCGTTTGTCTGTCTGTTCGGTACAAATCTTGCAATTGATTTTAAACTAACTTCCCGATGAGCTAGAGGCTTGAAATTTTAAACATAGCTCAGAACTGCAATGCAATATTTTTTAAAAAATTTAAAATTTTAAAAAAGCCGATGCGTTTAGGAGATGTAAGCTATTAACGAAAATTTGTAACCGTTACACCTCCCCGCGCGACGCTAGGTAGCACCCACTCGGTTCCTACTCTGACTCATCCCCACTCCACTGATCCGCTTCGCACCGAAGGAGCTCAGTGTGCGTTCGAGCTCCGTGCGGTCTTTACAAAGCTACTACGTATTAAAGTCGTCGCACACTAAAACGCCCCTCAACCTCTCCGGCACCGCGTGCCTCCGCTGTTTTGGGTTTCTTCAAAGTTTTGCTCGATCAGAGGCATTTTCAAGGGATATCCCCACTTCTCCCGGCCGCGCGTCTCGCTCCCCGTGGCGGCCGTAGTGCCGTATGTCTTGAAAATGCCTCTGATCGAGCAAAAATTTGCCCATGCGTGATGTAAAACATAGAACTATGAACTACATAGAAAAAATCCAAAACAGCGGAGGCGCGCGGTGCCAGCGAGGCGGGGCGCGGCGTGGCGGGGCGTTCTAGTGTGCGACGACCTTTATTATACTATAATGTTTGTTTACCAAGCGAAAGAACAGTTACACCGAGGATCTCCGTCGAACCTTTAAGGTCGTCGCACACTAGAACGCCCCGCCTGCTCTCAGGCACCACCCGCCTCCGCTTGTTTTGGGTTTCTTCTATGTAGTTCATAGTTCTATGTTTTACATCACGCATGGGCAAATTTTTGCTCGATCGGAGGCATTTTCAAGACATACGGCACTACGGCCGCCACGGGGAGCGAGACGCGCGGCCGGGAGAAGTGGGGATATCCCTTGAAAATGCCTCTGATCGAGCAAAAATTTGCCCATGCGTGATGTAAAACATAGAACTATGAACTACATAGAAGCTCAAAACAAGCGGAGGCGGGTGGTGCCTGAGAGCAGGCGGGGCGTTCTAGTGTGCGACGACCCTTATCTTTGACATTTTACCACGGCGTTTGTTTTCAATAGGACGCCGTCGCAGTACCGCCTGAAATTTACTACATGTCTCTGTTATAATCTCATCAAAATGTTTAAAATCAATTGAAAAATTTCACACACACAAGACTAAAAAGCAGAAAATAATTATTTAAACAAAGAACTTCCCGATTCGTTAGCATTAGTTGCATAATTGAAAAAAAAAATTTGTTTATATTAAAAAAAAAAATTAAAAAAGGAATATATATAATTACGTTTGTTTATTCGGTGGAAAGTGTCCATCCTCTCGTATAAATTGCATTGTTGAATGAACTTCTTTCGAAAAAAACTAAAAAAACTAAAAAACTACTGGACTAAAGTGGACCAAAATCTAATCAGCTCTAAGTTACAGCGGGACACATCGATTGCACCATTCATCATTCTGATCGCGTTGTTACTTTTTCAGAAAACGTTAACGAAAAATTTGATACCATAGAAACAGCCATACGCACACACATACATACACACACACACACATACTAACAATTTGATAAAAATAGTCTAAAATGACTCCAATGACCATGAAACGTGAAGATCTGCTAAAAACTCGATTTTCGATTTTCGGGGTAATTCCAGTAACTTCCCTATGAATCGGGAAGTTAATAAAAATAAATTTTTTTTAAATACCACGTATTTAAAACAGACTAAAAAGTATAAAATAATTTAAATAAACATAATTTTTCCTAGCCCCATACAGGTTCCGAACCCCATACAGATTGTGAATTTTGAATAGCTATGAAAATACTTGTAAGATTTAAAACGAAAAACGTGGGGCGCAAGATAATATTGTAGTAAGGAGTGTAGAGAGTAGCTGCCGTTGTGAAAACTCATACAACAGTTCATATCATTTGCAGTGCAATAAAATTGTTAGTGACTTATGTGAACTATTCATGCATCAATTATCTATTGCATGCGCCCCGCGTTTTTCGTTTTAAATCTTACAAGTATTTTCATAGCTATTCGAAATTCACAATCTGTATGGGGTTAGGAACTTGTATGGGGTTAGGAAAAATTATTTTTTTATTTAAATTATTTTATACTTTTTAGTCCGTTTTAAAATGTGGTGCTTTTTAAAAATTTATTTTTATTTAAATAATTATTCTCATTTAGTTTTGCCTTAATACTTTATATAACCCAATCCTAACCTAATTTAACCTAACCGTTTTTATTATTTTATTTTACGTCGCTTTTTCAACTGCTATGGTTATTAAGCGACGGGACCTACAGTTTTTAAGATGACGTGATCACGAGAAGTGAATTACTGCAAACAGGGGAATTTGGATTGCAAATCCGATATTAAATTGAAGTACGATTGTACCACAGTAATCGGTACAGTTGCCCTACCTGGAAGCTAGTAGGGGCTCGTCCCGTTAACTATTAGATTTAGGACATACGAAGGTCGGTACCAGTAACCGTACGCGTACCGTACGCATCAGCGTTAGTGGAAAGAGTGGGGGAAGCAAAGGAGACGGGCTTCGGAGCACAGCTAGGCCAGGGGCGGAAGGGTAAGGGGCCTGGCGAGACTCGCAGATGGCCAACCCTGGTCAGTATATTTGTATGCAGAATTTGACACTCTATCGATTCACGATACAAAAGATAAGTCCATTCAATTAACACTAGAACCACCGAGCACTGAACGCAATTGGCATAATTTGCCTTCTAATAATGACAAAATTGCATTTATTAGATTTCGTACCAGTTTCATTTAAATATTTATGGTACTTCAATAGAGAAGTTCACTAAAACAATTTCATGAAAAACCTACTGATAATTTTAATATTCCTTAAAGTAGTGGTTTCCAAACTTTATGCTGCTACGACTCCCTAAAAAAAATTTTTTTCCCGCGCCTCCCTATCTTTTAATAGATATAATAATATAGACACGTTTTAAATAATAATAACTTTATTACAAAATAATACTGGCGCAACAAAAATGTTGCCCCCGCCCCTGGCAATAGTCCACGCCTCCCAGGTTGGAAACCGCAGCCTTAAAGAACAAATTAGGAGTGTCGAGTATTAAGGTACATTCACATTCAACTGAGACGGATACATGGAAACAATACTATAAGTCAGACAGCGCCACCTAGTGGATGTATGATGTGTGAAGTGTACAGTCGTATGATGATGATGTCTGTGTGAGCCTCGTGTGAGCCTCGTGCGAGTACGAGGGCCGAATACGTTGGAGTATGCTGAAATGGGACAGGGGAAGGGGAGAAGGCGGAGTGGGAAAATCGACCAGTTCTGGTCGATTCTGGCGACACTGATTACACAAAATGAACACGAAGCAGATACAAAAGCAAAGATAGGAAACAAGTGAAAAAGGAATAAACAGGATAGCAGAATCCCCGATCTAATCAGTGTCGAAACCACGAATTAAATGATACACGATATTTCTGAGGAGAGTGACCCGTGGTTAAGCTTCGCCGATAACACGTCGAACAATCAACGTGTCCGACAAAGGTCGCCACACGCTTTGCCTCTTCGTGTTTCTCTTCGCGAGTGGTTAATCTCCCGAGGAATGCCAGAGGCACGTAATTACTCAAGCGACACGAAGATCACGAGATCGTAAGACAGGCGTATAATTCTGCAATCTATTCAGCCTGGAAAAGATTCAGGATCAGGCTTGCCGAGCTTAAAAATTGCAAAACATTCGCACATGGAAAAACCGCATATTTCGTTATTCAATTCAATACATTTTCCAACATTATGAAACAAATACGTTCCAGTTGCTAAGACAGTTTTGTTCCGATATAAGGCGAAGGCTTGGGACCGGTTTTTGCCGTACAGTAAATCCTCTATAAACGCGACAGCCTCGGGGGGGTTTGGTCGCATCTATCGTATCAGGTAGCTAATTGTCATCTCCAAAGGCCGAGCCGAACGTAGAGAAGGACAGCGCGAGTAAATAGAGACCACGCGCGGGTTACCCCTTGGACGGTCGATCGCGCTTAAAGAAATTAAGGTATTAAGGTGTTGAAATTGAGGTTTTATGATACTTGATGTATCATTCTCAGGTATGGAATAGCATTAGTACAATACAACAATTTCCCGCTTAGCACCGTTGTTTACCCTGTACTAAGTTGAGGGGATATTTTGAGTCGCATCTATCATATAGAAATTGTTGCGCCTATAGAGGATTTACCGTATATCGAATCAGGTATGCTGTTCGTTTTGACTTTGTTCTCGCGCATGGGCCGAGAGTGAACACGGAGGAGGAACAAACGATACCCTACGTTGGAAAAGAATAGCGCCACCGGAAGGAAGCTTGGTGGGGGATGGAGGCGCTTGAGGGGCTCCACCAATGTCGCCAGAAGATATATCCAAATGGATATCTCTTTCTTCTCCTCCTTTTCCCCTTCCACTATCCCATTCCAGCACCATGCGCACACGCCAACGTCCCCCACTAGACCGTAGACCACGGTGCCCGTGCCGTAGACTGGTCTGGTTATCAGGGAAGGGGAAACTGTCTTCCCCTCGATTTCCTCGATCTGGCGACACTGGGCTCCACCCGTGCCAGTGAAGCCAGAATGAGGTCCAAACGGAGCTCCCGTACTCTCCTCCTTACCTCTTCCACTATTCCATTCCAGCACCGTGCGCACGCGCACACTCCATGGTCCGTGCAATGTGTCTCCCATTCGGCTCACTCATTCCCCAGTAATCAGAGAGGGGGTATATCATTTCACCGTGACTCCCCTCATCTGGCTACACTGACCCGTGCCCATGACTGCCATATGTGAACCAGGCGACTCACGATGGTTGACCGTTACCTGAGCGCGCGAAAGACAACGCAAAGTACGGCGAACCGGAAAAGTAAGCTGCCTATAAATAGCAACAAATAGAATATGGCCCTTTCATTCTGCTACTGACCGATATCGAGCAAACAACTTCAAAAGATGGGATATCGAGTTCCTTATTTCGGAACACTGATACTTGATATCCGAGTATCGGGTACTCGAAATTTACCGAAGTTGCCCAACATTTATACTTTCGAGAGTTTTCAACTCGTTCCGACCCGACCCGACTGGTCTCGAGAATATTGGGTTCACACATACCTCTAGTAACTATGGTTAGCACAGTTGTATCGCCAGTAAAAAATGCGGCACGAAACAGATTTAAGTTCACTTAATTTAGAGGTGGATAGAATCACCGGGCAAACAACAATAGCATGAAGTACTTTACGAGCGACTAATAAATCAAGTTGAAGCGCTGACATAGACGAGTTTTCTCGTCGGGAACGGACGCCACGGGGATCGTATTGCTCGACGGTAATTCCGACATATTGTGCGAACGTAACGGAGCGAAGTGGGTCGCCGGCGGGTCTCGGTGGAAATGCATTTTCACCGTGACGTCACCTGTACCAGACGTCGCGTCGTTGTCGTCGCGTTTCGACGTTTAACGATCGCGGGAAACACGCGTCTTACGCGGATTACTTCCGGCGAGATTTCGAACAGGCCATGAAATTACTGTGCGCGGTTCCTTTGATGGCGGCTGTGCCCTGAATCGAATGCATAATTGAACATCGCTCGTTGACGGCTGAATACGTCCGCCACCTCGCGAAGAGATCATTTTCCTGCGTGATCGGATCTGTTGAACAGATGCGAAATTGTCTAGTCTTCTTCCTGCGAAGTGTAACGTGGTGTTAGACTACAACGAGAAACATCGACGGAGGACATTATTAATTTATCATTGTACAGGGTATAACAAAATTTAGTGTCATAGTTTTGGCAGGGGGTTGTACAGCTTCGGATCGGTGGAGATTTGTTGTAAGAAATTGCCACAAAATTGACTTTAACTTGACTTGTATAGCATTCTACTCACCATGGGGCCCAAACCTAACCCAACCTAACCTAACCTACGGTTCCTTTGACAAGTTTGGTCCCCATGGTGAGTAGAATGCGATACAAGCATAAAAAATTTGACCTTGAATCTCAAGGTCACGACCCTAATTAATGATTCTCAAAGATTCTTCGAACTTTAAACACGCATAATTTTGAAACCAGTGAATTCCTAACATTAAAACTTGAATTTTCTCCACTTCCTCGTCAAAATCTACAGGAACATGTAAAAAAAGTCAAAAATTTACAAAAAGTCCATTTTTTTACATTTTACCTGACATACATTTGTTCAGTGACCCAAAAGGTCCAACATATTTCAAATTCAGCCATTTTCGCCGAGGACCCATTCCACGTGGTTTAGTACGGGGTCCTTTTTCGGGGTCAGTTTTGGGGGGTGATTTTCGCTAATCATGATCAGGATATTCAGAACATGATTTTAAGAACTTTATAAGCACCAGATTTATTTTCTGACTTCAAGAAAATCGATTTTTTTTAAATTTCAGGCAAAGAAACTTCAAACGTGGATTTATCTATGAAATATTGATTTCCGGCATATGGTCCCTTTGAGACTTTTGTTCAGCTCGACGAGTAGAATCGAATAAGCCAATAAAAAAAATTTGACATTGAAAATGACCTTGAAAATTAATTTTGCGGCACCATGTTTATAATGCAATGTTGGCGATCTCGACGAGTTCTATCACCTCCTAACACCTCCACCCTGTACCTTGCAAATTTATTCACAAAACTTTTATTTTCTGTACAGATCCGCAGTCCATAGGTGTCATAATTCCGAATAATTAGAACTAATATTATACTATGAATTATAGAATAAAAGTAAATAGTTGAAATTATTAAGAAAACGAAACAGCGTTGCACTAATTTCAGCTAAATCAAGTCAGTAAAGAAGGAAAGAATTTCTTACTTGGCTCCTGTTTCTTACAATTGATGCACGAAATCTTGATTTTGAATAAAGACCGGCAGTTAAATTACGACAATGATTGAAACAAAGTTATCCGGAACCATTGTGATCTATCGAATGGTTCCACAACCGTTCCTCCTCCAGCAACTAATCGGTCTCCAGTACCGAAACAATTACGATCGCGCAACAAGACAATCGGAACGCAGTGGATCTATTAATTTCACAGTGTCAAGGGAAGAAAATGACAAAAATTTCTTTTATCAGGCGAAGTCGAAACGCGAGCGTGCGGCATAATTACTGCACGATTAATCAGCGTGAATAATTATCGGCGGGGTCTCGGGGATTTAGACGAAGCTGGTTGTCCGGACGTATGAAAGATTAATCGCCGACCGTTTCGATTTCGCGACTGTACACGGTTACCGACTGGGAAACGGTAGGCTTTTCCAGTCTTTAATCTTTTGAGAGCTCCACCGCTCGCATTCCGTAAGTTCCCGACTAGAATTTCAGTTAGGCAGACCTATAGGTCCGCATTGGGCTAGCCTAATTTGGCTGTTAGGCCCTAATGGGGCAGCCCCATTGGGCAAACATGCGGCATGAAACGCGGAATAGACTGCCTAATTGGGAAAGCCGTATGAGGCCCGCATTAGGGAACCATTAATGTAGCGTATAGGGCCACATTAAGTTTTCCCAAAGATTTCTCTTTTCAATATCTACAAATAAATCTTCTATTTAAAAAATAACTGTTTATTGGCAGATGTCATCAATTTTAGGATTAAAATTGAAAAAATGAAAAAACCAATAATGTTGACAGCGGGATTCGAACCAGCGACCTACTGATTATATCAGTATTTCTCGCTGCGCCACGGTCACTCCGGTTGTTATTCATTGGTTAACGCGATCTCTTTATCACTGGGAAACAGATTTTTAAATACAATTTTTTCGGAAAATCTTGAGAAGTGCGCGTTACTGCTTTGCCAAATTACATTTGGATACGTCATCTTCAAACACTGCAAGTTTCAGGAAAATCCGTTTCCCGTCGACTGCGACCTCTCCTTGTGAGACGTGTGACCTCACGAGTTTTCAAGTTTCGCATATCATCCGACATCATAGCGGAAAACAATTTATGTTAATTTACTATTCACTCTATACACTCGTGAATGGCGCGCGGATGATTGTTCCAATTCGTAAAGCTTATGAGCCCTACTACACCGCGGACGCGTCGACTCGCGAATGTCGCTGTATTAACAACCCGCCAAATTAATTTTAGATAGTCGGTTCACTGATCGCTTGCAAGTATTGTCGTGTTTGAGGAATCGCGTTTCGTCAACTTGCCTTGGCCTTGTCCCGATGGCTGAACAAGGAAGGCGCAATGCTAAGGGCGTGAAACCGATCGAAAGCTAGTCAGACTATGCGAAGAACTGGGCAGTGTCACGGTTCTAGTGCAGGAACTGAACTGAGTGATCTCGACTTCTAGTCTTAACGTGATGTCCGTGAGGCTCCTCTAAAAAACGAGAGGGCGTTTTTAGTTTTGAAGGTGGTGTTGTATCACCGATTGCCATGAGAAAGGAAAATGCCCTGATTGATTCCTGCCGAACGTTGCATTTCTCGATCAGGGCACCTACGACTGTTCAGGCCTCTTTCCCGTAGCTCTAAGGGAGGCCTACCCGGAAGGAGGAGTGGGACTATACCTAACTCTGTTAACGGCCAGTCTCAGTACCTCGAGACCGTACTTAACGGTCGCGGGTGGTCATCAGCAGGGGCTAAAGATATATAAAAAAACTAAACATTTGGGCGACGTCTGGTCACCAAATGACAATGCTAGCTTAATCCTCGAAGGAGGCGGACAACCCCCGTTCGCGCTATTATGCTATGGCACCTGTTAGGATTGCATAATAACCTAGGCGTGCACTCGGTCATCCCCATTTCAACCATGAATGGCATCTGTTAGGAATGCCCAACTTAGGCGTACACCACTAACTGAAATTCTAGTCGGGTTCCATCGGACCGCGACGCGTAGAGGACATACGAAGGTCAGTCACTTTTGTTGAATGGAAACATATATTTTCGATTGCACCACTTAATGCAACTTGACATTTTTTACAAGAAAGTGTTAACCTTGTTACGGATAGAGAATATATTCCGTTCGGTTTCTCACAGGAATCTCTTCTAAATCGTCTCTGGCAGGAAGCGTCCTAGATAACCTTTCATATCGTAGTTGAACCTTTTAACGAAGACTGAGCTCTGGCCCGATTTAATTGAAAGTGACAAAAAACTAGAGTTATTAGTCTGGCCCTAAGCCCTAAACACGATTAGATTATGAACAGAGCATTTCATTCATTGTAGAGGTATATAAACCCGTAGATTCTCACTCTCGCGGGCTAGTACTTCGGTAGACACGTATCGCGTCACGTCGTGCTGTATTTCGGAAAGTCAACTGTTAGTGAGATCGGGCTAGAGTACCTTTCATATCAAAATTAACCATATAGATTCCGCGAGTTCGGTGTAAAATCTATCAGGCAGTGTTAAAGTTGTTTCTGAGTCCCCCGCATTGCCGTCAAAACCGTGCATCACTGTTAGGTAATTCTTCTTTCTACCTTCTATTTCATTTAGATCATTTCATTCGCGACAATTGCACAATTGTATCACAGATACTTATAATTAGAATATATTTGTGTTCTTTGGTAATTAGAGCAAAGTTTATTAAACTCATTATTATTGTCCCATATCCTAATCTAGTTATTGAACGTTCCCACACGATACAACCTTACCGCTCGGGTTGTATCAATTAGATTATATTAGTTACGAGGCCTACTAACTATCCTAGCGACTCCCTGATTTCGCGTCAGGTTAGTTCGCTACTTACCAATTGTCCAAATAGAGATTTTTTCTATCTAGTGGCTCCCCAATTTCGCATTGGGTTCGTCCACGAAAACTATACCATCCTAGCGGCTCCCTGATTTCGCATCAGGTTCGTCCGCATCCTAACAGCTCCCTGATTTCGCATCAGGTTCGTCTGTGCCCTTATCCAACCTCCCAGCGGCTCCCCAATTTCGCATTGAGTTCGTCCGCGCTGTTCTACAACTTCCTAGCAGCTCCTAGCGTCTTTCCTAGCAGCTCCCTGATTTCGCATCAGGTTCGTCTGCGTTTGACTCCATTCCTACAGGCTCCCTGATTTGGCATCAGGTTCGTCCTCGCTGTCTATAATCCTAGCGGCTCCCCAATTTCGCATTGGGTTCGTCCGCACACATTAACTAACAAACTAATACCATATTCCTAGGGTGACAACCCTTCGCCGGCCACTCGTTGCTACTCGCGGCCCTGGCTCGTAACAACCTACTTATGTGCAAAAAATCATTTTTTCAGAGATATGAAAAGTTCAATAGAACGATCATTTACATCACAACATCTGCATATACTTATACAGCGAGAGTCACCTAAGACAAGCCACCTGAATAATTTCTACATTTTTGAAATAGGAAGAAATGTTTCCGACAAAAGTTGTTTCGATTCGAGGGGCCCATTACGGCCATTACGTGGTGTACATAACTTTTTTCCAGGCGGGGGTGCTTAGGAGGTTTGAACATCAACCTAGTTTTTTCAAATGGAACCTCTTACAGTAAAGTCCCATTCTAAGTCCGACGGAGGAGACCGTTCTAAGTCAGTTCGCCTACTCCTTCCACTGGGGGCATACCCCGCGAGAGGCAAAGAAGCTCGAGCTGCCTCGGTCGCTGAGCAGTGTAAACATGCCGTGTAATCCGATACCGGGTCGGGTATATCGGTGTGAACCACTACTAATCCAATTACAAAACTCCTTTATTACTACGTTTTTATTAGCTCGCTTTCTTGTTTGTCTGTTGGTCAATTTGTCTGTTTGTTCGGTACAAATCTTGCAATTGATTTTAAACTAACTTCCCGATGCGCTAGAGACTTGAAATTTTAAACATAGCTCAGAACTGCAATGCAATATTAAAAAAAAAATTTCTCAAATTTTAAAAAAGCCTATGCGTTTAGGAGATGTAAACTATTAACAAAATTAGAAACCGTTACACCTCCCCGCGCGACGCTCGGTAATACCCACTCGGTTCCCATTCTGACTCATCCCCACTCCACTGACCCGCTACGCACCGAAGGAGTTCAGTGTGCGTTCGAGGGCCGTGCGGTGTTTACAAAGCTATGTACTACGTATTATTAGACTATAATGTTTGTTTACCAAGCGAAAGAACAGTTGCAACGAGATTCTTCGTCGAACCTTTATCTTTGACATTTTACCACGGCGTTTGTTTTCAATACGACGCGGTCGCAATACCGCCTGTTTGCTACATGTCTCTGTTATAATCTCATCAAAATGTTTAAAATCGATTGAAAAATTTCACACACACAAGACTAAAAAGCAGAAAATAACTATTTAAATAAAAATAAATTTTAAAAAAATACCACGTTTTTAAAACGGACTAAAAAGTATAAAATAATTTTTCCTCGCCCCATACAGGTTCCTAACCCCATACAGATTGTGAATTTTGAATAGCTATGAAAATACTTGTAAGATTTAAAACGAAAAACGTGGGGCGCATGCCATAGATAATTGATGCATGAATAGTTCACCTAAGTCACTAACAATTTTATTGCACTGCAAATGATATGAACTGTTGTGTGAGTTTTCACAACGGCAGCTACTCTCTACACTCCTTACTACAATATTATCTTGCGCCCCACGTTTTTCGTTTTAAATCTTACAAGTATTTTCATAGCTATTCAAAATTCACAATCTGTATGGGGTTAGGAACCTGTATAGGGCTAGGAAAAATTATTTTATACTTTTTAGTCCGTTTTAAAAACGTGGTATTTTTTAAAAATTTATTTTTATTTAAATAATTATTTTGTTAATAGTTTACATCTCCTAAACGCATAGGCTTTTTTAAAATTTGAAAAAATTTTTTTTTAATATTGCATTGCAGTTCTTTAAGCAAGCATAACTCCTGAACCATTTATCCTACAGGATCGAAACTTCTATCTGCAGCCGTCCCGGGTACAAATCTACTAGATTAAATATCAAATACATCTTAATTTAAAAGAGAAAGGCACAAATTTTGAGTCCGGTTAAGTAAAAGTTTACTCCTCTAAACACCTACTTATGAGAAAAAATCATGTTTTATTAGAGATATGAGAGACTCAATTTGACGATCCCAATTCTATTAATCGAATCGTGCTCGGTGTCGGAGAGGTGTCGGCGACGCACGAATTTCAATCGACCACTTGTTTTGCCGCAGCGAAGTCAATCCAAGTTTCGAGAAAGAGAAAGAGGGGGAAAGAGAGGCGGTGTCATTATCGACGGTAAAATGATGGTAGCTGCAGCCGGCGAGCAGATGTGAGCAGGGAGAGCTGCTTAACGGGCTACCGTGTCGCGGAGACGCTTCTGATTTGCATTTACGACGATTCCCATAGACGCGTTCGCGTCGAGACGATCGTAAAACCGGGAACTTTCATAACTGGGTGAACGGTGATGTTCCGCCGAAAATATCGCGAGCGAATTGCCCGACGATTCCCCCGCAACTTTCTTCATAAAGTCGAGCCCGTATCTCGTCAGACAACTGACGACGACGCGACGCGACGGGAGGAACTTTGGTGTACCGAGCTCGGAGTCGTCGCTCGACTAACGTCATTGCGAAAGTTATGTTTTCATTAACGACGCGCGAACTGGAAGAAACGCGGAAAAATTGGGTCGAAGGTCGTTTTTCCGGTGACATGACCCGTTCCCGGACGTTTGTCGAGTTCCAACGCGAAAGCTGTCCACGTGGAGGTAGATTTTGCGGCTGGCGGCTGAATATTTATAAAGGCGAGCCCTCGTTATAGTACGGAATTTCACGGTCCGGTTTTGCATGGACACGGACCACCACGACGATGTAACATATATCTAATAATTGTTAAATAAATGCCGTGTTCTCGAGGTATACAGGGAGGTCCGTTTAAATAAGGACACCTAAATATCTCTTCAGGTTTATTTTTTTCCGAAGGTCATTTTTTTGGAGTTATCAAGGTCATCGATGTTTTTTGATACATAACTACATTTTTTTTGTTGCATCGTGTAACTGATCGAAAAATACATTCACAATCCTATATGTATAATAACATGGTCTTGAAATGACCTTGATCTTCGAAAATTAAAGTTTTACCTTCAGATCAAGGACAATGTCATGTTATTATACACATCTGAATGTATTTTTCGATCAGTTTCACGATGCAATACAAAAAAATGTATTTATGTATCAAAAAACATCGATGATCTTGATAACTCCGAAAAAAATAACCTTCGGAAAAAAATGACCTTGCCAGATATGTGGTACGTTGGCACCATGCACATTACGTAAGAAATATTTTTTGCATCACAATAACCTGAAGAAATAAATATTTCTGGTGTCCTTATTTAAACGGACCTCCCTGTATACTCAGTTTTGACTCTCACTGTATATTTTTGTGCGTCGGTGCGTGCGTTCAGGGACACGCGCCTACCTTGTTTAATAGTCGAGAATTAATAATAGAGAGAATAATTCGTGTCGTCCGAACGGGGTGCGGCGCGGCGGTGCACGAGCGAGTCGCAACGAATCACAAGTACTACCTGTGCTAAACGGATGTGGCGCGTTACGTGAAATACAGCGTGAAATAAAAAAGATGTACGATGAGGAGGAGGAGGAGGAAGATGTGCTCGATTGTTCCGCCATTATATTCCGTAAAGTGTATTCACTGGTGGCAGACGATGTTCCACCGACGCGACGCGGCGTGGCGGCAGGATGCGCGTTTTTCAAGCAAGCACAAAGCACTAATTAATCGGAGCGCGCTGCTAGTCGATAGACGGAAACTTGGTCGGAGCAAGGCGACTCGTACCCACTGCGAACCGTAAACACGCGAACTTAGCAATATTGCGCACACCGAATGTATTAACATTCATTAGTTTCACGAGGCAGCAACCCACACCCCGGGGTCGAGAGTGTAAATTAATTATCACTTGCCGCGAACGTCTGAGGCCGGGCGAAATGCTGCCAAGTTTCAACCGACGACGCGCACTTATCAACCTCGCGGTCCCTTGGTCCTATCGAAACACTTGCGAAAAGGGAAATGTATGTGGTATTAGGTTGTCCGGAAAGTTCGTGTCGATTTTTTACGAAAATTCTAAGACAGCACAATTCAATTTTGATTGTTGTAGGGAAGAATGGGGTAATGACGGTCATTTAATTCAATTAACGGGGTAGACTAGTTTCTAGGATTGCAAGGGTACGGGATGCGCTTTCTCATTTGTCGATAATGCAAAGATGCGGTTTTTCAGTAATCAAACGCGCTAGATAAAAGATCAATCTAAGCCGCGATCACCCTCAAACGTCTTATTTTTACCTGTTTTTTAGCTGTCGCAGCTTTATGATGTTACGAGCCGAGGGTCAGGCAGCTATGCGTGAACCGAGGATAGTTTGGGTTGAGAAATTGGAAGATGTCCCTTTTCAAAACCGCTATGATATGTGGTATCAACATGACGTCTGTACTGCTCATTATGCACGAGTAGCAAGGGAAATGTTGGATTCTAGGTTTCCAAACCGATGGATTAGACGAGGTGGAACTGTTTCATGGCCAGCATATTGACCCTTGATATAGGGGAACCAAAAAGTTTTTAAGGCTTTAAAAAAATATACAGGGTGAGTCACCTAACGTTATCACCTCAAATATCGTTGTTGTTTTCAAAGATACATTAAATGTCTTGAGGACGAAGTTGAATGGTAAACTGGGGCCCATGCGACACCAAAAAAATTTTTGTTTTCATGTAATTTTTTTTAGAGATATCAAGGTCACCTTCATTTTTTTAAATGGATTCACCCTTTTCTAAACATCTACAATTATCAAAATCTACGGAATTATATAAAAAAAGTCCAAAATTTGTGGTCTCCTGAAACGAACATTAACCGCGCGGAGTTTACTCGTTCAAAAGTTATACGCATGTAAAGTTAAGCAACTTCAAGTGTTTTTGACACGGAAGAGTGCCGCCATGTTGGTGTTTACTAACCTGTCGGAAACGGTGAAAATCATAGAAATTAAACACGCATAACTTTTGAACCACTGATCTTCTCGGATTGAAGCTTGGATTTTCGGCATTGTATCGTCAAAATCTACAGGACTGTATAGAGAAAGTAAAAACGGTCTGGCTTCCTCAGGTGAAGTTTAACCAGAATACATATATTTTTCTCGAAGGAGTTGTGTTCATCGATGTTCTTAATTATTTTGTTTGATGGTAACAAATTTTGAAAAGAATATATCACTGTGGTCTCCAACTGTTTCCGTTGGTTGTTTCAGATACAGTATAAACAGGTATAACGTAAATCCGCGTTATCTGGGAAAGTCGAGAATGTAACGTAGACCCTCATTCGGGATTTACGTTCAATTGTTAACTTGAAGTCTGGATATAGCAGAAATTTTCATCGTTCTGACAATATTACTCGCCATTTTTATCTCTCGACAGTAGCGCGGCTGCCGTGTCAAAGAACCTTTTCCCCGACGAGCGAAAGAAATAGTAAATCAAATATGAATAGGGAGCGATGTAACTTAGCCCCCGGAAGACAAGTCATAAGTCAAACGATGTGCCTCGCGCGTTCATCCGAGGGCTGATGAATTGATAAGAACGGTGTAAAAAAGGAAAATGGAGGCTGGTCAAATACCGAGGCAGAAGAATGAAGCTATAGCGAGCGGGGAATTATTAACAGCCTCTAAATTATTAGCCGGTGATTCAGCTCGAGGGGCACGGCAATCGGTCAGAGGCTCATCAAAAATTCAGGGTAACACTTGCCGAGGATGTTCCGACGGTGAAACGAGTAGCCCGGCGTTGTTTCGGCGTCGAACGTTTTAATAAAACGAAGAGAAGCAGAAGAAGGAAAAGTCGGGTGCAACGTAACGCTCGTGGTAATTCGAAACTCCCACCGAAGCTTGTCCTATATCGTTGTTGTTGCAGCTCCGGACTTCTGGCGTGTACACCTTTTTTGGCCGGAGTTCTTCGCCATTTGCCATGAAACCACCGTTTCATGGATTTTGCCGCGCGCAAGATTTCGACCAGGGTTTTCGCCGGAGCTCTTTCTCCTTCTCTCTCTCTCTCTCTCTCTCTCCCGCATTCTTTTCTCTGTTCCCGGTTGCACTCCGGGGACAGCGATCGCGATATCGCCGGATTATGATCGTGTGCGGCAAACATGATGCTGCCGCGTTCTGTAGTGCACGTGCATCGGCGAGCCCGGTCGCGGGACCATGATTCATTTGTATTCCGGCGACTATCCGCCGGCACCGGGAAAAACCGGGGTGGAAAAGCGCGCCGGTTTGATCTCTCGCGACCGCAGAAATAACACTGGCCGGGGAAAAAGAGGATCGAAAAACGAGCAACGCCGGGAAATGAAGTTTCGCGAACGGAGAGAAACTCTGGAAATCTGTCTCGACGCCGCGCCGCGCCGGGCACCCTCCCAGAACCCCGGAAAATCTTTCGGAACCGTATCTACCTATGCGCTGTTCATTCTTTCTCGAAACCCGACTCTATCCGTCATGCTCCTATCTGGTAGGACGTATCTACCACTGCTCTGAAATATTTCTGCGAGAGACAAGGCTTACAGTCAGAGTAGGGCAGAATTCTAGCTGGAGATAAAGACTAACGAATCAAATTTTACTCGACACCAACGAATAAATATTTAAATTAATAATTTAGGGTAAAGTGCCCATATATGAGCCACTTTTTGTTGATGTCATTTTTTTATTATTTTAGAATGCTCTTCTTCGACCAAAAAATGACCAGTTGTAGATGCATTTCCCCCTATAAGATTCTGGGGTCAAGTTTGTTAAAAAATTAATGCAGCTAGGGAAAAATATTCTTTTTTGTGATGTGTCATTTGTAGGTTCCAGCGAAAGGGTGTTCGAGTGTTGATTTCGAATAAGTAAGCTGATCGGGCAAGTGGAAGAAAGAGTTTCTTTTTGTTCACTGGATATAGGAGTTTGTGAGGGAGAAAGGGAAGGTCACCCAGGTGGAGAAATCTGCAAGGGAGCGCTCAAGCGGAGCAGGCTGTTAAAAAATTTAAAAAAAAAAAATTAATAGTAAAAATATAATTAGTAAGATTAGTTAGGATAACAGTAGATAGGTAGATTCAGATTATAGTTTTTAGGATAGGTAGGTGAAAAGTTAAAAAAGGAGTGAAGTACAGAGGAAGGGGGTAGCGTAAGGAGGAAATAAAAAAAAACCGCGTCCAAATAGGGTAAAAATAGAGGAGATAATAGTTAGTTAAAGTAGATAGAAGATTGTGCAGGAGCAAGAGAGTGAGGTAGCGAGAGCGAGACAGAAGGAAGGGTTGCGGATGAGCAGATACTCTGTCTTTCTCTCTCCAATAGGGAATTCGGAAATTTGCCTAGAAAGTAGCGCGGGGAGATAATCTCGAAAAGAAAAAGTAAAGAGAGACCTAGGGAAGCTTCTCCCGGAGGGTCCCACACAGGAAGGATTTAGGTGGAGCAGGGAATAGGGGAGCGGAAATTTAATTTTAAAAAAATAAATTAGGCGGTACCACATCGAGTGGGGTATCTAATTGAAGGGCGGAGAAACTGTAATAGGATAAGATAGGTTAAAGGTTAATTTTGATAGCGATATAAAAGGTATTAATGTTAAAACCTAGTTGCCACCGACTGATCCCCTCGGGGCATTGCGGGTTTTAGGAATAGGCGAAAGCGGTTAGGTGTAAGAGTCTAGGTTAGGAAACGAATAGTATTAAGTGAGTGTTTCTTTTTTCTGTTTAAGTTAGGATAGTTGTTAAGTGCGTGCGATTAGGGTTAGTTTAAGCTTTTGTAAATAAAGGTGTGATAAATAAAAAAGAATGAAAAGGTTCCAGCGAAAGGGGGTCTTAATATGGTACACCTTGAATCCCTAATATGACACATAGTGCCGTATTTGGCATCCACACCAAGAATGTCAATAGCTATTAGGGAATCCTTGGTAGTGCCATATTGGGAACTTCACGTGAACTTCGACATCGTCGAAGTACGGAACGCAAAAATAATAAACCAAATACATTCATCCGTTACACCGCTTTGTGACACTCGCCATCACGCTCCTCCCCGAACAAGCACCTAAGAATTGACCCCACCCCACGACCCCAAGATACAACTTCCATTACACATTTGTGTGACACCCAACCGTCACGCTTTTAGCCGCACGAAACCTACAAGATTTTCAATCTTAAAAAGTCACATCATCCGCGGGAACACTGTAATCCGTACAGTTAGCCTAATTGATAATAATAAAAGCGTCGAGGCTCTCACTGAATTTCCGCAGAGTGTCGAAATATTGAAAAGTAGCAGTAGATTTCAGCGCGCAATGGTCGAAAGTTTTTTTTCACCGTGGCGTGTGTCAGCAACGGAGCTTGTTCGGCGTTAAGTTTTCAAAAATTCCCTGAACGAGCGGAACGAGTCCTGCACATTTTTCGACCGTTCCGCTGATCCGTGAGCGATGCCGTGGGATCGATCGGCGATCGAAAAATTGCACGGAAGCGATGGGACGCGACGCGACGTGACGAGATCGAGCCGAAAAAAGAAAGAACAGATCTTTAAGAGCCCCGAAGGAAAGAAAGGAAACACCCTCTCTCCCCCAGACGCCCCGCTCCTCGTTCGTCGATAGTTAAAAGCTCGCGAGGCCGACACGTCAGACACGCGCGCCGCTCGAAAAGGGAGAAACACAGGGAAGGGACAGATTTTCCTGCCACACGAGTAACTCTATACGAGTCGAAAGTTTCTCCGCTGAAAGCCCCTCGGTGAGCTATGAAACATTTTCCAGGCGAGCTGGGAAGCACCGGAGCTTTTAGCTTCGGGTTTCCCGTCGGTTTCGAGCTCAACTTTTCACCACGGATGCGAACGACGCGACGGGAAGGGGATACGACAGCCAAGGGCTTCCAGTTTAGATATTACGCGAAAAAGATTGTGCCGTGTTTGGATACGTTATCGCCCGCGGAGAGTTCGTTTGCTCTGGCGTTCCACGACGATTGCGTTCCCCTTTTCACCCGGAGAATTACACGGATTTCGGTGGATTCCGCTTGACACCGTCTTGCGAAATCGCCGAAAATATGGCGTTTGATCGTTGCGTAGGCCAGATGACAAGTAGCGCGTTGCATCTTTGCCATGTCAACGACCATGGCCCCGCTGCAAGAACCGGTTCCACTGCAGAATCTTTCATAATAAGCACCCGTCTCATCGAACTAAAGTTATACTCTACTTACTCCTCATAAGGCCAATAATCACCTATGCTGGCCCAGTATGGTGGAATTGCAACCGTACTACAATGGAGAAAATCCGTTGCCTAGGGAGAAAATGCCTAAGGGCATGTCTTAAACTTTGTAGAACACAACAGTCTAACTGGAAACACTATGTAAGCAATAAAAAATTATACGATTCAGCAGACATACCCAGAATTGATTCATTCATCATAAAAATAGTCCGGAATTATGTCAACAAACTCCCTTCCATAGATAACGAAATTATCCGCTCCTTATACCACCAAGATCCATATATCTCCCAACAGCAACTGTCCAACGGATACACCACCCCCCCAGGCCTTCATCCACTGTGATAAAACTGGCCTTATCCAAAACGCAGACAACATAAATTTGATTTATCACTGGAGTCGCAACAAAGCAGACAAAAGAATAGCGTACCACCACCTTGATTACGTAAACAATAGAACCAAATTCAAATACTCACAAGCAATACCACCGAGAGATCAACATGATTTTCACCGCCTAGATAGAAAAAAATGCTGGTGGTTCACATTAAATGATGCTCACATAAAGGAACTACTAGACAGAAAAATCAGATCTCAATACCACCGTAGGGCTGTTCATGGAAGGTGGAGAGTTAGTAATTAAGCTCCAATTTATAAGAGACTGTACCTTGGCGTAATTGCCATCTGGCATTGTAAATATGTATATAATGTTATTCTTAAGGTAGTAATAAGCTAGATATTAAGTAGTATTATAAGTAGCTTTAAGTATTCCACATCCCAAAGACTGACAAGGGGGTTTTTAATAAAAACTTTTTCCCCCAAGCGACATTCCACTAGCCAGTAAGTTACTCAATCCTACTTATGTTATCCTAGTCGCGAAATAGTTCCTAATCATCAAACCACCGTCCAAAGAATTGTATAACTTAGAGATTCGTATGCGAGCGAACAAATAGTTAACATAGCAATATAGTGTGGTAGGTTTTTCGTATGTTTGTTGACTCCTGTTATTATTTTTGACTGTTAAATCTTTATTCAATAAACATTTTATAAAAAAACAGAACCGGTTCTCGTCCGGTCGCCGAAGTAAAACAGCGAGGGGCGCGGATCAGCACTATGATGGGTGACCGCTCGGTGAAAATGCCGGGGATGGCCCAGGGTGCTTATTCGCGTGTTGTTGGCATAATAGATGGTTCGGAACCCACCTTTATAAACAGTAGATCCAAAAGAAAAAGAAAAAGAGTTGGGAATTGGTCTGAACAACAGGGCGCGCGCGGCGTAGCTGATATGGAGTCAATCCGAGGTGCAGCATTCCTCCCTTGAGGAGGATCGCCAATACTGATTGTATCTTTGCCATTGCTAGGGGTGCAAGACAACAAAACGCAAGTTACTTGCGTGATTGAGTTATCCCTTTTCCTTCCCTAAGCGAAGCAGATCCTACCCCTATCCTTATTTTCCAACCTCAACAATGAAAGTAAGAAGGTAGAAAAACTGAACTCTTATGCGAAAAAAATTGACGCATGTTGTGTAATAGGTTGGGCACCCCAGGTGTAGCCGGATAAGGGGTTTAATAAAAATACCTACAAACCACATTGAATTTTCAAGCCATTCGATAGCTTATCCAAAAAAAATACTTTTCGCCTATTTTCAACCCTACATGGCGACATGGGGGTGGTAATGGGGAGACAGAGGCAATCAGATTCAACTTGCAGCTCGCGAGCCGCAGACGATCTATTAAGATTCGACAGCCAAGAACATGAGTGACATGAGTTCGATGCATAAGGTAGCACAGGTAGTAACGCAAAAAGCTGTGGTACATTATCGAACTCGTTCGGACTGGGAAAATGGGGCCTGTTCTCGAAAGGTCCCGGATGAGAGGTTTTTTAGTGGGTATTGGGGGAACCGAAGATCTGTTTCCTCAGAGTCCCACACTACCCCCTTCTGGGGTGTACATAAAGGTATTTTTCCTCTCATCCTTAAAGAATAAAAAAAAGACGATCTATTAAGGTGCCTCTTATTTTCGACGCTCGAATTTCTTTTACGGCACCCCCCAGACTTGTTCCAAATATATAATTCAAAAAAGGCTGTGCAAAGTTTCAACCACAAAAAATAGTCCAATTTCGATCTACATATGTCACAACACAGAACCGAGAATTGACTTAGAACGGGACTGTATAATGGATTGCCAGAATACTTCATCAATGAGGTTAAGAAGATTGATCTTTCAACGTACAGAATATTTCTTGAGATTCGACAAAAATTGTTTACGACAAGGTCCACGAGGGAAAGAAAAGTAAAAGTCGTCGCGAAGACGATGATGGGATCCGCGAAAGAGAGACCGATAGGAAACTCAAAGTTATCGGGAGAGGAAAGCTTTAATGATGCATCACTGCGATACGACCGTCGTCGCGTCGACTTGCTACTGCTGACAAATACTGGCAATAAAAGTTCGCTCGTTTCGTCCGATGCAAGGGTTAAGCAAAGAGTAAGTGGCTTGTCGTTTATTGATACGGTTCTATTTATTTCGATTCTTTCCGTTCGATAGAGGAACATCGAGGGCCCGATACCACGGACGCTGCGGCAAGTTTCCCGGATTGGATACAGGCGTAGATTCCTTGTATTATTTCGCGGATACGACGCGGAAAGTTGTTTGTCGGAGAACTTCGAAGATTTCTGTTCTCGTTTCATCGGTGCCCGCGTATCTTCCTTAGTCTCGCGAACAACCATCCATCCGTAAAGTTTGCCACACTTAGCTCGATGCTTAGCGATTCGACAAGCTCCTGTCGCTTTTCTTTTTATGAGATTGCTCTCCGTACCCACTCCGCCTTCTCCCTTTCCACTATCCCATTCCCCACCATGAGCATATTCCAACATCCCCCACTAAGACCGTAGACTGGTCAAATGACGTGCCGCGCGTGACTGATGTCATATCATTCGCCCTACTCAGTTCGTGTTACGCCCTCGTCGCGCACGCGTAACATGTCACGTGTTCATCTGGTTATCAGAGAGGGGGTACACTGTGTTCCCCTCGATTTTCTCGATTTGGCGACACTGCTCCGGAGTCCGGACCAGGGCAGAATACAAGTACCCCTCTCTGATGACCAGACCAGTCTACGGCAGTGATGCCAGAACCGTGGTACCGTGGTACTAAACCGTACCACAGCATACCCCCACCATAGCCTACTATTGCCCCTACGTTCCTTTCCAACGCGCCCGTGCGCTACACTCACCAGCGTACCTCTACTATGTCCGTGTGCGCTGCTTGTGAGAGGTACGCTGGTGAGTGTAGCGCGGGGGCGCGTTGGAAAGGAACGTAGGGACAATAGTAGGCTATGGTGGGGGTATGCTGTGGTACGGTTTAGTACCACGGTACCACGGTACTGGCATCACTGGTTACGGCACGGGCACCGTCGTCTTCGGTCTTAGTGGGGGACGTTGGAGTGTGCGCATGGTGCTGGAATGAGATAGTGGAAGGGGAAAAGGAGGAGAGTGAATGGCATCCAAACGGATGCCAACAGGCGACACTGGACCTAGCGATGCCAGAATCGTGGGACGTGGTATTTTTCCCCTCCGCCGCGCCGGCTCAGCCGACTCGGCCCCTCACTCTGACGTATCATCGGCTCCTCACGTTGCTTCTACTGCGTACGCGCTACAGATGACGGTCGGGGGCAGGGATGCCAGATGCGAGTCTCGCCGCCGTGAGTCTCGCCAGGCCCCTTACGTCTCCGTCCCTCGCCGGCTCCCACAGGCGGAAGAGTGGGGGGGATAGCGGAGGCACCATCTAGGCGAGGGACGGAGACGTAAGGGGCCACTTGAGCCGTTGAGCCGCACCGTCTGGCTACGCTGGTCGGGGGTTAGTGTGGGGCTTACCCGGCCTGGGAAAAACAAGAGGCTAGTGCAGGCCTGGGTGCGGTTGGCGCGCGGAACAGATGTTGCTGCTTCTCCTCTTCGCCTGGTCGGCAAATCAGTCTCCACCACGGCCATTCCGGCTCTTCCCTTAGCCTTAGCAGTCTTAGTAGCTTCCCTTAGCAGCTAAGGCTAAGGCTAAGGAAAGAGTCGGAGTGGCCGTGGTGGAGACTGACTTGCCGACCAGGCGAAGAGGAGAAGCAGCAACATCTGTTCTCCGAGCCAACCGCGCCCAGGCCTGGGCTAGGGCATACCCACTAAAACCTCAACGCCCAGGAACCTCACAGGGACCCTTCTCCTCCCTATCTCCAGCCGGAGATTATGGGGGTTCGCTGGCCCGCTATTCACATACTACGCGAGCCCCCTTCCTTCGGCTTCTCCCACTCCTGCTCTTGGCTTTTAATGGTGTCGTCCAGACCTAACCCAAACCTAACCCAAACGTAACCCAAACGTAACCCATCCTAATACTACAAAAAATGTTTATCGGTAAGGTAGAGAGTGGCATTAAAATGGTGAAAAATTTTTCTTCGGGTCTCCAAAAATTCTTCTGACAATCCTCATTTTAGTCAAAAAGGAACCTATTCCCAAAATTTCATCCAGTTCTGAGCTTGGACGTCTTCGGAAGTTCAGCCCGCATTCGTACTATGACATCAAAATATAATTTTATATGAATCACGTCATTCGTGGAAGAGCCGTCTAAGGTCGTGCGTGTGTCACAATGTTATGTGACTAATCCGGTACTGGTAGAGAGAGGGTAACTTTTTTCCCTCAATTCGTTCTCCCTCCCCTCATCAGGCGACTCTACTCCGCACGGAGCAGGCAGCAACAATATCGCTGGCAATTATCGATCCATGGTCGAATTGTTTTATTTCCACGCAGAGCGATCGCTTTCAATTTAACAACTTTAGGAACTTATTTTATAAATTGTCTTCCTCCCGTCTTTCTCTCTCTCTTTTTCTTACTCTCTCTCTCTCTCGCTCTCTCTCTCTCTCTCTCTCTCTCTCTCTCTCTCTTTCTCTCGCTCGCTCTCTGTCTCTGTCTCTGTCTCTGTCACCGCGTGGACGCGAACGAACTCCGGAGAAATGAGATTCTGGAATAAACGGTTTTTCGCGTCGAACGAAGAGGCAATCCGAAACTTTTTCCGAGACTTGGGAATTTTATTTCGTCGATCCAGCGCGTGAGTGCTCGATTCATCCGTGCTCTTCGCTTCCCGGCGAGCCTGGAACGCTCGAAACCGATATGGGAGGGAGAAAAAGAAGATCGAATTGTGTACAATTGGATTTCACAGAGACCGAATTATGGTTTTATTTCAGCCCGGAATTTATTCGATCCGGCGAAAACACACGCAGCGGGCGCGCGCGCGCGTCCGATCAGTGATTGACTCGTACCCGTTCGAACGCCGAATAAATAGAGTTTGATGTTTGCCATTATCAATCGCTAACCCGCCGCGTCAATTATGGACGAGTGTTTCCGTTTATTTAGCCAATCAGGTTTTGATTATAACACAACGTAAATTGCGACAGACGCGGAGATGGCAAAGTTTCATCGATGAACGTTTCCGTGCACCCCTATAGGCCAATTAATTGTTTCTACATATATCGACATTGACTGCAAACAGCAGTTCTTAACGAAATTATTGTTGTTATTATTTCCGTTATATTACGATCCGGTTAGTAAGCATGAATATGAAGACCCGGGAACTAAAATTAGAGCTCAACTATAATATAAAAACAACATTTTTATATCAACCCTATGCAATCTTCAAAAACAATTGCAAAAAAGACCTTAGGATAGTTTAAATTATAGGGTAAAGTGCCCAAATAATAACCACTTTTTGTTGATGTCAGTTTTTGATTATTTTAGAATGCTCTTCTTGGACCAAAAAATTACCAGTTGTAGATGCATTTCCTCCCTATAAGATTCTGAGGTCAAGTTTGTTAAAAAATTAATACAGCTTGGGAAAAATATTTCTTTTTGCCATATGTCATTTGTAGGTTTCAGCGGAAGGGGGTCTTAATATGGTACACCTTGAGTCCCTAATATGACACCTAGTGCCATATTCGGCACTCACACCAACGTCAATAGCTATACCCATATTAGGGAACAAACGTATGTTCAAGTTAAGCAAAGATATGTTTAAACATTCAAAAAGATACAATCGAAAATCTAACCACAAAAATATTCAACACAACTGGCACAGGATCGATACTAAAATCTATAGAGTGGCGCGATTACACTGCACGCTGTTGAGTAAACATTAGGCCGGGCCGAAAAACACCAAAGTAAGTGTGGCGTTTGGCCCTAGTGCGGGAAAGTTGCGTCTTCGGATCAATAAGAACTGTGCAAAATTTGAGCCCTCTCTGTGAGTTGATATCTTCTGTTCCGGCAAGAGCCTTGAATTTTCGAAAATTTAGTGAAACGATATAAAATGACTTATAAGTTAATTGATCTCAACCGAATTCGATAGGCTTTGGATATTTTATACAGTATAAAAAACTATTAGACCCGTATTTTTTATTATGGGCTTATCTCGAAGTTTAAGGGTTGAAACTACCCCCAGTATATGAGGTATATGAAAATATGTTTCATACAAAAGTTTTATAGTATTTCATACTTTGGAAAAATGGATTCATTTTTTTTTTAAATGTCAAATTTGTTCCCCCACCCCCACTCGTTACTTCCGCAAATTTTTAAGTTTTTGTAAAGACAGAAATTCAGGAGCATTTAATGCTAAATCCATTCATATATAGTACTAGCTGCTCGTGGCGTGCCTGCGGCACGCCTTCGCAACCAGGCCCTCCGGGCGGGCAGCGCACTGTGGAGAATTTCGATAAAATCTCGCTCATACGCAATTTTCTCCCATTTCCGGGATGTGCAGGAAGTTTGGGACAACCTGTATAGAGAGGAGATAGTGATAAAGTATAGTCTCTCTCTCCCTCTCTCTCTCTCCCTCTCCCTCTCTCCCTCTCCCTCTCCCAATGAGAACCTCAAATTGAATATAGGTGCTACCAGTCAAAAGATGTAAGCAGAAACGTGCCGAAAACAGGGCGAAAAAGTCGTCTTTGGTCACTAATGACGTCACAACTTTTGAACGAATGGACTTTTTCGAATGCGGTCTGCTCTAAAACCTTCCCGAAGAAGCGCTGCGTCTAATGGCACAAACCCTATCTTTCTACGTTCAGCCGTTCTCAATTGATGCCGTCACACACAGACAGACAATTCCTCATACAAACGTTGCAACCACTTTCCACCCCCTTAGGGGTTGAATTTTTTAAAATGCCGAAATAGGTGTTTGATTAATTATATCAAAAAATATTAATACCAAGTTTCAAGCAAATCCGACGGCAAATAAAATATTCTTCATACAAACGTTGCAAACCCTTTTCACACACTTGGGGGTTGAATTTCGAAATATCCTTTCTTATCCCTTGTATGGATTATAAAGGAAACCTCTGTGCAAAATTTCAGCTTTCTAGGTCCAAGGGTTTAGCCGCGGCGTTGATCAGTGAGTGAATGAGTCAGGACTACTAGAAGGGCCGTTCGCCGCGCCGCACAGTGTGTCGTCCAATGGAAAAAAGTCCGAAAATCAAAGTGTAAGATCGGAAAATTTATGTATCCTAAAATGTTCATAACAAAACGGAGTTTCTGAAACTGCATTAAATTTTAACTGAATAAATCAATTTGTTATTAAAATTGAGGCTGAAACTTTACTGTCAAACTCAGAGCATTATTCTAAACATGCGTCCCTCGCAAGCTACTTGGTTTTTTAATTTGATTTTTACAGGGTGTGTTTAGCATTATAAGACCTTCAATCTCCCAAGAATTTCTTTTTAAATAATCGCAATTTGTCCTAATCTTTTATGTTTAACATTTATCAACTTTGATTAAAGTTTTAAAAAAAGTACATCAAATAAGTACATCCGTAAATTTTTTTACAGTAATTGGTGGCATATTAAACTTTAATTTCGCGTTGGTTTAAATCTGCTCACATTTGCTCAAGGGGAGAAAATAATAAAAAACCATATAAAGACGCTCGCGCCCAGCGGCTTTCTGCGTAGTCTTTCAAAGAAATTTGTTGTAATTATTTTTACACAGTAGACTTTATATGACGGTCGACCTTAAGAGCATAACAAATGTTAAAAATAGTAGAAATTTATGTTGACATTGAGACGCGTGCGTTCGCCGTCCACGCGTAGTCTATCGAGTTCCCACTTGAGTCCGCGCGAAACGATAAGACGCTATGTTTACTCATTTGTCATTCTAAATATACAGTCCCTTATTTTCAATTGTTTATACGATATCCGTCGTGGTCAAAAGTATCAGACGTGGTGAAACTGAAGCCGAACATAATCAATCGCAAACGCGTCCAAGTTATTAATAATCTGTAAATTAATTTCCTACAGTATTTATGTTTATTCTACATATTATATTTATAATATTCTGTAATAGTATTTTTGTTATTGTTTGTTGTATTATATGTATGTATATCATTTAGTTCATGCGTATTATTTATATAATATGTTCCGTCGCGGAACAATGACGACTTCAACAAGTCCATCGAATATAACTCAATAAAAAAAAACGTAAAAAACAGTCATCGTAATTGAAAAAAAAATTTTTTTATATACCAATCGATTCATCTTTACATTTTATTTCAAAAAGTATTAAGGTACTTTACTCGAAAATTGCATAGTTCAAAAGTTATGACTTTTTTCCCGAAAGCCCATATACTCGACACACTGTGCGCCGTCACTGGCGGCAACTCATGTCGGGCCAAGAAATTTAGCTTTCTGGTTCGGGAAAAAACGACGACGTTGCAAACTTCAAAGGGTGATTTCTCAAGATAAAAGTCTGCTCTATCGCGTGGTATAGTTCGATTTTCCGCTGAACGCTTAATTTTAAATATAAACTGAAAAATATCCTCAATAATTGGTGCAAAAATGGTGTCTCTCTATTTTTAATGATTGTTTAAACATGTTTATTAAAACATGTTTATTTAAACATAATGTATTAATATTGTATATCATTGTATTCGGGAAAATCTACAGTATCTTTTGCTGCAAAGCTGTTTATTTTGATCCCCTCGGGGTTACAAAATACATATAACAATAAACTCCTATTTTCTTTTTCTTCCTCTGCAACATAGTTCTTCCTTGCCTTTTCCTTTCGCAGTTTCTTAAATCTACATCCGCTTCTCCAAGGTGCTTATAGACTAATAACATACTTTTTGCTTACATCTACCTCTTAACCTAGCTACTCCTCCTTCTTTAACATTTCCTTTTATTTACATAAACCTTAATTCTATTGAGAGAGAGATCGAGAGATCGTATCATACCTCCATACTTCCATACACACATCGTATCCCAACTTCCTCCCTTCCCTATCTTCGGGCCTCCCCTTCCGGCTTTCTTTTCTAACCCTGCTTGTTTAGCATTAACTCAAAAATTCTTTCACACCATCCTTGTCTTTCATTCCTCCCCCTTCCATTTTCCCTCTCTCCATTCATCTATTTTCCTCATCCATTCTTCCCCTCCCCCCCCATCATCCGCGACGGTAGTGTTACGCATCGGGTACGAATACCACTCTCTTCGCCTTGGACGCTCTCTGTCAGTCGAAGACGGACTCCTATACCGTGAGGTTCGCCTTGCGTGCCACCATGGAATTGGGGCCAGAGACGTACAGTGAAACCTGCCCAACGACGCTACAGGCCCAGCATAATCCGCTCTTGGGATGGATAATGCATAATCCCCTTTGCAACTCCTCTCTCACCATGTAGCCGGGTGTGTGCCTCCCTACTCCTAGCACCCATCTCAGGTAACGTTCTTGCAACCTTTCTATTCCCTCCCTCTCCTTCCACCCCCACAGCTCTACCCCATAGCTCACTACCGACCATACTAATTTATCAAATAGCCATACCCTTCTACCCCAGTCCTTGCCAAACCTCCTTTTCCCTATTCCCCACACTTGACCCATTATCGCCGCCCCTTTCCTTATTCTATCTTTTACGTGCGCCTTCTGTCCCCCATCTCTCATTATTACATATCCCAGATATTTATATTCTCTAACCTCCTCTATCACTTTGTCTTTCCATCTCCACGTCACCTTTTTCCATCTTCCCCCTCCCCTCCTACATCTCATCATCTTTGATTTTTCGGCGTTTAGCTGTAATTTTTTCTTCTCCAGGTATCTGCCTAATACTCCTAGCATACCCCTCATATCATCTTCCTCCTCCGCTAGCATAGCAATATCATCCGCGTACGCTAAAGTAAAAATCTTCCTCCCCCCCACTTTCACCCCTCCCCACCCTCCTTTTTCAATCTCCTCATCCATATCCGCGAGTAATAGCGTGAAGGGCAGCGGGCTTAGCGGGCATCCCTGTCTGACCCCTCTTTCCGTCCAGAAGCCCTCACCTTCCCCCTCCCCCACTCTTACCTTGCTTTTTGTTTCCCTCAGTAGTTTTTCGCACCTCTCTACCAGTCCCTCCCTTACACCCCTTTTCCTCAACGCCTCAATCAAAATCTCCCTATCTACCGAATCAAATGCCGCTTTTAGGTCTACGAACATAATAATCAGCCTCCTTTCTTTCTTTTTTACTTGTCTATTAATTAGGTAGTTTAAAACATATACGTTATCAATGCACCCAAGACCTTTACGAAAACCCGTTTGACTCGCCGGTATTATCCCCTACCCCTCCACCTCTTCTCTCATCCTTTCCGCCAGGACTGCAGCGTACACCTTGTACGCTGTTTGCCTAAGAGTAACCCCCTATAGTTGCCTACCACACTTTTATCTCCCTTTTTCATTATCGGCACTACTACCCCCTCAGACCAGTCCTCCGGCCATCCCTCTCCCCTCCATACCCTGTTACAAACCCTCCAAAGCTCTTTTGCTGCAAAGAACAATCCAATATCTTTTATAATAACATCACAATATTTGTTTAAAGTTGAAAAATATGTATTTTTTTTTATCGTCCTTAAAGGATACAGCTTGCTCAGGAAAGCACGGGTCACGAGCCCGGTCACGGAAATTCGGGCCGGATTTCTCAACGGAATTTATTTTTCGCCGGGCCTTTCCTGGCACCGAGATCTCTCTCGACCAGTGTAGCCAGACGGTGCGGCTCAAGCGGCTCAAGCGGCCCCTTACGTCTCCGTCCCTCGCCTAGATGCATGCCTCCGCTATCCCCACTCTTACCGCTACCGCTGGCGCGACCGAGTGCTAGAATGAGAGCGGTAGCATGCTACCGACTCGGTCGCGCCAGCGGTAGTGGTAAGAGTGGGGATAGCGGTGGCATGCATCTAGGCGTGGGACGGAGACGTAAGGGGCCGCTTGAGCCGCTTGAGCCGCACCGTCTGGCTACACTGCTCTCGACGGGGGTCAGGGCTGCCTGCTGTGCGCGGTACAAAAAAAAAGGTTTTTATGGGCTTCACAACTCCTTAGGTAAACTGTCGGTAGCTCTCCTTTTCAACATCATGTAGGAAACGTTCCTGCCGCTTGGTGAATTCTTCTTAAATAATGATTTTAAATAATTACTAGAAAATATATTAGTGACACATATCTCTGTTCTGCAAATTTTTCCACCGGATCTACTGTGAAAAAAAATGTATAAATATATGGTCGTATTCTACGATTCTTGCTCTTTGGAATGCCGTTTTTTTTTTAATTATTTGTAACAACTTGTTGCCATCATTCAGGTAACAAGCAAAATTACTTGCTTATTCAAAACGCGATAGAACTTTCCTTTCACAACCTAATAAATGATATCAAAAATTATTTCAGTTACACCGGTAAATAATAAAATGTTCATTTTAGGGAAACCAATAGTGTAATTTCGCCCATTACGATACTTTGCAACTGTACGCATCATGTATCATATCGGCACACATGAGATGTGAAACACTCCAGTAACTACAAACAGCTGTTAGGTTTGAATTGTTTGTTATTTCGGGTCCATACAATTGCTGAATATTCTTTAGACATTGTGAAATAAGGGTCGACAGCGTTTGTCCTAATATTAAACCTTTCACGTAGTGAAAAAACATTTTCAATTTGTTTATGTCCAACAAGTAGTCGAATACACTGCCCCTTACGAGCGATAGCGGAACAGAGCAGTGGGTTAAGATATTATAAACCGTTACTGCCCACTGCTACGCGATTGTAGGGGGTGGCAAGGCGCCATCTCGTATGGGTCCGAACTCCGAACTGGTGACATTGTATTGATGCGAACCTGAGAAGAAGGTTCCCAGGGAGGATCACGGTGACGGAACGAATGCGCGGCCGATTGGATCAGAGCGGAGGAGGCTGACCTCGTTTCACACGCATTTTCGGCTGCGTCGAAATATTGGCTACAGCAGCCACACATCTACGTAGCGCGCAACGTCAAAGTCAAAACATTGGGACTACAGGCGCGGCTATGATGGGGATAGGCAGACCTAGCGATAGGCCCGCTTTGTTTATGTGCCGTTCCCGCCGGGGCTGTTCTCTATGGAGAGGTTTATGACAGGTCATTACTATTGAGCTGGAAGTCGGCACTTTTTCGGGCAACACCTGTTTACTGTAAAGTAATTTGTAGGCGCCTCGAGTTATTTGACGAACTGTCACCGTACAGATTGTCAGATGATATTCTTTTTCTTTCTGTGTTATCATAGTAATAAATTCTAATAATGAACTCTGACAAGTTCTAGTTAATAAGAAATGTTCCTTCACATTCAATAAATACAGCATGTTGTATTCTGCCTTCGTGCCGCCACGCCAGTGACGGTGTGGGCAGAATATACAGTGAATACATACCACTAATATTCGGACACTCTTAAAAAGAGACAATAACTATTTTTTAATATTGGACCATGGGTTTTGAACTTTTTTGGAAAGTAAGAGCAATTAGTTTACTAAAGGATGTGAAAAGAATTTTCTTCAAAAATGGCAATTAATCGAAATTGTAGAAAAAATACTACAAGTTACATTTTACAACTTTTTTATGTGGGCCTGTATTGATAATTTAAGAGGTACACTTTGTAGATCTGTGTCAATTGTGAAAGTTTCATCGAAATCGGTTAAAAATCATCACAAATTGCAATTTTGACGGAATTTTCAGAATAAGTTTCATATTGACACAGATTTACAAAACGTGTTTTAAATTTTCAATATACGCCCACCTAAAAAAGAAAAAAATTTCTTTTCGCAACCTGTAGTAAACTAATTGCTCTAGCTTTCCAGAAAATTTTAGTACGATATTTGCCGAACAAGCCACCTATTCCGATTCCCGATTTTAAGTTAGGAATAAAAGATTCAATTAAATTAGTTACAGATTTTGCTCAAAATCTAGATAATGTACCTATTGGCTGCCAAGAAAAAGTGAGAGCAAAATATAAATGTTTTTCAGAAAAATCTACGGTTTGAAATATTGTTTAAACTTAATAATAGTTTAAATGATTCAAATATCAACGGCACGAAGGAAATATTTGCATATTCTGACATAAAATTATTTAAAGGCTCAACGTAATAATGTAGTAGGTCGTTGAATTCGCTTATTATCGTCAGCTGTAACATTACGAAATCAAAAACCTATTCTTATTTTTTTGTTATAACGTTTAAATTCCTTAACAACGTATTCGCCATTGGCACGACGAACTCTGAAAACTTCTAGTTAACAGCTTTTTAAATAATTGCAGCATGTTATATTCTTCTTATGGTAGAGTCGGGCCTGCCTGTCACCGGTCACCGGAAAAATTCTGAAGAGAACGGAATTTTACCGATGACCGGACGGCATCTAGCATAGGCATCTCCTGGGGTGTAGAGGGAAGTGGAAGGTTCTGGGGGACCCCTGGGGTTAGTCACGATTTTAGGCGCTTGGCCTTTGTGCGAGCCTCGGGAAACGGCTTAAATTACCGTCAGGAAAGCGCAGGAAGGCTCAGGCCCAAGCTGAATGGGGTCCATTTTCCGGGCTTGATCGTTCGTGCCAAACTGTATCGTCCTTTAATCGGAAACTTTCTTCCGTGTATCATTTTGTTTATTTGCTCGTTTCTTTGTTATAATAAATGGAAGCTTATGTTATTTTGTTGTTTTTTTCTTATTCTTCAATAAGCTCCTTTTCATTTCCCATCAGTTTTAACTGCATAAAGTAATATTTTATACTTCTAAATTGTGAATGTTTTCTCTAAAATCCCTATCAATGCCTCCGATCGGAAACATTCTGCCAGGGGTTGTACACATATGAATGGATTTAGTATTAAATGCTCCTGAATTTCTGTCTTTACAAAAACTTAAAAATTTGCGAAAGTAACGAGTGGGGGGGAGGGGTGAACAAATTTGACATTTAAAAAAAAATGAATCCATTTTTCCAAAGTATGAAATACTATAAAACTTTTGTATGAAACATTTTTTCATATACCTCATATCCTAGGGGTAGTTTCAACCCTTAAACTTCGAGATAAGCCGATAATAAAAAATACGGGTCTAATAGTTTTTTATGCTGCATAAAATATCCAAAGTCTATCGAATTCGGTTGAGATCAATTAACTTATAAGTCATTTTATACCGTTTCACTAAATTTTCGAAAATTCAAGGCTCTTGCCGGAACAGAAGATATCAACTCACAGAGGGCTCAAATTTTGCACAGTTCTTATTGATCCCAAGACGCAACATTCCCGCACTAGGGCCAAACGCCACACTTATTTTGGTGTTTTTCGGCCCGGCCTAGTAAACATGGTAAACTATTGTTTGAGGATCTTCTCACAAGAGTGCGACTTCTCCTTTACAAGATATGTATAAGGTAGTGCCATAATAGGCGACTATACTGCTATATGCTCTAAATCAGCAAGTGGTATTTTATTTGTCATTTTACAGTTGAAAAAAATATATTGCATCACAAGGTCCACAATCAATCAGTCCTTTCCCAAAATTACCAGTTATGTTCCCAAGCACAATCAGTCCTTTCCCAAAATTACCGGTTTTTGACTTTATTGTCCCACTGTTAAAAATCGGAGAAAATTATATGTTCCCAAGCACATAACGAGATGCTAAAACTGTAGTAATATGAACTGAGTATTTTGTAGCTACTACAAGAAATCAAGATTTCAAAATTCCATTCAACATTTTAAAATTCGGTTTCGAAGCTAACAATTTTGTAAGAATTCATAGATGCGCATTCTATCGTAGCTGAAATATGCCTGATATATTTCAGAAGTTTCAATTGATGAAGATTTAGAGAAATTACAGAAAAACCTGATTTTATTTGGATAAGCTATCGAATGGCCAATTGCAAATTCGATTTGTTTTAGGGGCACTCTTGATCCCCTTATCCGGCAACACCTGAGTAGAAGTAATCCTGGTATTAAAACCTTTCGTCGGATTAAGGGACTGCAGAAAAGAATGAAATTCTATTGGAGGCATAAAAATATTTTAAACGCGAGTTGAGAGCGGGCATTGGCGCAGGGTTTAAATAGAGGAAAAGATGGGAGTTCTCGGAAATCAGAAAGCAGGAGTAGCAGAGCGTACGAAGGACGTGCATGAAAAGGATGGTTAAACTTCGAATGTGTGGAGTGTTGGGATTTCAAGGAGTGGCTGGGGATCGAGTACAGTGAGCATCAAAGGAGTGAATGGAAAGATTTGCGTGAAGCAGGTTGTCGAGGTTCGAACTGGTTCCTCTGGCCATTATTCCCCGAAAGCTGCGTCGAGTTTTCTCAAAAGTAATTGATTCGCGTCACGGTGATTGAACGCCGCTCCGTCCTACTTCCCAGCGCAAAATATCCTTAGGCGTGGCGGTACGTCATCAAACGAAAATTTGTCACCGGGTAAGATAGCGGCTGGGTAATTTCGGGAAACATTTCCATTTATCTTCGCGGCGCAACTGCGCCCTTATCGCGGCAAGAAATAAAGCTGAACGTTCTGTGGCGCGTGCTACGCAACGTTCCCGTTCGAGTCGCGAACCGTCGCGTCGAGCCGTATACGTGCTGCTGGCAAGTTATTACGTGCGAACGCAAAGAAAGGAAAAGGAGGGGCCCGTAAACGGGCGACAATATAAAATTTCCATATTCAAATTTCGCGCGCCGCGCCAACGTTTTCGCGATCCTCACGTTTTACGGATATTCTATGTTTTAATTAAAATCGCCAGTGCGCCTCGCGGCCTTCTATCGACCTTCCCCAAGTCCGAATTAGAAATTTTTTGTTTGCCGCAGCCTTGGAACGAGGGAACTAATTTTTATCGTCTCGATTCGTAGCTCCACGCCGCTCGCAACTTTCATTTGAATATGAAAATTCGCGATTCGTTGGTACGTTTACCGACATCCTCACTCCTTTTATTCGAAACTTATGCTTCTTGGAGTCAAGAACATCCTCCTCAAAAAATTAGCATTTTATTAAATTAGATGATTCTTAGAATTTTCATTTTCTTCGGAATACGTACTTGGAAGATCTTATCCTCGGATGTGCTTAAAATGTTGCAGACACTGCTGAGCATTTGTCTAATTTTATCTGCCTCTCACCCACAGGAAGAAAAGGGTTTAGAACATGTCACTATTTTCTGTCTCTTTCGAATATTTAGGACGGATGCCATTTCCTCTCCTCCTTTTCCCCTTCCACTATACCATTCCAGCACCATGAGCACACTCCAACGTCCCCCACTAACAAGGAGAATGGACAACAATTATTGAGTGTTTGCCCCTATAATGGTATATGTATATTCGTAAAAGGGAGATCGAGATCTATAAGTATACAAAATCTCAACTATATCGGTGACCCGAAGGCCTTGCACTCTCCTTGTTAGTTCAGGCTAAAATTGTTATAATACAAGGCTTTGGTCTTGCACAGGTTGGTTTTAACTTCAAATCGCCGCGCCGGTCAGTAAAGTGTTAACAGATTCCCTTCCAGCGTACAAAATTTAACGAGGGAGGGAACGGCCCAAAAGGGTGCGAGGAAACAATTTCGTGAGCAATTTGAAAACGTTTAAATTGAATGCGATGCATCAGCCGGCAGCGCAATCGTTCGACACGCGTTATGCAACTACTCGTCGAGAGATCAATGACTTCGACACACCCAGATTGTCAGTGAATAGGGTTCGAAGCAATAGAATCGGTATCAAGTATCAATTATATCGAAACAGTAGTTCGATGAGGAAGCTGGTCGCGACGTTGTCAAACGTATCGAGGAGAGACGAAAATATTTACGGACGTCTTTTGCTTCTGGATAGATGTGTGCGAGAACACGAAACTGTCGGGAACCCGTCCTTGGTCAAGGACAGAGATGGGCAAATTTTGTATTTAAATACAAATGAATAAAAGATACAAAATTTGTATTCTTTATTCGAAGGTTCGAATACGAAGCTATCTTATATTCGAAAAATATTTAAATACTTTTGTATTCGCCGAGAATGTATTCGAAGCTTCGAATACAATTTGTATTTAATATTTGTATTTAATTTTCTCCACGAATACTTTCGGCCGGCTCGAGACTCCAATGAACACGTACCGAGGCCCGAGGGTCGAGCCCCAAGGCCTGAGCCCAGAACACAATAGTAGTGCAATAAACACGACCGGGCAAACCCTCGGCCAGCCAGGTATCTCGGCATGAAACCGCTAACAAGTGAATGTTAAACTTGTTTATTTCTTATAATTTCCTCACGGAATTGACAACTAGCCAGTTCGTGGCGTTCTTCCGATTAAGAAAAGTCTAAACCCGATAGAATTCGGACAGTGTCTAGTGGTTTTATTCGTGAGAATATCTTCGGAAAATGTATTTAAGATTTTGTACGCTACTGAGGCCGTCTGAGGCTAAAATTGCAGCGCATGTGCGAAAAATAGTGCCCCGAATCGAAGCACTGCCCGGCCCAAGGCCAAGTGGTGAAACACCGACGGGAGACCCTCCACCTCAGTGCAGTGTTCCCAGACGGGACACCTTTTCTCGCGCATGCGCGTCCAAAACAGTAACGTATCTATGATGAGGCGATGATGTTGCAGAGCCCTGAGGCAGCTATATCGGCGGGAATGTACTGGTATAATTGACGGGACGCACAGTGGTCCAAATCGACGACTTAGGAGTGCAAAAGTCAAAGAACCAAACATGGAGTAAGCTCCATGGAGATCATATCAATTTCTTAAAATTCTGCATGGCGCTCAAGGTGCCACACTTCCTCGAGATTTGTACTTTACTGAGGCTGAAAACGCCGCGCATACGCGAAAAAGATGTCCCGTCTGGGCACACTGCCTCAGTGGCGAAACGCCGAGCAGGAACCAACCCGGCCCGAGTGGTGAAACACCGACGGGAGTCCGTCCACCTCAGTGGCGATGCGCCGAGTAGGCAGTGATGCCAGAACCGTGGTACCGTGGTACTAAACCGTACCACAGCATACCCCCACCATAGCCTACTATTGCCCCTACGTTTCTTTCCAACGCGCCCGCGCGCTACACTCACCAGCGTACCTCTACTATGTTCGCACAAGCAGGCGCACAAGCAGAGGTACGCTGGCGAGTGTAGCGCGCGGGCGCGTTGGAAAGGAACGTAGGGGCAATAGTAGGCTATGGTGGGAGTATGCTGTGGTACGGTTTAGTACCACGGTACCACGGTTCTGGCATCACTGGTGGGAATCCGCCCCTCCATCGCTACACCGCTAACAGCGCCTCCGCGATTCCGAGCGACCGCTACTCCGAGCAGCCGCTATCTTCGAGCGACCGCTATTCCGAGCAGTGTGCCCAGACGGGACACCTTTTTCGCGCATGCGCGGCGTTTTCAGCCTCAGTAAAGTACAAATCTCGAGGAAATGTGGCACCTTGAGCGCCATGCAGAATTTTAAGAAATTGATATGATCTCCATGAAGCTTACTCCATGTTTGGTTCTTTGACTTTTGCACTCCTAAGTCGTCGATTTGGACCGCTGTGTCTCCCGTCAATTATACCAGTACATTCCCACCGATATAGGTGCCTCAGGGCTCTGCTACAACATCGCCTCATCATAGATACGCTACTGTTTTGGACGCGCATGCGCGAAAAAAGGTGTCCCGTCTGGGCACACTGATTCCGAGCGCCCGCTACTCCGAGCGATCGCTATTTCCGAGCAACTGCTCCGCCGAGCTGTCGCTATCTCCGAACGGCCACTGCAGTTGTAGGTTCACCCTTGCTTTTCGAGGCTCCGCGACCTTGGACAGCCGTCTGACGCGGCAATACCTTCCACGCGCCGAGTAACCGTCACACATTGAAAACAGCAAAGTTGACCTTCACAAGTCCTTGACGCGTCCAGCTACAAAAAATTAATAATACCAGTATGTTCATCTCTTGAAACCATTTAATGTCCGTCCAAACATTTCTTGCTGCGAATAACAATATCCGGATAGCACAAAGACGTCTTTAAGACATCTGTTTGACGTCTAAGAGACGTGTAGGAGATGTTCGTTGGACATTTGGGAGGTCTTTAAGACGTCCCTAAGAAGTCTTAAAGGTGCATAAACGTTTTAGGTTAGGTACCTATTCGATACACGTGAGTAGGTAGAACACGATTTTAGATAAAGAGTTTTATAGATAAAATAAGGAGATATGGCAAAAATTAAATCAAAAAGTAATGAAAAAAAACATTACCACAAATAAAAAAGGAAGTATAGTGAAGTGCACGGAAAGATCTAATTATGGAACAGAAAACTTAAGAAGCAAAGAAAGTATGGAGATTTTAAGAAATAAAAATGAAGATAATTCAATAATGACAAAAGAGTTTACATTCTAGATGCAATTGTGAAATGTTGTAAACTTCAAAATGGTCTTAATTTAAAACAGCTTCAAACTAAAGATAATAAATATTACTAAAATATTTGTTAAAAAAGGATATGTTTAGTTATTTATGTTATATTATACAGGGCCTCCCACGTAACACTTTTCACGATCTTTTAAGTACTGTAATGGTTGGTGAACAGAAGAAGCACAAAGGTTTTGAAGCAAATAAAAAGAAGTTATTTAATATAACTGTACGAATAATGAAAAGTATAATGTCCATTAGATACACTATTTGTCGTTCGACGCGCTCAAGGACACGTACAAATCTTAACTGTAACGGACTACGACTCAGTTGTTTTTAAATACACATGGCCAACGTTCAGATCACAGGCATATCAACATTGAAATGTAAACACCAAGGTGTTAGGGAATAACCTCAAATTTTAACTGTATCCAACAAGTACTTGCGATAATTAATCTGCCAAAAATTATTTTATACAAAAGATGATCATTTTTGATTGCCTATACATTGCAATAAAAAAAATTTCGAAATTTTTTTTGCTTTAGTATTGTCAAGGCCACCATTAGTTTTTTAAACGACACTTGGTATTTTTGACTTAACAATATTATAGATTATAGCCCGTATCAAGACTAATTCAACGACGTAGTATACCATGACCTTAGGATGACCTTGAAGTACCATTTAAAAAAATGAAGGTGGCGTTACCAACACTAAAAAAGGAAATTTTCGAACTTTTTTTATTGCAATGTATAACCAATCGAAAACTGATCGACGTTTGTTTAACATATTTTTTTGTCAGATTATTATCGCAAGCACTTAATTGAAAAATCGTGAAAAGTGTTGCGTGGGCCTGTATACTGCGGTGTTAAAATTTAAAAACTGTTTATTTATTTAAAACGTAATAAATATAAAAGTTTTTTGTTACTGTAATCAGGATTAATATTTAAATTAATGCCTAGATACACAGTTTCTTTCCGTACGTTCGTATATTTAGAATTCTAACCCGCAGTAATTGGTACATGGCTCTTTTTCGCCTACAGTAACACGTACTAAATGTTATCGATTTTATGTTTTAATATTTTCTTATGATGTATTAGGTTTTAGGGGCCACTATTTTTTTTTGTATTCAGAACACATCATGCTTCCATAAAATGATTACACACATTATTATTTCATGATAAATTAGGAATAATATTACAGTAAAGTACGATCAAAGCATGATACCGCAGTAATCGGTACAGTTGCCCTAATTATTATTAATAAAAGTTTTCTTAATTGGGAGTTATAATTCTTAAAATAAATGGGTCTCATATTAGGCTGTTTTACTCTATTCTCAGTTCACACCGGATCCCCGAACGTTCCGCGGAATGCATACAAATGAATCAAAGTGCAAATTTTCCGTAACTGGGGAGAATCGTGTCCGTCCAATCCCTGGATCGCTAACAAAGCACGGAATTCAGAACCCTTTGATCGAACCAGCCATCCCGCAGAGTTAGCGAAACATTAGTAGAAATGCAAATTGTCGTCAAAGGATGAGTAATTCTACACAAATCTCTCTGTAATACAGCAGCGGTGCGGTTTTCTGATTCGACCGCTGTCGCGTTTCTTAACACATCCGGTAACCGCGAACGAATTTTCTCCCGCTTCTTCATAATGGCTTTAAAAGAGCAGCAGCTACATCTTTATTTTGCTCGGAATTTAACCACCGGGTAAGCATGATGCACAGCGGACGTAGTGGCTGTAAAAATGTCAGATGGGCGTAGAACAATAAATACATTGGACGTATCTGTGTAAACTTCATGTAAATATTTAAGTAAGCTTAAGGGGGTACACTTTACTTTACCGGACTTAACATTTTTGCCTTTATCCTATAAATTATGATGTATTTGGTATGTAATCCAGTATATTTTTACCCGGAGAACCTATGCAGATCGAAGTTTCGGGAAAGGTCTTTGACAATCTGTCCATCTTGTGGCGAGTGTAGGAGGTTAGCCGCCACACATTCGTTTTTTACCACGGTTATATTAGCTTGCCGAATTATCGTTGTTGTATCTGTCAAATCTTGTAATCGAATTTTAAACCACTTTCCGATGAGCTAGAGACTTGAAACGTTAAACATAGCTCATAACTGGATGACAATGCAATATTAAAAAACAAATTTTAAAAAAACATACGCGTAGAAAAGCACGCGCGGCAGAAGTGAATCTTTTTGCAGTCTAGTAATGTTTAGAAGTAAATTAAGATTGGAAATGATAAATAATCCTAATGAAGCGACAACAAGATCAGGAACAACTCTCGATGCAGTATTTGCAGGACATTTAGACAAAATTGAATCAAGAATATTTATATCATATTTTAGCTATCACAAGCCAATTGTTTCAATGATAGAATCATAGAAAATCATAGCAAAAATAATGAACGATCAAAATTTGCGACGCAAAGAAGGAGAGCGAATGGGAAATGCAATGAACTGTGTCTCTTTCATATCGCTGATAGCTAAAATATGATATAAATATTCTTGATTCAATTTTGTCTAAATGTCTTGGAAATACTGCATCGAGAGTTGTTCCTGATCTTGTTGTCGCTTTATTAGGATTAAATATTTACCATTTCCAATCTTAATTTACTTCTAAACATTACTAGACTGCAAGAAGTTTCACTTCTGCCGCGCGTGGTTTTCCACGGGCAGTAGTTATTGACAAGACAAGTCAAAGATTTTCGACATATAGATGCAAAGGAGTGGGTGAATGTTTGTCTGAGAATCGTGCAAGGGTTAAATTGTGAAACGTTGTTGATCAGTATCTCGGCATTAGAGCTTCGCATGTATGCAATTCTCTAATAAATCAAGTTACCGTACAGAAGCTCCACGAAGGTCCGTATTTCCCTCAGGACGGAATAACAAGTGTACATACATACAGCCTTGGAATCGAGTCGGAAGTTGCCGGTTGCATGGTGGATCGTGAAGTTCGGTCGATCGAATCAGCGGGTTGATTAGGAAAGTTAAGCAAGATCGAGAAACAAAGAAAATGGTATGCAAAGCACCAGGAAAAGTCTGAGCCCCCGCTCTCCGATGTTATGGGCAAGCTGTTGCAGTTCACCCCGTTGCGTTGGTTTAAGAGACCATTTCATTCTTTCAGACAGGAGTATTATTTCTTTATTTTAAAATGACAATTTAATGTTGTATTTTTAACTAATTCTTTAATTTATTTTATTAACTCAATGAATAACATTTTTATAATTAGTTCTTTTAATGACAATCGGTATAAAACTATGGTATGCCCCATAATCTCCTGCAAAATTGTCTGCAATTAAAAAAGTAAGTTAATATTTATTGCTAATGTTTATTCACAAACGATAATAAAACGACACTTCAATTTTCTAATTTTAGAAAAAGATTTTTGGACCAATTGGTCCGAAGTTCTTCTCAATTTTTTCGAAAACTGTTGATTTTACGAAAAAAAATAATACAACATAAAAGACGCAGTTTATTCGGATCTACAGGTTTTGTCTAATATATTTTTCGACGCGGTACATAATTAGAATATGTTCGCGAAAAACATTTTTATGAATAGTTGAGGAGCTACGGTCGCTTAAAGTTGAGCATATTTCCAGTTTCTTGGCAGGTAAGGGCGCCGCCATATTGGTTTGTAGTGACGGTCGCACGCCGCTTACTGACAAGGAGACCCAGCGTATCGTTACACCCGGATCGCAACGAATTTTTGTGTGAATGTAGCTTAGACACCCTCATGTACTATCCAATTGGTTTTAGCCGCCAACGCATACCTGTTTTCGAGATAATTGATATTGAAACGGTACATGTACGTTATATTCCATGAGTGAAAGACTCTTGTCAAAGCGGTCGGTGGCCGAGCGGGTTGAGCGAATGTCTACCACGAAATTGGTCGGGGTTCGCGTTCCGTGTCCCGAAAAAAAAATCTTTTCACTTTATTTTTTATTTTTCAACGTGCTACACATTATTTCTAATATAATAAGTGACAAGTAATCTAGTTTTGCGATGGACAAGATATATGTTTCATAAAAATCTAACATATTCGTTGTGGTAAGTATAGGAGTGTAAGTATTATGACGCAAATTATTTTTGGTGTATATTTCTTTACGCTGTACGAAAGAGAGTTCTGTAACGGTTTTAATCATAAAAATTTTCGAAGCAATTTTGCATTCGCAAAGCATTCTTGTGTGAGGATGATATAAGCGAGACCAGGGCGATTACTAACGATAAATGATAAAGAATGGCTATTGACAATGAGGCCTTGATCCAAAATACGAAGACTCTAATAAATTATCATAAAACAGTATCTTTTCAACTTCAGTATCTTTTTTGTACGTTATTGCAAAAACTTCGAAAAAGAAACAAAAAGAAATTCCCCGCACGGAAACATATCTTGTCCATCGTAAAACTAGATTACATGTCATTTATTATGTTAAAAATAATGTGTAGCACGTAGAAAAATAAAAGAGAAAGTGAAAAAAAATATTTTTAAAAAATGCCTGACACGGGACGCGAACCCCGACCAATCTCGTGATAGATATTCAATCAACCCGCTCGGCCACCGACCGCTGTGACAAGACCCTTTCACTCGTGAAATATAACGTACATGTCGCATTTCAATATTATATATCGATTATCTCGAAAATGGGTACGCGTTGGCGGCTAAAACCGATTGGATAGTTCATGAGGGTGTCTAAGCTGTGTTCACACATAAATTCGTTGCGATCCGGGGTGTAGCGATACGCGGAGTCTCCTTGTGAGTTGGTTAAGATTAGGTCGAGGGGGAGGGGGACATGGTAACGGTGGATGCTGGTGGGAGCCAGTGAGCGCTGTGGTGTGGACGGTCTTGCCCCGAGTGAGGCAAAAATGGCTATCCCTGCCCTGGTGTGTAGTGTGTATAAGTATGGGTGCGTCCTACAGTCCTAAGCAATGGCCGGAATGCTTCAAAACATCGTTAAACCATGCGACACTATGTACCTCGGCCTTCGTGGGTAATACCGAACAACTGTAATTGCTCTTCCCCAAAAACCCTGCGCATTTGGGACCTTTCCTTAAAAAAAAACATTTTGCGACATTATGCGGGGTGACCAAGGTACTCCAACTTTGTACTTCACTCACTCTAGAATCGTCGCGCATGCGCGTGCAACCCGCCCAATATCCCAACACTGATGGGCCTCCCATCATGGGAGGTCGTATCCTCGCAGTCACGCGAGACAAAGCACGGTAGGGACAATATGAAATAGCTGGTAGTGGGGGAACCGATCGCGATGCACAGGTAGTGGGACCAGTGTTACCATATTTTTCTCTCGCCAGGCCCCTTACCATTCCGCCTCTCGCCGCGCCACGCACCGTACCTCGTCTTTACACTCTTCCCACTAACGCTGGCGACAGCGGCGACACGCTTGCGTACGGTCGCGTCTGCAACAAGTGGGAAGAGTGCAAAGCCGAGGTACGGTCCGTGGCGTGGCGAGAGGCGGAAACGTAAGGGGCCTGGCGGAGCGCGCATATGGCAAGCCTGCCCGTGACGGGATCACGAAACGCGTCACGTGACCGTGCCGCGGCGAAAGCGTGGGAAATAGCGTCGTAGAAGGGGAAGGCAGAGTGGGGACTCAAGTCTTGATCTGGCGACACTGGTTCTAGTCGCACAGCAGCAGTCCCGGGCGGTCAGAAGCGGTCTTCACTGGCCGGGAAAGAATTCGATGTTTCCGCGCCGCTGCGCTGCATCGAAACGACCGGTGCTTTCTTTGCAAGCACGATCGATCGGGATTACCCGAGAGATTTATTTGGGGTCTCTGGTCTTCTTTCGACGTGTATCCCGAGCAGTTGAATAAAAAACTCTCTCCGCCACGATGAATTGTCCATCGTGCAAGAAGAAAGCTCGATACCCTCGTATCATTTTTCTTTTGTCCTCCTTCTCTCTCTCTCTCTCTCTCTCTCTCTCTCGCCCCAGCCATCTGTCCCTCTTCCTACTCGTCTCTGCCTGAAACGGGAGTACACGGCGCCCTTTACCAGCTCAATGTGACGCCAATTTTTATATTTCCATCCTTTTCAACGGCTCATTTGAAAGGGATATAACTCAAGGAATATAACAATACTTTTTTCCTACATTTAAATCACTGAGCCCCATCATCGGAAACAACGTAAAAAATGAATTTGTTTAAATTTTTCGACATTATAAAGTTGATTGTCGAGGTTGAAAAAATTATTCCGTAATAGCCCAATCCTCTCCGAATAAAACAAAAGAAGCTCCATAGGACAAACAGTTCCTGAGATAAAAATTCGTAAGCGTGGCCCGTTTCCGCCAAAACGGGCAAAAATTGAAATTTCGAAAGCCTATCGAGCGTGACTCGTTAAAATGCGGCAAGAAGTTAAAAGAACGAGTGAGTTTTGACCATTGATTCCTTTTGCAATTTTTATCCTTGTGATGAATAGAATACGATGCAGTAAAAAAGAATTTGTTGGCCTTTCGACCTTGAAGTTCCAGGTCAAACCTCATCTTGCGGCAGCTTTCGTACAACAATTTCCACAAAACCGGGGTTGTAGGAAAAGGAAGAACAAGCCTGAGACACAACTTATTAATACAGGAACAACGAAAGAACACACAAACGAAACTATTTATGAATTGAAGCCAAAAATCATCTATCGACTCGGAGAAATGTAGAATGACACGAAGTGTCATTACCGAGTTATGTACCCGCGACTGACCTTTCTCCGATTGTTTTACGTGATTCCTGAAAGATAAGACCGCGGATTTTGTTTTACGGACGTCTGCGCAATAACTTTGTTTTACTATCCAGCAATCTCGGTTTAATACTCTTGGAAGTTCGGTTCCGCAAAACTATGCGCTCGATTCGAAACAACAGGCGAGCCTTATTCCCCCGGAAACCTCGTCGAATGATTTTCATTTTCCGTCGTGTACTTCCTTTACCCTGTTCATTGTGCCCGTCAAAGCTGATGCGGAGCGGGCAGCAACTTAGGGCAATTACTACGGGATCTGTTTTAAATTCCGTTTCGGAGCAGCCGGAAATCCAGAAAAGCGCTTTTCTTCGAGATATATGGCCGGCAGAGATTGCAGAAGATTTACGGTGTAGGAAGAGCGCGCGCCTTCATCGACGAGAAGATTTCTGGTTTAAACGGTCTCTGTTATTCCGCGCACGCGTTCGCGCCTCCAATGATTCGTCTGGTTTTCATGTTCTTTATGGGTTCTTCGTCAGTGGGCTCTAAAGGATCGTGACTATCGTGGACCTTAGCTATACCTGGTGAAATTTTTTTGCGAGATTTTTTTCACACACCCCCTTCCCTCCTAAAATTGTGCCATTGTGTAAGAAACTAATTCCAGCGAAAGATGAAGTTGATCGGATAAGGGGAAGACGTGCCACATTGACGTTGAAGTTGCGAAAAACATGAAATATTCCCATTCCTATAAAATTTCATGTTTTTCGCAACTTCGACGTCAATGTGGCGCGGGGCGATAGAATCGTGCACAAATTATAGGATAGGTACACCATCGTAAATTTCATATTTGACGCAACGAAATTAGCTTTTTAAATGCATAAAAACAACGATGAATTATGGACACGTATTTCGCGCAACACGTTGTGTTTTACGTTACATAAAATATTCAATCAATGCGTTAAAACAAAATTGCATGTACGTTGCACTTCTGGGCGGCATTGTTGAAATCCCGCGGGCAACGTTCCGCTACATCGTTAACACGCTAAACATTCATGAAAAGCAAATAAACAGAGCTGTCCGAAACAAACGTTATAATTCAATACGCGGTGAAATATGCATTCACAGCTGAGAAGCGGACATTGCAAAATTGTAGAACATATTGCCCCGCGCAGCATCGCCCGCGTTGACATTAAAATAAGCGCGGTTCAGCCTCCGTAAATTCGATTCGATTTGAAAGCGAGATCGATTCGTTCGAATACGAGTGCAAGCATACCGCGGACGCAATGGAGAGAGAAGCTTCGAACTTCTTTTAGTGATACATTTTCCTCCCGAGACACGGATACCCGGCTCCTCGCAGTATCTAAATTGAAATGTTGCCGGGGTCGCTACGCGGGGTAACATTCTTACTAATTCCGCTAATGTAATTAATGTCTTTAATTAGTATCTCCCCGCCGCTCCACCTCCGAGCTAATTACGGTACAATTACGAGCGCCCCAAGTGTGTCTGAAAGTTGCTTGTGCGTTAGCAATCCAAAAACAACCTAACGATATATTTATTCGCCGAAGAAGAGGCCGACGAAGTTCCGCGCGGATGCGGCCGCGACTGCAACTGCAACTGCAGCCGCGTATTTTCCCCCGACTAGCATCCGTCGCGCCCGCGCGCAAATGATCTCATAAATCATCGGACGTAATTAAAGCTCCCGGAAGCATAGTTGAAAGCTTTCCGAAGCGGTTTCGGCAAGGGAAAAAATAAAAGATGCAACGAGCGGGAGGGGGGGGGGGGCAACGAGGGATGGAAAGGAAAGGGAAGTTGTTACCCGGCTCGGAAAATTTCCCAGGACAGGCTGATTGCCTTTTACACGCTCGCGAGAACGCAACCAGCCAGCGCAGCGTCGAAACCAATTCCGCAACAGCTTGCCCATAACTCCACGCAACGGAACATGCTTGCTCGCAATATATTCAGTACATGAACCTTAAATGGAATTTATGCTAATCGACGCGCCACAACTCTGCCCAACCCCCTCCCCCACGAAGACGGGAAACAAAGACGATTTTCACCGAAAACTGGTGTGAAAATCGCGGAGGCGCCCAGTGGATCCGTTTTCGTCCTACATCAGACTTCGGGACACACGCACGAGCGTTTCGAGCGCCTCGAGAGGCATGTGTTGGTATCTTTTCGTCCGCTTTCGTCCGAAAATGTGCTCACAGTGGGCCCGTCGTCAGACGAATCGGTCACGGTCCGCGGGTAGTCGAACCTGTTCGAGCGCTTCGAGAAGGGTAACAATGGACAAACCCCATGGGGTCCCGACGTCTGAAGAAAATCAAATCATTTTGTTTTTCGTCCTACCGTAGGACGAAATTTCTATAGTAGAAATTATGATATTTTGTGATTTGTTACGTAAAATAGAATGTATACATGGGAATATTAATTAATGGCGAAGGGATAAACAAGACAACTGTTGCACCGACCCTGTCGTTAGCCGAGGGTTCGCGAACTCAAAATTTGCTGGAATCGCGTGCAAAGAAGGACGGTAGGATCGGTCGAAATTAGGACGTTGAAGGAACTCGAACTCACTGGTTCTGGTCGCGTTTTACAGATCACAAAGGCTTTATTGTAGAACGGTGCTACGGAGTAGCGTTAAACTGCAAAGGAGAGACTTCTCGCAGGGGAGAATTCTGGTACAAACCGCGGTATTCTCGCAGGGGAGGTGATACCGGTCGGTTTCGAAAGTTGTGGTGATTCGCGTGTATACTTGCAGAGGAGGTTACCGGAATACCTCGTGGTGTTAGAAGTCGCGTGTGTGCTCGCAGGGGAGACTACAACGGAGCGTTATTCTTCGCGTGTTTGCTCGCAGAGGAGTTTAACGGAAAGCTATCGAAAATTACGGCTGGGGGTCCTATTTACAGGAGTCGGTGGGTACCCCCACCGTAGATACATACATGGGAGCTCGCTTCGAGGATTCGAGGTATCTACTGCCGCGTTACTGTCGGGACCAAGGTTGCCATATGCACGCCCCACCAGGCCCCTTACGTCTCCGTCCCTCGCCCTGATGCATGCCACCGCTATCCCCACTCTTACCACTACCGCTGGCGCGACCGAGTCGATAGCATGCTACCGCTCTCATGCTAGCACTCGGTCGCGGCAGCGGTAGTGGTAAGAGTGGGGATAGCGTAGGCAGCATCTAGGCGAGGGACGGAAACGTAAGGGGCGTCATATGGCAACCCTGGTCGGGACGACGAGGGGGGATTCGCGCAGCGCCGAATATTGGAAACGTCCGTCGACGTGTCTAACAACAACATTATTTTTAATTGTCGTTTATTTTAATTATTATTTCATTGATCATCAGATTCTTGGAAAAAACTGAAAGACATCATTCGGATAGTGTTTTCATTTCCTTGGTTTTAAAAATCTTAATAAATATGGATTCGAAAAAATCGTTTACCTCGCTCATTCCAAAACCATTGTGACCTTATTCGTCAGAAAGTCACAAAAAGTCGCAAACTTTTGGATTATAATCAAATAAAAATCGGTGGCCTCGAAGGATCTCAATAATACGTATACAAAAAAAATTAATAATTACCTTTGTATTTTTTATAATTTAAATTAATGTACTCACCGCACTGAATAATATCTACACTATGAAACTTTCGAAAATCAAGGAGTGCATATACACTATACACAAAAACAACAAAGAAATGAGAAAAAATTTTTTCCTTTGAATGTATGTATATCGCACTTGTTTCCAATATCAGTGTTTGTACTTGGGTTCTATTATAATCTGCGATCGATGCATTAATACTGTAATGTGTTTCGATACACATCGATTTTTTAAAATGACATCATAATAAACGTATTATTGCACGTCTTGGGGATTTTGCACCACTGTGCGACGTACGATAGCGTAGCGGCTATCGGCACGTACAATAAAACATTGGGCATGCAAATGGTCGGGTCATTATTGGGCGATCGACAGCGAAGCTATTTTTCAGAAAGCTGTTTTTAGCGCGCCCAATTCATGATTTTTTACTGTAAAGTAATTTCTAAATTACTAGTCAACACGTGTTGTCCGAGAAAGTGCCGACTTCCAGCTCAATACTAACGACCAGGGCTACCATATTTTTCTCTCGCCAGGCCCCTTACCCTTCCGCCTCTCGCCATGCCCTGCACCGTACCTCGTCTTTGCACTCTTCCCACTAACGCTGGCGACACGCTTGCGTACGGTCGCGTCAGCAACTAGTGGGAAGAGTGGGAGCCTCCGTCGCCGCTGTCGCCAGCGTTAGTGGGAAGAGTGCAAAGACGAGGTACGGTGCACGGCACGGCGAGAGGCGGATGGGTAAAGGGCCTGGCGAGAGAAAAATATGGTAGCCCTGCTAACGACCTGTCATAAACCTCTCCATAGAGAACAGCCCCGCGAACGGCACATAAACAAATCAAGCCTATCATCGCTAGGTCTGCCTATCCCGACCAGGGATGCCAGATCGGCCCAGATGCGAGTCTCGCCAGGCCCCTTACGTTTCCGTCCCTCGCCTAGATGCATGCCTCCGCTATCCCCACTCTTACCGCTACCGCTGGCGCGACCGAGTGCTAGAATGAGAGCGGTAGCATGCTACCGACACGGTCGCGCCAGCGGTAGTGGTAAGAGTGGGGATAGCGGAGGCACCATCTAGGCGAGGGACGGAGACGTAAGGGGCCTGGCGAGACTCGCGGCGGCGAGACTCGCATCTGGCATCCCTGATGCCGACCACAGCCGCGCCCGTAGTCCCAATGTTTTGACTTCGACGTTGCACGCTATTGTATATGTAGTATGTGTGGTCGCTGTAGCCAATATTTCGTCAACAGCCGAGAATGCGTGTGAAACGAGGCCTGACTCCTCCGCTCTGATCCAATCGGCCGCGCATTCGTAAATACCTAGAGATACGTCTCCGTAGTCCTGCCTGGGAACCTTCTTCTCAGGCTCTCATCAATACAATGTCACCAGTTCGGACCCATATGAGATGGCGCCTTGCCACCCCTACAATCGCGTAGTAGTGGGCGGTAACGGTTTAATATCTTAACCCACTGCTGTTCAGCTATCGCTCGTACGGAGCAGTGTATTGGACTACTTGTTGGACATAAACAAATTGAAAATGTTTTTTCACTACGTGAAAGGCATCTCATCCCAACTTGGCCACCATGGAGGTGGAAGACGGGCAAAAGAGTCACTGCACAGGGTGTGCGGTTTGACGGGAAACCCCAAGATGAATAGCTGCAGCCGACAACTGACCGTGGAGGTCTGCAAGGTTTATAACACATAATTGCGATTGAGGCATAGAAAGATGTCCTTTCTTCATGGCTCCGACAATAAAGTAATAAAGAACTAAATGCATTTAAGAGAGGCTTTCTCTCAAAAATAGCAAGGAAGTCACGTCCGTAAAAAAAGACACATTTTTCAACGTTGGACAAATATTGTGATATTATTATAAAAGATATTGAATTGTTCTTTGCAGCAGAAGATTCCGTAGACTTTCCCGAATACAGTGATATCCAATATTAATACATTATGATTGTTTAAACATGTTTAAAGAACGGTTTTGGAAAGAGCGAGACAAACAATCTTTTCGAATCCGTATTTATTAAGCTTAAGATTTTTTAAACTAAGAAAATGAGAATACTATCCGAATACCCAAAATTTCATCGAAATCGGTTGAAGCATAAAACAGATATAATAGTAGGAGGCATTGAAAAATGTAAAGATACGAATCTTTGAATTTTTCTGCTTACGATTGATCTAAATCGCAGTTTCTTATAGTTGTTTTAATTTTTAATTGTTTTCGGGTATCCATATTTCCATGAGCGTTAAGCTACATACAATTAATGCACATGAATTTATTTCAAATTTGGATATGTTGCAAGTCTTTAGTAAAATATGAACGTATTTCAAAGAATTCTTTGAAATCTTGAAAATTGTTGGTTTTACGAACGTGCAATATGAGGTGTCACAAGTTTTTCATTCAATTATAACGGCCAAACAAACAAAACGATGAAAATTAGTTTTGGGTGCTCATAGTGAAACCATAAGAGTATTTAATAAAAATTATTTCAGTTAAGAAAATATTTGTTTTCATAGTTTATTTTGTAATTGTTTTAAACAGCTGCATTGCTATCAAAGCACCAGAAAATTGAAAAAATAAAAATAATGATAATATAGCCCCAAGTGTCCTTTTTACGGACCCGTTTTTAAAAATACGGATACTTCAAAATTGACGACATGAAAATCATTTGAAGTGAACGCTGCACCGAAATACAATCGCGCGAGGCCCGTCCTGTCGGTCAATGCAGAACGAAGCTAGAAGGGTCTCACAGACCGGCCTACCCACACATTTGAGGTCTGTCGGTTGTAGGATACACTGGGCGCGTACCCTAAGGGTAAAAATCGATGGTTTGCAAAATCCTGAGGTCGTAGACTTTTGAGACAAGATTTGAAATCAGCGTGAAAAAATGTACAAGAAATGGTGTCGCATGTGAAACAAAAATTTTTTCCACGCGTGGTACATATTGGAAAAACCATAATTTTCTTGAAATTGTGCAAGTTTAACGAATTTTCTCAAGGTTAAAAAATGTTCGCACCACAATCTCCATAATTATTTCATATTCTGCAAAGTTTCAGCTTTAATTTAAAAAAAATTTCATCGCTCTATCTCATTTCTATCGAAAGTTCTTTGATTTTGACACAGATTTCGTCGGTTTGGCCCATAGTGCGGCGTCTCTAGTACAGGCGGGAGCATGGTAAATTTGGCAACGCTGTCTCAGTCTGATCTGAAGTGACTTGAAGTCGTTCGCGTTATATCACGGCCGTCTCTACAGGGTGAGCCAAAAATGGTCGAGTTTCTTGAAAGGGGCGGTTCTTGAGGGCATTTGAAGCGACATTTTTATTTGCAGAAATGTCCGCCTCAGCTTTGTTAACCCGTTCACTACCGTCGACTAGAAATCACGTAGATTTTCAATCCAGCCCTCTTCGCCCCCCACCACCCGACCTAACCTCCAACCAACTAATTAATTATCGGCATTACGCGTGCTTGTGCTGTCACCTCCTCTCGGTAAGCGACGCGCGACCGTCACTACACACAACATAGCGGTGCTAACCTGTCAAAAACACTGTAAATCGCTCAACATTAAACACTTATAACTTTTGAACCATTGATCCTTCAGAATCGAAACTTGGTTTTCTCGCATCTTCTCGTCCAAATCTACTGGACAACATAGGAAAAAGGCAAAAATTTCTGGTTACGCAAGGAAAAATGCAGTCAAGGCCCATAGCTAAAATTGTATATACAGGGTTGTTTCCCTCTTCCCTACAGCTTCTCCAAGTTTCATCACAGTCTGATACTTGGATGTGCATTAGCAAAGATTTGTATAATTTTTCTTAGCTCGTTGGTTCGGATAAGCCAGCTCGCATTTAAGGTAAACGAAGAATGGAAAGGCCTCGGAGCGTCTGGCTTCGATGAGCCAGCGAAGCCTTCGTTTCCCGACCATTGAAGTTTAAAGGAGTCCTTAATTATACATTCTCAGCGTTCCGGCAAGGTAAACAAGCGCCCAAGATTCCCCCGGAAATTAGCTCCCGATTAAATTCAACGTGAAAGCAGTCGCAGGCACGTTTCCAAAGACTTCGGTCGCGGTTAATTGCCGGAATCGCCATAACCGATAACGCCGCAGCCTAGCGTTCGCGTTCTCTCTCTCCCTGTCTCTCTCGCCACCCCTTATCGAGTTACTTAATTAGCGTGAACGATATTTCACCAAACAAGCCCGCTTTGTTGCGTGATCGCTAATGAATCAAAGCTCGGGCCGGGCCCCATTAAATTACTTCCTGTCGCGGTCTCCAATCAGGACACCATTATCTCCGAGCTGCGGTTCTTCCTCCTTAAAAAATGACCGTCGTTAGGGGGTCCATGGACGTCTGCCAAAACAGAATTAATTTTTCAATTCTTGGTCACCGGAACCACCAGTTTAGAGCCAGCCGCGCGACCATCCCGGGAGTTAATTAAAATAAAATATGCCCGGTGGTGATATTAAAAAGAAACCGAACTCATCAGTTTTCCCGCGGGGCGACGCGGCACGGTGTCGGATAAAGTTTAACGACTTTGCAGGTCACCTTTCTATGACCTTGCGTGTCAGTCTGTCAAACTTTCGAGCTGTAACATCTTCTGTGATTTAGTAAAAATGTAGGGTAACTGTCCCAATTGCTGCGGTGTTATGCTTTTCGATCGCAATTTATTTTGATATTATTCCTAATTTATCATGAAATAATAATGTGTGCAAGCATTTTCTGGAAGAATGACGTGTTCTGAATACACAAAAAATTGGTGGCCCTCAAAATCTAATACAACATAAGAAAATATTAAAAAATATAATCGATAACATTTTGTACGTATTACTGCGGACGAAAAAGAGCCATGAACTAATTACTGCGTACTTGCATTATTGCAGATTGGATTCGAAATATACGAATCTACGAATTAGTGAACTCTGAACGCTGATATCTCGGAAACTATGCGAGCTAGCAAAACGCTGAATGGAGTCAATCTTATGGCACATTTTGTCAGCTTTAATTTTGTTGTAGAATGGTCTTATCGCTAGGACGCATAGTATCCGAGATATAAGCGGAAAACCAAAAAAGGGGACCTTCTACGGTGCCCGCCTGTACCCCGCTCACCTCCTAGGAGTAGAGACTTAGTATGTTTACCTCCTAACTAGTCCAAACAAAGTCTCAAAGTTAAAAATTGTGTTCCTTCCATTTCCCTCTACACCCCCCTTATAAGCATTCATTGATTGGACTATAGATAGAAAAGATAAAAAAGGATTTGAATGAATGGGGAGAAATTAATGCCGGAGTCGGAACGAAAAGAAACAGCGATAATGAATGAAAGAACGGATAAGCAATGTAAGGATAAGCGAACAACGGAAAACAAGGTTAAACGATTTCACCTTGTAATTTGTATAAGAAATTCGAAGCGGAATAGATGGAATAGTGTTGGTGATTTTGAAAGAAAATCTTTTGACCACGGCGCGCGGCGCGGCGTTCACAGCAGCGCAGCGGTTTCGTTGTCGGTCGCCGATCACAGAACAGAGGATCGAAACTGTAGAAATTAGGTTGGCCAAATGGCCGTCTCGTCAGGGCCGGGCTCTCAATGCTACTCCTATTACAGTTCCAAGTTCGTCGCTATGATTGAAGCCAATGTAACGCATCGACGTACACACAGCATTAGATAAACGACAGCGGGGCGCTTTACATGCACAATGCCGGACCCCAATTGCCCTGGCCGAGCGATCGATGCTGTTATAAGGCCGGCAGATTGAAAAGTTTACCGTGCTTAACAATGCCAACGGCGAAATTGCCACCGTTTAAGGAAGTTTGCGGTCGGCACGGCCTGCGACCAACTCGCTACAGGTAATTCCCTCACGATTATTACTAGAGATCGTGGTTTTGTACGTGTATTTAAATACACGTCAGTACTCAGTACGTGTCATTTTAAGTACACGGGTCCACGTGTACTATTTCACGTGTATTTCACTACACGTAATTACAGTGACTCGGATTAATATTTGGACGCTCTAAAAAAGGCGATAACGTTTTTAATATTGTTCTATACGATTTCAACTTTTTTAGGAAGCCAGAGCAATTATATTATAATAGTTACCTACAGAATGCGAAAAAAATTTTTTTCAAAAATTGCAATTGTTCGGAACAGTAGAAATTGTAATACTAAAAGTTGTATTTTACAACTTTTTTATGTGGGCTTATATTGAAAATTTAAAAAATACGTTTTGCAGATCTCTGTCAATTATATGCAATGTGAAAGTTTCGAAAACGACAGGCATTGAAAGATGTAAAAATCCGTAGATTTATAGCAGTTAGAGGCCGAAAAGGACCTTCAACACGTCGAATAAAATATGTAACAAAAAAATTTTCGGTAATTATGCATAAAAGGTCCCATCTCACTGATTTTGATAAAATTTAAATATGTTGTAAAACTCAAAATTCTGAACAACTTTTTCTTAGCTGAATTAGTTAGGATTAGGTGGTGGGGAGGCGGAGAGGGCCGGCCCGGCCACGCATACGAAAATCCGGGAGTAGTCTTTCAAAATTGGAAGCTCACCTTATACATGTATTACCGTATATGTATACATACAGGATGTCCCAGCTAACTTGACCACCCTGAATATCTTTGTTGTTTTTGAAGATACGCCAAATGTCTGCAGGACAAAGTTGAATGGCAAAATGGGGCTCATACGATACGAACAAAATTTTTGTTTTTATTTAATTTCTTTTAGAGATATGAAGGTCACCTTCATTTTTTTAAATGGAATAAGGTATTTTTAAATACGTCAATCGATGCAGCTGGACATTCGTTATAAAAAAGTACTAACCTATGTATGTCGAAAAGTTAGTAGTTCAGGAGATATTTCAATTTAAATAACTCGAAAATTCCATTGCGGTCGTACCTAGACGTTACATAAGTAAGTAAACGCTAACCTCTTAGTAAATACGACCGCAATGGTATTTTAGAGTTATTTAAATTGAAATATCTCCTGAACTATGTACTAACTTTTCGACATACATAGGTTAGTACTTTTTTATTACGAATGTCCAGCTGCATCGATTGATGTATTAAAAAATACCTCATTCTATTTAAAAAATGAAGGTGACCTTCATATCTCTAAAAAAAATTACATGAAAACAGAAATTTTGTTGGCATCGTACAAGCCCCATTTTACCATTCAACTTTGTCCTTCAGACATTTGACGTATCTTTGAAAACAACATTGATATTCAAGGTGGTCAAGTTAGCTGGGACACCCTGTAGAATCCACAACGTGTTTATAAACAAAAAAATAAACAGAAAATAGATTTTTCGGGTTATCCGCTCAGAAACACTGTGTGGGTGTATGCGGTGTCGTCGTAATATAATATGTACTCATTCTTCATTATCATATGATTTAAAAAGTTCACGCGGTATATAGATCGTTCGACGATCGTAATGATATATGTATCTGTAGAAACAGTTGACGAGCGATCGCATCCTGTTGACGCATACGCACGGCACAGACGTGCACAGTGCACGTATAGGCAAAATTCAATGTGGTACAGTAATCGCTCCTTCGTTGTCCTGAACAGGGTTGCTATATGACGCCCCTTACGTTTCCGTCCCTCGCCTAGATGCTGCCTCCGCTATCCCCACTCTAACCACTACCGCTGGCGCGACCGAGTCGGTAGCATGCTACCGCTCTCATGGCATGCATCTTGGCGAGGGACGGAAGGGTAAGGTGCCGGAGGGGATAAAATATGGTAACACTGGACTCCTGAATCGCGGGCACGATCGTTGTCCAGTTCCTACCCACTCCACTGCCTGTCAACGAGAGGATTAGGCCTGCGTGGATCTGGTCGCCAGATGTGTCCCAGGATTGTCTAGACCCGCGCAAAACGGAGAACAATAGGAAAGGAATATGGCAAGGAAATAAGGAGTTTTTTTTAAAGCCAGACAGTTGACTGCTTTTGACTACGGATGCTTTTCCTTGTCATTTAACTAGCCGTTTCACTAAAGACGCAGTCATAAATCAAAAATAGTGTCCGGGCACGGTCGTTGTCCGCTCAAACCCCCGGCCTTTGGACAACGAAGGAGCTTTTACTGTAGTAGCTACAGTTTTTCGCAAATATCTCAAAAACTATGGCCGAGCGGTGGTTACATGTATAAGGAAAAGTTGTCCAGAATCTTCACCCTGACAACATATTAAAAAATCATCGAAATCGGTGAGGTGGGATCTTTTATGCATATAATTACCAGCTAAACATCTTAGACTTGTAAAAGCGGCAATGAAATATTTAAACATATCATGAACAGCAGTTGCTCCAGAATGATGTTTTCAAACAGCTGAGAATATTGGTATCCCAAAAAAGTCGTTTATTATCAGAACATTAAAACATATCAGATTCTTCTCTAATACACTAGAGGTTTAGTTGATTACATTTTTTTGTAATGGGAGTGGTTTTCAAATTAAATTTTCTATCTATTTTATATACCCATACTTTGCTTTCGAATATGCATTAGTAACTGTATCCTATAAAATAAATTCGAATGAAAAAGCGGATACGTTAATACACGTGTATTTAAATATACGCGAAATAGTACACGTGTATTCAAATATACGTGAAATAGTACACGTGTATTTAGATACACGTGAAATAGCGATCTCTAATTATTACCTTATTACCTAGACTGAAACCTCGCGAAAAAGTCTCCACAATTTTTTCTTCTCCCCCGCGAATGATCCGTTCATCTTCCAGCAAGTTTCTCACCGAACTTTTCACGATATCAGAGACTCGGAACCGTGAAAGTCATTTTCTTAAAGCATCGATGCCACATTTCATTTACCGCTCGACAACGAAGCCAAATCGGTAATTAACCTTTTCACTACGATGACCGAGATATCTCCTTTCGACGATGCCGAAGAAACGATGCGATTTCTTTGTATGTACAATGCTGTGGACGAGATGCAGTCGGGGATAATATTAAGTGGACACTCTTAAAAATCACATAACTTTTTTAAAACTGGTCCAAAGGACTTCAATTTTTTAAAGATGAATAATAGGGTAATTTTAGAATGCTTTTTTTCTTCCAAAAAATGACCAGTTATAGATGCATTTATTCCCTATAAGATTCTGTGTCAAGTTTGTCCAAAAATTAATACAGCTTGGGAAAAATATTTTCTTTTGTGGTGTGACATTTGCAAATTCCAGCGAAAGGGTTTCTTAATATGGTACACCTTGAGTCCCTAATGAACCACTTTTTGTTGATGTCGTTTTTTTGCTATTGTAAGTTACCAGAATGTACAAAACGCATTTTTTAAATTATCGTTACAGGCTCAGATAAAAAAGTTGACAAAACATAATTTTAAAAATTTTGTATCATTTCTACGAATTACAATATAAACAAATTTTTGTTTACTCATTCTCTATCAAACTACTCGGTCTAACACAGGGGTGGCCAACCTGTGGCGCATTGGATGATTACACGTGGCGCATTGGATGATTACACGTTGCGCATTGGATCCTTGCGTCTATAATTATTTTTTTGAAGTAGGCACCATAACTGAATCCATCTTCATATTTTCAACACCTGACAGATCTCAGTTGAATTTATACAGCCTTCTTACTCAACAATTCGTCGCAATTTTTCGACAGTTTACAATTATAGGATGGGAATTGCGGTGTTCAAGACAGTGATCGCCCTCTCATCTAAAAGATCATTTCTCCCTATTGTATTTAGATTGATGCTCCAATGAACGTGTGTCTTTTCAACTAGCGTAAGTTAATTTAGTTCCGTATTGAATTATCCCTTTTCCTCCCCTAACCGAAGCAGATCATATCCCTATTACGATTTTCCAGCCGCAACGATGAACGTAAGAAGGTAGAAAAAGTGCTTAAATTGTATGGCGCATCTGAACTCGTATATGAAAAAAATTTACGCATGGTATGCAGAAGGTTGGCCCCCCCGATCTAACATCTGAAAAAATTCAAGTCCTTTGAACCAACTTTAAAAAAATTATGCGACTTTTAAGAGTGTCCACTTAATGTTCTCCCGACTGTATCTCGTGTATCTTTATTATTATTATTATCATTGGTTTTGTTTGAAAATTTCATACAGATAATCAATTTTTAAGACATGTCATCGTCGGTGGGAGGTGCTTAAAAATGATAAATATAAAATACTCCATATCTTACACAAGTAGAGTTTTTATTGTTTTGTATGGAATGTAAAGGGATAATTGTAATTCATGTAGAAGATCTAATATATAGAAATACAACCCACAGAAACAAAGCAATAGAATATGCAGTTTGCAAAAAAATGGCCGCCGGTAAGAGACCAGGTATTTCCGTAAAAATTGTTCCGTTAGACATTATGGATTTGATTGCATTCAGTAATAAAGATACACGAGATACAGTGAATCCCACTAATATTCGGAAACGCTAAAAACATAATTTTCTTAATATCGTGCCATACGATCTGAACTTTTATCGGGAAGCTAGAGCAATTCGTTTACTACAGGATGTGAAAAGAAATTTTTTCAAAAATTGCAATTGATCGGAATTGTAGAAAAAATACTAAATGTGGCATTTTACAACTTTTTTATGTGGGCCTATATTGAAAATTTAGAAAAGTTATAATATGCAACGTTTACACTCTTTCACTGGACAGTACATATGTACATAATATTGAGTGTTACGTGTAATATGTATACAAAAATCATCGAAATCGAAGAGGAAGCAGCTGTTCTACAGTTTGACCAATTTTCCAGTGTTCTATTTCCTGTTTTCTCGGGGGGGGGGGGCAAGGCCCCCTGCCCCCCTTGACAACATATTCAGAGCTCATTGACATCTGAGGGGAGGACCCTAATCGACACGTTCACCAATAGTATTATTCCTGATGAAAAATCTGAAGTTCGGAAGAGCTGAACCGTTAATCCTGTATTATGTATAAAAGCAATAAATCTAACTGAATAATATTAATCGAGTAAAGCTGACAAGCGGGAACATATTCAGATGAGAAAAACTGATTTTGATGAAACTTATGTGAGCTACAGTTCTTCGAAAAATATTTGAAGCGTGTTTTTTTTATCGGCAACCATCCACTTTGAAGGGGTGAAAACAGCCCTCAAAGTTGGGGGTCAAAACCATATTTTTTGAGATATCTCGGAAACCAATTGTCGAAAAAATTTGAATTTTTTTAAATTGTGTGTTTTCGAATGGGAAATGTAGTCATGCAAGAAAATTTTGACAAAAGTTTTTTGTTTAAACAATTATACTAAAAATTTTATATTTTTTGCAGTTTCTCTTATTTATTGTTAGTTAATTTCGATATAAACTCGGGTGTGTGATCTTTGATCCAAAATAGGGGATACGTGTTCCAGGATTTTCTTTTTTTCTGTCATTTAACAATAATTATGCATAATGGAAGATAGTGTTGCTCCTGGCGTACGGAGGAAGGAATTCTGGCTTGTTTTATCAAAATATAAGCATTTAGTATAAACGTGTATAGTATTTTAAACAATACCACTGGGTTATATGTCGTTTATTGTTTTATCAGTAGCTAAAGAAGGTAACACAGGTAGCAGCGTGACGCGGTGCTAATTACCGTGGCAGAGTAAGGGTACCGACTTGTATGTATAGCCAATTCGCCTGCGAATTTCTCCGGTCGTTGGCTGTTTCCTTGTTATTATTGCTGTGATATGTTTCATAGGAATGACCTTCATGTTTGTAAAAACGAATCTAAAAATAAACAATCAGGAAAAGTAAAAATAATATAATTATCGGATGTTTACCTTGATTATCGCCAGAAATTATTTGTTATGTAGCACTGTTTTACAAATCCGAAAGCAATGGCCTTAACTTATTAATATGCACGTTGCTTTGATAACGAAATCCTACACAACTCAAACCGTAATGCAGAAAAACTAATAGCATACGAAGCAAAGTGCCCATATTTATATGTACATTCTTAAGACTACTTTACATTTCCCCCTCTTTCACCCTAATAATCAATAGAAATTTCGGAAAATATTCGTTTCCTTCTCAAATGCTATAAATAACCGAGGTGAAACTGCAGTGTGTGGCATTTTCAACCAGCTCTTATCCAGGGTTGCCATATTTTATCCCCTCCGGCCCCTTACCCTTCCGTCCCTCGCCTAGATGCTGCCTCCGCTATCCCCACTCTTACCACTACCGCTGGCGCGACCGAGTCGGTAGCATGCTACCGCTCTCATTCTAGCACTCGGTCGCGGCAGCGGTAGTGGTAAGAGTGGGGATAGCGGAGGCAGCATCTTGGCGAGGGACGGAAGGGTAGGGGGCCGGAGGGGATAAAATATGGCAACCCTGCTCTTATCACAGCTACCGTATACAACGAGGAAAACTCCAGTTTCGATTATTATTTGAAGGATCCACAGGTTAGCTACTGATAAAACAATAAACGAAATATAATCCAGTGGTATTGTTCAAAACACTATACACGTTTATACTAATGCTTATATTTTGATAAAACAAGCCAGAATTCCTTCCTCCGTACGCCAGGAGCAACACTATCTTCCATTATGCATAATTATTGTTAAATGACAGAAAAAAAGAAAATCCTGGAACACGTATCCCCTATTTTGGATCAAAGATCACACACCCGAGTTTATATCGAAATTAACTAACAATAAATAAGAGAAACTGCAAAAAAATATAAAATTTTTAGTATATTGTTTAAACAAAAAACTTTTGTCAAAATTTTCTTGCACGACTACATTTCCCATTCGAAAACACACAATTTAAAAAAATTCAAATTTTTTCGACAATTGGTTTCTGAGATATCTCAAAAAATATGGTTTTGACCCCCAACTTTGAGGGCTGTTTTCACCCCTTCAAAGTGGATGGTTGCCGATAAAAAAAACACGTGTCAAATATTTTTCGAAGAACTATAGCTCACATAAGTTTCATCAAAATCAGTTTTTCTCATCTGAATATGTTCCCTTGTGAGTTAAAATACTGATCACCGAATTGTTGGATTAAGTTACCCGATTTGTTGAAATACGAAGATTGCTGTCACATTGCGAAACCTCATTAATCAATTTTCGCTGACGGTAATCGATTTCGGGAAGATTAGTAAATAATCGTTTGGCAAAGCGTCGACTCTTTCGTCCGGAATTTCACTTTCCGAGCAATCCACGAAGGAGACTGAATAATTCAGTTTCCCCGCGCCGAGAGTGTCGCTGTCCAAATTCGCACGACACAGGAAAAGACCGACAGTTATTGTGTACTAAATATGAATGCTATGTGCCGGCAGCTGTCGGCTCTGTATGTCCATAATAGTGCCGTTGGCAGTGTGCAACCAGTTCGAAGAGGCAGGAGCACAGGACACAGAGAGTATCAAATAGACTTTTATTGGTCAACGGAATCCCTTTTGTCTTGGTCATGTGCGCGGAACAATTTTCAAAAATATTGGGTCCAGCAGACTAAGATTAGTCCAGCGACCCCACCCGCAATTTTTATTGATATTGTGTGGAAAACAATGGTTTTAGGTTGGAAGATAACCCCCTAAAAATTTAAGTATCTAACCCTTCGTGTAAGGATGATATGAGGGTAAATACCCTTAACCGTATCATTTTTTTCTCGGTTGTTAAGAAAGATATTCAGATAAAAAAACGGAAATACTCCAACTTACCTCCTTCATATCATACATTTTTTCACCATTGTGGTCAAATTATTAAGGGTAGAAAAAATCATTCAAATTTTTAGGGGTGGGAATTGCAAGCAACCCTTCGAGTGACCACGTACAAAAAATTCAAGAACAATGTTCTGTAACAGGAGAAAGGCACAAATTTTGAGTCCGGTAAAGTAAACTCTCCCCTTTTGCATTCCTACATCGACCGTTTTCCCTGCGGCGCACAGTGGGAACATTGGACCAAACTCGAATCAAAATCAAAGAACTCGATAGAAATGAGGTAGAGCGATGAAATTGTTTTTAAATTAAAGCTGAAACTTTGTAGAATATGGGAAAATAGGGAGATTATGGTACGAACGTTTATTGACCTTGAAAACATTCGTTAAACTTGTAGAATTTCAAGATAATGTGGTTTCTCCGTTACTACGCGCGGAAAATTTTTTTTTAACATGCTATATATCATTTCCCGTAGATTTCAAATCTGGTCTCAAAATTTGTCTACGACCTTTGGTTTTTTCAAAACATCGATTTTTGTGAACAAAACTAATGTACATAATCATTTCTACGTTGAAATGATTTGGTAACCCACTAGTTTGAAGGAATATTGTATTCTCATATATAAAACACAATAAAATTAAACATAATGAAGTATTTGAACGTTTACTTGACGTATATCACTGACGAACGATCACTCGACGTATCGCTGCGATTGTCGCTGACACTCTTTGTTGGCTATGTGTGACTGTGATGTAATTTAAATTAGATATCTGTGGTCCATAATTATATTTTCATTTACACAGGAAGTATGGTTAGTATTTCATCATTTTAACTTACTTCTCATCAACGAATTTTTTAACTACTACTTTTTTCTACTGGTGATAAAACTAAAAACATAAGGTGTCAGCAGTAGTTAAAAAATTTGTTGATGAGAAGTAAGTTAAAATGATGACTTATCATACTTCCTGTGTAAATGAAAATATAATTATGAAAAATAGATATCTAATTTAAATTACATTAGAGTCATACATAGCCTACCAGGAGCGTCAGGGACAATCGTAGCGATACGTCGAGTGATCGTTCGTCAGTGATATACGTCAAGTAAATGTTCAAATACTTCATTATGTTTAATTTTATTGTGTTTTATATATGAGAATACAATATTCCTTCAAACTAGTGGGTTACCAAATCATTTCAACGTAGAAATGATTACATTAGTTTTGTTCACAAAAATCGATGTTTTGAAAAAACCAAAGGTCGTAGACAAATTTTGAGACCAGATTTGAAATCTACGGGAAATGATATATAGCATGTTAAAAAAAATTTTCTTGAAATTCTACAAGTTTAACGAATGTTTTCAAGGTCAATAAACGTTCGTACCATAATCTCCCTATTTTTCCCATATTCTGCAAAGTATCAGCTTTAATTTTTTAAAAATTTCATCGCTCTACCTCATTTCTATCGAAAGTTCTTTGATTTTGAATCGAGTTTGGTTCAATGTTTCTACTGTGCGCCGCGCCGCGCCGCGCCGCGCCGATGCGAGATAAGGGTGGAATTTCCGCGACGTCAGCAGGGCCTGAGGAATACAGCGACAAAGAGAAGAATGGAGGGTGCGAGGAGTTTGATGGAGGATTTTTCGAAAATCGCTGCGCGTGCATCCCGCGGCAGCTCCCTCGGCGATATGTCCTAGGAACGAGAGAAAGATGAGGAGAGGGCGAATGGAGAAAAACGAACACACGGTTAAACAGTAACCTACTTGCGGCTGTAAATGCACTTGGGCTTGGTGCATTCGCGTGGCGTGATAGTATATCACCGGAGGGTGCAGCCAATCTAGCGTCACGACAGCATGCCTACGATTTAACTAACTGCCCTATTTCGTTTCCCCGCCACGACGCGCCGCGCTGAGTTTCCTCGCGTAAACACGTTTCCGGCCGAGACTTTGCTAATTGCGCCTGTATTTTTACCGACGCGCCGAGATCAGTACCGGATTAAGCCAGCGCGGTTGTTATGACGAGGCCCTAGGCTTTGTATCAGGGCCGGTCGTGTGCAAATGTAGCGCACCTTTTCAACAAACACAATGAATGACCCTTTTTTTTTTAGCAAAAATATCTGTGGCCCCTGGCATAGACAGGCGCTCATGTATCGGCGCCTCTTCAATAAAACGCCGCGCCGCGCCGTGTGGGGCCCCCAGATAGATCGATAGAGCATCAAATTCCGAGTATAAAAGTGTTGACCTTCATATGTCCTAAATCTAATAGTTAACGAGATATTTTTTTTTCCTTATTTTACGTCGCTTTTGGAACTCCTATTCAGGGTTATTTCGCGACGTTAACGAGATATTATCGAAACAATTTTCTTTCTTCTTTGGATAATATCTCGTTAATTATTAGGTTTAGGACATATGAAGGTCAACACTTTTATACTCAGAATTTGATACTCTATCGATCTATGGCATATAAAAATGGGACATTCCATCTAAAAAAATGAATGTGGCCTCCATATCTCTAAAAAAATTACATGAAAACAAAAATTATTTTGGTATCGTATGAGCCCCATTTTACCATTCACCTTTGTCCTTCAGACATTTGACGTATCTTTAAAAACAACAACGATATTTAAGGTGGTCAAGTTAGGTGAAATACCCGGTACAGTGATTATCCATAAAGTGAAAAGTTAGAAAAGCGTTGGAATGAATGTATCGCACTTGAAGGAGACTATGTATATTGATGAATAAAGAAAAATGTTGCCAAAAAAATGTTAGTTAGTCCCGGGACTTATTGATCGATGTGTTATAATTATAGATTATAGAGCGTAGAAAGACTTTAACGAATATACAGGGTATCCCAAAATTCCTTCAACAGCCGGAAATGGGAGGTTCCTGACTTCATTTGAAGCGACATTTTCCTTAGTAAAAATGTTATCCGCGGCTTTGTTTAGGAGTTATTAACGAAAAACACGGACCAATCAGAGCGCGACCTAGACGCGAGTTGGCACAGTCGGCCAATAGACAGTTGGCGCGCTGACTGACTGAAAATAATTTTAGACATTATATTTTCTTAGTTTAGATCTAGATAGATTATTTTTTTAGCCGGCGTCAGAATTCTGGGGAGTCCCGACAGAAATTCGAAAATTCTTTTTCGCCAAGAGTAAATAAGGTCCACCCTATGATTGCTAGAGGACCATACACGTTCGTATGGTTTCTTCCAGCATTCCCCACACTGACTACAGTTTCTGGCAAACTTTATAAACTAACAGAAATATTCAAATCGGGACGTCGTTGGCTCTTAGCTCCTCTCTACCCCATCTCATCTTCAGGAACGTTGTTTCGCAGAATCGGCACGCCATTTTTCCCGGGGCAACTTGTTACCGAAGCCGAGCGCATGTTGGAACCTCCGAGTTTTCAATTACCGAGATAGTCGGCTACCAAATCAATTTTTCTAAAGCATTGAGTCACCAAGAAGCGGATAAACGGCTGTTGAAAACTTTGTAAGTGTCTTTCGCGAGTAAGAACTTAATCGACCATGATCTCAGAATTTACGGGAGCAGCCTCCGCGCCGCGCCTCGCCGCCGCGCCGCGCCGGCGAGCGCGTCGGATTGCGAACAGCCGGATAAGACGTGGATGACGAAAAGAATGGCTCCTGAAATTTCGCGCTACAGTTACAGCTGCGAATGGGACGCGCCTGTCGTAATGCATCACGACGACAAAGTTGCATTCAATCTTGCGCCACCGGAACGGCACGGCGGATCGCTCGTAATTCAACTCGTCTCGACGCTCCATCATTTTATATCCAATGCATAAATTTTCCCAAGATTTGCCGTGCCGAGGACTCACTCCGCTGGGAAGAACAATCGACGATACGAAATACAATTTTCGAAGGAAGCTGCGAAGACATATTTTCGTCGAAGCTGCATTTCAAACGCTTCATCCGAATTTATATTATTTTTATGGTTCGAGACTGGAGATTGAATAACTGTTTCACACGAGGCTTTGCTCCCAAAAAAAGCGTTCTAACCCTCCGTCCGATTTAAAAGAAGTGTCACCACTATGAGGATTGAACGGGGGATTAATTTTTATCAAGACAATGACCCAAAGCATAAGGACCAAAAGTACTGCAGCCCCCTTCCCAATCCCTTGATGTAAATACCATTGAGAATTTAAGGGATGAATTGGACCGCAGAGTTCACAAAACGTCGATACGTAATAGAGAAAGATTAATAAGCAGGATAGAAGAAGAATGGCGTAAAATTAGAAAGGATTATATGCAAACAATAATTATTTATATGCCTAGTCGCCCAAGGCATGTTATAAAAAATGAAGAATACCCAACCAAGTATCAAGTAATTATAGGAAAGGTATAATATTTTTATTTTATAACTCGAACGAATAATGAGAGTGTCCCAATATTTTTGTGACATCTTATTTTGCATTTAAAAAATTTTTCTTTTATACTGGCGCAATTATTTGTAAGAAACAAGCCGTTTTTCAGGAATATATAGTTTATATTGTACTTTAACATAATTCAAATCAGTTTTGTACATAATTGCACAGGGTGTATCAAAATTATATGTCGTGACTACCCTAACGTGATTCTCCATCTCTGGATCGGTGGAGATTTGTTAAAAAAACTTGCCGCAAAATTGACTTTGATCTTGAATTTCACGGTTAAATTTTTCTGTCATTGCGTCGTATAGTACTCATCGGGGGAACAAAAGTCTAAAAGGAACCATGGATCAAAAACGAACCGTTCAACTAATTCAACTCCAAAACTAATTTGAGCTTTAACGTCAATTTTCAAGCGAACGGTTCATTTTTGACCCATGGTTCCTTTCAGACTTTTGTTCCCTCTATATGATGCAATGATAAAAAAATTTGACCTTGAAATTCAAGGTCAAGGTCAATTTCTCTCTAAATTTTTTTACCAAATCTCCATCGATCCAGAGATGGAGAATCACGCTAGTGTAGTCACGACATATAATTTTGAAACACTCTGTACTTATTTATTTACATTTTATTTTTTTTACTCTATTTTTTATTTTCTTTTTTTAAGTGTATACAACAACTCAAGAGAGCAACTGATAACGAGATATTTAATTTTTGCGATTTTCTCCAAAACGAAGTAAAAACGAGCAAATCTCTAAAAGCCTTTTTGTCTTAGTTTTTCGGTCCCCTACACGCTCCTTAAGTTTTGCCATTTAAATTCGGGACACCCTGTAGATACGTTACCGTTTTAGGCCGCGCTTACAGTGGACCCGTTTCGGCCGACGTCCGACGTTGTGTCTCTTTTTCGCACGCTTGGAAAAAGGGACAGATGCGTCGAACATCGGCCAAATCGGACGAAAACGGGTCCATTGTAAGCGCGGCCTTACCCGCGCGTGCGCGAGAAAAGTTGGGCCGAATAGCAGCTCTGGCTCTGAGTTGAACCACATTCTGTATAGCGTTTTCGTTTCCTTGACAACGCCGAGAAAAAGAGAGCGATCGCGCGCGAGAAAGAGAGAGAGAGAGAGAGAGAGAAGCTCAGTTTACTCGCGCGGAATAAAGCTCGTACGGCGCAGGCTTAAAGTATCGTTAATTCAAAACAATTACGAGTTCCTGGCGCGTACGCGGTCTCTACGAGTCGTCGTTCTGGCTTCTGGTTATGTACGGGACGTATTAAGTGGCAGCTAGAAATTAAACGGTCGCGTCGAACGGCTCGTAATTCGCGTCTGCCTCTCCGTTATCGACGGAACCATTCGCCGCCGTCTTTCCGATGCTTTCCTCTTTCACGCGCGGCGATAAGCCACCGGAGAGAATAGAACGCGGCGGGAAACGCGATCGGAATCGTGCCAGATTGCGCGGAAAAATATTTATCGGAAAATCCTGTCCACCTCTCTGCACTGGATATCTCGGAATGCGCCGCACCGCGCCCCGCCGCGACTCGACTCGAGCACACCTATTATTTTTAACGCTTTCGGATGCTTACGCGGTCTCCAATTTTCCCACGAAAACACAAGAACGTGGCTATCAAACAAACCGCTTCTCTTCATAAACGGTTTCAACGTAAAGTGAAAATCGCGCGAGGTTGGATTTATATTGAACAATTTACATTGTATAATATACAAGGTGAATGAGGCCACCTAAATATCTCCTTTATTTTTAAAGGCACAACAAAATATTTATGGCATAATTTAAATGGTATCGAAGAAGAAATATCATAGAAGAACAACTTTTTTTGTCCAGTTATTTTTTCATAGTTATCGGGAAAACTTTTTTTCTTATTCCATCATGTTAATGACTTAAGCATACTCAAATGTATTTTTTCAGCCGCTATAATATGGAATAAAAAATAAGTTTCCCCGATAACAAAATAACGATGACCTTGAAAAAACTATGAAAAAATAACCGGACAAAAGAAATTGTTTTTCTATGATATTCCCCCTTCGATACCATTTAAATTATGCCATAAATAATTTTTGTGCCTTTAAAAATAGAGGGGATATTTAGGTGGCCTCCTTCAACGGAGACACTCTGTATATTTAACGCTATTTCTAGCGCGGTTTTAGTTAAACAGCAAAGTTGAGATACTTTGGAAACGGCTGTGGTCTGCACGGAGAAATAACACGTAGGGACACTATTTTTTTAAGACTGCGTCGACCGCGCCGAAAGTAATAATGAAAAATAAAGAAGTTTTGTAATTCGATTAGTAGTGGTTTACACCGATATGCTTCGGCCGCGAGATCCGTATTTACATGCTGTCCTCTTCTACGTTCAGCTTCTTTTGTACTCTTGGCACTTGGCGCGGCCGACACGGTAGACGCAGTCATAAAAAAATAATGTCGGTATGCGATCCGTGTCCGTGCAGAACACAGCCGTTTGCAAAGAATCGCGACTTCACTGTAAGTTCGTTTTTACTTTTCACTTTCAGCGTTCTGGTACCGAATGTAACAGCGACTCATGTTTTATGAATTACAAGTCGACTAAGTGGGCGTTTCTCATGCACCCATGCGAGCAACCCTGCGGAAGATTTCAGCCCCACGTACAACATTCAACCCCCAACACGGTAGACGGTAGCAACTAATTTGTAAAGCAACTGACCACGATGCAGGAGACGTAAATTGAATCTACCGCAAGAGAATTTTAGTTCTGCCTCTTTCACCGCTACCGTTGCGTTGTATGCATACTGTTGGCGAGTGCAGGGAGTGGAAAGCGTGTCAGAGGCACCACCTGTGGACAACTTCTAGCTTTTTCATCTTGGAGTAAACGTATTTTTAAACCACGCTTATATTAAAATGCACTAAAAAGGAGAATATAATTTTTTTCCTGGTTCTCCATAAAATACCGAATCCAGTTAAATGATTACAGTAATCGCGCTCCTTCGTTGTCCTGAATCGTGGGCACGATCGTTGTCCAGTGCCTACCCACTCCACTGCCTGTCAACGAGAGGATTAGGCCTGCGTGATCTGGTCGCCAGATGTGTCCCAGGATTGTCTAGACCCGCGCAGAACGGAGAACAATAGGAAAGGAATATGGCAAGGAAATAAGGAGTTTTTCAAAGCCAGACAGTTGACTGCTTTTGACTGCGAATGCTTTTCTTTGTCATTTAACTCGCCGTTTCACTAAAGACGCAGTCATAAATGAAAAATAGTGTCCGGGCACGGTAGTTGTCCGCTCAAACCCTCGGCCTTTGGACAACGAAGGAGCTTTTACTGTAATAATATTTTTCCCCAAAATTTTCAGCATTCAGTTGAAAATTTCTTCTGTTAGAAAATTAATGTCGGAATAGATAGAAAAATGTAATAGAAATTTAAATCCAAACCAAAACACTTCGTGTAAAGGTTAACCAAGTTCCCCGGCCCATCCACTTCAGTGATATGAAGGATGGACCAAGTTCCTCTCGCCTATCAAAGTTGTGATATGATGGATGGATCAAGTTCCTCTTGCCTATAAGGGCTGTGATATCGGGAAGGACCAATTCCCAGAGGCCAATGATTGTTGCACTCACCTAATTCAAACTTTACAACCTAGGGAACTTGGCGTCGGCGCTGGCACTAGTATTTTGACTTGCATGAGAAAAATTTATATCCGGATTCCCAAGTGCATGCTCATATTGCGATCGCTGTTCGAAAGCGATCGAAAGATGGAGTGAGTGCTAAAATAAGCAAACGTTCCGTACTAATTGGGAGAGAGCTCAGAAACTACATATGTTTCGGGTGCTTTTTCGACACCTATCACCCCTCTACGTGCACGCGAGAATCGTGGTGGTAACATATTTAATTTTTTGTTTATTTCTTGTAAATTGAAATATATATCTTTCCATCATAAAACTAGTTTAATTGTCATTTATTATATAAGAAATAATATGTAGCACGTAGAAAAATAAAAAAGAAAGTGAAAAAAAATATTTAAAAATGATGCCGGACACGCGGGACGCGAACCCCGACCAATCTCGTGGTAGACATTCGCTCAACCCGCTCGGCCACCGACCGCTGTGACAAGAGTCTTTCACTCATGGAATATAACGTACATGTCGCGTTTCAATATCGATTATCTCGAAAACAGGTACGCGTTGGCGGCTAAAACCAATTGGACAGTTCATGAGGGTGTCTAAGCTACGTTCACACAAACATTCGTTGCAATCCGCGCGTTTCAGTTCCCGTGGTTCCCTTGTTAGAGGGAGCGGGAGGGGAACTTGGTTCGCGCGCTGCCGCGCGCGTTGATAAAATCATGACATTAGTAAATATAAAAAAAGCGTGGAACACTAAACTATATTGACATAATCTTCGTGGGCGCTCCACGCTTTCATTTATAGTGACTAATGTCATGATTTTATTTAAATTTATAATAAATTTTTCTATCTATTCCGACACTAAATGTGTAACAGAAGAAATTTTAAACCGATTGTTTCAAATTTTGGGGAAAAATATTATTAATCATTTAACTGGGTTCGGTATTTTATGAAGAACCAGGAAAAAAATTATTTTCTCCTTCTTAGTGCATTTTAATATAAGCGTGGTTTTTAACAAGTTTTTCTTATATATTTTATTTAGCCCATGAACAGCTAGCGCGTCGAACTGGCCCACTCCACTGTCCGACGCGACGCCGACGGTGAGAAAATTGAGTCTTCGAAGGCCAGAGGCAGTTCCAGGCGAATAGGAAGCTACGTTCCCGCGGAACTTCCGGCTTCCGGAAGTCTGCAGCTCGATCGGAGGTCGTGGCTGAGGCCGTAGCTGATTCGTTCCAGTTTATTCCGACTTCCACGACCGACAGAGGCGAATATGCCGGTTCCCTTTCTCCGCCGCGTGATCACCGGTAACGTCACTCTAACTTCTAAGTTAGGTTGCTCGCGCAGCTGCGTTCTTTCCGCGGAACTTCAGCCTCCGCGTCATCGGCATCGTGCATTTGCGAAAGTCGGACACACGCTGCGCTCCTGCGAATAACGAGCGTTGTTTTATGGTTTCGCACTTTTTGCGCGTCCCACGGTTTCATACGTTCGCGGTTCGGATAGCTATAGCTGGACTGGAGAACAGGTAACGAGGAAAAGTAAGACGACACCCCCCCCCTGTGGCCGGAGTCAACTTTGGAAAACACTTTTTACGCCACCTCCCGGGGGCGTGAAACACGACTCTAAAAACCGTGTCGTGAATTATGGTAATGGGAATAGTAACGAGGTATTATGGTAATAACGATAGAACTTTATTGCCCGAACCCAGGCGCGTTTGGGTCCGCACGCTGTACGGCGATAAAATTGTAGGAAAGTGCTGATTAGTGGTCTGCTGACGGCCCTGTGCAGGCTTTCGGTTCTTGAAATCGGATTTCCGAAGACATCAATTTCAAAATTATACTCGTCCCCGTAAAGAGTCTGAACCGTTGGTAACATTAAAGTTTTACAATACCGGTAACGGCGTCAAGGTATCGCGACGTGCACGCACCTGCTGTAACAATTCTAAAGACGCACACTGGTCCACCTGCCCGATCTAGCTGTTCATTAATATTTTAGACAGGGACCAAAAATAACAGTTATTCCCAAATTTTCTACGATAAAAATCACTAATAAGAAGTTGATTATTATTGAAATTTAAGACAACCTACACAAAATATAAAGAAAAAAAGTCGAACAACAAAATAATTAACACATCGATTTTTATACTTTTTGGTTACAAGTAACAATTATTAGTGTCCAAAAAATTGGATCTTCCTCGATCACTGTTGTCGATGAAGAAAAACTGTTTCCATTGCTCAAAGCAGTTATCGATGAGAGAAGTTCATTTCGATCGCTCATAACAGTTATCGATGATCGCATTTTCTTTCACTTGTTCATAATAATTATTGATGAGAAAATTCATTTCGGTTGCTTATTTAATTATTCAGTTGTCTACTCTTTTTCGGATGGAGCAAGCCTGTGTAATTCATTGAGAAGGTTTCGTACAACAAGACGAATCAACAGACCATAAGTACAACAAAAAATCTGTTTGATGACTATCTTTGTTCACGGGACGACTCTGTTCCACCTGGGAAAAACGTATCATAATATAGACGAAAATATTATAGATTATTGGGAATATCAGAAATATAGACTCCCGTAGTCATCAAAACTAGCGTGCATAATTCACGCTGTGCCTGCAACTCAGGTTAGCGTTGAATGAGACTTTTCTGCTCTAAAATGAACGCAAGATGATTTGCGATGTAATTTGTCAGGAGAAAATTTGGCAAAACTCATGTTTGTCACATTATATTTTGATTGTAGCAATTAATTTTCTGAATAAAAAATTTATGAAATAACAGATTGTTTACCATTTGAAAGTTGTACTGTTTAATAATAACTATTACAAATTTACTTCGTCAATAACTGTTATGAGCGATCGCAATGAACTTCTCTCATTGATGACTATTATAAGCTATCAAAATGGCACTTTCGTTATAAACAGTAGATTTTTTACTTTTTTTTTGGACTTCTCGTGTACAGACGTGTCTCACTGCGGACGGCCAGTATTTTGAGCAACTAAAAAAATAAGGTGATATTACCCTTTTCGTTTTATTACTTCTGTATTCTTCAAACTGAAACTGATTTTTTTGCCTTCAAGGTCACTTCAAGGTCATGGTCGTTGAACTCGCCTTGATGCCGACTACAACGTTGTATTATGAAAAATACATGTTAATATGCAAAAAAATACAGTGATCTTGAAAAAACTGTTAAAATGACCTTCAAAGGATCTTTTTATTACCATCTGATGCGCGTCTTAAAACCATGTACATCCTATTCAGTTATTTTTTCTTACTTTTAATAGTAGCGGAAATAATTTAGATGTTCAAGATCAAATAAACATCCTCTATAGGAAAATACTATTCGTCTGAAACAAAAATGGACACGATATTAAATTGATTCTCCAGGATAGCAATAGGAAAAGAGGTAACTTTTTCGGTGACAAATTGGATTCATAAAATGTTGATTTTTCAATGCGTGCTCTAATCACAATTTTTTAATAAATCTCATTAACTCCATCGTTTTAGAGTGTCATGGACATTTAAGAAGCAATGTACATTCGATAAACATCGATCTGGGCAAGTTGCGTTTTAACCAAAAGAACAGCTAGATCGGGCGAGTGGAGCAGCGTGAGTCGGATAGAAATCGCAACGTGAAGGCGATCGCTTTTTTTCCCATGCAAAAATATTCATATTCGACCAGATGTCGAAAATTGTTACACCATGGTCGTCCATCGAAAGCCGCTCTCACCGCCGGTGGAGTCGCGACGCGATGTGTCCACTCGAAGCTCGACCAAATTCAAATCCGAAAATCCGATGCTCCGAACGGCCTTCGCTTCGGATCGCGCTGTGTCCTTTGCATTCTCGATTGAAGTTCCGGAGTCGTTTTTTGCAGGACAGAGAGGAACATCCCTCCGATCTGGCGTGAAATGATTTTTTAATCAATCGACGGCGAAACGAAAAACTGGAACCCGAACCGACCCGGCCCGGCCCGGTGCGGACGCGTTCTCGAAAACGGCACGACACATTCCCGTTGTTATCGATATTACATTTATCAGGCTGGTCGCATCGAAACCTGTCCGCTCGCTACTTTTTCGTTTTATTTTTTAGTTTTAATTCTGACCCGCGATGGGATCGACGCGATCTCTTTCTGTCGCGATGACTGTCCCGCCCACACCTTCGGAAACGAACGCGAAAAAACACCGGCACAGAGGAGGCGGGAGCGAGAGGAGGGGCACAGCTGTCGCGAATTCTGACTCTCGAATTCGCTTGCGAACCGCCACGGTTATCGGAATCGCATTAATCTGCGCGTGCAACGCCGAGTCAGATCCGTATCTCCCTGGTGGATAAACTTCGCGGCCAGCACAGAAGATACAAATCATTTCTCCCGGACGGTCTTTGCATTTTCATTGGACCGACGCGCGACGCAAGCTACAGTTTTTGTCATTGGTAACGATGAAGACCGCGCGCGTCTCCTGCTTCTCGTCCCACAACAAAAACAGTCTCGCGCGTCGATATTTCATCCCTCTCTTCCGCAAAGGCTCCCTCCAGCACCGCGCCACACAGTGCTCCCAGTTTCCCGAAAAAACCTGGCCAAAAAGCAATTTTCGAAGCACGGTATTCTCTTCCTGACTGTCGAATCTTCGGGTCCGCCCAGCGACAGTTATACGGCGTGAGTCACCTGCTAAAATAGCGCTCGGATTGGGTAAACTTCATTTTACCGGACTCAAAGTTAGTACCTTTCTCCTACGAATTATGATGTATTTGGAACAGACTGACCAGATTGCATCCAAACGGATGCACGGTAGTCCCCTTCTTACCCCTTCCACTATCCTATTCCAGCATTGCGCACATTCGAACGTCCCCCACTAAGACCGTAGACTGGTCGCACAGTCGCGCAACTGATCTGGTCATCAGAGAGGGGGTACACATTTTTGCGTGACTCCCCTCATCTGAGCACACTGATTTGGTATGTAATCCAGTAGATTTGTACCCGGCGCTGATGCAGATCGAAATTTCGATCCTCTGGGATCAATAGTTGAGGAGATATGGTGTTCTAATTTTGACCAGCCTTTCGGGAAAGGGGACACCTGTGCACCGTATCGTGTCAGCGCACGGATTCTTCCGGCTAAACAAATTTCACGCACACTGCCACGCAACCCCGTTCAAACCTTTTCCGATCTGTCCGCTGGGAGCAGAAACGCTCGCCGGAAGAGTATTCGCCGACAGTTTCCTTCGGTGGAAGTCGCGGAACCGGACGTATCGTGAATAATAAAATTCCTGCTCGTTAATCAACCCTTCATTGATCCTCCATGCACCTTAAGATGTTCACTTGCTTTCATGACAATATTAATCACTCGCTTTACAACATCGAGTCGGTAGCGAAAACTTTAAACTGAATTTGACGTACAGCAGATTCTACCCTGAAACAGGCTCTCTACCAGAGTGTACGCTCTAATAATGGCGGCACGTGTCTCTCGTGTAATTTAAAACAATTTCTCGGAAAGCAAAATGTTTCTTCTGTAAAATTATGTTTTTTGACATTCGTATCCCTGTCTCTCGGTAACTACTGGGCCGATTAAATTGACATTTTTTGTGCTTTTAGAATTAAGAGTGGAACCTATTTTAACCGAAGGCTTTCTTCGAATTCAGTCCACAACCGGATTTACAGTATTATATGTATAACTTGAACGTGACAGTGAAGACGTGTCCACGCATTGACAGGGTTGTATCGTTTTTTCTATTCAGTATTTCGAGATTCTATTTTGTTAAAATGCACATCTAGTGCGCAGGGCCGGCCTTCTCTATAAAGAGGCCTGGGTGCAAGAAACCATTTGGGGCCTTAAATTTTTTGTAAAGTAAAAAAATTACAAACACGAACATATATTACTAATGCATGTTTATTTAATGCGTTATTTTGTTTTTGCTAATACATTAATTACTTCAGTAAAATTACAATTTTTTGCAATTTCTTTTCCGATTCTTAATATAGCAAGTGCATTTAAGCTTTCTGCACACATGCTTAACCGAAGATAATTCTTTATTAGTTTTAATTCGCTGAAAGAGCGTACAGCACTTGCTATAGTAACTGGCAACGTAAAGAAAAGTTTTAACACGGTTAATACATTTAGTATTTAGTCGAAATTCAGAGATCTACAATAATAATGTTTACGATAAAATGTACTTTTCGTCATACTGACAACGATAGGAATATTGTCAAGTTTTCATGTGCAAGAGTACATTATTTTAGTTCTTGATCATGTTGGGGTCCCCCAATCGCGGGGCCCCGGTACATAACACCCGCCGCACCCCCCAGATGGCCGGCCCTGCTAGTGCGGAACCAGGTGCTTCCAAAATTATAAGTTGCTAGCTGCCGATTTTGAGAAAAAGGAACACATGGCTTATGTTCTATGTACCGGAAAGTATGTCTACTACCCTCAAGGGTGTAGATGTGGCTCGAGCGAGTGTGTGGTGGCACACTCACACACCGCTAGACACTGTATACGTACACGAGGATTGCAAGGGTCCGGCTTCCGACGAATCACGTCTCGCTAATGCACATTTCGAGCCCCTACGTAGTCATAATCGCTAGATAAAAGATCAATCTAGCGCGCAAGCTTCCCAAAGTGGCCTACTTTTGCGTTTTCGGGGCGTAATTTGCATTATTCGGTAGCATGTAGCTGTCGCAGTCTCATGAAAATGTATCACTCGACAGCCACGATAGGCGGCAGCACTGTCTACTGTCTACTGTATACAGTGCTCCCGCCTCTCCTTCCCCACCATTCTAGTCCTCCAAATTTTAGACTATATGATTGTACCCTTCATACCGCACAATTTTTGTAAACAAGTTTTTTTCATAACTTCAGTGCGTCACACGATATTTCGGTTATCAGATAAACGACACACCCTGTATATGTATGTATAAGTAACAGGTTGAAATTAATATAACAGTATTTTTAAATTCTACTAATGTTGTTGCTATTTCAAATTACATCTCATTTTTGTCATAAATGCATAAAATCCGCTTTCTATTGATGGCTTATGAAATAATATTTATAGAATTCATTAATGATAATAACTAGACTGCGGATCATTATGGATTTATAGGAAAAGTGAGGAGATGAAATTCAAAATTATCGAAAAATTTTAAAAATTAAAGATATAAATATATAATTTCTCCTAGAAATAACATTCAATTTAATTTCTATTTCATTCAATCGATGCAGAAAATTTTTATTTTGGATAAAGACCCGCAGTCTAAGGATGCAATCTGTTTTTCAACCCCTTGCCGTACCATTAGCTTTACAGTTACAGTGTTTAAAACGTCTTTGTCCCCGAAAATGTTGTAGAAGAGAAAAGAAAATCTATATTTTTGTATGACTACATTTATTTATTTTAGTTAAAAAGAAAGGGGTAATATTCATATTTGTTAGACTTGTTTTCACATCGTGACGACGAGTGTGACTCGTCAAAATACTGCAATAGGTTAAAGACGACAATTGTCTGTTTTGGGTCAAACACTTTTAATTCGCACTAATAGAATTTCCTTTCCTCAGTCTTTTTGCAATAACAAAGCGCGCAAGTATCCGAATTACAAACCACGATCGACAATATAAATCTCGAATGTATTTCCTGAGGAACAGGTAAATTGAGGAAAAATCCGCACAAACACGACGGCCGCAGATTTTGCAGGGCGAACGCCGCGGAAATATATTTTTTCCCGTGCACGTCGGTTCGCCCTCGAATGAGATTTCCCATTCCTCTCATTAAAGATACAAACAACCATTTCTTAGAAACACTCCGAATAATTATCTCGCGGTAATCGTGGAAAAGCCTTGATCGTTCGCTCCACTCTACGTGACACGAATTTAATGACGCAATTAAGAAGTTCCCGGGACATGGAATCTCTCCGTGCCCGAGAGTGAAAGAGCTGGAGGAACATCGACGTCTAACGAATTCTTCTTCCCGGCGAAAAAGCCGTGCAAATGATTATTTGATTACCGCAACGCGGTATCGGTGTTCGAGAGACACGTAGTCGGACGTATCGAGCCTCTAATTACACTTCCTGATCGCTTACATCGATAAAGGGCTCAGTGACGTCGCTGGAATTACACGTTTCTATGACCGCCATTTTGGATTTTGTGGAGGGAGCGTCAACCTTCTCTCTATGCACTGCTATTCTAATGTTAATCGTGTACAGGGTGTAATTGGGCTGCTCTTTACTATACCGGACTCAAAAATTGCGCCTTTCTCCTATAATTTATGATGTATTTGGTATGTAATCCAGTTGATTTGTACCCGGGGCGGCCGCAGATCGTAGTTTCGATCCTGTAGAATCAATGGTTCAGGAGTTATGTTTGCTTAAAGTTGAGCAATCTGCAGTGTTTTTGGCAGGTAAGGACGCCGCCATATTGGTTTGTAGTGACGGTCGCGAGCCGCTTACCGACCAGAAACGACGGCCCTTGCCGCCTCCTCCCCGTCCTAATCACCAACCAAATCCGGTAAGCGGCGCGCAACCGTCACTACAAACCAATATGGCGGTGCCCTTACCTGTCAAAAACACTGCAGATTGCTCAACTTTAAGCAAGCATAACTCCTGAACCATTGATCCTACAGGATCGATACGTCGCTCTACAGCCGCCCCGAGTACAAATACATGCATAAAGTACAATACAAGCATAAAAGAATTTAACCTTGAATTTGAAGTTCAAAGTCAATTTTGCGGCAATTTCTTTTAAAAAATCTCCACCGATCCGAAGATGTACAGTACAACCATCAACCAAAACTATGACACTAAATTTTGTTACACCCTGTATATTGTTCACAGTAACACGCAAACACAATTTTAAAAGGACACTTTTTCAATATCGGACCATACGAATTGGTTTTTATTTGAAAAGTTACAGCCATTAGTTTATTGCATGACGCGAAAAAAAAATTTTGAAAAAATTGCAATCGGTCGGAATGGAAAAGCAAATGAAACTGTTGCTTACAACTTTTTGATATGTGTCCACATTGAAAATTTAAAAAAATAGATTTTATAGATGGTCAACGTTTGAAGATGGTGATGGGAAATACCATTTTTTAACAGTAACAAATCTCTCTCTAACAAAAACTGTAGTTTTTCCCGCTTTTATAACCGATTTTGAAGAAATTTTCAGAATATTTATAACCGACACAGATCTACAAAATGTAGCTTTTACATTTTCAATATATGGCTACGTAGAAAATTTGTAAACAACAGTCTCATTTTCTTTTTAATTCCGACCAATTGCAATCTTTTCAAAATTTCTTTGGTCACGTAGTAAACTAATTGCTCTAACTTCTCCAAAAATTCAAGTCGTGTATTGTCCAATATTATAAAAGTTGTATACATTTTTTTCAGATACTTTTAAATATATTATTTGAGATTAAATAATACAAATGTCCATTATGCCATAGTTCGACGAAATTTCATTTGGTTACATATTTACGATTATTATGCAACTGCTAACTTGGTTGCCAGCTATACTCTGTAATTATTAATTATAACCCACTGTAACTAGTTCCAATGAAATTGCGCATTATTCGTAATTAATAGTTGCAGAGAATAATTGACATTATTGTAAATCGTTAATAAGCTGGGTATGAAAAAGTGAACCGGACCATAATTTCTCTATTTTTCCCATATTCTGCGATGATTCAGCTTTGATTTAACAAAAAATTATTGCTCTATCTCATTTCTATCGAAAGTTCTTTGATTTTGACACAAAATTTATCGGGTTACCCTACAGTGCGGCGCACGGTGGTGCCAGTTGGCCAAAAAGCGGAAAAAATCCGTCAGAACCAAACTATCCATCAAATCTGTTTGAAAATTTGTGGAAAGCATGCCACAGGTACAACGCCTATTTGGCAAAAAATTTTTTTTCAAAGTTGTTAAACGATAACCAAAATAGGCTAATTCGAAAAGCTCTGTGTTACGCTTATTATTTATTTCTGGAAGCATACAGCAAATTCTTTAATAGAATTTAATCTGGTACTGATCATTCTAGCAATGTGTAATATTGAACTAACTGTGTTTAAAAACTCTCGGCCTCCTTCGACCAATATTCGCTGGAATTGCAGCAATAACTTCCCTTGTAACTATCCGTGATAGAGATCTGAACTAGCCAAATCTAGTCAGAAAATATGATAGCATCAATACGATTGGTTTAATGTACGGAAAAATTTATATTCCAGGGTTATTGAGGTCGTTAATTATAAAATTGATAATCAATAATGAACAATGCAACAAGTTATACTGTTTTAAAGTGCGTTCAAATACTTTCATGGCTCACTGTATAACAAGATATTTTCTGGATATCATGAAAAATGAAATGATAATTGTCTTTCTAAATAATGAGTATTGTCAAAAACGCTCTGACATGGGTCGGCTTATTTCTACTCTATGTTCGCCAGTAAAGTTTAATGAAAATCGACAGCTACACCACTGTGATCTCTCCTTGTCAGTACATTATATTTGTACACAGGCATGTCAGAAGATGTTGACGTATTAAAACATTCATTTTCTTCAGTTTCATGTACCAAATGAGAAAAAATATAAGATGTGCTATCTTTTTGTTCCGGAATGTAAATTCGCAATCGCTTGTACACAATACTCGTCTTAATAAAACGTTACGATAAAAGCTACTCGGGCCAAACGATGGCAATGAAATAAGGGTGTGCGAGTACCCGAAATTTCGGGTTCGGGTCGTGTCGGGAAATTTGTTCGGGTATAACAACATTTCCCCACCGTCCTGATACAAAAAAAGGGTGTGAAATTTCGGGTACCCGAGCCTTGGGTCGATTCGGACAACGATCGAGTCGGGTCGGGTTGGGATCTCGAAGGGTTATAAAGTTCGGGTACTCGCGATTTCGGGTACCCGAAATGGTAATCGGGTCGGGTCGAGTAGGGGACCCGAAAGTTTGCAATATTCGGGTACTCGAGATTAAAGTTGGGGCAAGTCTGTGATTAAAGCAGCGGTAGATAACTCTGTGCATATTAACCTTTTGCACTCCGTTTTCGCCGATAATGCGATATTTGAAATATCAACTTTAAATCCACTGTCGCTGCTACGACGACACGATTGTTTTGTTTACTAATATGGTGCTGGAGTTGTTGGTGTACTATATGAATCACTAGGCTGGAGTGCGAAGGGTTAAGATGTCGAATCATCGGTTGTAATAATATTTCGATTTGTAGTAAACATCGTTTACTAAACGCTGATTTAACTGCAGACTTGCCGCAACTTTAACTTCGGGTACCCAAATATTGCAAACTTTCGGGACCCCGACTGGACCCGACTCGACTGCCATTTCGGATACCTTAATTTTGTAAACTTTCGGGATCCCGACCAGACCCGACCCGATCATTGCCCGATATGACCCGATGAACCCGAAATTTCGGATACCCACACGCTGCATACCCGTACAGTGAAAACAACAGGTAATAATATATATCATACCAACGAACAAAACTCCACAGAGAGAAAACGGTTCGTTCAGAGTACTCGACATCTTCATCCGAACACCGGATCCCGCCGGATCGTTAACGCAGTCTCACGATTGCGTAACGCGTCGGATCGTGACGGGATGGTCCAACGCGAAAGAGGAAAAGGATCTGAGTACTCACCTTGTCGAGATCGATCTCTTCCTGCGAGTTGAGCTTCGGGCACGTGAAAACCGAGTATTCCGAGTTGTTGACAGAGTTTTCGGCCCACGAGACACCGGCCAGAATCAGCATCACTAAACACCACTTCATCGTTCGCGAATAGGTCCCGTCTTTCTTTAGGTTCTCCGAAATCGTGATCGGGATTCGATCGTTTCGGCGTCTCGTCTGACGCGTGTGAACAGTATCGAATCAGGGGAAACAAACACAGAGAAACAGATTAGGAGTGAAAGAGAGTCAGCAAGAGACAGATAGAGAGAAAGAGAGGGATTGATCGGTCTAGCACAGTTGTCATGCGACGCGTCGATCGCGATCACGCGCGGCTCAGAGCCTCGAGCATGTCCCAGACTTTGACCCAATTTTTCGAACTGGCCGCCGCGCTACTGGGTGCACTGATTCCTCTTCAGAGATCCTAGGATGTGTCAAAGATTCCGGTGCTGGGAGGATCGGGTTGTCGAGACTCTCAGCGCGACTGTCGTTCGTCAGACACGTTGATAAGAGGCAACATCGCACAAGCCTTGTCCTCTTCGACTAATATTTTCCGTGCGAGTCACGCGGCTCCGCTCCCCTAGTTCCTTCGCTCTCCGTCGCGCTTCTGGAACGCTTTAATTGAACGGCTCGCTCATCCCCGCGCGCTTGTCTGTGATCGATGCTTCAGCGCATCGCTCGCTCACTCGCGTTCCGTTCCGTTCCTCTCGCTTCCCTCCGTGGATCTCCCTCTCGTTCTCGATCGCCTCGGCTGCACGAGAGAGATCTGGTCACTGGTGGATCACGCGCGCACGGTCCACGGCCGCGGACGAAACCGTCGAGGACGTTTCTCTTCTAGGAGCAGCGGATAAGGGTCTGCCAACGAGTGAACATCGTAGGCTACACACGCTCGATGAACTTTGGCGCGGATCGATATTCGCACGGGTCTCGATAAACACGCTCTCAACGCGTCAGTCCACGCGCGTTTCACTCGCTCGTATGGAAACTCGCGGTTACCACGGAGGGATGAAACGACGATCGGATCTACTCGCGAATGTTTCGCGATGCTCAGAGTAGGCCCGTGGTGGGAGCGCTCGAACGCGACTCTGGATCTCTCGTCGAGAGAAACCGCGAACACTGAGACCACTCGGTTCTCCGGAAGAACCGCTCGATCGACGGTTTCGAGTGTGAAGATCCTCGTGGATCACGGGGGTCGATTCCGTACACCACTCGACACGCTCTACAGACGAGAGCCGAACGACGATCCAGAGGAGACCACGATCGAGCAGGCCGGGATGCGCACGCGACGCAGTCGTGGGGTACTCTGACGTTCCCAGTCTGCTCCGCTGGTCCTCGCCTACGTCCGTCCGTCCGTCGCGACGCCCCCACAATCCGCACAGAGGGGGGAGTTAAGAATGGACCGAACACGTGAAGGAGATCAAGGATTTGCTACGGAACCACCGACCCGTACACGTTTTTCACCACTGGAATCAATTTTCGCGAAAGGTGCGCAAGTTTCGGACAGGTGACACCACCGCTCACGGCACGGTCACTGGACCACGGGGCTACCGGCGCACAGTGGGGCATTTTGACCAAAAAGCTGGCCAAAATTATTTTATAATAGAAAACAAGTCCACTTGTGTTGTTTTCTTACAAAATTACATTTTTCCTTTTGCTTCAACATTTCAGGTGTATTGCTAAATTAAAACAGTGTTTACATGTAATAAATTTACTTTATTTAAAACTCCTCGTCGCTACTTTCTTCGGCAGGTTCGAGGTCAGTAGCTCCTCTCGGTTCAGGAGGCAATAGTAATTGTATAGTTTCCTTTGAGAAAGGTTCCATCTTTTTCTTCGGCTTTCGTCTCATGCCAATAAGGAAGGAATCAGACGTCAGGAGTAACTTACTTAGAACGTCTAGATTACAGGCTTTCCGAAAACATTTCCCAGCATAATTTATGCGATATGTCCGGAAATGCTTATTCCGAGCTTCTGCAGCTCGCTATTTATTGTATTGCTTTCGAGTTATAACCGTGACACCTGAAGGTCCTGGAAGAGACACCCAACAATAATTGCATTTTTATATTATAAAAGAGAGGCTGCAGATCGAAGTTTCGATCCTGTAGGATCAATGGTTCAGGAGTTATGCTTGCTTAAAGTTGAGCAATCTGCATTGTTTTTGACAGGTAAGGGCGCCGCCATATTCGTTTGTAGTGACGGTCGCGCGCCGCTTACCAGGCAGAATAATGAATGAGTTGGTTGGTGATTAGGTCGGGGTGGGCGGGTTCGGGGGGAGCGGCTCGCGACCGTCACTACGAACCAATATAGCGGCGCCCTTACCTACAAAAAACACTGCAGATTGCTCAACTTTAAGCAAGCATAACTCCTGAACCATTGATCCTACAGAATCGAAACTACGATCTGCAGCCGCCCCGGTTATAAATCTACTGGATTACATACCAAATACATCATAATTAATTGGAGAAAGGCACAAATGTTGAGTCCGGTAAAGTAAAGAACAGCCCGTTCAAGTATTGTATGAGATATTATATCAATTTCGTATCCATCAAATTTAAAAAATCATTGAGAATAAAAATATTCTAGGTATTTTCGAGTTAAAATAGCTCCGAGGGCAAAAGGTTGATAAACAAAAAATGCATGAATTTTGAACTGTGCTGCCTTTGTGTCCCGGAGGTTAAGTTTTTCCATTGTACATTTGGATTTTTCTTGGATCAAAATTCAGATGTAACGATGCAAGTTGCTTGCATCGTGGAATATTCCTGCGTTCTTCCCGTTGCCTTGTGAAAGTTGGAAAGCCCTTAGTGCAGGTCTCGAAGCAAGCGCGGGAAATACTGAACTTCGATGGAACTTTCATCAAATATATCAATCGCTGAAATCTGTCGGTTTGTGATCAAAGTTTACTTCTCCATTTTTCCACATATTCCTGCAACACACGGAGAACGGAATCCGTCCAGAGCTCTGCATTCCGAGTTTCCTATAACCATTGCGAGACTTTCGCGCGACCTCATCACGATTTCAGTAATACATAATACATAAATACAATAAAAAGTTTGAAGTGGCCACGGCCAATCTTGTTATTGAACCGATTGCGTTGGTACGTACCACGTCCGACGAGCAATTCTCGGGGTTCAAAACGAATCAAACCGATTTGTTATTCTTTTTTAATTACTCGGTCAGAGAGAGAGAGAGACAGAGAAAAACAGAGAGAGAGAGAGAGAGAGCAATTCGCGGGCACCATGTTCCCTGCAAATTCCCGCGAGAAATTTTCGGGACGAGATGCGAAAACAAGGCTCGCGAGTCGTTGTGAAAATTCCGGAAAGTCGGTTTTCGCGACGGACGAGAGCGCATCCCGGTTTTTTGCCGAGTTTTACACGAGGCAGAGTCGTAAGTTGCCTTGAAGGCTTCAGTTTGCTCGTTCCCCCTGACACGGTAGGTACGGCACGAGAAAAAAAGTGTTCATACACTGCTGGCGTTTTCTAACTACTGTTAACACTCTTCTCCAACGTGGCGTTGAGTGAACAATTACATGTGCCAGATTGCCGCACAGGAATTTCGCTTTCCGTCGAACTGCATAGTCGAACGAAAATAATGAACAGCTTCGACGTAACATTTAGGGTTCACATTCGTCCGGTTTTCTTATAAAATCTCCCAGTGTCCCTACTGCGGATTATAGAATTTATTCTGTTTTCAATATACAGAGTGATTCTGGGAATTGGGACAAGTTACTGCTCCTTCTTAACCCTTAGCACTCGAATGGTGACTGAGAGGCGCCACTAAAAATGTAAAAATTGCTGTACCATTATTCAAAATATTGTTTACACGAGCTGCTCGTGGCGTGCCTACGGCACACCCTTGCAACCAGGCCCTCCGGGCGGATTCCCCTGGCGGGCGACGCATAGTGGGCAATTTCGATAAAATCTCGCTTATACGCAATTTTCTGAGTTATTTTCTCTATGTTAGCGATTTTTGTTTTTTTTTTAATCAATATCCTTGTGTCCGTGCCACCATCTAGCGGCTCTGCTCGGTAATCGGTCGGAACATACAGACATACTTTTCTACTTTATATACGGTCTTAAATGCGTCTTCTTAGGACGTAATACTTTCAGACTTGAAATAGACGTAAAATGGACGTCTTAAAGACGTCGTGTGCTATCTGAAAATCGACAACGGTGATATCGATGCGCACTACAAAAATATTTGACCATTTGTTCGACGAACAGTAGACGTATAGCGAACAATGCAGCTTCTGCGTTTCCAGTTGAGCCATTCAATTAAAGGGAAATATATCTAGGGAGCAACTACTCAACGTGGAGCAAAAACAAATGAACATCCTTATCTTCGTTTCCCATCGCTTCTTTTCGTAGTCGCTCGCCCGTGTACACAGCTTGCAGTGCAATTTCCCTGAATATTCCTAACCTGGAAGAACCGTGATCAACGCGGAAATGAAATGTAAACAAGCAGTGAAGCACATGAAATTATATTATGCCACAAAACTAGATCTTCGGCGAAGTCGTCACCTATTTTGATAAAAAGTCACAGTTTCGAGATAGGTACCTCCGAATATGTGTTCTCATCTTCTCCATCTTTTAAGGCCCGGTAAAAAAGGTATTACGAAAAATCGATGTCTAAGTTATGGCGCTGCTGACGTGAAAAGTTTGAAGAAAATTCGTCACGGTGTAATTTTAAAGTGAGGTTCTTTCTGGAATAAAATAAAAATGGACGAAACTTTATTTTAGGAACATAAAATTAGGATACACATTGTGGGTGAAATCAATACATTATAATTATGCTAGGAAATGTATGCTGATTTTATTGATTTGTAATAACTAGACTGCGAATCTCTATGTGAAATAAAAACTTTTTATCTGAATTGTAACAAGTTGAAGTGAAATAGAAATTGATTTTCTTCCTTATTATGTTTAGTAGATTGAAAATAATATAATGGTATGTTTAAATTCTCCGAATGTTTTTACTGTATTAAATTACATCTACACATTTTATGCATTTGTGACAGAAATGTGTAGAGGCAGCATAAAACAGCAAAAATATTGTCAGATTATTTTCAACCCATTAGACCTATTAACACTAAACCTACATCTCGTACCATTTATTAGACCTTGAGCTTCCTATCCTCTCCCATCTTTCCTCTTTCTGTATTTTCTTTTCCCTTCTTACTATTTCCTCGCTCAATGACTCTTTCCTCCCCTCTATCATTTCATTCATCTCCTCCGCTGTCCAACCCCTCTCCTCAAAAATGTCCCATCACTCCTTCTCCCCCACCCATCCCTTATCCCTCCCTTCCTATACCCCTTCGCCTTACCTCTTCCCAGCATAACCGCAACAGCTCCCCCCTTAAAGATGAGAATATTAGGGGTGTGTGAGTACTCGAAATTTCGGGTTCGGGTCGGGTCGGATCGAGTCGAGATCCCGAAATGGTAATCGGGTCGGGTCGAGACGGGGTCCCGAAAGTTTGCAATATTGGAAATGCAATTGTAAACGACTACCTATATTTGCAGAAACAGCAAGACAATACCTTGGCAGTCCTGCCACTCAAGTATCCAGTATCCAGCGAACGATTGTTTTCTGACGCTGGAAATATTGTCCCAGCCACGAGAACAAAACTCGTGTGGGAGCATGAAATAAATGAGACAGAGAAGGAAAAAGGAAGGAGAGGCGTTTTTTCGTCCTAGGCCACGCTAGAGGACTCCTCGGTAAGGCTATCTAGCGGGCCCTGCCTTACACGTTGGATGTCGGAAGGTGGTTGAGGACGGTATATATACAAATCATTGAGGAATTGAGTAAGTACTTGCGAGAAAGGTGGAAAGGTCTTTCACTACCTGTCCCTCTTGTGGCGCATGTAGAAAGTTAGGTCGCCACACTCGTATCGGAAAATGTAGAACAATGCTTCCTGTACACGAATTTAGAATAAAATACTATTATTTCACACAATGTATTCTAAAATATTTTTATTCCTTGCGAAGTTTGATGACCGATTACTAGGGGTGTGCGGGTACCTCCTTAGAGATTAGTTTGCGCAAAAGAATTGAGATATTTAATGAGATTAAACCCAGGTATAAAGTGATGCCTGAAGACTCTGCTGATGTTAGAATTGAGAAAGCTGAAAATGAATAGAATGAGGTCAAAATTGTGAAGGAAATGTCACTTACCTTGTGGCAGGAACGCTGGAATTCATTACAGAAAGTGATGCGTTAAATTACCGACTTACGCAAGTGTTGACAGGACACGGTGTGTTTGAAGCACATCTACACCGTTTTGGAAAATGTGCAGACGACCTGTGCTGGTATGGGTGTGGTGTACGAGACGATGCTGAACACACGGTCTTTGAGTGTAATCGTTAGACCAGTAGACGGATAATGCTCGAAAAATGACCTTGGGATTGATATAACACCGACTAACCTTATAGGTATCATGGTATCTGGTAAGGATGCATGGAAGAAGATTGATACTTTCATAAATCGAATTATGAAAGAAAAAGAAGAATATGAAAGAAGGTTGGAAAGAGAAGATCAATAGCTTATCGATGATACTTTACCAACGATGACTTACGGAAAAGAATAAGCCCAACCGAGGACACAGGAGACCCGATTTGATGAGTCGCCCACCACCACGGGACTAAATACGAAGAGTAGGGCCCCGGGTGGTGGTATATCGGGCATAGCGGAGAAGGGCTAGGCCCTAGACGGTGGGGTTTTAGTGGGTATGAGTAGGAATATAAATCCCGTTCCCCCAATTTCCACCTAAGGGGAGCCGAGTCCGACACTACACCCCGAACTTCATCGTAGGGGAGGCGGGGTGCGTAACTGCATTTCCCCACCGCCCTGATACAAAAAAAGTGGTGTGAAATTTCGGGTACCCGAGCCTTGGGTCGATTCGGACAATAATCAAATCGGGTCGGGTCGGGATTCCGAAAGTTTACAAAGTTCGAGTACCCGAAATGGTAATCGGGTCGGGTCAGGTCTGGGTCCCGAAAGTTTGCAATATTCGGGTACTCGAAGTTAAAGTTGGGGCAAGGCTGCGATCAAATCAGCGTATAGTAAACAGTGTTTACTACAAATCGAAATATTATTACAACCGATGATTGGACATCTTAATATGCACAGAGTTATTTGTCGGCCCTCTGTGCGGGTTGCGCCCGACCACTGGCGGTGTATCATACATACACACACACGCACATACTTTTCTATTTCATATATATTATAGATTTGATCGCAGCCTTGCCCCAACTTTAACTTCGAGTACCCGAATATTGCAAACTTTTGGGACCCGAAATCGCGGGTACCCGAATTTTATAAACTGTCGGGATCTCGGTCCGAGGCTCGGGTACCGGAAACGCAAAGAACAGGCGTGGATTCGACCCGAGCATTGAACCATGGAACCATGTGCGAAATGTGGAAAACGGGACCACATGGCTCAGCTTGATCGGGACAAAGTTAGTAGAGGGACGTAGTTTTAGTGGGTAGTGGGGAACCGACCACCTTTTCCCCTTGGTCCCACACTACCCCGTTCAGGGGTGTTCATTTTATATGTTTCTTTAAAATCGAAACTTGCAGCCCCGGTCTCCCCTACTTCGAAAATTGTGTATTGGCCAACTATTTAGGAAAAGGGGCGACATGCGTCAGTGTGTCGGCGTGTCAATAATTTCGACGTGGATCACCAAGTGGATACTTGTCTCCGTTCGCTTGTGGTGCGGTCGGTCGGATAAGCCCGAGAAAACCGAGGAGAAGGTAGAAAAAGATAAGAAGTCGAGGCGCTGGATCCAGGATTACGGAAGGAAATCGAGGAACGTAGGAAATATGGGGAAACGATTGTCCCGCTGGATGAGTTTTCAATTTCGATCGAGCCGAGGTACACGCTTTCCTCGGACCGAAAGACTGCGAGGGATTGGTTCGACTGAGGAATATTATTCATTCGTTTTTTCCGCGTTGGCGAATTAATATTCACGGTTATCGTATCAGGCCGCGCGCCGGGCTAATAAAATATGAAGCCGGAAACGGAAGGACTAGTTTTTCGTGGCGAAACGTCGTCGTTGATGTGAATTGTTCGATACAATATTTCAATATCTTGGTTGATGAAGGCGGCGCATAAAATAGCCAGGCTAGAAATATAATTAACTGTCGGAACTTCGTTACGCTTTTCAGCTTCCTCTCCTCAAGTGGCGCCGCGTCTGCCCTGCGTCGCTACTAATTAATGAAGTTTTGCGATGGTTACACAAATCTAGAACGTTTCCAACGTACTGTGGTGGCTCGGGGAGCTGCACGATCCGTTTTCATAGCGATTACACCGTTTCGTTTCCTAGCTGTTCGCCTTTGTCGTCGGATTTCCATGCCCGGTAGAACCACGATTAACCGAGCTAATTGGGAGACAGCCGGGTCGCGTGCATTGGCATCGAATAATAGAGTCCCGCGAAGAAATTGTCAACAGCACGGTCGCGAAGCTTGCTGGTTTTCATTTACGCGAGACTGCACCTCCGCTCGAAGCCATTCGAAGGTTCGATTCGAGTACGATCTTTTTCTCCGTGTCGTCGCGTAATGGAGACCTTCATTGACTGGTGCACCACGAGATTTTATGAATAGAACCGCGATCCGCAGTGTGAGGTTATTTTTATTGAGTCTGTGTGAGGTTGTGTGAGGTTAGCAACGTGAGGATACCGAGTGCAAAGAAGAAGCCGATGCCGATCGTTGAGCGCCGGTTGTTAGCGCGTGGCAGCGAGAAAGGACGCGGCGTGAGAGAATATCTAATACCACAGCGGAAGTACTGGTGGAGCGGCGAGGTGAGCGTTACGTTAAGGGGTAGACTCGTTTTCAGGATTGCAAGGGTGCGGGATGCGCCTTCTCATTTCTCGATAATGCAAAGATGGGGCTTTTCACTAGTCAAAAGGGCTAGATAAAAGATCCATCTAGGCCGCAGTCGCCCTCATAAGTCTTATTTTTAAGTTAACGAGGAGTAATTTACATTATTCGGCAGCATATAGCTGTCGCAGCTTTATAAAAATAGCTGCATGAGCCGCTTCCGAATAATGCAAATTACGCCAATGGTTTGGGCCGTTGTCGTTCTGAAAGTCGTAGGCCGCTATTAGACTAGGCCACTGGTGACGTAACCAAGTTGCTCCACCAGTGCACTCAGCACGTCTCGGGGCATTGAGGAAAATGGAACCTATTAGACTACGGTAACTGGTGGAGCCACCAAAAATTGTTGCCAATTTAGTGGACGGCATCGGCAACCGGCCGCGGCCGCGCAACGTTTGGTGGCGTCGCCACCAGCCCGGGCATTATTTTGCACGTAGCGTATTAGACTAAGCCACCAGTTGCGCCACCAGCATCGCAAAAACATAAACAATTGGCGTGAAAAATTTCCCAGACGTGTGATTTCTCGAAATGGAGACTTCAATTGGCCGCCGAGATCGTGTGATTTAACACCATTAGACTTTTTTCTTTATATAATTGTATATATATTATAAAAAAGTTATTAGTTTTTAAAAGGTGTACGAATACTTTGTACGCCCACTGTAAGTAGATGTAAGCCATAAATAATCGTTAGGAAGTAAGATAGCTTTAAGTTAGAATAAGGTTAGGCTAAAGCAGCGTGAGGCGAAAAAAGGGAGAAGAGGAGCGTGAGTTGTAAGAATTGTAATCCTGAGGGGAGCAATAAAGTGATACTTGAATGTGAGTTTATATTACTGATAAAAATAAAAAATATGTATCTTATTTATTCACAAATCTTTTACGTGGGAGGTGTACCTTTCTTATTCACTGACCTAGAACAAACCAAATGAAATTTCGTACGTATTTCGAGTAAAATTCCGGTGCGACAGACATACTAATCGTGGCTCCGGAGAACAAGAATGGTGGGCGATAGAGACCGTGGGTAATCGAGATCCTGCGAACTTGTTCCGCGATTCTCTGGGTTTCTGAAAAAGAACACTGTGCGAATAGCAAGCAGATCGCGGGTACGAAACCCGGGGGGACACCAGAATGGTGCGGTGCGGTGCGGTGCGGTGCAGTGCGGCGACGAGACAGAGAGAATGCGCTCGTCGAGTTGGCTCGCGAGGGAGACAAAGGAAACGTCAGCTTGTGTCACGTATCGGGCCAATGAAAACTTAATTCGTTCATTCAATCCGGCTGATGATTCAGGCTGCGGGCTGGTAAATGTCCGCCGACGCGCCGCGCCGCGTGTACCAGCGGTCGTTTTATCGACGAGTGAATTCCACTGAGAGAGACGCAGAGAGAAAGAGAAATTCGGTCCTCTCGATCGACGCGACGTGGAAGGATTCGCCGGATGATTAATCGATTCGCGCGCGCGGGAAGAAGACTTATTTAGCGACTCCGTTTCGGGAAAACGCGATCCTCTCGTCCGCCGGGAACACAATGCGACCACTGAAATGTTCTTGATGAAGAGCCCTCTAGCAATCGCGTATTTTCAAGGGTCCTCCACGAGACCGCGACTCGAAACTTTTTAATGGAACCGGCAGGGAATTTAAAAATCGTCCCGAAGAACTCCCGGCCGTATACCGCTTTTCATATCTTGTCGTCGAAACACGCTTTAAGATAATCCCCGTGAGCCGATGCTCCGAGAGGAAACGCTTACCTTTGTGATTCCCTTTATAATGATTCCACGGCTTGTCGCGTGCTCGATCGCCAATACACAATGGAGTGCACGCTGGATGGCAGGAATAAAGAAAATGTACTGTTGAGCGAAGTGCAGGGGGGCACGTAGAAGGTCCCCTTTTTCGGTTTTCTTCTTATATCCCGGAACCTATGCGTCCTAGCGATAAGACCATTCTATACAAAGTTAAAGCTGACAAAATGTGCCATAAGATTGACTGCATTTAGCTTTCCGCTACCTCGCATAGTTTCCGAGATATCAGCGTTCAAAGTTCACTAATTGTTAAAAAGAAAGGGTATAGCCGGATAAGATAGTCAAAAATGCCCTTGAACCGAATTGTATCGACGATGTGTCATTTGGTAGGGCACCAGGAAAAAACAGACTGTGGAAAATTTCAACCCTGTATCTCGATCGGGAGGGTAGTTATGGGGTAAAATCGAAAAATCAGTTTTTAGCCTATTTCTACGTGCCCGCTGCATCCCGCTCACCTCCTACGAGTGGGGAGTTTTAGTATGTTCACCTCCTAACTAGTCCAAACAAAGTCCCAAAGTTAAAAATTGTGTTCCTTCCATTTCCCTCTACACCCCCCTTATGAGCATTCATTGACTGGACTATAACCTCACAAGCGGGGTTTGTTGACATATTGCTCTCACTACAACACGTGGCAAACAGTCTCCGATCGCAGGCATTGACACGGATTTTACAGAAAACATTCATGTTTTAGAAGTATACAATATTACTTTATTGAGTTAAAACAGGTGGGAAACTTAAAAGGGACTAGTAAAGAATGACGAACAACAAAATAACATAATCTTCCATTTATTATAACTAGACTGCGGATCTTTACGCAAAATAAAAATGTTCATAATATGTGATGATATCGGCGCACAGGTTCGATCAATAATGAAATAAATGTGTAGGGAATAAAAATGTTCACCAGTAATTGTGGGCAGCAGGAGTTAAATGAAACTTCATTTTATCCCCTATTAGTTTTCTACACTTGAAAACAACATGACACTATTTTCCACAGTGTAGTTATAACAAAGAAACGAGAAAATAAACAAAATATTACACGGAAACAAGTTCCCGATTAATAGGAATGTTGGAAGAAAGTTTTCGATTCGATTTACACTGTCCAACATTTGGTGTTGGAACACCTGTAAGTACATAGAAACAGAGTATTTTTTTGAACGATCGTGCTCGAAGTTTTACTCACAGCTACGATAACCCACATCGGACTTAAACGGATATATCGTTAAAGGGGATGAGCGGCGAAACGGTCGAGCAGCGGAACGGCCGTTTCGCGTTTGCTCGGGCGGATTTCGGATCCGTCTGGACCGTTAAATGTACACGAATAAATTGATTCGTCGAATGATTTAAGACGGGAGAAGCGGCTTTCGAACTCGGTCGATTGCGATGCAACGATTCCGAAATCGTTCAACGTTAATGAAAGGACGACGGGAACGGCGAAGGATCGTTTAAATATTTGACCAACGAGAATTCTTTCAATTAATACGGTATTCCACGAGCCTCGTAATTACTGCGTCTCTCTCTCTCTCTCTCTCTCTCTTCGGCTCTTTGCCCTGGGCCGGAGAAAAAAAATCGCATTACCCACCCCTCGCCTCATTGCTATTGAACCAATTAGAGAATTTATATCGAATCCCACTGAAAACATTAATCGCAGAAGAAACATCGAGCCGAGCCTCGACGCTCGGCGTACTGCGAATACTCTTTTTTGTGATAGAATCGGCACGAGGCACCGTTTTTCCGCATTTATGGTACAGCCGCCACTGAGAAAAGGGTACACGTGTTAATATCTGAGTATCGCAATCCTAATTTTTCGCTAGGAATGCTCAGCTCCGAAGGTGACCTACGCTACGGTGGGAACGGTTGCGTGGGTGTTCATTCGATTAAACAATGCGGCAAAAACCATCACGTTGGCCGATGCGCGATGGAAGAAACAAGAAAGGCCGGCGGCGAGTTGTCGAAAAATGCGGAATTATCGAGGCGCAGCGGTTAATCGGAGGCGGGCAGGCGAGGAATTTCATTTTCCCAGCAATTTCGTTTTTTTTTCTGGTCCGTTCTGGTCCGTTCTGTCGATCGAGCGAGGCCGCATAATTATTGCGAACGGCCGAAGTTCGATAAATTCCGGCGAATTTGCGAGCGGCCGCGAAAAGCGTTGTTCGCGCAAACAGCGCGGCTAAAGTTTCTTGTCCGCATAACGCCAGAAGAAGCGACACAGTTTCCGCTGGGTGTATCGTACACTATTGGATAAAATTGTAGCTAATATACTATACAGGCTGAGGTTCTAACCAGTGTTACCATATTTTATCCCCTCCGGCACCTACCCTTCCGTCCCTCGCCAAGATGCTGCCTCCGCTATCCCCACTCTTACCACTACCGCTGCCGCGACCGAGTGCTAGCATGAGAACGGTAGCATGCTACCGACTCGGTCGCGTCAGCGGTAGTGGTAAGAGTGGGGATAGCGGAGACAGCATCTAGGCGAGGGACGGAAGGGTAAGGGGCCGGAGGGGATAAAATATGGTAACACTGGTTCTAACTATTGCCACATACAATAACTCCGGAAGTATGATAGTAGTAGAAAAGTTTTTGTGTGAAATAAAAGTATCGGGCAACAGAGGCCCGTAGTGTGGCGTTAATCTTTTGTTGATAGGTGGAGTCGCTTCAGAGATGTGAAGATCACATTTGTTTTTGTAAGGAGACATTAGGGTAAAGTGCCCAAATATGAACCACTTTTTGTTGACGTCATTTTTTTATTATTTTAGAATGCTCTTTTTCGTCCAAAAAATTACCAATTGTAAATGTAATCCTTCCTATAAGATTCTCGGGTCAAGTTTGTTAAAAAATTAATACAGCTTGGGAAAAATAATTTTTTTGTGGTGTGCCATTTGCAGGTTCCAGCGAAAGGGGTTCTTAATATGGTACACCTTGAGTCCCTAATATGACACCTAGTGCCATATTCGGCACCCACGCCAACAATGTCAATAGCTATACCCATATTAGGGAACCCTTGGTAGTGCCATATTCGGAACTCCACGTGGGCTGATAATACTAGCTACTGACAAAGAGAAAATGAATTTCAGCCCAAAGCAACAGTTTGCAACCATTAATATAAATAAACTGAAACTACAGATATGTTCAAACATTTCAAAATTACTTACCTTCCTCGAAAAAGATACAATCGAAAATCTAACCACACAATATTCAACACGTGGAGACACAAGTGGCGGTGGATCGATACTACAATCTATAGATATGGTGCGATTGCACTACACACTGTTGAGTAAATATGGTAAACTATTGTTTGAGGATTTTCTCACTAGAGTGCAACTTCTCCTTTACAAAATATAAGGTAATATCATAATAGGCGACTATAACATATTTGGGCAGTTTACCCTACACGCCTGATATAAAACATAGAACTATGAACTACATATGTAGAAGAAAGTCAAAGCGGCGACGACGCGACGGTCAGGCGGCGTGCCATGCCGCCTGCGGCGCACAGTGGGAAAAAGTGACTTGCCTTGCTTCAAAAAGAAATAACTTTCGATAGAAATGAGGTAGAGCGATGAATTTTTTTTAAAATTAAAGCTGAAACTTTGCAGAATATGGGAAAAATAGGGAGATTACGGTACGAACGGTTTTTAACCTTGAGAAAGTTCGTTAAATTTTCACAATTTCCAGAAAATGTGGTTTCTGCGTTACCACGGGCAGAAAAAATTTTTTAAATTTTTGCTATATATCATTTCCCGTAGATTTTTTCACGCTGATTTCAAATCTGGTCTCAAAATTTGTCTACGACCTCTGGTTTTTTCAAGAAATCGATTTTTGTGACAAGAAATTAATGAAATCATGTTTTCGTTTAAATGATTTTATAATACACTAATTTGAACATATGTACATCGTATTCTCATATATACAACACCATATAAATAATAATAATAAAGTATTTGAATGTTTTAAGTTACGAAACACATGAAGCACCTCACATCTCGTCATCACTTGACGTATCGCTGACATTACTACTGGCACTTTCTGCAGGCTCTGTGTAGCTGTAATGTATAATAATATGACTTAGATATGTATTGTTCATAATTATACTCTTATTTATAGAAGAAACTGAGTACTTAATCTTTTTAACTTACATATTTTCATCGACGAAGTTTCTAACTTCTGGTGCAATTTGATTTCTTCGATAGAATTGTAATCGATCTTTTATTAAGATCAGTGATATTTTAGGATCGGTTAACTGTACTGCTCGATTAAAAACGTCTAACAATCTGTTTTTTCGACTATTTTGTCTGGAATGAAGAATCATATTCTTCCTATAAAGCTTATGCCATGACTCGTTCGCATCCTCTGAATAGTACGCTATTGGCAATAGAAACTGCTGGGCTATTTCGCAACCATGTTTTAATAATTTATGTAACGTTGGGCTCATTCGAGCCCATGGAAATAGTGTATAGTGGACACAATACGTCTGCCAACAGAACTGTTCAAGCTCTCTTATTTTTTAAGGCTTCTTACACTTAAACACTAATAATATTGTCGCAACATTTTTTACAAATTGAACATCAATTTCCAGAGCTTCTGCAAATAATGCTGGTTTTTCGAAGCATCTTCTAGCGACATTGCCAGTGTTTGTTGTGCCATGCCCTTGTAACACTTGGTCTACTCGAACACCAAGCTTGGCATATATTATATATTATACTTAAGAAAAAGAATATTGATGCAGAAAATAGAAATGATATGAAAATAAACTTTTTTATCGATTTCAGAGCAATTTGAAGAAAGAAAATTATTGTAAAGAATAATATATATATCGAAGAAATCAAATTGCACCAGAAGTTAGAAACTTCGTCGATGAAAATATGTAAGTTAAAAAGATTAAGTACTCAGTTTCTTCTATAAATAAGAGTATAATTATGAACAATACATATCTAAGTCATATTATTATACATTACAGCTACACAGAGCCTGCAGAAAGTGCCAGTAGTAATGTCAGCGATACGTCAAGTGATGACGAGATGTGAGGTGCTTCATGTGTTTCGTAACTTAAAACATTCAAATACTTTATTATTATTATTTATATGGTGTTGTATATATGAGAATACGATGTACATATGTTCAAATTAGTGTATTATAAAATCATTTAAACGAAAACATGATTTCATTAATTTCTTGTCACAAAAATCGATTTCTTGAAAAAACCAGAGGTCGTAGACAAATTTTGAGACCAGATTTGAAATCAGCGTGAAAAAATCTACGGGAAATGATATATAGCAAAAATTTAAAAAATTTTTTCTGCCCGTGGTAACGCAGAAACCACATTTTCTGGAAATTGTGAAAATTTAACGAACTTTCTCAAGGTTAAAAACCGTTCGTACCGTAATCTCCCTATTTTTCCCATATTCTGCAAAGTTTCAGCTTTAATTTTAAAAAAAATTCATCGCTCTACCTCCTTTCTATCGAAAGTTATTTCTTTCTGAAGCAAGGCAAGTCACTTTTTCCCACTGTGGCGGCGGTGCGGTCTAGTATGCGCTGACCTTCATCGTCGTAAACATGCTAGTTAACCGATTATAATACGTGCAGGCCCAATGTTGGTTATTCGTTGGCAAATTAACATAATTTTTCGTCGTGGGCACTATTTTGGGGATTTGTAGGCAACGCCACTAACCATATCCCAACTAACTTCCAACCGTTGGCCACCGCTGGTCAACCATAAATGCTACTAGGGCTGGAACGACATAGCAAATTATTTTCTTTCCTAATACGTTTAATAAGTAGAAAATAATACAACAGTGTCGCGGCTAACTTCCTACACCCGCCACAAGATGGACAGATAGTCAAAGACCTTTCCCGCTACTACCTGATCCGTCATCAATCCCTATACAGTAAAAGCTCCTTCGTTGTCCAAAGGCCGGGGGTTTGAGCGGACAACGACCGTGCCCGGACACTATTTTTGATTTATGACTGCGTCTTTAGTGAAACGGCTAGTTAAATGACAAAGAAAAGAATTCACAGTCAAAAGCAGTCAACTGTCTGGCTTTAAAAAACTCCTTATTTCCTTGCCATATTCCTTTCCTATTGTTCTCCGTTCTGCGCGGGTCTATACAGTCCTGGGACACATCTGGCGACCAGATCCACGCAGGCCTAATCCTCTCGTCGACAGGCAGTGGAGTGGGTAGGCACTGGACAACGGTCGTGCCCACGATTCAGGACGACGAAGGAGCGATTACTGTATATACCATCCTTAACCGACTTCCGATATCCCAGCGTCTAAGGCAGGGCCATAGACCTAAGGACTGCATAATCCCGCGGGGGTGGTTCGAAAGACGGAAGGGGTATTATCTTGTCGGCCATCTTGGATGGCAGCACTGTGGTGCGCTCTATAGGCGACTTTAAATACTAGTGTAGCGTCTGTATCACGTGGTCTGTAGAAAAAATTCGGAATAACCCCACTTCTCCCGCCCGCGAGTCTATTAAACGATATTAACTATTAAATAATAGTATCTGGTCGGTGGTTGAAGCTAGTACTGATCCATGTCACAGATTTAATAACAGTAAAGTGGGTTCTGTTTCCTGCTAAAGATGATATAGGTTCTGTTCCATGCTAAAGATGTTCTACAGACGCTGACAGACGTGGTCAGACGCTACACTAGTATTCAAAGTTGCCTATAGAGCGCACCACAGTGCTGCCATCAAAGATGGCCGCAGTCAACCATCCCTCCCCGCTCGCGGGACACCCCCTCTCACCCATAAATCTACTTTACACTCAGTCCTTAGGTCCGTGGGCAGGGCCCGCTAGACAGCCTTACTGATGAGTCCTCTAGCGGGTCTAGGACGAAACGCTCCCCTTTGTTTTCCTTCACAACAACACATCATAACAGCCGCCAAAACAGTATTTTTAAATTTTTCCAATGGTCTTGCTGTTTTAAATTACACCTACTCAGTTTTGCCATAAATGCATAAAATCCGTTGTCTAATAATGACATTGACCCTTCGTTGGCCATGATCGTTGTCCCACCTGCATAAAAAGGCGACATTTCTAACGGTTGGCCAACCAATATTACAACCGAGGCCCAACAAAATGCCAACCACAAATGCTACTAGGGTAATAGATCGATCCACGTCAAAAAACAAGAAGAACGATGGGAATAAACTCGGCCGCGATGAATTCTTTCGCGAACAGTTTCATTTTTTTTTCGCGTGCCAGCCGTGTTGAGAGATGCGTGCGGAATATATGTGTGTAACGGCTCTCGCCGCGCGCTGTGAAGTAATGTGGAAAATTTTCAGCTGGCACAGCACTTTGCTGATAAGCAAACTATGCAAATTCCTGTGGATCAGTTGAATATTGAGCTACTCAGCTTTTTTGTAGTTCTCGCTCCATGCAAAAGAATCGCGTATGGTTGTAGCCCAATGCAAGCTTTTTAGCGTTTCATCGCACGGAAAATGAGGTAGTACGAGCGCAATAATTCCTGTTGTTAAAAAGTAATCCGACCGAGACGAAAATCTCGCGGACAAAACGGCGCATATCTACATGGCAGAACGGTCGGGAAAATGATTCATTAACGTCGAGAACAGAGAGAAGCGGTCGGAACGTCGGAAGTTCCGAAAGTAAATTTACATATGTCCACGGACTTTTCGAAAAATGGACTGGCAGAAAGGAACGTTATTTTTTCTGTTTGAACGTTAACATTTCGCGGAGATAATGGGGCAGGTTTTCATAAGCAGTTCGCTCTAGAGATTAATTCTTCTAGATAGAAGAATTAATTCGCTTTGCCAGTGGCGGATCAAGCCAACTGGGGGCCGTAAGCCCCCCTAAAAAAAAGTTTCAAGAAAAACTCTCATATAGTTATACCCAAAAGCGAAAAGTAATCAGAAATTCCACTAATGAAAATACACTATACATTGACCAATAAATGACCTTCTTTTTTAGCAAAGATACCTGTTAACGGTAGCCAGGGCTGTTGCACAATTTTTCGAGCTAAATACACATTTCTGCTACATGCACGGGGTACCCAATGCGCTTTCCCTTCCATTATTTTTAAATTGAACGTCTTTGCTCTTAGAACGAATTTATCGATAATATTAATATTTCATTTATTAATTAAGTACATAATTATATTCAATCAATGCGGCAATTTCTGACTGCAAGTAATTTCTTTTTAATTGGGTTACGTCTGGGTTAAGCATTTTGCGATCCATAATCGATTCGTCGTAACTCCTTGCTGTGCGTCTGGACACACAAGCTTCCGTTCCTACCATGCGTTTTGGTATGTCTTTCCTGATTTTTCTCTTGAGAAGAAAGGAGAAAGAGCATCAGCCGAACTGTAGGCGTTTGACGCACACGTTCGCGTTGTTCCTTCGCTTCGAGACCTCCAAACGTTGCACCAGACTCAGACTCACCGGCTTTGGTTCGGGTAAGGACAAACTCGCGTCGAAGAAAATTCACTGCATATGGATGTCAATAATCTATTTTGGTATCGTACAAAATCAATTAATAAAATTTAACGACCCTTATATATAATAATTATTATATACATAATAATATCTAATGACCCGTGCGAGTTTGACGCAACTTAAAATATAAATAAAAAAATTATATTTTATTATTATATATATATATATAATTTTTTAAAATATAAATTTTAAAAAAATTATATTTTATCGTATTTGTATATTTCATTCATTCCAGCGATCGCGATTGATGGATCGATGGATCGATGGTTGAGGAAACAGTGTCGACGTTGGCCGGAGGACGAACGATTCGCTGGTCGCGTGGCGCGTCGCGTCGCACAGTGCCGCCGATCGTCGATCTAGCTGTTCAAAATTCAGAAAGTGCTTTTAATGATTTCTTATAAGAAAGACATTGGTGTGTACGGTTTTTCAAGTTCGGTTTTTCACTCCCCCCCCCCATATCTTTATTTAACCACGAAAACTTAATAACTTTGTTATTATAAAAGAAAATATAATTATAATAAGAGCAAAAAACTAGATTTACGGTCATTATATATTCTTTGAAATAATAATTGAAAAACGTAATGACTTTATTCTCAGACGGCCTCAGTAGCGTACAAAATCGGGTACCTTGAGCACCCCGCAGAATTTTAAAAACTTATTAGTAATATACATACGAAATATTGAAATTTAATATAATTCAAAGTTATTCTTTATTTTGAGGATGGGAAAGGGAAGGAGTACTAAAATAACCAAGCAAAATACATAATAAAACAACAAAATATTTTATTTGGCGAGTATTACTCCTCTTTGCAGCTCTTTCTCCACTATTAACTGCCATTGTATAATAAAATATTAATAATAACTTACCTCTCGTTCCGCGTCACGTCTCTCGTCTATCACTATCACTCGTCCCGCCAATAACACCGGTACACTCCCGCTGACTCCCGCCAATATAACTATGTACCACAGGGCTCTGGCCGTTCTGCTACCTCATTATAGATACGTTACTGTTTTGGCCGCGCATGCGCGAAAAATAGTGCCCCGAATCGAAGCACTGCCTGGGAAGTGGGAAGGCTTCTTCTCAAGCTCGCACCAATACAATGTCACCAGTTCGGAGCCATATGAGATGGCGTCTTGCCACCCCCTACAATCGCCTAGTAGTGGGCGATTGTAGTTCACTACGTGAAACGTGTAATTTTAGAACAAACGCTGTCGACCCTTATTTCAGAATGTCTAAAGAATATTCAGCAAGTTTATGGACCCGAAACAACAAGCAAAATTCAAACCTAACAGCTGTTTGTAGTTACTGGAGTGTTTCACATCTCATGTGTGCCGTATGACATTTTTAGGCGAAATGACACTATTAGTTTCCCTAAACTGAATATTTTATTATTTTCCGGTGTATCTGAAATAATTTTTGATATCGTATATTATATTAGGTTCGAAGGAACGTTCTGTCGCATTTCAATGCTAATTAGTGATTGGGATACGGGAATTGACAGGTTACCTGAAAGATGACAACAAGTTGTTACAAATAATGGAAAAAACGGAATTTCAAAGAGGAAGAATCGTAGAATGCGACCATATTTTTAAAAATATTTTTCACATTTGAACCGATGGAAAAGTTTGCAGAACAAAGATATGTCTAATATATTTCCTAACAATTATTTTAAATCATTATTTAAGAAGAGTTGAACAAGTGGCAGCAACGTTTCCTATTCCCATCATATTGTAAAGGTAAGCTACCGATAGTTTACCTAAGGAGTTGTGGATCCCCTAAAAACCTTTTTTTGTACCACGCACAGCAGGGAGCCGTCAACTCGCTCGAGATATATGGTCTCACCGACTCGAAGAAAAGAATCGTCGCCGAAAAGTCGTTACCGCTCAGATATGAACGGTTTCACTAAAACATGGGTAAAAATATCGGTCCGTTTATCGTTATTGGTGAACTATGAATCGACCCTAATTAATCAGTTCTCCGGGAAACGAGGCTGGCGGGTCACGTTTTATGAAATTCCAGCGAATCGAGTATGACCGGGTATCCTCGGGTGGAGCGGTGCGGCGCGGCGCGGCGCGGCGCGGCGTGTCGCGTTGGGTTGTAAATAAGCGACGGACGGCCGAGTAATAAATCAGAGGAAATAAATTCATATCGGCGGCGCGGCGTGTCGCGTCGGGCGAGAGCTTTCGTCGCTAAATAATCCAGATCGTAATCGTTCGCAGTGGCACGCCGCGCATTTAAATTCGCAATTAGAATGTTTGTTATCAGCGGGACGGGACACGGGCCGGCATTTTTCAGTCGGCGGGCTGGTTTTAAGAGCGAATTGCAACGCTGGCGGAGGGATGGGGGGTGGCAGGGATGAAGAGAGGCGCGCGTACCCGTCCTCCTGTAAATCTCTTGGAAGCGCTTTCGAGGCCCGCTCGTTTTTCCCTTCCCACTTCCGCGTTCTCGTGCCATCCCCATTCCGCGCTTTTTTCCCCCACCCGGTTTTCGTCCGTTTGTTCGTTTTAAACTGCCGTAATGGCGCCGAGCCCACCCGCTTATATCCTCGTCGTGTCCGTAATCAAGCTTTTCAATGATACTAATACACTCGCGCTCCGACTATCCTCGTCTGCACCGGACCCGAAATGTATCGCTACATTCGGTACTATCCCCCACCTCCCCACCTCATCCCGGACATTTTTATATGTTAAAAAGTTGCGCGCTCAGGCAATCGAGATTATTCAATCTCTGCTTTATTGGGATACCGACCGTCGAATATTTAGAACACACGAAAACGTTAAAATACTGTACAGTGAATTTTCAACCTTTTCGATGATACTGATACACACCCACGTACCCCGAGCTACACAGGATCCAAAAAGTAGATACATTCAACACTTTCCATAATAATTTCCGTGTGGAAAAGCAGCGCATCAGGATTTGTTTAATGTATCATTTATTGGACTATGGATCATGGAACATTTGTAATACGCAAGAATATTAAAAAACTGTACTACAGAGTAAATTTTCATACTTTCCTATGATACCTACTTGCCTATGAAGAGCAGCACACACGTGCGATCGAAACATTTTTATCTCTCTACTATATGACTGCTATTAAAAAACTGTATGGTTCCCAAACATTTCAGTGAAACTAATACACTCAGTCGCTTCTCTGCTGCAATCCGACTGGCCTGGCCTACACCAGGATCGATACTTTCCATGATCATTCTGTATCAAAAAGTAGCAGGCCCGGGCAATCGAGATTTTTTAATTTCTCCTTTATTGAACTGTTCATATCACTGCACTTTCTATGCATAGTTTCTTCGTATCTATTTCCCGGAAATGCACGATTTCGAATGCAAATTTGCGTAATTACGTCGGACCGGTGCGGCGCGGCGCAGCGTGCATCAAAATACGCACACTGCAGAATAAAACGATCCGTTAATCACGGAGGAACATCAATCGATTCGCGGAATGTTCAAATGACCAGCAATAAGTGCGCCGTCAATTAAAAACCAGAATTCATTAATGCGAATGGCTCGGAAAAAGTAGCAAACGAAACGTTGCGTTACCGATACGTTTAATGAGCCGATAATCCTCTTGTATGCTTTGCATCGTCTAATTCTGCCGGTGCGAACATTTACGGTGAATATGTGTCTGTATATGTGTATATACATATGTATAATCTTTGAAAGAATTCATAATCGCACTCGTTCCGCTGGTTGCTACGGCAGCGGATCGATCGCGCTCGGATTATTGCGGACCGTTTCCATCCCCGGAGCTAACGAATCTACTATATAATTTCCAATACTCGACGGGGAACTCGGAAAAATGTTCCCGTAAAAGGCGTCAATTAAACAGCGTTTCTTCAAACGGAGCGAAGCCTTTTGAATCTCTTACTTGGTTTCCGTTCCGCGCCACGCCGCGCGCTGCGGGAATAAATCTATTCTCCCGGGAAGAAAGTGCCATTGAGAAATTTAATATTAATACACCGCGCCGTCCAGAATTACGCGACGCAGCTCCTTACTTAAAACTGTGCAACGCCGTTAGCCCTTTTGCGGTCCGAGGTCTTTTATTCCGCTTCCGCATTAGCATTCGTTAATCAATACTCTCACCCTCATTCGGACAATTGAACGTCAATTTAATACATTCTCACAACTACTTCAACCGAACTAGAGATCACGATTTTGGACGTGTATTGAGGATACACGTGTTCACGTGAACTAATACATACAGGGAGGTCCGTTTAAATAATGACACCTAAATATCTCTTCAGGTTATTGTGACGCAAAAAATATTTGTCACGTAACGTGCAGAGTGTCAGTAGACCAAATATCTGGCAAGAATATTTTCTTCCGAAGGTCATTTTTTTCGAAGTTATCAAGGTTATCGAAGTTTATTGATACATGACTACATTTTTTAATTGCAGGTAATTGTACCAGAGATTTTCCACACAATTTATTTTTTTTAGTCATAAAAATTGCAATTAAAAAAATTAAGTTCCGCAAGTTAAAAAAATACATATTTCGCTAATGTGTATTGAAAAAACAATCTTGGTGCACGTTTCACCGTTATCCGATCGAGCTCAAACTGTGCACAGATTTTTATTTAATTATCAGGAACAACGGGAAGTTGGCGACGTAAAAGAAATTTTGACAAGAGTAAATGGGAGCCACTGTTTACCCTCATATTACCCTTAAATGAGGGATTAGCGAATAAAATTTAGGGGGATTATCCTTCAACCTAAATGCTACTAGACCCTTTGTAAAGTCATTCGATTTAGGGTACGCGGCCAGTGGATCCGTTTTCGTCCTACATCAGACTTCGGGACACACGGACGAGCGTTTCGAGCGCCTCGAGAGGCATGTGTTGGTATCTCTTCGTCCGCTTTCGTCCGAAAATGTGCTCACAGTGGGCCCGTCGTCAGACGAATCGGTCACGGTCCGCGAGTAGTCGAACCTGTTCGAGCGCTTCGAGAAGGGTAACAATGGACAAACCCCATGGGGTCCCGACGTCTAAGGAAAATCAAATCATTTTGTTTTTCGTCCTACCGTAGGACGAAATTTCTATAGTGGAAATTATGATATTTTGTGATTTGTTACGTAAAATAGAATGTATACATGGAAATATTAATTAATGGCGAAGGGATAAACAAGACAACATTATTTTTAATTGTCGTTTATTTTAATTATTATCAAAAAACTGAAAGACATCATTCGGATAGTGTTTTCATTTCCTTAGTTTTAAAAACCTTAATATATATGGATTCGAAAAAATCGTTTACCTCACTCTTTCCAAAACCATTGTGACCTTATTCGTCAGAAAGTCACAAAAAGTCGCAAACTTTTGGATTATAATCAAATAAAAATCGGTGGCCTCGAAGGGTCTCAATAATACGTATACAAAAAAAATTAATAATTAGCTTTGTATTTTTTATAATTTAAATTAATGTACTCACCGCACTGAATAATATCTACACTATGAAACTTTCGAATATCAAGGAGTGCATATACACAAAAACAACAAAGAAATGAGAAAAAATTTTTTCCTTCGAATGTATGTCGCACATGTTTCCAATATCAGTGTTTCTACTTAGGTTCTATTATAATCTACGGTCGATACATTAATACTGTAATGTGTTTCAATACACATAGATTTTTTAAAATAACATTATCATAATAAACGAATTATTGCACGTCTTGGGGATTTTGCACCACTGTGCGACGTACGATAGACGTACGATAAAGTAATTTAGAAATTACTTTACAGTAATTACAGTAATTTAGAAATTACTTTACAGTGAACACGTGTTGTCCGAGAAAGTGCCGACTTCCAGCTCAATACCAATGACCTGTCATAAACCTCTCCACAGAGAACAGCCCCGGGAACGGCACATAAACAAATCAAGCCTATCATCGCTAGGACTGCCTATCCCCACCACAGCCGCGCCCGTAGTCCCAATGTTTTGACTTCGACGTAGCACGCTATATATGTAGTATGTGTGGCCGCTGTAGCCAATATTTCGTCGACAGCCGAAAATGCGTGTGAAACGAGGCCTGCCTCATCCGCTCTGATCCAATCGGCCGCGCATTCGTACCTAGAGACACGTCTCTGTAGTCCTGCCTGGAAACCTTCTTCTCAGACTCGCATCAATACAATGTTACTAGTTCGGACCCATACGAGATGGCGCCTTGCCACCCCCTACAATCGCGTAGTAGTGGGCGGTAACGGTTTAATATCTTAACCCACTGCTGTTCAGCTATCGCTCGTACGGAGCAGTGTATTGGTCTACTTGTTGGACATAAACAAATTGAAAATGTCTTTTCACTACGTGAAAGGTATCCCATCCCAATTTGGCCACCATGGAGGTGGAAGACAGGTAAAAGAGTCACTGCAAACGGTGTGCGGTTTGACGGGAAACCCCAAGATGAATAGCTGCAGCCCCCAACTGACCGTGGAGGTCTGCAAGGTGTATAACACATAATTGCGATTGAGGCATAGAAAGATGTCCTTTCTTCATGGCTCCGACAATAAAGTATTAAAGAACTAAATGCATTTAAGAGATGCTTTCTCTCAAAAATAGCAAAGAAGTCACGTCCGTAAAAAAAGACACATTTTTCAACTTTGAACAAATATTGTGATGTTATTATAAAAGATATTGAATTGTTCTTTGCAGCAGATGATTCCGTAAACTTTCCCGAATACAGTGATATCCAATATTAATACATTATGATTGTTTAAACATGTTTAAACAACGGTATAGGAAAGAGCGAGGCAAACGATTTTTTCGAATCCGTATTTATTAAGCTTAAGATTTTGTAAACTAAGAAAATGAAAACACTATCCGAATACCCAAAATTTCATCGAAATCGGTTGAAGCATAAAACAGATATAATAGTAGGAGGCATTGAAAAATGTAAAGATACGAATCTTTGAATTTTTCTGCTTACGATCGATCTAAATCGCAGTTTCTTATAGTTGTTTTAATTTTTAATTGTTTTCGAGTATCCATATTTCCATGAGCGTTAAGCTACACACACTTAATGCACATGAATTTTTTTCAAATTTGGATATGTTGCAGTCTTTAGTAAAATATGAACGTATTTCAAAGAATTCCTTGAAATCTTGAAAATTGTTGGTTTTACGGACGTGCAATATGAGGAGTCACAAGTTTTTCATTAAGTCATAACGCCCAAACAAACAAAACGATGAAAATTAGTTTTGGGTGCTCATAGTGAAACCATAAGAGTATTTAATAAAAATAATTTCAGTTGAGAAAATATTTGTTTTCATAGTTTATTTTGTAATTGTTTTAAACAGCTGCATTGCTATCTGTTTAGTAGGCGAATTGTCGCCGGGCTGAATCAGGTTTGAGTGGACCTGATCAACCCAAGGATAGCCGTTCTATCCTTGGAAAAGGACCGGAGTGAATGGGTGCCAAAAGATGAGCGATTCCTTCGGTTGAAGGGCAGAACTCCACTTTATTTGAACGCTCGCGTCGCGATCCGTCGACGTGAAAATGCACGCGCTAGCGATACCGATGACAATCAACGGCGAGATGATCGTTTTGACGGACCGTTGGTCGAGAGACGTGACAACGTGACGGCGATCGAGCTGATTCGAAATTTTGTGTTAGACTGGTGTCACGTCCAGTGGTTTAGCCAATAATAATAATTGATGATAAAATCAATTATAACATACATTTTCTTAATATCTTTTTATATACTTGCTTCAACAATGTTGTACGAGAAATAAAATATCAAATATTAAAATTAATGTCAAACTATCGTATATTATACCACACTGCGTGCGTTAGAATTAAGAAAACTCATTTTCAATTTAAATCTTCATTGAACAAATTAAGACCATAGCGAGATTTATTTTATTGTGTTAGTTCTGAAAATAAATCGTGAACGACTATTCGTTGAAGCCTGGTCATCACTGAAGAGTGTGAGGATTTCCGGATGAATTGATGAGCAATGGATTGAGCACGATTTAGAAGAAAACAATTACGAAGAAAACGATTAAAAAGAATTGGTGATGATGTAGTCACCTCATGACTAATAAGTCTAAGAAATGGTGCGTTCCCCTAATTTAGGAAGACGCACAGAGTAATATGATCCGGCCAAGAGAAAGATAAAAGATGCAACGCATACGATTAAGAAGAAAGAGACTAAGAAGAAAAGCGATTAAACGGAATTGGTAAAGACGCACTCACCTACGAGAACAATGGATTGATCAACCTATAAAAGGGACAGCTCATCATCAGGAGCGCATTCAGAATTCAAGATTCAATAGTAAACATTCAATAGTCAAAAGTCACAGAAAACAGCCATTCAGCATTCAAAATTCAATAGTCAAAAGTCGACAGTACACAGTAAACAACAACCAGTAAATTCAGTCTATAAAGAAAGTTTAGAAAGAGTTCGTTCAATCGTTCAGTGAAGTGAAAGTTTTGAAAAAGCGTGTTAACCCTCTGAAAATTGTTATTTATCAACAATTGTGAACATCATCATCTCCAAATCAACGTCAACATCAAATACAGACCAAGATATCCTGAAACATCAAATACATTGCGAGCGAAACAACTGCGTAACGGTAATTACTAACAAATTTATTATAAGATTTACATAACTCAATGTACCCTAAATTTGTTCAATAGAATATATTCTTGTTAATTTTTATTCAAATCACGATTTCAAATCATTTTTAAAAGAGTTTACCCAACTTCGATTTCTTCGTTCGAATTCCAAGATCAAAGTCGCTTAGTATTTAACAAGTCCTCGATTATCCGAACCGAAGCCGGTGAATGCAGGTAGGTTCAAAACTGCGTTTTATTGTCAATTTAAAATCTATCAATTTAATCTTTTAAATCTATAACATACGTCCACCTTAGGACGTAACACTGGCGATGAGAAAGACTAGATCGTACTTGTACAACTGTTAACCGCGAAAGAGAACAACCGTCAAGTCTAGCGTAATGAGAGTCAACAGAGCTGGATGTTAAGAGAGTGACGAAGGCACCACAGGTGCCTTAAATAACAAGGACCGGCGAATGTGGAGCTCCGTCATTGGAGCTCACGAATCGCATGATCCTCGTTTTCGTAAATATGAAGGATTCCAGCGGTGGAACTCGGCCAATTAGAGCGATCCGTGTTGCTAACCGGCGTCGAACAGCGGCGATCCGGCGATTCATCCGCGTGTTGACATACGCGGTAAAAACGGGTGACAATGCGAGCGCCGGTATAGCTCACCGAGACCGAATTCCACTGCTTGAATCGTGAACACTATCAAAGCACCAGAAAATTGAAAAAATAAAAATAATGATAATATAGCCCCAAGTGTCCTCTTTACAGACCCGTTTTTAAAAATACGGATACTTCAAAATTGACGACATGAAAATTATTTACACAGACGGGCCTACCCACACATTTGAAATGTCTGACCGAAGCCTCTGACGTCACCAGGTCTGTCGGTTGTAGGATACACTGGGCGCGTACCTTTACAAGGATCGATAGCACGATACTTTTACTCCTCTTTCGTCGTTTGTGCCGTCGCGTCAGAAGAATAAAAATCGAACTCCAATTTCCATGAATACCTACCTGCGAAAGCTTGGGTGGTGTCCATAAACTTTCCTTCCGGTTTATTCTCCAACTCGACTCCCCTCCCTCCCCCCAACCATTGAAAAAACATAAATGGAATGATAAAAACGCGGAGGAGATCGTTTGAACGCAGTTTCCCTCGTGAATACTTCTGACCGTAAAATTAATACCGGCTCTCGTGCGCGGATGATGGGATACGAATTCACAATATTTATGTTGGCAGAGACGTTCTCCGGACGGTCGCTCGCAGATTTTATATTCCGCGCGCGCATTCCTCGCGGGCCACGAGTTCCAAATCGAAGAGGGGAACACGGGAAAACAATTTTACTGTAATTAAGGATCAGAGTGTACCCCTTGCGAAACGTTTCGATCGTTATCGTGACGATTTTCTAGACGTCCTATCGCGAACTCCCGTGGAGAAGATTCACCCTGAGGAGTGGGCAGGAGAGGAGGGGGGGGGGTACCTAACAACTCGGGGAACACGCGAAAGAACGATAATTATTCCCCTCGAAAATAGCCGGGCGAGGGAATGTCGCGGAACGTGCCGTGCCTCCAGACTCGCGAGTAATACGAGTCAGTAACCAGTCAGCCGTTCCTTACAGGAGCGAAAACAGGAACGGAACGAGAAAGGAAGTCTGTTTGTTGGGTTAAATTAAACCCGGGAAAAACGAAATGTTTTCATTTGCCTAATGCGACCGTTCGCTTTAACGTTCTTTCTCCTTCGTTCCTTTTTTTCCGTTTTTTTTGTTTTTATTAAATTACGCAACCGTAGGTTCCACAATGAATCCAGTGGAAGTGGCTCGTTTGCAACCAGACACACCTTGACGCGTTCAACGCCGCGTCAGTCACCGTTGTCCGATATAAAGCTAGGCATTCATGCCTGCAATCCCAGACCAATATGGCGGCGCCCTTGCCTGTCAAAAACACTGCAAATTGCACAACTTTAAGCAAACATAGCTTCTGAACCATCTAGGTGCACGGTAGTGCACCAGCCAAGTTCTCGCACTACCTCCTTTTACAGAAACAACTCAGCCGTTTTTTGGAGGCTTATAACTCGGCACTGGAGGCAGATGCAGAGATGTAATTTCGTACACTTGTTAAATGCTATCATATCTCAATATTGACAAAACATTAATTTTCCTACATTAGTAGGCCCCGAGATATAGGACCTCAAATATCGCTTTTGTCACTGACTGACTGACTGACTGACTGACAGATCATCAAAACCTTTTGGGTACTTCCCGTTGCCCTACAACCTTGAAATTTGGTACATAGGTCCACCATAACAAACACTCAAAGGAATAATTATCAAAGTTTGAAATTTTACACCTTAAAGGGGTTGTAAGCGTAACGGAAGTGGTGGGGATGGTCAGCTGAGCTGGTCTAAAAAATGGCTGTATCTCGGGAACGGCGCGTCCTACCGCAAAAATAACGAAATTTTCGAAAGGTTTAACCCAAAGCATATAGGGTATGCCCAACCATATGAGGTATGTGATCTTTTGACTTTAAAAAGAAAGAAAAAATGACTAAAATGTTTAGGATTTAATGAATCAGGGATAAGATTAATACCTACTTGATAATTGATGAAATTTCAACAAAAATTGATGAAATCCCAACAAAAACATCCTGTAAACAGGAGCCAAGTTCTCTATGGCCGTAAAAAGTTGTGAGATCAAACAAAATACGGCCAAGTTCGTTAGTTTAGAAATACCTCTTGCAATACTGAAAAAAGCGTTTGTAAAAATTAGTTTAAAATAACGCTATTTAATTTTTAATGAATTACATGGAGTGCTAAATTATTTAAAACTTGGCCGTTACTTTTTAAACCAATGGCCATAACAGGTGTTAGGTAGCAGCCAAGTTTGAATAATTTAGCGCTCCATGCAATTCATTAAAAATTAATTAGCGTTCTTTTAAACTACTTTTTACAAACGCTTTTTTCAGTATTGCAAGAGGTATTTCTAAACTAACGAACTTGGCCGTATTTTGTTTGATCTCACAACTTTTTACGGCCATAGAGAACTTGGCTCCTGTTTACAGGATGTTTTTGTTGGGATTGATCCTACAGGACCGAAACTTCGATCTGCAGTCGCCCCGGGTACAAATCTACTGGATTACATACAGGCTGGATTAGACAGGCACAAATTTTGTGTCCGGTACAGTAAAGAGCAGCCCTATTTTAGTCAAAATTTAACGCTCTTGGATATTTTGGCATAAAAAATATAGAATTCCACTTAAAAAAACGAAGTTGATCTTCAAATCTCCGAAACGCAAATCTTCACTTACAAAAACAGTATATGAATTACACGATGTATCCCTTCAACCGTACAACTTTTCTAGGAAACGTTTTTTCATACAATGCATACTTAGGAAGTTATTGAGGGTGAACAAGTTGCGTGGACCACCCTGTATATTGTCCGAGTACAAGACGGAAAAGTCCAAATTTTTCATGCCGTTCGTGCTGGTCTAACATTTTTACAGAAAATACAATATCTGATCTGCGAAATTTTGTCTTTGTTACGAGCCAGGGCCGCGAGCAGCACGAGTGGCCGGCGAAGTGTTGTTACACTAGGAATATGGTATCAATTTGTTAGTTAAAGGTACGCGGACGAACCCAATGCGGAATTGGGGAGCCGCTAGGATTATAGACAGCGAGGACGAACCTGACGCGAAGTCAGGGAGCCTCTAGAAATGGAGTCAAACGCAGACGAACCCGATGCGAAACCGGGGAGCTGCTAGGAAGTTGTAGAACGATGCGGACGAACCCAATGCGAAATTGGGGAGCCGTTAGGATTATAGACAGCGAGGACGAACCTGACGGGAAGTCAGGGAGCTGTTAGGATAGTTAGTAAGCCACGTAACTAGTATAATTTAATGATACAATCCGAGCGGTAAGATTGTATCGTGTGGGGACGTTCAATTACTCGATTAGGATATTGGACAATAATTATGGGTTTAATGAATTTGCGTTAATTAACAAAGAACACAAATATATTCTGATTATAAGAATTCGTGTTACAATTGTGTAATTGTCGCGAATGAATTGAATTTGGAATAGAAAGAATTGAAAGAAGATGTGTATTACCTAAACTAATTGTAAGATGCACGGTGTTGACGCACTGGCAATGCGGGGGTCTCGGAGCAACCTTATCACTGCCTAATAGATTTTACACCGAACTCGCGGAATCTATATGGTTAACTTTTGATTCGAAGGGGAACTTTAGCCCGATCTCACTGGTAGTTGACTTCCGAGATGCAGCACGACGCGACACGATTCGTGATTACAATAGTACTAGCCCACGAGAGTAGAAATGCAAGGGCTTATATACCCCTACAATGACGGATGGTACTTGTCAGTAGCCTTTGAGTGAACATTCGTATTTTATCAACGACCAGTTGGTCGTGCGTGTATTTGGGCCCTAAACTAAACTAAACAGCTATGTAGATTTATCTAGGGTGGCTCTGTTCGTTTATCTAGGACGGTTCCTGCCAGAGATGATATTGAACACCTGTTCGTCATCCGTAACATCTTTTACAAGATTCATATCTCGCAGCCGCATACGTTCTCGAGCGAAATCTCTGCTAAGCAGGGACCAAAAATAACAGTTATTCTAAAATTTTCTACGATAAAAGAGATTTAAGATAATGTACACAAAATATAAAGAAAAAAATTCAAAGAACAAAATGGTTAAAAAATATCGATTTTTATACTTTTTCGTTACAAATAGCAGTTACTAGTGTCCGAAAGATTGGATTCTCCTCGATAACTGTTACTGATGAAGAAAAACTGTTTCGATTGCCGATGAACGATCGAAATAAATTTCTCCCTAAACGTCTCCCATCGAAAGAAATTTCTCTCATTGATAACTGTTATAAGCGATCGAAATGAATTTTTCTCAACGTTAACATTTACCAACACACACACACACACAAGAGAAACAATTTTCAGTTACTTATAATCCTTATTTGAAACCAATACGATTTTAGTCGATGAAATACTTGTTATTCTATGACTTTTTTCTTTTTGGTTATAACAATTATGGCCCCTGCTGCTAAGTAATGCCTCACCCATTAACAATTGAATATGAAATTACGTAATCGATTGAATGTAACGAGGCGGACGGCAACGAGAGGACACTGCAACCGATCCTCGTCGGGCGGCGTTGAATTTATACCGCGTCGAAACTGTAATTCACATTTTCTAAAGCATCGTTAAAATCGGTAACGGTACAACAGGTTCACAGTGGCGTGCGCACACAATACATATGAAGCGAGTTCCTGACACCCGCGCCGCGGCTCGGCCCGGCGCGGCGCGGCGCGGCGCGGCGCCGTAAAATTTCGAGATTTTTGCCGGGCGATGATTTAAATTGTTTGCTTGGCCAAAACACGAGTCGCCGTGAAATATTCTCGAAAATATTTTATAACCCTCCGCGCGCTTTGTCGCCGGTGAAATATACGCAAAAGAATTCGATAATCTTCGCGTACTGTCAGACCGGCAACGAATGGGCCGTGACGGAAGCAAAAATAAACTATGTTAAACGATGGATTCGCGAGAGGAACGGTTACAGGTGTGTCCACATGATTTTTTACTATGCACGACGCATGTATGCAGCTCGCTCGGAAAATTCAGCCGGCCGCAGAACTTTCGAACGCGTGCTCCCGCTGAAAAACTTGTTCGATAGGTTTTCTATTCTTTCGTTATGTTATATGTATTTCGAGCATCGAGATAAAAACGAGCGTATTTCCCGTTTTTATTGCACGGGATTAAACGTGAATCCTTTTTCTATCCGATAACGATGATTTCATTCCATTCTGTACTGGTATTGTGCGAGCTTTACAATACCGATTTTCGTTCGCAGACGGACGAACAACGATCGCCGATGTTATTTCGACTATCATCGGCACACGAGTTTTATCAATGCGCTCGAGTTTAGCATGGAATCAATGGAACCGCGGGAAAACCAGTCGCGCAAAAATCGCATAGAGGGTTTATTTTCCCGTGTATTTCTTCATATGGGCACAGTGTACCGCCCAGAGGATGAAAATTCAATCGAACTGAACCATAGAACGAATTCTGTTCCATCCGTGATTGTGTCAAAATTAACGTTCCAATCTTTTTCACATCGAGGTGTCGCTCGTTGTCAATTGAAACGCGACGAACCCGGATCAAATTATTTTTCAAGCTACCTGTAAGTTTAAATTAATCAAAATCGCGCAGATCACGTTTCATCAGATTTTGTTCAACTCGAGACCCATTAAAGGATATAAGCTTTTTTCATAAACAGTAATCCCGAATTTGGTCGGATATGGTATTAACATATTGATTATACACTGGGACCCTAACTGTTATAACCAAAAAGAAAAAAGTCATGAAATAACAAGAAGTTCCATCGACTAAAATCGTATTGGTTACAAATAAGGATTATAAGTAACCGAAAATTTTTTGTCTTGTTGGTAAATGTTATCGTTCAGAGAAATTCATTTCGATCAACTTATAACAGTTATCAATGAGAGAAATTTATTTCGATCGCTCATAACAGTTATTAAAATACCATTGCGGTCGTACTAAGACGTTACACAAGTAAGTAAACGCTAACGTCTTAGTACGACAGTAATGGCGTTTTGGAGTTGTTATTTAAATTGAAATACAGTGACTCCCACAAATATTTGGACACTCTCAAAAAGGCGATAGCTTTTTTAATATTGTACTATACGATTTGAACTTTTTTGGGAGGCTAGAGCAATTAGTTTACTACATGATGTGAAAAAAATTTTTTTTAAATTGCAATTGATCGGAATTGTAGAAAAAATACTAAAAGATGCATTTTACAACTTTTTTATGTGGGCATATATTGAAAATTTTTAAAAATACGTTTTGGAGATCTTTGTGAATTAAACATATTCTGAAAATTTCGTTAAAATCGGTCGACGTTGCAATGAGCTACAAACATTTAAAGATGGTAAACATTGCAGATTTTCACGATTTTCAGCCTATAACTGCCGATTTTTACATCTTCCAATGCCTGTCGTTTCTTTCGGCATCAACCGATTTCGATGAAACTTTCACAGTGCATATAATTAACGCATATCTACAAAACGTATTTTTTAAATTTTCAATATAGGCCCACATTAAAAAGTTGTAAAACGCAACTTTTAGTACTTTGTATATAATTCCGACCAATTGCAATTTTCAAAAAAATTTCTTTTCACATCCTGTAGTAAACTAATTGCTCTAGCTCCCCAAAAAAGTTCAAATCATATAGTCCAATCTTAAAAAAGTTATCGGCTTTTCAAGAGTGTCTGAATATTTGTGGGAGTCACTGTATCTCCTGAACTACTAACTTTTCGACATACATAGGTTAGTACTTTTTTATAACGCATGTCCAGCTGCATCAGTTGATGTATTAAAAAATACCTCATTCCACTTAAAAATAATTATTTAAATAAAAATCAATTTGTAAAAAATACCACGTTTTTAAAACGGACTAAAAAGTATAAAATAATTTTTCCTAGCCCCATACAGGTTCCTAACCCCATACAGATTGTGAATTTTTAATAGCTATGAAAATACTTGTAAGATTTAAAACGAAAAACGTGGGGCGCAAGATAATATTGTAGTAAGGAGTATAAAGAGTAGCTGCCGTTGTGAAAACTCACACAACAGTTCATATCATTTGTAGTGCAATAAAATTGTTAGCAACTTAGGTGAACTATTCATGCATCAATTATCAATTAAGGCAAGCGACCCACGTTTTTCGTTTTAAAGCTTTACAGAATATAAGATACTTTTATATTCTTACCTTCGAATAACGAATACAAATATTGTAGCTCATATTCGAATCCGTATTTAAATAGTTTTGTATTTAAATACTGCCCAACCCTGCCAGTCAGACGTCGGACGTACGTGCCGCGTGGACAAAAGGTTGTATCGCATTTGAGCGTCCAGTAAGGGGAATGGGTCGCGGGACGATAATTTCACGCTAGCCAGACTCCGGGACGTATCACCTATATCACATATGCGCCCCACCATCAAAAGGCTTCCTCTCCTTTTTCTTGCACGCATATTTCAATCGATTTTAAACATTTTTCTGAGATTATAATTGAGACATGTAGTAAATTTCAGGCGGTATTGCGACCGCGTCGTATCGAAACGCCGTGGTAAAATGTCAAAGATAAAGGTTCGACGGAGAATCTCCTTGTAACTGTTCTTTCGCTTGGTAAACAAACATTATTATAGTATAATAATACGTAGTAACTATGTATACACCGCACGGAGCTTGAACGCGCACTGAGCTCATGCGGCGCGAAGTCGGTCCGTGGAGTGGGGATGAGTCGGAGTGGGAACGCGTAATGGAATGGGGAACGCTCTGTCGCGCGAATTGGCTATCGCTGAATCGATGACGTACTACCTTTACCGAGCGTATTTACTGAGGCTCGGGTTCGAATCCCGGTCTACTTACTACGATTTCCTAATTACTATCTCGTAAACGCACAGTTTTTAAAAAATTTTTTTGGAATATTGCATTGTCATCCAGTTCTGAGCTATCTTTAAAATTTCAAGTCTCCAGCTCATCGGGAAGTTAGTTTAAAATCAATTGCAAGATTTGTAACGAACAGACAGACAAACAAGAAAGCGAGCTAATAAAAACGTGGTAATAAAATTAAGGTGACCTGCATATTTCTAAAAAAAATTACATAAAAACAAAAATTTTTTTGGTATCGTGTGAGCCCCATTTTGCCATTCAACTTTGTCCTTTAGACATTGGACGTATCTTTAAAAACAACAAAGATATTCAAGATGGTCAAGTTAGGTGAAATACCCTGTACAGGGTGTCCCAAAATTCCTTCAACAGCCGCAAATGGGAGGTTCCTGGTGTCTTCTGAAGCAACATTTTCCTTTGCAAAAATGTTATCTGCGGCTTTGTTTAGGAGTTATTAACGAAAAACACTGACCAATCAGAGCGCTGATGGTTATTGGTCGACTGTGCCAACTCGCGTCTAGGTCGCGCTCTGATTGGTCAGTGTTTTTCGTTAATAACTCCTAAACAAAGCCGCGGATAACATTTTTGCAAAGGAAAATGTTGCTTCAAATGATCTCAGGAACCTACCATTTCCGGCTATTGAAGGAATTTTGGGACACCCTGTATATTAACTTAGATCTAAACTTAAACTAAATAGAGAGAGGGAGAAAAGATATATACAAAAGTCAATTATTTACATTATTTAATCTGTCTCATTACATCCTCCGTCCTTCCTTCCTGTAAACGCTTACGTAATGGGGTTTTCTTAGCTTTGCCATCTCCTGATGGAGATCAGTACTAGTTTCAGCTTAATAAAATATTTAAAAGAAGAAAGATTTCTCTGCGAGAAATTTTGCAAGTTTTGCTGGATTAAATATTCGCATGGATCTTTTCTGTGCACGCTATTCTAAGAAGAAAGTTCATAGGATATCTTTATAACGAGAAATGGCAATAAAGCAAGTTACACGAATAATATAATAAAATAGGTATACCCTCTTAAAGCTTCTGTAAATGTTTAACGATGTTATGCAAGCGTGTTGTGTAATATTATTGACGTTCCCTCGAGTTAATTCAATAAATAGCCCCGGTACGACCGATAATATTCTGCAATCGTATCGTGCAAATCGGAAATCAAATACGGTGTTATATAATTTAATGCAAAATGTTGAGACTCACGGAAACAGACTGCGTGTTAATTAAACGAGACAGAACGAATGACGCGAAAGAAAAAAGAGACAGAAAGGAAAGGAAAATTGTGCTAACAAAGATGCATTGTGTGTGATAATCTCGGTAGTGATATTAGAATTTAACGAATGAGCAACAATATGTCAGATGTACAAACATTCTGTACACCTTTTAGACCTAGGCGTCCTAAACAATTAACGATATTGTGCAATATCTGGGGATGTACCCGTTTCGGGTACCCGAGCCTCGGGTCGAGTCGGGCAATATTCGGGTCGTGCTCCCGAAAGTTTACAAAGTTCGGGTACCCGCGATTTCGGGATCCCGACCCGAACCCGAACAAATTTCCCGACCCGACCCGAACCCGTTTCGGGTACTCGCACACCCCTAGCAATATCCAATCTTTTAGAATTTGAACGAGCGTCTAGCCCAGGGCTCGGAATTATTTACTCGCGACGGCCAAGTTTCGAAGGCTACGCCCCCACGACCCGGCCGCGCATCTTGCTTCCCGTGGCGGTCCTAGTTCTCGACCCATTGCGAAAAAAATATATGAAACGCAGGAGACAAGTTCGAGTATTTTCGTTTTTTTCATATCAATATCTTAATTAGCAACCAAGAAAAAAACTGATAAGTTTAGGGTGTTTACCCTCTTATTACGCTCAAATGACGGGTTAGCTTCTTCATATTTTAGGGGATTATCTTTCAACCTAAAAGCATTGTTTTGCAGACGATATAAATAAAAATTGTCGGGGGGGAGGAGGCCGCTGGACCATGCTTATCCTGCTAGACCTGATATGTTTAGTACTGTCAGAGAGGTTAACTTTTTCCCCTCAAGTCGTGCTCCCCCCTTCATCTGTTTACTCTGCGTCTTTGCACGTCGAGGGGTTAGGAAGAAACTGGATGATCCTGAGTATCGAGGAAGGAATCGGGCCCTGTACCGTCCGATGGCCGAGAGCCTGTAAAATTCGCAAATTGGATGCATGTTCGAGGAGAAGATCAATCGTCCCCTTGCATCGTTTCAGCGAGTATGTCCGGCGCATTAACGATCCGCCGTATTTTCGGTGCCCACCTCCAGGGACATGTTGGCCGAAGAACGAGAATCATGTTTACTCTGTTGGATTTCGGATCCTCTATATACGACTCCTGGACCGGTGTCTAGTGGGAAATATTTTCTCGGTGAAAGATGCTTGCAAGCCACTATTGGTTTTGCGGTTTCACGATGGCATCCTGGTTTTCTTTATCCCGGTACGTGGCTCGTTTATACCTGCGATTCCACGGGTGTACAGGTCGCTTCAAACGAATAGGTCGTCGGATAATTTTAACGGGATCTCTTCGCTACAGGTACCGTTATGTCAATACACATTTAGTTACCGTGTAATCAGTTCGGTGCTCTTCCCGAAGAAATTAAATTTTCACTTTACGAGAACATGAAATACATGTTGATGTGTTTGACATCGTGACTGTGAATGGTACGACGCGCATTACCCGTACCGAAATGTTAGCTTGCTCGTCATTATCATTCTCCGGTGTCTCTGTTCATTGTTTCAATGTTTCGTTAAATACAAAGTACTCGAGCGCAGAAATTATGTCAGGGGATTAGGCTGCTATACTTTTCCACAATTATACAGCAGAAATTTCTGCGCAAATAATTATTGTCCCGAACAAAAAAAAGATAATGACGAAAATCGAGGTGGCAATATCTGATGAACCACGCTGTAGAAACCATTCGGTAACAGACTAGACCTAAGTGAAGTGTTATTAAAATTCGTTTAGCTTTCCAAAACTGGGTTCGTCGACAGGATTATGCTGATCCCCGAGAGGAGTCGGAAGTTCTTAATTTATCAACGAGATTTTTCTATTAGTAGGGGAAAAGGGAAAACGGGTAAAAGAGAAATGATGGAAGAAAGAAGTGCAGGGATAACTGCGCGTGAAGAATGAAAAGCCGAGGGAAATTTTCAAGTGGGTCGCAACGAGGGTCGACGACAAGTTGGGGGAAGTTAGAGCACCGGAGGAGCAGGGTAATTAATATCAGTTAAGCAGGAACTTAGAAGACGCAATAAGTTAATAAGCAGGGCCACGAAGTTCAGCACGCCGATCCACGCTCGTCCGGTTCCTGCGGGGCCGATCTGACACATTTCCCACGATCGCTATCCGAAGCTGAAGGCTAATTAACCGCGACCGAAAGATTCCCAAGCTGTCACGTGAGTGTACACTCAAAAGTCACGATTTAGCATGGTGATGAAAATAACAGGACCATAACCAACGCTCCCGATGCGCCGCGGCGGTTTTGACAGTTAGGGTTTTAGAACAAGGGCCAACCATGCCTTGTTCCAAGATTACTTCATCTACCAGATGACGGATGTGGGCAAAGTGCTGTAGTCTGTTGAAAAGTCGCAGTATCGAGATACTGGTGTTCGAGAACCACCCGTTCATTGCATTTCTACTCTCTTTGGTTAGCACTTGTGTAGTCACGAGCAGAGTCACGTCGCACAGTGGGGCATTTGGCCCGAAAAAGTGGAATAAACTATTGTAGCGTTTTTTATAGGCTCAAGGTTATAATATTATATATCGTTGGATTCGTCTTCGGATCAGCTACAACATTATGAAATTCAAAATACATTTCAGCTTTTAAAAAATCAAATTCACCTCAAGTTTTTGTAAAAAACCATTTTTTTACAACTTTCATATATTGAAATTTGTAGACGTTCGAATACTGTTCCTCTTTTGTTGGAAACATTTTTTCCTCAGATTATCGAGAGCCCATGAAAAAGCGTGCCGATAGTGAAATATTTGCACTGTCATAACTTGACAAATATTTAAGAAAAAAATATTTTATTATAATGTTTTGGAAAGCTTTCAAAACAAGCTACAAGAATATGCAATAAAAAATAGGGGTTTCTATTTAAGAAATTGAAGATGACCTTCACGTGATTTTCAAACGACTATCCAAGGCCAAATCAATGACACCATTTTATGTCCCCCGTGAAACCATACAAATTTTGTCTGAAACATTTTTCTCCAAAATGCTTCATTTTCGAGATATACGTCTGTTTCACCTTACATGACTCACCCGGTATATTATAAGAACATTTAAAAATTATTACCCATTAATTTTCATCCGAAAATACATCAGAAATTTCTTCCTCAGATAATGTTTCTTCTTCGTTTGAGGCCAAGCGTAGCCGAACGTACAGGCGTACGCAAAACGCTGTTAAACGCTTAATACTAAATAGGCTATAAAATTTGAATTCGGACATATTCGGATTTAAACTTTGTTGGCTTATAATCACGAATCTTTAAAAAGAGCACTTAATATCGCTTTATACTACAGTAAAAGCTCCTTCGTTGTCCAAAGGCCGGGGGTTTGAGCGGACAACGACCGTGCCCGGACACTATTTTTGATTTACGTCTAATTAGTGAAACGGCTAGTTAAATGACAAAGAAAAACATTCGCAGTCAAAAGCGGTCAACTGTCTGGCTTTAAAAAACTCCTTATTTCCTTGCCATATTCCTTTCCTATTGTTCTCCGTTCTGCGCGGGTCTATACAGTCATGGGACACATCTGGCGACCAGATCCACGCAGGCCTAATCCTCTCGTTGACAGGCAGTGGAGTGGGTAGGCACTGGACAACGATCGTGCCCACGATTCAGGACAACGAAGGAGCGATTACTGTATAACAAAATTGTCAATAAAGTTTTGTAATTTTTAAAAAGCTTACAGAATGATTGGTAATATTCAAATATTAATAACTATACTAATTTAGATGATAACAAAATAAAATCGATGCGAAAGTGCTCTGTATACCTACCTGAACAACTTTTGTAATACAAGAATTTACAGAATTTTCCTTCAAACACTTGAAAATCGCCAATGAACAGACGCTGTCTTAGAGACTGTTTAAGAACGCCAAGCGCGCCTTAAAATCTCTCGACTTTCGATGAAGTTTACTACATCTCGGGTGTACAAATAGAAAAAATAATATTGCAGCCTTATTCTTCAGACATTTAACTACAATGAACAACAAAAATTTTATGCCATACGCAAAAATTTAGAAATCTAATTTTTTCCACTTATTCGGGCCAAATACCCCACTGTGCGTCGTGTCACATTTGTGGAGTCAACTTCTAGTGAGATCAGGCTAAAGTTCCCCTTCGTATCAAGATTAACCTTATAGATTCCGCGAGTCCGATATAAACCTATTTGGCATTCATAAAGTTACTCTGGGACCCCGCATTGCCAGTGCGTCAACATTATGCATCCTAATAGGTAATAGTATTTTCATCTACTTATACTCTCAATTCCATTTAATTCAGTCGCGACATCACCACTTGCAAACACACCGTTATATTGTAACTAGAATATATTTTTGTCATTTGGTAAATTATACTAGTTACGAGACCCACTAGCAATCCTAGCGACTCCCTGATTCCGTATCAGGTTCGTCGGTGCTTTCATCCAACCTCCTAGTGACTCCCCAATTTCGCAATGGGTTCGTTCACGAAGTTTTACCCTTCTACCAGCTCCCTGATTTTGCATCAGGTCTGCGCTTGATTCCATTCCTAGAGGCTCCCTGACTACGCGTCAGGTTCGTCCTCGCTGTCTATAATCCTAGCGGTTCCCTAATTTCGCATCAGCCTCGTACTTTAAGTATTAAATTGCAATCATATTCCTAGGGCAAACATGCACAAACGAACGATTTGGGCGTAGACACACGTTCTCTAGTCTCGCGGGTGAGACTCAAACACTTACAAGTCACGCTTAGCGGGTTCCCCTTCCATACGTCCGAGCTAGGTCCCGGCTCGTGAGCCGCACGAGAGCCGCTCTCAGAGCTACGAGTTGTGCACCTCTGTACTAGTGTAACAACCCTTCGCCGGCCACTCATGCTGCTCGCGGCCCTGGCTCGCAACACCACCAGAAGTATATGGCATTTATAGTGGCTTAAGTAGTGGGGGAACAGACTGATTGATGGTGGCGACCGTGTGGCTCGCAACAAAGAAGAACTTGTATAGGCCTGCTGTAGGTCAAATTGAAAGTCAAACAGGGACTTTGAAGTCTTCGGCAATCGCAAGAATAATTGAAATCCAAGGGATTTGTGGCTAAAATAGCAATGTCCTCGTCTTGACGGCGCCGAAACCTGTAACAAGAATGTACACCTTAGAGGCACCTGACAAAGTTCCTTCCATCAGAGGACCGTCGACCCCGAAACTTTTCAAGGAAGCGGATTACCGCGCTAATAGCTTCGAAAGTCCTAATACAGTATTCCTAACGTCGTACAATTCCTCCCTCGTGCCTTTGGAATAATACACGAAGAAGATACATCGAGATTCTTGTCGCAACTCGACTTTCTAGTCTTCTTCACTGACGCGGACTACTCGAAACTACATCTTCAACACCTAGAGGACGAGTGTCTACGTATGTGCACCTAATTCCTCAGGTGCAATCAAATAATTTGGGTATATTTATGATCTACTATAGTTCTTCGAGGGAACCCTTTTTAAAATTTGCCACTATTACTAAAAATATTAACTTTACCAACCTATCGACAACAGTTGAAAAATTCTATGATTGTTATCAGGTGTACCACGTAATTGCGGTATTATTAACGAATGTGGTACACATATAAATCAGTGAACTAATTATGGGGGCAAAAGTCAATCTGGGCCTTGACACAGGGCAACGTACACTAGGATTGCAAGGGTCCGGGATTTCATTTCCTATTTCTCGATAATGCAAAGACGGGATTTTCTAATAGTCAAAACCGCTAGATGAAAGATCAATCTAGTCCGCTGTTTGCCTCAAAAGTCCTTCTTTTACGTTTCCGAGCAATGATTTTGCAATATTTAGCTACATGTTGCCCGTCAGAGGACGCTGCAGTCGCGCCGGCGCACAGTGGGACCTTTCGTCGAATTCGGAGACAAAATCAAAGAACTTCCGATAGAAATGAGATAGAGAGCTGAAATTTTTTTTATTTACAGCTGAAACTTGACAGAATATGGGAAAAATAGGGAGATTATGGTACGAACGTTTTTTAACCTTGAAAAAATTCGTCAAACTTGCACAATTTCAAGAAAATTGCGGTTTTTTCAATACCACGTACGGGAAAAATTTTTTTTTAACATGCTACACATCATTTTCTGTAGATTTTTTCACGCTGATTTCAAATCTGGTCTCAAAATTTGTCTACGATTTTTTCTTTTTTCAAAAAATCGATTTTGTGACAAATAACTAATAAAATATTTCTTCGTTGAAATGATTTGATAACTCACTAGTTTGAAGAAATATTGTATTCTCACATATAAAACACATTAAAAATAGTCATAATGAAGTATTTGGACGTTTACTTAACGTATATCACTTGACGAACGATCACTTGACGTATCGCTACGATTGTCGCTGGCGTGATATACGTTAAGTCAACGTCCAAATACTTCATTATGATTATTTTTAATGTGTTTTATATATGAGAATACAATATTCCTTCAAACTAGTGGGTTACCAAATCATTTCAACGAAAAAATGATTACATTAGTTTTGTTCACAAAAATCGGAAATCACCAGAAATTAGAAATTTCGTTGAAGAGAATACGTAAGTTAAAAAGATTAAATACTTACCTTACTCCCTCTGTAAATGAAATTATAATTATGGACAATAAATATCTAATTTATAATACATTACACACAGCGGCACAGAGTCTGTAGAAAGTGCCAGTAGCAATGACAGCGCTACGTCAAGTGATGACGAGAAGTGAAGTGCGTGATGCTTCGTAAGTAACTCAAATCGTTTAAATACTTCATCATCCATATATGAGAATACGATACACGTTCAAACTAGTGAGTTATCAAATCATTTCAACGAAGAAATGATTTCATTAGTTATTTGTCACAAAATCGATTTTTTGAAAAAAGAAAAAATCGTAGACAAATTTTGAGACCAGATTTGAAATCAGCGTGAAAAAATCTACAGAAAATGATGTGTAGCATGTTAAAAAAAAATTTTTCCCGTACGTGGTATTGAAAAAACCGCAATTTTCTTGAAATTGTGCAAGTTTGACGAATTTTTTCAAGGTTAAAAAACGTTCGTACCATAATCTCTCTATTTTTCCCATATTCTGTCAAGTTTCAGCTGTAAACTAGAGGGATATTGTGCTCGCTCGCGAATAGGGTTGTTGTTGCTCACTCGCTTCGCGAGTTCGCGGTTCGCGGGTACGACTGCTCTTGCGAGAGGGTTATTGGTACTCATGGCTAGTAGGGTCTACAGCTATTAATGTTTCATATTTGGTGTGTGACTCTTGGAGAGTCACACAAAGAACTTCCCGATTCGTTAGTTGCAGGATATTATTTATTATCATTATTTAGTGTACATTTTAAGAAGATTATACGTTTTCAGGGAAGTTCAATAGTTTTCTACTTATCAAAATGTTTGCTATATGACGTCGCATTAAACCAACATCGTATGCTCGTTGCTCGCTTGGTTCCCTGTAATAGCATAGTAATGTTGCAAAATAAATCGCAAATGCTCCACAATCAAACGCATTGTTTTGATATTGTACTCTGTGAAATATATATTTTTTCTTATATTTATACAGGGCATTCAGATAATCTATTACATCATGGTTCAAATGATTAGCATTAAAACTATCATAAATGTGTACATTTCCGTTATCATCAGATCTTGTGCAAATCCAATGTCCTACTACCTTTTTTCCAATTTCACCAGTGTATATTATCTGAATATTCGTCTCATGTTCTGGGATCTCTTGTAAATTACTCAAAAAAGCTCGAACGTAATCAGTATCTTGAGCAAAGTTGTATATTCCACGCTCGTTTAGATTTCTGTTCATAATTTCGTGAAATAAATTAATATGTGTATCTCGTAAATAGCAATCAGTTTTTGACTTCTTTACATTCGGCTGTTTCTAAAGCATAGTTTAATACATCAATCGATGCAGCTGGACAGTCGTTATAAAAAAGTACAAACCTATGTACGTCGAAAAGTTAGTAGTTCAGGAGATATTTCAATTTACATAATGCTAAAACCCCATTACTATCGTACTAAGACGTTACAATATTAAGTAAACGTTAATGTCTGTCAACGGTGCGTTCTACCGATGAAACGACGTACGTAGTTTGTTGAATAAAAATTTGCAGGTAACAATTCGTTTTGAATAGATTGTATTATCAATGGTTGTAATATAAATTAGTTTACACACTCATTAATATTCTTTGAAAAGGTATTGTCGGCAGTAGCGATGATTAACCCACTCTTGCATTGGAATAACTTTCGATTATTCCACGGGGTAAAATTAGCATCAGTTAAAAAAAAAATTTTTTTTTAATTTAAAAAAAAAATTAAGAAAAAAATTTTTTTGTAATTGCGTTTGTTTATTCGATGGAAAATGTCCATCCTCTCGTATAAATTGCATTGTTGAATGAACTTCTTTCGAAAAAAGCTAAAAAAACTAAAAAAACTAAAAAACTACTTGACCAAAATGGACCAAAATCTAATCAGCTCTAAGTTACAGCGGGGCACATCGATTGCATCATTCATCATTCTGATCGCGTTGTTACTTTTTCAGAAAACGTTAACGAAAAATTTGATAACATACAAACGGCCATACGCACACACACACACACACACACACACACACACATACGAACATTTTGCTGAAAATAGTCTAAAATGACTGGAATGACCATGAAACGTGAAGATCTGCTAAAAAATCGATTTTCGATTTTCGGGGTAATTACAGTAACTTCCCTATAAAATCGGGAAGTTAATTAAAAAAATTTCAGCTCTCTATCTCATTTCTATCGGAAGTTCTTTGATTTTGTCTCCGAATTCGACGAAAGGTCCCACTGTGCGGCGTACTAGCCTCTCCGACGGGCATCATGCAGCTGAATATTTTTTTCGTTTTTTTTCGGTTTTTCGCCGATAAATCCCAGACGTTTTACGAACGCGGTATAATGAAGTTGGTGGAAAGATGGCCAATATATAATTGATAAAAATTTATCTTGTGTATCAAAAAATTGTGTTTTATTCCACTCTAAAAACCCGAACGAACTTATTTGCCAACCCAATAGATCGAGCAATTTAATAAAAAATCGCGTTTTCCATCGATTCAACCAAAGGCGACGCGACGGCTAGAGCGGCAGTGACGTGAGGCATGAGTGGATGAGAGGCGAAGTTGAAGGTGTTCATTGTTCTTACGTAGGCGTTCACGGGAAAAAAATCGGTGGGCTAAATCGTGAAGGATATTTATAGCGAGGTTGGCACCGAAGGGAATAAAAACGTTGGCGTTCTAACGCGAAGCACCGTAATTATCCTTGCCTAAATCGGACCGATGCGATGGTTTAAAGCCACGCGTCCCCTGTCGCGCCACGATACGCTGCGCGGCATTCGTGTAACGTGACGTGCAAACACCCCGTTAGCCGCCTTAAGCTGGCGCCGAGCTCTTGTATAAGCCTCCACCATGCTTCCTCGACGCCATCGCAGATCATACGTTACATGTTAGTTCGGCCGGAAAGCAGATTCGGTAGTACATCTACGGCTGGCAGGCCGCGGCCCCGACAATCGCCCACCCGACGCGGCGCGGCGCGGCGCGGCGTACCGTATTTATGCACGTGCTGTTTACCTATTAGCAACACGTCCGCTCTGCCAATCTACGCGCCGAGACCGATTATTGGCTGGTCGCGATCATCACACCGGTGTCGTTCGATCTCCGTGAAATTGGAGATTCGCGCGACAATGGACGCGCTTTAATGATTTCCAAGCCACCGACACCGCCATACATCGAATCCAACAACTCCTTCTGAAATCGATCTGTTGGGCTCACTGTTACTCACTTGTCAGACTCAGTCTACATACAGGGTGTCTCAAAATTACCTTAGTTTAATGAAATGGGAGGTTCCCGAGATCATTTCAAGCGACAGTTTCCTTTACGAAAAAACACGAACCAATCAGAGCGCGAACTAGACGCGTACTGCCCGGCGCACCGGCAGGCGAGCGTGGTGTAACGCCGCGATGCCGCAACGAACAAAAGTTTCTCGATGATGCGAATCCTCTCCAATTTCGACGAGCTTTGGATATGTTGTCCTGACCATGATTCCGAACAACATTTCCCTTTACAGTTTCTGTCGATAGGCTTTAGTTTACGATATTATTATAAAAATGGCCGTGGTGGGGACTGACTTGCCGACCAGGCGAAGAGGAGAAGCAGCAACATCTGTTCTGCGAGCAGACTGACCAGATTGCATCCAAACGGATGCACGGTAGTCCCCTACTTACCCCTTCCACTATCCTATTCCAGCAATGCGCACACTCCAACGTCCCCCACTAAAACCGTAGACTGGTCGCGCAGTCGCGCAACTGCTCTGGTCATCAGAGAGGGGGTACACATTTTTGCGTGTCTCCCCTCATCTGGTCACACTGCCGCGAGGAGCGCCACCGAAAGGATGCTTGGTGGGGGAAGCAGGCGTTTGAGGGGCTCCACCCGTGACCAGGGTTACCATATTCCCCTTACCTTACCAAGGCCCTGTAGCGGCTGAGAGAGGATCGCGAAATTGGTCGATAAGTTAGGAATCGTAGGTATGAATGAGATGTGAATGACAAGGCAATCAATTAGATGGCGTGCGACAGGAATGCAAGGAAAAGAGTCATGCGAGGTGCGCGTGATAGATAATCGATATTCATTGTTACACGAGTTCTCTGAGAAAGCACATGCGCTCACGGAGTGCAAAATAAAGATTGTTAAAACAGACGAAGCGGCGAGTAATTGATTTGCGTAATCCTCACGGTCTGAGAAAGCACGCGAGAACACAGGAGGAATAGCTCCGAATACCCCTGCGCCCCTCGCCCAGCCGCGCCACTCGCGAGTGTTCACAAACTAACACACACGCGTAAATTTCATAGTTGGGGAATAAGGTCCACCCTACAGTAAATTCTACGTTCGAGCACTCAAATGATCAATGACGTACGTAAAACCTCTATCATCGAAAATGGGCCATGATTTTATACAGCCCTGTTAGAAACTTTCCAAATCGTTTAAATTCAAAATCCTGAGGGACTGAACGGCGCGCGGCGCGGATCCGCCGTAAAGAGTCTTGAAGTCTTCGAATGATTACGAATTCACAGGCTAAGGAACATTCGGACGTGAACTAATTAATGCACATGTCGGCGAGCAATTACTGATCGTGCAACGTGCGTCCGTCCGCTCGCCGCAAGCCTGGGTATACACGACCTGACGTGCAAACATCGTCTTAGAGCCCGTAAGCTGGGTAAATCCTGCGCGTGCCTTTCACGCCTCCTTAATGTCACTTCGATCCGTGGTTCGCGGCTGCTGGCCCATAAACGGACTCCTTCGCCTCGGGTCGATAGAGTATCGGAACGGTTGCGTTACATTATCGGGGCAGATTTCACTCGCTTAGGGAACGATCGTCGAAGCGCATAAGCGCCGCTTGCACGGACCTAGTTCGCCCGATGGCCGGTACGTTAACGAACGAAGGATTCGTGCGAGCCGCCGAGTCGCACCGTGCTGTTATCATTACGCCCTCTTTACGATGCAATAAATGCGCACGGAGATTGCCAGCTCGCGAAAGAAAACGAGAGATCGAAAACTGTATAACTGAAACTGGAAAACTGGAAAAAGGTATGGACGCACTGGCGCACACTGGCGCACAATGGTCCGGATTGAGAAATTCAGTGAAATTTTGTTATAACTTTTAGTTAGCCATTTTTAACTATAGGTAGTTAAATATTTTTTGATTATTTGATTGATGATTTGATTATTTACTTACAAGTTAAATATTTTTTCCAACCTGTATTCATTTTTTAACTAACTCCAGAATCTTATAGGGAGGAAATGCATCTACAACTGGTAATTTTTTGGACGAAAAAGAGCATTTTAAAATATTAAAAATATGACATCAACAAAATGTGGTTCATATTTGGGCACTTTACCCTACATGCAGAAAGTAGAATTGGTTGATCATGGTCAGACGCGTCAGACGATTCCTATGCAATAGCAGAGTCGGGCCAAAATCTTTATTTAAATAAAATTTGTGCCCAACTCTGTACAACAGCATGTGTATTCGCTGCATTTTCAAACCCGATTTTCTTGAAAACGAGCTGCCAAACGAAAAAATGTTATTCCTTTTTTTCGACTTATTTTTGCATGTAGAATCGCCCCCTGCTCGGCTGTACTACGATTTCCGGGCCACTCTGTATAGTTTATCGATTTCTTATCGATAACCATATAGTTAAATGCATCTCTATTACAGACTCTGTCTCACTCAGTCGAATTTGTAGTCGTTTACGTTATATGTACCACGGCAAGATCACAGGACCAGCTGATCGGACTGATGTTCTGTTTGTATGCGGTGTTGCCACATCACATGTTCCAGCCTGTACTAGAGACGGCCGTGCTTTGAATAACACGAGTGACCTTGAAATAATGGCGCGAAGCCGCAGATGTTTGCGAGAGATGACTTCGCCGGGGATTGCCGAGGATGTCAGATAAATGAGAGGAAGATTTTAGCAGGAAGATCGTTCGAGAAATTTCCCGGGCAATTAAACGTTTATTCTAACAATCGACTTTCCGTTAATAACCGGTTAACGATTGCTCGGGGGAGCCTCCATAATTCCACGACCTCCGGAACCTAATATCCCGGCTAACGAACCAACGATGTATGGGCGTCGTAATCCCAGCTCATTGATTATCCGATCAGTGTAGAGTTATTTACGTAAACGTTGCTCAGCCGCCGAGGATTGGCCGGGTGTTACACCCTGGAGACTCGGTCGCGCGACGCATTGTTCCAATAAAGTTTGTTGAATAAACCATTCCGAATCTGTGGTGCCGTTCGAGATTCGCCCGGAACGTTGATTACTCGAAGCTCGCTGCTCGTTCGATCGCGGCTGCGGAATTATTCGAATTAATCCGCGCAGTCCAAAATATGTATTCAAGGCCTGTCCGACAAGTATCCAATTTTCGTGTACACTTCGCGACAAAAAGATAGCACACTATCTAATTTTGTTTAATTTTCGCAAACATAGTTGAATAACTACAGGTCTCGTATTATTATATGTACCGATTATTTTCAAAGTGGTGTAAGTCCATTTTTTTTTAAATGGGGGTAGAGTTTACTTTACCGGACTCAAAATTTGTGCCTTTCTCCTATTAATTATGATGTATTTGGTATGCAATCCAGTAGATTTGTACCCGTGGCAGCTGCAGATCGAAGTTTCGATCCTGTAGGATCAATGGTTCAAGAGTTATGCTTGCTTAAAGTTGAGCAATATCTGCAGTGTTTTTGACAGGTAGGACGCCGCTATATTGGTTTGTAGTGACGGTCGCGCGCCGCTTACCAAGCTGAACCGCTGAATCGCGAAAGTTGAAAATATGGCGAGGGGTTAACCACTAAATACAGTTGAAATTATATCGTGTTTAGTGTCATTTTAATAAAAAAAATGCCACAAATAAGTTGGTGCAAGTCCTATAAAAAAAATAATGAAAAATAAAGAGGTTCTGTAAATGGATTAGTAGTAGTTCACACCGATATACCCGAGCCGACATCAGATTATTACAGTAGAGGGGATTTTTTGTTTCCTTTAATGTGTACAACCTTTTTGCGACTATAGAAGAATTAGTGCAGTTCCATAACTGATTCCCCCAATGGTAGGGATAAAATTTTGACGGTTACGGTAGAGCCCTTTTAAGTCATTCCATGCCAAATCGATCACTTTTTGACGTCACCCTCGTCGATTTTGTTCTAAATTAAATATGCTGAAGTCCGTGTGAAATTAGGGGGGGGGGGGGTTAATTATACAGGATGGGACACTCTAAACAGGTCATCTGAGTAACTCGCTTGCTTTTGAAGATAGAAGAAAATGCATCAGACCAAACTTACTTGATATCGAGGCGCTCGTAATCTGATGCCATTAATTCTTTTATAGGTGTAGACGTCAAGGAGATATGAAGGTCAACTTCATTTTTTTAAATGGAATTCAATCGATGCAGCTGGACATTCGTTATAAAAAAGTACTAACCTATGTATATCGAAAAGTTAGTAGTGAAGGAGATATTTCAATTTAAATAACTCTAAAACACCATTGTGTTTTTGACATACATAGGTCAGTACTTTTTTATAACAAATGTCCAGCTGCATCGATTGATGTATTAAAAAATACCTTATTCCATTTAAAAAAATGAAGTTGACCTTCATATCTCCTTGACGTCTCCACCTGTAAAAAATTAATAACATCAGATTACGAGCGCCGCGATATCAAGTAAGTTTGGTCTGATGCATTTTCTTCTATCTTCAAAAGCAAGCGAGTTATTCAGGTGACCTGTTTTAGTGCCCCACCCTGTATATAAAAAAAGAGTAGTTAAGATTAATATAATATTATTCTCGAGATATAAATCGGGTTATTTAGTCATATGCGGTCTGGTGGTATTGTTTTGAGACCAGCGATATTGACAACTGATCATAATAGCGGTGCGTTCGACTCGCCTCTACCTGAAACAGGGGTTCACGCGTACTTTTCCAGCTCATTGTGACGCCAATTTTCAAATCGCCATCGTTTTCGAGGGCTCATTTTGAAGGGGAAACTTCAGAGAATATAACCACAGTTTTGTCAAAATTTAAATTACTCTGGCCCCTCATCGAAAAGAACGTAAACAAAGAATTTGTTTATATTTTTCGACATTCTAAAGTTAATCATCGAGGTAGAAGAAATTATTTTCTTATAGCCCAATCCTTTCCGAATAAAACAAAAAAAAATGTAGCTCAATCGTACCAATAGTTCTTGAGATAAAAATTCCTAAGTGAGGCCCGTTTTCACAAAAATGGGCAAAAATTGCGAATTTCGAAGGCCTGTCATTTCTAAAAAATTCGAAACCGGCAAAATGATGACTTAACCCCCCCCCCCCCCCTAATTTCACACAGACTACAACATATTTCATTTAGAACAGAATCGACGAGGGTGACGTCAAAAAGTGATCGATTTGGCATGGAACCCTTTCGCGACAATTACGGAGATAATACGTAAGATGCGTAATTGCTGGGGTCTACAATCCCGAAAACAATTGACTCACTGTGGATAGTCCTTGATAGTTGAGAGTGGATTTCCGGAAGAGGTTGACGAGCGCTCCGTGAAAACGACGAAGTCATTAAAGCTTGTCGAAGAAAACGCGACAAGACCGGGGGAGTACAATGGCCTCGCGGGCTGGCAATATACCATGCCGCAGCCTGGGATTCATCGCCGGGAAGTCGGTGGTACGATAACAAACCCTCCATTGAATGACGCGGCTTCTGTGCGACGAGCCTCTTGGAACACCATCGACGAAATGGAAGATATCCGAGAGCCCGTGGAGCTGCACTTTGTATTCCGGTGTTACCTCGACAACCTGCACCGCCGTTCGTAGTCAAGAGAGAGAGTGAGAGGAGGGGAATCGACGCCGTTTAATACTTTTAAACAGACCATTCCGACAAGGGATCTTTGACACTCGAGGTCCGATCAGATTCCGGCTCGGAGACGGATGACATCTTCCAATCGGTGACTTTAAGGGGGTCGTCTAGTAGGGGACGTGTGAGTGCACACATTGCTAGACATGTATACGTACCCGAGGATTGCAAGGGTCCGGGATTTGAGTTCTGATTTCTCGATAATGCAAAGACGGGGTTTTTTAATAGTCAAAATCGCTAGATGAAAGATCAATCTAGGGTGCAATCATCTTCAAATGTCCAATTTTTACGTTTGCGAGCAATGGTTTTGCAATATTCGGCTGCATGAAAGACTAGTACGGCGCGCGGCGTGACTGCAGCGTCCTCTCACAGGCAACATGCAGCCGAATATTGCAAAATCATGGCTCGTATACGTAAAAATTGAACTTTTGAAGATGATCGCACCCTAGATTGATCTTTCATCTAGCGATTTTGACTATTAAAAAACCCCGTCTTTGCATTATCGAGAAATCAGAACTCAAATCCCGGACCCTTGCAATCTTCGCATACGTATACGTGATCTAGCAGTTTGTGCACTCACCCACAGTCACGCGTTTCCTACTAGACGGCCCCTAATGCCTTGTACAGACTTGAACCGCGCGCGCAGGGGGAACGCGCATTTCGGCAAACATTTCGACGCGCCGAACGGCGAACGGAACGGATTTGTGCTATTTCCAGAATTTCTTGCAAACAACTATGGGAGCTGCAACGGCGTATACTACACAAAGAAATACAGAAAATGTTGGCAGTTTATTGAGTGAATTAAAGTTTCAAAGTGAAATATTCAGGTCTGTACGAAGCATTAAAGATTCAGATTCGAAATTAAATAACTTGAATTTTTGGAGATGTTATGACATTTCGACGAACATTTCGACGAACGGCGCGCATTTCGGCGTGTATTTGGGCGCTCAAACGTGCGCGCGGTGGATCCATCAGCTCTGGGAACAACGCACAGTGGGGTATTTCGCTTGTTTAACGCGCCAAAAGTCAATATTTTTAGTTTGTTCAAAATGACTAAAACTGTTTTCTCGTGAACCTGAATATATATACGAGTAATCTACAATAATATTTTTCCATAGAGAGTACTATTTAGTAACGTACAGATACTTGAAAGTAATATTTCTCGTGACCAAGAGAAGTGTCGAAAAACTTGTGTTAAAGAAATGATTTGTTTCACAAGTTTAGTGTATAAAATCGAAATAGGACCAAATCTAGGATGTAAAGGAAGGTGTATAGATTAATTTCATGGCTTTTTTTTATTCTCTTCGGTGGTTTTGATAGAATAAACAATCGAAAGTGATATTTATTTTCAGAAAATTAATATATATCATGTAATAACTTTTTTCGTCCCAATAACTCCTCTTTAATTTTTTGCGAGGTTAATCAGTAGACATTGCTTTATATAACCCACAAAAGTTTATGTGCGAACTAATGCGAACACAGAAGATATTTAGCTTTTTGTGCGATACATATCAGTTGTGACGTTGCAATTTTGCCACGTCCCTTCTCCTTCTGTTTCGGATACATTTCGTGAGCGATAAAGGACCGGACCGCCCTCTAACGGGACACTCAATCGCAAATACAGGATTCGAGAGCGCTCCTCTGAGAGATTCCGACATTATCGAGGATCTTTAATGACATCTGTCGCGCGTGCCGAGAACGGCAAGTTTCAGAGCCGTACATGGGACGCGCCCAAGGAACCACCGACCGTCCGAATTTTCACGGGAGCGAAACAGCATCCCGCAGCTCAGGAAGCGCCCGACCGAAAGCAAATGGCCGTTTCGAGAAGAGATGTCGAAAAAGAGAACTGGTGCCAGTTCCAACGATACTTGGAGCGAGTGCACCCGGCGAACCAACCGGAGGCGTCGTAGGGACAACGGCTCTATATGACATCTCGTCGAAGAAGACGACCAAACCACTCTCGCGACGCCTCGCCCCTCTGAATAGAGCCATTCCCGGGGTCGGTGCCCTCGCATCCAAGGGAGGCAGCGCCTCCGCCCGCCTAGAGAGCAAGAAGCTCCCTAGGATATTGCGATATTGTCCGGGGCCCTAGGACGCTATAGGGTACGCTCCTGACGCCTAGCGTTTGTGCGGGAAAACCGCCATCGGGAATTCGGAGAAACGGTCGAGTGGGGGGAACCACGTTCGATCCGCTAGGCGGCCGAAAATCGATAGATCACTGTCGCGCTGGCTCTCGTTGACGTTTCACGTGTCCGCCGTTAAATTCGCGTTGCGAACCGTTGTAATTTGCGTCGGGAAACTAGAAGGTGCCTGTTAGGGGTTCTCGTGGCGCTAAGGACGAAGTTCACCTGCGTTTCAGCTGAGCCACGCTCTATCGAGAGCATTTTCGGTCTAAGAGCGAGCAAAGGCCACGAGAAACGGTAAGTCGCACTTGTGATCTTTTCGATGTTTCGTCGTCCGGCGGCTCGACCTTCGTCGCGCGAGGGCAAACGCTTCCCGTTCCGTCCTCGATAATTCGCTCGTACTCGTTTCGGGAGTGCTTTGAGTTTTCGAGTAATTTCGAGAGAGTTTTCCGTTGCGAGTTGCGTGCGTAGGAGTGTCCTCAGAGAAGTCGCGTTTCGTGAGAGCAATCTCTGCGTTAGTTTCGTGTGATCTCGAATCCTGTGTTTCTCGCCGACCATCGTAGCGTTCTCGTCGACGTTCGGACGCGTAACCGTCAGCGTACGCGTCATAGCGAATAACGTGCGGAAGTCTTCGCGGCAGTCTCGCAGTTCGCCGATCATCTGCGCCTCGCTTTTCCGAAGTCGCGTTGCGAAGGAAACGGCGATAACTTCCAGCGATATCGTCGCGAGCGAAAACTGTACGACAACCGCGCTGCGAACGAACATCTTCTCGCTTGATTGTACGAAGAGCGCGGGCTCTCGGGTCGCGGCCACGTGGCCGCTTCATTTTGTGAGACTTTGACCGCTGCAATAAACAGCTCGAGACCAACTCGTTGTCGAATTCTTCTCTTCCTGTGAGATCCGTCCTACCGAGAGGGCCGTCCTCGTTTTCCCGTGTCCGAACCAACTGGCCTAGTCGCGTCGTAGTTTCCGATCCGCGTATCTCGAAGATTCGACTCTCGGCCTCGGCTTCTCCGAGTTTCGAGTCTAGTACCGTGTTTCGTGTGGCATCCTCGAGGTGCCTGGCGCCCGAACATTTCGCGCTGAGGAGAGAATCATCGGATCTTCGAGGCTCGTTTAGTCCCGGGCGGACCGCGTGTACTCGGCTTGCACGCGGCCTGGTCTCAGCGCCTGCAAGGCCCGGAGTTGACCGGTTTCTGCGAGCATCACGCTCGTCAGAAAAAGGTTAACGTGACACAGTATGGCATGAATCGACCGTATATCATATGACTGAAAATGATGAAATTTTTCTTAATCTGACGAAAAATGTTTGAAATAAAAGTTTAACAGTATTAACATAGGTATAAACTTCAATATATAAAACTTCGAAAAAGTTTTGTTTAAAACAAAAAAACAAGATCGCTTTGATTTTTTAAACATTAAGTTGTATTTTTGATTTGATAGCGTTGTAGCTGGTGTTGAGACGAATTCAACGATATATAATAGTATGACCTTCACACTATTAATAACGTTGCAATAGTTTTGGCGCGCTAAACAGATCAAATACCCCACTGTGCGACGACGCGACGGCGCACAGTGGTCCGGATCGAAGAAGTTGGTGTCATTTATCGAAAAAGTCAACTTTCTCATATCGATTTCTAACAAATTTGTATTGCTTCCTAAATGTCTATCAACCTTGAAAATGAAAAAATTAATGCGGTTTACAAAGAATTGTAATTAGGACGAATACTTAAAGCGTAGACATTTAGAGACAGTACTTTTCACCAAGAAAATTGCCTCACTTCTTCGAGGTGCCCTGATCACATCACTTAATATTTCTTATTAATTTTTTGTTCACGATGAAGAGCACTCTTTTGTGTTACAAAATTGACATCGACACTAAAAGTTATTGTTAACAATATGTTAAAAATTAATATTCAATGTAATAAAAAAATTGGCGAAATTTTTTACATTTGACAAGGAATATCTAGAGGGTCACAGAAAGTCAAGATTTATAACAAATTGGATCATTTTCAGTATTCTTTCCCGTATATAATCATGCAAAAATCTTGTCCTACCTCGTCCGACCTTGCAAGTTATCAATGTTCAAAGCTGTCAATGTTACTTCGCGACGAGTTTCGCTTGCGTAAAACAGGCTCGTATGACTGATCAAATGTTCCAAATACGAACGTTTCTGCAATAATATTATAAGAGATAAATAGAGTAAAGATATATATATATATATACAGGGTGTCCCACCCGATTTCGACTCTTGATTTTCTCGCTATTGTTACTCGTAGCAAAAAATGTTTCAGCAGAGGCTCGAACGGTATCGAGTGGAGCATATTTTGATGTTATGAGTTTTTTCGTGAGTATACGCGTAAAGGTCATATAAAGGTTAACTTGGTTTTTTTAAATGGAATGAGGTATTTTTTAATACATCGATCGATGTAGCTGGACATTCGTTATAAAAAAAATACAAACCTATGCGTATGACGAAAAGTTAGTAGTTCAGGAATATTTCAATTTAAATAACTCTAAACTACCATTACTGTCGTACTAAGACGTTACACAAGTAAGTAAACACTAATTACATCTGCAGTGCGATGTTACATTTGTTTGTAACGCGAAACCGACCGAGATGAATGACTTGCAAGTCATAAATTCTAAATTATGTAACAGCAATAATTATTGTTTTGGTATCTCATCACTTCATGCCTGGATACGTTGCTTCGAATGCTTGTTACATATATCATACAACCTACCCTTCAAGAAATGGATAGCAAAAACACCAGACATGAAGAAAATACGAAAAGAAAGAAAAGAATATATTCAGAAAGAATTTAAGGAGAAAACAGGATTGCTGGTTGACTATGTCAAACAAGGTTGGGGCTCGTCCAATGACGGAAATACCGCTAGACGATTTTTCCCAAATGAAGCAGTCTCGGCCGAAATTACAGGAATAGATATAGATTTAATTAAAAGGTTCCATGAAATATTTCGTCACTCACTATGGCTGATATTTTATGCCAGCCTCTGTTCATAAAATACTTGTGCATGGCCAAGAAATTGTTAAGCACGCATTGTTTCCCATCGGTCAGCTCTCTAAAGAAGCACAGGAAACCAGACATAAAGATTTTAAACAATTTAGAATGAAAAATACAAGGGAAATGTCAAGATTATGCACGAATAAGGATACATTATTGAGATTATTGTTAACATCTGACCCGTACATGTCACAATTAAGAATAACATGTAAAAGAAATCCTAAAATCCTGAATCCTGAGGCAGTAGAATTATTAATTAACTAATGCAATCGATCATCATAGATCATCACGAAAAACAAATTATGGTATGTTTATTTTATTAGCTTACTTTTTTATTTGTGTTAATATTAACTGAATATAATGTTAGTACTATTTTAGTCGCAGTATGTATTTAATATATTTCTTTTTTTTTAGAAAGGAAAGCATTCTTTTATGTGTTAAAGATTAAGACCAACACTAAAAATTATTGTTCATAACAAGTAAAAAAGGTTGAAAAACTATATTGGAACAAATCATTTTTTAATAAAAAATATCAATAAAAAGTTAGTAAAAATTATTGTTTAACAAATGCAAAAAATATTTAATTATCTCTAGGTAAGAATTACTATTTTTTAATATTTTTGGTGAAAATTTCATTGCGATATCTCTAATAATTCAAAAGTTATAACAAAATGACACCAACTTCTTCGATCCGGACCAGGGATGCCATATGCGAGTCTTGCCAGGCCCCTTACGTCTCCGTCCCTCGCCTAGATGCGTGCCTCCGCTATCCCCACTCTTACCACTACCGCTGGTGCGACCGAGTCGGTAGCATGCTACCGCTCTCATGCTAGCACTCGGTCGCGCCAGCAGTAGTGGTAAGAGTGGGGATAGCGTAGGCAGCATCTAGGCGAGGGACGGAAACGTAAGGGGCGTCATATGGCAACCCTGATCCAGACCACTGTGCCAAAATGCGCGCCGTTCGTCGAAATGGCATAACATCTCCAAAAATTCAAGTGATTTAATCTCGAATCTGAATCTTTAATGCTCCGTAGAGACCTGAACATTTCACTTTAAAATTTTAATTCACTCAATAAACTGCCAACATTTTCTGTATTTCTTTGTGTAGTATACGCCGTTGCAGCTCCCATAGTTGTTTGCAAGAAATTCTGGAAATAGCACAAATCCGTTCCGTTTGCCGTTCGCCGTTCGGCGCGTCGAAATGTTTGCCGAAATGCGCGTTCGCCGCGCGCGCGGTTCAAGTCTGTACGAGGCACAAGCTATCTGCGAGCAGTGTTGTTAGATTGACGCGGCCTGCGCGCGCATACGCGACCAAATGTAGGAACGTATGTGCGTCCTACAGTGCAAAGTTTGTGGCGACTGTTATTGGTAGGAAACCAGACGACGCTACAGTGGTAAATGTTCCGATTTTAGGTGGACAAAATTATTTTTGAATAATTTATATCCTTTTGATACTTGATAATTACAATTATGAATGTTTCACTTTGCGTAATAAATGTAGTTTTTGTTCTGCGAGTACTGATAAGGTTTTGGCAGTTTTCCTTATCCTAGTAGCAAATGCTGGTATATATTCGTTAGTTTCTTCTGCCAAATAAAATATTTTATTTTTTATTATATATTTGGTTTAGTTATTTTAGTACACTTCCCTATCCCCAAAATAAAGGAAAAGAGTAAGTATTAGATGATTGCATAAGTTCGTGACCAATTTGAAAATAAAATTCAATGGTTAAATTTTAATAAAGAATACAACTTTATTAATCAATTATACATATAGTTACCATTCTTTTCTAATTGTAGAAAATTTAACCATTCTTTAATTTTAATTAAAACAATATCATTACAATTTAACCATTGAATTTCATTTTAAAATCGAGCACGAACTTATGCAGTCATCTCATGTATTATACATATATATACAATTAGAATATATTTATGTATCATATGTACACACATATCTAATTTTAATGTAACATACGCATGTTAAACGTTCATATTTGAAAATCGAAAAAAGAAATTTTGCTAAATTATGCGGGGTGACAAAGATACCCCAACTGTTTACTTCACTGACGCTAGAATCGTCGCGATGCGCGCGCAGGCCGCGTCAATCTAACAACACTGTTTGCGAGTAGGGTTGCCATCGGTTTGGGTTCCTCCGGATTTGTCCTAGGTTTTAGTGCATCCAGGACGTCCGGGGGTACTCCGGACGTCATTGACTATCATAATTGCATCCATTAGAAAGAAAAATGTAATTGAATTCTTTTTAGATCCGCTTTAACGGTTTTGGTTGCTGATGGTATTATAGCTACTCGGAATATCAAGAGTTGTGTGTGATCCTAATACGTTCTCTTGTATTTTGAAAATTTATAGTTTACCATAACTATAATATAATATAATATAATATATTGTCACGTCTGCCGACGTGTTGCCATAGGTTATAAGCATAGTTAATAAGAGTAGGATATTGTAACAATAATTATTAATAATATTCGTTAGATATAAGTAATCATACTCCGCTCCGATCACCACATCCTATTCTCACGTCATACCATACCTTCATTCTTATCTTAACCCTTGTATAATAATCATATCTTAATGTATTCCCCGTAGCCGTATCACGTAGCATTCCCCGTAATCATTAATCGCACATCTCATAACATCCGACACATAGCGTAGACCATAAGACACCTATAAATTCGACCCACCGATCCCAAAACGAGTTCAGTTCAGTTGTTCAGTTCGATTCAGACAGTCAGTCTGACACTCTCGTCAAGACTCCAGCGAGGCTCGTCGCCTCTTGGATGTCCCGGTCAGGACTCCGACGAGTCCTCGCTCTCATCCGCCTTCTTACGCGCTTCCAATTCATTGTAATCTCAATTCGTACGCTACAAATATAATCCCAGTATTAATTTAATAAGTGAGTCTCGCTTAGTTCACCTCCTTACATCCTCGCGCTTGTGATACTCTCCTATCGATTCACGTTCTACCTGTTTCTGCGTTTCCAACTCGCACGTCTGAGCTTACCCAGGCTCGGTGCATTCCTCTGGTTTCAACAGGAAACGCAGAAGCCTCTCTTTCTTTCAATATATCAGTTCGACGCATTCTCTAACACGAGTATCACACGCCGCGCCGCGCCGGTCGTCATTATCAATCGCGGAAGCTCGCGCGCGTCAACGAACGCGAAACGGAGGACAGCAGCCACGAGGTATTCCCGTCAGCCGAGGACCGGCAGCTACGTGATCTTCCCAGAACGAGTGTGGATCATCGTTTTCCCTACAGCGGCCCAGCCGATTCGATTGCAGCCGTCAACGAGCAACGAGAGCAGTTCTCATCCGATTGTCCGATAAGTCGTTAAATATTTCCCTGCGAAGATTCGCGCCGTCCGAATTGTCTAGCTCTCGTCCGCCGCTTCGGGCGAATCTACTACCTGTAAGCGTTAAGTAGTATCCGCGAAAGTCGTGGTTCCCAGTCAGACGCCGGACGTACGTGCCGCGTGGACAAAAGGTTGTATCGCATTTGATCGTCCAGTAAGGGGAATGGGTCGCCGAACGATAATTTCGCGTAAGCCAGACTCCGGGACGTAACAATATAATTTTCGGAATAAGAAACTTAGGAATAGCATCAATTAGAAAGAAAAATAATATTAGTGAATTCTTGTTGTTTAACACAATTTATTGGCACAAATTGATACCGATCTACCGTGACGATTTTACCATTGAATAGCACGATCCCTCACTGTCGATTCTCTTCTATCAACGAAAAACGTCAGCGTTCCCGAAACAAGCTGTAATTACATTCTCCCAGTCATAGCATCAATACGGATTCGATCGATTTGTGTCTCATCGGTTCGATCGATCCTTATTTACGTCAATCGCACGCGATCACAACCGGCTACGAACAAATTCATCAATTATCGACAAAGTGATAAATAGGTTGCGGATATTGTCACCGGTACAGACTTTCATCAGTTTTTAAACAGTCATCGATCTACTCAACTTGACACTTCGAATTTTAAGCTACTGTGTGCAAACGCATAAACAACCGCAAGTTAGGGAAAATGCTATCGAGATGAAAATAACAAATCCGAAGAAAAGTCAATTAGGGATCGTTGCGCTTATGGACCTGCGATCATCGGTGATGGGTCTCTGCAAGGTACCGACTTCTTATCGTGACAGCAAAGTGGTCCTTCGCTCTTCACACCAGTATACTTCCAGGCATCATTGTCGCAGACCTTCGCGTATACAGCAACCTAACAGACAATGTCGTCGATATATTATATAGGGTATTGATAGCAGTGAACTACTATCTACAGCGAGTGTGCGAACCTTCCACTAGATTACTTGTCATTTATTATATTAGAAGTAATAAAAAAGAAAGTGAAAAAAAATATTTTAAAAAATGCCGACACGGGACGCGAACCCCGAACAATCTCGTGGTAAACATTCGCTCAAACCGCTCGCCCACTTTTTTTTTATAGAAATATGTTTATTGGTTTATAATTGTACATTATATTACATAATTAATTGGTACCTTAATAAACATACTGAAAAAAGACCATTCACTATTGTGTTTAGTATCTAGTTGATTGTATGTATACAATACTCCAAGATAAACAATATTATTAAGTATTGGTTTAAACAAACAGATATTATTAACCAGATTAGGTTAGTTCTATAGTATATGAATTTTGTGGAAAACGCATGCTCAGAATTCATTACGAAAAACCTCAAAAACATTCTTGATAATTACTAAAAGAAAATAAATAACTCTAATACTATAACTTATAAACTAGAATTATATACAAAGAATATATACAAAGGGCTTATCCATCAATTTATGGTTAAAAAATACTGTATATAAAATTATCTCAAACGCAGCCTATTAGAGACTAATACTGAAACTAATCGATAGTTCATGAGGGTGCCTAAGCTATGTCCACACAAGAACTCGTTGCGATCCGGCGTTCTCGAAACGCGAGGTCTCCTTGTAAGTATTATAAAACCTTGAAATTCCTTATATGATTGTATCGTAACATAATGCACTCGTTTCAAATACGTAATTGTGTACGAAACGTAATTTCCCGAATTAAAATGTAAATTTCGCAGTCTTTTGTAAAAAGCATTACTCGTTAATAAATAAATGATCAATTTAATTTCCCAGGGGGGTGTGGAAAGAATATCGAATGGAATCTCGCGAACGAAAGGAGTGATCAAAGGACTCACCCGCATATTTTCGACGTGCGTGCTCAACTTCTCGCAGATGATTTGCGGCGCTTTGTCCTTCGCGCTCTCCGCCTGCACAGAGTTTCCATTTCTCCCGGTATAATTGCTGAATACATTCGCCCCGATTATTTACTTACCAGAGCGATGCACATTGTAAGACACTTGGCCTCTCCTTCATTGTCGCACGTAACGTCCATCTGAAGCGACCGTTCGATGATTGAATTCGACGTCTCCACAACCGGAAACACAGCGCATTTGCACGTCCCCGTCGCTGTCGTTCGTGGCCTGCGATAATTAATGAAACTATTAATCGACAGAGATTTAGTCGGTAATATACCGTGAACGAACTGTTCGCGTCCTCTCAATAGCAGCTGGTGTTCCGTGAACGGTTAGCACGGTAAATTGATTCAAGTCGTGAAATGACTGTACCTTAACACTCTACTTAACGGAAGCCTATTCATTAATTATCTAGCTTTTTAATGGCTGAGCTGTATGCAAAAGAAGCTCGTTAATTCTCTGTTAAATAGTAATTTCAGAGAAAGTTCTTACACTACGTTAAGTCCAATTTGTTGAATCATTCACGAAATTACTGTCACTTTGGTCATTATTTAGAAAGAGACATTTCTCTCCGATTTTGATGAAATTTAAACATATGTTGTAGTTCTCGATATTTTGAACAACATTTTTCCTTTTCATATAATATTATATATAGAGACTTATTGGTATACAGGGTGAGTCACCTAAAATGTGTTCAAAATGTGTAGCTGCATAACATATTTTAATGTCATCAAAATCGTAGAGGAGTGCCTCTTTGTAAATAATTACCGTCACTCTTGAACAATACATTAAGAAATTCTCAACTGTAGATTTTGAGAAGATTATTGAAAATTGTCGGTAAGTAAAGTGTTAACATTAATACCAATCAAAGAAACTAATTGCAAGGCAAAATTGAAGTCGAATAAACGAAGCAAAAAGAGTATTATACGAATTGTTCTCGTATATGTTTATTACTGGCAAACGTTAGCGTTCAAGTATCGCGTAACGACGACATAATAATAATAAAATGTTCGATAGTACAAGGAAAACGTAGACCAGACGATATAATAATGATGAAATGTTCGATAATACGAAGAATGCAAGACGATCGTTACATAGCGCATAGAAAAACGACGAGGAACAGCACAAAGCACAGGAATCGATTCATGGCGAACACAATTTGGGAGCACAATTGACTTGCAAGATCACTGTCGAAAGATGAACGTTCGAACAAGACTCCTTATTTATATGCTCGAAAAGTGCCCCTTCCCATTCTCCTTGAATGGGAATTGCATATCGGTTGGCACACATGCGATCATTGCATACCGTTCCTCCGTATCGAATTATCAATCGATAATGTTCGATTGTTGTCGAGTTGTAACGCGAGAGATGTGTTAATTCGGTGTCCGATATTGTCTCCGTTCTGAGCTGCTCGGTCGCGACGCACAGTGTATCGGCCATGAGGGAAACAATTAAAAAATCAATTTTTTCTACAGGTTTATCCAGGCACTCCAAATTCACCCTTTTGCAATTGAATTTCACTCTATTGCAGATCAATTTCTCTTTAAAAAAAATAACAAGAAGGTCGATCTTTGTTTACACTGTCCAACTAATAGCCAGTAACCATTACCATTGCCTACTTGAGAGGTTACAAAATAATATAATTTCGAATGGTTTGCAACAGCAAATATAACATAATGTGATATATCGTTGAATTCGTCTCGGAAAATCCTATTGTATTATGACAAAAAAATAAAAATAAATTTTTGAAAAATACCACGTTTTTAAAACGAACTAAAAAGTATAAAATAATTTAAATAAAAATATATTTTTAAAAACGGACTAAACAGTATAAAATATCTCCTCTATACATATATAAAATATATATGTATACAGGGTGAATTCGATAAAGCAGGACACCTAAATATCTCCGTTACTTTTCGTTGTATGAAAAACTTCTTAGGACAAAGTTACACTGTTTGAAGGGCCACATGTAACGGTGTAAGGGAAAAAATTTTCAAGGTAATTTTTTATGAGAGTTCAAGGTCATCAATGTTTTTTTAAATGAAATCATATATTTTTTATACCATAGATCGATAGAGTATCAAAATCTGAGTATAAAAGTGTTGACCTTCATATGACCTAAACCTAATAGTTAACGAGATAATGTCCGAAGAATATAGACAATTGTTTCAATAATATCTCGTAAACTATTAGATTTAGGACATATGGAGGTCAATAGATTTTTACTCAGAATTAGATAGTCTATCGATTTATGATACAGAAAGTAGGTGTTTCCATTTTAAAAAATCAAGATGACCTTGAAATCCCCATTATGCCTCCACCCACGCAGAAAATGTTTATGTCACAATATGCCCCCCTCTATACCGTGCAAATTTTGTTCATAACATTTTGCCATATTATTACAAATAACGGAGATATTCAAGGTGGACATAGTTATTGCCCTACCCTGTATACAAAACTTACACGGTATATAAGGGGGCATATTGTGACATAAACAGTTTCTGCGTGGGTGGAGGCAAGAGGAAATTTCAAGGTCATCTTGATTTTTTTTACCGGAAACACCTACTTTCAGTATCATAAATCGATAGGCTGTATGTCCTAAATCTAATAGTTTACGAGATATTATCGAAACAATTGTCTATATTCTTCGGACATTATCTCGTTAACTATTAGGTTTAGGTCATATGAAGGTCAACACTTTGATACTCAGACTTTGATACTCTATCGATCTATGGTATAAAAAATATATGATTCCATTTAAAAAAACATCGATGTCCTTGAAATCTCATCAAAAATAACCTTGAAAATTTTTTCCCTTACACCGTTACATGTGGCCCTTCAAACAGTGTAACTTTGTCCTAAGAAGTTTTTCGTACAACGAAAAGTAACGGAGATATTTAGGTGTCCTGCTTTATCGAATTCACCCTGTATACATACATATATGTATATAAAATATTTTCCTCTACCTTAGACTTTTCCAACCATTTTTATCACATTGGCAACTCTGCTTCAAGAATGCTCGGGTTTATACTTCGTTTTTCCACAGATTTTCATTCAATCTATACACTTAGGTTCTCACTCAGCAAAAATCCAAGATTCTGACCAGGTCACAAAAGATCGTGTGGGCTCGTAGTTTTGCCTCGACACCATCCCGGCACAAGTCGTTCTCGTCACAATCCTGGCCGATCGGGCCGTTTTAAGAGGGCAGCACAATCGCACTAATGTGGCGAATGCCGTTATTTATACAGGGCACTCTCTTCCTTTTTACTTATTTTGTACACACGCAAGGAGGGGAAACGAAATAATAAACCTCATTAAATGATAGATTTTATTTATTGTAGTATTTTTAGTGGGCCCTGAAACTTACAACGAAACGTGTCCGTCTACACTCGTCGCGCAGCATAATCCGCTCTTGGAATGGCGGCAGCCGCCGCCATCTTGCTCCACAGCCGAAGAAGACGAGGATGGTAAGCAGAGGGGACTCGACATCAAGGAAGGGGACCAAGGGGGGGAGGGCATCCTACTCTAATCTAACCCCAAATAGCACAGGACGTCTTGAAAACGTCCATTTTATGTCCAGTTTAGGTCTAAATGTCCTACGTCCTGGAAAGACGTACTAAAGACGTGTAAAAGACGTCTATCTCAGGATGTCCGTTTAACGTCTGAAATAAGACGTTTTAAAGACGTTTTTTGCGGGATGTCCGTTTAACGTTTGAAATAAAACGTTTTAAAGACGTCCTTTTGCGGGCGTTTTTAAAACGTTTCATTTCAGATGCCTTATTTCACACTTCAATTTTTTGGAGATGTTATGACAGGGATCATTTTGCTATGCAATGATTAAAATGTTGGTTCTTATGTTTCCTATTTCTTGCAATGATAATGAAAATATTTTGTCAAAATATCATTTATTATAAACACATGGATGATTACATCTAGCAGCACAAAATATTGTATACACATTCATGTAGTATTAAATAGAGATCCAAACTGTTTTTAATATTCAAATATACATACAATATTTATTTTACAATACGTAACAAATTCTTTTTTTTAAATAACGAGGAAATATCTATTTCATGTTACAAGAAAAATATTTTTTTCTAAATATAAAATGAATCTTTATTTAATATTAGAAATAGAACATTTTTATTAAATATGCAGGAAATATTTTGTTTATCATGGAAACATATTTGTTCCAGAATATGCTGGAAGACATACACACCTCTCATATTACGAATGAAATATTGGTTTCGAATATAAAATAAATCTTTATTTATATTGGAAGTAAAATGTTTACTTTTAATTTATTTGAATTCGTGTGTGTCACTTAATCGTCATACATTTATATTCTAAGAATATTAATTAATTAATTAATGTTCTTATTATGTGCGACAAAGTAGTTGCACGAAAAATAATCGTAGCTCTTACGTCTTACGCAATGTGATTGAACTATAAGATTAATAAGTTCGTCGTAAGTTGTGCACGAAAACTAATGAGTATCTTCTTCAATAAAGGCCGGTTTTGGAAATATCGCGGGAACTATTAATTTTTTGCTATGGTACCCTAATAATTTTTTACGTAGAATGAACAGAGGAATCGATTAGTGTAACAAAAAATATGCATTTCTATTTAAAGAAATGATGGAATTGTTAATTGCACATGCACAGTTGCACCTAAAAAATCTAAGGGCCTACGAATTGTAGTGCTCTTGGAACCATTTATCTTTCTCTTATGATATTTTTTCGTAAATGCATTAGTAACGGAGTTATGGCTTGAAAAAATTACGTGAAACACCCTGTATATTATAACAATATGTTTTTCACAATAATATGTTTTTGTTTATTTAGAAAATATATGGTATATGGTATGTATTTCTGTGCTTACGTACGATTGAAGTATGTACTTGGGAAAATATACATATATATCTCTTAGTCGTTAATATACTAATACTATGCTTCATTTAAAAAAAGTAGTTTATTTTTATTTAAAAAATTTTTTTAACAAAAGTTTATCTCTTCTAATAATTATATGATTTGAGCCTAAAACAATAAAAAATAATGAATGTAACCATATAGGTTCGCATGGCTCAGCGAGGAAGCACATCATCAAGTAAACGGTAGGTCCCGAGTTCGAGTCCCGCCAACTGCATAAAAATTTCTGAATTGGAATAATGTCCTTTCGAAGACAAAATGGAATATTCCCTCAAGCAGTGCATAGAAAGTAGAAGTATTACATATAAATTATAATTTTTTTTAACTTTTTCGTGAATTTGAACAAGACGTCCTGAATGTCCTAAGAATGTCCAAAAGACGTCTTAAAGTCGTCTAAAAGACGTTTTTTAGACGTCTTATGGACATGCTTAAGACGTTTTTAGGACGTACAGTTTTGTAACATAAGCCGTTCGGAGGCCGTTCGGAGGCCGTTCGGAAGACGTTCGCAGGACATTCATGACATCGGTAGGACGTCATAAATGTCCGACACCAGACGTTTTTAAGACCTCTTTAGGACGTGTTTGTGCTATCTGGGACCTGACTAACTTCGGTTAGTTGGTTGGTTAGAATCCTCCCCACCCTCCCCCTCCTCTCCATCGTAGTATAGGCACAGTATTTATTTTGCATAAAGATCCGCAGTCTAGGAAAACTACTACAAATACTACAATATTCAATACTACAAATACTTCAATATTTAACTATGTTCCCCCGCTCCGATCATCTTGCAACTTTGGTATGTATTAGATAGGTAACAGAACATTGTTGTTGAATTTTTTGAAAGTGGTCACTCGAAGGGTTGTTTGCAATTCCCACCCCTAAAAAATTAAATACTTTTTTTCTAGCCTTAATAATTTAATCACAATTGTGAAAAAAATATATGATATAAAGGACGTAAGTACGAGTATTTTCGTATTTTTTTATCTGAATATCTTAATTAACAACCGAGAAAACAAATGATATAGTTAAGGGTATTTACCCTCATATAATCCTTATATGAAGGGTTAGCGACTTGAAATTTTGGGGGGTTATCTTTCAACCTAAAACCAATGTTTTCCACACAGTTTCAATAAAAGGCGGCCAATGTTGCAAAGGAAAATGTCGCTTCAAATGACGTCAGGAACCTCCCATTTCCGGCTGTTGAAGGAATTTTGGGACACCGTGTTTAGCAACAGGTGGGAGAAAATTTAAGGGGTGGTTCTCGACGATAATATAAGACGAAAATGAAGAATAAAAAAAATTGCGATTTCGACTTCGTTATTTAGTTATTAACAGTTAAAAATCTGCCCCAAAAGCGGCAATCTTTCAACAGCGGTGCACGTTGCGTACGTCACACAGGCGCGCGACAGTCTCGTATCAAGTGACAAACGCATGCATACCTTGGTTCTCATTTGGGGCCCCAGCGAGGTGAAAATGTTTAAAAGATCGTTGGACGACATTGAACCTACCTACTCGTTAAAATCCATAAGAGCATTTATAATATCCGCCCTATGGAATTATCGAGCAGAAGGGGTCAATGCCCTTTGACTTTTAAACTGTTTTCACGCATATCCACAAATTCTTAATCTGCACTGTTCATAACACCGTACATAATACACTGGAACAAACCACACGTATGCTCTAGCTCTATTTTCAATATCATACACACGCACTACGAGTTTACAGAGAGTTTACTGAGGGGAATGAGGAGAATGTAAAGAACACACTGCTAATCCTTTAATGTTGAAACACTGCACTTTATTGAACTTGATTTACGTTGCGAGACTCGCTCACAGACGAAACGGACATCTTGAGGTCGTGTGATTTCTGCGAACGGAAATCTTCGACGCGTACGAGGGAAGAATCGTCCGTACAAGCTAAAATCCATATGCACACTGATTCGAGACAGCTGATGAGGTCAATGCCTGAGCCAGATCGATAAAACAAATGCCGATCTACAACAGCAACTCCCGCCGATTTACAGCAAACGCGCGCCCAAACATCGCGCGTTACTATGCCAATACATTGTGTGTCCTGTTTCCACGAACTTCGCGATTCTTTCTCATTCTGGCTGTGACCGCCAAATATCTCATGTGTGTGCCATTGATCACATCAGCTGTCTCGAATCAGTGTGCATACGGATGCTAGCTTGTATGGACGATTCTTCTCTCGTACGCGTCGAAGATTTCCGTTCGCAGAAATCACACGACCTCAAGATGTCCGTTCTGTCTGTGAACGAATCTCGCGACGCGACGTAAATCAAGTTCAATAAAGTGCAGTGTTTCAACATTAAAGGATTAGCAGTGTGTTCTTTACATTCTCCTCATTCCCATCAGTAAACTCTCTGTAAACTCGTAGTGCATGTGTATGGTATTGTAAATAGTTCTACAGCATATGTGTGGTTTGTTCCAGTGTATTATGTACGGTGTTATGAACAATTATACTGCAGGATAAGGATTTGTGGATATGTGCGAGAACAATTTAAAAGTGAAAGGGCATTGACCCCTTCTACTCGATAATTCCATAGGGCGGATATTAGAAATGCCCTTGTGGATTTTAACGAGTAGGTAGGTTCAATGTCGTCCAACGATCTTTTAAACATTTTCACCTCGCTGGGGCCCCAAATGAGAACCAAGGTATGCATGCGTTTGTCACTTGATACGAGACTGTCGCGCGCCTGTGTGACGTACGCAACGTGCACCGCTGTTGAAAGATTGCCGCTTTTGGGGCAGATTTTTAACTGTTAATAACTAAATAACGAAGTCGAAATCGCAATTTTTTTTATTCTTCATTTTCGTCTTATATTATCGTCGAGAACCACTCAATAATTTATATATATATATATATATATATATATATACAGGGTGGGGCAATAACTATTAGCACCTCAAATATCTTTGTTGTTTCTGAAGATACGTAAAATATGGTAAGGACCAAGTTAATGGTACAATGGGGCTGACACGATGCAACAAAAAAAATTTTGTTTTTATGTCATTATTTGCAGATATCAAGGTCACCTTGACTTTTTTAAATGGAATGTCCTATTTTTTATACCATAGATCGATAGAGTATCAAATTCTGAGTACAAAAGTGTTGACCTTCATATGACCTAAACCTAATAGTTAACGAGATATTATCCAAAGAAGAAAGACAATTGTTTCGATAATATCTCGTAAACTAGTAGATTTAGGACATATGGAGGTCAATACATTTTTACTCAGAATTCGACGGTCTATCGATTTATGATACAGAAAGTAAGTGTTTCCAGTAAAAAAAATCAAGGTGATCTTGAAATGTCCTCTATGCCTCCTCCCACGCAGAAGATATTTTTGATAATATCTCGTTAACTACTAGATTTAGGACATGTGGAGGTCAATACATTTTTACTCAGAATTCGATAGTCAATCGATTCATGATGCAGAAAGTAGGTTTTTCCATTTAAAAAAATCAAGATGACCTTCTCCTCACCTTGGAGTGTTCATCGGGAAAAATAAATATCCCACCATATGATGTCCCCCTCGCTACTGAACAACTTTTATCTCAAACATTTTTGCGTATAATCAATATTTTCCGAGATATTCGTCTGTAACGCTTTATAATGTTCACCCTGTATATTCCATCACATAATACTTTTGGATTTCGTCGTTAAACCTCTTTTTCCCAGCTTGATCACCGATCCACTAGCCACCCATCCTACATATTAATTAATCCACTTAATTCTTTTAGTCGAACTCTTTATTATTCGGAACAGCATGCGTCAAATAAAAGTTATTCTGTTTTTTTGCTTGTTTCTGTTCCCACAGATCGATTCTTGGAACAATTATGTATAAAAAAGTGTAAGGAAATAATGCCCGTTTATGAAATATTAAGTTGGAACGAAAGTTCGTAGCCTTTTTAAATCAAAATTCAAAGATAAAATTAAGATGTGTATTCATAGGTTTATTGAATAACATGGTAAGTCACTTATAAAATGGCAACAAGTAATAGAAGAGAATGGAAAATATGTTAGTTATTGAACAAATCTATGTATAAACATCATAATTTCATGTTGGAGTTTTAATTTAAAAACGCTACGAACTTTCGTTTCAACCCAATTTTTCGATATTACAAATTTAGGTATCTCATATAAAATTTGAAGTAGGAATTGTTCATTTTCCTAAAATAATGCACTTACATAGGATATTTCAAGGAATTTTTTGTCTTTGATATTAGTTTTGTGATGCTAATATTTTAAACCTAAAAAATAAACACCATAACATCGTCTGAAATATCAGTTTATCTCGAACACGTTCGTTGAAGAACGTAACACGAAACAGTGGTCTGCTGCACCGATGAAATGCCGTCGGTGGCCTTCTAGTTCGCACTCCAGTCAGAATCTATCCTAGAGGGCGTAAGAGAACACCGAAATATTCGTGCCACGCCAACTCCCGTAAGGCTGGCAGTCTAGTATCTCGTCGGTGACTGTGCATGCAATACATTTTTCACGCCGTGGTTCTGAATTACCGACCCTGTAGAAAATGCCCTAGTACCACAGACGAGATATAGGAATAGACCTGGCACCTTATGGGACTTGGTGTCCATAGGAATCTGTAGTACCGGCACCTTAAAATGCCAATGATTTCAGCGTCCTCTACGCATTGAGAACGGTGAATTCGAGAACTAGAACCAATCCGACTCGGGTTCGACTGGTAAAACTTCTACAGCCAGTGCTGGATTAATCCAGCGCGGAGCCCGTAGCAAATGTAGCCAGGAGGCCCTATGGTTTGCACGATAACAGAGAGTATATGAGAGTGCTCACGCTCGGGTTTTGCCCGTGCCCATTATAGTGCTGCCCCCTAGTCTAGTGCTTAGCCTGGATAAGAATCCGTTTCGACTTTGAATCCGGGCAACCACCTATACCGACTTTCAGACCGGACAAGAACCCGTTTCGACTTTCAATCCGGGCAACCACCTATATCGACTTTCAGTCCGGACAAGAACCCGTTTCGACTTTCAGTCCGAACAAGATCTTACATCATCTTTGGCCTTGATCAAAACGAAAAGACTATATTGTTTGATTCGCTGCACCCGTATTATATTCTCTTTCGTATCAAACAATATCCTGTATCCAATATCATGTATTAAAATAATTGCAAAAAATAATTATTTAATAAGGTGAAATAAAAGAAAGGATCGCAGAAGTAGACACATTGTGCGGAATAACAAATTTTATTTAAACAAAAAAGAGATCGAACTACATTTCAGCTCTACTTACAACAAACTATAAAATGTATAAGGTACTATTTACAATTTCTTAGGACCTTTAGAAATTATGTTCAGTTTGGACTGTGAAATGGGAAATAAAAGAAAGGCAAAACATTTCATTCTCTCGTAAATATTCGTGTGCCGTTTGATAACTGATTGATCCCATACGTCCGGAGTTGTGCAGAATTACAATTGGATTACTCCAGGAATTATAATTACGATGTAATTGAATTACATTGTAATTCAGTCATATTGTAATTTATAATTCAGATCTTCATTCAATTAAATTACAATGTAATTCGTAATTGCAATGGAGTACAATTATAATACACGTTGTTATTATTACAATGTAATTCGTAATTGCAATTGGAGTACAATTATACTTTGTAATTAAATTACATAAAATAGCGTTACGTATTATGAACGAGGACAAGGAATAGAAATTACGCCGCGCCGCACAAACACTATAAACAAGTATAATGAAAGAAAAACATAAAAATATGCCGCACTTCTTCATTGTTCCTTGCTATAATTTGGAGAGCTGTATTTTAATTATATTGTATTTCAATTACACATCTGATTAAAATACTTAGTAATTGAAAAAATTAATTGTAAGGTTTGAATTATTAAATTCAGTTACTTCAGTTAGAAATATAATGTAATTCAATTGCGTAATTGAATTACAATGTAATTGAATTAGTACAACTCTGCATACGTCCATCTGCTTCCACCCGACGAAAGTTCTAATTACAATTGATTTCCCCAAAATGAACATTTTACTATTTTCCTGTGTATATCTGAAATAATTTTTGAAATCATTCATATTTTCAAAGTAGTCCCCCTTCGGTGTCCACTCTTTGTCAATGACAATCTCTCAGTAATAATTCTATGTTGCAAATTACAGCGAATCCCATCGCCGACCGATTTGCACGGATGATGGTAGTTTTCCAAACGCAGGGTTTTCCCCACTCATAAAACTCAACCGTCCTCTTCACTCTCTCTCTCTCTCTCTCTCATCCTTTCTTTCCCTTCTCTTATTACAACCGTATTCCTACAACACTAGCCCATCGTTGACACAGATAGACGAAAACCAAACATCCACGCTAGCGTACCCCAAAGTTATCCTTCTAAATTTTCGTCGAAAAATTTGGTTTTCATGTTGTTCTAGTCTAGACTTTCATTTTTCTAGTGTTTTTTGAGAATATTTTACCAAAAAAAATATATGTTTCTTAATATCGGTATTTTGCATACATATTTATTTATATTCGGGATTTATACCTCAGGATTTTGCAAAAAATCGATTTTTGTTAGCAAATTATCTAATTCAAAGATCCTTCAAGATCCTTTTGACCAACTCGAGGCTTGAATGAACACGAACCGAGGCCCGAGGGTCGAGCCCCGAGGCCTGAGACCAGAACACAATAGTAGTACAATAAACACGGCCGGGCAACCCCACGGCCAGCCAGGTATATCGGCATGACACCACTAACAAGTGAATGCTAAACTTGTTGATTTTTCGTAATTTTCTCACGAAAGTGACACGAGCCAGTTCGTGGCGTTCTTCCGATTAAGAAAAGACTAAACTCGATACAATTCGGACTGTGTCCAGTGGTTTTACTCGTGAAAATATCTTCGTTTGTATTCGAATACAATTTCAGCCCATCCTCCGTGCTAGGGCGACGAAGCGACGATGGCCTCGGGCGCCTTGGTCAAGTGGTGCAATAAAAACCGCCGCGCAATCCCCCGGCCAGCTAGGTATCTCGACATGAAACCGGTAGCAAGTGAATGCTAAACTTGTTGATTTTTCGTAATTTTCTCATGAAAGTGACACGAGCCAGTTCGTGGCGTTCTTCCGATTAAGAAAAGACTAAACTCGATAGAATTCGGACTGTGTCCAGTGGTTTTACTCGTGAAAGTATCTTCGAAATTTGTATTTAGATACAGTTTTTGCCCATCCTCCGTGCTAGGACGACAAAGCGACGAGGGGCCTCGGGCCTCGGGCCCGGCCGTGTTTATTGCACCACTTGGCCACGGCTCCCGAGGCCCTCGACGCTTCGTCGCCTTAGCCAGCAGAGATGGGCAAAAATTGTAATTAAATACATACAAATTTCGAAGATACTTTCACGAACAAATCCACTTAGACACAGTCCTACCAAATTTCATCGAGTTTAGTATTTTTGATGTGAAACGTCTCTGCTGAGGGGCTACAATTTTCTAGCGTTACGGAAGTGGGTTACGGAAATTAAGTGTGACGAAACTGGTCCTCCACCGTCGCCAAATTTCCACGCTTCTCCGAGCAGCTGAAACGCGAGTCAGGAGAAGCTAAGTCAACGATGGAAATGATTGAGATCCGCTAATGTAAGCTTAATTAATCATTTACAATTCAATGAAATATATTTTTCATTTGAATGTATTAGGTAATCAAATATTTTATAAATTCAATTTTTCCTGTCTATACAATCTATTTAAACAAGTACAGTTTTTAAATATGTTAAATTTTGTAACAATCGTTTTGAGACGAATTAAGTTTGAAACAAAATTTTTTTATTAGTGTACATCCTTTTTTTAAAGGCAATCTGCAAGACAGTAAAATTGTTTAAACAAATATAATTATTTAAACAAAGTATACTTTTTCACAAATAATTTCTTTAATAACCATCTTTTTATAAACAGAATTTTCCGGGCAAATAAAACTGTTTAAACAAACATATGAATAATCTGTATTATTTTTTAAATGGATTTAAATAGATTATATTTAAATAAAGTAAAAAAAAGCCTTCAAATTGAATAATAAAATGCATTTTCCTATTTGCACAGTCATCGCTGTCATCGCTGCCTGCTAAAAGGTCACTACTCTTCCTCCACCGACATTCACCTATATATTTAATTGTTGTTACATTCCTGTCAATAGTTGCTATGTATTATAATAATTATTTATTTATTTGTATTATATTTGTCTATGTATTATAATATTTGTTTTTATGTGTGTAATAAATGATTTTTTGATTTTCGATTAATTGTTTTGTTTCGATTTTCTTTAATTTACCATTCCACAGTTAAATTCCGACTTCCAAACTGAACATAATTTCTACAAGTCCTAAGGAATTGTAAATTTGTACCTTTTATAAATTTTATAGTTTGTTGTAAGTAGAGCTGAAATGTAGTTCGATCTCTTTTTTGTTTAAATAAAATTTGTTATTCCGCACAATGTGTCTACTTCTGCGATCCTTTCTTTTATTTCACCTTATTAAATAATTATTTTTTGCAATTATTTTAATACATGATATTGGATACAGGATATTGTTTGATACGAAAGAGAATATAATACGGGTGCAGCGAATCAAACAATATAGTCTTTTCGTTTTGATCAAGGCCAAAGATGATGTAAGATCTTGTTCGGACTGAAAGTCGAAACGGGTTCTTGTCCGGACTGAAAGTCGATATAGGTGGTTGCCCGGATTGAAAGTCGAAACGGGTTCTTGTCCGGTCTGAAAGTCGGTATAGGTGGTTGCCCGGATTCAAAGTCGAAACGGATTCTTATCCGGACTAAAGAATGATGGCAGCCAAAAGTGGCACGGGCAAAACCCGAGCGTGAGCACTCTCATATACTCTCTGACGATAATATAATAAAACCCAATGAATGACCTTTTTTGTAGCAAAAATATCTGCGAACGGTATGTCTACAGCGTCGTCAAGTCTAAAGTACGCAACGTTGTCCGATTACGAGTTTTCAACACATACGAAGATCATCGGAGAGTGCAATCGCGAAGAGGCTCTCTTCTGCCCGCTCGCCGTAAAGAGAGAGAATACGCTAATAAGAAAGAAATCTCCTTACGTTATGCCGAGAACTTGTGTATGTACTAATTGTAAGATAAACGAGAGAATTTTGCATACGCAACAATATTAACCCTTCCGACCCGAAGGGCGTACGGTGTAGGTCCTCACGATCTATCGTATGCGGAAGAACGACGTATGGCGTACGGTGTACGTCCTGATGCAATATGCACATTCCAGTAGTGGACAAAAATTTAAAGGCACTCTAAAGAAGACGATAACTATTTTAATATTGTACTATACGATTTGAACTTTTTTGGGAAGCTAGAGCAATTAGTTTATTACAGGATGCGAAAAAAAATTTTTTCAAAAATTGCAGTTGATCGGAATTGTTGAAAAAATACTAAAAGTCGCATTTTCAACTTTTTTATGTGGGCCTATATCGAAAATTTAAAAAACAAATTTTGTAGATCTGTGTCAATTACATGCACTGTGAAAGTTTCATCGAAATCGGTAGATGCGGGAAAAAACGACAGGCATTGAAAGCAGTGTCGTTTAAATACACGTAATGCGAATGGAGTATACAATTTTTTCTTCTTGCTAATAAATGCTCAAAACATGTGATTTATCGGTAACGTTGGGTGTTGACACTGAATGGTAACGGGGCGTTTGCGCACCGATACCGACGGTACCGGGGCGTTAGCGCACCGATACCGACGGACACCAAAATGCATTGGGTGTCCGGTCTATTCCTATATCTCGTCTGTGATAGTATCTCGTCGGTGATTGGGTGTCAGGTCTATTCCTATATCTCGTCTGTGGTGTAGGATCTGATTGGATCTGATCCAGGCTAGGATTTTGTGTGGGGGCAGCACTATACCGGTGGCATCGAAAACCCGGGCGTGAGCACTCTCATATCCTCTCTGTTTATAGACACCAGTGGACACCAGTAAAAAATCGAAGTTTTCCCCGAGAATCGAGGAAAACATGCAATGTACATAGTCGATACGATCGAACACAGTATGTGTTGTAATGGAACCTACACCTACACCTGATACCTGGTTCCCGAAGGCGAGTGATATCTGCCTAGTACTCGTGTCCAATATGGCGTGTATATTGTGAATTGCATTAACGTGCAGGTAAGATTTGTCTTAATTTTTGTAATTTTCATCCGACGGATAAGTTAAATAACGAAAATCCGTGCATTTTGGTGTCACAACTCTCTGCATATATTAGTATTTTCATTTACGTTTCGAGGGATGCAATGTTAGTACGATTTTTTCACTAAAATATGTGAACTCTGTCAACCTTTGCACCTTGAAGGTCCGATTTCTGAGGTAAATTTACAATGACAGGTGTGTCGTGTGGACAATATGTCTTTTCAATTGTACAGTTTGTTGAGTAAGAAATATTTTCAAGTGAAACAAGAGAAAAGATGTTGGAAGATAATTTCGCAAATAGTCAAATCTAAACTTGATTCTATAAATTAATCAAATCGGAGTCAAATCTTCAAAATTGAATACATACATTTGAATACCATTTTCAACAGTTATTTTCAAATGTTATTTAAACAATAATATTACGAGAATGGCTAATAATATTAATCACATATATGTATATATCTATATATATACATATATATATAGTATGTATATATTGCCATTAACCTTTTGTACTCCGAATTATTTTTCAATTTTGTTGCCCACAACTCCCTACTACTTTAAGTGTTCCATTTGAAATTTACTTCAAAGGACAGCTTCTGACTCCTATTTATTTTAAATAATTTCATTTACTAATTATATTAAATATAGCTGTCAAACTTTGTTGTAATTTATATTTGTAGAACTTATATTTCTTTTCAACTAAAGAATACGACTTAAATAAATAAAGGAAGAACCAAATACATATAAAAACACGTTTCATTTACATTTTCCCTTCTCCGATGTTGATTCACACTCGACAAAGGAGTGCAAAGAGTTAATAATATATACGTATATGTGATCAATATTATTAGCCATTCTCGTAATATTGTTATGTTTAAATAACTTTTGAAAATCACTGTTGAAAATAGTAGAATTAGAAATTAAGACTTCAATTCGCTGATTAATTCGACGACAAAATTAAGACTTCAGAACTAGAAATTATAGTAAGACTATAGAATCCTCTGCAAATTAAAGTCAAGTAAAATTTTGCGAGTTGTACTAATTCGAAACATTATTTAATAGCATGTACGAATGAAATACCAAATATATCTTGAGATTTTATATTTCAATAGCTAACGTTTTTTTATCTTTTCACAGGTCTGCTCCTGCTTAATGCAATTGTGTCTGTGAATAAAGGGATTAAGATAAATATAAGAAACCTGTAGACAAACAATGTACAATGAACTACAATGGAAACATGCCAGATTGGCATCAGTTTAATGCCTCGCAAACAAACGAAGTTACTGCTCCTGCGCAAAATGTGAATTCTGGTCATTTGGCATTCATTCCTGGTGTTAGTCCACCGACATTGAATGCGCATAGTCTTAGTTCCGAGGGTGTTGGCAAACGTCAAAATGATACGAATTTTAATCCAAGGAATTATCAATTGTTCAACAATGTCTCGAGTGGGGCGAACATTTCAAACAACAGCCCTCTTGTGTCCATGGCACAAATGCAAAATTGCATTAGCCATTATACCTCTCCAAACACAAGAACTCCAATGCTGGATAACTTAAATTCTTCTGTGGATCCTAGGAATACAGCAATCGCGAATATAAATGATGACCTAGGATACAGAAGTAATCAGGTGCCTTTCAATGGGTCAATGGGTCACCTAACCGGGCCAAGTTGTAATTTAAATACACCAGGGCCTATATCTGGACTTGCCTCGCGGTCTAACTCCGGGCCAGGTCCTGGAACTAGTCCTAGGACTGGAAACGGAGCTGCAGCTAATCCTATATATGGATCTGGTCCTAGACATGGATCCGTATCTGGATTCGCACCTGAGTCAGGTTCTGGACCTGCAAGTATGGGACCAAGAAATACTAATATAGGTTCGGTACATGCTGGGAAACCTGGACCTCCCTCGTATGTGCCTTGCAAGGGGCTCTGCTGTAACGCAGACCCCAATATTAATTATCAACAGTGGGAAAAGTATGGATCGTATCAAAATAACGCAATCTACAGAGACAATGTACATCCACCGAATTACCAAATGGAGAACAGACATTTTGGGAATAACTGTAATTTTAGGAAGGAAAATCTAGAAGGAAAGGAAACAATGGGCTCTGTGGTTCCCAATGCGCCTGTTGTAGATCACAGAAGAAACTTCACCGATTATAAGTATCATAAAGATCACTCGCTACATAGAAACTATTCGACGTCTACTGGTATGTACCCGAATTATCCTATGCAAAATTACAACTACTCGACGGAGCATCAAAAGTATCCTTATCCGATGAAAGAACATCCGAAGCCGAATAATATGAGCATTCCGAATTCAGGAATGATGAAGCATTCGGAACAGAACTTTATGCCTCAACAAAAGTATAACAACAAGCAATTTCAATATCAAAACGGAAATATGTTACCTAAAGCAGTGTCCACTTTAAACGTCGATGGGAACATGGTGTCGTCCCCACAGAATGCTTATTTCAATTCGCAGTTTACAAGAAATATTCCAACAGAAATGCCCCACGAGTGTCAGGAAAGCACCGATAACACTGCGGTAGCTAATAGATCGGGAGGTTCTTTCGTACACAACTCGCCGCCTCAGCATCAAATGTACCAGCATAAACTAGCGATGCAAAAATTTGCAATGGAGAACCACCTTAGAGAATTAAGTAGAATACCAGGGTATCAGTCGCATCCGAAGTACAAAGAGTGCATCATGCGATACAGACAGCTGATGAAATTACAGCAGTCGACCAATTATCAGAATCCTGTTCAAACTTCGCGAGTAACAACACCAGTTAACGCCGCACTACCGCCGATTAATTTACAGTTCGATCAAAACGGTATGTTGATAAACTCTAATTATTTGCCAGATGGTATCCCGAAATTACCGAATACACCGCCTGGAGAACAATCGTCGGAGGCTATGGAGAAACAGATTAAAGATCAGGCTATTTCTGTAGCCAACGAGAAGCGTCAACGACCTCAACAATCGGAACACTTGATGATGACTACGCAAAATGAACATGTTCCTTCTTCGTGTTTAGAGAGTTTTCAGAAGCAAGAGCAATTCCTGGCGCGGAAGGACTTCAATCAAAATCAAATGAAAGTACCAACGAACGACAGACATAGTTTCAATACTTTGAATACCGACGATAATAACAAAACGATGATGCAGCAGAAAGCTTCGAAAGAGTTCGCTAATAAACCAGAACTCGACGTTCGGCAGTTTCTAGCTAATTGGGATGAAACAGACGACGAAGAAAACGCATCAAACTTGTCAGCTACAGCTGCGAACGAAACAACTCCGGTCGTAGTTGTGAGCTACGAGAACCTGGATCTCTCGTCGAAAGCACCACAAAACTTGGAGATAGCTAGGAGAAATAGTTTCCCCTCGAACAATACCACATCGGACAATGGCAAAGAGGCGGAAGAAAATATAACAACGCAGGACTGTTTAACGATATCGTATTCGTCTTCGGAAGCCGCTGCTGATATCGTTGAAACTTCTAAACGAACGATAGAAGAAGGTGTGATGAAACCAGGGAGTATAATACACTGTATAAGTAACGGTCCTGATGAAATACCTACCATACACATAGTAGATAACTTAGAAATAAGCAATATTTTAGGAGCATCCAACGACCAAGTAATAGAAACCTTAGAGAAGCGAAACACAATATCATTATTCGGAGAAGCGGCTGGAACCAACGGAGAAGGGATAATTCTTGAGACTACCGAACAGCATGACAAAGACAAAACTTGTTTGTTATCTACGAATTACGACGATGTGGCCAAGGAGAGTAATATCGAGGATCCTAACATTTCCGAAACAATTCAGACAGTCACTGTCTCGATAAATAGTCAGGAACTGAGGGTTTTATCGCCTTCGGTAAAGAGTAATTTAGATGTTGCCGAGAATCTAGAATTGAAGAAACAGAGCAGTTTCGTCAGCGAAGAATCACACAATCCTGACGACATCAGCTTACCAGATCTCCCAACATCAGAGTGTACGCCAATCTCTACAACCCTGAATACTCCTATTCATTCGGACAGCGAAGAATCTTCACAAAACATGGAAGATTTATCTATATCCATATCCACGAACCCGATAGAAGTGATGCAAAACAGTCCGGTAATTAGTTTCACCCAATCACCGGTTAAAGTGGAACCGTACGGACAGCTGAGTAACGAGGATAAACTTGGTTACAAAACTAACATGAACAGTTGCCATGAACAAGACACGACCGTTGACAATTTTGATTTTTCTGCCGACAACTCTAAAATCAAATCTGCCGAATTATCTAGAGGTAAACAAGTCAAAAGTCTTGGAACGGTACGAAAGAAAGCGTTCCCCACGGAAAGCAAAGAATGCGATATAAGAGTTTTAGACATGTGCGAGACATTGACATCGTCTGAGTATGAATTGGAGGTTCAACAGGAGGAAATGGATAGCGAAAAGAACACAGAGTACGAATCTTTAAGCTGTATACACGATGGGAAGCAGAAAAAGAAGAGAAGATCAACGGATTCGGTGAAATCTACAATTCAAGCAGGTAGCTCGGCGACGGATACGAATAAAGCAGTGCATACTGTGATCTCAACTGGTTCCAATGTAAATTTCGTAAATCCGACAGGGTTCGACAATGAAGCTTCGTCATCCAAAAGCGAAGATCCGTCTAGAAAGCAAAAAATCAAAAATCTTAACGTATCTATGACCACTATCAATCCGCTGCTTTCGGAAGGCGATTTAAATATAAAAAGGAGAATAAAGGAAAGTGTAGATAGAAATACGAATGGGGAGAAACTGATGAAAGCGCAAAAGAAGGAAGTGGAACGATTAATACAATCGAAACGGTCTGACATGAAGCGGATTGCTAGAGATGGTTCGATCTCGTCTCAAGATGACGATCAATCTGTGTGCCATATGACTTCTCAATACAAAAATTATTCTATTGCTGTGATAAAAGATACCGTTATTTTAAGTGATAAGAAATCACACGGCACCGCAGAGAAATGTGTGAACATCTGTTACGAGAGCCCGCACGAAGTTCAATTCAGAGCAGACTGTACCAAAGAGCTTTCCGACGAGATAGAAAAGAAGAAATATTCCAAGAATTGCAAGGGGTCTGAAGTAGTACAAAAGGATCTAGATATCGCGGACGAAGACATTAGATATACCGTGGGAGAAGCACGTTTGTTAAATAAACACAACAGGAACAAGGATAGACTGCATCGAGAGAAGAATATAGAAGAAAGGTTGCAGAAAGACGAGAATGTAAATAAAGGAGTATCTTCAGAGCAAAATGTATCGGCGCTGGTTATTCCGAGCTCAGAGGATTCGGCTGCGCCAGAGGAAAACTCGAGACTTAAATTTAGAAAGAGTTTCGTGAAGAATGCTAATTCCGAGTTCGGAATACAAGTTAGAAACGTGAATTTAAAGTTTAAAGATAGCGACGCCGGGAAAGAATTGATATTAGGAGATAAGGGACAAGAACACGCGAAAGATGCTCTGGATAGCATAAAAATTGAAATAAACGTTTCCTGCGCAGAAAGAAATTTAAAAGGACACGAACAAAACAAACGACTTTTGTATGAAATCGATGATTCGTCTTGTAGCAATATGCTGGACAGTCATTGTCGAACACATTCCACCGAGCAAGAAATACTGTTCGCTAATTACGACAAAGCTCATAAGATAATTGAAAAGTCTCCTGTGGTTGGGGATACTACTACGAACGAAAAGAATAAACCCGGAAATGATGCAGCAACAGTAGTTAAAGATACAACAATGAGTACCGTTCTAAAACACAGTGGAAAAAATTCTTTGGAGGTAAGCAATGATGCTTTTTCATTTATTACTTCGAAAATCGCTTTAACTTCTGAGAGTCAGGTTGTTACTAAATTGTTACAGGATAATATAACAAGTAAGGATACGTTAAAGAAGAGTACCAATTGCTCTTTTAATGTTAATGCGATCAAAACGAAAAGTGCAATATCTAATACTGCCATAGTTGATGCGAATAATAAGATGTTAACTAAGACAAACGATAAGTTTGAGGAAGAAGAAGATGGTTCGGGGAACACGGAAGGCGATCATAGGATTAGAACACAAAATCAGTGTTCTAACTTGGCAGAGAATTCTTCTCAAACTGTAACAGAGGCATTTAAAAAAAGTGACGAGAAGAAGCTGGATGACATATCTTATATGTTAAGTAGTTCGAAGAAACTACCGGATATCGATTTCGTGGAATTGAATTCGAAATCGTCGAGCTCTTTGAACACTCTAGATTTCGATTTGAACCAGAGGGAGTATAAAAAATGCTTAGGAGCGAAAAGTGGCGAGTTAGATTATAATTATACAGGAATGTGGAAAAAGCCAAAGATAGATCACATTTTTGAAGACTGTAACATGTTCCAAAGTACCAGTGGGTACATAAATCCTATATTTTCAAACATAGATAAAATGGAGGATTTGCATACAGTTCCTGTATACAGTACCAAAGACGGAAAAATATCATATAGCCCTAACCGAAGGTTTACGCATCACGAATTAATGATGGAGGCTCGCAGACGTGAAACAGGTTGTTCTACACGAAAGTCTCACTACGTCGATACCTGGAACAACTATTACAATTCGAAATTTCGCAAGTGCCACAAGAAGAAACGGCATCATAGTTTCAACGATAAGAGTAAACACGATTACAAGGATACCAAATATCTCTATCAAAGGAAGAGGAATTATTTGGACGATTTCTGTGGGACACATCATGTTAAGTATAAGGATTACGTGCACAACATTAAAAATAATAATGCTGTTTGGCCCGATCGTTCAAAACTAGACAGGGTACGCAGCAGCAGTGATTCCGACGAGGAAATTATAGGTCAAAATGAGAATATCATCGATGCAAGTGAGTATAGAAAGGTTCATACTATAGAAAATAGAACAGTTGCGGGTGTTTCTAAATCACACAATCGTGAAACGATTACGGAGTCAGAAAGCAAATGCAAAGATGTGGTATCCGATGCATTCTTATGCATCAGGAATAATGATACACCTTCCGAAGAGACACAGTTGATTCAACTTAATTTTCTTGGTAGCGATAAAGACAATATAAATTCTCAGATGGTGAACAATGGCTTCGTCGATAGGGAAATAATGGAGACTGTTAAATCTGATGAGAGCGTATCGTTGTTGAATAAATCTTCTAATTGCATTTCAGAGAGTCTTCGGTCAAGTAAAGATAAACAATCAGGCAAAAGATGCGAAAAGTTAGGAATTTCTCAAGATGACAGCAAAACTACAAGTAACGATATTAGAGAAGAAACAAGTATCAAAGAAAATCCAATTTTTGAAGAGAAAGAAGATAACGAAGTGTGTGCTTCGGAAAGTCCTGTTGATGCTGAAGAGCATCAACAGGAAAATGACCTGAGAGAAAAAAATAATCATACTGAAGAGGATCATACTGAAACCTGTACAGTTTTAGAAACTAATAAAGATGAAGAAGCAGCGTGTGAAGCTTATAAAACAAAACATCACACATCCGACGAAATGTCAGAAAATGCCTTAAAAGAAAAGAAGGATCAGAGTCCTCTTTCACGAAATAAAGGTACTTTCAAGGATCACACTGAAACCTGTACAATTTTAGGAGCTAATAAAGATGAAGAAGCAGCGTGCGAAGCTTATAAAACAAAACATCACGCATCCGACGAAATGTCAGAAAATAACTTGAAAGAAAAGAAGGATCAGAGTCCTCTTTCACAAAATAAAGATACTTTCGAGGATCACACTGAAACCTGTACAATTTTAGAAACTAATAAAGATGAAGAAGCAGCGTGCGAAGCTTATAAAACAAAACATCACGCATCCAACGAAATGTCAGAAAATGCCTTGAACGAAAAGAAGGATCAGAGTCCTCTTTCACGAAATAAAGATACTTTCGAGGATCACACTGAAACCTGTACAATTTTAGAAACTAATAAAGATGAAGAAGCAGCGTGCGAAGCTTATAAAACAAAACATCACGCATCCGACGAAATGTCAGAAAATAACTTGAAAGAAAAGAAGGATCAGAGTCCTCTTTCACAAAATAAAGATACTTTCGAGGATCACACTGAAACCTGTACAATTTTAGAAACTAATAAAGATGAAGAAGCAGCGTGCGAAGCTTATAAAACAAAACATCACGAATTGTCAGAAAATATTTTAATATCTGGGATATCTAAGGAGACGTTGACTGAAGCTATGGATGTATTGCCTAAGAGCAGTAACAACGAATCGAATGATGAAACAGATTTCTGCCAAAATATGAAACTGGCAGAAACCTCGAACACAAATGTAAAGCACGAAGAAAATATAACCAAGGATGCAGAAGAAAGTATTATATCCATGGAAGATGAAAAAGAAGACTCAAAAAGCAATGTTTCAAGCGTAAATAATATTATTTCTACAAAACAAGAGGAATACGAATCTCAAATGATGCATGTAGCTACAACTAATTCAGAAAGCTCGAAGTATTCTATTGAAACAGTTAAAACTAACGAGGCTGTGAATACTGATCTCACGCAAGTAGATAATCTAACAACAAAACAATATATCGAATCAACAGAGTTTTCGGAAACTACTACTCATGTTAACGAAGACTATAGCATTAACAAATCAGCGATACCTCTGGGAAACGCTGTGGATGTTACTTTGAAAAGCGCAAACGATGTTTTGACAGAAGATGCAATGGTATCTTTCGATAAATCAAAAGACCATTCGAACGCTAGCTATCCTGATAAACTTCAAAATGAGTATGAAACTAATCGTACTAGAGAGTCTTCTGTAGAAAATGAAATGCCTGATTTGTGCATGTACGATGAGACAAAAAACTCTCCACCTGAAATCTGTGTTAAAAAGAAACCAGATAACGAGGAGTATAAACAGGAAGAAGAAGAAAAGTGTGAATTATCTTCTTCCGAGTCTTGTAGGAACTTGGAAACTGATTCGTCTCAAAGCAACACGGATATAAAAGCGATACCCAAACTCGTCATAAAGAAAACCGATGCTTCAATTTCGAAAACAGAATACTTATTCGATCGTACAGAATCCGAAAATCTTTCTGATAAATATAACACAAAGTTACTATCTGATTTGCGGCCGAAAATACCTAAAATGATAATCGTGAAAAGCAGATCACGTTCAGCAACACCTACTACTGAAATCTTGGAAAAAAATAAACCTGAAAAGATTCAAAGCTTTTCGTCAGAGCATAACGATACCAGCATGGATGTAGATAACAGTGACGCTGAATCGTACACATTAAAACATAATAATTACGAGAGTAAAGTTCCAAAAGTAAAAATAATGTTGGACAACATTTCTTCCAAGGATTTGAAGCTGTATATGAAACGAAAAGCTGCGAAAAACATCGTCTCGAAAATGAAAGCGAAAAGAATTAAAATGCAAGAAAACAAGAATTCCCCGATAAAGTATGAAACAGAAGATAGTTCGGAGACAGAGATTAGTGGTTCTGATGACGACGAGGAAATCCTACAGGAATTGTCAACCAGTGAAGCTGAGAAAATACCAAAATTAAAATTAAAGAAGCAAGACGAGGATATGATTTTATTGCTAGAGAGAACCAAGGAAAATGATAGAAATACTTCGAAAACGCTTATCAAGAAACCCAAGAAATCCAAAGAAGAAGGCGTTAAATACTTCAACGATGATGAAATCAGAAAGAAATATCCGCAATATATTACTGAAAAGATTCCTAAAGTTATAATAAAAAGAACACAAGTTGGCGCAGAATTTAAGTGTGAAATTAGTAAGAATAAAAAGTTTTCTAATATCGACGCATCAAAGTGGCAACCAAAAGTTAAATTAGAGAGACTGAAGATTCTAGACGACATCGCGAAAGATCCAAAGGAACCGGAGCTCTTGTTCAAGAATGATATTAATGAGAACAATTCGGATTATAACGGTACCGTTAAATTATGTAGGTCTAATTCAGTATCAAATTTATCGACTATTAAATATAAGCAGAGAAGATTTTCTGATCCTGATTACACGAAACTAGATGTTAAATCGACTTCAACTGATATTGGTTTAAAAAGTGATAAAGGTAAACCACCGGATGCTAATCAAGTATATAATCTCAAAGTAATCGATAATGAGAATAGAAAGTTGAAAAGAAAAGGTAAGAGAACATCATTGTGTCAATCTAAAAGGGTGAATCACAGTTTGAGCAATGAAAGTGAAACAGATAAATATGAAAATATTCTAGACGAACCTTTCGAGAATGATTTGATGAAAGATGACAATGATTCGTTGATTGAGAGAAGCGAATACTCATCCTTTGGGACCAAGCCAAGTATATCTTCAGTAGAGGACAAGTACTTGTCTTCTGGTATTTTGCATTCACGCCACTTCGATGATAATGATAATTCTATTATTAAAGTTGATTCTTCGGACGAAAGCCAAACTACCATAGAACTTCTACCAGCATCACCTGATAGCAGCGACAATGACAATGAATCAAAGAATCGTGAGTTTGAAAGTTTATCTCGAATGCACTTAGACGATGCCATACCGACTCAATTGGAGCTAGAATTAGATCTCATCGACCTCAGAAACACACAACATTCGGATGAGCTTGCACCAAAAATGAATGTGTTAAATTATGCGAATATTGATAAATACGAGCATGCATCGCATTCTAAAAACAAATGTGTAGACAGTGGATCATCGAAAACATTTTTCAATGATGTACAATGTCCTTCGCAAAGTGCCTTTAATAAAAACAAAATGCAAAGTCCAGAAAAGAAATCAAACGATTATTTTTATTATAACGACTTATTAGTTAAGGAAGTTTTAGCTGCTAAGGAAACACTGAAGAAATGTCTATCTAAATCTGTAAACGAAGATAAGGAGAGGAGGGTACCAAGACCTAAAACTGTAGCAGAAAAGAAACAGGGTTTAAGTTTCAGTTTGAAAAATCTCGAAAAATCATGTTATAAATCGGAAGATAAGAAATCTACAAGCATAGGAAGCAAAGAATATAAATCTGTTCAGCAACTCGATATCGAAGAAGTCGAAGAAAACCATTCCAAGCAAGATGAACACTCTTCTAAGGGACAACAATTAAAACTGAAAGAGTCGCAAGAAGAAACATCTTACAACATTCCTACGGCTTCTACGTGTAGATCTACCAGCGTACCTGAGTTAGCTACGATTTCTTTAAAAGCAACCAAAAAATTCGGTCGAATTGCTATCAGCAAAGAATCTTTGAACATAGAAACCAATACGTTCAGTCTCTCCAACAATCTGGATACTATACAGGATACATCGAAACCTACTGAAAGAAAATCAGAGAAGAAAACAATAAATAGTATTCAAGATCAAAAAGCTAAGGATGGTTCGAGCGAAACAAAGACAAAAGAAGATAATATGCCATTATTAGTGCCAGAGTTTGCTTTAAATTTTGATTCGAATTCGGATAGAGACAGTTCTAGATCACCGCCTGTTATTACAAATCAGGAAGAAAGTGACAATGCAGCGGATAATGCGAAAGACACAAAGAATAAAGTGATAACTCCAATCGAGAAAGTAGAAGAGAATATTAAGCAAACCTATAAAGACTGTGAAATGACTATAGCTGATATTATAACACAACTAGCTTACCATGAAAAGGTAAATATATATTTATTGAGCTCAATTGGAAACATAAAGCATCTAATTCTTTGTTAATGTGTTGTATTATAGGCAACAATAAAGCATAGAAGGTATTGTAATTTATGTGAGAGGTGGTTCCCCACAACATCGCGACACCGGCGACATTTAGCTGGATATCAACATCGTTACATGGAATTGACACAACGTAAAAGTATTCACACTTTATTCATTTTATTCACTGGCAAACCTTGTCCAAGACTTTTACCAGCCAATGTGATCCGCACCGATTGTTCCATTGGAGAACTGACGCCTCTACAAATTGCTGTACAGGTTTGTCTCCGCAATTACAAGAAACATAGATGATTGATATACAGTCGGGAACAATATTAAGTGGACTAACTTTTTAGAAATTGGTCCAAATGACTTTTTTAAAGATGTTAGACAGGGACAGGGGTCATTCCACGCGAAAATGGACTCTTTTTTACCACGTTTTTATTAACTTGCTTTCTTGTTTGTCCGTTTGGTACAAATTTTGCAATTGATTTTAAACTAACTTCCCGATGAGTTAGAGACTTGAAACTTTAAACATAGCTCAGAACTGGATAACAATCCAATATTTTATCGGTTCTAGATTATCTATTAAGTTCGTTTGAATTTTCGTACGTTGAGGTTTCTCGCAACCGCTTGCGTTTGTTTTCGATATGCCAAACTGAAATAAACCTGAAATTTACTGTATGACATGTACATATCTTTATTATAACCTCATAAAAATGTCTTAATATTGTCCCCGACTGTATGTGATTTTAAATATTTGCTTCATTATTTGTGTATTTTAGGATGTATCGAACTATGTGGAACCCACGGAAGACGTTAAAACGATAGAATGATAGCAAGGAGTCACTGCAAACTACTATAACTGTGTATATATGTTTTCTGTGATCACCTATAGTAGAACAAACTATGTGAGTACCTCTAACAAAAAAAGTACTATAAACCACAGAAAAACAAGTTCTGTAATACATTTAATCTCAATCGAATTGTACATGTTCATTGTATACGTACTATTATGAAAAATTAACATCCACGAACTATGCGACAAGTGCGCTGTTAAACGATGTTAATTGTTAAAAGTTACTTGGAAACAAAAATTATTTTCAGTAGTTAGGTATTTAGCCAAAGATTTTCGCTACAAAGTACATATTAGATTATTTATAGTTTTCGAAGACTGCACGGTCTTTTATTTGTACAAATCAAGTTATGATATAATATAAGAAATGAATGTGCTCGTTATAAATTTTAACTTATACTGTGAAAAGACTTACATATATGATGTATAAACATACATATATATAAACATATATGTATGTATGTACATACACACATTCACAATATATATATATAAATTTATATATTATTATTATTATTATTATTGTTTCAAGAAAGCTATGTACTCTTGCAATGTTAAATAGACCTAAAAACAAATATATATAGTTATATTTGCATAGAATTATATATTTTAAGCAGGGGTAGTCTATGTGAAAGATATATCTATATTTTATGTTATAATAAAAAACGATGTACTATGAGATGTTACAGTTTTGTACTAGGTACGATAAGAAAACTACAGAAAAAAATATTAAGCTATTCAATTTATTATCGAATTGTGTCGAGCGAATATATTTTCCATAAATTACTTCGGTCGCGATTCCGAATCAAATTCTGCTAACGAATAATTTCATTGAATCAAATCAAAATATATTCGAAAATATCGAAAACACATATTAGAAGTATTTCAATAATATACGTTCATTTTTGTACATACACGTAAAAGAACGATGAGTTTGTACGTTTATATTTCTGAACAATAATAAGTGTGACCTTATTTCTAAAAGGCCTGATCCTTGTTTGGTAAGAGGAACATAGTTCAGCTTAACGATAACATCTCATTGCTCGTTAAGAAGTTTATATTGTACAGCGATGTATGTTCACCCCTGTCACTTGTTTCTGTTTTATTCAAAATATTTAAATGTGCCTAATAAGTTATTGTTTATATAATAATGAAGTTTTCAATTGTTTTAAACTGTTTGTTCACTGTTTTTCTTATTATCGATATACACAATCAAGAATAGGAAATATTCTTAAAGAATAAGTTCCTAGCTATAGAAAGAACAGCGAAGTAGACATATTTCTTGTTACAAGGCTAAAAAAGAAATGTTGGTACAGGGTTAACACAGTACACAGACAATCGTTTCATAGTTTTCTGTTCTCTGGTTTACATTCCAAAGAATGCAAATATATCGACTCACTTTATCAAAATAGAATACATAGTTTTATTATGAAATTTAATCGTCCTATAGGACGAAAAAAAAAGTATATATAAATCTATTGACTGTTATTCCACTTAATGTTTTGTTTCATATGTTTGTTTTATCGATTTCATATTTTATTCGCACGAGTGCCTTAAAATACACCTAACAGTATTTGTCGTATCATGTTATATATTATATGCATATATTATATGTATATACAGGGTGGAGCATTTATATGGGAACACCTCTAAATATCTTCTCGGTTATTATTAGTCGTACAAAAAATCTCCACAGAATAAAGTTGTACTGTTTCAAGGGGCGAATTTGATGATGGTAAAAATTTTTTCTCAAGGCTATTTCTTTACAAGATTTCAAGGTCATCGATATTTTTTTAAATGGAATGTCCTATTTTTTATATCATAGATCGATAGGCTGTCAAATTCTGAGTATAAAACTGTTGACCTTCATATGTCCTAAATCTAATAGTTAACGAGATATTCTTCTTCGGATAATTGTACTTCTTTGGATAATATCTCGTTAACTATTAGGTTTAGGACATATGAAGGTCAACACTTTTATACTCAGAATTTGATACTCTATCGATCTATGGTATAAAAAATAGGACATTCCATTTGAAAAAATAACGATGACCTTGAAATTTTGTAAAAAAATGATTTTGAGAAAAAATATTTACCATCATCAAATTCGCCCCTTGAAACAGTACAACTTTATTCTGTGGAGATTTTTTGTACGACTAATATTATATAACCGAGATATTTAGGTGTTCCCATTTAAATGCCCCACCCTGTATATAGCATTAAACAAAATCATATATTTACGTGCACTATATTCTAGTGCATATTTTTAACGATCTTAAACGAGATGTGCATAATAACATTGCAATTATGAGAGCATATAATTCCAAATGTACAGTTCTTTAAAGGAAATATACGGTAATGTATCCTTCTATAAACTTAATACTTTCGTATAGAAATCAAACATTTTAGCGAATGCCTTTAAATGATAATTATGTACAAAGAAATATCTTCTCATAATTGGAACCTAGTTATGGACAAGTTTTACGATATCGATGTGTGTTCTATGTGCCTAATTATAAGAAGTCTATATATGTATATATACATTGAAGTTCAATTGTGTGTAACACTACTTATGTACATTGAACGTAATCTAAGAGTACGTCACGTGTATATTGCTTAAACGGTCAAATCGAAAATATTGATAATTTTATAAATATTCATAATTGTGCGGCAAAGAATTGTATCTAATATTTGGCAACATATGTACTGAGATGGAAAGGAGACTTAACGATTTTATAACATTTCTGGTGTGCAAATACGTATAGTATCTATTAGTAGGAATGCAACAAAATTGCATGGTATAAACATTTGATCATCTAATAGCATAACAATTAAGTTTAAATATTTAAGTTCGACTATTTGAACATAAAAAATCAGGATATTCTTGAAAAATCAAATTTTATGCAATATATATTTCGTTTAGATAAACAACGTAGATTTTTAACGAATTTGATTGGTGACTTCCATTAATGTAAATTAATCTAAGGTGGCACTGTTTAATTAAAAAAATATGTTTCTTTTATTGCACTTGAAAATCAAGCTTTACAGTTTAAACTTTAAAGTATAGTGGAGTATAAAGGATGAGGAAATGTGAAAAATTTGAATTAGCGTATTATGTATTTCAAGTATTTGTACGAACTTTTACTTGTAGTAGTTTTTCCATTATGGTTCAAGTTTCTATTATATTTTGAATACCAATTTTCGAACATCGATAACATCAATTTTGACGAAAAGATGATGTGTTATCTTTATAATGTTCCAATCATGAAACTTTAATTTATACCTATTTATATTTTGAAGAGTCGTCAGACTTGTATTGTACATTAAACACAAATCAGATTGCACCATCTAAATGGATCAGATCCGTACAATGAATTGTGTGTAATTGCATATTTTTACATAGTTTACAATTGTTCATTCCATCAAGAATGTAGACTTTTGAAATGGTTGTTAGTTCCACAATTCTGAAGTAAGCAGATAATTTATACAGTTCTGCTAATTTTGTACACTGTGTGGGAATAATATAGAATAATTGTGTGAGATGTATTACACTAAGCTGTAAGAGTGTTTCAGATCTGTAACATTCTCGATTACAAAATTAATTATGAGTCTTATTTTACATAAGTATTATAAGAAATTTAAACTTTACAATATCACAAGATTCAAAATTATTATACTGTATACATTAAATAATTACCAAAATCACTAAGTTTCATATATAGTTTAAGTTTTTATATAAAAATCAACAGATTGGTCATTACTAAAATGTTACATATCTAAACACACAACCATTCCATAAAACAGTATAAGAAATTTTATTGATAGAATTAAGAATTATACAAATCGATAGATTATGTTGTTATTGTATTTAAGCTACAAAGTGTATACAAAATTTTAGTTGATATATTAAAGAAGTAAATAGAACAAAAATTATATTGTGTATTTGTATTATTTTCGATATCCTACATCCATATATTGGAATGGAGCGGTATAATTGACGGAACGCGGAGTGGTCCAAATGGACGACTTAGAGGAGTGCAAAAGTCAAAGAACATGATGTAGGCATTTAATACTATTTCTTATATCAACACGCATGTCTGTAGAAGTTAAAATCGACAATTTTACTTCTCAAATAATTAATTTTTAAGCGTGACAAACGTTGAAAGTAGCAGTACGAAAAATTGTATCGAAATAAAGGACATCCTTTTCACCTGTAATTTATTGTTTAAAACGTTAATATTGATTCTATTTATAATAGCTGTGTTCAGAAGCATTAGGAAGATATAAAAATAAAATAAAATGATTTTTAGGAACTTTTTAAATATAACGCTTCTCAAGGAAATATGAAGAAATTTATTTTTTAAGTTTGTTGTAGGAAATAGTATAATGATTAGACTGCGGATCTTTATGCAAAATAAAAATTGTCTGCATCGATTGCAGGAAATAGAAACTAAATTAAATGTTGTTTCTTCCCTTAATGATTTTAATCAGAATAATCAAATTTCAAATAATTTTAATCATCAAATGAGGAGAAATCATATATTGACGTCTTTAATTTTTATTTTATTGTTTATTATTTATTTTGCTTATTTTAGCACTCCTTCCCTTACCCATCCTCAAAATATAGAATAAGTCTGAATTATATTACTATATAAATATATGTATATTAAATTTTAATATTTCATATGTATATACGGATATATATACAAATACACTTGTTATACGTTCGTTTTTCATAATCAAATCATATACAACTCTGCATGGCGCTCAAGGTGCCACATTTTCTCGAGAAGCGTACTTTACTGAGGCTGAAATCGTCGCGCATGCGCGAAAAAAGGTGACCCGCCCAGTGATGGGATTGTAGCGTGACCCGTTGATCACGCGAACATAGCTACGATAACGTTACCACACTATAGGTTTGATTGATGGCGTTGAGAGGGAAATTTGAATATAAAACATAACGATTAGGTCAAAGCCGTGTATTTCATTTTACATATATTTTATTCGGGCACGATAGTTTAGTCTTAGAATATGTAGGGAAACAATAGGAGGTATTTCCACGGAGATCCTTGACGAAATTCCGAGGGGCGAGACTAATTGAGGAATTTGGGTAGAGTCACGTAATCTCTTGGAGGAGCTTCTCCAATTTCACATAAATAGACAGTCGAAGTCTGGAATCGGTCAAGGACGGGAAGTCGTAAATTCTATGTCAAGGACCTCTTTGAACTCCCTCGGACCTCTCTCTCGCTCGGTCCCACGACCCTTGTTTTGGCGGGCCTTCACCCTCGCGCGTACCCCACTCTCGTGCGCGCGCTATTGGACACCTCCACCACCAATCACCATCGAGCTGCAACAAAAGACGAGCCACCCGACGAATCAACGCCCAGCTGGAAGATCCGAATTTTCCTATTGGCTAAGGAAAGGAACCTGGAGGAAGATAAAACCTCGGGACGAGGCAAATACAAAGGAGATACATTTCTGAGATCTTAGAGTCAACAACGAGTACACTATTAAATAAAGTCTATTTTTCGTTACATTTTCTTGTTAAGAGTTTGTTCAGAAAACCTTCCACGAGCAGAGTGCTTTAGCGCTCCACGGGCATCCGAACCCAGCGTATTCCCCAAATCCCACCACACTGCGACGCAACAGGATATTCGTGGGCCGTGGGTCGTTCCCCTGAGTCGCTGGTTTCCCCTTCCCTGGCGTATCGTCGTATCCGTGTCGACTGCGCTTGCCTGTTGGTCCCTGTTCGTTTGCACGCGCGCTATACAACGAGCGTACCTCTACTCTGTCCGTGTGAACCTTAGACCATATATACTTATAGACCCGGTGTAGATAATTTTGCCATGTTCCAAGATTAAACCGGCTAGCAGACGACTTTAGTGGCAAAGTGCTATAGTATGTTGATAAATCGCAGTACCACGAAGCTGAAGTTGTAGAGGGGAAAGGGGAATCGTCATCGCATCTCATTCTGTATAAGTATAAAGTATAAATACATATTTATGGAAACTGTAACTGTAATATACATATATACATGCATTTTATTTTATTACTCGTTCATTTTTACTTTACTCTTATTACTTTAAATATGGCAAACTCATTTTGTCGATTATAATTTGGAAAAAGTTAAATTTTGATGTAGAAGTTGATAATATGAAATCTGTATTTATTTCCTCACAACTTACTTTATTTTAAAAAAAGTATAGTACGAACAATATATGAATTGGTGGCTGGAGCAATGTTGAATGTGAGATGTCCGTAAGAACAATAATAATAATAATAATATTTATTTATGGATAATACATATATGTAATACAATAAATACTTATTCTTTATTGTTGATTACAAAATGAAATAGTTCTTGTTACTTTAAATCTTATCCTATAAGAAAAGACTGCTTAAAAAAGTTAAAGATCTAACTCTAAATCTTCTGTTTGTTTGCTGTAATGTTTTAATTTGCTTGTTCTTTTTAGCTAAAGTTCTTTTAGTGATACATTCGCGCTTCTCCTGTGTAATTCATTCAATAAATCATTTAAATCTTCAACTTTTTAAAGCAGTCTTCTGTTTGTTCGTTGTAATGCTTTAATTTGCTTGTTCTCTTTTGCTAAAGTTATTGTAATGATATGTACATGCTTCTAATGGTCAGTTATCGTATCAGAATTGAGAAAATCACCAATTTCCTTTTCAAAGATATCTCTTGAAATGATAAATTGTCTTTATCAGTACAAGCAGCAGGTTCGAAACTATCATCTTCATCGGCAATTTCATTATTTAAGCTGAAAACAAATTATATGGAAATTATACAAATTTAATCTATTGCAGACTAAGTTGAAGTATTGATTATAAAGAGATTTATACCTTGCACTTTCATTTTCTATTTTAATATTGTACATGTTCATCGCTTCTATTGAGTTACGGTTGGAACTCCAAGAATTTCCAACAAAGCAATCACTTTCAAAATGTTTAGAACAAACACTTGAATGAACAGAGGGCTCAAAATTTTCACAATGAAATGCTTTCATCCATTTTTTTCTTAAATGTGGATCTTTCGGAAATCTATAAATAAATAAGGGTCGTCGCACACTAGAACGCCCCGCCTGCTCTCAGGCACCACCCGCCTCCGCTTGTTTTGGGTTTCTTCTATGTAGTTCATAGTTCTATGTTTTACATCACGCATGGGCAAATTTTTGCTCGATCAGAGGCATTTTCAAGACATACGGCACTACGGCCGCCACGGGGAGCGAGACGCGCAGCCGGGAGAAGTGGGGATATCCCTTGAAAATGCCTCTGATCGAGCAAAAATTTGCCCATGCGTGATGTAAAACATAGAACTATGAACTACATAGAAGAAACCCAAAACAAGCGGAGGCGGGTGGTGCCTGAGAGCAGGCGGGGCGTTCTAGTGTGCGACGACCTTAAATCTGTTTATTATAGGTTATGCGATATTAAGTATAAAATACTTACTTACTTGTAAAAAGATATATTTGTATCACGCTTCTGTCGTTCTTTACAATTCTTTATGCAACTAGTTTGCACCGTTTTTCCAAATATTTACGAAATAATACATAAATATACTTGTATATCGCTATCCACCATTTTGAATTATCTCAAAACGAGGCTGGTGGCACCGGTGGCACCAGTGATGCCAGAATCGTGGACGCGAGGACGCTACCCCTCCATCGGCTCGGCCGGCGGGACCCCCCACTCTGACGCACCGTCCTCGCTCCACGTTGCTTCTGCTGCGCACGCGCTACACACGAACGTATCTCTACTCTGCCCGTGTGAGTGCCTGTTCGATTGCACGCGCGCTACACAAACCAGCGTACCTCTACTCTGTCCGTGTGAACTACCTGCTCCACTGATCAACCCCGACGCTTTCCTTCGACTTTCACGTTGCCGAAGTTTTGGAAGAATGAAGGTCGATACAGCTTGGCACGAACGATCAAGCCCGGAAAATGGACACCATACAGCTTGGGCCTGAGCCTTCCTGACAGTAATTTGGGCCGTTTCCCGAGGCTCGCACAAAGGCCAAGCACCTAAAATCGTGTCTAACCGCAGGGGTTCGCCGGCTCACCCCAGGGGTCCCCCAGAACCTTCCACTCCCCTCTACACCCCAGGAGATGCCTATGGTAGATGCCGTCCGGTCAACGGGAAAATTCCGTTCTCTTCAGAATTTTTCTGGTGATCGGTTACAGGCAGGCCCGACTCTACCATCAAGAAGAATATAACATGCTGTAATTATTTAAAAAGCTGTTAACTAGAAGTTTTCAGAGTTCGTCGTGCCAATGGCGAATACGTTGTTAAGGAATTTAAACGTTATAACAAAAAAATAAGAATAGGTTTTTGATTTCGTAATGTTACAGCTGACGATAATAAGCGAATTCAACGACCTACTACATTATTACGTTGAGCCTTTAAATAACGCCAAAATGCGGTACGGAATCGCAATACATACTACATAAATATGTAGAACACGCGTAACTGTGCAATAAGTCCATAAGTAAATAATATTATTTCACAGTAACAATAAGTAATAATTAGACTGCGGGAAGTGTATGAAAATTTTATGTCAGAATATGCAAATATTTCCTTCGTACCGTTGATATTATTAAGTTTAAACAATATTTCAAACCGTAGATTTTCCTGAAAAACATTTATATTTTGCTCTCACTTTTTCTTGGCAGCCAATAGGTACATTATCTAGATTTTGAGCAAAATCTGTAACTAATTTAATTGAATCTTTTATTCCTAACTTAAAATCGGGAATCGGAATAGGTGGCCCGTTCGGCAAATGAATCTTTATCGGTTTGTTAGTGCAGCCGGTATAAACACAATGAAAAAAGGTAGACAATTCACTTTGCAGGTATGTAGAAAACAGCGGACATTTATGACAGGGACGACTAAACATACTACTTTTTAGATTTCTCGGATGTAGCATTTTCGCCGGAGTATTCGGTACCTACACAAATTACTTTACAGTAAACACGTGTTGCCTGAAAAAGTGCCGACTTCCAGCTCAATAGTAATGACCCGTCATAAACCTCTCCATAGAGAACAGCCCCGGCGGGAACGGCACATAAACAAAGCGGGCCTATCGCTAGGTCTGCCTGCCCCACCACAGCCGCGCCTGTAGCCCCAATGTTTGGACTTTGACGTTGCACGCTACGTAGATGTATGGCTGCTGTAGCCAATATTTCGACGCAGCCGAAAATGCGTGTGAAACGAGGTCAGCCTCCTCCGCTCTGATCCAATCGGCCGCGCATTCGTTCCGTCACCGTGATCCTCCCTGGGAACCTTCTTCTCAGGTTCGCATCAATACAATGTCACCAGTTCGGACCCATACGAGATGGCGCCTTGCCGCCCCCTACAATCGCGTAGCAGTGGGCGGTAACGGTTTATAATATCTTAACCCACTGCTCTGTTCCGCTATCGCTCGTAAGGGGCAGTGTATTCGACTACTTGTTGGACATAAACAAATTGAAAATGTTTTTTCACTACGTGAAAGGTGTAATATTAGGACAAACGCTGTCGACCCTTTTTTCACAATGTCTAAAGAATATTCAGCAATTGTACGGACCCGAAATAACAAACAATTCAAACCCAACAGCTGTTTGTAGTTACTGGAGTGTTTCACATCTCATGTGTGCCGATATGATACATGATGCGTACAGTTGCAAAGTATCGTAATGGGCGAAATGACACTATTGGTTTCCCTAATATGAACATTTTATTATTTACCGGTGTAACTGAAATAATTTTTGATATCATTTATTAGGTTGTGAAAGGAAAGTTCTGTCGCGTTTTGAATAAGCAAGTAATTTTGCTTGTTACCTGAATGATGGCAACAAGTTGTTACAAATAATTTAAAAAAAAACGGCATTCCAAAGAGCAAGAATCGTAGAATACGACCATATATTTATACATTTTTTTTCACAGTAGATCCGGTGGAAAAATTTGCAGAACAGAGATATGTGTCACTAATATATTTTCTAGTAATTATTTAAAATAATTATTTAAGAAGAATTCACCAAGCGGCAGCAGGAACGTTTCCTACATGATGTTGAAAAGGAGAGCTACCGACAGTTTACCTAAGGAGTTGTGAAGCCCATAAAAACCTTTTTTTTGTACCGCGCACAGCAGGCAGCCCTGACCCCCGTCGAGAGAGACGTCGTTGCCAGGAAAGGCCAGGCGAAAAATAAATTCCGTTGAGAAATCCGGCCCGAATTTCCGTGACCTGGGTCCCTATCCTTAAGCATTGGTGACCGGTGCTTTCCTGAGCAAGCTGTATCGACCTTGAGTCGGAAAGTCGGAATCTGGAGACAACGCGCATTTGAATCCCGGCACGGCGCGGCGCACAGTGGTTCCAAATCCCCAAAAGCTGGCCAAAACCCCTAAACGTACTTCAATTTCTAAAAAAATTGGTATACCTTGGTTTTCGGGTCCGCTGATTACAAATCTGAACTCAAAATTCTAAAAAACAAAATGGCGGATCCAATATGGCGAACGCATAGGTTCAAAAATGGTTAGTTCTGTTCAAAAATTAGTACACTATGGTTTTCGGGTCCGCTGATTACAAATCTGAACTCAAAATTCTAAAAAACAAAATGGCGGATCCAATATGGCGAACGCATAGGTTAAAAAATTGTTAGTTCTGTTCAAAAATTAGTACACTAGGGTTTTCGGGTCCGCTGATTACAAATCTGAACTAAAAATTCTAAAAAACAAAATGGCGGATCCAATATGGCGAACGCATAGGTTAAAAAATTGTTAGTTCCGTTTAAAAATTGGCATTCCGAGTTGTATGTATTGCGACCACAAAGCACGAGAACCGATTGGGAAAATTCAAAATTGACCAAATCTCGTGCTCGGAAACTCATTTGAGTTGCATACGATAATGCATCACTTGAAAAATTTGTTCGAATATCTGCTGTTTTTCTTCGCTTTGATCTTTCGCTGGAGATTTCAAATTCTAAAGAAGGACGGCCAATGTTGTTCGCATGTTTATCGCTGTCTGCAGGTATGCGGAATGCAACAGAGCCATCATGCCACGTAGCAAACTTTTTGAAAAACTTATATTCCGTTCTCCTTACACTTTGCCATTTTGTCCTAATTTTAGAAATTAAAATCCCTAATGCGGTCTTTGTATCATGATTTATATCAATTAAACTCCCATGCTGTTTAGATATCTGATTCTGAAGGTGTTCAGATATTGTATTAATATCACTATTCAAATAACATTTAGTTAATTGAAAAATTTGTTTCCTTGTCAATCGGATTTCGCTATCACGAGACCCTGAAAGTAAATAATAGAAACTAATATTTGAAACATTTTGTCTAAGACTTAATTAAAAAGTTAATTAATTACTTCTATGAATTAAATTACTTATTGTTAGACCTGTCTGTCCCTTGAAGGTCGTTTCCTCTCTAGCTCTCTTATTGAAACGTTTATATCTCGGTAACAAATTGACGCAAAATAATGTTATTATATTGTTTTGAAATTGTCTGAATATCAGCTATAAGAATATGAAAAAAGATAACCATCCTTATTTTCAAAAATTGACTCGTGACCTTCGCAGGACATTTCAAGGTCACTAATAGGTCAAACGCATACCATCGTCAAATGAGTTCCTTCAGACCATACAATTTTTATTTGAAACATTTTTTAGTATCATTCATACTTTCCGAGATATTTTGGTGAAAGCTAATAAAATGCTTACACTGAGTTATGTAAAATGGTGGTACGCGAGAAGTGGCTGTCAGGGGCTGCTCATTTTTTAGATTTTGCAAGATAATAGTATAAACTAAGACTCTATGTAAGTTATTCGATGGAGGTGGGTGGAGGTTTTAACTTATCTCTACATCTTTAAAATGTATGCGTCAAATTTTACGTTCCCCTTCCGTGTAACTTTTAACCGGTTAACATTAACAATTTAGCACTAAAAACGATTGAACTTACCTCCACAAACTGTATCCATTGTGCAGTATAAAAATCACTAGCTTTCAATATAGCTTATACACTTTGCACTTATATTTCGTACGTACGCTCACGCGCGTGAAAAATGCTTGTCTAGCGAAAGCGAAGTTTCGACTACGACTGCAACTCAGGTAAAAAAATGCAAGCATTTTACCGTTTACCCCACTACGGAGTCACTATTAGAGTACCCATCCCAATGGGTAAAAATGTCCTAGCTCGTAATTCATTTTGGGGGTTTTGGCCACGTTTTCGGACTTTGGAACCACTGTGCGGCGCGGCGCAATGCACATTTTGCTATAACTTTTGATCTAAAAAAGATATCGAAGCGAATTTTTTTTAAAAAAACCGGGTTTAATGGTCCATGCTAAAATATGTTTTGTATTTTTTAAATAATATTTTTCGTTGATTTTTAAGTTTAAGATAGTCTAGAGGACTCCCAACACAAATTGATTTTTAGTCAAACCATGCTGAATAAACAATTATGAAAAAATTCATGAATATTCTACCTAATAGCACACATTACTGAGATTTTTCTCAGATTTTTCGGATTATGCAAACATGTTTAAAAAAATTGAAAATCCCCAAACATTCGAAGAAAATGCATATTTCGTATTGAAGTTTACGAGATACCAGTTTTATAAAAATTCAGTAGTCAGATATTATTGAAACAATTGTCCTTAATTTTTTTCAGAATTTTTTATAAATTGTATCGGTGTTAAAAAAATCAAAATCAATTTTTTCGATACTTCTTTACTTTTTGGTAGATGTATTATGTAATATTGAATACTTTTATAATCAGAAAAATAATGTACAGACTTGATAATGCAATATAAAATATTTTATTTACGTTATGTATTTCAATATACATGTGTGCATCACTCCTAACTTGGTAATCACATAATTATTGTAACGACATTTTACATATATCAGGTCGTTAAGTATGAAACTTGGCAAATATAACACAAATTTAAAATTCAAACACATTTGTCAAATTTCATACCTAACGAACCGATAATATAATTTGAAGTATTTATAAAAGGTGTTTGCAATAGCATTTCCGGTTACGAAAATCGATTTTAAAGGGCTCCTGCCTTTCTGTAACATAAAAAAAAACAAAAAATTGTTAGCCATGATTGCAAAGGATAGAATAAAACTTATCTTTTCTTTGAAGTCATTCTTGAATCTGCTAATATGATTTTACGTTGTCCTATTTCATTACCACTGACACCCACGCGGTTTTATATGGTCCTCTACATTGCTATATTCAAAGAAAAAGTAGACATAATTAAAATCGTAATTCTAATTGCAATTTTGTAGGATTCGATATAAATAGTAACGTATATGTGAACTTTACTCAAAGACGGTTCTGGGGTGAGTGCCGTGGGGTCTGACACAGTCCTCTCACCAAAAGGCACCCTGCCTTCCCCACTCCGTGGCCAGATCCTTTTCTAAACAAAGTCTGACTCATTATCCTCATAACATGACCTTCCCGAACAATAGCTGAATAGACCAAAGTGCCCACCTGCCATCGCCCGACAACGGTTCTGTTTATTTACAAGCATCCTTATTCAAGACGCCAGGTATGACCATAAATCTTTACAATCTTAGGGGTCGCGTATACATCAACCTTCGACTCGGCTAAACACGTGGACGCTAACACGGCCACTCTGACCTTGCTTCACGCTCTCGAGAAGCATCTTTACCAATTTTCCCCTTTTTCTCCTTTTTATTATCTTCCGTCTCACTACAGTAGTTGCAACAACAAGAACCCTTCAAAAACGAACAACAGTTCGCAACAAGTTAAGATCATAACGCAGGCATGGCCAGAAATAGCCCGCGGGCTAGGGATTCTCAACGAATACCCCCACTTTTCCCGGCCGCGCGTCTCGCTCCCCTTGGCGGCTATGGTACTCGGAGCAACTACGGCCGCCAAGGGGAGCGAGACGCGCGGCCGGGAAAAGTGGGGGTATTCGTTGAGAATCCCTAGCCCGCGGGCTATTTCTGGCCATGCCTGTCATAACGTCTTCTATTTCGCGATCTTGCGAGCTTTTCAAACGCCGTCCTTCGAGTACTACACCAGGTCCGTGGCTACATGCCACCCAAGGTGAGACCTTTTTCGAACACATAGCGTTACTCTATTCTGCACGCAAGTCTATCGCCTTTCATACGTTAGTCTCAACATTCACAACCGGTAATGCTCTGAAGCAAGACCCATTCCAAGGTTCAAGGAAAATCCTGCAGTATCAAGAGCCTGCAATACTAACTCTAAGTTCTTTAGCCCCTCCCGAATGGTCTGCGAAGGGATGAGAATGTCATCCAGGTATACAAGAGCTACATTATTCCGCAAAGGCCCAAGAGCAGCGTTTATTGCCCTTTGGAAAACAGCGGGTGCGTTGGCTAACCCGAACGGCATCCTCAAAAATTCATAATGACCATCGGGAGTCACAAAGGCTGTTTTCTCAATAGAATCTTCTGCAATAGGGATTTGGTAGAAGCCCGACGCCATATCCAAAACGGTAAAAAACCTCCCTCCACTTAAACGGTCAAGTTGATCGTCGATTAACGGTAAAGGATAGCGGTCTTTGATTGTAATACGATTGAGAGCACGAAAATCAACACACAAGCGATCTTTACCGTTCTTTTTCTTAACTAAAATTATAGGACTAGCAAACGGTGAATGACTCGTACGTATGATACAATTTGTCAACAAATCGTCAATAATTTCGCGTACGCTTTCTCGCTCCGCAAACGACAATCGATATGGACGATAATTAATTACCTTGTCTTCCTTCAGTTCAATTTTTAACTCGCCTGAATTTACGCGACGCACATTGGATCCCACAGCAATCATGGATTTGTACCGATCCAGTATTCTTCCAATCTGCTCGCGTGCTTCGTCACCGCCCTGATGACATACGAAGGCTTGCGAAGGCATCGTCGCTGTTTCTTGAGAAATTCCTTGTTGTCCTAGCGGGCACCGCTCCAACGTTGTCTCTCCAGTAGTGTCCGTCGATATCCGGATGCCCTGGTTCACGATATTCTTCCCAATCAGAAGGTCGTATGCCATCGTATTGTCAGGGACTACTAACAGATCCAGCTCGACAGTCACTCCTTCCGTCTGGATCACAGCAGTTGTGCTGCCGACTGTCAATGTCACCGAATCGCAGAGCCCTCTCACAGGCCTCACATCCGGGGAAATTTTGCAGCTAGTGCGTTTCACTACCCGCTCTTTGACTAGTGAACAAGTCGCACCGCTGTCTATCAAACAGCTCCGCACCAACATATTCTGGAATATTACGGGAGTTAGCTGATGGTCCAGAGAAAAGCATGTGTTGGCCTCGTGTTCCCCACGGTGGCTGTTTCCCTTCTTGTCGATCTTCCCTTCATGCGGCGTTCGTTTCTTGATCCAGCAATCGGGTTCTTCATGTCCCCTCTTAGAACAAAATGTACACGTAGGTACATTGGATCTCTTTATCGTGTCTTTCTGCAGAACTTCCACCTTCCGTTTCTTTGGACAATCATCTTGCAGATGACCTATTTCGTTGCACTGGTAGCACCGTCTTTGCGAGGGTTGTCCTCGACGTTTGTGCACCACCTTTTTGGTTTCACTGTTCGGCTCCTTTCGCGGCGTTTTAACGAAATTTGAGATGCCACTGATCAAATCCTTCGTTGACTCGTAACGCGCGTTCATCAATGATTGTCGCACTGTAGCGTCCATCACATGACCGATTACAAGGCTAACGAGTTCGTGTGGTTTAAAAGCGATTTGCGTTTGTCCATAATATTTCAGTTTATTACGGGCGTACTCGGAATACGTAGACGCCGAATCACTCGTATATTGTACCGCACGAGATAGTCGCTCACATAGCCGATCTTCTGGCACAAACACGGCGCACAAGTCCTCACGAAACGTTGCCCAGGTTCGCGGATTACCTTCCCACCCTTTATACCATTTTTGGGCCGCACCTGTCAGTGCATGCGTGGCTAGGCTCAACCTTTGCGCTGCAGAGAGTTTCTCGGTGATTGTTTCAACATTCCCACACCACTGTTTCGCGTCCTCTCCAATATCCGTCCCACTGAACTCCGGCACGGCATCAGCGATCACTTTATCACTCGTCGCACTCGAAGTTGAGGGTATAGCACCAGACGCGACCGTTTCCATGAAACGCCGGAAGAGTTCGTCGAATGACGGTACGTTAGCGGTATTTGATGTACCTTCCATTGCGGACATAGATTTACTTCTTCGTATCCCACTTCTGATGTGAACTTTACTCAAAGACGGTTCTGGGGTGAGTGCCGTGGGGTCTGACACAGTCCTCTCACCAAAAGGCACCCTGCCTTCCCCACTCCGTGGCCAGATCCTTTTCTAAACAAAGTCTCACTCATTATCCTCATAACATGACCTTCCCGAACAATAGCTGAATAGACCAAAGTGCCCACCTGCCATCGCCCGACAACGGTTCTGTTTATTTACAAGCATCCTTATTCAAGACGCCAGGTACGACCATAAATCTTTACAATCTTAGGGGTCGCGTATACATCAACCTTCGACTCGGCTAAACACGTGGACGCTAACATATACTTATCTCTTTTTATCGATGAATATGGTCACTAACTAAAATAAATTCCTAATAATATAAAAAAATGTTGACAACCCATTAAAAAGTATTAAAAACGCGACAAAGAAACTGGAGATAACATTTTGGCTGTTTGTTATGAACTAAGCTAACCAACGATGAACGAAGAAAATACGACCTCACTAATTCGTAAACGCGTGCAATGGTAATTGTTTATAAATTTGCTAGCGCGATGAACTTGCATATAAATGCTTTCCCGACATAAGGGATAAATGTCTGTCATCGACACACATGGTGCGACTAGACTCCTGTCTAGCTTTCAAGGATGTGGGCACCACACACATGGAATTTAATAGGCCAGTGCCTATTTTATTCCTTTTCATAGATTTTATGTCGGGAAGCAAAGAAAAAATTCGCTCAGCCTCGGCATTCGAGTCCGAGTGTGGAAGACATCTGACCGTGTTTATTAAAGAAGTCAGAAGGGGGAAAGGAAGAACTTGATTCGGGTATCTTTGGGTACAGATGACTGTCCACATATCGTCAAAAGACAGATTCGACCATTGGTCTCTCTGCGACCGGGAAGTGCCGTAGTACAAAAAGTCCCACTCTTTTTGTAGATCTACGGCACTCCAATTCCCTAATTTACTAGCGACAGCTACGAGATTTTGAAGAGTTAAATCTCTATCGCTGTTGAATAGGGAATCGGGCGGTTTGAAAACCGTCAATTGCCTTAGGAAAACATCGTCATGAGGAAGACGATTTCTCAGTTCATTGCTTAAGGTCACATAAAACCTCAAGCAATTTTCCCGGAAGGAGGACCCCTCAACTTCCGACATTCCATCATTAACTGCCTCTTCCAAAAAATCGTGGCATCCGGAACCAAGCTCCACTTGATCTAGTGGAACTTGATTTGATTTCGACGAGAAATCCACCTTCCTCATACTAACAATAAGCTAAACCAATCTAAAAGGGATGGTTTTAAAAACTTCCGCAAAAAAAATCGAAGCAACCCTGCTGAAGAGGGATGCAACTCCTGCAACAACGTTTTCCTACTTTGGGTAGAAGGCGTTAAATCTGTTTAGAGTATCAAGGACATATTCCAAAAAGAGGTAATATCCTTTGATATCATGTCTGCTCAGGAAGGAAGAGAATTTCCTAGCAGCAGCCGAGATTTCCGAAAAGGTCTGCTCGTTGAAAAATCGGACTAAATCGTCCCAAAGATGTAAAAATCGTTTAACACACTGATGCCTAGCAAGCCAGCGTGTATCCGATAATTTTACAATTTTCAAAGGAGGGTTCTCATAACTCTCCTGAAATTGGCGAAAAATAGCAGCCCGTTTAGGAGATGCTATTGCAAACACCTTTTATAAATACTTCAAATTATATTATCGGTTCGTTAGGTATGAAATTTGACAAATGTGTTTGAATTTTAAATTTGTGTTATATTTGCCAAGTTTCATACTTAACGACCTGATATATGTAAAATGTCGTTACAATAATTATGTGATTACCAAGTTAGGAGTGATGCACATATGTATATTGAAATATATAACGTAAATAAAATATTTTATATTGCATTATCAAGTCTGTACATTATCTTTCTGATTATAAAAGTATTCAATATTACATAATACATCTACAAAAAAGTAAAGAAGTATCGAAAAAATTGATTTTGATTTTTTTAACGCCGATACAATTTATAAAAAATTCAGAAAAAAATTAAGGACAATTGTTTCAATAATATCTGACTACTGAATTTTTATAAAACTGGTATCTCGTAAACTTCAATATGAAATATGCATTTTCTTAGAATGTTTGGAGATTTTCAATTTTTTTAAACATGTTTGCATAATCCGAAAAATCTGAGAAAAATCTCAGTAATGTGTGCTATTAGGTAGAATATTCATGAATTTTTTCATAATTGTTTATTCAGCATGGTTTGACTAAAAATCAATTTGTGTTGGGGGTCCTCTAGACTATCTTAACCTTAAAAATCAACGAAAAATATTATTTAAAAAATACAAAACATATTTTAGCATGGACCATTAAACCCGGTTTTTTAAAAAAAAATTCGCTTCGATATCTTTTTTAGATCAAAAGTTATAGCAAAATGTGCATTGCGCCGCGCCGCGCCGTGCCGGGATTCAAATGCGCGCTGTCTCCAGATTCCGACTTTCCGACTCATTCTTCCAAAACTTCGGCAACGTGAAAATCGAAGGAAAGCGTCGGGGTTGATCAGTGGAGCAGGTAGTTCACACGGACAGAGTAGAGGTACGCTGATTTGTGTTGCGCGCGTGCAATCGAACAGGCACTCACACGGGCAGAGTGGAGATACGTTCGCGTGTAGCGCGTGTGCAGCAGAAGCAACGTGGAGCGAGGACGGTGCGTCAGAGTGGGGGGTCCCGCCGGCCGAGCCGATGGAGGGGTAGCGTCCTCGCGTCCACGATTCTGGCATCACTGCTGCGCCATTAGATCTCGTGTGAGACAGTTCTCGAACATTAACGATTGCTAATTACCTCAGTCCTTGCGTCTGCCGAAACCAGGAAATTATATTTTCGCTGCCGTACATCCGCTCTTAGGAAAATCATTGGTAAGCGCCGATCAGGCTTTTCTGTTGGAAATTATCGCGAGAATCGTGTTGGCTCGGGTAGCGCGTCGCGAGGTTAGGAATCGCGTCGCTGGGAGAATAATCCAAGAAACGGTCCGCGAGTTTAGTGAACGATCGTGCACGATTGTAAAAGAAATTACGACTCCTCCGGATTGTGGAGGATATCGTATTAGTGATTCGGATCCGGTCAGATAGCGGGGGCCGCGTGGCCGCCTCGTGGCGGTTGTACGACGCCAGTAGAAACGCGAAGTCGCGGATTCGGGATTTCATCGCTGCCGTTGGATTATTCTAATTCCGCCTGCACTCGTTCTTTGGTGTGAGATCGTCGCGTGTCCGATTCGTGTTCGCAAGGTTCATTCGAGGGGCGCAAGTCGAGAGAGAATCGCGTTTTCCATCGGAACTCGGTCAGAAGACGGCCATCGCTGCCGTCCGCGTTACGAACATCTTCTCGCTGCCGTATTCCACGCGCCGGCTACATATTGTAATCGCTGCCGTCGATAACGGCCAATAACATCGTCGTGTTAATAAACGAATTGCTAGCCGAATCAGTTGTCGATTTCTTGTGCGAAACCTTCCCGCCGCAGGGAACGCCACGTGTTCTCCCGCCGTAGAATCCGAGACCCTTCGCGCCGCTATTCAGGCCTCGCGCTCGAACGTCGCTGGCTCGCTGTTCTTTTAGAAGTTCCAAATATCGAATTTTCGCTTTCGCGTGACACCCGTGAGTGTCTGGCGCCCGAATATTCTTCGCGTACTTGACGTGAATACGCGAGCCAGAAGACGTCTTTTGTCTCGGGAGGTCCACGTGTCGTGCGGCCGAACGTGGCCCGGCTAACAGCTTGTAAATTCCCGATGTCGCCGAGAATTTGGGAATTTTTCGGGTAAGATCTTCGCGAGCGACGTGACAATATATATACATGCGCGTGGCGAAGTGAGGCAAAGCGTAGAGCTCCACGGGTGATCGCGGGGTGCGAAAGGAAGTATAGTTCATATTCTGCCATTTGATGGCGCCTCTTGCAAACTGGCAAAATCTCCTTCTAATGAGCATCAGGCTTCTCCTATCCATAGAATATATATACCACGCGCAGACGCACCACATATATATATATATATATATATATATATATATACAGGGTGTTTAGCAACAGGTGGGAGAAAATTTAAGGGGTGGTTCTCGACGATAATATAAGACGAAAGTGAAGAATAAAAAAATTGCGATTTCGACTTCGTTATTTAGTTATTAACAGTTAAAAATCCGCCTAAAATGCTGCAACACTTCTAACAAAAGTGTACGTTGCGTACGTCACACAGGCGCGCGACAGACTCGTATCAAGTGACAAACGCATCATACCTTGGTTCTCATTTGGGGCCCCAGCGAGGTGAAAATGTTTAAAAGATCGTTGGACGACATTGAACCTACCTACTCGTTAAAATCCACAAGAGCATTTATAATATCCGCCCTATGGAATTATCGAGCAGAAGGGGTCAATGCCCTTTGACTTTTAAACTGTTTTCACACATATCCACAAATTCTTAATCTGCACTGTTCATAACACCGTACATAATACACTGGAACAAACCACACGTATGCTCTAGCACTATTTTCAATATAATACACACGCACTACGAGTTTACAGAGAGTTTACTGAGGGGAATGAGGAGAATGTAAAGAACACACTGGTAATCCTTTAATGTTGAAACACTGCACTTTATTGAACTTGATTTACGTTGCGAGCCTCGCTCACAGACGAAACGGACATCTTGAGGTCGTGTGATTTCTGCGAACGGAAATCTTCGACGCGCGCGAGAAGAATCGTCCGTACAAGCCTAGCATCCGTATGCACACCGATTCGAGACAGCTGATGTGATCAATGGCACACACATGAGATATTTGGCGGTCACAGCCAGAATGAGAAAGAATCGCGAAGTTCGTGGAAACAGGACACACAATGTATTTGCATAGTAACGCGCGATGTTTGGGCGCGCGTTTGCTGTAAATCGGCGGGAGTTGCTGTTGTAGATCGGCATTTGTTTTATCGATCTGGCTCAGGCATTGACCTCATCAGCTGTCTCGAATCAGTGTGCATATGGATTTTAGCTTGTACGGACGATTCTTCTCTCGTACGCGTCGAAGATTTCCGTTCGCAGAAATCACACGACCTCAAGATGTCCGTTTCATCTGTGAGCGAGTCTCGCAACGTAAATCAAGTTCAATAAAGTGCAGTGTTTCAACATTAAAGGATTACCAGTTCTTTACATTCTCCTCATTCCCCTCAGTAAACTCGTAGTGCGTGTGTATGATATTGAAAATAGTGCTAGAGCATACGTGTGGTTTGTTCCAGTGTATTATGTACGGTGTTATGAACAGTGCAGATTAAGAATTTGTGGATATGTGCGAAAACAGTTTAAAAGTCAAAGGGCATTGACCCCTTCTGCTCGATAATTCCATAGGGCGGATATTATAAATGCTCTTGTGGATTTTAACGAGTAGGTAGGTTCAATGTCGTCCAACGATCTTTTAAACATTTTCACCTCGCTGGGGCCCCAAATGAGAACCAAGGTATGATGCGTTTGTCACTTGATACGAGTCTGTCGCGCGCCTGTGTGACGTACGCAACGTACACTTTTGTTAGAAGTGTTGCAGCATTTTAGGCGGATTTTTAACTGTTAATAACTAAATAACGAAGTCGAAATCGCAATTTTTTTATTCTTCACTTTCGTCTTATATTATCGTCGAGAACCACCCCTTAAATTTTCTCCCACCTGTTGCTAAACACCCTGTATATATATATATATATACATCAGTGAGACGCACACTAAAATAATATCAGTGTTTCGGCATGGACATTTCGTGGCGCTGGCATCGAAAAGTGCCTTCTTCAATTGGCTTCAACGGCTGCACGGCTGGCTTATGGGAATCTTCTATCCATAGTATATATATCAGTGGCGTACGATCGCGTCAGCGACTAGTGGGAAGAGTGCAAAAACAAGCTACGGTGCGTGGCCTGGCGAGAGGCGGAAGGCGGAAGGGTAAGGGGCCTGGCGAGAGAAAAATATGGCAATCCTGATCATGTCACATACTAGAGGTAGCGTTTACTTACTAGTGTACGGTGTGGCCAGACGAGTCCGACCTTGAAACTCATAAGGGGAATGCAGTACCCCTTCTCTAATGCCCAGCAATATGCGCAAGCGCGACGGGGATCGAGTAGGGCGCATGGGAGACACGTTGCGCAAGCGCGACGGGGATCAAGTGGGGCGAATGACGACGCGTGGCGCTTGCGCGATGGGGACGCAACAATGACAGATGACATATTTAGAGATGGCGTTCAAAATCACTTACCGTGATTTATCACAGTGATCAAAAAATCACGATCACTCTCGTGATTGTTTCACGATCACGGCTGTGATTCTGTGATTCCAACTTTTTTATCTCGAGTCATAGTACCTCTTCATCTTTGAGTTAAAAAATTGTATTATTTATGTATTTTTATCCCAATTATCGATCGTAAATGTTGAATATTCAAATATATGATGTTTTCGGCGCAACAGTTTCGATCACTATTAAACTTATTGCAAAATTGCTCGAAACCGTTGCGCCGAAAACATCATATATTTGATACAAATCTCTTATATATATACAAATTCAAGGAATTGGTTTATTAATTGATATGCATGATGTAATTTAATTGAACTGTATTCAAAGATATCCTGTATGTATATAGATTGCGAGAAATAAATATTATTACTATCATTTTTTTATATAAATCTGAGATTCTTTAAGAATATAGTAACTGAACACTTGAAAAATGTTTTAATTAGAAGTTGGAAGATTTAGATTTTGTATGCTATTTAGTAGTTTATATATGTATACATCATTTACCACCTATAGAACATATATATAGAGATCATTAATATATATGTTCATAGAATTTTGTTATTCAAAATTATTGGATGCGAAATAAGTTCAAACATATTCAATATGATGTAAAAACGAACTACATTACATACTATTTGCGAGGAAAAAGATATTGAAAATTGTAAAAGACCTATTTGCTATAATTGTACGATATACATAGTATATGTCACATAACGCAGAGATGAGAATAAATATTAATACAAGAACCTGTAAATTCATGGTTGTATGTATCTTTATTATATCCCCAATTTTTAGTTTCAATTACATTATAATTATATTAATTATTACTAATGTAAGTAGTGCTATAAATATTTATTTAGAATATAAAAAATATCATATGTATATATACCAATAACTATGAAAGCGACTTATGGTTTTCCTGGAAAAATCAGTTAAAGTTACGATGACCATAATTAATGGCCAGGAATTTACCACAGATTTCCAACGCAGAATGGGAAATATTGCATGAACTTGCTGTAATTTTGAAACCTATAGAATCTGCAACAAAATTAGTAGAGAAAAGTACACAATAGCTCCAGTCATTATTCTAGTCATTTCCGGATTACAAAATATATGTACAAAATTAAAAGATAAAGATTTTTCAATTGATATACAATTAATACTACAGAACATTCAAACTAGCATTAATAACAATAGATTCAAAATTATAAAAGAGAAAATAGTAATACAGACATGTACATTCTTAGATCCACGGTTTAAGAATGCATTTTTTTCTACACAATAATTAAGAAGAACAAATTAAAATAGAAATTACATTAATGATTTAAGTACTACCATCCAACCACACAATATAAAACATTTCACAAGGTTTATGAAAAAATTTTAAACTAAACTTTCTTTTACAATTCATAGTCATTAGTTATTACTGATTATTAATTTATTTAATATTCTTCATTGTTTAATATACTTTTTGCCTTTCTGCGATATAACCTGGATATAACCATATAAACATAACTTATATTTTTGTTTTTATTTTTTGTTATGTAACATGTCCCGAGAACATAGACTTCTATATAGAGTAACCAAGAACAGTTATGTTCCTGTTCCTATGCTCTCCACCAATCAGAAGCGATCACGAAAAATCACGAATCACTGTAAAAGAACACTGTGATTTCGAACGAACGTGATCGAATCACGTGTGATTCGAAATGAGCAGTTCATCCCATCTCTAGACATATTACAAATTGTAGGTTATTGCCGCGTATCGAACCTATTACCTACTTAAATTGAAATATCTCCTGAATTACTAACTTTTCGACATACTATACATAGGTTAGTACTTTCTTATAACGAATGTCCAGCTGCATCGATTGATGTTGTCACGTCGCTCTCTAAATTTCGGAAAGAACTAATCGCTAATTCGAGCGACACCGGGTTTTTAGAGGCCGAAAGCCGGGCCACGTTCGGCCGCACGACACGTGGTCCGCCCGGGACAAAATACGCTCGCAGATTGGGAATTTCTTCACTAAGCGATTCTAGATTTCGGACGCCAGACACTCTAACGTGTCACGCAAAACAATACCATCTCGCGAGAATGTTATCACCACTGAAATCCCGAGTCTGCGACGCAGGCAACGATATCCTGGATAGCTCACGGATGGCTGAACAACGGTTTCGGCTAACAATTCGTTTATTTCACGACGATCTTAAGCTGTCGACGAACTCGGCAGCGAATACAAGATTAGCCAGCGCGTCACAAAGAATATCGCGACAGATAATGGTCGCACGCGCTATTTTCCCCGTTTTCTCTTTCTTCGCGTGAAATTTGGCAGCGACGCGGTGTTCGCGACGCGGAGATGCTAACGGCAACGACTCAACCGAATTCAGGTGTCATACGCGATCTTTCTCGGACTTGCTTCGTCGAAACAGAATTCCCGAACATGAATCGCGCACACGACTGCGTCACACCCTGGAACGGACTGAGGTTAGGAAGAGTGAACGACGGCTTCGTTTGATTATTCTGAATCCGCGACTTCGCGTCTCGAGTCCAGGGTTGCCATATGCGAGTCTCGCCAGGCCCCTTACGTCTCCGTCCTTCGCCTAGATGCATGCCTCCGCTATCCCCCTCTTACCACTACCGCTGACACGACCGAGTCGGTAGCATGCTACCGCTCTCATTCTAGCACTCGGTCGGGCCAGCGGTAGTGGTAAGAGTGGGGATAGCGTAGGCAGCATCTTGGCGAGGGACGGAGACGTAAGGGGCGTCATATGGCAACCCTCGAGACTCTCGACTGGCGTTGGACAACCGCAACAAGACGGTCCCACGGCCCCCGCTATCCGACCGAACTCAGATCACTAAACAATATCCCACAAACTGCTCGAAGGACTCGTGTCTTCCGTGCTTCGAAATCCCTTCGAAGTTTCACTAATACGAAGGCCGTACAAGTCGTTCACTCTTGCGACGCGAATTTCTAGTCGACCGACACGCTACCCGAGCCAACACGACACTTCACTTCAGAAATCGTAAACGGAAGCCTGATCGGCGCTTACCAACGGCAACGAAGTACAGCGGATGTTCGGCAGCGATTCCTTTCGTCCCTTTGTTACAGAAGTCGTGAATACTACAATCTTTTACGCAAAGTTTAACGTCTAATCGCGACAAGACCTAACGAAGCAGTGTCGTCGTACGCGGTGGCTCGGGAACGCGGAAGCAGTGATGCCAGAATCGTGGACGCGAGGACGCTACCCCAGTGATGCCAGAATCGTGGACGCGAGGACGCTACCCCTCCATCGGCTCGGCCGGCGGGACCCCCCACTCTGACGCACCGTCCTCGCTCCACGTTGCTTCTGCTGCGCACGCGCTACACACGAACGTATCTCCACTCTGCCCGTGTGAGTGCCTGTTCGATTGCACGCGCGCAACACAAATCAGCGTACCTCTACTCTGTCCGTGTGAACTACCTGCTCCACTGATCAACCCCGACGCTTTCCTTCGATTTTCACGTTGCCGAAGTTTTGGAAGAATGAGTCGGAAAGTCGGAATCTGGAGACAGCGCGCATTTGAATCCCGGCACGGCGCGGCGCGGCGCAATGCACATTTTGCTATAACTTTTGATCTAAAAAAGATATCGAAGCGAATTTTTTTTTAAAAAACCGGGTTTAATGGTCCATGCTAAAATATGTTTTGTATTTTTTAAATAATATTTTTCGTTGATTTTTAAGGTTAAGATAGTCTAGAGGACCCCCAACACAAATTGATTTTTAGTCAAACCATGCTGAATAAACAATTATGAAAAAATTCATGAATATTCTACCTAATAGCACACATTACTGAGATTTTTCTCAGATTTTTCGGATTATGCAAACATGTTTAAAAAAATTGAAAATCTCCAAACATTCGAAGAAAATGCATATTTCGTATTGAAGTTTACGAGATACCAGTTTTATAAAAATTCAGTAGTCAGATATTATTGAAACAATTGTCCTTAATTTTTTTCTGAATTTTTTATAAATTGTATCGGTGTTAAAAAAATCAAAATCAATTTTTTCGATACTTCTTTCCTTTTTGGTAGATGTATTATGTAATATTGAATACTTTTACAATCAGAAAAATAATGTACAGACTTGATAATGCAATATAAAATATTTTATTTACGTTATATATTTCAATATACATATGTGCATCACTCCTAACTTGGTAATCACATAATTATTGTAACGACATTTTACATATACCAGGTCGTTAAGTATGAAACTTGGCAAATATAACACAAATTTAAAATTCAAACACATTTGTCAAATTTCATACCTAACGAACCGATAATATAATTTGAAGTATTTATAAAAGGTGTTTGCAATAGCATTTCCGGTTACGAAAATCGATTTTAAAGGGCTCCTGCCTTTCTGTAACATAAAAAAAAAACAAAAAATTATTAGCCATGATTGCAAAGGATAGAATAAAACATTAATGTAACTATAAACTTATCTTTTCTTTGAAGTCATTCTTGAATCTGCTAATATGATTTTACGTTGTCCTATTTCATTACCGCTGACACCCACGCGGTTTTATATGGTCCTCTACATTGCTATATTCAAAGAAAAAGTAGACATAATTAAAATCGTAATTCTAATTGCAATTTTGTAGGACTCAATATAAATAGTAACGTATACTTATCTCTTTTTATCGATGAATATGGTCACTAACTAAAATTAATTCCTAATAATATAAAAAAATGTTGACAACCCATTAAAAAGTATTAAAAACGCGACAAAGAAACTGGAGATAGCATTTTGGCTGTTTGTTATGAACTAAGCTAACCAACGATGAACGAAGAAAATACGACCTCACTAATTCGTAAACGCGTGCAATGGTAATTGTTTATAAATTTGCTAGCGCGATGAACTTGCATATAAATGCTTTCCCGACATAAGGGATAAATGTCTGTCATCGACACACATGGTGCGACTAGACTCCTGTCTAGCTTTCAAGGATGTGGGCACCACACACATGGAATTTAATAGGCCAGTGCCTATTTTATTCCTTTTCATAGATTTTATGTCGGGAAGCAAAGAAAAAATTCGCTCAGCCTCGGCATACGAGTCCGAGTGTGGAAGACATCTGACCGTGTTTATTAAAGAAGTCAGAAGGGGGAAAGGAAGAACTTGATTCGGGTATCTTTGGGTACAGATGACTGTCCACATATCGTCAAAAGACAGATTCGACCATTGGTCTCTCTGCGACCGGGAAGTGCCGTAGTACAAAAAGTCCCACTCTTTTTGTAGATCTACGGCACTCCAATTCCCTAATTTACTAGCGACAGCTACGAGATTTTGGAGAGTTAAATCTCTGTCGCTGTTGAATAGGGAATCGGTCGGTTTGAAAACCGTCAATTGCCTTAGGAAAACATCGTCATGAGGAAGACGATTTCTCAGTTCATTGCTTAAGGTCACATAAAACCATAAAACCTCAAGCAATTTTCCCGGAAGGAGGACCCCTCAACTTCCGACATTCCATCATTAACTGCCTCTTCCAAAAAATCGTGGCATCCGGAACCAAGCTCCACTTGATCTAGTGGAACTTGATTTGATTTCGACGAGAAATCCACCTTCCTCATACTAACAATAAGCTAAACCAATCTAAAAGGGATGGTTTTAAAAACTTCCGCAAAAAAATCGAAGCAACCCTGCTGAAGAGGGATGCAACTCCTGCAACAACGTTTTCCTACTTTGGGTAGAAGGCGTTAAATCTGTTTAGAGTATCAAGGACATATTCCAAAAAGAGGAAATATCCTTTGATATCATGTCTGCTCAGGAAGGAAGAGAATTTCCTAGCAGCAGCCGAGATTTCCGAAAAGGTCTGCTCGTTGAAAAATCGGACTAAATCGTCCCAAAGATGTAAAAATCTTTTAACACACTGATGCCTAGCAAGCCAGCGTGTATCCGATAATTTTACAATTTTCAAAGGAGGGTTCTCATAACTCTCCTGAAATTGGCGAAAAATAGCAGCCCGTTTAGGAGATGGTATTGCAAACACCTTTTATAAATACTTTAAATTATCAGGTCGTTAAGTATGAAACTTGACAAATAAAACACAAATTTCAAACACATTTGTGTGAAAGCTAGACAGGAGTCTAGTCGCACCATGTGTGTCGATGACAGATATTTATCCCTTATGTCGGGAAAGCATTTATATGCAAGTTCATCGCGCTAGCAAATTTATAAACAATTACCATTGCACGCGTTTACGAATTAGTGAGGTCGTATTTTCTTCGTTCATCGTTGGTTAGCTTAGTTCATAACAAACAGCCAAAATGCTATCTCCAGTTTCTTTGTCGCGTTTTTAATACTTTTTAATGGGTTGTCAACATTTTTTTATATTATTAGGAATTAATTTTAGTTAGTGACCATATTCATCGATAAAAAGAGATAAGTATACGTTACTATTTATATTGAGTCCTACAAAATTGCAATTAGAATTACGATTTTAATTATGTCTACTTTTTCTTTGAATATAGCAATGTAGAGGACCATATAAAACCGCGTGGGTGTCAGCGGTAATGAAATAGGACAACGTAAAATCATATTAGCAGATTCAAGAATGACTTCAAAGAAAAGATAAGTTTATAGTTACATTAATGTTTTATTCTATCCTTTGCAATCATGGCTAATAATTTTTTGTTTTTTTTTTATGTTACAGAAAGGCAGGAGCCCTTTAAAATCGATTTTCGTAACCGGAAATGCTATTGCAAACACCTTTTATAAATACTTCAAATTATATTATCGGTTCGTTAGGTATGAAATTTGACAAATGTGTTTGAATTTTAAATTTGTGTTATATTTGCCAAGTTTCATACTTAACGACCTGGTATATGTAAAATGTCGTTACAATAATTATGTGATTACCAAGTTAGGAGTGATGCACATATGTATATTGAAATATATAACGTAAATAAAATATTTTATATTGCATTATCAAGTCTGTACATTATTTTTCTGATTGTAAAAGTATTCAATATTACATAATACATCTACCAAAAAGGAAAGAAGTATCGAAAAAATTGATTTTGATTTTTTTAACACCGATACAATTTATAAAAAATTCAGAAAAAAATTAAGGACAATTGTTTCAATAATATCTGACTACTGAATTTTTATAAAACTGGTATCTCGTAAACTTCAATACGAAATATGCATTTTCTTCGAATGTTTGGAGATTTTCAATTTTTTTAAACATGTTTGCATAATCCGAAAAATCTGAGAAAAATCTCAGTAATGTGTGCTATTAGGTAGAATATTCATGAATTTTTTCATAATTGTTTATTCAGCATGGTTTGACTAAAAATCAATTTGTGTTGGGGGTCCTCTAGACTATCTTAACCTTAAAAATCAACGAAAAATATTATTTAAAAAATACAAAACATATTTTAGCATGGACCATTAAACCCGGTTTTTTTAAAAAAAATTCGCTTCGATATCTTTTTTAGATCAAAAGTTATAGCAAAATGTGCATTGCGCCGCGCCGCGCCGTGCCGGGATTCAAATGCGCGCTGTCTCCAGATTCCGACTTTCCGACTCATTCTTCCAAAACTTCGGCAACGTGAAAATCGAAGGAAAGCGTCGGGGTTGATCAGTGGAGCAGGTAGTTCACACGGACAGAGTAGAGGTACGCTGATTTGTGTTGCGCGCGTGCAATCGAACAGGCACTCACACGGGCAGAGTGGAGATACGTTCGTGTGTAGCGCGTGCGCAGCAGAAGCAACGTGGAGCGAGGACGGTGCGTCAGAGTGGGGGGTCCCGCCGGCCGAGCCGATGGAGGGGTAGCGTCCTCGCGTCCACGATTCTGGCATCACTGCGCGGAAGCGAAGCGTCCCCCACTTTCTCCGTATCTTTCTCCCGCGCGAAATTTCGGCTTGTCGCTAATTATTCTTCTCGCACGGACGAATTCGGTGCGACGGCGAGTGGCTTCCGGCATCCAACGATGGATCCGGCAGCGATGTTCGCTCATTGGCCGCTTTCCGATGAGGCGATCAACTTCGGCCAATCCGGTCGCGGTGCAGCTTCTATCCGGGCGAGGCGACGACAGGGTTAGAGTTGCTGGTCGTCTCTGCACCGTATGCCCTCGTCGGCGCCTCCAGGTTGGTTGTCCTGGGCCTTTTCGATCCCTCGTTATTTTGGTTCGGGACTGCCGTGGGAGAAAGAGTTCCGGGTCCCCGCCGGGACCTGGATGCGGTCCTGTGAAATGCGTCGCGTTTCGTGCGACATTCCAAGTTAGCAATTTTGTTCTCTGCGTCTCTTCGTGCCCAGGGAGATCGCTCGCCATGGCTCTTAACATGTTAGCTTCACCAAAGGGTGGCACGGTCTTTCGCTAAAGGGTTCAGAGGGACGTAGGCCATAGTGCCACGTCACAATGTATTCAAAAATACCTCATTCCATTTAAAAAAATGAAGGTGACCCTCAAATCTCTAAAAATAATTACATAAAAACAAAGTAAGTATTATGGTCGAGTCTTAAATAAAAATTGTTTAATTCGTAGAAAAATCACTCATTATATAATGTTGTTAATTAATTCAATTAGAAATATAATACACTCTATTAGAAAATATCTTATTAATAGTTCAGTTTTGTAAACTTCAAGTATAATGGCTTAGCAGACACAAGTACAAACGCGAACCGATTTAGTTCGTATGTGAGCGGTGTTTTTTCGCATACGTCAACTTTATAATGTTGTAAAATTTTGATGAGACCAATTTTTGTTTGGTAAATGGCGAATCGTGCTCCTGAAATATAAGAATTCAATATAAGCAATATATGCATTATCGATAACAATGTACATTAGTATGAAAATATGCAAGGTTTCAATGCTAATTATTCGATATTTCTGAATGTAACATTCATAATTTCTAAAAAATACGATACGAAGTGAGTGAAGAAAGAAAATTATTTCTGCAATTGTCACAATGACATCAAAATCTTGCTTGAAATGCTCGTGTGTACGTACCAATGCAATTTCGCGGACCTTCGCCGAATGGGATATAGTGCATCGGATGTCTTTTCGCCTTCTCACTTTCGTTAAACCTTTCAGGATCGAATTTCTCGGGATTTGGGTAAATATCTGGGTCTCTGTGAATCGCAAAGACAGGTATCCATAGCTTTGTACCCACAGGAATCGACACTTTCGTATTGCTGAACGTGTAATTACTAGTTGCAACTCTACGTATTAGTGGCGCAGGTGGGAATTTCCTTAACGTTTCTGTAAATAAAAGATGTTCTTAAATTTATACAATTTCTTCAATGATCGTCATTCTGCTTCTATCGAAAGGTTGTTAAAACAAATAAGAAGAGCACAGCAAAAATAATTTGTATAAATAGTGATAACACGGTCCAACAAATTTCAACTTTTTTGGGGGATTTCGATTCTCACTATGCTATTCGCATAGAGTTTTTTGCGCTGATTCCGAACCTGTCTTTAATTTTTCTCCCAGGCGCACAGTTTTTGAGAAATTTGAGTTTGAAAAAATGACATATTTTCAACTTTGAACAAATAATTGTGATGTTATTATAAAAGATATTGAATTGAAAACGAAGCTTCGAATGAAAAAAATTCATTCTATATTTTCCACTTATTTTCTCGTGTAGAATCACCCCCTCCGCGGTTTTCGGCGATCCTTAACACCTACCTTGAAACACCTTGTTTAAATATGTAATTTCCTTTATAACTTCATACTTCCAATCACCGTTGGTTTCCAAGTCATACTTGAAAATTTCTTGCCGTAACTGGTCCTGTATATCCTGGTTTATAGCTAATTCATAGAGAGCGTTGCTCATGGTTATTGATGAAGTTTCAAAACCAGCTGCAAAGAAGACGAACGCTTGCGCAGATACGAGGGTATCTGTCAATTCTGAAAAATTGTATTTGCATATATCATTTCATCGATCTATGAATTAATAAGAAATACTGATTTTGTTCTCTGAAAGTCTGAAAGGAACTATCAGTATCTTCTTGGGAAAGGATAAATTAAACTAATGATTAGACTGTGAATGTTTATGCATTTTCCAATTCTTCTAGACTAATTGTAAGAGGGTGGAATGAAATAAAATCTTATTTTTAATGGAAACGGCCATTGTAGATCTAAATCTAAAATTGTATTATACAAAATTCTATTCAATTTTATATTCGAGCCTTTTTTGAAAATGTTCATAAGCCATAAATGCATAAAGACACGCAGTCTACTAATGATATAATTAAGTACAGTAAATCCTTGATCTACGACAGAGCCGAGAAACATCTTCCCCGCCGTCGCCGCCATCTTGTTTTTGACATTTTGACATCAGACACATAATCAGCAGACTGCGGATCTTTATGCAAAATAAAAAATGTTCGCATTGATTGCAGGACACAGGAGCCGAATAAAAATTGTATTCTTCTTTTAATTACTCAGCTGTGTTTCCGCAGTCTAATAACACTGTCCAACAAATTCAAACTTTTTTTTTACCTTTCGATTCTTACGATGCGATTCTTATAGAGTTTTTCGCGCTAATTCCGAATCTGGCCTTAATTTTTCTCCTAGACGCATAGTTTTTGAGAAATTTGGGTTTGAAAAAAAACATATTTTTCGACTTTGAACAAAGATTGTGATGTTATTATAAAAGATATTGTATTGTTCTTTACATAAAAAGATTCTCTAGACTTTCCCGAATCCAGTGATGTGCAATAGTAATACATTATGATTGTTTAAACATGTGTAAACAATCATTAAAGACGGGGAGGCACCACTTTTGCATCGTTTTTAGCTGATATTTATTAATTTATATGAAAAAATAAGGGTCCAGCGGAAAATCGAACTACACCTCGCGATAGAGCAGACTTTTATCTTGAGAAACTACTCTTTCAAGTTTCGAACGTTGACGTTTTTTTCGAACCAGAAAGCAAAATATCTTCGCCCGACATGCGTTGACGCCAGTTTAAACATGTTTAAACAATCATAATGTATTACTATTGCACATCACGGGATTCGGGAAAGTCTAGAGAATCTTGTTATGTAAATAACAATACAATATCTTTTATAATAACATCCACAATCTTTGTTCAAAGTCGAAAAATATGTTTTTTTTTTCAAACCCAAATTTCTCAAAAACTATGCGTCTAGGAGAAAAATTAAGGCCAGATTCGGAATCAGCGCGAAAAACTCTATAAGAATCGCATCGTGAGAATCGAAAGGATTTTTGGCTGTTGGACCGTGTAATCAGCGACCCGAAATCCCACGGAATAACGAGTTTCAACAAAATTGGAGTATTTCTTCGATTTTTGGCCATGTTTTGGCAATTCTGAACCACTGTGCGCTGGTAGGCACCGAGATTAGATCAAAGATGTACTGTACATGGCATTGAAAGTCTGCGAAGTCACAATTTACAACTCATTGAAAATAGTCGGAAAATTTTATGAACACACATACCGATGTCGGGGATTTTCTCCGGATTCTTTTTGAGTTCGAGAAGAATGTTCATGAAGTCAGGTCTGGAAATATTGTTCTTTATCCTGTAGTCAATTGTTTCGATCGTAATTTTTGTGAAAAATTCTGTAAGTTTGTCGTACGGCATTAAGTAACTCAACAGGTCGTACAGTTGGGAGGCACACTCCTTCATTCTAAATTTTATTATTGCCTTCCAATGCGTAGCAAAAAATTCCTTGCCCATTCGGCGAAACTCGGTTTCCTTATCTGTCATAGAGTTCATTTCGAGTCCAAATACGTAGCTACCAATGACGTCAGTCGTAAATTTGCCTACCACATCTCGGCAGTCGATAGGTTCATCCCTGTCAACTAGCTTTTCTAGATACGCCCCCAACTGTTCGGCGCACGCAAGAATCATCGGGAAGGCTCCTTTCAATTTACCCGATGTAAACACCGGAGAAAATTGATTCCTCAGTGGCCGCCATCTTTTTGCTTCTAGAGAGAATAGATGCGCTGTAATTGGCTCCGCCTGTATACATGATAACACATTTTTGTCTTACAAAATTATATAAAATTGTGGGCAAATTTTAAATACAATTAAAAATAGAGGGAAAATTTTAAATAAAATTAAAAATTGAGAGAAAATATTTTATTGATTATGGTTCATTGTTTGAATAAAGAAATTTGGTTTTATGTCACCTTAAAATACCTAAATTACTTTCTTGCCAACATAATTAGGCAGCGGATCTTTATGCAAACTCTAAAAATTTTGTACGTGAATTACAACAAACTGGAGTGAAATAGAAATTTATTTTCTAACGCACTATGTTTTACAAGTGGGAAATAATATTCTAACATTTTTATTGTCTTAAATTACACCTCTTCAGTTTTGTCATAAATGCATAAAATCCGCTGTCTATTAATAATAAAACTAAAAGTAGAAAGTAATCCTCAACGTTCTCACCGTACACGCATCGAAATATGCGAGAATCTGTGGATTTTAAGCAGAAACTGACTAAAAGTCGCGAAAAATTATGATTTTCACCACATTTAACCACTGTAGCTCTTGGGTGTGTTAATCGATGTTGATGAAATTTTCAGCATGTGTACAACTATTTAATATAGATCTACAAAACATACATTTTAAATTTTCATTAAGGGCCCAAATAAAAAAATTTTGTAAAATGCTTTTTTTATTTTTACGTGGAACCTTGTGAATTTTAATTTTTGGAAAACCTTTTTTGGAGATCATTTAGTGAACCAATGCTCAGAGCCGGAACCATCCGCTTCGGCGCCTGTGGCAACAACCTGGCATGCGCCCCTACCATCTATGTAGTACAGCAGTGGTCGGCACCAGTGTGGCCAGACGAGTCCGATCTTGAAACTCGTGAGGGGAATACAGTACCCCTTCTCTGATGCCCAGCAATATGCGCAACCGGGACGGGGATCGAGTAGGGCGCATGGGAGACACGTTCAGGGTTGCCATATTTTATCCCCTCCGGCCCCTTACCCTTCCGCCTTCTCGCCCAGTTTCGCAGCGTACCTCTTCCCACTAACGCAGGCGACAGTGGCGACACGCGACGAGTGGGAAGAGTGGGAGCAGGTAAGGAAAATAACGGGTGTACTTTTGTTCCACGCGACGCTACGGACGGCTTGGCTTGAGTGAAGTGGTTTTCGAATTCAGTTTACAGCAGTTTACAGACTTTGGTGTGCAATCTAGCAAGAATCAAAGTTTTAGAGTGCCGTTTGCAGTATTTTATACTACGCATTATTTAAAATTATTGAGAAAGCAGGTAATGTATACATTGAATTTTAGGTTATGTAATCTGCTTTCTCAATAATTTTAAAATACTGCAAACGGCACTCTAAAACTTTGATTCTTGCTAGATTGCACACCAAAGTCTGTAAACTGCTGTAAACTGAATTCGAAAACCACTTCACTCAAGCCAAGCCGTCCGTAGCGTCGCGTGGAACAAAAGTACACCCGTTATTTTCCTTACCTGCTCCCACTCTTCCCACTCGTCGGGTGTCGCCACTGTCGCCTGCGTTAGTGGGAAGAGGTACGCTGCGAAACTGGGCGAGAAGGCGGAAGGGTAAGGGGCCGGAGGGGATAAAATATGGCAACCCTGGACACGTTGCGCGTAGACGCGTGGCGCTTGCGCGATGGGGACGCAACAATGACAGATGACATATTATAAGTTTTAGGTTATTGCCGCGTCCAAAACAAAGTTCATTTCTAGGCTGCGAAGCTGAAATACATACATCACACTCTTGGCGGACGGCTTCGCCGTCAATAACTCAATAATTGTTGTTATTTGAAGTTCAACTTTTAAACGCCCACACACCAGTCATCCTTTCCCGTATCCTTTCTAGCTGACAGTCTATATTTTCCTACAATTTTATTTTATATTATTGTATTGTGTATAATATATTTATTATATTCAGTGTTCAGTTCTAAAAAGGTAGTTTCAAAACTTGCTATGTCCATTCCTTACAAGTGTTAAAATATATTATATATTTTTATGACATTTATGATTTTATCTTCACTTCACAACTGAAACTCCTACATATTACAATTCATTTTATCTATAATAATAAAGAATGTTTATAATCTCTAGAACGACTTGTATGATTCATTTCAAAGTGGGTACATACATAATATTTACGATACGCGGCAATAACCTAAAACTTGCGAAATGTCATGTCATTGTTGCGTCCCCATCGCGCACGCGCCGCCGTCTCTCCCATTCGCCCCACTCAATCGCGTAACCAGTTTGCGGACATTGAGGGGAATGTCGGACTCCGTCGGAGTGTGCTCATGGTAGTGGAATAGGCTAGTGGAAGGGGAAAAGTAGGGGAGAAAAAGGTCCTCGGATCCGGGGGCGTCTGGCGACACTGCTCTAGACTCTAGAGCAGTGTAGCCAGACGGTGCGGCTCAACGGCTCAAGTGGCCCCTTACGTCTCCGTCCCTCGCCAAGATGGTGCCTCCGCTATCCCCCCCACTCTTCCGCCTGTGGGAGCCGGCGAGGGACGGAGACGTAAGGGGCCTGGCGAGACTCGCGGCGGCGAGACTCGCATCTGGCATCCCTGCTCTAGAGCCCGATCTCGGCTCGCTCCGCCTCCTAATTCCGCCCGCATGTCTCGCTCCCCGTGACGGTCCTAATCCTCGAGGCAGCTCAGGTGCGCACCTATCCCAGACCGTATGAACTGCGCGTGGCGCATTAGGGCGACACCCGTATCAATAGGTTTCCACATTACCATGGAGGTCAATGCGTTTTTTTATGTGGTTTCCCCTGTAGGCCTATTCCACTATGTTGCATGATAATTTCGGAAACTAACTTTGAACAATAAACACGGAAGAGAGAGAGATAACTTCGACAAATACTTCTTAATTCCATTGCCAAAATTTTAAACAGTCATTCAGACAAACTTCTTCGTGGGCGTTTAGATGTACTCGGAATATCAAAATATATCGAACGAAAGATTAGATGTTCGTTCTCCAAAATGCGGAATATTAAATCGGAAAAGCGCGCACCCGGATGAATGACACTTCGCTATCATCTGCGATGCGAGCCGCGACATCTAATCTTTCGTTCGATATATTTGATATTCCGAGTACATCTAAACGTCCACGAAGAAGTTTGTCTGAATGATTGTTAAAAATTTTGGCAATGGAATGAAGAAGTATTTGTCGAGGTTATCTCTCTCTCTTCCGTGTTAATTGTTCAAAGTTAGTTTGCGAAATTATCATGCAACATAGTGGAATAGGCTTACAGGGGAAACCACATAAAAAAACGCATTGACAATAGTACCTCCATGGTAATGTGGAAACCTATTGATACGGGTGTCGCCCTAATGCGCCACGCGCAGTTCATACGGTCTGGGATAGGTACGCGCCTGAGCTGCCTCGAGGATTAGGACCGTCACGGGGAGCGAGAAGTGCGGGCGGGAATTTAGGCGGGGTGACCCAAGATCGGGCTCTAGAGTCCCTTGCGTGTCGACCACTGATGTAGTATAATGGGAAAATATATTGAACTCAAATATTTTTCCATATCGTATAATTATTACAAATGAATGAAACATACGTATAAATGTATAAGCCTTTACAAAATTTTTGGTAATAGATTATTCATATCAAAACACTCCGTGCAATCTAGGATACCTTTTTGAATAAATAGTGTTTATTTTCGCTAACCGATTTCGCCGTTAATCCCTAAATCTCCTTGCGATCCCTGGTTACTCGCGGGCTAGAAGGCATCGCGAAATCGGTCCGTTACAATGCTTTCGGTGCCCCGTCATGCTGATAAAAATTCGCGCCTTTGCGCTACATGTAAATAAAAAATTTGGCGTAGCACCCCCACGAGACCTGCGTGCGTTGCGCCCGTTACGCCCCTACGACCGTTGCGCCCGTGGCAGGTGCCACCTTCGCCACGCCCTAGTTACGGCACTGCCAATGCTTCTAATTGCTTACAAAACATCAGGTCGTTTGGTATGATTATAAAAAAGTTGTAAAGTGCGTTCAAATACTTTCGTGGTATGTACATTGGACATCGTAATGAAGTACTTACTATTTCGTTCATCGTGAATCCGCGATCAGCGAATTTCGGAAAGTCCTTGATGAGAACGTCTTTGATCAGATCTGGATCTTGAATAATAAGAGTGGGGGTTCTTCTCACTATTATTCCAACCATTGGCTCGTTTTTATACTGTTCCCGAAGCTTTACGTTATAGTCCGGACTGGATATCCTCCCAAACATGAGGCCCCCAACATTGCCAAAAATTGGCACCGGTTTTGGTCCCGGTACACCTCGCACATTCCAGAAATCAAAGTTCACCGTGAAGTAATAATACAGTGCAACAAGTACTGCTGAGACGCCGAGGAAAATTTCTAGGTTGGTAACCATCTTGATTTACTTGATGTGTTTGTTCCTCCTCAAGGATCTTAAGATGCAGCTGGCTGTTAACTATAAATGCATAAATAATTTTGAATTAGTTATGTTCGGGCTATCAATCACGGGTAGTGATAGGCGGCGTCGAATGCATTTGTAATTCAAATTCGTACATATACAAGTTTGCTTTCAACGTATTGCCGATGACGATGAGAAGTGTACAGTGTACAGTGTACAGTGCGTATCATATCGTTATCTTTTGCGTATGTAGTAATAGTTTCTTCTATTATATCATTTTTGTTTGTTATGTATTATTTTATATATATACATATATACATATATGTATATACATATATATATAACATATATATATATATATAACATAGATTATTTTAATATAATTATAATCTCTTGTGTATGTAGTAATAGATCTAGTGTTTCTTCTATAAAATAATAAGTATCATTTTCAATTAACCCTTTCGGGATAAATATATATTTAAAATATTTTTAAGAAAGTATTAAAAAAAGTTACTACGACGGGACTCGAACTCGGGCCCACTCCCCCACTAATTGTAAGACCGTAGACTGGTCGCGCAGTCGCGCAACTGCTCTGGTCATCAGAGAGGGGGTACACATTTTTGCGTGACTCCCCTCACCTGGTCACACTGGATATATCGCGCACCCGCCTCGAGCGAGCCTAGAGCCCGCATGAGTCCGCTCGACGCGACGGCTCGACTGTCTGTCAGTGTTTTATTTACTTGTCTGTCAGTCTGATATTTTTTAGTGTAACCTCCCTAGTAGCATTTACGGTTGGCGTTTTGTTGGGCCTACGTTGGGGGTATGCGTTGGGCAACCGTTGGAAATGTCGCTCTTTTTTGCAGTTGGGCCAACACTAAGGGCTAACTTTGGGCCAACGATCACACCCAACCTAGAGCCAACGTTGCTACAAGACGAACCCACAGAGTCCACATTCTGATTTTCTCTTTTTATGGTATATCATAAATAATATACATATTAAAAATGTATTTTCACGGTAAAATTTTGGGAAAAAAAGGAAAAAACTAAAATAATAACCTACCCACTACCCCCACGTCGGACTTGAACCCGGACCCGCTTGCGTAGTAAGTACATGCCCTATCGCTGAACCTACAGATGATTCTTGTTCGTAGATACTATGATTTAGGACTACTAGATACGTCAACAAATAAAAATTAAAGTATCTAAAAAAGGAAGACCCATTTTGAAGAAATCCAAAAGGGTCTTCTTATACTACATGAACACCCCCCCCCCTTGCCTTTCCCCTGTAAAATGGAAAAATTAAAGAAATGAAAAAATTCCAAGTCTGCTCACAATAAAACTTTAGTGGATCAACCATCGCGCAAAAATTAAAAATTTTAAGTATATTTAGAAATACGAAAAAAAATCAATTTGGAATATAACTTAGACGATATATTTAAATGTTGGCAGATTTTCGTTGGGCCAATGTAGTATAATCGTTGTAAATTCCACCGACTATAATATCTGTAGGCCCAACGTTGGGTATTCGTCGGCAAATTGACATAATTTTTCGTCGTTATACGTTGGGTATTCGTCGTTGGACCTGTGTTGGGTATTCGTCGTTGGCCCAACGTTGGGTATTCGTCGGCAAACTGTCATAATTTTTCGTCGTTATACATTGGGTATTCGTCGTTGGCCCAACGTTGGGTATTCGTCGGCAAATTGACGTAATTTTTCGTCGTTGGCCCTAGGTTGGGGATTTGTCGGCAAAACAACCCACCATTCCCCAACGAACTCCCAACCAGGGAAGCCAGACGGTGCGGCTCAACGGCTCAAGTGGCCCCTTACGTCTCCGTCCCTCGCCTAGATGCATGCCTCCGCTATCCCCACTCTTACCACCACCGCTGGCGCGACCGAGTCGGTAGCATGCTACCGCTCTCATTCTAGCACTCGGTCGCGCCAGCGGTAGTGGTAAGAGTGGGGATCAGGGGAGCCAGACGGTGCGGCTCAACGGCTCAAGTGGCCCCTTACGTCTCCGTCCCTCGCCTAGATGCATGCCTCCGCTATCCCACTCGTAGCATGCTACCGCTCTCATTCTAGCACTCGGTCGCGCCAGCGGTAGTGGTAAGAGTGGGGATAGCGGAGGCACCATCTAGGCGAGGGACGGAGACGTAAGGGGCCTGGCGAGACTCGCAGCCGCGAGACTCGCATCTGGCATCCCTGCTCCCAACCGTCGGCCACCGTTGGCCAACCGTAAGTGCTACTAGGAAGCTGGCTGTATTATTATCCGATTTATGCCGTGTTTGAGCTTATTTTGATCGGGAAAACATTTTCAATCGATAGGTGATGATATCATTATGATAACGCTCATAATAAGTAATATTGGTTTTGGTTAGTAAATGCCAATACGCTGTGCCCTAGTACAGGGGTCGGCAACCTTTTGAGTCGGAAGAGTCAAAAATTACAATTTACAAAACTTCAAAGTTTTTAAAGAGCCACAAAATATTTTCTTGCCAACAATAAATAGTACTCGCATAATTAAAGTTTTTGATAAAAAAAAAACTAATCTATTTATTCATAAGAAAAAATATCTATTTATTCATATATAAGTAGTGTTTTTCACAACAAATTAGATTATATATATATATATATGGCATTATTAGATAATTACTTATTATTTAAGTAAAAAATTAAAACAATTAAACATTTACTTACAACACTAACTTGTACTTCAATAACAAACACTTGAGCAAACAAGTTCAATGGGAGCAATGGCTTTGCATGGTTATTCAAGTAGAAAATTTAAACTTTATTAAACAATGTAACTTGTACTTAAAATTTGCGCAAACAAATTCAATGGGAGCGTTGGCTTTGCATGGTTTTAGAAAGTTTGGATAAATTTGGCTCATAACTTGTTGTTTTAAGTTTCAAACACGACTCTAAATTTTCATTTGTTAGTTGGCTTCTTACTTTACTTTTAATCATATTCATGCAAGAGAACGCTTGCTCGCACGAATATGTCGATCCGAAGATAGTCAGCCCTCCAAATGCCAACTTCTTCACCTCACTGTAGCAATCTGGAAGACTATTCCATGCGTCGAATATAAGTGTCTCAACTCGCGGCATTTCTTTTAAAGCTGTCCACTTTTGTTGCGTTACGTACATACATTTCTGGACCTCCAACTCTTCCAACTTGTTTTCCAACTCTGTAAATTTTCCACTCCACAAAGCTTTACTTTTTAAATCGATCAATTGTATTTATAGAGATCCAGTATCAATTCCAAATGGCTCAATGTGGATTTCGTTACTCTTTGTGTTGAGAGGATTTACTATGAATGCTAGAGTGGTTTTGTTGGTTTTGAATTGCTCAAATCTTTCAGCAAATTCATCTTTAATGTTTTTTATAACTGTGCTGAAGTAATTCGTGTCAACAGTTGCACTGGTTTTATTCGCGATATTGCTTTAGAAATTGAAAATGAATTAATTTACCGCTCTGAATATCTTCTGCAAAATGAATTAATTCGTCTTCAAAACAAACCAATTCTTCTACCAAAACATAGGCTGGGTTTCCCTTTCCTTGCAGTTTTAGATTCAGCTCATTTAATTTCGCTGTGATATCCACCATAAAGTAAAATTTTTGTAACCATTTGTCGTTCTCTAATTCAGGGTGATTAATGCCTTTTTCATTTAGGAATGTATTTATTTCATTCAAGCACAAAGCGAAACGTTTCGACACCTTACCTTTGGAAAGCCATCGCACTTTATTGTGAAGAAGGAGGTCGGAATACTGAGTCTCCATTTCGTTTAAGAATTCTTTAAACTGACGATGGTAGAGTGCTTTTGACAAGACGCTGTTAACAATCTTGATTACCAAATTCATGACCTCAACTATTTCGGCCGGAAATGTTTGGGCACAATCGTGCCTGGACCCGGGTTCGAGTCCCGGCCGGGTAAGAAATTGTTTTTCTCCGTTTATTCTCCGTTTAAATTTTCGCGCCACTCGACTTTTGACTTCCGTTACAGAGACCCGCGACATCGACTTCCGCAACATCGACTTCCGTCATCACAGAAAATCATAACCCCCCTAAAGAAGTTTCACTTCAAAAATCCAAAACAAATACACGGCGCCTATAGGCGCTGTCCGCTGAGGAGAGGCGTCTATGTCGAGCGCCTATGGGCGCTGTTCGCAGCGAAAGGGTTAAAACCTACATAGAAACATCCGACGACGGCGTCATTCGAGAGCTTCCGACGGACTGACGACAGTGACGACGCGTGTCACGGGGGAGGGATGCCTAATCCTCGTTAATCGATTCGGAACGATTTTTAAATGTTTTTTTTTTATAAAATAAATAATATTTGCGTATGGAACTAAAGAGCCGCAGCTTCACATCCAAAGAGCCGCATGTGGCTCGCGAGCCGCAGGTTGCCGACCCCTGCCCTAGTAGCATTTACGGTTGGCCAACGGTGGCCAACGGTTGGGAGTTTGTTGGGGAATGGTTAGCGGTTTCCCAATCGTAGGGCCAACGACGAAAAATTATGTCAATTTGCCGACGAATACCCAACGTTGGCCCTACAGATATTATAGTCGGTTAAGTAACGTGAAATTTATAACGAGTATACTACATTGGCCCAACGAAAATCTGCCAACATTTAAATATATCGTCTAACAGACGCCAGTAGTGTTACTGCATCCAAAAATAAGTTATATTCCAAATTGATTTTTTTTTCGTATTTCTAAATATACTTAAAATTTTTAATTTTTGCGCGATGGTTGATCCACTAAAGTTTTATTGTGAGCAGCCTTGGAATTTTTTCATTTCTCTAATTTTTCCATTTTCCAAGGAAAAGGCAAGGGGGGTGTTCATGTAGTATAAAAAGACCCTTCTGGATTTCTTCAAAATGAGTCTACCTTTTTTAGATACTTTAATTTTAATTTGTTGGCGTATCTAGTAGCCCTAATCATAGCATCTATGAACAAGAATCGTCTGTAGGTTCAGCGATAGGGCATGTACTTACTACGAAAGCGGGTCCGGGTTCAAGTCCGACTTGGGAAGGTTATTATTTTAGTTTTTTCCTTTTTTCCCAAAATTTTACCGTCAAAATACATTTTTAATATGTATATTATTTATGATATACCATAAAAAGAGAAAATCAGAATGTGGGCTCTGTGGGTTCGTCTTGTAGCAACGTTGGCTTTAGGTTGGGTGTGATCGTTGGCCCAACGTTGGCCCTGACTGTTGGCCCAACTGCAAAAAAGAGCGACATTTCCAACGGTTGCCCAACGGATACCGCCAACGGAGGCCCAACAAAACGCCAACCATAAATGCTACTAGGGTACGTTACAATGTAAACCAAATCGCATAGAAAAAGACCGCACAAAAAAAGAGTTGACAGTAATTGAACGGTACAAAAAAAATCATTTATTCCTGCACATAGTACCCATAGTGCACTGTAATTCTGTTAATTAAATGATATAAACAATAATGCCTTGTAGTACTTAAAAATACTTACTTGATTACTACCAATCGCACGTTATAACATAAAACCTGTGATTCTTTACGTCTCATGTGAAGTACGTGATAATCAGCCAGAAATCTTACGATAGTACGCAAACCACCTTCGGCTACAATTGTCCGGCAACTATGTGGTAGCATTGAAACCCGTGTTATATATGTAGTTATTAGTCATTACATTCATAAATATTCATCACAATGATTTGCAATTCACGTCGTGAACTCAAATACACTATCTAACACCAAATCTGTTCCACAATTACTGTTGGGTGGTTCTTATAGAATTTTTTGTGCTGATCCCGAAACTGGTCTTAATTTTTCTCCTAGAGACACAGTTTTTGAGAAACATGGCATTGAAAAAAAAACGTATTTTTCAACTTTTAACAAATATTGTGATGTTATTATAAAAGATATTAAATTGTTCTTTACAGCAAAAGATTCTGTAGACTTTCCAAAATACAGTGATATCCAATATTAATACATTATAAAGACGGAGAGACGCCACTTTTGCACCAATTTTTGGGGATATTTTTCAATTTATCTCAAAAAATAAGGGTCCAGCGGAAAATCGAACTATACCACGCGATAGAGCAGACTTTTATCTTGTGATTAGGATTATTTACCATTTCCAATCTTAATTTACTTCTAAACATTACTAGACTGCAAGAAGTTTTTTAATATTATTTACGAAGTAAACACAATTGACGTTTTTATGTCAACAGATATAATACAGTCTGCAAATAATCCGTGGTTTTGCCCGGAAAGCATCAGACTATCCAATTTTTTAATATTGTTGAAACAAGTAATTTCTATTTAACTTCCGTTTCTTACTCTTCATTTCTGGAGTTTACTGATAAGATCACGTTTCGGTATTATTGTGGTCGTTAACATGTTTAAATTTTGCAGTTGTTCTGTCCTCGACACGGGTCATTAAGGGCATTCTTCGACACGGGTCATTAGGGGCTAGTTAAAATGGAAATAGTTTATAATTTCGAAACGGGGCAGCATTAGCTGTTACAGCTTTATGATAATATAGCTACATACGCAGCTGTATGCCTCCGATAAGATAAGACATGCATGTACTGCGGCGATACGAATATTGCAACTTTGCATTGACCCCCCTGGGGGGGAACCGGGGTTATGTGGGGCTCCCCCAGGGAGGGAGTCGCCGAGCTGACAAAGCTTCGCGGTCCCGTCCCTCAGAGTACCCACTAAAACACACGCCCACCTGAGCTAATCAGGAGGTGCCCGGATCTCGCGAGAACTCAACGGGTCACCTCCTAGCTTTTATAGCATCCCAAGGGGAGGGGTTAGCTCCCCCAAACCTACTCTAACTGGACCCCGAACGGAGGGACCCGCTCGGTGCAGTGTCGCCAGGTCGAGAAAATCGAGGGGAATACAAGTACCCCCTCTCTGATGACCAGTCCAGTCTACGGCACGGGCACCGTGGTCTACGGTCTTAGTGGGGGACGTTGGAGTGTGCGCATGTTGCTGGAGTGGGATAATGGAAGGGAAAAAGAGGGGAATGTTTGAGCTCCGTTTGGATCTCATCTGGCGACACTGGCTCGGTGTCCCCATCAATGATGCCATATGTGTACCGATCGGTACCCAAATTCTCGGAAATCTCTCCTCCTTTTCCCCTTCCACTATTCACCTTCCCTATTCCACCGACACGTTGCGTATGCCCCGTCGCGCTCTGGTCATCAGAGAGGGGGTACATCATATATCTTTGATTTCCCCCATCTAGTAACACTGGTCCCCATCCCTGGAGTCTGCGAATCGGGCTTCCCGAGCCCCAGCTCGGTCGCCGACACCGGTAAGGAAGGGTCGTCGAAAGCGTCGAAATAGGTCACAGGTGATTGAGACAGGAAGTTACATTTTTCAAATGGAACATGGTATTTTTTATTTCGGATTCAGATTCTATGCGAAAAACAAGAAACTTTTGTCTGAAACATTTTTTCTTCTAATGTTTTCACTGCGACCTAGACGCGAGTTGGCACGCGACGGGGCGATTTTCAAATAGGGGTTCATTTTAACCACGGTGTAATCAACGAGAACTATTTTTTGATGGGCTATTTGTTTTTTTCTGTGGTTAAAATAATCTTTCGATTTTAGTTTTCACAGCTCTGGGCAGTCACGGTATAATGTGATGCGTGCTAGTAGAATCTCGTTCCGCGTCGGAATCGTCTATAATCTGTGCGCTAGCCATTCTACCTGTACTTGATGCGATATTTTAGAGTTATCTCCTGAACTACTAACTTTTCGACATACATAGGTTAGTACTTTTTTATAACGAATGTCCAGCTGCATCGATTGATGTATTAAAAAATACCTCATTCCATTTAAAAAAATGAAGTTGACCTTCATATCTCCTTGACGTCTCCACCTATAAAAAAATTAATGACATCAGATTACGAGCGCCTCGATATCAAGTAAGTTTGGTCTGATGCATTTTTTTTCTATCTTCAAAAGCAAGCGAGTTATTCAGGTGACCTGTCTCAGGTGCCCCACCCTGTATATTTAGTAAAGTAAGAAAATGGGGTACCTAGAGGAGCCCGCAGAATTTTAAAAAATTGATATGATTTGATTCTGAAAAGAGAATGTATAACATGTGTATTTCTGTATATTTTGTAACTCGTAGTTCTAATACTTTGTCGCTCGGCCGATGCTTTAGACTTTAGACTTTAGGCACGGCCACTTCTAAAGGTGCTTTTATGCCGGGCCGCCGGGGCCTTTTCCCATAAATTTTCGTGCGGGTCCACAGGCCCGCTGTTCCCCGCTGTGCGTGGCAGAAACAAAGGACTCGTCTCTTCACGGTTCGTTTAGGTAAACATTAGCTTCCCTCTAAGGCAGTAGGATATCTTCATTTTGTAAGTAGCAAATAAGTAGAATGTTATTAGAAAAATTGTGGGTTTGCGAATTTTCGCTTTTTGTCCTTATACGAGCAAACACACCATGTAAAAATTTCATACGGTACACAGTGAGCAATTTGGACGAAATCTGTGTCAAAGCAACTAATCTTTACAACAGCCTCATTTGCAAAGTCAACCAGTAGCCGTTCTTACCCGTGTAATAGAATTGACGGGCTTAGGGCAGAGTTCGCCGAGTGGCTGAACTTACCTGAATGATCAATGCAGTACTCCTTTTCGGAGCCATTGTCTTTGAACAAAGTTGGAGATAAACAACTGTCAGGTATTTACGGATAGGAATTCTGATGTCGAATGTTTTCACTATAAACTCCGAAAAACCCATTTTCATCGATTTGCTAAATCAACATTTCATCAAAAAATCATTTCGCGCCCGGCGATTTCGGCAATTGTAAGTGCACGAAAAGAACAAAGTGACATGCACTTACTATGAACGGTAATAACCTGTGCACTGCACACTCGGAGTGTACGACACCCCAACAACAATTTAGGTGAAACGAACGCTGTCCTAAAGAATATTCAGCAATCTTATCGACCGGAAATAACAAACAATTCAAACGTAACAGCTGTTTGTGGTTACTGGAGTGTTTCACATCTCATGTCTGCCGCACAGTGGGCAATTTGGACGAAATCTGTGCCAAAATCAAAGAACTTTCTATTAGAAATGAGACATAGGAAAAATAGGGAGAAAGTTCTTTCATTTTGACACAGATTTCGTCCAAATTGCTCACTGTGTACCGTATGAAATTTTTACATGGTGTGTTTGCTCGTACAAGGACAAAAAGAGAAAATTCGCAAACCCACAATTTTTCTAGTAACATTCTAGTTCTATTTGCTACTTACAAAATGAAGATATCCTACCGCCTTAGAGGGAAGCTAATGTTTACTTAAACGAACCGTGAAGAGACGAGACCTTTTTTTCTGCCACGAACAGCGGGGAACAGCGGGCCTGTCGACCCGCACGAAAATTTATGGGAAAAGGCCCCGGCGGCCCGGGCCGCGGAGGCCCGGCATAAAAGCACCTTAACACCGACGAGATACTATTAAAGACTGCCAGTAGGGCTGTGCGAGTATCCGCACAATGCGAGCCGAGCTAAGTTCGACTCGATTGGTCGAGTCGAGTCGAGTACTCGCACGATGCGGATAGCTCGCATCGAAGCGAGCTACTCGCACCTACGTCATCGGCTCGCATCGGTGCGAGTTACTTGCATCGATGCAAGTACTCGACGCAGCTCGATCAATCCAGTCGAGCTTAGCACGGCTCGCACCAAGCGTGCGACCAGGGTTGCCATATGTACGCCCCACCAGGCCCCTTACGTCTCCGTCCCTAGCCTAGATGCATGCCTCCGCTATCCCCACTCTTACCACTACCGCTGCGCGCTGGCGCGACCGAGTCGATAGCATGCTACCGCTCTCATGCTAGCACTCGGTCGCGGCAGCGGTAGTGGTAAGAGTGGGGATAGCGGAGGCAGCATCTAGGCGAGGGACGGAAACGTAAGGGGCGTCATGTGGCAACCCTGCGTGCGACTCGTACGAAACGAACGGCTTGCATGACGTAATACGACATTGAAGTTCTCGCAGTATCACGTTTAAATTATTATGTAGGATGTGTCTTATCGTGATTATTAATGTGTATTTTTTCAGAATTTACATACTTTGCGAAGAGGTTTAAAAAAATTGGAAATTACCAGAAATTCCATAAGTGCATATTTGCTATTGAAGTTTGCAAAGTGTAAAAAAAATAAAAATCAATTTTTTCGATATTTCTTTACGTTTTGTATGTGTATTCTGTAATATTGAACATTTTTTACAAACGTAAAAATGGAATATAAATGTTGCTTTGACAATATATGTATATTGGAAATATCTGTATGTATATGTATGTATATATATATATATATGTATATATATGTATATATATGTCAGGCATGGCCAGAAATAGCCCGCAGGCTAGGGAATTCGAGGTGGACGCCTACTTCACCCGCCCGCACGTCTCGCTCCCCGTGGCGGCCTTAGTCCTGCGAAGCTCCTCAGGCCCGTACCTACCGCACGCCGTATGCACTATGCGCGTTGGGGCGAATCGCGTTGACTCGCGTACCCATATTATGTATTTCCACATCACCCATGAGGTACCATGGTCAAAGCGTTCTTGGTTTTCCTCTATAGACCTATCGATCGACTTATTTGTGCGAATGTTCGTTTTCGAACAGAACAGCGTACACTGCTGAGCGATTCCTCGCTGTCCTCTTTGATGCGAATATCAACGTCCAACTTCTCCTTCGATATTTCGGATTTGCCAAGCAGTTCTAATGAACATGCGGAATAGTCAAGCTTTCTTTGAATAGCGAAATACAGTAAAAGCTCCTTCGCTGTCCAAAGGCCGGGGGGTTGAGTGGACAACGAGCGTGCCCGGACACTATTCATGATTTATGACTGCGTCTAGATATCGCGCCGACCGCCGAGCGAGACTTCAATAGAGAGCCGAACATAGAGAAGGACAGAATGAGATACGGATCGGGTGACCGAAGCGTGTCGCCGTCGCCGGCACAGTTTAAAGGCCACATATTGTTGCTGTTGTTCGTTGCCTTCGAAACTTTGACCGTCGATTAAACCACTAAATACAGTTGAAACTATATCGTGTTTGGTGTCATTTTAATCAGAGAAATGCCTGAAATAAGTTAGTGAAAGTCCCATAAAGAAATAATGAAAATTAAGAAGTTTGAAAATTCGGTTTACTCGAGTCAATGTTGTCGTGTTCACACCGATATACCCGAGCCGACATCAATCGTCGCCGCCCTGCGGAGCGACTCGGCGTTGACAGGCAGTGGAATGGGTAGGCACTGGACAACGATCGTGCCCACGATTCAGGACAACGAAGGAGCGATTATTGTAATCAAGCTTTCCTAATTGTCAGTAGAATTTTGACAGTATAATAAAAACAATTTTCCACATTTATTATTTCGAAATTTTCGTGCATACGGCGTGCAGTAGGTACGAGCCTGAGGAGCTCCGCCGGACCATGGCCGCCACGGGGAGCGAGACGCGCGGGCGGGTGAAGTAGGCGTCCACCTCGAATTCCCTAACCCGCGGGCTATTTCTGGCCATGCCTGATATATGTATATATGTATCGACTGACTAACAATAGTAGTAGGTTTAGCATAAATTGTAGGAACTATGTGCAAATTCATATACATATATACACTCCTCAAAAAAATTGTAACCGTTCTGGTTACACACCTAGGCACAGCATGGATCGACATCGATTCCCACTGCGGGGGCCATGACGTCACCTGTTATCCTCGTCATAGACAAGGATCGCAGGAGCAATCAATATAGATCATAAGATGCGTACGCATCGACCCCCTCTCGATTTGCGATCAAAGGAGGTCGATGCGAGCAGAAGATTGAGACTCTACGTATGGATTTGATCCAGTAAACACGTAAGAGTCCATACGCGCTCCGCGTAAGAGTCTTAGATTTCGAGTCGAAGAATTCGGTAAAGTTGTCAATTGCCAATAAGGCATAATTTTCTATCTTGCTCACCGCCCGGCTAATGGGCGTTCAGAATCTCGCATTGCGAATAATTATATTGATCATTAAATCTTGAAGGCATAATTATAATTTAAAAGATTTATTTAGAATTTAAAGCGAATAGCTTCATTGCGAACGGTAATCGCGGATTACCGAGAAGGCTAGATTTATGTAATTTTGTTCACGACCCGGCTCAAGGGAAACTTTGATCGCATATTGCGAGTTGTTGAGAAATATGATATATAATTGAATAAATGTCTATTCAGTGAAATTGTTGTTTGGACATTGAGGTTCCATTGCGTGTAATAATTTTCAATTGTGTTCTACGCCCGTCTTGAGGGCAACCATAGTTCGTGTTGCGAAATACGAAAACGAGCGTGCTTTCACGTCGCGTCGGTTCACGCGGTCGTGGATATCTCGTTTGCCAAAAGACAGTTACCTGCATTCCATATATTCGGAGCAGGATATCATCTCCTACAAGTATTCGCTCAGTGATCCTTGAGGTATTTGTGTGTAGGATTTGCTGTGTATATCGTTAGTGGACGAGATACACGGTAAAGCTCAGAACGGACGCCGTTGTAGCTCCCATAGTTGTTTGCAAGAAATTCTGGAAATAGCACAAATCCGTTCCGTTTGCCGTTCGCCGTTCGGCGCGCCGATATGTTCGTCGAAAAGTTTGCCGAAATGCGCGCGTTCGCCGCGCGGTTCGCGGCGCAAGGCGCAAGTCTGTTCGGGGCATTAGAAGCACCGACGAGATTCAGTAGGGCTGTGCGAGTATCCGCAAAATGCGAGCCGAGGTAACAAGTTCGACTCGATTGGTCGAGTCGAGCCGAGTACTCGCACGAAGCGAGCGGCTCACACGGTGCGGATAGCTCGCATCGAAGCGAGCTACTCGCACCTACGTCATCGGCTCGCATCGGTGCGAGTTACTTGCATAGATGCAAGTACTCGACACTCGACGCGGCTCGATCAATCCAGTCGAGCTTAGCACGGCTCGCACCAAGCGAGCGACCACGTGCGACTCGTACGAAACGAACGGCTTGCATAACGTAATACGACATTGAAGTTCTCGCAGTATCACGTTTAAATTATTATGTAGGATGTGTCTTATCGTGATTATTAATGTGTATTTTTTCAGAATTTACATACTTTGCGAAGAGGTTTAAAAAAATTGGAAATTACCAGAAATTCCATAAGTGCATATTTGCTATTGAAGTTTGTAAAGTGTAAAAAAAATAAAAATCAATTTTTTCGATATTTCTTTACGTTCTGTATGTGTATTCTGTAATATTGAATATTTTTTACAAACGTAAGAATGGAATATAAATGTTGCTTTGACAATATATGTATATTGGAAATATCTTGTACAACAATCAAGAAGAAAATCATTCGGTGTGGGATATACATATATATACACTCCTCAAAAAAATTAAGGGATCACTTGTGCGAACCCGAAAAGTTGCTACAACTTTACATACTCATAACTCCGGACAAAATTGCTGTATCGATATCGTTAAACAATGGTTTGAAAGCCTGAAACCTCTAGTTTCAGATTCTCTGTTTCAAATTTTTGATATATTGTTTTTTTACAAAGTTATAGCGAGATGAAGACAACATTGACGGTTAACAAAAATTTTGTGCAACTTTGTAACATCACACGGGGTTAAACAAATTTTTTTGATAAATCGCGTTAACATTATTTGAAAGGGCTATCTTTCCTGTGTAAAATGAGTGGTTGTTGAATAGTGTGCGATTTTTTTATTCGAGTTATTCAACATTGAAGTAAACGTCCAAATACTTCATTATGATTATTTTTTATGTGTTTTATATATGAGAATACAATATTCCTTCAAACTAGTGGGTTGCCAAATCATTTCAACGAAAAAATGATTACATTAGTTTTGTTCACAAAAATCGATGTTTTGCAAAATCCTGAGGTCGTAGACAACTATTGAGACAAGACTTGAAATCAGCGTGAAAAAATCTACAGGAAATGATGTGTCGTATGTTAAAAAAAATTTTTTCCCGCGCGTGGTATTGAAAAAACCACAATTTTCTTAAAATTGTGCAAGTTTAACGAATTTTCTCAAGGTTAAAAAACGTTCGTACCAAAATCTTCATAATTATTTCATATTCTGCAAAGTTTCAGCTTTAATTTTAAAAAAATTTCATGGCTCTATCTCATTTCTATCGAAAGTTCTTTGATTTTTACACAGATTTCGTCTCACAGTGTCTCTAAAACTACAATACAAAATATGCATTTTCTCCGAATGTTTGGAGGTTTAAAACATGTTTCCGTAATCCGAAAAATCTGAAAAAAATACACATTAATAATCAGGGGGGACACAACTAACGTAATAATATAAATGTGGTCAACTGAAGACTGATATAATATCGGCAATTTTATGTTTTCCGATTTGTTTAAAAATCGATTTTGCAACCAAAAATTTTGAAAAAAATCTCAGTCGTGTATGCTATTAACTAGAATATTCACAAATTTTTTCATAATTTTCTGTTGAACATGACGTGACTAAAAATCAATTTGGATGGACACTTTTGACCATTATCTTATCCGACTATACCTTTTAAGAATCAACGAAAACATTATTTACAAAATACAAAATATATTTCTGTTTGCATCATTAAACCTGATTTTAAAAAAAAAATTATCCCAAATTTCTCTTCGATATCTCTTTTAGATCAAAAGTTATAGCAAAATGTGCGCCGCGTCGCGCTGTGCCGGGATTCAAATGCGCGTCGTCTCCAAATTCCGACTTTCCGTCTCATGCTTCCGAAACTTCGGCAACGTGAAAATCGAAGGAACGCGTCGGCGTCTATCAGTCGAGCGGGTAGTTCACACGGACAGAGTAGAGGTACTGAGAGGTACGCTTGTGTGTAGCGCGCGTGCAAGCGAACAGGGACCAACACAGGCAACGCAGTCGACACGGATACGACGATACGTCAGGGAAGGGGAAACCAGCGACTCAGACGAACGGCCCACGGCCCACTGTTTCCGGCATCACTGCAGTCAGAAGCATCTGAGACGCGATCCGCGTGCCTTCTCAGGCTTTGCAAACCACCCTCGCGCGCGCGCGTCGATTTTCTGCTCGAGTTCTGTTTGAGTTCGTGTCCCGTTCGAGTTTGTGTTCTGTTCGAGTTCGTGTGGTTCTGTTCGGTAGTGACACCATTATGGATCGCCCTCGCATCAAAAACCCTGTAAGTATACATATGTAGTATGGATTGTTCTCAACAATCGCGAAACCAATGAATAAATAGTCTTATGGAGGATCTATTTTTTTATACACTATAATTGTTTTGGATTTGGTCTAACTCCGCGTGAAGACGGAAAGACACCACTTTCGCACCAATTTTTGACGATATTTTTGAATTTATCTCAAAAAATAAGCGTCCAGCGGAAAATCGAACTATACCACGCGATAGAGCAGACTTTTATCTTGAGAAACCACCCTATCAAGTTTGGAACGTCGACGTTTTTTTCGAACCAGAAAGCAAAATATCTTCGTCCGACATGAGTTGCGGCCAGTGGCGCTCTAGACGGTGTACGGCGCAGCGACGGGATACGGAGCGGGAACGACCATTCTAGTAGTGAGCGCCACTGGCCGCAACTCATGTCGAGCGAAAATATTTTACTTTCTGGTTCGAAAAAAACGTCGACGTTCGAAACTTGAAAGGGTGGTTTCTCAAGATAAAAGTCTGCTCTATCGCGCGGTATAGTTTGATTTTCCGCTGGACGCTTATTTTTTGAGATAAATTCAAAAATATCGTCAAAAATTGGTGCGAAAGTGGTGTCTTTCCGTCTTCAATGATCGTTTAAACATGTTTAAACAATCATAATGCATTAATATTATATATCACTGTATTCGGGAAAGTCCAAGGAATCTGTTGCTGTAAAGATCAATTCAATATCTTTTATAATAACATCACAATAGTCATAATAACATAATCAAAGTTGAAAAATATGTCATTTCTTCAAATTCAAATTTCTCAAAAACTGTGCGTCTAGGAGAAAAATTAAAAACAGATTCGGAATCAGCGCAAAAAACTCTATAACTCTCTGTTGGACAGTGTAATTTGAAACAAATTGGGAAGTAGAGAGATATATTTTTTTCGGATAATTTAAACCACCTCTATGATGTCTTTAAATTTGTATCGTTCAATACTTTGTTATATTTATTTTTATTGCGTTTCATCTATGAGAATACAATATACCTTCGGACTAGTGGGTCACTAAATCATTTCAACGAAAAAATGATTTTATTAGTTTTGATATTTAAAAAACGGGATTCAATGTGTTTCAATTTTCAGAAAAGAAAACGGACCTCGCTGGGGAGAGAGATTGTGAGGCCCGCCCGCTACATAACAACATCGTCGGACGAAGGTCTCCCCCCCAGGAAAATGATTAGGATGAGGCCGGAACAGCAGCAGCGGCGGGAGGACACGGTGGAATCCTACATCGATAGTTTGCTGGGACCCGACACGGATGAGGATCTCATCCAAATGTTGGAGGATCCTCATCCGATCCCGCCCTCCCCCGTCCCTGTACAAAATTATCCCTCCCCCGCCCCTGTACATAGTCCTCCCTCCACCGCTCCTTCCCCCGCCCCTGTACATAGTCATCCCTCCCCCGCTCCTTTCCCCGTGTACAATCTTCCCTCCTACACCCCTGCACCATATAATCCTTCCTCCCCAGTCGCCCCAGCAGACGATCCGCCCGTCGCTGGCCCGCCTGCGTCTCCGTGTGCGGATTCGGCGGCACTGTAAGTTTCTTATATATTTTCAAATTTAGTCATAATTATACTTACACTTTAGAGCACATGGTGTAGTGTCTGTATTGGTTTTAGTGTGCAGCGACTAGTAGCCGAAATGGCCGCAATGCGGAAGAGCATGGCCCGGCTGCAAGCCAAGGTGGAGTAAGTATTACATCCTTATCAGTATTTGTTTAAATCATTTTAATCATTTTAACTATGTGTCGTTTATTAATTTTTCAGCGGAATAGAGGGAACAGTGGCGTTGCAGTACGCCGGAGAGCGTCCGCAGTGCCTTCCTCTGCGGACCGCAGAGGAGGTAACCGCCTTCGAGCCTGGAAATCCGGAGTACAACAACGTCGTAAGTACATATAACGCATTAGACCGATAATATAAGTAAGTGTATCAAATTTATGAATATGCAAACTGATGTTTGTTTTTTTTCAAATTGGATACCTAGTCCAAGTTGGAGGAGCGAGCCTGAAGGACGCCCTGAAGGCGTACTTCAGAGATGCCCTTTCGGCAGAAGTGCTGAAAGGGCATACATGGGCAGGGACAAGGGGGTGCCCAGGATTAAGTAGCAGCAAGATCCTTGAGGCCATGTATGGTAAGCATTGTAGATTTTTTATTTAATTTTATTTCATTATTAATTCATTGTCTAGTAATATTTATCTCGATTTAAACGAATGTTGCAGCGGCTACCCGGCATTCGAAGTCGTTCGAATGTCCGGACAGGCAGACATTCCGGGCAGCGGCGAAAGCGGCCCTTAAAGCAGCGAAGCAGCGGCTCCGGCCGCACGCCAAAGGCGCCTCCCCGGACGCCATCGCCGTTGCCGCGGAACATGCTCTGTGGGGAGTCGGGGCCCCCTCCTCTCCATCTTGAAACACCGCGATGCCAAGAAAGTGCGCCGTAAGTATATTGTAGTGAAATTATAATAAAAGTGAGTATACAGGGTGGTCCACCTAAGTCAGGCCACCTAAGTATCTCCTCTAATTGTGGGGATCCAAAAAATATTTTGTATGCTATTTGAATGGTTTGAAAAAAACCATTCTATTGCAAAAAATCTTTTTTTTTCGAGGGTAATTTTTTCGGATTTTTCAAGGTTATCAATGTTTTTTTGCATTTAATTGTATAATTTTTTTTGTTGCATCGTGTAACTGATCGAAAAATACATTCAGATATTTATAAAAACATGACTTTGAAATGACCTTGATCTACGGAAATTGGCGTTCCTTTGCGTGGTCCATCTCTTCAGGTTATTGAGGTGCAAAAAATATTTCTTACGTAATGTGCATAGTGTCAATGGGCCAAATATCTGGCAAGAATATTTTTTTTCAAAGGTCATTTTTTTCGAAGCTATCCAGGTCATCGATGTTTTTTGACAAAGAACTACATTTTGTTTTATTGCTTCGGGTAACTGATCGAAAAATACATTCAGGTATAATCAAATAGCCTACAAAATATTTTTTGGATCCCCACAATTAGAGGAGATATTTAGGTGGCCTGACTTAGGTGGACCACTCTGTTGTAGTCTAAACAATCAATATGCAAACTAATGCTTATTTTTTTTAGGTTCAGCGCTCTTGCATTGGCATGGTGGAATAGGCCTACAGGGGATACCACTGGAAAAAAAACGCATTGTCAATAGTACCTCCAGGGTAATGCGGAAACCTATTGAATCGGTGTATCGAAGGAGGAGAAGGAGTAAGCTCCACGGCAACCGGGGAAGAGGAAGGCCTCTAATTTCTGGTGTGGTGGTAAGTACAGGGTGGCGCAAAATTATCTTTATGGTTTGAATTCCTTCCAACTTTTTTATCTCGTCATTCTTTCAATTTTTTGTTTCGGAATGTTGTAAACAAGACTTCTAGAATTTAATATGGGAAGCTACACAACACAGAACAACGAACAAAAATCATCGAATTTTATTTTGAAACGTCGAAACAATTGACCGTTGGTTTTCAAAATAAAATTCGATGATTTTTGTTCGTTGTTCTGTGTTGTGTGTCTTTCCATATTAAATTCTAGAAGTCTTGTTTACAACATTCTGAAACAAAACATAAAAATAAATTTTTAAAAAATACCACGTTTTTAAAACGGACTAAAAAGTGTGAAATAATGTTTCCTAGCCCCATACAGGTTCCTAACCCCATACAGATTGTGAATTTTGAATAGCTATGAAAATACTTGTAAGATTTAAAACGAAAAACGTGGGGCGCAAGATAATAGTAAGGACTGTAGAGAGTAGCACTATTCCTGCATCAATTAATTATCTATGGCATGCGCCCCACGTTTTTCGTTTTAAATCTTACAAGTATTTTCATAGCTATTCAAAATTCACAATCTGTATGGGGTTAGGAACCTGTATGGGGCTAGGAAAAGTTATTTCACACTTTTTAGTCCGTTTTAAAAACGTGGTATTTTTTAAAAATTCATTTTGATGTAAATAATTTTTTTATCCGTTGAAAATTTCCAACTTCTTTGGTAATCCGCCAGTCTTGTCGATATCGCCGATATCGTATTTACTGGGGCTCGGGTTCGAATCCCGGTCCAGTAACTACGATTTTTCTAATTACTATCTCGTAAACGCACAGTTTTTTAAACAAATTTTTCTGAATATTCCATTGTCATCCAGTTTTGAGCTATGTTTAAAATTTCAAGTCTCTAGCGCATCGGGAAGTTAGTTTAAAATCAATTAAAAAATCAATTAAAAACGTGGTAAAAGTCGGAAGAATGTTGAAATAAAAAAGTTCTAAAGAATTCAAACCATAAAGATCATTTTGCGCCACCCTGTATATTATTATGTACATGTATGAATATATTGTATATACTAATGATTTTCCTTGTATTTTGTAGATATCCTGTGTCACCGGCTACGAGAACAAAAAAATGAAATTGTAAGATAGATTTAAGTTTAATAATAAATTTTAAGATTTAAGTCAAATAATAAAGAGAATTAATAAAGTGAACTAATAAATACAACGTTCATTGTTCCCCCATTTTGTATTATCCCTTTCACCAACCACCTGCGACGGCGTAAAATTAAGATTTAGTAGATAAATAAATTTTCGTTTCCCTTTTACGAAGAGGATTTTTTTTCAAAAACATGCAATCAATGGTACGGCAGGAAGGAAATTAACATTCAATTTTTGTTTTTGACTGTTCAAATCGCGCGGTTTTCGCCGTGTCTGAACTGGCTCTAACGGCATTCGCCGCATCGGTGCGACCGTGCTGCCCTCTTAAAACGGCTCGAAATCGGCCCAAATTCAGCCAAATTCAGCCAAAATTCAGCCAAAATTCGGCCAAAAATCGGCCAAAAATCGGCCGAGGGCCGGTTCGGCCAAAATTCGGCCGAGGGCAGGTTCGGCCAAAATTCGGCCGTGGTCCAAGTTACGAGCCCTGCCGCGCGGATAGTCCCTGGTCAGAAACAGGGATTTTTGCTTACGGGGAGGGTATTTATACTTTATACTTATACAGAATAGGATGCGATGACGATTCCCCTTTCCCCTCTTCCACTTCAGCTTCACGGTACTGCGATTTCTCAACATACTATAGCACTTTGCCACTAAAGTCGTCTGCTAGCCGGTTTAATCTTGGAACATGGCAAAATTATCTACACCGGGTCTATAAGTATATATGGTCTAAGATTCGCCACATCAGTGCGACCGTGCTGCCCTCTTAAACAAAGGCAGATTCAGGTGGATTCAAGGTCCAGCCGCCAGCATACTGGCTTCGTTCTGCCCATGCCCAATGCCCTGCGCATACGGACAGCAGAACATGTTACATCTGCGCGCATAGACGCTCGTCAGAAATGAAATTTTTGGTTGGCTGGGTATAGCCTGTTCCACACACATGGATACGAGATTCCCATAAATAAGCCAGCCGTACAGCGGTTGAAACAAATTGAAGAAGACTTTTTAGATACAAGCGCCGCCAAGTTAGACATCGGTGTACTAACGGAATTAGCGCGAAGTTTGAAATACTGAATTTACAAGGGACGCGTAGCAAAATACGAACTGCTTGTATGAAGGCTAAAATTTAAAAAACTGGTTGCAAAAAATGATATTTATGAAAATAGTGAAATAAATATATAAATATAATATAAAAGAAACAGAAGTAATAGTAGAAAGTGAATAGTAATTTTTAAAATGTTTCTAAATATTATTATCATTTACTTCATTGTTATAGATATGGAAGTGGAGGTATGTATTGCAGTAAATGAAATTTGATCCATAAATTATTAACTGAATAGGCCAATAGACAGTTGGTGCGCCGCACCGGGCCGACGCGACGAGCCGACATGGTGCCAACTCGCGTCTAGGTCGCGCTCTGATTGGTCTGTATTTTTCGTTAATAACTCCTAAACAAAGCCGCGGATAATATTTTTGCATAGAAAAATGTTGCTTCAAATGATCTCAGGAACCTCCCATTTCCGGCTGTTGAAGAAATTTTGGGACACCCTGTATATCAGTGGCCTCAACTGGCGACACTGATACTGATCTGTGTTGCTTTTGCTAAACTTTGCTTCTCTTTTTCTTCGCATGTCCGCCACCGTGTACGCAAATGCTCGTTGTAAGTATACATATATCACACAGAATTTGATCAATTTATATCCGTGTAATCTGTTTAGTACTTATTTCAATGCAATTGATAAATTGGTACAAAAATTTTTAGTAATATATTCTGTAACAGTATTTTATATTCTTCTTCAATAATGTAAATATGAAGAATGTATTTATTTAATTCTACTCGAGGAAGCACCTAACCTATTTAGCATGTTATTGTTGAAAATATTTCTGTGTATTTAAAAGACGTTATTTCTTCTAGATTGCATAATAGGAAAATATGGCGAAATCCAAGAATCATACTAACCACAATCAAAGTGAGTATAACAAAAAATGTGTACAATATTGATATTATATTACGTGTTAAATGTAACCCCGCATACTTTGTTGGTGTATAGATCGTAAAGCACATCGGAATGGTATTAAAAAACCAAAACGTTATAGGCATGAGTCTACGCTTGGTGTAAGTAATTATTTTTTAAAAATACACCGTTTTACGTAGACACAAACTGTTATTAAATATAACACTGGGTGACTATGTTTATATCGTTTAGTGCAATTTTGATTTGAAATTGTGTATTGTCAAATACATTTAGAAATTCTCGTATTCATGTTGTAAATTCAATTTTCCAGATGGACTTAAAGTTCCTGAGAAATCAACGATTTGCAAAGAAGCACAACCTGAAACCGAAAGAACAACTAAAAAGAGCAGCAAAACGTAAAGAACTTTGTGAAGCGCTTCGTGAAACTAAGAAATAAGTTTTTGTATAGATGAGCTTATTATAATAAAAACTTTGTAATTTCTTTTTTTCTTTCTTTTTAATGTGTCTCCGTAATCACTAGTGCCGTTAACTAAACGTAATTTCATGTATTGCCATTCGAAATATGCAAATAAATAAAACATGTTAAACTTGGATATGTTCAGAAAATTGTAGAATTATCTTGTCAAAAACTGAAGTGTTAAAAAACTACATCAACGGGAAAAGTAAACAATCGTAGATTGAATGTTGCAAGAAAGTAGAAAAATGTAAATCGAATCTCCTTTTTATTATAGGATTTTGTGTACATATAATACCAGAGAGGATAGTATCTAGAACATGTAATTTTTTAGTCGAGTGTGTTACACAACTATATACATATAGTTTTATGCCATTGGAAAAAGAAGATAAGCAAATTATAATAGCTTTTGGTTAATGTTTCAGATTTTACTAATTTATTCTATTTAGTGACTCGACTTCAAAATGGCGGCCGAAAATGTTCTACGCAAGCCCTGTTCAATGAATCTTAAAAATTCTTTAAATCCGCGAGTAATTTTGTTATTTAGTGGTAAAAGAAAGTCTGGAAAGGATTTTATTACAAATATATTGCAGGAGAGGTAAGGCAGTCTTAGTTGTACCAGTCGTAATAGGCAATCATTGGTTTTACGTGATTGATGCTAAATACATGTGTATGTATGTGTATATATATTTGTTCCAGGATTGGATCCGATAGTGTTATCCTTAGGTTATCAGGACCAATCAAATCTCATTGGGCTAAATCCATGAATCTTGATATCGATGGCCTATTGGGAGATGGAAAATATAAAGAAAGTTATCGTCTTGAAATGGCCAAATGGGGAGAAGACATTAGAAAGCAAGATTACGGCTATTTTTGTCGTGCAGCCATAGATATGTATAATGGTAAAACGCTTTAACTCCCCGCTATTTTCATTGAAGACTTCATTTTCTGGGAAAATCATAATAACTATAGACTGCGGATCTTTATGCAAAATAAAAATGTTTTGCATTGATTATGAGAAGCAGGAATAACATAAAAATTGATTTTATCCCTGGAGAGCGAAATTAGCCCCATCCTCTACTACAGGTGCGGGAAAGTGCCGCGTGCCGTCTCTATCAGTCTATCGGCGTAGAGGTGAACTACGGATGAAGTAGGACAAGGATAGAGAGATATGTACTTGTCTCTCTTGCAAGGCTGCGACGGAGAGGGAGATATGTCGCTCGCAGGAGAGACAAAGACAGAGAGTAATGAGTAACCGAGCAACATTACAGCATTCTTGAGTTTTTTAAAACTTTTACTGTTTTCTATTTCGCCCAACCAAATTCTTCATAAATACATAAACATCCGCAGTCTAACAATAACATATAATGTATACATTATATGCATATAATGTTAATATATAATGTTCAGCACACGACAAATCAATATGGATAGTGAGCGATGTAAGAAGGAAAACCGATATTCAATGGTTCGTGCAAAATTTTGAAGGTATATGTAAAACAATTCGTATCATATCGGATGATGTTATCAGAAAAAAGCGTGGCTGGACTTTTGTTACAGGTAAACAAATGTTGTAATGTACTGTATTATGCAATATACTATATATTTCCTTTAATTTCAAAATTCTAACAATGCACATACACATGTATATGTATATTTGATGCAGGTATCGATGATTCAGAAACTGAATGCAATTTGGATGATGTAAATACATGGGACTTAGAAGTGACAAATAATGATGATAATTTAGAATTTGTAGTACAGCAGGTATTAGGATTAATAATAATAAGCTAGCTTCTTAGTTAAGCAACAACTTTATCTTGCATATAAATACATATGGTATGTGTATTATTATTAGATTTGAAAATTAAAAAAATTACCTAACAGAACCCATGAGACTCATTATTTATATACGCATTCAATTAAGTCGTAACTGAATTACATCATTCAAGCCTTTCAATTAATTCAATTACTAAGTATTTTAATCAGATGTGTAATTGAAATAAAATATAATTAAATTACAGCAATTGAAATTATAGTCCAGATCTTTGAAGAAGTGCGATATATTTTAATGTTTTTCTTTCATATACAATATACTTAATTGTTTGCTGTCTGTGCAGCTTAGTTTCTATGTTTCTATTCCTCGTCCTTGTTCATAATATAAAAATAATATAAAAAATGTGTGTAACGCAGAAGTTATTTCTGTTCCAATATTATAAATTTATAAATAATAAATTCCTTCTGTTTGGAACCTTTACATGGATTTTTCAACCTCTTCTTACCTATTATATGTACTTTATTATTCTTTAATTTTTAATTCTAATTTAATTATATCGTAATTCGTAATTAATGTAATTTAATTACAATGTATTTTGTAATTGTACTCCAATTACAATTACATAATAGGATAATAAAAACACATTTCAAAATTCTGTTTTTAAACTTTTATTCTACTGTACAATGTTGTATCTTGTTTTGCCATTTGTATATATACAATTCTGTTATATGACGGTCGTTTTGTAAAAGATTCTATACGGTACATCAAGCTTTGTAATTTCTCACTTTTATATGTACAAATTACATAGAGTAACGGTTGTTTTTTAAAATGAGAAACGATCGAACATATCTAGAGATGATGATCAAATATTATGGTTACTGTTTTGGAAACTCGGAATCTATAAATAAATAAGTTATTACAAATTGAGTATTACAAACCAGCAGTGCACGTGAACGTGATACAGAGATGTCGAACATGATTCAACTGTAATGATATTCAACCTTTCAATTTCCTATATTAATCTTGTTTGTTAATCGCTCTTAAATATCAATAAGAGACAACGCTATATTTTATAGCCTCTACTATTTATTCATCCACAAATATACTAATTTTCTTATTGTGGAAGTGTAAAGCGAAATAATAAACAGTTATTTTGCATAAAAAACAATAAAAGAGAAATGGATAACGCGACAACATTGACACGGCACGACAGAACGTTGCACGTGTATATTTATATAAAACAAAGTACAAGTCAAACGCAATCCATGACTTTTCGGTTAAAAAACATCTCAGTACACGTTTTACAATCATATAACATAACATTTTCCGCATTGCTTCCTTTCAGTCGAAGAGACGATTGCCATTACAACAATTAAACATTCATGTTGTTGAAAGAAAACGAAATTTGATCGTCTACTCCTAAAAGTCAGGAAAAGGAACTCAACCAGATCATTTTACATGAGTATTATTACTTTTGCTACCTAATTACATAGCAGCGTAATCCTTCAACTACCGCATCTTCAATGTGAACCAAAACGAATCTACATTTCTTTTCCTCTGCTCATCATCATTTGCTTTCCATTTACCATAGTTGTCAGAGAGAATTCAAGTTTTGGCTCCGAATATAAAACACCCTTGTAGAAGTTAGTAAAACGTACTTTAGCATCCTTACGCGTGCATATACGTGCACCGTCTCTACAAGTACTACACAGAACCTATATATGCGTGGTACGCTATATCGACAGAAGAAACCGGAAAACGCTTCTACTCGACAAGCAATGCGTTAACAGAAATGATGACTCAACTTTTACGTTCAGAAATTATGCGACTCGCCGAGGAGTATTTGTTAACGACACGAGTATGTACTTACAATGAATATACACGTTGGCCCTGTGCGAAAGGAAATTCAAACAAAAAGTTGCATCGTTACAATGATCGATAAATTTTACTAAACGTATTTAATATTTCAGTATAAACTACTAAAGGTATTGTACGAGGTATTACATCAGTTTTATATCGATCAAATTAAGGAAATTATGTAAAGTGGAAATATTTCAGGCCGGAAGAATTAAATTCGGTTTTCGGACACTCGAAATTCTCATCGCACTGGGCCATACGAGGGACGAGCAATAATATACGAGTTAACAATACAACGACAGAATGATTTTTACCTACGAGATGGTTCATTGAACGTGAAATTGTACTCTGGTAACTAGACTGCGGATGTTTATGCAATTCCCGATTTTTGTAGAGAAATCTTAAGATATAGCGGTACCAAAGAAAATTCTATTTTCATTGGTAATACATACATATGTATATCTAGACTGCAGATTTCATGCATTTATAACAAAAATGTTTAGGTGTAATTTAAAATAGCGGAAATATTCGAAAAATTTAAACATACTATTATATACAGGGTGTCCAAAACCACCCGTCCAGGGGTGTTAAATTCTGAGATAAGCATATATTCGGTAAAAATGTTTGGAATAAAAATTGCAGGGATTAATGGAGGACATATGTCCATGACCTTGTATTTGCGACCGTCGGAACCATTTTCATGGTTATTTGGAGGTCAGTACGTATTTTTTAAATGGGAACCCCTACTTTTGACTACGGATTCTGAAAGAGCTCAAAATTTCACATTCAAATATATGTACTTATGTCCTAGATTAAAATGACTGCTAGAGGCCATAAAAAATACGTACTGACCTCGCCAAATAACCTTGAAAATGGATCCGAAGGTCAAATACAAGGTCATGGACATATGTGTCCTCCATTAATCCCTGCAACTTTTATTGGAAACATTTTTAACGAATATGCTTATCTGAGAAGTTAAAAACACCCCTGGACGGGTGGTTTCGGACACCCTGTATATTATTCTCAACCCGCTAAACATAATAGGAAAGAAAATAAATTTCTATTTTACTCCAGTTTGTTGCAATTCAGGTAAGAAATTTTTATTTTGCATAGAGATCCACAGTCTAGTAATAACATTTTTTAGTCGAAAATAAATCAAAATCGTACTAAATTCTGTCGAATTCGATGCTCCAGCCTTTTCCGAAAATGTTTCTAAACTATAAACGCGTAAAGATCCGCAGTAAAGATCGAGTACCTTAAAACTTTGAAGGACATTTGGGACCATGTACCCTGCACGTTAAAAACGAACGACCGCGCTTCAGAAGTTGTAATTAAACGATTAACGTTATATATTTGGTCCATTTTTATAAAACGCATTCGAATGTTTCTCGCGACGCGTCGCACATCGTTTTTTGGTTTCTTGTTTTGCTTTTTTTTCGAACTATAAAACACCGATCGATCATCGAAACTCGCGAAGACGAGAAAGTTTTAAATGCAGGAAATGACTGAGTCGAAGGGAGGGAGGCTACGAAAAACCGTAGTAGCCTCCGGTTGCTACTCTCTGATTCTAGTTGTACGCTTAGAAACTTAAAAAGACACGATTAAATAGGTTTCCGACTAACAAAAACGTGGTAAAAATAAAAAATCTCCGGACTATTTATGTATATACAGTTTCATAAAAAGGAGTATATCGATCACGTAACATTGTAAGCATTTGTTCGTACATATGTGTGAGTAAACAACGTATAGAAATTCGAGAACGTTATCGTAATTGCATGAAACTTCTCTATATAGTAGTATGTATATCTTTTGGAGGGGGGGGGGGGGGGAAGATCCTACATATATTTTCGTTTGACTCGTTCAAGTGAAACAATCAACGACATAGAACGCGTGAAAACCATAATAATTTTGTTTCTCATTCATTTTTCATAATTGCGGAGTATATGTACTACGTTGTTCGCGATCTTTTCTTAAATGTCTGCTTACTAAAACACTGTAAAAAAAATCTAAAGACTTAATATTAATGACGATATCGATAATACTAATATTAATAACTAATAGGATCACATCTTTGGTACACGATTCATCGGTTTCAACTCTATTTTGCTTCGTACGAATACCTACGGCAAGATGGGCCGAATTAAATTCATTCTTCGCTGCGGACTCTCGTCCTAATTACTATATTAATGTCATCATTTTCTTATTCTTCTTTTCGGAAACAGAGCAAGATCTATGAATTCATTATCTATTCGTTTTCATTGTCACTCACGTTATTAACTTCTCATCAAATGATTTGTCATCTAAAAACGACTACTATTTTACAGTTCTGCAACAGTCTTCATTTGTGTTATTAAATTCCTCTTTAGTTCCTTAATAATAGGTTTAGAAACTTCCCCATTTCTTCAATATAACTCTCGTTCTCCCATCGCCTTTTACATGATTTAGAATTTGTGAAATTGTGCTGCTTCGAAGAAAACACATCCTGCTAGAAACATATATTGTTTAGACAGATTCGATCGTTCGCGTTATTATTGTTAGTCATTGTCTGAACATATAGCATTTTTACCTTACCCCTGATCAAGCGGAATGTCCTCTTGCAAGTTAACATATACTAGAAATCCCGTGAGTCAAACTCTTCTCAAGGACAATGTGGAACTCGCACAGTGGCTCGAGAATATGAATGAGAAAATTTAATAACGTACGATTCCGCAGAAACGAGTTCTCCTCGTACATGTCCGCGGTGGAACGTGCTTCGCTCATTGGCCGCAGCATCGCGTGAAGAAGCTGTTCTCTACAAATTCATATTCGTTAACCCTTTCCATAAAATGTCAAAAATCGTATAGAATGGAATTATTCTAGTAGATCGGAAGAAATGTTTCATTTTCAAGTGAAAATAGCTCCGAGTGCAAACAGTTATAACTTTCATTCCTGTATTAACAAGTACTCGATGCACGATATTGCAATTTACCTCGCTGCCAAACAGATAAACAGTTGAAACTTCCCGTCTTTGCCCAGGGTCTGACTGAACATGTTAATCTGATCGATCAGGTGACAGTAACATCTCAACGTTGTAAACCTCTGGTTACTCTCAACGCGCGCTCCTCGCCTATCTCTATTCAACCGTTGCGAATATTCGTCCATCTCCTCCAACAATGAAATCTCAAAATTCTCCTTTATGCGCACTAAAGAAATCATCATTATTAACGTGGATCAGTTGCATATATAACTATAACTAACTCCCAACCGTTGGCCACTGTTGACCAATCATAAATGCTAGAAAGGAGAAACCCAACTTACAGAGGTAGTCCCAGACGTAAAAGTTTCTACCGAATATCCTCTGGTTTTTAAAACCGAATAAAAATATTTGTTCTAACGATGGGACAAGACCGCCTTCACCGCAGAGCAAGGCTGTCAGGGAGCCATCTTGGCACTCTCTTCTAAAGTGGAATTTAACGATCGCGTTCACAGCTTCTCCTGCAAAAAGAAGCAAAACCGTGATTTTTCTGGGTGTAAAGTGTAAAAGTAAAAAGACATTTTTTGGTTTGTAATCGTTTACCTAACATATGCTGCAACTCGACTTGAGATAATATCGGTCGTCTGGGAATACTAGGCGACCTACATCTCGGTGGTGTTGAACATGATTCAACTAATTCCTCGCTGTCGATACTGTGCGGTACCAAAGCCCCTACCAATAATCTCTCGGTAGAGCCGTCGTCGATGCCTCTGCCAAGCCACCTACCGCAAGGAAACTTGAACGTATGTCCTGTGACCTCGTTCCTCACCACAACGTGTTCTACCATCCATTTAGGGGAGAGACCGGTGTTGTCGTGGCCTATGCGTAGCGTCGATAGTACGCCCAGATTTTTATGCTGGAACACGTGTGCGATCAATCAACATGCTTTTCAATGCAATATCAAAGGGAAATGCATTTGTTTGCTCGTGGAACCAAGTACTTGATACGTCTGAGAAGAAGCGGATGCATACGTGAAATACAAATTCTAGTGCTCCCTTGGGTATAGGGACCGGATTCGTTTCGCATAGACTGCCCGAGATAGCGATCCAGCTATTTGCGGAAGTGGTAGCTGCACTCGCTTTACGACTAGGAAATATAACAACCCTATATGGCAATTTGGTGGTTGGATAGTTGTTGGTGAAGCAGAAATAGTCGACCGCATTCAACGTCAGGAGATGATACAGGAATTGTTCCTTTTCCTCTTCGCAACGCAGGAACGCTGAACGCTTGTATTGGTTCCTGGAAATGTATTGTGATAACGCCAAGTGTTTCTACTGTTGCGCGTCTTAAATAAATTGGTGAATCTCAACCCTCATCATTGTATTATATATACATCTGAACACATATGTGTGTTGTGTAATTCTACCAAGAATTAGAATTGGCTAGTACTTACCTTAGCAACGTGATGTTGGATAACAACGTCTTCAAATGTCGAGAGAGCAGCTTCTTCTCCAACGCTAATCGAACCCACGCTCTAGCGTATCCAATGTGCGTCTTGATGTCTGTCATCGCTTGGACATTTCTGATATCAAAGAGCAAAGAGTCGGGCAAAGGTCTCAGGTGCTCTGAACCGATCTTTCTATCCCCAGGGGACTTGTGTTTGTCCGTCCCTCGCGTTGGCGAGACGTCCGTTTCCAATGCCAGATTCGACAAATCTATTATCGTTCAACAATAGAGAAATTCAATTAGATAGAATAGGTTGATCGATAAACGTGGAAAAGAATCACTCTTTTTCACATCGCCTGAAAAATATTTCCATCAATCCATGCAAACGATTTTTCATGCTTTGGACAACGACAACAACAACAACGACAACAAATCGCATGCTGATTACACTGTCCCGCAGATTTTTATTTCTTTTCCGTGTTCCGGTATGCAATGGGTGATTTTTACAGATTTCTAGTATGCCTCAGCGAAATATGTTGAACAGTGTTGTTTACATAAATTTTTACAATGCTTCCACTATAGCATGGTTTACGATAAAAAATATGAGAAACAGTAGTACTAGTTAATTAATAATAATTTGATTTGAAGATCGATAAAAAGAATGCTTTCATGCAGCTTATTGACAATCACGATATCAAAGGCATTGCAAAAATTGTATTGTTAAATGTCAGGCTAACCGAACAACGCCTTTCGTGGCAAGCCGACACTCTGGGGCTTACCATTGAAGTTCTCCTTGACACAAGAAGCGATCTCAAAAATATTTTTGCTCTTAAACGATGAAATTAAACGGTCCGGTAATCCGAAAAATTTATTCGAAGGTTTCTTGTCTATATGTGCAACACAGGAAATGAAACAAATAAAAATTAACTGAAAGAGAAACGTTGTTCTGTGTTTAAATGCAGCGATGGAAATTTCGAAATTGTTAAGTATGTTTAAATTTTCATTACTGTAGTAAACAGAGAACGAAATAATACAAGATAGAAGGGAAATTATATTCAGCGACAAGAAAATATTTAAAATAAGAAATAGAATTTCAAATGCCTAATCAAATAAACAAATCTCTGTATTAGAATATTTCAGCCAATGTTGTGCAGCTTCAGCGGAAAACATGTATATAGTATAAAGAGTGATAAATTGTTTATCAATAATGGGTCACTTACAACTAATACAGTGCAGAGTATCTACGTGTATGAGAAACTAATCTCTAGTTCTACTTTGAACACTTTATTTGAAATAATATAAGGCACGTACGTTCGAGCCGTTTCCGTAGTACGCACCACGCTAGCGCTGAATTACCAAATGTGACAAAATGTATTAGGTTCGGTGATTTCGAAAATGAAGCACAATTATGTGTAAATATATGTATAACATGTAAGTATGTACAAGGGTCCACAGGTACGTATCAACTCACCAGGAGTGAGGAAATTAGGATCTATGGTTTTAGTCGTGTCGTTACACTCTTCCAGTTCTTGGTACATGGTGAGATGCGACCACAGAGCACTTTTCCCTTGCTTATTTTGCAATCCGTGGCTCCAAACACGTTCCAAGAGATCGCAAAGGCTTGCAACCAGAGTATTCTCTTCTACGTCGGACAAAGATTCTCCTCCATGCCCCAATGCGACAGCTTCCGAACCAATTTTCTCAACCAACATCCTCTTTGTCTTCGATTTACAATCCTTCGGTACGAAATCAAGTTATCTTTAACGTTCTATAAAATTTCAGAGGATAATATTTTGCTTTCTAGATATACCTTGAGCAATTTTTCAACAAAAGTCCAATTCGCTTGCGCTATCAATGCTGGACTTATGTCTGCTGAGAATTTAGTCTGCGGCCTTGGTGATTGAGTCTCCTGCGGTGCAGGTGGTTTCCCATTTGCTTCCATGGATTTCATTTTATACTTCCATTGAGTCTGTCCCCTCCGACTACTGTTACAAACAGGGGAGAATTAGTACACTTGAAAATAAAGTTTAGTACGCAACACAAACGAGCTTTCGAAAATGTCTTGAGAACAACTAAAAACATGTGATTGAATCTATTATATATACATACATACTAGCGGGCACGAGGTGGTTCCTTATCAAAAAATTTTATTCCATATTTTGTTCTTATTTTTTCATAAGGAACCACCTCGTGCCCGCTAGTATATGTTATTCGACCGCACCCTGTATACATACATATATATGTATATACTATTGATTGTAAAACATTTCAACTATATTCTCCCCCAAAAATTCAAGGTGTACGTAGCCCCTGAAGTTTGAAAATAATACTATACAGTGGATTACAACACAAAGCGTACGTGTACAATGTTATACAAACTCTTACCGAAGTATGCTACGCGTGAAGCAGGAAACAAGACAGTAATTGTTAGTATGTTGTTTTCGATAGTATGTCAGAGTACTTTTGCGTGTGACGTATACCTTTGAGCCGGTTCCTTATTCAACGCAACGCAGTCTAACAGTGGAAAACTTCGAAAGTACGCTGCCCTGTGAGGAAGAATCTCGGTGGGCGGATTCGTTTCAAAGTCGACATTTATCAATCTCTGCTCCAGCACCTTCTGCGATTCCTCTATGCTTGTGCACGGTTCGTAGCGCGTTGATCTTACTATAGCTTCGCCAACTTTCTTCCTGCGATAACCAGAATAAAATCGGAAAACTGTTCTGCATCGTTCACAAGAAGAGATTTGATTACACCGACCTCAGATTAGATATTCTTTGATCGAATACTCGTATGTTGAAGTCAAGCTCGCTCCACGTTGACATAACTTTACTGTCCACCAGAGACGCGAACATTTGCGTCTCTAAGAATCTGGACAGGAATGGTAAATGCTGCGTGGGCTGGTCAGATAAAAATGTGGCCTTATCAAAAACGTGCATACTGTCCCTATTATTCAACCATTCGTCTTTGTCCTGCAAGAAAGTATTATATATTTAGAAAGGCTTGGCAGCGTGATTTAAATGTGACACTGTGGAAAATCCTGGCCCGTACCTGGCTTGGTTGGATAACAAAGTGTTCGTAACTAGAAAATATTTGTACAAAACGATTTAAAAAAATCTCCCTAATGGCATTATTAAACATAAGCGTCTCCTGATACTCCTCCTGCGGCGTTAGTACCCTCTCCTTCGCGTTATCTTCTATCGATTCGATGTCGTCCACGTTCACTCCTGTTAGAAAAATTAAAAGAGATTTATATAGTATACAGGGTGTCCCACGCAAATGGAACAGGCTGTATCTCCTAAACGGTTGGGAATAGAAGAAGATGTTATAAGTAAAAGTCGAATGGCATCAGACGGTGCATACTATGCAACTAATTTTATGCACTTTTGTGCATCGGTGCATCAGAAAAATGCAACTGCACTGTTTTTTAAAATGGAAACCTACATTTTTGACTGCACCAATCGATGCAGTTTGTTGTGCTCTACATAAAAGTACTATGCCCTAAACTTATTCATTAAGAAGTTATCGAAGCTAAAAGTTCACTGAATGATTTTGGTCTCTCGACAAGTGTTCCGGAGTACCTACGTTATGTTCCATTATAATTCAGAGAACTTTTAGCTTCGATAACTTCGTAACGAATAAGTTTATGTAGAGCCCAAGAAACTGCATCGATCGATGCAGTCAAAAACATAGGCTTCCATTTAAAAGAAAAGTGCAGTTGCATTTTTCTGATGCACCGATGCACAAAAGTGCATATAATTAGTTGAACATTATGCACTGTCCGATACCATTCAACTTTTACTTATAACATCTTCTTCTATTCCCAACCGTTTAGGAGATACAGCCTGTTCCAGTTGCGTGGGACACCCTGTATAGTACAATTGTAGTTTTTACGCGGCGCGTCGGAACATTAAAACGTATCAGATTATTCTTTAATAAAGTAGAGGACTAGTTGATTACATTTTTCTTAATGGGAGTGGTTATCAAATTAATTTTTGTGTCTATTTTATATGTATACAAAAATTAGTAACTGTATTCTAAAGATTAATATGAATTACAATGCGGATACGTTAATACACGTTTATTTAAATATACAGTAGCGGACAGAAGTTTAAAATCGCTCTAAAAAAGACGATAACTATTTTAATATTGCACTACAGTAATCGCTCCTTCGTTGTCCTGAATCGTGGGCACGATCGTTGTCCAGTGCCTACCCACTCCACTGCCTGTCAACGAGAGGATTAGGCCTGCGTTCATCTGGTCGCTAGATGTGTCCCAGGACTGTCCAGACTCCAGACCCGCGCAGAACGGAGAACAATAGGAAAGGAATATGGCAAGGAAATAAGGAGTTTTTTAAAGCCAGACAGTTGACTGCTTTTGACTGCGAATGCTTTTTTTGTCATTTAACTAGCCGTTTCACTAAAGACGCAGTCATAAATCAAAAATAGTGTCCGGGCACGGTCGTTGTCCGCTCAAACCCCCGGTCTTTGGACAACGAAGGAGCTTTTACTGTATACGGTTTGAACTTTTTTGGGAAGCTAGAGCAATTAGTTTACTACAGGATGTGAGAACAATTTTTTAAATTGTTGAAAAAAAATGCTAAAAATTGAATTTTTATCACGTTTTTATGTGGACTTATATTGAAAATTTTAAAAATACGTTTTGTAGATCTATGTCAAGTACATATGCACTGTGAAAGTTTCATCGAAATCGGTTGATGCGGAAAGAAACGACGGACATTGAAAAATATATAAGAATCCTTAGATTTAGTGCAGTTAGAGTTAGAGGCCGAACATCGTGAGAATCTGCAATTTTACCATCTTTAAACATTTGTAGCTCATTGCAACGTCGACCGATTTCGATGAAACTTTCAGAATATGTTTGATTGACACAGATCTATAAAACGTACTTTTTAAATTTTCAATGTAATGTTACGGATGACGAACAGGTGTTCAATATCATCTCTGGCAGGAACCGTCCTAGAATGTAGAGTTGTCTAGGGTGACTCTGTTCGTTTGTCTAGACTCTACATAGCTGTTTAGTTTAGTTTAGGGCCCAAACATACGCACGACCAACTGGTCGTTGACAAAATACGAATGTTCACTCAAAGGGTACTGACAAGTACCACCCGTCATTGCAGGGAGTGATGCCCACTTGGACTCCGACCGATTGGACACGTCCCGATTGGACTGTCCCGATTGGACGCGTTCCTTTTGGACTCCGTGCCGATTCGACTCGTGCCGTTTGGACGCCGTGCCGATTGGACTCGTACCGTTTGGACGCCGTGCCGATTGAACTCGTACCGTTTGGACGCCGTGCCGATTGAACTCGTACGATATTTTATACAGTTGTTTCTTATTTGCACAAAATTAATATTTATGTAAATTTGTATTATGATATTCACAATCAAACACCATTTTTTATATTTTTTTTGACAACGGCACGGAAGATTTCTTATTAGTTATTCTCTTTTGTAAAAATACGTTATATCCTCACACAAGAAACACATAAAAAAACCACATAAAAATTTAAATTCAGATCCAAATTTAATAGATTCCAAATCATATTTAACCATATATTTCACAGTATAATATCACCATATGTAGACTTCGAAAAGCAATGATTATAAAATTCGCGGCGTCCAACGATTATAAAATTTCCGGCGTCCAAACGTCACGAATCCAATCACCACGGCGTCCAAACGGTACGAGTTCAATCGGCACGGCGTCCAAACGGCACGAGTCGAATCGGCACGGAGTCCAAAAGGAACACGTCCAATCGGGACAGTCCAATCGGGACGTGTCCAATCGGTCGGAGTCCAAGTGGGACACCCCCGGCTACTACTATCGTAATCGCGAATCGTGTCGCGTCGTGCTGCATCTCGGAAGTCAACTACCAGTGAGATCGGGCTAAAGTTCCCCTTCGAATCAAAAGTTTAACCGTATAGATTCCGCGAGTTCGGTGTAAAATCTACCCTGACAACCAAAAATTTCATTTCCGCCGAATTTCTGTGCGTGCTATAAGCGCTCGTTCTGCCGGCTGATCTGCCTTTGTTTAAGAGGGCAGCACGGTCGCACTGATTGTGGCAAATGCCGCTTTACAGAGCAGCACCGTCGCGTCGCACCGAGTGCTGTGTACAATAGAAATTTCACCGATGGTGCTGCCCTGTAAAACGACATTGGCCAATCACATCACGGTGATGGTGACCGTGCTGCCCGTGCTGCCCTCTTAAACAAAGGCAGATTTAGCGGCTGTCAGCCGGCAAAACGAGCGCTTATAGCACGCACAGAAATTCGGCGGAAATCTGCCTTGAGCTGCTCGAAGAATAGCTTCGACAGTATTCTGCCCATTCTCCGCCCTAGGCGGGATCAGCTCATGGCAAGCCTGGTTGTCAGGGTATTAGGCAGTGATAAGGTTGCTCCGAGACCCCTGCATTGCCAGTGCGTCAACGCCGTGCATCTTACAATTAGTTTAGGTAATATCTTCTTTCAACTCTTTCTATTCCAAATTCAATCCATTCGTGACAATTACACAATTGTAACACGAATTCTTATAATCAGAATATATTTGTGTTCTTTGGTAATTAACGCAAATTCATTAAACCCATAATTATCGTCCAATATCTTAATCGAGTAATTGAACGTCCCTGCACGATACAATCTTACCGCTCGGATTGTATCATTAAATTATACTAGTTACAAGGCTTACTAACTATCCTAGCGACCCCCTAATTTCGCATCAGGTACGTCCACGAAAACTATACTATCCTAGCCAGGGCCGGCCATCCGAAGGGTGCGGCGGATGCTATGCACCGGGGCCCCGCGATTGAGGGGGCCCCGCGATTGAGGGGGCCCCAACATGATCAAGAACTAAAGCATTGTACTCTCGCACATGAAAACTTGACAATATTCTTATCGTTGTCAGTACGACGAGAAGTACATTTTATCGTAAACATTATTATTGTAGATCTCTGAATTTTGGCAATCTTCAAACTAATTCTTGATGATGCGAGTGTTTAGTTTTTGTTATTTGATTCAGGGAACTCCCGAGAGGATCCCCACCTAAACTGGACTTTTTAGAAAAAAATCTCAATACCATATAGCCCGCGTTAAGAAATGAAAATAATACATATTCCTTGTGTTTTTCTCTGAGTGTTTTTAAGTGCTAATATTTAGTAATTACCAAGTTCGTAACCGCTCCCAAAATTTTAAGATAGTTGGGTCAGACAGATCTACCTTTAATGGAAACTGTTAAGTGCCAACTGTCAAGTCCTTTTTTGGGTCACGGGCGGATTAGAAACTAACTTCGGTGAAGCATGTGTGCAGAACGCTTAAATGCACTTGCTATATTAAGCATCCAAAGAGAAATTGCAAAAAATTGTAATTTCTCTGAAGTAACCAATGTGTTAGCAAAAACAAAATCACGCATTAAATAAACATGCATTAGTAATATATGTTCGTGTTTGTAATTGTTTTTACTTTACAAAAAATTTAGGGCCCAAATGGTTTCTTGCATCCAGACCCTTTTATAGAGAAAGCCGGCCCTGATCCTAGCGGCTCCCCAATTTCGCATTGGGTTCGTCCGCATCCTAACAGCTCCCTGATTTCGCATCAGGTTCGTCTGTGCTTTTATATCCAACCTCCTAGCGGCTCCCCAATTTCGCATTGAGTTCGCCCGCGTACCTTAACTAACAAATTGATACCATATTCGTAGGGTAACAACATACTTCGCCGGCCACTCGTGCGCTGCTCTCGCGGCCCTGGCTCGTAACAATAAGCCCACATAAAAAAGTTAAATATTCAACTTCTAGCATTTTTTCAACAATCCCGTTCAATTGGAATTTTTGAAAAAATTACTTTTCACACCCTATAATAAACTAATTGCTCTAGCTTCCCAAAATAGTTCAAATCGTATGGTACAATATTAAAATAGTTATCGTCTTTTTTAGAGCGGTCTTAAACTTTTCCGTCCGCTACTGTACGTACATTAGTGTATTTAACTAGTAAACATACATGTTTACCTGTTCGTTTAACGATATCGACTATTCTCTGCAAAGTATCAGACGGCGGTGTGGATTCGGGTCGATCCCAATCGAGGACATCGTGTAACGAGTGTTTTCTACGAGGAAGATGAAACCCAGAACCAGGAAGCGTCAAACTACTAGTCATGATGTCGCCATTGTAATGATTGATGACCATGCTGTCAGTCCTAGAAGTACATTTGCAATTCCTTCTTGATCGAACAGGTTCTCAACGAACCGACGAAATATAATCATCATTTGACTTACTTTCCTGAGTATGGTACTTTGTACTTGTTTAGAAGAGCTCTAATCTCGGCAATGAATTGTATCTTGTGAGGAAACACAGGTAATTCCTCCGGAAACTGGGTACTTTGTTTATCTATATCTACATAACAAAGGTTCGCCTGCAACGAAAACGTGTACACATTATTTATTGAGTCACTGCGATGTGGACAGTGCGTGGAATGGAATGGAATGGAACGAAGTGGAATGAATTCTAATTCTCTAAAACTCCTACGTACACAGGGCCAGAGGTATTATAAACGAATTGGTTGAAAAGCTCGAGAGAACTCACTTCGCTAGCAATTTTCAGCACACCGCCCTCGTTCTGAACGTGCAGGCCCATTATGAACGGTACCGGCGCGTCCAAGAAATGATGCAAACTTGCGGGCAATATGGGCACGTAGACGTGCTGCCAGGAGAACGGGAAGAGTAGCGCGGTGATGCACTCTGACACCACCATCAGCTTGTGGAAATCCGAGCTCCTAAGCAACACTTGGTTCTCTAACAGGACACAGGTGAACAATTGGATCACGCAATCTGCTCCGAGCCACGTGAAAACGTCTTTCAAAGGGTAATCTAGCATCGGCAACTCCTGCAACGGTGTCGGTTGATGTATCACCAGCTCCAACGGCGGTTTCGCTGGCTCGTCGTTCGGGACGAAGAACTTGAGCGACTTCCCCGGCAAAGGTACCGGCACGTTGTACAGAAGATTGTACACGTAGGACTCTAAACTAAGACCGGGCCCTGGGTGTCTAGGAACACATCTGAAAAAAGAAAGAATTATTTCTAGTTTTTGTTGAAGACGCTATTTCCCAACAGAGTTTCCGCTCGGCTCCAAGGTCTAGCTTGTTAACACACTTTACCTACAACGAGCCTATTTATAGGGAGCTCTTAATGGGCAAGCTATATACCGAAAGGAGTTCTTCTCTGTAACAATCCCGAAGGAAATTCCTCAAGGTAAAACCTCAACAAATTCTGGCCGAGCAGAAAATAAATTTCATATAACCATCGAACTTGTTACTGGAAGATATTAAGGTGACCATGAGCCATGGTAAGTAGTGGAAGACAAACCGAGAGGCGCTCCGAGAGATTTGAAAGAAAAAAAAAGGAAATTTAATACGTCGAGTTATCCCGTGCCCATTAATCTTAAAATCCGGGAGACAAAACCCTTCTAGAAAGGATCCTTTATTTTCTGAAACACGACGACGATGGCGCGACGCGACGTTATGATGAGGATCCAGGGGCAGGGGCAGAGGCAGGGGCAGGGCCAGGGGCTTACTTACTTGTAGAGATTAGTGAGGAACGTTTTCGCCGCGTGAAGGTAAGGCTGCTGGCATAGCAAGGATATCGATTTAGTCACTAGCAACTTGTCTTTGGTAGAGTCATAGTAGCCTAACGCGGCACTCGGCGAGTGCGCCGATAGCTTGAAGTGCCGGGGCAACGAACGCGTGTTGTGTCCGTCCTGTCCTTTCCTTACCCTGAAAACGAAGGTTTCAGAGGACGATTATTATCAACACGAGGTTAAGGTGGGATCTCCTAAGCGCGTCTGCGGTTTCTTGTTCTCCATTCGTCATACTTCATCAGAAGTGAACGCATGCGACTGCGTTTAGACGCGGATTTCATGGAAGAAGTATTGACACTTTATTTTACGTCTGCAAAGCCGACACAATTTTTAAGATTTCGAAAAATCCTTTCAAGTACGTTTGTATATCGCTAGAGATTACGACGTATCGAAAGGTCAAGGTGATAACCAGTTCAAACTAGCTGCAAATCAAACCTACTCGAATCACTCTTTTTTCGCGAATATCTCGGAAACTAAGGCCGAGCGACGGATAATTTATAAAGCAAAGTGGTTCAGAATGGTGTCTTTGACAACATATGTCAAGGTGAAGGTGATCCGAGATGGATTCCCCCATAGCAATATTTACCCTCGAGCCCTCCGGAGCATCGAGCAGAACCTCTAACACCGTGACCATACAACATACTTGTGAGAAGAAGCTTCTTCTTTCTGTTGCTTGACAGGAACAAACTAGCTTTACACGTATTTTTCTTCTTCAATGTGAGCTATTTCCTAAAATATAATTGTTTAGACTTCCAACTGTAATCATATATTAGAAGATTTAGTCGCATTTTTACATGTATCAGCTTTTCCGTACACGCGCCGACTTCCCGTTCGCTCCCATCACTAGCCACCGCAAGGGGACTCGGTCGCCGCGCCGCGCTATTACTGATCAAACCGAGCGTTCGCCGACATACTTCATTTTTTTTGACACTGTTCCACCAAACGGACACTTCTGAGAATTTTATACAAAATAGGTTAGCATCATAGCAATATTTTAGAATTTTTTGGTAGGTGTCAACCCAGGGGAAAAAATTAATTAATTATATTTTCAACTATAAATAATTAGCAAACAATTCTGAAAAAAATCTGAAATATTATATAGAGTGTATCTATGTATATCTTTTGTTTGCCGTTTATCCCATGTCGATATCTTTTCTCGTTTTAGAGCAAATTGCATTTAAGTGCGGGGGAATTTGCCGCAATATCACCCTTACGGTGGGGGTAGACATTTGAAATTTTACACAATGCGTTTTTAGACATAAGACGATGTTTTAAGACAGGAATCAGGAAAATCGGAGCGGGGGCCGCTGGCCCATGCTTATCCGGCTATACCCTTTGAGCAAAACACGAGACAGTACATGTAGTCCGAAGACGCGCGCGCGTCTGCTGCGTCTGGCGTAACATTATGAGGTCTCGAAGCGAAGGTGCGAAAGCAATCGTGTGCGTCGAACGCCCACAATAAATCGACTTTCTTCTCAAGTGAAAAAGAAGGAAAGACATATGAAATCGCGTCATAGAAACGCAAACTTGTGCGTCCAGACGCGCTTAGGAGATCCCAGGCATTAGACAGGATTAAGGGAAGTAAACGTCGCGTCGATCGGGGAAACTCACGTTGGCGGTGTACCGTTCTGGCCGCTACTCAGTTCCGTGATATGCATCGCCTGCAGCGTTTGCATAGCGGCGCATATTTTTCGGTTCCGGCACTCCTCGTAGAAGACGAGGCTGAACCCGTAGGTTCGGTGGCCGTCCGCCTTGGTGAGCACGAACGAGTGGAACATCGGCTCCACGGAGTGTTTCTGGGTACGGAATCTCAAGCCGCTCGGCAGGCAAAGCTGAAAGATTGAATATCCGATGAGATATACGCCCGGCCCGTACATTATTCCGCGGAACGCGCCTTTTCATTTCCCAGCTTGCCGGCGCGGCGCGGCGCGGCGCGGTGTTCACGTTTTTCTTTTTTCTTTTTTGCGATGGCACACAACTGGGACAACTCGCGCCCGTTTCGCTACTGTGCAACCGTTCATCGCAACCATCCTACTCTCTTCCTCTGTGTATCTACTTTTATTTCTACGACACGACACGACGCGACGCGACGCGACGATAGCTAGAAAGCCTCAAGACCTAGTTACACAGGGTGCGACCGCGATGATGCCGCACAATCGCCCGAGGATCATAGCGTAGAATCTCTCGCTTTTGCCCGACTCCCTTCGCGAGAATTATGCTAAAAGACTTGGCCTGTCGCTGTTTCACGATCGATTCACTTTAGACCTTTAACCGGTGATTCAAACAAGCCACTGTCAAAGGGAGAACTTCTATATGTATGCACTGTAATTGTTACAACTTCTTCGGCCTTAATAACATTTATATTAGCCCCTTAAGGGGGGCTCTTGTAGTCTCGAACCTTGATAACATTGATTTTTCTTTGTTTGTATTTGCTTGAATTTTCTTTAAACGGGTAAATACCATGCAAACAGCGTGTTCGTCGAAATGGTTCCATGGTACAGAGTCCGGATGATGTCCTAGCACTTTGCTCTTGTACGCCCGGTCCAGAGGTGTGCATTGCAACGAGTCTCCTGGAACAGAAACAGCGATGATGCTCTACGTTGGGTTCGAGGTAACCGATGTGTGAATAAATATAATCGAGGTAGCTAAAAAGTATAAAATAAGATCTTTGTCTTCTCCCATTGGTAGCCGTGATTCGCTTCGCGATCGAATAATAGATATGTCTCTCATAAATGTTTCAAGCTGCTTAAGGATGCGTGATCCGAGCGCAAATGTTCGATTGAAAATCGCGTTCTGCGAGTAAGCGAGCGAAATTTCATGAAATATACAGTTCTCATGACTTCATAATTCATTTTCCGTTAGCCAACTAACGGGAGCACTCGAGTCGAATCTGAGGCAGTCGTGTAGTACGCGCACGCGTGGCCGCACTTATTTTCCATTTCTCGAGCATAGTTTTCTCCGGACAGTTATATATGTATAGCAATTTATCGAATACCAAACCGAGAGGTGTGCTACATGATTTTTGTCAAATGTGACCAGTAGACTGCGGATCTTCTTGGAAATTAAAGTTGTCTGCATCGATTGCAAGAACCAGAAACTAAATCGAACACGTTATTTCTTCCCCGAATCATCGCTCTATCGACACCTTCGATTTGTCAAGTTTTCCAACAATTTTCAATTTCATGCACTCAATTTTGCTATAAATGCGTAAAGATCCGCAATCTAGTATGTGAACAGTGACGCAAGAATGAGTCTCCGCGGAAGACGGCACGATTACGATAACCGTGGCCCCTACTTTGAAGGTTATATTTGTGTTCCTGGGATCATTTTAAGAAAAAAATGTCTATATAACAAGTATCTTGGAAACTATGCGAAATATGGGAAAATATCAAGAGACCTTTTTTGTAGAAATTTAAATTTCCAACAATTTATGTCCTCTGCCATTTTTCTAAACTAAACCAAACTAAACCAAACTAAACAAAACTAGACCGAACTAAACCAAACTAATCCAAACTAATCCAAACTGAACCAAACTAAACTAAAAATAAAATAATTTTTTTGAAATTACTACTACACTACCCCTGTATTTTCGTATGCGTGGACGGGCCGGCCCGGCCCTCTCCGCCCCCTCTTACGATCTAACCATAACTCACTCTGTTCACATAATCTTCTTATTGTAGATGTCATCCTATCATAGAATGTGATCTTTTCACAACGGAGCCTTTACATTATAAATATACTCGAAAACTGCGCAGCTAATAGAAAAATCTCATCAACATAAATTGTTGGAAATTTAATTTTCTACAAAAAAGGTCTCTTGATATTTTCTCATATTTCGCATAGTTGCCGAAATATTTGCAGATTTATAAGAAACAAGAAATCTACTTTACCGGCTAAACCAGGCTGATTCGATACAATGTTATATATACATTTTTTTCTTAAAATAACCCCAACAACACAAATATAACCTCATAACGAGGGGCCACGGAAATCGTAATCTCCCCCGAAGACTAATCAAAATGTCACGATTTCCCAGCGTTGTTCACAGTGTCGCCAGATGAGCTCCAAACGCAGCTCACACATTCCCCTCTTTTTCCCCCTCCACTATCCCATTCCAGCACCATGCGCACACTCCAACGTCCCCCACTAAGACCGTAGACCGTGCCATAGACTGGACTGGTCATCAGAGAGGGGGTACTTGTATTCCCCTCGATTTTCTCGACCTGGCGACACTGGTTGTTCAGCGTCGCGTCGGAAGGAGAAAACGGAGTTTCGGAGGAAGTTAGAAGAGGGCCGCGTGTATTCACAACATAGTGGGCGCATTGTTCTTGGCGCGGACGCTGAAGCCTAAGTGCATCTCTCGTGTGCATCTTGGAGCCTCGAAGCGGAGGCTGGTTGCAGATTGCAGAGCAGCGCGAGCACACACACGCGAAACGGCCGAGGGGATGGTGTCCGTCCGTCTGTCCGTCTTCTGGCCTTTCCCGGGATGGAAAAATTAGAATCTCTCGACGGCAACGTCGGCAACTTGTTATTGAACGTGGTACATATCCCCAGGCAGCTCGACCTGAATGAGACTGTTCAAGTCTTGGCGATGTTCCAGCTGCCTCGTCCACGGTGAACACAAGAGCACCCTTGTGCAGGGTTAATCGTTCATGATCGAACAGCCACCCAAGAAACACGCTGCGAAATCCTGCCCGACACGGACACACTTTGACAATTTCATTGCGATCGGAATACGTGCGTTTACACTGGAGATCCCTTTCCCACGTGTATCCAAATGCACGTGTACTATTTCGCGTATATTTAAATGTACGTCTATTTAAATATGGTAGACGTGTACAAAGTACACGTAACAAAATTACAAAAATTACAAAAACCATGAAAACCACAACCATTAAAAAAAATATCTAATCAACTAAACCTCTAGACTCTAGTGTATTAGAGAAGAATGATGTTTAAATGTATTGCTGTACCAACAACCGCGCAATTTGTGAAACCGTAGTCTCGAATAGCCTCGATACCGATACGATTGATATCAATGTTCTAAAAATTATACGAATTAAAACAAGGATGCATTTTAATATTAATACATAATACACATGGATTTATATATGTATATACACGTGTACACTCATATGTATGGTATACATACACGCGTACGAAAACACGATCTCCAATTCACAGCCGAAAACGCGAGCGTTTTTCTTATACATACATATTACTTCGCTGTAATCGTAGGAGAAGGTTCGGAGCGGCTCGTGAAAATTAAACGAAAAACCGACAAAGAGAGGGCCTCTTGAATTTCCACATATCGCGGGACAACATAGTCGAGAGCGAGAGCGAAACAACGGACGCGGAACACTTCGATAATGTCCCCTGTTAAACGTTGCCATAACGAAATGCATCAATATTTGCCATCGGGAGAGAGGCAAGAAGTCCTTGTTCATACTTGACCCTCCCACACCACTCTTTCAAACAACCGGGCGAAATTAATGAAGGTATCCTTTTTCATTCGACAAATTTTCACGTTGAATGATCTTCTCTATCTCGAGGGCGGGGGGGGGGGGGGGCGGAAGGGTTAAGAAAAAAGGGAGAAGAAAAAACACGGGAGAGCTGACGTACATGTGTAGTACGAGTACTCTGCAGCCCGAGTGACTTCTAGTGGTTGCAGAAAGTAGGCACCCTGGATTTGAAAAGTGTGCCCCGGCCTTTTACTCCGTTTTTCCAATCCTGTGTGTGTGTGCGCGCGCGGGCGCGACTCTTTCTCAAACATCATTACTCACGATACTATCGTTCGCCTAGCGTCACATTTACATTCCGTGACAAAAAGATAGCACTTTAAAATTAACGTAATATTTATTTATTTAACATTAGAGCCAAGGTTTTATTTTTACACATTCTTCCAGAATATCTCCATAAACAGACACAAATGAAATTGAATTAAAAAAAAAAAAAGAATTTTTAAGGAAATATGGCGTGACAAAATGATAGCACATTTATTATTATTATTATTATTTATTATTATAGACGGACCGAGGTCCTTTTACATAAATGTTTACAATAGAAAAGGATAAGGGACTATACGCATAATAACAAAGAATAACAAAGAAGGGACGTGTACAAAAAATAATGGTACAAACGATATGGTATTATCCTATAATCCTGCGTAATTGTTTTTTAAAATTGTGCAAAGACTCAGTAAAGAAATCAATAATTTTAATTTAAAATTATGTTTAACAGTAAATCAACGAATGATAATTAATGCTTAATATTTTTTGGCTCCTCCTTTACATTTAATAACAGCCATCATTCTCTTTGGCAAAGATTTATAGAGTTTTTTCATGGTTTTTTGCTCTAATTGCTCCCACTCATCTTGAATACATTTCTTTTAATTCGGAAATATTTCCAAATTGTCTGCCATTTCTATATACAGCTCGGGCAAGATTTCCCCAAAAATTTTCAATAATGTTGAGGTCGGATGGTCTTGCTGGCCAATGTAAAACGCGAATTTTTTCTCGAGAAAAGTAGTCATTGACTACTTTTGCAGTGTGTACTGCGGCATTATCCTGCTGAAAAGTATACTTCTCTCCAGCAATACCGGTCGCGTACGTGTTTATTTGTTCCTTAATCATTTCCAAATACATTTTGCTATTCATTTTTCCAGTTATAAAGATTTCCATTTTACCATAGTACCCGATACCGCACCAAATCATCACACTACCACATCCCATTTGCCGACGACTCAAAAACTGTTCCTCTTTTCGCATATCGTGAAAATAGTAACTCAGACCATCAGGTCCATCTAACAATAAGTTGAACCTCTTTTCATCCGTAAATATTATTCTTCGCCATTTCCTTCGCATATGAATATTCTTTTCCGCACAGTGTAACCGATTCTTGTTATGTTGCACAGTTAACCAAGGTTTTTTCTTTAAATTTTCTTCGTTGTACCATATAATGAAAACCGTACAATGTTTAAGTAAAAACATCTGAATCTTCTCACAACCATAAGGTGTTTCGCTTTTATATGTTTCTCTTGTTTCTTTAGATTCTTTGAGCGCATCGCAGTTTCAACGAAGTCGCCGCGCAAATTGGCCGGTCCCTAATCACGCGACTGATTCGGTCTCGGGGATTAAGTGGCAAGGGCGCACGCGAACCAGAAGTTCTCAGCCAGCCGCCGCGCCGCGCCACGCCGGTGATATTCGCATTGATCGAAGGAACCAGCAGAAGATTAAGTTCACTCGGTGACTTTAATTGCCACCATCAACCGTTTCACGGGACTAATCTCCGCTTTGGAATTCCATGAACGAAGTAACAACGATAATCCAATGGGCCATGCAATTTGGCGATCGCCGAGAGCCACCGAAATAGTGTCGATTAGCCCCTCGAATTGCTTTCTCCTCGCCTCGTCGGGAAATATTAGCAGATTTGTCCCGTTCGCGAAGCAGGTTGACAAATCACGAATTTTTCTGCGAAATCTCTCTCTAGGAACATCTGTATAATTCTTCCGCGCGTCCAGACCGCTTTTTTCCCCCAAGGAGATGCGTCTTCTGATCGCGTTCCGTTCCCAGTCGAAATATTGCACGTCCGTCTGAACAGTTTTGGCATCGTTCCCTGCCGAAATTACCAAGGGGGTTGGCTGCATCGGCCATGACAGTTATCGCCGCGGTTGTAACGCCGTAAAAACCTTTATTTCCTTTAGGCTGGATCGACCGTCGGGAGTGTTACGTGACGAGCGTGTTCTCTTCCAACCACTTCTTCATCATTTTTTCACCCAGAGGGGTGTAGAGAGACAGTCCGTGCATCCTGCGGCCACAATTCACAGTGTACATACATACATACTTCTTCTACTAATTTTAGTTACGAGTAAAGAAAGTCCGCAGACTACTGATAACGGCAATTTGGCGCTGCCGAAAGTTATGGTAGTTCTGGAGGAGTATCGACGTCGCCGAAGAGCTACCACCGTTATTGCGCTATCGCTTGGCTTAGATTGTGCTCAATAAAGTTTCGGTCGACGGAGAAAGCCTCGGACGCGAACTTTCTATGCACGCCGCACGCCGCGCAGTATGCTCGACTGTCGTCACCGCGTTTAAGCGACCGGAGAAAATTGTATGGTGATTTGTTCGTTAAACGATGGGTGCTACCGGTGTCGTCAAACAGGCATGAAATGTAACAGTTAAGTAAGTATCGCTTGTTACATAATCCTGGGTTGCCTCGTGCGAAACAAACCGCGCTCAATGTTACAACCGAACCGCGTTGCCGGTGTTGTATGGCCAACTATTTACTTTATGATAAACAGTGACTGATTGTAAGATAGATGTTTTCGACAGGTCACTACTCTTTTAATCACACAGAAATCAGTATCATGACACATCGTTGTAGTTATCTACATCTACCTCTCCCTTTAAGGGACTTCTATTTAAGTTCCCGCAAAAGACTGAACCAGGCTTTTTTGTAGCAGAAACCTCAGCGCAGCTAAGATCACGCTCTTTCTGTCTATTCCGAGTTGGCAGACTTCCGACGAATCATACTTTGTAACGCGCTTCTCGTACTTTGTGACCGGAGTTATAGTCGAGGAGTTTTATTAATAAACTAGTGTTTTGTTATCATAAACCGACAACGTTTATTAACCCTCATCCGGAATACAACACCGCGACGACCAACTAACTCACACATTTGCAACGTACCAGGTATGTAAACATGAAACTGGAATTTGCTCATAGGTGGCTCTAGCTGTCAATGTAGTTACCGTCAAACCGCGTCATCGACGCCATTTTCTTGTTTTGACATCTGGTAAAGATTTTCAACTCACAACCATACAAATTTCATACAAACAGCATAGTTTTTAATAACGTTGAACATGTCGAATTTTGTGCCTGGAAACTACGATATGCGGACAGCATTGATTTTCTGATTCCACTTGAAGAAAACTGCTGCAGAATCGCATCGAATGCTTGTCGAAGCTTACGGTGAGCATGCTCTTGGTAGATCACAGTGCTTCGAGTGGTTTAAAAAATTCAAAAATGGAAATTATGATGTGACAAACGAAGAACGTGGAAGACCACCGAAAAAGTTTGAAGACAGCGATCTGCAAGCATTGTTGGATGAGGATGACGCTCAAACGCAACAACGTCTCGCGGATCAATTAAATGTGACACACCAAAAGTCGTCTCCATACGTTTGAAAGCCATGGCAAAGGAACTGAATGAAAGACAGCAGGAAAACCGAAAAACCACTTGTGAAATGCTGCTCGCCAGGTACAAAAGAAAGCGATTTCTCCATCGAATTGTGGCTGGCGATGAGAAGTGGATATATTTCGAGAATCCTAAGCGTAAGAGATCATGGGTAACTCCAGGCGAACCATCGACATCGACTGCAAGGCCAAATCGCTATGGACGGAAGACAATGCTCTGTGTTTGGTGGGATCAGAAGGGTGTGATCTATTATGAGCTGCTAAAACCTGGCGAAACCGTTAATACTGAACGCTACCGACAACAAACGATCTATTTGAATCAAGCTTTGCGTGAAAAACGACAGGAATATGAAAAAAGGCAACGCAAAGTGATTTTGCTTCGTGATAATGCACCATCACACACAGCAAAACCGGTAAAGGAAACGATTGAGGCGTTTAGTTGGGAAATACTTTCGCATGCGGCTTACTCACCAGACTTGACTCCATCCGATTATTACTTATTTGCATCGATGGGACATGCACGTGTTGAGCAGCGCTTCACATCTTACGAAAATGTACGAAAATGGCTCGATGACTGGCTTGCCTCAAAAGAGGAACAGTTTTTTTGGCGTGGCATCCACAAATTGTCAGAGAGATGGGAAAAATGTGTAGCTACCGATAGGCAATACATACTTCGAATAAAATATTCTGTATCATTGTCATACAATAAACGTGTATTTTCTATACAAAAATTCCGGTTTCATATTTACATACCTGGTATACATATTTAAAAGATGGCACGATTACGATAACCGTGGCCCCTACTTTGAAGGTTATATTTGTGTTACTGGGATCATTTTAAGAAAAAAATGTGTATATAACAAGTATTTAATGGGCTCCGTTTGGCCGGTAAAGTAGATTTCCTTTTTTTAATAAACCTGCAAATATCTTGGAAACTATGCGAAATATGGGAAAATATCAAGAGACCTTTTTTGTAGAAAATTAAATCTCCAACAATTTATGTACTCTGACATTTTTCTAAACTAAACAAAACTAAACCAAACTAAACAAAACTAGACCAAACTAATCCAAACTGAACCAAACTAAACTAAACTAAACTAAAAATAAAATAATTTTTTTGAAATTACTACTACACTACCCCTGTATTTTCGTATGCGTGGACGGGCCGGCCCTCTCCGCCCCCTCTCACGATCTAACCATAACTCACTCTGTTCACATAATCTTCTTATTGTAGATGTCATCCTATCATAGAATGTGATCTTTTCACAACGGAGCCTTTACGTTCCCCCGACCATTATTTCGAGGGAGAGGCAGTTCTGCAAATTCACCGAAATATAAATATACTCGAATACTGCGCAGCTAATAGAAAAATCTCATAGAACATAAAATGTTGGAAATTTAATTCTCTACAAAAAAGGTCTCTTGATATTTTCTCATATTTCGTATAGTTACCGAAATATTTGCAGATTTATAAGAAACAAGAAATCTACTTTACGGGCTAAACCAGGCTGATTCGACACCATGTTATATATACATTTTTTTTTTTAAATAACCCCAACAACACAAATATAACCTCAAAACGTGGGGCCACGGAAATCGTAATCTCCCCTGAAAGATAAACAAAATTTCTGAAAAATAATGCTCTTACTTAATTTGTTCTGCTATACATATACCTGGTAGAATTGTTGTTTGTTCCGCAAAATAGTTTATGGAGAGCCGGTGGATAGTATGTACTATGTACTATGTACAGTGGAAATATGCCGTGCGCAGAGGCCGGATAAACGAGGGATAAAAGGCGCTCGCAGAAGATTAGGCTCGTGGAGGGTAACGAAAAAGGAGCATTAAACGGTAGATAGGCCCGTATAGTGCGGAAAGTATTGATTCGGGGACATGTTGCACGCGTGAGACACCGTGTAACGAGCATTTTTCACGAACGCAAGGGCTGTCACACTGTCTCTGTCCGAATGCAATAGTAGGTCCGAGGCATTCGGATTCGCAATGACTCATGCGAACCTTTGCGCTCCGTTATCATAGTGACCGGCGAAATCCAACAAACCAACTTTCAGCGACTCGAGAAAAATCTATACTCTCGCCCCCAAGGAAAACAACCACCTAATACGCATTTCCGTTCACAAATATTCAATGTGAGAATCTTCATCGCGAGTCCGACTCGTTAAAAGTTAAAACACGCCAAGGAGTTAAACGAACTATAATTCGATTTATGATTTCCAGGGAATTTTCGCTTAATTTTCAGCGAGAGAATGAAAAGCTCGTGGTCTTTCTTTTCGGAATGTCATTAGCATTCAAGTGCGAGCGAAATAAAATCGCCGTCGCGATGGCGCCGCGCCGGCTAGCGAAAATTGTCTAATTGTCAGAAAGGGGCTTGTTTCGCAGCCCCTTTCGGTCGAAAACCGGCTGGCTCGAAAGGGTTGCATTACCACGCAAGGAGAGAACGTTATTTTTAGAGGCGAAAAGCATCGCGAACACGAACCGATGCGATGCGATGATTCGATTCTCGTTCGAGGGCTATTTCACAAGCGGGCGTCTCGATTTCAGGGTCATCCCTTGTCGAACGACGAGTTTTGAGGATTCATCCCTCCAACCCGCCACTCGTTACCCCGCTGTGATCATCGAATTGGGTCATTGAACAGCGATCAATTGAATTAATCTTAAATTCCCCCGGTTAACCTCTTCTAGGTCCATCGCAAAATTCGGCCAATACTGTAGCCATTTTCTTCATTATCTCCCATTGTGCGGCGACGCCATTTTTAGACGCTTCGGCGCCACGCGGCGTCCTTTTACAATTCGAATTCATTAAAATTGCCCATAATTATGAAAGTGGTCTAACAATAAGTGAAAATTGAAAAAAAATGAGTTTATAAAGAGTAAATCTCAGATTCAAATTCAACTCTCAGCAACCCAATTTAAATCGAAATTCAAATTCAACTTTCAATCATTATATTTAAATTCATTTAGCGTTTATATCAAGAAATATATGACTTGGACCACTTTCATAACTATGCGCACACATTTAGTCGATTATCGATTGGGGTCGATGATATTTAAAAATAAGACCACTCAAGGATCCGTAACAGCAGTCGCATATTCATAACAGCGGTGCCATGACTCAGTGTCTATAACGAGGTACAGACATAACAATATGTATTATACCACGTACTTTTAAAAATAGATACTCCGATGCTCATTTACTATACGAAATGTGTTAAAATAGAATGATGTACTACAGTATTTCCGACCATAGAGCATAGGGACGCGTTATGAACAGACAATGCCGGTAGTTGCGTACACAACTTTGAAAATTCATTACAATTCTCTATTTTCTTGGGAGGAGGAGGCTATACCAGGATAGATTCGCGTATACATAAAAACATTTCGCATAAAGTATAAAGTATAAGGCATAAGGCGATCTCTCTCTCTCTCTCTCTCTCATCGCTCGTGCTGGTCATACGAGCACCACACGATTTTGTTCTGTAACCACACTTCCGCCCTTTAACCGAGCATTTAAGTGACGGGGACAAATGACCCCCCCTTCGCGCACAAATGATCCGTGCACGATGACGTCATCTACATTCACGAGGAGGCAGGAAGAAACATTTGGAAAAGCAATCTCCAATCGTCTAATTCTCTTCTCCTCCCTTTATTTCCACATAGAGTGACCGATATGGGGGCTCTCTCTATGATTTTGAAAAACATCCAGCTTTTTTAATACGAAGCAGAGGAATTCGATTTTGTTCACACCCATGAAACACCCCGCAAGAAAATCCCCAACGCTCTCTATCACGCTCTGGATCGGGATATCTCGTAGGGATAACGAAGTTTTCCAGCATATTTGTTCGATCAATGTAGACTGTAGACCCGGCGGCGTGTTCTATGCATGGCGGGCCAATTTCCATCCATTATCAAATTACGCCGAAAGTATTCGACGCGAATACCTCGATTACTCTTATCCCCTATGCCCTATGTCATATATGTACACTCCCGGACAAAAAGATAGCACATCGTCTATTTTTCCTCATTTGGTAGAATAAACTGAAGAAAATGAGTACAGTAAAAGCTCCTTCGTTGTCCAAAGGCCAGGGGTTTGAGCGGACAACGACCGTGCCCGGACACTATTTATGATTTATGACTGCGTCTTTAGTGAAACGACTAGTTAAATGACAAAGAAAAGCATTCGCAGTCAAAAGCAGTCAACTGTCTGGCTTTGAAAAACTCCTTATTTCCTTGCCATAGTCCTTTCCTATTGTTCTCCGTTCTGCGCGGGTCTAGAGTGTCTAGACAGTCCTGGGACACATCTGGCGACCAGATCCACGCAGGCCTAATCCTCTCGTTGACAGGCAGTGGAGTGGGTAGGCACTGGACAACAATCGTGCCCACGATTCAGGACCAGGCTTGCTATATGCGAGTCTCGCCAGGCTCCTTGCGTCTCCATCCCTCGCCTAGATGCATGCCTCCGCTATCCCCACTCTTACCACTACATTACCGCTGGCGCGACCGAGTCGGTAGCGTGCTACCGCTCTCATGCTAGCACAGTGATGCCATACGGGGGGAAGTGAGAGATATATGATATACCCCCTCTCTGATGACCAGAGCGCGACGGGGCATACGCAACGCGTGTCGGTGGAATAGGGAAGGTGAATAGTGGAAGGGGAAAAGGGGGAGAGTATTTCCGAGAATTTGGGTACCGATCGGTACCCAATATGGCATCACTGTGCTAGCACTCGGTCGCGGCAGCGGTAGTGGTAAGAGTGGGGATAGCGGAGGCAGCATCTAGGGGAGGGACGGAAACGTAAGGGGCGTCATATGGCAACCCTGTTCAGGACAACGAAGGAGCGATTACTGTACATATTTTAATATGTCAACATATTCTGACATGCCTGTATGTATAATGTACCGACTATCATCGACAATATTTACTTCAACAGAATTCTAGAAATGAAAACGTAAATACATGTTGTGGTTCGCAAGTGGGACAAAATGATAGCACATGTAGTAAATCTACGCTTCCCAGTTACACTGAAGCTCGCGAATTGCGAACATCAACCTCAGAACATAGTTAACAAAGTCCGTGATAATATCTCGTGTTGTACATTTGTTCAAAAGAGGAAAATATTAACACTGTAATCAAATTGGAAGAAGAACAGTATTCAGCGACAAAAATAGGAAAAATTATGAATAGAAGTCGAAAAGTAATAATGAATTTCTTGAAAAATCCGAAAAACTATAGTAAAAAGAAGAGTTCTGGAGGTCCGCAAAGTCTAAGTGCCCGGGAACGTCGTGCAATACTAAGAGCAGCATCCAATTCTAAAATGACTGCAAGGCAAATTGCTCAAAGTGTTAATATAAGGAATGTTTCAACATTATTGAAAATTGTTGGGGAAATCTTGCCCGAGCTGTATATAGAAATGGCAGACAATTTGGAAATATTGCCGAATTAAAAGAAATGTATTCAAGATGAGTGGGAGCAATTAAAGCAAAAAACCATGAAAAAACTCTATAAATCTTTGCCAAAGAGAATGATGGCCGTTATTAAATGTAAAGGAGGAGCCACAAAAATACAGTAAAAGAGCTCCTTCGTTGTACAAAGGCCGGGGGTTTGAGCGGACAACGACCGCGCGCGTGCCCGGACACTATTTTTGATTTATGACTGCGTCTTTAGTGAAACGGCTAGTTAAATGACAAAGAAAAGCATTCGCAATCAAAAACAGTCAACTGTCTGGCTTTAAAAAACTCCTTATTTCCTTGCCATATTCCTTTCCTATTGTTCTCCGTTCTGCGCGGGTCTAGAAAGTCTTGGGACACATCTGGCGACCAGATCCACGCAGGCCTAATCCTCTCGTTGACAGGCAGTGGAGTGGGTAGACACTGGACAACGATCGTGCCCACGATTCAGGACAACGAAGGAGCGATTACTGTATTAAGCATTAATTATCATTCGTTGATTTACTGTTATACATAATTTTAAGTTGAATGTGCTATCATTTTGTCACACCATATTCCCTTAAAAATTCTTTTTTTTTTTAAATAAAATTGTATAGACTGGCGAAATTCAATTCAATTTCATTTGTGTCTGTTTATAGAAATATTTTGCAAGACTGTGTGAAAATAAAACCTCGGTTTTAATGTTAAATAAATAAATAAATCATGCTTGAGAGAGTGCAGCATAAATTTCTTAGGTTTTGTGCATATAAGACAAACAATCCTATGTCAATCTTTGATCATGATTACTCTAAAATATTAAATATTAAATATAGTCAACCGGGAAACATTATATGATCGAAGAATAGTATCCGACCAAAGCTTCATTTTTAATTTGTTGAATAATAATATAGATTGTTCCGCTCTCCTTAGGCACATTAATCTTTATGTACCTGAACGTGTTTTGAGAATGAGAGCAGGATTTCAAACAACGCAATCCAAATCCTCATATGGAGTAATGAGTCCTATAAATCGGATTATTGCGAGATCAAATACACCGTACAATAATATTGATTTTTTTAATGGCACGTTACAGGCATTCAAAACAAAATTACGCGAGATTATTCGCTAATATCGTACCTGTATTTGTGGAGTTCTGCGCTTGTCCCATCGAATGTAAAAATTTTAGGTTAAGAAAATTTTCTTTTTTTTCTCTTCTTTTTCTTTTTTCTTCTATGTTCTTTTTGTATATTTTTGTTATTTTCTATTTGTTTTTATCAGTTATACAAAACGTCTGTAAACTCATGTATAAAAGGACTTCGGTCCGTATATAATAATAATAATAATAATAAAATATTACGTTAATTTTAAAGTGTACTATCCTTTTGTCCCGGAGTGTACACAGAGTAGTAACAGCGGGCTGCTGACATATCGTACACTCGTGGCGTTCGCACATGTGCTAAATACAAAACAGCGATCGATATCGATAATACATAGTATGTAGTATGTATAATTTACCATAAAAATTAGAAATCGAAACTTGAGAACCGAACATCTCTCATTGTCAGTTCTGCTTTTTCAACGACGCAACACGCTTCTGTTATCAACTTATTAGCTTGTAGATAAACGAATTCGACCATGCGTGAGACGATGACCTCCGGATGACCCTGATAGGTCGATCCGCTCGAAGAAAGGAAGTTGCATCACAGTGCTGGAGAAGCGGATCAATTCGAACAGCGAGAAAAAAACTTTCGCTGGGTGAATTTCGAAAGCCAATCAGATGAAAATCGATGCTATCGAATGTTGCGCTAGCGCGTCCGCGCCGCGCTAGCTCGGCAATGCGTAACGACTGTAACGACCCGAAGAGAATCTCAACGGAATTAATAACAAAAAAAAAGTCGGAGGCGTTTCAGAAACGTTGATCGTTCATTTGGCTTCTAATATTGTTAGTTTATAAATAACGCCGCATAAAAATACACGAACAATCGCGTGTCGTGCCGCATTGTCCAACGCGCGAAAGAAAAAGAAAAGCGCGAACAGCCGAATAGAAAACGGCTATTTTGTTGAGCGATCCACCGTAAACGGAGGATTTTTGGAAAGTTCGCCAACAGTTTCCATTCGAGATCCCTGCGCCTGCGGTGGTATTAAAGTGCATCGGGGCCTGCTGCATTTTAATGCATCTCGAATTTCTCACCTGCGATTCCTCCTGTTCGAGTTCTGCTTCGACGACGCGCATCACACCGGATTTCGATAGAACTTTCCTAGAAGAAGTGGCTCGTTCACCGGCACAATTTAATCAATCATTTCCATTGGCTTTTTTACACACTGGAACGTCCGAATAAATTCAATCTTGAGAATTTTCAAAAAAATATTAAAATACGTAATTCAATACAATTTGGAACGGTTTGTGTGTATTCATTCTGTATCTACAAAGGCCATTGCTCGATCCGACTGAAAACACGAAGGACGTTGAAAATGGTGAACGATCCTAATTTTTTTTATTATTATCCAAGGCGAGTTTCTCCCGTTCACTGGCGAGTTCGAAGAATTTCCGAGAAACAGCTCTAGCCGTCGAAAGTGATTTCATCTCATTGAAAAGATTTCCTTCTCGCAGGATCAAGCGTGTAAGGAGCATGAGCGAGAGGAAAAAAGGAGGAGCACAATGTGGGCGGATTATCCGCACTGGCTGTCGCAGTTTCCCGCAGTTTTTCTGAAAACTCCGGCCGTTCCCGAATAGACGGGACCGCGACAAAGAAACCAGGGTGGATTCTAAAGATACTTCTTCATTCGCCGAGAGAGAGAGAGAGAGAGAGAGGGGGAGCAGCTGCAGCTGCAACAGATGCAGCAGTGCAACCGTGAAACCCCCGGAAGGAGAGGCGGACGGAAGACGGACAGAGACACGAAATTGATCAGCAGAGCTTTCGGAAACGAAGTTCGCTCATGTTGACATGAGCCAGGCCTAATCGAGCGTTTATCCAGCCGATCGATCGATTACTTTTGTGGTGATTTCTATCGATGGACAAAGAGAACATAATTGTCGTTAAACGTTAGAGAACTTGTTCGAAAAAAAATTATACCGACTTCGAGAAAACGCACTAAAAAGTATGGAATAATTTCCATTTAATTGATGTGAATGCACACGAACTTAAATACAATACAATCTTTTCGGAGGCGGCGCAAAATTGAAAATATTCGATACTGGAAATTACGGAAAGCCTTAAATTCTTCTACATGCTTTCACATATTAATGTATCTTTTCTTCCCACCTATTGATTTCCAAGTTCACCATATTCCAAGGAAATCATAATCAGCAACATCTGTCATTTGGAAAATTTTCAATTTAGCGCCGCCTCCGAAAAGATTGTACTGTATTTAAGTTCGTGTGCATTCACATAAATTAAATGGAAATAATTTCATAATTTTTAGTGCGTTTTTTCGAAGTCGGTTTAATTTTTTTTTATAAAATTTTTTTATTTCACGCTTTTTAGTTGCAAGTGGAATCATCGCGAATATATTCCGTACTAAATATGTAAGGTTTCATCGCGATCGGTACGTTCCTTGCAGAGTAAACGCCGAAGAATATAAATGGAGGATTAGGTTTTTTTGCAGTAAAAATCGTTACAAATGAAAAAATGGAAAATTTTTTTAACGGGACCACCCTGGGAACATACTTTTCTACAAGATGCAAAAGGTTTCGTTTCGATTGGTCCATCCATCTCGGAGTAATCGGTGAACATACATGAAAATGATCAAAGATATCTTTCGTCTGAATATTCACGAATCTCCGTCTGAGATTTACAAAAACGTCTTTTTCTGTCAACCGTCACATTCCAAATCGTAATTTATAAATATCTGAAAGCCGCAATCGATAACGGTAACGACGTCGCGTTGTTATTGTTCCTAATATCTAACATTCAGCGGAGTTCACGACGCAACGATGTCGGTTATTAATCACCAGCCTACATTTTCGTAAATAAAATCGTAATTAATAAAAAAATGTAAAAATTGTTTTTCACGGGACCATCCCGGGAACATACTCTACAAGATACAAAAGGTTTCGTTCCGATTGGTCCATCCATCTCGGCGTAATCGGTGAACATACATAGAAAAAAAAAGGCACATACAGATCGAATTGAGTAACCTCCTCCTTTTTCGAAGTCGGTTAAAAATAGCTTTGCGACTACTTTATAATTCGTGTAAAGTTTTTGTTATTAGATTGTTCGGAGAGTCATTTCGTTTTCTCAAGGGAAGATGAAAGCCAGTTGTTCACCATTTAGAAAGATCTCTCCCCTGCTCGGAGAATTTCCGTTATCTTTTATGGTCAGACGATTTAAGGACATCGCGATTCATATGTTTTATTTTCAATTTATTACAATTGTTAAAAATGGGAAGAAATTTCGTTGATAATGTAATACATATACTCAATGTGTATATTAGGGTGGACCTTAGCTATACTTGATGAAAATTATTTTGCAAAATTTTTTCCCGGGCACCCTTCAGAATTCTGACACATGTTGAGAAAATGATCTGGAAAAAATTTTGGGCCGATTGGATCATAGGAAACCGGCGCTCAACGAATTTGAAAATTTTTTTTGTAAATCTTGACATAAATATACGTTGGAATATATCGTTGAATTTGTCTCTTTTTTCTCTGCAAGAATCCATATATAGCACAATCAGTTGTTAATAGAAAAAACACCCGTGACCTTGAAAACTTGAAAAAATGACCTTGAAAAAATTTTGTTTCTCTGATGCTATATTCACCTCCTTATATACTACAGCTTCTGTTTGAAGAGTTTCTTCATATGTACATAACTGACAGAGATATTAAGGGACGTCATTTGCATTATTTGGAAGCATACGACTGCCCATGTAGCTATTTTCATAGATAAAAATAGGACTTTTGAGGCAGATAGCGTCCTAGATCGATCTTTTATCTAGCGTTTCTGACTACTGAAAAACCACGTGTTTGTATTATTGAGAAATGAGAAGGCGAATCCCACATCCTTCCAATCCTGGAAGTCTATTCCCTTAAATAAATTCATTAATACGCTCCAATCTGCAAAAGAAAAACAGTTCTAGTATCGGAAAAAGAATTTATTATGAATATTATATAAATTATGAAAAGAGGTGACATCAAAGTATTTCGTCCCGGATTTGCTGGCGGACTCGTCAGTGCGGCCCAGTTCTGACGGCCAGTAAATCCTATCTCAATTCCTGATACATACAACCCAGATCTGCTTGTGGACATTCGGTAAGACCAAGCAGATCCTGCCCTAGACGCGACTGTGTTAACCCTTTCGAAGTAATCCAAGAAACGAAATAGTCTAAAAACAGAAGTGGGACATATACGTCCCGCTGGTCACGAAAAGGTCAACAAGCAGTCTTCAATGCGTCTGAATGTTGAATGTTCAATGAACACAGTTCAAGGCCTGAAGGTGGTCAATGATACCGCTGAACGGGCCGTTAAACTAATAGAGGATTATAATAAAATTTTATCAAGAAACGAAGTGAAGAAACAATATATACTACAAATTGTGATGGAATATCGAAAGCAGTATTTTGACGCCACAAAACGGAATTTTTCAAAGGATTTTTAAAGATTTTTTAATATAGAGAGAAAGTTTTGTTTAGAGAGCTTGTTAACTGAGAGTATTTTTGGAATTACGTCGCAAGGCTTAACACAGTCGCGTCTAGGGCAGGATCTGCTTGGTTTTGCCGAATGTCCACAAGCAAATCCGGGACGAAATACTTTGATGTCACCTCTTTTCATAATTTACAATTTACATAATATTCATAATAAATTCTTTTTCCGATACTAGAACTGTTTTTCTTTTGTAGATTGGAGCGTGTTAATGAATTTATTTAAGGGAATAGACTTCCAGGATTGGAAGGATGTGGGATTTCGCCTTCTCATATCTCGATAATACAATCACGGGGTTTTTCAGCAGTCAAAAACGCTAGATAAAAGATCAATCTAGGGCGCTATCTGCCTCAAAAGTCCTATTTTTACGTTTACGAGGCGTAATTTGCATTACTTGGCAGCATGCAGCTATGGAAATAGTCAGTTATGTATATATGAAAAAACTGTTCAAACAAAAGTTGTAGTATATAAGGAGGTGAATATAGTATCAGCGAAAAAAACTTTTTTTCAAGATCATTTTTTCAAGTTTTCAAGGTCACGGATATTTTTTCTATTAACAATTGATTATGCTATATATGGATTCTTGCAGAGAAAAAAAAAACAAATTCAACGATATATTCCAACGTATATTTATGTCAAGATTGAAAAAAAAAATTTCAAATTCGTTGAGCGCCGGTTTCCCATGATCCAATCGGCCCCAAATTTTTTCCAGATCATTTTCTCAACAGTTGTCACAATTCTGGGGGGTGCACAGGAAAAAATTCTTTGGTAAAAAAATAAGGTCCACCCTAGTGTATATGGATTGGGATTGGTGTGAATCGGGCCCGTTTACGGTTAAACATTTAATCAGCTGATCCGATTTAAACAGCAATTGGAGCATGCCAGCCAATTTGCAAAACAAATGCTCGGAGTTGGGGTACGTAAATGCAGTTTGCCTATATGGTACATACTCCACCGACAGCATTCATTTTACGCGACACGGCTAAACATGGAGGAAGAAAGAGGTCGAAGGTCGTAATTCAACGAAAGCGGGAATTATCTCCTTCTTGTTGGCATTGTTCACAATTAGTCTTTGTTCGGTGCGCGGAATGTACCGGGTGTCCCGCCAAGAATTTCTACGCGATTTCTGCGAGATGCGCTACTTTCCCGGATTAATTTTAAACGAAGAATATGTACATGCAATTATGGCCCGGAAAAAGGAAGCAGGGACTCGTAATGTCACAGCCGCTCGAGCACGCCGCGGTATCGTTTCCATCGGGTAAGTGTCCTTACTGTAGGATGTGCCCGAAGTAACTCAATCCTAAAAACTGGCGTTCGCGGCCGATGAAAGTACATACCCTGGTGTCGAGTTACGACACACTTGTTTCGCTACGAATTCTACGGTCGTTGAGTACGGCACACGTGCTCGGGAAACTGCGTCAACAGCCACGCGCAATAAATTATATTATTATCATTACAACTGTCACCTGGACTTTGATGGGAATTTTGGAAAGTTGTACCGTTAGCGTTAGTTGCTTGCAAATAACCCCACCCTTTTCTTTATAATAAACAGCTTGCAACATAATCATAATGACAAAAAAAAGTGATTTATTAGATTTGTTTTATTCGTTTGGGCAATCGGCTTTGGAGACGTTAAAACCGACGTTGTTGTCTAAAGATTAGGAAATAAGATTGGAAATTCAATAAAAGTTTAAAACAGAAAAATGTATGATCGACCCGTTACGCCTTACGATAAACCCCTGGAATACTATAGACCCTTTTTTAGTCCATCGAACCCCTGCCATGAACATTTCGGACAAGCGAAGCCCTAATTTAGATTATTTAGAGGTAATTTTCCGGTTCTGTCAGCTGCCGGTACCTGAATGAGAAATGAAAGGGGATAGACGATACGTAACGGAAAGACAACATCGCCGCGCAACGTTAATTCGAAACAAGTGTCGCAGGAAACTCGCGAATGTTACATAAATAAGCGATAGGAGTTTGCGAGTGGCCGTTTAACGAAACGTGTATAACCATCAGGCTGACATGTGCAACTTTTTTGCCTGCGGGAATTTTCCCAGGAGCGCAGCCGGCGAAGATAGTAAAACGATCCATCCGACCTCGGTTCCCGGAAAATGGACCGAACGAGAGGAGTGCAGGCTTCCTGGGAGTTGGAAGACATCCTTGAGCCACCATTGTTCCAACTTTCGAGTTGGTTCACAGGTTTACAAGCAACGTTTTATGCACTATGGCACATCTCGCCCACCCACCAATCGTATATTCATTAAAATATTAATAGACACTGTAATGTGGCGAGTGACCCCGTTAGGGCACTTACCGTGAGTCGCATAAGCATTACTATACAATATACAATACAGTATATGTAATAAATATGTATGCACTTCTGTACATACATGCATTCTTTCAAAGTGGACCAAATGATTTTGTTTCGGGAAGCTAGAAGAGGCGAGAGACATTCATTTCTTTTCTCAATAATTGAAATAAAATGAAAATAACGTAACACTCGTGTTAAATTATCGTCTTGCACTCGATCTTTTTGAGGCATTTTTGTCATAAATGCATCAAATCGAAAGGAACATTTTGTGAAAATGTACGTGTGTACAGTGTACAAGGACAAATGTTGCCAACCACGAAATGATCGAATGTGTGTCACAGAGTACAAAAGGTAACTCTCTGCATACAATAGCAAACTGATCGATCGTTATTGCATTGCGTTCTATTAGTCATTCCCGATTAAAAGATTGCGCACAATATTTACCGAGATTCAATACCGCTGCCCCGCTGCTGCGAATGTTTATCTAAACTCTAAACAATTGAAAAGCAACTTTGCTAATGACACCGTTATCTATACATATATATGTATAACAATGCGGAATGCGGGTGGAAAGACAAATACCATACACAGTGACTCCCGAACGGGAAAAGACGAACGATTTAAAAAAACCCGTAAAAATTGTTGCAGAAATTTTTGAAATATTCCTCGGTCGAATCATACGAAACGAAGGCTTATCGAAACAGATAAGATTCAAAATTGTGTAACCAGTGACATTCCTACCATCATTAACACAATATTATGATTCCATCAATTTAAGAGTACCGTATTCACAACACTAACGAATATTACGTGAAATAATCTGATAACTCCGTATCGCATTGGACACCCGCGGCACTTTGTTGCGATGTTGTCGGTGCATACTTGGTAAAAGGGGATTAAAAATAAGCGAATGAGTATATCGATTGAACTGACATTAAAAAAACTATGTAATTAAAAATACGCAGACTCTAATCACCGAACCAGTTACCAACAGATATCAAAAGCTCCTTCTGTTAAACGAAAACATCGTGTTACTCGTTGTTGACAATGTACAATTTACGTATGAATGCGTAATGCGTAATGCGTGTACGAGCGAGTCGCGGTTCGAAGCGATGCGATGCATTGGCGTAAGCCGTAAGCCGTAAGCCGTAAGCAGTCCTGGTCCTGGTGTTAGAAACATGGACGCGCAAACATTCGATATTCAATATTATGTATTATCCCGCGCATCGGGAAGAGGCTGTGACGATAACGCGCGCGCGGATCAGGCTGTCAACGAGTTTGTCAACCGAACCGTATTTTCTAGCAGCACTGTCATCGATTACAATTCACGTGTTCATCACGTGTAAATTAAACGAATATCACGTCCTACCCCAGCACACAGCACACCCCAGAAACAGACACACAAGCAGACTAACAAAAAAGAAACTGTTTTAACAGGTCGTATACATACATACGTGTGTCCCAAGTGACAGGAAACGCATTTTCTACATAGGCAGCGTTTTTTAAACAATTTTTTGGTCCCGTTGTAGTGCGCTGTTCGAGTGGTTTTCTTTTCACTCGAAAATTAAACCCTTCTTCCGAGCAATAAATTACTAAACGCATTTAATATCGATCAAATGAAGAGAATCATATATATAAAATGGAAATATTTCAGGCCGGAAGGAAAATTCGATTTTTCAATTTGGAGAATATGAAATTGATATAATACCTCGTACAACACCTAAACGTTCAGTAATTGACTAGACAGCAGCATATCTAATAATGTAAACAATATTTTAAATAACGGCACAGGAATTTTTAGTGGCGCCTCAGAGTCACCAGAGTGCTAAGGGTTATAAATACCGGATTCGTTTAAATAGAGTAATCGGTGCGCGTCGTTGCGAAGCATAGCGATTCCGAAAAATTGCAACATCACCACCACTATGTAATGTATATACGCTGACTAGAAAAAAAGATTGTCGAACGTATGCGGTATACTACATACATAGATTGAACTGGTTCGAAGGTTGAACACTCGCGGCCGAGATTCGTCTTGGCAAAGGGGACAGACATCGAGAATGGATTATGGAAATGATTGGATGGTACTCACCGAAATATTTGTCTGGCTCGAGGCCCGAATCTTTGTCCAGCCCACATATGACAAAATAATCCGCGAACCTCTGTGGATGTTGCTCGGGTCCGCGCATTATTCCCAGGCTCCCGTTCATCTTTCCAGAATGCGAAATAGCTCTCACCCGCACGGTACACGAAACACCCTCACGAGAACGATCTCCACATCGTGAACCTCCACGAAACTGTCATTTCACGCGACAGCGAAACAACAGCTGATGTTGACGCGTACCGAACGCAACGCACGACTCTGCGGAGTAGTGCGGAGTGCGGGCCTCTCGCTCTCTCGCCTCTCGCCGCGAATAATTGATCTTTACTTTAGAACGTGAAATTGGCCGCGAGCGGCGATGCGCGCGCACCATTGCCGCGAAAATTCGAACTTGGTACTAGCGATTGCGTGCGTAATCACTGAAACTGATTTATCAGTGATCGCAGAATTACGCGACCACGGTTGCGATTTTTTAAATTTTGTCTCGATTCAATTAGTTCTTTTTTTTAAATACATACATCAATTGTCTTGCATAAAAATATTTGCATACCACGTATGACGTACATATATAGCGAGAATGACCAATTCACTGAACAACGTGTAAAGTGTAAACAATTCGTTGGAAAAATTGCTTTGATCAGAATCGCGAAGAGAATAATAAAAGTCCTTTTTTCACATTCCTTCATCAAACTAGAATGAAATTGAAAACATACGTTTTATAAATTCAAGTCAGTTATATATATTTGCTAAAAATTATCACTGATTATTGTTATTGCATAAAGCTCATAAAGCTGCATAAAGCCCAATAAAGCCCGATAAAGCCGATAAGCCGATTCACAGAAACAAAGTGCCAGACATTGGCAATTGGCAATACTGGGATGGTCTGTTACGCCATCTGCATAATTGCATAGTGCACTGTGCACAAATATTTGTTCGCTCATGGACAGGTTAGGCTACTTGGCTACTGTGAGTTGACACGAATTTCATTATAAATACGATTACGCCGTACGGGATTTTAGTATTTTCACATTTTTACGGATGATGGAGGAGGTTGACAATATAATTATTCATTCGTTGCGTCAAATACACTGGTGAGTTGCATTCTGCATATTTTCAACATACATAAATAGTGTTTTACTTTGTTTGACAGCCCGATGTCGGCTGCGTTTTGTTACGGTGAAAAATGGGCGGTAATGTTTCCGAGTCGAGCGTAACGTGTTTAATTATCGTTTTCCTTTTTTTTTTATCGGGTCTTCGAAATCTCTATACTTTATAGTTTATACAAGAAAGAACGAGGACCAATAGAACGCTGCTAAATTTGTCTATTTATATTTTTGCCGGCTAATTTTGATAATGTTTACGAAAAGAATCACAATTAATAACTGACGACTAATTTGGAAAAATGTCTGTATCAGATGTATGTATCATGTTTCAGCGACATAGAAGACGGTATAACAAACCTGGGCGGTTTCACTACAGAGTTAGCGATAGAAGCGACAGTAAGATGCATAGACATAATAAGGCCAGGGCTTGGAGTGTCCACAGTTTTACCTATGAATATGGCAGCCCGTTTTCGATTGGGTGCCACACTTGCTCAAGCATGTTCGGTAAGCTTTGGAATAACAAAAATCAGTATTAATCGAGCGACAATATTTTTAGTTATCATTAATATCAGTTCATCAATTCAGGACTTGGGATACAAAGGTGATATCGGTTACCAGACGTTTCTGTATAGTTCGGAAGCGGATCTGCGAAGAGTTTTTATGTTTCTCATTGATAAATTGCCAAAGGAACACGACAAGACTATAAACGAACCGATTAGCAATGTTGCGTTATTGGAGAAGTCTATCGCAGCAGCGATATCGCAAGGCCTTTCAGCTCCGTGGTTGCCGCATTATTGTCACACGAAGGGATTTAGAAATAAAGGCAGAGCAAGTGTCCCTTATGTATCTGTAAATTTAGAGGTACCGACGATAAACAGTGACGAAGGTAACAAATAATGTTTGCACGATTTAATGCTACGTTTGAATGCTTAAAAATTTCAATGTCGCAGAGTATCAAGACTATTGCATACACTATTTGCAACCTGTGCCTAAGCAAGTGCAAAATCAACAATCGTTTTTACCTTCTTTGATATCCTACAATGCAAGAGTACATTATACTCAACCGACGGATATTCTCGATCGAATAAATTGGTTGAATAAAGTACATGGCGAAAAGATTACAGACACTAATTCACCGAGCAAAGTTACTGTTCTCAGTAGGATTGCGATAAAGGATACGTCGCAAACCGCTAAAGTAAGCTTCTTTTAAATAATATCAATGACTGTAAGCACGCATTACTTGCAAGTACAATATCTTACTTCACCATTCAGATTTTTATTTTATCTCTAGGAATCTCAAGTGAAGGAGGCGAGCAGTTCGGAACCTGCATTGCCGAAACCAGAAACTGCAAGCAAAGCGCGGAAACAGGAGTTAGAAGTCGAGAAAATCAAAGTAGAGTGCGAAAGTCTTCGAAGCAACGTGGAAGAGTTACAAGATGAGATTAAAAAATTGAATACCAGCTTAACGCAAGCAAGGATCAATCATCAGAACGAGGAGAAAGAGTTAACGATGAATGAGGAACAGAAAAAGATCAAAGTTCGAATCTACGATCTGCTACAAGACAGCGACGAGAATATTCAAAAACTGGAAGCGACGATCGAAGCCACCACAAACAAATTACTTAGTCTAGGCAATCAATGGGAAAAGCACAGAGTACCATTGATACAAAAATATAGGCAAGAAAGAGAGAAACACTCGACGAAAGCTGTAAGTATTATCTTAATAGGCAAGTGTGAAAATCGAATTCTATACTTAAAATTCAAATTCTGTACATACAGAGTGCAAGCCAGAAAAAACTTGATGAGATTAAATTGTTAAAAGAGAAGGAAAGAGAGCTTCAGGAAGAATGCTGCAACAAAGATCAACAATACTCGCAATTGGTCGCTGAAGTTCAAAAACTTCAGAAAGAAGTGAATAGATCGGCGTACACCCAACGAATATTAGAAATAATTAATAACGTTAGGAAGCAAAAGGACGACATCGATAAAGTTCTAGCCGATACTCGGGAGATCCAGAAAGAGATTAACATGCTTACGGGCAGAGTAGAGAGGTCGTTCACGGTTGTTGATGAATTAATATTTCGAGACGCGAGAACGAACGAAGCATCGAGGAAAGCTTACAAATTGTTGGCCACGCTTCATTCCGATTGCAGCGAGCTTGTAAATTTAGTTGAGGAAACGGGTGCCACTGTACGAGAAATTAGAGACTTGGAAGAACAGGTAAATATTAAAAGTCTAATATTTGCACGCATCCTTCTAAATCAAATACATTATTTTCGTAGATCGATTCCGAATCTACGAAAAACGTTGGAGCAAACTTGGAGAGAATAACTGCTGATCTGAAACAAATGAAACAAGAAACAGCAGCGTTGACTGTACAATTGCAAAGTAAAGCATCGTGATTGTTATATAATTTATGGTACTATGGTACATGTGATGACTCTACGATCGGGTAAGGATACAACAAACTACATTAAAATAGAGATGAACACTAACTTTCTTATAAAATCTGTAAGGTCATGTAATTACGTTCGCAGAACATTCCTCGCAAACAAATGCAGTTTGGGAAACGAAGACCAAATTTTCTAGTAGTGTGAAGTCTCTGGAATGGAATACACTAGCTGCCTATGTATAATGCAGTCTTCTCGAGTCTGTTAAGACTTAAATCGCTGAACGTGTACCTTGGTCTGAAGTTATGTAATTTTGAATGTGCTTAAAATTCGGCCAAGTATATGAACATACACTGATCTGATACTAACGCTCAAAGGGAACGTTATTTGTTACAGAGCCTAATAATTTTTTAGCATAAAATTTAATTATACAATTATCTTTCATATTCCTAAGGATAAGCGGCTTCAAGAGAAGAAACCCTCCTCTATAAACCTATGTAAAACACATTTAAACAAAGGAAAAGAACTCTTCTAAGTGAATATGTACAAAGTACGGAAGATAAATAATATGTAATATATTTTTATTGTCTCTTACCATATGTTTATCCTTTCGAAAACAAATTTTCTTTCAACGCAATTTATTAAATAATGCTTTAACTACAAACTATTATCCATCGATCGTAATAACTTCAGACTCTTAATCGATCTAGCTTCAAAGCGTGGGCGGTATGTACACTTCTTCTTCCTTCAATTTTCTTAATTTATGTTCCGCTTTGGGCTTAGAAAGAAGATTTCTCATTTCCCTTTCCTCTCTCGATTTCAAACTGTTTATTTTCAACTCGATCTTCTCTTCTTTATCAAAGAATGTCAATAACCTTTCCTGTTCGACCAACAATTGCTTTATCTTCTCTACGTTTTGCAATCTAGTCTGCCGTTTCTTCGACTCTACTTGCGACTCCAATATTAGTTTCCTTTTCTCTCCCCAATTGATGTAACTCTGCAACATCAGAAAGTGTTTAAATACTAAAAAAAATATTATTTTATAATAATATCTTGAATTTATTGGTTTGGATATAACATATACCTTTAATTGTTCAGCTATATCTATATGTGCCTGTTTATCAACAGCAGATTTTATTGTATTCTCTATCGCTTCGGTCAAACTGCTTTTACAAGTTTTTTCAGCTCTCAATCTATCAACTTGCGACATTACATCCTTTATTTCTTCCTCGGGTTCATTTTTATTATCCTTCTGTATCAAATCGAAAACTTCTTCGTATACAATATCATCTTTGACATCTTTCAGCCACTGCTCTATTACATCTGATACTTCTTCGTACTTCTTGTATAATATTAAACCCCTTAATTGACAAGTCCTTCCTAATGTATCATTCATAAGTTTACCATAGAAAGCTAAAGTTTTCCCAACCAGATCGCGTGGATCCGTAAGATCAAAATGATCGTCAGAATACTCGTTTATAATGTAACGTACACGCACTTTAATCTCTTCCCCGGTATCTTCCGGCGGCTGTGGTTTCACCCAGTCGTCGGGTTTTTCTAAATATTTCTGACAAGAATAAACGGATAGCGAGTTAGTTATAGGGTTGGCGTCGTCTTCTTGTAGCATAGGTAGCACTGCGATTTTTGCAGCACTGGCATAATCTTTCCTCTTTAAATACGTGTCCATAAGAATATTATAAGAAACGTAATCCGGGAAGATTCCGTAGTTAAGTCTGTCGTGCAAGACAGTCATCAGCTCTTCCGTAAAATCATTATCCAGTAAATACCTAATGATAGCATGGTGCGTTGAGTCCAACGTATCTGATGTTTGTTCGGACAACCTTAAATTATAAACCGTGGTCAACACTTCTTCCAACTGATACTGATCCTGTACCGAATTCGCTAATATATCAACGTCAACCGCGCTGACTTTGCCAGTGGTAGTCTGTTTGTGATCTATCTCTATGAAATAATCGCTGGGTTTAATCTTCTGCAATAACGGAGTCTGAAGCCGTGCTTGCCATGCTTCCGTACACCGGTATGCTTCAGATAAAAATGATCTTCTGGACGCTACCGCCTCTTGGAACGTACGATAGCTCTTTCTACCGAATTTCAGCGATTTCAACATTTTTTACCGTGTATTCAGTGACACATAACTTTTCAAAATAACCTTTGGAAGTCTCGTTCGATTTCTATTAGGTTAACACCAGTTAACACCGACGTGTACTGAACTTTACATACACTGGCATATATACACTCTCTGTATATTTAATAATATTAGCTATTTAGATTACTGCTGTTCTCATTAGAATCACGAAAAGTTGCGTATATTTTTGAATAGTTTATCAATAAAGTGTATGTTCAACAGCGTATAAAATGTATAAATTGTAAACCCAATTGTTGTGCGTCCATAGACTTATATTTAGAGATGTTCTGAATTCTGAATTGCTATTCGCTAAGAAAGCTCCATCTTTTTGATATTTTAATTCATTTACAAGATGGCATTTCTAGGTATTGAATTGTATTGAGAAAGCTGTATAATATATTAATTGTATGAAGTATTGAGTAAACAATTTAGCAAAATAAAAATGTTTTTCATGAATTGCAACAACCTGGAGTGAAATAGAAATCGATTTTCTTTCTTACCTAAAATAATATAACAGTATTTTGAAATTCTTCTAATAATACTGCTGTTTTAAATTACACCTACTCGTTTATATCATAAGTCATAAATGTCATAAATGTATATTAGTTTCCGCTGTCTGCTAATTTGCTAATTTCATATCTTTTTTCTGAACTTTGTGTTCCATCCACCGACACTGACCGACAGCGACAGCACCACCAAAAGCCACTGATATATATATGTATATACATATATATATACATCAGTGCCAAAAGCACAGCAGTAAAGGGAAACACGGGAAACACCAACAAAAGTTTGTATTTACATACATATACATGTATATTCAGTTTGTGCTGCCGATAAGATTGTCCACGCAAAAGCGAATTTATTCTCGTGAACACTTCCGTTAATAAGACTCTAAATAGTGTATCTCCGATCATAGCCGCTTTTTAAAATGGTGAGAAATCTGAATAAATTTATCAATTACCCAGATGCGTAGAGGTTAGGTTGCCCATTGTTCCTGACAGTATCAAAGCATCGTTTCGAATTGTTCTAGTACTCGTTGCTTAGTAAAACAGAGAATGCTCACGAAGACAGTATCTGGACCTGTGCTTGGGGCTGTCCGAAGAAGAAAAAGGAAACTCAACCGGACAATGAGGATTCACGGTACATAACCTTCAATAATGCATATGATACTTGTATATTTATTTATGTATCTCTCAATATCTGATTTCTTGTACGGTTGTCCTAGTGATTCGATGCGGTCTAACGAAGAGGAAATCGTGGAATACATAGTAACTGGGTCTGTTGATGATACTGTTAAAGTTTGGGAATACAGAGAAAAATCTGCACAATTGAAACAGAAACATAAGCTAACCGGTCATTCCCTCGGTGTTCTATCTGTCGCAGTAAGTTCAGATGGCTCGAGTAAGTAGTTAGTTGAAATTGTAAAGGGGACAGTCTCGTTTCCAGGATTGCAAGGGTGCGGGTGCGCCTTCTCATTTCTCAATAACGCAAAGGTTTTTCAGTAGTCAAAAGCGCTAGACGAAAGATCACTCTAGGCCGCAGTTAATTTGCATTATTTGACACATGTTGCAGCTTTAGACTTTCAAATAATGCAAATTACGCTACGCAAAAATAAAACTTTTGAGAGAGCCAGCGTTTTTCACTACCGAAAAGCCTCATTGTTTGCATTATTGAGAAACAAGAAGGCGCATCCTGCACCTCGCAGTCCTGGAAACGAGTCTACCCCCTTAAACGCCATTACTTTGAAGTAGAATCACTTACATTTCATTATTCTCCTTAATACTTCTAGAATGCGCATCGAGCTCGCTCGACTCGAGTCTGAAGATATGGGATTTAGAATCTGGAGAGAAAATATCAAGTATCGACGTGGGTCCTGTAGATATCTGGACGGTAGTGTTCTCTCCGGACGACAAGTTCATAGTTTCTGGCAGTCACTCTGGCAAAATACATTTGTATGGAACAGAAAGTGGTAAACGTGAACAAACATTGGATACCAGAGGTGGAAGATTCACAGTCAGCGTTGCCTATGTATGTTAATCTAAATCGACTTCACTTTAAAGAATTCTTTGTTTTACCGTTTCGCCTGTTTCAGAGTCCCGATGGTAAATACATCGCCAGTGGTGCTGTAGATGGAATTATTAACATATTCGATGTTACTTATGGGAAAGTATTACGCACACTCGAAGGTATATATGTATACAAATTTCTTTAGATCATTTCTGTTCATCGGTGATATTAAACTTGCGTATTTCAGGTCACGCCATGACTATCAGGTCTCTCTGTTTTTCACCGGACTCTCAGCTGCTTCTTACCGCATCGGCTGATGGACATATGAAGTTGTACGATGTGTGAGTAATTTTGTTCACAATGAAATAAACTTTGTATTAAATTCGCTATTGAAGTAAGATATAATACATAAATGAAATTATTCTATCGTACAGGAAAGACGCTAATTTAGCTGGAACTATGTCAGGCCACGCTTCATGGGTACACGGTGTTGCTTTCGCTCCAGGTGGAAAACAATTTGCATCTAGTAGCTCCGATCATACGGTTAAAATCTGGGAATTAGCGCAAAGGCAATGTCTACATACTTTCAGCGAACATAACGATCAGGTATTTACCGGTATTACAAAATAATATTAATTCATTTATCATCTTAATTCATTCGGTTATTTCAGGTGTGGGCCGTGAAGTACAGTCCTCAAAGGAACGACGTGCTTGTATCTGTATCGGACGACAAATCCATTAATTTATACGAATGCCCGAAATATGATAAATAAATGTTTTATAAAGATAGATTAATAAATGTTTATATTTATTGTTTTCCTTGAAGTATTTTACAATTCACGAAGTTATTACTCTTCTTTGACACATGTGCTTTAGCGACACACAGAGCTGTATCATATCCTCCCCGTGATGGAAACATCAAAGTAGATGTACGTATTATGTAGTAGCTATAAATTTTATTGTACTGCAATTATTAATATACAAATCATTAAGATCGTCTTCCAAATCTAAAGTACAATGTAACGAAAGATGAATTACGCTTAAGATCTAAGTAAAAAGACAATGATTATTACAAATGATCCATAGGAGAAAAACAGAATCCGGTGTACAGACCAAATCTTTGCGAAAAAGGAGAACGTAAAAGCTACCCTGGTATGGTTCCAAGTTGGGAGGGTTAAATCTAATTAACTCGAACTGGAACAGGGTAAAAAACCACGCGTAACAAATCTCGGAAAGTAATCCCACGATAAAAGCTATTCTATATTGTGTCAAGCATCTTCCTTCCGATGGAACGCTCGAAATCTTGTTCGACGCGTGTAGGTAGAAGGAAAGATGACGCGATATAGAAGGAAACTAAACAAAAATTCATACTCTCGAACGTTTCGAATACACAGGAAATTTCGCCAGATGAAAATCGAAAACGAAAAGTGTATACATAAATATAGTATATGCCAAAGTTTCTCAATTTTTCAGATCGGTAAATACGTAATTGATCCGTACACACTTCTAGTCGTGTATATGAATTTTAGAAAGGGTAACAGTCGAATCCTGTAGACAGGTCTTACATGCAAATCTCGGTGTTTACGTACATAGTACATTATGACCAAAATAGAAGCTACTTCACTTGTTAATATCTTTGTTTTAAGTAGACTAGAAACTTAAAGTAAAAGTGTTTTACAAAATTTTGTCTCCTTTATAGAATGCCGGTTTTAGCGTCACTTAGACCGCTACATCGATACAAATGTTACTACCTTCTCCCTCCGATAACATTCTGTCTCGTGTCGAAGGTGTCCAAGTCCGAATCCTCGTCGTGTTCCTATCAGTCTTTAAAAAGTAATCAGATTTTGTATCCGTCGAAAGGAATACACAAATCAGTTACGATGGAAACAAAATACAGATCTCATTCCTTGCGAATTTATACCCTATTACGTAGATGTACAACAGCGAATCAGTTTTTATCTCTTGCCGTCGCGTACATCATGGGTCGTAATATACATATATGTATATGTATTTCTATAATATATCACTAAACTTTTTCTACAGTTTTATTTAGTTCTTTTCTATTTGTTTGTTTGTTTGTTTGTTTGTTTGTTTGTTTGTTCGTTCACGTTTAATATATACAAAATTGAATAAATAATCGAGGATAATCACTGCTACGTACTACAAGATTTTCAAATATTTTGTTTCTCTCCCTCTAATCGTGGAATTTCATCGATATTAAATGTATATACAACACGCAAAGTGAATTATAGGAATGATATCAGAATTTCCAGCTGCTTTTACACACTTTATTCGTACCTCATAAAAAAAACGTTGCACCAGAGACGATGCAACAAACAAACATGTCCGATGACCGTTTCTATGTAATTCGATCGAGTGTAAAAACCAGTGCGAAACGTGATGGAGATTTCTTTTCTTTTTTTTTCTTCTTTCACAGTGTCCGTCGAACAATGAGGTAAAACGAGAATGGTTTTTGTTAAACTTACTTATCGTGTACTTGCAATGCGTACAGCGTGTGTGCGGGCATATCGGGTTAGCCGCGGCACACCGTCAAGCAAATGTACAATGACTAGCCTGGAAAAACGAAAAAGCGATACTATACCGTAAAAGGGTTTGTTACTATTTAAATGTAGAACGGGGCGCCGTCGTGTCCTCCTATACTGTCGTAACTCTCGTCGAGGCGGTGACGATGTCGCTGTGACAATCCGTCGCTCCGAATTTGCTTTCGCTATCGTTCGGTATAACTTTGGTTGTTTGGGAAGGAATGTCTTGTCTCGGATTGTAGTTAAAGGGTGGTACAATGGCGGATGCTGGGGTGCGTACACCGTTGCCGTTCGAGTAGGTTTGTGCGGATCCGTCTGCGGTCGCAGAGTCCACTCTGATAAAGGAACCGAGGCGTGATATTCTTTTGGTGGGGTCTACCTCGATCGGGGAAGACTCGGTGTTCTGCGGTTTCCGTAAGATCACCGAAGCGTCGGCTACTTGGACACTGTCCTTTCTGTACGTAGAAGCGTCGCCGGACTTTACAGGTATTTTGCAGGGTGCATCGTTCGCGTTCATCCCGCTTAAATCACAAGAGTTCCTGTATTTCACTTTGCCAGGCTGGACGCCCACTACCAGAGGTCTCTTCGACTTCTTGAACAAGGCGGACTCGGGATTCTCGTTATCCTGGGGCACGCCCTCGAACGTGGAGCTACGGAATAGCCTGAAAGCCGGCGGATTGTTAGCGACGGGCGAGGGCGCGTCCACAACGTTGGCACAACAACCACCCGGCTGTAACCATTGTTTCGTGTCGGGTTTCTCGAGCCGTTGCTTGTTCTTACTTTCCTCGACTTTCTTCCAGAGGCTGGCGATCTTGCTGGTCGCCTCCTTCGCTAGCTTTCTCGTCTGCATCCCTGTTGACGAGTTCGACACGATACTAGAATTACTATTGGATCTCTGACCGAGCGGACCTACTTTGCGAAAAACCTTACCGTTCTCCGCCTGCGCGTTGTTGCTCTGCACAATGGCCGGGGCTTTCACGGTTGAAGCTACCTTCCCCGTGGGCAAACGTTTCGGTGCGACTAACAGCGGCAACGCTTTAAGGGGCGGTTGCAACTTCTCGAACACGTTCCCCTTGGCGACTTTCGTTTGGTGGGCTTGGAGGTTCTTTGGCGCGATTTTCGGCTTCACCATCATCGTCGGGTGCACCTTTGAGGTGGCACCCTTGATCGGTTTCGCGATTTTCGTTTTTACAGGGGAGGAGGACGAAGAGACCACCACCAGGGGCGCGTTCTCCACTTCCGGCTCGTCTTTGGTAAACGTCCCCTGCCGCTCCAGGGGTTTCACAGCCACCATCTCTGTCTTACCATCTTGCTGGAAATTTGTGGAACACGTCGGAGGTGTGCTGTGTCTTTTCACGGATTTGGTGAAGGTCAACGACGATCCTTTCTGAGGAACCGACGCCCTCTTCGCGGCTGCTGAGACGTTCTTCGCTCGTTTCTCCGCGTCCGTTAAAGGCGGTGTCTTCTGGAAGCTGGCTTTCGGAGATTCTTTAGTTAGATTGTTCGAGCTGTTGTTGTTCTGTCGAAGAGTGGTAGCTCTGGTTGCTCTGACTATAGGCGACGTGTTACTGCGTCCTATGGGTATACCGCTGACAGGGTTCGCTTGCTTCAAAGGAGAAGATTGAGGGGTTGGTTTCCTCGTGATGGGGTTCGAGTATAGAGCCTTCCTCCTGCCGCGGATAGCCTTCGGACTCTCCGGCTCCGATTTGTCTGTAGCGTTCGAATCGTTGCTGGGATCTCTCACCATACCTGGTTTGATTATCCGTGGTCTCTTCGTCTCTCGAGGTTGCTCTTCGGTATTGTTGGACTCGTTCTCGCTGTCGCTCTCCACGGTGTCGTACCTGACGTCCTCCTGCGACCTACACTCGATCTCGGCGTTGTCTTTGTTCTCCTCCGACTCGTTCGCTTCCACCATTTGCTGGCTGCAAGCGCCTATCAGCTTTTTCGAGACACCATTCACGAATCGCATCCGCAAGTTCCGCTCAGACTCCGACTCGTTCGACACCAAGCTGATGGTCTCGCAGTCCAGCAACGGCTCCTCGACGTTCTGGTTCGACTTGTTCGACTCGTTCAACGTGTTCAACACGATCGTGGCGTTCTGCTCCAGCATAGTCTGAATCTCGTCCGACTGGACAGTGTGCGTCACAGCTGACGAGTTCTCCTCGGTCCTGTTTGCACCAGTGTTCCCTTCGGCGTCTTTAAATATGCATTCCGAGTCGTTCAACGTTCTCGTGCGGTACCTCTCTCGGTTCTTTTTCTGCTCTATGCGTTTCTTGATCAGCGTCTTGCAAGCAGACAATTTCGTCGGCTTCGGGATAGCTGATTTCACAGGGGAGATCGGCTCCGAAGACACAGGACTCTCCGTGTCACAGCTGTTGTCGGTTTCCGGATGCTCTTGGTTCACCTCGGGGAAAGGATTCTCCAATACTTGCGTCCGAAATCTGGCTCTATCCTCCTGCCTGCGTTGTTTCGGCGTCAGCTTAGAAAACGGCGAGCACTTTCCACGCGGAATCTTGTTCTCGCGGGTCTCGTTATCCTTCTTCTCCGCTTCAGCCTCCTTCTTGCTCATCTCCGCGGCGATGGTGTACGTCTTGTACCTCTCCTTAGCCAAGTTCCGCTTCTGCTTCGGCGTGAGGTTCCTGTGGAGCCGCTTCTTCGGCGTCGACTCGGCCGAGCTGGACACACAGTACTCCGAAGAGATCGGAGTAACAGCTTCATCGGTGTCGTTGCCGGCTTCGTCGATCCTCTCGGCAACCATAGGATGCGGGGCTTCCTCCGTGCGCAACTCCGCGTCGATGCACAGCGTGTCGCTACACACCGTCTCGGTGACGTGCTCCACCGTTGACTCGTCCATCTCGCACACCTCGTTGAACAACGAAGGTGGATTGATGTTCTCCAGATACTCGCTCAAGCTGTTGTTCGCGCTGCTCTGCATGTTCTCCGCGTATCGCATGCACGTCATCGAGAGGACATTAGCGACAGGCTTCAGCAAGTCGAAGACAGCGTCGCTGCCGGTTAAACTCTGCGAGTCTTGTTCCTTAGGGTCCGCCACCTCGGAGGTGATGCTCGCCACACTGAGCATGCTGTTCTCCATGTCGCCTACGTCAGGCAGTTCGTCCATCATCGACGGTGGCTTCACGCTGTCCAAGTGCGAGCCGGTGCACTCGTTCAACAAGTTCTCCAAGCTGCTGGTGTAAGTTTGGTTCTGATTCAACGCTCTCTTAGCCACCACGCCGAGAGGCAAGGACTTCTTGCGGCAGGTTCTCGAATCCGTCAACGACGCATTCCTCACCTGCATCGGCGGAAGCGAAGTGGAGTTGCATCTATCTCTGTTGACCAACGTCTCGCTGCAGTCGCCCGATCCAGCGTAACTCGCTATCAAAGACAACATGCTACCCATCAAGGAAGGAGGCTTGATAGCCTCCAGGTCCATGGACGTGATGCTTGTCGTGTCCATTTCGTTCTGCTTGTTCATCTCCGCGTCCACAGCCTCGGCCAGCTTGATCGCTTCTCGTTGAATGATCTTCGAGTTCGTCATGTGCCCGCTCTCGCTGCTGGCGGTTGCGTACTCGGAGGTGACGGTGCCTGGGTCTTCCGCGGCGTCGCTTTTGAACGAAGCGATGATCGGCGCGCTGATACTGATGCTGGGGAATGAAACCTCGTTGGGCGAGTCCTCGTTCCACGTGTCGCTCAGGATGCTCTGCTTCATCGTGCCGGAGTCGCGCTCTCGAATCGCTTCCGTCTGCTGCACCAACGTGGCTGTCAGCCGGTCTAGAGACGCGATCATGGCGTCCGGGTCTCTCTGTCGACGGTATATGTCTTCCTTCTTCCCATGCTTCGGCGTGTCGTTGCTTCTCTGTGATAGTTTCTGATGCTTCTCGCTAGCCTCGTCCTTCCGAACACCGTCCACCTCGCACGTGTCCTCCGTGCGACTGTTCCCGCTAGAATAGTCAACCTCTTTCTCCTCGAATCGATCCAACGCCTTCGATTTCATCGCAGCTTTGTTTGTCTTGTCGATAAGCTTCGTCAGCCCAGGCTGAATACATAATTCCAGAAGCGCGTGTTCAGACTGCTCCACGGAATCAATCGACTCGCTGCTCTCCGCCGAGTCTGTCACTTTCGTGTACGACTGCTCCATCGAGTTTTCCGTGAGCTTCTCCTTCGACGTCTCCACTGTCTTGTCGGTCTCATTGTCCTCTGCCAACCTCTCGTCTTCCAGAATATCATTGTGAACCAAGGATGACATGTCCTCGTTCGACTCGATGTCGATGCTCGACAGATACTGCTGCCGATTCGGCTCGGAATTGAACATGATCGTTTCGTGGAGAATAGGACTGTTTCGCAAGTTCGAAGGCAGCGAGAACTTGCAGAGAGTATCTTCGCCTACGCCAGTTATCTGCTCCACGTTCTCACTTATGTATTCCAGTTGATTTTCTAAGATATTTGTATTTGAAACAGTTTCTACCGTCTGGAAAAGAAATTGGTATTTCAGTTTCGAGGGATTAGAAGATGGTACGGATATGTTGGATTGCAGAAGATGATCTTACCTTCCGAGTAAATTTTGCTGTATTCGCGCTATAATCGCATATAATATTCATACTTGGCAGATTAATCGTATCATTGCTCTGTTCGCAAGCTATTCGATTCGTGTCTAGACTATTCATAGTGGAATCAGTCAATACGTTGCAGCATTCTACTTGGTCTAACGCCACGCTTGTCTGATACCTGGCTAGATTACTTTCACTCCGAGGAAGCTTTTCGAAATTGTTTCCTATGAAGGAGTGTCTGTGCCTGCAACACAAAGTAACAGAACACGGTTAAACATAGTCGGTTTATTCCGACTAGACAGCGGATCTTTATGCAAAATAAGAATGTTCTAAATACCTGAATCGCGACAATCTGGAGTGAAATAGAAATTTATTCTCTTTCTTCTCCAAAACGAAGGAACACAGGATAAAACAAACTATGTACGTATGTAGATAGATCTTTTGATCTTCTAATAATTTACACTACGGAGGTTCGAAATTCGAACTTTCAGAAATCGAAGCTTCGTAGCTTCAAAATCTTTGACCTTGGAAGAAAAGTAATAGCTAGACTGCGGATCTTTATGCAAAATGAAATTTTTATACATCAATTGCAATGTATAGGAGCTAAGTAAAAATTTATTTTCCTCATTAATGATTTTTATATGCTAAAAATAGTACAATATCGGCATTGTAAAACTTTTTTATCTTTTTGCTGTTTTGAATTATACCTACTCATTTTTGTCATAAATGCATAAAATCCGCAGTCTAGTAATAGCAATGAAACATACTCATTTTTTACGTAAATGCATAAAATCCACTGTCTAATTATAACACGCTGTCAGTATTACCGGTTCCAGTCGATTCTCTGAAAATATATTCACCTATTATTTTGCATTCCGATGTTAATGCAAGCTGTAAGCAGATCTTCGTCATCCTCATCCCCATCACTGACTTGATCTAAACATTCGGAAGAGGTGTTTATATTTAATGTACAAGGCATGTTACGCGTATCGCCTTTTAGTTCAAATTCCTTACATCCTGAATCGTTAGACGCTTTCAATGCACTGGCCCCATATGAATTAATTCCGTTCGTGGGGAAACTTTTACCGTTTTTTCCGAACATTTCGTTCTCTGTTTCATACTTTTTTTTCACGTCTGTGCGAAACGAACACACGAAATCATATAAGTACGCACGCAAAACTTCCGTTATAATTTATACAAATTTTTAATTCGTGATCAAGAGTCGTTCAAGTTACCTGATCTCACGTTTCCCGAATTCGATGCCATGCTATTACTTTCTTCGGAATGCAAGTTGTCTGCTGATGCTTGCGGTGCTCTCAACCTGTTAGTGAAAAAAGGAATAAAGCAAAAATATGTATTATGTGTAGCTAAATACAATATGTATCTCCGTTATTTGCGATGACTAGACTGCGGATGTTTATTGTTTGCGGAATTTTTAATTTCTGCGGGCAAATTTCAGGAAAGTGGGAACAAAGCAAAATCTTCTGATAAATAACAAAACTTTCTACTGTATTCCAGCATTTTCTAAACATTTTTAAAAGCCATAAATGCATAAGGATCCGCAGTCCAGCCATCGCAGATAAATCAGACTACTTGTATGTATGTATGTATGTATGTATTACTTTTGTCCCAGAAGTTTCTTTCGGTGATACAATCTGTATGTGTGAATGTTTTACGTAGGTAAATACTTCCTCCAACATGAATTTGCGTTATGTGCATGAATCGAGAACCAACTCTTTTGGGACAATCTAATATTTATTTAGCAATATTAAAGGAACACATTCCGAAAGAAACTTTTTTCGGACAACCTAATAATATACAGGGTGTCCAAAACCACACCCGACCAGGGATGTTAACTTCTCAGATAAGCATATTCGGTAAAAATGTTTGGAATAAAAGTTGCAGGGATTAATGGAGGACAATATGTCCATGACCTTGTATTTGACCTTCGCAACCATTTTCAAGGTTATTTGGAGGTCAGTACGTATTTTTTAAATGGGAACCCCTACTTTTGACTACGCGGATTCTGAAAGAGCTCGAAATTTCACGTTCAGATATGTACTTATGTCCTAGATTAAAATGACTGCTAGAGGCCATAAAAAATACGTACTGACCTCGCCAAATAACCTTGAAAATGGATCCGAAGGTCAAGTACAAGGTCATGGACATATGTCCAGCTCCATTAATCCCTGCAAGTTTTATTGCAAACATGTTTACCGAATATGCTTATCTGAGAAGTTAAAAACACCCCTGTGGACGGGTGGTTTTGGTCACCCTGTATATTATGTAAAATCCAAGTAATAAACAAACCTTGATGGGACCTTGACAGAAGCTCGTCCTCCCTCTTCAGCGCCGCTCTTAGCGTTCGCCTGCAAGTTGAATTCCTGCTTATCGAGCATCTTCCTTTGCTCCTGTATCTTCTTCATGGTGCACCTCAGTCTATTATCCTCCTGGAGATCGGACGCGGAAGCAGCTCTGGAAGAGTTCAACGACGAGCCGTGCGGTGTTCCCTCGGTGCAGTAAGTCTTCAAGGTGTCGTCGTGAATGAGTTCTTGTTCGCTGCTGCTGGCGAAATAATGCGAATGCTGTTTATCCTCATCGAGACTACGTTCAGCGTACCGCAAGCTATAGTCTGTTGGTTGATCGAGATCGGTCTCGGCGTAGTCGCTGAACAAGTTTCCCTCTGTGCAATGGCTGACCGTCGGCGAGATGGTTTTCTGTATAGTGTTCAGAGGATTATGCAATACCGTTTTCTCGTACATATTGTTGAGATGATCTTTGCCGGGTGAGTTGTTGCCGTTGAACGACAAAGTGGTTGGCTTGTCGATGGCAGGTTTGGCGATGTACTCAGTTTTCTGGCAGACAATCAGCTCGGTCTCCTCGGAGACGCTGGATTGGCTGCCAGCTTTCGAAGACACGCTCCGAGGGAGGTTATCCTCAACCGAGGAGTGCAGCAAGTTCTGGGAACAGGCGGATTCCTGATCTGGCGCGGAGGACCAGGAGATGGTGGAGTTGGTGCACCTGAGATCGCCTAGATCGTTATATCCATCCGAGGACTTCAATCGATCAGGGATCGCGTTTTTGTATCTCAAGGTATACTTCTTCTCGGACGAAGTTTTCACGTGGTTATCGCTGGTAATCCCGGTGTCGAAGCCGACCGCCGAATGAAGGGAAGAAGATTGTTGTTTAATTTGGACGTCCGTGGGAGACAGTCCGTTGAGGACATGGCGGTTCACCCGCTCGAACATGGTATCCGAATGGGTGCTGGTTATGGAACGCATGGAGTCCCTGCTTTCGCTCCTGGCGACCCCGTTGCACTTCCCGGTGGACGCGGACGTGCCCGGTTGATTGTGCAGATGATAGTTGCGCAACGCTCTCGCGTTCATCCCCAAGAAGCTGTGGTCCATCTTGAAGAGGAACTTGTCGTCCTTGTTCGTGGGAGATGTGCTCGGCTCGATGTTGTCGCACGTCTCGGCTAGGTTCTGATCTATCTCCTGCTCGAGAGCTCTCTGTCTTCTAGCGACCAACGTGGGCAACGTTGGCAGTCCCAAGCCACGAGCAGTCGAGTCTAGATGAACCAGATTGTTGCAGCCTGGCCGGGCGCTAAGTAGGTTCTTCAACGCTGCGCTGGAACCCATCGAGATCATTTTGTGCTTCGAATGGATCAGGCTGCGTAGCATGGGCACCGCTCCCAAGTCCCACAGCAGCCTCTGATCTTGCGGACACCTGGCCGAGAGATTCCAAAGTGCTCCACAGGCGTTGCTGACTACGGTGAGACTGGGTGATCGTAGCTGTTGCAGCAGGACCTGCAGACAGCCTCTTTCCCTGACGATGGCTCGGTAGTCCTCCCTGACAGCGATGTGGCTGGAGACGTTTCTCAGTATACCTCCCGCGTTCTCCACTATCGCCAGGGTCTTCGACGGCGCCTTATAGCTCAGCATGTCTACCAGGAAGGCCAGAGCACCGTCCACAGCGCAGATGTCGATCTTATTTGTACTACAGTGCGCAGAGAGGTTCCACAATGCAGAGAGGATCGACTTTAGCGTTGATTCTTTCCTACCCTCCATCGCGGCCTTCATCAGACCGGTCACCGCTCCCACTTCCCTCAAGGTCTGCTTGCTGCTGGTGTCCGCTCGCCACGACAGGTTCCTCAACACGCTGGCGGTCACTTGTCTCAAATCGTCACTGGGACTTCGCAGCTGCGACACCAACGCCTTCATGAACTCGCGGAACGAGCAGAGCAGCGCCTTGTTGTTTCCATCGCCGAACGTCAGGTTCGTCAACGCCATGCCGGCGTACCTGCGAAGGGTGATGCAGTTCTGGTCGTCGCACTCGCTCCCGTGAGCCATGTGGTCCATTTCGATCAGCTCAGCCACCGCGTGAAGTCCTCCCAGCTGGCACATAGCGTGGCGATGAGCTTCGTCGAACGACAGCTTCATCAGCGCCGCGATGGTCGGTCCCGGGTGTCTCTCCAAGTCGTCGGGAACCTGCCCCGTCTCCAAGGATGATCGCAGAGCTTGGCAATAGTCTCTCAACTGTTCCAGGAACCGGAGAACCCTGGCCTCGCGACGACCAGCCCTCTCGTCGCTCTTCGCGTGAACTATGTTGTGCAGAGCCCTCGAGGCTCTACCCCTGGTCTCCAGATCCTGTCTCGGAGCGTGAATCAGCTGCACCAGCAGAGGCAGACACCCCGACTGCCTCATGATCAAACAATTGTCCATCGAGTTACTCATCGAGAGCAGCGTCGTACTCATGTCCTCGCCACCCTCCGTGCTACCAAGCATCCCCAGCAAGTTGTACACCACGTCCACTTTTGCTCCTAACCTTCGATCACCCTGGACCTCCGAGGAACAACCCAGGGTTCCGCCGGAATTCGATGAGAAGCTCATCACGCTCGCTACATCCTGGAACAAGATTTATGTTACTGTAGCGCTTGTAGACTGTAGACAATCGTACCGCGCAACGGGTTACCTGGCTAACTAATACTTTGCTAGTTGCAAAATGAGACGACTCACGTTATGTACAGTGGTAGACGCGTTCTGCTGAGTGGAGAAGCCCATCTGCTGACTGGCCCACAAGTCTCTTCTGATTGGCCAGGTTCCTCTGTAGGAGGACGGGACCCTGTGCCCTTGCAAAGACGTGTCAGGCTTGCTGTCCTCTTCGCTGCTGCCGCCCTCATTGTAGTGTTTACTCCTCCTCGCATAAATCTGAAACAGAAGCGTTCCACGAACCGTTCAACACCCGTTCAACACCCGTTCATCATCGAGCTACCTCTCGAATCTACCGGATAGATGCATCAAATTCGTGTAGAGTCAGTGGGTTCAACATAGGTTTAATTAACAACTATTTATTATATTAATAGTAATATTACAAATAACTCGCCGCTCGCAATCTTCAATCTCACGTCTCGCTTACTCGCGCTTTCTCTCTGTCCTTCGCTCGCTCTCGATACTCTCTAGAAAACTGTCCTTTCAAGACCTACCTCGCAAAATATACAGGGTGTCTCAAAATTCCTTCAACAGCCGGAAATGGGAGGTTCCTAACGTCATTTGAAGCGACATTTTCCTTTTCAAAAATGTTATCCGCGGCTTTGTTTAGCAGTTATTAACGAAAAACACGGACCAATCAGAGCGCGACCTTGACGCGAGCTGGCCCAGTCGGCCAATAGACAGTTGGCGCGCCGGGCCGACTGTGCCTGCTCGCGTCAAGGTCGCGCTCTGATTGGTCCGTGTTTTTCGTTAATAACTCCTAAACAAAGCCGCGGATAACATTTTTGCAAAGGAAAATGTCGCTTCAAATGACGTTAGGAACCTCCCATTTCCGGCTGTTGAAGGAATTTTGGGACACCCTGTATACATCGCGCTCTCTTACACTCTCACACACGGATTACGCGGTTACATCACCTAATGTGTTTCACTCTCTCTCTCTTATTCTCATTCGCACTCGTTCTATCTTGCTTTCTTCACCGCGTGTTTACAATTTCGCGATCTAACTGTCAGCGGGCAACCGCTGATCGGTTAGATCGAATAGCCCAACCGTCGTTCGGTTCAAATGGCTCGACTTCCTACATTCGCAGTCTAGTTATTAGAATTTAAACATTCGCGGTCAGAACTGGACAGGTGTGAAAATTTACTAGAAACGAAGAATTCCACTCAAATCATGTTCCGAAACACTCGGGACAATTCAACGGCGAGATCAACGGAGCAAACGGAACTAGATCGTCGATAGGTTTCTATCAAAATATTCAAAAACTGATAACAATTGCTTGTGGTGCAACCAAAGGGGAAACTCTGTTGGTGACAGTCGGTCCAAACAATGGCGGGGATCCTCTCGATTCAGATTCTCCGATAATAAAAAGCTAATTCAGATCTCCCGAGGACGCGGATGAAGAGATAGATAGATAGATAGAGAGAGAGAGAGAGAGAGAGAGAGAGAGAATCAAGCCAAGGTTACATCGAATACACTCGACCGAAAATAAATGCTGTTCCAACCGCGAGAAAGAAAAACGCCCTCGCGAGGGCCGATCCTGCCGAAGGGAAGTGTACAATAAATTCTTTGCGGAATGGTTTTCGGTGGCAGGGCCGAGGGCGGCGAAAGAGAAATGCAGAGAGAGAGAGAGAGAGAGAGAGAGAGAGAGAGAGAGAGAGAGAGAGAGAGAGAGAGAGAGAGAGAGAGAGAGAGAGAGAGAGAGAGAGAGAGAGAGAGGGAATGCACGGTACGTGTGCGTAAACCTATAGAACGGAGAGAGACAGACTCCACTCGCTCTCTCTCTCTCTCTCTTTCTCTCTCCGTAAAATCAATACGCTGGCTACGTTGGTGGAGAGATGTGTATACATATAGCGGGAGCTCGTGTGCCCACAAGCACGAGGAAATATACCAGCGGTATCCAACCGTTCTTCAGCTTGAGCTAGAACACGTCCGAACGAAAAATAGAGAACTCGGAAGAAACATCGATTTGATTACGGTCAATCTACCGCGAAGCGCCAGTCCGCATCGACTAAACGACCAAATTAATGCGCGTTTTATTGCCGTCGGTTACATAACGATGCGGCAGTCCGATATTCAGAGACCCTGGAACCCCGAAGCCCCTAATCGAGGATCGACGTTTCCGTAAACAGGGAGTCTTCGGATTCGATCCGGTCGCTAATTCATCTCGAGGATCTAGGCCGCTGACGCGTCAGGGAAATTGCTGGGACACCGAGGGCTTCTCATGTAACGCGAAATTTGTATCAGAACCCGAGGGTTGCGTCACGACGCAACACAGACTTTACGAGATTGTACTCGGTTGCGCAAGGAGCCTCGGACGATTCGATGCTTCTACATATATTGACACTCGGATTTGACAGAATCACTGAGAGATCACTGAGAAACCACAGAGAAGATAGCTAGACCAGGCCGATCGCGTCTAAAACTGAAAGAATATCTTAGGGGTGGAAAGCCTGTTCTATTTGTCGATTACAGGCCTTCCTGGCGGAGAAGAAACACAGACACTTGGGGGAGTGTTGTAGCTAGCGCCTACTGCTAGCGCACACCGATCAATTTTACTGGTGGCTAGGCTAGCCAAGCGAGGTTGAATTTAGGAAAGTGTCGATGAAGAGGACGATGATTCAGCGGTTTGGATGATTTGTTTGGGATCGACGACGACGACGACGACGACGACGACAATTTACCTCAGGGCTCGGCGTGGACGACCTTCGCTCGTCCTCTTCTTTGACTTCCGGCTCCATCGCATCCTCCTTACTCGTCTCAGCGATCGCACTGCCTAGGTAGAACCTTGGCCTCGAGTTGACGGCATTGACGGTAGACGATGACGCGGAGGAGGATGATGTTGCCGTTCGCAGAGCGTTCTTCGACGCAGAACATCTCGCGGATGTCGCCGTCGATGCGACGACAACGGGGTTGAACGCTGCGCCGTCCAACGACGACTCCAGCTCGTGCGCCGCGACGCCGACCAGGGGCGTAGGTATCTCGACGCCGTGGGGGCGCCGTTGGCCCCTCCAGAAGCCGACACCTTCCACGCCGACGCCTACCGGCGGCCCGTGGGGAACGCGACAACACTCTTCCGAGAGCAATCTTTCTGCTTTCTTGTGACAGGGTTCCGGGTCCTCCTGGAACAAAGGGAATCGCGGTTGGAATCACGTGTTTTCTCTTTCTTAAGGAATAATTCTAATTGGATTGCAGATATCTTTGTGCATTCATGGCTTCTAAACATTTTCAAGAAATGCTAGAATATTCAATTCCGCCGAGTTTAATACCATTTTGATTTAGTTCAGATCTATAAAGGCTACCACTGAAAATAAGATTTTATTTGTTCCCGCTATAGACTGCGGATTGTGATGCATTTATGAAGAAATTTTTTGGCTGGGTGACATAGAAAATAGTGAACGATTAGAAAAATGTAAGAATATCGTTAGGATGCTTTCAACTTGGTTTGGTATTTTTCTAAGCAGTCGAGTTTCGAAAGGTGACGGAAAGATGTTCCTGCTTTCCGGGAGAGCTCTCGCTGTGCCATTGCGGTAGCGGAGATCACAGCTCTCGCTCGTTTTTGTCATTTTGTCGTTTGCAGCGGTTCGGCTGGCTCTCTTTCGGCAAAGTCAAACAAACATCGCCGGAGAAAGGAACAACGTTCGAACGGCTCGTTCTAAAACCCACTGCAGATCCATCGGTTTTCTGCACTTTCTCCAGCAGGTTCACGGACGTTGTTCGCCGATGTGCTTCCCGGTACGGTGCGCGGCGCGGCGTTATAACATGGTCGCGGATTTAATGCTGGTTCGTTAGGCGCCGCACGAGACGAAACGAAACTGTACGCTACAACGGTGCGTGCAAGAACCAATTAACCTGCCGCGAAACGAAAGGTCGTCCTTGCGAGCCTGCCCGATCCTTGCTGGTCCTGCGAAACTCGAATCGATTCGCCAAGAAGTCCTAGACATTTCTGCGGACACGTCTCGCTGCGGAAAATCCTATGGAAATTCTATCGTGACGAACACCTAACCGCTTCTCCTTCGGGTCTATCCACATACAGTAAAAGCTCCTTCGTTGTTCAAAGGCCGAGGGTTTAAGCGGACAACGACCGTGCCCGGACACTATTTTTCATTTATGACTGCGTCTTTAGTGAAACGGCTAGTTAAATGACAAAGAAAAGCAGTCGCAGTCAAAAGCAGTCAACTGACTGGCTTTAAAAAACTCCTTATTTCCTTGCCATATTCCTTTCCTATTGTTCTCCGTTCTGCGCGGGTCTAGACAGTCCTAGGACACATCTGGCGACTAGATCCACGCAGGCCTAATCCTCTCGGTGACAGACAGTGGAGTGGGTAGGCACTGGACAACGATCGTGCCCACGATTCATGACAACGAAGGAGCGATTACTGTAGTACTACAATTGTGTCTGATTGTTGGAAATCGTACCAGTGTTTGAATGAGGATGGGGATAGAGACATTTAGCAGTATATCATAAAATGAACTTTGTTGATCCTGACAGCGGTGCCCATACACAAAATATAGAGCGTATTTGGCGAGAAACAAGGGCTAATATTCCCCGTTACGAAACACGTAAACAACATTATGTTGGATACATTGCAGCATTTTTATTTCGTCGATGCCATAGTTTTGACAATAGAATAACAGCATTTTCTGAAATGATGGTCGAAATATTTCCTGTAATATAAGATTAATAATAAAATATACACCACTTCAAATAAAAACGTCTCTTATAGTGAGGGAGGGCTGCCGCCCTAAGAAATCTAACCCAGACCTACTCCGATCACTTTTCGAGATGTTGAAACTTTTTTGCGAATATCTCGGAAACCAAAGCTGAGCGGCGGTAACGTGTATAGGAAAACGTTGTTCAGAATGATGACCTTGACAACATATTTCACAGTCATCAAAATCGGTGAGGAAGCCCCTAATGTAAATAATTACCTTTCAACTCTACATCCCGATTCGGAAGGGTAGTTACGGAGTAAAATCGAAAAATCAGTTTTTCGCCCACATTTTCCCTGGTTAATGATGTTTAGAAATTCCGAGAAAAATCTGAGACCCGTCGAGCACCGAAATACATACTTTACAATTCGTTTTTCAGATTTCGAATCCGAGGTAAGCGCTGGAGGCCTGGTAAACGTCGGGCAGTCGCGAGGAACGTGTTAATCGTATTGTTAAGTGAATAACCATGAATGCGTCTGGCGAACAGAAAAAGAGAAAACTGGTGTACGCCAGTCTGGCATTAACGAGACGCGGGCGCGCGTCCCGTTGAAACCTCCGTTTCTGTTCGAATGCATAATTAAAGGAACCGCGGATCACCGGAGCAGGCATTGTTGCTGCTTATATCTCCGGCACTTTCACCCAGTTTTCTCTGCTCTTACTCTATCCACGAACAACGTAGGAACAACGCAATACGCGGAGGACTGTGCGTACAGCCAGTCACCGTTTTGCTTTCGGAATAATTTCTTGGAATGCATTTGAATTACCAACGAGGCAGCGCGCCGTTCGGAAAACGTGGCCAAGGTTGATCAAATAAGTGGAACATCTGCGGCGTTCGTTTTACAACCGCTTCGTTAAAAGAGAGAGAGAGAGAGAGAGAGAGAGAGAGAGAGAGAGAGAGAGAGAGAGAGAGAGAGAGATACACTGTATCATTGTGATATTCGGACAGAGACGTCTCTGGGAGATTAAATGAGCATAACCCCGTGGTCATTGTAGTCGTTTGATTCGTCTTTCGATGCTCTACGAGGAGACATCCAAGAGAAAAATATTAAAAGTCATCAAGCCCTTCCCTTTCTTTGAATTTATGTATAGAAATAGGTGTTTGCATAAACATCCGCAGTCCAGAAATGGGAATAGGAATTTGCATAAACATCCGCGGCAGACTAACAACGAGCTGCGTTATTCTGCATAAATATTTGCACGAGCAACAAGAAGCGAGATTATTATCCGGTGAATTATGCCGAATGCTCTTCTCGCGGTGGCTTGGATTAGTTACAAAACAGAAATACATACTATCTGCTGTACAACGTGATTTTTATGATAATCCGCGAGAGATTACAACTGGCGGGGCGCGGCGGTCCACTTCGGATTATCTCTCGGCTCTCGGATAACGTAAGCCGTAAGCGATCGGTAGACTGCGGATCTTTATGCGTTTATGGCTTCAAAAAATGTTCGAACAATGCTGGAATATAAAATTCCACCGAGTTTAATGCGATTTCTATTGATTTCAGACCTGTAAAAGCTACTACCGCGGAAAATAAGATTTTATTTGTTCCCACTTTCTTGAAATTTGCCTGGAAAAATTCAAAATTGCATAAACATCCGCGGTGAAAGGTTTCTGCAATAGGACCGCCCCGAACAGAGAAATTCATTTCGCGATATAAATGTATCGGGGCGGAATGAACGAAACGAGAACGCCGTAATTCGTGATCGAGCGTAATCTTTAGTTATGCGCAGTATACAATTATGTACATATTCATTTCGTAGTTGCATTTTAAGTGACGCGCTAATTCACTACCGGCGCGGCGGGTTGAATCATCCCTAATTGGTTCGTGATTCACCCTACGCTCGGATAGTTCCACTCGGCTTCTTGTAGTGTCCTTTTATTATTTATTATTTACTAACTTTCCCCGCCACGCGTTGCTATGGCTCAGTATTTTTTAAAAGCATGTTTTTACGTGTCACAGATGTGACATTTATATATGTTTTACTTTACAATGCTTGTGGGTATACAATATTTTTTTTACAGACGCAGTTTTTTCTTCTTTCTCGAAAAGGATCCATATTAGGATCGAAACGTAGACAGTTTAATCAAACTAGCAAAATTGCTTCAATTTGTATCTCCGATCGAACCTTTGCGACGAGATCATCAATACATCTTGTTATTAATAACGATCGATAATCGTAATACAATTACAATATTTTTTGTTGAAAAAACACGAACTAAAAAACAATGAAAAAACTTAATAATTTAGAAATTCCAATTCCAATGCAATGAGAAACTTGCAGAACAAATCACTCCAAGTAGGTCAATCTTTTTATTTGTATATATTTCACGATATAATTTGAAGCAGAATACCACTTGAGAAGATATTCTCGTCGTAACGCATTGATGATAATGCGAATCGACACGAAACCATATCGATTATTATACATCAATGTTTTCGCAAACGCGCCAAATTCGCATAACTTGAAAGTAAGCAGTTAGCGTTGCAGCCGGTGGAAAAAGTCGTCAAAACTCTTGAACGAATGGAGTTTTTCGCATGCTGATTTCTCATAAACCTTCCCGAAGAAACGATGCGTCTAATGGCTCAAATCCCAGCTTTCTAAAATGCACAATTCAACTAAAAATGGACAATTTATTCACTTTGTTGTTACTGTATAACCGTTTGTCACTTCAAGCTGTCAAACGACATTTGCGCATGTAGCGAAATCAATTTGAATAGAAATGAACTAACTGGCGGATGTTTATTGTTTATACTGTCGATAATGCAAACAGCAGTCGATAATACAAATTCCTATTGAAATATTGATTTATTGATTAAAAGCTGCGACGACGTTCGTTTTCTTTGTTGTATTGAAATTTGATTAAAAAAGCACTTTCATTTTTTCCCGAATTTTCCATTTTTCCGGGCAACTTTTCCAATTTGTTTATTACCTTATTCGGACTATTACGCACATTAAACAAAAAAACATTAGCCAAATCGGTCCAGCCGTTCTCAAGTGATGCGCTTACCAACGAACAGCATTTGATTTTTATTTACAGTAATCGCTCCTTCGTTGTCCTGAATCGTGTGCACGATCGTTGTCCAGTGCCTACCCACTCCACTGTCTGTCAACGAGAGGATTAGGCCTGCGTGGATCTGGTCGCCAGATGTGTCCCAGGACTGTCTAGACACTCTAGACCCGCGCAGAACGGAGAACAATAGGAAAGGAATATGGCAAGGAAATAAGGAGTTTTTTAAAGCCAGACAGTTGACTGCTTTTGACTGCGAATGCTTTTCTTTGTCATTTAACTAGCCGTTTCACTATAGACGCAGTCATAAATCAAAAATAGTGTCCGGGCACGGTCGTTGTCCGCTCAAACCCCCGGCCTTTGGACAACGAAGGAGCTTTTACTGTATATAGAAGAAGATTATTTATGGTATGCAGCAACAGAAATGACAGAACCGCACAATCTAATTGCGACCATCTTTCTTGGACCAAGGCTCTACACTCTACTACAGTAAAAGCTCCTTCGTTGTCCAAAGGCCGGGGATTTGCGCGGACAACGACCGTGTCCGGACACTATTTTTCATTTATGACTGCGTCTTTAGTGAAACGGCTAGTTAAATGGCAAAGAAAAGCATCCGCAGTCAAAAGCAGTCAACTGTCTGGCTTTAAAAAACTCCTTATTTCCTTGCCATATTCCTTTCCTATTGTTCTCCGTTCTGCGCGGGTCTAGACAGTCCTGGGACACATCTGGCGACCAGATCCACGCAGGCCTAATCCTCTCGTTGACAGGCAGTGGAGTGGGTAGGCACTGGACAACGATCGTGCCCACGATTCAGGACAACGAAGGAGCGATTACTGTACATACGTACAATACAATGCATGTAGTAGAGTGGAAGAATGTAAATATGTACACGCGTCGCGACGCGGCGGGGCACAGTGGGCCCAAACGCCAATCTAGCTGATAAAAACTCATAGTGATCAGACGCAGCTTCCTATTGCAACGTGTTTGGTGTCGTTGTAACCGGGAGACTTCAATCCTTAAATTTATGGTAATTTGGACCAGAAAAAAATTTTTTTAAACTTTTTATAGTCAGTTACATTAATGCGTAATTTTAGAGAGAAGAAGCATTTCCGCGGAAATTAAAGTTATTAGCGTTTGTAATCACAGAATGAACTGAAACCGACACTGAATTAAAAATACTTATTTACACTCCTAGTTATACATACATCGTTTCAGTTTTGTACACACATCCATGCAATGAAAACACACCTACACTATAACAAAGTTTTATTTTCTGTGTATTCTCTATGTTCCCACGTCAGAATCGATATTACTGTTGCGGTTAGAATCATCACTACTGCTGTTGTTCGTCTATCGCCGTGTGGGCACACAGTCATAATTGCTTGTCATTTTTTCTCGTGCAATTTTTACACTCTGATCCTGTTAATTTTCAAAATATTAAAAAAAATCTTTCACGAAACATTCTTCATATCACCTACAATTAAGTAAGTAATATAAGGTATCAGTCTTTTAAATATCTCATATAGCTATCCTATTCGTTTAAGTGCTGTCACAAGAAAACATAAAATTCCGTTTTACACCAAAAGTATTAATTTTATGACCTACATTGATTAAGCATTTTTTACTACTCTCAGTCAGTACTATGAACCACAAAAATCTTGAACCCTCTTTGTGAGTGATCGCAAACTGTTCATAAACTTTAAAGTTACATTGAACAATTCCTGGCAAATAGTGGCAGCTAATTTTGACAAGAATTAAAGAATAGAGTCTAAATTACGAAATCAAACAGGAAATTCGACAAACCCGCAACAATTTGGTTACTTCTATTCGAAAAACTGAAATGCATGGAGTAAAAAATTGACTACCTTTGAACACGGGTATTTGGAAAATTCATTAACTTTTGCAAATTCTGTAATTACAGAATGAAAGTACGTACTTTCCTCTACAAAACCCACGAAAGGCAAAATATTCGCATTTAATATTAACGTTTACCAGTAGCAAAAGCACTGACTACTGTTCTGGGAGACTCCTAAAGGCCGCAGCGACTATAGACTTTTGCGTAAATATTAGCCTATATAAAAAATTTTCAGAGCAAAACAGAATATAATTTAAAGATCTACAGGGATTTAAGAATGGAAACAAATAAAAAAGTAAGTAATAGTATGTGATTGAAAAAATACGACTTTTTATCAGCTAGATTGGCGTTTGGGCCCACTGTGTGGGGCCTTGTTTGGGAAATCGTCCGAGTAAAAACAAATGATAGCCGGGCGAACAGCTCAGCGGTGGCATTATTTATTTAGCTTTCACCGGAGTGCTTCGTTTCCTTTCTCCAGGCTCGTTATCCGGCGATCTAGCGCCGCCATTGGAAAGATAATGTGCTCGCATAGGTACAGAGAGAAGAGGTTTCGTCGCGTCACGAAGCATGTCTGTGAGGTGGAGGGAGTATAAGCGATCAGGTAAACCGTTTATCGCGGATAGACAGCTGTTTTTACGGTCCCGACGGGACGCACCGGTAAAAACACGTAAGCGCCCGTGTACACACAGCCATAAATCGGATTTCAAGTGTATCTCCGTAGACCCGGGAACGTCCATCTGGATGAATAGGGAATCAAGATAAGGGAATTGTGTTAAGGAGCAACGGGAAATGCTCGGCGAACAGCGAAAATGCTAATTGAATCGTCAGTTGTAAGTGGTTGTAACGGCGCGCCGCACAGTGGGGTATTTGGCCCGAAAAAGTGGAATAAACTATTGTAGCGTTATTTATAGGCTCAAGGTTATAATATTATATTATATATCGTTGGATTCGTCTTCAGATCAGCTACAACATTATGAAATCCAAAATACATTTCAGCTTTTAAAAAATCAAATTCACCTTAATTTTTTGTAAAAAACAATTTTTTTACAACTTTCATATATTGAAATTTGTAGACGTTCGAATACTGTTCCTCTTTTGTTGGAAACATTTTTTCCTCGGATTATCGAGAACCCATGAAAAAGTGTGGCGATAGTGAAATATTTGCACTATCTCATAACTTGAAAAATATTTAAGAAAAAAATATTTTATTACAGTGTTTTGGAAAGCTCTCAAAACAAGCTACAAGAATATGCAATAAAAAATAGGGGCTTCTATTTAAGAAATTGAAGATGACCTTCACGTGATTTTCAAACGACTATCCAAGGCCAAATCATTGACACCATTTTATGTCCCCCGTGAAACCATACAACTTTTGTCTGAAACATTTTTCTCCAAAATGCTTCATTTTCGAGATATACGTCTGTTTCACTTTCCATGACTCACCCGGTATATTATAAGAACATTTAAAAATTATTGCCCATTAATTTTCATCCGAAAATACATCAGAAATTTCTTCCCCAGATAATGTTTCTTCTTCGTTTGAGGCCAAGCGTAGCCGAACGTACAGGCGTACGCAAAACGCTGTTAAACGCTTAATACTAAATAGGCTAGAAAATTTGAATTCGGACATATTCGGATTTAAACTTTGTTGGCTTATAATCACGAATCTTTACCGAATGTAATGACACCAAGAAGAGCACTTAATATCGCTTTATACTATAACAAAATTGTCAATAAAGTTTTGTAATTTTTAAAAAGCTTACAGAATGATTGGTAATATTCAAATATTAATAACTATACTACTTTAGATGATAACAAAATAAAATCTATGCGAAAGTGCTCTGTATACCTACCTGAACAACTTTTGTAATACAAGAATTTACAGAATTTTCCTTCAAACACTTGAAAATCGCCAATGAACAGACGCAGTCTTATTGTTAGAGACTGTTTAAGAACGCCAAGCGCGCCTTAAAATCTCTCGACTTTCGATGAAGTTTACTACTTCACGGGTGTACAAATAGAAAAAATAATATTGCAGCCTTATTCTTCAGACATTTAACTACAACGAACAACAAAAATTTTATGCCATACGCAAAAATTTAGACATCTAATTTTTTCCACTTTTTCGGGCCAAATACCCCACTGTGCGCCGCGCCGCGCCGCGCCGGTCTCGTTACGATCAGCATTCGCCATCTTTCCGAACTTAACCGAACAGGAGAAATCTCGCGAAATTAAATTTTCAGCGGATCATTCGAGAACCGAGTAGGATTTCCAAACTGCATAAATATCATCTTCGTCTTGAGAACCATAAAATCGTAACGCCTCGAGCTGCCGCGCCGTGTCGTAATCGCGTTTATCACATTCTATTAATGCGTTATCTCGTCGAGTGACTCGTCGCAGTGGGCTCGATCCCCGTGCGAGCTTCGTGATTACGAAACTACGGCATTATCTTTCGCAGCACAATTGTCGGAACAGCTTTCACGGGAAACCCTTGATTTTTTCTGTCTCGATGGCTCCGATAATAGGAGAAGATTCCTCGTCGGGATCGGGAGCCCGGGAACGTTCAACGAGGAGACGAACGTGCGGTGTTCTGGCCGGCATACGTGCGGCGGGCGGCGCGTGACTGAAATACGCTTCCTTGCTCGGTCGTGTCAAAAATAAAGATACAGCTCGATCTCGATCGCATCGAGGAAGCAGCAGCGACCGCACTGCTGGCAAAGAAACCCGACAAAAATTTCGCGCGTCCGCTGCCAACGAGCCCCGCGAAATTATTGGTCGTTGTGCCGTCAGTGCACTGCGGATCATTATGCAAATCCCGTTTTTCACGGGCTACGAGGGGGACTGGAGGGACGCTCTACCTCAGTAGCAAATACAGTAAAAGCTCCTTCGTTGTCCAAAGGCCGGGGGTTTGAGCGGACAACGACCGTGTCCGGACACTATTTTTCATTTATGACTGCGTCTTTAGTGAAACGGCTGGTTAAATGGCAAAAAAAAGCATTCGCAGTCAAAAGCAGTCAACTGTCTGCCTTTAAAAAAACTCCTTATTTCCTATTGTTCTCCGTTCTGCGCGGGTCTAGACAGTCCTGGGACATATCTGGCGACCAGATCCACGCAGGCCTAATCCTCTCGTTGACAGGCAGTGGAGTGGAGTGGGTAGGCACTGGACAACGATCGTGCCCACGATTCAGGACAACGAAGGAGCGATTACTGTAGTTGTTTTACTTATTATTAATCAAAATATGTATTGATTTCTGTTGGAGTCTTATCAAGTTCCATTTCCACTGAATGTTACATTTAGACAGCGGATTTTATGCATTTATGACAAAAATCGGTATTTGTAATTTAAAGCAGTGGACATATTAAACAAATTTAATAAAAAGATAATTAAAAGAAGAAAGATATTTTTATTTCACTCCTGTGTCTTGCACAGGGCCGGCGTGCCCTTTTGCGAGGCCCGGTTCCAAAATTTTGCGGGACCAGAATACACATTCAGATCCTATACTTAAATTTCACTGCATATATTTTTTTTTAAGATGAATATTACATAATTTTTCTCGCTTTTCCCGCCGCAAAATCTTTGATTACGTCATCAAAATTGATTGAGTTTACTAACTTCGCTTTCTATTGAAAGAATAGCCAGAGATATGTATAAATCGGTCTTGGCTTATTGATGATCGAAGATAATTTTTTATTAGTTTCAATCGCGAAAAACTACATTCAGCTGAAGCTAAATGGTTATTGGCGTTGTTAACATTATTTGTAACGCCGCGCCGCACCGTGGTCATCGCGATCGCTTACATGGGACATTACCCAACTTGAAGACACCGATATTATTGACATTCTTATAGAATATTGGTACCTTAAAGAAATGCAAGTCATATTTTTTCGCATCCATAATTCGCTTTCAAGGGGCAAAAAATTCAATGAAAGTACAAAATCTGTAATTGTCTAGGACATTCGCAAAAAACTATTGATATAGTTTAATTTCTCGTAAAAAGTACGATTCTCTGAAAGCGTTCGGATCTTTTTTATCTGAAATAGTTCCAGGATAGAAGGACTTTATGGAGTTACACTGAACTTTGATGATTTTTGTCACGCCTTCAAACTGAATCATCGCTACTAAAAAGAATGTCTTGCATCTATTTATGGTATCATCATTCTGTAAAAAGTTAATAAAAATCGGTGTTTTCCAATTGGGTAATTTTCAATGTCAACGTCTGCAAAACGCTGCAACGAAATACATATTTCATTGCAAAGACGGGAGAGAAAATCTTGCCCTCATGTCAGTGTGGAGCAAGTTGTAATCGATTAGTGGATTGTCCGATTGCATTTTCCACACACACCTGAATATTCAATCTACTATGTATACAGGGGGTCCTGCAAAATGCCTGACGAATCTTCGTAGACCGCGGGGCCTTTCAAAACGCGAGGCCGGGTTCCGGCGAACGCGCTGAACCTGCCTCGCGCCGGCCCTGGTCTTGCAATCAATGCAGACATTTTATATTTTGCATAAAGATCCGCAGTCTAGTTAGATTTCTTCCATTTATGGTTTGAGTAGAGGAGAAATCATACATTGACATTTACAATTTTTTAAGTTTTCCAACAGTTTTCAATTTCACCTACTCAATTTTCTCATAAATACACGAAGACGCCACCTCTACACGGGAAACGAAATTACTTTCCGAACAACCTATTAAATAAAGGTAAATTCTTCTCTCGATCGCAATTTAATATATAATAAATTTGTGGTTTCGGCGCAAGGTTCGATCGTTTCAATTTCAGTGTTTGTAAGTGTTTCGCCATCCATATAATAAAGGTAAATTCTTCTCTAGATCGAAATTTATAACCTAATAAATATTGGGATAATCGAAAACCAAGTGTCAGATTAATTTCTGCTGTTGAACGACCGTGTTACCTGCCCCTAAAATTGGTCAACAGCTTCCAAGAGAAGAAAAATAGAAAGTAAATGCGAGATTCACAAAGGAATCGATGTTTCTACGTGATCGTTGAAGCGATCTCGAGCGCGACGTCGCGTCGCGTTGTCAAGACGGAATTGTATATCCGACGAGTGTTCTTCTTTGGCCTATTTCCACCCAATTGTAAGAAGTAAAGCGGCAAAAAGAGCGTATTGTGACGAAACTGGTGGCACCGTGAGAAGCAATCAAGAGCCTACGCGACCCAGTCCACCAACCATTTCAGCGGACGGTTTCTTAACGAAGAGCTTCTATTTCGATCCTCCCGGTCCACGTTCAATTTTACATGCCACTAAAAAATGTATAGTCTGGATTATACACAAACGAAATTGTACTGTTCATTGTTTATCATTCATGAAACTAATGGGCCACCATTAAACGATATAAACACTTGTTCATATTTTCCGTAAAAAGGAATGTTATACATATATATATATATATATATATATATATATAACAAATGTGTTATTGTTATTACAGTATGCATGTATATTGATAGTTTCTGAGCAAAAAACCAGGTTACTAATCAGTGGTGCGAGAAAGACGAGTGGGATCTTCCGGTTGGTGTTTGCGAGAAGGTGTGCCGATAAATGAGTCATTATCGAACGCAGGTATCGTATGGATCGATCGAGCAATCGTCTTTTCGAAAGACGCACGCGCGCGTGCCGGAGAAGTCGTTTCGTCCGAGACTGCGAGGAAGAACTTTTCCGACTGCGATTCTCGACGAAAAAATCTTGGCAACAATACAAAAAGCACGGAAAAAGATGCGAACAAGAGAGACAAGAGAGGCAAGAGGCGCAGCGTTGTTCGCAGAAAAGTAATTTCAGCGCGATCAATTAGCGCGTGTATGATTAATTTCAATTTCGCTGGAGTTCCCTCTTCGCGATTCACGTTCGCCGCGGTTCACGGATCGATTGTAAATTGCTTTTTAAAAAGGCGCACGTGCGAAGTGCCAGTCGAGGGAGAGGACTAATTCATCTGCCCCGGGAAGGAGGAACTTGTTGAGAATATTTTCAAGAGGAACGCCACAGCCTATAGGCGAAGCACGTCCTAAGTACTACGACGTTCAACGAATTGAATTAGCGACGATGCAGGGGAATTGAAGAAATCAAGGACGCGGAGGCTCCTGTATTTTTTTTTATTTTTTTTTACGAAATAGTCAAGTGGATTTTCTCGTGCTCCACTATTCGACGGGGACAAAGGCGATACTGAGGAAATAAGAGGAAGAAACTCGACTACTCGAGTCTTTCGGAGACAACCGAAAATACAATGCCGAGCGGCGCCACAAAGGCAAACGAAGGCTGCGGAAATTTTCCTCGGGGAAATTGCTCGTCTTGCGACACGGGATGATGAAAGGAGATCTAATTTAGGGGACGAGAGTTCACATTTTACCGTCCGAGATCGAAGGATGACGAGTAGACGGCGGATTTGATGCGTTTATAACGAAAACGAATAGGGGTGCAATTCGAAACGGTGAGAATATATTAGAAGAATTTCAAAACACTGTTACATACATATATTATTTTCAACCTATCAAACATATTAAGAAGGCAATTTAGGTGTACAATTTTTTTGGTGCTTCAAATAACAATGGCAATATCAAATTCTTTCAATCTTTCTACCCTTTCGAATTTCACCGGATCAAGTTCGTCTTCGCAGTCTACAGCTAATGCAAACAAACCGGTCGTACCAATTCAGAGAAGTCCCCGGGCGTTTGAAAGGGTTCTGATTCGCGCAGTTAACGTAAAAATATCACGAGGAAAAACGCGTGTCCCGTCCCGACCGTACCGGTGCGATGTGTGTCGAGAAACAAACACTACGCGAGGCTCGTGGCGACGTCGATCCACCAATTAAACTTGTCTGCGTAGCATCGACTCGAGTCGACGTGGTCTCACCCCTGCATAGGGTGGTGGTGGTGGTGGTGGAGACTCTATTTTCATCGATGATCGATCAGAGCGTTGGCGAGCAAAACAAGAGTAGCTGGAAGACCTGCATGGAACCTCTTCTGGAGGAGCCAAGAGACCCCATCTTTAATACCGAGACCGACACGCGTGACGCGTGCATGTACTCGCAGAAGGACACGTTGCGGAACATACTACGAGATACATAGTACGTAGCAGTGGCAGAACACGTAGATAAATAAAGGAACGGTAGCCTGAATCTACCGGTAGACGAATCACCTTTCTGGCAGAACACCTAAACTCGTCGCAGGACACGTTGGACCGTCTCGTGGCCGACTCCCCGCAGGCCGGACGATAATCTTCGGCCCTGTCCTCGGCGCTGATCTTCCTCTCCTTGTCGAGAACGTCGGTGAACCCCCTGCTCTCCATGATCAGCCTGAGCCGGTTCTTCTCAGTCTTGACAGTTTTCGGGTTATGCTGCAAGGCTCTCGGCAAAGGAATCATGGAACTACCACGAGGAGTTCTCTCTGGGTCGCTCGTCTTGGACGGAGAGGCATCCTGCCTACCACCGGAAGCTGTCTGCAGAGGCTGTTTCTCTCCTGGCATCGTTCCACGGGAAATCGAAGCCCCCGAAATCGATTCTCTCGCTCGGACAAAACGATCCTGTCCGGTGGGAATAATTGATGCACGATCGTCGGGATTCACGCGTCGCGACGCCCGGTGTCCTGGCACGAGCCACGTCGGCGCACCATCAGACACAGCCACTCTCTTCTCCGGGTTTCGACCCTTCCTCATCCACCGAGGGGCAGCTTCATCGCTTCAGCTCCATCAGGCGTCGAGTACATCCCCACGCATGCGTCGAACCAAAGATTTTCAAAATGTCCCTCTGGCACTCTGGCATTTCTGCCTACCCCCCTCTCTCTCTCTCTCTCTCTTTCTCTCTCTCTCTCTCTCTCTCTCTCTCTCTCTTTCCCTTCCCCTCTGCTATCAGGCTTTTCCCCAAGTCGGTACACTCCTTCTGCGCTTCCTACGACGCGCGACACGTCGAGGACTCGGCGATGCGCGAACGAGACTCCTCGGGGAGTTCGCCGACTTCGACTCTTCCTCGTCTCTTCTTCGCACGCGTATTGTCTACCCTGAGACAGCTCTTTAATCTGCGCGCCGGCTTTCACCCCCGACCAGCTGGTTCCAGCATGAAATTGTCGACATTCCTCGATTTCTTTCGAAACAAAAATATCTTTGAAAAATATCTTGGATGTTTGGCGAATTAATAATCAGAGCTCTTCCGATAGCGTCCCGCGAAGGATCGCTCCGCCGAACGATCGCGTCAGTAGTAATTACCGTTCCGTGGCAATCCGTGGTTGGAATCGCAATTTGTCAATTCTTCTCCGATCTCGAGGTCGAGCCGAGTTTTCCTTGCGACACAGACGTCAATGTCTCGCCGAGTCCGCGAGTTCCATTTATAGGTGCACGCTGCTCCGTTGCTCGTTGCCGGCCCACGTTTTTCCATTCGTTTCGCAAATCGACCGGACGCACCTTTTGCGGCGAGTGATAAGGAAGGGAAATCCTTCTCCTTCGCACCAGCTCCCTCTCAGCCAAATTCTCTTCCCGGTCGAACGCAGTCGAACGCGTGTCACCGTTCACCAAAAATCTACACCCGAAGACACGATCGGATCGCACGTGATGTCGGACCACCGAAACCCCACACAGTCCATAACATCCAGCGAAGATCTTTCGAACCTCCTCTCAACCCCCATCAAGAACCGTATTCCCCTCCCCTCCCGTGGATCATTACGCCACCCTCGATCGTCGCGTGATCGTCGCACACTCTGCGGAATAGAAACCCGCGTAACAATCAGCTCGCACAAGCGTTCGATTCGTTATTTTCTCGGTCGGCTGGCGGTTCAAGTGAGCAAAGGGTGACTTCAAAGTCCCCGAGGATCGCTGACAACGAACCAACCGGAGCGGCGCGGCGCGGCGCGGCGGTGGCGGCACTCCGAGGCAGTATAGCGATCTCAAACGTTGAAACACAGAGTTCCCCGGTTGGATCCCCCGAAAACTTTTGCACAATCGGTCCACTGTTCTCTCGCGGAGCGAAACTGCTCGGTTTTCTCCCCTGTTCCTCTGTTTTGCTACCGGCGCGGCGCGGCGCGGCGGCAGTTCCGAGGACGATCGAGCCGAGAGAAAACACGAAAACCACGGCGATTAGAGACTGATAAGAACTACGGGTTGATAACGAGCCTCGGAGAGAGCACGACGCGACGGGCTCCGGGACCACGTAGTGTTCGTAGCTGAAATAAACTGGCGTAGGTTAGGGGATCGAAGAACAGCTGGGCTCGGCCCAGCTCGGCAGCTCGGCCTGGCTGCTGCTGTACGCCATCACTGACTCACTCAATGTTTCTCTCCTTCTCTCTTCGACTTCCTCCTTTGTGCGCTCTCCTCTCTCGTTCCCCCACGACGCTCTATCCACCCTCTCCTTTTATCCAACAGACCATTATCACTTGTCTCTCTCTCTCTCTCTATTAGCCTCTCCTTCGACCCCCTCCACCCTCGATCGTGATTCCTACTGGTTCTGTCCAGCTCGCTCTCTCTTTCAACTACATTGTTCCCTCTTTTTCTAGATCACTGTCTTTCTCGGTCGCAGCGCTGTGCCGTCGAAAGTCTCCCGTGCTCGATCCTCGATCTGCCCCTTTCGCTGGATCGGCGCGGCGCACAGTGGGCTATTTGGCCCGAAAAAGTGTAAAAAATTCGGTTTCTAAATTTTTGCGTATGGCATAAAATTTTTGTTGTTCGTTGTAGTTAAATGTCTGAAGAATAAGGCTGCAATATTATTTTTTCTATTTGCACACCCGTGAAGTAGTAAACTTCATCGAAAGTCGAGAGATTTTAAGGCGCGCTTGGCGTTCTTAAACAGTCTCTAACAATAAGACTGCGTCTGTTCATTGGCGATTTTCAAGTGTATGAAGGAAAATTCTGTAAATTCATGTATTACGAAAGTTGTTCAGGTAGGTATACAGAGCACTTTCGCATAGATTTTATTTTGTTATCATCTAAATTAGTATAGTTATTAATATTTGAATATTACCAATCATTCTGTAAGCTTTTTAAAAATTACAAAACTTTATTGACAATTTTGTTATAGTATAAAGCGATATTAAGTGCTCTTTTTGGTGTCATTACATTCGGTAAAGATTCGTGATTATAAGCCAACAAAGTTTAAACCCGAATATGTCCGAATTCAAATTTTATAGCCTATTTAGTATTAAGCGTTTAACAGCGTTTTGTGTACGCCTGTACATTCGGCTACGCTTGGCCTCAAACGAAGAAGAAGCATTATCTGAGGAAGAAAATTCTGATGTATTTTCGGATGAAAATTAATGAGTAATAATTTTAAAATGTTCTTATAATATACCGGGTGAGTCATGGAAAGTGAAACAGACGTATATCTCGAAAATGAAGCATTTTGGAGAAAAATGTTTCAGACAAAAGTTGTATGGTTTCACGGGGGACATAAAATGGTGTCAATGATTTGGCCTTGGATAGTCGTTTGAAAATCACGTGAAGGTCATCTTCAATATCTTAAATAGAAGCCCCTATTTTTTATTGCATATTCTTGTAGCTTGTTTTGAGAGCTTTCCAAAACACTGTAATAAAATATTTTTTTCTTAAATATTTTTCAAGTTATGAGATAGTGCAAATATTTCACTATCGCCACGCTTTTTCATGGGTTCTCGATAATCCGAGGAAAAAATGTTTCCAACAAAAGAGGAACAGTATTCGAACGTCTACAAATTTCAATATATGAAAGTTGTAAAAAAATTGTTTTTTACAAAAAATTAAGGTGAATTTGATTTTTTAAAAGCTGAAATGTATTTTGGATTTCATAATGTTGTAGCTGATCTGAAGACGAATCTAACGATATATAATATAATATTATAACCTTGAGCCTATAAATAACGCTACAATAGTTTATTCCACTTTTTCAGGCCAAATACCCCACTGTGCGGCGCACAGTGGGCTAAACCGACGAAATCTGTGTCAAAATCAAAGAACTTTCGATAGAAATGAGATAGAGCGATGAAATTTTTTTAAAATGAAAGTTGAAACTTTGCAGAATATGGAATAATTATGGAGATTGTGGTACGAACGTTTTTTAACCTTGAAAGAATTCGTTAAACTTGCACAATTTCAAGAAAATTGTGGTTTTTTCGTAAAGTAAACGTTCAAATACTTCATTATGATTATTTTTAATGTGTTTTATATATGAGAATATAATATTCCTTTAAACTAGTGGGTTACCAAATCATTTCAACGAAAAAATTATTACATTAGTTTTGTTCACAAAAACCGATGTTTTGCAAAGTCCTGAGATCGTAGACAAATTTTGAGACAAGATTTGAAATCAGCGTGGAAAAATCTACAGGAAACGATGTGTCGCATGTTAAAAAAAATTTTTTCGCGCGTGGTATTGAAAAAACCACAATTTTCTTGAAATTGTGCAAGTTTAACGAATTCTTTCAAGGTTAAAAAACGTTCGTACCATAATCTCCATAATTATTCCATATTCTGCAAAGTTTCAGCTTTCATTTAAAAAAAAAATTTCATCGCTCTATCTCATTTCTATTGAAAGTTCTTTGATTTTGACACAGATTTCGTCGGTTTAGCCCACTGGCCCACGTCCAGTTGCCGCTTTTTTGGCACGTTAGCCACTCGATTTGCGCGAAAAAATCAGCACCCAAGTGTCGTTTACAGGTTACATCGTGTGCAGTGTACACGGTACATACTTGTCCCAATTACTTCCGCTCCCCTCCCAGAAGAATTGCGCCGAAACTCGGAAAATTTTTCATTTCTTCCGGGCGGATGAATTCGTTCCTTTGTTGCGCTGAGAATTTTTCCGATGCATTTATTTCGATTTATCCGGTCGGCTCGGTTTGTTTGGTCATGCGTGCTCATAATTGAGCGAATTATTTTTTGTAGAGGGTGCGCGTTTACTGTTTTGTTTTGAATTTGCGGCTTCATTTTTCTCCGTCCGGCTCGGCTCGCTATCGATGATCCTAGCTAGCATTGTTGTGTTTCGTCGGTGGGGTTTTCGAAATTTCAGTTTTTCTTTGGGGGATTACTCGTTGTCATACAGTGTGCGTGCTATTTTTGTTTGTTGTAGATGCTTTACACGGATGAACGGTGACCTTTGATCGAGAAAACAATAATTACAGGTTTTACGATAAAATCCGACGGAATAATCTCCGATGCCATTCAAAAAATACGAAATCCACGCGCTGATTTCGCCAGGTGTTGTGTTCTCTTTCCATTGAACGCGGAATTAATAAAATCCTCGACGCAACGCGCTGCTTTTGTTTCACTTTTCGTTCGTGATGCAATTTCATGGTTTCCGCGTCGCGTCGCACCGTAACGTATTATTGATTTACCTTGATCTTTCGTGCGGAATTACTCTTACGTCATTCGACATTACGCTCTCTTTTCGCCTCTCTCTCTCCCGCATGAAACTGCGCTTCCCTACCCCATTACTCGAATTGCCTCGAATTGTCCCCTCTATAGACGCTACTCAAGAGTAATTAGTGGTTAACGAGCTATGCAACGAGCGATACACTACAAGCGATAATATGTCAATGATACCTTGAAAACGTTAACGCACCGTGTAATTTCGAATCGTGTCGTAATGTCTTCGTTCACTCGAAAATTCACTAAATGATCAGAATTCTGTTTCTTACGCCTACATTATGTACATCATTCTCAATCGTGACACGCCGATTTTAATGAAATTTCGCTACCACGTACAGTAATCGTTCCTTCGTTGTCCTGAATCGTGGGCACGATCGTTGTCCAGTGCCTACCCACTCCACTACCTGTCAACGAGAGGATTAGGCCTGCGTGAATCTGGTCGCCAGATGTGTCCCAGGACTGTCTAGAGTCTAGACTCTAGACCCGCGCAGAACGGAGAACAATAGGAAAGGAATATGGCAAGGAAATAAGGAGTTTTTTAAAGCCAAACAGTTGACTGTTTTTGATTGCGAATGCTTTTCTTTGTCATTTAACTAGCCGTTTCACTAAAGACGCAGTCATAAATCAAAAATAGTGTCCGGGCACGGTCGTTGTCCGCTCAAACTCCCGGGCCTTCGGACAACGAAGGAGCTTTTACTGTACAGGGTGTATAAAAAGTAATGGTCATCCGTCCTAGGGGTGAATCTACACCTCCGGATCGGCGGACATTTGTAAGAGAAACTTGCCGCAAAATTGTTTATAACAAAGAAAATTGTTGTTAAAGTTTTTTTTTACATCAACGCCTTCTGTTCGTCGAGAAGAGAAAAAGTTTGAAAGGAGCCATATGTCGCAAACAAATAGTTATTGAGATATAAGCTGTTAAAGTTTTTCAAAATTTGATTGTGTGGAATTATACGTATAGACAAAAGCCTACTACATACTACAGTCCACACGTCCGTGTCGATGAGACAGAACATGATCGTGTGCGTGCCTCGAGCCTCGAAGCAAACAAAATTTAAAGGGACATTCGTCGCTTTAAATGTCATTTGCCTTGAGGCACGCACACGATCATGTGTTCTGTCTCATCGACACGGACGTGTGGACTGTAGTAGTAGGCTTTTGTCTATACGTATAATTCCACACAATCAAATATTGAAAAACTTTAACAGTTTATATCTCAATAACTATTTGTTTGCGACATATGGCTCCTTTCAAACTTTTTCTCTTCTCGATGAGCAGAAGGCGTTGATGTAAAAAAAAACTTTAACAACAATTTTCTTTGTTATAAACAATTTTGCGGCAAGTTTCTCTTACAAATGTCCGCCGATCCGGAGGTGTAGATTCACCCCTAGGACGGATGACCATTACTTTTTATACACCCTGTACATACAGGGTGGGTCACCTAATGTTGCCACATCAAATATCTTTGTTGTTTTCAAAGATACGTCAAATGTCTGAAGGACAAAGTTGAATGGTAAAATGGGGCTCATACGATACCAAAAAATGTTTGTTTTTATGTAATTTTTTTTAGAGATATGAAGGTCACCCTCATTTTTTAAGTGGAATGAGGTATTTGTTAATACATCAATCGAGGCAGTTGGACATTCGTTATAAAAAAGTACTAACCTATGTATGTCGAAAAGTTAGTAGTTCAGGAGATATTTCAATTTAAATGACTCTAAAACATCATTACCGTCGTACTAGGACGTTAGCGTTTACTTACTTGTGTAACGTTTTACAATTAGTACGAGAGTAATGGTGTTTTAGAGTTATTTAAATTGAAATATCTCCTGAACTACTAACTTTTTCAACATGCTTAGGTTAGTACTTTTCTATAACGAATGTCCAGCTGTATCGACTGATGTATTAAAAAATACCTCATTCCATTTAAAAAAATGAAGGTGACCTTCATATCTCTAAAAAGAACTACATAAAACCAAAAATTTTTTTGGTATCGTATGAGCCCCATTTTACCATTCAACTTTGTCCTTCAGACATTTGACATATCTTTGAAAACAACGAAGATGTTTGAGGTGGCAACATTAGGTGACCCACCCTGTATATATGTATAGTACAGAAAAAAATATTTGACATGTATTTTTTTATAGGAGCAAAAAAAATGTTTTCCCATATCTTTTATCAAGTAGACCGAATACACCCATTTCCATGAAACAATTGCAATGTCCTGTAGAAGAATTTCGCAAGAAAAAGTTAATTTTTAACGTATCTTTTAAAGAAATTATTTTTTTTTTAATCAGTTTACACTAAAAGATTCAATCAAAGAGGCTCGAAGTGGATTTTGAAATTTTCGTCAAGGCTAAATAGTTTCGCAGACATTCAATAAAATGGATTGTTCACCCCCTTAACATGAATGTCGACAACTCTAAAAATTCTGCATCACATCAAAATATGTATCATTCAAATCGGCGTGTCACGATTGAATAATCTCCCTCGTAGTACCGTATCCTTTCCCCTTTCCCCATTCCCCGACGAAAAACAGCCTCCGATATTCTTTCTCCGGCGCTTTCTAATTTTTTTCTCTCCTCGTCGTTTCTCTCTCTCTCTCTCTCTCTCTCTCTCTCTCTCTCTCTCTCTCTCTCTCTCTCTCTCTCTCTCTCAAATCTCTTTAATCTCGCGATCGTTGACCCCCCTTATCTCTCGTATCCAATCGGACCACCTTTTTCTTCTCCTCTCGTTAGAAGACCAGTTTTCCTCGGAAGTTTCTTGATTAACTAACGGACTGCCGGCCTTTACGTGTCGACTGGAAGCTACGAACTGCAGCACCCAAGCGCCAAGCACAGTCACAGTCAGGCTCTCCTTATTCAATATCGGCCGGCCTCTTATCGCCGCGTTTCGTTGTCGACCGTGCGTTCTTAGTGTGTGTTCTCTTTTTCTCTCCTTCCTCCTTGAAAGGAGATCTGGCTTTTATATCAAGGCTCGCGGCTTCCAGCGTTTCCTTATCCCGGATAGCCATTTTTCCTCTGTGATAAACACTGCGGTCGCGTAAAAGTGTTTACGCACAATACGAACTCGTTCTCGCGATTATCCGTTGCGTTCTAGACTTGTGAGTCTTTCTGCGAAACTCAAGAAGAGCGAATCGCTTGCGAATACACATAGGGTGTGCGGAACACCTCTGTTACCCTAAATTGTTCCTGAATTACGTGTTGCATGAAAAATCGATACATGGGTGGGGCAACGTGAGAGGGAACCCTCCTAAATATCTTTGACGTTTATGGAAGGAAAGGGATGTCCGAAACAGCCCTATACCTGTGTCGGGAAATGTAATCCAAGTAATGAAACGATAGACTTCTTTTTATAAAAATCCACACAGCTAGTCTAACAACAATTCGACGTTTCAGGGGTACACGATATACAATGCGAACAGAAAGTTAACGAGCATCGATGCAGTCGTAACAATTTGTAGGCACAATTATAGAGGATATTTATTTTTGATTTGCAAGTTGAGCAACGTGAGGATAAAAATGCGAAACATCGAGTCAAAGGGCTCGCGATGCCCCATAGCGCGATACACTTGAGCCATTTCGAAGGGCAGAAGAAGCTCTGATCAATAACATCCACCTCAAAGAGTGGCAACCCCTCTGCAATAACTCCCCTATGGTCGTGGCGCATGCTCACGAATTAAATGCCACCCCTTCTCGCGATTTCACCATACTCGCCCCCCTCCCCCTCTCCCAAACCCTGTTTTCCCGGCCGCAGGGGAGAGCACGCGAAAAATAAATAAATACGTGCACGGAAGCGCGTGCACGCGAAAAGTGCACGCACTGCGCTCTGTACGCACGGTCTTCATTGATACCGGGTGACCTTGATCGTGAACGCACACCCCCCGAAGCTTTGCAAACAGATCGCTTAATTGGCAAAGAACCGCGTGATTTGCAAAAAAACCGACTCCGATCGTTCAGGAGCCGCTTCTACATATAGTATCTGCAATTGGACTGGAGATTTTTATGCATATTTAGGTGCACATTTTTTATGCAAGACATTTCTATTTGACTCTTGTGTGTCTTATAATTAGAAGAATTTACTAGAGGTGTCCTACCAGAAGATTGCACGAATTTTGCGATTGATAATGGACGTTGTTTTTGCTTCCGACGAGCAGAAAGTACGGACAAGTCTCAGATTCCACTCGGGATATTTCAGCACGCGGATGCTGCGTATTACATACCTTGTTCGCCACTTCAGCGTATCATAGTCATTAATGCACCGCACGGCGCAGCATGTGCATCGCTTGTAGCGTAAGCGCATTAATGTGCGAGTTGACAAGCAGCGGTAATACATATTTAGGAAACGAACGGCGAAAGAGTGGACACACTCTGTGTTCATTGCGAGCACTAATTTGGTACGATACTACATATACAGTGACGAGCAAAAGTCTAAACACACTTTGTTTGTTTTACATAAAATTTGATAATACAAACGAAGTGTGCTTACACTTTTGCTCGTCACTGTACCAGGTATGTGAATATGAAACCGGAATTTGCCCATAGGTGGCTCTAGCTGTCAATGTAGTTACCTTAGACTTTAGACCATATATACCCATAGACCCGGCATAGATACTTTGTCCCTCGGCGAAGATGAAGTACACCGTGACGTCACATTCTCGAAAGATGTACAAGCTATGCTCATCGACAGTGCCTACGCTTGGCTTATATGGGGGGGGGGGGGCATCAGCGGGTGCGCCATGTACCCAGTACGCGGAAAGAATGGACAGGATAATTTCAAAGAATTTGGCATTGTATCATGAAATAGTCAATTATAAACTGTATTTGAGACACAGATGTTTATTCTGTATGTTTTATTAAGATATTACCTGAAGATTACCAACTTTCGCATATTATGCAGGTTACGAAATGGTTTTTTACATATAAATTGATCACATTTACAACATTTTAAGGTAGTACTGCTAGTTTTACACAATTTACATTTACCTCGCTTGTGATCATTTATTATGTATACTGGACTGCGGATGTTTATGCATTTACAAAAAAATTGAGTAGATGAAAATGTCAATACATGATTTCTGCTCTATTAAAATCATTTAGGGAAGAAATAACATTCAATTTAGTATCTATTTCTTGCAATAGTAGTAGTGTTTGGCGTCGGTCTGCCGTTTCAGCCATTTTGAAATTATCTTAAGACTTATCTTTTGACGTCACGGTGTACCTTATCTTTGCCGAGCTGCACTCTCGGTTTTCCTATACACATACTATACCTATGCCGGGTCTATGGGTATATATGGTCTAAGGTAGTTACCGTCAAACCGCGTCATTGACGCCATTTTCTTGTTTTGACATTTTGGCAAAGATTTTCAACTCACTGTTTGTTTGTTTTCACAAATGTTTTCAACTCAGAATTTTGTGCCTGGAAACTACGATATGAGGGCAGCATTGATTTTCTGTTTCCATTTGAAGAAAACTGCTGCAGAATCGCATCGAATGCTTGTCGAAGCTTACGGTGAGCATGCTGTTGGTAAATCACAGTGCTTTGAGTGGTTTAAAAAATTCAAAAATGTCGATTTTGATGTGACAAACGAAGAACGTGGAAGACCACCGAAAAAGTTTGAAGACAGCGATCTGCAAGCATTGTTGGGACGCTGTGGATGACGCTCAAACGCAACAACAACTCGCGGATCAATTAAGTGTGACACCAGAAGCCGTCTCCATACGTTTGAAAGCCATGGGAAAGATTCAGAAGATGGGAAACTGGGTTCCACATGAACATAATGAAAGATAGCAGGAAAACCGAAAAACCACTTGTGAAATGCTGCTCGCCAGGTACAAAAGAAAGCGCTTTCTCCATCGAATTGTGACTGGCGATGAGAAGTGGATATATTTCGAGAATCGTAAGCGTAAGAGATGATGGGTAACTCCAGGCGAACCATCGACATCGACTGCAAGGCCAAATCGCTATGGACGGAAGACAATGCTCTGTGTTTGGTGGGATCAGAAGGGCGTGATCTATGATGAGCTGCTAAAACCTGGCGAAACCGTTAATACTGAACGCTACCGACAACAAATGATCGATTTGAATCAAGCATTGCGTGAAAAACGACCTAAATATCAAAAAAGGCAACGCAAAGTGATTTTGCTTCGTGATTATGCACCATCACACACAGCAAAACCGGTAAAGGAAACGATTGAGGCGTTTAGTTGAGAAATACTTCCGCATGCGGCTTACTCGCCAGACTTGGCTCCATCCGATTATTACTTATTTGCATCGATGGGACACGCACTTGCTGAGCAGCGCATCACATCTTACGAAAATGTACGAAAATGGCTCGACGACTGGCTTGCCTCAAAAGAGGAATAGTTTTTTTGGCGGGGCATCCACAAATTGTCAGAGAGATGGAGAAAATGTGTAGCTACCGATGGGCAATACTTCGAATAAAATATTTTGTATCATTGTCATACAATAAACGTGTATTTTTGATACAAAAATTCCGGTTTCATATTTACATACCTGATACAGTAATCGCGCGTTAACTGTCGAACAACCGGGGGCTGGAGCGACAGGTATCGAGTAGTGGTATATTTTTTGACTGCGTTTACTACGCCAACCGCGCCGAGCGAGACTTCAATAGAGAGCCGAACATAGAGAAGGACAGAATGAGATACGGATCGGGGACCGAAGCGTGTCGCCGTCGCCGGCACAGTTTAAAGGCCCACATTGTTGCTGTTGTTCGTTGCCTCCGAAACTTTGACCGTCGATTAAACCACTAAATAAAGTTGAAATTATATCGTGCTTGGTGTCATTTTAATCAGCAAAATGCCAGAAATAAGTTAGTGAAAGTCCCATAAAAAAAATAATGAAGATTAAGAAGTTTGAAAGTTCGATTCACTCGAGTCAATGCCTGGTGTTCACGCCGATATACCCGAGCCGAGATCAATCATCGCCGCCGCGCCGTGCGTCTCGGCGCGGTGTTGGCCGGCAGTGGAATGGGTAGGCGCTCGACAAGTTTCGAACGACAGTTATCACGCGACTACTGTATATGTGGAAGTGGCAACTCTCTATTCTAAATTAAAAAATCGTCGTGCGCGAATGATCCTTGAAATAGTTATACATAATAATGAATCGAAGATATCGGAACCAACTCACCTGCAGAACCACCGGCCTGTGACTTCGGCTTCTCCAAGATAAAAGGCGGCTGGTTAATTCTCCAGCACGTATACCCTCGCTGGTGTCCAGGTTCTGACAGAAGCGTGGTTGAAATCGAAAATTACTGTAAAAAACATTTTTTGCGAAGTTGTAAAATACAGCTCGTCTTTTCCCCGAGTTTGCGAATGTAATTTCCGCGAATATGAAGCAATCGTTACGTGTCCCGAATGAGTCTCGTTAAATGAATCTCTGAAACGGAGCTGTGGACGTCGCGTCGTCGCGCGTCGTGCCGGCAATAATTGCTTGCATTAGGAGACACTACTCTTATGGTGTGCTGAATGGAACTTTGAGGAAGCGAGCGGCAGCTTGTTCAAAGGCGGCGTTTAATGCACCACTTACTTGTATTCGGCCAGGGGATTTTGCGCTGCCTCGTTGTTCCTGATTTTGTCGTGCTGCCTTATCACGGTGTCCGTCAGGTGTTTCCCTGGAACGCAATCGTTTCATTTTGAATTAGAACGGGGACGTTCATTGTCGTTCTCGTTCATTATAGAAAATCTTTCTTTTCGATCGAATAATCCGTAGAATCGCGATAACGTTTTGCTTGTTTTATTGTACAGGGTGTATAAAAAGTGATGGTCATCCGTCCTAGGGGTGAATCTACACCTCTGGATCGGTGGACATTTGTAGGAAAAACTTGCCGCAAAATTGTTTATAACAAAGAAACTTGTTGTTAAAGTTTTTGTTTACATCAACACCTTCTACTCATCGGAGAGAGAAAAAGTTTGAAAGGAGCCATATGTCGCAAACAAATAGTTACTGAGATATAAGCTGTTAAAGTTTTTCAAAATTTGATTGTGTGGAATTATACGTATAGACAAAAGCCTACTACATACTACAGTCCACACGTCCGTGTCGATGAGACAGAATATGACCGCGTGCGTGCCTCGAGACAAACGAAATGCGACATTGGTCGCTAGGCCCGTAGCACAGACGAGATATAGGAATAGACCTGACACCCAATGTATTTTGGTGTCCGTCGGTATTGGTGCGCTAACGCCCCAGAATGACTCCCATTGAGTCCCATTACCATTCAGTGTCAACACCTTTATAGAATTAAAAAGGTGTATTATTATTATTATTATTTCTAGGATCACAATATTTATAGCCAGTTTAATCGCAAATTATGGATAAAATTTAAAGAGAATTATTGCATTTCACTGGCATTTTAAGGTGTCGGTACTACAGATTCCTATGGACACCAAGTCCCATAAGGTGTCAGGTCTATTCCTATATCTCGTCTGTGCCCGTAGCAAATCATCGTCACCCTGCCCATACTGATCATCAATTTGATGTTGAGAATTTCAAGTTAAGAATGCTAATTCCACATAATTAAATACTAACGTAAAGTTCACTTAGAAATTTTTCAGGGTCTTCTATTCCTTCGGCGGATCTACAGCACACTACAATTTACTCACGCGAATACGCGCGAATAATTGTGCTCGTCTTCCGCGCTCAATGTGGGCATACTTTCCAATACAGTCTCTCACGTATGTTCACTTTATTTCTAACCACTTCAAATGCGTTTTAAATCCTGTCTTTTATATCATCTATTTAAGAATGCAAACTTCCAGATGATTCTCGAAAAATCAATATCCCCTTGCCAACGATTTCATTTGTTTCAATCGATCTGCCTTGACCGAATCCATTGTTTGCTGGGAGAGCACAGTTTCGCGCGGAAATCGCGAAGAGCACTTTACTCTTTCCGCGTCGGAGTAGTTTCTTCTCGTTCCCTACATTACGAATTCGAAAAGTGTGCTGCGTTGTGTTTAGGAATTGTGTGAAAGTGTGGAGGAACTTTAAAGAACGATTACAAGTGTGTTTGGACACTGGTGGTGCCCACATCGAACCAGGAAGACAGGCAAGTCCGCGTAAATGCAGTGGCGGATCTAACGCTAAGCGGACTAAGCGGCCGCGTGGGGCCCCGGGATACCATAGGGCCCTGAATTTTAAATTTTTAAATTTTATTTAATGTATAACGATATGATATTTTTCATTACTTCTCTTTTTTGTTAATAAGTTTATGAGAGTTTTCTTGTAACTTCTATTTCTAACTTGAGCTTGAGGGCCCCAAAATTTTTACCGCTCGGGGCCTCCACTTGACTAGAGACGCCACTGCGTAAATGGTAGTGTGCTGTGAATCCGCCAAAGGAATAGAAGCACCTGAAAAATTTCTAAGTAAACTTTACGTTAGTATTTAATAATGTAGGATTAGCACATTCTTAACTTGAAATTCTCAACTTCAAATTGATGATCTGAATGGGCAGGGAGACTATGACATGGTACGGGCCTAGCGACAAATGTCCCTTTAAATTTCGTTTGCCTCGAGGCACGCACACGATCATGTGTTCTGTCTCATCGACACGGACGTGTGGACTGTGGTAGTAGGCTTTTGTCTATACGTATGATTCCACACAATCAAATTTTGAAAATCTGTGACAGCTTATATCTCAATAACTATTTGTTTGCGACATATGGCTCCTTTCAAACTTTTTCTCTCCGCGATGAGTAAAAGGTGTCGATGTTAAAACAAACTTCAACAACAATTTTCATTGTTGTAAACAATTTTGCGGCAAGTTTCTCCTACAAATGTCCACCGATCCAGAGGTGTAGATTCACCCCTAGGACGGATGACCATTACTTTTTATACACCCTGTACACTGTACACCGATTGATTTGCTCAGCTACCAATTAGGCCGAATGCTCCGCTTGCACGGCAACTCTGGAGCTAATCCGATTGCTATTACATAGCTCGTCTAATTATACGCGATCATTATACATATAAGGTAATTCCCAACGATTCAGGGTCAGGTTACAGCTTTGTTTCGCGTAAAGTTGCAAAAGAAACGTACCAGCCACATTTTATGCTAAACTATGTACATAGTTTGAACGTTCTGTAACACGGTTGTTGCATTTGCAAAATACGTTTGATCGTGTCCTCCTAACAATACTAAACCATTTAACGAGCGCAACTAGCTTACACGAGGCACTCGATGCGTAAATTACACTGTCCAACAGCCAAAAAGTATTTCGATTCCCACTATGCGATTCTTATAGAGTTTTTCGCGCTGATTCCGAATCTGTTTTTAATTTTTCTCCTAGACGCACAGTTTTTGAGAAATTTGAATTTGAAACAATGACGTATTTTTCATCTTTGAACAAATATTGTGATGTTATTATATAAAAGATATTGAATTGATCTCTACGGCAAAATATTCCTTAGACTTTCCCGAATACAGTGATATATAATATTAATGCATTATTAATGCAATATATAATATTAGTGCTATTGATGCAAAGACGGAGAGACACCACTTTTGCACCAATTTTTGACGATATTTTTGAATTTATCTCAAAAAATAAGGGTCCAGCGGAAAATCGAACTATACCACGCGATAGAGCAGACTTTTATCTTGAGAAACCACCCTTTCAAGTTTCGAACGTCGACGTTTTTTTCGAACCAGAAAGCAAAATATCTTCGCCCGATATGAGTTGCGGCCAGTAGCGCTCGGGACTCGGGACGGTATACGGCGCAGCGACGGGATACGGAGCAGGGATTCGGAGTCGGAGTCGGAGTCGGAGTCGGAGTTTGGGAGTAATTGCTAATCACTGGAGTCGGAGCCGGAGTTAGAAAAAGCTATGTATCGACTCCCGGAGTCGGAGTCAGAGTCGGAAAAAAATATATCGACTCCGACTCCAACTGTGGCTCTTTTGTTTATAAATCATTAATAGATTTCGATCTACAGTATAGACGTATTGTATATGTATATACCTCGGCACTATGTAGAGGAGAAACAGTTAAAATTATGGTAGTAGTATTTTCTAACTATTTCCTGAAAGTGAGAAAGTAACACACAAGTGTTGTGTTGTATCAGAGTTATCTGTTCCATATTCTTAGACTTTAATACAATATTTCAACTATTTATTCAGTTGTATTACAACACTTAATTATTTTGAGTACATATTTTTTTCAATTTGGAGAGTCGGAGTCGGAGTCGAAATCGGCGTCGGAGTTGGAGTCGGATTCGGAGTCGGAGGTAAAAAAAAAGAGGAGTTGGAGTCGGAGTTGGAGTTAAGAATTTTGTCTACCGACTCCGAAGCCCTGATACGGAGCGGCGAACGACCGTTTTAGTGGTGAGCGCCACTGGCCGCAACTCATGTCGGGCGAAGATATTTTGCTTTCTCGTTCGCAAAAAACGTCGACGTTCGAAACTTGAAAGGGTGGTTTCTCAAGATAAAAGTCTGCTCTATCGCGTGGTATAGTTCGATTTTTCGCTGGACCCTTATTTTTTGAGATAAATTCAAAAATATCGTCAAAAATTGGTGCAAAAGTGGTGTCTCTTCGTCTTTAATGACCGTTTAAACATGTTTAAACAATCATAATGCATTAATATTATATATCACTGTATTCGGGAAAGTCTAAGGAATATTTTGCTGTAAAGATCAATTCAATATCTTTTACAATACATAACATCACAATATTTGTTCAAAGTTGAAAAATATGTCTTTTTTTTCAACTACATTTTCTCAAAAACTGTACGTATAGGAGAAAAATTAAAAACAGATTCGGAATCAGCGCGAAAAACTCTATAAGAATCGCATAGTGAGAATCGAAATACACAAATAAAGTTGAAATTTGTTGGACAGTGTTATTCGAGGTAAAATCGTCAAAGTTTCAAAATGCATATCCGCGGAGAAAACGTTACTCCGTGATCCGTTTTTTTTTCAGGTACACGGTCCTCCAGATGTCCGTCAAGTTTCCCCCCCCCCCCCCCGAAAAATCGCTCGTCCGTTCCGCAGTCCTCTCGAGAGTGTAATCAAATGAAAATGCGTTTCCCTCTGATCGTTCAGTATTTTGCAATGCGCCGAGCATTTCCGGGCTCCTCGAAGCTCTCGAGTGTGCACTTGACGGACCAGCGTTGCATCTTCCCTGTTCGCCGACCGGCGCGCTTCACAAAAATAATCAAATTCGAGTGGGGGAAGGAAAAAAAAGAGAGAAAAGAGATAAACCGTCGAAAGACGATGAGCAGAAAAGCGCAGACGGTCGTGACGCGCGAGTGATGAGAACCGAAAAACAGGGTGCAGGCCCCACTGCAGATGCATGATGGGAGCCGTGGACATGCGTTCATGTTAGAAGAGCGTAACACGAAGTGGGGTGTACCCGAAAAATGGAGAGTACGAAATGAAACCACGGAGGAAAACGCTTGAAACGCTTGAAAAGCTTTCGCTGTTGAAAATGATTAACCTTCTGCACTCGGAGCTCTTTTCACTCGGAAATTAAACATTTCTTTCGATCTGGAATAATGCCATTCTATGTATATTAATTTTCTTCTTTTCTTTGTGTGAATAGTATAAAATTGATACGATACTTAAATGTTTAGTACCAGTTGATTAGATATGTACCAACACATATTTAATGATGTGGATTTTTAGTGGCGACTCTGAGTCACCATTCGAGTGCTGAGGGTTAAAAAATGTCGTGGATGAAATATGAAATTGTTTTCTAACGAGAACGCCAATTATCCCAGTCTCCATCGCGTCGTCACGTGGCGGGTAGTAGAGTCGTACGTTAAACGTTCGTTTTATAGATCGATGACTGATTTCCTGCTTTAATATGCGTTGATCGCAGCCTTTAGCGAGCCGCATTGTATGTTAAAATACTCGTTAGGATGTTCGCACGCGGGCCTCGGTGACGAAAGCGCATAAATATGCGGCGCATTCACACGTTCCTGTAATTGTAATTGAATGGAGTTACACGCCAGACGAGACGATGCACAGGGTGTGTTCTCTAAATAGAACAATTACGATCGATCAGCGTTCGCGATATCTGTCTCGAACGTTGTCTCGTCCGAGTAAACGTGTTAGGCAATTGAACCTTTCTTATAGGAATGCATCGCGTACAGGCCGACGCGACGTTCAATCAGTAAATTGCATTACAAGAAAATTGTACACGATTTTCGGGGATCGGTAAAACACGTTCGATTAAAAATAGATTCCCGAAGAGAAATTCGTTACGCTCACTTATGTAATCCATCAGAGAAGATACGATCATGTCCAAGTGCGTGTAGCACGCGATACACTCCTCCTTTTTTCACATCTCTCGTGTTTCTCAGGAAAACGTGATAACCTCCGTCAACAAGCCGAGCACACGACCGCGAATCCGCTCTTTCGGCCGCTCATCCTCTCGGACAAGATTTATCGCGACGCGCCGAACGCTTCCTTCCTACCGTCGATTATGGTCGCCTAAATATACCCCCGAAAAACCGCGTCTGCGACCAGACACACGGGCCCCCGATCTGTCTCTCTTCTCTGATTTCGAAGCTTTGACGGTATCGTGACACGCAACTGTTTCGCGAACCAACCGGCGCGCGGCGATCCCAATTATGCAACCTCCCTGAACATCGTTATGTAAACTAGAAAAGTGTATCATTAGCGCACAAGCGCACAAGCGCACAGTGCGCGGCTGATTGATGCGTGATCGTGATTAGCGGTCGAGGCTGCTCGCGATTAGGCGTTCTTGCGGCTCCGGCCGTTCAATTGTCAATCCGGATTATCGAAATTCCAAAGAATCGTGGATTGAAAGCCTCGCGAGTGTAATGTAAAGAATAATTATATTATTAGTAGACCCCGGATCTTTATGCATTTATGGAGAAACTTAGCTAGGTGAAATGTAAAACAATAAAATATTAGAAAAATCTAACAACGGTGTTACGTTGTTTTTAATGTAAAGACGCCATTAAGGGATGAAATGAATTTTTATTTAACTCCTGCTTCCCACGAATGATGCAAAATAAAAATGTTTGCCGTTGATTGTAGTAACCAGGAATAACATCAAAATTGATTTGATTCCTTAATCGTTAACCACTTTTGCTGTTTCATATTATTTCACCCAACGAATTTCTTCATAAATGCATAGAGATCCGCAGTCTAATGACACGGTCCAACAAATACCAACAGCCAAAAAGGATATCGATTCTCACTATGCAATTCTTATAGGGTTTTTTTGCGCTGATTCCGAATCTGTTTTTATTTTTTCTCCTAGACGCACAGTTTTTGAGCAATTTGAATTTGAAAAAATGACATATTTTTCATCTTTGAACAAATATTGTGATGTTATTATAAAAGATATTGAATTGATCTTTACGGCAAAAGATTCCTTAGACTTTCCCGAATACAGTGATATATAATATTAATACATCATGATTGCTTAAACATGTTTAAACAATCATTAAAGACGGAGAAACGCCACTTTTGCACCAATTTTTGACGATATTTTTGAATTTATCTCAAAAAATAAGGGTCCAGCAGAAAATCGAACTATACCACGCGATAGAGCAGACTTTTATCTTGAAAAACCACCCTTGGAAGTTTGCAGCACCGACGTTTTTACCGAACCAGAAAGCAAAATATCTTCGCCCGACATGAGTTGCATGAAATAATTCTACAAACAAACAGACAAACAAGAAAGCGAGCTAATAAAAATGTAGTAAAAATACGCTTGACTGTTGTGTAGTTAGAAACAAAAAAAGACGAGAATTAATGAAATAAAAAAAGGAAACCTACGACGGGCGTGAACCTAGTATAGGCAGGTCGACAGTCGATCGCCTAACCGGCCTAACGCATTGAGCCAACTGAGCTGTTGGAAACTTGATTAATATTTCTAGATGTAATGTTTATACTGTAGAATTATTAATTAAGTCGATTTCATTTTTTAATTACTCCCTGTACATTGTTCAAGGTTTATTAGTGCCTGATAGACTTACAGAATAAATAGAACGTAATATTTTTAAGGTTAGTTTAGTTCTTTGCGGAAAAAACGTCGAAAAAGTCGGTTTTTATTTTTTTTAACAACGGTGCACCAAACCAAAAAATCTGAAAAAATTCATGAACAATACCTGTAACAATATATCGCTATTGTAAAAATATAAATCTTGCCAATCTAGAACTTCCATGTGAAATCTGCATTTTTTCGATTTTTTTGAGGTTTTTGATTTTTTACAAGTAGGATTTTCACTTTAAAAATCTGAAACCAATTGCAGAGTATGTATTTGGGTTCTTGACATGTGTCAGATTTTTTTCAGAATTTCTAAACATCATTAACTAGGGAAAATAGGCCAAAAACTGATTTTTCGATTTTATCCCATAACTACCCTTCGGATCGAGATACAGGGTTGAAACTTTGCACAGTATGTTTTTTCTTGGTGCCCTATCGAATGACGCATCGTCGATACAATTCGGTTCAAGGGCATTTTTGACTATCTTATCCGGCTATACCCTTTCTCAAAAACTGTGCGTCTAGGAGAAAAATTAAAAACAGATTCGGAATCAGCGCAAAGAACCCTCTAAGAATTGCATGGTGAGAATCGATATCCTTTTTGGCTGTTGGACAGTGTAATTCTGAACAAAGTTTTATGAAATTCGAAAGGATGAAGATCGTCATTGAAATTGGCGGCTGATTTGAATCAGACTCGAAACCGATTCCCGCGTCGCGTCGGTACTATTTCCGCGTGCGTTCGACGACACGCGATCGTTTCCCATTTCTCTCGCGTAGTTGGTCGGTATTATCAGCGTTAGACGGATGGGAAAAGCGTGTGCTATGTCTGGCAAGTGGTGTGTCTGGTAGATGCGAGAGAGTTGGACCGATGCCACACGATGGCCTCCGTAAAGCACACTTGCGCGATCTCTGGGAACGAGAAAAACCCGCTCGTCGGATCCGTCACCGGCAAAAGTAAAAGCTAGACGACGCGACGCGACGCGACGCGACGACACCTGGGACGGGAGTTTCTTTTGCGTCCGTTGCGAATCTCTTTGCGCCCGTTGTGTCCCGGATTCCTTTGTTTTTTTTTTTGTTACCGGTCCTCGGAGCGTCGGAGCTGCGAACGGTGTCGTCGCTTTGCGGACGCTGGCAGATTTAGGAGCCCGCAATGAAATATGTATGTATGTATGTACAAGCTTTTGCGACAAGACTGCGGATCTTGCGCTCTCCAACTTTTACACGACGCGACGTCACGTGACACGTGAAATTTCGACGAGGTTTCCCGTTGTAATTCTTCTATGAACTTCCAAGATAGTCGCGATTGTTGAATGGTGAGTGAATTTCACCTAGAATGAATTTTTTCCCCACTTTTGCGCGTCCCACTGACAGGCTAGCGGTACATGACGTTAACGCTTATATCTCAAGTTCAATGCACCTGCGGTAATGTCGCGTACACGGGACAGTGAACAAATGCATACACTGCTGCGCAAAAGAAAGAAGCAGCCGGCCATATTTAATAGAAAACCGTAAAAAATCAAATAAGAACAAGAACACGGTAAACTACGATTAATGTTATCGGCGCACTGGTTCGATCAATTGGAAAATAAGCAAATTTGCAAAAATATCACATGAAATTTAATTCAACGTTTCGGTCTCAATTCAGACCATTTTCAAGAATTTATCGATTGGCCAATACAGAGATTTCTGTTCTTCGATTCGTTTTCAGTTCAAATCTTCACGGTTCACTCAGTCCGCATGTCACCGCCGTGGAACCAACATGTTGTTCCATAACCTTTAAGAATCTAAATTAATACTTTGTTTATAAGCATGTAAATTTTTACACACTTTTTGAGTTCAAAACCCCCCCTTTTTTACTTTCTGCTTGTGCGAAAACACGTTTGCCTAACCATTTGAAAATGTCTTTGAGTAATTCTTACAGACGCAATACTGAAATTTTCTATTCTTGAAAATGGTCTAAATTGAGACGGAAACGTTGAATTCAATTTCATGTGATATTTTTGCAAATTCGCTTATTTTCCAATTGATCGAACCAGTGCGCCGATAACATTAATTGTGGTTTAAACAATTGTCGATCGAGATTCAGAGAACAAGAACACAGTAAGTTTTGAAAGTAGTTTTGAGAATACGTATATGTGTTATTCCGGATTTATCTAATACATTAAATGCGATAAATCAATCATTGTACAATACAATTTCCACATAAAGATACTGTTTGTCATTATGTATGTCTTATGATTATACTGGGTGCTTCTTTATTTTGCACGGCTGTGTACACTCCTGTCGCGTGTGTACACTAGAAAAATTCATGCATCGGTCATTTGAAATCGGAAATCGAAAAAATTTCGGGTTCTCGCACGCCTTTGCAAATCACAGTGGTCTCAAATGTTGTTACAAAGAAATGATTACATTTATTCGCCGGATGGGACGGCTCGTTCGACGCGACGCGCGGCGCGGCGCGACGATCGATCGCACACTCACCTTTCTCATAGTTCTTCTGACCAAGGCAGAAGTTGTGATTCACGTCCGGCGGGTCGACATTGTCGAACAAGTCCGAGGACAATTGCCTTTGCAGACGAATCGTTTCATGGGTCAGCTCGCGAACTTGAATAAGAAGTTCCTGATAGTTCGATACCGGAAGCGTCATTGCTGTGCTCTGTCGCCTTCACCGCGCCCTTGGGCCCAGCTTTTACATGAACAGCCATCCGAGTCGAATTCTACAACAAAGAGCGGAAGAAACAAACGTTCGTTACCACTAAAAATATTCTCCAATTAAAATTACGATTTTTCCTATTTTTTTTTTCCAATAAAAATCGAACGATTGCCTCGTCTCGTAACATTCTTTCGGTTCACTTCGACATTCTGTTGTCACGCCTCTCAAGTACTGTATTAATTGGATCACGAATCATTTCACGAAGCTTTCAGGTAAACTGAATTTCTTGGGCAAAGAAGCCTTCCAAGTATAATAATCTAATGAAAACATGATCGACCTATGCCAACAGCTAATCTACAATTCTTTCTCATTACCCGGTAATGCATTTTAAATGGAAAAAGCTTTGTGACCTCTCTCTGGATGCATTAGCGTCGAATATTGGAATACGACCATTAAAAAAGTAATCAATTTTAACAAAGCGATTCTCTTGAACCAGTCTCACTCTAACAGTAAATAACTATCATCGTAAACAGCGCAAAGAAAAATATTCAATCCTCTGTACGCCGCGCGCCGCGCCGAGGCAATATATGTACGTATAATAAGGAGAAAGCAAATATTGTCCACTTTGTTATCGGTGACGAGAAAAATCAATATCGACGCCACCAACATTTTTCTATTTTGGCTGGCGTCGCGGTGGTTTTACCTTGACTGTCTAAAAATATAGCTAGGTTTCCGGGAATTCTTTTCAAGCGTTATCAACGAATGAAAAATTCTCTATTTTTCCCCGAAGAAAATATTGAAAATCTGCGGGAAAATTGAGAAAATCTTTGAACGATAAAGGTGGTCCACCCCCTTGGAAACAACCGAATAAAACGTAAAACACGTTGACAGAGCAGCCGGGCGTTTTTTTGGCGTTTCGGCGCGCGCGTGTTGCGCCGGGTATCGCCAACAATCAGCGGCTCTCGTTTCGAATTCGAACAATAAACTGAATAAACCACTCGAAAGTAAAAAAATAAAACCCGGTGACAGCGTGGCGGTGACGGCAACACCTTCTCTCACCGGCCAAGAAACTCCGAATCAACGGTGTCGCTGGAATCGCAAGACTTTTCTGTTCTCGCGGGTGTGCGGTGTGCGGTGTGCGGTGTGCGGTGTGCACTGTGCACGCTTCTGTGCGGCTAAGTGCAGCACTCGTTCGTGCTTAAAAGAGCCTTTGTCGACGGGGGAGGAAATGCAGCAACCCCGGTTTCTACCACCCACCAACCACCCCCTCTTTCCACCCCCGCCGCGCCGCGCCGGCACTTGCACACCACGTGAAAAGCGTGCACGCGAACCAGAAGAGGGAACCCTAAAGTTGCACTCTCCACCGTCGCGGCGACCGGTTTGTTTGTGCGTGCTCCGAGGCATGGTAACCGTAGTCGATACACATCGGTCGCCATCTTTTTGGTCAACATTTTCCTATCTGCTCCCACGCTTTTCCAATTTCCGTACGCCGTACGCCGTACACCTTTCCCCCGCAACGGGATTCCCCGCAACGGGATCCTGGTCTAAATTAGTACGCCACTGAAAGAGAAGAGGCTTCGTATGTATTTTTTGAAAAATTGAACAATGGAATTCTTCGAACAATCAATCGATTGTGAAAAATTCATCGAGCTGTTTTAACCGGAAAATTAAACATTTCTCCCGACCTAGAATTATTCCATTTTACGGGGAGATTACGATTTCCGTGGCCCCTCGTTTTGAGGTTATATTTGTGTTGTTGGGGTTATTTTAAGAAAACAATGTATATGTAACATGGTGTCGAATCAGCCTGGTTTAGCCGGTAAAGTAGATTTCTTGTTTTTTATAAATCTGCAAATATTTCGGCAACTATGCGAAATATGAGAAAATATCAAGAGACCTTTTTTGTAGAAAATTAAATTTCCAACAATTTATGTTGTATGAGATTTTTCTATTAGCTGCGCAGTTTTCGAGTATATTTATATTTCGGTGAATTTGCAGAACTGCCTCTCCCTCGAAATAATGGTCGGGGGAACGTAAAGGCTCTGTTCTGAAAAGATCACATTCTATGATAGGATGACATCTACAATAAGAAGATTATGTGAATAGAGTGAGCTATGGTTAGATCGTGAGAGGGGGCGGAGAGGGCCGGCCCGTCCACGCATACGAAAATTCAGGGGTTGTGTAGTAGTAATTTCAAAAAAATTATTTTATTTTTAGTTTAGTTTAGTTTAGTTTAGTTTAGTTTGGTTCAGGTTGGATTAGTTTGGTTTAGTTTGGTCTAGTTTTGTTTAGTTTGGTTTAGTTTGGTTTAGTTTGGTTTAGTTTTGTTTAGTTTTGTTTTTTGTTTAGTTCAGAAAAATGTCAGAGGACATAAATTGTTGGATATTTAATTTTCTACAAAAAAGATCTCTTGATATTTTCCCATATTTCGCATAGTTTCCAAGATATTTGCAGGTTTATTAAAAAAAGGAAATCTACTTTACCGGCCAAACGGAGCCCATTGGATGCTTGTTATATATACATTTTTTTCTTAAAATGATCCCAGGAAAACAAATATAACCTTCAAAGTAGGGGCCACCGTTATCGTAATAGTGCCCATTTTACATTTTGATCTTGTCGTGGATATTGTATATGAAATTGATGTAATACGTCGTACATAAATGTTTCCAGATTGTACAATGTATGTATCAATGTTCTAGAAATTATGCGAATTAAAACGAGGATGCATTACTGTCTGCACGTGCATTTAAATACACGTAGCTAGCACGTAAAAAGACCCGTAGCCCGGTAATCACGAGGATGACATGCCAGGGCCAGGGGTATTGTAATTTAAGGAGCAAGCTCTCCTATTATTAAACCTAACCGTAACAAACAAGTAGCTCGCGTTCGCGTTTAATGCGAAAATTGCGAGTCCTAGGCGAACTTATGCGCGGAGAGGCACACTTCATAGAAAATAATATCGCGCAATGGAGGCGTAGCGGGTCTGCCAGAGCGCGTCTGTCTCGCTTCGTGGTCCATGACTGGAACCAGTCTAGATTGCAACAAGAAACAGGTAGAAACTTTGGCTGAATGCGTCTCTCGAAAAAAAGATCTGGAGAGGATTTCGACCCCTTTCCATGGTGACGACTCGGCAAACTAGACCATAAAGAATCTCGTCCGAAGAGACCGCCCGCGCCCGCTGTAACATAATCTCCTTCGTGTTTCGTCTCACACCTCTTCGCGTTTTACATCGAAATATGGAACAGGAACTGTACCATATGTATATGTACATACTGAATTTATAGGATTTGTGGATCTTGCACAGCTAATCAATTAATTAACTGATAGATTGTTTGTTTGTTTTATGATTGTTTGCTTCGATAATATCGTTCAGTTTCTATACGTGCCGCGACAGCGAGATTGAAGACGCCTCGCGATGGACAAGTGCAATATAATCAGATTCTTACCGGGAAACCATTTCAGTGTTTGTAATGGGATGACGCAAACCTTACATAATCACGTGCAATTACTACATAATCTACTTTTATTATACAATTGTCGCAACGATAGCGAGAACGTAGAACGTATATGTATGTATCTCCTCCTAATACTAGATTTCATAAGAAAAAACACGCGACTGCAATCTATCCATGAATGAAGAATTAAAAGGAATCCCGTACTACTGCTTCTACATATGTTTTATGTATAATTATTATTAGACTGCGGGTCTTTATGCATTATGGTTTCTAAAAATTTTTTTAAATGCTAGAGTGTAGGAAAATAGTCTATTAACTAAATCTATACGCTGGGTTAGGATGACTGGTATGGGCGATAAATAAGAAGGCACGATTACGATAACCGTGGCCCCTACTTTGAAGGTTATATTTGTGTTCCTGGGATCATGTTAAGAAAAAAATGTGTATATAACAAGTATCCAATGGGCTCCGTTTAGCCGGTAAAGTAGATTTCCTTTTTTTAATAAACCTGCAAATATCTTGGAAACTATGCGAAATATGGGAAAATATCAGGAGACCTTTTTTGTAGAAAATTAAATTTCCAACAATTTATGTCCTCTGACATTTTTCTAAACCAAAGAAAACTAAACCAAACTAAATCAAACTAAACAAAACTAAACCAAACTAAACAAAACTAAACCAAACTGAACCAAACTAAACTAAACTAAAAATAAAATAATTTTTTTGAAATTACTACTACACTACCCCTGTATTTTCGTATGCGTGGACGGGCCGGCCCTCTCCGCCCCTCTCACGATCTAACCATAGCTCACTCTGTTCACATAATCTTCTTATTGTAGATGTCATCCTATCATAGAATGTGATCTTTTCAGAACGGAGCCTTTACGTTCCCCCGACCATTATTTCGGGGGAGAGGCAGTTCTGCAAATTCACCGAAATATAAATATACTCGAAAACTGCGCAGCTAATAGAAAAATCTCATACAACATAAATTGTTGGAAATTTAATTTTCTACAAAAAAGGTCTCTTGATATTTTCTCATATTTCGCATAGTTACCGAAATATTTGCAGATTTATAAAAAACAAGAAACCTACTTTATTGGCTAAACCAGGCTGATTCGACACCATGTTATATATACATTTTTTTCTTAAAATAACCCCAACAACACAAATATAACCTCAAAACGAGGGGCCACGGAAATCGTAATCTCCCCAATAAGAACGACTATTGACGGTGAAGCCGTCCGCCAAGAATGCGATTTATTAAAAGATCTCTGACTGCTTGACACTCCGAGCGTCACTGGAAATGGAGGAGTGATCGCTCAGGTAAACTCTAGTCCTATTCCTAGTCCTAAGGACACCTTGTTGCCAGCGTGTTCGCTACGTGCACCCTGCACCCCCAAATGTGCCCTTGGGTTTTTACCTGAAGGGTACGCGTCGCCCTGTCGAGTCGCACGCTGCCCGCTCTCGACGTTCGCTATTTCAATATTCCTTACAGGAGTATCAAAATCGACAGAATTTAGTACTATGTATATTTATTTATTTTGGGCCCACAAATGTTTATTAATAACTCTGTACACAAATTGAAAATTGTGAAAATTGGCTTGGTGTGATTTTTAGGGTTGATATTTGGAAGTCTGAATATTCCATTGGTCTCCAGAGACGCTTGGAACTTCTTAATTAGTTTGAAGCCGGCGCATCATCGATTATTTAAAGGGGGATCAGAAATAATGCGATTTAGGGGACGAAAGCCGAAAATCGGGATGATAAATACACATATATTTACCTAGCCGAAGTGTCGGGTTGGAATTGATGTTAACAGGTTGTCCGATGATAAAATACATATTCCACCGAGCGGCTTGGCCGCTTGACAAACGCATCACGCCCCTAAAATCGCTCAAGTTCCTCGAACACTAACTAAGCCTGACCAGGTCATCTATGCAAAGTGTGCGACCGGCGACCGGCGACCGGAGACGGACTACACCGTCGAAGACTCCATTTTACTTAGAGACGCTTAATGCCAAAACCGTGTTCCAAAAATATAGCCGCGACAGCGGTTGTCCCCTTTGCCGTATTACGTGGAATTTATTAATGCGGTCGACAACTCCGTCACAAATAACCGTGTCTCCTGAAACACCACCGTATAAATAAGCCTCGAGCGACTTAGGTACGCTAAGCTAATTTTGATTAACACGTTTCCAGTATGTTGTACGCCCAGTGGCGCACCCAGGATGTAATCTTAGGGGGGGGCCGAGTTGAACCCAGCCCTAGGTTTTGCGCGATGACATTTTTTTTAGCCAAAATATCTGTCAACGAAACCTAGGGCTATTCCGCGATTTTAATTTTGGAAGCTAAACATTTTTTTCTTGGGGGGGGACTTGGCCCCCTGGCTCCCCCCCCCCTGGGTGCGCCACTGTGTACGCCTGTGCTCGAGGACTTTTCTTTTAACAAAACTGTGCAGCATAATTACTGCATCATTTTTGTTACGAGTCGGGTAAAATTGTATTTTCGTCGCGTCGGTAACGGTCTCGTCGTCGATGACTAAAGGGTTCATGTAAAATATAAACACTGCCAAACAAAATTTTGACAAATTTCGAGAACTCGACCTCGTTCCGAATATTACAAAGTCGCAGGTAAGCTCGGCGGTGACGATTCCACGAGTTCATTTTCGGTCGTCGCCTCGGAAATGTCTGCCACCCTTGTCCCGTGCTGTTAATGATTTACAAGACAACTGTGGCCAGGTACATAAAACGGTATTGCGAGGAGAAAACAATGGTCTGCGAAGTCCTATTCGAATAGTTTAACCTTTCTGCGATATCTTTGCGGCGACTTCGTCCATCGTGTGCAACTAAACTATACGCGATAACAATTAGTGTTTCTTCTTTCAAAGCGCTGTTTAAATATTAACGCTATGTGCATCTCACAAAACGAACATAAACGAGTCTCTACATGCAAGCACTTACATACTATGTGTGTACTACTACTCGATCTGCGCGAATGAATCTCGTACCACAGCGAGGAATCATTAGAATCAACGAAAACTTTCTCGTTTCATTGAAAAAAACTGATTCAGAAGAGAATGGCAACGATTATATACAATATACATATATATATATAGAGAGAGAGAGAGCGTAAGAGGGGGGGAGGAATTGTTATTACTACCGAGTCACCTGCTCGAATGATTTCGCTCACCGTTCCCTGAAGAGTATTCCAAATTCTTGTTGAGGAACAGTCCACGTATCGACGCGACAAGCAGAACTACACTTTTGGCTCACGATCGAAGAGAGGCTTTGACAACAAAGCGATGTTATTAACACTACTCGCGACAGTGAAAGGCAGACACAAGGAGAACCTTCTCCATCCGCTGCCGTTCGAAAACTCATGGTGCACGCTCGACGCCGCCGCGCCGCCACCGCCACCACGACGCTGCCAAACCCCCACTCCTCACTATAGAAGTTAATCGTGCCGGAGAGAAACTACCCCCCTCGTGTCGTTTCTGGCTGTACAGGGCGAGGAGGAACTCCCGTTGCAATCGAAAACGGGGTGAGAAAGCTTTCACGTCGAGAATACCGGAATTTTCGCCGGCCAACAAAAACGTATTGTTGCTTAAGCGTTTCTTCTTTTACTTATTTTAACCCTTAATACCCCGGGTACTCGTACACCTTTTAAAAACGAATCGCTTTTTCAAAATTGGACCCAACAAATTGAATTTTTTTGGTCACGATACACTCCGGGACAAAAAGATAGCACACTTTAAAATTAACGTAATATTTCTTTGTTTAACATTACAACCAAGGTTTTATTTTTACACATTCTTGAAGGAAAACATTGACTTCAGGATATTTTAAATTTATTGATTCTCTGTGTGATATAATTCAAAACATGGAACTGCACATGTAGCGCAACATCACAATTTATACAATAGTATCGTACCTATTTCGTTGCGGATAGATTTTGTTCTGCACCATATACAACGCTTTGTGGGATGAATTTTTTTATTTGTTGGTGGTAAATTTTTCAAGAAACATCTGGAGTGCAGACGAAGTGGATGAAAATGATTTCTTCTCCCTTTCTGATAACAATTATTCTTTGGATTGTAGTAGTTTTCCAGCAATCCGAATATTATGTTCTCTTTTACGTCATGGATACTTTTTCTGTTTGCATGAAGACAGTTCCATATGGCAAGAGAAGTGCATATTGCGATGTCTAGTAAATAGAAGATATATTTTTGTACCGTTTCAAACAGGAACCGATTGAAACAACATAGACATAAGCGGTGTCCTCGAACGGAGCAAAGAAAAGCCGCGTGTTTACGTGTGTGACTTTATACGAACGGTACCAACGTCGCGAGATAACTCGTCAAGTGAGAACGAATTGGTTAACTATGTTCTGAGGTTGATGTTCGTAATTCGCGAGCTTCAGTGTAACTGGAAAGCGTAGATTTACTACACGTGCTATCATTTTCACCCACTTGCGAACCACAATATTTACGTTTTCATTTCTAGAATTCTGTTGAAGTAAATATTGTCGGTGATATTCAGTATATTATATGTACCTACATAGAGGCATGTCAGAATATATTGACACATTAAAATACTCATTTTCTTCCAGTGGCGGCTCAAGTCTAGTGGAGGCCCCGAGCGGTAAAAATTTAGGGGCCCTCAGACTCAACTTAGAAATAGAAGTTGCAAGAAAACTCTCATAAAATCGTTAACTAAAAAGAAAAGTAATGAAAAATTTCACACCATTACATAAATTTATTTAAAAATTCATAAAAATATTTAAAATTCGGGGCCCTATGGTATCCCGGGGCCCCACGCGGCCGCTTAGTCCGCTTACCGTTAGATCCGCCACTGTTTTCTTCAGTTTATTCTACCAAATGAGAAAAAATAGACGATGTGCTATCTTTTAGTCCGGGAGTGTACATACTGTCTGACGGTATTCTCAAATCCTTCTAAAGCTTTTAGTCTTTAGAATCTGCTCGTAAAAATGACGAGTATCCCCTTCTGCTCTAGTTATGAAGACGAAATGCTAAACGTAACAACAGTCGACGCGCATTGTATCAAGTTAACTGCCACTTCCGAAGAGTTTTCGCATAAACTCGACTAGATTAGGATCCGGGCGCGATAAAATCTTTATACGGATAAATTGCTCGGAAACTTGCGAGGGGAGTGTCTAAAATGGCCATCGCCACCCACATTCCTCGTTTCAACCAGTGAATATCATCGCATGTAACAGAGGTATGTACCACGAGTGTATGCTGTTCCGGAAGGTTGTCATAAGCTGCGGATAATTATCTCCTACCCCATAATTGCTCCCCTTGCCGAGCCTCGGAGAAGGAGACACGGTGATACTCCGAGATGAGCAAACATTAGGATAACCAATTATGTATACTGGAGAAATCGCGGTGAGCTGAATACCGTGTCTGCGGAACTCGGTGAATTTTTCTGTCTTTCTATGTAGCCTACATGGAAAAATCATTTTCAGAAAACATTGACAAGGTTGCATTCCCAAACTGTCAACCTAAAATTGCAGAAATTGCATCGAAACCAAGGATAACGAGAGAAGGCCAACAGCACAGAGGCCAACATCAAGATTGAGGAAGATCGATCAACAAGAAAATTTACCTATCTCTCCACATGTACGTGCATCTAGTTCACGATCGAGTGGATCTTTCGGAGAAAAAGAAATCGGATTAATTGAATCACGGATAGATCGGTTTTTCTGAATAAATATGATCGGAATGCATAATCGGGACGGCAAAAACCATAAACACCGTCGCGGATTCTCCTGCAGTTAATTATAGTCGCAAGGCTCGGTACAAAAACAGAAGATGCCTTGGCGGGAATGTCTACCGGTTTTCAAGTAATACCATAAAAGTACAAAGCTCGTTGTCTGACCTGTATCTGGTTAGTCATGAAGAAAAGCTGTGCACGTTTGCGAGACCTTGTCGCGTTCGGTTCGGTTCGCGAACACGTGCCGAACGCGATTACTATGGCGCATACCGCCTACATGCTTCAACAACTTTCGGGAATTTCTTCGCCTTCCAGTTTACTGGGTCGTCCGATCAATTTTGCTGAATTGTTCTTCGCCGAAAAATCTGTCTCCACGGGTCTCAAATGTAGGTCGATATTTGAAATTCTGCACTCGATTGTATTTATCTATGTATGTACATATATGCAATCCATCTGCGTACAGTTGTCGACTTTTTTAGCCGGCCATACAAAGTGAAGAGGGGTTCGTTATCGTCCGAGGCTTAATTACGGCTTCAAGCAAGCTGAAACAGACGAGACAAGCTCTTACAGACGCGGTTCCATCGATTCGACGTTGATAAACAATTTTAATTATGTTGGTCGCATCGCACGAAAGGTGTGAAACCAATACGTGACCCAGATGATCGCGGACGAGCGTATTAAAATGATCAAAGGCATCTCGATCAACTTTCCTTACGGAGACACGCCGGCGATCAATATTATCCTCGTTAAAAACGCTTCGCTAATTACGCGAATTAACGGGTTGAGCAAGAACGGTTAGTTCTTTCAGTTAGAGTATAGAAAATATGCAGAGGAATTGGAATTTGAAGTTTGTGTAGCACCTAATAAAAACGAGGCGAGTGTCTTTTAAATCCCAGGGCAAGGTGAAACACTGGACTGTTGCTCTCGGTCTGGACTGCCGTGAACATATTGAATTTCTATTTCCTGTACACACGGGAGAACGCACGCACGTCAAGTGCTCAGTCATGGCTCTCTCTCTTTCTTTCCTCTCGTTTCTTCCCTAGGAGGGAAATTATGAGAACAGCGGGGATATCTCGTCGAACGCGCAAAAGTTCGACGGAAATGAGTCGTCAACACAGGATTAGATGGGCCCGGACGTTTCCTTCGGAATCTCGTTATCCTCTGTGCGGGGAGAACGTTCTACGAAACAGAAAACGTATCGTCCGATTGAGAACATCCTCTTTGCTCGGGCCAACTCGGTAACGAGACGTTCACGTTCCTCGCTAATTGCTGTGCAGCACAACCAACAAAGGAATCAGCTTGCCTGCAAACTAAATACATAGTCAGAAACAAATCAGACTTTCTCGTAGAGACGCGTTTCAAAATTTGCAAAAAAAAACTCACTTGAATTGCACCGATACAGAAGAATCGTTTACCTTTCCTCTCGAAAGCGTTTCCGTTCGGGACATCGACCGGGAAAGCTCCCTGACGTGTCCCGGTCGCGCGAATCACCCTGTACAACAACTTCAGCACGCAACGCATCATTTAACTAGTTATCCGAGGCGCGCGAGTTAGGCGTGTCCGGGGAAAGAGCTGAAGTATGGGACAGGGGAGAACTGCTAAAAGTGCAAGTGCCGCGGAAGCAGGAAGCTGCCACGCAATCGGACGAAACGCAAAAATGATTTTCAACGATCAGAAAATCCTAACCCCGATAAATTCTATGTTACTCGATCAGGCGATTAGATAAAAAACACGGATTTATGTGAACAAAAAATTCTCATTGAAATTTTCTCGCTTGATGATTTCGCGCGGGAGAAAGTTCTCCCCCGCAGGAAGATAACGCGTTAGATTTCCGGTTGTCCGCCTAATTGTGCCCGTGTCGCTTTCACAGTTTTTGCTTAGATCGGTACAACGGCCTTCGCCGTGAATCCGTTTGTCTTCATTAATCCGCGCTCTAATGCAATCTCGTACGCTCGTCTAATTACCAAAGACCACGGCACGGCGGTACGGCGCGGCGGCGCGGCGACCGGCCGTAGTTACCGAGTATTGTTCTAATAATTACTTAATTTCGCCCGGCCTGGGTTCCGAGAGCAATTACCGAACCGGGGATATCTCTTCTGCTCTTCTCGTTCGAACAGTTTCCTTCCTTTCTTTCTTGCCACCGTCGATGAACAAGGAATCACGCGGAAAGAAAGTCTGAACGGTGACTCACCTGGGATTAAACGCTTCGAGCATTGTTTTTAATGGCGCAATCAAAATTTATAAGGAAAGCGTACGACGTACGGCCGACTCAAACGGGTCAACGATACACGGTCAAGAATTTACTCGTGGTTTCTTCTTGGTTCATCGAGATCTCAAGGTCATCCGCTTCACCTTGTATGGAACAGTATACATATGTATGTATGTATTTTTATCGAGGCGCCGCGCCGATAAAAAGGCAGAACCCGCGAACAACTTCTTTTCGCGTTGCCGTCGCTTGTTGCTCAATGTTAACAGCGTTTCCATCAAATTGTGTGCGCGTTTCTACTCAACGTTTTCAGCAATTTCTGGAAAACGGAAGAATTTAATCATTTAAAAACTGTCTCAAATATGTAATATGATACGGCAATTTATTTTTACTGACGCCTCAGAGTCGCCATTCGAGTACAAAGGGTCGATTGTATTCGGCTTTCGGTATCTATTTTAGTTTACCAAGAAAGTGCAGAATTGTGTTATTCCCGACTGCAAGCGGCGTTTTGTTCAGAAGTGAACTCTATCGTTATTTTCTACGTTGTTCGAACGGTACGAGCGCACAATCTGGTAATGAGAAACCGGCTAGAAAAAATCTCGGACTCACGGTTCTGCATGGTGTTACGCAGCGCACGTGTAAGTATCGTGTGCGTCTCGCTAAATTGGTCTGCCTAGAATAAAAGCTGGCAAGCAGCGGTGCGTTACAAATGCCACGTTTCTTCCAATCCGGCATTGGCAGATCGCCTGCTATGTAATTATTAACCAAGCGATTCTCAATTATCCGTCACAGGCCGTTGACCTGTCCGCTCAGCGGATGTCGCCGCGGTGAAAACTACGGTTTATCGGCCGGACAGTAAGATATCGATCGAAGCCGCGTATTGCACTATTTATGTGGAACTCGAGTCTAGACAGTCGGCAGCGCGCCGTTTTATGGCATTCTCACGCCAAAATCGTTTCCCGAGAATATAACCGGCCAGGGCACGGGCACCCGGATACTGTACTGCACCCTTTATGATGTTCGCCAGGAATTTATTTCGCCGCAATCGTTCCCGCGTCGCGTGCTGCACGATCAGTTTGAGACCCGTCTTTAGTTTTCTGACCGAAATTGAATTTTTCAAGTTTTGTACTCCAGGATATCAGACATTTTAGATAATCATGCGCGCGGGGACATTTTACTCTGAAAACAAAATTCGAAAATTTAAGACATCAAACATTGGAAAATTCAAAGCGAAACCACGATTATTCCAAGAACTCGTTACAGAGCATATACATAATCGCTTTTGTATCGAATACGTACCTAATATTATGTCACCGTTATTTTTACTGGGGCGCAAGAGGATCAACGGGAAATTTATTAATACAGCCAGGTATTTCAGCATCGCGTCCGTCAACCTTGCTTCGTTTTATTTGCTATATTCGACTATTTTTAACTTTCGTTACGGCAACCCTCGGCTCGTATACACGTATAACCTAGCGCCGCTTTCCTCCGTTGATCGTGAAAATCTCGAGGGAACTCCGAAAACGAGGCAAGTGGCAGCGAACTACATATATCGGTAAATTAATTACGGACACTTGTTAAAACAATCACGATCACCACAATGTACTACCGCGCAATATTCCTGTCGATAATATTTACAAACTAGAATGTACTACATACTAAGTTCTTACACACACTCGATTCCAGGTAGAAGAACACTAAATATGTATGTATATTCTGCATGAAAGTCGAAAGGACACTTATAACAACACACAACCGCCCCGCCGCGCCTTCCCCCCCCCCCCCTAACCTTTCATTTACACTTCGATCCTGGAAACCCACCGAAAAACACTGAACACATTTTCATTAACCGCGTTCCACAACATTTTTATTTTGCATAAAGATTCGCAGTCTGTTTCTGATAAACATCGAGTGTATAAAATTTGAATTCTTTATAAACACTGCTAGACTAGTTGAACCGCTAATTAGATCCTTGCGTATAATTTGAGAATTACTAATCTCTCTTTTACGATGCTAACGTTTTGAGAATTGCGAGTAATATACGTGATAATTACACGTTACAGTAATAATTAAAATATCGCGTTCGATCTAACCCAGTTCAGGCTGCTCTCTATGTAGACTGGATAAATTCGATTAATAACTGTCACGTGTCGCTAATTGTCTAAACAGCTCGATCTGTCATCCGCCAAACATTCGAACTATATATATGTACATACATATATTCCCATTTGGCCACTGCTCATCTTTTCATTGTTCTATTTACTCTGCAATTTGAAAAAGCATTTGTTCGTCCACTTTTTAAAATTAATTCTTCATAATTTACTATTCGAAAACACCACGAACAAGTATTTGTATTCTGACGGTTTTTATAATAACGTTATACGTACGTTTCCCCATCGATCTATCGATTTACGTAGATCCGATATTACAAATCGCAACAGTGTCTTTCTATTCTCATTATTCATGGTCATCTACGTCAAATTCTTATTTATTCTTAATTAGCTCCTTGCACTACAATTGATTTTACAATGACTACGATGAAACAGAATTTCATTTCAATTGAAAACGAATTAATAACATATATATACACATACTTAGCAGATTCCATTTGAAGTCTTCGTCGCGAGTCTAACGCGATGTTACATATAGTGAAAGGGGGGTGACGAACGTCTAACGCTTACAAACAGATTTTTTCTTTCTCTTCTAAATGTACGTCTATTACGAACAGCAATATATGTATTTACAAATACTGTTTCGATCGCGAAATTCTCAATTGTATCGTGTCACTTTCAAACGATAAATTACTAACGTTTCTAACCGAGCGTATTCTTTCCATGCTCACTAAAATACGCTGCTCATTTACAGGAAGTTTCGGAAACAAAACGGACATATACAAGTATAAGTGTACAGTTTCGTAATAATCATCATAAATCGCATGCTTACATTGCTTACCTTACGAACATCCGCCACGAGGATTTTTCGAGTCACCGACCTACGCTACACTGGATCATCTTTGGCTCTTCGGTCTCGATCAGTACGAAAGTACAAACGCGTTTCTCCTTTGGCACGACTTATAGTCCCCACTGGTTGGAAACACACTTCCCGGCTTGGATTTTCTAGCGTACCGCGAAAGGGAAATTTCTGTGGGTAAAAATAACACCGGCCGTTTCAGGACAGAGAGAGAGAGAGAAAAAGAGAGGAAGGAAAAGATACACACGAGAAGAGATGTGCCTCCTACCGTTGTCGTTCGAAAACTCATGGTGCCCGTGCCCAGCAGCTTGATGCGGTCGTGTGCTTCTCCTCCCCACTCCCGTCGAGTTAATCGTGGTGTAGAAACCTCTCGCGTTGTTCGTATGTATGTGTGTATGTATTTCGAACCTGACTCCTCGTGTACACATAGAAACGTGTAGCGAGAACGCACACCCGTGCAACACCGACGCACACCGACCCCGCGAAACTTGGTTTTGCACGTGCAGTGGGAAAAGACGTTCTTAAATTTCACGGCCGTGTAGGATGGGATCGATACTTCTCCGTCCACGGACGTCTCTATTCTTTTTTTATATCACGCGTGTTCCAAGTGTGGACGAAACCTTAGACCATATAAACTGTACAATTAATGTTATCAGCGCGGCGCACTGGTTCGATCAATTCGAAAATAAGCAAATTTGCAAAAATATCACATGAAATTTTTAATTCAACGTTTCGGTCTCAATTTAGACCATTTTCAAGAATAGAAAATTTCAGTATTGCGTCTGTAAGAATTAATCAAAGACATTTTTAAATGGTTAGGCATACGTGTTTTCACACGAGCAGAAAGTAAAAAATGGGGGGTTTTGAACTCAAAAAGTGTGTAAAAACTTACATGCTTATAAAAAAAGTATTAAATTCTTAAAGGTTATGGAACAACATGTTGGTTCCACGCCGGTGACATGCGGACTGAGTAAACCGCGAAGATTTGAACTGAAAACGAATTGAAGAACAGAAATCTCTGTATTGGCCAATCGATAAATGGCGGCAAATATGAATCTTTTGAACTCACTCAAACAAAACTGCACTTGTTGAAATACCAATATGAAAATTGGTACTAAATTAATCGACATTCAGAGAATGCTTTTTATTGAGAAAAACAAGTAGTTTTTCAATTGTGGTTTAAACAATTGTCGATCGAGATTCAGAGAACTCTTAGACCATATATATGTATTTATATACAGGGTGTCCCAAAATTCCTTCAACAGCCGGAAATGGGAGGTTCCTGACGTTATTTAAAGCAACATTTTCCTTTGCAAAAATGTTATCCGCGGCTTTGTTTAGGAGTTATTAACGCAAAACACGGACCAATCAGAGCGCGACCTAGACGCGAGTTGACACAGTCGGCCCGGCACACAGTGGGACGAATGTACGAAAAGCCGCAACATTGACTAAAATTTGAAATTTAGTGCATCTTGACGAGCGTCATTCACATATAGCAAATCGAAAAAAAAATTTTTATGGGCTTTATAGTCGAAGAAAAAAAAATTCTATATTTTTCTTACATTTATATTACAATAACCGTGAATGGAAAGAAAAAAAAACTTTGACGAATCTTTTTGTTCTACGTCTATAAAGCAATAAAAAATTTTTGTTTTGTTTTTTTGTCGAAAATTTTTTTTATTTTTTGAAAATGGCCTTTTTTCATTTTTAAAAAGACTTCCGGGATTTTCCGAAAAACGGGCTTCATGGACTTTTTCCTTTGGTATTATGTGAGAGAAATCCGTTGAGATCACACCCGACGAGACCCGACCGCGGTCGGCATTTGGGTTTGAAAGTGGCGCACAGTGGGACGAATGTATCGGAATGCTGGACATCGCGTTTAGCACCCCTTCCAATTTTTTTTTTATTATTATATTATTATATTCATTTGTATATTTCTTTATTAATATAATATTTATATATACATATATTTAGTATTTATTACTATATTTATTTATTTATTTCAACTGTATAATATGTCATTATGACAATTACATTATCATGTTATTTATTATTATTATTGATAGAGTTATTAATGAATTCAAAAAATTTATAGAGAAGTACTTATAGAAAAATCATGATTTTTTAAAAATCAACCTATCTGAATCAACTTAAAAATTATGTTCTGAGGTTCTATAGTATGAATTGTCAACAGAACATGTCGGAAAAATTATAGGATATAAAAATTCATCCTGTTTTTAGCGTATTTTCTAAATAAATGAGTCATTTCTCCTTATTTCCAACAATTCGAAAAAAATTTTTGATTTCAGATTCGTATGCTATACTACTGAAAACATGGATATTTAAAATCTTAAGGCGATACAAAACCTGGAAGGGCTACTAAACGCGATGTCCAGCATTCCGATACATTCGTCCCACTGTGCGACGCGTCGCGACGCGGCGGCGCGCCAACTGTCTATTGGCCTCGGGAACCTCTCATTTCCGGCTGTTGAAGGAATTTTGGGACACCCTGTATACATACATACTTTTACAAACGGTATACATATGTGGCCTAAGAGAAAAACTGTGGTAATTAAAACGCACCCGAGATGCTCCTTCGGTCTCGACTTTTACTTTCACTCGGAACATGCTCATCGCTAGACTGTGGATGTTTATGCATTTATGGCTTACGAGAACTTTCAAAAAAAGCTACGACATAAAATTCGATGGAATTTAGTACAATTTTTATGTGTATTAGATCTACAAAGGCTGTTCCCATGAAAGATAGGATTTTATTCTATTCCACTTTCTTAAAATTTGTCATCACGTTCGATCAATCGAACAGTTTTATGCAGAATCAAAATTGTCTGCATCGATTGCAAGAAACAGAAGCTAAGTCGAACTTTTTACTTCACCTAATATTATTTGTTCCCGTAATGATTTTAATAGTGGAGAAATCATACATTGACGCATCTTCAATTTTGAAAATTTTTCTACAATCTTGAACTTGATCTACTCAATTTTGCCGCAAACGCATAAAGATCCGCAGTCTACTCGTAACTAGACAAAGGATCTTTATGCAAGATGAAAATTGTCTACTTGAATTGCAAGAAACTGGAGTGAAATAGAAAATGATTTTCTTTCTCAATATGTTTAACAGGCTGAAGATAATATAGTGTTTTGAAATTCTCCTAATATTTGTACCGTCTTAAATTGCACCTATTCGTTTTTGTCATAAACCCATCAAATCCGCTGTGTACTCATAATTAGTTTGTATACATACATGTTCAAACAAAAATTTTGCGTGGGAAAACGACGCGAGGGGGTGAGCAGTTCGGTTTCGATCGGACCGGCGCACAGTGGGCCCAAACGCCAATCTGGCTGATAAAAACTCATAGTGATCAGACGCGGCTTCCTATTGCAACGTGTTTGGTGTCGTTGTAACCGGGAGACTTCAATCTTTAAATTTATGGTAATTTGGACCACAAAAAAATTTTTTTAAACTTTTTATAGTCGTTTACATTAATGTAATTTTAGAGAGAAGAAGCATTTCCGCGAAAATTAAAGTTATTAGCGTTTGTAATCACAGAATGAACTGAAACCGACACTGAATTAAAAACCTGATATATTTACAAACATACACACTTCATTAGATAGACTTATTTACACTCCTAGTTATACATACATCGTTTCAGTTTTGTACACACATCCATGCAATGAAAACACACCTACACTATAACAAAGTTTAATTTTCTGTATATTCTCTATGTTCCCACGCCAGAATCGATATTACTGTTGCGGTTAGAATCATCCCTACTGCTGTTGTTCGTCTATCGCCGTGTGGGCACACAGTCATAATTGCTTGTCATATGTTTACTCGTGCAATTTTTACACTCTGATCCTGTTAATTTTCAAAATATTAAAAAAAATCTTTCACGAAACATTCTTCATATCACCTACAATTAAGTAAGTAATGTAAGGTATCAGTCTTTTAAATCTCATATAGCTATCCTATTCTTTTAAGTGCTGTCACAAAAAAACATAAAATTCCGTTTCACACTAAAAGTATTAATTTTATGACCTACATCGATTAAGCATTTTTTACTCCTCTCAGTCAGTACTATGAACCACCAAAATCTTAAACCCTCTTTATGAGTGATCGCAAACTGTTCATAAACTTTAAAGTTACATTGAACAATTATTGGCAGATAGTGGCAGCTAATTTTTACAAGAATTAAAGAACAGAGTCTAAATTACGAAATCAAACAGGAAATTCGACAAACACGCGAAAATTTGGTTACTTCTATTCGAAAAACTGAAATGCATGAAGTAAAAAATTGACTACCTTTAAACACGGGTATTTGGAAAATTCATTAACTTTTGCAAATTCTGTAATTACAGAATGAAAGTACGTACTTTCTTCTACAAAACCCATGAAAGGCAAAATATTCGCATTTAATATTCACGTTTACCAGTAGCAAAAGCACCGACCGTTTTGGGGGACTTCTAAAGGCCGCAGCGACTATAGACTTTTGCGTAAATATTAGCCTATATAAAAAATCTTCAGAGCAAAACAGAATATAATTTAAAGATCTACAGGGATTTAAGAATGGAAACAAATAAAAAAGTAAGTAATAGTATGTGATTGAAAATACGACTTTTTATCACATACTATTATGTACTTACTTTTTTATATAGGGTAATATTTACGCAAAAGTCTATAATCGCTGCGACCTTTAGGAGTCCCCCAGAACGGTCAGTGCTTTTCCTACTGGTAAACGTTTTATATCAAATGAGAATATTTTGCCTTTCATGGGTTTTGTAGAAGAAAGTACGTACTTGCATTCTGCAATTACAGAATTTGCAAAAGTTAATGAATTTTTCAAATACCCGTGTTCAAAGGTAGTCAATTTTTTACTTAATGCGTTTCAGTTTTTCGAATGAAAGTAACCAAATTTTCGCGTATTTGTCGAATTTCCTGTTTGATTTCGTAATGTAGACTCTGTTCTTTAATTCTTGTAAAAATCAGCTGCCACTATCTGCCAATAATTGTTCAATGTAACTTTAAAGTTTACGAACAGTTTGCGATCACTCATAAAGAGGGTTTAAGATTTTTGTGGTTCATAGTACTGACTGAGAGGAGTAAAAAATGCTTAATCGTTGTAGGTCATAAAATGAATACTTCTAGTGTAAAACGGAATTTGATGTTTTCTTGTGACAGCACATAAACGAATAGGATAGCTATATGAGATTTAAAAGACTGATACCTTATATTACTTACTCAATTGTAGGTGATATGAAGAATGTTTTGTGAAAGATTTTTTTTTAATATTCTGAAAATTGACAGGATTAGAGTAAAAATTGCACGAGTAAACATATGACAAGCAATGATGACTGTGTGCCCACACGGCGATAGACGAACAACAACAGTAGTGATGATTCTGACCACAACAGTAATATTGATTCTGACGTTGATTCACATAGAGAATATACAGAAAACAAAGCTTTGTTATAGTGTAGGTGTGTTTTCAGTGCATGGATGTGTGTACAAAACTGAAACGATGTATGTATAACTAGAAGTGTAAATAAGTCTATCTAATCAAGTGTGTATGTTTGTAAATATATCAGGTTTTTTATTTTAGTGTCGGTTTCAGTTCATTCTGTGACTAAAAACGCTAGTAACTTTAATTCCCGCGGAAATGCTTATTCTCTCTAAAATTACATTAATAAGTAAATGACTATAAAAAGTTTAAAAAAACTTTTTTGTGGTCCAAATTACCATAAATTTAAAGATTGAAGTCTCCCGGTGTTTCCCGGTTACGACTCCATACTCCATACCCGTTGCAATAGGAAGCTGCGTCTGATCACTATGATTTTTTATCAGCCAGATTGGCGTTTGGGCCCACTGTGCGGCGGCTTGTATCGATTTCGTTCGCGATATACATAGCGACGCTAAATTTAGAACGATTTCTCGATACCGTTAAGGATCGTTCAAGCACGCTATGCGAGGTTATCAAAAAATTCGCGGAGGTTATTGCTGCGCCAGCGAAGAGCCAAGATTATATGTGATAAGACATATACCGATGACACGGATAAGGTATATTCATATGTGTGCACAGCATTGCATTACCTGCAAATATTAGCAATTTCATTAGTTGTTTTTACGTGATTCTAACTATCGTGCTGTTTTTTTCGTGATTGTGTATATATATTGTGCGCGTCCTCAGCAAATGATTTTCGAGATAGCGTATGATTTTTGCACGCCCTATCGCACTCCATATGTTCTTTCACAATGAAAAGGACCTTTATACTGGTTTCCCTTTCTTTCGGTTTCCCCCTTTGCCCTTCGATACACACGCGACTTGTTCTACAACACACTTCCATGAATAAGTAACACGACAGACGAGGAGACGAGGAGACTCTATTAGAATAGTAGGCGGGACCTTAGGGCGCCTCACGCAAACACTACTGTGCACTGTGCACATACATATGTATACACACACCATGCAGCTTCCAGTACTGGGACGTAGAGTAGTTACTTTTATGTATACGTATACGTTACCACAACTGTATAACGAAAATTTTACAAAATACAGATAATTAGACAGCGGATTTTATGCATTTATGAAAAAAAATCTGTAGGTGTATTTTAAAACAGTAAAAACATTCGAAGAATTAAAAAATGCTGTTACATCATTTTCAACCTATTAAATATATTAAGAAAGAAAATAAAATTCTATTTCACTCCAGTTTGTTGCAAATCAGATAGAAAGTTTCTATTTTGCATAAAAATCCGCTGTCTACATAGATAACTATTATTGTATATATTCGCTGTTTATTTAAACATAACGTTCGTTGTATGTAATTCTACAAAATTTCGAAGTTGCGAATAGACATTATATTGTTCGTACGAGCAAATTGGGAATATCTGATGCAGGCCATTAAAGTTGTAGGCCGTTTGATCATTTGATAAATTAATTAACGAAAGTACGTCTGCGCTTACCAGTCGGATATTAGTGTTCATTCATTACGCGGCGACACGGCGAGTATTAAATAACCGATAGTCTTCGAACGAACTTCCGGTTTTCTGGTTCATGCAATCTAAAGGAAACACGTACAGGAAACTATTAAATATTCCACGAACTCGTACACATGTACTTAATAATACACAATCAAAAACGTGACAAAACTTGCAAGCTCATCTATGAACACATCTAAATATATACCGCCGGAATCGCATGCGACTTATCGATCCTTGCAGTGTCACTATACATATATATGTATATATGATGTATAAAAAAAAAATATGGTTTCGATGTACTGGACGAAACAATTCTTTCATAATCTTCGTATAATATTTATAAATTATAAGCTAACCTCTAAATGTTGATTTGAATTACTTCGAATGTTTCTGTCATGAAATGCAAAGTTCATTTTAATTATGGTATTTGTAAGTGTAACGAATAAATATGTCGTATAATTTAATTGGATCGCAGTGGCCTTGAAATTTTGATAGAATATACTCGAATCATGTCCTTCCTGTTTTACAACACCTACGCCGATAAAAATTCAATAAAAACTAACACATTTGCCAGAGGCGTATTTAAAAATCAGACGTCAGCGTAGCTGGTTCCGTTCGCACGGTGCAGCAGTCCAGTCGTTTCATCGCGAGCGATATCCGGCCACGTTAGAATAGCTTGTTTGGATAAAATTTTGGCCCGGGGCCTTGATCGACGAATTAAACATCGCGGTCCGCAAACCCATTTAAAAGCTTTAATGTATGTAGAATAGTATACAAACAGGGAAACAAAGAGATTAAGAAAAATGGACTACTGGTCGGTCTGCTTGCTGTTAGTCTCGCTGTGTGGTACGATATTACGCACTGGTGGTGTTGAGTTAACCTTCGAACTCCCCGATAATGAGAAACAGTGTTTCTATCAAGAGATCGTAAAAAATGAGACGGCGATGCTGGAATTTCAGGTACGTTCTTGCACACGATCCGAAATAATTTTCTTAGGAACGAGCGATTATAGAGAATAAGCGTAACCAGTTTCATTCATCGCAACGCAATAGTGTTAGCCACGTTCGCACTTTGACTGTGAATCTGTCACCAGTTGTTAGTGGTTGCGCTGGTACACTGAAATCTGTGTTACACAGTTTCATTTATTTCATTGATTTATCTATGTAACCAGTTTCATTTATCGCAATGCAATAGTATCAGCCACGTTGCGCTGACACTGAAATCTGTGTTACACAGTTTGTGTGTTTCCAAATACTTTTCTTAGTAATGCGCAATTACGAGAGAATGCGCGTAATCAGTTTCATTGATCACAACGCAATGTAATTCAGCTGACACTGAAACCTCGTACAAATATTGTTTGACAGGTTGTGACGGGAGGGCAATACGATGTAGATGTAACCTTAGAAGCACCGAATAAAGAAGTGATCTACAAGCAGATTAAAACGCAGTTCGATTCGCATCAATTCACGGCTGCTATGTCGGGAGCTTACAAGGCTTGTTTCAGCAACGAGTTCTCAACATTCTCACACAAGCTTGTTTACATGGACTTTCGCGTGGGCAATCAGATGCCTCTGGCCGGTCTGGGAGACCATGTAACAGTCATGACTCAGGTAACAGTAATGTTATTCTCGAATCTGAATGTCTACGTTTAAAATAATCGATGAAATTAATGATTTTGTTTAGATGGAGTCTTCCGTGGAAGAAGTATACAAACATTTAAACAACATTCTAGACTACCAAACGCATCATCGACTGAGAGAAGCGCAGGGCCGTAAGAACGCAGAGGATCTGAACGACCATGTGTTAAAATGGTCCATCGTAGAAACAGTTACCATTGTAACTATATGCGTGTTACAGGTGTATATTTTAAAGACTTTCTTCACGGAGAGAAAGCCATAGCGCGTTCACTAGTGTACTTGCAAATGACAGTATTTTCTTTGCTCACAATAAAATACCGTCTCCGTCTGAGCTACGTGATAAATAACGTGTACCACGAGCTCTAACTACCAGTCACGGTGCCATGTTAACATTGGCAGGTTCTTCACGGATCAAAACTCTATATCAAACAGACGGAACATTCTGAGAAGATCAATTCTGTTTCCTCGTGTATGAAAATGTTGTGTATGAACGCGCGTTCATGTGTGTATCATTTCGATATTAATTTCTATGCGTTTCGATCCCTAGTTCCCGTCCCGGCGAGGTCAGTCTTTTTATTGCCCCGGTAATATATCTTCCAGTTAATCCGTGTATTGATGCCGCGTTTATCTCGCGACCGTTATCCTACGATGCCGGGGTAAATATATTCGTTTTCTCTAAGCATTCTCCCTTAGTTGCAGTGTATAATCAGTAACGGTGATTTTCGCGTGTCTCGTAGAAACGCGCTCTCTGGCTGATCATACAAAACGCCGTGGAGAAAACCGCCCTACGAAGCAAAGTAAGGAAAATCCGGCCTGCAGCGACTTTTTCCATAGTCCACTACACAGACCGCATCTTCCCGCTTCGCTCTCTATTATTTTCGATTCTCCCTACGCCCGAATTTCCGATTTCTAACTTTTTATCGATTTTTCGTTTCGCGTTCCCGTGGATTCTCTTCTCCGGGAGATCATCGGTTCGCGCCTCGGTTCGGTCCGGCCGCGAGACGAAGAATTTTTTCCTCTCTTTTTTCGACGTTTTCTTCCTCCTGACCCTTCCCTTTGTTGCTTATTTAATCTTTTCGATCGATATCGGGGAGATCGCGGTCGTTTTCCGCGGTCCCGTTCTCCCGGCGTCGATCGAAACCTCGTCACGCGCAGTGTAGCCAGATTGGAGGAGGGATGAAGAAATGAGGTACCCCCTCTCTGAGGACGGGGAATGAGTGGGGCGAATGGGTGACACGTTGCGCGTGCGCGACGGGTATTGAGTGGGGAGAATGGAGACACGGGACACGGGCGGCGCGTGCGCGATGGGGACGCAACAATGACATGACATTTCGCAAGTTTTAGGTTATTGCCGCGTATCGTACTATGTATATATTATGTACCTACTTTGAAATGAATCATACAAATCGTTCTAGAGATTCTAAACATTCTTTATTATTATAGATAAAATGAATTGTAACATGTAGGAGTTTCAGTTGTGAAGTGAAGATAAAATCATAAATGTCGTAAAAATATATAATATATTTTAACACTTTTAAGGAATGGACATAGCAAGTTTTGAAACTACCTTTTTAGAACCCAATACTGAATATAATAAATATATTATACACAATACAATAATATAAAATAAAATTGTAGGAAAATATAGTCTGTCAGCTAGAAAGGATGACTGGTGTGTGGGCGTTTAAAATTTGAACTTCAAATAACAACAATTATTGAGTTATTGACGGCGAAGCCGTCCGCCAAGAGTGTGATGTATGTATTTCAGCTTCGCAGCCCAGAAATGGACTTTGTTTTGGACGCGGCAATAACCTAAAACTTGCGAAATGTCATCTCGTTGTTGCGTCCCAATCGCACACGCGCAACATGTCTCCCATTATGGCAAGTTTTAGGTTATTGCCGCGTCCAAAACAAAGTCCATTTCTAGGCTGCGAAGCTGAAATACATACATCACACTCTTGGCGGACGGCTTCGCCGTCAATAACTCAATAATTGTTGTTATTTGAAGTTCAAATTTTAAACGCCCACACACCAGTCATCCTTTCCCATATCCTTTCTAGCTGACAGACTATATTTTCCTACAATTTTATTTTATATTATTGTATTGTGTATAATATATTTATTATATTCAGTATTGAGTTCTAAAAAGGTAGTTTCAAAACTTGCTATGTCCATTCCTTAAAAGTGTTAAAATATATTATATATTTTTATGACATTTATGATTTTATCTTCACTTCACAACTGAAACTCCTACATGTTACAATTCATTTTATCTATAATAATAAAGAATGTTTAGAATCTCTAGAACGATTTGTATGATTCATTTCAAAGTAGGTACATAATATATAGTATGATATAGTACGATACGCGGCAATAACCTAAAACTTGCGAAATGTCATGTCATTGTTGCGTCCCCATCGCGCACGCGCCGCCCGTGTCCCGTAGTCCCGTGTCTCCATTCGAGTGATGCCCACTTGGACTCCGACCGATTGGACACGTCCCGATTGGACGCGTTCCTTTTGGACTCCGTGCCGATTCGACTCGTGCCGTTTGGACGCCGTGCCGATTGGACTCGTACCGTTTGGACGCCGTGCCGATTGAACTCGTACCGTTTGGACGCCGTGCCGATTGAACTCGTACGATATTTTATACAGTTGTTTCTTATTTGCACAAAATTAATATTTATGTAAATTTGTATTATGATATTCACAATCAAACACCATTTTTTATATTTTTTTGACAACGGCACGGAAGATTTCTTATTAGTTATTCTCTTTTGTAAAAATACGTTATATCCTCACACACAAGAAACACAAAAAAACCACATAAAAATTTAAATTCAGATCCAAATCATATTTAACCATATATTTCACAGTACAATATCACCATATGTAGACTTCGAAAAGCAATGATTATAAAATTCGCGGCGTCCAACGATTATAAAATTTCCGGCGTCCAAACGTCACGAATCCAACCACCACGGCGTCCAAACGGTACGAGTTCAATCGGCACGGCGTCCAAACGGCACGAGTCGAATCGGCACGGAGTCCAAAAGGAACGCGTCCAATCGGGACAGTCCAATCGGGACGTGTCCAATCGGTCGGAGTCCAAGTGGGACACCCCCTCTCCATTCTCCCCACTCAATACCCGTCGCGCACGCGCAACGTGTCACCCATTCGCCCCACTCATTCCCCGTCCTCAGAGAGGGGTACCTCATTTCTTCATCCCTCCTCCAATCTGGCTACACTGGTCACGCGTCACGCGTTTGATTCTCGCGCCCTTTCGCCACGTGTTGCTTCGCGCCCTAACCTCGCGTTGACGTTCAATGTGTTCGATCGAGCTGTTATGTTTGTTGCGTTTCGCGGGCATCTGCTACCTTACGGAGAATTAAGTATTTGCTTAGTCTATTCTGTCGCGGCTGCTTTCTTCCGTTGAGTGCGGCGGGTTAAGCAGAAGGCTTCGGCTCGAGATTCTACTGATAATATTTTAAAATCTTTCAGGTGACTCGAGATTCAATGCTGGAGGGTTCGGCGATCAATTTCCTCAGGTAATCTGTGACGGTTTTTCTCTATCGACTATGCTTCTAAGTTTCCTAATTAATAACAATCATTCGAGCTCTTTCCCTCTTTCCCTGCTTCTACTTTTTCCTTTAGCGGCTCCCATTTCTGTGGGACTAAATGCTTGTGATTTTTCTCTAGACGACTAATAACTGTTTTGTATATTGATTATCGATGAGCTTTCCAGTGGCTCGAGATTCAACGCTAGAAGGGTTCGGCGCTCGATTTTCTCCGGTAATCTATGACGATTCTCTCCCTTAGCTTGCGCCTCTACGTTCCAGTTAATGACAATCTTTCGTGTAATGACGTATACTAAATTCTGATAGGATTATACTCTGATTTTTGCCTTTTAATGTACGTTATCTCTTATTTCTAATAATGGCTCTATTACTAATACTGTTTAAAATCTTTCAGGTGACTCGAGATTCGATGCTGGAGAGTTCGGCGATCCATTTCCTTAGGTAATCTATGACAGTTTTCCTCTATCGACTATGCTTCTACGTTTTCTAATTAATAACGATCATTCGAGCTCTTTCCCTCTTCCCCCTGTTCCTACTTTTCCTTTAGCGGCTCCCATTTCTGTGGGACTAAATGCTTGTGATTTTCCTCTAGACGACTAATAATTGTTTTGTATATTGATTATCAATGAGCTTTCCGGTGGCTCGAGATTCAACGCTAAAAGGGTTCGGCGTTCAATTTTCTCCGGTAATCTATGACTATTCTCTCTCTTAGTTTGTGCCTCTACGTTCCTAATTAATAACAATCTTTCCTGTAGTGACGTATACTAGATTCTGATAGGGTTGTACTCTAATCTTCGTTTTTTAATGTGCATTTTCTCTTATTTTCTTAGGAATTACTCTAGCTGTGGTTTCTCTTTTTGGGTGCGTGGGAGGAGTTGTGCATTGGACAATGTGACGGTGCAGAAACGGGGCATCGCTTCCATGTTTAGGCCGTCTCGCCCAGGCAGCGCGTCGACGAGGGATGCAGCGCAGTGAAAACCTCTTTCTCGTCTGAGGCTGTGTTTGAGTGAAAGTGCGATATTTGTGCTGTGAAAATCTACGCTGCGGTGAAAACCTCTCTCTCTCATGCGACTCAGATTTGAATACTAATAGTTAGTTCCGTGAGACTTGTTAAGATTTGCTACGATGTTTGTGTGTCGTCGCGTCTTTGAATCGAGAGACCCCTTGTTCCCTTTGCTTGTTTGCCCGAGTGAATAGCAAGTAATCTAGCAACTGTTTCTCGCCCCTTTAGAGATTTCTTCTTTAACGAGGAGCCGAGCTCGTTGCCGCGACCGTTCTACCGATTTCAACTACTATATTTCAATTTGTGTTTGTATATCTGTTGTGATTTGAGTGCGGATGTGTATGTTGGGCGAGAATGTAATGTTCTCGTGATGTCATAATAGAGTGAGAGAGAGAGAGAGAGAGAGAGAGAGAGAGAGAGAGAGAGAGAGAGAGAGAGAGAGAGAGATTTCATCGCAGTGCTTCCTTCGAAAGGGAACGAAACCTTCTACCGCGGACTCTTTGCTTGTTGCTGAAATTGGCTATCTGTTCGTCGGTGATTCGTATATCTGCTTGTCTGAATGAATGACGCTTTTGTATCGTGCTAATTTCCGCCGGCTATGAGAATGCTTGTTGATTTTAAATGTCGTTCCGAGAGATGGCACTCCGCGCTGAATCCTATCGCCGCGCGGTCGCCAGGGGGAGCGTGATTTATTTGATAATTCAAAACTACGATTTGTAAGGCTATTCGTGTGCTACTAATTGAAGTTACTCGGGAGACGCCGCGCCTCTTCACTGTCCGTTACTTGTCGATAATCACTGGGGAACCTTTGCTTGCTATTTTCCGAGCTAAAGGATAGTTGATCCTACCTTTCTTGATTATCGCCGACGATTCCCGGTGTAGGTTGATTTGTCTCACGTATGATTGCGCTGTGTGTACTGCGTTCGTATGTACCGAGTTCGTTCGCACTGTGTTCGTGTAGACTCTAGTTTTACTTATTTAACAAACTTATTCGCGGGAATGCACTATGTTCTTATGCTTCCGGTGACAGAAATCTCTGTTCATATTAAAATTGGTTTTTATGCTTAGATTACTTTGGGTGGTGATACAGATACTATTGGCAGCATGACCGGTGCAATTGCTGGGGCATTTTACGAAGAAGAAATCAATTCGAACCTTCTGCAACATTGCGAGGACGCCGAAAAATTTAGGAAGTTAGCTGATCAGTTATTCGATGTAGCAACAGCAGAATGAGAATAGACTTTCTTTTGTGCAACAACACAATCATAATGTTCATGTATATTGTATATCAACGTAATTCTATGGCATCAAAGTAATTCTAATAAAAACTATTACTTTCTACTCAGAATGGAACAATTGCATTTACATGTTATTAAATAAAAATACAAACGTGTCATATCAGTTATTCGTATTATCATTAATTTGTATATTTATCAAATAAATGTATGTATATTTATCAAATAATAAAACACGTTTTCTATCTACAAACAGAAAGACGCCTCTGAACAATTAATGTTTGCTATTAAATAGAAAATAATTAAGGTAGAAAATAGCAAATTTTTTCGTAGAACCTTATATATATTAAAATGTCTTGTAACGAGATTGTTTCTTGTATTTATTTCATAAATTAATTTTATACGGTGTACAATTATATACGACTTTAGGTGAAATCAAATCACACACAGTGTATTTTAAAGAAATAAGAAATGCAAGACTGGAACGATACTCTACAGAAACAAATAAGCTTCTCATAAGGCTAGATAAATTATTAAATAATTTGCCAGCTGATCCTGTTGACAGAAAAGGTATATTTTGATTGCAAAATATACTAAGACGATAGACTAATATAACTCTGTTAATGTAGCTCATGAACGCACAATCGTGCCATGGATAGACGAGAAAGATGTAAAGCTGTGCCCGAATTGTGCAAAGAGTTTTCACATCGCTAGAAGAAAACATCACTGTAGACTTTGCGGAGCTGTCATGTGCCACAATTGTACAGTGTTTCTATCTTTGCATGATGCAAGTAAGTCTTGTGAGACTACCAATAACTGGCACATAATAACAATTCAGTCTTAAGATTAAATAATTCTATTAATTATTTAATTCAAGGAAAAATGACCAGTCCTGTGTCTGTCCAAGATGACTCCGCAGTGTCTCCTACTTCCGAAAGACCAATTTCAGAACGTTTAGTACGTACAGGTAAAGGTCTTACAAAGTTGGCTAGATCACCCTCCAGTGGTAGTTTGAACAGCATTCTGTCGTTAGTTAATGATTCGGCAGTTGGCGAACAACATTTCAGAATTTGCATGCACTGTGCAAATTTACTTGATGCAAGAGAAATACAGAAAGCGAAACACTTTGACAAACCGATTCTGTGTCAGTTTTATGAAAAGATGAAGGCTTACATGGAAGAAGCGTCCCAAAATATAAAAATGTATACTAAAATGTGGGAATCTCTTAGGTATTTATATTATATTATATTTTATTATAATGTATCAAGACAAATTCAACAACCTACAATATCTTAATCTTCATATGAGCTTTATACGAATTTATGTGTAACAAGAAACTGATTTTTCAGTGAAGGAGAATCTACGTATAATCTAGAAGATGCACAGGCTTTGAGAGTTAAGATCGCAAGACTGGGTGAAAATATAGACTTAATCAGCAAACGGATCTCTGTGCTAGGCACAAAATGCGTGGAAAATCCTCCACAAGAACAAGAGCTCAGATTGCATCAGATGGTTAGAGTATCTGCAATGATATTTTTGAAAGAGGTATTATTGACTGTACAAGCTTTGCCGAGTGAAGAGAGATACACAGAGTTGCAAGAAGAACGTCAGGAACAATTGGAAGCAAGAATAGCTCATGAAAGACAACTGGAAGAAGAACAGCGAGAAAAGTCGAGAGAGATACGTAAAAGAGAAATGTGGAATAATGAAATTCGACCATCCCCAAAAGAAAATCAGGTATTATTTATATATGAAAAGAAAAACGATATGAAAACCAAAATCTTTGTAGTTGTTTCAAGGAGTGATATTGTTTGCGCAGCCGGTAGTGGAGTGGAACCAACCACAAGGCTGGGGACCTTCTACTGTTGCACCTAAGATGCCTTCGTCTATGGATCCTATAATTGAACAAATGAGTAATCTCCGAGCTTACATTAAACAAGCTAGGGATGATTGCAGGTACGATGAAGTCGCCACGTTAGAAAACAATCTTAGAGAACTTCAAAGTCTCTACTTTACTATGAATCAGAGTAATAATAGCGACGGATAGACGCACTCTTGCAACTCCATTTATAGGTAACGCTATACAACTATACATCAAATTTAATAAGACTTAATAAATGTTTCTAATATATCCAATATTTCATGCATCTATTCCATGCGTTGCTGTGCAATGCAATGTATATGTTGTGGGTTTCTTTATATCGATAAATATAATACTATCACAACATTTTCAGATATTTCATAGTATGTGTATTTACTATATTATATATGTACATATTGATGCTTAAGAAAGTATGTAATTTTTAACACGAAATTTATATGGAGATTTATATATATATATATATATATATATATATCACAGTGCTTATGAAATATTTATAGTTGCATTTCACTACTTTATAAAAAATTGCTTGATCTTGCTTCAAGGAATGTATAAAAAGTAAGGCGAATTGTCATTAATCAGTAATATAAATGACCAACTATCAATTATGTTAATCGTTGTATTCTAAAACTGTGATAGGTAATTCTTGCGAATTCAACACATTTTGTACTGTATTCTCCTCATTAAAATGAATACTGTCTGGATTCTGGATTACTTTTACAATCTCTCCAGTGTAGCCAGACGGTGCGGCTCAACGGCTCAAGTGGCCCCTTACGTCTCCGTCCCTCGCCTAGATGCTGCCTCCGCTATCCCCACTCTTGCCCACTACCGCTGCCGCGCCGACTCGGTAGCATGCTACCCAGTGTCGCCAGTGCTTCGATTCGGGGCACTATTTTTCGCGCATGCGCGGCCAAAACAGTAACGTATCTATAATGAGGTAGCAAAGCGGCCAGAGCCCTGTGGCAATTATATTGGCGGGACGAGTGATAATGATAGACGAGAGACGTGACGCGGAACGAGAGGTAAGTTATTATTAATGTTTTATTATACAATGGCAGTTAATAGTGGAGAAAGAGCTGCAAAGAGGAGTAATACTAGTCAAATAAAATATTTTGTTGTTTTATTATGTATTTTGCTTAGTTATTTTAGCACTTCTTCCCTTTCCCATCCTCAAAATAAAGAATAAGTTTGAATTATATTAAATTTCAATATTTCGTATGTATTCTGCGGGGTGCACAAGGTACCCGATTTTGTACGCTACTGAGGCCGTCTGTGGCTAAAATCGCCACGCATGCGCGAAAAATAGTGCCCCGAATCGAAGCACTGAGGCAAAGCCCCTCGGATCGAGTGTTGTAGGGACAGCCAGTGTCTCCACTGCTAGTACGTTCGTACTAGATCTAGTACCTTTTATAAATTTTTAGTGTTCTAGTACGTTCACCACCAGATCTAGTACTTTCGTTGTGCTTCCGAATAATAATAACTCACATGCGGAATCTCTCGCAGGATGGATTCCGATCTGAAAGTTGTATGTTCATAGGCGTTCGAGTAAGCATATGATCCATGAATATAGGAATATGAATATCAATGAATATATGTGGAATGAATATATCCATGATATGAACCATGAAGTAAGAGTATCATGATATGAACACATATGAGAATTTACGCCTGTGAATATACAACTCTCAGATTGGAATCGGATTGGGCCATGCGCAGCATGGCCCAAAAATAGTCCCCTAGATATAATGTCTATTGAATGTCTATATATATAGAACTGGACTTGCTTCCTCTTCCTTACTCCATTTCACGTGATTTCACGCGCATGCGCGGCAATTAGCCTCAGTATAATAAGATTCTCGATGAAATGGGGTACCTTGAGCACCCTGCAGAATTTTAAAAAATTTATATGATTTGATTCTGAGAAATGAATGTATAACAAGTGTATTTGTGTATATTTTGTAACTCGTAGTCACTCGTAGTATATGTCCTGGAGTCTTTTTGTCCCGTACAGATTGTTTCGGGCTCTGCTACCTCACATAAATACGGTACTGTTTGTCGCGCATGCGTGTGAAATGTTGCGCATTTCTGGCATCACAGCCTCTCTCTACTCACCTCTACTTCACGAACTCTTTTTTCTTGATAATAGAATAAAATAGAATTGAACAGTTTTATATTGAGTTTATCCGTAATATTATGGTACATAGGCATATAAGCGGTATATATAGTATATACAATGCCCCTAATTAGAATAAAACGTAAGGAATTCAAAATCTAGTACTTTTTTTTCAAATCTAGTACCTTTTCTTGTATATTCTAGTACGAAATATTTTTTCTCGGTGGAGACGCTGATCACTGGGGACAGAGCCACAGAGCAAAAGCAAAACTGAGCAAAACCAATGATAACTTCAAATCAAATCTATTTGTTATCGTAAACAAGTAAATAGGTTCGAAGAACCTAATCTTATATAGTTTACAGCAAATTAGCTATTTTATGCAAATCACTATACAGAATGTATATAGAATAGTTACAGAGTTATAATGGATAATACAAGTGCAGAGGTATTTACTATTAATTATATAATTTTTAATTGATAACATCAGTGCAACGTAAGCGTATTTATTTTTCCTCTTTTATAGTTTTCACCGGAATTGCCACCTATTTGGCCCGACATCAAAACTGAGCTGAGAGAATATGTTGTCTGTTTGGATAACTTTCCAATATATCAACTTGACAATGCACAATGTTATTGGCCAAGACAACCGAATATTCTCTCCCTTCTGGACTTTGATATAGCACCGGTCAGCACTACCTTAAAATTTGATTGTGATCCTATAAGTGGAAAACGAGAAAAAATGTGCGAAGTTGCTTTGAAATCGGCTGGAGAAACTTCAAAAAATTCTATGTCTATGACTCGTGCGCCAGGACCTGCTTCGGAATGTATCAGAGGTAATCGAGAAATATTTAGTATCGTAGCTTCATCGAAAATATTAGATGATTGCATAAGTTCGTGCTCGATTTTCATAGATGTTGCAAACTGTACTGCACGGCCGAGTGCAAAAACAAAAATTATATAGACACAATTCTTTTCTAATTGTAGAAAATTATTCTTTTCTAATTGGTTAATAAAGCTGTATTCTTTAAAATTTAACCATTGAATTTTATTTTCAAATCAGGCATGGACTTATGCAATCGTCTAATGTTACAAAATTAAAGAAGAGTTTGTTGCAAGGGTGCGGGATGCGCCTTCTCATTTCTCGATTATGCAAAGATGGGCTTTTTCGGTAGTCAAAAGTGCTAGATAAAAGATCAATCTGTAGGCCACAGTCGCCCTCAAAAGTCCTATGTTTACGTTTACGAGGCGTAATTTGCATTATTCGGCAGCATATAGCTGTTGCAACTATAAATTTATATTCTTTGCTAGTAATTTGAATCCAGTGAAAATAATATATTAATACTCTTGAAGTCTTCCAATCTTTACCACTGAAAAACCTAAATCTTTTCGATCTGGGAAACGAGCCTATCCCCTTAAATTCAATATATACATTTTATACAGGAAATACCAGCAATATCCCATTCTTTCCTGGTGGATTCGACGAGCCTGAAATGTTAGAAGACTCGTCGATGGAAGAAATTGACTTTGAAAATAATTTAAGAACTTTGGCGAAAGGTTTTAGCATCGGTATGGAGTTCAAGAGTGACAATTGCACTCCGAAAGAAGCTAGTACTCAAGAGGAACAATTATCGAAATCAGAAAAAAGTCAAATCGAAGAGGTAGCGGATAAAATTAATCTAATGTCTATTGTAAACGAAGAGCGAAATGTTTTGGGATTATGGTTACCAGATTCTAAGGAAACGAAAGAAGAAGAGATTAAAGAACCTTCGAATGTACAAGAACCATCGTTCGATGACGTTGTTCCGTTGCTAGAGGAAACAAATATTCCTGTTTTGAAAATTTCCGAGAAACCTGTGGAGACTATGAAGTCAGAGTGGGCGGAGCAGTTAGATGTGTCCCTTCCAGTAACTGATTTTGAGAAACGTATTCCCGAGCTAGCGATGAGTTTTCCTTATGAATTAGATATCTTCCAGAAACAAGCGATTCTGAAGTTAGAGGAGAGCTGCAACGTGTTCGTTGCGGCCCATACATCGGCTGGAAAAACAACGGTAGCGGAATACGCCATTGCTTTAAGTCAGAAGCATATGACGAGGTATTATTTAGCTGTTTCACCGTTTAGATCAGGGACTTGTACCGGTATTCTTCGGTTATTTCTTCCTAACTGTTAAAGAAAGCGAAATATCGGAATACAGCCACTGGGCTAAGTGGCATGCAGTTCCTTTTTATTTGGGGCATCCTTTGCATTGGAAAACCGAAAAAAACACCGGTATTTATTTCGCTTTCGGTAGACTATCGGTTATACCGAAACCGGTATTTTAACGATTTCGGTTTCGGTACAGCCTCTCGGCATAATACCGGTATGTATTAAGTCCCTGGTTTAGATTATCTGTATAAATTTCAATTGTTTTTCAGGGTGATCTACACGTCTCCTATAAAGGCGCTATCAAATCAGAAATACAGAGAGTTCAAGAGAAAATTCGAAAGCGTTGGATTATTAACCGGAGAGTTACAGATTAACTTGAACGCTTCGTGTCTCATCATGACCACGGAAATTTTACAAGCTATGTTGTACTGTGCATCTGAAGTTTTAAGGGATTTAGAGTTTGTTATATTCGATGAAGTACATTATATTAATGACGACGACGTAGGTATATATATATATATATAGACTTTAAAGGAATCTTTTTCGTTTAGCGGACAAATTCGATTCACGTTCTTCTTGTTTCAGCGTGGTCACGTTTGGGAAGAGAGCGTCATTCTTTTACCGAAGACAGTTAACATAGTAATGTTGTCTGCGACTGTTCCAAATCCGTTAGTATTCGCTGACTGGGTTGGCCGTATCAAGAAGAAGAAGATGTACGTGATAAGCACGCTCAAGAGACCAGTGCCGCTTGAACATTACTTGTACACCGGAACCGATGGCAGAACAAGAAACGATAAATTTTTAGTGTTGGATGAACGTGGCCAATTTTTATTAGATGGGTAACGATTATAACTGTTTTCGTTTCGAATTATGTATACAGGGTGTGTCCGTTAAGTTATGTCACCATTTTTTAGGCATTTCCGATAGTGTAATTAAAAAATGTTTTAGACAAAAGTTTCTCATTCTTTCACTTGGTGAGCTACAAGTTCGCATATTCTTAAATCTGAAAAAATGCTTTTTACGTAAGAAATAATTTTTCATTAAAGTTACATTTGCACAAGATTTTTGAGTTTGAGGTTATTTCAAGATCATGGTGTAATACACTGTTGAATTCGTCTCGACGTTAGCAACAACCTTATGACGTCCAAAACATATGGTGTCATTTAAAAAAGTCAAGGTGACCTTTACTTTTTTACGTAAAAAGCATTTTTTCAGATTTAAGAATATGCGAACACGTAGATTACCAAGTCCTGAGAAACTTTTGTCTAAAACATTTTTTAATTACACTACCGGAAATGCCTAAAAAATGGTGACATAACTTAACGGACACACCCTGTATACATAGCATAGTATTCCTTCGGATGATGTGACAACCTCGGGGGTATGGAGTCCCAGAGAGCGTAGAGGTACTACTTTCTTTGACGTGTGCCGAACATAGAGCTCACTATCCGAGTCCTGGAAGCGAATTTTGACCGCTGAACTTTTGATCTGCGCCGGCTGCCCTTCTTTGCGTTCGAAACTTTCATCGCTTATTAAACAAGTAAATATAATCGTAATTCTATCGTGTTTGGTCTCGTTTTAATAACAAAAATTTCACGAATCCGTTGGTAAAGGTTTTGATAACGAAATAATTAAAATTAACAAAGTTTTATCATTGTATTAGTATTGGCTGACCGATATCCGAGCGCGGATTGTGTTTCTTTGTAGCGCGATCGACTACCCAAGGGGGAATCCCCTAATAGTGGGGATAAAAAAGTATCATCATCCGAAAGAATACTGTATTTCGTGTATTCATATTTTACGCGTACGTCTACAGATGGAACAAAGCAGTAAGTACAAAGGAATCGAAAGGCAAAGATAAAGATGCGAAAAGAGCAGCCAATCACACGTCCGCTCCGAAGCAAGAGTTATGGAACGCTTTCATAAGTCATCTGAAAAGCCAAGTACGGTTGCCAATTTGTAAATTTTATAGACGAATTTTAAGAAACTCGAATCAAATGAGATCTGAAATAAATGAAAATCGTACTAAATTCTGTCGTATTTTACATCCTAGCAAGGTTTCGAAAATATTCAAAAGCCATTATTGCACGAAGATCCGCAGTCTACTGATCAGTTATATCATTATGCGCTGATACAATCTATATTTTCCATTAAATTGCAGAATATGTTGCCAGTGGTTGTTTTCATGTTATCACGGAAACGGTGCGACATAAGCGCTGTTCTGTTGAAGAACGTTGATCTAACAACAGAAAGCGAGAAGTACGCTATCAGAACATTTTTCCAAAATAATATAAAACATTTGAAAGGGAGCGACAGACAGTTACCGCAAGTTCTTATGATGCAAGAGCTGTTGCAAAATGGTATTGGCATCCATCACAGTGGTATATTGCCGATTTTGAAGGAAATAGTGGAAATGCTTTTTCAAAATGGAATTGTGAAGGTTCGTTGTACTTTAAGATTTCACGATTAGCGTGGCTAGAATTCTTCGAAATCGTTCGTTCACTGTCATATTTTTCTTTTGGTGAATTGTAGTTACTGTTCGCAACGGAAACATTTGCAATGGGCGTAAACATGCCAGCGCGTACAGTGGTTTTCGACTCGATTAAAAAGTTCGACGGTACGAACTTTCGAATACTCCACGCTACGGAATACATACAAATGGCTGGGCGCGCAGGACGTAGAGGCCACGACACGGCAGGAATGGTTATAGTAATGTGTAGAATGTCGGTGCCACACTATAACGAGCTGAACGCCATGATGTGCGGTCAAGCTCAAAAGTTAGAGTCGAAATTCAAAGTTACGTACTCCATGGTGTTGAATTTGAGAAGAGTAAACGAGTCGGTGTCCGTTGAAGCTATGATGCGTAGATCCTTTAAGGAATCTCCGCTAGCCATACAACAGAACTCTTACAAAGCCCAATTGCAAAGAGTGGAAGACGAACTGTCCAAATTACCACCTTTAACCGAGATGCAGCGAAAGCTCTGCGACTTCCAGAAAGTGGCTATCGATTATATAGAATATTTGAAGTACTTGAAACCCATAGTATTCGAAACGCAGAAGAAAGAGGGGAAAAGTTTAACACCCGGCAGGATTTTACTGATATCGTTCGAGAATCATTATAATAAACTAGCTTTGCTGCTGGCCTCGGTTCTGAGTAAAAGCATTAGACAGTACAGGGTGTTGGTCCTTAAAGATTCGGAAGCATCGAAATCTACCGAAGACAAGTCGTTGGAAGTTTCTAAACTTCAAAACTCACGGTGGCACGATATTATTGCTCTGACCAAAACTAAATTATACGTGCCCATCGGAGTCGCAGCCAGCGAAGTATTAACCATACCCGTGTGGAACATATTAGAGGTAACTAGTCGCAAGCTCAAGGTGGATTGCACTATGGTCTTGTCGAATTGGGAGATGAGGCAACTTCCGAGATTTAGGTAGGAAACATTCGTAGATCATTTGTATCCCCCTTCCTTTGTTCTTATATTTTAAAGTTTTCAAACAATATTTCCGGCCAAAATGATACCTTCCTTTCTTAAGTAATCTCTAGGCTGCGGATGTTTATGCAATTTCCAATTTTTATAGACAAATTTGAAGAAAGTGGAATCTTTTAAAATCCTATCTTTAGTGGGAACAGCATTTGTAGAGACCCGAAATCAATAAAAATTCTACTAAATTCTGTCGAACTTTATATTCTAGCATTTCTCGATTTTCTCGGCAATTTGCCGAGAGAAATTAGGTTGGATTAGGGTCATTCATTTTGGACTTTTAATTACATCTAGAGCTGCTGTATCTAATTGTAAGATCGAAGAAAAGTCTGGAATCTCGCATGAATGTTTATCGAAATTGACAGAGAACACTGTCCAACACCAAATTTGTTCCCAATATACTGTTGAGTCCTTCTTATAGAGTTTTTTGCGCTAATTCCGAATCTGTCCTTAATTTTTCTCCTATGCGCACAGTTTTTGAGGAACATTGCTTTGAAAAAAAAACATTTTTCAAGTTTAAACAAATATTGTGATGTTATTATAAAAGATATTGAATTGTTCTTTACAGTAAAAGATTCTGCAGACTTTCCCGAATCCAGTGATATAGAGGGTGGTGTCCAGTGGTGTCCCACCCGATTTCGACATCTTGATTTCCTCGCTATTGTTACTCGTAGCAAAAAATGTTTCAGCAGAGGCTTGAATGGTATCGAGTGGAGCATATTTTGATGTTACATATTAGTTTTTTCGTGAGTGGACCCGTAAAGGTCATATAAAGGTCAAGTTTGTTTTTTTTAATGGAATGAGGTATTTTTGAATACATCAATCGATGCAGCTGGACATTCGTTATAAAAAAGTACTAATTTTCGACTATGTACGTCGAAAAGTTAATAGTTCAGGAGATATTTCAATTTAAATAACACTCTAAAATACCATTACTGTCGTACTAAGACGTTAGTGTTTACTTACTTGTGTAACGTCTTAACATGTTCAAACAATCATAACATATCAATATTGTATATCACTGGATTCGGGAAAGTCTACAGAATCTTTTGCTGTAAAGAACAATTCAATATCTTTTATAATAACATCACAATATTTGTTTAAAGTTGAAAAATATGTGTTTTTCAAAGCCATGTTCCTGAAAAACTGTGCGTATAGGAGAAAAATTAAGGACAGATTCGGAATCAGCGCAAAAAACTCTATAAGAAGGACCCAACAGTATATTGGGAACATAAAAAAAGTTGAAATTTGTTGGACAGTGGGATTAATTATTAATTTCTACATTCTTGATATAGTTAGTACCGAAATAGAGTATATTTAAATTGATCATAATTTGTAGGAACGAACCGCCTGGTCCAGTATACGAAACTGCAATGCAAGAGTTGATGACGCTGTCTTTGAATGCAGCGCGTGATCCCTCCATTTTGAAACCCTATGTGGAAATGAAATTGAATTATGACGTGGACATGAAAATGCAACACTTGTTTCAGTTGAAACAAAGGGTTTACAACATGAACTGTATGAAAATGTCAAATTTCGAAGAACAATTTGAGTCCGTGTTCGAACGGACCGAATTGGAAAACAAAAGGAAAACGCTTCAACTGAGACTCAGCGATGAAGAATTAAGTCTTTATCCTGAGTATACGAACGCTGTTGCTCTTCTCAAAGAATTAGGGTACATAGATAACGACGAAAGAGGTATAATACTTTGGGAATTCATTATTATTGTAAAGAAATGATTATTAATCTTGGAAACATATCTTTTTCAGTTGCACTAAAAGGTCGAGTTGCTCTGCAGATGGGAAGTAATGAGTTACTGATTACAGAACTCATTCTTAAAAATGTTTTAACGGTGCTTCAACCAGCTGAAATAGCAGCTCTTTTGTCCACTTTAATATTCCACCAACGAACAAACGTCGAACTGAATGTTCCACCAACTTTAAAGAAGGTATAATTCCTTATACAGTGACTCCCACTAATATTCGGACACTCTTAAAAACACCATAACTTTTTTTTTTAATATTGGACTATGCGACTTGAACTTTTTTGGGAAGCTAGAGCAATTAGTTTACTACAGGATGTAAAAAGAAATTTTTTTCAAAAATTGCATTTGGTCGGAATTGTGGAGAAGAAACTATAAGTTTCATTTTACAACTTTTTCATGCGGGCCTTTATTGAAATTTTAAAAAATACGTTTTGTAAATCTGTGTCAATTATATGCACTGCGAACGTTTCATAGAAATCGGTTGATGCGGGAAAAAGCGTCAGGCATTGAAAGATGTAAGAATCCTTGGAATTACTGCAGTTGGAGGACGAAAATCATGAAAAACTGCAATTTCTATTATCTTTAAAAGCTTGTGCTCATTACAACGTCGACCGATTTTGATGAAATTTTCAGAAAATGTTTATTTGATACAGATCTACGAAACGTGTTTTCTAAATTTTCCATATAAGCCCACATAAAAAAGTTGAAAAATACAACTTTTAGTATTTTCTCTGTAGTTCCGACAATGAATTTGGAGTTTTCATCAAAAATTTTTGTCACGTTGTGTAGCAAACCAATCAATCGTTCTAACTTTTCCAAAAATTTCAAGTCGTATATTCCAATATTAAAAAAGTTATGGTGTTTTTAAGAGTGTCCGAATATTAGTGGGAGTCACTGTATATAGTTTCATAACGAAGCCTGCAATTCTAATTTCGTTTTTATTTGTCTGATTTAGGGTTGCGAAGAAATAAAACAAATATACACCCAATTGGAAGCTTTAGAGCTGCACTATCAATTAGCGACATTGCAACCACTGAATTTCGGTTTAGTGGAGGTGGTGTATGATTGGGGACAGTCGAAGTCGTTCGCTGAAATAATGGAGAAAACAGATGTACAAGAAGGAATTATAGTACGATGTATACAACAATTAAACGAAACGTTAAGAGATGTTAAAAACGCAGCAATGACTATCGGTGATCCTGTTTTGAAAGAGAAAATGGAAGAAGCTTCTACAGCTATTAAGAGAGACATTGTTTTTACCGCTTCTTTATATACGCAAGATTAATCATATACGTACAATAATTTATTTTTCTTCTTTTTCTTTCCTCCCCATTTACAGAGCAAGTTTTATATCTTGGTTCATCTTTCTTAAAATTTGAAGCACACAATATTTCTCGAAAACGAGGCGTCAAACAAGAATTTTTACTGTACAGGGTGGACGATTTATCTGAAGACATTGAAATATCTCGAGAACTATGCATCGGATCAAAACAAGTGGGTAATGAAAGTTGTTCGTGAAAGTGTTATTGAATAGCATTTTTTAAAATATCAAATGCGTCTACTTTTATTTTTCTGATCTGATGTGTATTTCCAATTTTCAACGATTTTTTACCCATTTTGATTTTTGTCCATTACAGCGCCATCTGTGCACCGAAATTCTAAAACTCCTAGGTCAAATTTGTGTATTTTCTTCTGGAGAATCCAAATCTGCAATGAAATATGGGGGTTCCCATTTGAGTTTTTTATCTTCCGAGTCGAGTTTGGTATCATTGGATGTCCCCCTTTCGCGACGAATAACTTTCATTACTCATTAGAGATATTTCAATGTCTTCAGATAAATCGTCCACCCTGTATAATAACGCTTCGAACGAAAATATGTTACAATTCTCTATACAGTAATTTATTTTTCTACATGTAAATTCTAGAAACATTTTGGATCTCCATCGACGGATGTATAGGTATATTTTGATAACTTATACATTGTATATGAAGTATGTATTAACTAATTCCTTGCGCATAGCTATGCGATAAGAGTGTAGACGTAAGGAACAAGATTGCTATTAATATAGAACAATTACTTTAATTTATAATGCTTATCGGTACAAAATAATCCTATATTGTATTCTCTGATATTACAGTGTACGCTGGTCAGTATTGTTTAGGTTCCCTTGGCCTTTATTCGTCTCAGAAATGCAGGTCCACTGTCCTTCTGTGTTTTCACGCCAAAGAGACACCTTATTATCTCCACCGCTAATTGCTAGTATACCACCAGTCAATGACCAACTGAGATTCCATATAACATCATCGAAAACATTCAGCATAGTCGGTGTCCAACTGGAATAATCGTTCGAGGTCCATATAATTACACGACGATCTTGCGAACAAGAAGCTAGGGCAGCTTTAGATGGTCCGACCGCAGGTGCCCATGCTACGTCTCGTACCTACATTCAAAGATTCAAGGAACTCAAAAATTTGTGCTTACTGTGCTGGGTGTTTCATAATTCATCGTGCAAATTAGATCAGGTCGATTCTATGGCTGGAAATAAATCAAAAATCGAGAATAACGCAATCGCGCGACAGGCTTCGTTTTCAACGAAATCAAATTTAAATGTCAGTCGAATATTACACGCGTCCTTAATGATTTCAGCAAGATGCTGTTGCGACCGTGTTTGTACATGGTACAATGTCAGGGCTTGTTTACAATGCAAAAATCATATCTGGTGTACTCTTCGTTCCTTGTTTAAAAGAAACTATCAACAAGCCCTGACATTGTACCATGTACAAACACGGTCGCAACAGCATCTTCTAATGAAATCCGTGACATCGGTTATATTTATTAACACATTACCGACCAGTGATTATTGCATAATTTTGAAAAATCATGGCTAAACACATTTTAATAGAACCTTCAATAGCAACAGAAATTTTCATTGTGAACTAACAAGCCACCCTCAATAAACGTCATCTAATAGTCTCATTTATGATTCCAAAGTAAAAGAAAATTTCTATGCTTCCTTTTGGTACAGTGGACAATTATTGAAAATCCTATTACATAATAGCCTCAATAGGCTTCCGGTAGGTAAAGTGTTAAGGACGCGTATCCTCTCCCGCAGTTTCGTTATTCTTGATTTTCTATTTATTTTCAGCTATAGAATCGACCTGACCTAATTTGTACCATGAATTATGAAACATTCGGTTTAGCTAACTCAGAGGTCGGCAAGGAGCTTTGTGCCAAGAACAGGCGTGATTTAGGCCCGGTAGAAATACCTTCGCTGAGTGCGGACAGCGGAGGTATAAAGTCTCAAAAGAAAAAGGATGAGGCATAAGGCCATATAATCTCCCCAAATTCCACCTTAGGAGGGAGACGAGCCCCACACTACCCTCTCCGACCATCATCGGAGGAAAGGGTGTGCGTAAGAGCATTTCCCCACCGCCCTTAAACAAAAAAAAAAGAGATCGGCAAGGAGCTGCACACTCCGGCCGATTTTCGAGGGCTACACCTCTTTTTCCCGGCCGCACGATTCGCTCCCCATGACGGCCCTAGTTTTCGAGCCAGCTCAGGGCGATTAGGGACATTACCGCGGAGGTACTATCGTCAATGCGTTCTTTTTGTCAGTGATATCCCCTGTAGACCTATTCCACTATGTCGCATGATAATTTCAGAAAATAAATTTGAAAAATAGTTCTTAATTTCATCGGCAAAATTTTATTCAGATGTGTAAAAACTTGTTCGTGGACTTTTAGACGTGCTTGGTAAATCAAGAATATCGAATGAAAGGTTGGACGTCGCTGATCGCATCGCAGACGATAGAGAAGAAGCTTTCGAACCTTTCATTCGATATTTCTGATTTACCAAGCACGTCTAAACGTTCACGAAGAAATTTGGCGATGAAATTAAGAACTATTTTTCAAATTTATTTTCCGAAATTATCACGCGACATAGTGGAATAGGCCTACAGGGGCTACCACTGGCAAAAAAACCTATTCATACGGGTGTTGCCCACGAGACTCGGGGCCGTCACGGGGAGCGAGACGCGCAGCCAGGAAAAGAAGGTGTAGCCCTCGAAAATCGGTCGAAGTGACCAGTTCTTTGTCGATCTCTGAGCTAACTCAAGATATGTACAATCAAGCTTTTACCCAATCGCTATGCGCTTCTAATTTATCTTCTTCGATCCACCTATCGCCTTCCTCTTTCCAAATTTTCACAAAGTTATCGCACCCTCCTGTAGCTAATCTTTTTATCGGTCCGTTCCTTTGGGTTCCCGTGGCATCGAAACTAGGTTCAATAGCAGGACACCAGCTCACGGCGTTACATCCAATGGTATGAGCATTTGTAATCTTTTGCGTGTCCCATGTGTCTCCGTTATTAGTGAGAATAGAAAGCGAACCATCAGAACTACCGCAAGCAAGGATTAACCCGAACTCGTGCGGTGCCCAAGCTACCGAGTTCACAGAAGAGTCGTGTCCAGTATGTTCGTAAATTTTAGTCCATTCCCCTAACTCCTTCCAGATGATTACTTTCCTATGGTGAGAGACAATAAAGAATTATTTGAAAATGATAAGTGAACCCTTTTCACTCGAATGACGACTCGGAGTCACCACTAAAAATTGCTATATCATTATTCAAAATATTGTTTAGATTATTCAATATGTTGGCATCTAATCGATTACTAAACATTTAAGTACTGTATGAGATGTTATATCAATTTCATGTCCGTAAAATGATAAAAATGATATAGAACGTAATTATTCCAGGTCGGAAGAAATGTTTAATTTTCTAGTTAAAATAGCACAGAGTGCAAAGGGTTAAAGGTACAAGGACGAAAAAAATGTTAACATACCGATCATAACTGCAAGATGCTAACAGATTTCCAAATTTAGGATGCGCCCAAGCAACTTGCCAGACAGGACCAACGTGACCCTTCAGATCAGCCACTAAACTTTGCGATCCGTTCTTTAAATCAAAAATTTTTACCGAATTATCACTCGAACAAGTTGCTAACCTCAAACCATAATAATCCATTTCCGCATCATGGATCATATCCTCGTGACCGGTGTCTACTGTATTTAAGACCGACACCATTTTTATAACGTTTCTTCTTCAATATTGTATTGTATTGTGTTCAGTATAGATTCGAAACGTATTCACAATTGTGAAGATTTTATGTTGTCTACTGACTGTCACTTACGTGGAGGCATATGTGCGCATTGAGCGAAAACGCGATCATTTTGCGCAGAGACTCTAATACAGTAAATGTCTCAAAATGAGTAAAACCATAAACCAAATAGTGCAAGAAGGCGCGCTGCTAATGTGAAAAGTTGCCCACCAAAAACAGAATCATCAACTGATCAGCTGAGTTCAGCTCAGTTCAGCTCAGTTCAGCTCAGCTGAGTTGCTGAGTTCATGAGTTGGCAGAAATTGGCTACCATTGGCTACGCAGGAAGCAGGAAGTTAGATTCAATCATTCAATAGAGCGAAATTTGAAATATAAAGCCAGGAAATCTATTTTTGTTTACAATTTATGATTTATTTATTATTTACTATTTTTGTTTTCCGTTTACTTAGATTACGTCACACTGGAAGTGAGAGTGCTCATAGGGATGGCGTGAACTGCTACTTTTATGTAGATCACTCGTAATTCGATCACGATCGTCCTCAAACACGGTGATTTTTCACAGAGATTCGTGATTTTCGTGATCGATTGAAGTACACCCAAGTTGACCCAAGTACATCGCAGCCGCACTTGCAACCACTTGCAACTTGCAAGGATACAGCAAGTAAAGGATAATGACAAAGAGCCTTCTTTATACTAAATTGGCCACTATTCTCTTACTGGACCTGTGTCTGTTTCGGATTGACACTGTTGGTATTATATATGTCACCACCACAAAAGTATAATGGATCGATAATTATATTTAACGACGTGCTTACTGTATATCGAATTCTGTGGCATCGGTGCTTTATCAGCTGGCCCTGCATTCAGATAAGCAAGACTTAGCATATGTATAATGAAGTACATATGCGGTATGCTACCGAGTAAGGATGCAGCTCGAAGGGAAACGCTTGGATCAGTTGAAGTACTTGAAGGCCTGCATCAAAGAAACCCAAAGGTTCGAGCATTTAGACAAATTATTTATTACCAGGCAGTGGCTTTTATATGCATTTATGGCAGAAATGGGTAGGCACAATTTCAAAGAGAATTTAAGAGTGGAGAGTATAGTTGTATTCGTTCTGCAGTAGTCGAACAGGTTTCTATAAATCAAATCAAATAATAAATTATATAATAACGTTGTTATGATTTTCTTATTGGTTACTAGAATGTATCCGGTCATTATTGGGAATGGACGCTGCATGACCAAGGACACGGTTATCAGTGGATACCAAGTGCCAAAAGGAGTAAGAAACAATTCTTCTCGCAAACATATAATAAATTTTCCAACAATATATTCGCTTGAATAAATCAAATCTCTAGTCCACTGGAGACTCGAAACAGTGATGATAACATAATTCAGGTTTCAGTAGGAGAAACACAATGTAATTGAAAGCAACACAACGAGTAGTAAACAACGAACACGCGAGAAGGTTTCTCCTCAATTAACGACCTTGTCTATGCAATTAGGTCCAAGTGGTTTTGCAGCATTACGTGATAAGCAATCTGGACATGTACATACTTTCCACGAAGCAGCGAATTCCTTCCGGAACGATGGTTGCAAGCTGATGGTGTTCATCATAGTTTTGCATCACTTCCGTTTGACTATGGGAGGAGGACGTTTTTGAGAATTTGGGCCGACGATTTGCTGAATTGGAAATTGGTCATTAGCAAGGTAATTATACCTATTATCTTAATGTTGAAAAAATTGAAATCGATTAATAAATCATGGAAAATCGAACATCTTCTATTACAAAAAAGAAATGGAAGGTGACCTTAAAATCTCCGAAAATCTTTCACCTACAAAAACACTGTTTATACTGAAAAACTTTCGGTTAACACGTTCCGTGCCGAGCCGTTTTTGCTCGATTTTTCATTCAAGCCATTTGCTTTGCTCTGTACTGCATTTTGTATAATACCTCATTCTTTTGGCGGAAAGAAGAGGAAAGGAAAAAGGTTAGTGAAGAGGGGAACAGAATTTCGGAGTTTTATTACAGTGTACTCGTTAAGTACAGTTCCCGTTAGCGTCCTCGATGGTCACTGTAAATGCTCAGGAACAATAAACCGAGAATTCGCCGTTTATTACTGGGGAGGATTAGGCTTGTTGAGGTGCCTTAATCTGCTACCTAGGTGCCGCGATAATCCGAGGTATACCTGGTCGTAATGCGGACCTTTAGTACACCAAGATACGTCTCCATCGTTAACGCGCGTTATCGGTAAACAAAATTCTCGGAATTTGCTTTGAATCGGACAGGACGCCGTGCAAGCAGAATATCATACATCTATTTCCGAATAAAGTAGATGAAAAGCACAGTCAGCTTCGAGCATCGATTGCAGGCTGTAATCGATATCGACTCAAAGCAGATCTGGCTGACTGACTGACAATGAGTATAGTAAACGTACAGACACTGATTGCGTATATTTGTTGACATTTTCAGAATTTCCAAGAACAGCAATAAAAAAAATTCGAACCGTTTCACGATATTCAAATTATTTTCGCTGCATTATACCAGGGTACGCGACGAAGTAATGGCGTCAATAAAACTGGACAATTACTTTGACCGTCGCGAGGGCCAATAAATCCACGGTAGTTACCAAAACAACCCTGGATTTTCGAAGTCTGTTTATTGCGCGCGCTGTGTGCTTCCCCACAATGAAACTCTGCACGAAATTACCTGAACCTTTTCCCTGAATGTTCGTTTGACAAGCAAATTTTCACATAATCATCCATTTCATTTCCAAAGTACAGTACTGGACTTCGATTAACCGGCTAGATCGGGAGACAAACAGCCCGGACAAATTAAGGCCCGATGGATATAATTGAGACCCGAGGGAAAGCAACGTCTAACGCTACAGAAAACGAAGAAGAGCGGGAGAGACGACTCGCAGGTGTGTGCAAATAACAAATTTTTGTAACTGGCTACTAAATAACTACATCGTGCGATTCGTTTAGTTCAGTATTGGATTATTTAATTTTCCAAGTGAGAAAAGATCTGCTTTTTAATGAAATTGAATATACATACGTCCTTCTTTTAAGTATATCTTCATGTTCGATTGTTGTAAAATTGTTCTTGTTCCAGATTCTCCAGCGTTACAAGACTGAATATCATTACGAGAGGCTGGATTACTATATCAACTCTATGTACACGCCCAAAGGACTTCTTAAGAAGCAGCACCTGCATCTCCAAATCGGAAAACCTTCTATCTAAACACATGCGAGCACAATGACCATAGGGCAACACTCTAGAGCCCATTTGTGCATCTCATTGCGAAAGAGACGCCAGGTAGTACTCCATCCTCTGTTGTCATCTCTTCGATCCCGAAACAAATCGTTTACAATTATATGTTCATACTTCTAATCGCGTCTCTAATCACGATTGAGTGTATGATGTAAAAATGTTATTATTATTATTATTAGATATTATTAAATGTTATTAAAAGATAAGGAGAAGTTAGAGTCACGTTGAGTAATTTATATAGTTAATTTTTTCGTCAGTCAGGTGAATCTTTCAGGATTTAGAAGAGCTGTCGATTTCGCAATGGTATGGACTTCGAAACGTAAAGTCAACCGAACTTACCTTTTTATGAAATCGACGGTGACCACTTCGATGGGCGTGATGTACTTTCGAACAGTATGCGGTTGTAGAACTGGTTTCTGCACGCGCGGACGAATTTCTCGCCAAAATCTCGCCGTGTCTAGAACAATCAAATATTTTAGTATGCCATCTCCGGTGTGACGAGGTTTCGTTTCGTCTTTTCGTCCGGCTATCAATAGTCAGCCACCAGAATTTTATTCTTTATAACTAGATACATCATTCAAGCACACGGTGGACAAATGTTTATTCAATTACAATTGAAACGACAATATTATTAAAAGAGGAAGCTGCAATTGGTTCGAACAATTTTGATAATTTCTGAATGTTTTACCAAATCAATTCTCTTCGTTTACAATACAAGCTAAATTCAATTTTCCATCGTCTCGCTCGAAGAAGTGCAAGGGACATTTCAATGTAATACGTGCAGGTATACTCCATAAAACCCCGAGCCCCAACGCATTCAAACTTCCACCGTACAGAGCGGTGCAATTGGGCTCAATTGGTTACCTGGGCGCGCAATCAGTCTCCAGAATTCCTCCCTTACCATAAAACCATCGAGAGGCCCGTGTTCGCCGTTCCGGACCCCCTTTGTCCGCTTTCCCGTTACGTTCTTTTCGCTTCGCCGTGGTCAACGATCGTAAATCGGGCCCGAACGCTTTGCCATTCTAATCTCTTAGGCCTGTAGACGCGGGTTTGGGAGTTTTTTTGCACCTGTCCAGGGACGCAAGATCGAACTAGGTCGCGAAAAACGTGATATATTTATACTATTTTATACTAACGATCTTCTCTCGCGCGCTCGCGCGTTGAGAAGCGCACTTCACGCGAGACTCGACGTCAAATGGGACCACTGGATCTTGCCCCGCGTCCAGCCCTCCGGTCCACACACGCGCAATTAATCCCCCGCCAAGAGGATAACGTTCCGAATTCCGGGGCCTGCTACGAGGAAGAGCATCCCACCCGACCACTTTCTTCACGTCCTCCCTTTCACTCCAACTCTAATTGCCACTCCACTTTGTTCGTTAACACGACCGACATCGATTTTCCCGAACGTAGGACCCCCTTGTACTAGCTTCTCTCTTCTCGTCGGAATCTGTGGGGAATCTGCCATTTCCGGCTATTGAAGGATTTTGGGACACCCTGTATACCTCGGCACTATGTAGAGGAGAAACAGTTAAAGTTATGGTAGTAGTATTTTCTAACTATTTCTTGAAAGTGAGAAAGTAACAGTCGTATTGTCTTGTGTCAGAGTTATCTGTTCCATATTTTTAGATTTTAGTACAATATTTCTTAATTATTTTGAGTACATATTTTTTCAATTTGAAGAGTCGGAGTCGGAGTCGGAGTTGGAGTTAAGAATTTTGTCTACCGACTCCGAAGCCCTGGTGTTTACTGTCAACCGTTTCGCGTTTAGGGAGCGTTTCACGTTGATTGAAACGGCAACTCGGATGGAAAGAAACGTGTAATACTGCAAGGAAAGGTCAGACAGACAGGTATAGACGCTTCCGAGGATTTATATTGTCTTGAATGTCGCCGGTCGTTTTACCCTGTCATAGTCCGGCCACTCTAAACGACCGTGATTATCCTTACGGGCACCGTCGTCGGTTCTTCCCCGTCGTAATTAATCCTCCGGCAATCCTCCCTCTTCCAAGTTTTCCCCGAAATTCTATAGAATTGTACTTGCAGCTTGCAGCTATTCCTTCTGACGCGTTAACGGTAACGTTAGCGTTTCCGCTTTATAACATTTGTCATTGTTGTAATATCCTGCAATTTCTACCATCTTCACCCCGCTTAGCACTCCAGTGGTGACTCGAAATCACCACTAAAAATTGCTGTACCTTTATTCAAAATATTGTTTACATTGTTAAACATGTTGGTAGCTAATCAATTACTAAACCTTTCATTATTGTATGAGGTATTGCACTTCGGGACGGAAAGATAGCACACTTTGAAATTAATGTAATTTCTGTTTATGAAACATTAGATATTCAAGTTTTTTTATACACATACATATTTTTAGTGTGTCTTTCTTAACATATGTGAATGGAATGAAACGAAGCTTCATTAACTTATCTATTTTTATTGAATGAAGCAGAATTATCAACGAAATTGAATAAAGGTACAAAATGATAGCACTTGAAATATAACAGAATTAATCAATAAGAATCAGTACTGAATATTTTGTAGGAACAACTTTACAGCTAACGACTTTAATCATTCGGTTTGGTAAATATTTATACAATTTTTTAATACTGTTTCGGCTAATATTCTCCCATTCGTCCAAAATGAACTATTTTAAATCGTTAATATTTTGAAATTGTCTACCATTTTGGTACACAGCTCTGGCAAGATGTCCCCAAGAATTTTCAATAATGTTGAGGTTGGAGATCTTGCTGACCACTCCAAAATACGAATAATTTTTTAAGAGAAGTATTTCTTGACCGCTTTCGCCTTGTGGACTGCGGCGTTATCTTGTTGTAAAATCTGTTTATTTGCAGCCATTCTTACAGCATAAGTGTTTAGTTGTTCATTTATCATTTCAATATACCGTTCACTATTCATTCGTCCTTTTTTTGGTTTCTATTCTACCTCAATATCCAATATCGGCCCAAATTATCACACAGCCGCCTCCCATTTGGCGACGGCTTTAAAATTGCTGTTCTTCATTCAAATTATGACAGTAATAGCCTACGTCGTCTGCTAACCATCCAAATTAAATCTTTTCTCGTCAGTAAATATGACTCTTCGCCATTTTGTCCTCATATTTATATGCTTTACGGTATAATGCCGGAGCTTTGTCGATTCATATTCCCTTAAGTTTTAAGAACAGACATACAGTGACTCTAAAAAAGACGACAACTTTTTTAATATTGTACTATACGACTTGAACTTCCTTGGGAAGCTAGAGCAATTAGTTTACTGCAGGATGTAAAAATAAATTTTTTCAAAAATTTCAATTGTTCGGAATTGTAGAGAAAATACTAAAGGTTGCATTTTACAAATTTTTTATGTGGGTCTATATTGAAAATTTAAAAAGTACGTTTTGTAGGTCTGTGTCAATTACATGCACTGTGAAAGTTTAATTGAAATCGGTTAATGCGGGACAAAACCACAGGCCTTCAAAGATGTGAGAGTTCTTACAATTAGATATAGGCCGAAAATCGTGAAAATCTGCAATTTGTACCATCTTTGAACGTTTGTAGCTCATTGCGACGTCGACCGATTTTGACGAAATTTTCCGAATATGTTTAATCGACACAGATCTACAAAACGTATTTTTTAAATTTTCAATATAGGCCCACATAAAAAATTTGTAAAATGCAACTTTTAGTATTTTCTCTACATTTCCGAAAAATTGCAATTTTTGAAAAAATTTCTTCTTTTTACATCCTGCAGTAAACTAATTGCTCGAGCTTCCCAAGAAAGTTCAAGTCGTATAGTACAATATTAAAAAAAGTTATCGTCTTTTTTACAGTCACTGTATGTCTGTTCTTAAAACTTAAGGGAATATGAATCGACAAAGCTCCGGCATTATACGACTTCTACTTATTTTTTAATTGTTTAATTTTATCGTTCTTTTTCAGTTGCCAAAATTGCTGTCACTGTAGGAAAAATGAATTACGCGGCGAGTAGCCTAATCCTGTGCGCAGTAAGGGGCATGAATCCTTGCGGCCAGAGCGCGCGTAGTGGGGGTAGCTACCCTTGAGGATATATAATGAGGCCCGTCAGGGGTGATCGGTTCATTTGCGGCACGAAATTTGTGGAACGTTCATCAGTCGACTAGTTATCCATGCCTGGCAATGCTGCGGCTCTGTTCATTTTCGAATAGCAACTTGGCGGTGGCGATCTGACGACTCTATTTGTAAACACGCGTTTAGTTTAGTATCGTGCCGTTCATAGTTTAACGAATAGAACTTGAAGTTGTGACAATTATCCTGTTTGTTGCATTGTGTTGACTTCGAATTTTTACGAAAATGTCTGCGCCAGTGATGTGGATTAGAAACAACATGATGACCTGCGACCAACACGTAAGTGTTTATTGAAATACTATATTATATTAGACTGCGGATTTTATGCATTTATGATAAAAATGAGTTATCGAATTTCTGACAGTAAAAGAATTTGAAAGATTCAAATATACTATACTATATTAGTTTTAACCTATTAAACATATTCAACAAGAAATTAAATATTTATTTCACCCTAGCTCGTTGGAATTCAGGTAGAAAGGTTTTACTTTGCATAAAGATCCGCAGTATTGTAAATCGACTGCTTAAATCTGTTTGTTAGTATTCTCACGTTGATAATCATGGTATTTTTATATTTTCCGTTCTAACACTAACTAAGTGAACTCATTTTTACGGGATTAGTTCTATGCTCTTGTAGCATTCGCAGTCAGTTACTCGTACTCCACTTTCGACATAATTTTTTATTGAATCAAATAACTGCTTCAATGCAAAATAAATATTTGCCAGTGCAGTTGACACCTTTGTTTACGCTTGAAACACTAAATTTAATGTTTTGAGACTGAAAGTATATTGTACGCGATTAATTAAAAGATAAATATTCGATATACTATATGTTTATTATAACAAAATTTAGTGTGATTTCTAATTAAAATGATTTCCGGCTAACTTCAAGAATAAGTATTTTCGTAAATTCTGGATGATCGTCGTTATACTGATTGTTTACCTGTGACTATCACACCTGTGTATGAAAACATGCTCGCGAGGTTCAACGTATTCGAGAGTTACATTGGCAAAGAAACAAACAGCGACACTTTCTTCGTAGACATTTTTCTTATTAAAATAACGTGTTTTTATTCTATACTCTCTTGAACTCATAAGATTGTTATTTAATAAAATGAAATTTTCGTTCATGATTCGAAGAGTAGGATTTTCTTCAGTTGATTATATAAAACGGAACGGCATTCTAATGTTTATTCTTTTTCTACAGGGAAGACAATTGACAGACGCAGAATTGAAGGTTCAGAGATCTCTACAGAGTCTGTCCATTCCAGAGTGGTATCTGAACAGACGTTCGAACCCACCAAAAATTTTAAACAATACACCGGTTGATTGTCGCCCACCATCTTGGAAGCATCCTGATTGGAAAAGAACTTCTGTGACGAATTTGAACACATTACCTATATCAGGTATCTATCGCTAACTAATCTAATTAATAAAACTAGAGTTGAAAGTTCGATTTAAATTGGGTCGCTGAAAGTTGAATTTGGATGCACCCAGTCAACCAGGCCGTCCCAAAGCTGAACACGAGCCCGGCGGGCCGAGGGCAGGTAGCGAGACGGGCACTGTGTTGAAGGTCCCTCGAAGCGGCTCAAAGCCCACTGGGCCAAGGTTCTGACCAGGGACTATCCGCGCGGGAGGGCTCGTAACTTGGACCACGGCCGAATTTTGGCCGAACCGGCCCTCGGCCGAATTTTGGCCGAATTTTGGCCGATTTCGGGCCGCTGTAAGATGGCAGCACGGTGGCGCGAATGCCGTTGTAAGATGGCAGCACGGTGGTCAGCCAAATTCAGCCAAAATTCAGCCAAAATTCGGCCAAAAATCGGCCAAAAATCGGCCGAGGGCCGGTTCGGCCAAAATTCGGCCGAGGGCAGGTTCGGCCAAAATTCGGCCGTGGTCCAAGTTACGAGCCCTGCCGCGCGGATAGTCCCTGGTCAGAAACAGGGATTTTTGCTTACGGGGCATATGTAAATATAATGATTAGAAATTGAATTTGAATTGAGATTGAAATAGTGATTGAAAGTTGAATTTCGATTTAGATTTGATCGCTGAGAGTTGAATTTGAATGGAGATTTAAAAGAATTATATGACTTAACCACTTTCACAATTATCGGCACGTTTGTCAGATCGATTTGACTTTCTTTTCTAACAAACTTCTGCCATCGCTTTCAGATACATCATCACACGGATCGCAGGAAAAGTCAGCACCGAGCAATCCGTCTACAGGCACCTACAAGATTCAACGCCACCAAAAATCCCCAAACTCGAAACAGCAGAAAGCTCCATCAACAGGGACAGAAAAGATGGACACAAGTATCCCACACATAACACCAAGACGTGACATCAGCAAGACATTCCCAAAAATGTCTCCATCTCGAAAGTTGAACAACATCAACATCGTGCTCAGTCGAAAGCCTTCTCCTTTAGAGCTACCGCGTCAAGATGGCGGGGAACTGATCCCTGACGCATCCAATTACGGCACATACATAATAATTAAACGTGCGAAAACGGCCAAGAAGACCAACAACGACTTGTCCAAGTCTGCAGAAGACTCTGCAATCATTCCACAGAAGACAAGCTCGCCTAACAAGAGAGAGAGAAAGAGAGAGCAGCCGGAAGACAACGTCGAGCCTCCAGAACCGATCTACGCTCAAATAGCTCCACAGAAGACAAGCTCGCCTAACAAGAGAGAGAGCGAGAGAGAAGAGCAATCGGAAGACAACATCCAACCTCCAGAACCGATCTACGGTCAAATAACGCCAAAAACAAAATCGAAATTCAAAGTCCGCACAGCTTCGACACCAAAATTCTCTCCGGGTAGCCTCCTCTCGTCAACGATCCTTGAAGAATCTCCAAGAGGAAAAAGACCGCCTTCCGAGAACATTCTGAGGAAACTCTCAATCTTCGAGGACAGCTGGAAGGACACATCGATGCACGATGACTCTAAGAAGGCTTCGCAGAGTATGCAATATAGAACTTCGACTTTGAAATTAGAGTGTGATAAACCACTATCGGTCAGCTACGAGGAGACATGCAAAGGCAGCCAGAGACTGAGATACTTGTTAGATAAGAACATCCGGTCAATCGAACCAATCCTCTTCGAGCCAGTGGACTCTCCTAGTTCATCAACTTCGGTTCGAGAGATCGTGAAGAAGGTGGAGAACATTAGTATCAGCGAGAGAACTCCTGTGAAGCGATCCCACCTGGAATGGAAGAAATCGATGGTTCCTGCTGAGTCGGAGGAACTTGAAGAGTCTGCGAAGACTCCGGTGCGGGTGGAGAAGGAGGCAAAGTCTCCCTGCGCCAGGACCCATAACTCCAGAAGGACGTCGATACTTCCTGAAGATTGGAAGAGCATGGAAGAGGCTTTAAAGGCTCCAATGCAGCTGAGGAAGAACAAGGAGATGGAGAAGAAGCAGGCGGAGTCTCCCAGCACCAGAATCTCGAAGCCCAGAAGGATGTCGATGGTTCCTGAGGAGTTAAAGAAGCTTCAAGAGGCTTCAAGGATGCTGGCGCAACAGAGGAAGGAGATGGAGAGAAGGAATGCAGACTCTCCCGCTACTAAATTCTTCAACTCCAGAAGGACGTCATGGGGGTCTTGCGAGATAAAGAACATTGAAGAGCCCTCGAAGAGGAAGGACACTGGCCAGGATCCGGATCAAGCGAACTCTCCGAGCACCAGGTTCCTGAACTCAAGGAGGAAGTCGATGGAGCTGGAGAATTTGGTGAGGAGCAAACAGCCTCCTAAACAGAAGAGCGTGGTCCGGGAGATCATCACAGCTATGACAGCGAGGGCTATCAAGCAAGCCCTCTTGCGAAAACAGAACAACGTTACTGGAGTACAGCAGAATTTTGTGAAGACCGTGGTGGACGCTTTGGAGAAAGGGAACTCGTCGCTCTTGGATGACACTATTCAGGAATCGTTCACTTCGACGATCAGAAATGAAGACGATTTAGGAAGTGGCAGCGAGTCGGATGCCAAATCCTCCTCGACGACGGTGTATTCCAACGACACCGAGAACAGCGACTCCGAAGGTAGGTCTCCAATCTTGGTGGAAAGCGATGACAGTCGCAAAACCTTCGACTTCGATATGTCTTTGGACACCGGCAAGGCTTCGGAGCAGAAACATCGTCAAGAAGACGACTCCGTTTATTGGATTCCGGTGGCCAGGTGCAAACTACCCAGGACTAGCTCCCTTCTGAGCATGATGTCGAGACTCTCAACTAATGGCGACTCGTCTCCGTGCGTCAGCCCCATCAGAAGCGACAGTGAGAACGAAAACGCGCAAATTCCATGGGGAGCAACCTTAAGAAAAAATCCTGCGCTGTCCAGGAACCTCTTCAAGATCGACGAGATCATCATCGATTCTGGGTACTCGGATAAATCCGATAAATCACCGGCCGGCTGCACGACCACAGATAGCAACTGGTCCGAAGACACACAGTACGAGAGTGCAAACGAAGTTGGTAAGAACAGGATCACGAGAGCGTCCAGGAGGAAGTCTGGCATTGGAAGCACGTTCCGGGTTAGCAAGTTTTAGCAGAAAAAGGAAAATAGTTTTCTTACGGATAACGATTAGACAGCGGATTTGATTTGATGCGTTTATTAGAAACACTAGGAGAATTTAGAAATACTGTTATACTATTTTCATCCTGTTCGATTTATTTTACGGTTTTAATATAAATTACATAGAACATTTTTGTGGTTCGTAATTGCTGTACGTTAACAAACCCGAAATGGAGATATATTATTCATTGTTGTTTAAGAAATAGAATTTTAGCGGTAATAACGGATTAGTTTCCTCAACGATAGTGAGAAGGGTAATCGCGGTTCCTGGCAACATTTACATGCCCTCTGGGGCAATTTGTTATTCATTATTGAAGAAATCGAATTGTAGTTCGGCGAAGAGGAAGCTAGTTTCCGGAACGAGAAGAATCATTTTCTTAGCAGTGGTAGTAAGAGAGGTTTTGGACCCTAGGAGCGCCGTTGACTTGCCCTACGGGGCAATTTTCTACTTATCATTGACTTTGTGATAGAAAAAGTTGGGGCAATACATTATCTACTATTAAGAAAAGAGACTTAATATTTATAATCTTTGTAATGAGTACTCTCCTGAGAATGAGGGTAGTAGAAGATTATTTTTTGATCTATAGATCATTGTAAAAGCCAGAATCATCCCCCACGGGGCAATGCTTGTTCTGCGTTCGCGTTTTGCGGTTTTTCTGCGAGTTTCTTGTGATATTAGATTCGCTTGTGATCGAGTATTGATAGATTTAGAAACGTTCTTGCAAGTTTCTAAGCTGTGTTTTGCGTTTCGTCGTTGAACGGACCGCCGATTTTCATATTTTGATCCGCCGAGGACGAGTTACCTCGTCGATTGTCATCGACTCGGACTTCCTAGATATCATTTATGTTATATATGCTATAAAAAGTCGCACTATAGTGGCCGAAATAATGATATAGGTTCACTTCAATTTGTTGACATAACGTTGTGTTTAATGCAGTATTTTTGATTTTACTTATTGTTATTCTAATAAAATTAACAAAATACACTGCTCAATTGAATAACGCAATGTTAATTAATGTCAATTACAAATTTTCTATTACAACAGTTGAATTTTAGTTGCAAAATAAACATAGGTACATTATGTATTTTTACATAAAACATTAAAAAAAGAAATAATAAAAATAATTCAGTACTTAATTGTAAATTGATGTTTGTAAGGTTTCTAATTTCATTTCAGACCTCGCCCCTCTAATCCCATTTTTCAATTCTGAAACAGCGTGCTATACTGTTTTCCATTGTCTTATACCTTTCGTGCTAATATTCCCCAAAGATTTTCAATCGGATTTAAAATCGGAGTAAAACTTCAAACTAAAACATTCAAGACAAACACATATTGACAATTACAAATGTAATCTTTATCGAAGAGCAGCCAGCAACGGACGTACAATATGTATATGTACAACATTTTTATTGACATTATTTATATTTTTTAGAAAATTCTCTATAAATTTATATAATAAATAATTTGTAACATAAACAGATTCGATATAATAATATGTATGTACGAATGTGTCTGGAAATTGCACAGCGGAGTTTACCGGATCGCCAAGCTTCTTGTATGTACATATCTCTTTATTTTAATCGGAGTGTGTACAATCTGCATCGTCAAGACATCAAGAGCAATAGGTTTCTCGATGGTGTTGTTATCCATTCTAAGTTTCTGCATATCATTATAATAATAATAATATCAGTAGCAACGATTCATTCCTTTGAATCTGCCAATAACAGTCCATGAAATCTCTCAGAATGGTTAAGTTTAATATTTTATTATTAGAATCAACAATTATTTCATCAGAGCATGTACTACAGCTTTCGCGTTCAACGACTTCAAGTCCGTATACGTTTGTCCCGTGCCAACAAACACGATTGGTTGTCCGGTAATGTACGTCATAGAAATCGCCGCGCCTACCTGTAAAATTATTAAACAATAAATGGCTTAAAAGTTCCAGAATCGAAGCGTCTTTAGCACAGATTTTGCACTCCAAATTCACCCTTTTGCAAGTCAAACTGGCATGTTGTGACTTTCGTCTGTACGGATAGTGTAAACATTTTTATCCCCACTACTAGTAACGTAACTGTACGTAATTGTATTTCCCCCACATCCGTAAAAAAAAGGTCGAATTTGACTTGCAAAATGGGTGAATTTGGAGCGCCAAACGTATAACAAACTGCGCCGTTCCAATGCGACCTTACCTTATCATCGATTGTATCAAATTTAGTCAACACGATCCCGTCAATGATATGAGGATTGCTGGATTGACTATGATCAGCTAACGCTTGATTGAATTTCACTAATTGATCAACAGCTTCGTTACCAACGAGAGCTTCACCAACGAAAAGCACCAGATCCGGTTCGTTCACTTTGATCAACTTGGCCAAGGCTCTCATCAACGGCTCATTGTCTTGCATTCTGCCAGCAGTGTCTACCAAAACCACGTCGATGTTTGAGTCCTTGGCAAACCGGATCGCTTCCATAGCTATACCAGCAGCATCTTTACCGTACCCTTTCTCATATAATTGAACCATAGGTATATTCCCGTGTTTCTCCGGCGGGTGCAAAGCATTCAAATGGCGCGTATGGGTCCTCAATTGTTCAACCGCGCCGGCTCTGAAATGAAATTAGCAATTAACGAATTTTAACGAACACTATACTAATTCTCTTCGTAAAAATCTTGGTTACAGTACTACCTTATTATTATAAAGTGTCCAGGCAGTACAATCAATTATTTCGTAATATAGAAAGATAAACCAAACTTTTATACGGTACGCTTTTGCATTGCTCTGATAATTATTAATCGTCAATCGGATAATTGATTAATGATTAACTGCTGAAATTTCGAAATGAAATACGCAATCAAAACTGTATGAATACTGAAAAAATGTAAACTGAATTTAGGTGTATTGTCATTTGGTCTATATATTGTATAATCAGTGTTGGGCAATAAATAAGTTTATTTAAATAAATTAAATTATCTAAATAAAAATTTAAATAACAAGTTATTTGTTATTTGGATATTCAAATAATAAGAAAAAATAATTATTTATTATTTGAGCAAGTCTAAATGAATTACTTAAAATAAGAGAGTTAATTATTATTTACAAATATAATTTAAATTATTATTTGTATTGACAAATAATAAATTAAATTGTATTTTTTTATAGGCAGCTAGGCCCTCCGGGCGGGCCCGACCACCGGCGGTATACCTGAAAAGGTTGCTATAGCAGACAAAAAACGCGCACGTGTTCATTGTACATATATACAATACAAAATACAAGAAATAAGAGAAGACCAAAAACTATTTATTTGATTTCCACCTCAATCCAAATAATAAATAATCTTTTATTTGCAAATAAGAAATAACAAATAGATCACTTTTAGAATTATATAAATTACTTTTATTTAAATAAAAAGTTTAGTTATTATTTGCAATTAAAAATCACACGTTTATTTATTATTTAAAATAAAATTTGCCCAACACTGTATATAATATAATCTCTGTTTACGTGCTTTTATGTTTTTTTTCGATGATTTCTTTTTTTAATCAACGATTGACGATTAATATCATCAATCGATTGAATCAATCGCCGATTTTTCGACGATTTCTTCATTTAATCAACGATTGACGATGAACTTCATCGATCGATTGTATCAATCGTCGATTTTTCGACGATTTTTTCAAAATCGTACACATCAATCGTCCATGATTAAAATTTTAATCGATTAATGCCCAACTCTGTTGCAAGCTTATATAAAATTATCTAAAATCACAATATTTAGAACGCAATGAAGACCCGTTATTATTTTCGCGTGAAAATTCAATCAAGTACCCCATTTTATCAAAAATTACACGTGACTATCTTTGTATAATGGCCACTACTGTACCTTCAGAAATAGTTTTTTCAAAAGCAGGAAATACCATGGGTAAAAAAAGAAATAGGATAAAACCAAGTATTGTAAATGAAGTATTATTCTTAAATAGTTACGAATTTAATAAAGGAAGTCCAAGATTCGAGTACTACTTGTGAAAGTTTCGATTACTTTCAACATCGAAGTACTTATAAGTATCTTTTCGAAACTTGTAAATACTCATTCCGAGGTTCGATAACTACTTGTATACAATGAATACTTTTCAAGTATACTCATTGAAACTTTTATTGCTTTTAAGTAGTAATCGAAACCCATGAAATGAAACTTGGTTATTGAACTTGACTCGGGTTCGTGAGTACATATTGAACTTGATCCCATCCCTAACTGTAATACTCGATAATAAATAATCATGAAGCAATCATACCTGAATGTGTCACACGCAGCAATAAGCACGCGGAAATTGTTCTCGATGAGCCAGAAGCATATTTTCGCCAGATTCGTCGATTTTCCAACGCCATTAACGCCGCAGAAGGTCATCACATATGGTCTCCTATTCTTTTTGGCTTCCATCGCGTCTCGCAGAATATCGACACGTTTCTTCGGGGACAATATTTGCACTAATGCGTCCGTTAAGCTTGCTTTAATAGTGTTCGTCACGCTGTCAAACGTGCCGAGCACCTTCCCCTCTAATTTCACACCAACGGAGTCGCACAATTTTTGGGCGATATCGGCAGCCACATTCTTCGAGATCAGATGATCCTTCAGCTTCTCCAAAACCGGAGCCATGTCGTCGAACTTCAAGCTCTTATTGCCAACCAGGCTCTTGAACATGGAAAACATACTACTGGATTTTTTTTGTACTTGCGGTTTGGAATTTTCAATCTCCTGGTTGGGTTCGTCGTCCTCCGACTCACTTTCTACTTCTAAGTCGCGGATGCTACCCTTCATCTTGCCCACTAACTAGAACACAATGTGAAATAGGTTTTAATATTTGATAATGATTGATCTTCGCTCGTTCCTCAATTTCCGAATTTGCCATTCCCAAAGAAAGTTGAGAAACTTGGAATCTGAGAATACATATTATCACGCTTCGAGTGCAAATCAAATAAATGATCCGTAACATAAATTTAGCTATCGCATATAACAAAGCACGGAGTTTTTGAAAATAATTTTTACATAGTTTTATTCACATAAAAAGTTTCTAAAAAATTCATTTTTGAATGTATCGAAAATTTCGCATTCCTTTTAAAGAGTGATCTCATTCCCTAAACTGGCCTAAACGGTATTGTGGCAAGTACAGTAAAATATAGATTTATATTACAAATAAATTACTATTACCTCTGATGATTAGACTGCGGATCTTTATGCGTTTATGGCTTATGAAAATTAAAAAGAAATGCTGGAGCAATTCGATAGAATTGATTACAAATGCTATTACCAATGGAAATGGGATCTTATGTGGTAATGCTTTCTTAAAATTCGTCTAGTCTAGACAAATTGAAAATTGCATAAACATCCGTAGTCTACTGATGATATACGAGACAAAATATTTTAAATGGAGCAATGAATGAATGTGAGTTGAATTGAAAGACTGAAATATTGAAAGATGCGAAATTACTGTTGTATCAGCTGCCACATAATCTCCACCTTCTTCTGGCTTATCTTTGGTACGTTCTAAGGTAGCTAGATCCTTGGTGGTCCCACCTAATTCCCATACACGAGGCTTTTTGCCAGCTTTCTCCATTTTACGGCTCTTCCTATGAAGTAGAAATTGCAAGTACTCTGATCTCAAAAGTAAATTTCTTAATCCCTAGTATAATGAACCTACTGCTTCTCAAGTTTCTTCTTTTGCGAGGTCATGCTCTGAGCCAATTTTAGACGGTTCGCGATTATAATATCCTCATCTATTTCCCCATTATGATTATGATTGTTTGTTTGGTTATTTTGTACATCCTGCTTTGGGACCTCCTGAGCTTTTACTAAAGAATTAAATGAAAATGATTAAGTAGAGTAGTTAATTGTATGAAATACGAAGAATATAATAAAAAAATTCTGATCAAAATAGCTTAGTTATGTTAAACAATTCAACCCTTGCAGAAACGTACATAGCTTTTGTTAATATTATTATAATCGTTTTATTCAAAAGAAGAGAACTGAGGTACACTGTCAATTGTTTCTACTGTCTACTCCAAGCACCCGTATTATCAGTTTGAGATGGTTCTAGTGCAGTTAGGTATTATGACTAGTAGCTTACACTCCCGTCTATAAATCACCGAACACTTACTAATCATTCGACAAAATGGTAATTAAAGAATAGAAGCTTCCAGGTTGATTTTATTGTTTTATTTCGAATGCAAAATTAAATATACTGTTTGAATAAATGTTGGAAACAATAGATTGAGAAATTGTGGGATGATTATGGACAAATGTAGGATATTTTGGTCAGATTTGATTTACATGTTCTCTACATTAGAAATAAAATATATAAAAAAAATTTTTTAGAAACCACGCTTATATCAAAACATTCAAAATTTCTTCAATTATAAAATTAGTGTCGGAATAGATAGAAAAACCTAATATAAATTAAAATAAAATCATAACATTAGTGACTATAAATATAAAACACGTGGAGCGCCCAAGAAGATTACGTCAATATAGTTTAGCGCTCCACGCTTTTATATTTATAGTCACTAATGTCATGATTTTATTTTAATTTATATTAGGTTTTTCTATCTATTCCGACACTAATTTTATAATTGAAGAAGTTTTGAACCAATTGTTTAAAATTTTGGAGAACACTATTATTAATCATTTAACTGGATTCGGTATTTTATGCAGAACCAGGAAAACAAATTATTTTCTCCTTTTTAGTGCATTTTAATATAAGCGTGGTTTCTAAAAAGTTTTTTTTATATATTTTATTTACTACTTTTATAGTCATCGGAAGCAAGTGTGTATACAAAATTTCAGCAAGATTGGACTATGGGAAGAGGTTTAAAATTCGATTAAAAGATTTGACGCATACAACATCAACAACAACAACAACACGGCAAGTTAATATAAGCGTGGTAAAAATTAGTAAGTACCATTTTTATTTGATAATACAGTAAAGTCGCGATCTAGCTCCCATCGCCTGTTCCGAGCAGGGACAGAGATCGTGTAGGGAAACTATTTTTTTGACACCGTCGACCGCACCGACTGCGACTAAAGTACAAAGGATGTCGAACGTAGAAAAGAACAGCATGTAATGACCGCGCGGCGACCGAGACAGCTCGAGCTTCTTGGCTCCTCGCGGGGATGCCCCCAATGGAAGGGGTAGGCGAAGGGACAGTGATCGTAGAGATCCTCAGGGAGCTAGATCACGAGTTTACTATATAGGTTCTTTAATAACAAAAAATCGTGTCTGCATCGAAATTTGAATAAGTGTCCGGTGACTTATGGAGTGTATGTTCAATCTTTGTTTTTAGTAATGAATTACAGATGCGTGCAAGCGTGCAAGCGTGCAACAGCTCATGTAAGTAACGCATTGCATAGAAAATCCAAAACCACTTACTTTGATCATCTTTATTAGTATTAACTCCCTTCTTCCTTTTACCTAGAAGCGAAGAATAAGATCCCTAAATCTTGTTAGTGATACCCACATTAGAAAGAATACTACCTAAATGATAACCGCTTGTGATTCTAAAGTCATCGACAGACTTCCTCGAGAACTTGTTAGAAGCAAGTGAATATCTTTTTAGAAATCATCCTCAACCTCGTGAATTGCAAATTATTCTATGAATTATAGAAAAGATACAGACTATCCCTTTAGAGTTTCTTGATATAATATAAGAATAATAATACAGTAAGTCCTCGACTTACGCGGTTCATTTGTTTCATCGCTTAGCTGCGCTTAGGTAGCTTGGTAGCTAGCTACTCCCTTAATACGATCTACTTTGTACATACATACTATACAGGGTGGTTCACCAGATATTACCTCCTCGAATTTTCGTCATTATTATTGTTCGTACCGAGGAATGTTTATATAAGGTTGAATGGTTTCGAGAGATGCATGCTTTGATATTGTGAGCTTTTTTGTAGATGGACATCAGAGGAGTAGGTCATCAGTATTCTTTTAAATGGGTTCGTATGTTTTTTCCTGCACCAATCGATGAAGCTTCATCGAAGCTTCCTTTATCGAAGGAAAAAACATACGATCCTATTTGAAAAAATACTGATGACCTTCTTATCTCTTCTACGCGTTTACCTACAAAAAACCTCACAATACCAAAGTATACATCTCTTGAAACCATTTGAAAGAATAATACAAATAAACCAACTATATTCATGGAAAATTTATCACGTAGAAGTAGCTGAATGCCTACGCTGTACGTAAGCAAACACTTATCTTCGCTTCTGTTGCATATGTGCCGACAAAGCTCCCATTCTCGCAATCGAAAATGAATTTCACAGTTCGGAATTGGTTTCCTGATTCGTTTCTAATAATCTGCATAAAACGAATTCGCGTAAGTCGAGGACTTACTGTACCAGAACTAAAGATCCTTCGGCAAGGCATTTGAAATAAATACAAGTGCGACTAAAAAATTAAAATATTATAGTATCTATTACGTACCCTGTTTTTTATTATCTTTATCATCCTTCCGCTCGATCATACTAGCCACAGTCTTTTTAGATTTTTGACTCTCATCGAACGTGCGCATTTGTTTGGGTATTTTAGCCTGTGTCCGTGCCCATTGTTCAGCCATAGCGAGCACATTCTCGTAATTACATTGAAACTCGAATTTATAAAACCATTGAGACTTCTCCAATTCATTTTTAAATCTGTCTCGGAACTCTAAATGAATATCATTTAAAAATTTATCTACATAAGATAATTGTAGTATTTTCTGGTATGCTACAACAAACACCAGCTCGAACTCATTGTCGAGTTTATACTGTAGACGTAAAGAGTCATGTTCAAAAGTATGATTCCCTGTACGTTCCTAAAAAGAAGTTGATAAATCGTTAATAAAGACAAGAATAATATTTATTATATGTTAGAAAACAGCAAAATAAGGCAAATAATAAAATATACATGAAATTGCCATTTGTTGCAGTGTAAGGAACAAAGTTCATCAAGAAATTTCTGATATCGATACTAGAACTTAAATCAAAATGTACATTCATTTCATTGTACGAAGGGTCATCAACATTCTTCTACATAAATTTTATATTTCACGTGTGGCTCACGTTTGTCACAACAGTCCATATGGACGAAGCGAAAATTTAAAAAAAAAAACGGGAAACCTTAGCAGAAACACTTACTTGCAGTATGACACTTCGTATAAGCGCATTAACACTAGGAGCAAATATTTGCGAGGTATTCTGGAAACACCAAAGCACAATCCCCCCTTTACTAAATATGGTAAATAAGTCGAGCATTGTCGCACTATATTTTAATAATAAAAAATGTTTTTCATTCAACACTGAGTGATCTAACCTACTGGTGATCGGTGATCGCACAATTTGATTTTTGTACACGTCAGTCAGATGCTGAGTGAAACCATAAACCAAACAGTGCAAGAAAAGAAGGCACACCGTGAAAAACTGCCCACCAAAAACGTAAAAACCCTAGACTCATCAGGTAAGTAATGGCTGTGGCCAGTGGCGTCCGCTCTACCTTGGGACTGCTTGGGACTAGGATCTGATCCAGGCTAGGATTCGGAGGCATCGAAAACCCGGGCGTGAGCACTCTCATATCCTCTCTGGCCTTACGTACCATCACTGGTATAGGAGTTTCCTATGTCCATGCATGGCTCGGTGTGGTGTCCGGCGTCCGGTACTGAATACTGAATACTCATTGAATACTAGATCTACTCCAGATCTACTACAGATGGCGACACTATTTCCTTTCGAAATAATTACCTACAATTTTTGTTTCACATTCTGATTCCAGTATTCTCTTGGTAGATGGCAGCACATAATACCAAGTTAAAATAGTTCAATTTTAAAAGAAGTACATACATATACATATAAAGGTGTTCAACATTCTGGATGATAAATTATAATTTATACATATTTGGCTACTACATCATCCTCTCCAATTGATCGGTATTTATTATTTCCATATAAAGTCATTGGTATATATAACACAATTAAATAGCAAGACCATTGTTAGATATCCAAACAATAGTACCTCGTCGGACAGAGGTAAAAGCCGCAGTAGAAAGAGAAGAAAAGAAATTGTCGCTCTCACGGTTTGCCGTGAAAACGCATGTACATAGTGGGTGTACAAAGTATTTATACACCTTTTAAAAACGTATAACTTTTTCAAAATTGGACCCAGCAGCTTCAGTTTTTTTTTTTGAGACGTTAGAAGGATTACTTTACTATGTAGCTATATAATGCGTAAATAACTTTTTTTCGTACGCGCCTGAGCTCTATATGTTCGTACGCGCCTGAGCTCTACATATATATATATGTTCGTACGCTGCTGAGTTCGAGTGTACAATGACATTCCTTGGGAGGAAACTGGTCTTAAATTGGTATTGGATTGTCCAATGTATCGACGTTATCTCAGAGGGAAACGGTGTTCTTTAAAAGGCTGCCATGAAAACGCCTGTTCGCGATCCAATTGGTGAAGCTCTCAATCTCTTATCTTAGAGATTATTTCCGCTGACTTTGATCAATCAACGGAGTTGAAGGACTCTTATAAGTATTTAATCGTTAACCGCAATTAACGACTAAACTAGGAGATTAATTGTTAATTGCGATTAACGATTGAAGTAGAAATTTAGTCGTCAATCGTTGATTAATTTTTTGCCCAACTCTGAGATCAACGAACCGGAATATGTCCCGGGTTTCTGCGTGCTATCCGTATCCGTATCCGTATCATCTTCCCTCTTTTCGAATTTCCCATTTCCCCGTCCCACCGCTCGACTCTGGCGTTGGCGGTGGTTGGCGGACAGTCCGACGACCTTGAATCTCGGCCAGAGGGACCATGAGTCACGCTGCAGATCTCGTGTTTCCAGGAAAATTTTCCTATGAAACGCGACAATCGATGCGGAGAGTCAGCGACTTCCTGCACGGGAACCACTTAGCCGCTTAGAATTGATCTGCGAGCATGAGTCATCGGATCCACGCGCACGCGGCGTTCTTCGTGGTTCTTCCAAGGTGGAAACACTGGAAACATTATAAATCCTTTCCGGTTCCTCGTCGTGTTTCGCTCCGTTTCTCGTCCTCTGATTCGAGAGAGGCCCTCTAGTAGCATTTATGGTTGGCATTTTCTTGGGGCTTCGTTGGAATATTGGTTGGCAAATCGTTGGAAATGTCGCCTTTTCTATGCAGGTCACTATAATACGACCGGCCAACTGAATAATTTGGATTTGGAAGCTTCGAGGGGTCCTTACTTTGTTGCGAGAAAAATTTCTTCGATATCTTAGTCTTGAAAAATTGACTTTTTAATTGAATTTCTTGTTAACTTGCTTGTCAATTAACCAACTGTAATAATTATAGACCCAATTGTTGGATATTCGTTGCCAAATCGTCAACAACTGATGTGGATTTGTAGACAAACCCTCCAACCATATTCCAACCAACTCCCAACCATAAGCGCTACTAGGGCAAAACTGTCTGCTACAGATCAGATAATTTTGTATTTATCATAAAACTCGTGATGCTCGAATGAGCGCAAAACGCCACGCCGCGCCGCGCCGCGCCGACTGCGCGCGGAGGCTGCGAAAATGTCTCGACGAGAGGATGATGATTTGTTTGCGACTCCGCGCCCCGCGCGTCTGTCGAGTGCGAGATGTATAACGATGTACAGACGCGAGTGACGCGTCTGATACGGATATCGATCTCAGGGACTGTCATTATTTAATGGTGTAATAGTATAGTTACGAGCGGCAGGAGTTATTGGTATAGAGTTTGCGAGGGACAGAGAGCGAGAGATAAGAGCGACATTCCTGTCACTGTCGGGTAATCAGCGATTAGAGAATGGCAATGGCATTTCATACCCATACAGGTTCATTAAAAATAGATCCGCGTTTCTTGTTCATATTTCCATTGTAATTGCACCGACGAGTCGCATCCTAACAACTACTCGCGTATCCTATTCCCATGTATCCGCTTATTACCAGTCCTTTACACTTGACTGACAACCGTTGATAACCGCTTCCCTATTTAATCACGTCGCAAGAATTTTTATCCTGAAGTATCTAATCTTCATAGCATTCCGTAATCTTTACCGGTTCTTTTTTCTTGTACATATAAAGTATAAACCCATCTTCTCAATACACACTTCTATGCGCCTCGGGATGAACATTATTATATTTATCCGTGCGCTGGTTTCCAAATACATACATGTATTTATGTATGTATGTATGTACTGTGAAATGTTGGGTTTCTTTCTGGCTAAAGGGTATTGAACTGATTCAGATCACTGAAGAAGCAGTCTCTTTGGCGCCAATTTCTTACAATTGACTGTGGAAGTTTTGTTAATAATGATATTTTAATCACAGACAATGAAAGCTTGTATCACGTGGACGATAGCGAGTGTACAGGTGTACAGTGTACAGGAGAGAGGTTATGAGAGATGAGATGGTACATTAATGAGATAATAGATGGCGCAAGGTAAGGCAGGTTTCCAACATTGACGCCGTACAATTTTATTTTGTATATACATATAATATATGGAGATCCGCAGTCTACCTGCAACGTTTGCGTGTGGTTTGCGTGTGGTTTGCGTGTAACAGTGTGTAATTAAGACAGTACAATACTGATAGCAATGCTATTATGTGATCCCGAGCATAATAATTTTATCGGTAGCTAGGATCAGTTTTCTAAGAGACTGATGCAAATCTCCGGACCAAAGCATCGGGGGTTGACGAACTATAGAAAGAGGGATCTCCGGCTACACCGTTGTCCGTCCAATGAATAGGACACGGTGAAAAGAAGTATGTATGTAGTTCCCCTCGTGTTTCCTCCGGTGTAAGAACGCGTGCACGAGTGTGTGAGTGAAGCGTGAGTCAGCCAGGTAAAGACGCCCGGCGAAAAGGAAGAAAGGGGGCCAAAGAAAAACGATCAACATTCCCGGAGCAACCCCATGAGTCACCATCCCCGGGTCCCGGGTCCCGGGTCGTCATCCCCGGTTAGCTACCTGCTGCCACCTGTTGCGCCTACTTTCTAGGTCGCGTTCACTTGTTCAACCCGTTTTCCATCCGCCACTTTCCACCTTGCGCAATTTTCAATTCACATCGCTGAGACTTCTTTGATGACTACGTCGTTGGAGGGTCGTATAAAATGAACCTTTTTTCACCTTCTCTGTTTAGGGTAATTTGATCCTGCACGTAAAACATTCAAATGATAGTGTATCATTCCCAATTTACAATGGTCAGCCTGTTCGTTACTAATGTGTAGCTACATGTCTCTGTCTCTCTCTTCATCTGACAATGAAACATTCAGAAAATGCTACATTAATAATAGCAACGCTTAAAATGGTTAACTACTAGATCAATTACACTATGTGCTAGGTAAACTAAAGATAAGGTCTCCCAATCCACAATTTAATGGTTAGCCTGTTCGTTACTAACGTGTAGCTACATGTCTCTCTCTCTCTCTCTCTCTCTCTCTCTTCATCTGAAACATTCAGAAAATGTTACATTAATAATAACATTGCTTAAAATGGTTAACTACTGGATCAAGTACCCATGTGCCAGGTAAACTCTTTAGTTTAGTTTACGGATGTTCGAAATTTATTTACGTACCAGCTTTCGTATAATTTGATTGAGAAATTGTGGTAAAGGTTGTTCGAATATAATCGGTCGATGCTGAAAGTTTCGGAGCGTGTCTCGGAACGAGTTTCGTGGAAGCTCGAACGGAATGAGAGAAACAACGTGCCACGCAACAACCAACGTGCTGCACGAGTTCCGAGAAAATTTCATTCAAGATCGGTGCACGATTTACGGCGAACCTGCGCGCGGACAGTTCCGGTTTCTCGCGATGATTCACGACTCGAATTCCACCGGTAGACGCGGCTCATTCAAGAAATCGGTTCTTCCAGGAACCGATCGAGCCTCGCGCCACGCCACGGCCACGCTGCGCCGCACCGCACCGTTCGGTAAGTACAAAACTGGGACAAAAGTAAAATGAAGTCATTTAAAAAATTTTTAAATTCTTGTCTAATTTCAGCCACAAATACTGAAATACTGTATATCTAATACGCTGTATTTGTGACAATAATTGTATGCATTTATGACAATAATTGTATGCATTTATGACAAAAATTGTGTGCATTTATGACAAAAATGCATAGATCAAACACAATTGAAAAATCTTTAGAAGAACATATAAGGATGTTATGTCATTTTTAACGGTTAATTTTGCATAAAAATCTGCAGTCTACTGATTAGTTTTTTTTCGACTAAATTTCACTTGTAACTAGTAACAAGAAAATTCGAATAATCTGAAATGATTTAAATTTTAATAGACATATTTCTCTTCAGCCAAACAGACTATGTTTCGAATTGTTTAAGAAACTGAAACAATAGCTTTGAAGTAGTACAATAGTAGATAAATTATTTAGACACCAGATGCACTTCGTAATACATGTGGCCCGTAATTTAAATTTGCGTATACATAGAACTACTTTGGAATTTATTGGAATCAATTCTTTCTTATTGCGCGTAATTCAGTACTAATTACTGTAATTACTAGACTGCGGATTTTATGCATTTATGACAAAAATGGATAAGCACAATTTAAAGCAGTGAACATATTACATAAAAAGATTTAAAGACATCAGCGTATTGGTTTCAGCAATCGAAAGTTATTCTAAGCCTTCGAATAATAAATAAAAATAATAATTGAAAATTTTATTCGAAGCTTCGAATATATATATCCGCTTTGAATAAAAAAGTTATCTATTATTCGTCGAATAAATTCTCGACGAACAAAAAATGATTTAAATAACGAGTCGAATGGAAGATACTTCTTTATTCGAACCTTCGAATAACGAATAAAAATTTTCTATCTTTATTCGTTATTCGAAATTTTTATTTACATAAAAATTTTGCCCAACTCTGGTTTCAGCTGAATCATCTAATTAAAAGAACAAAGAAATTTTTATTTCACATATACAGTCTTGCAATCAATGCAAACATTTTTTATTTTGGATAAATATCCGCAGTCTGGTAATTACAAAATTCGAAAGTAGATTTTAGCATGCTAAAAATGGGTATAGGTTCTGTTCCATGCTAAAAGTGCGCGCGTTCTATCTCTGTCTACAAAAATTAGGCAGAAAAATATTCTCTCTGGTTGAATCACGGCTGGTTCTAGTCCAAGCCGGAACATGGTAAATTTGGCAACGCTGCCTCAGTCCGATTTTAAGTGATTTGAAGTACATAGTTCGCGTTATATCACGGCAAGTTCACGGCCCGGCCGGTCGGCCGTCTCCATATGCTACTGCGCGTGTATAGTGTATAGCAGCTTGATCGGACTGATGTTTGTATTTTTGTATACGATGTTGCCACATCACATGTTCCGGTCTGCCGGTCTGTACTAGAGACGGCCGTGGTTGAACACATAGTTAAACAAATGATAGCAATAACGATAAGGATGTTTGACTTGGTCTCACAATCAAGTAAATATTAGTCGAGCGTTCAGATCCAAGTTATAACTTCCGTTTCCTTTCTGAAATTGACTTACAGATCGGTTGCAGAATTAATTCGTTTTATCTCCGGGTTTACGATCCTTTTTTTGTCGGATCGTGCGATTAGCGGATCGGAAATAAGTGCGTAACCGGATCGATTCGATCGAACTGGTAATTTCCTTTCGGAAAGATTGCTGGATGTTATAAGATTAATTGCAGACTGCCGGTCGCCTCGTTACGATCACACGCAAGTGATTCGTACCTGTAGGTATGCCTGATCGGCACAGATAGGCGACGGTGTAAGTACGTGACTCACGTACGCCAATCGAGTAAACAACGTTCCAGCGGAGACTGTATGTTTTTCGAAAATATTTAAACGGTATCTAGTTACCGTCCTCGAATATCAATCCCGGGTCGCTCCAACTTGAAACATTGAACGGCCTCGCATCTCGGCCTACGAGAACCGCTGGCGATCAAAACTTCTCTCCATCCAGATATTTTAATCGGAGGTCCCTATTTCTCACGCGTGATACACGAATCCGAATAATAATTCATCTAATATTAAATACATAGCAAATTCATAGCAAATAGGGAGCAAATTCTGCTCCATGCTTGGCCTTGGCACCAAACTGACCGCCTCCTGCTCGCAGAGTACGATTACTTTGGCTGACTGGGTGATTTGCGTTAGTCTCAAGGTTCGGTTCAGAGTTTGCGTAGTATTATCGCTCGATCGAAATGACTAGTGAAATAACAAATCGAAATAATAAATCGAAAGCCGGTCGTTATGCGCGGTGCGGCCTCCGTTGAATAAAGCGCGTACCGTATCATCGGGGAACAACCTTACGCGACAAAATATGTATAATCTCGTGACGTTCGTCGATAGAGTTACAAAAGATATCGATACTGCGATATCGGGATTCGGTGTACGCCAGGCCGCGATAAGATTTCGTTCGAATTGAGGAGGGGGAGGCAGAACCATGGAATGCAGCGCGGTGATGTCCTTTAACGGTAAAAAACTCGCGCGTTATCTGTCCCTGTTGCAAGCGGAACGTCGCTCCTTATCTGGACACGGCCAATTCGCTATCGTTATCAGCAACGAGATTTCGCGGTAGTTGTAATCGACGATTGCGCGGCCTCGTTTCTCCCTGAAACTGTTCCACCATTCGATAACTACGAACGAACGACGCGACGCGACGCGACGCGACGCCTTCGGAGACACTCGAATATACCCTTCGCAGAAAACACACGCGGATCCAGAGTCGGCAGATTCAAATTATATCTCCTCATTTCGAGACGTTTCTAACATGTTTCTTGGAACGTGGAAAGCTTCAACAGCTCGCCTTGGATACTGGACGACATTCCCTTAAGTACCTAATAATTAGATGGCGGATTTTACGCATTTATCACAAAAGTAAACAGGTGCAATTTGAAACAGTAAACACATTAGAAGTGTTTAGAAATACTATTTTATTATATTCAACCTGTTGAAATCAATTTCTATTTCACTCCAGTTTGTTGCAATTCAGGGAGAATTGCAACCGCTGTCTACTAATAATTTTCTGAAAAAATTGTTTCATGGTGACAATTCTGCTACTCATTGTATGTGACCAGAGTCGCCGGATTAAGAATGGTGTCCCCACTCTATCTTCTCCTTCTACGATGCTATTCCCCACTCCTCCGCCGAGGCCCGGCCACGTGACGCGTTACGTCGCTGTCGCGCACGTGTCCGGTACTGCAGAGTTGGGCATTAATCAATTAAAATTTTAACCATGATTGATTGATTAATGTGTACGATTAAAAAAAGAAATCATCGAAAAATCGACGATTGATTCAATCGATTGATGAAGATAATCGTCAATCATTGATTAAAAAGAGAAATTATCGAAAAATCGTAGACTGATTTAATTAATTCTTGAAGTTAATCGCCACACGGTCTATCCATAAACTGTAATAAGGAGGGAGGGAGGGAGGGAGGGAGGGAGGGAGAGAGAGAGAGAGAGAGAGAGAGAGAGAGAGAGAGAGAGAGAGAGAGAGAGAGAGAGAGAGAGAGAGAGAGAGAGAGAGAGAGAGAGAGAGAGAGAGAATTGACAGAACTATATCTCAACAAAAACTCAATTTACATTTTTTTCCGTATGTATAGAGTGTTGATTCCGTATTTCATTTCGAAATTTCAAAACAGACATCCTTACCGATGTCACGACGTCACGACTGCATTTTCACTGTGTAGCTTTGACATCGAAATTTCCAGATTCAAAACGCTTGAACCAACTTTGTGCCACACGTACTAATACTGTATCACGTCCATAAACATCACAAATTTTTTTAGCAGCTTGGGTCGCATTCTTTCCTTTTTTGTAATAAAATTTCAAAATGTATCGAATTTCTACTTTATTTCCACTCAATTTCAAAACGTTATAACTTTTTACTAAATGAACGAATATCACAATTTCTTGTTTGGAATTACTCTCTGATGTGTCACCTTTCAGACGCACTCAAGTAACGCCCGATCCGATTAATATTAACAGAGTTATGACCTGGTAACTCCATCTATCGGGAGAATGCGAAGAAACTTTTTTCCCAATCTAATATTTCGTCCTAAAAGGAAGGCATAACATTCATGTTTAGCGGACTTGCTCCTTCCCCTTGTCTGGCGATTCTGCACGGATCCAGAGATCCGGACTCCGAACGCACACACGGGAATCGGCGATTGGAGTTTTGCTTTCGAGTTTGCTTTCGAGTTTGCTTTCACCGTTTGCCGGTCGACAAATGCGCGATCCTACCTTGAAAATCCATCACGTTCCAAGCGCGTAATTATTGCAACACCCGAACCGGCCACGTGAATATGTACTTACATGTTCGCGTCTCGGCAGCTGCGCGTACGGAGTACGGAACAATCGCGACAACTTCGACGATCCTCTATCTCTTTTCAATAGTATAGCTCAGAGCTGGGGAAAATAGCATTTTAAATAGTAAATAGTAAATAGTCCTATTTATTTTAAAGCATGTGTACAACTTTGAAAATAAAATATTCTATTTGATGCTGTAATATGTGAAAATAAAATATTTTATTTGATGCGGTAATTTTTTTGAAAATAGTATTTTATTTGAAGAATATTGAAAATATTTGTATTTTGTCTTTATTTTCAATTTCAATTTTAAATATTATTGCTGAAAATAATGGTTCGAATTCAATACATTTATGAGGAATATTTTATTTCGTGGATCGAATCGTGAAAATAGAAATATTTCATTTTCAGGTTCAGATTGTTAAAATAGAAATATTTTATTTTAGAAATTCTATATCTTATTTAAAATACTATTTTCTTTAAGCAAAATACAATCTAAAATATTAAATAGTATTTCAAATATTTTTTTCGCCAAATAATGCCCACCTCTGGTATAGCGCTAGCTTGTCATTTTGGCGAGGGTTCATTGGCGTCCGGCACACGACAATGCTGCATACTTTGAATTATATTATAAAATATTAAAATACCAATGAGAATGTATTCCTGTTGGCGAGACAAACAAAATTGTCAATCGCTCTCATACTTTTGTTTATTTCAGGATTCGAGAAAAAGATTTTTCATAGAAGGTAAAAATGAGACCGTCAGAAGAATTTGTATTCAAATAAAATCATTTAGGTATTTGAAATACAGAGTGTCCAAAAATTTCTTCAACATCCGGAAATGGGAGGTTCCGCATTATAAGCGTTGTTTATATTAGAGTGCGACCTTTGAAGGGGTGCAAAACCTGTACGAGTGTCGGCGCAGAGTCGAAGTTCCACGGACTCGGAAATGCAGCCGTCGCGCGTCGCGCGTCGCGTCGACCGCAGAAGCATCAACCTGTGCCCCACGTGGCCATTATGCAACGAAAGCGTCGCATTCTAGCAAGGTGGATTACCGGCTACGTCATCGCGGTAAACACACTCTGGCCGCGTCATGCACCCTGCGAGTTTCCCTCCGTTTTGCTCCTTTCCACCTCGGCTCTGGTCTCGTCTCTCGTCTCACGTCTCTCGTCTTTTTCTCGTTCGTGTTACGTGCGCTCGGCCACGGACAACGACGTATCAACCGCTACGTCATCGCGGTGACTCATGGCATCGTCGTCTACGCGCCGATATACAAACGATCCGTAATTGCACCGGGCATGCAACTGCGAGCCAGCACGCGAATGAGACCGTGAAAAGGTTCGCCACGCTGCGCTGCTCTGATACGATAAAGCTAATCATCCACCCCCTCGGCGACATCAAGACCGAGTGCACCTAACGTCTCCGAGACTAGAGTTGCGCCATAGTTGTTCATGCTCTCCACCCACAGTATTCCGAATTTCAACACGATCGTCCGCTCGCGGCTGGCATTGATTATCTCGTGACGAAACCGCGTTACTAAACTGGGATTCTCGGCGAACTTTATCAACTCCTCTAATTAAAACTGAGTCTGTGGGATCTACCGTCAGCGTAATTCGTTTAAACGCACATGTATAAGGAAAACAATTTAAAATTAAAAATTATACATAAACATTACAAATTTAATATTTTGTATGGCCGCCATTGGTTTGAATTAAAGCGAAAATTTGATTGGCCATTGAATTTACAAGATTGGTAATATGTAGTGGTAATTAGGAATTTCTTCCCAGCAGCGTTTAATTTCTTCTTTTGAACTGTCTATATTGGCGAACTGACGACCATTGGCATAAACTTTTCTTACCAATACATATATGTAGTTCATAAATTCTCTATTGGGTTCATGTCAGGTAAGGCAAGGGGTTAAAACACACTGAAGCTTATCCCTCCCTTGTGATAAAATAGCATTGCATTTATTACAATAGTTAAATGGGAATCGTCATTGGAGTCTAACCAGTATCTTCGCTTGAAGCTCCCAAGCTTCATCTGTGCATTAAACTGAGACGCGTCACGGTTGATCTGATCGAGTTCAATTCATTGTAATTAATTGCTGGAAAATTTCATCACGATTTTTTCCAGTTCAAAGTATCATGATTTTCAGTTTATGATCATTACGATATTTGTGGTCGAATCCGTGGATGAAATCAATACGCCGCGCCGCGCCGCGCCGCGCCGCCGTCTGCAATGCTAATTTCTGTGTCCAATCGCGCGAAACTATAATCGGTGAAAGCGAGGTTCGACGATCGACAGGTACGTCGTCATCATCGTGACGTCGATGGAGACTGTGGGCGTACGATCGCCCACTGAGAATCCACGCTGACAGCCGGAAATCGTGGCGCGTTCTCCTTTAATTACGCCAATGATACGCTTCCAAGTAACGAATCTCTGAACGCGAGGATCAGCCAGGCCGGTTCAAGAGTCAGCTTCAACCAATTAATCTTATTCAGTCCAATATTTTCTGAAATGTTTTGCTGAACTCGTAGACTGTGTCATTCAATTACCCAGTTAAAATCATTCATATCATTTATAACTTAACTGCAGATCTTTATGCAAAATAAAAATGGTCTGCATCGATTATAAGAAGTAGAAACTAAATTCTATGTTATTTCTCCCCTTAATGATTTTAATAGAGTAGAAATCATATATTTCTTCTAATTTCTGATTTCTCTAAAATGATGCAGATCAAAATTGTTTAATTGTTAACTATGCTACTCAATGACAGATATACTTACCCAAAAACAGTGATAGCCACTAAGAAAAATTAAGAAACTCTTAGTCCAGTTATATTATTACCGTTCATTATATTTTTTTTAACAATAAAATTAATAGATTACTTATATTATTGTTAAAAATTACATACTTGTGTTAGGTAGGTATGAACTTTTAATGCAATTGCAAAAATATTCATATTTGGATGGTATTTAATTACTTACTTATATGTATGTACCACCATCTCACAAAAAAAATTATCAGAATCGGAGTCGGACACTTGGGGTCCTTTCCTTGTAAGTACTTAAGTATTTACTCGATGTGTTGATGATTTCAGCTCGTCGCGTCGTGCCAAGCACTCTGTCTCCGTTCTTATAACACCGAGCTTTATGTAATAGCGTCAGCGACAAAGTTACCACATCGCGGTATGTCAACAATACGCGGAGGAAACTGCGTGAACGCGTGGGCGGTTGCGGGAGCGGAACTCGATCAGCGCTGATGCGTTTTTGCGTCGAGATTCCCAGTGCAGTGCGGCGATTGGCTAGGTTGATCGTCGTCGCGCAAACGAGCTTACCAAGAATCTCGAAGAGGATTGTTTATGCCAGGCGGGGAACTATGTATTACGCGCACCGGACCGCGCGGCGATAAAGTCGGCGGAAAATAAAAAATTCATCTCTCCGTTGAACAAGAATCGAGCTGTTACGAAACCGCCGCGCCGCGCCGCGCCGCGCCGCGCTGGTTGCGAAATCGCTCGATCGAACAGCGCTCGCGCGCAATTAATTCCATCGATTCGGTTCGCACGAAATCGCCGCCGATCGCGATTTATCGGTCATTGCGATTTTCATATTTCTCTGTCCGCGGTAATACTTTCCAGTGGAAAGGGGATTGCGTTACAAGGTCGCCGCGCGTCGACGATGTAAACCTCGTAGGTTTAACGATCCGCTAACGACCATTAAAATATCTGATGGCGAGGGGAACATGGCCGCAGGAAGAAATAGGAACGAGGCGAGTAGACGAGAGACGGAGGTGGCGACAGAGCAAGAGAAGAGGAGAGAGAGAGAGAGAGAGAGAGAGAGAGAGAGAGAGAAAGAGGGGGCGGGCAGTCCGAAGAGATAAAATAAATTTGGCTGTAAAAAACACGAAATGTAAATTTCACGAAATAGCGGCGCGAGGAGAGGACACTATGCTCAATTTGGTCATGAGAGTAGCTGGATAGTGGGTTCGATCACATCGTGGGCGAACTGGTATTATCATCGGCCAAGTTTACCGTTTCTAGTTCCCAATATCGTTCGCCGGGAAAAGAATCTTTTTTCCACAACGTAAGTATCAACTCTTCGAAATTTTTTAGCAAATGTCTATAACGACTTCGGTAATTTCGCACTGGCAAGAGATGATGCCAAAATGAACCTTGCTCTGGTCAACTAATGACGTCACAACTTTTGAACGAATGGACTCTTTCGAATGCGGATTGTCTTTTTTCACTGAAACAGCTGTAGATTTGCAAGCAAGAAGGTTATCGAAAGTCTGCAAACTCGGTCGTCCTCGGGAAGGTTAGGGCTAAGCATAACCTAACCAAGTACAACACGCTCCGACCTTTCGTTGGCGCGCAATTTAAACAGTCCTCGAACTTCTTGGACAGACCTCGTACATAGAAAAAAAGCGAAAAAAAGGCACATGCAGATCGAATTGAGTAACCTCCTCCTTTTTCGAAGTCGGCTAAAAAATACTGTTGACCTACATATTTCTTCTACGCGCCCACCTACGAAAAACTCGCAACACCAAAGTATGCATCTCTCGAAACCATTCAACCTTACATAAACACTTTTCGCTACAAATAATACTAATGACGAAAATCGAGGTGTTAATATCTGGCGAGCCACCCTGTAGAATGGAATTGAAATGTTTAATTTTCGAGTTAAAATAGCTACAAGTGTAATCGGCAATCGGTTAATGGTGCTTGGCCAGCTTTTGAGTACACCGCGGCGCGGGTGTGATTCGCAATTCGCAACTGCTTATTGGTACCGGGAAGAATATGTTCGAGAAGCTTTTATTTTTAATCGTTACATCGACCTCGATGATTTCTTCGCGACCCTTCGTCCTACAGGTTGGGAAGACGAAGATCGCGAAAGCTTGGCACACCGTTCATGTAGGCCGGGATTTAGCGCCAGCGCCTCTGAGAAAACGGCCGGTCCGGCTGCCAAAGGGATCGCATTCTGCGAACGCTATAAATCGATTCATACCAGCCACGTTTCGCACCTATTGCGAGCCCTCGGCCGATCTTCTTCGCTTCGACACGTTCCGCGAACGCGTCCCGGTGCTCTTTTACCTGTTAGCACGCGTGATATTTCGATCATCAACATTTATAGGTACACCCGGGACGGATCGCCCGACCGTCGCGTCGCGTCGCGACAATGGCACAACTTCGAATTTGTCGAGTTATCGATATAGGAAGAATCACTCTTGGGAATCCGTGGCACTCGCTGATGCTTTTAAACTGTTCTATGTATAACTGTTTAATCACCAGAGAAGATAGTTCACCTCTCAATTGCGTAGTTTGATCTTTAGAGCGCATACATTTCGTCGCGGAAAAATTTCGATTCTCTCATTTTTAGAGATATTGTGTAAAAGATATTGTGTTCGCCTTCCATCTTACCACGCTTATACATATTAGCTTGACGAGTTGTCGTTGTCGTTGTCGTTGTTGTATACGTCAAATCTTGTAATCGAATTTTAAATCACTTCCCGATCAGCTAGAGACTTGAAACTTTAAACATAGCTCAGAACTGGATAACAATACAATATTAAAAAACAAATTTTGAAAAAAATCCTCCACTTTTCGCATTGCTCCTTAGTTGTTCGTCCCTCGAGGCCCACTATCTTGTTTTTGTTTTTCAACTCGAGGCAAGCCTGGCTGAATGGGACCAGTGTCGCCAGAACGGGGAAATCGAGGTGAGATGATGTACCCTCTCTCTGATGACCAGACCAGTCTACGGCCTACGGTACGGTACTGGTATTTGTATTTACCTGGGTCTACACAACTCTGTTTGTATGCCGCGGGGCCCGTAGCATTTGCTACTTCTGCTGTGACCCGGCCCTGGGTCTACGGTCTTACAATTAGTGGGGGACGTTGGAGTGTGCGCATGGCGATGGAACGGGATAATGGAAGGGGAAAAGGAGGAGAGTACATGCAATCCGTTTGGGTGCCAACTGGCTACACTGACTGGGACGCGTGTCACAGTACTTACATAAACAAATAAAATCGATTAGTTTGCAATGACATAATCATTCTGTACAATCACTTTCATGGACTACTTTATGTCACGCCCAATGAAGAGCACATTCTCAATTTGTGTTCCCCCCCGGTCAACAGGTGAAACAACCACCGAATCGCGGACAGTTGTCTCATTCTGTTGCTCAACGGAGGCTAACCTAGCCGCGTAAACATTGCGCTCGCCTCTCGCTTCTATTCTCTTTCGCGAGAGTTCTCGCAAAACAGATAATGGCCTGGTGGTGTAGGTAACATCGGTTGGCCATAGCCCGTAGCGTAACGCTTGTAAATTCATCGAGCCGGATGTGTTGCGTAAGCGCCGCGGAAAGTTAATGTTCGCACTCGAGGCAAGAAAACGCGGACACAAAGGGGAACCAGGAAGCAATTACGAGGGACACGAGCACAGGAGCGAGGGTTTATCGTGTACCGCCGAAGTGCATGACAATTGTTGCTCTCTCTCTCTCTCTCTCTCTCTCTCTCTCTCTCTCTCTCTCTCTCTCTCTGTAGAATTAACGATTGTCAGCCGACCGACGACGTCGGGTCTCAACGACGTTGAAAGCCCATTCTTGCGCCTTCCTCGAGCTACGTCTACAATAAGGCCGAATTATTAGTGTTTGCACAGCTCTGAACAATTTTACACTAAATAATCCCGCGTGGGAGGCTTTCCTATAGGTGCACGACAAACTGGACAGGGTTCTGGTGCGTGAATTCGCTTATTCTTCGAGCTTTCTTACCACTATTCTGACGCAGTGCTTCGTGTAAGGTTCATTTCGAAGTCATTGTTCCAGAAACGTTTCCAGATTTACGTTCAAACCAGCCATTTTATCTCGAACGATAATTGAGAAGCATGGTGATTTTTGCTTATGCCTGTGCAGGAGACACGTGTCTCTTCAGACACGTCGGTATTATATGTCCATCATTCCGGCAACGATCTCAGAAATCTCGATCGCAGAAAGTTTCGCCATTTTGCTGGAATGTTCCCCGACACATCGAGACAACGACGGACGGACTTGTCGGGACGGTAGCACTTAAGCCTCGTAATCTCGTAATGCAATTCTTTCGGGCGACTAATTCGTCGAAGTGAGCAAATGGCCCCTTCCGTTCGGTTTTTCGAGGGGTGGGGGACCACGGGGGAACAACATGAAAATCAATACCGCCACGAGAAACCCCCGTTCGTGTCTGTGAGCCACCGAAAGAGAGAGAAAGAGAGAGAAAGAGAAAGAGAGACCCCGGGGGTTTCGTGCTGCGGGTTGCGAGACTTGCGAGACGTGTCCAGCCAGGGTCGTCCTCATCGACCACCGCGCCGCGCCGCGCCGCGCCGTCCCCCATAATATTCGGTAAACACCTGGACTCGAAGAGTTGCCATCGCACGCGCAATGCGTTTACATACAACGAAGAAAATTAAAGAAAAAGCCTTGGTTAACTGTGCAACATAAGAACAATCGGTTACACTTTGCGGAAAAGAATATTCATATGCGAAAGAAATGGCGAAGAATAATACTTAAGGATGAAAAGAGGTTTAACTTGGATGGACCTGATGGTATGAGTTACTATTTTCACGATATGCGAAAAGACGAACAGTTTTTGAGTCGTCGGCAAATGGGAGGTGGTAGTGTGATGATTTGGTGCTGTATCGGGTACTATGGTAAAATGGAAATCAAATTTATAACAGGAAAAATGAATAGCAAAATATATTTGGAAATGATTGAGGAACAAATAAACGTATACGCGACCAGAATTGCTCGAGAGAAGTATACTTTTCAGCAGGATAATGCCGTAGCACACACTGCGAAAGTAGCAAAAGAGTACTTTTCTCGAGAAAAAAATTCCCGTTTTAGATTGTCCAGCAAGATCACCCGACCTCAACATTATTGAAAATTGTTGGGGAAATCTTGCCCGAGCTGCAAATAGAAATGGCAGACAATTTGGAAATATTGCCGAATTAAAAAAATGTATTCAAGATGAGTGGCAGCAATTAGAGCAAAAAACCATTAAAAAACTCCATAAATCTTTGCAAAAGAGAATGATGGCTGTCATTGAATGTAAAGGAGGAGCCACAAATTCGTTGATTTACTGTTATACATAATTTTAAGTTAAACGTGCTGTCATTTGGTCACACCATATTTCCTTAAAAATTATGTTTTTTTAGATAAAATTGTATAGACTGGCGAAATTCAATTCAATTCAATTTAATTTGTGTCTGTTTACAGAGATATTTTGCAAGAACGCGTAAAAATAAAACCTTGGTTGTTATGTTAAATAAATAAATATTACGTTAATTTTTAAGTGTGCTATCTTTTTGTCCCGGAGTGTATCATTCTTGCTAAACTACGGAAAACAATTTTCTACTTTTGGCCGTGTTTTGTTGACGAAACGAGAGGCGATCAGCAGCAGTTAAATTTGATCCGTGACTCATGGTAAATCCGGAATAAATAACCGAGTTGCAGAATCGAGCGACGATTTACGAGCCGGCCGTGACCCAGAGATCACTGTCGCGCGATCGCGGCGATCGGTACCGACAAATTCGCTGACAAATAACACAGAAGTGCACGGGACTGCTGCCAGTCGATCGTAAAGTGCAGATGGCACTTTATTCCGTCGGCGTGCGCGGCTCGGCATCGTGCTGCACGCGTGGAATATCAATCGCGATCTATGTATACGGATCGCTAGAACGTGCACCGTACACGGCACACGGCACACGGCACACGATCGACTGCTCCCTGCCCCATCCCCTCCGCCCCTACGGGCGATGCTAGATCGTTTCCAGACGATCATTTCCATTCTACGTCGCGTCGCTGCGTCTTCCTGGGGGCTGTTGTTTCTCGTCCCCTTTCGCCCACGCGACAACAACTGCTACGCGCGCGCGAGTCCTCGAAGGGGATCGGTTGTTTTGTTATTTCGCCCCGGAGCTATGTACTCCTCCAGGGCCGTCTCGACGAATCCTTGCCACCCCAATCCAGAATTTTCAATATGGATAATTATCTTGCTCTTTATCACAGGTTTTGCACTCGAAATTAATCCTTTTCCAGGTTTTATTTATCCCTTTGCAAATCAAATTCACCTTTTTCTAAATCAAACTCATCTTGTGGATGACTCAAAAGTAATGTACTGGTTTTGCACTCCAAATTCACCCTTTTGCAAGTCAAATACACTCTTTTGAAAATCAATTTCACCTTTCTGCAAATCATTTTCACTTTTTTCCAAATTAACTTCAAACTTTTACGAAAGAAAGTATTTTTAAGTAAGTTCTCGTAAACAAAATCAAATGTAAATTAATTGTTCAGAAATTCAAAGATAGATTGTATCTAATGTAGAGATGTGCATGAAATACATATTTCAAAGTAATTAATAGACTCCGGATTTTATGCATTTATAACAAAAATGAGTACATGCAACTTAAAACAGTGAATATATCAAAAAACTTGAACAGTATTGATATATTGTTTTCACTACATTCAATTTATTAATGAAGAATATAGATTTACATTTAGTTCCTGCGTCTTGCAATTGGGGCACAAACTTTTTATTTTGCATAAACATATGCGGAAACTAGTAATTATACCAATTTATTAACTTGAAAATGAATGAACATGAAAACTGAAAACTGCGTGTAAATACGTATATTAATCGTAGCAATTTTCTGATTATATTCAATTTGAAAAATGACATATGTATTTATTGAAGCGTATTGAGTATTGAATCTTACGTTTCCCTCGCTGTAATGACACCGTTTACACGTGTCTAAATAAATATATAATTTAATTTAGATGAATAAAAAATTAACTTTAAATATTCTTAATGGATGAAATTGATTTGCAAAAGGTTGAATTTGATTTACAAAAGGGTAACATTGATTTCCAAAAGGTTGAATTTGATTTGCAAAAGGGTGAATTTGACTTACAAAACGTGTAATATTGTCCAATGACGATTCCCATTAAAGAAGTCCCATCAAAAATTAAATTTTCTTCAAGTAACAAATAGTTTGGAGGATGTTTCAAAACTTTGGACATTTATTGAGTGAACGTTATTAATAGGCTGCGGATGTTTGTGCAATTTGCAATTTTTATGGACGAATTTTAAGACAGTGCGATCAAATAAAATCCTATTTTCAGCGGTAGTCGTCTTCGCAGGTGTGAAGTAAATAAAAATCGTGTTAGATTCTGCGAAATTGTAGACTATTATTTTTCGAAAATTTTCAGAACCCATAATTTCGGGCCCGATCCGAGAATGATTATCTTGTTGTCATTATCGAAATTAGAGGTGCGACTGCAAAACCGCGTCGGATGCACAAATATTTGTCATCGAAATCCGATTATCGTTTCCAAAGACCCCTCCCGAAAATCGAGCGGCGTCTCTGTAATCATTTTTTTGATCATTTGGAACCGGTCCAATCTGCGCCGTCCGAAATAAGTCGAGCGGAACCATCATTTCCCGCCACGGTTCTCGTGTGTGTTTTTCATAGAAAGTTTGATTTCGCTACCAAACGTTCATTTTTATTTTCCTTAACCTTGTCAGTCTTTTTATTTCTGTATTGATGTGATCGTTCGCCCAGGGTTATTTCTTTCCAAATTTCCTGCCTCGCCTTTGCTCGTCCTTCTCCTAAAACTAACATGTGTTCGTTATTTTTCAATTTGTATTGACAAATTTTAAGAAAGTGTCATGAAATAGAATCCTATTTTTAATGGGAACAGCCTTTGTAGATACAAAACAAATAAAAATCTGACAAAATCCGGTCGAATTTTGTATTCTAGCATGTTTTGAAAATTTTAATAAGTCATAAATGCATAAAGAACCGCAAACTATTTATATGTACATATAACTAATGTACATGACAATTAACCCAGTATCTGCATAACATAACAGCAAATTATTTTACATCTCTAAGTTGGTTATACAGGGTGGGGCATTTATCCTGGCCACCTGGAATATCACGAAAACTAAATTCCAGAGAAAAACCGCGGCGTCTCGGGAGTCCTTTCTGCGTCGTGCTGCCACTTGCGTTCTCCAAAAGAACTAGAAACAGGAAAGTTCGAGGGGCGTGACTTCGCAAACGTTTGCGCACACGGTGCCGGTTTCGCAATTTTCCGGCGCGGCGCGCGGGGCCAAGATAAGCGGCGATCAAACAGGAAACCTCGAGGAAGCGGATCGAACGCCGCGCCGCGCCGCCCTTCACGTAATAAACACACGTATACCGAGCAGAGTCGGGGATTTTTCTTCGCCAACGCGATATTGGAATCCCTCGATCTTTGAGAAAGGATTTCCCCAACTCGGCTCTGATACGACTAGGTCATGATTCTCCGCTTCGAGTTGTCTGGGGAACATGGGACAAGGAGAGTTCTCTGAAGAGAATGAACAAAATTGGTGGGGACTATTTGTCATACTTATTGATTGTTGTCACACTGATCGTTTCCAAGCTGATCGTTTTCATGCACAAAATTGTACAAGCACACAATTCTGACAATTTGAATGAGAAAGTATGAAATCGCCTTTTGGTCAGTATAAATAGGACATCCGTTGCTCTTACAGATTTTTTTCAAGCTGTAATGCTAAACATTGTACAAGCACGTCATTAAACAAGATTTTTTTTAACGAAACATTCCTGACACGATTCCAACAATTCTGGCAATTTGAATAAGAAAATATGGAATAGCCTTTTGGTCAGTATGAATGTGGTGGCTATGGTGTGAATCCAAATAGATAAAATATCGTGTTAGATGAAATGGTGGAATTTTCAAGTTTCAGGTTTCACATATTCGAGGCTTTCTGTTTGCTTTTAGCATAGAATTAGTACAATTCTGACAACTTGAATTGAAACAAAAATGAAATAGCCTTTTGATCAGTATGAATATGGCCAATGTGTAGAAAGGCACTTTGAAATTTGACGTTTGTAGCTTCCTGTTTTGCTTCTAGCATAGAATTAGTTCACTTCAGCGGAGAATTAGAAAAGAGAGAGCCGGGTTTTTCTTTTCCAATGCGATATTGGAATCCCTCGATCCTTCAGTAAAAGATTCCTTACCGAACTAGGCCCTGATAAATACAAGCAGGTTACTATTCTTCGAGTTATCCGGAGGACACCGGAGAGAAATGGAAGGGGAGAGTTTTCTGAAGGAAGCGGTCGAAATTGGTGGGGGACATTTGTTATCCGATGCGTGCCACTTCTTTTCATCCTGACGGGGACCATGAACAAAGGATTCGGGGCGTCGCGTCGGACCGGGATCCCCACGCTGCGCCGCGCCGTCAACGTCATTAATATACATCAATTTCGGGGGCCGCGGTAAACGCCCACGTGGTAGAAGCGAGCTACAGAATTTCAATGAGCGACCGCGCGTCTTTTAATTCGAATCCTTTTTCAGTCGTCGTCGTGACTGTATTACGACGGCCCATCTGTAATCAATCATAATCTCTCCCACTATCGAAAGTAGGAACGATTCTCTCCTTTTCTGGTGGATCGATATCATATAACAGGCCTGGCCAACGTCCAAATTGCACGTTCCTCTGGAGAACTTTCGGGCATAATTTTCACGATACATACATATAAACGAAAATGCTTATTGGGTATATCACACTATTCGCTATGCTAGTTTATATTACACTATACGCTGGATTAATATATGTATAATAGCTGTAAACAGCGTACAGCAAATACTTGTACATAAAATATTGTGGATCCAGGACAATTTTCAATATAATTTCGCTTTACTATAGCACACACTATGTACACGTTTCGCTCGAGATCATTCCCTTCGGATATTTCCTAGGAGACTGATGCAATGAGACAAAAGTGTTTATGAAACTTGAGAAGACCGTAATCGTTTCATCTCAAGTCTTTACGTCTGGAAAGCGTGAGCGCCCAAAACGCATGGGCCGCTTGGCGCTAATTATTGTGCTAATTAAACTAATTTTTGTTTTACTGTAAGCCCAAACCATTGACAATTACAACCGCGTTTAAAAAACTGCCCGGACGCACCCGGAACTACAACATAATTACTCATGAAGTGTTACGATAAAAACAAATATTATTTACATACTAATGTTGAAATGTAAATAATTGCCAAACGATATGCAATCAAAAGGTACAAAATTGTTGAAAGTATAGTCCATACTTCCTTGCAAAACTTTCATACTCGAAAGAAATGTGTACGAATTACTTGAAACATAAAAAACTGTCTCATCGAATTTTAGTAGCAAAACACGTATGTATGTATGTATGTACTACGAAAATCACTAACTTTCAATGAAGTACAGCACTTAATGGGTGCCTGAATGGTAAAAAAATATTAGTACATTGTCCGCCATACATACATATATGGTATTAAGCTATAGCAAGCAACAAAAATGTCACACTTTAGGTAAAATTTTTGAGATCGACTTTTGGCCAGCTAAATCGCTGAAAAGGACCACTGTGAGCCGGGTCAAGTGTCGTGGCAATTTTCTCGATTCCAGCGACAAACGGTGAAACGACAGCAACCAAGCAAAAGATGATAAATCGACGCGACGCGACGGTCTGTTTGCAGAAATAATTGGACAGCCGCGGCTCGATAAAAATGATGAATTTCGAGGCGTCGACTCCCACCCGACACCGATAGCGTTCCGTCGCGTCGCGCGATAGGTTCAATCTGTTCGTAAAACGAGAAACAAAAGCCGAAAATTTCGAGTCAAGTGGCATAGAAGCGGAAACCTCTGGAGTGCGTTGACCCTACACCGCAGTGCCAGGATCGTTCCCTTCGTTAAATATCCCCACTTCGTCGGGATCGGCCCTTTTTTTCTCCCTGTGCCCCATGTAAACCCCATTGGGGAGACAGCTGGTCGCGTGCTGACCCCCATGGCGGTGCACAACGAGACGAGACCCTAGGGTTCCCCTATCTACAGGGTGTCTTTCAAGTCCAATTTAAGGGGTATTCCGGTCTGGAACTATGAAAAACATCAATTTTCTTCTCTCGTTCGATTTCCTTAAAGTCTTCGAAAACCAGAGTTGTGCTAATTCAATTACATTGTATTTCAATTAGACAGGGTGAGTTACCTAGCGTTACCACCTCAAATATCTTTGTTGTTTTTAAAGATACATCAAATGTCTGAAGGACAAAGTTGAATGGTAAAATGGGGCTCATAATACGATACCAACAAATTTTCGTTTTCATGTAATTTTTTTTAGAGATACATATGAAGGGGTGGTCGCCTTCATTCTTTTAAATGGAATTAGGTATTTTCTAATACATCAATCGATGCAGCTGGACATTCGTTATAAAAAAAGTACTAACCTATCTATGTCGAAAAGTTACTGTAGTTCACGAGATATTTCAATTTAAATAATTCTAAAACACCATTACTGTCGTACTAAGACGTTACACTAGTAAATAAACGCTAATGTCTTAGTACGACTTTAATGGTGTTTTAGAATAATGATTTAAATTGAAATGTTTGCCACTTCCTTATATCATTTAAATTAAATACCCTTTCAAACAGTAATTTGCGTTAGTTAAAATACGTATATTTTCGGTCAATCCAATAAAAGTCATGTTAAAGTAATTAGAAATCACCATATTTTGAGTAGTTTTAACAAAATACCTGGTAACAAAAAAAAAGAAACAACATCATTAAGAATTTAATGTTCCTAAATGATCGAAACGTCACACCGTGCGTCGCGTCGTCGCGCGTCGGTCAAACGTGATAATGTTTCTAGTTTTCAAGATGACGAAAACCGCCGCGCCGCGCCGCGCCGCGCCACGTCGATTCACGTGCCGCGGTAAAAGTACACACTGTCACGTGAGTACGTGCCTATAGTTTTACGCGACAGAGCTGTCCTACCGTTTGCTGCCCACGTACACGCGCACTCACATGCACACATACGCGCGCGCACCTATTATATTGTCGTTCGAATAATCGACTGAAAACAAAGTTGTACGCCTCGTCGCGTGCAAACTACTAGAACTCCGTGAAATTTGTCGAGCGATTGGCAGCGTGGACGTTCCGTTTCCGAGAAGTGATAATTGCCGGGGCACGGTGACAAGATTGACCCTTGCAGATCGGCCTCGCGTTTTTATCACCGTTAAACGCGAAATCCGGTACAGGATCCCGGAATAGAAACTGTTTCGGGAAAGTGACCGCATCCGTTTTTCTAACGTACGACCGCGCGCTACCGGAATTGCGGTCTGAAATATTCGGTTTTTTTCTTTCTTTTTTATTTAATGCGATTTGAATCTCAAGGCAGAGATTATTTTGTAGTACTGCGCAGACGTTTCAATACATCATGTTAAATTTTGTATAATATACCATACAAATTATAAACGATCGTAGGCCACTACACACACCCGTTTTAAAGTTTTAAAGATGTACTGCAGTGTTTCTCAACCTGTGTGCCACGAGGGATTGTCAAATGTGGCGCACGGGGTTTTTGCCAAATAATTCTTCGGGAAAAAATTGGACGAGTTTCGGTTTTCTGTCAAAAATTGGTACCCTGCAACTACATAGCTTGAAAGTATCCAGGATTGCAAGGAACTACAAAACGTATTTTTAAAATTTTCAATATACAGATCCACATAAAAAAGTTGTAAAATGTAACTTTTAGTATTTTTTCTACAATTCCGATCAATTGCAATTTTTGAAAATATTTCTTTTCACATCGTGTAGTAAACTAATTGCTCTAGCTTCCCAAAAAAGTTCAAATCGTATTGTACAATATCAGAAAAGTTATCGTCTTTTTTAGAGCGTCCGAATATTTATTTGAGTCACTGACCACTGTATTACGTGCACAGCTGTACGCTTCCGAATAATATAAATTACCCTGGCGAATAATACAAATTATGCCTCGCAAACAAAAAAAAAATAGGACTTTTGAGGGAGATAGCGGCCTAATTCGTTTTTAAAATTGCAATACAATTGATACAATATATATTGAATAGAATTCTGTGGTCTCTCATCTTATTAAACTGCCATGTAATTCATTTTTAAAATTGAAATGCAATTATGAAGTACTATTCATAAATTCGTATTGTGTGATCAAAAATAAACTTGTATATCACATAAATGTCACAATCAAAAGTCTTTCCTTTATACATTATTCCCATTTATATATAAAATTTTATATTTTCTCGCAACTTTATTATCCTTTATTATTACATATTATTATTATCAAAAGTGGTCATTCATCACGAGTCCGACTCGTTGAGGGGATACGGCAAGGGGATAACGCTCGGTAGGTTTAGTGTTACAAAAGTAATTTAGAAATAAGATCTGCTAACTGGGCGAAAGCGACGATGAATACCATTAACGTAACTGTAAACTGTAAACGAAGACCCTAGGAGGCTTAAATAAGAGAAAAGCATCGTTTCTATCGAACTTGGAGCACTGTTTAGCTTCGGGAACGCGGATCCGAAAGGAATTGATCGGTTTATCGGCTGGCTGTGGATCGGGCGACCTCGTTGGTGAGCCCCGAGGCCCGGTCGGTGCGGTGGGAAGATCAGTGAAATTGCGTAACGTTGTGTCATCCGACTTTCCTCGAAAAGCGAACAGCGTCCATAAATCCTTTCTAGCTGTTGACACCGCGTAACCGTGCGGCCGGTCTTATTCATCGGTTTATTTTTACGCGTACCTCCCCTCTACGCCACTGGGCGATTACGTAAGGAGCGTGTTTCAAGGGTGAAACGGCGCGCAGCCAGGGTGCCATTTCGCGAATCTGTTCCCTTTACGTATCTTAACCATTTCGGTCAAGCGTCCTCGTATAAGGACATACGAAATAAATGCTTGGTGTATCTATTATAAATTCGGTAAATTTTATTGTTTGTAAACGTTGTCCGCATATCGAAAAAAAATAATTCGTGACCGAAAAGGTTAAACCTCGCCCGCGCGCCTCTCGCGTCAATTTCACGGATTCTTCGTTGATGAAGAAGCAGTTCCCCACGCAATGTGTTATTTCTATGTGTAAATATCTTTCTTTATTCTTTGCCATATGTTTAGTAGGGCAGCGAGAGACAGAGTTTCGAAGATGAGAGACGTACGAGGGTCAACACAGTAGGGTTGCCAACCATCCCGGAATTGAAATTGTATTGTATTATCTTTTTACATATCCCAGATAGCAAAAACTTGTTCTGAACGTCTCCTGAACGGTGCTAGAAAACGGTACGTCTTACAGACGTCTATAAGGCGCGGCGCGGCGCGGCGGCCGTTTTCGAATGTAAACAATTCAGCGGTATCGTTTCTTCGAGCGATGTTTGCGCAGCAGAGATAAGATAGCCGAAGGTGAACATTTAAAAGACGCTCGGCGACCGAAAAATGACGACGAAAATGGTCGCGATCTGCCCACGCGAGAATCAAGCGGCTCCGAAATGGTAGAAAGTAAAAAACCACGAGGAAGCTGTAGATGAAATTGAAAAAGTCGAGGAAATCGTCGCGCGAAGAGGAACCACCCACGCTGGTCATTTCAGTTTCCTCGTTGCCGATATATGTAGTCTTCGCGGGTCGAGATCTTCAGAAAGAAGAAAGGATGCGCCGGTGCATAGGCGCGACGCGTATTAATAGTAGTGAAATGCATCGAAGTGCGACGAAGGGATAAGATCTATTTAAAGTTCTTGCGTTAGACCGCGTTTCCCTCGAAGAGAAACGCCATCGTCGGATACGGCGCATACGCGGAATTAAAAGTGACGAAGTCACGCTCGCTGAATCTCCTTTAATCAGTCGGCAGGATCGTCGTCGTCTGATTCAACGACGTTTCGACATTTGCATACAACTGCGCATCTATCCTTGGCGCCCGGTCGGTCGGTCGGTCGGTCGGAACGTCGGAAGGCGACGATAAATCGCCGCCGCGCCGCGCCGCGCCGCGCCGGGATCGACGATCGACGCGGAGGACTCGCGTTTCAACGAGCTGCTCATCGCCGGATCTTGCCGGAATTGCCGATCAAATTTCCTACTTCGCTGCATTTTTCTTTATCCTAGGTAAATATATCCATTACTGCGGGTGTACGTTGTTTTACTGCGTAAACTGTTTAAAACTGACGGCTTTGAATGGTAATATCCCCTCAAGTGCAGCTTGAGGAGATTTAAAGGAAAATACCAATACACTCGCGTAGGAATGTTCTTATTCTTGAAGTAATGGCATCAATTGATCGACGATGACCTATTCTCGCAAAGACGAATTGTCTTCTCAACGAAACAAGATCGCAGTTATGCGATCATTAGCGGCTAGGCCACGCAGACACGATCCTCGTTCTCGGAAAACGCGTTCACCCTGTTCTTTCTCGTTAAGAAGCCATGGCTCCGGCCTTCGGATTATGCGTGCTTGTGGCGCGTTTACACGAGAGCTCGTAGATTTGAAACGGTGCGGTGTGTGACCCTGGCTCACTGACCCTTTTAAACCGGCGAACCTTCGCTTCGCCTCGCGAACACTCCGCGCTGGTGGATGTTGCAATCGGTGCCTCCCCCCAGCCTGCTCGCAGCATCCTTCGTTTCTCTTTTTCCTTTCTTCGCAACGGATTTCGCGAACTGGAGTCTCGGCATCGATCACTGGTGCCCACTATAATTTCCGATTAAGAGAGAGACTCCGGGGCTAATCATTCCCGGGGTGAGATGCTGTCATTGTTATACAGTGAACTACGAAAGTATTTGAACGCACTTTAAGGAAATTTTAATTGAAGCTCATCGACGGAAGCCATATTGATGTGCGCATTGATGTTTAGGAAGTTTATCGTCAATATTTCGTCAGTCTCACTGGACAGTGATCACCACCTCGTCACAAATGCGTGACAGTGCGTAGTCGCCGTATCGATATAGCCCGATTGACGAGATTATTGAAGCGTATTGGCGGGAGCTTCAATATTATTGTCAATGTAGATTGTACGTAGATACGTAAACTGAGCTCCTTCGCTTCGGTGCGAAGTGGGTCAGTGGAGTGGGGATGAGTCGGAGTGGGAACGCATAGTGGAGTAAGGAACGCTGCGCTGGTGCGCGAAGTGGGGATCGCTGAACGCGATGACGTATGTACCAAGCGTCGCGGGGCGAGGTGTGACGCTAGGTTAATATTTAAATATTTTCTCCTCCTAGACGCACAGTTTTTGTAAAAATTTGTTTTTCAATATTGCATTGTCATCCAGTTCTGAGCTATGTATGTGTAAAGTTTCAAGTGTCTAGCTCATCGGGGAGTGGTTTAAAATTCGATTACAAGATTTGACGCATACAACTGTTACGTACGGAGGCTTTTTGTCTACGTGACTTTTACTCCCTTTTTGGAACCACGTGTTCATGCAGGAGGGCCAGCTCGCATACCCAAATAAACAGTCTTCCCCTTATGGGAAAGTGCATCTGGAAAACATAGACATATCCTCCAGATTTCCATTAACCCCCGCTATCATTTTCTGAGCAAGTTTACTACTGTATAAAGAGCTCGAGCTTGGCCACCGCGGACTTGTTGTTAGTTAAAGACTGAACACGAATCTGTACGCGTCTTGTGAGATTGGGTCTTACTCCCTTTTGATCGTATTATCCTGAAAGATGTTTCGAAACGCGGTGCTCGAGGCAAGTCAATTAATTTGCCCCCGCATTTCTCAGTGCGTCAAAACCGAGAGCTCGGGAATTAGCTTCCGCGAATTATACTATACATTACAAGTGTATTTCCAACATCTTTATTATTAGAATATGTATATGTATATATTGTACTCTTGATATTAGATATTTGAGAGTCTTTTTAATATCATTCCTACATCCTTTAAACTCCAGTGGCTAGCAATTCACCCATCTCGATAAACCTTTACCGCTCGAGGTTTATCAATAATTATTTATATTATAGATTTACGAGAGCTGATCTTCCAATTACCTTATCATTTCCGAAATCTTGTGACACCCGGTGGTGAAATAGACATCGGCTAGTTCACGATTCCCTATCTAGCGGCGACCCGGTGGTGAAACAGTCATCGGCTAGTCCACGACAACCCTTTCCTAATCTAGTGGCGACCCGGTGGTGAAACAGACATCGGCTAGTCCACGACTACCCCTTTTTCCTAACCTAGTGGCGACCCGGTGATGAAACAGGGACCGGCTAGTTGACGACAATCCCGTTCACACGAACAAACCTCGGTCACGACTTTTCCGCCAGCCCTCGGCTCGTAACACAACAACGACAACGACAACGATAACTCGGCAAGCTAATGTATGTATATGCATGGTAAAAAAACTTGCAATCTTCGCTTTCTCAGCATAAGTTTTGACAGACGATAAAAAGCCAACTGCTTGCAACGCGATCGTGTAATTTCGTTTACTGCTATCGTGCCGACTAAAGAATAGGTGGATGGTTATTCAAGCACCAGATGAAAACAAGTGTCAGACTCGACGCCTGATGGAGGTGTTCACAGGTCCGTGATTACGGGTTACCATGTTCGTTTCGATAGCTGGCAGAGTGGACGATAAAAGAAGTAAGAGAGGCGGCGCGGTATAAGTGACGGGTTTATCAGTGATCCTCGGACGAGTTGCGAGTCGATTGCAACAACAGGCTGTGACAGTGTCGTCTTGGCAGATGATCAGAAAGGAAGAAAATGGAAGAAGACTAGATGCGAGGGAGACAGGGGAGAGGCAGAGAGATCCGCGGACGAGTGATCGTTGCTGCGTTGACACTCGGGGTGGCGATTCTCGAACCAAGTGGCGGCCGATTGGCGGTGCTAAAATTGAGCGAACACGCGATTGGCCGTCCTCGCTTATCCGAGCTGTTAGTCATCGTTCCGAATTTGGAAAATTGGCGTGGTGCCGAATTTCCTAAGCCCTGCTGAAGGGTTTCCGTCCGCTCGCCTTGTGCTTCTTCCTCGCTGCCTCCGCGCGTCCCCACCTTCTCCAACCTGCTTTTTGCTCTACGCCTCTTGTCGTTGTCCCCTTCTTGAACGGACAGTTTCTCGTTTTTTGCCGATCCCGGGTCAATTGTCACGGCAGGATAATTTATCGTTCTCGACCCGGCGCGGCGCGGCGCGGCGGTAAACACGCGACTTTATTAATCTGCTTAATTTATTAATAGCTACCCTATTAACTTGTTCATTTGTATCTAGGGTAAAGGTACCAGTTACCGGATCACTTTTCTAGGCAAATTTGAAGAAAGTGAAATCATATGAAATCTTATTTTCGGTGGAGTAGTGTTTGTAGATCTGAAATAAATAAAAATCGTACCAAATTATGTGGAATTTTATTTTCTAGCATTTTTAGAAGCCATAAATGCACAAAGTAGTACTTGATGTAGGTACATCTTTGCAATAACGAAATTTTCAATTTCTTAACAATTAACACTAGGTTTACGGGACCCGTCGGAATGACGGGTTATACATAATATTCTTAATTTGCGATTATTAAGATTGTAAACATGCTTTGCTGAGAAATTATTTACCAAATTTATTTCTTGGGGTATACAGGATGTCCCACGCAACTGGAACAGGCTGTACCTCCTAAACGGTTGGGAAATAGTAGATGTTATAAGTAAAAGTTGAATGGTATCAGACAGTGCATAATATGCAACTACATAATTGTATGCACTTTCGTGCATCGGTACATCAGAAAAATGCAACTGCACTTTTCTTTTTAATGGAAGCCTATGTTTTTGACTGCACCAATCGATGCAGTTTCTTGTGTTCCTGCCCTAAACTTACTGGTTAGGAAGTTATCGAAGCTAAAAGTTCTGTAAATGATTTCGGTCTGTCGGCAAGTGTTCCGGAGTACCTACGTTATGTTCCGTTATAATTCAGAGAACTTTTAGTTTCGATAACTTCGTAACGAATAAGTTTAGACAATTTTTATTTTGTATACAAATCCGCAGTCTAGTAATACCTAACGGAGACTATTTTAAAGGGGATAATATTCATATAGAGGTATGAATAAAATTAAGAAAAAAAAAATGAAAATTCCCGTTATTTTTTAAACACACCTCGTACATGTGACCTGTGCAACAAACGTTTCGAAACAGGAATTTTTGAGAATAGCAATGGGCCTTTCGAACGCGCGGTATCGTTGAGAACGGTGGCCACGGGTCGTCGAACATCGTCGACACGTTCCACTCTTTCTTGTTCCCGTTTCTTTCCTTTTTTTCCCTTGCCCAGGCTATTCCCGGACGAGGAGTATAACGAATCTTCTGTAAAAATCCCCACCGCGGACAAGATAAATGGATCCTGCTTTCGAAATTACAATATGAATCGCGCCCACTTTTTCGGAGAAGGACTATGGAGATGAAGCGGGGGCCAGAAGACAGCGGGACGATTTGTTTCTGGTTTCTGAAGCGTGTGTGCGAGAGATTGAAAGGAGGTCCTTGCCTATTCGCGGCTCGAAGAGAGAGAGAGAGAGAGAGAGAGAGAGAGAGAGAGAGTGTCCCAAAAATTCGACCCTCTCGGGTCCCTTGTTTTTCGAATTAGAAAATAAATTTCGACGAAGAATCGACGCAAATTTTCAAGTTGACAATTGGCTTTTGGGATGTCAAAGGTCAAAGTTCGTTGAGCCAAAAATCAACCTAAAAACTACGGATTTCTAGTAACTTTCGTTTTTTGGTATTGTTATAGATTTATTATACAGTGTGATTTTTATGGGTTCCATGAATATCACCGACAATATTTCATCGGATCCAGATTTGACCAACAATAACTTTGCGATTTATGTCTTACCTTTGTCTTTCTCAATTCTTCTTCCTTTTTATTTCTTACAATCTCCATTATTTCTTTGTTTTTCTTAAGTAGATCATTTGATGCACGTCACTTTACTTTGTTTAATATTTTTCTTACTGTATTTTTCATTACTTTTCGATTTAATCTTTCCATATCTTTCTATTTTATCTATAATACTCTTTTTCTAGAATCGTGTTCTACCTATTTACTTACGTGTATTGGATAGGTTTATCTGACCTGAAACGTTAGGCTGAAGTGTTCCTCGTTTCTCATCGTAGTTGCATTTCACACCGCAGTATTAGGGACGTTCCTAGTAATTTTTGTGCCACAGTAATAAGCTCCTCTTTGATTTTAATGTACGTTATGTTGAGGGCTTCATTTTTTTTTTTTTTATTAAAAAAGCAAGATAAGTTTCGTTTTATATTTTTGTTATATCGATGTAGGTACCTATGTAAATAATAAAACTTATCCCTATGCAATTTAAAGCAATATAAAGAATGTACAATCATGTGAGCAACATGTGTCCTTTTAAAATATGAGAATGATTGAAAATTTTGTTTGCCTCGTCAACGAAAATATGTACATTCTCATTGAATTGTACCAATTTATTCCGAGCAAAATTCCTTGAACTTCTTCAGAGCATTCGAGTTACTTCGTTTCAAATTATACAGAGTGGGTCACCAGATATTACCACCTTGATTTGAGTCATTATTATATTATTCAAAGCGAGAAATGTTTGGATGGATATTAAATGATTTCAAGAGATGAACATACTGATATGTATTATTAATTTTTTTGTATATATGGTAGACACGTCAAGGACTTATGAAGGTCAACTTTGATTGTATCAATGGATAATTAAAATACCTCCTAAACTAATAATGTATCATTATTAATACGTCATCAAAGTATAGTCGTTGACGAACATTTGAAAAAAAATTCCAATTGAATCGATGAAAAACTGTGAGTTGTCGGCAGATTTTTGTCCAAGAAGATCGGTTTCTGGCCCACTGTGCGTCGTCGCGGAAGGATTGAACCCAAGAATTCACGATGACAGTCCATTCGGTCGCCGCGCGTTGTACCGAGCCGCGGGAACTTTGTTGTCGCTCTGCCATGTCGAGCCAGCCACTCTGATTTCCAGCAATCCGCATAATCGGGGTGGTTACGCTGGAAATAGACGGGCAACAGATGTTCCGATTCCCTCGGTGCCGCGTTCGCCGAATCCGTCGTCGAAATCGGTTTATTTGCCGAGGGAATCATGGAAATAAAACACTCGCTGGCCCGGCCCCGAGCAGCTTAAATATTTACGCGACGTGCCTCTCTGAACGAAAAGACACTCGCCACGGGGCGATAGGGGACGGGGACTTCGTTCAAGGGCCCCGGTCTGTATTTTTATGTGTGTGTGTGTGCGTGTCGTAATCGTCTCGAAGACACTTTAACGCCGCGAGAAAGTTTCCGTGCCGTTTGTTGACCCTCCCGTCCTCTGCTCCGATATTCGTCGCAGGTTTCCAGAGGTTCAGCGGGCTCGAACTCGAATCTAGAGCAATCGTCCGACACGGCGCGGCGCCACGCCGATGATTATTTACAACCGTTCTATGCGCGTGTGTGTTCCAGAAATAAATGATCGGCTAATATCGATTGGATGCGTCTGGCGTGCAGGTTGCGTCCGAATTCGGGAAATCTGTGGGATTTTTCGCGGAACCAACCGTTCTCGTCGGATTTCAACGATACTTCGCACTTGTTCACAAATTTTCAGTACTATCTGTATGGAGCTAGGAAAAATGATTTTATACTTTGTAGACAGTCTTAAAAACGTGGTATGTATATTGAACATTTTTTTTTATTTAAATAATTATTTTGGAATAGAGACGTTTTAATCGTTGTAACTCTAAAAAAAATGATACGGCAAGGGGTTAATTTGATTTGGAAAGAATTGCTAAACTAGTAAGACGTACAGCCGCAGTAATAGGTGCATTTCCCGTAGATGCCGAAACTAATATGTAATATGTCAATATGTTCATGTATTGTTTGTGCTACATATGGTAAACCATACTTGGTTTAAAGCATTACATAAATAATAATACACGTGTCGCTACGTGTTTGAACGTGTACAGGGACTGGGGACGAGGTGATCGGACTCACAGTTTGAACGCAGTTCTCAGAACACGGAAGAAGTAGCAGATCCTTGTGTTTCCTCGTTCGCGAGCACAGTCAAAACGCGTCAACGTTCGCAAACCCGTTTATCTCGAGCGACACGTGCGCGACCAGCGTACTTTGATCCGTTCCGGTAGTCGAGCTATTGTGTCCAAGTTGTCGATAGAAAGAGGGAATATAAAAGGATAAAAAGAGGAAAAGAAGGAAATGAATCAGCCGGGGTCGCGATAACCGGCAAAAGTATGCAACCGGAGGAGTGAGAGAGAGAGAGGAGAGGGCGGGGGGAGATTCGAGCGAAATCGTTGGTGTCACGGTCACGGGAGAGAATTAACTCGGGCGCACGTGTTCGTGACTCCATTTCGTTTACTTCTCCTTCTCGCTCCCCTATTTGCTTTCGGATATAGGAGCGGTCACGTGCACGTGAGCCTTTTCGTGAACCACGGGGCTTGCTGTTTGCCAGGTGGTCAAAGGGAACAAGGCTAATTCGTGCGAAACGGGAATGGTTTACATTCAATGTACCACGACACTCGAAAATCGGCCCCTTCCCACGCGAGCTCCGCCGATTTCCATGCTCTGGAAATGCTAATCGGGGGCCTCGAAGAAGAACGTTCACAGAATTCGAATCCGGAACCACTTCCGAGTGGCCACGACCCAATGTAGCACGAACACATCTTATCTACGTCCGTCCATATGGCCCGTGGGAATATCCCATTTACTAACAAGTGGGACGCGTCCTGTGACGACATCCTTAGAACGTCCGACGTTCTCTGGACGCGTACGAAACGTTTACAGTATGTTTAAAATTGCTAAGACCGGCTCCTCCTGCTCGTGCAAGTTCCTTCGACTTTCAAGCCCCAGAAATGCCAGTTGAGAGCGTTAGGAAACAACATTAGCAGGATTCTAATAAATAAATAAATGAATGCAAAAATTAGCCAAAGGGAACAAATAAGGTAATTCGGGAGAAACAGAAATGATTTGCAGGCTAGATTCATATCGCTGGAAAACTAGAAATGCTAGTTGAGAGCGTCAAGAAACAACATTAACAGGATTCTAATAAACAAATAAATATTGTAAATAAATACAAATATTGTCCAAGGAGGGCGAGGCTAATCAGCACAAAACAGAAGCCGTAATATAGAAAAATCGACTCCTCCTCGTGCAATTTCCTGCGGCTTTCACGCTGCAAAAATGATCAACGAGGTCGTCGAAAAAGAATAATATTTGCAGGTCTGAAATTCGGAACGATTTCCTCTTGCGGCCACGTGGCTGCGCAAATCGATTCGCATTTCGCAACCGCACGCAACGATCGGCATTGCGCAACGCAACAACGAGAAAGAGAAACACCCGGCAGCGAACGACAACACATCAATTATCCCAGCAGAGCGGGAACGCAGCCGTGGACCGCGAGACAACGATCGGTTAGATCGTTCACGGTTTAATCGGCGTTATTTCACGTCTATTTTCATGATCCTGGGCGAGGTCTGCTGACATCATGGCAACCGATCGCTCCGAACATGCTTTCTTCCATCCGATCTGTCGAATGACTGCATTCCTGCGTCGAAAGGGATCCTCCTCGTCAAAAATGATAGCCCAGGTGTGCTATCTTTAATTTCTCAATGACGCATGTAAAATTTTTCCTCTGTAACGTACAATATCAAAACATTATAAGTTCGGAATATGTATGCGGTTCGTTGAAAATATTTTTCCAGGATAGTAGAACTCGACGAACACTTGAAACACTGGCACTGACACTAGATTTTTCCATTATTTGCTTAGTTGTTAACTTTGTACATATAAAACCCTGTATAAAAAGAAAAAATCATATGGAATGGAATTATTCTAGGTCGGAAGGAATGTTTAATTTTCGAGTTAAAATAATAGCTCCGAGTGCAAAGGGTTAATATAATATTGTACTATACTTTCTCCAAACTCGTTCGTGTTTACGAATCGTTGAATCATTGGATTACAATAAGATTGAGGAGGCACGAGCATTATAAAATTCTCTGGCGCGAACAATATTATGTAATCGATTATGTCATTAATCACGCGTGTAATTACCTGTCCGGATCTTGATCGCGGCAGCGTCGATGATTATCGCGTTCGTCAAATAATCGTCGGTGATTCAATCGGGTAGAGTTGTCGAGGAACGCGCGAAACGCGCGAAACACGGCTGTCGCCGCGTCGCGCCGCGCCGCGCCGCGCCGCGCCGTGCCTACCGTGCGATTTGCATAAAGATCCGCCCAGAACACGATGACAAGCCCGGCGATCGGCGGGCACCGAGCTGCTGGATAGATTTATTTTTCCATCGGGACCGCGAATGATTTCATTGGCAAGGTGCGCCGCGTGCTTCTCGGAGACGGGGACAGGGCAGACAATATAGGAACAATCAGGGATCCTAACCAACGCCTAACCCGAACCGTAACCCAGGTTAACAAGCGCGGTTACTGTAACCCGCAGTAACCCAACAGGAACGGTTTTCAAGTAGCAACCAGAGCGGGTTACACATTTTAAACCGTACCCGGTTACAAGAAGTGGGTTACATACTACGTATCCAGGGCTCGAAATGCAGGAAAATGGTATGTAATTGTAAAAATGGAAACATCATATTTTGCGTGTACGAATTGAACACATAATAGATGCAAGAAAATAATATACTACAACATTAATGCAAACAAAAATATATAAATACTAATTCTATAAAATTGTAGAATAATATTTTATAATGCCTACAATAGTAATAAAAAAACAACACAAAGAAAACTCATTAATTACTAAATGTATTTGTTCTTAAAATCATAATATGATCTAAAATATCATGGTTTAATCTAGCTCTATTGTCGTCTAATTGTAAGATAAATTTCAAGCCAGAAAATAGTGTTTCAACCGACACTTGAGTTGGTAGCACAGAATGTACAACATTTGAGAAATGGGATTACTAATCGGTCAGTGCGAATTGACGATTAGAAACCTCGTCGGTCTGAATTTCTGTTCGTCGCGTCGCGCTCGCACGCACCTCATGCAAATCAGTCGACATAATTCTACCGGCCGGTCTTGCTCATTGCGTTCTCTTCGGGAATTGTTCGTTCTCGTGCATTCCTCGTCACTGAATCATCAATATTTTTCATTTTGAATAGAACGCTCGTAGATACAATGTAGAAGGGGGCGCGCGCGAGAGGAAATTCGTGGAATCGGCGAACAATTATGGAAACAAGACTTACAAGTATCCGAATGTCCACGGGATATATGGAACTACATATAGTTAACACTAAACCTACCGAGCCTGAAAAGTAACTGGTACACTCCGGGACAAAAAGATAGCACACTTCAAAAATAAACGTAATATTTGTGTATTTAACATTACAACGAAGGTTTTATTTTTACACAGACGTGTCTTATCAAATAGTGCCCTCTCGTCTTCCCCACTCCGTGGCCAGATCCTTCAGAACAAAGTCTCAATTCTTTTGCCAACGTAATGATAGATGTATCGGGTTGCTTAGTATTTATAACTTTCACTCGTCACTCTCACTCTCTCTCTTTCTCTCTCTCTCTCTCTCTCTCTCTCTCTCTCTCTCTCTCTCTCTCTCTCTCTCTTTCTCATAAACATCCCTTCTTTTTTATTTCAGGGCGGTGGGGAAAATGCTGTTACGCACGACCTCCCCTCTTACGATGACAGTCGGGGAAAGATTGTGGGACTCGGCCTCTTCTAATTGTAAGAAGGTATGCGGAGGAAATGAGACTGAATCCCTAACCCATACCCACTAAAAACCCCACCGCCCAGGCAAAAGCCTTCTACTCCTCGGAACTGCAGAGATCATCTGGAACTGCTACGTAGCATAACTTCGGAGGATCTCTTATCTCATAAACATCCCCGTGCCGACCGAGAGCTGGATGGCTCGGCGGAGCATTTACCCAGCCAACAACAGTTCTGTTCAATTTCAAGGATGCCTATTCAAGACCTCACGTAGTAGGCCAAGACCCTGCCGCCATAAATCCTTCGAAAGATAAGAATCGGCCCGGCAATCAGCCCTCGATTTTACTTAACGCTAAACCTACCACGGTCAAACGATCGGTTTTCTATTAGGTCGTTTGGAAAGTAATTTCGCTCTTTCGTGGTAGAGACGGCATTCCTTCCATTTGTTAATTTTAGAAAAGTTGTAATTATAAAAATGTGGTAACAAATGAAATCCCATTTTCATTGGTAATAACATTTGTAGGTCCAAAGTAAATAAAAATCAACTAAATTCGATCGAATTTGATACTCCAGCATTTTTTGAAATTTTTTGTAAACCATAAATGTTATTACTTAACAGTATTTTAAACCGCAAAATCCTGGCATAGCTCGACAGCTGACATTTCGGACGTAACACTTGACACAAGGTTGTTAAATTTAACCAAGGGAATGTCTGAACTCACCGTACACACCGCTATTAGACCATCAGGTATTTAGCTCCTACAAAATTTACCCCTGTCCATCCGTCCAACCACTTGGATCGGAAACAGTGACATTTTGAAAACAACAAAGATATTTGAGGTGGCAAAATGAGGTGATCCACCCTGTATACAATAACTGTTGGTTAAGCAAAATGTTCAATCAATTTCACAATAAAAACAAGAACTCGAAGGAACGAAATTGTAGAAAGAATGTTCCGCCTGGCCCTCACCGACACTTGACGTCAGCGGAGGGTTAATTAAAAAATGATTTATCGAGTTTTCTCATGAGCGTGTTATAATCGTGGATAAATGCACGCGTCGTACCACGCGTGAGTAAATTACAACTACCGCAACAAATGATCTCACCAACCGTGAAATTCCTGCTGCGATCCGGTTTTTCTTTGCTTAGAAGAACAACGTATAGCTAAGATTCACACGCGACTTTGTAATGAAACTTAAGACGTACAATTCAAAACAAAGGCGTGGGTTGCTCTGTGTACGATGGGATCCTGCGTTTGCATACTAATGCTCGACCTCGGGTCGCGTCGCGTCGCGTCGCCACTCGCCACTGCGAACGTTCAAATGCTAGACCAATTTCGCGGGGGAATTGTGCACTTGCTCGTTTCATATCTCGAATCTTGCAGCAAGTAATCGTTGCCTGTTTTTCTCGACGGCAAGGGGGAAACGGTAAATGTTCTTCGTGGATGAGAACATTGAAAATTGTAATCCAAGGGGTTACGCCGCCGCCCTGAGATTTAAAAAAATCGATTTTTTTTACTTTTAATCTTCCTTTAATTTGGAGTTTAGAGAATAATTTGAGAATGAATTGGATTGTTCGGGTAGTGAAACGTGTGTGCAGTTACACTGTTTCTAACCATACGGAATTGAAATTATTGGTTAACTGCGCGAGTACTGTTGCTGTAATTTGAAGTGTGGTGTACAGGATGGTTCATTCAAGGGTAGCTATTGAAAAGTTTACTTCAATTATGATGGTACAAGAGCCACTTTATTAGAAATTAATTTTGTATTGAACCATTTGCAGCCCGATTTTTCGTTACAATTCTACAAAAATTGATGTACAGTGAAGCCTTGATCCAAGAGAACGGAAACTCGGATCTACCAAAAACGAATATCCCCTCCACTGCGGGGCATACACTACCAATCCAATTACAAAACTTGTTTATTTTTTTATGGGACTTTTGCCAGCTTGTTGCTGGTATTTTTCTGTTTGAAATGATACTACACGCGATATAATTTGAACTGTATTTAGTGACATAATTGGCGGTAGATAGTGCGTCTTAGGTCAGTGTTGTTTACGCGCGCTGTCCTCTTTTACGTTCGCGCAGTCGGGCAAGGCCACAAAGATATAGTAGAATCAGGGGATCTAGGAAACAGTACTTACTGTACTTTGTTCTTTAAAAGGATCATCAGACGTGTGACGACCGAAAAAAACATGGGCACATTGAAGATGTTGCCATAATCGAATGGCTCATCTCAGGCTCGTGAAACGTAGTCTGTTTATAGTTAAGACTATAAACAGTATATTTCTTGCCTGAACAGATCGTCGTGCGTTGCAGCGCTGCCGCCGCTCCGCGCCGCGCCGCGGCACGCCGTCGAGATGGCAGCAGAAAAAATCGTTCTACGAACTTCTTGAACAGAGTACATACATACATGGTATGTATTATGTATTAGGTTGTTGCGTATCAAATGTCCGATTCATACCGTTAACTATACACAACCATGACTTTTCTCTGAATAAAACTTATTGGCTAAACCAAGCGCCATTGTAGTCATCACATTCTGTCAACAAATGGCGAGTTTTTCGATTATAGTACGGTAAAAATGTAATGGGCAGGTATAATTTAAAACAATAGAAACATTAGAAGAATTTAAAAATACTGTTATATATTATTTCCAACCCGCTGGACATATTCCGAAAGAAAATAAAGTTCTATTTTCCTCCAGTTTGTCGCAATCTAGGTAGGAAGTTTTTATTTTTGCATAAAGATCCGCTGTCTACTTATGAGATTGTCATCCCTGTTCCTGAGTTTTTTCTATCATCGATTACCATATTTTAATTAAACATCACACAATGTTTTCGTCAATATGTTTATCTTCTCATTCGTATGAAAAGAATACACGACGATCCCATAGCATAGACTGTTATTCACATAAACTGTAGTCAAATGTAAAGTTCCATACAGTGTGAACCGCGGAAGTATTTGAACGCACTTTAAACCAGTACAACTTTTTTTATGATCGGACCAAGCGACCTGACTTTTTCTGAGCAATTTGAAGAATTGATTTATCAAATGACACGCAAAAAAGATTTTGAAAAAATTGACGTTGCTAAGAATTACATGAGAAAGTAAAAGAGGCACCATTTATTACTTTTTTATTAGAGCCCGTAATGAAAATTTAAAATATACATTACGTAGATGTATGTTAGTTATACGTATGCTGAAAATTTCATCGAAATCGGTTGACGCTGAGGAAAACGACACGCATCGATAGATAAGTGACGAAAAAAAAGTCGCGAAAAACTATGATTTTCACCACATTTAACCACTTGTAGTTCTTGCGTATATTAATGGATTTTGATGAAATTTTCAACTTATGTGTAACATAGATCTACAAAAAATATATTCTAAATTTTCATTAAGGGCCCAAATAAAAAAGTGTTTAAAAATGCTCCTTTTATTTTTACATGCAACCTTGTAAATTAAAATATTGGGAAAATCGTTTTTGCAGATCATTTAGCAAACCAATGCTCTTCTAATTGCTCAGAAAAAATCAGGTCGTTTGGTAGAATTATAAAAAAGTTATTCTGTTTTAAAGTGCGTTCAAATACTTTCGTCGTTCACTGTATAGAGATCGACGCGACGAAGCGATCGAACAAGACGTTGAGAAAGGGAAAAGAGGACGCAGGCTTCTCTTCTCGCCTTCTCGCGGATAAACAACGCGTCTTATCGTTAAAACAAGGTGCAACGATACCGAGATTGCGCAATTGAATACATAACGCCCGAGGACGTGCAAAGACCGTGAAAACGAATCACGGATAAGTCGACCGACCCTGCTCATACCAGTTATATTAATTACGCCAGCCAGTCGGAAGACGAGGTGCAACGACGCGACGCGACGCGACGAAGGCGTCACACGATCGGCGATCCTTGTTCATCCGGCTGGCGCCTTAAGCCCCGAGATCGCATGTAAATTAATAAACGAGAGATCCCAGCGAGCTCGACGCGTCTCGTCTCGTCTCGTCACGTTGCGTCGACACGACGCGACGTCGCTGCTGTCCTTGGCACGTTTCTTTTAAGGACCAGCCAGCTAAGGTTGCCGTGCTGAAAAGTACCGTAACTTCCACGAATCGCGATCGCTTAGCGCGCGGCGCGCGCTCTTTAATTGCACCGCGAATATTTAACGGATGGAATCCTCTCGATGAATCTTCTGTAACCACGCCGGAAACGCTTCTAACCGTTCTATACATGGTACACTGGTGGACAAAATGATAAGGCACCGTTCTACACTACATACTACACGCGCAAAATTTCATATACTACAGGGTATGTATTTCACCTAACTTGACCACCTTGGTCAACTTATTTTGTTTTAAAGAGCGTTCGAATACTTTCGTTACCCACTGCATGTTAAGAAAGACACACTAAAAATATGTATACATATAAAGAAACTTGAATTTCTAATGTTTAATAATCAGAGATTATATTAATTTCAAAGTGATTAATTGTTAATTAAAGACACACTAAAAATATATGTATATAAAAAAGCTTGAATTTCTAATGTTTAATAAACAGATGTTACATTAATTTCAAAGGAGATTAATTGTTCATTGCGATTAACGATTGAAGTAGAAATTTACTCGTCGATCGTTGATTAAATTCTTGCCGAACTCTGGACGGGGCGTTCTCCGGGATGAGAGTCACTGTCCGGCCGGCAGGATGTGGGAGGCGAATGTCAAGGCTAAACGCTCGTTGTAGCCGGTGCCCCTCGGCCCCCTCGGCCCCCTCCGCCCCGGCTCACTCATCTGATTCTGTTTGTACTTCGATTTTCGCCTTCTTTTTAACGGCCCTCGGCCGCCTCGACCCGCCGCGCCGCGTCGCATCGCAACGGAACCATCGCATCGGCCCGCAGAAAATAATTCACGAGAAGGGCCGGCCGGCGCTGTTGTTACGCTCCTACGTGCTCGGACAACTCGTGCTTCTTTCCTTTCCCAAAGGAAAGGTTCGTGACGAACCGCGTGACGGTCGAGCGCTGCTACGAAATTCCACAACGAAGTCTTCCCTCTCCCCTTCAAAATGCGCCACCCCCCACCACCCCTGCAAGATTTGCCTGTTATCGCGTGCGAATATCGCTTGGAATCGCGCGCGACGTACCTACCATTGCACCCGCTCTCGACTCTCGACAGTCTCGACTCGAGTCCCTCTCAAGCATTCGTGTGCTCTTTGTTAAAATGTTGTCGTCACGCTTCGCGCATACGTTTCGCGTTGTTTCGCGTCGCTGGAACGCGATTCGAGGACCGCTCCGGGCCCGGGCCCGGGCTCGAATAACCCTCGCCGCGCGTAACTTTGCTCCCGCTGTTAGCACGTTCCTTATCGCGCCGGGGAATTTCGGTGGAAGAACGAAAACACCGGACCGAGTGTCCTTTTTCTTTCGTTGCGCCATCAACTTTGACCATAAAGCTGAGTTTCTGATGGTAGGGCCTCGGTTGTCCGAATTAAGGTCGATTAGAGGTCGATTTATATAGGGAGGACAATATATAACTGACTGATTTAAAGGTCCCATCATGTTAGTCCTGGGGTTCTTCTCCCAATCACTGTACCTTCAAGCTGACTTGTTCATTCATGAATTGTTTGATTTCTATTTCGAGTTAAAGCTGCACGCAGTTCAACGCAATGTGGAATGTAAGCGTTCGGATAATGGAACAGTTGCTATGCTCGGTCCAACGAGACGAGTCAGTGTAGACAGTGGACAAACAAAATACCAGCGTACGTCATTTGCTAATTAGCTGAGAAATGTACTTCTACTCGGTCGCTCCCTCAAGTAGCTACTATGGAGATGTATGTATTTTTATTGCCTAGATTCGTTGGACGAATTATAGATTATGTTCAGACGTGCTTATTGTGTGGACGACGCCATTTTTTATGAAACTCTGTTAGTACCTTTTTGATGAATTTATTGTTTCATGACTAGGATACGGCTGGAAGGTATCAGCTGACTTGTTTGGGAAAGTCGCCTCGGCCATACCTCTCTCAATGGTGCTTGAAGCAGCGTGGGCGCAGACATAGCGCCAATGTGCCTGTGTACCCAATTTATAGGTTCCAAAAAAAAGCAAAGGACCGAGTGTCATTTTTTGCGTTGACCTGTTTCGTCGTCTACGGACGTTGCCCACTTTTAGAATTCATTCCAATATTTTGGTGGAGGGAAATTAATACATAGTATCTTCGTAACTGACGCACATCGCATATTTCCTGGCCAAATGGACTATGGATCTCTCTAATGTGATTTTATATAATATATCTGGATTATTATCAAAATTGAGTTTTGTCCCACCAGATTGCGAAAATACTATACTGTGCGTCGTGGTCGTGGACAAGAGCTGGATGCACACCGGATGGGGCGGGCCGTTTTCTCGGATCGTAAAAGAAATTTCGTCCGGCGGACCGGGTAAATAATTGATCGGGATGGGGTCGAGCAATTAAAGGAGGTCACCGGTCGACCGGCCGAAAAGAACGGAGGGCAATCACGCGACCGGCGACCGGCAATGACGGGGATTCTTCGGTGACGGTAAATCTCCCTTTATCTCCCTAACGGCGCTCTTATCTCCCCCCGCCCCGCCCCGCCCCGCCCCGCCTAGCCGCGCCGCACCGCTCGTTGCCACTTCTCTGCGCTCCTGGTACCGTTAGGATCGTACGAGAGCGGCTAAGTTTATTAGAGCAATTTCCAACACCGAGAACGGTCCATCGGAGACAATAGGGGAGAGATGTGAAATGCAGCGAGAAAGTGACTCTGCCCATCCTGAGGGTTTCCATGACGACCAATTATCGGGAACCCCGTAATTGCCGCGTTTGGTAGCCGCCGGCCTTCATCATTATTAGGCACAGGAATGAATTCGGCACCCTTTAAACTAAATTCACCGTTTATTTATACGAAACTGATCGATCTTTCCATCCTCAAAATATTCGTCGCAACCAGCCGACTTTTATGCCAAAGAAAAACGGTTTGTTTGAATTGCTGGATGCAGGGGCTGTGTAAAACATTTTTTATTTGTAAAATTAATTGGCACAATCATAATTTAATGTGACAAACAAACTGATTTTGTGTTGTTCTTATGGTCTGTTGATTCGTCTTGTTGCACGAAAACTTTATTAAACATGTTGTGAAAATTTCGTCGAAATCGGTCGACGTTGCAATGAGCTGCAAACATTTAAAGATGTACATCCTTCAATGCCTGTCGTTTTTTCCCGCATTAACCGATCTCGATGAAACTTTCACAGTGCATATACGGGGTGGGTCACTTCATTTTGCCACCTCAAATATCTTTGTTGTTTTCAAAGATACGTCAAATGTCTGAAGAACAAAGTTGAATGGTCAAATGGGGCTCATACGATACCACAAAATTTTACGTTTTCATGGAATTTTTTTTAGATATATGAAGGGGTCACCTTCATTGATTCTTGGATTCTTGATAGTTAACGATTTTCGCGCAGCACGTCATCAGAGTATAGTCCTTCGCGAACATTTTAAAAACAATTCCAATTGGATCGATGAAAAACTGAGTGTTGTCGGCAGATTTTTATCCAAAAAGATCGGTCTCTGTGGCCCACTGTGCGCCGGGCCGCGCCGCGCCGCGCCGCGGAGAAGAATCGAATGGCCGCGTGAACCCGACACCGGTCTCGGTGGCGGTCTTAATTAATGAAAAGATCTGGTAAAGTGGCGTACACGCGGTGGTGTGCGAGCGGGTGTGGGTGTGCATCGGAGCAGCCGCAGACGAGCAGACAAGCCGGCTAACAACGCGCTCGAGCGTGTCTGTGCGCTGGTGCAATTAACATACTGCGGGGGCAGGCTCCCCTGACAAAGGATAATCGCCTTCGCCCCATTCCCGCGGCGGCCTTACAACTTCTGAATGTTATTAAACGTAATTTAATATCTGGCCGAGCCCAGCGCGGATCCCTCGTGGAATTTACGGCGGAGCAGGACGATATCCTATTAAATTCTATGGCGTGGACGAGTGTGTGCGCGCACGCGATAGAGAGAGAGAGAGAGAGAGAGAGAGAGAGAGAGAGAGAGAGAGAGAGAGAGACCGACACGACGATATTCCGCATCGCGTTGCAGCGACGTCGATGTCGACGACGCGACGTGGGCGGCATCCGTTTCACTTTCTTCGAAACAGGAAGAGCTTACCGTTTCTCGGACTCCATTGCGTAACTTCAATCAGCTTTTACATCGTTCGTCCGTGATTTTAAACGTGCTCGTTGCCTCGCGGACACGACCTACTTCGTCCGATGAAAGGTGATCGAGCAATCGAGAAACGAATACCAACCAAGAAATGGGTCTACGGCACATTTTCGTCTAATGTCGAAATTAACTCTCTCACCAATCTGTCTCGATGGAAGTTCGAAGTATGTACGCGCGCTGCAATTGTCGAGGTTCGTACTTGTTATCGCCGTAAATCGTTGCGAACGATTGGAGGGTTAATGGACTCGGCCGAAGGATGCTTAACCCTCGTCACCGACGGTCACCTGGTTAAAAGTTACGCGGACGCACCGTTAATCCGGTCGCAGCAAGAAAGCGTGCGTGCATTACCACAAACGTAATCGGCCTTTGAAGATCCCCCTTAATGGATCCTTCGAAAGTGCAGCTTACCTACCACCGATTAGAGAGCGTTATCTGTCGTGCGAACGAACCTTTCGCGAGAGTACGGCGACCGGCTTAATGCGAACCGATCGTCGCGACAGCTTTTCGACCGGCCAAGTATCGCAGCAGATTGTCCAGAGGCCACGGGCGAAAAACTAGAGAGAGTCGCCGAGGGAACCGGAGGCGGCTAAATAATTCTCCATTCAAAGTTCACCAACGAAAAGCCGTAACTCGGTCTCGTTGATAAATGGTTCGAGATAAAAGCAACGTCGCGACGTCGCGTCGCGTCGCGTCGAGGCGTTGATGGCGCTCCGCTCAGACTTTTGTGACTTCGAAAACTTATCGTGTCATTATATTGTCATTACCCCCAGCCGCAGCCGGAGTGGCTCGCTTAACAGCTTGTCTCGCGGTTACAAAATTTTGAAATACTCTAGACCAGGTATGTCAAACTCTTTTACCACCTTTGTACTTTTCCGAGGGCAACAGAACGATTCGATCGACCTCACTTTTATCTAACTGCTTTCCTCGACTCATTATTTAGTTTTCGTTGTAATAAATGTGCTTATACTGTAAGAAAATCACGAGATTCAACGTCCGAATACGTTCGCGGTAGAACACTTAAAGGTAGAAGTCACATGAGTGGAAAATAAGTCCGTGTTCACATATCTTTCTCTAATTTTGCTATGGTATGCGATACAATCCTAAGATTTTGCGTGTTTACTTTGGAGATATGTAGTACATATGTAGTATTCAGGATATAACTGAGTGTACACTTTCCACCTTTAAATATAAGAAATTTAAAAATATGCTAGGTGTCTTATTATTTTGTCGAGGACTGTATAATTGAATTAGCACAACTCTCTGCCCTCTCGCAGGTTTCATAAAAAAGAAAACAGGCGAATTCCCCGCTACTTGTGGCGATGCGTTTCGAAATCGGGTGTTCCATATATTATCAACCTTCACCCTGTCTATGCGGTATTGTGCTCGCGCGTAAAGCGTTCGCACACTTTGTGATCCGGCGCGGCGCGGCGCGGAGCGGCGTTAAATTGCAGGACGTAATTCCCGCGAGTACGTGTCCGTGTGTTATACGCGCGTGTGCTATATTGCCCGAAGGCCGAAGGTCCTGACTTTCCAACCGAGGAACGGGAGGACGCGTCCATCCTGTCGCACAGCTACGACAACGATAGCGAATCGCAATTTAATCTTTCGAACGTCCTTCGGATCTACCGTGCACGCCGAGCCTTGTACATATACCCTTGCGCATCGCGATCCGACGATATCTTTCAGTTTCTATTGCCGCTTAAGGTTTCCACCCGTACGCAAAAAAGCAACGCAACTTGTCGGCCGCCGTGCCGTGCCTCGTTGCAACCATGAACGTTCGACGCGTCTGGCATCGCTCAGAAAATTAGGTCAAGATGGAAACGATCCGCTGCTTTTAATCGAACGTTTACTTATTCCACGGCAGTTCATTATGTCGCTGCGCTCGCGCTCGGGCTCGGGCTCCACTTCGTCGACCATCCGGTACATACCATTTTCGTAGAGATCGGACTCTCCAGGCTAAACGCATCGAGAACACTGTTCAAAAAATTTCAAAATCCACTAAAAAGTAGAAAATAATTTTTTTTGGCATTAGTGACTATAAATGAAAGCGTGGAGCGCTAAACTATATTGACGTAGTCTTCGTGGGCGCTGCACGCTTTCATTTGTAGTCACTAATGCCTAAAAAAATTATTGTCTCCTGTTGGGTCAATTTAAATATTATATAAGCGCGGTTTTTAAAAAGTTTTCTTTAATATTTTTTTTTATTTTCTACTTTTTAGTCTTTTTTAAATGAAACGCAAGACGTCTTATCATTTTATCCACCAGTGTATCTCCAACAGAGGTACGTATTAAATATTTGTTGTAACAAAAGAACCTGGTCTGGCACTTTATAAATAAAATGTTACTACACAGAGATTTTTAAACGACAGAAAAAAATTGGTTACTTTTGGCCACGATTTCGGTCGAACTCGCCACTGTGAGGCGACCAGGCGACCGGACCGCGTGAAATTGTATGCAGATGTAAAAAGAAACGGGATAATATTCCCTGGGCATGCGGAATGGCCAGAAATGTCCAGGGTCGTGTCCGGGCTGGGCGCGAATCTAGCACGATCGAAGCCCTAACGAGCAAAAAAATGGGAAATTATATAGCCCACGATGCCTGAGCAGCGATAACGCGGACGAAACGGGAGAGCGAGCGTCGCGATCCGCTCCTGAATTTACGAGGCACCGTGGCGCGGGCGGCGAGGGTGCAGGGGCGTACAGACGTGGCGCCGGGCGCGGGCGTCCCGACGCGACGCGACGCCCAGACTGGCAGGGGCCGCACGCACGTTGACCGTGAAACGGGAGGCGGACGACTGCGATAAACACTCTGCTTTCGCGACAGCTTAGACTGCCGCCGCCGCGCCGGGTTCTCGTCTCTGATAGATTTCTCCGGGAAATTACCAATTTAAACATTTTCTACTGACACAGAAATCTCACAATTATTCATCCAAGGCATAGTCTTTTGTTCAGAAATGGTTAACGACACTTCCAACAATATCGAAATACAGTTATGTTTGAAAATGACATGAAATGTTACGATTGCTTGTAAATGTTGCACACATAATTTTCTCATGAAATCTCGCAACATAGAGGGTAAGACCAAAACATCTGAAAACTTCTTCGAGGATTGGCTACCCTGATGACCACGTGACCCGACGAACATATTATACATATATGTGTATAATATATATAAGGTTCTCAACGATGGACACGCCTTTCGTCGGGTACTAATTGTTTTCTGTAACTTCAGTGCGTCACAAGATATTTCCGTGATCACATAAACGAAACACCCTGTATGGTCTATAGTCTATGTCTATGGTTGAGAACCGCCGGTTTAAGAAATCGCCCAGTTTTGCGGGGAGTGTCCTCGGTCGGAGGACGGCTCCGAGGCAAGAAGACGAGGTTCCAGGATGAGGGGGGCACGCGCGACACAGGGTTCGCTCGATTTCCGCTCGTGGCCTCCCCCCTAGGACACAGGGAGCCGGGAGGATCGATAAAGTTCGAGGGTTCGGTCTCCCCCACTCACCGTCGCTTCCCCGTTCCACCGAGCCCTGCGTATGGAATTAGGAATTCTTACATGGAGGGTTCCCGTGTGTACGCGATATTTATTCCGTGGTACGGGGGTGGTGGCCACCCTTTTCGTTCGCCCTCGGCGCCGAGCAATATCCGCGGCGGGGGGTCACCGGGCGCGGGCGAATCGCCCTGGCAACACAATGCTCCGTGAAGGAACGTGTACGCTCACGGAGGGGCGGGGGCGCCTCCCTGTTTCTACGATCCAAATTTCCAACACTACTTTTACACTCGCCGATATCACTTTTATCGAACCAAGTGTCGCCGATAAATTGCCGGCCATCCCCGCCCGCGGCACCGAGATCGTCGTCGCCGATAACAGTCTGTTTGGAAACAACGCGTTCCGAACGGGGAAAGCGTTATGAATGCTTTACAGCACACAGCTCCGCACTCGCCGATGCGCGATGCTCGAATCGCTTCTCCTTTCCAAATCGACCCCTCGCTCGCACAGTAATCCGGGCGCAGTGTTCGGCAATATTTACATAAATAATTACTTATAAAATGTTAAATAAAAAGTTAAATAACAAGTTATTTGTTATTTGGATATTCAAATTATAAGCAGTAATAATTATTTATTATTTGAGCAAGTCTAAATAAATTATTTAGAAGAATAAAGTTAATTGTTATTTGCATTAATTGTCAATTGTTACTTTATAATTAGACTGCAGATCTTTATGCAAAATAAAAATGTTCTACCTGAATTGCAACAAACTGGAGTGAAGTAGAGATGAATTTTCTTTGCTGATACGTTTAATGGGTTAAAAATACTAATAACAGTATTCTAAATTCTTCTAATGTTTTTACTGTATTAAATTACATTGTCGCTAAAACCTGCGTCGGTGATTTTCATGGGACCCCCCTAGTACATACGTAGTCTTGAGTAGCGCTTTCCTTCCGAAGTGAACGATGGGAGAAAAGCTGGCTCGTACAAAAAACCGGGCACTATCGTACTTGTCAAGGCAATTAGTTTACATTGCTGCTTTCAACGAAAGAAAGGTATCCCATATGGTTTTGACAAAGTACAGGAAGGAGGGAACCTGGGCGAGGATCCACAGTTCAATAATCACGGAACAAAGTATGGAAGAAGGGGTCGGACGGTCTCTGCATTTGAGAACCACGAAAAGTCTCGCGACGGCGCGGCGACGTTTTCCGAGGGGAGGAAGCTAAAACGGATAAAAGATGGGACCCGTGTTCGTTGGATTAGCGGAAAGGTGGTCGTCAAACGGAGACTGGAGGGAGAGTAGTCAGTCCTGCAGGCGCCGTCTGGACTTTCACCCTCCCCGAAACTCGAGGACATGAACCGACGCGCTGCGCGGCGCTGCGCGGCGCTGCGCTGGTGAGAGTGTGAGTGAGGTGCGAAGCGGCCGATGTTCCGGCAGCGATGTACTGTTTAACACCTCGCGGGTCGACAGTAGGGTAAAATTACCAGTTACCGGATGTTTAGCGACGACGACTTGCAAGTTTTTTATTAGTTTGAAAGCATTTTTTCTGTAATTTATTTTACATTATTTGTGATAGACGATCGATTGTATCAACCTTTTTTCTGTATCGTCCAATTTTTCTGAACGATTTTGTTCAAAAGCAACAAAAATATTAACGAAGTTTTAATACGAAGTTTTGGTCCTATCCACCGGACACAAGAAATTTGTGACAACAAATTAATTGATCAATTTTAAACGAATTTAAGAACACTGTTATATTATTTTCAACCCATTGAACATATTAAGAGAGAATATAAATTTCTATGTCGCTCCAGTTGGTTGAAAATCGGGTAGAAAATTCGTGCTGGAAGGGTTAAGGTCGATTTATCTTAGCCAGTCCGGGCCAGTCTGCCAGAATCTTACCACCCTGGTTTTGTAACCAGTACGTTCCAAAAAAATAAAATACTGCATGCAAAACCAGGGTAGTAAGGTTCTGTCCGACTGGCCCGGACTGGCTAACAATAAGATAAACCGACCTTAACCCTTTCAGCAGGAATGTCGGTATATTTAACAAAAAAATAAAATACTGGATACAAAACAGGGGTAGTAAGGTTCTGCCCGACGGGCCGGACTTTCTCAGATAAATCAACCTTTAATCGGTCGAATCGGAGGGAATCCCGCACACATTATAACATCGACTTCGCAGCGCCCGTATCGAGTCCCGGCAGCGTCGCGTCGCGTCTCGTCTCGTCAATCACATCATGGAAGGGAGCCAGAAACGTTTTCTTCTGGTTCACGGTGGGGACGAGGACAAAGTTCCGAACGTAGGAACAGAGGGAGAGGCCTATTAATAGCTCCCGTTCGAATAAAAAAGGAGCGCGCAGGGAGCGTAGGTGGGCGTGAGAACGCGTGGGCATCCGAAGGTCCTGGCTGTCGTTGAAAAAGCACCGTAACCGTCCACGGAAAGATAAAGCGTGCGATCTATGCCGCGAGAGCCGCATAGTTCCAAAGACCGTCTCTCTCTCTCTCTCTCTCTCTCTCTCTCTCTCTCTCTCTCTCTCTCTCTCTCTCTTTTTCTAACTCTCTGAGCGACGTTGTACGCACACGCTCATGGTCGTGGCTCGCCTTGTTTGGATCTCTTTCACTTGCGCAACGCCGCGTGTCGCATCCTTCAGGGATCCTCCTATGATTAACGATACCGCGCGGTCTAACCCTCATTTTGGCAATGCTCTCGCCGGCGCGGCGCGGCGTCCCCTCTCGAGTTCAACTCTGTGCACGAGATCTCCGCTTTACGTAACGATTCAATCGTTGTGGACGAAGCTCGTCCGAAAAGTACAGTAAGACCCCGATTGACGCGGGGGTTACGTTCCAATAAATTCGAGCGCTCTAAACGAAACACTCCTATTCCAATACTACAGCGGTTAAGCGAGTTAGCATTTATGTACTTACTTGTGTAACGTCTTAGTACGAGAGTAATGGTGTCTTTTTAGAGTGTTATTTAGATTGAAATATCTCCTGAACTACTCTAACTTTTCGACATACATAGGTTAGTACTTTTTTATAACGAATGTCCAGCTGCACCGATTGACGCATTAAAAAATACCTGATTCCATTTTAAAAAATGAAGGTGACCTTCATATCTCTAAAAAGAATTACATAAAAACAAACATTTTTTGGTATCGTATATGAGCCCCATTTTACCATTCAACTTTGTCCTTCAGAGATTTGACGTATCTTTGAAAACAACAAAGATATTTGAGGTGGCAAAACGTGACCCACCCTGTATATATTTTGTAACCATTTTTTAATTAATTATTTAAATTTTGTTGTCTTAAAATACAGTTGAAGATTGTTCATTTCTTACTTATTTAGTGGTTCTTCATATAACTTAAATCATCGATATCTTTGGTTATAAATTTTTCTGGATTCCTTCAAATTTATTCTTCATATTATTATTTACCTTTAACCGGTAATTTCGATTTTCACTTGAATAGAGCCAAAATTACTTCATTACAGCGAACACCTGGTCGCACTCTGCACTTCAGGTAGTGCGGCTCAGGCTCAAGTCCGAAGTCCGAACGGATATCCATTGACGCCCCATTGAACCTCCATTGAAGCATCCCTGCTTCCGTAAAAGACGTAGGGACCCGGCGTATCTGCGGTGACGAATGCCCTCGCATCAACGATTTACAAACCTTGTTGACTAGAGGGCTAGTCACGCCGCAACGACACTTAACCCTTCAGGGACGCCGCGCCGCGCCGCGCCGCGCCGCGCCGCATGGTGGGATAAACCGACGAATTCTGTGTCACAACCAAAGAACTTTCGATAGAAATGAGATAGAGCGACGATTTTCTTTTATGGTACAGACGGGTATGGGAAAAATAGAGAGAGATTATGATACGAACGTTTTTTAACTTTAAATATCTGTGTTAAACTTGGAGAGTTACAAGAAAATTGTGGTTTATCCAATACCACGTACGGATAGACTTTTTTATTGACATGCTATACATGATTTCCCGTAGATTTTTTCACGCTGATTTCAAATCTGGTCGCAAAATTTGTCTACCACCTCGGAAACAATAAAATGAAATACGGAGAAGCGCAGCTAACCGCTGTTGCTAACGATAAATTTAAGGCGTGTTTCCGTAAGTGGCAAAGGGGCAATGTTTCGAAGAGGACATGATTAATATTGATCTAGAATGATACTCCTTCCTGATACACAGCAAGGATGAATAGTTTTGCGATCCGAACAATTTACCTTTAATTTAGTCCACGTTCCTGACGAGACTCGGTGTCCAGCAGAGACGACGTCCGACGCCGCGACGCCGCGCCGCCGCGGCCGGGGTGCTCGGAAAATAGGACGCCGCGCCGGGCTGCTTTCGATGATCAGGATGTAAATGTTTATCGGTCGATCGCCAATAAAAACAGCAGCAGCCGCCGCGGAAGCTTTCAGCGACTTCCTGCCGACCACCGACAAACCAGATCACGGTGTAGCCATCGCGTCGGTGAAAATTAGATGTCTATGCCGCTCTGCCGGATGCTACCGACGAATCTATGTATTTCTCGTCCCATCCTCCTCCGCGGCAGATCCTCCGCCACGAAACAGCTCCGAACCTATCTCTACCGTCAATTTGTTCGATTTGTTCGAACGGATCTTCCGAACAGCAATTTCTGACTATTCCCTCGAGGACTGAATCCAATAAATTGTTAAGTAAATGATACGTAGACAGTACATGTAGAAACGTTTGAAAAATGTTCTAAAAACATTGATACAATCAATAGAATGCCAGCAGAACCGTCGCGTCGCGTCGCGTCGCGTCGAGGAGAGTTTCAACACGTCCGCGATAGGTAATAATACAATCGGCACGTTCCGTGTATCGTATTGCTTCAAAAGAAACACGATCGAGGCGGAAAAAGGGTTAGTCCGACTACTCGTGTCACATGTTCTAGGAAACGTGCAGACTTTCAGATTTATTTCGCGGCGGGTGATTCACTTGGCGGCGCCAAACGGACCGTCCTTATCTCTTTTTCGCACTCTTTTTCTCTTCCTCTCCTCGGTCGAACTTCGCCTTGACGAATTATTATCGCCGCGCTCCCATCCGGAGAGGAACGCTGATAAACAACACAGCAGAAACGCGAAAAAACTAGCTGCCGACCTGATTTTCGTGGGCTGCAGTGACGTATCGTCAACATGCTCTGCTACAACACTGCTCGAAACGAATTTATCAGAACGAAATTCGATCCAACATTTACACTTCAGACAGCAGAATTTAATCGTTTCACAACTGGGGGACGTTGCGTGTGCTCCTTTCAAGAAGAGCCAATAAAATAATATATGTATTTAGTATTTATGGTATGTATATATTTATTTACTTCGGCCCGTGAAACAGGACTCGGTTTACATACCTACATACACTCATTGTCAGTCACATAATTATTCGCACGCCCTTTAAAACAGAATACGATAAATAACGCTGAACACCGGAGGTAAAGGAATCCAGGGTCTGGTTCCTCTCCCTGACAAGCCCACCGGCTGTCACTTAATTGACAGCTCTTGTATATTGAAACTTTTCGAAGCCGCGGCTCGTTATTTTTGGCGCATCTTACCGGTTCGGCTATTGGTACATTGGCAGCTGTCCAAATGGGATAAGCCCTGACGTGTATCCCTCTCACCCCTCTCCGTGAAAGCAATTTCGTCTGTGTACATTTCACTGGGCCGGCCGGGCCGCGCGAACGTATTACACCGTGTAAATTATGCGGGTATAATACGAGATTGCACGTCGGAACCGCCTATTCGTGTCGCGCGCCTTGGATCGTCCCACGTGCGGCGTTGATCGAATCGGTTTCGCCGAGCCTCTCGATCAAAAGAATACATTAATAATAATGCTAATAACAATAATGTCGTCCTCCTTGCATACAGGATGTTCGCGGCAGAAATCGACATGCTCGCGGAGCAATCGAACTACTAGGTCGTTGCATATGAAATGTCCGATTTTGAACGGTACCATCAAACAACAGCAACTTCCATATTTCTGGATAAACTTCCGAGAAGGACAAACCTCAGATTTCTTTCATACTCTGGATTCTTACGTATTTTGACGTGCTGACATCATGATAGTGGCTAATATGTAGGATCAATGGTTCAGGAGTTATACTTGCATAAAGTTGAGCAATTTGCAGTGTTTTTGACAGGTAAGGGCGCGGCGCCGTCATATTAATTTGTAGTGACGGTCGCGCGCCGCTTACCGAGCAGAATAATTAATTAGTTGGTTGGTGATTAGTTCGAGCGGGGTGGGGGCCGAAAATGGCGGCGCCCTAACCTATCAAAAACACTGCAGATTGTTCAATTTTAAGCAAGCATAACTCCTGAGCCATTGGTCTTACAGGATCGAAACTTCGATCTGTAGCCCGAAAATTTTGGCAAGCGGCTCAGGTATTTGCGTGCGACGTGCAACAAAGATGATCACGCGCGTCGCGTTGTGCAGTACGAAATAGGTACATAATACATATGTATAGGGAACGCATGCACATGTAATTTTGCGGAATCGCTGCGCGACCTAGTGCCATGAAGATATAAATACGGGGCGGCCAAACGATCTCGAACGTGCACGCGTAAACAGATGCGCGAATTTTCGTGGTGGTGGCGGTGGTGGTGGTGCTGCTGCTGGTAACCGAGGGTTGCGTCACTGTCGGCCAAGGGTCGCCGAATTCTGGCGAATTCCGAGAGTTATTGGCACTGTCAGTGCCGTGTCTCCCAAAAATGACGGAATCATTTGCCCTGTGGGTTTGATAAGAATTTTTCCACCTATAGCCATCCATACAGTCAATGTACCTAATTTGACTGGGATTTGCATGCGAGGTGTGTTAAAAAAATAACGGGAATTTTCATTTTTCAGAGAATATTTTAATATACAAAATAGTCTCCATTAGGTAATACACGAGGAGGAGAGATTAAAGTTTGCAGAATATCGTATGTCATGGGCCGAAAAGTGGAAGACGGTGATTTTTTCGGATGAAAAGAAATTTAATTTGGACTGCCCAGATGGGTTTTAATGTTACTGGCACGATCTGCGCGATGAAAAAGTGTAAAAATGACAAGAGACCAAGGAGGAGGATGTGTAACGGTTTGGGCTGTATTCAGCTGGAACGGTAAGACTCCGATAATGTGGTTCCCTCGAAAAGCCAATGCTGAAAAATATCAGGAACTACCATATGTATTGGAATACGTACTGGACGAACATGGCGACGAGATTGGTGGACCTAATTTGATATTCCAACACGATAATGCAGCAACACATCGTGCAAAAACAATTAAAAACTACTTTGAGGAAACAAAAGGTCGCGAACTCAGTTGCCAACCTAATCAATTCAATTGTAATTCAACACAACTCTGATCTAAAAATGAAATGCAAAATAAAACGCAAGATGTCCGCAAGATGTACGCAAAATGTATGCAAAACGTTCGCAAAATGTTTTCGAATTGCTTGCGATCGAAAACCGCCAAGCCGGCGCGGCGCAGTCTATCGAAGGTTCCGGGGATCACAATGGAAAGGAAACGCCGCGTTGGTTTCGTTCCGGCAGGAATTTCGGTCATTAAGTTTAATTGCGCGCCGCGCGGCGAATAAATTTTCCCGCGTAAACCAAACTGATAATGGCGGCGCGTTGCGCAATCGGCTATTTGCTCGCCGAACGTTTCTTTTTCCTTTTTTTTTCTTCCATTCCTGCAGATTTTTTGTGTCGCTCGCCGACTGTTAAGTAATAATCAACGAATACGCGGCAGTAATTTTCAAGATACGCTCGCCGTCAAAGAAAACGGTCAACGTTGCGCAACTAGAAAGCGCGCTCCCGCTTCGAGTTTCAATGAAAACGATGCTACGGCTCCGCGGGAAAATTTATGCTCGGAAAACCGGTGTTTATCCACGCGGCTTCTATTCCGAGCGGCGGATCTGCTAAAATTGATGCGCTGCCCTTAAAATATTTCTCCGGCCATTATCTCACTATGATTACCATTATCCGATATCGATTTTTCCATTCCGTCTCCTTAAATACATCGCCGGGATTTGTTTACACTCGCATCAACCACGTGACGCGGTGGAAGAGAGGAAATCCCTAGTACGTCAGCCACTGTACGCCGTACGCCGTACCGCCTTCTCCTCACTCTCTCTCTCTCTCTCTCCTCTCCTTTTTCTCTTTCTATCTCCCTCTCCCACTCTCCCTCCCTCTCTCGCCGCTTGGTCCAAGCTCCACATTGCGCCGCGCCGGTCCCGGTCACTTCCTCCTCTTCGTCCAAGTTTCTGCTGCAGCGTCGTCGGTGCCAAGTAGCCCTCCGCGAAATCGTTGACCGCCTTTCCTCGTCCGCTATATCCACACCGCTCTGCCAAACGCATGACTAATCACGACGAAACTCCCGCGTGTGTCTCGTGTCTTCCCTGAATACCATCGCTCCAATCCACTTCCGACATTTTCGAGGCTCTATCGCCGCACAGTCAACGAGAACCGGTCCGAATATTCAACCTTTCAAAGTGTTACACCTACCTAGAAATCTCAAAATTGACGAACTTAATGTATTAGGTACACTCCGGGACAAAAAGATAGCACACTTTAAATTTAAGATCGTGTCAAAAAAAATAGTGTCCCGTCTACGATAAATGCAAACGAATCTGCCCGAGGCTTTTGCGTTTATAGAGAGGATTTACTGTAATTCAATTACAATGTATTTAAATTAGCACAGCTCTGGGTACATATAGTATTTCCAGGTCAGCGGGTCTCCTACCGTGTCCGTCCAGTTTAACCCGTTCCTTTATCCATCGAGGCTGCCGTTTCCAGTTTCCACCGGCGCGGCAGGATCGTAAACACCGCAAGGATATCGCGAGTGTTTCGGGTGCCGCTTTATTTTCGTCGTCCCGAAAAGCCGCTGTCGTTTCGTGGAAGGAGAACCGGTCTTTTCGAAATCTGCTCGCGTCGTCCGCCGCGCTGCGCCGCGCCGCGCCGCGCCGGATAAAGAAACTGGTCCAGCGGAGGCAGAGAGAAGCCGGTGGTGCTTGGCCCGGCTCCAAGTTTCGCGATGCTCGCAAATTTACAAGCGTGGAAACTCTGACTTGGTCGCCTCGTGCTCCGGCTCCGACTCCGAGGAACATCGGAAAGTCGGAACCGCGAATCCTTCCCTTCTTCCATCGCGTCTGCTTCACCCTTCAGAGACGACGATGGACTGTCAGTTTGCGAATTCGATATTTCTTGGGATTATTAAGGTAACACTGTACCAGAATTGGGGAAAATAGTATTTCAAATAGTAAATAGTAAATAATCCTATTTATTTTATAGTGTCTGTACAACTTTGAAAAGAAAATATTTTATTTTTTTTTTTTGATGTAGTCATTTTTGAAAATAGTATTTTATTTTAAGATTATTGAAAATATTTGGAGTTTGTTTTTATTTTCAATTTCAATTTTAAATATTATTGCTCAAAATAATGGTTCGCATTCAATAGATTTCTGTGTATAAATATTATAGTTTCCTGGTGATAAGATGCACTGTATGTTTATCAAGAAACCTCAGTAGGCACATGCTGTGAACTGAAATGGATATACGCAGTAATAGCAGCAATCAAACAAAAATAATAAAACGAAAATGTGGCAAATGATATAGTTTCTTATAGTTGTCCTCGAAGGAGCACCCTAACAGATTCCAATCTGGAACGCTGCACCTTGTTGTATGCGAATAGCAGCAGTCAAACAAAATAATATTTTTTCCGCCAAATAATGCCCACCTCTGCACTGTACAATGATTGGAACCCTAAGCCAAAATCGTAGTAAAAATCTTTTTATCTTTTTTTGAAATGTTTAAACGAGCTTAACTTGCTGTTATTATAAGCAAATACACCAGTGGTGTATGGTGTATGTACCAAATGGTGGCATTTTGTACGAGGTTGAACTCGTATCATGAAATTAAGGAATCGATGTCTTGGCGTACTATGTATCCCACGCGGGGGTTAATCCTGTTCCGAGATCATCGGCGTAGCTACCACCATCGCGCATCGCCAGGAGTATCGTGTTCTCGTCCGATTGCCGATTGCCGACACACCCACCAGCTGATCTCACGTATCAACATGACGCGTGAAACGATGTCAGTGCCGGGGGCGGAGGCGGTGAAGAGAAACAGCCGAAGCGCGAGCGTGCTCGTCGAGCCAGCTACTTGACCCCGAGAGGTTAGTATAGCGTGTAGCAGAGTATACATAGTTGCGTACAGAAAGACCGCCCCGATGCCCCGATCTACACGCGCACGATCTCGCCCGATTCTGGATTCTGGATCCTTCCGCAACGCCGCGCCGCGCCGAGTTCGAAGAAGCGTGCGCTATTGTATAGGTGAAATACAGGAAACAGTTTTCCTCAGAAAAGTGGCGAAAACGGAAGGGGAACTGGGGATAATTAGAGTGATTAGAAATACATATCGGGAAATATCTGGACAATGGGAAATTCATGTTGACCTCCGGAAAACCGAAAATTATAATTTTAGGGTCTCTCTCTCTCTCTCTCTCTCTCTCTCTCAAATTCATAATCAAAAAAGCGAAAAAAATGTTTCAGTTTATTTATGTTAATGTTTGCCAACTGTTGGTTTGGGCAGAAATTTATTTTCTCTTTGTCGGTAGCTAGTATTATCAGTCCACACCAACAATGTCAATAGCTATACCCATATGTATTAGGGAACCCTGCTTGGTAGTGCCATGTTGGGAACTCCACGTGGACTGATAATATATACTACTGACAAAGAGAAAATGAATTTCAGCCCGAACCAACAGTTGACAAACATTAATATAAATAAACTGTGAAACTACAGATATGTTAAAACATTTCAAAATCACTTACCTTCCTCGAAAAAGATACAATCGAAAATCGAACCACAAAAGTATTCAACACGTGGAGACAACTGGTGGAGGATCGATACTAAAATCTATAGAATGGTGCGACTGCACTGCACACTGCACACTGCACACTGCACACTGTTCAGTAAACATGGTCAACTATTGTTTGAGGACTTCCTCGCTAGAATGCGACTTCTCCTTTACAAGTTACATATAAGGTAGTGCCATAATAGGCGACTATACCATATTTGCGCACTTTACCCTACATAGTTAATTTACTGACTTGCAACGTCGGTAATTAGATTTATCGACCTGAAAGGATTGAAATGGTACCGGAACCAATGAACACCATAGGATTCGGATAAAGTAGCATGTCAATTAATAACGAAAAGAAAAGAAAAGAAAATTTCAAGAAATAAAATATGCTTGTTCGAATAGTTCGATGCATAAATAAAATATTTGCCTAAATATTGTCTAACAGTTGCCGTTTGTGTAACGAATGTTGTGTCTCTAAACTACTAGAAATTTAATCCACGTTTCTTGCGCGTTGATAGAGAACGACAGCGATTTCCAGCTCGGTGCCCGCAGCCGGTTACAGACAGCGAGATAAAAACGTTTCCCGTTTGTTTTCCGAGCCATTGATAAACTGTTAATACTGGACTGAGCGTAACACCGAGTCAAACGTTATTTGTATTCCTTGATCCGGCAAGAGCTCATGCACCCGACAAAAGAATTCGGACTGCTGGAAAGCAACGCCACAGGTGTTACGTTGAAAATAATATTATGCGAGTAAATGCAATTCTTCGAAATAAACGAGCGACGTTTATTATTGGCTTGGTAGCGCGTCGGCGCGGCATTTCGTAAAGTTATGCAATCTTAATTGGTAGAATTGCCTCTGCAAACAGTGGATCATCTTCCCCGCGGGCAAACAGGCGGTTCGTGGAATCGGTAGAAAAGCGTTTTACTTTTTTAAAAAAAGCTACGGGAAGAAGTATACGACCTTTGCCCGGTGGTGATACACGCCTTCGCGAGTTTCGTTCAAAACAGTGTACGACGTTCTCCATTGTCTGGAATGGCAGACGTTCGCTTGAAAATAAATGGAGAAAATATATATATATATATATATATAAAAACTTTTTAAAAAACACGCTTATATCATCAAAATGCACTAAGAAGGAGAAAATAATTTTTTTCCTGGTTCTCCATAAAATACCGAATCCAGTTAAATGATTAATCATATTTTTCCCCAAAAAATGTTAAACAATAAATTCAACATTTGTTCCGTTATAAAATTAGTGTCGGAATAGATAGAAAATTTTATGAATTTAAATAAAATCATGACCACCTTAAATATCTTTGACCACCTTTTTTTAAATACCTGACGCAGAGGTACAGGGCGTACTTTACCAGGTCATTGTGACGTCAATTTCAATGATATGTACATACCATGTTTTTCAAGGGCTCATTTTAAAGGTGAAACTTCAAGGAATATAACTATATTTTTTTCAAAATTTAAATCACTGAGCCTCATCATCGAAAAAAACGTAAAAAAAGAATTTGTTTAAATTTTTCGACATTATAAAGTTGATTGTCGGTGTTGAAAAAATTATTTTGTAACAGCTCAATCCTTTCCGAATAAAAGAAAAAGAAATGTAGCTGAATCGCGCGGACTAACAGTTCCTCAGATAAAAATTCGTAAGTGAGGCCCGTTTTCGCCAAAATGGGCAAAAATTGAAAACTTTGAAGGCCTGCCATTTCTAAAAAAATTCGAAACCGGTAAAACGATGACTTAAACCTCCCCTAATTTCACATGGACTACAACATATTTCATTTATAACAAAATCGACGATGGTGCCTGCAAAAAGTGATCGATTTCGCATGGAATGACCCAGTAACATTCAATTTTCAAGAAGTATGATCATGGAAGAATCGAATGAGTCCACGTGCTTCTTCGCGCCATCATGATCGATGGTGATGCTAAGTTATAAGGAGGCTTGTTGAGAAAGAAGATTCACTGGTGTACTCAGTTCTCTTATTCGCGAATGAATGAAATTTTCAAGCGATGCTGATTTCTGTTCGACTTTTTCGAAAAATCGAGCACTGTGCGTTATGCGTCGTCCGCGATCGGACAGCTCTGGAATGCGTCCGATCGGTGCTCGTACCCTATCGAAATGATAGTCGGCCGCTCGTCCTTGATCTCGTCTACGTCACAGGCCATTAGAAGCCGGTAGATATATCTCGATGACCTCGATCGTTTCACAAGACAGACCGACAGGAGCCGGCGCGGGGCGGCCTTGATCGTCTCGTTGCGTGTACTTACGTTTGTCGTCTGTCGCTGTTCGCGGATAGCGTCGCGTCGCCGCGCCGCTAGATTCCGGCATAGAGGCGAGACGCTTCTAGTTTTCTTCGGCCTTGAACGTCAGACGTCCGTCAGACCTGGCTAAACGCGGGCTTACCACGGGAAAAAGAGAACGATGTACACACAGGTGTATCACGTCCAACGTTCGTGCCCTATGGAGGTACAGGTTTCCACGTATATACAGGCCTGTCCGGAAAGTAAAGAGACCACATTTAAAAAAAAAAACATCTATTCAACATACGAGTACGAACCTTTAAAATTCTTCAAAACAACTGACAAATGGACTTGGGCCACTTTCAAAATAAACGGCTCGGTTAATTATATTGAATAATAGTACAGTGGCCGAAATTTCTGTAAAGTCTATAAAGTTTTCAGATATTTTAAAAATGTCACCGTTTTTGTCGATTCATCGTATCTGGTCTTGCGCCTTGTTGACACTCGGATAGAGAGACTCTATACTCTAGTCTAGACTCAGGGTTGCCATATTCCGCGCGCGGGCCAGGCCCCTTACCCCAGCGCCCCTGCGCCCCTGCGCCCCTCGCCTAGCCGCGCCACAATAGCTTCATCAGCAGAACGCATGTGGAATTGACATAAAAAGTGTAATAAAAATAACAATTGCAATTAAAATTACAATAAAAAATAATAAAAATAACAATTACAATTCACACACAAATCACAATTGAAATTGAAATTGAAATAGGAATCAAAATAGAAATAGGAAATGTAATTGCAATTACCAATTACAATTACATGTAATTGTAATTTTCTTTCTGCAATTTCAAATTACAGTAATTGGTAAGTAATTGTAATTGTAATCGTAATCGTAATTGTAATTGTAATTGTAATTGAAATTACATTTTGCTCAACTCTGCCCGTGAAACCATTTGGGGGGTTGGGTTGGCCAGGCCTGGATTAAACGGTACCGTTTCCGCGCGATAGAACATGCGCGCCATCCACTCCGATTTGTTTTACGCGAGAAATCGGTCGACGCCTCCGTTCGCGGAAGGCTTACCCGGCAATCAAATTCACGGGAAAACCATAAACGTGGCTTATCGTGACCGGAAAGGTGTTCGCGCTCACGCTCACGCTCGCGATCCGCGCGCAGTTTAGCAGTTTAGCAGGCAGCTCTCCGCGCGCGGCGCGGTGCCCGGGCGGTGCGCGGTGGTCGGCTGGCGGTCTGTCGGTCTGTCGGTCTGTCTCTCCGCAATAAATACATACATATACGTACACGTGACATTCTGCGCAGCAGCTACTCAGGCCGGTTAACCCAGAATCGCGATTATATGCGCAGCGTGTATTACGACGGTGCAAGTTCGTTGTCCTCTATTTCGTGTTGGTGCCCTCCCGTTCGTTATATGTATTAGCGTTATCCCACGCGGCGCACACTGGGCTGTACTATGCCCGATTCCACCGGTCAAAATTCAATTTTTAAAACTTTACATAAATTGTGTAAAATTTTTCTGGCTTGGTATAAAAAATAGGACATTCCATTTTAAAAAAGTCAAGGTGAAATTCTTTTTTTTTGCATCGTGTCAGCCCCATTGTACCATTCAAATTTGTCCTTACCATATTTTACGTATCTTTAGAAACAACGAAGATATTTGAGGTGCGAACGTTAGGTGACTCACCCTGTACATATGTATATTGTTTTACAAAAATTACAAGACTGAATTTATTTAGATTTTCCAGAATTAGTACGTGTTCGAATAAAGAGATTTAGTGAATAATTTCTAATGGGAGCATCTTTAACCGTATTCCCCTCATATGGGAACTCTCATGGGCGACACTGGTCCACATAGAAGGCAACGAGAGTACGAGTAAAAAGAGCGCAGTATGCACTCTGAAACTCTGATTTAGTGGGCTGCAGGTGCCAGGATTCTTCGCTGGGGGGGGGGGGGGTGTCACCTTATCGTTGATGCATGCAAGAAAGATTACGGCGCGGCATAGAGAATAGAGAAGCTCGAAGCAACCTTTCGACTACGTATTACGAGGATTTCCTCGCCATCGCTACTTGGACGCGAGTACACAACCACCTTGTGTCACTCGTCTATCTTGTCGCTTTCTGCTTCGTTCCCTGGCGTCGTTCCTCTTCTTGTTCCTGTTGCCCTTGCCTCCCTCTCGAGTTCCCCCCTTCTCCACGTGCTTCTTTTACTCCCGTTTCCATCGCTCTTCTCGCCCGTTGCGGGAGCCGTGCTTAATTCGAGCCACTCCCGCTGTTTATTTGCACGTTTTAACTGGAAAGTCCTCTCTCCGCTGCGCACAATACCGCGAACGACCCTCAAAGGGTATTCCGGGACCCGTTGAATACCGCGGGGTATTCGCGCGCTCGTACACACTCGTCAGAGTCGTCAGTCTTTTATCGGCCGATCAGTCTTTCCTTGCGAGTTTTCGGACAGCGAATCCCGGTCATCTTAGGGCGCGGTTATGCTAAATGCGATTTTCGACCGCGCACGGGCCGATCTTGCTTGTTTCCATTCCAGTTTCAACGCTATACCCGGTATGTAAATACGAAACCGGAATTTGCTCATAGGTGGCTCTAGCTGTTGTCACGTCCAGTGGTTTAGCCCATAATAATAATTGATAAAATCAAGCATGACATACATTTTTCTAAATTTCTGTTGTACAAAAAATAGAAGAAATAATGCTATACTATACATTTTGTGCCACCCTGTATAAAGCTCAATTAATACGTAAACTCTAATTTTTTGAGATTGCGACATACGGGGTTTTTCCTTGCGACCACGGAAATAAGTTGAACTCTATGAAAACGCGTGGTCGTTTCGCGGGGCGCGAAGCGGCCTTTGTTCCTTGCGTCTCGCGGAGCGTGTGCACGCATGTACCGATCTGCATACGTGCAGCGACGTGCAAACTGTGCAGCGGGCTAATCTCGGGGAAAGATAAGAGAATCGTGAAGCGGTTCGCCGGGGCTACGGTAAGACGGGGGTGGCGCGAGAGGACCGCGAGAAACCGAGAGAGGAAGAGAGGAAGAGAGAGAGAGAGAGAGAGAGAGAGAGGGCGAGTGAGAAGCGAAGAACACACGGAGGGGAATGGAACACGTGGCGATGGTTAGGTCAAACGCGCACAATGCCCGAAACAGAGGCTGCAGCCGCGCCGTGGAAAATACATTGGGTAATTCCGAAGCCGAGAACCGCGTGTGTGCACACGTGTCCCGCGAACGCGAGGCTGTTCCTTAATGACGATTTACAAGACGCGCTGTCGCTGCGCTACAAGTTATAATGGATAAATATATTGTCCCGGTGTTTAGGCGATTCGAGGCGGATTCCAACGGCGCCGGAGCTTTCAGTGAAAACTAGTGAAAAGCTCCCAGTGTTGGAATTATGACCCGCCGCGCGCCGTCGCCGCGCCGCGCCGTTCCGAGGAACTGCTCTTCTTCTGTTACAGTACTTTCGGAGTCGACCGATTCATACATAGTGGTGCCCTCCTTTGTTTCCCCTCCTTGACAGGTCTCCCGCTCCCGTTCGCCGGTATCGATGCCGGGGGAAACGGCCTTGAACGGTTGACACTTCCGGTAGCGAATGCTTTTGTCGGAGGAGTCGGGTGTGTTAAACCCTGCTCCCATGTACGGGATTGTAGAATAATATTTTTAGGATTCCCAAAGGTGTCGTTATTCGCAATTACTTTCTACACTGTTACTAAACATTCCCGACTAATAAGATATGTAATCTTCGAGAACACAATGGCTTTCGGATTCTTGTAATTATTGGAAGTATGGAGAAACTTGAAAATGTCGAGAATCACAGATATTTTCGGAAATTTCAAGTTTCGCGCGCAATAAATAAAACTTGTCCTTCTGTGAAGAGGATACCTCACTGTGCATTACCATATATGCTGAATTTTGGGACGAACAGCACATGTTGCTGAATTTAAGGTCTCGTGACAATGATCGAGGAATGCAATTGTGGTTCCCTGTTGGCTAACACGGAGAAACTTTTGATTTCGTGCGAGTCTTGAATACGCAACCGACGCGACGAACAAAACGGAAGGATTGATTATGAATCATAAATTCCATCCCGAGTATGAGCTATAATTACCATTCAATGTACCGATACGGAAGCGATCGTGGAACCTCGGGAGGCATTCGACGGCCATTAAAGAATCCTTCTGACGGAATACATTTGCCTTCAGGGAAAATTGAAATTGACACGGCGGAAACAAAGCGCGCCGTCCCCTTCCTCAAGGACGCGTACGAGTTCCTTTTCTTTTATGGGAAACGATTGTATTCTCGAGTAACTTGGCGACTATAAAAACATACCTACATACGCATGGAACAATACTCCATAAAGATTTGATTAACGAATGTATGATCAAAGAAATCCAAAAAGCAATGACAGAATCACCCATTCTTGAAACCTTGCTGGCAGGCCAACTATTAAATTGTACGGGGTGTAAAGAAATGTCAATCGTTTCTAAGAAAGCTTCCGGAACATGAATTTCAAGGTCAAAAGGTTAACAACGTTTTTTCTATTGCGACTAACTAAGAATAATTAGTATTAGTAGAATACTCACGACAAGGATAAAAAGTGCAAAAGAAATCATGGGCGAAAACTCAACTGTTTATTAAAAAAATTATGATAAAGTTTTCTCATTATCAAACTGATTTTATTTATATTATATTTTCGATATGTTTCACGCGCAAACAAATAATTTCCAACAGCTTCATCAATAGCACGCTGTATCTGTCATCTGACTGAGAATGAGAAATGAAAATACAATTCGGACGCGGTCTCGAAAAGACGATAACTTTTAAATATTGGACTACAGTAAATCCTCTACATATGTATTACTACATCGATTTATGGTACACGGTTATTATTATTCGTAGCGGAAAATTATTCACGTAGAGTTGAATGATATCAAGTGGGGCACGTTTTTGTTCGTGGACATTCCCTTTTTTTAAATGGTAAGAATTGTTTTTGTTGCACTATTCAATGCATCCTGATATTTTTTACAAGAAAGCGTAAACCTTTGTGAAAAAAAAACATTGTTTTAAGAGACATGAGAGGTTGAATGTGACGATTATTGACATCATAACCATAACATCCATTACCACTTCGATTTACACGATCATTATTATTGATAGTGGAAAATGAATATGGTAATCGCGTATGGTTGAATGGTATGAAGAGGAGCACAGTTTTGCGAGCGAGATTGTAATAAAATGCGGAGAAAAATATGAACTTGCGTTGTACTGGAATTCCGAGGAGTCCCAAACATCGAGTCGGTTATTATCATTCGAGCGATGAAACAAAGAGTCGAAGGCATCGCCCGAGACTTTAGAACGAGGAAGTGGTTCTCGCGGAGGATATTCGGTGGTTTTAGTTTTTATCTTGCATTCCCGACGTGCCCGAAACCTCGGGCCTCGAGCCTCGGGCCTCGGGCCTTGGGTTCGGAAGGGTCCACACCACGTGGCCTTGCCCGATTCCGTGAACATAGCCTCGTGGCACGCATTTTTAAGGCCCACCCGAACCCATTAAATCCGCCGAACAACACATCCTCCATGCTAGATTGTTATCTAGCCTGGCTCTAATCGTCCGTGGCTAATCAGAAAAGTTTCGACAATCATCGCTTCATCTTGGAGACATTCGGTCTACTAACGAGCAAGAAGGAGTAGCTTCGTTTGCATCAGCATTTAGTTTGAACCACCATCTAACCGTGAGTAATCGACGGACTAGATTAGGCCCAATTTACGGATTCATAGTCGATTAGCTAGCTCTACCGTCAACACTGTACACTGTACATATTCTTCGTCTCCGAAATATATAACTAGCCAGCGGATTTTATGCATTTATGACAAAAAATGAGTAGGTGTTATTTGACACAGTGAAAGCATTAGAAGAATTTAAAAATACAAATTAATCAACATATTAAATAAGAAAATAAATTCCCAATTCGCACCAGTTTGTTGGAATTTGTCGCAATTCTAGCAGAAAATTTTTATTTTGCATATATATCCGCAGTCTAGTTATAATCGAGTGTAAATCGTGTGGTCGCTAATGAGCTCGTTGTTAATGCGACCGCGTTAAAATAATCCGTAAATAGAGAAATAAATATAAATTCGTACGGTGTCCCACTGAGATCGTAAAAGAAGAAATTTGAAATCGAGTATTTCGCGGAGTAGATCCATTGTTGAAGCGGGAAACACACATTTCGTTCGTTTCTCGGTGTCTCTTTGTTCTGGAAATGGTCGGTGTACATATCTCGCGACGGCGCGACGGCCTTCGAACTATTCCCTTATCGTCGGTCGACTGCCAGCTTCGCATAATCTGGATCCTTGTCAGCGATTTCAAACAAAGCGCGCTTGAAATCTCTGTTTGGCCGACCAGCACGCAACTCTTTATCTAACGTAAACTTTGATTTTCTTTGTGAACAGGAAGAGAGAGAGAGAGAGAGAGAGAGAGAGAGAGAGAGAGAGAGAGAGAGAAAAGTGGGGGAGAAAGGGAGAGGGGACAATCCTTTCCTCTTTCCGCCTTGTTCGAGCGACAGTGTTCCCCTTCCGAAGGCACAGGAAAGGAAAATCGATTGGGAACGAGATTGTACATAGGCGGGATTACGGTCTGCGCCGGATGTACATATATAGTAATTCCGGGTAAAACGGCTCTGTGGGTAAGATGATTCTCGTACATGTTACAAATCAGATCACGATTTTCTTCTCTTTCACCGAACGTACCAGTGGTCTATTTAGCCAGAAAAAGTGGAAAAAGTTATTTCAGCTTTATTTACAGGCTCAATGTTATAATATTATATATCGTGGGATTCGTCTTAAGATCAGCTACAACATTATGAAATCCAAAATACATTTTAGCATTTAAAAAATCAAATTCACAATCATGTCCCGTGAGCTACATACAGCGTGTTACACACACAAGCACACACGTAAACGTATATCAATTAAGTATTCGAGCATCAATTTGTCCGGAAGATTTCGCCGGACCGACCGGTCGTAATTCGGACAATGTTGTTCAATTTCAAATTTGTTGACGACCGCTATTCGCCCGGGTTAAATACGTCAGTGACGTTCTGCGAAATCCATTGGCTCGTTAGCCCGTCACGTGATAAATTGGTACAGTGCCAATCGGTGTACCAGCCGGGTCTGGCCAGATGCCATTTGTTTACCAGAACGTTTGAACTACTCAATATTGGTTTCGGATTTAAGCGGCTTATCGTACGCGCCTATTGGCCCCGTTTCCACCGTCGCGTCGCGCGTCGCCGGCTTTATCTTTTAATCGACTTACCCTGGCCCGTTCGACTACCCCGAAAGCTGTCCCGACACCGACACGCGATCCCTTGAACTTTCACTTCCGATCGAATCGATTCGCGCGTCTGCGAACCACGCGAACCGTTAACCCTTTGCGGTCCTATGCCGAGTCGGACAGAGCGAGTCGATTATATTATCGATATGTGACAGTGGCGGATCTAACGGTAAGCGTATGCCGTATACCATATAGGGTCCCGAATTGAAAATAAATTTATGAATTTTTAAATACATTTATTTCATTTGTAACGGTATGAAATTTTTCATAATTAGTCTAATAATTACTTGACCTCTCTTATAATTATTGGTTTTACTATAAAAATTCAGTTGTCCACAGTTAGGGCGTTTCACCTTAGCTTGCGTACACCGAGTCTGCAACGCCTACGGATATACATATATACCGACATCTTCGAATAGTCTGTCATAAGAGTATGATCGTCGCCGAATATTAATATTCGCATCGAAGCTCGCTGCACACGCACACTTTGACCCGGAGTATTTTGCAACTCCGGAATCCGTGACTCGGTTTCAAAAGCGTCGCCGATCCTCCCCGTTGCAAACGCGCGAACGTGAATCGCATAAACCGCATCTCGGCCGCGCAACGACTACGTTCTTCAGAAAGGAATTCCTTCGAATGGAGGCCGTCCGAATTAGCATAAGAAAATTGGAAGCCCACTTTCATATCTTGTATACGTAGAGACACGTGTATTTACATACGCATATGTACAATACATATACAGTGAGAGTCGAAAATAAGTATACAACCCATACATATGAGATTCTACACTCCGCTACAAAAAGATAGCACATCATCTATTTTTCCTCATTTGGTACATTAAACTGAAGACACGGCTGTACGTACAATGTACTGACTGACTATCATCCAGAATATTTACTTGAATAGAATTTTCGAAATGAGAACGTAAATATTGGGACCCACAAGCGGGACAAAATGATGGCACACATAGCAGTTTTACATTTGTCAGTCAGTATGTAGTTGTAGTGCAGAAGTTGATGAACACGAAACATTCATTGGAAATGTGATTGATAAATCCAGATATTTTCTGGACAACATAAAATTAAATATTAATTATCTTTATAAAGAATGGGTACAGTAATTCTTGAATCGGTGTGCAACAGGCGTGTTCTGCACGGACGACGATGGTGTAGTAAGTAGTAGACGACACTATTTTTTTATGACTCCGTCTACCGCGCCGAGACTTTAATCGAAAAGCTGAACATAGATAAGGACAGAATGAAATACAATATTGATTGATCATATAAAAATTTGTAAGAATCTGTGATTTAAATAAATCGCAAACCCTAAATTCAAAGATCTTTTATATAGCTTTTTTTATGCGATTTCTATTTTTTTTTTATTTTTGTTTTAATGCGATTTTTATGCAATTTATTATACCGATTTCAATGAAACTTTGTACATGTGCATAACTTAATTAGATTAGAAAAATACATGTTTAAAATTTTCAATGCAGGCACAGATAAAAAATTAAAAAATCGTAGCCTTTACTTTTCCCTTGGCAATTGCGGCCAATAATAATTAAAAATATAATTATTTACACATTGGCTAGTAAACTGATCCTTCTAACCTCCCGAAAGAACTCAAGCTGTGGGATTCAATTTTGAAAAAGTTATTCGTTTTTGAAAGGTGTACGAATACTTTGCACACCCACTATATGTACATACTTTCCTGCAACAAATGAGAAAATGTCGTTCGGCACGAAGTGGAATATTTTTGATTGGAAAGTAAATACGAATCGTATCAGTTCTAATCGATAATGTTCTTCCTCCTCCAGATAATCGCAAGCTGAGATAATATCGCACACCTGCGGCGAAAGTAACGCAACTCGGATAAATATTTGGCATTATTTTGTTAATCAAGATTATGAACCAGAGTCGCCAGATCAGGGGAGGGAGCAGAAATTGAAAGGAAAAACTGTATGTTTTATATTAACATTATTAACAAACTACGTTTCTCAAACTATCATTTTCGTTTCCTATAATAATGGGTAAGTAATACATTGGTATTTTGTAAAACTTTATATTCCAGCAGATTTTCAAGATTTTCATATGCCTTATTTTTAAGTTTAAAGACTGTTAGGGAAAAAATGTGTGCATTTACGCGCACTACCATGCCGGGCCCATACCCACTAAAAACAAAACCTAACAGTCCAGGACTCAAAATTGAGCCAAAGAATGGTGAGCACTGCGACCTGCTTTCTTTTTACGTTTCTTTTTTGTTATTAAGTTTTCGAGAGTTTTCTTGCAACTTTTATTTCTAACTTGAGTTTGAGGGTCCCAAAATTTTTGCGGTTGGGGCCTACACTCGACTTGAGCCGTCACTGTGTCTACCGATTAATGATTATTAGACTGCGGATCTTTATGCATTTATAGTAAAATTGAGTAGATGAAATTCAAAATAATTGAAATATTTCAACAATTGGTGATGTCAATATTTGATTTCTCCTCTACTAAAGTCATTAAGGGAAGAAATAACATTCAATTTGGTTTCTACTTCTTGGAACCGATGCAGACAATTTTTCATTTGCATAAAGATCCGCAGTCTAATGATTACAGTTAAGTACTATATTTACATGAAATAAATCGATTACAAAGGAATTAATTACTGGGCAACTCTGGCTGGAATGTTCCGAATTTCGGCTTTCATATGAAATAAAAGAGACACGATAATGTCACGGGCGGGGTGAAATGCGTCAACGTACCGAGCGCTAAACGAATTCATAGTTTTATGCGAGCATTGCCTGGCAGAGTCTGTAAGCGGCGATATCGCGGAGACAAAGGAAATCTACATTGAATTGCAATGCCGTTGTCCGAGACCGCGTGTCGTTCCCCCGGTCGCGTAGTGTTGGTGAAAAGCGGGCTGGAACGTAGCAGATTAGCCGCTAAACCGATGCGCGACGCGCGACGGCACACATGCGCATGTAAGTCGCGATAATAACACCATAATTCCCGTCGGGGATAATGAAATATACACCACTGACCCAGTGCTACAATAGGCAGCGAGCAAAACGACAATTTCGATAGCGTGGCGGCTGACGTCATTCTACGTTGCGTTATTAACGACAGGATTTATATTGCCCCGCATCTTCTCGCGGCGCTCGTCATTCACCCGGTGTCCCGGCCCCGGCCCCGGCCCCGGCCGGCGGTGTGTGCTCCTTTGTGTCCTCCACGAAACACGTTGCAAAATAATGTGTACGTATATCTGCTATCGCTTTCCGAGAACCGTGGAACCTAATTTTTTAAATAGCCACGCGTAATCTGCAACAGACACTATAGTGCTCCTACGACTACGGCCGCGGCCGCCACGGGCCACGGGCCACGGGCCACGGGGAGCGAGACGCGCGGCCCGGTCGGGAGGATTGGGAGGAATTCCTTCAGAATGCCTCCGATCGAGCAAAAAGTATACCAAATTCTGCCCTAATTTTCTATTTCTAACCTAGCATTTCAAGGGACAATACTTCTTTCTCCGTATTCTCTAATTGAGTGCATAATTTTGCTTTCTCTTCTATAATTTCATCTTTATTATCATCAGTTGCTTCAGACCTTATTTTCTTATTGTTAGATTTATCATTGGTTTTTAACTTTATATCTTTAATTTGTTGTGTAATTATATTTTTTCTTTCGTGTAAATTATTATTGATTACTTGTTCTTGTTCTCTATTAATTTTGTTTCTCTCTTTTTCCTGCTTTTTTGACAAATCTTTTTCTTCTTCTACAATTTTTTTTCTTGCTCCTTTTTCCAAGATCTTTCTTCTGTCTTCGACAGTGCATTTGGTGGTCCTTTCTTAGCATCCACCGAACTTAAATTTTTCAACGGCTTCCCTTAATCAAAACCCACCACCCACTGTATTGAGAGCTTGTACGATGAATTCAACACAATGAGATTCTTGATTTCTATTCAATTTTTCATTTCTATTCAATCTTCTATTTTCCTTCAATCTGTCATGTTTAATAATATCCTTAGATTTTATGTACACATTTGGCTTGCTTTTACTTTTGCTAGATTGTCGCTCGCTTTTATGATACGTTCCGCGGAACGAGGAAGCTATCGAAACGATCGCCGCCGCCGCCGCGCCGCGGCTATTTATCGGGGATCCACCATCGACCGCGGTGTAAAATGCAATTCGAAGTTCGAACTGTTCGAAGGACTTGTTTCGCGGACACCGTGCCAAGCCGCGCTGCGAAATGCACCGTACTCGCGCCGTTCGAGCGTGCTCTTTGTTTACCCGCGCATTCCATCGCCCGCCGCGCACGCGTGCAACTTCACGGGGAACGGGGAACGGGGAACGGGGCACGGCAGCGTCGCGTCGCGTCGCGTGCGTGCGTGCATTTACATTAGCCGCCAGTTATCCAAGTGTACATCACAAAGCATTGCCGCCTCGGTTGGCCTACTTATACCGCGTCTCGACCATTTTCCTGGCCATTTCGCAGCGCCTCGGGCCTTGGAAATCCCGAGGACACCGCGAACTGCTCGCAAAAATGCGGATTACATTCCCCCTGATCCTCTTTTTCTATCATCCGCTTTAAGATGGTAAACCGACGGACGGATTAGCTACGATACGAGGACAATGGCGAGCCGCAGATTTCTTGCAAATCTATTTGGTTGTGAAGAAAGAAATGCAGGATTTAAATAACACACATAAAAACGATTTTTAACCGACTTCGAAAAAGGAGGAGGTTACTCAATTCGATTTGTATGTGCCTTTTCTTTTTTTCTATGTAGAGTGGCTCACGAAAGTATTCGAACGCCCTTTAAAACAGAATAACCGAGTGTAGATACACATCAGTCACTTTTGATGGTAGCGCAACGGTCAAAGCAACAGTGAAAAGGTTTCGCCCGTGATGCACGAACGATGTAGACGAATCGGATGGACACCGATACGAATTCTCCTCGCAACGCTTCTCGACGATCGGTGGTGACCAATTAATCTACATCGAGCTCGATTACGCGCCGAGATCACGGCTGGCTCTCTCTCGCGCCTCTCCGAATGGATAATTCGATGCGAAGGTCGCTCGAACTCTGAGAAGGTTGAGCGTCTAGATCTCCTTAACCGATGCAACACACTTTACCAGGATGGAGAAAAATGCGAGGACGATCGGAGATACACGGCCGACACGGACGTACATAGCAACGTGAGCGCTCGCGCGCGTATTTCACCAACACCGGGAACGAACGCTATTATCGCGAATTCCGTTCGCCGTATCTCGTTATTAAACGTCGCGCGCTTGCGCCTGCGCCTGCGCCTGCGCCCGCGCCTGCGCCCGCGCCTCTCCCGTATCCTTGAATCCGGCTGCGGCCGATTTATTTTTCTTCTGTTTCCTCTCATATTTCTTTCACAATCCGTGAAAAATTACGGCCGCCTGCCGAGAGAACGTCTCGTCTCTCGACGCGGGAGAAAGTTGCCAAATCGTACACCGTGAATTAATCCGTTGTTATTTGTTGCACGCAGCGCATTCATCGTGACGGTATCTGGTATACGGTCTGTTGTCTCTGTAACGCAACAACGGTTAACAACTTCTGTCGATTATGTGATAAGTAGGTCTTTGTGCGTTTATGCACCCTTTTGAAGTTACGACTACCTGTGTACCAAATTTCAACTTTCTATGTCTCCTCTGTTTCGAGAATTTTTTTTTACCGTTTCAAAGGACAGAGACATAACACTAATTTAATTTTAGCAATTAATCCTGAAGGACTTGCTTGATAAAAACATATTCGTACACCCCTTCGGGCTGAAGACTACCTGTGTACCAAATTTCAACTTTCTATGTCTTCTGTGTTCCGAGAATTTTTTTGCCAACTATTATTATTATATATCTATGACGTATGGAGGTCAATACATTTTTACTCATGTCAGAATTCGATAGTCTATCGATTCGTGATATGTACAGAAAGTAGGACTTTCCATTTAAAAAAATCAAGATGACCTTGAAATCTCCCCTATGCCTCCACCCTCGAAAAAAGCACGCACCCTATAAGGTGTGCTCTCTAATACCATTAAAATTTCATGTTTCAACATTTTTATAAACTGTACCGTTAAGTCATTATTCGAGATGATCAAGTTAGGTGCGTCACCGTGTTCATCAATTTACCCTAACGAGTTGCCGATTCCTGGGACGAGCGCGAGCGGCGCGTTCAGTGGAAAACAAGGAAAAACCAGGATAAATAAAAGCGGCCGGAGTGGCATGATATCTCGGCGATAGCGACCCGGCAGTCCCGGCACCCGTTATCTGTTACCGGCGCGAAGACGGGACTAATTTGTTGCAATTCCGCAAAATAATGTCAGTCGTCGATCGATCCGAGCACTGCGCGCCGCGCCGCGCCCGCAGGAAATTCAGAGGCCGGTTATTGTTTTTCTAGCCGGTGCGCGGTGGGCACCGTTCTCCGGCAAGGCTATTTCTGCCGCCTCGTATTTCAGCACGAAACCGGACTCGCGGCACTAATGAATCGCGGTTCTGTTGGTATTGCATAAGGCTATCTTTTTCTTGTGCCTGCCGGCACAACCACCGACGCGACACGACGGGACGCCCTTGTCTAGACTAGACTCATACGGCACGCATGTATACGCATACGTATTCATACCACGGTGGGGTAATCTGGCCGAAAAACCGGAAAAAAGTTGATTTCTAAATTTTTGGAAAAGTTGGATAAGTCTCTGTTTGGACAATTCGTGTGTCGCAAACGAACCTGATGTGAAATCAGGTAACTAGTATAATTTAATTGATAGAATCCGAGCGGTAAGATTGTATCGTGCGAGGACGTTCAATTACTCGATTGGGATATTGGACAATAATTGTGGGTTTAATGAATTTGCGCGAATTATCAAAGAACACAAATATATTCTGATTATAAGAACTTGACTTGTATTACAATTGTGTAATTGTCGCGAACGGATTCAATTTCGAATAGAAAGAATTTAAAGAAGATATTACCTAAACTAGGATGCACAGTGTCGTGACGCACTGGCAATGTGGGGGTCTCGGAGCAACATTATCACTGCCTAATAGATTTTACACCGGACTCGCGGAATCTATATACGGTTAACTTTGATACGAAGGGGAACTTTTGCCCGATCTCACTGGTAGTTGAGTTCCGAGATGCAACACGACGCGACACGATTCGTGACTACGATCGTACTAGTTCTTGTAAAGGAAAATGATGCTTCAAATGATCTCGGGAACCTCCCATTTCCGGCCGTTGAAGGAATTTTTCGACACCTTGTATATCCCTGCGCAATGACGGATGCTAACTTGTCAGTACCCTTTCAGTGAACATTCGTATCTTGTCAACATCCAGTTGATCGTGCGTATGTTTGGGCCCTAAACTAAACAGATATGTAGATTTATCTAGGGTGGCTCTGTTCGTTCATCTAGGACGGTTCCTGCCAGAGATGATCTTGAACATCTGTTCGTCATCCGTGACAACTCGATCGTTTCAGCAAATTCCATAGGGTGGAGCTCGAGTGTGCCTTGATCACGTCGGACGAAGCGTCGTCGGTTGCCAGTACGATAGCTCTCGAACCGTCCAAGACACATTAAACGTATCTGTGCGCATGCATAAACACCGGAGGCCTCGCTAGTCCCGCTAGTCCCGCTAGTCCTGCAAAGGACAAAGCGCAGGAATGCAACAATCGCGCGGAAAATCTATAAATACCTACACCCGGTTTTGTGCCCGTTGCGAAAAATTCATCGCACGGTTTTCCGCGCGACACGCCGCGCCGCGCCGCGCCGATATGCGCTTCAGCGTTCCCGAGGACGCGCGACGCGCGACGCGTATTTCGATCCGCGGACATAATGAGCGAACGCCAGAAGCGTTCCAACAAAAATATACGGCACGTTTTACGATCCGTTCGCTTAACGATAAAGAACCCAGCCGGCGGATTCCATGGACGCCGCAACGCAAACCCAATCGTCATTTTGTTTCCTAGGTGCCTTTTGAAGCACGTGATGAACTCATTGTAAATTTCATCTTTGAAAAAAATGTTTCCCCTCGTCGTGCTCGTTGTGCAAAATATCTTGAGTTGGAATATCTCTCGGATGTAATATAGGTATTGTAAAAATTAATTTTTGATGTGGACGCAAAAAATTGTTTCGTTTCATTATTGCACTGTAACTCAATTATATCAAAGATATCAAATTGTAGAACTGGCGTTCGTAGTCGCACTTGCGCATTATATCAATGATACATGCAAATAATAATAATTTTCATTTATTTAGTATTTCTTGTACACGGTACACATACAACGAAAAATGTAAAATCGCCCGGCGCGGCCGGCGCGGCGCGGCGCGGCAGGCCGCACAATTTAACGTGGCGAGCCGTATGCGGCCCGCGGGCCGCGCGTTGGCCAGGCCTGCTCTAAACCATCAGAATCTGTACCGCTCGCTTAATTTTTCCAAACGGATATCCATCAATCTTTTTATTCCAGTTTACACAGTACTCGGCAGTACTTGAGATAAAGGTAACAGAAGGCAAGTTTATGGAAAAGAAGAACGTGAGAATATATTCTTCTAAAGAACACCTCGAAACAAGTGACTTTATAAAAGCTTCGGGAGCGTAATTCCCTTCGATAGGTACATCCACTATGCACGTAATTGTTCTTGTTTCTTTTACGTACGCCGCATTAATATTCTATCGCATGCATCCGCCGCGTTCGTTGCGTATAATCATTTAGCAATAACAATAATTGCACCGCGAGAATCTTTACGAACATTCCTATTTCCATAAGCCATTTCATGAAAACCGGAATAAGGAGAAAATTGATTACGCGGACAAAAAGATTTCTCTCCAGTCTCGGAGCCGAGGTGGACTCATTAGCGTTGGTCGATGTCGATGTAAACATTTTCTTGCATCTTATTGTACAAATGCCACGGACGGATAAAGATCCGCTGGCCGTCAATAATAGCCGCGCGATTAGATCCGCGCGGTTTTTGCTGAACTCGGCAACAAAAAAGAAAAAAGAAAAAAGAAGTCGGAACGATCAAAGAGAGCAATGCGCGCGCGGAGATCCTCGGCCGTGGACCAAAGTCTCTTACGAATTCAGTGACTATAATTACTCAAGGTCATTAAAGGTCACGGACAGGAAAAACGTGTAAAACTAAAATATGGAAGCAGAATACGTTTATCACCAGTGAGACTTGTAGTAAACATGCTTAGGTCCTTCAATGCTATGGAATGTGTTTTTCAAACATCCTCTAGCTGATGACGCTGCGATTTATTTACTAACACTATGTTTCCAAAATGTTTCCCGAGAGGTAAAGAAAGCTGGTGTCGTTCATATCAAAATCGCTCGGAAGGTAGTGTCTCTAACAACCTTATATGTAGAATGGTACAAATGATAAGGATGGAGATTCAAGAAGTATGTATAATACTATGTATGTATCTAGTTCCGGATTAAGTCTTCCTCCCGCGAAGGGGATCCTAACCGTTCACACAGTGTCGCAGATTACACGAGGCGCGACGACGCGACGCGACGCGACGCGACGCTGGAGGCTTGCTGCTTGATCGCGCGAAGAACAACTTTTTCGCGCACCTGTGACCGGCGAGGACAACACCACCACGTGTACACGATATTTCCATTTAGAAAGAAATCTTTCCTGTTGTCCAGGTCCACTTATCTCTTACATTCCGCTGAAGCCAAGGTAAATGGAAGAAAAAAAGAGCGGAGGAAGAAGAAGAAGAAGAAGAAGAAGAAGAAGAAGAAGAAGCAAAGGTGGGGAACAACATCGCTTTCCTGCTCCTAGACAACGCCGCTGGTGGCGGACTGGGACCGAGTCTCCTTTCCCCTGGCCCCTTTACATACCGTGTTTCCTGACTCGCCAGGGGCCCAGGATAATCGCCATACGCTGCATAGATCGCGGCGAGTTAATTAAAGATCGATCAATTGGAGAACGGGGTCGGGCAAGTGGACTTCGTGGAAATGATGCGCGGTTGCCCGTTGGCAACTGTTCCGACCAGAGTTACTTCACTATTTCGCTTCGCGTGCCCGTTGGCTAGTTGGTAAATAAAAATGCAAGGTCGACTGGGAGAGGATCCCTCTCCAGCCTGTCTCGCCATCGTTCTCGACTCTCCGGTTCGAAGTGTCATTGTCACGACGAGCATGGCTCGACGAGGAAACTGTTGGGTCGAGCTCTAGCGATCGATGAGTAGTCGAATTGCAACGATGGGGCCGCATTAATCAAATCGTCCGTGTAATCAACAGCTCCTACCTACCTCTTTGCCGGTTACTCGGGAAACAAGCCTCGTGGACGTTGAACCCCACAGACCCGGGGAACGTGACCCCCCGGAGAACGCGATTCAAACTATGTTTCGAGAGACCCCTACGAAGAAGATGAAGCAGCTACGGTGTTTCCAATTAGAGCCCCGTACATATTTGTTTAACGGCTTCGATAGATGGCTTCCGGATACTTTTCACCGAATCTCTCTTTGCAAAGGCCGGAGCAATTGTTCCGGACCGTTCCCGTTAATCGTTTTCTGCTTCCACGTTTACCTTTCGGCAAACCAGCACTTACTATCTTTGTTCATTTAATCCTCTTTAACTCTTTAGCTCACTTCCACGTTACATATCTTTCGTTGCTTCTCGAAGTATAGCGTGTTGTGCACGTTCCTTTATTTTATTATTCGTAAACAATAGCAACAATTTTATTCGAACTTTATCTTGTCTTATCTCCTCTCGCTTTCAATGAAGCTGTTTAGGAGTTCAACTATATCTATCTCTCGATCGTATTGATTTCTTATCGCCGTTGCATCGATGTCGACATCGACGGACAAATTAACGAATCACTTACTTTATTTATGCCTTCGTGTATTTTGAATTGTATCGTGCGGTATCGGCACCATAATATATCTTTTTCTGGACATCGTCCGTCCGTCAACGTTATTTGGTAAATTCCTTCCGATTACTCGTATCTACGGATTAGAAGGAATGCCCGTTTATTAGCGGTGCAGCTCGAAACGAACGACTGTTTGCTTTTCATTCCGGCGATAAGTTGCGGGCGCAGCGATAAACGTCCGATAATGTTCAAGATAACTGGTTGATATCCGTTCGAAGTGTGCAATAGAACTTTCTACAATTTTAATCTCGATCGGACCGACCGGACTCGAAAACTCGCATATACCATATACCACTCGCAAACCCTTTCTTCTTTCTAGCTGCTTCGATGGCGTTCTGGCCTTGATAAAAAGCGAAAAACAATAGATGTCCGGCCCGCGCCCGGAAATTCCATTTTAGGTTAGGTTATGCTACTCTAGACTACGTTATTCGAAAGAACGATTGGAACACGCTTGTAGAGCGGGAAAAGCTCTTTAATATCGTGTACTGTATATCGTGTAACTTATGTTACAAACCGGGAAATAACAAAATTCCCATTATTGTGTGAACAGTGTGAACACACCTCGTGCGTAAATGATGTTACACGAGTTATGTCACGGCGAATCTCGCGGACATAATGACCCAGTTGCGTGCCGTGCCGTGCCGTGTATCTTCCGATGGAGACGGCGCAAGAAGCAACATGAAATTTTATGTAGAACGATGATCGTTACCAATCAACGAATCGAAGAGAGGTGTACGTACGCGTGTAGAGCCGACCGGAGAAACCTGTGGCGATCTTCTGCGGCAACTACGAATTCGTCTCTTGAATCAAGGTGACTCAAGCGAAAAACACGAACGCAAGATAGATTGCCATGAATTATTCATGAGCCACGGACAGTTACACGATCATTTTTCATATTCCAAGTATTTACTTATGCGCGCCGTACTTCGCGTTTCAAAGACGTATGAAGATGAATCGTGTGATCAGGGTCTAAGTCGGCTGACAAAGAAACCTTTGCAGTGGTTATTATTAATACGAGACTATATTAACGATTATGTTCCTCCCTCCCCTCCCTCCCTCTCTCTCTCTCTCTCTCTCTCTCTCTCTCTCTCTCTCTCTCTTTGGCTGCTAGTTTCTCATCGCTCAAGACTCATTAAGGCACCTTAGGGTTTTTCAGGCTCATCCAAAACGAAATGTTCGCTCACGGCGAACACTCAGGGTCGCGCGATCGCTCTTCCTACATTCTCTCTTGCGATATCCAGAATCGAGCGGCTTTGTTTCGCGCGCTCAACGTCCTCGACGTGTAAAAATAACTCGATAGTTTAATGTAAACGTTGCGATACAGGCTGCGCGCACGAGAGAATCCGCGCGGCGCGGCGCGGCGGCTCCTGGCCGGCAGCGGCCCGAGCACGATCCTGCGCTCGTAAAACGATAATTGGGGACGCGGTGAATTTGACTTTCGCACGAACGAAAATTGCCACAGAAATAAACGCCCGCGCGCGGATCTAATTGCGCCCGGCTTTTCCCGAGCCCGGCATTAAGCGGCCGTTATTTATCGAGCAATGTAAACCCGCGTTTATGCCAGTGAAGCCAGCACGGCTACCGCTCCTACGATTTCCACGGAACGCGTTCGCGCGGCCCACGCTGCTGCTGGTGCTGGTGCTGGTGCTGGTGCTGGTGCGTTTCTTCAAAAACCTGGCCAAAATTCTATTTTCGCAGCAGGAAGAACCGGTGTCCGCGCCTCAAAAAATGTTCTGGGACGAACCAGAATTCCAGCCGGGACTCGTATCTCATCGTGTACCGCGTTAATTATCGCAACTGACTAATTGGCTCAATTGGGAAAGTTCTCGGTACGAATTGAGATCGACGCAACCGGCGATCGTAAACTTTTACAAGTCGACAAGTCGTTTAAAGTCGATTCGAGGGCTCGTTTAGACCACCCTTTCCCGGAACACGATTCTTCTAGAACGGCTCTAAATCTTCCAATTCAGCCGAGAAACGAGCGCGAGTCGCGTCGCGTCGCGTCGTTCAGAATATTTCCTAATTCGTTGGTGTGTTTTCCTCGAGATTTACGAAACTATTCGGCTGCCCAACAAGTTCGCGCAATTTCTTGCGATATCGCGCATCTGTTCTGCTTTCTTTTCAAAACTGTGTGCAACAATTTTCCGCTCGTTGTGCATAGCTAATTTCCGAGAAGCGCGTTTCGGAAATCGTGGACATCGTTTCTTCGATATTTGTAACTATGTTTCTACCCTAATGTTAATGAAATTGAATAAAAAGTTTTACAGAAAACGAATCTCAAAGTCGAGCATTTCAGAAATTATGTTCTTTCGCCAATGAAATTGCCTTTCTTCTTCTAACAATAAGAACCTTGACGACTCTATTTAATATTTTGATTTGGCGTTTATTTCTCGATGAAAAGCATTCTTTGGTCGTGAGAAATCACACCTTAAATGAATATTTACTGTACAGAGTAGATGAATAAAGTAGAGCTGAAAAAATGATGAAAAATTCTTATGATTCTCTTTAATTGATAGTGGATATCTTTCATGTGCAGCAGAGTTACACCTTCAATCATATTGGAAAATTTTCTGCATTCCTTCCTCTACAACATCCCACAAAAATTTTTTCCATTTTTTACTCTTTGAATGCATCGACGCTACATCGTTCCCGCGAGCGGGATGGATGAAACTCCGCCAGGAACGAAACGAACGAACCAGGATCAAGTGCATCCAGCTCGTTAGGAAACTGTTTAGGTTACAGACACTTCATATGTTTATAGTTTATACTATGGTACAGATAAGCAGTCTTCGACTCTCTGTTCGAATTTGGACGTCTCAGAATCATTCGAGCCTTCATAGCGAGATATTCACAGCATTTTTCGTTCTGTACGATCAAAAAAGTTATTCTTAAGTTTTTGTATCATTTTGTTTGTTTATAGTTTTATTAGGTTTTTATTTTGTTTATCGGTTTATAGTTTTGCGTTTTAGTTATAGGCTATAGGTAGTTCGTTATAGTTATAGTCAGAGTTGGGGAAGTGTTATTTAAATAAAAATTTTGAATGAAGTGGGTGTAAAACCCACTTGGAAAAAAGCCACTTTATTCAAAATTTTTATTTAAATAAAATTTTTGCCCAACTCTGGTTATAGTTCGTTATATTTCAAGTTTCATGCAACTCTAGCTGTGTACGAGGAGTTTGAATAGACAAAAATATTATGACATTAAAGGGATGAGCTTTAACGACAATACTTAAATATAAATATCAACATATACTTAATAACTTTTAACTCATTTTACTTGTTTTTCATAAACTTTAGGCTATTGTTAAAGACGTAAAATAATTGATTTCGGTTTTTTAAACAAAAGTTAAAAATCGATTTTTGTCCGGATTTCGGACGTTTCAAAAGAAGGAAAAGTGTGACTTGGAAACGCCACCTACCTGCTCGGAAACGGCTGGAAACGGCGCGGCGCGGCGCTGCGGCGACCGCCGCATGAACTTCTAAGCACTGTAACTTCGCTATTCTTGGCAGCTGTTGCATCTACCATGGCTTAAATTATTTCCTGAACTCTGAATTAGAGGAAAATAAAAAAAGATCGGTTATTTAAAAATCTCAGGGTGGCGTAACCCTTTAAAACGATTTCGCAATCTCTCGGGGACTGGGGATAGGATATAAATTCGAAGAAAGTATGCACTGCGTTACGTTCAATATAATGAAATTTTATTTTTCATCGTATTTCATTCAAAAATAAAATTATTCGTAAAAAAAGATTTCTCCGCTCTGGTCGGTAGACAATATATATATAACATATATATGTGTAAATATATGTATATATATATATATATATCCATATATATTTATATATATATAATATTACATTATAATAGTAATATTTATCATCTCATGTATAGGGTTATACATAACTCTATATATGCGGTGTTCATCCACGTGTCGTCATCACCGTACCACTACATATATATATATATATATATATATATGTACATATACATACTCTAATGGGGTTTTCGCTTACTGACTAAATCACATTGTGGTTTTCATTTACTTTCATACGTTTTGTGCCGCCGCTTTTCTCGCTCGCTCCCTAACTACTGGCATTTAATCTCGCCCTCGATCACTTTTCAAGTTTATATAATATTATTCTCGCATCTTATCCGCTACAAAGATCCGTGGTTTAAAATAACGCCCCGGCAATATCGTCCGCGATTTCCCGTTTCTCGCGAGCCGGGAACGGGAAACAACGAAAATATATGTAGAGAGTGCGCTAACGCGAACGAGGGGTCCCCGGACTCCGGACTGCTCGCCGCGGCGATGCGGTTTTATTACATGGTAAAAAAGGCACGCCGTATGTGATGGCTGTTTCGCGAGGCACAGGCGCCTCGGTTCCTAAATTTCTCGGTCAACTTTCTCCCGATTCCATTACGAGAATGTGTTACCGTAAAATCGACGGATAGGAGCCTCCCACTGTACAAACAACGCCGCCAGAGTTTCCACAAAATATATGAGGGTTCCACGCGCGGAGCCTTCTTGAACGCCGACGCGTTCATCGAACGCTGAAGACACCTTTCGTCGAGGTCGGTGTGTGTGTGTGTGTGTGTGTGTGTGTGTGGGTGTGGGTGTGTGTGTGTGTGTGATCGTCAACGATACATTGTTAACCGGGTGACTTTGTTTGGCGAGCCGGAAACTCCGGTATCCAGGCACTTTTCGAACGAATAGAACAACTCGACAAACAATTTTCACAGAACGTGGACGAACAAATAAGAAGACGAGTCGAGTCGAGATCTGAAAGGTGGCCGACAAGCTCACCTCCCCGGTTAACAGGTTTTCGAGAAACAAAAAGCGAAGCAGGAGAAAACGAGGAGCACGCTTATCTTAAGGAAAATAAATTACACGGTTACAATTGTCGAATCGTGTGCCGAAAGTCGCGCGTGAACAGGGGCTGGGGGGGGGGGGAAGAAAACGAAGTTGAGAATCTCTGACAACGAGAGAGAGAGAGAGAGAGAGAGAGAGAGAGAAATCCGCTCTCTCTCTCTCTCTCTCTCTCTTTCCATCTCCTTTTTCTGACGGTCTCGCATCACGTATCCGAAAAATAGAAATTTCTTGTCCTCCCGTAGAAAATTGCATACTCCCGGGTGGCGAGACTCATGCGCTCGCCCGATGTACTACGATTAAATCTAACTGCGACAGAACAAGGGATCGCGACAGTTGTAGCAAAATATGATTCTTATTATCTGTTCGCGGAACGAGCAATCCTGACGAACGTTTCTTCGGCCGGCGCGGCGCGCGCCTCGAAAGACTATGCGCGACGCGTTATCGGTTGTGCACACTGAATTCCGAATCCTCGAACCTTCTGAACGGTGTTGCGTAACGCGTTACGCCGTGTCGAGAACGTCGGTGTTGCAGCGAATAGGCAAACACGGCTCGATCCCAATTATATTCGTCGAAATCGCGCGACTCGTACCAAATAGATGAAGAAGACGGGGAGAACGAAGAAACGCATCACGATTGCTTGATTATTGCTCGTTATACTCTATGTCGCGCGGAAAGTTTATTGCTGATCGCCGTAAAGATTCTCATGGTCTTCGCCGTCCGTTGTACACAGGCCGACGACGACGTGTGTTACGGCGCGGCGCAACGAGGGAAAACTCTGTGTTCCTTACAGCGATTCCTTGCGCGATGGCACAACGGTAACGCTGCGCGATTCTGTTACCACGCGCGGTTGTCGGATACGAAATAATGGAATTTCGTACACCGTCCTGCAACGCGTCCTTTTTTTTCTTTTAACACTAAACCTGCCATCACCGGTCAAAATGACCGGTTCCAGATTTTTGATTTTACGATTATATTGATATAATAAAAATAATTTCATAAGAAATGATTGTATGGATGTCTTTAGTGCAGCACATGTTACAATAGGAGTTGCACAAAGTCTAAATAAAATCGATCTCGTAATTTTGAGTTACTTTTAAGGTAACTTTTAAGGCTCGGTAGATTTAGTGTTAAAACAATGGAACTGCAGATTTGTTCTGCAATTGATCGTCCGAGGAGCTAGATCGCGACTTTGCTCCAATTATTGTAACGAAGAGGAGTTTCGAAGGATTCTGAAAAGACTGTTCGTGGTGGCAGAACCGATGCCTGGTGCACTTGTGTGTACGTATACATACGTGTGTACGCGTACGCGTACATTTCATGCAAACCCGCGCGTAATTTACGAGGGCAAACTTGGACAAGACTAGATGCACATATGACAAAACGAAGTTGTTTCGCGACACCTGGAGATGTCGGAGAGCCTAGGGGGGACGCGCGGCGACTCGTTACACACCAGTATCCAGCTTAAAATCTAACAAGGAAAGATTCGGGGCTTCCCCATGCCAAAGGTCATGGCTCGGACGCGAACCGCCTTCGTTCGCCGACGCTCGAAACGGCTTTACCTAAGAACATTTTTACAAGAACAGCTCGCCCCGGCGCGGCGCGGCGCGGCGCGGCGTCCCGCGTCCGAACCCGACGAGATGGTCTCCGACGGTGATATCAACGCCGACGCCGACATCTGCGCTCCTAACGTCTAATCTATTTGTACAGCCTTAAAAAAAATAATGGTAGTTCTGTTCGAACCTGTTAAACGGGCAACTTTGTCGGTGTTCGATCGCAGGAGCGATCAACCCTTCGAATAGACGGCGGATTTTGTGCATTTATCAGAAAAATAATTATTTTCAACCTATCGAACCTACCAAGGCAGAAAATACATTTTTACATTGCGTAAAGATCCGCTGTCTAGTAATACATAAACGAATTTAACAATGCAACGTACCGAGTGCAAACGGTTAAAGAAACGAATGAAAACGGCGCGGATAAAGTGTAATCGATACTAAATCAAGTATTTCGATGCGATTCGAGTCTGTTCGCGTGAACGTATAGAAACACGAGATAAAGAGAAACACTAGCCAAGTACGAAACAGGACGAGCCCATCGGCTCGTCCTCCCCGGTTAACAGGTTAAAAAGCGGTGTTAAACGATCGCAATCGAGAAATCGTTCGGCCGAAAGGTATCGAGGAGTCCCGCAACACAAGCTCGCGTTGTCGTTCGAGCATGGGTAAACAATAAGAGCCTCGAGAGTTAACAAAGAGTTCTAACGGACGTGTGTATGTGTTTGAAATAAATCTTTTACAGCACCGTTGTGGTTATCTAACAATTACAGCGTTACTCGTCCGTGAATCCGTACGTTCGTTATTCCTCCACGTGTCACGCGTCCTACCCTCCGAAAAAAAAGGTTACTTAGTTAGTCTATTAAAATTGTTACTCTCTGCGCGTGAATACGTATACAGCGTTATGTACATCGCGCGAGTCTTCGGAAAACGAAGCTATTCAAGAACGTTTATCGTACAAGAGACACCGCGACAAACGTTGCGACGCCGCCCGTCGCCAGAGTATAAAAAAGATTTCCAATCGTTTCCGATCGCGGATTGCCACGAAATCCCGGACCAACCGAGGATCGTCGTCGATCGCTCGAAATTGTAAAACTCCTAAGATAGAGGGGAATACGAGAGAAAAGAAGAAAGGAGAGAATACAATGAAGAAATCGAATCGGAAGATTCCACGGATAACGACGAGTAACGACGTTCATCTTACTCGCTCTGAGCGCGTATGCGCCCGCGCCCGCGCGCGCGTTTGTCTGTGTGTCCCGTTAGCGAACACCGATCACGCTACAATATCCGCGGGGAATCGATTACAAAGAACGCAAAGGTATTATTCTCGAGCGGAGGGAAACCAGAGAACAGAGGAGAAAAAGAAAGGCAACGATCATCCGACCGTCGCGAGTCGAATCGAACGAAACTGAGTGAGAATTTCTAATCGGTAATTGTGCGTAAGAGGTTTTCCTTGGCGATTTTGATAACAATTGAACACCTTGTAAAACGCAACATTCCGAATAATCTTTTCCTACACATGTAACCGTCGCTCAGCCTTGGTTTCCGAGATATTCGCGAAACACTGCAGCTATTACTACATTGCATCGCTCGTTAACTGTTTCTACGTGTACATTCATATATCACGACGATCATTAAACGATCTAAATATACACCGTGTGAACTTTTTCAAACAAATGATGATGAACGTTCGGTTTCTCAAACACTAAACCTACCACTGCCGGTCAAACGACTGGTCTTACATTTTTAATTTTATAAGTACTTGTTTATCCAAGCACATATTACACATTCAAAATTCCACGTAATCTAGATAAATATTGTCATTTTGATCAGCTACAACATTTTAATCGCTCTCCGTGCTCGGTAGTTTTAATGTCAAATATAGAACGTTATGGGCTGAATGTTACTTCACTAAAATAGATTTAGATTACGTTTGTGTCAGGTTTCAAAGCCTCAGGCTTCTTTCTGAGTTGGGCCTGCGTAAAATAATAGTTTCTGTTGTTTTAGAACTAATCTAAAACCTAACCCAAAACCTACGCTTCACTCTACCACTAGCTTCTGCGACTAACCAATTCCATTCTAGAACTAACCAAATCATTCAATTTTATTCGTTCTAAAAAGTTCTCACGTCAAGATTCAATCCAGTACATAATAACCGCAGTGTTTCGCGACTATCTCGAGAACCAAGACCGAGCGACGGAAACATGTCTAAGGGAAAGTCGTTCAAAATCTTGATCCTCTCTCTGACAAGACATGAAAAACTCATTGTAATCTGCGAGGTGTAACCTTTTACGCGTAATTACCTTCGAATCTCCCGCCAATACTCGCGGTTCTCCAAAATGGCCGCCGCCGCCGCCGCGCGCACCGCGAGGTCCCTCTCTCTCTCTCTCTTCACCGTCGGGTCCCCACCCACTCTCTCTCTTTTTTCTCCATCTGCTCTCCCACTCTATCTATCCATCTATCCATCTATCCATCTATCCATCTATCCCCGTCGCCTTCTTCGTCACCCACTCCCCACTCCTCCTCCGTTCTCCCGTGTTCTTGTCGCGGTCGCGCACACAGTTCTTCCACTTATCGCGTCGCCGCCCCTCAGGCGTGTACGCAATACAATTTTCACGCGCGTACGCGGAGCCGAAGCTTTAACTGGAGCTACGAACGACCGCGGGCGACAATTAATCCTCGTCGTGGTCTCCCGTATTCCTCTAGGCACACCAAGGCACTCCCGGTTCCTCTCACGTCGTCGCACATCACCGTGTCTCCTCTTCGTCTAGCGGGGTGGGAGGGGGTCTTGAGAGAACGGAACGAAGAGAAACGATGAGAAGATAACGAAATCCGGGTAGGTCCGGATCGTGGTAGGCGGCGGTCCTCGTGGAAAAAACAGGGCATCGGTAATCACCAGGTTCGACGGGAGTCACACACAGCCAGCCGTCCCCACCAAACGAAGAAACGTACACGCGTCAGGTCAGAATGTCTGGTCCCCGGGTGTCCGAGTGTGTCCGAGGCTCAGAACTGGCCGGGAACGGCCATGATCTGGCAGCCGGACTGCACGTGCGCCAACACCTGCTCCTTCAGCCGGCACACGTGGTCCTTCAACCTGTGAACCACGGCGCTGAGCTCGCTGTTCTCGCCCTTGAGCAGTTTCACCTTGTCCTCCAGCCTCGAGATGCGTTCGAGTTTGCGCCTGCGACACTTGGACGCGGCCACGCGGTTCCTTTGACGTTTCCTCTCGAGTTTGATCCTCTCCTGGTTCTCCATATCGATCGGCGACATCGGCGGCGAGCTCGACACGCTCGGCACCGTCTGCGGCTCGTCCTTGATCTGCATCAGACCCTGGCTCACGGACGATTCGGTGCTCTGAACGCTGCTCGGTGGTTCCAGCGTGTGATACGTCGCTCCGCCGTACATACTGCCAGGTTCCTGCGAGCTATCCGAATGGTGCAGCTCGTTCAAGGCCACCTCGAAACCGCGCGCATACTGTTCCTGCTCCTCGGTCACCACCTTCGGGAACAGGATTTGCGAGGGCGTCGGTAAGCTCGCCACCAAGTTTTCCTGATGATTCAGGATCAATTTCTCCAGCTCCGGCGAGCCCAGCTTTAACATGTTCAAGTCCGGCGAGCTCAGAATAGGCATGTTGTTCAACGCCGGTGGCACCGGTCCCAGTCGCGGCTTCTTCGCGTGCGGACCCTGTCGCTGGCACAGGTTCAGGTCCAGCGTAAGATTACGTTTCAACTGGCCCACGTTGTTCTCGCGATTCACGGCGCCGTACACGCTCGCGTTCTCGTAGAACGTCTGCTCCATTGTTAAACTCCGCACCATCGATGCAGTAGAACTGTGAATAGGTGCCTGCTGCCAATCAAAAGTGGTCAGTCAACGCGCTGGCCTCGCAGGATGGAGAATGACAACGCACTGACACTGCCTGTGTTCGTTCGATATATATATCTCTCTCTCTCTCTCTCTCTCTCTCTCTCTCTCTCTCTCTCTTCTCTTTGGGCCACGCGTACTCGGGAGAGTTGCACGACGACGATCGGTTACGCTCAATAATCGATCGGTCTGTTCTCGAGCTCCGTTTCTTCTTCCTCTTCTTCTTCTTCTTTTTTTCACCGAGCACTCCACACGTCGTTACATAACCAGTTCGGAAATTCACCGACGGATCAGTCTTTTTTCATTCGAACGTTTTCCACGACATCCACCGAATTGGAAACTACGTGTTCCACACGTTGTACACCACCACCTCCGAGCGGCGACACGCGATTTTGGCCGTGCACGTTTTATCGCCGCGAATTAAGTACTCGCCCGAAACTTCTCCGCGACGCAAAACCGTTTTTTTCGTCCACCTACTCTACGCGAACGGCACGCAGGCCTTGGTCGCTACGGAATCGCAAAGCAGTTTCGGCCAAGCGACGATGACACGAGGACCGAGTTGGGTCAACTGTCAACACAACAATGACTCACGAGACGCAATCCGACGAACGTGAGGTTCTGCGCGTGTGCACCTCTTTAGAACAGTTCGTCTCCGTGATCGTACGTCCGACGCGAATGTCACTCGCGGCTGCACCGTACGAGGTCTCGACAACTTGTGAACACCCAACTAAACGTACTGCCTTATATCCCGTGACTCACGTCTCCTAAAAATAGAACGGTCGTCACCGAGAACCCCTCCCATTGGCCGGCGATGGCGTCACGAACGCTCCACCATTGGCCCAACAATCGACAGTACTAGGAAATGGCTGGCGCATGCGCGGCCCACCGCACCAATTCTCCTGGGGGGAGAGTTTAAACGCCGCGCCGGTACCGCGCGTTAACGCTGCGAACAACTTTTACTCGCCTGAATATGCTTGTTAAGGGACGGTTACCTGTGTATGTATCGTACTGGGCTCATAACACACGTATCTCATCAATTTCTTTCCCATCGATGATTACGAACTGCCATATCATCGTAATAATAACAACTGGGGTAAAGGTAACAGTTATCGGATATTTAGTGACGAGTCGGAAGTTCTTTTATTCTTTTATTAATCTGAAGGCATTCTGTAATTTGTTTTGCAGTATATCTGATAAATAATTTAAAACAAATTCAACTTTCAATCATTATATTTAAATTTACATTCAAATTCAACTCTCAGCAAACCAATTTAAATCAAAATTCAACTTCTAATCATTATATTTAAATTTACATTCAAGTTCAACTCTCAGCAAACCAATTTAAATCGAAATTCAACTTTCAATCATTATATTTAAATCTAAATCCAAATTCAACTTTCAATCATTATCAATTATTTTTAAAAATAAAGTAATACATACTAGGTATATACTTCATGTTGTTTTTATTAATTTCTAAAAAGTTTGTTTTGTGTCCGATAACCGGGTGGGGCAGGGTATTTGGTACCTTTACCCTTTAACTTATTTAGACCTACAAGATAAAAAAAAGACCTATACAGATGAACAATTAGAAAACCGCGATCTTTATTTTTTCCTACGCAACTGCGACCAATAACAATTTAAGAAAAGAATTATTTACACATCAGCTGGTAAATTAATCCTTCTATAACGTCTCAAAAAAACTCAAACTGTGGGATCCAATTTTGCAAAAGTTATTCGCTTTTAACTTGAACACTTAAAATTGAACATTTCTTTTTCTATGTAGAATAATTCCATTCTATGTTAATTTTTTTCTTTGTATGAACATGAAATTGATATAATACCTCGTACAATACTTAAATGTTGAAATTGATTAGATGCCAACATATTGAATAATGTAAACAATATTTTGAATAATGGTACAGCAATTTTTAGTGGTGACTCTTTGAGTCAACACTCAAGTGCTAATAAGGGTTAATAGTAGTACGAACACTTTGTATACACCCACTGTACATACATAACTGCATATACATAGTTTCGTAATAATCGAGCCCCTTAATTGACAAGTGGCATAAGTCCAAAATTATGAAAAATGGGGTTTTTACAGAAATAGTAAGTATTAAGAATACTTTGTTTTATTTAACACATTAACTTGTGTATACTTTGTTTTATGCTAATAAAAAACAAGATTCAATTTTACATCCTAAATAAAGTGACTGTAACAATATCTTGAATAATGGCACAAGCCCAATCTCTTGGACTTACTCCGTTATTCCACGGAACATATGGACTTACTCTACTGTTACATTCGATTAAAGGAAACTGGTATATGTGTACGCGATAATCGTTTCGTATTTACTAAAACCGACGAGGGTCATTCGTGTTTTTATATGAAAAATTTTATTTATTTAAATAAAAATCTCAATGTTCGGAAAATGTATATGTTGTATGTATAAAGAAAAATCCTCTGAATTAAACATACTATGTACCAGTAAAAAAGCACATGTATCGACATATATTTAATACGCGTTTTAATCTACATTTTAAAGCACCGCACCGCGGGAAAAAAACGATAGGCATTGAAAGATGTAAGAATCCTTAGATTTATTGTTGTTAGCGACCGAAAATCTGCAATTTTGACACTTTCATTTTAAAATTCATTATACTCAGAAAATGGCTACATTGAATATACATACATATCTAATATCTACACACACACACACACACAGTTTTCATACGTTACAAAGTTAATGAATTGGTAATTACTTTTAAATAAGTATTTGATGTCCATCTTTGCAATAAATAAAATTTTGAATTTTGTCAACAATTAATTTACATTTGACTTGATTTTTTTAAACAAAAGCTTGCTTAAAAATACTTAATTTGCGAAAGGTTGGAATTGATTTGCAAAAGGGTGAATTTGGAGTGCAAAACCTGTCCATCTAGCATCTTGGAGAATAGATACCTGACAATTTGTTCAGTTCCTTTCGCTAAAGATACTGATTGAAATGCACCAATTGTAAGTATCGCAATGAACAGAATTCACATATTTTTCTCGTCATCGGAAGATGTTGTTTTGATTTTAGGTTTCTTGTTCATCGCCGACGCCGACCCTTCCAGGTCACTTGTTTACGAAAACAGAATCGTTAACGTGAGTGTTACTCACCCAGAAGATAATTGCACTGTTTGTCAAGGCTACGCGCCCGGCCAGCTGCCGTTCAGGTAAAATGTTTACTTCCGCGTGCATCGAAACTCTCTAACCGTCAGGTAATCTGTTTACCAATTAGAGAACCGGCTGTACCCCAACGCATACCACGGCAAATACCCTGAATCATAACTATGCTTTGCAAATTCCTTGCCCGGATTAACCTTCCGAAACCTTCTTTTTCGAACAAACATCTGACCAGCATCATCCATAGGACCAAACGTTGCACTCTAAAATGTAGACAACGCTTATGCAATTCTCCACTTTTATAAACAGTTTCCAAAGAATATATTTAACCTTTTGCACTCGGAGCTATTTTAACTCGAAAGTTAAACATTTCTTCCGACCTAGAATATGTTACCACTCCCTTTGATTTGTATCCCTTTGCACTCCTTGAAACGTTGCACTCTAATATAAAGAACGGTTATGCAATTCTCCATTCTTATAAACAGTTTCCAAAGAGTATATTTAACCCATTAAACTCGGAGCTAATTTAACCTGAAAATGAAACATTTCTTCCGATTGCTTCCGATCTAGAATGCTACATCATTCCCTACGATTATTAACCCTATGCATTTCTTTGTCGAGTGTGACTCGATATATCAGAGAAAGAAAAATGTAAATGAAACAGGTTTTTATAATTTGGTTCTTCCTTAATAACTACAAATTGATTTGAGTTTTACCGCACTTTCAATCGCATTGTTTTCGTAAATTGTTATAAACCAGTCTTATAATCCATTGACGATGATGCACAATTAATTTAGTCCTATTGCCAATGCATAAATGATTTTACTTTAATAGAAATTCTTCAAAGTGTTTATTATCTCTTATTATTATTATTCACATCTATACGTTTTAATAGTATACAGGGTGTCCTTATATTGGAGGAACTTGATTATGCTGAGAAATGTCCTGAATGAAACACTGTGTTTGTGTAAAGGATTTAAAGGTTCTAACACGTGTTAAATGCTTCATATTTATTTCTGGCAACATATATAAGGGTACAAAATATATGTACAACAAGAATACTACGAGAGAGGAAGCCAAATTATCGAAGCTACGACTACGTCGCGAACAGACCTCCTGTAAATGATGAACAGTGGCTGATTCAGTAAAAATGTGCGCAATATAATGGAAGCAGAAAGATTCATGTCTGAACGGATTATACATATAGAAGTCTGACCAGTCAAAATATTAAAATTTCTACTTGACTTGAATCATACGTATCGATAATTATTTACATTACAAACATAGAAAAAGTCACGTTAACTCTGTAAAATCACTCGTCTCTCGAGGTTCAGCGATTGGCATATCCTTTTATTAACAGTTCCTTCGTAATTTTCTGAAACAAAGAACAATTACCAGTCAGGTATAAGATTGTACAAATTTGTACGTCTTTTAGACACTTAATCACTTACTTTCTCAAGCTGGGTTCCTGCATATTTCTCGAAACACGTTTTCTTCGAGATCGACCTACAACAGGCATACTATCTGTGCTGGCATTGCTATTTTCTGAATCACTCAAGTCCCCTCCACGTAAACATGTCTTGTTGCTGTAGTAAGAATATTGTAGATATTTATATTATTATATTAAGATATTATACAGGGTGTCTCAGCTAAAGGAGGCCACCTAAATATCTCCTTTATTTTTAATGGCACAAAAATATGTATGGCATAATTTAAATGGTATCGAAAGAGGAATATCATACATAGGAGAACAATCTTTTTGTCCGGTTATTTTTTCATAGTTTTTTTTCAAGGTGATTCAAGGTTATTTTTTATCGGGAAAACTATTTTCTTTTTTTTTTAATTCCATCTTGTCGTGGCTGAAAAAGTACATTTAAATATGCTTAAGTCATTACCGTCGGGTGACCTTGAGTACCAAAAAATGTGATAAATTTTTGTAGGATAATATTAGGATTATTTCACTTATCGCTTCACCAGAACCTTCACGGCAGATATTTTGAAAATCGCCTCGTTTTCTGTCGATAGGTGTTACAACAATTGGAAGATGATGAAGCGTTTTCTAAAAAAGTCCTATTTACTGACGAAACATCTTTTACCAATTCATCATTTATCATTTATCAAACAGAAAATTCCCCAATCGTTGGATTGAACATGTAATGGTCCCACACTTTGGCCGGCACGTTGACCGGATTGACCCCATTCGATTTCTGTCTCTGGGGAGAACTAAAAGAAGAAGTTTACCAACAGCGACATACCACTCCAGACTCCAGAGGACACGATGAATCGCATAATTAGAGCTTGTGCTGCTATCTCATCGGAAACAATGGAGAGAGAGTATCGCGATCCATGATTGATCGTGTCAGAAAGTGTATTGCTGCCGACCGACATCACTTTGACCACTTATAACATAAACAGTAAGTTCAAATGTAGTCAACATATTACCCTACAATTTTATCACATTTTTTGGTACTCACGGTCACCCGAAGGTAATGACTTAAACATATTTAAATGTACTTTTTCAGCCACGATAAGATGGAATTAAAAAAAAAAGAAAATAGTTTTCCCGATAAAAAATAACCTTGAATCACCTTGAAAAAAAACTATGAAAAAATAACCGGACAAAAAAGATTGTTCTCCTATGTATGATATTCCTCTTTCGATACCATTTAAATTATGCCATACATATTTTTGTGCCATTAAAAATAAAGGAGATATTTAGGTGGCCTCCTTTAGCTGAGACAGGTGGTACACAGTCTTGATCCAGGATTGCAAGGGTGCGGGATGAGCCAATCTCATTTTTCGATAATGCAAAAATGGGGTTTTCAGTAGTCAAAACAGCCAAATAAAAGATCAATCGTATAAAATAAGATACATGTAATAAAATAAGAAAGATAAATTTTAGTATTTTTTCATTATTCGGCAGCGCAAAGCTGCGACATCGTGTAATAAATTAATTGCTCTGGCTTCTGAAAAAAGTTCAAATCGTATAATAGTCCAATATTAAAATAGATATCGTCTTTTGAGAACGTCCGAATATTATAATTGGTGTCACTGCGTACACGCTGCCGAATAATGCGAATTACACCTCGCGTAAACTTATAATAATTGGAATTTTGAGGGTGATTGCGGCCTAGATTGATCTTTTATCTAGCGCTTTTGACTACTGAAAAACCTCATCATTATCGAGAAATGAAAAGTGGCGCATCCCGCAACCTTGTAATCCTGGAAAAACGAGTCTGCCCCTTTGAGACATCCAGTCAAAATGTCGATCTTACCGCAAACTAATTTCAAGAAAAAAAATATGTTTAAAAAATTTTAAGATAGTTGAAATCTAATATTTAAAGAATGCCACTCTTGTGTGAACAATATTTTAAAAAATTATTAAAACCACCCAAGAGAATTTAGAATATTTTCCGTTATTTTAGAAAATATGTATGTAACATCTTTTCTCAACATTTTGACCGAATGATTCATTTAAAGTGAAATTGATATGCGTACAATGATGAATTGAAATTGCTCGGCTCCTCCGGAGAAGGTGTCCTCGATTTCACATCGGATTTGTCCAATTTCTGCAATACCACTTTAGCAGCACTCGGATCCTGACCCACAGATTTAGACTTCTTATTTGTTTGGCCGTTTTGTTTTTTTATCGTTGTTCCAGCATCGATAAAATCATCCGAATCCCTCAAAGGTATGTTCTTTCCATTTTTCTTCCGTTGTGTAGGATGTGATTTTTCTTTATTATCGTAATCATTATTGATTAGTAAAGGCAAATTCACTGTGGAATGATTGAACACAGATTCATCTATACTTTTGTTCACGATCGACGGTATTTGGCAGATTTGAGATATTTCTCGAAGCGTAGTTGTTACTTCTGGTTCTGGTTCTGGTTCGACCGAAGCTATTGGCTTTAGCGTGGACTCTTCTAAAACTGGAATCTTTAAGTCGTTTATGTCGAACTGCATGTCACGTGGATTGCGCACAAACATCAAAGTAAAATCATCATCGTCTTCTTCATCCTTTACAGCACAGCCTCCTCGTCTTAGCGTAATAAAATTAGCCAAATTTTGTAACGGTTCACTCTCCGTTTCATGTTCCTTCTGATTAGTATCCTTTGGAGTAGACGGAACGAATATATCACAACCAGTGTCGTTACTTACATCTTGACTACTAACACTATCATTTTCAGTATTCCCTTGTTCAACAACAGATTCAGAGAAGCTAGTTAATTTACTTTCCTGTTCGCTTAAAAGTGACTGCGATTCTTCCGTAGGCTTTTCGTCATCTGACTCATCACTTGTCTCTATTACTAACAAAGATCTAGACGTACTATTATCAATAGAAACATTTATATTATCAGTCTTCTTCTCGTTATTTATATTACAAGGCACAGTTTGGAAATTGTTGAATAACCAACTTGGTCCTTCAAGAGGATCATCATAATTCGATGAAGAATCCTGTGCTTTTGTAGAGTTTTCTTTCTTTTCTTCATTTTTATCGTCCGATTCACGAAGAACCTCTACATTATTTTCGACGGTCTTTTCGTTGGTCTCTACTGATGTTTCAGATGGAGGTGTTTCTGGTATAGTAACGTTAATTTCGGAATCATCTTGATCATCATCTTGATTTAAATCGTCACTATTTTCCGCACGAACACTCGCTTCATCGGTTTCGGTCTTCCTCGTCTCTGTTAACTACAACAAAAATAAAAAGCAAATCTCAATTGAATCTCATCCAAAGTTTCTCACGCCAGACAAAGGAAATTGATAAAAAAAGAAACACGAACCAATCGAATATTAATGCTTTGAGAATTTTGTAGAAATTTTGAGACATCGTTGAGCTTTACAGTGGGGCTTCTTATGTATTCAAAATTTCCGATACTACACCGCGTACTATTGCCTCCAGAAAGTCTACCTGACTTCGATCTGGAATGCTTTCCTGACATTCTTCCAGAATGTCTGCTCCTTCTTTTACTCAACCTTCGTTCGTTTTCTTCTGGAAAAACGAATAAATGTTACGATCATGTTTCCGTAATTCATTATGTAGCAGTAATGTAACGCGTACCATTACTTCTTGGTGAACTAACGGTCAGTCTTTCTGGCAGTCTACATGTACGGTCAGTAACCTATACAATACATAATTGAATATTCATAGTATAGTTATTAAAATGTTGTAATTTGAACTTAAGGGGGGGGGGGGTAGACTCGTATTTCCAGGAATGCAAGGGTGCGTGATATGCTCCTTCTCATAATTTCTCGATAATGCATGCGATGGGGTTTTCCAGTAGTCACAAGCGCTAGATAAAAAATCAATCTACTATCACATCATTTGTTTAACATTCTTTTTGTAGAACATATAAAATTCGTATAAAAACAAATATGTATCTATAAATGAAGTCATGATTAAAAAGGTGTTGTTGGCCAAGAGTAGTTACTAATATTGTTCTGCAGGTATAAATGGAGTTACATATTTAGTCGTATACAGTCTGCTGGTATCTTCTCGAGAACAGCGGTATAGGCAATGGACCATAATAGCGGTGCGCTCGACTCGTCTCTACCTGAAACGGAGGTACACGGCGTACTTTACCAGGTTATTGTGACGCCAATTTTAATGATACCATGTTTTTCAAGGGTTCATTTTAAAGGGGAAACTTCAAGGAATATAACTATATTTTTTCAAAATTTAAATCACTGAGCCCCATCATCGAAAAAAACGTAAAAAAAGAATTTGTTTAAATTTTTCGACATTATAAAGTTGATTGTCGGTGTTGAAAAAATTATTTTGTAACAGCCCAATTCTTTCCGAATAAAAGAAAAAAAAATGTAGCTCAATCGGACTAACAGTTCCTGAGATAAAAATTCGTAAGTGGGGCCCGTTTTCGCCAAAATGGGCAAAAATTGAAAACATTGAAGGTCTGCCATTTCTAAAAAAATTCGAAACCGGTAAAACGATGACTTAAACCTCCCCTAATTTCACATGGACTACAACATATTTCATTTATAACAAAATCGACGATGGTGCCTGCAAAAAGTGATCGATTTGGCATGGAATGACCCAATGATACAATTGATACATGAGCAAGCAAGTCGTGTATCGCGCGCGAAGAAGGGACGCGCTGCAGGAAAGAAAAGTTGGTGGAGGAAGCAGGCATTTGAGGGGCCCTCTACCGTGTGTGCCCATCACTGCTCTAAACTATTTCTAGTTTTATCATAAATGCATAAAATCCGCAGCATTTATCTGTCGTAGCTTTATGAAAATAGCTACACGCACAGCTTTATGCTTCCGAATAATGAAAATTACGTCTCGTAAACGTAAAAAGGGGACTTTTCAGAGCGAACGAGACCTGGATTGATCTTTTATCTTCTAGCGCTATTGACTACTGGGAAAACCCCATCTCTGCATTATTGAGAAATGAGAAGAAGGTGCATCCCGCGTCCTTGCAATCCTGAAAACGAGTCTATCTCCCAAAATGTTGTCAGAATACTTACACATCTACGTTGTCTCGCAGCAACAGGTACAGGAGACCTCAGACTGTTTGTTTCTCGAGTTCTCGGAGGTGTGACTACTTCTGGTATCACACTTAAGTTTGACGCATTATTAATATCTTGCATATTTACTCGACTCAAATTAATGGTAGGTTTTGTTATGGTGTGCCCGCTAACCATAGGTTTCACTACTCCTTTAGTCGGTGATTTTGTTGATATCCTTCTATGCGAGTCTCTCCCTAAAATCAGTTTCTAATGCTTAATAGCAGCGTTAACATTACCAGCAGAATATGAAATATAACTTCTGAAAAATCTTACTTCCAGCAGAACTGTAAGGTGTACATATGCTTGTATTGGCAGATGTATATTCCTGACACATGGAAATTGTACTTGTCAAGTAACCAGTCATTGTTACCAACATTTTAAGCATCTCTTTAGCATTTTTTGAAACGTTTATTATCACGGCCTGAAGCACATATTACATATTAACAATGCATTTACAGAATGCTTGTATGTATACAGGGTGTGTCCATTAAGTTATGTCACCACTTTTTAGGCATTTCTGGTAGTGTAATTAGAAAATGTCTTAGACAAAAGTTTCTCAGTACTTGGTGAGCTACATGTTCGCATATTCTCAAATCTGAAAAAATGCTTTTTACGTAAAAAACTAAAGGTCACCTTGACTTTTTTAAATGGCGCCATATGTTTTGGACGTCATAGGGTTGTTGCTAACGTCGAGACAAATTCAACAGTGTATTACACCATGACCTTGAAATGACCTCAAACCCAAAAATTTTGTGCAAACGTAACTTTAATAAAAATTTATTTCTTACAAAAGAAAGCAAGTTACATTAGATGTTCGAACTGCGATCCGCATCTTCTACGATACAGAGCTCCGCTCTCTTTGTATTAGACTTTTCGTTGTTGCCATAATTAGGGCGTCTCGGTTTATGTTATCACATGCAGTTGTTATGCGTTTCCGAAGTTCTTGAACATTATTGATTGTTATGTCGTATACAACAGATTGCAGATATTCCCACAGATAAAAATCCAACGGAGACAGATCTGGAGAACGTGGTGGCCAACGAATTGGACCATATGTTTCTATCCAACGATTTCTAAACTTGTTATTAAGATATCCCCTAATTATAATAGCATTGTGGGCAGAACACCCGTCTCGTTGAAGGTACATATCGTTCCTAATGTTCAGTGAAACGTCTTGCAATAAGTGTGGAAGTATTTCTTCCAAAAAGTTCAGATATCGAGCAGCTGTCAAATTTTCTCCGAAGAAATACGGTCCGATTAAGTGACCATTTAAAATAACACACCAAACAACATTTTTGAGTTTTTTGAGGTCATCCCAAGGTCATAGTATAATACACTGTTGAATTCGTCCCGACATCAGCAATAATCCTATGACGTCCAAAACATATGGTGCAATTTAAAAAAGTCAAGGTGATCTTTAGTTTTAGAAACTCTCAGATGGACACGTACCTTTATACAGTAGAACGTCAATTATCCGAACCTCGATTATGGGAACAATTCGATTTTCCATCCACCTCGGTCTCAACTAGTTCGGATAATTGACATGCTACTGTATACAGGATGGTTCACCAGATATTACCACCTCGATTTTCGTCATTATTATTATTCGTAGCAAATAATGTTTATATAAGGTTGAATGTTTTCGAGAGATGTATATGGTAGTTTGGTATTGTTAATTTTTTTGTAGGTGAATACGTATAAGAGATATGAAGGTCATCAGTATTTTTTAATATGAGACCGTATGTTTTTTCCTACACCAATCGATGAAGCTTCATATTCTCTACAAAAAAGTATTAACCTATTAATATCAAAAAACCAAGGGAACTATAGAGAATTATGCAAAGAACTAGAATCTAACTAGATTTCGAGTTGCGGGCTGACGTTTTTTGTCCTTATACGAGCATATTTTGAGCTGCATTGTGCAGGTTCATTTGATAGAGGAAGGTTCATTGCAGCCCGCTCTGGTCATCATATCAGTTTCATTGATTGGTGCAGAAAAATACATATGATTCCATTTTAAAAAATACCGATGACCTTTGTATCTCTTCTACGCGTCCACCTACAAAAAAACTAACAATACCAAAGTACCATATACATCTCTTGAAAACATTCAACCTTATATGAATATTCTTCACTACGAATAATAATAATTCGACGAAAATCGAGATGGTAATATCTGGTGAACTACTCTGTATATTTTAGTTACATTTCCAAGAGCAAACAATTTCTGAAGTACTCTCATGTGGACACACAAATTGAGAGTACTCTCGAGAGTAACTATCGACAAAAACTGTCAGATGGACACGTACCCTTATACAGTAGATCAGGCCTGGGCTACACTGGCCCACGGAACAGCGTTGCTCAGGCCTGCAGTAGATTGTCAATTATCCGAACCTCGATTATAGGAACAATTCGATTGTCCAAGCCACCTCAATCCCAATTAGTTCCGATAATTGACATCCTACTGTATAATTTTACTTACATCTCGTTTATTACATGCTGATACTAAATCTTGTACCTCCGCAATCAAAGCAATCTTTTGAGAATATAATAACTGGCACTCCTGTTTTTCTTCAGATAGTGCTTTCGCTAATGAATTGTTATTTGTCTTTAATTTTTCGCATACTGTAACACACAACGTATTCCACCGTTAACAATCAATTTTACCAGAGAATTCAACTATACAGACTTACAGGGAACATATGATTTATATTTCACGCTTTGTGCTCTTTTTCTGATGTCCATAACCCTCTTCACTTTCCGATATTTCTTTCTTATTTGTGGCATTTTCTATTTATTATTTCACCTAGAATGAAGAACAATATCCAAAATATATATCAAACTATTTTAATTAATACTCGATGGTTAACCCTTGAATGGTATCATATTCGATCAGACTACCAAGTATCGCTCTGGGGTCATTCCAAAATTCTATAGAAATTGACACATACTTTTCTTTTAGGTATATTATTAGATTGGAAAGAAAGTTCTTGCAGTTTTTAACTATTAAATTCAAATGCACATATCTCAGCTCAAACAAAACTTTATCAATCAAAATAAAGACCATTACAATATCAATGCACTTTTGCCAACGAGAAACAAGTTTTGTTATTCCGGTTGAATAAAATTTTGGAGTCCTAGAGGCGACAAACTCGTTGAATACCGTTTCAGCATCTCCCTGGGATTTGAAGCATTTCTCACGCAAGAAGTTGTCGAGGTGTATATATATATATATATATATATATATATATATATATATATATATATATATAAAATAATAAATAAAAAGAATACTATAAAGTTAAAAAAAAGAAATGGAATAAAATTGTATAAAATACAATATTATTGGGAATATAACAAAAATGTGCAACTTTGGTACATACCTTTTAAACAATGCGACTAAATAGACACTTCCTTTGATATTGTAATTTGAAGGTAAATCCTATTTTTATCGTACTTAGCCTAACAACAACTGCTTAACCAGTTTTTAATATAGTACAGTCATACAATCACACGATTTATTTCACACTGTTTCACACCGAAAGGAACAGTATATTTCCCAATATTTCCGCCATTGCAAAAGCATGAACTTCACAACTAAATAGAATGATAAATAGTATCACAGACAAGGTTCTGATTTGTGATAGTATATTGCAGCATATGTATTGCCATTGCCGTCCCTAGTACGTGCTACACATATACAGCTATTTACCTAAATTCTAATTCTTCGAATATGAACTATGTATATAAATATATAAATACATACATATATACTATATACAGAATACCATCTTCGAAAAACGGCAACGCTTTATGTATATAGGATGATAAGATTGGATAAGATCAGCAAAATAATGGACATACATTCGATTCTATGTAGTATATTTTATACCTGGGCGGAAACACCGCTGCTGGAATGTAACTGAATTGAACTGAATGTAACACTAGTAACACCGTAACACCTGCATAATCTGTCCACGTCAGTCTACATGACTCCTGTAACATAACCTGAAATTTCTGATCCGGCATACAGTCTTGCCAATGATCAAGCCACTCGATTCTATGTCAGTTTGTGTGCATGTACCTCCTCAATTGTAAAAAAGGTATATTTGCGCTTCGGTGTCAATATAATATTAGCGAGTATAATAACACCGAGATCGTTCATTCGCCCGCTATGTTCTAATATATTTACTAAGTATGGTATAACTACATATGTACGTGTGTATGTATTCATTGTTCATAGAATAACATTGCAAAATGAATTGGACTTTTTGGCTGTTTATAATCGGATCCTTCGGCTGTAATTATGTACACGCTCAGGTTCAAAGGGTTCCACCAGGCGTGTCTCCTCAACACTATCAACAAGTGAGTTTTATTGTCTGAATCGTTAAACATATGGTTACTATTTACGAAAGCATTGCTCAAATGTATTTTATTCCTTTCGACTGTTTCGCAAAAAACATCTTTGAACAATCGTTACCTTCGAATTATGCAAATACAATATTTTCCTTAATTGTTTATTCGATCTGCATTTTGTTTGTTTTAGCCTGTTCAACAAGTCCATCAAGTACCACAACACATGCCACAACAACAGGTAAACTCGTGTGGTAATTCAATAGATTGTAGCAATTGTTTAACATCTATTTTTCTGATTAGCGGATCTTTATGCAAAATAAAAATGGCCTGCATCGATTGCAAGGAATAGAAATTAAATATTGAATAGAAGAAATCATATATTATCTTCAATTCTAAAAATTTTCCAACAATTCTCAGTTTCATCTACTCAATTTCGCTATAAATGCATAAAGATCCGCGCAGTCCACTCATCACATATCACCTTCGAAGTTTCTGAAATGAAAGGTTCGAAATTTGAAGCTTTGAAGCTTCAAAATCTTGCACAACTGACGCACAACAATGTGTTTATATTCTGAAATTTCCATAGTACCAGCAACCACAAGGACAGATGCCCATGCATCAGGTTCCTGTTCAACAAGTACCTGTACAGCAACATATGCCAACCCATCAAGTACCAGTTCAACAAGGACACCATGACCATCCACAGCAAATACTTAACGCTGCCAACATAGTTCACGAGAAAGAGTATGTTCATATAATTTCGATATTGTATTTTGCTATAAAATATTTCTGCCTTTCAACTGTTTGACAAACTTTCTTTTTTTCTAGTCATATCCAAGAACATATGGAAGTTCCACTAGATACTAGTAAAATGACGGAACAAGAGCTACAGTTCCATTACTTTAAGATGCACGATGCCGATAACAATAATAAGTTAGACGGTTGCGAACTTATCAAGTCCTTGATCCATTGGCACGGTATATATTTATTTGCTTATAATCTGTTAAATTACAATTTAACGCTACGGCAATTATACTTGAAAAAATATTTGGTATTTAGAGCAAGGTAGGGAAGCAGGAGGAGCCCACCCTGGAGAAAAACTGTTCAAAGATGAAGAATTGGTTACGGTGATAGACCCAATACTTTCTGTGGATGACAACAACAATGACGGGTACATAGATTATCCTGAATTCATACAGTCACAGCAAAATGCAGCAGCTACGAATCGTCAGTAGTTGCATCGAAGAGTGTGACATTAAATGGAATTAAATAATATTTTTACTTCATTTTGAAGAAACGTACAGTTACATTTATAAACGTCTCATAATTTCCAGCTGCTACAGTGTAAGTAATTACTAATTATATGGACTTTTTTTCTTATTATAGAATTGCAATTATTTTGGTTTTTCTTAATTTCTTTTTTCAAATAAAAACAAATTTACAAATTCATCATTTATTTCAAAATTATACATACATTTCTCTTTCGTGCTGTTGAAATAAATTTGTTTTCTACCATTCCAACTACATACTACTACTATTTTTCCCGACATATACATTATTTATATCTGAAAAAATAGTACTGTAATATTTATAAGAAAAATAATTGTAATGATAGTTGACTAAGACAACACTTGTAATTAATATCTGGCACGTTAGTATTCATGTGTTATACATTAAAGATAATTGATTTTTACATGACACATAGGTTTTTTAATAACAATCTACTATACTTTTGTGATACAAAACTTGTAATAATTAATAAAACAATAGTTTAATTGTTCATAAAATTTTTGAATTTTTGAATCGTCTTTGAAAACAATTTATTCTGCTAAAAAAGTTGACGTATGCGATTGCAGTATAATAAATATTTCCTAGATTTTCATAGCATTTACACAATATGAATTATTTAAATTAACATAAATACTAGTTAGTCGTATAAAAATGGAACTTGTTATACGATAGTTATATACCGCCTTAGACTACCTAGAATGTATCGGAATGTGTTTGATATAGTAATTGAAATCATGGTTTTGTTTTTGAGAATCCTCAACAGGGACGTGTATCGTATCGTATCGTATCGTATCGTATCAGAGTTGGGCAAACGCTAGTCACAATTATGATTATTGACTAATAACTTTATAAGCTCTACAAAAGTGACTAATAATTAATGACTAAGTAAATACTTGAGCGTGATTATGAGTAATGACTACATAAGTATTTGAGCGTAATGACTAATGAATAATGACTAAATTTTTAATAAGGATGAATATTGACTTCTGACTATAATGGCATAATTAATGACTAAATACGCAATCAGAATTTCATTATGACTAATGAATGGTGATAAAAATGGTTATAAGTTAAAATAAGACATAATAATAACAAAAAAATATCCTATTAGTTTATAAACATATAAAATACAGATTATGATAAATTATGCTGACGAGAAAGTAAAAGAAAGTTGAATAATAAAAGTTTTCCAGATTTTCTTATTTTATTTTTATGAAGAAAATGGATTACAAAAAATTTTTATAAACGGTTCTAAATAGAGTAATAATACAATAATAACTTGATGAATTTAAATTTAAATTATATTTCATTAAATTTTGTTAAAGTAAATTTAACTTTTTGGACTTTAAACAGAAACAAAAGTTTTAATACAACGCAAACAGAAAATACATGAATCTTATTTTATATAATATAATGTTTAATATACCTACTACGCACGCAGTAATAACATAACATTTTAACTTATTGTTGGTTCTTCAAAATTTTACTGAAATAATATAAGTTTAGCTTAAATTGATTAAATTTAATTGTTTTCAGTTTGGTCAAAAAAACTTGAATTTGTTTTCATAAGAACACGTATTTCGGAATCCTTGTCAGTTAATCTATTACTTTCTGGCAAATTCGTCATTGTAGCATAATTAAAAAGTCTTTCAACTGCTGCCGACGATGGCAAAGGAGTGTTGTACTTAATAAAAACTTTTTTTATACCGGTCACTGCAAATTCCGATATAGTTTAAGTATAAATATTAATGTATGTTAATCGCACAATAGTGACTGATGACTAAAGATTTAAACTAACTAATGACTAATCATAACTAATAAGCAATAACTAACGATTACTTAGAGTTGTGACTAACTATATAGTGCCATGTAGTTATGACTAACTAATCAAAAAGTTTTAACTGACTTTCTTTAAATTTGACTATCAATCAATCAGACTCTATTAGTCATTTTCAATTATTAGTTGATTTTTGCCCAGCTCTGTATCGTATCGTTGTAAAAATAATATACATACAAATATAGCTTTTTTCTTACGAACGGTAATCGTTTTCCTTATGTAATGCTACAAAAAGTTACATGTGCATTCGTATTTTATTGAGTGAATAAAAAATTTTTATCTAAAACTAAAATTTGAGAAAAGTATAAATTATTAGTCGAACAAAAATAGATTTTGTAAAACATGTTTAATATTTTTTTTCGGAATATATATATAAATTTAACAGAATATATATAAATTTTATAGTACATTCTCATAAGTTTTTTACAATTATACTTACATAACATGTATTATACACATATCAACACACTTTTACCAAGATATGTAGCAAATTGGTATTTTGATATCAATCGTAAGCCAGATGTCGAATTAAAATGATTACAATAAAAGTATTACTAAAATCTTTTAGTTAAATCAAAATATACTTACTTAAAGATACATTCCGTTAACTAAATAGTCCGCATCGTGAGCATACGGTCCATGACGTTTTCCACGTCTACGAACTACTCGTAGGCGGCATACTATTAACGTAGCTGTGATCGCTGTTATCGTAAGACCCAAAGCTAACGATATAACGGCCCCTCTAGGTCTTAAAATTTCAATGTCATTCACTTGTTTCAGAGATTCTACCATTACAATATCTTTTCCATGCTCTTTGATGTGATCTTTGATCACTATTAAATTCTTGTGTTCTGTACAGAGAAAATACATCAGTAAAAAAAAGAAGCACTGTGAGATTTCTAACGTATCGCAATATTATTATGCACCTTTAGGTTCCGCTGCTTGAACATGACTATGCTTCGGAGTTTCTTTGTTTAATACATTTTCTTTATTATTATTCTGATCAACTTCTTTCTGATATGCAAGATGCTTCTCTCCTTGCTGATCGACTTTCTTCATTTCCTTCGTTTTTAGTGGCAAGTCTGTTTGCTCGTGCGATACCTACAATAATATATGTATATTGCATTGGTACTACTATAATTACACTGCGGATCTTTATGCAAAATCAAAATTATCTGTATCGATGGCAGAAAATAGAAACCAAATTGCATGTTATTGTATTTTTTTTTTAATAGAGAAATCGCGTATATTGACATGTTCAATTGAAAAAACTTTCCAACAATTTTTAATTTTATCTACTCAATTTTTCAAATGCATAAAGATCAGCAGTCTAACTATAATACTCGACAAAACGAAGATAAAGTTACATCGCAAGGTGGTGTTGTTGTAATAATTATGTTCCCCTCAGCTTCGTGTATCTGTTTTTGTTGTACATTTGGTAGTGGAGACGGGGAAGGAAACACTTGAGTATTTTGCCACGAATCTCTATTCGGTGATACGAAATGCGATGTATACGGATGTCTTACGTCTAACAAGGCGCCGCTGGAAAATGGTTTAATATATAATTTATACAAAAACAATTTGTCAACATTATTTTTGTTCGCTTCTACAGGGTGTACCAGATAAAGTGTTACAGTGTTACAACCTGTTTTCTCGGAATCTAATGAAGATATCGACTTAATTTTTTTCTTTGATTAAATGATTAAGGAGGGCTAATATTTTAGTATGTATAGAAAAATAAAAAATGGCTGTATCTCAGGAACGGTGCGTCCTACTGCCAAGGGGTGTATTAGACCTCCGTAACCGTCTAATTAAAAAAAAATGAATTCGATATCTTCATTAGATTCTGAGAAAACAACTTGTAACACTTCATCTGGTACACCCTGTATATTATTATATAACATATCTTACTTATCGGCTTCTTTTTCGCCTATAACACCTGATCCTTTGTGATTGAAAATATGCGGTTGATTTTCTAGAAAACGATAAATTTATAATGTAATTTTATGTTTCTTAATACATAATATGGTTGTATACATAGGGCGTTTTCTTTATCTGAAAACCGATCGAAATATCTCGTGACGCACTGAAGTTACGAAAAAAATTTGTTTGCAAAAATTGTTCGGTATAAAGTATAAAGGAAACAATCATGTGGTATAATACTTTTCAGGACTCGAATGGTGGGGGAGGAAATTTCAAAGTCAAATTAATTTTTTTAGATGGAACCACATATTTTTTTTCTCATAACACGCGGTAGCATTTTCCGAGACGAATTCAAGGACATATCACATTATGTTATTTACTGTTACAAAACATTAGAAATTACCGGCTATTAGCTAGACGCTGTAAACAAAGATCGACCTTCTTGTCATTTGTTTTGAAGAGTTGCCTTATTTGTCGAGACAAGTCTCGAGTCTCATTTATTTTAGTTCAGACTACTTGAGAGGGTCGGTGTTTTTCTGTTGTAATACATCCCGTTTGTTTGAATAAATGAATAAATTAACGATTTCTTGTATTGTTAGCACTGTTTGCTTTCGTTGAGAAGGATGCTGCGTTTATAAAATTCCTGAGCCACTTCTACATAGGATAAAATATCCATCATCACGCAGACAAACCGATTCGGTTTTCTTCCTGAACTAATTGTAAGTATGTTGAGGGCATGTTCTATATGTATATATGCATAATTGAATAACTTCGACAGTACCAAACAAAACTCAACGAAATTATTACAAGAAAAATAAATGAGACTCGAGACTCGTCTCGACACATAAGGCAACTCTTCAAAACAAATGACAAGAAGGTCGATCTTTGTTTACAACGTCCAGTTAATAGCCAGTAATTTCTAATGTAACAGTAAATAACATAATGTGATATGTCGTTGAATTCGTCTCGGAAAATGCTATCGTGTTATCACAAAAAAATATATGGTTTCCTTTAAAAAAATTAATTTGACTTTGTAATTTCCTCTCCCACCATTCGAGTCCTGACAAAATTATTCCATATGATTGGTCCGCCTTCACACCGAGCAATTTTTCTAAACAAATTCTTTTCGTAACTTCAGTGCGTCGCGAGATATTTCCGTTTTCAGATAAACGAAACATCCTGTATAAATGCTTGACTTACGTTCGTACGATTTTATATTATTCGGTTCATGAAAAGAATTAACAGGATTATACATGTCTTTGTTTTGTTCATATAAGGGTTGATAATCCCACTGATACCCTGGAGCGCCATATATTTTATGCAGTGGACCTTCCAGTTGTTGCGCTGGATATAAAAGAGGCTGTTGTTGCGGTATCATTGGATGGGCTACGTTAGATAGTTCCCATGGCTTTGGATTAACTTCTGGAACACGAGCATACAATGGTGAAAGAGACTTGTGTGAATCCACTACCGGTTGATACTTTAGAACATCAATTGGCAAAAGTGATTGTGGCGGTTGAGGCCTTTGCATTAAAGGAGGAGGTATAGTTGGTTTCTCTGTAGGACATAGATCTGCAGCTTCATCGGACCCATCTGCGCATTGTGGGATGCCATCGCACACATTGTATACCGCAATACAATCTCCAGATGTTCTACATTCATATTGATTGATGCGACTGCAAGCTATTATATGAAATAATATGTTACTATCCGTTTGTTTGTGTTTGTTGATATTCGATAATTTTCTAATTAACAGGTACCTTGTTTAGTAAGTTGTGTCGTCAATGATAATTTTGGTGCCAAAGTTGCAATTAATTTCATAGATGGTTCAGTATAGGAATACTCCATTGGTGCAGGTTCTGCGAGGTTTCTGTTTATACGAATTTATTACAAATTTTCACTTATTGTTGGACCACTTTCATAATTATGGGCACATACAGGGTAAGACACCTAAGACTTACACATGTTTGTTCAGCGGAGCAATTATTGTGAAAATGTTTTGTTCAGCGGAGCAATTATTGTGACGGAGAAGTTTTTTTTTTCTCTGGGTCATATTTTCCGATATATCAAGGTCATCGTAGTTGTTTTTAAATGGAACGACGTATTTTGATTAGTGTAACATTATAACTAATGACAAGACAGATTCAACCATTATAATATGTTGACGTTCGAATGACTTTCGAAGGAGTTATACTTCGAACAGCATAACTTAACGTACTCTACCATGGTTCCATTGATGTAAACACTGAAATATTGCCAAAAGACATCTCTGGTTTCCAAACTGCTGTGCCGTGCAGCACTTTGTGTCATATTATATTAGTATGATTTTAGTCTCGGTTTCGAAATGTCGTATTCGATCGTTGAAACATGTGATATTGTAATCGTCTACTGCAAATATAGACAAAATGCAGTGCAAGCTCAATTACAATATACAACAACATATTGTGATCGGAGAGAGCCTAGTGTTCAAACTGTCAGAAGCGTCATCACGCTCTTTCGAGAAACTGGAAGTGTAGAGAAGAAAAAACGCGTGTACGAAATAAACCAAAAACAAATGTAAATAATGAAATGAAACAGAGTGTTTACATCAACGGGACCCTGGTCTTTGTACGGTAAGCATGAAGATGGTCTTCGTACGCTAAGTTATGCTTTTTGGAGAATAACTCGTTCAAAGGTCATTTGGAGGCCAACATATTATATTATACACGATTGAATTTGTCTTTTCATTAGCTATAATGTTACACTAATCAAAATCCATTTAAAAGAACGATGATGACTTTGATATATCGGAAAATATGACCTGGGGAAAAAACATCTCAGTCACAATAGTTGCCCCACCGAACCAAACAATGTTTCTGCCTGAAACATTTTCCTGTATTACTAAAAACAATGGAGATATTTTCAGTGTAAGTCTTAGGTGCCTCACCCCGTATAATCATTACTCACCTAAGAGACTTTAACTCGTGCTCTTGTTGAGAAATTCGAATTTCCTCCTGCAGTTGTGCATTAGTTTCCGTGTTGTATTTAGTACGTACTGCACTACTATAATTTGCATGACTCGTAAATTTACATTTAAAATCATGTAATGGCCCGCATTGGAAAAGATAACAAGATCCGGGCTTCTAAATTGTACAATATGTTACATAAATAACAATTCATTATTAACGGAATGCTAATAAGTAGATAGCGGATTGGATTTTATGTATTTATGGCAAAAATATAATAAACAGGTGTAATTCGAAAGAGTAAAAACATTAAAAGAATTTAAAAATACTATTATATTATTTTCAGCTTATTTAAAATATTAAGATGGAAAATAAATTTCTGTTTCACTCCAGTTCGTTGCAATCCAGCTACATAGACAATTTTGATTTTGCATAAAGATCCGCTGTCTACTAATAAGTATATTTAGGGAATGTGTTACTTTTTGATTTGTTTACCAGTAGTTATGTAAATAGACTACAGATCTTCATGCGTTTATGCGATATAAAAATTTTCAAAAAATGCTGCAGTATTAAATTCAACAGAATTTAATACGATTTTTATTTATTTTGGATCTACAATACTATTACCAATAAAAGTATTTAGAATTTTATTTGGTGTCACTTTATTAAAGTTTGTCTACAAAAATTAAAAATTGCATAAACATCCGCAGTCTAGTTATAAATAATATTGTGTTAAGCACTTAATAAACAATGTCGGGAAATTTCCTGTATGTACCTTTTCTTCAAAAATAAATACATCGCAGTCCACGGTATCACAGCAAAACTTCAGACATTCTTCCTTTGAATCAACCTCTGTTTCATTTAAATACTTAGCACCCCTGTCGCGAGATTCGTACGTTCGAATTATTTTATCTCTGTGTATGTCGAAGCTGTCCAGACACATTGGATAATTGTTCCTAACACTAATTCGTTTTTCATTTTTCTTTGTTAACGTTTCACCAGTCACATAGTAAAATATTGTAACAAAATGGAAAAGGATTCGCACAACTTCGTGAAACATCATCCTCACAACTTACGGGTACGGTAAAACCGCGCATGCTTTTCGAGATTCCCGTTTAATCAATAAATTGAAGTATTATCTTATTAGTTATCCAGTCAGCCAGACCCAACGGACACGGACAGCGCCAAATATATTTTTTCCGAAACATGTAGTAATTGTAATTTATACGCAAAGTCTAAATTAAACTGAATATTTTTAATTTCCTATTTAGTATCTTTCACGTGAAATTTATAAATTTGGCCCTGACTTTGTGGGACTTCCTATATAAACGTGGTTTTGTATGAGTATATATATATATATACACATTGCATAATAATATCAACTAATATTTATATACAAGATGTTGTAATAATTGAGTATGTATATATAATAAAGTAATACCTTTTACACAAATAAATAATAGTCAAGTTTTTATTTAAATGTTCGTGTACATTTAAAACATGAAATAAATATCCAACGTAGTGGTACATATTATTATCGGTAAAATATAAATTATATATCTTTATAATTTTTTATAAAATTTTACTATACATCGATTTGGTCTCAAATATTCCGCGTATATATACATATCACGAAACTTATATAGACCGCGGTGCGATTCCGTTATTTTTCTCATATCATATATATATTTTTTTACCATGCATACATTATATAATACTGATGTATGTGACTTAGCTTTGCATGCACCTACATACAAATATTGTGTGTGTGTGTGTTTTAGATGAATATTAACATAAACGTGTTTGTATTATGATTATCGATCGTTATTAATAACAAGTGTGTTGATGATCTCGGCGCAAAAATTTTTCCGATCGAACCGTTGCGCCGAGATCATCAACACACTTATAAACGTGTTTGTACAGAATCAGTCGGAATCACAGATGAAAACAAATATTAATCGACTTATATTAATAGATACAACTATGCGAACGATGTACTCAATAAGTTCTATTCACATTGGGTATTACTCGACAAATATACACAAGATATGAATTCTCCTTAAAATTACATACTCTTAAAACGAAAGTGCGCTGTACTCTAATTATATTTGGTTTGTACTTAATGATTTCATAACTTTTGATATATGATCGTCCCAAGTTATGGAATACGAGCGTTACTCTGTGTGACATACATATATATACAAGGTGTGTCCGTTAAGTTATGTCACCATTTTTTAGGCATTTCCGGTAGTGTAATTAAAAAATGTTTTAGACAAAAGTTCCTCAGGTACTTGGTGAGCTACATGTTCGCATATTCTTAAATCTGACAATAATGCTTTTTACGTAAAAAACTAAAGGTCACCTTGACTTTTTTAAATGGCGCCATATGCTTTGGACGTCATAGGGTTGTTGCTAACGTCGAGACGAATTCAACAGTGTATTACACCATGACCTTGAAATGACCTTGAGCTCAAAAATTTGGTGCAAACGTAACTATAATGAAAAATTATTTATTACAAAACAAAGCAAGTTACATTAGATGTTCGAACTGCGATCCGCATCTTCTACGATACAGAGCTCCGCTCTCTTTGTATTAGACTTTTCGTTGTTGCCATAATTAGGGCGTCTCGGTTTATGTTATCATATGCAGTTGTTATGCGATTCGGAAGTTCTTGAACATTATTGATTGTTATGTCGTATACAACAGATTGCAGATATTCCCACAGATAAAAATCCAACAGAGACAGATCCGGAGAACGTGGTGGCCAACGAATTGGACCATATGTTTCTATCCAACGATTTCTAAACTTGTTATCAAGATATCCCCTAATTATAATAGCATTTTGGGCAGAACACCCGTCTCGTTGAAAGTACATATCGTTCCTAATGTTCAGTGAAATGTCTTGCAATAAGTGTGGAAGTTTTTCTTCCAAAAAGTTCAGATATCGAGCAGCTGTCAAATTTTCTCCGAAGAAATATGGTCCGATTAAGTGACCATTTAAAATACCACACCAAACAACATTTTTGAGTTTGAGGTCATCCTAAGGTCATAGTATAATACACTGTTGAATTCGTCTCGATGTCAGCAATAATCCTATGACGTCCAAAACATATGGCGCCATTTAAAAAAGTCAAGGTGACCTTTAGTTTTTTACGTAAAAAGCATTTTTTCAGATTTAAGAATATGCGAACATGTAGCTCACCAAGTACCTGAGAAACTTTTGTCTAAAACATTTTTTAATTACACTACCGGAAATGCCTAAAAAATGGTGACATAACTTAACGGACACACCCTGTACATGTATGTATACGTATGAGAATTCATAGCTTTAAAATTTGTTTTTGCCACAGAATCCAGTCCATAATTTTCTGTTGGATTTGCCTTTTCTCTAAAAGAACTTCAGCTGCCTTCTGAAACTTCTCTTCGTTTCTTCGTATATACATTTTTGCATCTTGCTCCAACTGGTTTATCTTTTCTGGACGTATCTCGTCCATCGACAACATTTCCGTTAAATACGGATTAAAACGATAATAAACGTGTTCGGGAAGAAGATCGTTTAGCATCGTATGTACAGCTGTGCGACAAAAATATCCATATTAATGGGAGAAAATTTTCATGCAGAATTTTCATCGAGGTAGAAACTTTTAGCATTTTATATTTTAAAACTCCATACCTTCCGTGTCGGTCGCGCTGTCTAGAATTTTATAAAATTTCTCTTTCCAACTCGAAATTGCAATTTCCATTGATTCGTTGTTGTTCTCGCGTATTCGATTCGGCGTTCTTCCAGTTCCGAACGAGATTACGCATTGAATCGGATTATTTGGCCACAATTGTTTGGCTTCGTGTAACGCAATCGCACACGGATTGTTTACCAGTATACCTGAGCATTTCAGAAAGCACACCAACAACTACATATTTACAATATATTCGACTATATTTTTGTTGAACAAGTATATATTGAACCTGGTACCTCCGTCTTGGTGAAGAAATTCGCCGTATTTAAATTCCTCAAAGTAACTAGGCGCTGCCGCAGATGCTCTTACAGCTTCCCATAACTTATGCTTATGAGATCCTATATATTGACTTTCTAGTCTGTATGGCAAAGTGTAATTTCGAAATACATAAGCCATCACACGCTCGTGATTCACAATCGCAGATATGGCTGAAAACTGAATGTAACAACTTGAAACTCAAACTTGAAACACAAATTTGTTTTTTTTGCTATATGATGAAATTGTGTAAATATTACTTTGTGTTGTTCCTCTTTTTTCACAGAAAGAAAACATGGTAGGTACCTTGGGCGTATTCGGATCGCGAACAGTTTTAATTAGAATCTTATCTCCCAAGTGCTCTTGCAGTAATTTCTCCCAAAGCGATGTATCGTAGTACGCGTGGCTCCATACTAAATTACTTGTACCTTTTATCGTGCTTTGAGTGAATATTTTAATACTCAATTCTCTGTACAATTCTGAAATTTCACTCAACGATTTTCTCTTATGTCCACCTAAATTATTTAGTTTATTAACTCTAAATTAATTATTCCTAGATTCTATAGAGATCGCGATGGAGGGGGGTCCTCTACTGTCTACAGAAAAGCAACAAAACTATTGTTCGCATACCTAAAATAGCTGCAAGAATTGCTCCTGTACTCACACCGCATACATAATCAAACAGTTCGTGCGTTTTTTTCCCTGTCAACTGTTCAAGCTTTTTCAACATTTCTATAACTAGGACACCGCGCATACCACCACCATCGATGGAAAGAACTCTAATTCCACGACCAGGCAATGGATCGACGTAGCCTAATACTGCCAGCGTTTCTCGAATCGATGCTGTAAAATCGGTACGGAACAGGTCAGAATCAAAGTGCAATCGAGGGAACAATATTCGTCAAGTATTATTATCTACCTTTTATTTGTTCATCTTTTGTTCTACGTCGAGTTGCAAGTAATACACCGATCGCTCCTTCTTTGATCGCGTAATGTCTAGCTTCGGGATACTGATCGATATGAGTTAACAGATCTTCTATTCTCCTCCACCTCGAAGCGTTTGATTCGGCAGTTACGATACTGTTTAAAACATGGCGTGTTCTAGACACAATGCTGGGCTTTGATATATTTTTATGAACATTTACTTTCCACTTTGGTGGTACTACAAGGGTACCCCCTGTTCTGGTTTGGCTGGTTAACTTAAATATCAAGGTATTCAAAATTTCTGAAAGGGTATGCGACTGTTCCTTCGCTTCCTCCACCTTTCTTTCATTTATGGTATCTTTGTCGATTCGCTGCAAGTAGAATAGAATAAACAATCTCGTGTTATAAGTTACAAGATTTTCTCCTCCTCCTCCTCCTCTTCCTTCTTGCATCTTATTTACCTGACATGCTTTCCGACATTTCGCAGGATCATCCGTTGCCAGACCTTCTTCTTGAGCCCTTATTAAAACTTCTCGACTCTCGGTTTCATTATCTTTAGATTCTTCTATGCCTCTTACTTTATCATGATTCGTATTCTTTGCTATTATAATGGACAATTGCTTTCTCAAGGTATTAATTTGCGCATATGTTGCTTTGTGTAGAGTATCCAACCAATCTTTAGAAAAATTAATCTGAAGATTTTTATCATAACCAGCTTTATGTATGTAATCTTTTAATTGTGCCAAAAGCTTTGAATAATTTTGCATAGACATTTTGCTGTTCCATAAAACATTTACACGATCGAAGAACTTGTATCTGTAAGTACTTCCACCATTGTTTTTGTCTGCTGCGCTATGCGTCAATTGCCTGTAACACAAAAACTAATACTTTTATATCGTGCTAATATTGGTTTGGCAACAAAGTAATTTCGGTATTTTTTAAGGTGAAATAGAGCCCAATTTTTTTATTCAAGCAATCAACTAAGATATTTTCCTGTTAGTTCGATGATTTTTTTGCCAACAAGAATGAATAAGAAAATATTTCATTGAAAAGTTTACTTTCTTGCCAACCCAATATATGTATTTCCATTGCAGATACAACAAGAGATTTACGGTATTATTTGTTTACTTCAGCTACAAAATGTTTAAAATATCGATCGAAATAGTCGCTAAAAGTATTCAAATTTCTATTCTAATATTCTGAAAGAGAGTTGCGTAGTAAATATAGATGCTTATAATATAAAGTTTTAATTCGCGTCGAACGAATACGCATATTTCTTATACACACCGCGAAGAAAATATTGATTTCGGCGAAACTGTCAAAATCAGCTGTTGAATAGGACGCACAAGATCCTTGATATTTATATAGTTTCCGTGAAATCAAGTGAATCTTTATTGCGATAATTATGTATACACACATATATATAAAAAGCACGTCTGCGCGTAAACACACACATCTCTATATGAAATTATAATTAAATATAAGTAGTACTCTGAGGAAAAGATATATATATATATATATATATATCTAACCAGGCATGCTTTGAGCACAGCCGGCCTAGGGCAGAGATCGTCAATTCATTGTCCAACTGTCTAACTTACGCTCGGAGGTGCTCAAGGTTGGATTGGACGAATTTTGGACGTCCTCCTGTGCGCGCATATGCCGTACCAGTGCCGTCCTAAGGACTAGGGTTTGGACATGGGCATGAGGTCGGCATGAAAACGGCCGCAGGACGCTGAATCTGCCTTTGTGGCAGCACTGTCGCACTGATGTGGCTGGCGAATATCGTTTTACAGGGCAGCACCGCCAGCGAATGGGTATTTCGAATTGTCGAGAATGAATGTGAATAAAAGGGACAAGTGCTGTATATTTGGTACGATAGAAATTTACTGGAAATTTACTTCGTGCTGCCCTGTAAAATATTCGGTGCGAGGGTGCTGCCTGGTGCTGCCACAAATGCATGGCCAGTGGCCACATGAGTGCGACGGTGCTGCCACAAAGGCATGTGGTAGGCATTGGTGGGCATGTGCCACATCAGTGCGACAGTGCTGCCACAAAAGCAGATTTTGCGTCCTGCGGCCGTTTTCATGCCGACCTCATGCCCATGTCCAAACCCTAGTCCTTAGGACGGCACTGGTACGGCATATGCGCGCACAGGAGAACGTCCAAATTTGGATTTTTGGTTGCCTGGGATATGTATACATATATATATATATATATATGTATATATATATGTATATATAATGTAAGAAATTGATTATTAATCAACTCATTGATACAAACATTCACATATATAACTTACCTCGATAAAGAAATATATTTTCGATAATTTCGAATGTTTATATTTTTCGTCATTCCTGTCGTCGACAAATAGCATATAAATAGTGTAATACATACCTAAATATACGAAATCGATGCGCAATGAACTTTTCATCGATAAATAATATATTCGGTATCACCACTAAAACCCCTAAACACCACTAAATAAATAAAGAACTTGTATTGATTTATTCTCGATGCTTCGATTTACGCTATCTTTTATATACATATATATATATATATATATATATATATATATATATATATATATATATAAATAGTACGTATTGAACACGTAAATGTACGTATTTAGGAATCAACTATCTGTCGGTGTATCGCTTCTAAAACTAAATTCGCAGCGATGAAATGTACATACTTATACTTCACTTATACTTATATATATAAAAGAGGTTCGAACGCGATGCATTTGGGAGGGCTTGATTTGTAAATGAAATCACACGATACTGTTTGACCAACGGGAATCGTTGGCAACTGTACCTATACGAATATTTTTGCACTTTCAAGCATTGGGGAGGGATGGAATTTGTTGCTGTTGACACTTTTTATTTTATATAAACGCACATTGTTTTTATCAAGATTAGTTTTCACAACATATACATATATATATAGTACTTATTGTACTTATACATATAGCCTGATATTGTGATGAAAAAAAGAATAATGGGAATATAATAATAATAGGAATGTAATAATAACGTCGTAAATATTAGGGAAATCATTTATTTAACCTGCAAACACGTTGTAAAAACAATACATTCGGACAAAACAGCATACAATAGCAAAGAATAAAAATTGAAATTCATCCTACCGATTGTTTTCCGTACTATAAATCTGGTTTTCAATATATGTATTAATCGATTAATCAGGTTTTGCGTCCTTTCGCGCAAAAAAAGTAATATCTCTCAATGGCAATATTTTACAGAATGCACGTCCTCGTAATAAACCTTGCGGGACAACTCCGTATTCACGAGAATCATTCGAGTTGTTGCTATTATCACCTTCCAACCACACGTGGCCCTTCGGCACCTAATAAGTAACACTGTTACAAAATATAACAAGTCTTATTCCTAAGTTTTTCGCTTTCAAATTTCAATTTTTGTACGATTTACAACAATCTTTCCTTATATTACATACTATGACTCCATTCTCCAGTTTGTTCCCAGGTAATCCTACAACTCTTTTACATATATGTTGTTTAGGGTCGGAAGGACATTTAGCGACAACAATGTCACCTTTCTTAATGTTATCTCTCCGAACAGATATTCGCTCTGTTAACAATACGTCGTTTGTATATAATGTTGGTTCCATCGATGGTCCTGCACACTGTACAAAAACAAAATGTAGGTAACGCATATCTTTCTAATGTAAAATCCAAACAGTTATCGTATCACTAGAGCAGAAAGAAATTTGTCATATCAATGTAAGTATGTATGTTTGAACATGTGCTATTCTAGTTTCCTTACCACCACGATATCTCCTATGTATTCGTATATACAGTGTATTATGCAAGTGTACAAGACAGTTTTGCTTAAAGTTTTACAAAATAATTTAATAAGCATAGTCATCCAGAAGCAAGACCAACATTATTATAGTTCAGACAATGTATCTTCGCGATTGCTCTGTTATTGCAAATTGTTTCCTCTGAAATAATATGAAATTTTCAACATGTAAGACATACTACTTACGTATAAATATATATATGTAAAAATATATATCAATTCTATTAACTGATGTTGACTCAAATTATCAAAACGTATACATTACCCAATTGATAAACAATTTTATATTTATGTTGTTGAGTAATATTCATTTGCTTGCTTCTGAAAGAACATCGTACTATTGTACATAGAACATCATTATTATTAGTATCTTGTTACTATACAAGTACATTATGTTTAAATATGTGATAATGGTACCAGTAATACATGTAAAAATTTAACACTGAACTACATATTTAGACTCTCGAGAGTTCACGCATCAAAATACGTAAACAAAACAAAGAAATATACACATAAACCAACATAAACCAATTCGAAAGCAAGAAGCAAACTTTGCTTTCCGTTGTCAGGCAGGTTAAGTTAGGTTAAGCATTTGTACTTGGATAACCTAACAAATTAGCAAATTTTCATATGTATAAATATTGACAGTATTTTCTTTACATGATAGACTATTTGGCGTTGCGTACATATGTACTATGTAATTCAAAATCACGGTACTAAGTCAATTTTTATTTTTCAAATAAACAGTGACGAGATAAATGACCCGGCGCAGATAATTTTCCCCTCGGCAGAGATATATATATAGATATAGGTTTTCCTTTTCCGGTTTTCCAATACACATACTATACCTTTTATGCCGGGTCTATAGGTATCAGACTGACCAGATTGCATCCAAACGGATGCACGGTGCTCCCATACTTACCCCTACCCTTTCCACTATCCTATTTCAGCAATGCGCACACTTCAGCAACGTCCCCCACTAAGACCGTAGACTGGTCGCGCAACTGCTCTGGTCATCAGAGAGGGGTACACATTTTTGCGTGACTCCCCTCATCTGGTCACACTGATAGGTATACAATAATACATATGTATATATGGTCTAAGGGCAGAACGTACGATCAGAGCGGATATCTCTGCTAATACATAGATCTACACAACGTATATTTTAAGGGCCCAGATAAAAAAGTTTTATAAAATGCTTTTCTTATTTTTGCATGTAACCTTGTAAATTATAATTTTTGGAAAATTTTTTTTGCATATCATTTCGTAAACCAATGCTTCTAATTGGTTATAAAAAATTCGGTCGTTTGGTACAATAGTAAAAAAGTTATTAGTTTTTAAAAGGTGTAGGAATACTTTTGTACACCCACTGTATAATCTCTTACGATTAGCCAAACACATCATCCTTCAGTGATTCGAAATGTGTTTGATGTTTCAGCGAATTGTACACGCGAGATGAAGCAAGGAATAAAAATTGGAATCTAGGAATTGTTTGTCGCGATAAAAGGTGCATGCATGTGTAATGAAATAATGCCTCTGCACGTACAAAAAACATGTATCGTTTATATCATAGTTGACGACTGTATATATATATATTATATATTATGAATATATATATATGAATATATATATATATAATATATTTTATATATATATAAAGGTCTTAAGTTTACTATATTCGCGTCGACGTAGTTGACATAAATTAACTTAACTCTAACCGGTGACGAGCCTGCGACGCGACCGCGAGAGTGTTTTACAAATACAATTAATAATACAATTGCCATGTTGCAGGCTCGTCACCATAAAAAAGTATCGCTCCAACTTAACCGGTTACGTTTTAATTACTCTAATGATCTCCACGTATCTAATTTACATCGATTTCAGGTGCGACGCACACACCTTTTTTCCTTACAGCCGATGAAACACTCCGCTGGTTCCTTTTAATAGAAAATTATAAAAAGTATAATACAGTTTTCGTTCAAGCTCTCCGACGGACCTTGCATGGCCAATGACATCAATGCTGACCTCGCAAATAGTATAAACACTTTGCGCACTTTATGCTAACGTTCGGATTGCTACTGTTTACGCTCGAAAAGCATATTATTGATCATGCAAGGTCCGCTTCTCACTCTAGGTTCCATCTAGGGCTATAAATGAAGTTCGAACTAGTTTGAAAACGAACTTACAGTACGAACTTCGAATTGCATCAAGTATAATTAACTATTGGGATGTTATCCTTGTAAAGAACTATATATTTGACACGCGAATTTAGTTGGATAATTAAAATTTTTAGAAACTGAAAGGGTAGTTCGAAAGAGTTATTTTACTACTTATAAATAAAAATAATATCTTACAATTCGAGGTTCGCCCAATCAGTTCGCGTTCGAACGTTTATAATTTTTACACCGCTACTCTCGTCACTTATTGTTAGTTTGCTCGCGACACAGTACTGTTCATGTTATCGAAAACAACAATACTATTCCTTCGCTTTCTTCCTCAAGAATATTCTTGAGTTTCGGACAAGTTCTGAACAGCCTGCGCGCGTTAACGCCCCCTCTGGCCCGTGTTCTACGCTCTACACGCGAACAATAAATGATTTCGCATATAATTTACACACCGATGTCGTTGAATTCTCGCGATGAGCGATCGCAGTCGATCTTACCGTAGTCGGATCTTCTAGATTCTAGAATGAAGGTTCCTTATGAACATAGATCCGCATCGTTACCTAACGAAACTGAACAGCTCTAATGTTCGCAATGAGCTCTCGGCGATTATGCATTCAGAGCACGTGATCTTGTTTGGGTTTTCTCAAGAATACCAATTTTTAACACTTCATCTACTGACGGTCGCCTAACAGTCTTTTTAAAATCAGGGATTGACAATCCTCTAACTCTAACACAGTAACATCGTTCAGTTCTTACGAGATTGCCGTTCAGAGGAAAATTATTTAGCATCTTTTAAACATGGTTCTGTCGTTAAAATACCTAGTGCTTAGGCTTCCGGTAGATGAAGCGTTAAAATAGAAAAATTACATATATATAACGTCGGCAGTAGAAAAATCACGAGGTTGAACAATACAGTTATGCAGTTACAACAATACAGTGACGCTTCGATTATTTGGACTCGTTCGAGCGAACGACGACTATCGTACATTTTTTCTTTACTCCGAAAAAAATTCATCGAAACAGTCTACCTACGTACGAATACGTAAGAATCGTTTAACAGACGCTAAAAAGAGATCACATTTCAAATCGTCCCTTTCCACAGAGAGCAACCTACCACTACACATACAGATGATAATTTTTATTATTGTGCCATTCTTTTTAGTGGGGGGGGGGGGATTGGTTTCTCGCAAATCGTTTAAAGATTAATTTCTAAAATACTTATCCTCAGTCTGGTAAGCACACAATGTTACGAAAGTGCAACTATTATTACAGGTATATTATATCCTAGCAACAATATATCTCCGTACAAAAGATTCGCAAGTTACAAGGTTTGCAAAAATATCAGTAGAAGTTACGTAAAAAATCCTCGGTTCGTTTGATTTATAATTTTGTTAGTCCGCGCGATCGGAGCGGCGCCCAATATTGTTACTGTAGTATAATATAGATGGAATACTAGTTGGCCGCATACTTACATGAAATTAATATGAATATGTTCAAATACGTATTAACAGGATGCCTAATATAATACTTTCAAATACAATCCAAGAAATGATACAGGGAAACGTTAATGGTACAGTCTACAGTCTACAGCCTACACTGTGTACCGGGTGTTTCATAATTTGTGGTGCGAATTAGATGAAAATCAAGAAGAGGTTTCGTTTTCAAGAAAATTAAATTTAAATATCAGTCGAGTACACGCGTCCTTAATAAATAATTATGATTTCGCTAAAAGATGCTGTTGCGACCGTGTTTGTAGGTACATGGTACAATGTTACAATGTCAGGGCTTGTTTCCGATAGTAAACAAGCACGTGATGCAACAGCATCTTGTAGTGAGACGCGTGTACTCGACTGATATTTAAATGTAATTTTCTTGAAAACGAAGCCTCCACGCAATTTCGTTATTCTCGATTTTCGTCTTCTTTCCAGCCATAGTTTGTACCATGAATTAAGAAATACCCGGTACGTATATTTCCTTATAATCAGTGATGGGATTCGCGTAACTTTCGTGCTAATATATTTGAAAATTTAATTTAACTAAAAACTGGTAATATGATGCAAACTCCCTAAATAATAAAAGACTAACAGGTAAAAAAAGTACGTGACAATAATAAAACATCAGTACGGAAATTCTTTTCGCATTAAAAGTGACTAAAAAAATATGTTTTCCCTTGCATTGTAAACTAGTTCTTAAACGTTTCGACTCCCCACCACTGTTTATAACGTATACGCAAACGCGTACGTATGAAACTTACATACACGTCTGTTTACACGCGCGTACGTATTTCTGTGTATGTATAAAACGTTAAAGTTGTACCATGAGAAATGTTATTGCCAGTATAAAACGTCACATATATATATATTCCGATCGAAATAAATATATAAATGCAGAAATATGGCAGTGATTAGGTATTATTGACAGTCGTGTTATACCTAATTTCATTAACGAACGTTATCCCGAAGCTTTAAAGATTCAATTGTACCTAGAAACGGACCATATAGATACCTTGTACAGCGATTACGGTAAATACTATATAGAAACATAAAAATTCGTCGCGATCGTGAGGATCTTTATCGTTCTCACTTGGATACCCTGGTCTCGGTCGTCACCTTACTGGGGTCTGGTAACCTGACGACTAATTGCGCACCGTTTTGCATTGGTCTGGTACCGTTCAACGTATTTGTTTTGACCACTTGTTGCGTCGTCGGCGGTAGAACCTTCTTGGCTCCGCTTAATTTCGGCGAACAGCACTGTTTATCATCGTACTCGTTCAAGTTAATGTTCGTTTGATTCGGATAATTCGGCGTTTTCATCGGTGTACTGTGTTCACTGAAACCACAGTTCGGTCTCTGATCGATGGAGTTCGAATTTTGGAAGCTCGGTGGTAGCATCTTCAGTCCGTTCGTGTGCTCGCTCATGTTACAAAACGATTGTTCCATGTTCGCCTTGAAATTACCCATGTCTTTTTGGTCGCACTTGTAAATTGGCGCCGATAGTTGCGTGGAATTAGTCTTGTTCGTACTCTTGTGGCTACTACCGGAGTAGCTGGTGATAGACTCGTTACAGAAGTCGCTTAGGTAAGTCTGATTTATATACCAATTGTGTAAACGGTGATGTATTTCTGGGAATTGCGGTCTTCGATTCGCAACCTCGTGCCAGCATTCTATCATTAAACTGTAAATCATGGTGGGGCAGTCTTCCGGACAAGGTAATAACTGTCGCGAACGTATCATGTCTATCACCTCTTGATTGTTGTAACCGTAATACGGCTGCAAAACGAAAAGCAACATGTTAATCTCTGAATGTACCGTTCAAATAAATACTTGGTCTTGGGATTTGTTGCATTACCTGCAAACCGTAACTGTAAATCTCCCATAATACAACGCCGAAGCTCCAAACGTCCGACTCCGTTGTAAATTTCCCGTAAACAATTGACTCTGGAGGCATCCATCGAACAGGTAACAAACTCTTAGATTGAACTCTATAATAGTCGCTACTATATATGTCACGCGACAACCCGAAGTCAGAAATTTTCACTGTTAGGTTGTCCCCGACTAAACAATTCCTCGCGGCTAAGTCTCGATGCACGTAATGGTGGCTCGCTAAGTATTCCATACCTGAACAAACATTTTCCCACGTGAAATATACCGATAAAATGATTAAAATCGTTCAGGTGATGCTGTATACTAACCAGACGCGATTTGCAAAGCGATGTGCAAAAATTCTGGTTGTTCTAGGATCTTGCCAGTTCCGTTGTTCAACGGAACGTCCGATCGTGGCGAGTGGCAGATCAGAAACTCGTGTAGATCGCCTTGGGTCATGTACTCGAATAGCATACACATTGGTTCTCCCTTCAGTATCACCCCGAGCAAGCAAATAATGTTCGGATGTCTGAGATCCGTCATTAGATCGACTTCTCGTTTGAAGTCGTTTTGCGTTTTCGGACTAGCGTTCTCTTTTAACGTTTTCACCGCCACGTAGATCGGCGGCTCGCATTTGTTACCCGTTTGTAGCTCTCCCTTGTACACTTTGCCTAGGGAACAATAGAATGATAAATTGAAATCAGGGATTTTGAACCGGTATGTTTTTAGGATGCGAGATCTCACCGAACGCTCCTTCGCCAAGCTCTTGTAAAAGTACAACATTGTTCGTGCTAAATTGTGGCACTCTGTTATTGGATGTTCTACTGCTACCGCTGCTTAATGTTCCAGTTCCTGGAGTCGTGTTACCGGGACCGGCTAGAAGGGAACTCATTTCCATAGGTTGCGTCGTACTTCGTCTTCCATCGTATATGTTTTTGTCGCACTGTATACCTGTCAACATCTGTTGAACGAAGAGCAAAACATTATTTTCATGGTATTGTATCAGGTTGGAGGGAGAGTTCTGTCGTATTTTAAAATTTAAATAAGCAGGTGATTTTGCTTGTAAATTAGAAACACATGTTGCTAGCGAGGTCATTGGGAAACAAGAATTGACAGGCTATCTGAAAAATTATATCATTGAATAATATTAAATATATAATACAGTTTTGTAAATTGATGCAAATGTTCTCTTCAAAATACGACAGAACCGCGACATGATATGCTATCTTACTTTGTTAGACGGCAAATGATTCATCTGCCTCGTAGATTTTCTGCTTCTATAGCAGCAGCAATAACATACCAATATTACAACAAGTCCTCCTGTCAGTACAAAACCAACAACTGCATAGATCCATAAGTTTTTAACTGCAACGAAATTCAGTGTTCTATTATATCCGTATTAAACGCCCTTTCGTTCAGCAACGAGTAACACTTACCACATTTAGGTATATCACAAAATTCCTTCTGCATTGTATGATTGACGTCAACGTAACACCACGGTTGCGATTCTGTTTCGTCTGGATTACGGCAATACGAGTGTTTGCCAGCTAACTCAGGGTAATCAGAAATTGGGAGATTGAAGTGAGCCAACCATTGCAAGCATGGTCGTCCGCTGATGCTTGTCTTCACTATACCTCGATAAGTTTTACCATTGCCCCAATAACAATAATCATCTGTAGCACAAGAAAAATAATGCTGATACAGTGAACACACACCAATGAAATAGCTAGACTGCGGATCTTTATGCATTTATGAAGAAATTGATTGGGTGGAATATAAAACAGTACAAGTTTTAAAAACTTCAAGAATGCCGCAGTGTTGCTTTTAATGTAACAAAGTCGTTAAGGGATGAAATCAATTTTTATTCCTGCTTCCCACAATCAATGCAACATTTTTATTTTGAATTATTTATTGTTCTTACTCTCTTGCACATTGTCCTCCGTAGATATACCGAGACTTAAACAATCACGAGCCTCGGGGGTGTTCTCCATTGGCAAATCAGAACAATTAATTAAAGGCACTGTTTGTCCAATTAGTGGATGTCTCTTAGCAATTGCATACTCCTTCCTGCATAGATCATTCTCCAACACTTCGCATTCCTGTCGGCAAATCCTTCGTAATTTACGATTAATGTCGTTTCTCCCAGAGAACAGTGATTCACCGTAACTTTGGCTGAGCAGCTTCTTCGTCGAAGATTTCCCTTCCATGAACGGATTGAATTCGGAACCAGGACCCAAAGTCGGACTACGCTTTCTGGGAATGCTATGCGATCTTGTAATATCACCTATGTCATCTCCGTCACCTGTGTCTTTCGATAGATCATCTTGATTGTTATTTAAAATATGAAACATCCTCTTCGCGTCTTTGAGCTTTAGAATACTGGCAGGATCTCGGCATATCGGAAACGCCGAGTAACATAAAGATGGTTTTGCGTAACCTTCGCAATTCGATGAGACCTCACTGAAACGTTCAAGTTGATCGTGTTAGATTTGAATTCAGAACTTCTAACTTTTAACTGGACTGCGGATCTTTATGCAATTATGGCTTTTAAAAATTTCCAAAAATGACTAGAAAATAGGATTTTATTTGAATAGAGTTTCTTAAAATTCGTCTACAAAAATTGCGAATTGCATAAATATCTGCAGTCTACTTCTGACATACTTACTTCGAGTACTCAATAACACCAAAGGCTTTCATTAATTTATCGTCAAGTAATTCTTGTGTCATTGGATACGGTATATAAACTGGTTGCTTCTCTAAAAATGGTGCACACGTTTTCCCAACGTATATCTGAAACAGTGAAATTATTAATGTAATTTGTACTATTCGGCAGTGTAATTTGCATTATTCGGAAGCATAAAGCTGCAACAGCTGCCGAATAATGCAAATTACGCTTCTTAAACGTGAAAATAGGACTTTTAAGGGCGACTGCAGCCTAGGTTGATCTTATATCTAGCACTTTTGACTACCGACAAACCCTGTCTTTGCATTATCGTCAATCCTAGAAACGAGTTTACCCCCTTAAAAGCGACTATTTATAGTGGAGCAGTGGCTAGAGAATAGCGGTGCACATAGAAACAAATATCACCGCTACGCTCACCTCGCTGCTTCGCTGTATTCCTGTAGTAACAAACCTCGCATTTTCCTTCATGATTGTCATTCCTCCCAGGAGATAAGTGCATATTGACGTTTGTAAGGCCGCCGATTGTATGCATGTCTGTGGTACTAGATTGAGAGCTAGTCGGTTGTGGGCTCGGTGATAATATGCTAAATGGGTTTGTCGACGCCAGGTGAGAGATGTGTGGCGTTGACATTCCAGAACCGGAGAGGTCTAATCCGTCCCCAGGTCTAATGCTGTCAACACCAGAAAATAATTTTAAGTCATTAAATCTACTTAGAATAGGATCAATTTTGGTTAGGTTAGGAAAGCAACTGAATCACTCGATTTCTTTAAATAATAACACATATTCTTCGTTGTATATATAACCCTATTTTGACGCATAATACGTATAAAACAAAGTTGGAGACTCGTTACAACGTTTCGTTAACATTTTATGTCATGATTTTACCAAAAATAGAGCATTGTTTTTTTTTGAAAACATAACCTCTATTTTATAGAATCGTAAAGAAGTAGGTCGAATCGAAAATTTCGAAAATTGAAATTAAAAATAAATGAATACTTTTAAGTTGACTTTTTATTTGTTGATCATTGTTTATGAATTTGTTGATTCGTTATCGCAGAAAACACGATATTATATTATAACCTCACTGTGTTTACAGTAATTATTATCACCTTGTCTCTGTAACATTAGTAACATTTTTGACACTATTTATGGCACGTACAAAAATACACGTATTTTGCAACAATACTAGGTACAAGAGTAGCTTCATTATTATATATAATCTATCAAAACATTTAATTTAAACAGAAAGTCCGTGTCATTTGACACCACACCCGGCGTCCATTTGTAAACTGACGCTTGCCGCGGCTTTTCGCGGCGAGACTAAACTATCTTGTTGTTTAAAATTTATTTAATCAGACTAGTTGTAATTATTATACAGAGTGGTCCACCTAAATGTATCCATCAAGATTATTTACCATAATGTTTTAAAAATTAATTCTGTATTCAAGCGAGCTATTTGGCATTCTTGAATCGTGTTGCGCCTTCTCACGATAATCTACTTCGATGTCGCGACGATCAATTGTATCTGAATTCGTGTCGTGCGATAGATATCTATATTTTATGAATATTATTTTATCATATTCAAATTGAATTATTTATTTATTATTGATTTTGATTTAGTTTCTGACTGTTTGTCAATTGTAATTAATGAATTTGCTCTTTCTGTTACAGACTCCGCGGGAAAAGATTCCATCGATCGAAAGACCATATTCATAACCCAGATCGATACTACTCGATGCTTTCGATAATCGAAAGCGGGACATAGTGTCATGGCGCACTTTCTCCAAGCAGGAGAGGACGTGAGCGTGAGTACAACTTATATTTCCAATTATACTGTGTTATTGAACATCTTTCTTAATATCATTAATGAATAACTAATAAATATTAAATTTGAATTATTTATTTCCTATTAATTCGCGGATTTACTCTTGTGTCGTAACGATCAATTGTATTTGAATTTGAGTGGCGCGATAGAAATGAATTCGATTTTCTATATTCAAATTGAATTATTTATTTATTATTAATTCCGATTTAGTTTCTGCCTATTTGTGAATTGATATTAATCAATTTGTTCTTTCTGTTATAGATTCCGAGCATATATACAATATATACATATATAGATAAAACCAGTATTCTCTCTGATAAAACATATTACTAACCCAGATCGATGCTATCGATGGCTATCGATGCTGTTCGAGAATTGAAATCAAGACGCAACGTCATGTCGTACATTCTTCAAGCAGGGAAGGACGTGAGCGTGAGTACCAATTGTCTTTTTAATTGTACTGTGTTGTTGCTCAACTTTTTTCAAACAATTAGTGAACGAATAATAAATATTCAACTTGAATGATTTATTTCATATTAATGCGGAGTTTCTCTCGTGTGGTGACTGTGACGATCAATTATGTTTGAATTCGTGTCGGACGATAGACATTCGACATTTCAGGCGCCTATGCTCCAGCTGCAACGATCCACTGTAAAAGTGGTTGCAGGTTGCAGTCACAAATAAAGGAGATATTTAGGTGACTACATTTAGGTGGACCATCCTGTATACAACCGCGATCAGTTCAAAATTCTTTATTTTTATTTATCTTTTATATTATATTTACCTGTCGAAGAAATCACTGCCACCAGACATGTCCGGAGAAAATCTATCGTCGCTGGATGTTTGGCCAATGGGAACTGTAAAATAATGAATTATAATTAATTGATTACATATCACAAGGTCATATTGATCGATATAGATCCACGAAAGATTACGACTAGACAGCGGATTTTATGCATTTATGACAAAAGAATTATCTTCAACTTCTTGAACGTATTAAAAAAGGTATAAATTTCCATTTCGCTCCAGTTTGTTGCACTTGGGGTAAAACATTTTTACTTTGCATAAAGATCAATCATTAATAACGACACCAGACAACGACGCAAAACTCAATAACGACACCAGACATCAACGCAAAAATACTGCGGAGAAAATCGACGGAGTAAGATCGACCTTGGGCTGACCTTGAGCGTTCCGTAAAACTTTTATCTAGGTGAAAACTTGGTCCATTCTCCGGTATCAGTTTAACACCGTTCCCGAAGCCCATACAGATCCCCGGCCCCGGCCCCGGCCCCGGCCCCGGATCCGGACCCGTTCATAGTCTTTCGTATCCCCCCAAGTTTGCCGTAACTATTTGCAACGCGGCGGGTTCTCCGAGGCCATTACGTCCCCGAGTAATCGTTCTTTTATCGCGTCTCGGGGTCGTTGTTTTCCCCGGAAACTTCCCGAGCAACCCTTCTTTCTCGCGAGTTTACATATCGTTTACACCGGACCACTTTCTCGGGTCCGAACCTTTGTTCCGATAAAATTTGATACGCGAACACCTGAAATCTTTTCCCGTTCGAGACCCAGCTCTTTCGTACGCCCGGCACGTCTCGTCGCGCGTCGTCCTTTTTCAAAATCCCGGGGTTCGCGCCGCATTTGCAGTTACGGTCTATTTTCTCCTCGCACCCCCTTTTGTGCCGGTGTAATTCTAAAAAAAAGCCAGAGACTCGAAATAGCTGCATTCACTCAATATTCTACATGTAAAAATATTTGGTCGTTCGGAAAGTCATCTTGTTTGTTTTATCGAGGAAAATGAAAGCCAATTTTTTACCATTTAGAATAAGTTTTAGGACATTCTTTTCTATGATCTCTTGCGATTTTTCAGGCAACTTAAAGATCCTATGCTCGTAGAATTTCTGTTTTTTATTAGCAAAAAATTGAGTTCCCGTGACTTTTTACGACTGTATTTGAAATGAAATTTGCACCACATAGAGAATGTTGAGAAAAACACTGCATTTTTCCGCTGCCGGTAATAAAAAGCACATTGAAAAGTTAGAAATCACTTACGAGGCAGGAGATGACGTTCGAAATACATGTAAAAATGAGTGGAAAAGAGGAATAACATTTTACAATACCATAAGTATCCATAAGGTACCAGGTTGCGCATTACACGGGGAGACGCGGTTTCCGTGATTATCCGAAGACGAATCTCGCCGTCCGATTTCTCATTTTCCAAATCACTGATTTTTGCTATTAACAGCTCCCTTTGCGCCTTGAAGTCGGGGTCTAGGTATTCCCATTACGGGTAACACGAAGACACGCTTGAAAAACAGACACGCGGATAGAACGAACGCGACGCGACGCGACGCGACGCGACGTCTCCAGTTTCACGAGTTCTCCCCGAAAAGTTCGACGAGAACCTCGTGATTACATCAAGTTCCACGGGAAATTTCGCGATGGCTGCCATGCCGCCGCGACAACATCAAACGGCACCGGGAAATCTTTGAGGAAAAGTAATTTCACCCGGGTAATCGCCGGGGTTTATTATAGGTGAATTGGTCTTTAGGGAGGCCACCCCCTTGTGTTTGTCCTGCCGAGCTAGGGGGTGCAAAGTAAATAATATCGGAAATCTGAATCCACCCCTCGTGTCTCCGTGGGGGATGGTCTGCTTGTTCAAGAGTCTTGGACCTTCCCGAAATCTTTAGAGAGATCCTTGTCCACGATTCTCGGAAAACAATTGCTTCGAACTTAAGGCAAAGACGTGTACTCTCTGCCCTTCGGAGTGACGCAAACAGATTTAGCGAATACGAAAGCTTCCTTCTTCTAAAATGTTGATATCAGAATTTTTTTCAAATTCCTCTTCCTTATTGTACATATGTAGTAGTACAGAGTAGGTGTAATTGAAAACAGTAAAACCATTAGAAGAATTTAGAAATACTGTCATATCATTTTCAACCTATTAACCGTATTAAGATGGAAAATAAATTTCAATTTCACTCCAGGTCGTTGCAATTCAGGTAGAACATTTTTATTTTGCATAATGATCCGCTGTCTAGTTATAATTATTAGATGATTGCATATGTTCGTGACCAATTTCCATAGATGTCGCAAACTGTACTGCATAGCGGAGTGTAAAACAAATTATACAGTCACCATTCTTTTCTAACTGTAGAGAGATAATTGGTTAATAAGATGTAGAGAGTATAATTGATTAATAAAGCTGTATTCTGTAAAATTGAACCATTGAATTTTATTTTCAAATCGGGCACGAACTTGTGCATCCATCTGATACATTATGGCATGGGGAGATCAGTTCGCAGTTGTTACTTTGTTACCACCATAATTGACATCAACCTTGATGAAACAGATTTTAAATGTTTTTCTTTGACTCGCTCTGCAGCCGTGAGAGAACTGATTAGACAAGTGGTTAATTTGCTCGATCGGTGCACCATAGAAATTTTAAACGATTGCTCTAGGTATATAAACGCATGAAATCCACAGCAGCGTGCTGTCGACGATCGCTTTCATAGCATAGCATCGAACACATCACTCGATTTTCAAGTTCCTCGATTACGTTCCTTTTTTTTCTCCGCTCGGCGGATTTTTCTATTTTCGATGAAAATGGAAGAGAGAGGGAGAGAGAGAGAGAGAGAATCCAGTCCGGCAATATCGCGTCGGTCTATTATCGGCGTCGCGATAAATCGATGCTGCGGCCGTTCGGAAGCTCGAATCCACGTCTCGTATCAAATTCATGCCCGGAAATCATACAATACGGCCGATGTAATGAAAGATAATTGAAATCAAAACAGAATCGATGCTGGAATTGTATTACGGACCATAGCACGTAGAGCGAAGCTGTATAAAAATTTGTTCCGCGGTTGTAAAACGTCTTCTCTCGAATGGTTCTCTTTATATTATATAAATCACTTTGTATAAATATTATTTTTATGCACGTCTGCCCAGTTTTATTATATTTTCCCGGTTGCACGAAGAGCAAATATTTCCACGACGAAAATATGGCCGTAGTTAGGAATCGTATGAAACAGCGTACACAATGAACAGTATTTTCAGTGAATAGGCGTATTTTCAGTGAAAATGAGTTCGTGTGTATAATTGCAATATTTTCAATCCGTTGAACGTACTAAAAACGAAAATAACATTCTATTTCCCTCTAGTTGCGATCCAGGTACGACATTTTTATTCTGCATTAATGTTCCATCAATAATTCCTATTTTAATTTTCCTATCATTTCGCAATCGACAAATTTAAGGCTGGAATAAAATTGCGCATTTTCTTTCCGGTCTGTCTATAAAAGTCTACATAGCTACAATATTTTTATTTTGCATAAATATTCCATCAATAATTCCATCAGTATTTTAACTTGCCCATATTTCTGCAAGCGACAAATGCAAGTTTTAATGGTTAATTTCAAGTAGAATAAAATTGTACATTTTCTTTCGAGGTTTCTTCATAAAAATCTAAATTTGCATAGGCCACAGCTAGAGGACGGTAAAAATTCGACTTGTCCCATTGTTTTCACGCATTGTTTACAGACAAAACAGGGGGGCCGGTAATAACGAGAGCTGGCCGAATAAGAGGAACCCCGGGGATCTGGAAAAGTACGCAAAGTGCGGAGCCTCTATTGTTGGAACAATGAACCCGATACTGCATGTTCGCCGAGGCTAGAAATTATTTCTGAATAAATAGCAAAGCGAATGGAACTGCGCGAAGTTGCGCGAAAGGCAAGCTCTCGAGATGCAAGTCCATTTGCGGGGGTGGGTTTATTAATGACCACCGGCTCTCTTATCTTTTCCACTTCCTGTTCGAGATACATAATACGTGGGTCGGACACGTAACCGCTGCTGCATCTCTGTAACACCAGCACGATCGACTTTTGCGTTTCGTGTACATGTTCCCGTGTCGCTATATTTTTTCCAGCGATAACGATTCGTTTTCACCGACTCGCGGAATGTGCCCGGCGCGGCGCGGCGCGGCGCGGCGGCGTGGTCCAGTTTTGGACGAAAATCGCCAAACAATGGGACATATAGGTGTAAGAGCTACAATTTAAGATCTGCGGATTTTATGCAATTATGATAATATTTATATATATAATATAATATTATATGAATATATTAAAAAAGGTATCATTCTATTTCCCTCTAGTTGCGGTACAATATTTAGGTACAACATTTTGATTTTGCATAAATGTTTCATCAATCATTTCTATTTTAATTTGTGCCATTTTCTGCAATCGACAAATGCAAATTTGAAGGGTTCATTTCACGCAGAATAAAATTGCTCATTTTCTTTCGGGTTTGTCTAGAAAAATCTACAGCTATAACGTTTTGATTTTGCATAAATATTCCATCGATAATTCCTATTTTAACTTGCACATCTTTCTGCGATCGACAAATTCATATTTGAAGGGTTAATTTCACGGAGAATAAAATTGCACATTTTCTTCCGGTTTGTCTATAAAAACATGCGTGGCCCATTTTTGTACAGGAACAGGAACCACCAAACAATTGCACAAAGAAAATCTTAATATTTTTATGCAACATAAAAATTGTCGAAATAAATGCTAGAAAACAGACTTATTCTTTCGAAGCGAAACTGACAGTGAGAAGGAAACGTAATTAGAAACGGGAAAAGATGGGCTAGGCCACTTTGCGCGCAATTTTCCGTGGATCTTCGTGAACGCTCGCGCACGCGGGCGATAGGCCGTGATACATTATGCTATTACGTTTCATTGCCCGACATTAGACGGGATTACGTTGCTCGTCGGTGATATTACAGCGGGGGCTGTGCTGTGACTTAATGGCTTATTTCATCATCGCAGCCGGCCGAATATTTTGCTGTCGCTTTTAAGAGTTTTTAAGGATTCGGGCGAGCGAGCGACCGGTCGAGGGGTGCAGTTTATGATATCTTTACCGCGCCATGTAATTTGTGCTGCCATTACCGCGTCGGCGAGAACTTGTCACAAAAGGGGGATGAGTTTTATCAGTGAGGGAACGTTATTATTTTTATCAGCGCCGGGGTGGGAGGGGGGGGGGGGGTGCGGCTCGTTTATTCGGACCATTGGGAAAATCACGCCCCTCGAAACCAGTGGTATATATTCGCTTCAATTATTACAGTTCGTTGAGCATCTTCTACATTTCACAGTCACAGTCCAAAATCTGATGTATCTGTAGAACATATGTATGTAGAATACCATATACATATTATACTTATGGGTCCCATGAAAATCACCGGCTCCAGATTTAACCGTCAACGATTTTAATCGATAACGAGTTTACTCGACGACAGTATATTGTCCGATATTAACATCATTCGACGGCAACGTTAACCGACTACACCTAACTTCTTATAGAGAGAGTGTAATAATTATATTTTTATAGGAAAGTAAAAGTGGCAGTGCAGAATAGTTAAAGAATAAAATGTCAGCACCATTTTTACGAATGATAATACTATCGGATATTGATGTCGTCGACTAAAATCGTTGTCTGTTAAATTCGTCGACGGTCAAAGTCGTTGTCGGCCAAAGTTATTGTCGGTCAAATCTCGAGTCGGTGAAATATCGTCGGCGAAAATTGTGTCGGTGCAACAAATCACAAGATTTGTGTCTCTTTTTATTTTGCATAAAGACGTGATTTTGCATTATTTTGCATAATGGCAAATACGTAAATATGTATAAAATAAATGTTCATAGCGAAGTGGAGATAATAATTATTATTCGACTGCGAATGTTTATGCAATTTTCAATTTTTGTAGGTTTTGAAGAAAGTGGAACCATGTAAAATCTTATTTTCAATGGTGGTAGTCTTCGTAGTTCGGAAAGAAATAAAAATCGTACTAAATTCTGTGGAATTTTACATTTGAACAATTTTTTATGTATTTTCTCCACAATTCCGACCAAATGTAATGTTTGAAAAAATTTCTTTTCGCATCCTGTAGTAAACTAATTGCTCTGGCTTCCCAAAAAAGTTCAAATCGCACAGTCCAATATTAACGAAGTTATCATATTTTTGAGAACGTCTGAATATTAATGGGTGGTGGTGTCACCGTATATTTTTGAATTTGTACAATTTATTTAACCGATACACTTAAAATCGACATCCCCGAGCCGAGAGCATTCGATCCTACTTGTTCAGGATGCACTTCCGCCGACGCGCGCCGCGCTGTGCCGGGTGCGCACTGCGCACACGAGTGCGGAGGAGTGCAAGAAACGCGGCCGGAGGCCACGTTTGTCTTTGATAATCAACAGCAGCCTCATCCATCTTGGTCAAAGGGTCAACACTTTTCCGTGCGCGACACCCGCGACACCAGCCACTCCGGCGCGCGTCGAATGCATTATTCATGAGGCCGGCATGGTAAGTGTTGTCCGAAATTCAATTCAGTAGCCCACGAAGGCACCGGTGTACGTGATTTGCCTTCTGCCGGACCCTGGATCCTCGTCGCCACTTCCTCTTTTTATCATCCCGCTGCTGCTGCTGCTGCTGCTCGCGCGCGCTCGGCCTTGCACCCCGCTCCCCCCGTTGCATCCCCATCCGCAACCAACCCTCTTTCCGTTTCCTGCCCCCCTTTCGGCGTGTTACTCGACTAATCGAGCAGAGATATCGGGGATGAAATCGTTATCGGGCACGCTCGCAGCCGGAATTAAGCCGACGAGTCTCGCGTTTCATATCAACCCCTTTTTATTTCTTCGAGTTTCCTCTTTTTTTCCCCGCTTTCATCCACCCTCACCGTCTCTCCACGGTTATACCATCTTCATCGTTATTTCTTTGCTTCTTATTTCTCGTCTTGGTCGTGCTTTTTCTTCTCCCTAATTCGGTATCTTGCGGCCGATCAAAATGGCCGGCGACGGACGTCGGCGGTATTGGTTGCCTGCGCGGCAATTGCGATATTAAGTTCACCGCGTGGAACGATTCTCGATGCTCGAGTGTACCGGGTGCTCGTCAACGACCATGGTCCCGTTGCTAGCACCGGTTCTCGTCCGATCACCGAAGTTAAACGACGGGCGCACGGAGCACAGCTAGGATGGGTGACCGCTCGGTGAAAAAGCCGGGGGTGGCCCATGTGCTGTTTTTCGTGTGTTGTTGACATATAGGTGGTTCGGAATCCACCTTAATAAAAAGTAGGTCCAAAAAATAGGAATGGGCCCGAACATCCGGTCGGCGTAACTGGTATGGCGTAAGCCGAGGTACAGTATTCCTCCCTAGAGGAGGATCGCCAAGAATGAGTGTACCGGGTGCTCGCTAAATTCTATTTCGCTAAATTCAGTTTCTTGTGATTCGGGTAAATAATTTTCGATTATTAATTACTCGTAATTACGGAGATAGCAAGCAGGATAATTCGATTAGCGGAACGATACGAGGTATGAATTTTAGACGAAGGAATTCTATCGGTTCATGCAAAAATGCATGCGGCATCGTTCCTTCGGCGGCTGTGATAACTGAATCAGAATATCAAATTAGCAGAGAACCCTTCCTCGGAATCAGTTCGCGGGGAATTAACATCCGCGATAATCAATGGCACCCGAAAGGCGCGGAATCAACGCAACGGCGCGGCGCGATTAATTTGCATCCGTTATGCTCGCGGTATATCGCATGAGTCCCAGAAGTGATCGCGGATTCATGGAGAATTCTCGTCGATGCACTGTGGGCCAGAATGACGAATTAGCTGTTCACGCCAATTTCAGCATTATTTCACAACTTGAAGACCACATTGAACTGGTCGTTGAACTTGTTTTGGCGGCAGCCACAATGTTATTGAATAAAAAGTATTAGGTTGGCAACTAAATTCGCGACCTTTTCTTTCGTAATTCTTTTATTCTATCATTATAACCTCATTCAGTGACCATTCCTTTTGAACTGTATACTATATGGTATATCATTGGAAAGCTTTGAATTTTTCGATTAATTTCATATAAAATACTCGTGCTTCAAAAATACATATAAATAACTTTGTTTGAAAAAATGTGGAGGCCGCGAACTTAGTTGCCAACCTAAAAAAGGGCATCAATAGGTTCAACAGTATAGTCCTAGAGAAATGGTATCTGGAAAAGTTGGATCTTTGAACGCTTATTGCAACCGGAGTTTTTAATCACTTTTATTAATATTATCGTTCTCGAGTGCAATGGAATTTAAGAAACATTATATGCATTCGTTGAAAACTTCGATTTCGGAGCCCACGAACAACTACTGGCGCGTCGATCTGGCCAACTGTGCGACGCGACGCGACGCGACGCCGACGTCTCCCCGGAAACCGGAAGTTGTGTCTAATCGGGTCTTGTTGAAAAACGCTCAGAAACGACGCATCTAATTCCCCCGCCCGTAATTTCACGTAATTTCGCTAATGGGCGCTAGTAGTCCCGTGATATAATGCCATTAACTGCGCTATTAAATCGCTTTTATCGCGTGCTATCGATATTCCATTAAAATTAATGGCGGCGCGGCCACGGTGATCGGAGACGTTTCGACGGCCAACGCAACGTTCGCCTAGACGCTCTAGCGTATACCCGGCGCCATTTTGACTTAATCCACCGAGGATTAAGCAGATTTTTCGAGTAAACTCCAGGAAAAGGCAGGACGCCTCTTATCTAGAGGCGAAATAATAATATGGGACCCATCGCATCGGCCGTCTGCATAATTACTTAATTCTAACTTTCTTCATATTCTGGCTGCACTAGTAAATTTTAACTCTTACAATGAACTTCTCGTCCGGTTTGTTTTTGTACGATTCGTATAAAACGGTGCTCAACCGCGGTCGAAACTGATGCTCGCTAATTCTGGAAAAACCATGGGGGTTGGATTAGTCCGGTAGAATATCTGTCTCCGGTGGCCCCCGAAAGTCGGCGAACCGACAAGAATCCGGTACCCTAGCCGCCGAAAAATACTCCCCCGGTGCTCGTATTAAGGTAGATTATTGTTTAATCCCACTAGAGGAAGTTTCACCTTAATATTATTCTATGCTCGCCCACCGGCTAATCCCCATTAGCGAAATTACATGAAATTATAATAAAGCTTGCCGCCGCCGCGCCGTTTCGCCGTTAAGCCTCACCAACCCCCTCCTATTTTGGCGGCGAGCCTATATGCGAAAAGAGCCTATCCTCTCTCTCTCTCTCTCTCTCTCTCTCTCTTCGGGGGTATGCAGATCGGGGTTAATACAATATTTATGAGATATATACATTTTCCATGTTTTGGTCCCTCACGGGCGGAATTCATCAAACAGTAAGCAGGGAAAATCCGGCGCGGCTCGCGAAAGACTCCCGAACTCGCTGCGATGCTAATTCATCGACTGCGAAACGTTCCCTAAATGGAATCCTGAAATCGCGCAAGGGTCATTCAATAATATTTTATAATTCATTGTTTAAAATATTATTTGAAATTGTTTACTCGTTACTTATTTAGTATTGTACTTTTCTAGATAATTGTAAATTCTATTCGTAAAGGAATTCTCTTCGCTGTAAAAGAAGAGCAGAGAAAAAATATTAAACAGGTTAGCCAAGGCATCTAGATGAAGATAAGCTTCTTTCTTCTGCGGAACATACTATTTTCAAAATGTTCTACGATTACAATTTTTATTATATTTTACGAATCTCTTTATTTTCGAGGTAGATGGATATTTAGGAAGCAATACAAACTTTGTACATGTCAATATGAGAAAGTTGATTTTTCGACAAAATGTCACTCGATTTTCCAATCCGGGTCACTGTGCGGCAGGCTGAAGGTTAATAAACTGTTCAATTTCGGGTGTCGCGGTACAATGGTCGAGACTTAATCCCCCCTCCCCGGGATTACGGGAAGAAACGATTAATTTAGGAGCGTCTGGGCGTTTGGGCGTCTGGGCGTCGCGTCGGAGACGGTCCACGCAGCGGACCGATCGACAAAGAGCGAAACTTTTAATCTATCGCAGCAGAACGGCCCGTCAGCGGCGATCATAACTCTCTTCTCGTTAATTGGAAACACTTCTGCGGAGGCCGCAGGCTAATAATCCCCTCGCGGCCGTGCACACTGATCTTTTTCCCGGATTATCCTTAGTCGCGGAGGTGCACGACGCGACGCTGCGCCGGCGAACGGTTGATTCCCCCCTGGCCCGTGGAAATTGCCTCCTTTAGTGGCGCCATAATTCCTCCGGAATTTATAGCGGCTTCGACACCCTCGGACGTCGAGCGGACTCGATTACCATAAGTCGTGTAAAATCGAAGATTTAGTGTACAGCCGTAAAGTGTCCCTCACGACTACGCTCCGGCAAGTTTTATGGCGTTTACATTCATCGGGTCAGCCGGCTGGAAAACTTTCGGGGGCCTTTACGTGTCTGATTTCGACACTTTGAAACGCTTTTCGCTGATCGGGATCCAAGAGATTTATCGGCCCGGAAGTTTTTATCCCCTCGACGAGCAAATTCGTATCGCATTTTTACGCGTTCCAACCAGGACGATAACTATCAGGCATCAGGTCGTTCGGAAAATCGTTTCGTTTTCTCAACGGATAGTAAAGTGCCAATTTTTTACCATTTAGAACGAGTTTTATCATGTTTTCGTTCTATGATCTGCTGCGACTTTTTCAAGCAACTTAACGATCCCACGCTTGTTTCTGTTTTTTATTAGCAAAAAATTGAGTTCTATGACTTTTTACGACTTTGTTTGAAATGCAATTTCAATTGCCCCATAAAAAATGAAAATCCTCTCCTTAAACAGCACGCAATCTTTTCTTTCGTGCACTGCATTTTGCCCCTTGCGGTAATAAAAAAGGTGAAAGGAATGCGTAGTTTGATTAAAAAAAAATACTTGGAAGGTTAGAAAGCACTCCAAGGTAGGCGATCATCTTTACAAATGATGATAAGAATTAAAACTGTTTGCCTCAAGTAAAAGTTCCTTTCTTTTAATAAATATTCATGCTTTCGGTGATGAATGACCGATTCTTTCCACGACGCGACGCGACGTTCGCCGCGATATACATAATAAAATGGAGACGTCCGTTGTCGCCGATTCGAAAAAAGTAGCCGCAGAAATCGCTTGTCAGAAGGGAAATAAAGTCATGAAATAGAGCGCAGGATCACCGGTGAATCCGGGACAGGGCAAATATTCCTGGCCGCAGAACCGTTCAAACGCTGCCGTCCGGTCAATTCTCGTGGCCGAACCGCAACTGCGACGTGCCATCGATGCGACGTCCAGGGAAATTGAAAATCCAAAAATCCCTGCCGGCGGCAACGGGGCTCGGAATTAATGCACGGATTGATGGGGAGGATGTTAAACCCGCAGCACGGTTTCCGAAGTGTTAGCATTCCTCTCTTTAGCTTATTTTTTGCTGGAGCCTGACGCCCAAATTTCGTCTCTGCTCCGCGACTCTGCTCCACAGTTTGGCGGAGGAACCCAGGAGCGGGGAGGAGGGAAACTTATCCACCAAGAGCGCATTCAAATGAATCAAATAAATTTGAACAAATTCGAGTGTCCCGCGAACGCCTCCCGTGATATACATATATTTTTCTAATTTATCGTGCTACTAAAGCAAGTTTTCCCTTTCACGATACTGTTCTGCTGCGGCACCGAGTTGTCGGAGATGAAGCGAAACAAGAAGTTCAATTAAACCGTCTCCGTTCGCCCTCGACTCGCAGCTACAGCGAATGTTAAGCAACGAAATTTATTTTCTTGAAAATTCATACGCAGAGACATTCCGGGCGTCGTTAAACCGGCGAACACATTCAAGTTTCCGGTGAGTTACGCTCGTTGCGAATTCCGCGTATATTGTTCCGACGGTAAATCACGGTAATACCGTTCCGCGTTATTAAATGAAATTAAATCACCGTTTAAACAGCCGGCACGCGCGGCGATATATTAACGAAATCGAGCAACTGCGTCGTGACGGGAATTAGTACGGAATTACGGGGAACGTTACGCCGCTGTTAGCCTGGCAGAAAGAGGCCAGGCGATTTTTTTATTATTAGAATTCAAATTCGCCGCGCACCTCGATAATGTCGCTAACAAAATTACCGGAGCTCTCCCGCTGTACATACAGTTGATTCTATTGTCCACTTATTTTTAATCGGATCGAGCGCCCAGAAACTGCGATAATACAGCGGTATTTCAACCGCGACAGATATCGAATAACAATCAATTAGACAATTCAGATATGCGCCCATTATTACGAAAGTGGTGCAAGTCGGATTACATTTGAATAAATTAGGACATGTTTTTGTATTATGTAACATTTTAATTTAGAATTTTATTGGTCTTGATTAAGGGATATTTATTATGAATGTGTGTGAAACGCATACGAAAATATTGTTTTTAACTACGATTTTTATTAGAAACAAAAATTTTAATGCAAAAATAATAATCCATTTACATTTATGAATTATTTTTTAAAAGTAATCCATTTTTGTCATTTTAGGCTTCATCTCTAGAAAAATGTGAGAAATGTTTCAGTAAAGTTGCCATGACAAATCATTATGAATTTTATCATTGTAGGTACATATAATATTAGTTTCACCGATACGCTGCAGTTTACTCGCTGTCCGTTTTATTAGCGATACCGCCGTATTATGTAAGAGTTGTATGGCAATGTGGAGTTGCCCAGAATTCCCTGTGCAATTATTAGAAATTTCTGAAAGCACAAACGCGGAGCCTGTTCCACGCATTATCGCGGAATGCCGGGTCGGAAAATTTCCATGCAACATTGCGGTGGTCGGCCAGGGGAGAACGTTCCGGCCGTTTTTCATAAAAGTTACGGGAAGTCCGCGGCGGGTCCAGTTCCACGGTCCGAGGCAAAGTTAAAATGGCCTTCGAGTCGCGTTATTAAAGTGTCGAAACTTCCGTGAGAACCACTGGTGTAGATGCGATCGTTTCGTCGGCCGCGGTGCGGTGCGGTGTGGCGAACTCTGAGGAAACCAGATATATGTATGTACATAGTGTGTCGGGGAACATGGCCGTGCACCGCCCACAGCAGCGGTCCGAATTGGAAAATCGAGTGTGTGACATTTTATTTATTCCAAAGTAAATGAATACATACAAGGAAAATAAAGAAATTAATAGAATCTAATAAAAAAAACTGCAGTCGCGTGACGAACACTTAAAGTTGGACATTTTGCCAAAAGAAAGATGCATATTTGTAATATATGTATCTCATAAGAAAGTTTCTAATAAACAAAAAAAAAGAAAGATGTTTATCTTCATCTGGATGCCCTGGCTAACTTGTTTAACATTTTTTCTCTGCTCTTCTTTTAAAATAAAGAGCATTCCTTCACGATCAGAATTTACACTGGCAATTAAAAATTAATTTAAATGTTGTATTTAAAAAATAATGCACAGTGAAGCCATGGAAATCTTTCGAGTTCCAAACAGTAGAAAAACAAATGAAATGGCCGCTCTTCTACATAAGCATACTTCGATTCTAAATACATATCGGCAGAACTGCTGGTAGGTAACCGTTGCAAAAAGAGGATCCATCGGCCCGGCGCTCGATCGCCACGGCAATTCTCGATCCTCCTCGTTCCTCCGTTTCGCTCGTTCGTTCGTTCTTCTTTTATACCCGATCGCATTTTATTGCTTTATCAAGCCTCGAGTGGCTCCGATACGATACCAATTCCTGTTCCCAAGAATTTTTTCCGTGTTTTTATTATTCGCGTTCGGAATGTTCGACACTTTTATTGATCAACTGTTAAATTGCTATTCAAGAATTGATTGAGAGGTCTTGTTCGATTTTCAAAAGAATATTGAATCAATGCTGTTCGATATAGCGAATCGCAAGTAGGTCAGATTGCTTGGTCCTTAACGATAAGACCTGGCACTTTCATTGATAAGTAACGCTAACAAACAGTGCTTTATTAAGAAGTCGACAAAGCGTGCTCATAGACAAAGCGCTCTCTGTATCAGTTGCCAGCAGAACCGTGTGTGCGATCCCGATAGTCTAAACAATAGTAGTTTCAGTATAATCTACGTTCCCGACAGAGACCCAATTCAAACCTATATGCAGAAAAGAACGTACCGAGAAGTATTTTACTAACAACGCGATTTCTTCAAATATTTATTGTATATTTTTTAAGGATTCCAGCTGTACTTCTTTTTCTGATTTTCATATTTTTCGTGAACCTTGGTGGTTATTTTCACTCCCTGGATGTGGATCGTTGCGGATAAAACAAAAGTACGTGTCAAATGTTTTTCAACAAATTATATCCGGCGCATAAATTTCATTAAAATTTATTTATTTATTTCATTTGTAAGATACAACGGAACTTACAAGGGAGGTTATCCAACCGTAACACGCCGATTTTAATGAAATCTTTGTACGATATAGAACTCATTGTCAAACAAATATTTCACACGTATTTTTCTTATAGCTGCCGACATCCATGTTTAAGGGGTGAAAATAGCCCTCAAATTTCGGGTGAAAAATTCATTTTATTCAATATCTCCGAAACTATTAGGGCTAGACGAAAATTTCAAAATGCAATTTGTGCGTCTTCGAATGACGAATCTTTTAGTCTAGTCTGATTAAAAAAAAAATATTGTTTATAAAGTATTAAATATTAAAAATGAACTTTTTCTTGCGAAATTTTTGTATAGATAGAACATTCATACACAGAGTCTACATAACTTGATATAAAATATGAAAAAAAATTTGTTTAGTTCCGCAGTCACAATACATAGTCATATATGTATTACGTTCCAAATTAAACTCGCAGCGGTATCGCCACAGATTCTTTTGGGATGATGAGGCAGAGTTTGAGGAGGAGTCAATAATATGAAATCACGAGTTTGTATAATATTTTGGGTGCAAAACAAGAAGTATCTATGTAGAACGAAATGACGTTGGCATACAACAGCATCCCCATCTTAACTCGGATGTCGAACACGTCCCGCGCGAGGAGCAGGGTGGTGTCCGCGGTCCTTTCTGCGCAAACAGCGAAATGGAATAACATTGAAACACGGTAACTTCGGCAAATATCAAACAGACTGTTCGACAGCAGCCGTTGATCCACGATTCACGCCAGATCGAGCGCATAACCGGGCCGTTTCACCGGAAGGCGTAGCGCGCCCGAACGATCATCCGGCGTGGCGCGGCGCGGCGCGGCGCGGCAGCCAACTGTAATTTGCAGAGGGTCGGGACAGCGCGTAATGCGTGGAACGCGTTCCGCCAATTCCACCCCCTGCGTTCTCATCCCCCCGCCGAAAATTCAAAAGCGGTTAATGCCGGGAACCCGGTTCGAAGCCCCACCGCTCCATTAGAAGCCACCTCTTTAGGATCGTACCCGAGCAATCGTGGAAATCGAATGGTGGACCTGGTCGCTGTGGATCTGTTGGCTCGGACCCTGGACCGGGACCGGGACCGGGACCAGAACGGATAAATTGGAATGGCGGCCTTGTATCGACATTTTGGATAATCCCGGAGCCACGCAGCCACGGCGGCGTAGGAATTCTCGACTGTGTAAACTATGCGGCACCGGCCGTGTATTTATTAAACATGACCTGTTACCAGCGAGACCCGACCACCACCGTTACTATACCACCGCGTCGGAATTAGCGCGATGGAAGAGTTCCGATCGGTTTCGGTTAGCATCCGCTTGTTCCGGTTCGCGAACAAATTTTGCGCGAAGCGGACCAGCATTGTTTAAACTAACGCGGGCACCGACTCGCTAGACGCTGTAAGTGTCCTCTATTTGTTGCAAAACACAGGAGTTAAACATAAATTTACATTTTTCTCTAATCATTCGAACTCTTAGCACTGGAACGGTGACTTCGCGGCGCTAATATAATAATGGCTGTACAATTATTTAAAATATTGGAAGAAATGTTTAGTTTTCGGGTTAAAACAGCTCCGAGTGCAAAGGGTTAATTTAGCGAAACTAAATTGCACCTACTTATTTTTGTTACAAATGCAGAAAACAATGGGGGTTCCACTGAATCGCCGATTAAACAAGCAAATTTTCAATTGTCTCGTGTTCGGGCTTATTTCAATCGGAAAAATGCGAGGAACGCGATGGTGGAAGTTTGATAAATAAGTGACTAAAAACGTATACGTGAAATAGTTTCTGCATCAACCGCCATCGAAGTATCTTAATTTCAATAATCGTGAGATAAATCCGAAAACCGGTTATTTGACTGGTGGCGCGGTGTTAAACGCAGGGAACAAGGAGATCTTGGATTTATTGCGCGGAGGCTACACCGCACCGGTGGCAATATTGTGTGCCGGTTCCGTAATTAGAATGTATATACGCGAGAGAGTATCGATGGAAAAGTGTTGAAAAGAGAGCAGCGCGTATATTTGGGGCGAATTCGTGGGGAGGCGGTCGATTAATAGCGCAATTAAAGAGCGGCGTCCGGCAAAGGACACACGTTCGGAATCGTTATTGACGGGGCCCGACGAAATTCCATTTCGTTTCAATAATTCGCGTCCGCGCGGTGACACGGCCGTTAATAAAACGGGAGTTAAAGTGCAGCCCCGCGTCCACCGTAAATACGTGTCCCGCGTCGCGTTTTACGCTTCCCCGTAATACCATTACAGTTTATTTCGTGCTTCGATAACGAATAAGCATAAATAGCTTTGGATATCGGCCGAGCTGTATCGAAATGATAATACTAAGCGGCCGACGCGACGCGACGCGACGCGACGCTTGTGATATAATGATGAGAGAGGCTGGACACACGCAAAACGGAGACGCAGAGTGCGTCACGTGACCGGGCCGTAGGGAATAGCGTCGTGGAAGGGGATGGTAGAGGTAGAGAGGGGACACAAGTCTCTACTGGAACCGTCGCAAAATTCAATTTTTCAACTTTCAAATTACAGCCATATCTTTTGTTCTCTCAGATAACACCCCTTTGAATAAAAAATAAAGGTCGCCTCAATTTTTTAAAAATGTTAACATACATTATTATAAATAAATAAATAAATAAATGAAATGTTGTATTCCGGATGAGAGAGGGTTAATAAACGTTGTCGGTTTATGATAACAAAACACTAGTTTATTAATAAAACTCCTCAACTATAACTCCGGTCACAAAGTACGAGAAGCGCGTTACGAAGTATGTATGATTCGTCGGAAGTCTGACAACTCGGGATAGATAGAAAGAGCGTGATCTTAGCTGCGCTGAGGTTTCTACTACAAAAAAGCCTGGTTCAGTCTTTTGCACGAACTTAAATAGAAGTCCCTTATAAGGAGAGTTAGATAACTACAATGATGTGGCATAGTGCTGAATTCTGTGTGACTAACTAAGGGTAGTGATCGGTCGAGGTTCACTGTCGAAAACATCTATCTTACAATTGGTCACTATTTATCATAAAGTAAATAGTTGGTGATACAACAATAACAATATAGTTTTGGCCACAAAAAGCGGGCTCCTGGACCACTGTGTGACGCTGCGACAGTTACGGAGATACTGCTGTAGTTCAGATTATAAATCAGTTGATTGTTAAACTTAAATTATATTTTGAACATGGGACAATTTCTGATTTCTCCAAGAAAATACGGCGGCCACGTGTAATTAATGCGGAAGACCTAGCTTCGACCCAGAGTGTAGTTACTACTAGTTACACGGCAGGACGAAGGAGCGAAGGGTAAGGTCAAAGGGACAGAGGATGGAGGATCGTGTTGGTCCTAGCGTTAGTTGGACAACGGTGATCAGGTATTATACGGTCGTATTTTCGCGTAACGGTTCGTTAGAGGGTAGAGGGGCCGAGATCCGACGGTGGACGAAGAAGATTTGACCAGTCTGTGGTGCGTGAAATGGATCCAAGATGGATCCAGGACGAGTAGGAAGCCGTGGGCAGATCTAAACAATAAGAGGGAATATTAGTCTTGCTCAGCCGGGCTGGTGTAGATGCACGCCGCGCCGCGCCGCGCCGCGCCGTGCCGTGATCTCACGTATCGCGCGGTGTCGCGTTGAGCTACAGGTATATCCTGCAAGACAGAATTCCCCGGGGGCAGTTTAACAAATTATACACGCGGAGTTTGATCCTGTTCCTGCCAAGGTACACTATCGGCTAAAAGTGACTCCCGCTCGGAATTATCCGCGGACCCGAGCAACTGCGGTCGGCTAATTCAACAGTTTGGCTCAGTTCGGCCCAGAGAGAACGAAACATTGAAGCATTTTTATGAAACGTTGAAAAATATGTGTAGAAATCCTGACTACAACAAGTTCGTTTAAAAAGGCGAAGTGAAATGTACAAATGTGGCAAGTTCGATGAACAACATTTATTTGTAGTTATTTGTCCAGAAAGTTTCATTAAAAATGTCGTTACATACATTGATGAAAAATTTGATCAAAACCGAGTGCCAACACGATCTTTTTTCCATTGTTCATCAATGCCAGACTTTCGTTAAATTGAAACGAACTCTACTTAACAAGACACATCATCTCGATGGTATTTTCCAAGCAAAAAGTTGAGCGAACATTTGAACTACATTCTGCGCAGCCGTGCACCGGGGCGAATTGCATATTCGTGTACCGAATAAAGAATGGATTTCGTAAAAATAAAAGTAATACAATATTGTAACTGTTGAATATGCGAGAATTTCGCGATTCTATCAAGCAAATGGAATTTCATGTTCCCGTGACGGTTATTAATTTTAATATATGTATTTGTCTTCCACTGGAAACCCATTTCCCTCTGAAACAACATTATTTTTGCAGAATCGCGCGGTATTAAATAACGAATCGGCCATTTAAAAACATCGAAAGTCCATTTGCAAAAGTAACGCACGGCCGAATTGACGACGTTCAACACGGTGTTTGTTCGAAGTGAAATGCATGGAAATATACGAGCGCCGCGCCGCGCCGCGCCGGTATCATTGTCACTTCCGGCTGCGGCAACATTTTCATCCAAATAAACTCGTTTCGTTGGCCGAGTGTAACGTTCGTCCATCAAAAACTCTGTGCACGCGAGAAATTTATTTTAATCTCGAAATCGTTGCCATTTTCGTAATGCACGCAAATGAAACGGTATCGATGTCCCATTGGCAAGATGGCGGCTCGAGTGGCCCGTCCCGTCGCGCACACGCCAATTTTTCAATGTAGTACATACTACGCCGCGTCGCACACGGCCCTGTTTGTTTTCCGTATTTGTTTCGACTTTCCGGAAGGGAAAGGATAAAAAGAAAATCGAATCAAACAAACGCGTCGCCAATCAAGCCGCACGAGTCTTTTTTTCACAGGAAAATTCCCGTGCGCTCCGGCGAATTGTCAAACCGGACCTTGCGAGCAGATTCGTCCCTCCATTTTGAATAACCATTGTCAAAAATGTGCAGTCTATTTGTCGATAGAAAGTTTCGCTCAGGAATTTTTGATTCAAGGAATTGAAAGGCAGTTTTTTAACATTTAGAATAAGTGTTACGATATTTTGTTCTATGATCATATTGGCTCCTGAAAATTTTACAAAATGCTAAAACATAAAATTCTACAGAATTTAGTACGATTGTTATTTGTTTCAGATCTACAAAGACTACTACCACTGAAAATAAGATTCTACATAATCCCAATTTTCTCAAAATTTGCCTAGAAAAATTACAAATTGCATAAACATCCTCAGTCTAGTGATAACAAATCGAATCGATACACGAAAAACGAAATTACTTTTCTAATACATTAAATATGTTTGACTCGCATTGGAATTTTTCCGGACACTTGTAAATTCGATTTTCCCGATATCAGTAGACCGTCGTGTCCCTCCCTCCGGCGCGGCGCGGCGGTTCGATTAACGTCGCATAATTCCGCCGATAACGGACCGCTTAGGGCAGAAATATCGGTAAAATAAAAACTCCGGCTGCAATTTAGCGAACGATGGGACCCCGTCCGGCAGGGGAGGCTTTGCAGAAAGCGCGGCCAGATAGGAGACGATGAAGATTCATGCGAGATTACGTGAAACGCGAATTGTTAAGTCCTCTAAGCCCGGATTTTCGGAAAAGGGTGGGGGACGGTGGCGAGGGGTGGTGAAGGCCAACTACATATAGTCGGCCAGTACGCTCGAGGCCACGCGAAATCTATACGCATTTATGGACGATTATGTAGCCGCGTTTTCGGTTTACGTGCGCGAAAAACCGCGATTCCGGCTCGGGGACGGTAACGATAACGCGTATTTGCACGGGAACGGTTCACTGTGTAAATTGCAAATTTGTTGAAAATATTGCCGGCCGCGTCGGCCCCAAATCGCGATCCTATCGACTGCGCCAACGATTTTTACGGATGAAAAAGCGCTCCTCTGAATACAAAATTTTGTAAACTGCCGGTCAAATGAAATTTCATGGTTTTTTTAACATTTTCGATCGGCCGGGATACGGACGGATCCGATACGCCGATTTTCGGCGCTAACGAGGGTGATAGACGTTATTCCACGATCACTTTTTTGCTATTAATTTATCTTGCTATTGGTTCTTATTCTACGAAAAGTACAGTGTACACTAGGTACGAATAAGGCTAACGAAGATGATAGACATTTTGGTCGGTTATTTATTGATCAGCGTCGCCCACGATCATTTTTTTACTATCGTGGTATTAAAAACATTAAATAGTTTTTATTCTACGAAAAGTACAGCGTACAGTAGAGACGAGACTGTGAGTGCCACTTGGCAACAAAGAGTACAATTCCGCTCGGCCGTTTTTACAGAGATAGGGGTAAGTTACGGCGCCACGTCGAAGCAGGTACCTAGCGGAGAGGCTCGGCTGATCTCGAGCTATTATCATCAGCGGCGTGTCTCGCCTCCACGGCCAGTGCTAACGATCCCACGCAAACAAAAGAAACCAGAGAGAGAGAGAGAGAGAGAGAGAGAGAGAGAGAGAGAGAGAGAGAGAGAGAGAGAGAGAGAGAGAGAGAGAGAGAAAGAGGCAGGGAAGCGAGAAGAGATCGAGGAGATTCGGAGCCGCGAGCCAGTTAGAGCCGAAACGAAATCGACCAGGTGATCGCCGCTCGGTGTTGACTTCCTCGGCACGAAACACACGGGAGAAGACCAATGGGGGCAAGAAACCACCTGGAAAAACCTAGAGGTAGACGTAGAAACGGGACGATCATCTGTTTTTATGATTCATTTTTCATTTTCTCGAAAGTGAAGATCTGTAAAGAAAGGACACTCCTTCGGTTGCTGTCTTTGGATTTCAACAATTTCAACGTCAACTCATTTCACTTGGTTTTACAGATCTGGATCGATCCGAGAATGTAGACTACGCCTACGGCAGTCAAGAGAAAAAATAGTGAGATGAATTGACCTTGAAATTCAAGGACACCTTTACGGCAACTTTTCTTTACAGATCTTCATCGATCCGAAGATGTAGACTACGCCTATGGTATTCTAGGAAAAACAGTGAAATGAATAGACCTTGCAATTCAAGGTCAAGGTTACTTGCGGCAACTTTTTCTTAGATCTTCATCGATCCGGAGATGTAGACTATGCCTATGGCGGCCGAGATAGAAAATGATGAGACGAATTGACCTTGAAATTGAAGATCAATCAGAATTCAAGAGCTGCATTGATTTGAAGATGTACCCTGGTGCAATCAGACGTCCCGTTTCTGTGCGAGAAATACATATCAGGAAATCGCGTACACCGATCGCGTTTGACTTTGCACGCGAAACCACCGATAAGGAAGATCGGAGCACGGAACCCAACCGCAGGAAAAGGATGAATGTGTCCTGTGCCACGACCTTCTAATGAACAGGCCCGATGGCGACGGGAATTATATCGGTAGCCCGTGTTACCAGGGAATCGTGTAGGCTGGCGAGAGAAAAAAAGATCGAATGCCGGAAACGAGGAAGGGAGAGCCGTTGCTCTGAACGATAACCGCGCGCCAGGACCTGTTTTTATTTTTCTAACGTACCCACCCCGGTTAACACGGCCGCTTTGAGGCGCGTTCGTGTGCGTTAATGCGGTGTGCCTCCGGCAAGGTTTTTCGAGATTTTTCCGACGCGATTGCGGCTACGCCGCGCCGCGCCGCGCCGCGCCGCGCCGCACCGCACCGCACCGCACCGTTCGCAGGATTCACTTTATTTTCATTTTTTGTGGCTTCTTTCCACGATTGGGGTGTCGTATTATCATGTAATGATGTTTGTGGCAACTTGAGTCATCGCCACTGGAAGGAATGCGTAGCTGAATGGTTAGAGTGGGGGGATACGCATTTTCGGCACAGGTCGTAGCGCGTGACGTCAGAGCGCAAACATTAGGACTCCGGGAGCAATAGGAGGGGATAGACAGAGCGCCGCGCCGCGCCGTCCGTTCTTGCCGTGGAAACAAAATAAATAGTTTTCTCAATCAGAATTTCTCCCGTATAATCCATTTGAATTAGTGTAGTTTTTGTTTCGAGAAAGAAATCTGCAACATAGCTACGGTGTAAAACCAGCAGTCGTTACCGCAGATCTCCGAGCAAAGATTACGAGGAGCGAGTGGACCATTAGCGGTTTATCAGTGCAATTTATAAAGTGAAACTCGAAATTATAGATCCAATTTGATACGGTCGAACGGAGGCGACCGACCGACCAGTCGTTTAATGGCCAATATCGAATCGCGGGCCACGATTATTCTTTGCCAGGTACGATCACTGACAATTTATATTAATTGACCCGAAACTGTTCGGAAGTCCGCGCCATTTAAGCGCCGGTCGTACCGCAATTAATTCGGAATCCTGCGTGGAATAAAAATGTGGTTTCCTAGCGTGCTGAGCCGCCATCTTGCGCGGTCGCTGTGCCGATCATTAGAATTCAATGAACTCCTGTGATCGTTTCCCGATTGGAAATAAAAGTGAAAATGAAATGAGAAAAATTTCAATAGGTCGGAATTACTTACAGGTTATTTTGTGTGTACACATATTTTGAAAAATTCAAATTAATTTAACCCTCATCCGAACCTTGTTGCACGAACTGAAACTCAAAATGATGAGTTAAACTTTACATCTTAAGTTTAAAAAAAATAAAAGTTACGAAGTTTCAGAGAAATATGTGTCAAATTTTCACGAGGGACGGATGAGTGTTAAGTTATGGATCCGCTTTTGGGAAAAAACGTAAAATTCGGTGACTACATTTCCACCCCTTCCTCTACACGGTTGCAAACCTCGTAATTTTTGAGCTGCCATAGTTGTCAGAACTCCGCGAAAACTTTATGGTAAATTGCGACAGTAAGGCGCACGCGTGACCGAAAAAGAAGTAGACGCGAGATGCAACCCCTCTCGAGGGCAGGGAAGTTTCGTTCTCAAAGTGAGCGTCATTCTCGATCGAATTGAGAGGGGTGGTCGGTGACTGGCTCCACACAATATCGGTTAACAAGCCGTCGAAAACTGTCAGGGCTCGTTCGCGAGTCCCGTGCAACTTCCCCGGAAACTTGTCCCCGTCCCGTTCGCGATTTAAGGACGACCGCAGAACTCTTTTCAATCGGCCGAGTTCGACGGGCACTCGTGAAAGCACTTGGTTTCAACCGCACGGCCACTCGACCTGACAACGAGTGTGAAATTACACTCCCCGACGCGACGCGACGCGATGCGACGCGACGGCACGGCGCGGCGCGGCGTCTCCAGGCTGATGCCTAAACACTCTGGCCACCGCAAGACCCTCCGTACTCCGTACCCGTCGTAATTAGTGCCCGAGGAGTCCGAAGACGAGCAAGACACTGCATAGGAATAGTTAAAATCGGTATAGGTAAAAAATAAAATTTTTCATTTATGGATTGCATAGGGTGGTCCTCCCAAATGTGGCCACCCAAATATCTTCTTCATTTGTGACGAGTAGACTGCGGATCTTTACGCATTTATGACGTCAAAAAATTTTCAAAAAATGCTAGACAATAAAATTCCACATAATTTAGTACGATTTTTATTTATTTCAGATCTACAAAGATGACTACTACTGGAAATAACATTTTACATGATTCCATTTTCTTCAAATTTGCCTACAAAAATTGAAAATTCAATAAACATCCGCAGTCTAGTGATGAGTCATCACTAGCGGATCTTTATGCAAAATAGAAATATTTTGCAACAATTGTGGACAGCAGGAGTTAAATAAAAAGTCACTTCATCCCTTAATAGATTTTTTACATTGAGAACAACATAACAATATTCTTAGATTTTTCTAATCTGTCACTGTTTTATATTTTACCCAGTCAATTTCTTCATAAATGCATAAAAATCCGCAGTCTCACCGATGACTAGGCTTCTGAAAATTTTCAAAAAAGGGTGGAATATAAAATTCAAAGGTATGTAGGACAATTTTAATTTTTTCCCATATCACGACTATGATGGTTTTAATGATTAAATTGGTTATTCATAAATCATTGATCTATTCAGGAACTGGTGAATTTTTACCCGGGGAACATACGAGAGTTACAAAATATCAATGATTCAATTTTCCAGCAGAAGTGAAACTTTTTTATGGACGCCACTACCGTTGTTATTTTCTATTTTCCCAGCTCTTCTATCCGTTTCGTTTTGATTCAAACAATACTCACGTACATGTATACTAAACATTCTTTTTCCCTTTGTTCCCCGAACAACTGCAATAAATGATTTTACGTGCGCCAGGGCTAAAACATTTGATTGCAACGCGCCGCGCCGCGCCGCGCCGCGCCGACGGGAACTTTATCCGCGAAACTTATGTGGGAACGGAGTAATTAATTTTGTGTAAAAAATTGTTCGCTAGTGATAAAAATTCTAACATGTTTTAATTAAGCCGTGGCTATTTTAATTAAGGGTCCTGGTAAGAACAGAAAATTATATAGATATCATACAAAATTCAAGATAAGATTCTATGAAATCTTTGTCAACGTCTTTGTGCTATTGTTCTGATTAAAACGAGACCAAACACGATACAATTTGGATCATATTTGCAAGATTAATCCATGATCCAATAGAACCAAAACGTATTTCTTAAATTTCCGATATGGGCTCACTAAAGAAGTTGTGAAACGCAACTTTCAGTATTTCGTGTACAATTCCGACCAGTTGCAATTTTTGAAAAAATTTCTTTTTGTATCATGTAGTAAATTAATTGCTCGAACTTTTCAAAAAAGTTTTTTTAGAGCGTCCGAATATTAATGGAGTCACTGTAACTGGCCGAGCCAGTATTAAAACACTCGCCGGATGGCGCGCGCGCACGGTTCCAGTCCCGGCCAATTAAGATAAGGCGGAATATTATTAAGATTTAAGTTACATTCGACATTTCATTCGGCGGGAGGCCCGTGGCCATGGATACACCTCCCCCCGCCCCCGCCCCCGCCCCGCGTTCCCCTCTGATTATCCGAAATTATCCTTGCTACCCCGTCGGCCCTGGGGGCGTGTTGTGTGTTTCGAGTGCATTAAACACACAGCGCCTGCAACTGCTGCAGGCCCCTTTGGATGGCCTCGCGGTGTGCAAGCTATACAGGTCGGTCAAGAGTTACCGCCGATGATGCTAACTTTTCCGAATCGCAAAAGGGAGTTGGATGAATGTGAGCGATCACCTTATCAGAGCCCTCGGGCTGTCTGCGCGCAGCTGGTCTGATGAGGAATTCAGTTTACAGCGAAGTATGCTGTTACGAAGTTGTGGTACTGGGTGATTGCTTTGCGATGGTCTTCGTGGATCTTCGTGTTTAACAATGAACCCATCACTGCGGTCAAATCGCTGATTTTATATTTTTCATCTCACGATTATTGAAATTATGAAGGTGCTCACATGGCAATTGATTCGATAAGTTTCTTTATCCAAGCATCTAAGCTGTAATAAAAATTGCACAGAATCTATTCTAATCTAATGCTCAAACATTTTGATCATTTAAAACATTTTTTGCCTAAAACACAAGAGATGCGGTGGGAATAGAGGTCGATGAGCTTCGAGGTTCTACGAAAAAATTGTTGGATCATACAAAATATTTCGGAACGGTGCAGAACGGTGTTCGGTGCATCGAGATGCATGATTATTTCGGATGGACGGTTAAAATAGTTCCATCTCGGAGGAGTTTCCCCAGGCAATATTGTGCCCGCGAAGCATTCACTCGAGAAAGAAACCCGATAAACACCGGAAACAAGTCGCCCAGAGGATCCAAGCCGGCTAGACGACGAGGACGACGAGGACGAGCTCCTGCTGGCCCGAGTTTGTCGATAAATTTGTTAACAAATTTCAAGCGGTATAATTAGAGACAGCTCGTCTAGCGTATCATTAAACCAAGATACCTCTCGTTAAGCACGTCCACGATGAAATTGAAGCATCCAGCTGGAGCTCGCGCACCGCTCCGCGCAGCACCGGCCAACTTTAGCATAAAGTTAAAGCCGTGCCCCAGGCGCAAAAGCGTCTTCGAGGCAGGCGTGACTGAACCGGTGATTCGAGATAAGCTCGACCTTTGCCGTGTGGCTCGCTACTTAAGGCTTGCTTTCCCCATACTCGACCTTCATTGTCCGTCTATTAACTCAATAATTCCGTATTTTTTTTCACCGATCAACACGAAACATAAAACCATTGTTTCACCTGAAAACATCGCGCCCCGAAATTTTTGTAATTACAGGTTTGCAAATCAAACTCAATCTTTTGGAAATCAATTTCACCCATTAAGAATATTTACAATTAATTATTTATCTATTTCGAGGGAAACATAAGACTCAATTCTCAATACACTTCAATAAATACATACACGTGCTTTCATTTAAAAAATGTATCAATCAGAAAATGGCTACAATGAATATGTACATATCTGCACACAGTTTTCATACATTAGAAAGTTAACACTAAACCCACCACTGCCGGTCAAATGACCGGTTTTATATTTTCCATTTCACGATTATTGAAATTATGAAGTTGCTTACATGAAAATTGATTCGATCAATTTCTTTATCCAAGCACATATTGTAATAAAAGTTGGTAGGTTTGGTGTTAATGAATTGGTAATTACTAGACTGTGCATCATTGTGCAAAATAAAAATTTTCTTTGAGAATAACATAATGGATGTTCTTAATAACATCATCATCGAAAAACACGACGAAACATGCGTATACATATGTAGAAAGGAGAGTTTCCTGGAAGAAGATGGCCGCAGCGGAAGCCGACGCCGCGGCGCGGCGCGGCGGTCCGGAGGTCGAAGGTCAGACGATTTCCGGCAACGATCGGCAAATCTTCGACTGCAGCCAGTTTCTAGGAGCAAGTTCGTCGTGGGGAACGTCGTCCGGCCTTGTCTTATTGCCAAATATCCTTTGATTAACGCATTGAAGCGACGCGACGGCGCGGCGCGGCGCGGTCGCAACTTGCACTCGAAACTTCCGGGGCGAAGTTTCCGAGGGGCCGAGGGCAGGGGGGTGAGTTTCCAGGTAAGCTACTTAATCGTGCCTGACTGTAAATCGTCGTGCGCTGGTTGCAGCGTAGCCGATATTTCGTAGATAGTCGTTAAGCCCGGTACCGCGGGAAATGTATTTTCCTAGCCGTGCATTGTTGCGTACCCCGCCGAACCCCATAAATTACCCGATTTTACAGGGCGTGTGCTGTTAACCGTTCTTAAGTTCAACCCGTCGATCGAAACTGTTCCGGGGCCGCGTGAATGCTCCCCAAATTGGTTCACTCGGGAGCTTGATTAATCGGGCAAAATAGATAGCGGCTCTTCCTCCACGAAATTCACCCACGCCACTTTCTTCTGTCCACTTCCAAAACACTTAACAATCGATCTTAAACCCTTGCCTTATTTCAACCAGTCAGATTCCTAATGAAGATTTGAACAAAGTCTAACAAGCGTGAATGTTACGCATTTCTTTTTCGATGAAATCAAATTTGATTAATTTCTAACCAATATTTAAGAATTAATATCTATGAATTTTCTCTTCTATGCTATTTTTGTGGACAAAAGGCGTTTTAATCGCTCTGACTGTAAAGAAAATGTCACATATAATTTGACACGTTCCACTTTTACTCGAAACATTTCGACGTAAAACCACAAGATTTCTCCTCGAATTAAACAGAAATATGAAACCAGATTTTCCTCGTGAAATTAACACGTGCAAGCTAAAGTTCACCAGCTAATTGCTATAATGCCACTATAATTCTACTGGAAGAAATGTTTGTGATTTTTTAAAATAATTTCCTACCAAATATATGTTCGTTGCGCATCCCCGACGACGTCTCGGGGTCGTCCATTTTCTAAAATTACAAAAGCTATCGGCGCGCGGTATCTCGAAGGCGAAGGCGAACTCTCACCGAGACCGACGCGACGCGACGTGTATGCGCAACTCATTGTATCATTGTACGCGATTCGATATCGCGAACCGAAACTTCCCGAGAACCCTGCTCTTTCTCCATCCTTCTCTCTCTCTCTCTCTCTCTCTCTCTCTCTCTCTCTCTTTCTCTTGCTCCACCCACCACTAAATAACCCTACGAAATCACGTCGGAATCGGGTGTGGAGGCTTTTCACCAAGGTCCGCCACATCCTCTTACGTTGCAGCTGCTGCAACGATAGAATCTTGGCCTCTCCCCGTGAATACGTTCCCCGCTTATCTATATATGATTACACGTCTATGTAGTTTGAAACTCGGCTTCCTTCTCGCCGTTTCTCTGCCCTTCGCCGACGCGAGTTTCTCCCGGTACAAGTCCCTCCGTTTCTCCTTTATCAAACCTCTTTCCACAGACGACGCCTCCAATCCTTTTCCCACCCTTTAAGGATTCCCGATTAATTGGATTTTTAATTAATTTTTGTTGCGGCTCCTCCGACTCGCCCTCGAACATCCCCCAACGAATATCATAAAAACCCACCTACTTTATTCGGCGCGAAGAAATTCTTTCGTTGACGACGAAAAGTGAAAATATGAAACTATTGAGAAACAGTTATATATATTGATAGATTTTTATGCATTTGTGAAGAAATCGATTAGGCGAAATATAAAACAGTACAAGATTTTACAAATTTGAGAATATTGTAACGTCGTTTTTAAAGTAAAAAATCATTAAGGGATGAAATCAATTTTTATTTTATTCGTGCCTGCCACAATTAATGTGGAACGATTTTATAACCTGATTTTTATTTTGAGTAATATTATTTGTTGGTAAATATTTATCTAGAATTCTTTTTCAACCAAGTTTTCACCGAAATATCCAATGTATTTATTTCCGCATTGATTTTATTATGCAAATTAGTCGCACGCCTTACGATTTGCTCCACAAGCAGTTTGTTAATCTTATTATTTATGTTTTTTCAGGAGACGAAATTATACAATATATTGAATGCGGGCGCGCGCGTTTGCTGTAAAGATTGAATATTCATGACCGCGAAACAACATTTCTCTTCGATTTATTCGAACCGGATTTTATATATCCGTATTTATTAAACTCTGTTTAATACGTGTGCAGAGAAAAAAACTATTCCGCATTAGTCGAGACTCTATTTTGATCGATAAAGTGTCTTGTTCTTATATTTCAACCTTTCCTACGATTTCATATTCTCCTCGCATTTCTGGAAATACGGCTCCGGGAAGAAATGGCTTTTCACGGTAATACAAGTAGCACGCGTATTTCAAAAAAGTTATTTCATTTTCGCATTTCGCTCTTCTCTCCGGCGCGCCTCGGAGAGCCCAGAGGTTCCAGATTTTAATGTTCACCTGCCGGAACGAAAGGTTATTACTAGACTGCGGATTTTATGCATTTATGAGAAATCCTTGTAGAAGGAATTTGAAACGGTCGCGTGTGTAATTCTCAATTTTTCTAAATCATTCCTTAAAAATGTTTCAAGCTTGAACAAACCTGTTGGTCGCTCGGTCGCATTATAAAATATCTATTTTGCATTCAAGTAGTTATTTCATTGAACAAAAATTTAAAGACACAAGAAAATTTCTTGCGATCGACTCGGACAATTCTCTATTTTGCGAAAAGATCATCGGTCTGGTTATTGAAAGCGAAACAGACGGTTTCCGCGTTCCCTTAAAAAAAAAAAAGACAAAAACGAGAAGCGTTGAAGAAGATTCTTATTTCGAGAACTGAACTCCGCCGGGGAAATCGACAGGTGAATAATTGAAAAAGTTCGCTTGTCACCGCGAATGCATTAACGTCACACACGCGAGCGTCGCGCGTCGCGCGTCGGTTGCGGCAGGAATGCGTTTCCGGTCGCGTTGCCTGCTGTTGTCCTTACTCAATGGCTGCTCGAGTTATGGACAAGTTGATGCACATGAAACACGGAGACCGGGTGGGTAGGGGTGGGGAGGGGAGGGGGGAAGAGATTTTAATAGAGAGAAATTCAAATAGACTGGGATTGCAGCCGACGCAACTGGGGAAATCAATACGGAGGAAATGAAGCCGCCGAGGTTGCTATGCTGTTTTCTGCCAGAATTTGTTTCTCCTTGTGTGCCATTCGCGTTTGACAACTGTACCGAGCCTAGATATCGAACAATTCAATTCACAGTTTTTATACCGCGATTAAAGTGTTTGAACAATCAAGACTTACAATTAGATCTTTCATTGTATTCGGAGTTTAAACTGTGAAGATCGAGATCTTTAATTTTGTCAACCCTTTGCAGTCTTACCAATTTTAACACTCGAAAATTAAACATTTCTTCCGACCTAGAATAATTTCGTTGTATACATGATTTTCTCATTTGATGAATCTGAAATTGATACAATACCTCATACAATACTTGAATGTGTAGTAATCGATTAGATACCAACATATTTAATAATGTAAAGAATATTTTGAACAATGGTACAGCCATTTTTAGTGGGGACTCTAAGCATTTGAGAAAATTTCTTTCTTCTTTGAATTATCTTATTAAGGTGGAACCAATAGACTGGTTGCCTTTAATCTTTTTGATATGGCCACTGTTTTAAATTGTACCTATCTAGTTTTGTTATAAATGCATAAAAGTGTCATTTTACAGGAAAAAAACATTTTCGATAGACGAAACTTGAAAAATTGACTTTTGGCCACGAAAAACGGGATTCCAGCACATAGTGCACTGTGTCAGGAATATCGTAGGGGTAGAAAGGCTGACATGGTGTGGTTAAAACGAGAATTTCTGCGTAGCCTTCAATCTTTTTAATATGTCCACCATTTTAAATCGTGCCTATCCATTTTTGTTATAAATGTCTCTGAGCCCCATTTTATCATTCAACTTTGTCCGTCAGACATTTGACGTATCTTTAAAAACAACAAAGATGTTCAAGGTGGTCAAGTTAGCTGGGACACCCTGTATAATGACTCTAAGCGTTAATCTGACGCTCGTCGATGTTGTTAATTGTATAACGATTATTATTCTGTGGATATTTATGCGAATTATAATAATGTTCGGCATTAATGGGACGTAGGAGCAAAGTATAAATTGATTTCATCCCGTAATGACTTTGTTACATTGAAAATATAAATATTCGTAATTTTCTCCGATCACTTACTCTCTGACCTTTCACTCGAGCAATTTCTGCATAAATAAATAAATGTAGAATTGTAATACCGAACAAATCTTTTTCGAATATACTAGCTTTGACTCGAATCGGCACTTAACCGGTCCTCTGGCCGAGTAATTATCTCGTCGTTCGAATTTAAACGAGAAACCAAACACTTGCCAGAGAAAAATGAGATTTTCTTTTGCTCATCTCTGACAAAGCTTTTCCCGACTACAAGAGCAGCCACTCTCGTCTTCATCTTCTTATTTAGCGGTAATAGAGATGGGGACACGGTGACGATGGAAAATTGGGGAAGGTAAATGGCCGCCCTAAAAGGACGTCTGGCCTCGCACCTTCCTAATTCACTTATTCGTGTTGCCTCCGGGTTTTTAACGAACAGGCTGAACACTCAGTTACCCTAAACCCCTGTCCGACGACGGCGACGCGACGGTCTCTCCTGGATTTCTCACGTGTTTACTGAACCTGTCAGACGAGATCTACGGTAGAATTTGCGTTCCACGTGCGATTCCACCACGCGGAAACTTTAAAATGAAACTTTTCTACCGTTTGCGACGTCAGCGAAAATCGAGTAGAAATTCTAGAGACATCATAAATTTGTAATCTTTCACGAAGTTAACTGGTACATGTTCCCTTGTCAAAATCGAAAGATTGATTTTATTTTTTGTGCGGCTTCTATTGTAATATGTGCTCCACTAAAGATGTCTATATGCAATCATTTCTTATTCAATTATTCTTATTATATGAATAATCGTAAAGTAAAAAATCTGGATCCGGTTTAGTGTTAGCGTAAGACTAGATTTTTCTTAACATTTTTCAGGAAGTAAAAATTAATTCTGAAGTGGAAATAAGGTCGTCCGGCTGCAAACTATGTATACAAGTACGTAATATATCAGATGATTGCACAAGTTTGTGCCCGATTTGAAAATAAAATTCAATGGTTCAATTTTAAAGAATACAGTAATAATTGTAGAAGGGTGATTATATATAATTTTTTTTTACACTCCGCCGCGCAGTACAGTTTGCGACATCATTGAAAAAACGGGCACGATTTATGCAATCATCTAACATTACGTGGGTGGCTCGAGTGTGTTTAACATCATGAATATATTAGTGAACATTTTTGCATGATAACACCGGCTCGTAAAATTTTCAAACTGATCGGATATTCACTGGAAGGTGGGATGAGGTCGATGAATATTCAAGAAACTGTCGATAATTTTTCATACAATTCCGCGTGAAAGCGTCCTAACGGGCCCCTCCGATTATTTACAGCGGTGGTTTATTTGCGGCGAAGTGGTAAACGTTCGTGGAACAGGAATGACAGCCGTGTGATTAAAAGCGGACAACGGTGTTCGAAAAGAGGTGGTAAACAACGCTTGAACCGGGTCAATAATTAAAATGATATTCCTGAATTTGATACACGTCACGTGTCCCGGCTGATTCGATTAATTCGCGATTATATTCATCGGCCGCGGCCCCCGGTACGTATATCGATTCGTCACGGATCCTCTCGGTCGACTGCCCCTTATTTCACACCGTCATAACTGAATTTTAATTAATACCGGAATTATTAATCTGCCTAGCCGGCCGGCAACTTTGATCCGGCTATTTTGCGGGAATAATTGAAAAAGTTTCGGCCCGAGGTCTGTTTAAGCGAGCCGTGGACAATTTTCGGACGACCATCCTCCGCCTCGAGTTACCGGCGACGACACCCTTTCAGAATGTGTGCGCGCAAAACCCCTAAACCGGGGTGTTCAAATATTATTCGCTCGCTGTTAGACCGCTCCCGATTAAGATTAATCTTTATTCTCGGTGTATCGACCTGTCCGAGCTGCTCTAACTAAGCCCTGTTTTAATATTCCGCCACCCTATTGCAGTCGATAAAAACTTTCTGTCATCTTTTGATTGTTGTTTTAGATAACGAGGATTCAACAGGATGAACCCTTATATATTAACGCCTTGCCGTAACATTTCCTTTACAGTCGCAGCGATTAAAACGTGTTTGTCCCCAAGAAGTAGAAGAGAAAAGAATATTCATAGTTTTTGTATGGCTACATTTAATTTAATGCTTAAATATTGATTACAATTTGACTTCATCTACAATAAAAAGAAACGCGTAACATTCATAATTGTTAGACTTTGTTAAAATATTCATCGCGATCTTCATGACTCGTTAAAATACGGCCAGGCCAGGGGTTGATAACGAAAATTTTCCACGTTACTCAACGAAACAACCCTGGACCAACCAGAGCATCAAAGATCGCACATCGGTCCCTTTCAAGGTGGTGTAAGCATGGGGATCCCGAAGAACGGGCCACTGTCAAACATTCCCCGATCCGGGTTGTCTTTTCCCATTGAACCCTTCGCGTCCCGAATTATTTCGTCTCGCGCGACGCGACGCGACGCGACGTACACGTTGAAAGGGTCAGCCTGGCCCCCGGAAAGCAACAGCTCGCCATAAAAGCCCGGGCAGAGGCTCGACGTCCCCGGTTCTCGCCGTAAACTCGTTCCGATCGTGTACCAGCGGCAAACAGTTTCGCCACGGCTTATTAGGCTTGCCCTGAATAATTGAGCACCGTGTTAATTAACTCGACTTCTAACCCTTCGAATTAAACACCGGGGAGAACGTGCGACGTCGCTCTCGCGCGCCCCCGTGAGAACCGGCCGATTAAACTCGCGACCGAAACCACCACCACCACCACCACCCCCCCCTTTCGTCCTTCTCCTCTTCGCTTCTTTACCTCCACCCTGCAACCCCCTCTCGCCGTCATGCTGATTTCATTACGCCCCTCCACTTGTGTTTCGTAGAATTTATTCGGGTGATAATTGTTTTGCGACGATCCCCGTCGGTTTTCCGCCCGGTAAAAGTCCGGGACGCGTCAATTTTAGGGGTTGTTTTTGAGGGTGCGGCGCGGCGCGACGAGGCGAGGCGAGAACAGCGCTGGGAATGCTACCTGCCTTCGAAAAACGTTTAAGAAAGTACTCTCGTATCTCTTTGGAATTTTACGAAAAATTGTACGATAACATAATGCTCACAAATAGACCAACTTATTGATTGCACGCTCTCGTTCCTCGCTTTCCATGCTCGAATTAAATTGACGAGAAAACGCGTCCCGATCTCTGACAAGTATCCGCGATGACGAAGAAAAGCTTTCCGTGATCTCCAATGGAGACGAACGAAATATAGGAAGCTTTCGAGGGGGGATCGTAAAACTGTCAATTCGACTCATCGAAATTCCCCTTTGACGTCTGCTCGCCGGGAACGTGAGGGGAAATTGATTCCCTCGAGTGGCGAGATTCGACTTGGAAAAAAATATACATCGGGAATTCTGACGACGTGCCTGCCATCCCGTAACGATCGGAAATGTGAAATCAATGTTGCCGGACCACTTCGGTCCACCATTAATTACCACTGCAGTACTTCGTGCATTTATGTGCATTTATATAACTGAAACAAGATTAAAATGGAGCCAACAGAACAACTAAATTTCCTGGATCCGCTCGAGTTGCCAATCTTTTGCTCGCCGGGAGCGAAAAAACAAACGGAGTAGAAATAGAACTGGTGGAAAGTTGGCGCGCATATTTTACCGGAAGCTCGCGGAAAGTGGACTTAAGAAGGCGAAGGGAAATTATAACTTCCGTCAAAATTCCGGTAAAAAACTGATCCCCTGAGAGGAAGGAGCTCCTTCTCTCCACAGCGAGAGGGTGGTATGGAAAAAAATGTCGAATCTTCGGACGCGTATTAAGGGTACGTTGTCAGGGCTAATTCAACGCTGATCCACGATGAGGCTACGTCGTCCCTCATAAGTCGGTATTCAGCTGGGAAGTTTTCCCCGTGTCTCGAAGCGGAATTTCGTGCGCGAAACTTTCCCAAAAAGCTCTTGTGCCCGGGAGCGATGAAACAAAACTGACAGCGTTCCTCTGACGAAGTTACCGGGCGACACCCCTAACAAATTCTAATCTAATCGAGGCCGATGCGCGAAGAAAACGCCCAGACTCGCCACCCAACTCCCAGAGGAAACCCACCCACCCATCCCCTTATCCGCGGACCGTTGCGTTGGCCGGCTCTCCACTTTCAACCCTCCGCGACGAGGAACTTTAATATTAGCACTCTGCAAGTCAAACTCTCTCCACCCGGCGGAAGATTCGAACTTCTTTTCCGTTTCAACACCCCCGCGCGAACCCCCGCCCCCGCCATTTTGAGTGACAGGGGGAGCACTGTCGCCAATTTGCCGCCAAAATCTCCACGAAACAGCGAGTAAAGAATTTACGGTTCGACTGCGAATTTCATATCGTATACAGTTAGGAGCAAAACTGATCACACACACACACACACACACACACACAGTTATTTAAATCGGAATAACTTTTTAATGAATGGACCAAACGACTTCGATTACTGTGTATGGCTATATGAATCAGTTTAGTAAATGGCGTATAAAAAATTGCAATTTTTCAAGATTATTAGCCTTTTTACCACTTTTGATCGTTTATAACTCGTGAACCAATTAACCAATTTCAATGAAATTTTCGGAGCGTATATAATTTATACGAGTTGACCAAAAAACACATCTTCTAAATTTTCGTTATTGACTCAGCTAAAAAAATCGTACAAATCCATTTTTACTATTGTTTTTCACAATTTCGACCAAATGCATTTTCTCAACATATTTTTTATACGCCATTTACTAAACTGATTCATCTAGCCATACACAGAAATTGAAGTCGTTTGGTCCATTCATAAAAAAGTTATTCTGATTTAAATAACTGTGTGTGTGTGTGATCAGTTTTGCTCCTAACTGTACTATGTATTGTATTTATCACGAATATAATCGGTGGACGGCAACGAGATGACGAAGGTTAACAAAGTTCCCTCGCTTTCTTCAAGTAGTTTTCTTTACTTAATCATCGCTGACGATGTTTTCGCGAACACAAATTTTTCAAGTGTCCCGGTACACGGGAAGTGGATTAAGTGGAATTTTTCTTCGCCTCTTCAGAGTTCCTACGGAGTTCTCGCGAAGTAAGAACGTTAAATGAGTTTGGTAATCTTTAATCAAGTGCCCGGGGTACATTTACTCGTTATTAATGATAATATATTCCTTTGGGGGAAATTCATATTCCGCGCGTCAGCGAGTTGGAATTCGAACAAGTGTAGTGCGATTTAAAGATTGAAACTGATGTGTTCGGTGAGAAATTTTAAACAGTCGATAAACAATTCTTTTTCGACGATCTAAATATAGGTATTTCATTTCAGAACTGAGAGAACTTGAAGATTTAAAAATATTCTTTTCCGGAATAGAAAAATTGGAAAATTGCCTTTACTCACGGTGTCTGCTTTTAGAGGAGTCGACCCGGAGCGTTCCCTCGCTTTGTATTTGATCTTTGCCATTTGTGACTCGGCAAGTGTAAAACCCAACGTCAGAGACGTCTAGATTGATGATCTTCAGCCGACTGCCGGCGATGTTCTTTGCAGCATGCTCGTGTGCCTGAACATTAGAAATGCCAGGCTGAAATAGTTCGACTTGCGAAACAAATTATTCGAGACTGACAATGAGAATGCGGACGTTGGAAAAAGATATTGTATTTTCTCGATGATAAATGTTGGCAAATGTGGGTACTTTTTCTAAAGATACTTTTAATAAATTTGGTGGCGTACCTGCGCGTGGATTTTTTTAATAGTGATTTTCGGTCGTCTCTCGTCGAGAGGTGCTTCGTTCTTCAGCCATTTGATCCTGGTTGGCGGTGGATCGCCGACCACCTCGCATCTCATGTTAACCACCCCTCCAGCATCCTTTGTAATATTCGTTAGGGTTCGTATGAATTTCAATGTGCCGCTCTTGGACCCGGATGTTGCCTCCACGTCAGTCCTGCAAATGAAAAATAGAAAATAAAAAGTATTACTACGATATAAAGGTGTGCAAATAAGTTCCTCCCCCTTTCTTTTCTACGATCATAATGTCAGGGGTATACGTAGTATGAAGATTATATTGTATAGATATGTTGGAAAACTAAAGTTATGAGCCGAAAACTTGCAATTTCCTGTTAAATGTTACAATGCGTGGCTCAAAAATATTAAAATGCTACTTTCCAGAGATGCTATTTTCTAGTGGAAAATGCAAGGATTCACTGGAAGTATGCGAGACTCTAACCTAGTGGAAACAAGGATACGCGTTCTCCGAACACCCGTTAGAGGATCCTCATTGAAATGTATGAGCAACATGTTGTCGCGAGAAATTGACCAAAGAACGTTCAGGACGAGGGTTCAATTTTTTATTGCTTGTCAGTTTACATGCTCCGTTTAGCATGATTACAGGCGCAGGAGCGTACGCGAGGCGAGGCAACGCGACTCGACGCGACGCGACGTATGAAAATTCAACGGTTATTATACCTGTATCGATATTTTTACAGCGTGCGAGCAATTCCCGTTGGAAAAATTCGTTACACGACGCCCCGGAATTTGTAACGATCCATATTACATGCTTATACCTCTCGAGAATATCCACTAATTATATGTTCCTCTACTTGTTTATTTAAGAGAGCGATTTCTCAGATATACGTAATTAAAACTGAAATATAAATTCCGAAGTGAGTTTCACCATTTATTTATCATGATTATTATTAACCACGCCAAAGGAGACTTAAGGTAAATTTGCTGGAGCGACGGATATAATAGAATCGAATTGTTGGTCGAATTAATTCTATAGACGTTATGACCGATTGATTTTGCGGTTAATATAGTGGGCGCATAACAATGTCAGTGTTTGCTATAAACTATCATGGTCCAGCGATGGCCCGGAGGCCTTGCGTTCCCTGCCACACATAAGATCGATAGCCGGAGTAATTTCATCCAGGCTCTCTCGCTGCTAACAATGTAACTTTAAAATGGGGATCATTAAAGGAGCTGGCTCTTATCAGGGCCAGCCAGTGAAAGTTTCAGCTGATTGACAAAGGAATTTTGATTAAGCCAATGACGCGGGGACATTGGGACGAGGACTCTCCAACGAGAGAACTTCGAATGCTCCTTCATCGATCAAGTGTCCCTTTGATCTTTTTAATCCAATATTTTTGGAAGCTAAGGTTTTATTACTTATCCTGTCCTCTTGGTCGATGGACGAATGATTCAAGTGTTCCGATATTCAAATACTCGAGTAGACTCGGTCGACAATGTGTGCCCAAAAATAAGATTGTTTAAATTCGAAAAGTAGTTGTTTTCTGAATTGTTGTAAAATTGGGGAATGATTGCGCGTTGCATTATGAAAATTTTTAAAAAAGGCTCGGATTTCAAGTTCGATAAAATTTTGTACAACTTTTATTTGTTTTAGAGCTATAAAGGCTGTTCTTCCACTAATTCTACAAAGTGCGTTACTGAATTAGAGTGTCCGCACTCTACCTTCCCCTTCTCCGACGCTACCGGACGTCACGTGACCGGCAGAGGGGCCAACGTTTTCCCCAGAATTCGTTTTCCCTCCCCTAATCTGACCGAGAGCTCAACGCTGCTCGCACGAAATGGTCCGGTGGTGCTTGATCAATTTCAGAAATATGTAGGACCGAATAATGCGCTGGAAAGTTTAGATTCGCGACACCATTTATCGTTTGAGCTGTACAATTTCTGAGCGCGGACGCGTCGCCGCGCCGCGCGCCATAGCGATTCGCGACATAAATCACGCGAAGTGAATTAACGTTTTCCACGGTGTGGCGCGAAGGCTCGCGAGACAGGGGAAAAGAGTGAAATCTTGGGCAGTCCATTTCCAGAAAACACTCCGGGTAAATAGCGCGACCCCAGCTATCGTATATCAACCCCGTTGATAAGAGGGAAAGTCCACGCGGCACGCATTATTTTGCCGCGAGTTTGCGACAACGGAGGGTGAGAAGAATAGGGTGTGCGGCTCCATTAACATATTCATACTTAATATTCTAGTCGCAACCAGTCCAACGGCGACGTCCGCCCCCGTCCGATTTATATTGGCCGAATATACACGATCACTCCCTAGCACTCCACAGTGCGAACCGGAAGTCGCAATTGACTGCAACTTCCACGAACAGTTTCCTGTCGATTCGTCGCCGACTACTTTCTCCCACTTCTTCTTCTTCTTCTTTTTCTTTTTCTTTTTCTTTTTCTACTTCTTCGACCGCTCCGCAATTATTGCTCCCCTCAAAAATAAATTCGCCGGGCCCTCGCCGATTCTTTAAAATCCAAATTTGACTTCGTTTTCTCAAAGGGAGAATGAAAGCCAATTTCTTACCATTTAAGATAAGTTTTATGACATTTTGTTCTATCACCGCTTGCGGTTTTTTCGGCAACTTGAATCTGTTTTTTTATTGGCAAAACATTGAGTTATGTGACTTTTTACGACTTTATTTGAAATCAGATTTACACCGCATAAAAAATGTACATTCTCTCCTTAAACAGCACACAACTTTTTCTTTCGTGCACTGCGTTTCTACCGTTGCGGTAATAAAGAAGCAAATGCATATTTTTGAAAATAAGGTTAAGTAATAACAAATGGAAGCAATGCCGTCTCCACACGAAAACCAAAATTACTTTCCGAACGACCGAATAATACGCACAGCAATTTCATGTTCCTTCAAAGAATTCCTTCAAATTCCTTGAAAAGAATCGAAAATGTAGCAAAAATGCGTATAGCCGCATCTTCGCAACTATTCTGGTAAAAACCGTCCGTAAACAATTCGCACAATTTCTTCGGCGTCATTCGAGACAATGGCCGCGCTATCAGGCTGCGCCGTAATTTCGCGAACCCTCGTTCAAGACACTCGGTATATTAAACTTCTTCATTGACACGGCGCGGCGCGGCGCGGCGCGGCGGCGCGGCGACGAGGTGAATCGCGACAATGAGCGGCGATTATGCAAAGAGCTTTTGAAGCACGCATGTCAGACACAGAGCTAGCGTTGCGTCGTCCCACGGCTTTTCGAAAGGGAAACGTCCTCTCTCGCACTCTCTCCGTCGCAGACGAGGAAAAGCCGGGTTTGGAACGGGTTGCGATTGTTGTCCCGAGATTAATTAAACTCCCCGGTACCCGGTGGAAATTCGTTCGTTTGCTTCTTTGTTCGCGACGCGGCCATTCAGCCGGGTCAATTTGGACAACAACGGCTCTCGGCCAATAACCGCGCCCGGTTTCTTTCATGTTTTATAACGACCGCGTGAAAATTCCTCGAGTGTCGAAACGAGAGCGAGAGCGAGAGCGAGAGCGAGAGAGAGAGAGAGGGGGCGGGTAGGTTTGCGGGGGTGGTTCGCAGAGGAATAAAAAACCGTCGTATCCACGCGGAAATGGTTAATTGAATTTCGTCAAGTCCCGGCGACCTCCCACGGACTTTCCGGACAATTTGAAATTCAATCGAACACCGAATTCGATCGAATTAAACTTTCGCCCGGGGATCCCAGTCGTTTCGTGTTTCATTGTGCGGTTCGATGGAAGCTTCATCAAACTGTAGCCGCCCCGTCTCCGGGAAAAAAGCGCGCCGGTTTTGTTTTCGCGCATCGAGCTTTTGGATCGAATTTCCGCGTCTGTTTCCTTTCCGAGGTTCCATTTCCATCGAGAATTTGAAACGTTTTGACTGTTATCTTTTTTGTTGCGCGCCGCCCTCCGCCCACCCTCTGCGTTTTCCACCCTTCTACTCCGTCGGTAAAGCAGAAACGGAAGAATTGGGAAATTGTACTCGACGAGGGATTCGGGGTCTTTTTGCGAAATGATTTTCTACGCCGATTGGCAGAAAAGCAAAGTGGTGGAACAAATATTTCTTCGTAATAAAAAACGCTTGATTGATTAAACGCAGAAATGTGAAACGGAAGCATGAAGAATTTAACGCTGGCACTACTTCCGCGTAATTAAATATCGAAACCGAATTGTTTCATCAATTTTTCAAATACCATCGGAAACGTATCGCATCGAACTAACTAGTTTTTTTCCTGAATTGGATAGAACAACTAGGTATTTCTAGCGACCGCCGTCCGATAAAACCTTGGAAAAATGATTTTTACAAGTAATCCTCCGACGCGGGCGGATTGCCGTTTCGCATTGTGATTCGCAATTTTTTTTTTTCAATCGACCGTCCTCCTCCCGTCTCGGTCGATTTTATGCGCCGCCATTAAAGGATTATCGAATTACCGGGGACAAAAAAGTTACGCTCGGAAAGTTTCGCAAAATTGAAATCACCGGTGCATGCGTTAACGATGTCCCGGCGGTTTTCAACGTCAAACGACACGAACAAAATTAACAGCGTCCACAAAATCCGCGGCGGGACCGGGCAGGGGGGAGAACGAACGGGGCGCGAGCGGGGATAGAGAGTTCGAAGGAAAAGAGGGCTGAAAAAAGGGGCTCGTGTTTCCTCTGTGTTTACCATGCAAAGTTACTCCATGCATTTTGAGAAGCCATTCGACCGGCGCGGCGCGGCGCGGCGCGGCGCGCGGGAGAAATAACGGAGCATGAGCGCGCGCCAAACCTCGAGTACTACTTTTATTTTTAAGATTATCGTCATCCACGTTCTTCCGAACGATTCGCGTTTTCACCCTTTCGCTAGAACGCATTTAAAACGAGGCTCTCGCTTGCTGCTGCAACGTTCCCTTGACGCCGATATTCTCTGCGTGGAACGCTGAACACTGAACACGTACAGTCGCCGGCAAAAATATCCAAACGGCAAACAATTGGAAGTACTTGATTTTTTAATCATTGGACTGTGGGTCTTCAATCCGTCCGACACATTTTCTCTTATACATATTTCAGCCGTTATTATGTTGTTATAAATGCATCAAATCCTTTTTATGCAAAAACGTACAATTTCAAGCAGTGGATGTGTTAAAAATACTTAACGACATCAATCTATCAGTTTCCGCAAAATAGGATAATCAAAAGAAGAATACAATTTTTATTTGGTTCCTCTGTCCCGCAATCAATGCGAACATTTTTTAATCTGCATAAAGATCCGCAGTCTATACATGATATACGGTCTGTGATTTTGACATGTATCACAGACGTGGACAAAATAATACAGAGGTAGGGGTGCAATTATTCCAGCACTTTCATCGAAACATTTTGCCAGGGTCGCATAAAATCCGCAGTGTACTTATCTCGGCAGCGACTTGCCCCAAACCGGAAACAACCCTCGCGCCAAGAGCCAATCATCGAGTTTACCGAGGCGAACGGTTGTCTGTCTGTCTGTGTGTGCAACTCAACACGAATACGAGCGCGCGCGCAGTCGTGTATCAGCTTGTGTTTACACGACAGTACGTGATTGCACGTGGACGCAGGGAGTAACCAACCCCCGCTGGTTATTGAATATAAATCAAGCTGTGATCAGTAAGTCACCGGCAAGTTCCGTTGCATCTGTGGCCCGCAGCGTTGACCGTTCTTGACGTACCGCCTGCCTTCAATTGTTAATGATAGTACGTATACCATGCTATCGCCGGCACAGGCGCCTCTATGTTCGTTACCGAGTACCGTTTCTCCGGAATATGCCTGAGACGCGCTGTTTGGACGCTGAAATATCCGATGGAACCGATGAGATGCAATGGTGTGCGAGCTCATCGATGACCCGCCGCGTGGCCGTGAAATGCCTCGGACATCGATGATTCTTGATTCCACGCCAATATTTGGGCACGTTGTAATTAATCTGCGCGTTTTATGCATTTATGGAAATGTTAGAGTAGATGAAATATATATCGGATGAACTTAAGAGTGCTACCGTTTCATTTTTCTACAATTTTCATAAAGAAAAGTAAACTTCTGTTCAAGTCTTGCTACTGGAAATTGGGGTAAACTTTACTTTACCGGAGTCAAAATTAGTACCTTTCTCCTACGAATTATGATATATTTTGTATGTAATCAAGTAGGTTCAAGTATCTCTAGGATCAATAGTTGGGGAGCGATGGTCGCTTAAAGTTGAGCATTTTTGATAGGTAAGGGCGCCGGCATATTGCTTTGTAGTGACGACCGCGAGCTAGGGGTGTGCGAGATTCCCGAAAATATATGGGATCCCGCGAAGATTCGGGATATAGAATAATACAATATTTGGGATTCTCAAAAATGTCGTTATTCTTGAAAATTTCAGCAATCCGAATGAAAGGAACATACTGGATTACATAACAAATACATCATAATTCGTAGGAGAAAGGCACTTTTCAGTCCGGTAAAGTAAAGAGCAGCCGAAATTGCTTAGAGAAATTGTAATTCTGCGTAAAAATAGACAGTTGAATTATCATTAGATTTTATGAATTTATGGAAATGTTGAAGTGGCCAGAATATCAGAAAAACTTAATGATTCTATCCAAAAACAATGCATTTTTAGATCTCTCTGTTTCGATACGTTGTCGACGTAAATACGCGTGATTTTCTTTTTTATGTCTCTTGATATTAAATTTCTCCGGTAACGTATCGCTGTATAGGTTACTGAAAAATGCATCGGAAGACATTCTCCTGTAATATGTTTCCACTAGTCCTCTCCTATCCGAAACACTCTGTCGAACTGATCAAAACAAACGATCCACGGCTGCACCTGCGACCATCTATTCATAACTCAAAGCGATAGGGTAGGATTAAACTGAGACATCTCTTCGAGGAAAACCAGGTTCCTCCATATTTATTAGATGATTGTAAACATTTTCAATATTGATCGTTGCCGGCCTCCCATTCTTATTCAATTTTCTTACGGTGCTTGTGTATCCCCCTCAAAAATGTTTTCGGCTTACCGAACGTTCATAAATTGCTTTCCTCATCTCCCGGGAAAATCGGTGCCCACGTTTACGGTGTATCTCTTAGCTAAAAATGCCCCGAAAGTTGCGCGCGCGTGCGCGTGCGCGTGCGTGTTCTCGCGAAAACTGTAAGATACGAAGTCCGTAAAATGAACGGCCGTCGACAGCGGTGCTTTTTTTCAATTTAAGTTTCATAATTTCGAAGCGGGCGCGCCGATATCCTACGGAATGTCCCATAAGAATCCCGTAAAAAACACAATATATGGTTGAAAAAGCAGTTTGGTTTTTTAGCGAGAGGAAACGCGCCGAAAGTTCCGCGCGCGCAGGAGAACGGAGATCGTAAATATCGTTTATTAAACGACGGGAACCAGTTAAAATTTCACCGCGCTTTACAACGGTTGCGCAACCGGTGAAAATTATGTAACGGCCAGGATCAATTTCCCGGATTCTGTTCGCGGGGTCGTCAGACACTTTATTGGTCGAAACTCCGCGCATTCCGGTTCGCAAAAATCTGTCCGCAGAAATTTTCCGTATGACCTAAAAAATACTGGAACCAAATAAATGAATAAAAAGCGATCGCAATTGTTTTTCCCAATGAATAAACTGGACTCAAAATTGTGGAATTTTTCGCAGCCAGAGAACGTTCACGCAACTAATGAAAATCTCCGCAGGATTTCAGCGGGCCAGAGAACGGTCGTTTCGGTGTGGACGAGGAAAGAAGTTGGTTGTCAATCTAGTATGACGAGGATGACACGACATCCACGTACATTCGATCCGCAAACAAACTCTATCGGCGCGGCGCGGTGCGGCGCGGCGCGGCGGGGAGTCGACTTTCGCGGTGCGGCGGGCGATCGAACGCCTCTTCAATCATTTGCATGACGACTTTAAAACGTTGCTGCTGGTGCCATGCCGGGTCCGGGTGAACAGGAGGGAACGGCGCGCGGCGCGGCGCGGCGCGAGCGACAAAACCGATCCCTCAGCCGAGGTTAAACGTTGCATTATTTATAGAAACCCCGCGAACGCCTAATCCCTGTCTGAGACGGTCTTCTGAGTGCTTAAAACTGCCAGCAAAGGAAGTGACGCAACGGAACACGGTGGGCGCGTCGAATTGTTGACGATTCGTCGATCCTCTCGTCCTCGCTGATGTTTTAACACCTTTTGCTAGCCTAAGGAAGTCCTGGTCCGTTAGAGTGTGCTTGCTCGGGTGTCGAACTTAATTATGCGTGGGTAACGGCTGACTTGCTAGCTGCTAGAGTGTTCGCGTGATTGGGTCTGACTCGGCTCGGTCGTCACTTTGCAGATTATCAATTATCCCAACTGGCGTCCGAGAAATCTTATTTTGTATTGTCTATGTACTTGATGATGTTAAATGAAAGATCCGCAGTCTAGTTATTACATCCAGATGACTTTAAAAATTCGGTACGAAAATTTGAAGTTTGAGGGGACTATTGTCAATTTGAAGTATCGAGACTGTTTGGAAGATTGTTGCATAATAACTGATCATATTGTCATATTTTCAAAATGGCTGATGTGCGGTGGTTACACTGAATCTTCAACATCCAGACGACTTTAAAAATTCAGTGCGAAAATTTGAAGTTTGCAGATTATTGTGAATTTGAAGTATCGAAACTGTTTGGAAAAATTGTTGAGGGTGCAGCATGGCGTCTCGGCGATAAATCTCGGACAAGGTCTGAAGAATATTTGGAATAATTTTCTCGTGGCGGATGGATCCGCGAAGAATTGATCTCGCAAGATCCTTCGAGGGATAAAGCCCGTGTCGCAACAACGTCTACCAGCATCTCTGTCAACTCTCCGGCTCCGACATCCCCCTGCCGAAGGGGTTACAGGGAATCGGTCGGTGCATCAATATTAATGGAGCCACGTGGCGTTCAGGAATAATGCAACCGGCTGGGAAGTCGTCGACCCGTGTGCATGCACGATATTGTAACCATAATGCGTTACCGCGATTGGTTACGACACGTAATTTCAATCGGGTTCGGCGCATTACCACGCCATTATGCGGCGACGCGACGTAGGGTTGCCTGTAGGCTAAGCTTTAGGGGTCTGTGTTGCTTTCTTGCTCTGACGCCGGATGCGGATACGGATGTGTGATGGCTGATCTCCATCTCTGCTCTGACCGACATCACGCATACATTACTGTTGCTCTGCGTATTTATGCCAAAAATTTTCCTGGTCGATTTCAAACAGCACAGGTTCAACGAAAATGTATTTCTCCTTTTGCTAGATGTTTAAAATATTACTAGGACCATCATACACATAGAAATATGTATTATTAGATTTACACGAAAAATCTTCCTGGACGATTGGAAGAAGCACAGGTTCAACGAAAATGTACATTTCTTCTTTTACTATAAATTCTTTTACTAGATCATACAAATATTATTGCACAAAATCTTTGTACACGACTGTTTCATTTTATTCTTTTGTACAGGTTCATTCTGTTTATCCTCTCTTTCTGTATCCCGATGGAATTGAATCTGCAGGAAACGGAGAATATTTCTAAAAAAAAAAACACAGATAATCAGTGCCGAGATTGAAGTTGTTTCCCCTGTAGGTCCGATCGATTTAGTTTAAAGAGTTTTCATTTCCCGGGAGCGAAATCTTTCCATTTCCGAAATCTCGAGCGTTCCTCGAAGAAAATTCTCCCCGCAATAAGCGAAATCGAAGACGACGAGGACGAAGATGACGAGGATGAGGAGACTCGGTCGTTGGAATCTCGATTGGCCCTATCGCCGCTTCCTCCCCGAATTAGCCTGTCTGAAGGAACGAGAGAGAATTCAAATTTAATCACGCCTAAAGCCTTCGCAGTTCCACGACGCACGGGAAGTGGCATTATTAGCTTTCGAATCGAACCAATCGAGCCGCTTCCTTATTAAGCCCTGCGGCATCCCCGGCTCTCGCTTTTCCATCATACGGACCCATGAAATCGTTCCCCCTCTACGCCCCTGTCGATCCTGCTTTACCCTCCCCTTACTTTGTCCTCTCTCTCCTGTCATACTCTCCCGTTCATAAGTCACCGGACATTTATTCGAACTTCTTTATCGATCGTAATCTCCTAGAAAAAGGGGAATATCTATATCTAACCTATGCCTATTGTATTCATGTTCTCCAATGACTATGCATATTTACAAGAATATAATAGAATTGTATTTCGTTCTAAAGGAAATTAATAATATTAATTAGTAGATACTGTTCGACATTTTTTGCAAGGTGTTAAAGGAGCTATATTAATGAAATAAAAATGGTGCTTACTCATTTTTTCGAATTTGGAGAAAATGTAAATCAAATCTGACCAACATATCCCATATTTTCTAAATTTTAATTATTATTCTTATGTTTTTGGATTTTTTAAATTCAAGTCGAGCAATTGTTTTCCAATTTGGCTTTCTAGAGCTGTACGTAATCACCCCACAAATTCTCAATCTCTTTTCTTTAACATTTATTCGAATAGTATATATGTATATAATTAATGTTGCATTCGAATATTATAATATAATAGCTAAGCTTGTATTCTTTAATTGCCATTTTGCTCGAAGATGAATAAGTGTTCGATGATTTATCTGATGGGATGGTAGAAATACAATATTTTTACTCTTATTTGTTTATTTGTGGCACGTACCCATTAGTGGTGGGATCGAAGAGATCATTGTAGTCCTCATCAGTAGTATAATCTTGAACAGCCGTGTCCAGATTTTCGTCATCAGCAGTTCCATCTGCGAACAGAACGTTCGGTAACGGTAACCATTAAAACAACTAAAAACGAACAATTTCACAAACACGAAGGTGCAGGTCCGAATTCCACGAACAACAATTTGCAACGTTACAAACAAGTGCGAACGAACTGCACTCGATACCATCGCATCGTCGCGTCGCGTCGACCGACTCAACCCTAGTTTGAGGTCTCGCGTATCGAACTCGCGATTTATCTCGGAAACGAGGTACACGCGGCGCGGCGCCCAACCCCTCGGCGCGTCTCAAGTTATCCGACTATGTAACAATGCAACGACTAACTACTCCGAACAAGGTTGCCGTTCGGTGTTTCGTACACCTGCGCAAATACCGCATCAGCAGCGAGCGTAGCCGTCCTTGCGAGGATCTTATGCACGGCCATCAAGCCCTTCTGCGTTCCACGCAACAACACACAGAACTCCCGTGATTTCACCGGCTTGAAACGCGATAGCTCTCTTCCGTCCAGCGCAGCGCAGCGTCACGTCAGCCTCGAGCACTCGAGTGCCAACCAGGTAACTCTATTAGCTCTCGGATATCACCCCCGCGAGCGATAATAACCGGGACTTGCCACTCCCGACCCTAACTGCTATACTTGTCGCGAAAGAAACAGCCGGGTAGCTCCGACGATTTCTTAAAAATCCGAATACGTAATACTTGAAGATGTTGTGCCGTGCCTGGGCTGCTCTTCGAGGTTTCTTGTAGCAAGTATACAGGGTGTCCACCTAAATGTAGGATTTTATGCATTTATCGCAAAAATGAATAGATGCGAAGAACCAACTGGAGTGAAATAGAAATTTATTTTCTTTCTTAGTACGTATGTTTAATATAGGTTGAGAATAGTGTAACAGCTACTCGTACATCCACTCATTTTTCAAAGTCCCACCTGATTTCTCTTACTGAGAAATTTGTCTTATTGCCTCTAGCAAATACATACATACTGTTGAAGCAGCGATCCTTAGCGCGTCTCCAGGATTGCAAGGGTGCGGGATTCGCCTTCTCATTTCTCGATAATCTCCCTCAAAAGTCCTATTTTTTCGTTTACGAGGCGTAGTTTGCTTTATTCGGCAGCATGTAACTATGGAAATAGCTACATGCGCAGTTACAATATGCTTCCGAATAATGTAAATTACGCTGCCGAAAATAGCAAATTACGCCTCGTAAACGAACAAAGGCGAATCCCGCAACCTTGCAATCCTGGAAAAAGGAGTCTATGTACCTCCTTAAACCAGTGGAAAGATTAAAAGATTTTATAAGGGTATGAACATATCATTTTCGCTAAATTAAAATGATAAAATAGATCTCTAAATTTCGTATGGAGATCTAAAGTTGATCCCGGAAGAATCAGAAAGCGGTTTTCTCGATTTCCGATCTCCCTCGACAATGCTCGATTAGCAGCAATAGATAGTGTGATGACAATTTGAACGGGGGATATTTCTTGACCAACGCAACGATCAGGATCAGGAAGCACGATAGCGAGTTCGATCATGGTTACCGACAACGGTAATCCTGGTTACACGGCGAGGTGTCGCGGCCTGATCTGGTCTATATCATGATACAGTAATCGCTCCTTCGTTGTCCAAAATCAAGGGCACGATCGTTGTCCAGTGCCTACCCATTCCACTGCCTGTCAACGCCGAGTCGCTCTGCAGGGCGGCGACGATTGATGTCGGCTCGGGTATATCGGTGTGAACACCACAACATTGACTCGAGTAAACCGAATTTTCAAACGTCTTAATTTTCATTATTTCTTTATGGGACTTTCACTAACTTATTTCTGCCATTTCTCTGATTAAAATGACACCAAACACGATATAGTTTTAACTGTATTTAGTGGTTTAATCGACGGTCGAAGTTTCGAAGGCAACGAGCAACAGCAACAATGTGGGCCTTTAAACTGTGCCGGCGACGGCGACACGCTTCGGTCACCCGATCCGTATCTCATTCTGTCCTTCTCTATGTTCGGCTTCTTATTGAAGTCGCTCGGCGCGGTCGGCGCGATATCTAGACGCAGTCATAAATCAAAAATAGTGTCCGGGCACGCTCGTTGTCCGCTCAGCCCCCCGGCCTTTGGACAACGAAGGAGCTTTTACTGTACATTGTTCATTGACGACGTCATGATCTATGGTATAGGGAACTTGATCGTATCTTGATCTCAGATGTGGTGGTCTGGATTAAGTTATGTGCTACGGACGACGCGACGTTGCGCCGTGTTGCAGGGCTTAATAACGTTGATCAGGATAAGATCCGGATCACATTATGTCGATCGACGTGGTTGGACTTGCGAGCTAGTGGTGTGGTGATTCGAAACCGTCATGCTCCTACAGATTTACTTGAATCTTATTATTAGACCGCGGATTAAGCCCTAGTACTCTCCGTCGTTTAGAATTTCATAGAAATATACACTTTTATTAGAGACTCTGTTGTTCAGGGGGTTAGAAATATTCTTCGTATATCGATCGAAACATGCTTATGGTACATTACCATTAAATAACTGGAATATTGTGTAAAGAATAATAATTAAACTAACATTAATTGTAACTCCAACTTGATAGTTTTGCGCTTAAACGCTATACATCTGCCCGGAAAGTGATCGGGGGGATCTTATACTTTGAATGTCGAGGTTCCAAAGGGTTCTTATTTCAGAGAAATACAATTTTGTTGTAATTTAAAAGTCCTCTATTGTCCTCTATTCTCCTCTATTTGGAATCCATAAAAAGTTCTTTCGACCGGTTTCGGGCGGCGCGGCGCGGCGCGGCGCGAAGGCATTTCAATGGGGGAGAGGACTTGCCGGAAGAGGCAGGGAACTGCAAGTTTAAATTTGCACTTGGCACCTGATCGGCTGACGTTGCAGGGGACCGGGGCGGCGCGGCGCGGCGGCCAAGAGGGTATATACGCTAAAATGTTGGGTGGTGGGTCAGGAACAGAGTGGGGGGTATAATTCGCTCGATTATTTAATAGCTTGGCCTGACGCCTAGCTACAACATTGAGCAGCCTGGCCCCGACATTCTCCAGTTGCAATCTATATTAAAGCCTCCGCGGCGAATTGCTCATTAGCGAATTAACGAGGAGCATGATGCCAGCCTTAATTACAGTCTGCCGGGCGGTATGAATTATAAACAATAAATCAAGAGGACCGCGTGTCACGAGACCTGTGACAACCAGAAATACACGTTCCGTGGTAATGAAATTTATTACTTCGCCGCGCGTCAGCCAAACGATCCCCGTGATCGACGTGATTCAGTTTTACGCGCGAACGTAATCGACAGCTGATCCTGCTTATATTTAGATTCTATTCGACTTAACCGTGAAACTGATTCAAGATCGCCGGTGAGTCACAGTTTGTTGTCTCGGGTCATACGCCACTGTAGAACTTGGTTCTTCAAATTCATTTTTATCTCAACTAGACTGCTTCGAGATTCTTTTGATACGAGACGACGAAATTTTTAAATTTCACCGTTAAAATAATTCTGAAAATTTTTCCAAACATTCTATTTCGAATAATTCTGAATAATTTGCACGATCACGCGCATATTTCGCGCTCGCGAAATTCACGGATTGATCAATGGATATATTATACGATAAATCGAATCTGTTTAATACACAGAGACACGCTCGATACGAAAATATAATTCGCCGGGCTATTAAGCTAATAAACATTAGCACAAAATATTTACAAAATCGAACCGTGAAAATAATCCGGAAAAATATGTATAACATTTGCAGACGGCCGATTCCATGGTAATCCCCGTGTATATAACCGAATTTCAACAAACCGGAATATCGTAAAATTGAATTTCCTACGGTGCAACAGTAATTCAAACACAAAGTACAAAATAACCTGGAGCTGCGTTCAATTATTCCGAACATTGTGCTTCGCCAATTTCGGAAAACACGTACAACGGCGATGAATGCATAAAAATCCGCAAATAATTGGAGGGTACAAAATAAAACCGTCAAGTGCATACAAAAACAAACAATTAGACGCAGCGGAGAGAGGACGGAATACCGAAACAAAGCGTTGCGGGCTTTGTAAAACCTGTTTCACGTAGCACAATGCCAAAATACGTATCATAAAAGAAAAACGGGCAAACAATTGAATGAAACGTCGGTGAAAAACGTGTTCAGACCGGACTCGTGGTGAAATGATGTTGTGCGATCAAGTATGCGACGTATGGCGTTCGATTTACCCCAATAAGGACGTGGACAAAATTCATTTAACCGAGGCGCCACTAAAAATTGCTGCGCCATATGTCATTATTTAATAGATTACTAAACAGTTAGCTATCACACCAATTTCATATCCGTACAATTTCAAAATTTATAGGGAATAGAAATTCAAGTTCAACTTACTCCGAGTACAAAGGTTTAATGTCTTCATAGTTTCTCACCTATTCATTTTTGTCCGTCCATTTCTCTCCATTTAGAGTCATTTTTTTAAGATGAACATTTCTCTGGAGGCTGGATTGAACGTTGCAAAAAAATGGTGCGCGGCCGGATCGGCTTCTGGTCACGTGACTGATCGTCGTCGCGTCGCGTCGCGTCGCGTCCTCGGAGAAGATAAATCGCGCGGGATTCGAAAATCGATCGGTCTCCTACGGATTCGCGGGTTTTTGCAGCTCGGGACCCGATCCGGGACAAGTGTCGCAGCTTCTAAAAAGCGGACACCCTGTATGGGGATGTAGGAGTCGCGGGGGTGTACGAATCCCCGAGAGTGTACGTCGGCAAACGGGGGTGGCCGCGCGAAACACGTATCGGGAGACGGCCAATAAAATCGAACGCTATTCTACTCCCGGTGTGTTTCTTTTTGTTTGTATTTATTTCGGCGCTCGCGAGTTCGCACGTGCGTGTGCCTGTCGGTGTGTTTGTCGGAGCGCCGTGTGTCCCTGTTTTCTTTTTTCTCTCGTCCGCGGTGCTTTTGTTACCCTGTAAAAGCCGCGGCGGCAACGATTTTTGGGCGAATTAAACGGCGCGGCGCGGCGCGCGGCGGCGCAATGGTCGAGCGGCCGGGCTGCGCGCCGACGAAATGAGAATTTAATTTTGTGAAAGTGGTTTCCTTTGTAGTTCCTCTCTTTCCGTTCTCCGGCGTGTGATTAATGTCGCGCGGGTAATTAAAAAAAGCAACGCGAGCCCAACCGGACGACGGCGATCGCCACCGCACCGCTGGATTTTATTAAATGAAACCCCGCTGTCCGTCCGGAAACCGAACGCATTGTGGAAACTATTAAATCGAGTCGCAAATATTTGCTGTAGCTGCAAGCAGTTCATCGCGAGTTCTTTTTTTCCTTCGGTTTTTTACCGGTTTTTTTTTGTACGCTGAATTAATATTTCCTCTTCATTCAATAGAGCCGACGCGCGACGCCATCGCGCGAACTGCTCGCCGTTGTTCTCCGGCCACCATTTTTCTATTCAGCCGCGGACGCGCTTTTTATATCTTGAAATTTTATATTTTTTTATGTTTTATATGGCGCGACTCGGCTTAGAGAATATTTATTTTAGGTTCGAGTTTATGCACACTTTAGCAGTCGTCGAAACACTCCGCGGTTCTTGTTAATTTTTCATCGTGACTGTGTCAATATCAAATTTAAACCTTTTTTCATTTTTTTTTGGTTTCTATTTTAAAATGTAATTTGTATTAATTTGATTCCCATTTTAAAGATTGAAACACTGTGTAACTTTCATTAATTTGATTTCCATTTTACCACGTTTTTAAAGATTGAAACACCGCGTGCAACTCTTATCAAGTTTAATTCCATTTAATGTGTCTATAAAATTTTTAACGACGATTCAATCGGAAGAATAGTTAAAAAATTGCCATTATCGCACGGTGGTCGAAAGGTTCGAATTAATCGACCAGAATGGTCGAACGATACAATCGCCGCCGTTTATTCGATCGTGAATTGGCATCCGCGTTAACAAGTCAATCTGAAGCGGCAAAATATTGCAGTCGGGTAATTTAAATGGTGCACATCGTAGGATCCAGTTGACAAGGAACATTTGCACCGGACCGGTTTTTATTTATTCGCCGCTCGAGACTGGTTATATTTTTATCTTGTTTCCCTTCTCTTTATCCCCCGAATGTTGTCCACTCTCGTGACACGGCGGCATTTAAATCGCCGAAAAATGCCTGGGATTCGTTGTCCGGTGACATCGATAACAATCCGGTATCTACATATACACTGTCACACCGTGAGAAATACAATCCTTTTCCCCCATATCTCCTGATAATCACTTAAATGTTTCTCTTCCATACAGATCTTCCGTCTACCAATCAATACAAAAGCATCGAATTATCCTCGTGTAATAAGCAGATCCACTCTGAACGTCCGAGTGAGTTACCACGTGATTCAATTAAACATTGACAAATCCAGGAACGAAATAGACATGGAGTCTCGACGGTGTGAAATTCTGGGAGGTTTTTGCAATTAAAATTCTGGGAGGGGATGTAATCTACGAAAAGTCACGGCTGGCAGTTTCGGGCTGGGTAGACATCCAATTTCTTGGGAGGGAGACGTGTCCTAGGTAACAAAGACCGCGTATAATGGAATCGACAAACAGCCGGAGCTGATTCAGACAAAACAAGTCGTCCCAGGACACAAAGGGGCGCCATGATATCTGAATTTCAACGAAACAACAGAAACGGGGGGCGAGAGAGAAGAGAGAGAGAGAGAGAGAGAGAGAGAGAGAGTGCTTCTAAACCCGTGGATCAACGTTGTCCATCCCGAGCCGTTTTTCGTTCGGTAAGGTCGGTCGGTCGCAGTTAGAATCGGGAACTTTTCCGTCCGGTACTTGGCAATTAAATGCTGAGGAGGAACGGTCCACCGTCCGCAGGGAGAACCCGGATAACACGCGGAAGGAAGCCGCAACAGTGGACCCCGGCCGAAACTTTCACCGATCTCCAGGGGGTATTTTCATCGGTCGGCTCTCTGGCCCGGACAGTTTCCTCGGGCTTCTTCGACAATTCTGGCCACCGGCCCGTGCTGTTTGAGTTCCGTTGTCCAGCAACACGCGCAAATATGTAGCAGGCGATCGCGATGGACGCCGCGCCGCACCGACACCATCGCTCCAACGCAACGGGCTGCCGCAACCGGTCAATTATCGACCCAACTTTTCCTCTGTTTACTGCTTTCCCAGCATTTTATTAAATCACACAATAATCTACAACATTTTAAATCACAAAATAATCTACAGCATTTTAAATCACAATAGTCTGCAACATTTTAAATCACAATAATCTGCAACATTTTAAACCACAATAATCTACAAAATTTTAAGTTACAACAAACAAAGAATTGCCTCGAGACCCGGCGTGTTCGTTTCGTCGGCGAATGGTAGCGGGAATATTTTAAGGGGGTTGTAATGAAATTAATTCAACGTAAATATCGCCGGGAGGAAGAGGGTGGGAAAATGAGACTGTCCTAGCCGGCGGAGAGGACTCGGCTCTTAGAGGGTGACTCGCGGATGGGAATAAAAATTGCAGAAACCGGCCAGCCGGACGAACAGCCGGGAAATCCGGGTGAGAGCATAATCTTCATTTAGCCGGATAATATTCGCCGTTCGAAATGCGTTTGGCCGCTGCCGCCGCGCTGTGTCGTTTCTGCTCGCGGAAAAATCTGAAAATCCACGCGGGCAAAAAGGGGGACGCGGTAGAAAAAGCGTCGAAAAAGTGCGCACGACAGAATAATGAATGCTGCAAGGATTTAAAACGCTTGCCTTTTAAAACTCATCCCCCGCGCCGCGCTCCGTCCCTCGTCTGCTTGTTCAACCCCCGTTGCCTTGACGGTTCAACCTCCAACCCCCGGAATGTTTTCCATTTTCTCTGCGTGTGTCTAGCCCGAAATAATTTCACGGCGATGCGCCCCAACGAAAAGTGGTTCACGCGGTCAGACTTTTCGCTGCACGCTCGAGAATCTCGAGGAATTATACATATAGGGTGGTCGGACAAAGTCGGGATATCTATTCTTATCGTGAATGGACAGCATTGTCTGTTCACGTTAAACGTAAACCCACTCGTAACAACAATGGCGACTCGGCTTGTCACTTAATGGACCTCTTATTGGTCCATTTTCCGCTGGGATAAGAGCGTGCTTACTCGCGACGAGCCTGAACACAAATCTCCCGCTCCTCATTGTCTGCGATGAAACGCTATACTGGCTCCTCGAATGGCTAAACATTTAGACCTTTTCTTGTTTGCCTCTAACTACACGATAATCGAGTAACATTAACGATACGCGTCGATATCAAGTGGCGCGCAGCTGGGGGCCATTTTTAATAAATGCCTCGCAAAGCTGCGGAACGTCCCTGTAAACCCCATCGAATCTTTTCGAGTTTATTTTCAATGGAGAAAACCATATAAACGATCATTTAGAAACTTATTGTGGAAAATAGATTGTTGGAAGCCATTTTTAATAAATCCTTTACAAGATTGCAGAACTAAGGAAATATTAACTTTTAGCAGTCGAGGGGTGACTCAGAGTTACCATTAAAATGCTGTACCATCATTCATAATATTGTTTACATTATTAAATATGTTAGCAACTAATCGATAGACTGCGGATTTTATAAAAATTTTTGAGAAACGCTGGAGCATTAAATTCAGCATAATTTAATAGGATTTTTATTTATTTTGGATCTACAAATGCTACTAATGAAAACAGAACTTGATTTGGCACCACTTTCTTGAAATTTGTCTACAAAAATTGAGAATTGCATAAACATCCACAGTCTACTAATCAATTACCATACATTTAATTGTAAGTGTTGTATGAGATATTATATCAATTTCATATGTGTAAAGGAGATTGTAACCCTAAGGGGAGGCAATAAAGTTATGCATACATACATACATACATGTATAAAATAACAAAGAATCGTGTGGATTGGAATTATTCTAGGTCGGAAGAAATGTTTAATTTTCAAGTTGAAGTAGCTTCGATTCATTCCAGTCAATTTTTCACGAAAAATCACACGAAAAGATCCAATTTAATAAGATCGTGGCGCACGTCTGCCTGGCCTAACAGCGGCGCGGCGGTCCCACGGTAAATAAATTCCGCCTAGACAGCTACTTAACAGTCGGCCGATTCTATGGGTTCATTGAAGTGTCACAATAAGTGTTCCATCGATATTTCACGCGGCGGACAAAGCCGGGTACCCGGCGGTCTTTTTATTTTGACAGGGTCCCGGAGGTCTGCGGAAAATTTAGGGGCGGCTTTCAATTATAATGGCGACGGGTCCCTTCTGCGGGTCCTCATTATAGCTGATGGTTCCTTTTACTACCCGACGACAGTGAATGCTCTCGCGGTGTTTGCGGACTGTTGCATTGGCACTGTGCGCGGCGTCGTCGTCGCGTCGCGTCGCGTCGCGTCGGTGCCGGGGAAAAGCTGCTGCGACAGTGGCGCAGCTGTTGGCCAAGGAAATGATATGTCGGACAATAAGCGAAAAACCGTGCTGGGAATCTGAAATTTTCCGGCTGAACTGGCCCCGGGAAACTCTTTCACCGTTCTCGGAGAATATAAATATCCTGTCATCCCGTCTTTCACCTTTTCTCCTGCCACCCCTACCTTCCTCCACCCCTCGTAATTTCGATCTAAAATCTAAATATTCATATTTGCCTTAATCATTGTTTATTATTGTATATTCAACGCGTGCGCGAAGATTGCTTTCAACGGTGCAACGCCGGAACTCTTTCTCTCTCTCTCTCTCTCTCTCTCTCTCTCTCTCTCTCTCTCTATATATATATATATATATATATATATGCACCGACGAACGAAAATTTTCCCGAGGAATACATTTTACGAAATTACCATGAAATTGTGATTGTTATGAATATTACAGTATTCGACAACCACATACGTAAATCATGAATTCATTTATGAACTGATACTCCCGCGGTTCGACCACGTTTATGCTAGTAGACTGTAACGGAGAGAGCTCGGTGATTTTAAGCGGATTTGGAAAAATGGAGTTTACGTGGCAGTGTGTACTCTTCCAGTTTCAGATCGATCGCGATTAAATCCGCATTTGGCGATTGGCGTGATTGATCGTTCGATTTCACAATTTTAATTTTTCCCACCTTCCCGCTTCCGCCAGGGCCCGGTCACGTGACTAATACTGGGAGAGAGGGTAACTTTTTTCCCCTGATCCAGCGACTCTGCACAAAGGCCACAAGCCTGGCATCAAAGAGGAAGCGATATTTCAATTGAGCGTCTTTCGAAGTAAGTCCGGTTCCTCCTGTTGCGTCTTGCTCGCCGAAAAACGTCCCTGGACGCATTGCCGGGACCACAATGCACCGGTCGGGCCCGACGTGGATTTATGAAAAGATTTTCAACAGCCTGTGTCGCTGGTTCCTCGAGGACGATGCTAGAATAGGGAGAGAGAGATAGATAGGGTTGACAGCATTACCATAAGAAAGGGGAGCCTGTCAACGGTGTCAAAATACGGACCATTCGGAACGCTCGACAGCCGAAAATACCGCTGCGCTGTCTTCTTCGGGGACACGATCACTCGCAAAATTTCACACCGCCACCCTCCCACGTCCGCGCGATCTTAATTTATTTTTCAGTGGCCTGTTTCGATCCGATCGGCCAATCGGTGAATTATTCAGCATCCGATTGCCGATTGCTCGCTCAGCGACGCGGACGCGCTGGGGGATCCTGTTAGGATTGGGAATCCTTGCGATTCTTCCCGGCGGAGTAGGTTTTAAAATCTCACCGCTACCTGCCAGCCCTGGAGGTGTCAGTTTTTGCACCCTGTCCCCTTCGGAATGACAGGATTTCCAAAAAATCCACTTCGGAGCAAAAAGGAGAATTATTGCTAATCAAAGGGCTCAACTTTCATTGAGGGGACGAAAAACGTCCAACTTTCCTGAATGTATTATTTATTTTATTTGATGCAGTAATTTTTGAAAATAAAAAAATTTATTTGAGGCAGTAATTTTTTTGAATATAGTATTTTATTTGAAGAATATTGAAAATATTTCTATCTTGTCTTTATTTTCAATTTCAATTTTAATCATTATCGCTGAAAATAATTATTCGAATTCAATACATTTATGGGTGTAAATCGTTTCTTAACGATAAGATAGACTGTATGTTTATGCGGTTTCTCGGAGTATTATAACAATGCAAAAAGTAAAATATTTTATTTCGTGTTTCTGATTGTTAAAATAGAAATATTTTATTTTTGAAATTGCATATCTTATGTAAAATACTTTGAAATATTTGTTTCGCCAAATAATGCCCACCTCTGAATTCTAGTTCGAGGAGTCCACGTTCAAAAGGTTAGAACGCTGCCATATTGATTTCCAGACATAGCCTGGGATTCCTCGCACTAGGATTCAAAGTTTTACTATTGTTTCATCGAATAGCATAATATTATATTACATTAAGAAAAATTCAACCGCCTACCAAAGCACTGACCGGAGGTGAACAATAGAGATCGCAAATAGGAGGGATCGAAGAAAGCCCTAATATGTACCGCGTCAGCAAGATCTAGCATGATCTCGAACCCCGGCCACCTGGGCAGCCCCCTCCGCTCTCTCCGTGGCGCGGCGCGGCGCGGCGCGGCGTCGCGTCGTGCGTCGGTGAGCAGCGAAGATCGCGAAAGGAGAGACGCGTGACGCAGAGAAATGGCATTTCTAAAGATGGCACGGGAGGAAGCATCTCTGACATGGCTCACAATGCCACGGGACGCTCCGCTGGATTTATGCGCGTGTCAAAGGGCCGGTATGCACGCGCAAGACCGCACGTTGCACACGTGCATGTGCAACGGCCGCCCGGCCCGGCCGGGCCGCGAGATGGAAAATTCTGACTGCACACCACCGCACCGGCCGAGTCCACGCTCCGATGGGAGCATTGTTGAAACCATGCTCTCGGGTCGGAGGTCCCGTGCAACGCCCTTCTCGACAGCCTTCTATTCTCGGGGCTCCGCAAGACTCCATTTTTCTAATATACATAGAATATTTTTGTTCAGCTCTCTGATTCGTCCACGTCTTGTGGAGCGTCCTGTAGAATGTAGCACCATGTATGTTGGACTTTGAGCGAATTTTTTTCGGACCCTATTGGAACCCTCTTTGCATATCCTAATTTAGCCTGTGCATGTCCGTGAATTTTGAGACGCGACTTTTAGAGTGCATTTTGAATTAATTTTTGTGATATTCTTTATTTTTGTTGCTGGAAAGCATCTATTGGTACTTGAAGCACATGTGTGATTTTATTCACGTAAAGATAATCCAAATTACATGAGTAATGTAATTGTGATTGAAAAACATGATTCCCGGTCTGCTCCGTACTGCTCCGAAACGAAAAATGAAGTTGTTTATTAATAGACAGCGGATCTTCATGGAAAATAAAAATTTTCTAGCTAATTTGAACCAAACTGGAGCGAAATAATATTTCATACATTTTAGATTGAAAATAATATAACAGTCTAAAATAATGGAAAACCTAAAAATTCATTGTTTCGTGGAATACAGTATACAGTCTGTAATGTTTACAAGCATTACAGCCGTGGAAAAAATAACACAGAAATTCTTCTACCTAAATTGCAACAAACTGGAGTGAAATAGAAGTTTGTTTTCTGTGTCAATATGTTTAACACTAAACCTACCGTCATCGGTCAAAATGACCGGTTCCAGATTTTTTATTTTACTATTATAGTTTACGGGTATAGATATCTTTAGTGGAGCACATATTACAATATAATGATTTAGTGTTAATTGGTTGAAAATGATTTTTTAAATTCTTCCAATGTTTTTACTGTTTTTTTGTACTGTTTAATGTTGGTTCCCTCTGGAATTTCGTAACTGTTCAGCATACCAGATTGGCCACGCGCGATTTGACCTTAGGTCGCAGCCGATTGGTCACCATCCAACCTCGAGTAAGGTTTCCGGCGCGGCGCGGAGGGGAGGGTTCACGATTCCGAAGAAGACGGGTTCGTTACGGCCCCGGTCCCTTCGCCGGCAATTAGCAGGTACGCGTAAAATTCCGTATCTGCGGAATTGCTGCATTAACGCGGGACGTGCTTCTGAATTATGGCTCCGGGTGTTCGGTGCCGCGCCGCGCCGCGCCGCCGCGTGCCGCGTAGAACGGGGAAGATCGTGTGCTGGCCAGCCTCCGGGTCCATCCCAGGATAGATGCGACTCACGTAACGACCGGCACGAAATTAAACATAAAATCGGCGAAACGTGGACCGCACGTGAAATCCGAAGCCCCCGAAGTCTCCGCGAGAGTGTCCCTTCGCGGCCATTTAACTGGTAATCTATCGACCACCTGGCGTATCTTCGTAGAAGGGTATACGCGTCGTAATGTTTCACTTTTTTCCTTTTTCAAAAAACGCTGCGCCGCGGTAACGGTAATAAAATGTTCTATACCCCGAATAAATCCCTTTTAAAACGGGCCGATGAATTGCCACCGGGACCGACCATGGAAATTGGTTTCAATTAAAACGTTCCGATCGCCTTGAACTCTTTTCATCGTTGTCGATTGACGTCGACACGGTCCGACGCCATCGGTATTTAAATGTAAAAATATATTATATATACACGGGGGACACGCCCGCGTATATAGTTAATGGAAATAAAAATAGAAATTTTGTTTTACGCGTCCGGCTGCCACCGATGTATATCGGCAGATTAATTTTTCTGCGCGTTTGAATGTTAATACAACTGTTGCGGGTTGCCGAGCGCGATGTTTGATTATATTGGCCAATGCGAACTCTGATTGGTCCGTGGTTTTCGTCGTGATCAAAGCTGCGGAGAACATTTTCGCAAAGGTAAAATTTACTTCGAATAACCTTAAGCATCGCCTTTGTCAAGGTACTACATTTTCGGAACAGTCTGCACATTGCCAACAACAAAATCGAATTTTATTTCTACAACGAAAAGTCTCTGACAAATCCGAATAATCTCGAACCGCGAGGTGAAAGCGCGCGTCTTAATTCCTGAGCAAACGAGACGGGACCATAAAGGGTTCGTGGACCGTGTTTTAATGAACTGCGAGAAGGGGTGGTTAAAAGTAGAAATAATAATTCTCTCTCGTTTAGCATAGATGCATCAGTGTCACGGCCACTTGTTTCCCCATTTAAATCCGACAGCGTATCGAACTGGCCTATCCGGGGGGTGGGGGCCGGGTTGTGCCGCAGCATCATAAACGCGCGATCCACGCGAACGTTAGCATACACGTATACCCGCGGCTCGAGATTGCCATAAACTGCGGCAGGCGAGTATAGTTTGCCTTGGTTCGCAATCTCCGAAAATCAATTCGCCGTCCATATTTTCTGCGACGTTTTCCTCGCAGGGAAAGGGGCTGAGGAAATCGAGCGGAGTCGAGCCAGCACACACAGGATTTCCGTGTTCACCGCGAAGGGCGGTTTGCGTGGGTGGTTTGTGCGCGGCTACGAAACGCAATCCTCACGCAGGGTCGGTCGACCGCCGTTCTCACGCAACACTCGTATCCGCTGATACCGGGCGGCCTCGCTGCTTGAATAATGCGTCCAATATGCGCCGCGATAAGGAACAGCCCCGTGTATCGTCGGGCGCAGCAACGGCGCTGAGCGTCTCGACGCCCGAGAAATATGTTCACGAAGCTTTCCGCGACACGTTCCCGTTTGCGACAAGGACAGCCCGAGCCCGACAGTGTCGCGGACCAGCGCGCAGCACGCACCGCGATGCATTTCGCCGTGGTTCCGCACGCCAATTCTTCCGGCCGCACCGCCCCGCTTAATGTCGATCTAGATAACGGAATACGCTGCCACCGGGATACAGGCACGACACCCGGTGACTGATCCTAACCTCACCGCGATTAAGACCTCGTTTTCGTGTTCGTTTCGCTCAGATAACGCCGCCGCGCCGCCCCGCACTTCGTTTTGCTCGAGAATAATCTCGCCTTTCGCGACTTATTGTTTTAGCACGTCGGGCGCTGCACGGTGCTCGGGTTGATCGAGTGGGCAACTATTTTAAGCAGACAAGTTTCTATTTGTGCATTTTTGTTACAGTGTATCAACGTGTCACGATATTCGGACACACTTGAAGGGACGGTCCCACTTTTTTCAAATATATCTTGAATCAATTAAAAAGAATTTTTAAAATATTGCAGTTGGTCGGAATTACTGATTGTTTTTTATTAAGCACGTTGATTGATATCAGCGAATCACAATAATATTCGGACATCGGTGAGTCAATGAAAAAATATTTTGTTTTCAATAAATTGTGATTCGTTGGAATTACTCGTTTTGTTTGAGATTATGTTGGTAAAAGTTCAATAATGAAATTAGAAAGGAAACAAGAAAGTCTTTGATTAATATCAGCACGTTGATTGCGAGAGAGATCAGACATGACATCAGTGAATGAAAAAACAAAGCCGCCGATTGTACGCACTACTAATTTCAAGCCACTCCGGCACACAAGAAACGTTTGAGAGCGGCGAGGTTATTAACGCGCACTAGCGCAAAAAAAAAAGAAAAAAAAAACAGAGAAATACACGAACGAGGAGTTTTAATAATAACGGCGTGGAATATCGCGTACCACCGCGACCGAGCTAATAGATACAAACGAACACCGCAGCCGTCGTCGACGAAGTCCAGAGAGGGGGTGTGCTGTTTTCTTTTCCAGCGGGTGACATTAATCTTAAATTCCTAAGTGAAAAACAATGATTAATGAGACGTTCTCGCGCGTCCGTGCTAATAAAGCGCTCACGATGAAGAGAAATATCTACCGTTTGCCCGTGGCGTGCCACCCCCCTCGCAGCGGGGGTTGAAATGCTAGCTGAGGGACCTTTAGCCAATTCTCCACCCCTCGAGTTAAAATTGTTTCTCCTTACGGCACATAAATTACTTCTTTACGTTTTTACCTAATACTTCATTGTTTTATTCTTTCGTTTTACCGGCCTGGAAATTATTTCCAGGCTTTCCTTATTTTATTCGCTGGACAGCGGATTTGATGCATTTATGGGAAAAATGAGTATGTGTAACTTAGAACAGTAAAAACACCAGAAGAATTTAAAGATACTGTTATATTATTTTCAACCAATTAATTTTTTGTTGGAATTAATTGATTGTTGCGATTCACGTAGAAAATATTTATTTTGCATAAAGATCCGATACATTGTGTTTGTAATTTATTGAAACTGGATTTCATAAGTGATTGGCATGTTTTAAGTCAAAGAAGATGGTCCTCCTTTATTCCATATATAAAGAATGAACAAATAAAAAATAAATAAGAAATAAACGAATGTTCCTATACTCGTTCCAAGATGGAACCGTTCAAGTATCTCCATGTACCCACCCCCTGGTCTTTAACTCCGCCATTTCACAGAAGTTTCCGCACCCGCTGCGACTAAAGTAAAATTCAGAGAGCTAGATAGAAAGGTGAATTTTCATAAGCGGGTTTCTGTTCTCGACAGGGAAACGTTCGCGGCGAACGAACGAACGAACGAACGAATGCGAACGGACGGTTGGCCACAAATTGCGGAGAGGGGGATGAAGGGGTGAGAATTCCAGCCGGCAGGTACTGCCAAGAGGATGATCGCCAGACAAATTAAAGGTGAAACGAACCAGACTAAATTCTGGCCGAGTAAAGGAGATAATTTCCCGGGGCACAAAGAGACGCAAAACTCGATTGATCGCGCGGGACATTCGCACACACGTATCCGGGGATCATCAAAGGCGGAATAGAGGCCCAGCCCTCGAGCTCTGCACGTGTCACAGGTGTGCAGACGAAGTGACGAAAATGGGGTTCGCGTGTCGGTGGGAAACACTTTCGGGAACCATGGCCGCGCTGCCGCGCCGCGCCGCGCCGCGGCCGACACCTACTAATTAACGGGGGCAAATCGAGTTTTCAGTTACGAGCTCGTTTGCTGCTCGATCTGTACACCGGCGGCTATCTTTCGTTTGATTTAATTGAAGTAATTACGAACGAATTCGATCTCGAGCCGGGGTTAGGAATTAACGGGCCGACCGGGGATCATCGGCCTCGAGAGCCCGCGGTTTAATCGATACTGCGAATAGCGTTTCCGGTTTGTGCGAGACCAGTGCCGTTTGAAAACCGACGCGACCCTCCCTCCGCACGTCTGCTCCCAGCCTAAACTCGACGGAGTTTTGCACCTCGAGCTCTCTCGGAAGTCGAAGTCGTTGCTTGGAAAATGTTGTCGAGGTTTTTGATATTTTACATCCTGCTTTTCAAGACGCTCAAGTCGAATCTAAACGAGGACAACATTAGGAACGTCCTCCCCTTCTTTAAATCCATCGATATACATATAATATTATTGTTTCTCATCCTAATGTCAGTATTAACCATAGGTCTTTTCACAAACTAGATGTCAAATATTTTTTCTTTTTTCTTTATTGAAGCTCTTTAGACCCTTAAATGGGTCCATTTCGCTTTACAATGTGGTGTTACAATTTTACAGGTTGGTATTACAATGTTACAAGATATAATTATGATTTAAATAGATAACTAACAATCTTTGAAATACGACTGAATATACCTAACTGCAAGACTTAATATTAGGTTCAGCTATAAAACATGTCGATACTTAGGGATGTCAAATATGTTATAACTAGACCGCGGATCGTTATTGCAAAATAAAAATATTTTGCAACGATTGTGGGCAGCAGGAGTTAAATCAAAATTCACGTCATCCCTTAATCGATTGTTTACATTGAAGACCCAGACAATAATAAACGCATTAAAATCCGCAGTCTATGTAGCGATGAGCAATTGTAAACCACGTGGTCGCTAATGTCATCGCTGTTAACGCGACGTCAAGAAGACAACTCGAAATAATAGTTAAAAAGGAAGGAAAACCGACGATTCACTATCAGCAAACAGTTCTCAGAAATCGAGCCGAGGGTGTCTTAATAACAGAGTCTCCGTCGGTGCGTTCAACCCTTGTCCCGTGACTCGCCCCCCCCCCCCTTCCTCCCCAACAACGACATAATTGTTTCGCGGCAGGAAAGTCCCGCGAGACCGTAAGTAATTCCGGTTCGAAGAAGGAAGGGTGCGGCTGTTGGGGGGTGCGGGTGGGACTCTTCCTCGGTGTCGATCACAAATTAACTCGGTTTAATTAATGGCCCACTTAGCTCCCCGGCCGACCGACCGAGCGTTTAACGATCAAGGCGACCGACGCGACGCGACGGACGCGGCTGTAAGAACACGCCCTCAATTAATCGGCGGACGCGTGTTTTTTTCTATCGTCCCTGCGAGAGAGAAGAAAATAAAAAAGCCCCCAAACCGGGGGCCCGAAAACCGCATTAACCCCGCACGAAAACACTCGTGCAACCCCCGCTCCTCACCCCCACCGTCTAGTCGCACATCCCGGCGTTTCGAAATTTCAATAAACGCCGCGTAAAGCCGAGCATGGCATCCGGCCATTAAGCCGACATTGCTCAGCCAATTTCTCGCCACTTCTACGGGGCTGAACCACCCCCGCGCGACTGACAAAAAAAGCGCGGGGGTATGAACACGGCGACAAAAACACTGGCGGAATCGATCGTGGTCTTTTTTTCCGCACCGGGAAGTCGAAAACTGAAAGGAACCGCGGACGCAATAATCGTCGGGCACCAACATCCCCTAACCTCTGTCCCCTTCTCTCTCTCTCTCTCTCTCTCTCTCTCTCTCTCTCTCTCTCTCTCTCTCTCTCTCTCTCTCTCTCTCTCTATCTCTCTCTCTCTTCAGCCGCCCCTCCCTAGCTCATTCTATTCGTTAGAATCCTTCAGCTCTCCCTCTGTTCCTCTCTTTCTCAAATTCACAATCTGCCTCTCTGCTACACCCTCTCCTTTTTGCTCAAGTTCACACAAGCTCTCGCTCTAGCCACCTCCTTCTCTTTTTCTAAATTCCCCAACTCTGTCAGGCTCCTTTTCTTTTTTTCTCAAATTCTCCAACTCTGTTAGGCTCTTGTTGTCTGTTTTTCAAATTCTCTAACTTTGTAAGTTCCTTCTCCTTTCTTTTTCTAAATTCTCCAGCTCTGTTAGACACTTTTCCTCCGTTTCTCAAATTCTCCAACTCTGTCAGGCTCTTCTCCTCTGTTTCTCAAATTCTCCAGCTCCGTCAGGTTCTTCCTCTCGCGTTCTCAAATTCTCGAATTCATTCTAGCTCTGTTTAACTTTGTCTAACTCTGTCTACCTCCTTCTCTCTCCCCAGCTCAGTTCCCGCTCCGCCGACGCACTCCGGCTCGAAATACCTGGGGTGAACGAGGACGAGAGAGAGAGAGAGAGAGAGAGAGAGAGAGAGAGCAGCGCGGATATAGGGTGGTGTAGCGAATGCGAGCGGCGCGTTCGGTTGTTTCACATCAAAGAGACGTTTTGTCCCGCAGCGCAGGCCGGGCCGGAGAGATTTACCGGCTGACCAGTGGGTGGGCTCGCCACAATACGCGCGCGGCGCAAGCGATCCAGGAGCCCCGTGTGTCTGGTCTGCGGCGGGATTTTTCTTCCAACTGGGGATTTTCCGAAATTTTACCGACTATCGATACCAGCCACCTCATCGTGCCGATCGATATTGCGATCGTTGGCTATCGTGCACAGATCGTAAGCTATCGAGTATCTACAGTCACGAGCGAAATTAAGTGGGCACTGAAATTGATGATTAGCAGACAGCGGATTTTATGCATTTATGATAAAAATTAGTAACGAAAACCGACATCAGTCTGTAGTCTATAATAAAGAGTCGTATAGAGTAGACGAGAGAGTACCGAGTTGCGCGAGCTGTAAAATTGTCAAGGTCCCTTACTATTAATTGTAATAAATTGTTCGTTTATTGTTCGTGTAGTCGAGTTAAAAAGTCAACGCAAATCCATCCGCGTTCACGACCAGATCCTACACTATTTCACTCCAGTTTGTTGCCATTCACGTAGAAAATTACTATTTTGCAGAAAGATTCGCAGTCTAATCATTAGGCAGCGAATCTTTATGCAATTATGAATTCTGTCAATTTAAAAAAAATGCTAGGATAGAAAATATAACAGAATTTAGTACGATTTTAATGTATTTCAGATTTAAAAGAAGGATACTACCACTTTCTTCAAATTCTTTTATCGTTTATTTTGAAAGTGGCCTAAGTACATTTAAGTTTAAGAGTTTGCGTTTCAATGAAATTAAAAATATACGTATACGATACCAATGTATCACACTCCTTAAGTGTATCTAAGAGAGTTAAATTTACAATTCCTATGAAAATAACAGGAATTATTAAGCGAATAATATGTGTCTTCTTACCGATAATGGACTTGAGCCACTTTCAAAATAACGGCTCATTTAAGGTCGTATGAAATCGTACGTTTTCTTTCGCGATGTTCACGCGTTTTCACCGGAAGGTAATGACAGGTAAAGACCAATCACAGCTCGTCTCTGATCGGTCAGATTTCAGTCGCACAAACAGAGAGTATTGCATTGTATGGCATAGCAGTCTCGGTCTGTCCCGCGAAACCCTACCGATAGTTCGAGTGACACGAGAGGGTGGCAGAAGTCATCGCCGCCTGACACGGGTTTTAAAGCCTCCAGACGCTTCTCCTTTTTCTTCACAAGACCGTGCTTTCGAGCACGTGTGAACGCTCTTTCTCTTTTTCTCTTTCTCCAACGTTCTCTCCGCTTTCCTTGTTCCCGTTTCTCCTCCACCACTTTCTCTTTCCCGCCGCGTTACCTTGTCTCGCTCCCCGTTACCTTGTCTCTCCATTTTATTCTCTTAAAACGTCGCGACGACTGCCGTGCGTAATTCCGGTTTCGCGACGTCGCGTCGCGTCGCGTCGCCGCCGCGCCGTCACGGTTTCTCAAATAAAACGCTTCTCGCGGCTGCAGGCCGCCGATAACGCCGGCCGCTGCACCGTCTACAATTTTAATTGTGAATTGTTGCCAGTTAATGGCGTTGCAACGCGTCGCGGGACAAACTCTTCTCGCGAGCCACCCTATATCGGTCCCTGCGGTAAATCTTGCTCGATCAGCTTTAACCACGCAACTGCCGGCGCTGGAATATTTACGGTTGAATTTTCTAGTCAAAAGCTGGTTTGCCTTAAAAATTAGACATTTCTTCTGTCCTAGAATATTTCCATTCCCTATGATTTTTCAAATTTTATGGATACGGAATTGGTATAGTACCTTATGCGGATCTTTATACATTTGTAGCAAAATTGAGTAGATGAAAATCAAAATTGTTGTGAAATTTAAAAAATTCAACATGTCCATATAGAATTTCTCCTCTACTCAAATCGTTAAGGGAAGAAATAACATGCCGACAATTTTTATTTTGCATAAAGATGTATCGATTAGATATCGACATATTTAATAATGTCAACACTGGTTCGAATAATGCTACAGCAATTTTTAGTGACGCCTCAGAATCACCATTCGAGTACGGTTACAAAAGGATTGAACTTGTCAAGCAAGCGGTACGAAACGAATAATTTATATGAATGGTGGATTGTGGGCGAGGCGAGGGGGTTGAAGTGATTTCTGGCATCGTAACTTTCATCGCAGTGACCAGGACTAATTACAAGCGTAAAGTAAAAACTTCACGGTGACTAAGCAGGATAATACTCGAGTCCGCCGTAGACAAAACTTCCGAATCCTCGATTTTCCACAAAGCTCGCGTCTCGCTCGCGGAAGTTCTCCTTCGGTGGTCGGGTTCCAAGCTTCTCGTGGAAATCACCCTTTATTCGTAATATTAAAAGGAAAACCAAGATCCAAGCGCAGCGCGCTCCAGCCTCTGCAGTCTCTCGAATGATATAATCGATCGGGACACAATTACGAGGAGCAGAAAGCTCGATTCACGTTCGCGAAAGACACGAGTCGAAGAAAAAACTGTGTAGCCCGAGCAAAAAGACAGAGGAAGGGACAAAGAAAGCGGTGAGAGGGGTTGCTAGGAGAGAGTGGGAGAGAGACAAAATGGGGATGATAGTGAAAGAGAAAGGGGCGGGTTTGGGCAAAGAGAAGAGCCCTAGAGGGAAGCTCGTCGATATTCCGCGACTTTATCGGCCTGCAGAATAATTCATGAAAGAGGGCGGATAGTGCCAATTATAAAATAACGAAGTCGCCGTAGTGGCGTGGAAGAGGCCGTAGGAACAAGAGAAGAGCAGAGGAGGACAGCGAGAGCCGATGAGTATGGCGCAGAACGAGAGAAACATCAGGAAAAAGGGGGCACACCACCGCCGAGGGGTTGAGATCCCCCAGCAAAAAAAAAGAAAAGAGTTCGCAGGGAAAACCAGGAAGAATGTGTGCGGACAGAGGAAAAAACCGATTTCGAGCTATAAATTATTTGAAAATGTAATATAAAACGGTTCGCACGATCAACCGCACTGGAATTACCTTTTTATTCATTCTGGACGGGGGTGCGCTGGACATAATTAAGGAACATCGTCCGCAAAGTTTAATCGGCCTTTCATCCTATTAATTGTTAACTTCATTAGGCTTCAAACGGGAGCTGTGTCATTATTATCGTTTTAAGCGAGCGTGGCTCTTCGGGGGAACTGTCCGGAGTAATTAGTTCATTAATTGAAACGCTGAGGTGGTCACTCTCTCTTGTATCCTTCCAGTTTTCTTTCGTTCTGTTCGAGAAAGATATTTTTGAAAGTTATCGGTCTTTATAACTGGAACTTTATATATATAAGTGTTCTTTTTTTATTATTAGACATAATGTATTGCATGTAGGGTAATTGTTCCAGCATTTAGCCATTCAGGCCAGCAGCCATCTGAGCATTTTTTCCTATTGATATTAACCGAACAGAGATTTGACTTGAGAATTTTCAAGCGTGAAATCTATCATCGTGTTTATGAAACGAGAAAGAAAACGTTGTTCACACGGGCGCGGGCGAAATGAAAATTCCAGAAGCGGCGAAACTTTCGAAATCCATCTGATTTCGAGGTGGAAGCTAATCGAAGTTTCCCGGGGATCGGAAGATCGAGATCGTCCATCAAACGGACACGAGGTTTCAGCCCCGTCGTCGCGTCGCGTCGCGTCGTCGGCGAAACTTATGAGTCGATCGTCGCGCGACCGCTTCGAAAAATCACCCCCGCCCCCGCCGCACTATTTTCAGAACGACGACAGCTGGAACGAACTGAATTAAAGTTTAATTAAAGCCCGGTAAAATTCCTGCCGGACGAGGCCGGTGACGAGGAGGAGGAGGAGGAGAAGAAGAAGAAGAGAGAGTGAGAGAGAGAGAGAGAGAGAGAGAGAGAGAGAGAGAGAGAGAGATATCAGAGGTCTCTCGGACACGATAGGGGTGAATCGCAGGTTTCTGCGAGTGACGTGCGAAATTGCCGGGCCACGTCAGGGGGTCATCGTAACCCCCGAAAACGGCCCCGGTGGACAACGCTTTCTCCGATCTTTTTGTAATTTCTTTCTCCTACGCGTACACCTTTCTCCGTCGTTTCGTTCGCCGACATTCTCATGTGTCTGGATATTACGAATTAAAATACGCTCACGTCCCGGCCACGAGTGGAGAACGCGAGGGGATGATTAAGAGGGGTGTACCGAAGGGGCAACGGGCTGGCTCTTCAGCCCTTTCCGCGACCATCGCGGCAAAGGGGATACTTTGTACCGTTTGTTTTTTCTTTCCGTCCATCCTCTTCGCCTCACCCCGGTTCATCCTCGCACGTCCCTCCCCAGGCACCACATTTTCTTCCTCGGTTTTTCAGTTTCGTCGGTCTTTCGGTCAGTCCGTTTTAACTGCAGTGACTCCCGTTGATGGTAGCTCATTTATCAAATTTTCAGAATATGTTTAATTCATACAAATCTACGAAACGTGTTTTCTAAATTCTCCATATAGACCCACATCAAAAAGCCAAATACACCTCCCAGTATTCTCTCCGCAATTCCGACAACTTGCAACTTTTTTCAATTATTCTAAATTAAAAAAGTTATCGTGTTTTTAAGAGTATCCGAATATTAGTGGGAGTCACTGTAGGTCTAGAAAAATTACTTCTGTTCCCTTGAAAATGTCAGAATAAAGTTATACGAAATCAATATTAATTAACATGGAACTGCTAAACTTCTATCTTTTCTTTAATAAGCACAAGGGCATTAATTAAACGAACCCGTGTCGGCCCGATACAAAGCAAGGGACCGTGAAACTAAATCCCGAGCGTAGATACAAATTATTCGTTTATTAACGCGTAAGGTACGGTGGCTCGAAGCTTCGGGAAAGTTTCGGCTTAACAAAAAGGAAGCGGAGGATCGAGACCAAAGCGCTCCGAAGTTTCTTGCTCTTCTCGAGAGTAGAGAGTAGAGGAGAGGAGAGAGAGGGAGAGAGGGAGAGAGGGAGGTTAGGACGGACTGAACACGGCGAATTTTAATTAAAGCCCAAAAATTCCGTATAGCTGAAAGAGTCCCCGCTGCGAGACTGGTTCGAAAGGATAAAATGATTCTCTGCGAGTGACGTCCGCAACAGAGGGGTGGCTCCCAGTGGCCGGTGGATCAGAAACTACCCCCTGGCAATCTCTCACCCGGATCCGGAAGATGGATCGAGAAGAGATTATACCGACATCCTGGAGAACGATTTACACTAGCTGGTATCGGGACCCGACACTTTCTCCTCGAAATAACGACGGGGCTGGCATGGCGGGCTCTTGCGGAAATTCCGTGGCTCCACCAACTCTCCAATGCACCTCAAAATTCGAAGCAAACTCTGGAATTTTCTCTTGGTTTGTAAAAACATTTTCTTGAAATGCAGTCGATTGTAAAAGTCTTCGTAGACCATTTTAAATGGAGAAACATGTTTTAAAAAATAAAAACGTGGTAAAATGGTACAAATGGTTATAATGTGTAGTCAAGAACGAAGACACTGTAAAGTTTGTTTTGTAAAAATTGCCTGGCTGCTGCAGAGAATAAATATTTACGTACGCTCGTTTTCGTGAAACAGGCGGTCCGTTGTAGATGTAATTAAAAAAAAAAATGGTCCAAACGGTTGTAGACAAAAGATACCGCAGGAACGCGTTGGTTTACTTTTTCCATCTCCATTAAACACCGTCGGGGAATTCAAGTCAAATAATGTATCAAAGCCGGGCGCGGACTGTTCAGTTTCAGCGGCGTCTGCAAAAAGGGCGTTAATGGTAACGGAGGGGTGGTAGAATTAATGCAGCGTAGAATGAAAGTGCGAAAGAATTTCATCGAAAGAGATAAAGAGAAAAAAAATACAGAGGGGCGAGAGGAGAGAAGATTGTTCCGTCGGTTTGGCGAAACATGGAGGCCGCGTCACGAACATTCCTTTCGGCTGTGAAAAGAGTGGCGTTTGCCGATGGTCGATTGCCCGTCGAGTAATTAACGACCATTAACTAGTACCTTGGCCAAGGCCGGTGTCCCGGGCGAAAGATGGCGCGCGGCTGGATAATTAAATCGCTTTATAACTATGTATGTACTTTGCGCCTTTTACAGCAGATTAACCGGCTTCGACCCGGCCCGTAAGATCGCGCGCGTGAGCTGTTTCGCACCCTTTGCCCTCGGTCTCGCGAATTTCTCGGGCCTTGGAACTGCACGAAGCTAACGGAGCGACTCGCGCGACTCACGGCAAAATTTCTTCCTCGTTTAACGCTTCGAGTGCGCCTCTTCACTGTCGTTAACACGTCCCGCGTCAAAGGTTTTCCCATTAGGAACCTGCATCACCATAACATACACACGAATTCCGATTACAGGTGAGACTATTCATTTATGTTACTAGAGTAATATATTCTATTAATTGTGCTGAAACGATACTCGCTTCTTTAATTCATTCATTTTCATAGGGAGTTCTTATAAGTAACTCGATCATCAAAAATATGTGTCATATTTTATCATGGAATTATTCATGTATTACTCGAGGACTATGTTCGATTCGAAAACTTGAGGTATTCAATTCCGATGGTAGAGTATAAATGATCGCAGGGTATAAATCGCGGTGGAAACTTTCCGTAATTATCGTTCTTGCTAATTCCAAAGAAGCTCGACCCATAAAATAAAGTTTCCAAAAGAGCGAAGATTCACGAAAGCGATTTTTCTTCATTGAACCGAGAAAATAACATCCATGAATTTTCCGTGTCGCGACCTAAATCTAGAAAAGTGGTTCTTTATCTTGAAACTTCGATTTCCACTATTTTACATTCCGGGGCGGCGGGGGGAGGGTGAGGGGCTGCCGAGGACAGACTTCCTCTCCGATAAGAAGGAGGGACTTCCTGAAGGGTCCATGAAAGGGACGGTCTAAAGCTCCCCCTTTATTTTCATCCACGAGCAAATCACATACTGCCGACCGATAATTTTGTTTGCTGCGTACTATTTCGACATCGTACTGGAATTAAAGATTCCGTCGGAGCCTTTTCTCCGAGGAACGTCCTTGCCCTTCGTAGACGAAGATCAAAAGGGAAACGAAAAAAGATATCGAGGGGGAGAAGTATAGTGAAATAAACTGGCTTCGGCCGAGTTCGATCGTCCAAGGCCATTCTGTTCGGAGGGGAACAGGAAGGGAAACAACATTTTTTTCTATCGATTCTGATTTCAGGGGTGGGCCGAGCGTCTAGGCCAGTTTATAGAGTCTGTGTTACTGCTGACAGATCGCAGTGGAGAGCTTTTGTACCCACGTTATATTTTCCGTTCGAGCTTTCCTGGGATTGCTCGATCCATATTTTTATTCCCTTAGATTTTTTTCATTATACAATAGATTTACTTCGTTATTACATTACAGATTTTATTCTCTTAGAACAATTAGTTTACGTAGTTTGTGAAAGAAAAATTTTGGAAAAATTACAGTTGGCTGAAATTGCGGAGAAAACGCTAAAAATCTTATTTCACAACTTACTTGTGTGTTTCTGAATTTTTGTGGTCAAGGTCACGCGAAGATCATAGCATTATTATAGGTGGTTGAAAATATGTTGTTCCATTTTAAAAACTCGGATCACATTGAATTCACGAAGCATATCACATCGAAAAAAAATGTTAACCCATCACACGGTATTTGCCCGAACAAGATACTGTTCTCCTCTGAAAGTAATGTGAAAGAATCTCCTTCAGTGCTCCGTAAGATTATTGTTAAAAAAGTCCATTGTAATATTCAGTTCTTAACAAAACAGAGTGACGCAAGATTTTGCTCCGTTCTTTCCCTCGATAATTCCGCGACGGAACCGTGTCACGTCTTGACCCTTTCCACAGATTCGCGACTCGCTATCTGTTTACCTTGGGAAACGTGCAAGCCCGACCGACTCGGCCCGGCCCGGCCCGGCCCGGCCCGGTGTTTTCCTTTCCGTCGAATCGGCGAATAACAACGAAATCCACCGGGGAACAATACTTACTTTCCTGTCCAGGCTCTGGTTCGACTTTCGAGGGAGCAGTGCTCGTTCGCGCGTGAAAGAAACAGCATCGCGGCCAAGTGGCGCGCGGGGGTGGAACCGCCACCGGAGGGTTGGAACCGATGATCTTCTGTTTTAAATCGAAATCGCGGTAGGGTGGGTCGCCAACCAAACCCGAACCCACGCGGGTTCTTTCGGGGGTGACGTGGTTTACATAAAGAGCGCAGGTTCGACCGTGAACTTTAAATAAGACGTTCATCGAGGGTGCGATGACTGTAATGGGGGATGAATTCTTGTTCTGCTTGTGAAGCCTGTCTTTATATACTCTCTATGGGGAAAGTGAATACTTTGAAAGTCGTTTCTCACTCCTGAACGGTGGTCGTGGAAAGATGAAGTAACAAATTTTTGTTTGTTATGTGAAAGCCAATTGTTTATTAAGAAATTGGGTGAAGTATAAACAGTAATCGATTTAAAAAATTCAAGAATATACTGTACTATTGTTTTTAACGTAACAAAGCCATTAAGAGATGAAATCAATTTTTATTTTATTCCAGCTTCCCACAATAAATGCAGAATATTTTTATTTTGCATACAGATCCGCAGTCTAGTAGTAACTATATTTATGAATATCAATGTACCTATTAGTTTCAGCTTAGTAGGATAATTAACACTAAACCTACCGAGCACTAAATGCGATTAACATGTTTTAGTTTGCAAAAATGATGAGGCTCCATTTATTCAGATTTTCTGCAATTTTTACAACAATGTGTGCTTGGATACAGAATTTGATCGAATCAATTTCCACGTAAGCAACTTCATATTTTCAATAATGATGAAATGAAAAATATAAAACCGGTCATTTGACCGGCAGTGGTAGGTAAAGTGTTAAAAGAAGAATACAATTTTTATTAAATTTTTTATTCGCATAAAGATCTTCAGAGCTAGTAATAACAAATGGAAGCAATGCCATATCTACAAGAAAAACGAAATTACTTTGCGAACGACCTAATCATTTCTAAATGTGACAATATAAATGTGAACATCGGATGTGAATGTAATATTATTGGTACAGTCTGACTGGTAGTCTAATAATTACCCAACTAATAATGTACCAGTAGCATCGAGTATCGATTTATTCGTTGGGGAATGAACTAAAATGGCGGTCAATTACAATTCATGATGAATAAATGAAGAAATAAAATTCTGCTGGAAGATAATTGTTCTCGAACGATCGATTGGTCGGAGTGGGGATTCAGGTAAACAGCTGCAATCTGGGTTGCCGCGATACAGTTAGGAGAAACGCGCGCAACGTAAAATTGTTGACAGAATAATAGACGGGCGAACGAGAAACTAGGGAAATAAACGGTAAGCGGCGGAACGAGACGATACGGAACCCGTTTCCCGTAGAATCCCGATAGCAGCCACTAAAATTCCTTTAATTAGAAAATTAGTGGTTGTTCTCCGGGGGCGTGTAACCCGCCACCGGTCTCTCGTACGCTCCCTCAATTAACCTGCTTTTGCGCCTTAATTGCAGTCCGTGGCTCTTTGCACCTGTTAGATAACGAAACCACTTATGCACGGTGTGCACTGTGCACTGTGCACGCGTGCAGGATCCCGAGAGCCGAGCGTAAGTCTTTTTTCCTTGTTTCATAGCGAAAACCCGGACCGCCTTTGTCCTTGTTCCCGTTTATTCACAGGCCCTTGGCCGGGCAATATTTTTCAACAATGCTACCCATATCGTTCCCTTCATCCCTTTTCTTTTACACCACGTGACCTCGCCAGCGTATGTTCTGTTTCGGAACGTGATTACGGAAATACCTGGAAAAACGAGGGAAAGCTTCTACTAAATTTACGCATCCACAATCATGCACTACACGGTTTGCTTATTTACGACATGCGTGTATTGTTTAAAGCTTTGGAGATGTGCTCGGACAATATTTTTGTTAATGTGTTCCGACAATATGTTGTCAATCAAGAGAGACAGTATTGTATTGGTATTGGTATTGGTATTGGTATTGGTATTGGTATTGGTATCGGTATTGGTATTGGTGACGAGTGGACCGATGATCTGCATATGCGTTTATGAAGAATTGCAACACTGAAATCGAAATGGATACGAAGATTGACCGTAGCCAAAATGGATCCACATGAAAGTAAAAAGTAAAAGCGGAAAGACAATGGCAAATGAAATAGAGAATTCCAGGATACAAAGCCAATAAAAAATAAAAGAGCACGATAGACAGAAGATGGAGGATCACGGAATAGGATGAAGACAATGAAGAATAGAAGATCGCATGGTCCAGGTCCAGACTCGCTCATGGAGGAGCAGGATCTAGACGGGAACGACGGAATTAAAATAATTTATGGAAGCTCTTCCGGACTGAAACGCGTCCACTTAGGGTTCCCAAAGCATACGGAAGAAGCGGGGTGGTGTCGTTACATCCGGAACCTTGATCGTGATTCCCCGTCGCCTCACGTATCCCGCGTTCAACCGCTACGTGTCTCCAACGTCTAACTCGCTGATCTACCTAAACGCGCGTCCTCGACGACAGATATATCGCGTATATCCTAGGAACGAGCCGCGGAACACGGAACGGGGATTTGGCCGGGTATCCCGGAAGGATTTCGAGTCCGTTGAAAATGGAATAGGGAGAAACAAATACAGTGGACGTGCCCGGTACCCGCGCAAAATCAAGATCCAACAGCCTCCTTCCGACCGCCACGCTACGTGAATGTTTCATTGTTTGGATTACCGTGTAACGAACGATCCTGGACACTGGGAGTCACATGCGAGGATGCGAGTGCGACCAGGAGAGAGACAGAGACGCTTTTCGGGTTCGGGACTCACCGGAAGGAGGGAATGTTTATTGTTCTTCGCGGTTTAATCGAATTTTCTGTAGGGGTGGGGTGCAATAATTTTGTCACTCGAGCGACCGAGTGTTTTCCGAGCGTACATATAGGTAATATATTTTCATTATTTTTAGAAATATCAATCCTTAGCAGTCGAGGGGTGGCTCGGAGTCGCTACTAAAAAAATTGCCGTGTCATTATTCAAAATATTCTTTAGATTTCTAATCAATTACTGTATGTACGGGGTGCAGTTTTACCACAGGCTGATAAAGACGGAAATAAAAAGTTGACGAATGGAAAATTTCCATAAATTTTCTAAGGATAATATCTGTGATATATCTCAATTTTTTTCAAGTATCGTATACTTATTTTTTAAAAGTCAATACAATTTTACAATTACATATGCAAACAAATTTTTTCTTTACATTTTGCAGTAAAAATGTGAGGGGTGCAATCACACCCCGTACACGGTTAACGTTGAAATAGCAGTATACAGAGAAAAGGTTAAGTATTGTATGAGATGATAATATATCCATTTCTATATTAATAATAAAGTTCTACAGAGACGGATACCGTCAAATTAATAATAATGAATATTTTTAGCATACCTTGACGTGCCTGATGAATTGACGCCAATTATGGATTTTAATCGGCAACGGGCTCTAATTTGAGGCTCGCTTCGGAAAAAATTGCAGGCGGGTAACGCGCGATTATAAACTGGATGTAATATAAAATTATTGATGTCATTAACGTGATAAGGATTTGCAGATGCGAGAGAGAATTGCCATTCCGATATGTGCAGTTGCACGGGGCTCCGCGATCGCGGCTCGGATAAAAGGTTCAACGAGACCTGGCCAGTTTTAATGTCACGGACCGATTGCGATTTACCGCGGGCTCGCGTGTGCACCTGGTCTGGCTGACTTATCAGAGGCCGCTGATAACGCATCCAGACGACCGGCACACGCTCGGCGGCCGGACCGGTGAAAGGCGGATCGATTTTTGAATAATGCACGCGTTTATTAATGAACCGGTCGTCGCGTCGCGTCGCGTCGGGAGACACTTTCAACGGGACTCGATAAATTCCCGCGACGATTAATATTATGAACGACGCAGCCGGGCCTACGACTCGTTATCAGTCTGATTTATATTGTTACCTGGCTGTTTGCGGACGAGCGACAGCGTGCGCGCAAGCGTGATTAATCGTTCTCGATTTTTAATCCGAAGTCGATCTCTTTTCTCTCTCCTAATGGTTCGCCGAGCTTAATGGATGTGACGGAGTGAATTTTTTAAATTCGGAGGCGGCGCTTATCAGCAGATTGCGTGGCTTTGTGCGGACTGCGGACAAACATTTCTCCTGGAGAATAGCGGAGATGGTGAAATGAAATTGTTTTCTTCTAATTTATTTTTTCTCGAAATATATTTCTGAAAGAAATGTGATATTAAATTTTTATTTATTTTAATTATGATTCCGATATTTAATTTTCTTTCTTTTAATCTATCTCCTCAATTTTTTATCTCTAATTGCACAGCTTCATGTAAACGTTTTTGAGAAGTTAGACCAATTAGTTTACTACATACTTTACTTGGTGTGAAAAGAAATTTTTTGAAAAAAATTTCTAACTGGTCGGAATTGTAGAGAAAATACTAAAAGTTGCATTTTACAATTTTTTTCATGCGGGCCTATACTGGAAATTTAAAAAGTTGCAAAACACAATTTTTAGTATTTTCTCTGCAATTCCGAAAACTTGCAAATTTTAAAAAAATTGTTTTCACCTTATGTAGCAAACCAATTGTACTAACGTCTCGAAAAGGTTCAAATCGTACGGTCCAATATTAAAAAAGTTATCGTGTTTTTAAGAGTGTCCGAATTATAGTGGAGTCACTGTATATTTTCGTAGTCGAATGCTGAGATGCTGAATTTATTGTTTATTTCTTCTAATCGTAAGAAAGCAAAGGAAAACATGATTTCTAAGGAATAAGCGAGCTATAGCCCGTCTACAAACAGGGCCAGCTCGGCGGACGATAAATATTCGACGCAGACGGATAGATTCGCTTTAGAACCCGAAGCCGCGGTGTCACCGTTTCAACGTTCTTGGATTACAGAGCGTTTCTTTCGTGAAATAAATGATTAGAGGCGGTGCAGTAGCGCGGTGTCCACGTGGCGACAGGGTATGTATGTATCAAGGGCGGTCAAGTAACGGACTGTGAAACGCGCGGAATAACGATCGAAATTTGCGGTCGCGAGAGCGGGTTGATTCTTCCACGAGGGCGGAAGCGGTGTAACAGAGCCTCAAAAGACGGTTAATTGGGGGAGCCACGTAACCATTCGGGGTGCAACGGGGTGCACGCGTCTCCGCTGGCTCGAGAACCAGGCTGATCCTGACCTGGACATCAAAGCCGGAGCTTACAGCGACGTATCCATTCGCCCGGAGCGGGGCTTAAGGGGTGAAATTCTCCCCTGTTGCGACGCCACGGATATCCTAGCTGCCCCTGCGGAAACCAGTGAGCGAGCATGCCGAGGGTCGAGATATGGATACACCGTCGGTCGGGGCTCGTCTAGCCAAAATTTCCGAACGATAACGATTCGAAATACTAGTGCGTTTACCGTCGCATCAAAAGTCCCATACGATTCACTGATAACGGGTTATGGTTCAAAACGTTGGCTAAACGCGGCAGAGACGCCTGTTATGCTATTATCGACTTGTTCAAATTATTCAACAAAAATACAACAACTTCGGGAATAAATCTCGCACAGTTCACAAACTATTCAAACAAGAAAATCACACCAATTCTGGAAGCCTGAAAACCCTTTAAATCCTTGTCGTAACATTTTCTTTACAGTTACACCGATTAAAATGTCTTTATCCCCCATAAATGTAGAAGAGAAAAAAAATTTATATTTTCTGTATGGCTAAATTTATTTTAATACTTAAATACACTATTGATTACAAATGCATCAAATTTGATTTCATTTAGGAAGAATGTGATGGAATTCATCGAATTATTTTTACATCCATTTTAGGTCTGAAAGTCTTGCGTCCTAAAACGACGTCTTCGACGTGATAATACAAGCATGGCATATGGTGTTCTTATCAATTTGCTCTATCAGAAAGGCGTAACATTCATGCTTGTCAGACTTCGTTAAAAATCCTCATCGCGAGTGTGACTCGTTAAGACGCGGCAAGGGGTTAATCGAGTACAACAAAAATAAGTGAGAACGCGAGTGCGCTCGCGGTTAAAAAACAAGATAAAAAATCGACGGGGTTAAGAGGAGATTCGCAGAGTGTGTGCGGAGTCTTTCAGGAGTATATGTCGAGTCTTTCAGAATATTAAAACGGTACTCCACGTCACGCTCGAGATTTCTCTTTCAATCGATTCTGAAAAGCTTCTTGTCGATCGGCGTAGTCCTCGTTTCACGGACATCGCGCGTGGGTTCCTCTCTTGTGAGCTGCTCGACGAGAGAGAAAAGATGGGGGGGTGATGGATTGAAGCAGGAAGGGAAAGGGAAGAGGGAGAAGAGAAGCCTTTAATGGGGGAAAGCCCTGTATTTTGCAACATAACCGCAGGAACGACCCCGTGGCTACAAAGAATCACTCGTCACTCCCCCCGTAACCGTGGAGAAAGCTACGATCAAGTTTTCAGACTCTCTCTCTCTCTCTCTCTCCCGGCGAGGGGTTGCCTCCAAAGAATCCAATCCGTGTCCCCTGGCGTGTCGAGGCGTTCCGAATGGGGGCCAAATAAAGACGCTTCTCGCCCCGCGGCACTGATATTATTTTTCCCCGCGAAATAATCCGACCGTACACACGAATTTTCACTCTGTCGAAGTGGAAAGGGGCCGGTGCTGGCCCAACAAAGGGAACGTGACGCGAAAATTATGGGAGATCGTCGTTCCAACGATAAACGAAATTTGAACGGATTTTGCGCGATTCGAACCTGTCGCTAGTCGAGAATCGAGAATAAAAGCTCGGTTAATGAAAGGAGCCGAGAGAGGAACGAAATGTTCGCGAATGAAAATTTTGTTGCAGGAACTGGGTCTGTAGATGAGGTTAAAGCGAGCTTTTTATTAATTGGGGCGTTTACATAGTTCCATATGCGTGGGAAAACTATATTCTTCGATTCAATATTAATTAATGTATTACATTCTTTTGCAACAAAGCTCGATCGGAATACAAAAGCGTCTCCTTCATCGTACAGAGGAAAGCATTTCGTTTCTCAGGATAATACATTTATTTCTCATTTCCATTCGCAGTGCAGCAACCGTGGTAACGGCGCTATCAACTTCAAGGGTTGATTTCACCCACTCAGCGTGAATTTCTACCAACGAGGAACCCTTGAATGGTTCAACCTACTCTACAATTCCACAAAGTTTTCTTAAAATTAAAGCTGCCTGCCGGTTGGAAAGGTTTTCTTCTTGGTATGAATACATGCATGTGTATACAGTACACATGGCACATGGCGCGTTTAACTAAAGGGGAACATCATCGCCGACTAAGATAAAAATTCTCGATTGCTTCCCTTAACGAATTGAACACACAGAAAATAATATGAAAATATTTCCAAATGATTATTATTACTATTGTTCGTATTGGAAGTTATTTATGACTCGACCTAACATTTTAATTACACTGACCCGCGTTCCTCCTGCTGTGACAGGTGCCTAAAATCCGTAGTGTACTCACCACGTAGAAAACGCGTACATAATATACAGAGAATATTAGCCACAAGTGTTTGAATTTCAGCGGTACATGTCAAAGAACCGTATCGCTTTACTCGCTCCATAAATCCGCGGGGAAAGAAGCGTGAACACAACGGAAAAGATTTCACCGCCGAGCACAACTTTTCCCTCTCGTATCCGCCGGATATATCTATACGAATATATATAAAACAGAGAGAGGGAGAGAACGATGCGAGATCGAGACGGAGAAAATGGAGGACGAGAGGGATGGACGTGGGAGAAACTTCGCGACATATTGCCCGGCTGTTGTCCCGTGAATTAGAAAGACAGACAAAAGGTGTATCCTCTGTTTGCGGCGCGGCTTACCGAGACCTCGGGATTCACGTGTCACACCGTCGCGCGTTGCCCGTCGAGGTCTCGAGACGAGGAAGAAGAAGAAGAAGGGAAACCCGTCGCAGACGGAGAGAAGAAAAGGGCACAAGGGCGCCGCTCCGTCCGTGGAAAGCGAAGCAGCGTAAAACGTGGAAAAGCCGTTAGATTGAGTTTCAAGTTGTGTGCCAACAAAACTCGACCCGCGACCCCTCTCTTTCGGGACGAAACCTCTTATTTGCCTTCAGAAACGTAATTACAAGTCGCGTTTCCCAGCCGGAATTGCCGGATAACGGCCACCGCACCGCACCGCACCGCACCGCACCGGTCCGGTTCGTTATTCTTTGGTCGGGATTAACCGTATACGACCGGTGCCCTCGTTCGCATAACCATCCCTCGATTTATTGGCAGGATATACATACGCGTGGACCGTGTTGTTTTGTTTCACGCAACTCGAATTCCCTGTAGTCCCTCTCCGGCAACAATGCGAGGCGAATCGACTAGGGAATTATTGTATATTTCGTTTGTTGGTATTGGAACTTGTAACGATTTTCAACAATTTCTGATGATTTTCAATCATCTTCAACGATCTGCATCCAATTTGAACGTGTTTCAACGATTTCGAACGTGTTTGACCAGTTTTAAACCATTTCGAACGTGTTTGAGCAATTCTGAACGATTTCAAACCAATTTGAACAATATTTAGCGATATTGATCCAATTTGAACGATTCATGAACGTACTTCAATCAATTTGGACGATCGTGTTCGTCCGCTGCACCAGAAACAACGGTTGCATTGTTAAACACTATACGTTTAAGCGTATAGCATTAGAGCTTGAAAAATAAATAAATCGAGGCAGTGATCTCCTAAACATTCCAGCCGCCATTAGAACAAGAATCTCAATCACGTAGCTGGCAAATGATGCAGTAAAAGAAAACGAATGGAAGAAAGAGGAAAATCCATACAAGTCCCCCGAATACCTTTCTACGCCGCGATAGAGCAGGTATTAGCATTCCACCCTCCCCTTTCCACCCCGAGAACCCTCCTCTCTATCAGCTCTTTGCCCGCTGCCTCTTATCCAACCAGATATTAGGGTGCTCAGCGTTTTTCTCCTTTATTCCCCGAGCCTCACCCTCTCTCCTCACCTCACCACACCTCACCTCACCTCACCTCACCTCACCTTACCTTACCTCACCCCATCCCACCTCACCTCCTCTTTCCGCTCGCATCTTTTATTTTTTCGTTTTCTACACGGTCGCCGTCCATTTCCCTGACATTCACTTTGGCGACATCGAACACGCACGGAGCACACTTTGCGCCTTTGTAAAACGCTCGCTCGGGGTTGTTCTCTTCCACCTCGTCGGCGCGGCGCCGCGCGACGGATTCGTCGACCGGCCGATTTCCAGACCGAACTTTCATCTACCTACTCTGTTCTTTCGTGACCGGGGACCAGAAGACGCGGGGGCTTTTACGTTGTTTCCCCACACCCCCGCCACCGCTCTGTGCTTTGTCATTGTTACCACCGAAAACCGCGTTGCTTCGTTTCGGAGCGCTTTCATGCGGCTGTAATTGCTACTGTGATCAAATACAATGTTGAGTCTGCTGTCTACGGTCACTTTGAGAACGTTATTCAATGTAACGCTTCACCCCGAAGACCTCTCATGTGATAAACACTATCAGATGATTGCGTAAGTTCGTGCCCGATTTGAAAATTATATATTCAATGGTTAAATTTTAAAGAATACAACTTTATTAATCAATTATACATACGTATAGTCAGTCACCATTCTTTTCTATTGTACAAAATTTAACCATTTTTTAATTTTAATTTAACCAAATCTTTAACCATTGAATTTTATTTTCAAATCGGGCACGAAGTTATGCAATCATCTAATACTATACAGAATTTCCTAAATATGTATGTCCTTGAAACACGTAATTACTCAAGTCATTCTAAGTAACTTCTTCCTTTGCGAAAATCCCCTCCGAGGCTACGTTGAGGAGTTATTCACGAAAAACACGGACCAATCAGAGCGCGACTTAGCGTTGCGTAGCTCTGATTGGTCCGTACTTTTCGTTAATAACTCCTTAAGCTGCATCCCCATTGATCCGACGACACGAGGCAACATTACCAGCAAAATCTGAGATGACGTAGAGACTCGGAATAAATTGCCAAGCAAACAGGGTCGCGTTTTCGGCGAAGCATCCGGAAAAAATGGAGGGGGTTGTTCAGGGTGGATTTTTGGCGCAAGCAGCCGCCAGGGATTAGCTGGGAAGAATAAACAGGGTCGCGTGGCACAAGTATCCGAACTCCGAACCCCCTGTTGTTCACGGTGGGTTGGTTCCGCGCCGATGACGCGTATTAAATTCGTCGATACGGATGTACATACTATACTACATGGTACAGTGAGAGAGAGAGAGAGAGAGAGAGAGAGTGAGAGAGAGCAAGAGCAAGTAAAGGAGGGGACAAAGAAGGTCCTCCGAGACGCGAGTGGCGGACGCAATTTTTAACGCGAGCGCTTTTCCTTGTCCTAAATAAATATTTCAGACAGGGATTGAAAGCTTGGCAAACAGGCGGCAAGAGTTTTTTAGCCATGCCGTTTAAGTAGCCAGCGCTGTTATTAAGTAATTATGTACACGGGTGTCGGGGGTGAGTTATCCGGAGGGGTTTGAGGCCGGGAGTGGCTGCAAAATGGCGCCTGCTGGGACTGGTCGGGAGTCGATCAGCCTTTCGATGTGTCTATTAATCGTGAAAGTATTAGATTATTCTAAAGCCAAGTTTTTACCAATTTTTACAATTTTCAGTGGGACAATTTACAATTTTTTTAGAATTAATTTACAAAGTGCAATAAAATAGAATCTTATTTCACTGGCAGTAGGCTTTGTAGATCTGAAATAAATAAAAATTAAATACTAATAACTACACAGCGGATTTTATGCATTTATGACAAAAATAGTTAGGTGTAATTGAAAACAGTAAAAACATTAGAAGAATTTTAAAATACTATTATATTCTTTTCTACCTATTGAACATATCAAGAGAGAAAATAAACTCCTGTCCCACTTCAGTTTTTTGCAATTAAGGTACAAAATTTTTATTTCGCATGAACATCCGCTGTCTGCTAATACCAAATGGAAGCAATGCCATCTCTACAAGAAAAAAGAAATTACTTTTCGAACGAACTAATATTCAAAGTTTAAAATAAAAATTTCTAGATATTAACATTAAACCTTCCACTGCCGGTGAAATGGCCGGTTTTATATTTTTCATTTTACAATTATTGAAATTATCAAGTCGTCTAAATGGAAATTAATTCGGTAAATTTTGTTGTTCAACCACATATACATATTGGGATAAGAATTGCAGAAAATCTAAATAAATATAGCCTTGTCATTCTCATAAGCTTCTGGTGCTCGGTAGATTCGCTGTTATGAAAGTTAAAAATAATGTAGATCCAAGAAAATTCATTTCTCATACGATCAAAATAAACTTGCTCGAAACTGAGCCATCCTTTTGTCCGATCGATATGCATTCCGCCATTATACCGACAATACCGATCACAACAATGGCGAACGCAGCGCCGTGTCCTAGATTGCGAATTGAATGGGATGCATGCATCACGGATGCGTGATTTGTTGTTTTGGAAAAAAACTGGTATAATGTGACAATTGATTTATTCGAACGCATTCCTCTTTTGGTCGGTTCGTTGCCGTGCCATTCATTTGAACCTGCTCTCTCTCTCTCTCTCTCTCTCTCTCTCTCTCTCTCTCTCTCTCAAGTATTCTAGTACAGCCTAATTGGCAACGGAGTACAGTACGATCATAAATCTATCCACTATAATATTAACCAGCATAAATTCCCATGATTCGCCTTACCGGAAACAGTGAACTGAATTCTTCAATATTTGATAGACGCAGTCGGAAACAGGTGGTTTATCGGTTTCTCGATGAACGAAAGACTTCCGAACGAAAATAATTAATGACTTTATTGCCAGGTGACGCGGCTGCGACACGCCTGAATATTCATCGGGACTGACCTGCATTCGGATTTCTGCAATATTTCACTCGAGCGAGGCACGATGATTAATTGTCGTCTGCGCTGTTTATGCATTTACGGGAAACACGTGAAACGATGCACCGCTTCGGGATTTTTCAATGTCCTCGTAGTTTCGATATCGTTTGCATTTTTCGATTTTTCACATAAACGCATACAATCCGCAGAGTTTAATGATTACTAATTTACTAGACTGCAGATGTTTATGCATTTATGAAGAAGTTTCGGTTGGGTGAAATGTAAAACAGTAAAAGATGTTAATGTTGTTGTTTCTAACGAAGTCATTAAGGGATGAAATCAATTTTTATTTTATTTCTGCTTCCCATAATGAACGCAGAACATTTTCATTGCGCATAAAGAACTCGCAGTCTAATAATTACACGGTGGATTTTTATGCAAAATAAAAATTGTCTCCACGAACCAGCAAAAATCGTGATGTTCGTCTCTTAAAAATTACACAAAATACCAAAACCGAGACTGTCTCATTTTACGCAGCCATTAAAACTCCGCAATTTTCGTCTCGGAGATGAACCAACAAAGCTGCAAATTTACGTAAAGTTTCTCGCAGCCTCGATTGAAGTCCGTGCACAAAGGTAGCTCCTAAAGACTGTGGAAAAACTGCGGTTCAGTGAGCAGCGAACTTCCGGTGTCTACCTTTTCTTCGTCATTGAAAGACTTTCATCCGGTCAAAAAAGAAAATGTCACAACGAGCAAGAAAAGAAAGAAAAACATGGAGTTTTCCGCTCTCTGTTTCGAGAGGCACACGGAGCTTCGTTAAAAATAAAGAAGCGAGGCTCCTTCATAGCCTGCGATCGATCTATCGAACCATCCTGGAGATTCAAACGGGAAGGAAAGCAGAGCGCGGGAAACCGAGTGAAAGAAAAACAAAAGCAACGGGGAAAAGGAAACAGGACCGGGGAAGGAATACATATAGAGAAAACTGGAAACGGAACTCCCGGTGGAACACGCGCGAACGAGCTTCGGACAGTATAGTATTGCAATCAGTCGGCCCTTCGGCGAGCCTGTGAACGGGCTTTTTTTTCCCGGCCCTGTACACCCCCATAGACACCCCCCGTAGACCTCGGATGGAGCCAATGGGTTCACGGTTACGTCGCTACGCCCCTGACCCGTTGCCTCTGGGCGAGCAGGGACTCTTCTTTGGTAGAATGGAACGATGAATTGAGTTTTGTTGGCGTACAACTTGAAACTCAATCTAACAGAGTCTTCTTCTCTTCTTCTTCTTCTTCTTCTTCTTCTTCTTCCGGGTTCCCGATGGAACCCCTGCTACGTACGACATTAGAATGAAATAGAAGATTCGAACAAGTGTTTCCTGCCTTGTATGAACCTTCTTCTGCCCGGAGAGCTAACAAACTTTTCCAATATTCCGAGTCAAATCGATGTTTGCCCGCCCTTCCAGGTATTAAGTGCTCGGAACAGCCTTTGTCGATTTACATGTGGCGAATGATTGATTCGATGCTATGTTATGAAAGTTCGTGTACAAGGATACATTTGCTTGTTTATATGCATTTGGATTATGTATATGCATTCATGACAAAAATGAATGAGAAAAAACATGAGAAAAATTATTTGTCATAGTTATTTATGAAGTTTGTGAATGTATTCTTTTTGTGCGGCTTTTTTCTGCGGTCCCCATCTACCGCACAAGAACAGGTTTAACTGCAGGTGTAATTTCAAACAATTTGTCGATTCACATGTGACGACATCACTTTTATGTAGCAAATACATTATTTTTCTGAAAAATTTTGAGCGCAAATCGCTAGGTCCGTTTGTCAGTTCCAGAACCGACCCGCATTGAACGTGTTAAACATATTAACAGAGAAAATAAATGTCTACGTCACTCCAGTTTGTTGCAATTCAGGAAGAAAATGTTTAGTTTGCATAAATATCCGCTGTCTAGTTATGAAAATTACATTTCAATCACTCAAAATATAAATTGCTGATCTCCCAGCAATACTTACCTTGAACACGTGGGATGTCGTTCTAACCTAACCCAGCTAAACAAATTAATTAGTGGTAAGAATAAATTACAAAAAAAAATAATTACTGCGTAAATTTCAACATAAAGAGGACATCGCCAAATGTTGTTTTTTATTTAATATGAGAATGATGGTCATTGAACGGACAGGTCGCCCTACCATCGCTCCCTGGAAAGGCCACGTCACCCCAGCGCTATTTCTCGCGGCAAACACTCGAGCCAGATCTCCTCCGAGAACTTCTCGATCAGGAATCGAAGAACGAATGAAAGAAACGAGGCCGTGAATGCGTGAGAAGCAGAAGGGCCAAGTGCAGGCCCTCCATATGCCAGGCCATTCACGGACTCATCCCCCGGTACTTATTTCGTCCTTTCAGAAACAAGCGCCGCCCTCTCTCTCTCTCCTCAAGGACGAAGACTGGGGCGAAATGGGGCGATGCACGTGACAACTCGAAAGTGGGGGACTCTCTCTGGGCCCTCCGAGGGAAACTCGGCCAAACGGGGGACCCCCTACGGAGAAACCCTTCGCGAACCCGCATCCGTCGGGGGGCACAAGTGTCGGACCATACGCGCTGGTCGAATTGACTTTAGCTATTTTTTTTCTCTTTCTATTTCGCACGAGCGAGTCATCGCCTAACTCGATTTTTGCGAGTTAACGAGCCCCCCTTCTTGCCTAATGAACCGTGATTTCGGAGATACCACGCCCTCGTTGATTAGTATCGGTATACTGGACGAAATGATAAGACACTTTGCAATGAGTCACGTGAGTGTCCCCTTTGATTACATCTAAATTCGAATTTTCTGATAACCAATCTGGCAACCATCATTTTTACACGATTTTAAAATAACACTTTATCAGAAGGTTAAATGAACAAATACTGTATGTCGTGATGGGAGCGCCAAAAAAATAACAATTTACACTGATCTGCTGATTTACCAGGCAAATAATTTATCAAAAATCTCCTTGCACCCGCCCCGGTGATCCTGAATAATGCAAAAGATTACGCAGTTTATAGCAGTAGAGGTGCAAAAGAAAATCCTCGGTGAAGCAGATAAACCGACGGAAGCCGATCTCCGGGCTCTTTAATTTTCAACCATCAAGTTCAAGCCGTTAAATCGTGGAGCGCATTAACGAAATCGTTAACCCTCCGAGGGAATAAAAGCTGCGCGATAAGGTTGAGCACGACGGAGGATTTAATAAAAATGTCCACCCACCATTTTTCGACTAACAATAAAATCAATTCACCGGGGGCAGTAAATTCGTTGTATCGGGTGTCCATCGTTTAAGGATCGTCCGAGAATTTCTCAGGCTAGCGCGGTTTGACAATCTAAAAGTCGTAATTCAGTGGATCGTTTGACCCTGTCACCGGAGATCGTGTGGGCAAACTGTGAACTACTGTGCACTCGAGCTCGGCGCGACCATCGAGGAGAGAACTGCCGGCTGATTGGATGAATCCCTCCTCTAATGCAATTCACCGAATCAAATTTGTATCAATCAACGGGTAATATTTGGTAACGAAAGATGACGGCCGGCTGGGGAATGTTATTCAGGAGAGGCTGTACGGAACACTTTCTCCCCGTCATTTTCTTCAAATATATTGTCAATGATATGTATCAAAGTATCGGTAGAACGTAGCGGTAGAACGACGCTGCATCGGACTAGCGAACTTCTAACGAGATTGTAGAGGGTGATTCTGCAAATTGCAATGAACGGTTTACGACTCGCGGGAATTAGAGATCAAAGATTTATGGTCGGCTGCAATTCGAGGGATTGCGATCCTCTTCGGGGGCAATCGAAGTTAAGCACGATCATTTTATCGCGTCGCGACGTGGCGCGGCGCGGCGCGGCGCGGCCCGTCGCGTCATTTTAAATGCGGCTGCGGTCGCAGAATGGCAATTGACTCGAGTGCTTTTTACATTGATTGTTGTTACCTCTCGATCTCTTAATCCACCGCCCCCGGGACCTTCTACGACTACGACATCAATTACGAGTCCGCGCAAATTCGAATTAGGTTCAGCACGTTTCATAACGGGCGTCTGTTTTAGATCAAACGTACGGGGTGTAAAGAAGTTGTGCTTAACCTTGAATCAGTTGAATGTCAAGGCTAAGAAATTGAGTTTTGTTCATGTTCATGAATTTGTTCATAAAAGTTTTAGATGTCTCCTTCTTTGTTCCACGATTAAACAAACTTGTGTGTTTTATTCTATTAGGTCGGAGGGAAGGTTCTGACGTATCGTAAAGAAAACATTCGAGTGAATTTTTCACACCGAATCCAAGGCGAAGACCGTTTAAAAAAAGATGTAACAGAATTTTTAATGAATAATCAATTTCAGATTTGAATAAAGCGAACGCAGCGATGCATACATACATATACATATATTTGTTGAAATTGAATGTCTCTCGTCGAGAGGTTGTTAAAACTTCCCGGAAAGAAATCACGGGGGAATTAGTTTCGCGTCACCGGGAATTATTTGGCGAGCGTGCTCGAGGATCGGGAAGCGTGACGATCCGCAGACAATATCGCTACCTGTGGATAGGCAATAAGAGCGGAAAAACATCGGGGAACGAGCCGAGACCGTAATAAAATAAACCGTCGCGTCGGCGCGGCGGTTCATAGTGTCAACCATTGTATTCCGGGGCTCGCTTCGATACCGCGTTTGAGTTCTCTCAGGAACGTAACCTGAACAGGACTCCGCGGAGCTCGTAATCTCCCGAACCGTATAAAAGTTTCAGAATCGAGGAACGCCCTGACAGTTTTACTTCGTTCTTTTTCGTTCAATTTTATCTCTCGCGATATCACTTTTCCACCGCGCTTCTACCTGAAACGATCTCGCCACGGTTACAATCATGCAACTCGAACACACGTAACAATCGATACATAATAAACTTGCACGCAATCAAATTTTTCCGTAGCTTCGCTTCTGCAATTTTATCTTTCGTGTTCTGCGATCTACAGGAAAAGCAAATTTCCGTGTTCGTGATTTTTCATGGTAAAAAAAACTACGAAAGCAGGTTTTCCATCAAGATTTTCAGCTCGAGGTCCTTTAATCTCTTTCTGGACAATTCTTGCTTTCTACAGTTTCTCGATAATTTTATCGATAGACAGCGGATCTTTATGCAAAGTAAACATTTTCTTCCTGAATCGCAATAAACTGGACCGAAGTAGAAAATTTAATTTCTTGATATTTAATAGGTTGAAAATAATGTTTTGGTTGTAAATTTTTCTAATCTTTTTACTGTTTCAAGTTATACCTACTAATTTTGGCTAGTTGAAGTGCTGTCACTTAATTTTCCACATTTTGTTCAATCGTAAGCGATTTGTCAAGACCTTAATACTTGTGGATATTTTCATGGAGAAAAATGATTTTCGATTTTCGTTGTCTCGGCTTGTATTTCCTGTTAGTTGTTTTCGGACAACATTTTAGGAACAAGAGGCAGGGGTGGAGGTCGTGCCGCTAGAGTTAACAAGGACATGGCGGATGTCCTTTCTACGAAATATCTATTCTTATAGGAGGCTGTCAGGACACGAGGACAAGGTGAAACAAGACTTGAACGAACTACGTCTAATAACCGGAGGACCCTTCTTCTCCCCCTTGGTCGAAGAAGAAAAATCCTGGATGTTGTTGTCTCCGTACGAGAGCAGGATGTATTCTCGTCCGTGGTGACTTCGAGCTTTCGCAGAATGACGTGGGTGTCTTGGGCAGAGATTGCTACGGTACCGTGTGTGTCGTTAATTAGCTTTTGTGGAGGCCTCCGACCGAGTGACTGCGACGGACCGAACTCGGACGCGAGCCACGTACCTTTGACGACGAGAACAAACGATGTTAATTATCGGACTACGAGGAATTGGTCTGGCCGGCTGGTAATTTTTGTTCTACCGAGAAAAGTTTGCGGGACAAGGGGATTAGAAACGCGTCCACACTGCGCGGACGCGTGTACGCGAATTTTTTTCCCGCGAAAATTGATCTCTCGCGGTGATGCCATCCGAAATTAAAAAAGTTCACTCTACGGTCCGCCCGGAATCAATGGCCTCCGGTTCGCAGAAAGTCGTTCCGGGACATATTCCTTTTGGATCTTTATAAATCTCTTTCCAGTTTGTTTTCGAATACTTGGGTAGCCAATAATCAATTTGTATCACTCCGAAAGAGAAAATTCCATTTTCGTGAAAATCGTACTTTTAACACGTATCTGACATAACTGATGATTACGTTCAAGTCCCAGACCAATAATAATTGAATCTTTTAACAGTTTCTCGTTTCTCGACGTTAGATGCGTCGGAACTCTAATTTGCAAAAAAGGGGTGAATTTCGGGAAATTGGTCCGGCAGGGTTCCCGTGCAGCAAAATACTAGTAATTCCGTTCCGAAATCCCCCAGGCACGGATTCGGGCTGTCTCGTTCTCCAATTTGCTTGACGCAATTACCTTTCTTACGGCCGACCAAACAGACCGAGATAGCTGGGGAACGTTAAGGGCGGCGGGCATTAGTTTTTACTGCACAGCCTCCTTTTATCCGGCTCGCGGCCTCATCGTTGCATTGACCCACCGGATGGAATAGAAACGACGCCTTAATGGGCTTTTTGCGGTGGTTACGGGGCTTCTTCGTTGCGAATCCACCACCGAATGTTGCCTTCATCCGCGAAACGCCGACCGCTCGCGCTCGGCGGACCGCGCGCCATCGCGGTTCCAACGTCCTCTCGCTTCCGGGGAAAATGGCTCCCCCCCGATCCCCCCCCCACCGGAAATACTCCACCCAAACATTTCCTCGGACCATTTCAAGTTTTATTGACACGTTCCTGGCTTCTTTCACGATCTTTTCTAGTACTCGAAGACCGTGTTTCCTTTTCAATTTTTAACCCGTTCTTAACCTCTTTACTGTAATTTTATTTCGCCAGCTTTTTAAAAATTATTTTCCTGTTCTTCGATCTTGATTCTTTCAATCTTTCCGTTATTTTCAATTTTATACAATAATATACATAATGAATGTTGCAGTGGATCAATCGTCTCGAAAATTGCAACTAAAAATTAATTTATTCGGCCTTTACTTAAAAAACGATGTTTCTCTTTTTTAGTCTTAATTCGTTCAATCTTTTCACTATTTTCAATTCTTTCTACATAATGAATCTCGAATCGTTCGTCTCGAAAATTGCAACGAAAAATCAAAGAACCAGATTGTGCAGCTCCCCATCAAATACCAACCAACCACTCCCACCGGCAATCCAAACATTTCAGCATCTTTGAAGTTCCTCGGCAACCGTAGCCGTGCTCCACAATACTTCAGACAGTGCAAAAAGTCAGTCGCAGGCTCTGCAACACGGTCGAATCGGCGTTCGCCAATTCTCGGGGAATCTTCGCGTCCAATATTGACATTGAAGCGTTTGTCCCGTCGTCGGGATCTCCGCGGGGGTGGAACTCGGTTCGCAAGTATGTACTTCGTAGTCGACCAAGGGAAACTGATCGCGAGATACCGACGTCGAATAATTCAAAGAGAAACAAGCAAAGCACGAGAGAGGATGGGGTGAACACAAGCTGATGAGAAAGCGAGAGAGGGTGTTCTTAAGAAGAGAAGCGGTTTGAGAGAGAAGCAAGGGCCCGAAGGCCCGCGGAAATTAATAACAATGTAGAAAGTTCCAGGGTCGTCCTCGCGGAACAAAAGCCCCCCATGGACTTCTAGGTGGCCTTCGTGGCCCGTTCCTCCATTTACGTCGCTTGGATCTTGGTACGCTTATCAAAAAGTTCCTGGAGTCGGCTCGTGTTCGTTGCGAAACCGGCTGGCCATCGCGAAAACGAAAAAATTCGATGATGGGGGGGCAGTCCGCATTTGTTCCGCGCCGGTTTTCTATCTAGGATCTGCATGTAGCCGCCGAGCGTGTGGCCGGTTTCCTCCGGCCATGTACGAAGGGAGAAAACAATGGCCACGTTAAAGGCAATATTAGTTTTTGCCCCCGCCCCCCACCCCAACCTTCCTCATCCCCTCCCGTTTCGAACGTGGTCTCGCGAATGCATAAGCGGATGGGAAAGCGTGCGGGCCCCGAGTGTCCTGAACTCCTCGCCTCCTCGCGATGGAGTTCAACCGGTTTGTTTCATTGACAGGTACAACGTGTAACGTATGTATGTCGCCCGTCGTAAATAAACGGCAGAATTTTTTTCCTCCTTTGATTTACTCGCGAGGAAACATTATCGAGACAAACTGGAGGATTTGTTCATTCGATATAATCCGTTTGGTAATGCTTCGTTTGATTCCGGATCGAAATAAATACAAAATTATGGAAAGTAAAGTTTGTTCTTTGGTTTCAAGCAAGCATCCAAATGTTGTGGAACGTCCTGTATGGTAGTTGAGCAACCGCGTAGTTTCGTTCACCGCCGAGGGAATAATCCTCGCCGACGACAGTGACGACGGTCATCAAAGATGCGACTGCTTTCAAAGGAAGTGCTCTTATGAATGTCTCCGCGGCGAACGTTTTAATGCGTCCTCGCGGTGTCCCTCGACCCATCCTTCCGAAACCACTCCTTCATGTCCGTAATGTTCGGAGAGAAAGGATTGATTCGCCATTTCTCGACGTTCAAGGTCCGTCACGTGGCATTCTCCATCGAAACCCTTTGCTTCGAAGAGCAAATTTCTGTGTTTTAACACTAAACCGTTTTAAAAATGACCGGTTTCTGGTTTTTCATTGTAGAATTATTGAAATTATAATGATGCTTTTGCTGAAAAATGCACATGTCGTAATAAAAATCACAGGAAATCTATACATATAAATTCTATGATGTCATTTTTGCAAGGCAACGCGTTCAAGCGTTAATAATTTTAATGCTACAAAGAAGAATAAAAATGTTCACGTGAATCCTATTTTTGAAGACCTGGAACGAGATGAAAAGAGAGCGGTCTTTAATCTTGCGGTAGCGCGAGGTTCGCAGGAGGAACGATCATAGCGAGCGGAATATATCATCGCGTTGATGATAATCGAACCGAGTGTTGCAGCGACGAGGGGTAGTAAACGAGGGGTGGAACCGTGTAGCACGCCTTATGAAAAATACACGGGACCGAGCGTTGATAGATGTTCCGGAATCTCGATGATAGATTACGCGCGTCTGAATTAATAAGTTGACAATATTGTAGTACGTTGTTGACTCCGTGAGAGGCGTGACTGGTTTCTGGAAAAAAGGTGTTTGCGATCTATCACAGACACACAAGCTTGTTGAAACAATTTATTCTCTCAGCTTGAAGGAGAGTTTCGCGTGATGCATCGATCAGTAGTTTCTTAGCTGGGTTGCTGTTGGAATGTCGTGACAGATTACTCGATCAGATTGATAGTGGTAATTGGGAGGGACAGACTGGTGGTAATTGGGGATGAAGAATGACGCGGTCATTCGCGGATTGATGTGAGATGCGTAATTGACAGAGTGCTGCGCGGTAATTGATGTAGATGGGCGGGGGATAAGTGACTGATAGATTCGCGTACAACGTGTAATCCGCAAATTGATAAGTAGATCCGACGGATAGAGGGATGATTATGTCGAATACTAGAAGATAGAATATAGTAAATTAATCATTCAAACTTGTTTGAAACTTGTTTGATCGGTCGATGATATAATCCGGTTGAATTGACAGGGCGCGCGGTTTGATAGATTGATGCGCGACATTCCCATGATAGATTGACCGATTAATAGACAGGCTACACTTTGATTGGCAGCTTGCAATTGCTTAACCTATTAACCGAGACAAACGGGCGTCATCGCAATTCGTGCTTTACATGTATCTGACCATCACAGTACCGCCGGTGATTCAGGTGATAGATTAAGAGCTATCGCATAATCCAATAACAAGACATATGGCTACCTGAAAGTAAATCAGCTTATTATTGCAGCTAATGAATCAAGAACCACCATCGCAATACTGATAGATTATGACAGATTAAGAGCTACCATACAATCTACCGGCAGGCAAGCTGTACAAATGACTACCACAAAGCTAACCCAGCTTATCGCACCTAATAAATCCAGAACGGCGAGGACAGATTCACGCGGATAGATTAAAAAGGCACACAGTCCAATAAGAGAAAACCAGAGCAAATTCCAGGAACGATTGGCGGACACCGAGGTGTTAAACCGAAGCCGACACGTCGACAAAAAGAAGCTAGCTAGTCGGAAGCTGACCGTACAGAGGGGCCCAGGGGCGAACAAATGGCAGCGATCCTTCCACGCTTCCGGTTCTTGAGCGGCGCGTGAACGCCGAAACTTATCGGTTTCCAATGTCGCCAGCAATTGGAAAACTTTCCTCGTAATCCGTCAGATAAATCACCCGTCCCTTATGCACCTTCTATCCGTCTCAATCCGTCTTTCTCTCTTCAAGATACTTCCGCCGGCTCGTTTCGTCCCCGTGGAAACACGTCCCTTTTCCTTCCGGGGTGTCCCTTCATCCTTCTCTGTCCCGTTCTCGCCCTTTTCATCCCTTCGCTCAGCATCATCCCCTTTGTTTCCACCCTCCCGCGTTCCTCGAGCCGGTTTCTCTGCTAGTCTGCCAGCGATCGCGGGACACACTATCGGAACACTCGAAGAGGCGCTTCGAGACGATGCTCTCTCTCTCTCTCTCTCGTTTCTCTCTGAACCGTCTCTCTACGATCGTCGTCGTCGTCGCGTCTCATGCATCGCCGGATCAAGAGCCAGCCCCGGGCAACTTTCTCTCCAGAAGTCGGAATTTACATCTGTTTTCCCTGACGCCAGACAGACGCGAGGATTGAGGCTTCGGGGTTGGGGACCACTTCACGCGAGAATCCCAAGACGCTGAAGCGCCACCCTTCGCCGCGCCGCGCCGCGCCGCGTGAAACGATCAAATTGGCGAAACCCTAACGGGCATCCGCTTCGACGGCTATCGCGGCCGAAAGAACGCGTCCGGGTTATCAAGCGCTGGATAAATGATTCGGTAACGCGTCCCCGATAGGGTCTGAATAAACCACCCCCAAAAATATATTTACAGAAAGAAATAACTGAATGAAATATTCACCGTCGTTTACTCACCGTCCACCATAACTCCATAACCGGTTAAAACTTTGAGAACCACGGTCAGTTGTTCTTCTAGCTGTACTTCAATGATGCCAGTATTTTAAATAAGTATAAGAAGCAGCCGCCCGGGTACAAATCTACTGGATTACATACCGGATAAATACACCATCATTTATAGGAGGAAGGCACAAATTTTGAGTCCGACAAAGTAAAGTTTACACTATTTAAAACCTTTAGCGTTTCACATATTTGCAGAAATTCTCATTCCAAGACTGTAAATTAATATATTAGCGAGCAACTAATGGACATTCAGAAAAATGTTGTAATATTTTTAGAGGAACATTAACAAATTGTTGAAAGAAATGCAGTAAATAAGTACTCGGGTCGAAAACTATTTACATAAATGTATTGAATTAGAACCGTTATTTTCAGCAATTATATTTAAAATTGAAATTGAAAATAAATAAGACAGAATACAAATATTTAAAATATAATAAAATCAACTAAAATATTTAATCTTTAAAGTTGTACGCACACTTTGAAATAAATAGGATAATTTACCGTCTACGTGAAATACTATTTCACCCAGTTCTGTTCCAGTGGCTATCAGACGCGATACAATCCCCCGGCCGCGTCATAAGCCCTAATACCATTAACAGAACGGTCCGCGACATCAATTCATTGAAATCCCCCGCCCACCGCGTCACGTGATCGCAGAATTTCGCCAATGAATCTCCAGGAGCGTCGCGTAAACGACGTCTGAGCACGCGAACGACTTTCGAGACGCGCCAGGCACGTGACTGTTAACCGTAACTTTAAACGAGTCACTTTGTCCCTTACCCCACATCAGGTGGGCTAAGTTTCCACGGAGACTGTGTCTGTTACGAAAGCGGGGCTAGTAGAGAAAGAGAAAGAGAAAGAGAAAGAGAGAGGAAGATAGTCCGGTATTTCGAGTGTAATTGCGCGCGCGCTTTCAAAGTCACATATTAACTCTTAACGGGTAGTAGGGAACATCCGCGCCTCCAACTGCCAGCAACGTCGCGACCATTCAGACGCTCGCAGACGTTTATGCAGTCACCTAAACTTCCGCCCCGCGCGCCTGGGATCACGCGGTCGAATCCCCGGATACACCAACCCGGGGATTAACCCCTAAAACCGGGTTAGGGCCTCTCGGATCCAACCATAGGCACGGGTTCTACTGGAAACACGTCTCAACCCTACGATGGCCCAGTTCGAAATTTTTCGATTTGACCCTTCCCACCGATTTTCTTGGTTTCATAGCGATCGAAGTTTGATCATCGTCTTCTTCAGAAATTATTCTTGAGCTGACGTAATCGCTCCGAGTAATTGAAGCGAGAATTGTGAATATGTTGCCAGCTTGAAAAAGTATTCAAGCAATTTTCTTCCCTTCCAAGATGCTAAGATTAACGTATCCGCATTTATTAGCAATAATTACGCAGATATTACCCTCATTTTTCCACAACATGTTTTCGCACTCACGCAGTCCCTTAACTCTCGGCAAGCCCGTGCAACTTTTTCCTAACAATTTACTATGTTGCGCTCCCTTTTCAACCCTCGTTCCCCCGCATAATTTTGCAACTTTGAAAAGTTTCAATACGCGCTGCCACTTACGCCCACTAATTCAGTGGTTATTTTTCAGCAAACAAGGGCCGGCCTCGTTAGCTGAGATTGTGCAACGATGCCATTTTGAAATGCGGATTTTACTGTCACTGGTTGGCGCAACATTTATGAAAATCTCTGGAAAATGTACATAAATTTACATAATTAATCATAAATGTTTTCAGACAGTTCAGGTCGAAGGAATCACTTGAACGGAAGAACAGTCGTAACTCCTCTTCTGCATTTTAAAAGTCACTCTATCGTCGCAATAAAATTCAAAATTCCGCGCGTCAGATGTTAGAGAGGAAACGGAGACGGGAGAGCACCAGACACTTTTCTTCGTTACTTTTTTCCGAAAGTTTTCCAACAGTTCTCCGTGAAAGTTCTCGCCGAAAGATCTACCCCCCCATACCACCGCACGTAATAATATTTCATTTGAGATATCGAGCCCCTTCTCGCTGTTCTATTCTCACGACACCAAGACCGACGGGGGAGTGAAAAATCACTGACAATAATAAATTCTGTAAGAACGCCGAGGATCGTTTCTACAGGGGTTGGTTGGGGCGAGTCAGGGGTTGGTCGAGACGCGATAAGTGAATCGACCATTCGCTATTTCTGAAAATTTTACACGGTTCTTACAGGAACAATTAATTACGGCGAGATACAGTATCGAAATTTATCATTTTCAATGTATCACGTCAACCCTTTAATAAATGTGCGAAGAAATTCTATTTACATTACGAAGTTGAGACGTACTTTACAGAGAATATTAATCTCGAAAGTGAATTAATTTTACTTTTAAACAGTTTTATTTTACTGTGAATTGTCGAATCAACCCCTAATTGTAGAAGATCCTTAAAAATGTTTATACAACCAGTTTAGCCTAAATTGGGAAGAAATCTAATCTTACCTTGGAGTACTGATAAAAACGTGACAACGACCGCTGCTTACCTGCAACTGAAAAAGAGCAACGTTAAAATTTCATTGCACCAGAAGCCAGAATCAACGAATTCCGCAGTCTATTCGCTGCGCGAATTTTCGCGCAGCCCTACGTTCTAAAAATATCAATCCCGTTCGAAAGTTAAAAATCACCGCGGCAGTTTATCGTTTCCTCACGTACGGTAAAATTCGATTACACGATTGGATCACGTTTCAAATATGCACGGAGCCGGGGCGAGTATTGAGGCTCCGAGCGATTCGGAAACCGTAAAAATCGGGACTTTAGAATTCCGTCCGCGCGGTGGTCTCAAGTTGGCGCACGATCTCCTGAAAAGTTCCGTCAAAATTTTTGGTTCCCATTGCGGCGTATACCATTGTGTACCACAATCACACCAAAATAAATTTTTTTCTAATTTTCAAAGCCCTCAGAAACAAGCCTACTTCGCGAAAAACTGTAAAAAAATACCTGTCCCAGTACAATACCCGTTTAAATCACGCGCGTCCCCCGGAGAAATAGAGCAATCCGACGCGACGGGGGAAAAAGCTGCGGGGGAGACAACACGTTCGAATCTCGCCCTCTGACCGCAAAAAGCGACAAAGAGAAGAGAGACAGATAGCGGGGAAAAAAAGAAAGAAGAAGTAGAAAGAAAAGTAGGACTGAAAAACGGTCGAGGAAAAAATAAACGTCGAGCTCACGGAAACGAGTGGGAACCCTTGTAAGAGTAATTAAAGGACGAGAAAGAAAGATTTAATTCCCAAAAGGCCGTGCGCGCGCGTTGCCTTCCCTTTTCGCCTAACTGAGTTTTAACGAAGGGAACCCACCCTCGGGGAGGGTGGAACTCCTGCGGGGCCGTAATACGTCACATAAGGCTCATCCCTTAACAGACGTCTAATGGTTCACAAAGGAGCAAGGGGCTGATTACACAAGAAAAGGGAGCTTCCACATACATATATGTATATGTATACTGTATACATATACATATACTGGGTGTACCAGGCCGAGCAGAAAAATAATATTATGCGTCGCAAAAGTTCGATAAATTAATTAACAGGCGTAACAAACTTGGGTTAACACCGATTCAACCCTTATCCGGTCTGGGCGTTAATTTGACACGCTTCGCACTGATTCTGAGTAAACTGCCCACTCTTTGTTTTGGTAGCTTTGAATGATATTGTTTCAACCCTTGGGTGGTGGGGGTTGGGTCCGCGTTGACCCAGAAATTCTGATCCTTTAACAGCAGGTGTGAATTATTAGCTACTTCTGTACTTCTGTTCAATCAAATAACAAAATTAGAAAGGTAAATATAATACAATTCGAATACATTCTGCTCAAATTTAACACTACACCTACCGAGCACTAGAAACGATCCAAATGTTTCAGCTTGTAAAAATGACAAGGCTCTATTTATTTAGATTTTGTGCAATTTTGATCACAATATGTGCTTGGATAAAGAAATGTCTCGAATCAATTACCACGTGAGCGACTTCGTAATTTCAATAATTGTAAAATGAAAAATATAAAACTATAAAACTTTATGCTCTATAATAATATAATTATAATTATAAATGTATTTATTGTTATTTGTAATATAAATAAATTATAAGATAAAATAAGATAAAAAATATAATAAAAATGTAAGACTTTATATATAAAGATATTATCTTTATGGAAAATAAAAATTTTCTTCCAGAAATGCAACAAACTAGATCGAGGTAGAAATTTATTTTCTTTATTAATATGTTTAGTGGGTTGAAGATAATATAACAGTATTCTTAAATTCTTTTAATGTGTTTATTGTTTGAAATTACACCTACTCATTTTTGTCACAAAAATGCATAAAATCCGCTGTTTAGTTATGAAGAGGTATGAAACAGTTCCAAGATAGAGTTACGTACAACTAAAATAATCAAGTGTTAAATCTTCATGGCACAGTTTCAGACCCACCCTGTATGCCGGCGGCTATTATGTTGTCTGGAAATAGCTTAGATCCGCTTAGAAGAGTCTTTGAGCCTCGAAAAGAAAGGAGTTCCTCCCCTTCTCTCGATCTCGGTCTCTCCTTTCAATCTCTCCCCCCCCCCACCCCTCCCCAGCAGTATCCAGCGATCTGTGTCCTCGGGGGACGTTTCGCTACGGTATAAATTGCGCGACACTATCGCGCGGTCCATCTCAGCATCGTGAACGCGCTAATAAAATTTGGAAAATTACCGTGGATCCCTCGGATTGAGGGGCGAAAACTACACCCCTGGCGAGCATTGCGGTGTTTGGTGGTTTGATTGAAACTTGGGGAAAACTTTCGACGTTCGAGCTGCGAGGGTTTCCCTCTCGGCCATTCAGCGATAACGATTGTCTACGGTTATTGTCACAATTTTCATTCGAACCGCGACATTTCATTTGCTGCTCTCGTTTATTCCTGCTACTCTGTCGAGTTCGTGGCAGTCATTTATAGGAATGAAATTGTACAAGTTCTGGAATTTCTAATTTAATGTTCTTTGATGGTTGTTATGTGATCAAAAGTGGTTGATCAATTTTCATTTTTATGGTCCCAAAAAATGTCACTCGTAGAAAATAAATTGTAGGAGAAGTTCTGGACTCGTACTGAAATGAATATAAAAATATTACTAATTTTTGTTATGTCGTAAAAAGTGGCTGATCAATTTTCATTAATATCGTGGTTTCCAGAAATGTCACTTATAGAAAATAAATTGTAGAATTTCTGGACTCCTCGTGTTAAAATCAAGTTAAAAATGTTACTAATTTTTGTTGCAGCTAAATGAACAATGACTGAATCTCCAATAAAAACTCATCTTGAATTTTTCGAAAATATTCAACTACTCGGAACCACTGTAAATATGCACGAGAGTGCAGTGGTTAAAAATGTTGGATGGGCCACAAAGTCTTTCGGAGAATGTATACTAGATCTGAAAGTATCAATTGCTGGAATACGGCCGAATAATGGAGTCGAGTGTTAAATATGTAATCTGTGAGAGGTCCCAGTCTCGCCTCGATATCGTTCTAAATTCGCCGATGCCCTAACAAGCCCCCGGTCAAAAGAACCTGATGTTTATTTCATCGTAGCTAGATTGTACAAGCACGAAAGTTTCGCGAGCTACCCGAACTCAAACAGCCTCTTGTTCGACTCGAGTGTTAAATCGATCTCCGTCGACGCGGCCGGATTCAGAAACGCGTCCGGTTCCGTTCGATCGGGGCGCTGCAGCTTGCGCAATGTCGAAAATGTAAATTTCGGCAAGGACAGTTCCTCCATTGTGACGGTCACAACGTTTCCTTGTTCTAACGTATGCGCGCGGCCGTTCCGCATAGTGAAAAGTTCCGACCGACGCGACGCGACGCGACGCTCGACGACTGTCACCCGAGAGATAACTCATGAAACCATTAGCTTATTGTCTTCGCTATTGCTTAGCTCTCGTGCATGTAGGTACTTGTTCTGCATTGTTTCGAAGCTTACCTAACCCCTTACCTCACAGTTCCATTCCGTAGTACAAAATGTTGACGATTTATGGACAGCGGATTTTATGCATTTATGACAAAAATTAGAAGATGTAATTTAAAACAGCAACAACATTAGTAGAATTTAAAAGTACTGTTGTGTATTATTTTCAACCTGCTAAACATACTGAGAAAGAAAATAAACATGCATGTCTAATGATTAGACAGCGGATTTCATGCAAAATCAAAATTGTCTGCTTCGAATGCAAGGATTAGGAGCTAAATTGAATTTCCTGCGAGTATGTAAAGAAGAATTTGACCATCTCGTTCGAAAAATGATTTGGTCCTTGGACATATTGGTCCCGGCTGGTTCAACTTTCGCCATGGAAAAAGCAACATTATCAAGGTCCCCCATAAGGCGGAGGAAATGGAGCGTCGGTGGTCCGTTAGCGCCGCAAAAAGATTCGATCGTGATCCCAGAGGATGTGTCCGCAATCACAGGCGATTCCCGATTGAAGAAAGAAGAAACCGATGGGCTGGAGCGTGGAGGTTCAGCGCAAGAAACATGGCGAGAGAGAGAGAGAGAGAGAGAGAGAGAGAGAGAGAGAGAGAGAAAGAGAGGGATAGTACGGTCGAGGAACACCTGACTCGGTGTAATTTCATCGAGCTGTTCGAGGATCCCTCGATCCCGGGGCCGGGTAAATCCTCGATCGTCCGCGCGCCACGCCCGCCGAGCGAAATCGATCTGCGTCGAACGATGTAATGTCAGGTAATCACGCCGGCCGTAATGACCGTGATAACGAGCCACTTCCCCCCCTCGAAAAGGTGCTCGTCCCACCCGGTAATTGATCGCTGGCGAAGAAAAGACGCGATCTGGGTTCATCGCATGCTCCGAAACCACCTGGAAATTGATTAAGAGACACTTCGACCCTTAGGCGAACCACCGATGCTCTTTGTCGACACCAATCCCGTTTAAATCTCCCGCCGAAATCATTCGGCCACCGCTTTCCGCGTTCCCGATGAAATTGGGTGTTCAGTAGATTCACTAGAAACTGCTCAAGTTTGGTAAGAAACTGAATTATTGGGAAAGTGTATTTGAAGCTCTTTTGGATTTTATGCATTTTTGAGAAAAATGGCCACGTACAATTTAAAGCAGTGGACGAATTAAGAAGATTTGAGGACACCAATGTATTCATTTCAGCTTAATAAGACGATCAAAAGAAGAAACAATTTTCTATGTGGTTCCTGTGTCTTGCAATCGATGCAAACATTTTTTAAATTAAAAGTTGCATTTGTACTTGTCTTTTACTACAGGACATATTTTTAAATTTTCAATTAAAAGTATCGCGATGATTTTCATTATTAGATTGCGGATTTTATGCATTTATGACAAAAATGAGCACGTACAATTTAAAGTAGTGGACGAATTAAAAAGTCGGAAGAATTAAAAGGAGAAAGAAATGATGTGGCTCCTTGTCCTGCAATTAATGCAAACATTTTTATGTTGCATAAAGGTCCGCGGTCTATCCATCACCGTACTGAAACAACACGTTTCCTTGTGAAGTTTGACCAAAAAAATGGAATTGGAATTGCATTTATACCTCTTTTACCCCAGGATATATTTTTAATTTTTCAATCAATTTTCTTCACTCGAAAACGTTTGCGACGTTGACACTCCATTATCAATTTGCATCGTGAATAAATCGTTGGATAATGCACAGCCAGCAAAGAAACTGTCGCGTCGCCTTCGTTAAACGAAGCGCTGCGCTGTTCGGTCGATTAACACGAGCCGATTTCGAATACGTAGAGACACGATTATTTACTGGGATCGTAATATAAATTGCGGAGGTACCCGCGAGGCGATCGCGCTACGATTTCCTATATAAATTACAGCCTGCGAGAGACTAAAAATTACCCCGTCCGTTCCACCACGAAGGAATTTTTGTTTTCCGTAATAACAGGTCGCCCAGGCTTATATCGTATCTGATCGACAAGCTTTTCCGTTTTACTTTGTTTTCACTGTGTGCACAGATTGCAGAGACCGAAGCGAAGGCCTCGTTACGTTTTTCTATCAGCCGCGCCTGATGCTTTCAACGGCGAAAAATTATGCGTAAAAACGTTCGCCTTTAACCGGCAAATGGTATGCAATTTAGTTTTGCTACTTCCAGGGGCTTCCCGCGTGACAGTGATTTATTCGATAATTCATCAATGGCAATTTTCTTCTTCGTTCCCTCTCAGCTGTATTATTTATTACTCCTTGATTTGTTGCTGCGGGAAGAAACCACTCCGAGCGGTGGCAATTAAAATCTGGTCAAGTAAACGGTGAATTGTGAAATTACCTGAGAATGTATAATGTCTCGAATTTGTCGTTTATTTAAATAAAATCTGAAATGAATTCTCGACGACGAATTCACTCGTGTCCATTTCACACAGTATTCTGGAAAAAATTATACTGTTCTGATATTTGCAGGTAAAGTCTGAAACTTCGTGACTTTTATTTTATTAAAAATCTAAGATGTGAATGTTGACGACTTATCGATTTGGATAAAAGAAACAAAAGAAAAAGTCCACCGTCGAATTTTCTTGCAAATCGAAGTTTTCATAGTGATTTAGTCGCCGGGAATTCACCTGCTGGGATTCCAGCACCGATTCTTATCGGCTCACCTTCCTCCCGCGTGAAATGAACGTAGCTCTCGGCGGGAGTCGCGAAAATTTCAGCAAATGGTCGGCTGTATAAAGGAAAACGTGCTGAAGGAACAGGTCGGCCGTGAGCCGTGAGCCGTGAGCCGTGAGATGCGTAAAAAGGGGTAGTTAATTAGAGCGGGGTGGACGCAGGGGTGGAGGGTTGGGAGAGGGAATAAATAAGGCAGATGCGAGGGTGATAGCGATCGAAGGGCGAAACGGAGAGGGAATATTGCGAAACGTTCGGCCGGCGCGGCGTCACGTACAAACGTCCTTTTGAAAAGCAACCAACCCCTTGTCCCGGCGCGGCGCGGCGCGGTGCGGCGCGGCGCTCGTTCGAGCTTCTCGAGAAGGCAATCGTCGTCTCTCCTCTTTCTTTCCGCTTCCGATCCTCCGACACGTGACTCGATTGTTCTTTCACGGTAAAAAATCGTCGTACAAGAAGAAGAGGCCTCCGCTCGGTGTCGTCTAATTGTTTTCGCGCGAGGAATCCGCGTTTTGTTTTTCCACCCTCTTCGCACCTCCGACAAATATTTCCCAACGAAGTCGCGGAAAACAGACATTTGAATTTTTACGTATTTATGAGAAAAATAACTACATAGAAACACGAAATTGTGAAAATATTTTAGGAAGCTGAAAATCCGACTGCGTTGCTTCCAGTTCATTAAAACGATTAGAAAAAGAAACAATTTTTATTTTTTCATCTAGCAAAAAATTATCATTTTTATGCATTTACGACAAAAATAATTAGAAAGACGAAAATCCGACTGCGTTGCTTCCAGTTCATTAAAATGATTAGAAAAAGAAATCATTTGAATTTTCCATAAAAATCATCTAGCAAAAATATGAACAATTGTGGTACCGAGCTGACCTCATTTATCGTCAATTATACTAAATAAATTCACCCCCTAATCCGAACGAACTACGAATTTGATTAAGAATGAAAATATCCAAGCTGGAGTTCTTCTTTTCCGCACAAGTTAATCCCGTCGAAGAAGGGCACGCCCTTGGTCTATCCGTCCCGGGCATTACAAGAAGACAATCGTCGTTTCTTTTTCGTTTCCGCTTCGTGGAAAATCGTTCGACGCGTGACTCGATTCTGTAGGTGACTCGATCACGTCCACGCGACGCGACGTTGTAAATTTTTACTTGTCCGTTCGTTTCTTGGCTCGGGGGATTTCTCTGGAGAAAATCGGCCGCACACCGACGGACATTTTTAGGGCTTCCCATTACCGGGCTGGGTTCGGCTTGGCTTTTAAAACGTGACTTTTCTAATCCACTCGTCGGGAAATTGCCGCGCCAATTCAAAAGTCTATGACGCGTGGAAATCGAATGACGGATTTCTGGATAAGGAACGCCGCACACTGGGCTCGATCGAGAAATTTCGTGACATTTGACTATAACTCTTAAACCATAATAGATATCCGGATGAAATTTCCACTAAAATTCATTAAAAAATTATTCCTACCTACTGATGATTACCGTAAGAAATATATATATATTTTTTAATCATTTTTTAATTCATTGTTCAAAATTTATTGTCTTGAAATAATATTTAAAAATGTTCCTCCTTACTTATTTAGTACTTCTCCAGATAATTTAAATCAAAGATGTCTTTGGTTAGAGAAATTTCTTCGTATTTCTTGACGTTTGGTCTACATGTTATGAATATTTCAAGAAATAGAAAGAAATTTACAATCAAAGATTGTAATTCAGGAGCTATCGTAATTCAAGGTAATATAAATTAACACAAGGTAAACTTGTATGAAATTGTGAAAATGATTCAGGATTCAGGACCCGTTTTTTCGGGACCAGCCAATTCTGGCAAGCATTTGTAAGATGTCGGCGAGTTTCGATCAGCACCGGTCGCGGAGAAATGTCTAGCGACTTTTTACCGATCGGTACTTTTTAGCCAGATCTTTGTCTTTGTTCCTCGAACAATTCTCATGTCTATCCCCGCTACTATTTCTCCATCTGTTCAACAATTTATCTCCTTTCACTGGTGTGTCCGCGCCGCCCCCAAACCCCCGGCTTCTTCCCGGTACGTGTGTCGAATAGACACGTGTTTCCGATTCCAGGCGCCGACTGATTGATTGGCGAAAGAGGCGTGGACGAAAGGGTGCTTAAGGATTCAATCCAGCCAGGATACATGTACACGGGATCCTTAATCCCCGGCGCGGAAAGAACAGACCGGAATCGAATCTTTAGCGGAATAGCAGGCTTCCCCCCCCCCCCCCCTACCGTTACGATGGTTTAAATTATCTCCTGGAGTCAATCGGAGTCTTTCAGAGAAAGCGTATTTTTGCAGGAATTTAGTTCGTCGGTTACACTGGATCATTCTACGTAAGCTACTCCTTTGAATAATTGCATTCATGTTACAAATAAAGAGCAAGACCACACTGAAATTCTACAAAATCCTCGGATCCTAAAATTCTGGATAAATATATTTTTTTCTGTATAAACATGCACTACTTATTTATATTTCTAATACAAAAGTTTCGAATTTTTCAGTAGCTTCGCAGAAGTCCACCATACTTTGTTGATTTGCTAAATTTAAAGTTTTCAGATTATAAAATACTATGTGCGCGCGGAGTAATTAAAAGTTAATGGCCGAGCTGAATACAAAACGAGCTCGTTTCATTTCTTTTCAAATAATAATTCCGTAATATAATGCACCGTAAAACCCAAAAAATTGATTGAAAACTTCTCATTCTGATTTTGTCTTTGAAAAATGGATTGTTAAAAAATATATATAGTGACCCCTGATCATTCGATCCAAATGTTTGGAAACAGCGTGTTAGGCGAATCGATTTGGGTTTTCGAGGCTCGAGAAAGCGTGGTCGCAATCGAATGGGAAAGTTTTGGGAATTTTCAGCGGCGGATGTCCTCAGCCAGCGGACGGGTTAAATGAGATTAATCGTTTCGTCATAGTGATTCGATTAACCGGTGGCTCGAGCCACGCGTTCGTGTTTGGAACACATGTCCGCAAATCACGATATTCCTGGCGTAATTCGGGGCCGAATGCCGCGTACACCAGCGTCATTCATTGCGATCTACCCCGTGCGTCCGCCGCTCCGCGCCGCGCCGCGCCGCGCCGCGCCGTAGACATTTTCGAATCATCAATCCCGATTGTTCCGTAACAAGATACTGCAATAGGTATTAACGAACTCCCTTCGGATATCGGCTTAATTACCGAACAGTAGCGCCACGGATTTCCATCCGTACACGCGGAACGAACGTACTCAATGATAAATATCGCGAGCGTCCACTTGCTGTCAACTTTCCGCGGTTCTTCTCGTTTCCCTCGTTCCACCAGTTTGCGGAATCCCGATGGCTGATTTCACCTGTGGTTTACCGATTTACAAATATCGCTGGCACGATAACTGCTGCGCGACACAAGTGATTTAGCGTCGACGATGCTAAACAGTTTTGCCGAGTTCACATTTTTATGGGTTGCTTTACGCGAGTCGAAAAGAAAGGGAAATTGAAAATAAACAATTATTATAACAGTACATCGGTATTGGAAAAATATATATGTAATCGCTCTAGTATTTCCACGCGAAATCAGCACTTTTTAGATCTTTTACAAGCAGAATTTTCAAGTTAACACTAAACCTACCACCGCCGGTCAAATGACCAGTTTTATATTTTTCGTCTTATTGAAATTCGTAATTATCCTAAGTCTAATTATTCGTAAGTCGTAATTATTGAAATTATTAAGTTTCTTACGTGGAAATTGCTTGGATAAATTTCTTTATCCAAGCATATACATATTGTAATCAAAGTTGCACAAAATCTAAATAAATAGAGCCTTGTCATTTTTGTAAGCTAAAACATTTTAATCGCTTTTAGTATTGGGTAGGTTTAGTGTTAAAAACCTGAAATGGATTGCAGAGTACGTAGGTGCAAGTCTCACGTCTCAGATTTTTCTCAGAATTTCCGAACATCGTTAACTGGGTAACATAAGCCAAAAAATGAGTTTTCGATTTTACCCCATAACTGCCCTCCCGGTCGGGTATGACGAGCGAATATGTCGGCTACTGGAGAGGAAGATGCTCGATCCGTCTTCCCGTCCGGCCCCAGGTATTCGTATGCGATATTAGAAGTAGAGTGACCGGTCTTTTATTATGTCGCGTCACACAGAAATTTTTGCGGAACGCGACCGGTGTTGGTCCGCTGAAAAGACGAGAGGAATTTCCAATTTGCTATATGAAAGGCGGAAAATTCCGAATTTGTTCTCGCTCCGGTCGACTCAGAATTTTTTGAAGAATGCCTGGAAATTGCGGTGATCGCTTACATCCATTTGCAATTTGCATTGACACGCGTCACCACTCATAAGACACTTGTACAATTTAAGATTATCATCACAATTCGTCGGAGAAAGGTACCAATTTTGAGTCCGGTAAAGTCAAGTTTACCCAACAAATATATTTAGTGGAGCAGATATTATACTATGAACCGCACAAAGTTCGAATAAATGTAATCATGTTATTTTTATAAGACAACATGTACCGGCTACTTGTAATGCTCTGTAGGTTTAGCGTTAATATCGTAATATAAATAAATGTCGACGGCAACGCAAACTTGGAAAAGAGCGAAGTACAATATTCTTCGGCAAATTCTGCAGCGGAGGAGGAGCCTTAAACGATTCCCATTAGCTGCAATATCGCGCAGCTTACAAACAAACACGTTCCGGAGGACAAAAGGGAAGACTTTGTGTCAACTTGTGCTAAACAAAAGTGGCGAAGTGCCCGTGAAAGCTGGGACACGGACGGAAGACAAACAGTAGACATCGCGGGGCCGCAAAAAGAGGGCGGATGAAGCCGGATGCAGAAATCAAATGAGCAAGAGCACAAAGAGAAGGAAACTCCTCGGAGACGGTCGAGGCCGGTGAGGCGCGGCGCGGCATGGCTGGGCAGAGGGGTTTGCGGGGGAGAGAGAGAGAGAGAGAGAGAGAGAGAGAGAGAGAGAGAGAGAGAGAGAGAGAGAGAGAGAGAGAGAGAGAAATAGAAGCAGAAATGAAGTCCAGAGAAATCTCAATTGGAGGAAAAACGGGGAAGAAATTGAAGAAAATAGAGAGCCGGCACGAGGTCGGAGTGCGAACGAAAGACACAGTACGGCTGCATATATTCTAAGGGCGGATTCCGTTTATGGGGCGACGGGAGACGCTGCAGATCTCGTGCACCGTGTCGCGACGGGGGGCCATGACGTAGCCCGGCCTTATATGAATCCCAGAAATTATGGCAGGCCACGCACGCTCGTAATAAAGTTCCTCCGCTTTCGCGTGTACACGCCCTAAGATGTTCCCTTCGAGCGGGCCGATTCCTTTCCGAAATTATGTCCCGTGCATGCCACGAACTTCGATGACATCCGAACGGGATCAGGTGCGGCGTCTTCTGCATGAACGCTTCCAAATAAGGTACACCTCGATTCGAGAGTACGTATCTGATTTTATTGGCTGCTCGAAAACGGCCGTACGCTTTGCCTATCAATTTCCAGCAGCTTCCACGGTCGGAGGAAATTTTTAATGTGTCTGATAGGTTTTTGGTAGGGACTGGATGAAATTCAAGATTTCTCCTCCATTAAAATCATTAAGGGAAGAAATAATATTCAATTCAGTTTCTATTTCTTGCAATCGATGCAAACCATTTTAATTTTGCATAAAGATCCGCTAAACTCCGATGAGCTTACTTTTTATGTGGATGCAAAAGAATGGTGACTATATAATTGGTTAATAAAGCTGTACTCTTTAAAATTTAACCATTGTGAATTTTACTTTCAAATCGGGCACGAACTTGTGCAATCATCTGATATTTCAATTATTATAGATTTCACTCATGATTCGCGTAATTGGCAATTAAATTAACGTTCGAATTATGTAATGCAATTACAATGTAACCCAAATACTGTGTACATCAAATACGATGTAATTAAATCACGTGATTGAATAGCAATGTATTTGAATCAGCACAACTCTGCTTTGATAAGGCTGATATTCAATCCGCGCGCGTTTCAGATTTTCTTGATATTCTTGGTTACGGTTTAGGGAAATTTGTTTGAGCAAGATTTTCGAATTTCCCACGAAGCAAAATTCATCGCGTTTTCGATCGAATCAAATCCAATTTCCGTGCCGGGTGTTCGCCCATTCAGCTTTGAAAACGTGACGATCTATGGCAGCAATGAATCCTTCGGCTCCCTTCAATCTCGCGGTAGAACGTCCCGATTCAAGATCGATGTTCCAGCGGGTCGCAGAAATTAATTTTCAAATCCGCGGAAACAATCGCATCAACGACAGAGGCGCGGTTCGAACGTGTTAATCGTCGAAAAATCTCGGCAGCGAAAATATTCGCGAGTCGAGCGAACGCGCATGAACGAGAGTAGAGCAAGCAGACGAGGAGCCAGCGGCGACGCCCGAAATTGAAACAAGAATCAAACGGTAGCTAGGAGATTCCGTGAAAAGCCGGAAAATAGAGGAAAGTTATATCAACAATGGCGTACACGGTACGGGCACGATTACAATTGGATAGGAGCTGACGCGCAACGCTGGCAAATTAACGGGCTAGGCAATAAAGCGGGGAACACCGGGGCGACGCGTCCGTTCCGGCCAATCTACCGCTGGTAGCTAGATTCAAATCCGCCTGCAGCATTCCGGCCGATGATTAAATTTCACCTACCGCCGCTGTCGAATATTAGTCCCGCCGGTATTGGCCGGTGTTCCTCCTGAGGGCCATCATCGACACGGTGCCTGCACGTCGCGATCGTAAATTCCACGCCGATCGAAACACCCCACGGGCCAAGGAGGAACGACAATAGAGGGCTAAGAACCGAGAAACAAGTAACACTGTCATGTCGCCCCGAATTGCGTCGTTATATACCCGCCCGCGAATATTATCGTATATTATCGGGCCTTTCGTTCGTTCGTCGCCTGCTAGTCTGATGGTTAGACTGTGGATCTTTATGCATTCATGGCGTATGAAAACGTTCGAAAAAGGCTGGAATATCAAGTTCGATAATAGATGAAAACGCTCATAGCGCAGCCAAATTAGCAGCCTGCAACACAAAAATGAAACAAATCACCCATTATACCAGATTAAACGATCTTAAAAACCACCTAAATCAAATTTTTAGGAAACAGAGGTATTTCACAAAATTAAAAGGAATTACATAAAAAAATATCATAACGAAATTTTTACCACAATTTTTATGTGTTTTGGATCCATGAAGAATGTTCCCATTCAAAATACGATTTTATCCACTTGCTTAAGATTTCTCTAGAAAAATTGGAAAATGCATAAACATCCGCAGTCTAGTGATGGTGGATGTACTGTTCGTCCACGAGACGATGGACCAACCAGTACTATGCCGGGATCAGTGTCGCGAGATTAAGTCAGACTTGTCTCCCACTCCACCCTTCCCCTTCCACGACGCTGTTCCCCGTCGTGCACGCGTCACAACGTCACGTGACTGATCCAGTAGAGGCAGAGAGAAGTGTTCCGCACTGGTGGGACCTAGATCCCAGATAGAGAATTAATGCGAGTAGTCACAAGTTAAGATTATTCTGGTAGACTTCACAGCCCGCATATTACACTGATTTTTCGCGAAACTTCACCCTTCCGACCAGCAGCAAAACACGCGCAACCCTCCCCAACAAAGGGCAATTTACATCGCATTCGAGATGATCAAGGAGCATTGTTCCAAAGACGCGGAACCTCCCGCAAACAGTGGAAACATTGGAAAACATACATATATCCCGGCATTGGCGGCGGGGTTGGTTCGAGCGACAATGGGGTAGCCGCCCCTTATTAACCATGCCTTCCCACGGACAAAAAGCAGCCGTGGTCCGCGGCAAATTGCGGAGAATTTATGAGTGGTAGTCGCTGCGGCGCGGCGGATTGATCGTCGATGTACAGGGTGAACCTGGGAACCCGTGGATTCTTATCTGGACGCGGGACTCCATGGTATATGGGTCGCAGGACCATGGGACGCGTATTCCTCTTCCAGTGCCGGTGGATCGCCCCTTTATAAAGCCAAGTCGGGGGATAAGACTCCCGTGGGAGGCTCGGCTTAGAAGGGGGATGATGTACTCGCCACGAAACTGCTGATAGTATCCTGGGAAAACGGGTGAAGCAGTCGTTCAAAAGCCTCGTAACCTCGTGCGACCCGAAGCCACGAGACTCTTGATTTCTCGCGGCTCGCCCATCCTTTATCGTTCAAACCTCCTCCGCCAACCACCACCCCTCCCTCAAGTTCTTCTCCCTCGCGAATTTATTTGCCGGCTTTATCAGCATTCCAGCGCGGATTCTACTCGCGTATCCAGTGATCCGTGGCGTTAGGGGATTCCTGGATCGATCGATGGCTCGGATAACGCGCTACATCCCCCCCCCCACCTCCGCCGCGTTTTGTTTTGCCTTTTAATCTCCGATCCCTCGAGTTTCACGGTTAAGGGACCAGACTCTAATTATAGCGAAGGGTGCTTTTCTTTTTCGCTTTTTCCGCGAGGATTCCTGGGATTTCGAGAAACCTCCGGTGAGAGAGATTGGTATCGGGGACCCCGAGCCACAGGATTTTCTCGATTCTGATTGCTCGGAGATGATGGAGATTGCGATCCATTCGTTTCGAGGCGGGAGCTCGTGTGCGTCATCCGGTGCGAATATGTTAACACGAGGAACTCTAAATATTCTTAACGTACGTACTCCTTTGTTCGGAGGGTTGCGGGTGTTTTGTTGCTGGTCGGAAGGGCGAAGTTCCGTGAAAAATTAGTGTAATATGCGGGTTGTTCGACCGGGTGTGAATGGCTTCGAGGATGATCTCAACTTGCGACTACTTGCATTAATTCTCTGCTATCTATCCTTACTTGTATGATCAGTCAGTTAATGATACATCAACTCCGAATATAATTGATCATCGATTGAATTTTTCCTCCGAGATAATTGTTTAAAAATGACGGAAAATTCACACAAAAAATGTATGTCGTATACCGAGCAAAATTTGTCACGTCGCGTCGTCATGTCAGGACGTATTCCGAATTGGACGTACTCCAAAGCAGACGTATACCTAGGTACCAACGCACCGTACGACAAAAACGGGCGTAACTATCCAGTCACGTGAGAAGCGTGAACTGTCCCACGCGTCTCCAGAAAAAGATCTTGTACATGTATCACCTGCCAGGAGCGAGGTAAAACGAAATAAAACGAGGTGAACGAAGCAACCCTTTTCCATCATGCTGCAGCACCTGTTCTCGAAAGCGACGACGCGCGACGGTGCACACGGGCCGCCGCGCCGCGCCGCGCCGGAATTTCTCTTCGGGCACGGCGTCGTCCAATTTGTTCGTTTCCTTGGCTCGCTAACCAAGTCCTTTCCCCTAACGCAGTGTCTAACAAATGCATCGCGTGCACCGGGTCCTGTCGTCCTGTGTCGCGTGCACCGGGTCGCGTGTCGCGTGGTTATGTCGGATCAATAGCGCGACACGCTCGTTCGGCCCGCGTGTCGCCGCCGCGCCGCGCCGCGCCGCGGAAGAGGAAATAAAAGAGCGTAGTTGACTTGGGCAAACAGGCCGAGCAAAAACGAGAGTGTGAGTGAGTAGTGGGGAGGAGAGGGAGAAGGAGAGGAGATAGGCGAGCCGCGCCGGCGGATGACAACAAATTGTGTTCGAAAACAAAGTGCGCGTAATTGCAGCGCCCCGCGGTGCGGTGGGACGATTGTATCGGAATGCTGGACATCGCGTTTAGCATCCCTTTCATTTTTTGCATCACCTTGAGATTTTAAATTTCCATGTTTTTAGTAGGATAGAATACGAATCAGAAATCAACAATTCTTTTGACTAAATTTAAAATATATGTTTTGTAGATCTGTAGTCTGTAGTAGCACACATGCTGAAAATTTCATCGAAATCGATTTACACGGACGAGCTGCAAGCGGTTAAAAATGGTGAAAATCGATTGATCAAAAATGAACCACTTTTTGTTTATGTCATTTTTTGATTATTTTAGAACGCTCTTTTCTTGTGACATCATTTTTGATGTTATTCCTGGATCCCACAATCATTGCAAAACATTTTTATTCTGCATAAAGATCCGCTGTGTCTACTTACTCATATAACAAACTTGAAATCTTAGCCAATGTCGCGGGTTTTCGTATATTCGTTTCGCAGTGCGACTGGCCCGTTTGCGCGCGAATTCCGCTCGGTCCGCCTCGTCTCGCGTCATCTCATCGCGACTCTTTGCCCGAAACCGGCCCTCCGAGCATTCTGCCGCGCTTCTGCATGCTCGTCACGTAAAGGGATTGGTTCGCTCATTAGAAGCTAACTACGAGTATCCTCTAACCGAGTCTCTCCCGCTCTCTTGCTGGGTCTATCTGTCCCTATCTCTGCGCCTTGGCCGCCCTCAGCTTTGGAATTCACGGTGTCGTCCTCGTGGACACGTACGCGCCACGGTTACCACGGAATTTGTATTTGACTCGCACTCGCGGACGTTTGTTTTCGGGACACGAAGAAGAACAGGGCGGCGGGGGTGTCGCGTCCTCCTCGGTCGGACTCGGCGCGTGTAGCCAATTGTTTGCTCTGTCGTCGAGCTGAAAGACGTCTGCTCCGCTACCCCGGGAATTAGGATGGAAAACAGCGAGGGTGCACTCTCTCTAGCCAAAAAACCCCTTCAGCCTGGCAAATGATGATGGGGGACGCGGAATTTTGAAATTCACGGGTTAGGCTGATGATGGCGTGGTCCAAAATGGTCGCATCAATTCTCCGTCCCATTTCTGTTAGTGTACAGTGTACAGTGTACAGTGCACAGAATGAGGTGAATCAACACTTCCGGATCGACGAACATTTGTAGACTGCGGATTTTATGCATTTATGACAAAAATGGACACGTACAATTTAAAGCAGTGGACATGTTACAAATATTTAAGGACATTAGTTTCAGCTTAATAGGATAATTAAACGGAATCAATTTTTATTTCACTCGAGTTTGTTGACATTCAGGTAGAAAATCTTCATTTTGCATAAAGATCTTGTATAATGAATGTGTAATTAATCATTAATCATCATTACACCGTAATGAATCACCCTGTACAATGAACTTATATAGTGATCGTAGTGGCCATCGGCTATATCTCTCTGATAAAGAGGTTGTAATAGGAATAGGGGATGCTTAACTGATAAATCGCTATAAGACACTGGTTGATTGCTTTCTTATCAGTTGTTCGCGTGTTCCTTAAGATAGAAAGATCACGAGGAACCATTTATAGCAGTCTAGAAGTGGGGTCCATCGAGGAGGACGTCCTTTCTTCATGAACTATTGTTGCGCTCCATCTTTCTTCGCAGTTAACGTTCGAGTAGATGGGTCGTCGTAATACGTAGATGTGGGCAATACGATTCGGCCAAGAAATAAGGTTCCCAATGCAGCCGTAACAATTGAATGGGGGCACAGTGAATTCCGGAGGCACGGGCGCGGGCGCGGGCGCGGGCGATCAAATGTGCATTTCCGGCGCGGTAAATGGTCGACAATGAAACCAGTGGCCATTGACTAACGCGCGTAGAGAACTGTCGGTGGTATGTACCGTGCAAGTTTCCGAACCCGTTATTCAGGATTATACAGTCCCTAGGAGAGTACTACTAAGGCAACGACCCCTCAAACTCGGCTCTTCGTAAGGCAGGTACCGAAATGACCATTTCATCTCAGGTTGCGCGGGGTCCGTTGCCGGGTTTCGGGCCAAGATGCAGAAATAATTAGAAATAATTGCGTCTCGAGGGCGAAGGGTGCCACCTTTCACGTGCAAGTGCGGCCCTTAAGTGAAATAAATGTTCGTCGAGGTAGCGGACGGGCCGTGCCGCGCCGCGCCGCGCCGTTTAAAAGCGAGAACCCACGGTCCCTCCCTTGGTTTTTAACCCCGTCGTTTGCCCATTCAGCAGTAACTTTAATGCACGCCGCGAATTAAGTATTACACCCGGGACCGGTTAAACGCGGGAATTACGCGGAATATCAGCCGGGAAGTTCGTTAGGTGGGAGACACGGCGCGGAGCGGCGCGGCGGAGCACTAATGCGGTCGCGTCACCGCTCACGTGTAATGCGCCCTTCGAGCCAGCCGGGATCGCTCGGATACAAATTAATGGAAAATGGGGATTGAAGGTTTCATCAACCGATCAGCCGACAGAGAACCAAACAAATTCCGCGGTCAGATCAAAGCGCGAAATATTATAAAACCAGTCCGACAGGTGCACCCCCGGAAGATCGCGGCTGCTGCAATTAACTCCCATTCGAGCCTCAAAAATATTATTCAGGGGTGGTTCACGAATACTATTCAAAATAAATTGGAGCCACTGCGCGAAAAATATATTTATCGTCTATCTTATTATGTATCTTAAACATGCATTTGCAATTTACACTTCCCGAAGAGAGGAAGAATGAAAGAAGTAGAATGAACAATTGTATTCATCAAATATAGAGATGTATGTAGACTCTGCCTGAATTGTTCGTTAGGGGTCTAACTCGGTATAAGACAAAAGGTTACAGTGTTGCTAAACATGCAACTGGAAAATTTGCAAACATCAATGCTTCCTGAAGATAGTAAGAATAAAATTAAAAAATATATTCATAGAAAATAGAGAGATGTACGTAGGTGCATGTACCCTTTGCCTGAAATATTCGTTAGTGCAACCGCAATTTGCAAACATCGATGCTTTCTGAAGATACTAAGAATAAAATCAAAAAATAGAATGAAAAAATATGTTCATAAAAAATGTAGATGTATGTAAATGCATGTAGAATTTGTCTGAACAGGGAAAGCGAGAAGGCTAACGAAAGTCCTGGAAAGTGATAAAAAGGAATAGAGACGGTTACGTGAGAGGGGGCGGTCGGGTGGAATTCGAGAAATTGTCCCTTCTTCGTCGATGTAGCGTGCGTCTACGTTTCTAACCTTGCGGAAGATGAGGAGGACCGAGTTCTCCAGTCGAGTTCCCGTTTATGGGACGTGTACGGCATAAGGTCCTGAGCGACGCCCGTAACGTCGTCCTCAGAAATTCGTTTAAAACCGGGGATGGGGATGGATGAACGGGGCCGTGGGACATGGGGAAACGGGGGCCGGGTTGCAGGGGGGTTTCAAGGAAACGTAAATATGGCACCGGCAGCCCCCGAGTTCGCGAGGGTACTTCATTGCGAGCGCAACTTATGAATCAAATTACATTCACGTAGCTCAAATTCCCGCGGAATACAGCCGGGCTTCTGTTGATGGTACCGGAATACCCACGCGAATTCATGGCGAATTTGCGCGTTCCACCTTGGTAAATTGCCGTATATAACCGTGCTCCATTCTGTATCGAATGTATTGAAGCGCCTCGCCGCACCGCGCCGCGCGCCGGCACTGCAGAATTTCGCGATGCTTAATGCGGTCCTGCTCGCAGATGAAAATTAAATTAGCCGAAAATCAAGCTGCTTCGTACAAAAATTTTTTCGATGCTCGGACGTTCTTTGAATTCACTAGATGTACAATTTTAGTTACCCCTCATCGTCAGTGGTTGTGGTGTCGTGTCGACCCGGAATTGGGAGGTCGTATCACGGCTGGGTTAACGACGAATGAGTGTAGAGTCAAACTCTCTGGAGAACGCGTTCCTTAATTATACCAGATGCAAGATTTGGCCTGCTGTCTCCAAGTCAGACTCGTAGTCGAAACAGTTCCGGTCTTGTTGTGATAGCATTGTGTCGCATAGAAATCAACCCTCTGCACCCCGAATTATTTTTCAATTTTATTGCCAACAGCCTTCTACCATTTTAAGTGTTTTATTTGAAATTTACTTTAAAAGGACAGGTCCTTGACTGCTAATTATTTCCAACAATTTCGTTTACTAATTATGTGAAATATAGCTCTGAAACTTTGTCGTAATTTATATTTGTGGAACTTATATATGATTTTAACTAAAAAGAAGAAATTCAATATAAAAACTCGTTTCGTTTACATTTTTCATTCTCTAATGTTCGAAGGTAGGTGTGGTCTTGGGAAATTGAGTGTGATTGTTTTGGGGGTGTGTTTTAAATGGTGATGGAAGGAAAATTATTGAAGATTAGGAGCGAAGCTTGGTTCTTTAAAATATTCATAATGGTGGACCGGATCTATTTCGAGGAATTAAACGCAGCGTGGCTGCGTCGATATCAGGCTGGATGGGTCTTGCTGAACCCTCACGTTTTTCACGTTGCGTCCTCAATCAACCGTGTCTCCCTGTTCTCGCCCGCCTCGCCGGTCTGCATGCACGAGTTCCGCGGAATATTGGGCACACGGACGCAAAGATATTGAAATCCCCTCCTTTGTAACGCGACGGCGAGCTTTCGAAGACGGTCCTGCTAGAGCTCTACGTGATCACATTACATTAGCGGAGAGAGAGAGAGAGAGAGACACCACCCGTCTCGTCTCTACGTGGTTACCAGCCACACTGTTCTACCCGTTCGTCGTTGCACGTGGAAAACGCGCGTCGGTGGAAGGGACCCGGGATATAGGTAGCGAAGGTAGCATCGTGATGGATGGAGGAGCAGACTGAAAGCGAGGAAAGCTGGAACAAGAGCCGCAGGACCCGAGGAAACATCCACCTGGGGAGAGGGGTGAATTTAGACGGTAAATCGAAGGGAAGATTTTAACAGTTCCGAGAAGATTTCAAGGTCTTCGAGAATGCAGCGAACTTCTGAATTGCTGAAAAGTTATTAGAATTTCTCGAGGCAACTTGTCCGACTTGTGAACGAAAGTGACTTCCCAGATATCGAAGAGATCACACTTTAAACGCTAACCTAGCCGCCTCAGAAAATTCGGAAATACTAATTCAAGTCTCTAACTGAATGTACAAGTGTTAATTCAACGAAATGATCCATCAATCTGGAGATAAAAAATACAAATTTGGAGGAAGAAGCAACTATCGTGCACATCCTTTGTGCACCTATCGAGACATTACCGTGGTTCGAGTTTTACGAAAAGCTTTTACGCGAGATTTCCAGTTCGTACGGCAGAGGTCGGAGTATATTTATTTCGAAAATCGTTCCGGTGGACGTCCCTCGTGCTATTCACGAGAAATTGATCCCCGGACCGCGACAGACGGAGATTAAAGCGCAGGGAGCACAAAGGAGGGGGCGAGGGCTAATAAACTTTCCAGAGTATTAGCGGCCGATGCCGATTCTCTCTCTCTCTCTCTCTCTCAGTCTACCCTACTCCCTCACTTTCGATATTAGGTTTCATTGCGAGAGCCCGGTGCCGCCCACGAAATCTTCCGATCCGCATTATCATCGAACGGAATTGCATCACCGCTGGCCGATGGCGTGGAATTACATTCTGATTAACGGTATTATTTTCCAGCGAGTTCGGACCGAATCGAACATGGTATTGTTCGCTGGAACTGGTTCGGAGGAGAGAGACGACACCTTATCGGGACACGGAGAGAGTCACCTGGCTCCGATGAAAATATTGCCGGCGGACGTTCCAGGCTTTTTACCGTAACCTTTATGCGCGACGTGTGCCATTTTTATTGTTCCCTTCTTGACCGCGAGAAAGGAAATGTGATCGGATCGCACAATTGGAAATAAAGTAACGCGAGTATGGTTATCGTGTTACGTGCTCGTATTCAAATCTACCACTGTTTCTCCTTTCTCAGAGTCTTCCTCGGACGCTCTTCGCGGGCGGTGCTCATCTCATATCGTAGTAGTATTCTACTGCGGACGCACTGTGTCGTAAAAATTGAAAAAAACAGAACAACAAAATTATTCCTGAAAAAAGTGAATAATTCTTGAACATTGTCATTCGTATTAGATCTTTCTTCCTTTCGATGGATTCATTAATATCTCAGTGTGTCAGTTTGTCTTAAAAATTGAAAAAATCAGATCAACCAAATTATTCCTCAAAAAAGTCAGAAATCCTCTCTCAAGTAACTCTTAGAAAATCCAGCCTGTCTCTAGATTTTTATTCCTTTCGACCAAAAAAGTAATATTTCTCGGCCAGCATTACTCTAACAAAATCCACATTCTGTCCCCGAGTGCAAGCCAATAAAACCTGTCCCCGGGTCGCCGTCAGCCCCACCGTGTAAGCCCCGGACAATAAAACCGGCCGTAGAAATCAAACGAGACTTTGCGTCGTGGGTGTGCGCGTACGTGTTCGGTCCGAGAGAAAATACGCGGGTCGGTTCGGGCCGTGGCAATCCTGATCGAATATTTAACGAGCCTCGCCGTAGAACAACCCTTCGTCGGCCCGCGAAACGTATCCTAGTTCTCTGTTTTAATACCGTTTATTAGCCAGCCTCGGCCTTTATGAAATCATTAATCTGTTAATAGGTAGTCCCTGCGCTCTCAGCCTCCGGCTCGCATAAACACCGTGAACACTCGGCAACCCGGGGGTGGTTTCCTCTCTCTTCCACCCGTTTCGGCCACCCCAATTGGGATTCGTCATGCGTGACTGAACGGAAGCTGCGTAATCTGCGTAATACCCGTAACATGCCATTATGTTATTACGCCGGGGTGTTGCCGTCGTTAACGCGATGCCAGCGGGTCGGGTCGGGTCGGGCCGGGCGGTATTTTCGAAAACTGGAAGCCTCACGAACGTCCAGCCCGATTCTGTTTTCAGATCCCCGATTTTCATGCTAAATACTGTTTCAGCAAAATCAGATGGACAATAGTTTGCGGATCTCTGTGTGCACTTGCAGTACACGAAGATTATAATGAATGGAATATTAACCGATCGATTTATATATACATATATAAACCCGAAACGTATTTTTAATCTATTTTGAAACAACAATTATCTCGTGATATTTAATCACTAGACTGCGGATCTTTATGGAAAATAAGGGCAAACTTGACTTTACCGGACTCAAAATTAATACCTTTCTCCTACGAATTATGATGTATTTGGTATGTAATCCAGTAGATTTGTACCCGGCGCGTATACAGATCGAAGTTTCAATCCTCTAGGATCAATAGTTGAGGAGCTATGGTCGCTTAAAGTTGAGCATTTTTGACAGGCAAGGGTGCCACCATATTAGTTTGTAGTGACGACCGCGAGCCGCTTACCTTGCCGTCCCCCGCCCCACCCCTCGACCTTATCCTAACCATCTACTCAATTCTGGTATAAATGCAAATTTTCTTTCATCTAGGAAAGAAACGCACAACATTCACACATTTGTTATGCTTTATTAAAATCTTCATTAGAGGTCTGACTCGTTAAAATACGACGAGGGGTTAATTACTGTGCTTGGAACAGAGTCGCGAGTAATTGATCAAACAGTCGTGAACCAAAATTTTCGAAAATGCATTGCCCGTGGTCGCTGACCAGCAAATTGTGACGTAACAGCAACAGCAACAGCAGCCCAATGGCGTGTGGGTTGGCGGTGTAGTAGGACAGTGGCGATGGTGGATGGGTCTGAAAATGAAATTCCGCGGAGAGGTAAATTCCATTCACTTACGTGTATGCACAGAGAAAATCGAGTAGAAAGCCCGGCCCGCGCGCCCCGCTTGCGTTTACGTATGCATTACTACCCCCGGTGAATTTGCGAGGGGAATAAACTGCGTGCAGCCTTTAAGAGCGGCGGCACCAATTAACGCTGGTCTTAAGGATATCTCGGTAGATGTTCCGGCGTTTAGCCCGGCAGCAACATCGACTAAATTTCGAGCAAATTAGTCGCCTTGCGGTTTAGGTCAGGGATTTCCTTTCGCCTATTCGGTGTAAATGCTCGGCGACAATCATTAATCGGGAATTTTCTGCTCATTGAACACCGCCGGACATTTTTAAACCGTTCTCGAGCCCGGCGAATTGCTCAACAAAGCAACCGAAATTCTATTTGGGTACATTAACCCTCAAAGGCCGGCACGTGAGTGAAATTTCACCTTGCGGTCATTTCGAGTTAATGTTAATGGGAATCCTGGCGACGAATAGCAATTTCTGGGATTTACTCCGAGTAATAATTTGTACGTTTACTAAAATGTTAATTTGTACATTAAGAAAAGTCGAGGGACAATGAAAGCCAATTTTTTACCATTTAGAATATGTTTTACGACATTTTGTTCGTTGATCTTTTGCAACTTTTCAGGAAGCAGGAGTAGAATAAAAATTAATTCCATTCCCTGATTCAATAATCTTCAATTTTTCTAATCGTTTACCGTTTTATATTTCACCCGACCAATTTCTTCGTAAATGCATAAAAATCCGCAGTCCAGTAATAACCAATGGAAGCAATGGCATCTGTACACGAAATTTCTATTCGGACGACCTAATATTTACGTTCAATTGGCGAACACTCTCCAACAGCTGCAATTCATTTATAACACGCGATCTTTCAAGGCGAGTCGCGGGGGATGAAGGAATTTCTTCGCGGAGGGACAACAATTTATCATCCGATGGCAGAGAGCTCTGTACTCTCTTCCTGACGAAAGAACGTCGCTGCTTCTGCGAAAAGGCAGTGAGAAATGGGGGTGACCCGTGGAGAGGGTGAGATACTTGACGGCAGATCGAGAGGGCCACTTTTTCTGCCCTGCTGCAAGGTATACGTTGTGTATCCTGTTGAATCCAGGAATGGAATCCAACGAAATCAACGAGACCTCTCTCCCTTCCTTACTCGCAGTTATGAAATAGAGAAGACTTTTTATACGGGGTGTCCCAAGAAATACACAATTGTCTCGGTTTGGCCGCTCGCAGTATTTTATCGAATCAGACTCGTGATGAACACGTTAACAAAGTCCAACAAATATGAATGTTGGGCCTTTCTTCGAAGACGAAATAAAATTTGATTCGTTTGTAATCAATATTTGCGCCTATAATTATGAAAATGGAGATTAATGTGGACGAAAAACACACTGAAAAGTCAATATTGGAAGTAAGAATTTCGGTTGATCGTTGATTGAAATTTGCTTTTCTCCTCTTCGACATTTTTGCAGATAAAGATGTTTCAATCACTGTAACGGTAAAGAAAATGTTCGATGGATTGCACATGAATTTTGATAATCCACAGAAGTGAATGTCGATAATATGAAGCAGTGAGCTCGCTAAAATGTTTCACGGTGAAAAGTCGATACGGAGAGGAAGAGTCGGTCGGGAGTGAACGTGCAGCATAAGTCTCGCAGACGAGTTGAAACGTCGCGCGTCGCGCGTCGTCGCGTCGCGTCGTAGGCTAAGAAAAATTTGACAGTCGGCGCACGTGGCAGGGGCGACACGTTAGCACGCATCCCACGTCCCCACAATCGACGGAAGGATACGCGTAATAGCTGTCCAGAACGTGGAACAATGACTCCGCGAACAATAAGGAAAGACGCATCGTGTGACCCCGATCGAACGCTGCACATGCAACCCGTTGCATTCGTGCGCTGACATTTAAGCGCACGACTCCACCAGAGTCGTGCTTCGTGTATTTATAATTACGCTAGTCTCGGTTCTGCGTGTCGAGGTTTATATTTTACTGTTCACACTTTATGTGTGCTTTGGATAACATGATACATTTTGGTGATAAATGCGTGAGGTCAATGGCTGCTCTTTACTTTACTGGACTCAAAATTTCTGGCTTTCTCTGTATTTGTTACTTATGTAATCCACTAAATTTGTACCCGGGGCGGCTGCAGATCGAAGTTTGATTCTGTGCGGCGCGCGACCGTCACTACCAATATGGCGGCGCCCTTACCTGTCAAAAGCACTGCAGATTGCTCAACTTTAAGCAAGCCTAACTCCTGAACCATCGATCCTGCACGATCGAAAGTTCGACCTGCAGCTGCCCCGGGTACAAATCCACTGCATTACCAAATACATAATAATTTATAGGAGAAAGACACACTTTTTGAGTCCGGCAAAGTAAAGTTTACACGGATCAATAGCTGCCAGCAATGAATGAGAGAAGTGAAAAATTGCTTACGTTTACAGTGCATAAATATTAAAAGTGTCGTCTGCGACGTTGCGTAACCGCGTACGTGCGTAGGAATAGTAGCCAGCCGAGGGAATGCACAGTATCGGAAAACTGTCCTACGATATTCCAGCCACCTCAAGCTGATTCTTACCATTTGCTCTTACGCGACCCCCCTTTTTCCTACCTCCTTCTTCTTCTTCCCAGAGTTTCTGGCTTCCTCGAAGTCGCATCGGCAAGCTTACTATCGCGGCGCCGCGCAAAATAATGCAAGTGTCAGGATTTTCTCCTTTTGCAACGTTCGAACCTTCCCCAGAGAAATTGACCGGGGCCATTTGTGCGCTCGTGCGTTCTCCAATTTTTATTCCGCCTTATGTTTCGCGAATGTATGCGGATTAACCTGGAACCGGGGAGCCCGGATCAGAATCGACTATGCCCTCGATCCTCTGATTAGAGTCGAACGATTCTGCATCTTGAGCGACGCGGGGGATTATGGGCCTGTTCGGTAGCAGATGTTCATTTCATCATTTTAGAATTTCATTGTACGTCGTTCTAGAAATTCTTTGATTGTTTTCAGTTGCACTAAATGATTTTCATTTTCACGATTGGTTTGCAGGATGTACTTTATTAATATTTGGTATCAATGTTCAACTCCGGTCCAAACCATTTATACTGAGACGCATAATCGTGAAATCCCTAAGAGCAGTAGCCAATCACAGAGCAGGCAGCATCCAGCGCACCGCGGGAAAGGAAATCCAGGTATCGCGAAGAAAACAAAACAAAACAAAATGAAAACCAAATATCCAGCAGCGAGGTTCGTTGTTGAATCAACCCCGGACGCGAGGGGTTAATACCGATTGCGTGGGCGGGTGCAGAGTGCATGGTGCAGGGTGCAGTAAAGGGGTGCAATCTTTAGTAGCCTCGCAGTCAGCGCTGTTAAGATTACACGAATTAAATTTAATGAAATCCTATCCTATACGACAAATACATTTTAATTGATGAGTTAAAAGGCATTTTTCAAATGAAAAAAAAATGGAGGATGAAGTTGAAAGTTACATGCACATGTTCCAAAAACATGAAATCTTTTCATTCGTCGATTACTGATAAAAAAATTCCAGAATTTCGACAGGTGGTGCACCCCCGGTTTTTATTTATTTATTTCTTTAGTTTTGGTTTATTTTAATGTGGTCGCATCAACAGGGAGGTCATTAGTGACCACGCATCCTCCGTTGATCCCGAAAGGAGCGAGCGAAAGAAACAGATCCGGCTGGCTGGATGTCGAGTGGAGGTCACAGCGCCGGCCATTGTTGCCATAGGCCTGCACGGTGGTCGTCGAGCGAGATCTCATGAGGGTTTAGGTGGCCGGTTTGCCGATTTTACCGGCGCGATTCTACATATCGAATTTCACGATTGCAGCGGGGAATGGGCGAGGCGAGGAGAGAAGACGATTCCCTCGACCGTTCTTTCCTCTTTCTCTTTTATTTTTTATTCTATCGGGGTCACCCCCCACAATCGCCCCCGCACGCGGACGAGAGAGAGAGAGAGAGAGAGAGAGAGAGAGAGAGAGAGAGAGCGCGCGCGCGAGCGCTCGATGGCAAATTGGACGTGGAATTTCATTTCACCGGATGAGAGGCCGCCCCGTTCCGGAAAGGAAGCAAAGCTTTTCCGGAAGAATGCAATATTCCGCCGGGGGTCGAGAAGACAAAGAATGTCATCCGCACGCGAAACTGGATACCCAAATGAAATTTAATATGGAAACGCAGAAATCATCCCTCGCGCGCGGAGAGTGCCCGAACCCTGTCACGCTCACGCGTCGCGATCGCGACTCGCGACGCTTTCTTTCCTGTGTGTACACGCGCGCAAACACTTGAACCCTCGCGGACTGCAGCCACCCGCCGCCGCGCTGCGCCGCGCCGCGCCGATGCAATTGCTGCACCGGTTGCATTCGACTACGATTTTCGCGGAACGAATAGGCATCTGTTTTATGGATGGAGCTTCTTTGTTTCGGTTCGTTTTCACCGGTCCGGTGATTTGCAAGCGGCAATTAGGAACAAACGGGACGCGGCAGGTCTCAATGGTGGACCGGAACGCAATTTTTCGTTGCCGAAGCTTCATTTTACGAATTTATGGGAGAAATGAGTCCACCATGCATTTGTCAGTAAAATTGGAAACAGTGAAGAGGTTACAAAAATTCAAGGATGAATTAAAAACTCGCATATAATAGAATAGTGTAGAAAAAGTCAGCAAATGATTATTTAAAAAAAAATTGTATTATTTTAATTTTATGATTTTATAAATCTACCAACATTAAAAGTATCTGGTAAGTATATTGCCTTATAAAAATGGCAACGCTAAATTTATTGAGATTGTCTGTAATTATTCTGTCGTTTGGTGTTAATTTTCCGAGTTGTTCCAGAATTCTTGCGGCATGAAAAATCTCTACGTTTCTCCGTGTTCTTTTGTCATTAAATATACATATAGAAGAAAATAGTTTTTGATGTGCAACTAACAAGCATGAGAACCAGCATTCTCCGTCTCGGCGCTGCAGCGAATGAGCGGAAGTGGTTCCCGGTGAAAATTATGAATGAAAATTCCGTCAAATAATTTCCCCCGCGTAATACCCACCGGCACAAATGTCTGGGGTCTTAAAAATCCCCTAAATCACGCCATTTTCTTCCTGAGCAAGTGCGTTTAATTATACTCGTAATCTCCTTGACTTCGGCCAGCAGTATTAATCGCCTTCTCCCAGCAATTGAAACAAACTGTAATGGAGCTTCCGGCACCAATTGATGGGGCGTCTCGATCTTCCGTGCTCTCTTTCTCGTCCTTTAACCATAAGACGCTCGACGATCTCTAATGGCCCTCCTTCTTTCGTTGAATAACGCAGCTACGTCTTGTTTCTTTGTCCGTTTATTTAGTAACTGCACCATCCTGTAATCCACCCAGTGAATTTACAGTATAATCGGTCGGGTTTCAATTAGTTTCTTCAAATCCCTTTGTTCCGACACCGAACGTTATTATCTGACTTCTTCATCGGACCTTTATGGCTTTGAACGACTATAATAAATGTTTCTAGAATTGTTACACCATTCATCTTCCAATTTACAGTGTAATCTGTCCAGTAATTAATTTCTTGAAATCTCGTTCTTTGGAACACCATCAAAATTCCAAAGTTCAGGTCTCTAATATAATATAATTCTTCTAGCCTTACAGAGAAATTGAAGCCGTTTGGTCCATTCATAAAAAAGCTATTCTGATTTAAATAACTGTGTGTGATCAGTTTTGCTCCGAACTGTATACCATTTCTTTTTATACAGAATTTTTAAACGTACATTTATTTGTAGTTTCTCTACTTGTATGTTTCTAGGTATCAAACAAAATTAATTTGTATGAACATGTCGACGTATGCATGTGGCTGTTTAATTCGAAAAGGCAACGAGCAGCTTTTTAATGGCCATTGATGAACTCTCGAGTAGTCGCCATTGATTTCGCGTCACTGCCGAAACCAAGGCATTTACCAGGTTCGCCAAACCGACGCGTCGCGTCGTCACGACCGACCGGTCGAAGTCCAGCTATCATTCACAGAGAGGGATCATTAATATTTCTGAATGGGATGATTATGAATATTATCGTGGGAGAATCGACAGCATTCATGCTGGTCTTTGAGTACGTACCAATTCGACTGGTTTTTAATGTCGAGATCAAGTCGATTCGACCGATGGAGGATACTTCTGATGTGAAAAGGGTGAAAGAGGTACTTTGACAACAAGTATATTGGCTGTAAAGAGGATGCAGACTGTTGGCAGCCCGAACGATGCGTATATCGAGAGCCGTGAAAATTAATTCGCTTTTCGATCCGCCGAGGTTAAGAGGACCGGTGTGTAACGATCTTTTCATCCGCTGTATTAGCTGCACTGAATTCACCGTTCCAACTATGGTTATGGACGCGTAATTTGCGCTGCTAAGTCGGTTGCTTCGATCAATTGCCACTCGTTTTATCACCGGTAACGATGTGAACCCCCGTTCTGAAAACTTCAATACTTAATTATTAATTAATCCTGGTTTTATTGAATACTGTCCGTTACATAACTATTGATGGTATAATTTCTCGCTCCAACATGATATTCCTTCAACCCTGCTGTAAAAAAGATGAAAAGGTAGATAATACGTATTATTATTAGTAGACAACGGATCTTATGCGTTTAGAACAAAAATGAACAGGTGTAGTATTATCTAAAATTATGAAAAATTGGTAAATGGATATTTGCAGAATTACGGTACCACTGGAGAGAAAATTCGAATAAAATAAAACGGACGTAATTTTCGGAGAATTCGAGGGAGCAGATTCCCCCGTAATAGCTGGAGTGGATCGATTTAAATCAAGAACAGGAGTCTCCAGAATGCCGGAATAATCCTGAGCGTTTAATATTGTAGGGTCTCTCTGTCGCACTCGGTGTCTCGCCGCGCCGCGCCGGTGTCTTAGCAGTCTGACGCGTCCAATCAGATTTCACAGGCATTAGGCATCAAAATCGTCTGAGGCATCGGGTCGCCAGGTACCAGCACCGGAGAAAGGGACTCATTAGTTCGGGCATTTCGATACAGCCATGACGGGAGCATTAAGGAAACTTATTGCAAGGAGCGGCCTGTACTAGACAGTGCGCGTTTACCGGGAACCGCAGACTAATACCTACCGATCTACTTAATCCCCGAACCCTTTAGGACGTCAGTGCGCGGCACCAGGTAATTAGCAGGCCCATCAACAAACAATGGATACCAATTTAGCCGGGATAATGGTGCGCCAGCAGGAAAGATTATCCCTTCTATCCAGCAACACCGAACCATTCGCGCCGCGCGAACGCGAACCCTGTGTGCCCTGCGCGCCCCCTGCGCGCCCTCTCTAGCCGTATTCAAATTTGTTCGGCGATTCTCTGTCGCGTGTCGACGCTCCTGGTAAATTCAGGCCTGTCTTTGTCGCGATTATGCGTGCCACCCAGGCTCGCCTGTTCTCGTGGAATTAGTTCATCGCTGGGCTGCTCTTTGTCGAGGGAACCGAAATTCGGTGGCTGTCAAATGGTTCGGCGAGTCGAATGAAAATTTCAAGCAACTGTTCCTTATTCGCAATATCGAATTATCAAATAAACTTTTCATTAATGTTTTCGGCGCATATAGGTTCGATCGAATTTTAGCTAACAAGCAATTTTGCAAATTTTCAAATTATTCTCAACGTTTCGATCCGGATTTCTCTCGGTATAATAACTATTACCCTATTCAGTTAAACATACATTATAGTATACGGGTTTTTTTCCAGACGCTAGTTCTCTTGAAAAGAATCCATATCCGGATCGAAACGTTGAGAATAATTTAAAAATTTGCAAAATTGTTTGTTAGTTAAAATTCGATCGAACCTATATGCGCCGAAAACATTAATGAAGAGTTTATTTAGCAAACTACGATCGACAAAGAGGAATTTCTATGGAATTATCATTCTCTGTTGAATTAATTCTGTAATAAAATTAATTTTTGATGCACGATCAAGTTAATCCCGGGTAGGATATTATCCATTTCAATTGACTATCTGACATTATGCCTTCCGATAGTTAACGAGGGTAGAATGAACAGCGCTTTCATCGAAGACCACTGAATAATTTCATTTTGGCATCATTACAGATCTCAGAAATTTACAATGTTCGATTTAATACCAAGTTCCCCGCAAATGGCTCCGAACTCCGCACCTCCGATTGCTAATTAAAGGAATCGTCGATATCGGTAAATTGACCGCTGCGAGCGATATGCCGAATCGATAATTGTTTAAGCATCGTACTTTTAAATACTGGTCTAATTTGCCCGATTGTTGTCTGATCGAAAGAAAACAAAAATCGCTGCGGGGCGAACTTTTACCTGAACATTATTCGAAACCGTAGATCGGCAAAATTGCTTTGTTTACTGAAATTAAAAACTTTTTAGAAGCCGGATACATCGTAAATATTTTATAGAATATGAGATTCTTGAAATAGTTCAATCAATATTGACGCTACTGCGCCTCCTGTAAACGTATTAGAAATCACTTTTCATTTTATTCATTTTGCGAACGTCGCGTGTGATCAATAGACTGCGGATTTTTATGCATTTGTGAAGAAATTGGCTGGGTGAAATATGAAATCAAATTCTACTTCATCGAAAAAGAAACGCCGTCACATTCGTATTTGTAAAACTTTGTTAGAATCTTCATCGCTCGATGACTCGTTAAAGTACGGCAAAGGGTTAAGGGATGATATTAATTTTTATTCGACTCCTGCTTTCCACAATCAATGCAGAACATTTTTATTTTTTCAAAGATCTGCAGACATGAAAAACGCACCTAATTGATCGAATACAACGTAGCAGTAGTTCGCAACATTTCGATACAAAAATTGATTAAACGGTGCAGTCGAAATTCTGTGCAAACAGTTCGGAGCGACGCGGCGCGGCGCGGGGCTCGGATTGCTAATTAAAATGATCATCGATATTGGCCAATCGATCGGCGGCACACGGACGATATGCTAGCTATCGCCGCGCCGGTACCAAATGAAACAGTTCGCGCAGCCTAACAGCGGCTCTCTCGATGGGCGGCCGCGTCGCGGTTTCGCTACATCGCAGATGATATCTGTGGGACCAAATGCACGTGGTAATGGATTCCCGGAAGGGTTGAAATTAATTATAGAGCGTTGTAGCTATTAGGAAGGAGGCATGGAACGCAACGGCGGCGCGGCGCGCGAACAACGACAGAAAGTTTGACGTTTTGGGATTGAACGGCTGGGCACGATAGTGTTTACCGTCGCGCTTCGGCGGCCATTAGCTTTCTCGATTCGTTCGTGATTGTTATTCGTTCCTCTTGAACGGTTCATTGATCCAGAGATTCTCTTGATTGCTTATTACCGAACTTTCCGTACTCGCGGAACCTCCCATTCTCGAGGATTATTGCGCAAAAATTTAAATCAGCCCGAAGCTTCTTCGACTTGGAAAGTCTTTTCATGGCTTGCAATTTATTTATGTGTGCACGACGTAGAAATTCAGAGAAAGACTAGTTAAAGAGTCGTTCACAGGCCAAGTCGATGAACTTCGATGTTCTTTACATTTCCCGGCTAAAACACCTGATTGACGCTGAATTTTTCCATTGAAAAAACTTTTCCACAATAATTGAATGGGTGTCTGGACGAACGGGTTTTTCAATTTTATAGGAGCGCAATTTTAAACTCAACCGTGAATTGCACAATGACATATTCTTTAGAATCCTCCCTTCTTGCATTCGAGAAAGACTGAAAACTGAAAGAAAACTTTCCTAATTGCGAAAATTCCTAATTTCGCTCCTATAAAATGTACAAACCTGGCATAGAAGTAAAGATTGAAAGAATTTTAAAAAATACAGACATTTCACTATTTTCTTGACTAAAAAAGTCAAGTTTCAAAATTGATTCCACAAAACGCAGAACCTCTTGCGTGCGAAGCAGAGCAGGAGTCCGCAACATATTAATAAAGCGATGCTACCCTCGCATTCTTGAGGATGAACAATTAATACGATTAATAAGAATTCTTAGCGGGGTTGGTCCACGAGGTCCCACGTCCTGGAGGATCTCCGGCAATATCTTTTCCGCGATCCGAAACGAAGGAATCCAAAGGACGTCTGGGCCTCCATTTATCCAGCAGCACGGTTTCTAATATCAGACACTCCACGCACGAATCCTCGACTCTCTCACGTCACCTCCACACACGCCTGGGACCGTGGGTCGAGCAAGCCGTTGCTTCGAAAAATGTTGCTGGCCATCGCATCGGCGCGGCGGCGCGGCGCGGCGCGGCGGCGCGGCGCGGCGCGGCGCGTTGAAAAATGCCGGCTATCTCGATAGAATATCGAATCGAACCTCAATCCCTCCGACAGCCATACCCCCATCCAACCCTCTATTGTCCTTTCGCCTAAACCCCGTTCGACTTTCTCAAGCCCGTCTCATTGGCGCACGTCGGCCACCGTGAAAAACGAATTTTCTTATCGGTCCGCCAAGAAAAACCGAGCATTCTTTTTCAGTAAACGGAAACGCTCTAACCGGGATTGTTCTATCGAGTCGCGATTATAGTGAGTCATCGAGAGTCGTTTGTACGTCGTTTCGAAGCAATTTTTCGATCGCCTATGCCGGACCCTCGATAAGGAATTCGGTTTGCGATCCGTCTTGTAATTTGTGACAAGAATACCGACCGAAGTAATGGCTTGGCAACCGGTGTAATAGAGGACATGCTGCGTGGACGATATTTTCCAGAGAGAGAGAGAGAGAGAGAGAGAGAGAGAGAGAGGGAGAGCGTTGTTGGAGCGAGTCCCGAATCGACTGCGGATTTTTATGCGAATTTATTTATAAATGAAAAATCGCTGATCTTTGAACTTTCGTGATCTCGTATATAAGTAGAATTTAATTTTTCCACTGTTTTATATTCTACATATTTATTTCTGTCATGAATAATAGCGGAGTTTACGCATTTATGACAAAAATGAGTCGGTGCCATTTGAAACAGTGAAGACATTAGAGCAATTTAACACTAAACCTACCGATCACTAAAAGCGATTAAAATGTTCTACTTCAGAAAAATGACAAGGCTCTATTTATTTAGATTTTGTGCAATTTTTATTACACTATGTGCTTGGACAAAGAAGTTTATCGAATCAATTCCCATGTAAGCAACTTCGTAATTTCTATAATTTTAAGATGAAAAATATAAAACCGGTCATTTGAGCGGCAGTGGTAGGTTTAGTGTTAAAAATACTGTTATAGTATTTTGGGCCTATTAAACGCACTAAGAAAGAATATAAATTTCCATTTCACTCCAGCTTGTTACAGTTCATGTAGACGATTTTTATTTTGCACGAAGATTCGCGGTCTAATTGAAAATGATTATGTATTTAATAAACGCTGTGTGGTATAAACGAAAGAAAATTGTAGCGTGAGTGATTTAATAACGTCGCGTCGGGAGCCACGGATGAATAATTGGGAAGCGCCGCGCCGCCCCCGTTCGGTGTCGTTTAATCAGATCCCCGATGGTAACCACGTGACCGACCGAATCGTGTCTAGCGAAACAACGTTCTTTTATCGTCGTTACGACGCGACGCGACGCGACGCGACGTCCGCGTCGTCGACGCTTATCATTATCGTCGTCGGTCACGCAGGACATTCCGAATCCGCTCGTTTTCCGGCCGCGATCAAGTGAATCATCGCATGGCGACCCATCAGGGATCCACACGGGGGCGGGAACGCGATTTTTGAACTGACACCGGGACACGTAGGCGTCCTCCACACCGAGCACAATTTAATAGGCTGACCGTAAACAGTTCGAGCGAAGAAGACACGAAATCGATTCCAGATGATCGACGAGCGTCCAGCTCGAATTGCTTCTCGAATAATTCTCTCACTGAAAGTAAATGTTTTATTCAATATTCGGCTGAAATGATTGAAAAATACTGTCGTGGCGTCGATGAGTGATGTGCACGGAACACGCACGATTTTTCTGGAGATTGTTGGCCGGCTATCCTACATCATGGCCGTTTGCCCTGAACACCCGCGAGAGCAGGGCCGCCGGCAATTTTTCGCGAATGTTTAGTTGCGCGGGTGCTCGTAACTCGTCGATGGCGAGGGCGTAGGAGGAAGATCCCGGGGCTCTTTGCACGCAGCCACGGAACAAAGGGCATAATGTCGCTGTTCGGTACGGAAATTAAACTGCTCGAATTTACTGGACAGTCGCGCGAGAGATAGTGGCTTAAGGTTAAAAGCTCGCGCAACGCAGAATCTCTGGTTACACGCGGATGGACGGTGGTATCGTGTTCCCCAGGCCACGGATGTCTAATTATGCTGGATGCTTTACATGTCCTTGGCGCGGATGATATTTGCGACCCCGAAAATATAGACCACCACATCCTGGGGGAAATAATTAAGCGGAGGTAATTAAGAAGCGAACCGTATCAAACTAAACCAAATTGCCTTCGTTCGCGTCATTCTTATACCTATTTTGCATGATTCGCGTTTAGGCATTCTACTTGTCTAAAATTTTAGAAATGTTTTATTCTATTCATTTAACATTATATATGTATGTAGTAATTCCTGCCGTTTCTATTCCCAATTTCCCAGGCATTGTAAATTGTAACTACAATCTGTTCACATTCTCAGGCAAATACACGTTAGATAAAATGTTTCTATTCATATAATATTTTCAGGTAATTAATGTTCTTGAAAATTTTAACAATACCTCTGATTGATAATCTTTCCAATTTTTCATGTTCCCGAGGATATTAAAGAAAACGGTGCAGATCCGAGGAGTGTACGGGAGCTGAAGAGCGTACAATTTCGGAAATTCGCAATGCATGGGAATTTTCCGGAAGATCGAGGACACTGTTCCCTCAGGAAACGAGGAAATCGTATCCAACGTTGGCTGCGAGCATCACCGTCCGAAATCGAAAGCGATCGAACACAGCGGCCCGGGACGCGTTTTGCATTTCGCGAGCCCGCGTGGGAATGTTATTTCGCGGCGAACGCTTTCTGTAATGGGATTCTTCGGGGACTATCTAATTTCTTCCCCGTCCATTCCTCTCGAAACGGAATTCCTCGCCGTAGGTTCCTTAAGTAATGGCCCCGCAACGCGTCGCGAATTTACATTTCGATGGGTTCGACTTCATTTTCGATCCACCCACGTCCGAGCTCTCTCTCTCTCTCTCTGTTTCTTGTCTGCGGGCACGTTTCTCGATCGCGTTTTCTTTCCGCCCAGGAAATTCTGCAGAAAATCCCGTGTTATTCGAGAAAATACTCGAACGGAATCTCTGCTAATTGCTAGAATTACAGAGTATGTTGACCGAGATGAAATCGTTCGCATTTATTGCTGGACGTCGGATCAGAATTTCCATAAAGATCTCCAGTGTGGTCGTAAAAATCGTCGTATTCAGAGAGTTTATAAAAATCTGTAGTCTTGGCTTGGCATTCAATAAAGAATGAAATTAATTACCTTCCTGCTGCTTCTCGAAACGTATTAATCCATCTGCCAGTAAATTATGAATAATTCTCATCGGGAGCGAGCTAAAAAATTCAGTAATTGTTCTCCGAAAACGCAGGAACAAAAACCGTACAAAGAAGCTGAAGAATGGGCAGATACATGTTGTGGTACATTTAAAAAATTCAAAATTATAAAAATTGATAAAAAATGCTATTAAGCTACCTATTACTTCTTCAACCGTATTAATCTATCACCCAGTAAATCATTAATGGTTCTCAACCTCACAGTAATTGTTCTCCACAAACGAAGGAACAAAAACGAAGAGACTGAAGACCGGGAAAACAGTACGATATAATAAACGGCGGGATTGGTCCGACATTTAAGAACCGAGATGAAGGAAGTTGTCGTCGGAAGCGTCATCGAATTCCGTGTGAAACTTGTTCCGAGAAAAAAGCGTCCTTTCCCGGTCGCAGACTTCGATTGAAGGTGTCCGTGCGCACGCGCCACCAGCACCATCGTCAACGAAAAAGGACAGGCAGAGAGAGGAGAAGTTTTAACGAGCACACCCGGTATTTGCATACGTCTCATTAGCGATCTTTAATTGCGAGTGGAAGAGCACTCTCGTGCCTTCGCCCCGCGCGTTTTCTCTCGCCGGAACAATTAAGGCGTCACTTCTTTCCATCCGCGGAAACGACCAGAGGAAAATGGCCGCGTTTCTTGTCGGCTGTTTGTCGTGCGGTGCGGAATGGCGTTGCGTTCCGTTCCGTTCCGTTGCGTTGCCCGTTATCGCCGCGCTGATAAATGGCCCCGTTGCGCGCCGGTTATCGTCCGCTAATTACGCGAAACGATGCGTCCGCAAATTGATTCTGTCTCTCGGCCTTTTGCACCTGACGTGAACGTTCTCTCGCCTCTGTTTTTCTGCCGGTCCCCGGAACAACACGATAGCAATACACCACCGAACACGTCCAATGTTTTCCGTGAAAAATTCAGTTTTGTCCAGTGCAATTTTACCAGCGAATTTTCGCATAATTTTCGTTGAGTTTCCCTTTTTTGTGGGTTGGGATGTGGATTGCGAAATGCGTGAAATTGGAAATATCAGAATTTAATTTATTTATTAACCAATTTGATTAAATTGCTGGCGTAGACTTACTTCCTTCTCGGGGATTGATTCTATTAAGTGACTTAATAATAATTATTTAACAAAATCCACTCTCCACTTAACCATAATTATTTATCACTTTTCTATGGAATAATAGTAAAAGTAATGGTCAAAGTCCACTCTCGAGAATCTTTCGACCCGCGAACCTCGATCACTGAGCTTCAGAGAGCAACAGGACGTCCACCAGCGCGAGCAGGCCGATACGTCAAGTGGACAGAGCAAACAGAAAATGTTTATGACTCTGCGAGGCGATAAGGACGTTGATAAGACCGGTAACGGGGGCGTTTCGACTCGGGTTCGTTAAACTGTTCTCAGCATTGAAAATCGAAAAGGGGGATCAGTCTCTGGGTGGACCCAATGGACCGCCTTATCGGGGGCGGAGGGGGTTGGGGGGAGGGGGGCCACCTAATAACATAACAATGGAAGGAGTTAATTTGCTGCCGGGTCAGGAAGAAAGGGATCTTCGGATAAGAGAAGCAGAGGATCCAGACGGAGGTCGTTCGAGGTACGTTCTAAGGACGAGCGATCCTGGCAGTGCGTTATCTCGCCGTGAGTCGCCAGTCGAGCGCACGGGGAGATCGTTTGGATAACGATCGAGAGGTCCGGCAGGAAACGGAGAGGAAGAAGAGGGTCCTGGGACAAAAAGAGGAACAGGAACGACGGGGTAACTAGGCGGACAGCTGCCTCGACAGGAAGGTTCTTTTAGTTCGGAAGTCTTTCGAATGAATAAAATAGAGCCATCTAAGGCTGTTTTAGCTCCCTGGCGCGGCGTTAGCTCGTCGCGTTCCATCGGTTGGAATCCTTGAAAGGATACCTTTGCCACTGGCATTCGCCCGTTGCCGGGTCCCCTAGGACGTTTCTGCCGCCATTGTAATCTACATTTCTTCTTAATCTGTCATTTTCTATCAGTTTTTTCACATCGAATGACTTGACTATTTGTTTCTTTTTAATTACCATTTTCGAATTTTCTATCAGCTTTTCACTTCGACGGTCCAAGAATGATTTTAGGGTCTAGATGCTGGACCTGGACCACCTGTTTCTTTTTAATTACCATGTGGTTTTATTTTCAAAGGTTTTCGGAAAGGTCGGCCTTATTAAAATCGAGTGATATCAAGCTTGATATTACAACATTCGGGACATCAGGTTCAAAGAAACCAGTCCCCATCGTTATTGAAACGCTACAAGATAATCGAGTCTCGGTTTATAGCGTTTCCAAGGATTTGCATAGCAAACGCTCTCGCTCGATGATGAAGTACCGTGAAGTTTGGAGTATAGAGCAGTCTGGTCTTGGTCCTGAAGAGGCAGATTACCCAAAGTTTATACCGGTTCGCTCTTTAGTTGAGCAGATATGGATCGTCTGTAATGATGGCTCCCCTTTATGAATAAAATCTCCCCTTTATGCGGCGTGAGTCTAAAAACGCTATATGTATGTGGATCAGCTCGACCCTGTTACACCCCTCGGTTACAGCATACACACATGTTGTCAAAACAGGAACAAGTATTTAATATAAATTTTACGATGCTCTTTGAATAGCGAAGAAAGACCGTGGAAATCCCGGCCGAATCGATCGATAAGTCACCGGACCCAAGAGCGAGCCATCGACTATTGAGACGACAAGATTGTCCGGGGAGAAGCTGAAGAACGGAATACGGCTTTATTAAAGTTAAACAATCGCCGCTCCGGCCAGGACAGCGTAATCCTGACTCGAGCTGCTCGAGCACGGAGCCTAAGATCTCTCTGTCCGCCCCTTTCGCGAGGATTGATGCGTCTTAAGTCCTCCTTGCATCCATCTCTTGCATCCCTCGCCTCTTTCCTCTTTCCAACTGCATCCGCAGTAATCCGCACGCGAGAAACGCGCGGGTGGTTGTCGCGTGCGGTAAACTGTAAACTCGGCCCGGTAAACATCGACGTCCCCCGGAATTGTTATCCGAGACTGTTTCCCTGGGAAACTACCACCCCTTGCTCCTTCCCAACGAAGGGAGACGACGACCCCGCCACGGTCAGAATTTGCAACCACGGAATGGCTCGGACAGTTTTATCGTTATTGCGGCTCGCGTTTCGTGGAACGGAGAACGTTTCCGCCCCGGTTCTGAGTGAATATGGATGGGGGCGGGGGTGGTTACTTTCGACTCGGCACGATTTAAGCGCTCCTCGGATGCCACGGTTGCTTAGAGACTTGGACGATTGTCAAGGGACTGCCGAGCTCGTCGGGATCCTCCTCTCGCAGGATCGGAGATTTATCGACACGTCCGGTCCCACGCCGAATATCAGCCACCAAATTCTCAAAAACGAACCACTAATTTTGGTACTGAGGTAACTTAAAATCTAAAAGTGGTCGTTACTTACTAGGCAGCGGATTACAGTGTTCCCGCGATTCCCGTGATGTGTATTTTGTCCCCAAGGACATTTTTTTCGGAGTTGTCAAAGTCGTCGTTATTTTTTCATACATAAAGGCATTTTTTTTATTGCGTCGTGTAACGAGAAACACATTCAGGTATGCGTATGGTACAATAACATGACACGAAGCATTCTTGACTTAATTATTCTATTATATGAAGCTGAAACGTGCACATATCAATGTACTTAAATATTTTTTACATGTTTTAAATTGCTTTAAATTGTACGTACCCATTTTTCTCATAAATGCGCAGTCTTGTAATTACGTAATTCACGAGGTTTGTGCAACCTCAAGCAAAGTTATGTAGAAAGAAAAGCTGAGTTTTATTGGATTTTGGAATTCGTGCGGTTTTATACGAGATGCTGAACAGTTGGAAAATTGGTGACAGAGCAGATTGGTAGCGCCGGAAATAATTCGAAATGTTTCGGTAGTTTTCCCGGAAGTGGATTTCACAGGGGCGCGCTGTCGCCCCTCTCTTTCTCCCGGAACGAAAATCACCATTTATTATTATCAGCCGGCGCGACGTGACGATTCCCGTGAAATATTCATCGACATCGGCCGATAAATCCGTCCTCGAAGCAACAGGTTAAACGTAGAACGTTTCTACACACTGACCTACCACACTTACTCTCTTTCTACCAACGCGGCGATAAATAATTAAGCTCGAATCGACGTCGGTTAGGGTGGAATAACGATTCTGGTTCGCGAAACCGAAACAACCAATCCATGGTCAGGAATTCATGGAATAATTGCGATCGGAGGTAAATTTTGTTTCTTGCTTTCGTAATTATCTCTTCGACGCCGATGTTGCTTTCAATTATCAGATTTATCGTTCTCTTATTTAATTGCTACACTATATGTGCCCGTACTTACGAAAGTGGTCTAACTCGAAAATTAAACATTTTTTCCTACCTAGAATAATTCCATTCTATGTATATCATTCTTTTCATTTTATGGATATGAAATTGATGTTACACCTCCTCCACATTGTCAAAATGAACCGTCAGACAGTGGTTGTTGTTTCTACATTATATTTGTATAAAGTGCTAGTATATTTCTGCAATCGTCAAGATAGTTACACCAATTTATTAGTATTCCTTCATGTTCATCGTAGAAATCCGAACATTTCAAAATACTTCACACCCGCACAGATAAGAAGAGTATCGATATACTACATACGTCCAAAGCACACTGCGCCTGTTCCCGGTCATGTAAATCTCATTGTCCCCCCCCCCCCCCCGGAGGTCGACCAGAGATCAACCCGGTTCGAAAATCAATCCACACGATCCTGGCTGGCAGACATTTTTCCAGCAAACACCCTGGGAAGAACATCAGCAAAGATATCCGCTTGTCCCCGAGCGGAAGTTCTTCTCCAACTGGAAAATGCATTCTCTCGTCGCGTCGTGGAGAAAACGAGCGCGATTCTCCCTCAAAAGGGACAAGAAGAAGAAGAAGCAGAGAAAGAAAAAAAAAGGGAAGCAAAGGAAACGGTGGATCATCGTAAATCTCTTTCTCCGGGGTTCGGTTCTCCCGGATTCCTGTTCCCGGAAGATAAAGACAATGCGATAAAGGGGAACGAAGTTCGCGAGCGGAGAAAACGTCACAAAGAATACCGATAAAGCATCATCGCCGGTGTGTGCGTCTGTTATTGTTCTTGATCGGATTCGAGCTACTTCGGCCCGATTTGCGATCCCGTTGAACCCCGAGGGAACCGGAAACGGAGAAAACCAACGTCGAAAGCGCATTCGACGCTGATTCGCGCCGAGCTCGAGATTTCAAGTTCGCTCCCCGGTAAGTCTGAAATCGGTACCGAGACTCTGACGATCGTTCTTATTGCGATCGTTTAGTTCTTTGTCTGCTATAGATCAGTAATGCTGCGAACTGGCGTACCGACGCGACGGGTACTTTGAGATGCGAATAAAAATGTACGATCTCATTTAACATTTTCCACTCGGAACTATCTTAATTAGAAAATTAAATATTTCTTCCGACCTTTGAATATTTCCATTCCCTATGATTTTTTAAATTTTGTGGATGTGAAATTGGTACAATACCTTATAATATGTTATAATAAATACCGACATACTTAATAATTAGACTGCGGATCTTTATGCAAAATAAAAATTGTTTGCATCGATTGCAAGAAATAGAGAGAGAGAGAGAGAGAGAGAGAGAGAGAGAGAGAGAGAGAGAGAGAGAGAGAGAGAGAGAGAGAGAAACCATTGAATTATATTGTAATTCGGTCATATTGTGTAATTCATAATTCAGATCTTCATTCAATTAAATTGCAATGTAATTCGTAAGTGCAAACGGAGTACAATTACAAAATACTTTGTAATTAAATTAGAATGTAATCCGTAATTGCAAATGGAGTACAATTATGAAATACACATCCGATTAAAATACTTGGTAATTGAATTAATTGATAGGTTTGAATGATGTAATTCAGTTACGACGTAGTTGAATTACTATAGAATAATTGAAATACAATGTAATTCAATTGTGTAATAGAATTACAAGGTAATTGAATTAGCACAAGTCGGGTGGCAACTTGAGTCACCATTCGAGTGCTAAGAGTTAAATGCACAGTGGTGTGATATGTTATAGCGTCGCAGGTGATAAACAATGAAATTATTCGTGGAACGCAAACTGACAGAGAATTTTCAGATGGAAACGCATAGCCGGAAGCGGTCCAGTTTACAAGCAGAGTCCGATAACGCGTCGTCGTCGCGTTCCGCGAACGTTTAACGCGTCCACCTGCGGCGATCTACGACGGGATTTCGAGTTAATTTGTCGCTTGATCGACGATTCGTGGTACCCGTGGGATTTCACGGGCATCGCTCGACGTCCGACACGCCATAAGGCCCGACGCGGTTAATGAAGCACCATGCGTGTCTCTCCCAACCACCCCCAACCCTTCCTTGTCACCCCACGCTAGTACCGGTATCGAGCACCTGAGCGATTTATACCTCGCCCGCTGATCGTTCACTGTTATCGCGAATTTTCCGGACTTTCAGCTGCCCCCGAAAAAATTAGACAAAGAAACACCGACGCGACGCGCGACGCGACGCGACAAGTTCGACGCACCCCCCGAATTTCTGCGGACATTCGCTTTAAACATAAAATCTGGGAGGAATATAATAAATCGTCACCGATTTAGATATGCATTCAGATTATTGATATGATATCGATAAACTATATTTATTAATAATTACAATATATATACAATTGTTAAGATATACCAATAATAAAAACCAGATTGCGTCCCATGCAATGCGTTAACTGTCATCTGTAGGAATAACAGATAAAAGTGTTTCCAGCGGAAAATGTAATACTAAATCTTATTCTAAAATTATTCATTGTGACAACATATTATTAATTAACATAATTTTTCGATAATTTATCGATAATCGATTCGCGCTCATCGCTGCACCGATTTAATGTTCAAATTAATCATATTTAGAAGATCGAAATGTTTCTTTCAGGGGTGAAAAAATTTTCGAAAAATGTCCACAGCGTTCTCATCATCGGACCAATTGGTAGGGACAACGCTACGCATCGAGTAGGCACTGACGCATCGACATAAACCACCCCCGTTCGGGGGTGGGAACTTGTCGCGCCCATTCGATCGGCTGCAACCGCCGCGCCGGTTCGTTTCTTCAATCGTAACTCGACGCTGGGTAACTCGATATTTTCGCCAGTTTCGTAATCCTAGATTTTCCGGGCCATCTGCCGTCATGGGGTCAATCCAAGGGGCGGAGGGGGTTGGAAGTAGAGGGTGAGTTAATTTCCGCGACCACTTGCGCCGTCGTATTTCTGGAACAATTACCGTACGAATGCAACGAGGGGCAAGATCGAGTGTGTCCCTTTTGTGGAAAATGGTAACTGTCCGTGGGATGAGGGGGCCTATGGTGGGTACGGTGGTGTTAGGGGTGGGATGGAAGAATGTTGTTAACGCGAGGTTCCGCCTAACACGAACGTAACCCTCGTCTTCTGTTCCATTCAAAGACACCAGGCATAAAATTGGATAGAAACCCTGGATCGCTCGGTTTTGTTCGGGACCGAGGTGTTTCGTTTCCGGAGAGAGGAGGGTTCCGGAGTAGATTGGACTAGAGTTTAATGGCCCTTAGCTTTATTTCGGGGTTCGTTGTTGTTTGAGTTATTAAGAACGTCGAGCAATCTACTATTTCCGACGGAATTTAATGTTTTCGAGCCAGCACGGGATGAGATAGTGTGCCGAGGGTACTCGTTGTTCCTTTGATGGCGTCGATTAGTTTGGGAGTTAGTTATGGTGTAAGATGAGTTCTAATGGAGCAGACACATTTTAAGAAAATACTTGTGTAGAGTGTAGTGCGAGAAAGTTTTTATTAGAATTTTGTATTTTATATAGCAGAGAAATCAAGTGAAACATTTTCAATTTCTCATTCTAAATGATAGCTACAGAGATTTTGTTCGATTCTTGGATAAAAATGTCATTCAAGAATAATTACAGAAAATATTTGTCATCATTAGAGACTGCGGATCTTTATGCATTTATCGCGTCTGAAAATTTTCAAAAAATGCTGGAATGTAAAATTTGATAGAAAATGGTACGATTTTTATTTATTCCAGATCTACCAAGGCTACTACATATTATTATTTACGACTGCGTATCTTTATGCAAAATAAGAAATATTTGCATTGACCGCAAGACACAAGAGCCAAATAACAAATTGATTCTTCTTTTAATTATCTTATTAAGGTGGAACTAACACACCGGTGGCCTTAAATCTTTTTAGTACCTACATCCACTGTTTTAAATTGTACGTACCCATTTTTGTCATAAATGCATTAAATCCGCAGTCTATTTATGACATTGTGCCAACTTTCTGGATGAAAATGATTCAACCACGAACTGTACAAAAATTGATCTATTATCTTCTTAAGGTATTACAAACGTCAAAAGACTTTATACAAAATTTTTTAGCATATTACGCACCACACACACACACACACACACACACAAGAAGAAGACTGAGTCATCCAATTATAATATGTGAAAACAATTTAACCAAGAAGACAAGAAGATAACGTGTACTCCGTTATCGTAAAGTTACCGCTGGTTTGAACCTCTTTGATATCAGAAGATCCACTTTGCAAGAGGTGGGGCACGTCTGGGAGGATTTTTCGCGGAGAGTAACGCGAACAAGCCACGGTTGCTGACGCGTAGATCGAGAAGCATAAATCAGGATCTAGGCGAGCTATCAAGGGCGCGCCTCGACGAAATCTTCTTAGACCAATTTGTAGTACAAACGATCCCCCGCGCTCGAATAAAAGGGTCGTTTATGAAAGGCGACGAAGCAAAATGTTCTCTATCTCGTGGTACCGTCGCGCGTCGACGACAAAAACAATGAGGGTACGCTTGGAAAATCGTGGATGGGGGATGGAAAATTGTCTGGGAAATGGGTCGGCGGAGAAGATTACCTCCCCTGTGTAATTCGGCACACTCAAAGGGAGGACAATGAGATGAAAAATTACTCGGTCGAAATAAATTGTCAGCTATCCGTAATTCTCAATCGAACGGACGATCTCCTGCGTAGTGGCTGTACCGATGTTTATGGACTTCCGGGTATTTTCAACTATTGCATGAACGATTTGATCGTTGAGCGGAGCGAAAAATTCCAAAAATTACTTTATCATTCTTTAATTTTTAATTTTAATTTCATTACATCGTAATTCGTAATTAATGTAATTTAATTACAATGTATTTTATAATTGTACTCCGTTGCAATTACGAATTACATTGTAATTTAATTGAATGAAGATCTGAATTATAAATTACAATATAATTGAATTACAATGTAATTCGTAATTCGAATTATTTTAGGTCGGAAAAGAGAGAGAGCCAAAGGGTTAATTAAAAAATTAAAGATCTCGATCTTCATAGTTCAAACTTCAAATGGTTAACAAAATTAAAGATCTCGATCTTGGTGTTATATAATTTTCAGTTTATTGGTTTTATATTGGATGTCAGTTGAATGGTATTAAACACGTTGAGAAAACGTGTTCAAAAAGACAGTTCAACTGCAAAATTATAAAAATGAGCTCTTGTTCTCCCGGAACAAAGACGAAAAGTTACTTTGAGAAAGAAACAAAGAAATCCCATTGGCCAGTTAGCGATTGCACAACAGATAGTCGGGAATGTATCATTAGAACACAGACCGTAGGTGTTCGTCTGGCCGAGATATGGCGAATCCGGCCGCCCACGACGTTTTCGGAGTTCCCGGAGCCGGGTGACAGGGGCGGACAGGATTTAGGATCACCAGAGGATCCCAAGGATCCCCGGGCACGTGTAATCCGAGCCGGTGCATCGAGTCACGCGATGTAATCGCGGCGTCCAAGGCGCACGCGAATTGAATAAGACTTCGTTCGCGTCTGCTCGGCCAGCTTGGGACCCGGTCTGGCGTGACTGGATATTACACCCGGTGATTTATCGTTTGTGTCGCGGTAACATTTACTATTTCATTCATTTTTTTTTTTCTTTTATTTTTTTTTGCGCCGTCCGCCGTTTTTACTTTGAACCGATCGGGACCAGGAAACGCTTTCAACGGATTAAGGTCTTGCCGCCGGGTTCTAATGTACAACGGTTGCCAATAAAATCGCAGCACACTTCCGAATACCTTTTCCTAGATTTTCAGACACTTTGCGGATACGTTTCATTCTGTTTTCCCATTTGAAATGTGAACACACAATACGGTGTGCTTAGGAATTTATTGCGCAAGAACTAAGGGATGTAAGGTTACGAAACTTTTTGCAGTACGTTCGGGAATGATTCAATATTGTACACAAATTTTTTCAGAATGCTAGGGCGTGCAATCAAAAAACAAACAAAAGGGTGTGCCGCAGTGTTTTGATTTCGGGATGAAATGCCTCGGCAACGTGACAGCGTGATTTAAAGCATTGTTTAATTTTCTGTCGCGGATTTAATTTCTTCCTGACACGGTAGCCAGCTCTGCGAGAGCTCCGAGATCGTGCAAAACAAAAATGGAAACCGGCCTAGTTGCAAATATAAACTGTACCTCGCTGTGACGTGTTTGGAACAGGCTCGAGACGGTTGTTTCCAGCAAGACGATAACTTCTAGAGGCTGGTAATCAAGCGAAATTCAATACCAATCAGCGGTTCCCGATCGTAGACGGAAGTAAAACGGCTCCAGCTGCGAGCTGTCCAATTTCAACCCTCAAGAGTTGCCAAACACAATTTTCATCGGAAAGAGAATCTCCGGAGGTGTAAGTGGGGGGGTTGAATGGAGCTCGTAGCACGCTAATCAAGAGCCGTCATTCCAGCCCAAAGGATTAACAGTCACTCGAAGATCGATCGACCCTTTCCGGAACGCCGCAATCTCCTCGATCCTCCCGAAGTTTGCCAGCCCCGTTCACCGGCTAGATCGAGATCAAAGAAGTTTCAACCCTGGAGAACGTACATAACCTACCCACCCCCAACCCCCCCCTCTCTCTCTCTCTCTCTTTCTCTCCTTTCACAATCCACATCACTGTGTAAGTCTTACTATCAGGCTCCGCAATGTGACGGGTCACGAAACACAACTTTTTACGCCCGACGACGACGAGCTGAACGTAAAAACCCAAGAACCCGCCCCCTTTTAAGGTTCCCGTTGGATCGGGTTCATGATATCAACACCTGGAACACGTTTCACTCGGGAAAGTTAAGGAAAGGCGGATACGAACTCGTTAGCTTCGTCTCGGAGCATTGTTGCTGGATTTTATCGGGAAGTTTCCCATCCCCTCGGCAAGGCGAATCATTTCTTTGTGTCTTCAATTTTCCCATGTTACCCTGGAATATTCTGGAAATTTTATTTATCGTACAATTATTTGTTATGGAAATCGACGACCACTACGTTGAAACGTTGTTAATATACAATGAATAATATATTGTGCCATGGTAGTTTGTTGATTAAATCCTACTACGTTTCAAGTTTGTTATTTTCAATTTTAAACAAGTTTTTTTTTTATTTTTAATGTAGTGCACCTTTATAAGTGTGCAATAAACTTTTGTACAATCAGTATTTTGTAGTAACAAAGTTATTTTCCTTTACACACACCTTCCCTTTTCATACCTTGAACACTTTTGCCGCCTGGATTATCGCTGACAATTTTCGACAATTTTCGACTGTCTGGCTTGTGGTGTTGACCTGCACCACTGAATTTCGTGCCACCTCCTGCAATATCATGTTCTCCTAATACTTTCTCAATTTTCGAAAAAAAAATTCAGTTCTGAGTTAGGAGAACATGATAGCGAAGGAGGTGGCACGAAATTCAGTGGTATAAGTCAACCACAAGTCAGACGGTCGAAAAGTGAGCTTTGTATTAGGTGAATACGATATCGAAGGAGGTGGCACGAAAATCAGTAGTATATAATTCAAAGACAACTCAGCCGCAATCTTTACATTTCTGAAATTTCGCCAACTTAATAGTGGGGTACGGGTTTAAATAAATAGTCCATGATGTTGGTATATAGATAGATAGCTATTTATTGTATACTAAAAGTGTACAAGTTCTCTTAAATAATAAATCGCTGTACAGAATTGTTAGTTACACATTTTTTAAACTATTCTTCATTTCTTGATCTTCGTGCAAGCGATGAAGTTGGGTCCACTCGAATGCATGCTTCCCCCTCCAAGCGTCCTTTCGGTGTTGCTCCTCGCTTCTCACGCAGCTCGACGCAGCGCGTTCTTCCTTCATACTAACGACGGATGCTGGTAGGGGCAGTGGACGCTTTGGTGGGGACGCGACGGTCTTCTCTCGATTGAGACAAAACTGCCCATGCCCGGACTACGGGATGAAGTCGCATTCACCCAAGTTCCATCTTAGGACGGGGGCAGGGACCGCCGAGTCCCACACCTTCGGCTGATGGGGTGTGCGTAATGGCATTTTCCGTCGCCCTTAAAAAAAATGGTCTCGAAGCAACAGTTGCCTAGAATGAAACCACTAAACACAGTTCAAATTCAATAAAAAAGACACAGTTGAAATTACATCGTGTTCTCTCTCGGTATCATTTTGAAAAGGAAATTGACACAAATATTGGAGAAACGAATTTGTTTGGTGGTCGAGATTAGAAAGCCGTAAAATTTTTCGCGTTCCACCAGTGGGTGATTGCGTCACGGTTTCCGTTTTCCTTCCACCTCGGCAAATTTATTGTTCGTTGTACGCATTAGCTGAAAGTTTCATTAACCCCCATGAATCCGGACTGCGTGCGCCGCGCCGCGCCGCGCCGGGCCGGGCAATTCCGCGTCGCGGGACCACGCAATTTATTTTCCATACAATTTTCATGGGTCCTTAACGAGTTTCTCGCTCGCGACGTAAATCGCGACCGAATGCGCGTCGCAATTTAATTTTGTTTACGATTATAACAACCTGTCCGCGTCGCCGAACAACCGTGAAATCCTTGCGACAACGTGACGCGCACGGTGGAAATGCACTATTTCTCGGGGAAAATTCTGCACCTCTGGCCCGTGTCACGCGGGCACACTAGATTTTTAAATGGCCAGCTGTCTGACCACGGGGAATAAAACAATCCCGACATTTTTTATCACGCGGTCCTCCGGTTTTTATGTTCTTAAATATCCAGCAAGAAAAACGTGTTTAACGCGTTGACCGCCAAGTCGCGCTGCGCCACGCGCCGTGCGAATTTTATTGTATTAGGTTAGAGGGAAAGTCTGTCGTATTTTAAATGAGCAGGTAATTTTTTAAATAAACCAGGAATTGAGACTGGTTATCTGAAATTATATCATTGAATAATATTAATTAATGTTTTCTTTAAAATACGACAGAACCTTGCCTCCAACCTAATACAACCACTTCGTTCAATATTTTTCGGACATTTTGTTAAATATTTTTCATAAATGTTCACAGTCCAATAACAATAAATTTGACTTACTCGTTTTACAACTAGGTACTTCTTGTCGACAGCGCCTTAGGAAACATCAACTTACCTGAAACATAAACGGAGCACAAATTAACAACAAATCAAAATATCTCGTGCACAGATTATATTTATTTTGAAAACATTAATCATAGCTAATTATAATTATTAGCTAATTATAATCTGGAATATAATAACATAATATATGTATAATGACATATGTATATGTCAACATTTCGGAACGTGCAGTTGATATTAAAGCACGCTATTCGATAGAATTGAATTATTAACTCTAGCTTTATTCATTATGCCCTCCAATATTTTATAACGATAGAAACCCTTAATATTAATAACAGTCTATTATTCAAGTTTAATCCCTCCAGCTGATAGTAAATGAATATTGACAGAGGTATAGTTGGTAATTAATTAACGCTAATTAGTATTATGTTCCCAAATACAGCATATCGTATTTGGCCAGCGTACTAAAGAATGTCTGCTAATGATTTCACAATCCCAAGTCTGTCATTGTTTACGATGGGCTGCAAGCGATCCATTACCGGTTGCGCGAGAGTTGACAGACTGACAGACTGACAGACTGACAGGCGTACCCCACTTTCTCGAGTGATCAGAACACAAACAGCGCGGAGCTTTCACGAAACATCTCTCTTCTCTCAATTTATTAAACGTAATAATGGGAGGAACAGATTCATGCGGTCAAAAAAAGTTTTGACAAATCGCAGACCGCTCCAGGATTTGCTCTATTTTAAAGGATGCGTGGAGGCATTGTCGAAAATAGAAATTGCACGACTGCTGGGTCGACAGAGGAGCTCTCCTCTCTTCGAAGACTAATCGACAGAACAGTCTAGGGTCCATCAGGAATCGGGAAACGGGTCCCGTGGGATAGGTCCAGCCAGCAGAAATTCCCCAGGAACCAGTGATCGGCACCCGCTTGTCCGGAATTGCTCCGCTTGTGATCGACGAATATGCATTTCCGCCGGGGTGCGGGGGGACAAAAATTGCATCTTCCGGGAGGGTTTCGAAGGGGTGGTAGGGGAGAGGGGAAAGGGCAGAAATGCGTATGCATATGTGTATCGTCGGGCCATCAACGTTCCGAATGTGGCACGCGGGCCAGAACAGAGGGTCGGGAAACCGGGCCGCATTGTGTCCAGGCTTTCGTCCACTCTCCTCCTGGACCACGCACAGGCTTTTAATTAACTCGTTTGTTTGTCCCGCGTCCTGGAATGCCCGAATCGGTGTGCGCCCCCACGAAATTGCATTTTTCTTCGTCCGCCATTCCTCGACGCGACGCGCGATGCGAAATTCCGCGACACGGTAAGGGCCATTGTTAATCGGGATCCGAAACGAAAGACACATTCGCGAATCAGTTTCATCACTTTTCGAAAAATCAACCAACTTCGGAGAATTAGTAGATCAGATGTAAAACATTTAAGAAATACTGAAATATTGCTATCGATTCGCTGAAAATATTTTAAAAAGTGCAGTTCCATCACCTTTTTAAAAATTTACCAACTTTAGATTTTCTGCCAAACTGATATTATACATACAATACATACAAACTGCGGATTTTATTAGCAAAATTAATAGACCAACGCAAAACATTTTTTTTTTTAAATGATAGCTTATGCAGCACCTCGGAAATAGTGCAGACAAATTTTATCTCGCAATCTAATAACATCTACACGGGAAGTCACAGAATTATCTGTACCAAATCACAACCCGTCAAACATCAAATTTCCCCACTGGATCGAATATTTTCGAGCACAAAGAGTCACAGAGAATCGTCTCCTCACAGTCCGGCAATTCACTGGGCCCCTAAAAAAGCGTTTAACCATTAAGATTCTGGTCGGAGAACACGCGAGACAGTCTTCGGCGTCGATAAAATACCGGCTCCGTCGGAAACGGTAAACTAACAATCGGAATAGACCCGAAGTGTACACTTCCCCGTCGCGTCGTTCGGTTGATCGTTCCGCTGCGCGCTGCGCGGTGCCCGCGCCATCGTGCAAGTGAAAAAGTTTTCGGGGGTTAGCCGAGACTGTTAACAGAGCATCGTCGTTCGAGGAATCGGCGCGGCGCGGCGGCGGAACGATCTCGCCGGTGGTGGAGCGGCATAATAAAGCGTTCTCAGTTCCACGATCCCGCTGTTATGCGCCGAGAGAGTCCAATTTATAATAGACTGGAACACGGTGTGGATTTAACTTCGAATGTAGGCCACCCAGTGTCAAGCGAACGCGCGTCCGGATCGTGACTGAGCCGCCACGAAACCGTTTGTCCCGGACGGAGATCGTGCACGCGTCCCTCTGTGTGTCTCTGTGCACGCGTGTGCGCCGGCGAGAGTCAAAAAGTAAGTCGCATTCCCGTATTAACCACTTGCCGTTTCATTTTATTCACAGTTACTGCGATTAAAACGTCTTTATCCCCAAAAATATCGCAGAAGAGAAAAGAAAATTCATATTTTCGCTATGGCTACATTTATTTCAATGGTTAAATATTGATCGCTAGACTGCGGATCTTTATGCAAAATAAAAAAAACCTTTGCATTGATTGCAACACACAGAAGTGAAATAAAAATTTTTTTCATCTTTTAATCCTTCGCTGTTTGTGTATGTGTGCGTGTGTGCATAGTGTATCATATCCGATACAGTTAACAAATCTGGTGTGCATATAGTAAACTATGAATGTGTTTCTTACTAGTCTACACTTTTTTCCAAAAACTGACCTTCCTTCAATTTTTTCATCCCAATTAAAAAGATCATGCAGTGACATATATTATGAATTCATTGAATTCGTTGTCACTGAAAATGACGATTTAAATTGTTTATCTACCAACAACCTCGACATTCTTGGAACCACAATCCGGATGCACAAATTGATACGAACGTTCCAAAAATGCCACGCATGAAAATGAGGAGGTATTAATGGGTCACCTCGCACACGTGAATTCGAGTGGTGTACGTGAAATAGGAATCTTAAGTATGTTCGTGGTGTAATCGTGGCCGTCGCGAGGTATAGCGCGGGGTGGAAATCGGGGTGAAACAGGTGCGGTCGGATTCGGCAGATTTATTCTTGAAACTTGTACATGTACACGGACGGTTGTTCTATGTATACTAAAATTGGACGGCGTTATGCCACGGATTTTGGCCCGGTTGTGGTTGCTCTTAGCTCTCATTCAAGTCGATCCATACAGTCGTAGGACCGTCGACGACATTGAGACCAAGCTGGGATTAGGAAACGGGAGACTGAAGGAGATATCCGTTTCTTCCTAATGGGACGCTCCGAGGTAATTCTTTCTTTCCTCGGCCCTTTGTACTAGCTGCTAGACGGTAGGAGAAGTTGATGGACTTCCGGGAACTTCTGATATTGGGCTGCGAATTTTGCAAGGTTGTTGCACGTGTCTAACATTTGGTGGAACTCGAAACAGAAATGATACGCATTTTTACGTTCATTTCTATATCGGATTAAAACACTGTCTCGAAAATAAATACTGATTTTATCGAGTGTGGAAATATAGCGTCGGAAACGACACGCATTTTGTACATTAATTTTGTATTTCCAATTTAAAAATTGTCTCGAAAATTGTGATTTTATCAAACGTGAAAATATAACATCGAAGTTGACATGCATTTTGTACATTAATTTTACATTTTCAATCTAAAAATTGTCTCTAAAGTACGCATTTTATAAAATGTGAAAACAGCATCAGCGATGACAAGCATTTTGTAAATTCATTTTATGCCTCCAATTAAAAAGTTGTCTGCAAATTGTTTTAGCAAAACGTAGACACACCGCGAGCGAGAGATTTGCATCCGCGTTTGGCGCGTTGGTGAATTTCGAAATAGCCTCTAAACTGTTCATTTAAACGAAACGCCCCATCAGAGATGGCACGCGTTTTGTATAATTGCGAGCGGTATCAGCCGCAATCGGGCGCCTCGTCATTCACGATTACAATCGAGCCGCGTGTAGTGAAATTATAATCAGTCGGAACTGGCTTGTCACAATGATCATGAACCAATTTCGCCGGTGTCCGACGACGGACACGCGCGTCGTACATACAGATCGGACAACTGTCCGCGCGTGGCTCATTCATAAGTTTATGGCGCGTGAAATGTGCTGCAGGAATTTACATACCGTGGACTCGCGCTCGCGCGCCGAACACACATCGTTCCGTGTAGGTATCCGCCTTATAATCGTAACTTAGACGGGACGTTTACGACATCCATGGAAAAGTGTGACGTCGTTAAAAACGGCGTTCGACCATCGTCTGTGGCCGTCCACCCGTGAATCACGCTGATTCCCAGCCGGCCGCGGTCGGGCCGGCCGAACAAACTTTTCTTGCTGCTGGCTCAATCATTAGTTGCGAATATTTTACTGATTGTGAGCCGCACGTGCGAGATCTTTGTGAGTTAGCGACTCTCTCTCTCTCTCTCTTTATGCATTTATGACGGATACCAGTGGATCAATTTCAAAACAGTAAAAATATTTATGGAGTTTACACCCGTGTAATAACGAGGCAGGCTTCAAACCCTCTTCAAACAGGACATAAACATTCCTTCTCGTTTGACCAACATTTAAGCTTTGTTGGTTATCACTAGACTGCGGATGTTTATGCAGTTTGCAATTTTTATAGACGAAGCCTAATCTTCGGAGCGCATCAGCGCGACACGCTGTCACCTCGAAGCGTCAAGTTCCCGTCGCGTCGGACAGAGTCAAGTCCGCGGAATCTAGGTCCCGTCGTTGGGTTTCTTTTCCCGCGTTGTCGACAATCGAATTAGTCCCATCGCTATATCTTCACCCTGATCCTCTCCATCGCTTCTGGCCTTGTTCAGCGACGCTTTCCCTCCGTCTCGTCCCGATTCGTTTTCCCTTTTCATAAACAGTTTCGAACACGTCCGTTCACCTTCTCTCTCTCACTCGCAGATACTGATTCTCTCCGGCGGCACCGTTTTTTTTCCACCGCTGCGCTGTTATTCCTCCCCACGCCAGCCTCTCGCGGTTTGCTCTTTCTCTTTCCGGCACCCTGCCCTCTCACGCCCCTCCCCGCATCCATTTCTACATCCCCTGCACCCCGTGCACCCCCTGCGAGCCCGACGCGGCAACACACTATCTCGGCGATCTAAAATTACCCGAGAAACGACGAACAGCCGACGCTTTCTCGCTCGCAGACGAACCATCTCGCTCGGCTTCACGCCGCGCCGACCGAGCTCTCTCAGCCCTAACAGGTGAAAAATCGCTGGGTCAGACAGTGGATACGCGGATCAGTTTCGGGGTCGTCGTGTTCGAAACGGCCTTCACGGACTATCCGCTGCCGGAATCTGGGTCGTTGGATTCTGGACGGTGTAAACAGAATTTTTGGTGGAATTTTTTGACATTTTTCTAGGTTATTAATTCGATGGTTTTCTCCTCCGGTTAAATGGTGAAACAATTTTTAAAGTGTTACCGTGACAGCTGCAACAATTGTGGAAAGTCGTACTCCTAGTATTAAGAGGATTTTAGCTGTAATGGCTTTGAGGATCTTGGTGACCCTGTCCGATTAGGATTTGTAGGATTTTTCGAAATGTTTACGCGTGTAATTTTATTTGTCGCTGTGTTACAGCATAATAAATATTCTCGATCGCGATTTTGTGAAAGTTGCTCAATGGATTAGGATTGGTAGGATTTCCCGAAAATACTAACTGATAATACAGTTTGCTTTTTATTTAAATAGTGCTGGTAGCTTCGAATAAATGTAAAGTGTAGTAAAATGTAAAATATGTAGAACCATGTTTCTGAGAAACGGTAGTAATTTTACCGGTCTCTGTTGCAATATAAATATTCAAGATCGTAATTTCATAAAGTTGCTCAGCGGACGAGTAAACAATTAACCCAGAACTGAAACGCGACTCCAGTTCCTAGAAGATCATATTCCCTGTCCGATATATCTGTTATTGACCAGACCTCAGACTACGTGTCTGTGCGTTACTCGCAGCTTCTACCGTGCGATAAACGTTCAAGGTGGTGCGATGTTACTCACGTCGTAACCACTTTATTACAGATTACGTCAAAAGCGACTCTCGAATCTAAAAATTGACTTAACAATACATATAATCGACGGAATAAACGTATCTCTTATTTCCCTTCTAACAATTCAGAATTCTAGTTCTCTGAAACCACAACAGCCAAAACCTCCTCCCAGATGATCTCTATTCCTCTACCTCTGTAAATCCCGTCGTGTTTCGGCAGCATCACCGAAAAATCCGCAAAAATCCGCGTCTGCAGTTCGGGTCTCTACAGCATCGGGGAAATCATCTCGAAGCCATCGCTAGCGGGCGAAGACGGTGATAAACACATCTCGATGGAGCCGAAAGACGGAAGACCGGGAGCTTGAAGAGGTGGGAGGCGTGAGGAGGACAGAGCTCTCGTGGCCTACCGTGCCGCGAGAGGGAACTGAATCAAGAATGATCGAGAGAGCGAGAGAGAGAGAGAGAGAGAGAGAGAGAGAGAGAGAGAGAGAGAGAGAGAGGGAGAACTCCGAAACGACCCAGCAAGAAAGAGAGAGCAGAGGTACCGAAGAGTAACGAAGAGAGAACGGGAGAGAGACAGAGAAAGAAAACGCGTCGGGGAGCGAGTGGTCTGGTCTACTCGGACGCAGTTATGCCGACCAGCTCAAACCGGGTGCCGCCAAATCGAACCCCGGTTCGTATTCCGCACGGCCGTGGCCGCATCAAGAACGGACCGCGAGAGGAAGAGGAAGAGGAGTCATCGGAGGACGCGAGGAGGACTCGAACGCGCAAGAAAAGGAGACGAAGAGGGGAGAAGAAGGAGGAAGAGAGGAGAGCTGAGGAAAAAAGAAAGGCTCGTGCCGGTGAGAAAGAACAACACCGTTGATCGCAAAAGGGAGAGGAGGCAAGAGAGACGAAAAAAAAAAGAAAAAGGGGAACGAGAAGGTACGTCGAGAGAAGGAAACGGCTTCCTGCCTTTCTGAACCGCGTTGTGTAGCAAAAAAAGGTTGAAGAGGAGGGAGAGAGAGAGAGAGAAAGAGATAGGGACCAACGGGTCGGGAGACAAAAACCGAGGGAAAAAAGTGAGCAAGAAGGTTGGACAGCGTGCTCTCGGTCGTTAGTGAGGTGCCAGTAAAAGGAGGATGAAAAAGGCATTGTGTTGCTCTCCGGGATGGTCCCTCTCTCGCTTTTTCTCCCTGTCTCTCTTCCGCCCTTTCGAGTGGAATGTGTGTCGCGCGTGTCTCTCGTACTTCCTTCTGACTAGCTGCACCCCTCTCTCTCTCTCTCTATCTCTCTTCCTCTCTTCCTCTCTTCTCTTGCAAGGGGGGACCCCGTTTCTTTGTAGCACCGTGTCGTTCACGTGCTTCCCAGCGCCACTGTCACTGCCTCGTGAAAGACACCCGTCGACCGCTCTCGATCGGCGACCATGTCGAAAGTTCATGTGTGAAAACGAAACTGGGAACGTGTCAGCACGGTTTTCCGTGCCTGGGTTCTAGCGGGGATGGCTCTAGCACGACTGTACGCTTCCTTCGGGGTCGAGGATATTTTCTGCGACGATGATTCAGACGCGTCCGGTAATCATACCGCCCGTATTTACGACGCGGAATCGACCAGGTTCGATCCGACCCGATTGACAGCCATGGCAGACGGAGAATCGCTTTTTTAGAACGACCGCAGTAATCGGGGTAGTGGGTCTTCGAGGTTCCAACGTGTTGCGTGCGGGGAAACAGTTAAGTGGGTCTTCAGGTTTTCTTAACGCTGGAACTACCGGACCAGTCAGAGTGACTTGCTCCTGATTTTCTGAGGATTTTGCTGTGTTTTTCTGAGAAATGTTTTTAGTGAACTTCCGTATCGAAGACAAAACTGATACGAAATCTAAGTAAATGCAATTTTGTGCTCGGTAGTTCTAGTGTCGAAAAGAAAAATTAATTTATGGTGATTTAGGGTCTTCGAGGAAACAGTTAAGTAGGTTTTCAAGCTCTTAACGCTTCAACTACCATATCGGTCAACATGACTTGCTCCTGATTTGTTCTTTTGGAAATGTTAAAATTGTAAATGTGTTTTTTCTGAGAAATGTTTTCAGCGAACTTGTCTATTGAAGTACATGTTTAAACAAAACTGATACGAAATCTAAATGCAACTTTGTGCTCGGTAGTTCTAGTGTTAAACAGAAAAATTAATTTATGGTGAAATTGGGAATAAGTTTGTGCCGGATCCATACATTTCGAGTCTTCGTCACAGCATCCACCGTAACACGTGGTGCTCGATGCTATTGTTCTCGACGTACCCCGTTTTGTGTCGAATTGGGAAATGTTGAGTATTCACCGTGGACACGTGATGGTGCTTTATGCTATTGTTCCGGATCCACCCTGTTCCGTGTTAAATTTAGAATTCTTAGTATCCACCGTGTACACGTGGTTCTCGACGCTATTGTTCCTGATCTACCCTGTGTCCAAAACTGCTTCTGTAGATTTGCAAAATCGGAGATTAGGATGGGGAGCGATTAAATGGTACAGTGAAAAAACTGTACTTCTGGATAGGCTGTCAGCTGTTCGACGATTGTCAGACCCCAGTCGCTGAAAATTTTCACTGTTTTCTTTTCCGCCTATTAATACCCGGCTGTTTGGATTACGAATGGTGGCTTCAGGAATGCACATACGTCTTCCCTTTCGTTTCATTCAGGAAGAATGCAGCCTTCGTTTGGAAATTTATTTTCTCGCCGCGAGGGGTTCGACCTGTCTCGCGCCTCTTCTTTTCCTTTTCTGCCAAGTTTCGGGTTACCTCGTCTGTTGCACGCAGAATGCGAAAAATGTGGATGGATCGTCGCCTCTCCTCTTCGTTAACGAGCGTCAACGCTCTATTTCACCGAGTTTTAACTGTCGACTCTTCCTGGTACATTATTTCGAGCATAGGTAGCAATGCTGGCGAAATAATATTCAATTTCTCGCTGTGACTTCACTAATCCAATTATTATTTCCTTCACTTTTATTAGACTCGAGTAGTCTAACCATATAGTTTTACAAGATGAAGCAACGAAAAGTACCACGATCATTAGTTCCTGTATTGTATAATTTTCAGGATTGTAAAAAGAAATTTTTCCTAAAATATGAAATCAGTCAACAGATTAATAATATTGAAATTTTTACTAAATAGCTTTAGCTGCGACTGTTCCGTTTAGTCAAATGGCGAGTAAGTGGTCCAGTTATTATTTTTTTCATAAATTAATCAGTAGACTGCGAATCTTTATGCAAAATAAAAATTGTCCGCATCGATTGCAAGAAATAAAAACTACATTGAATGTTATTTCTTCCCGATTATGATTTTAATAGTGGAGAAATTGTGTATTGACATCTTCAATTTATAAAATTATTCAACAATTTTGAATTTCATCAGTATCAATCAGTTTGTATGTATTAATACAATCGATGAGCAATGCGAAGTACTTTCCATATTTTTCAAACTACCACGGCCATTAGCTTCTTCCTGTATTGCACAATTCTAAGGATTGTAAAACATGGAAAAAGTTTTTCTTAAAATATGAAATCGTCACTACATTAAATTATATTAAACATTTTTCTTATACGGGGGGCGGGGTTGGAGAGGCTATCAAGCTTGCAGAAAATGTACAAAACGTCAGTCGAACAATAAGATTCGCTCTACGAGTCTACGAGAAGGCAGAATCTAGAAAGAAATGAATTTTCCGTCGAAAAACTCTATTCCCCGCACGGAGAACGCGATCGCAGTAGAGAGGAGAGAGCAGAGAAAATCGAATTGTTCGCGCGCGTCCGTCAGCTGTCCCACAGGAAGGTGTACAACCACCGAGACATCCTGGTCGCAGGGGGTGTCGTCTGCAGGGGTGTTGCAGGGGTGTTGGAGGGGGACGGACGATAACTGCCCCGGAGCAGAAAAATAGAATTCTTTCGTTTTTGTTTTTTTTTTTCAGTTAACCCCGCGCGTCACTGGTCTTTATTGCTGGCCCCCTTTTATTGCGCCGGTGAAACCGCCTCGGAATGACTTTGCACGGTTCTGCTCGTCGAAACACGGACGCACCCTTGAAATATGGAAACGCCGGAGTTGCCCGTTTACCGCGGGCCTCATTTCTCCGGCGCAATTCCCTCGGTTTCCCGTTTGCCTGACGACCGCCTCCGGGAAATTTTATTTTCCGAGGCCGCGGACCTGTCCGGGCGAGCTTCGGCCAGATTAATTGAGCAGATTGGGCTCTCATCAGGAACTTGCTAGACGTTTATTGCACTGGACTGTCTATTGGTGTCTGCTCTAGCGAATTTCCAAAATGGAATTCAACAAATTTTATTAGACAGCAGTGTGCTGATTCCTCGATCTTTCTGCTGGGGTTGAAAGTGGAAAATGGCTGGAGATTGGGCTCATCAGGAACTGCTCTGTTAAACGTTTGTTTCACTGTACCGTCTATTGGTATTTGCTCCCACCTATTTCCATAATTGGATTCAAGAAGTTTTATTAGACAGCAGCTTACGAAGCTTTCGGTGACATATTTGTGACAGTTTGCTGATCGAAACGACACTAATCGTGTCAGCACTTCTATCGTATTTGCTAAGATACGCGTCAGCTTCGGAGAACAAAGAAGTACCCGTCAAAAACATTCCGGAGTGGTTTGTTTTCCGAAATTTTTTAACGAGCGAATTATTTATCTTCGAAACGTAACGATTTCGGTAGGTTCGCCCAACGAAAGATCAAATATACTTCGGTGAAAAGCCGACCGGGTGGTCGTCGTTCGATCACCAGCCGCTGAAACGGCGCCGCGACGCGACGCGACGCTATTTCGGTTCCGATCGCCGACACGTCGAGAAAAGAAGAAGGCTCGTTCCTCGAGGATCGATCAAGTTTTCATCGCGACAGCTTTTGCTAGGAAAGAGGCGCGTTAATCGTTTCTCATCGATGAGAACTTTATCGCCTTCTTTCTGTCGACACGAGCTGCTCTGAAGCTTTTTTACTGGGTACGGGCACTTTTCTCTCGGGAAAAAAATAACCTGCGATATCCAATGAGAAGAAAGAGTTTGATGATCAATGTGTTTCATCAATTTTTATATCAATTATGGCAGTAACGTAGTTATAACTAGACAGCAGATCTTGATGCAAAATAAAAATGTTCTACCTGAATTGCAACGAACTGGAGTAAAATAGAAATTTATTTTCTTTCTTAACACTAAACCTACCACTGCCGTTCAAATGACCGATTTTATATTTTCCATTTCATCGTTATTGAAATTATGAAGTTACATATACGGAAATTGATTCGATAAATTTTTTTATCCCCGCACCATGCACATATTGTACTAAAAATTGCACAAGATCTAAATAAACAGAGCGTTGTCATTTCTATAAGCTAAAGCATTTTAATCGCTTTTAGAATTCGGTAGGTTTAGCGTTAATATAATATGTTTTAATGTTTTCACTGTTTTTTAAATTGCACCCACTCATTTTTGTCGTAAATGTATACATACATATAATCGCTGTCTATTAATGACACAGTAATTGGGACTAGTACCCTGCTAGTTTGAGTTAGCTCTAATACCAAGCTCCCTTTCTTGTAACAAATAAAATAAAAGCGGAACGGGAGCTTCAGGGTCGGCCGATCCTACGCATCCATCCTTCGATAAAATAAATCGCAGCTGGCTGCACGCGAAAGCTCGGCGGCGAACAACAGAGGGCCGCGCGAATTTCGCGTTCGAGTGGTGCGTGCGTGGGAGGATCGGATACGCACAATGTTCGCGAAACGAGCAGACGCTGTGTTTGGTGAACTTTGTCTCCGGTGTATCGCGAGCGGACCACGGCGCGGAGCTAATTGAATTCGATCGAAAATACTCGCCTAATTGCAGCGTCAAGCGCGGCCCCCACATCCCGGAAGTTCGCGACGCGGCGCGGCGCGGCGCGGCGCGCTGCGGAAAGTGGGGCTGCTGAACTTTCCAGTTTATGGAACTGAATCTTAAGTGGCCGACCCCTCCAATTTAAACTTCGGTTACCGTTCTGTCCTCGAAAGCGGGTTACCGCCCGGGTCTCTCCACCACCCCACGCAACGCCAGACCTTTCTAAATCACACGAGCCCGTGAATCAACCCCCGACCCCCGACCCCCGACCACCACCCCCGCCGACTCCAACAGAAAACTGTCGCGGGATAAATTGGACCGGAGTGTTTTTTCCGACCCGCGGAACGATTGCGGGCTCACTCTTTTTCGCTGTGCGAGGCTTCGGACGTGATCGTCGCCACTTTACCAGTCACTGCGACGCGACGCGAAAAAATCCGTTTGACAAAAAAGTATTTTTATTTTTGATCAGAAAATAATATTTAATTTGCGCTACCAGCCCATATTGATTTTAGCAAACATTAATTTCGTTAATATCGAATATCAACAGCGTTTCATTATTTTCCGTTCATTATCAAATAATAAAAACAGCCTCGATAATAATAATTACGGGGCTGTTCAATTATCATTCTGTTAAGAATTATTCGAGCTTCTGCGAGTACGGGCGCTCGGAACAATGTCCAGCAGGATTATTGACGTCTCATTATAGTCCAATCAAAAGTATTATACAATGATTAATGACTGATAAGCTAATTACGCTTCATCATTGGTGTATTCGTTTCAATTATTTACGTTCTTCGTTAATCTATATAAATGAAAATTATAAATTCCCCGGCCGCGTGCGTACATTATTTGGGCCGTTCGTTCGTTCGTTCGTTCGTTCGTTCGTTCGGTTTTCGCGTCGATTGATTTTCATCGGATAATTATAAAATAACCAGTCTCCCGGCAGACGCGAAGTATTATTCGAATAATCCATACAGTACTAATCCGGGATAAATCGGAGAGCATTGAATCGCTTGAATTAATTTTATTAGGTTGGCAACTAAGTTCGCAACCTCGACATTTTCTCAAATAAAGTCATTTACATGTATGTTTTAAGCACGAGTATTTTATATGTGTGAAATTAATCGCAAAATTGAGAGCTTCCCAATGATATACAGTTGAAAAGGAGTGGTCACTGAATGAGGTTATAATGATACAATAAAAGTTTTACGAAAGAAAAGGTCATGAATTTAGTTGCCAACCTGATATAATTGTAATTTTATTTCTATTTAGAAACGACAATTCTGCAAATCTCCGCGTCGCGAATAGTGGAGAAGGGGAGATTCGCAGAACGGGGAAAGGATAAGTGTCTCGTGGAATTCGCACGACCCCCCAGCCGGCGCGGCGTTATGCGACCGCATGTAAATCATCCGCAACAGGATCGACCGGCCGAAACCACGTGTACGTGCACTTCTGCGTGCACTTACGCGGAACGACGCCGATGCACATGTTAACGTGACGCGGGGTAAACGTCGGCAACACGTGTCGCGCGAGTAATCCATGGGTTGTCGTTACCTCGACCGTATCACAAATGCACCGTCATCGGCACGCTCTGTATGCAGTCGATGCAGCCGATTCACTGGCTCGCATCTGCGACAATCTCGCCGAGCTCGACTCGCCATGCCAGGAGGAGTCAATTTTTCGAACCAGTAATATCGTAATATGCCTGCTGCTCGTGAAACCGAAGTCCGGGAAAATGTCCTCCGAGGAATATTTTCAAGATTTTTAAACAGTGCTGTCACCTGAAGAATATTTTAATCGATATATTTGAACGAATTTTTATGTTGTATTTTCTTCAATTTTTCACTGGGACAAGTTTTGAGAAATATTTTTCCGGACTATGGAATAGTATTGCGGTAAAAATTGTATCAACAATTCTGCTTCCAACTGAAGAATATTTTTCTTGTAGATTTCTTAAGGAAGTAATCTCGATTGGCCCAGTGCAGAATTGTCGACACTTTAAAGGAACGGGAAGAGAAGGCGAAGTTTTCACTTCGCGAAGGCGGGCCGGGTAATTCCGTCGTAACGAGTCATCTGCTTTACGTCATCGAACCTAACCGATCGTACATCTAACACACGGCCATCGGTATTTACGCATATTGCAACCGGAAATCGTTAAAGTTTCCAGACCGATCGCCTGTTAGGCGCTCGGGGTAAACTGTTCTAAACAATAATGTGATCTGGAGATGTTTGCTCGTTTAAGTGCTTTATACAACTTCAATGATATACTGTTCAATCTACGTTTCAACAATATTTTTCCACAGTATTCATTTAGTCAAAATTTTAAAAACGTTTATTTCTCTGCATTTTCTACCGGTGCCAGTCTCGCCATTATTTATTGTTGTGTTCTAGAAATGTTTTGTAACGCCACCGCACACGCGCTGATCCAGTAACTCCAACGCGGTTTAAATTTAGAGAATTAGTTAGATCGACGCCCGTAATAAAAGACGCGATCGATTTGTAAATAAGAAATGACAGGAGAAAATTCGCAGATCGCCCAACGTAAACAAACCGCGTCGGCTTTAACGCGAAAGTAAGTAAATAAAAAGGATGCGTTACATTTTTTCGGGGAATGGTCGAATGCTAGGTTACGCTTTTTAGTGTGTCGGGTCTGAAAACAACCATAACGCTCGAAAATCGATCTTAAAATACTTTTCCTTATTTTCATTCGAAGAATCAATCCGTGTATGTTTTTCAAATAAAATGGAAACTGTTTCATTTTGTACATCTGCATGCATTAAGCAGAAATTACAAAAATAAATTGCAGCGTAGAAGCTACAATTGAATAAAGTATTAATTTTATTCCAGCACTGAAATATTAAAATTATTCTCCCTCGCAGCAAATTGATTTTAAACTGCAGGCTTTGTACATTATACCAAGAAAATGTAATTACACGTGGAACTGGCTGTTCGGTTATTAAATTACGGGTTTTGATGAATTTTTATGAAATGCGGACATGGGAAACATAATAAATTACAAACGCGATTAAACCCGATATTATTTTTACTTCAGAGGTTATGTAAAAAAGCCTTCGACGTAACGAGCAATTTAATAGTACCATTACAAATCGGTAAAAATGACTGCTTAAATTAAAATTATAAACTGAAAAATTTTCCTTCAACAACCTCTAAAATAATTCGCAGAAATTCGAATCCAGCTCGTCCGAGCGAAAAAGAAGCCCATCGTATCCCGTCGAGCCGGAACAGAAAACGGGAATTGAAATTAATCCGGCACGCGTCACGGTATTATTATGCGAGGCGCGACGTACCAACACTATGTCACCCGAGATTAAGCGCGCGAAATCCCGATACATATTTCCTGGGCGCGGGAAATCCGTTCGCTAGTTCTCCGTATGTTCCGCGTGTTTCCTTTCTCAGTGTACCGTCCGAAGTTGCGTTATTGTTAAAACAAACAACGATAGCCGAGGGCGGTCGGTCGGAGTCGGAGTGATATCGAGCAACAAACGGTTCCCGTCCGGCACAATCACGGTCCGAGTTTCACAAGTTCGTTCTTCTTCTTTATTTTTTTCAATTTGCCAGGAAGTTTCTGCGAGAGAGGCTTCGTGGTTCGGCGAAGTTCCGTCGTTTGCAGGCCGAAATACCCGCGACTGTAATCACGTTCATTTGAGCCTGGATGCATTTTAATGCCGCGGGCCGCGGGCCGCGGGGCCACCGCGAAGCAACTCGATTCGAAAGTTTCGCCGCTGCTGCTGCCCGCTGCCGGGCAAAAACTTAGAGGACTCGTTAAGGACGCCGTGCATTTGCATGACACTTATCAGAAACTCCCTCTCGCGGTACATAACCTTGAGGAGGGTCGAACAACGCCGCTGCGGAGGAAGGATTAACGAGGACCGTCGTCCTCGAGCTGTCCTTCGCCCGAAAACGAGCCGCAGGATCGAACGTACGATGAAAATCCTCAAGCCATTCGGTAAAAGCAGAATTTAAAATATCATGAACGACCTTTGGTAAATGACGTCTAAAGAATATGTTGAAAAAATGCATTTGATCGGAATTGTGAAAAACAATAGTAAAAATTGATTATTACAACTTTTTTAGCTGGGCCAATAGCGAAAATTTAAAAGATGTGTTTTGTAAACTCGTACAAATTATATACGTTTTGAAAATTTCATTGAAATTGGTTAATTGGTTTGCGAATTAGAAACGATCAAAAGTGGTAAAAATTGCAGTTGTAGGCCGAAAATCATGGAAAATTGCAATCATCTAATACATTGTCTATCGTTCATTTAAATTGTTCACCAAAGAACAATGTTACGTATTGTTACACAAAGTTCTCGGCGAAGAAGAAACGAGAGGAAAGAACGTTCCGCGTGTCGGTCCTTGTAAACGCAGCACTGTGCGCAACGAAAAACAAAACAGAGAGACTCGAGGAGTTGAATTTTAAAACGCGAGAGCCACAGTAGAATAATACTGTGGCTGGACAGACGCGGCCCGCAAACGTTCCCACAGTTCCGCGAGTCTGTACAAGATATTCTTTGTGCGGGCTAACCGTTTTTTGTAAACTCCGCGTGCTCCTTCTCTTAATTACTTAATCCCAGAGAAATCCGAAACAATCGCGAGGTCCCGAAAACGCTGACGGAACACACGCCGCGCCGCGCCGCGCCGCGCCGCGCCGTTTGTAAATCAATTACGAGCGCATTGTCAAAGCGTTTTCTAGTCTGATGAACTCGGCGTAGGACCGCCGTTTGCGTCTTTCTTCGTCTTTTGTTCTGCTCCTTTTATAATATTTTTAATATTTTTCGTAGCTACACAAAAAGCTTTGTATATTCCTTTGATATCGTCCGCGCCTCCTTCCTTTTTTCCTCTCCCCCGAATTTAAATTAAAATTTCCACGCGATAATTCCGTGAAATAGGGAAAATAACCTGATATTCATTTTCACACGCGAATGTTCGATTCGTGCGAATAATTAAAAATTATATCGCGTTCGTATTTCAAAACAATTAACGAATCATTTTTAAAAATTTATTAAAATATTCAGCCTCTGTGTGTCGGAATCCTTTCTCTGTAATTTAATAAATTTAATGATTCTGATTATTGCATGAAAAGAGGTCGGGCGGGATTTATAAGGCAACGAAACAATTATTTAGCCATTCGTTTCCCCGTCCTAATTCCGGATCTAATTTCGCTCGTTTCTACCGAATATTTTTATTTCTTGGTTCTTTGTGCCAGTAATCCCGGTAACAGTGTCTTTCTACGCGGTCTCCCACTTTCCTGATTTGATCCCCTTAATGTCCTCCTGATCTCCACCACCTTTGTTATCTGGCATTTTGAGCCGCCCTTCTGCTTGCTTGTTCAACCGTCCCTCTGTTTTCATCCCTTCCTCCCCGATGCATCCCGTTTTAAGGTCCTTGATTCTTAATCCCACTTCATTTCATCCCATTCTCCGTATTCCACGTGTCTCTTTCGGACTCCCCCCTTTTCTAGGATCCTCATCCGTAATCTCTTGGCTCTCTCTACCATTCTCCTTTCTCTACTTAGGACTCTCCTCTTCAAGCCCCCATTTCTATAGGACTCAAAGTCTTTTTTCTCTAAACGCGCTTTGATTTAAATATTCGAGCGGCTCGGCCTATTTATCCATCTTTCTTCACCACTTGTGCATTCAGACTTCCAGTGAACGCTTTCAACCTCTAAATCTTAATTTTTCATCTCCACAATGGCGTGAACATTTATTCAAGAAATCTGCATTTCAAAATGGTCAAAAATATTAAAATAAATTGTCAGAATACCCAAAATTATTCCCGGAAAATATTCATAAAGAATACCCATAACGTAAAATCTGAAAGGGAATAAAATTGATGGAAAACGCATTTTCAATCCGAAGCATCGCGCCAAATTAAAACTACAATATGGAACATTCATGAAAATTCATTGAACAAAGTCGACGGCAATTATTCCCGACTATTTTATCTTCTTTCATTACACTTGCTCCAGTCTCCCCGCTTTCTCTCGATTCTCCATATTCCGCCGCCATCTCTCCTTTTCACTCTACATTCATCCCCTGTTTCACAACTCTAAGCTCCAAACAATAAAACTCATTTCACAACCGAATAACTTCTAAAATTCAACTCTTCGTCCATTCATTAACAAACTGCGAGCGGAACGAAATTCAAGAATTATTAACCGAAAAATGCAATCTTCAGAAAAATTCATTCGATAAAGTGCACGGGCATTGTTCTCGTTTCTCGTATTTTCAGTTAATCCACTTTCTTTTCAGAATCCTCCCGTTTGCGATTTTCCTCTGTATTTGTGTGCAGCTTACATCTGCTGTTTACACGCAGCGGCGCCGAACAAAAGGACTTGTTTCTCGAGCGTCGATGAAAGAACCTTTTAATTTATTGTTTCGGCATTTGTCAACGAAAAATATTCAGGGGAATGTGCATTTTTAATTCAAGAGGAAAGACGTCATTTCCCAAAATCCATGTCCATAATTCTCCATATATTCCCACTTAATTGGTTGTCTCGCTACCTTGCGCTCTCACAAGTTTCGCAACCATAACCTCAAAGCGAATAACCACGGAGCCCTGCAACCTCCGAAACATTTAAATTCAAGCGAATTTACTATTTTAAATTCAAGTGGTATTCCGCAGGGATGGAAACTGAACACGGGGTCCCCGGAAAAATTAATTTCACAGAATCCGTGGCCATTATTCTCGTTCCCCGTGTCTTCTTGCACGCGAGTTCCTTGCCAGTCGTCCTCCACCCCCCTCCTGCATCCTCCTTTTTCGCTTTCATCCTGTCTCCTATTTCGCAACCACCCCGATCTCGAAAAGTAACACACCCTACAAACGAACGACGACGATATGCACCTGTGCTTTCATGCGCTCTCACTATCACAGCTTTTCTCTCTCTCTCTCTCTCTCTCTCTCTCTCTCTCTCTCTGGTTCTCTTTCGTAGGCGCCACCGTTCCTCTTTGATGTCACTTTCCAGACTTCACGTGTTACGTGGACCAAGGGAACCGATGGCGGAAGAGAGAGATGATTTCTCTCTCTCTCTCTCTCTCTCTCTCTCTCTCTCTCGCATATGAGAGAGTCAGAGAGACGACCAAAAACGCTCTTCAAAGCATAGATTTACGTTCCAGCGGCGCTTTCCACCGGCGAGAATGTTTTCCTATTCCATGTATCCGGCGGCGACGCGTGCAGACGCGAGAAACAGAGAGAGAGAGAGAGAGAGAGAGAGAGAGAGAGAGTGAGAGAGAGAGGAGGGGGGTGGGAGAGAGGACGCGCTTTTGCAAGGGTAAATCGGCCCGCTGGCGAACGCTTTAATCGCCCATCCTTTGGGATAGAGGGAAACATGCTTCAAACGACGATGAACCTGCGGTCGACCTGGATTTTTCACCCCGCGATACCTCCGAATCTCCAGCAAACTGTCCATCCGCGAATTTCCTTAAACGCACCCCCACCCCTGCAGCTCGTGCTCGATGTTATTCCACGGTTTCCGAGAAAAATTGTGGCGCCCGTGCAGTCGACAAGACAGCAGCTATAATTTAGCACATTTTTAGTAATGCGAGTTGTGCTAAAATTGTGTAGACTCGTGGTGCAAGGTTGTAGGCAATGCTTGCACGTACAGGTGCACACAAATTCCCGGAAGCAAATAAACATTTTCGGTTTAGGCTACCTCGAGGTTAATATCGCAACTTCCTAGTGTGCAAAGTTTAACGAAGCTTAACGACAGTCAAATATTTTCACGTGTGTAACTATTTTAATGAATACGTACAGGGTGTATAAAAAGTAATGGTCGTCCGTCATAGGGGTGAATCTGCACCTCTGGATTATGTTTCTTGTGAAAAAAAATTTGTAAGAGCGAAGTAAATAGTATGTAATAATTTTTTATTCGCGTTTCAGGTTAGATGGTCGTCTACGGATCAACAGGAAGAATTCCATCAATCATCCGACAAGTTAGGAGATCCGTTGCTGGATTAACGAAGATTCACGATCCACGAGGAACGAGACGGCCGACTCAGAGTTTTCTTCTGAAGAACAAAAAGTAACAATCTCTCTTATCAGAAAACAGATATCAGTTCAAAATAAAACTAAAGATTTCAATCTCCACGGTTCTCGAACACTTAATAATATATTAAAGATCTCGATCTTCATTGCTCAAAGGCTTGAGAAAATTAAAAATCTGAATGTTCATAGCTGAAACGCTTAGAAAAAAGTCCCAACGCGCAACCCAACGAGTCCCTCAGGCAGCCCGCCATCAGGAAACGACCACGAACCAATATGTATCTCGATTATTTTCAGAGATTTCAACGCCGAGGACCGAACGAGCCCGACACATCCAGCGGTTCGCCGATACATGAAATGAAATTCCTTCGACGAGACTGGCGATCGCAGGAACGTATGCGTTCCGCAGGTTTCTAGTTCACGGCTCCGTGAGATCCTCCGTCAACATCGTGAAAGGAATCTCTCACCGGAAGAGGAGATAAAGGTCTGGACGCGTCGGGTCGTTCGCTCGCGGAAAAAGAGAAATTCAAATTCCGTGGAAAGGCGTTGACGGAATTGTTTCGCCGCGCCGGGGACAAGGAGGCAGAAAAATTCGGACGACGATAAATTCGGATCAACGGCGCGAAATAAATCCCTCGGGCGCGTCGAAGCGCGGCGTTGCAAGGCCGGAAGAGTGTTTCCGGTTTCCGACAGAGAAGATCGGTCGGGCGAATTCCCGTGGACGCGCGAATAAATTGAAAGAAATACAGAGGAACAAAAGGAACGTTGATAAACGGTGAGTAATGGGGACGCGAATTGCGCCCGCCGACGACGAGTGACGAGTGACGAACGAACGGCCCCCCGGCCCCCCGGCCCCAGGTTGCATGTAAATTCCTTCGAGTGCGGGGGCGGTTCGCGAATCCCGAACTTGAACGTATCTCGTTCGATTTCTCTGACCGTCTGATTTTTTAGAGGCTGAGGTGAGAAAAGCTGCGAATAGCATGGAGCTGGAGGGAAGATCTTCAGACTGTGAGAGAAGATTTGATGGAAAGAGATAGAAGACGGATTTTGGACAAAAATGTCAGACAGAAACGCTGAGGAACAAGCAGTGGAATTTTGGAAAAATTTAAAGAAAGTACAGGAGGAAAATCTTAAATGGTGAGAGGCAGTAAAAAGGATTTTAGAAAATTTCAAGACAGACACAAGAAGAAAATTTTCGGAAAGTGTAAGGAAAAGGATTTAAGAGATGTACAAGGAGAAAATTAGAGAGACGATACGAACAATTTAAAAGACGTATTAAAAGAAAATTTTTAAGAAATATATAACGAAGGAAACAATTCGAAAGATTTTAAAGGAGAGGATAAAATGAGGATTTAACAGGAGTGCAATGAGGAAGGTATTGAACGAAATACAACAATCTATAAAAAGGTACGAGAAGAAACGTCCAACGAATAGCAATAAGAAGGATTTCAGAGAAGAGCAACCAAAGGGTTTAGCGGAAGTATAATAAAAGGCTTTCAGAGAAAGCAGGGGAGAAGTTCGAGGAAGAAGGATTTCAGAGCAGAATCGCAAACGGAATGATTTAAAAGAATTGTAAGAAGTTGCAACAAGATTTTCAGAGAAGTGTAGAAGTACTTTAGAGAAGCGTAAGGAGGAGAGACTTGGAGCAGAAGACAGATTAGAGGGAGCTGGGTGGAGAAAGTTTTCCATGAGTGAGTTTGGAAGGAAGATTTAGAAGACAAGAGGATATTTGCCTGGGAAACTTGTGGAGTATAGTGTGCGTAAGGGTGTGAACAAAAGTTAGTCTGAAAGTAGAAGTATATCAAAAAGCGTAGATCATAAGAGAATTGAGTTTGTGCGAGGTTGGAAAAATATTTGAGAAATCATTTTCCTGCTGGTAAAATCGGAGCTGAGAAGAGAAATTTTAGGAAAAGAGAGAGAATTGTAATCGGAAATTATGAGTAACAGAAGGAATTTGTAGAAGTGTTATAAAAAAGATTCCACGTAAAAGTAAGTAGAATCAGATTGAAGAGGGAGAAGATCTGAAACAAAGGAGATTGGAAGCACAGCGGGGGTAAGGAAAACACTGGGAAACCGAGGAAAAAGGAATTGGTCCGCGGAGTCTCGCAAAAGAGATACAGGAGATGCGGAAACTCCAAGAGAAGTAGAATGTCTTTAAGGTAAATTGTAGGAACGGTTAAACATATTCTGGAGTTCAAAGCAAACTTGGTAAGAAGTATATAAAGTCTACGCGTTTTGATCACGAAGAAAGAAATGAGAGTCCCAATAAAAGCGGCGGCAAGACCCACGGAATATTTCAAAGAATGATAAAGCGACCCTGCTGTATATATAAATTGAAGAATAATTGGAAAGATTTGTAGAAACACTTTCCGAGATTTAAGACAATCAATCGACTTCGTTACGCCGAGATTGAAATCACTGAAAGATTCAAAATGTAATGAGCGTTCGAAAACGTGATAAATAAGATACTTCGGACAAGGAGTAACCTAACTCAAAGCAAGTGTACAAGAAGCCAAGATGGACGGTAGGGGGGGGGTTCAGATTGGCAGTATACCTGGGATTAAGTGCTCGTCAGCAACGTTATTCCACTCGTTCAGCGCGTTAGCGTCGATCTCCGATGGCGCCATACAACTTAACTCATTTGCGGCCATTAAATGACGACGATAGAAGCCCCATTAAAGATCTTATGGCCGATCGTAAAAGTTGCACGAGCCAGAACCTATAAAAATCGGAGCGTCTTGGACCTATACCGATCCCGTTCATTCTCCATTTCGTAACAAACAAACCGCGCGTTAGAACAATGTCGCAGACTCGTGTTCATCGAATAGCGTACTCTGTACGTTTCGTTGATAGATGAAGTGGATTTTTGTGACTGATTTTTGTGTCGTTGGGGTATAGCGATCGAGAACTATGATGGCGGGAACGGGAGTGAGCGTCGGGGGCGCCGGGATGCTGAGGGCCAGGCGTCGCGACGTTAGCGTCAAGCCTAACAGGAAGCTAGACCGGAAGTCCTCCCGGGGAATGATCTATGAGAACGAGGAGCTCAGGCTGAGGACCATTCACATTAACGCTGAAGTGGAACAAGGTAGGACGCAGACATTCGACTAATTTTTTCTGTATTAATATTGCATAAATACGAGTTAACTGACCCCACCACTGCTGCCGAACGGTGGGGGTAGCTCACCTCCCACCATAGTAAAATGAAGAAGTAGGGGGAACGGGACAGACTGACAGTGAGACGGAAAATGACTGCCACGTCTGGTGTGAGATTTCTTGCTCAATTTTACAGCGAACACTATTGAACCCTTATACGTTTCTCAGGGTGAAAATTCACCCATTTACTTATTTCACCGACTGTGTAATTATTGATCCCTTTATGTCTATGTTGTGAGATGTATTTCTTTAAAATGTGACGTTCAAAATAAGACATAATTTGCCAATTTATCGTGTAGAAGAAAAATGTCACTTTTATGCAACTATTTTTGAGGAGCGTATGGGGGTTAAACAGCACGCGATAAAAACAATATGTACATTGACTTTTTAAAGGAACATAACTTTACACGTAAAAGCATTGTTGAATTTATTCTTCGACCGCTTGGAAATATGTTGCCCAAGGGGGGACTCGAGGATTAAAGCTGGTCGTGGGCAAAAATGGATGACAATCGTGATCTAGGAACATTTATGTCACCGTGTTGGCAGGTCTGAATCGCCGGTACTTCCCGCCACAAATAGACGCGGGCGAACATTAGATGCGTGCGTTGAGTTCGCAGCGAACTATTTTCGAAACTTGGCCAAACGCGGCAAGTTTGCCCGGCCGGCCGCCGAGCCGCACCGGCGCGGCGCGGCGCGGCGCGGCAGTTCCAGCCGCCGCCCGAGAGCTTATGCGAATTTTGTGACAGCTTTCTCTGGATAATTCGCGATCAATCTCCGCCTCCGAACGCCGCGCCGTCCCCCCTCGCCACGAAGCGCAACGCCGCGCCGTGGTACACCGCGAACCGAAATTCTACGAACCGTGCTCGGACACGGGAAAAGAGTTTGTCGTTTCTTTTCTTTGGTAAACGTTGTGCGTTCGACGAACTATCTCGCTGCACAGTGAAGCGACCTACCCGGAAATGAACGGCAACCATGACGGTGAAGTCAGTAATATCCTGATCGAGCTGATAGTTCTGCTGAACAAGTGACTAGGCGATTCTTGGGATGGTAAGTCGCTGCGACCGATTATAACTTTTGTCTGTCCGCTTATGGCAGCTGGTGATCGTCGTTTCTAAGGTTCATTGTCTCCTTCACTTCCGGGTCAAGTTGAATATTCTGGAAATGTTTTGTGGAATTATTATGGGAGATTTTCTAGAATACTGTGTACTATGCACGCACACGATTTGGTACTGTATATGGTAAAGTATATTGAAACAATATTATAAATTCATCAACTAACTCAAATTGATCAAACAAATAATCTAATTTATATATGTGTCCATGTCTAAGTCAATATTTTTAAAAAATGTTATTTTTACGATATTGTCAAAAATGAACCGATCACCACATTCGTCACTAATTTAGAAAACTATAAATTAAAAAAAGTAATAATCGAGGTTATGGAGAAACATTTTCTCAAAAAGCTAACGTTCAATTTAAAAAATGACAAACAGAAGTGCGAACACAAATAAACATTCAAAGCAATAATTGAACCAAAAGAGAAATTATCCAACCCCGTTTTTTAATAGATAAACTCTTCGAATTTTGTTCGTTCTCCTTAATTGGGAAAAGGCGGCGCGAAAAAGAGAGAAACGAACCAAGAATTTTCTCGAAATTTGCTTGCTCACGGCGCGGCGCGGCGCCAAGAAAAGCTTTGTTCCGGCAGCCATTCTCGCGGCAGGGCTCCTCTAGTTCTGTTCTGGTCCTCTAAGATCCCAGATGTCGTCTCGTTCCACGGATTCCTCTGGAGTGACGTCTCCCTCTGACCACGCGGAAATGTGCGTTTCGAAAGTCAAAACATTTTCGACGTCCGGTGAAATGTTGACGTTGCGCGCAAGATTTATTAAAGCGGCGCCGCAGCCACGCAGATGTATCTCGATGGAGGATCGAGTTCAAAGCGAAAACCCCCGGGATCATTTTCGTCGTAATTCCCTTTCGTTCAGTGATCACAGAAATTCAAGCACTCGAGCGGTAACAAACACCGGAAGAAATTCCAAGTTTTCCCCTTTGATTGCGGTGACGTGCGTGGAAAATTCTGCTCCTTTGATTTTTAACTCTGGTGCGGAGAGGCTCGGGCCTGTCTCGACACTCTCGACCCGAACGTTTCGCTCCGATGTGCAGCAACCAGTTCGAAAAATTATAATCTTCAGACTACACATTTCTAGTAATTTCAAATATATAACAATACGTTTTCTGAGCTGATGAAAACTTGAGCGTTCGCTACCTGTCCGAACGAGCCGTAATTTTCTCGGAGAGCCGTTCTGCAGCCCCCTAAACGCACAGATAGCCAGGTAATTAAATCAGTCGGGGAGGAAAAGTAACAAAAACAACAATATTTCGTTAGCCATGGGCTGCAACTTTTTCGCCGTGCTTTTGACAGACGCGGCAAGGGTGCACTGACATATTAAATGACCATCCGAAGAGAAAAAGTGCGCGAGCGTACCGGCGAAATGCGAGTTTCCGATTTCACCTGCGCGGTTTGACGTTCCACTAATTTTCCCAAGAATTCGACAATTCTCCAACGAAATGTTTGTTACAACTAGACTGCGGATGCAAAATAAAAATGTTCCGCACTGATCGGGAATAAAATAAACATTTGTTTCATCCCTGAATGATAATCTTTTACAAATTTTTTATAAATGCATAAAGATCCGCTGTCTAGTTACAACGTTCTTGAAAATTTGACTTACCGTCAGGAATAACAATATCAACGCACTCGTAACTTAACGAAACTGCGTCATGAAACTGCCATAAATCGCGGGAATATTGGAATAATAAAACAAAATTTCCAAAACAATTCAGTATAAAGTGTGATGAAAAACATTGGCTAAAAACGGCGGCTAATATGTTTATTTGATAACACTGATTATGTTTACTTGATTTACCGTGTAGAACTGCATTGCGGCGAATAAAACTGTACGCACCTCTCCGTGATTTCAACAATAATATTTAAATTACAATCTGCTCTTCCACAGCGGTAATTTTAGAACGGTGTTTAAAAAAGAAATTGTTTGAGAAGGAGCACGGAGAGTTACAATTCGAAGTGAACAAAAGCAAACAGTTGCATTCGCTGCGGAGCACTCGTGTCAAATAAAAAACCGGGCTCTCGTCCATCCAATTTATAAATCCATTAAGCTACGTGGATCCTGGTCTATTTAAAGTATACGAGTGCACGGCGTCAGCTTTTTTCGGACAACTCGAAACCGCTCCGATCGTATCTACACCTGTATCGGACGCGTGCAATTTCGAGGGGGTCTGTTTTCTCAGCGTCCCGGGAAAACCAGACGCCCCTGTGTGCGTCACGGATTATTTTCAGTCGTTTTTAAAATGCTTGACAACCAACTGATAAATAGCACGGGAACGGCACGCGGCCCACGTCGGCGTAAATCACGAGCGACAAAATTTTACCGAATCTTCAAGCTAATTTGGAGATCCTCCTGCTCCTTGATCTTGATCAGTTTTATGGAATATAGGGAAACAGTGGATTGACAAAAATTCGTGGTGTTTTCATTGCGAGGGAGGCTTTTAGTTAACACTGAAAAATATTTCTCCTATCATGATTTTTACAGAATTGAGGATTAAGTAGATAAAGAAATTTCCAATATTTATAAAATGTAGGGGCGCGTAAATAGACCAACAAAAATTCGTGGTGTTTTTACTCGGAAAAAGGCTTTTGATCATCACGACAAAGTATTTCTTCCAGCAAGATCTTTACAATTATAAATACATCGAGGATTATGAGTAGAGTTCATGTAAATCGCGATTTCACCAAGTAACTGATATAGATGAGAGCTTTCACGAAGACATTCCCAATCTGATGAATTTCTGAGGAGCATGCTCTATCCATCGAAATAGAGCACTAAGAGAGCTGACGCTCCGTTTAAACAAAAACATACAGGCAAACGGTAAATCAGCCAGTGGCCAGGCTATCAAATAAACATATTGATTTACTCATTAGCGCTCTCAATACTCGGATCAGTGCGCGATGTATTAATACCTGGCCTAGCATTAATAAACCGGAATTACTCAAGGGAGCAACACGTTGCTACAACGTTGTCGACACGTGTATGCATGTAGATTTTTCGGAAAGCTGGTAAACACGTTAGGGTCGACATTAAGCAACCCGATGACCCAATATCTGTCAGCGTTGAGACAGAACAGGAACGCTGGGTACCCGATTAGCTCTGAGGAACCACTAGGCAACCATCCTCTAGCCACGAAGACTCCCGTGGCGGGCCGCATCAGAAATCCCAGGCACCTACAACATTTCTGTCCACACGTGACGAAAGAATTTTCCTCGAAGCTGGCTGGCCACGCCACGCCACGCCACGCCACACCACGCCACGCCACGCCGCGCTGCCCTGCGCTGCGCCAGCCACTACAAAAGATTTAAATAGTCGCGCGCGCGGGCGAGAAAGAAGAGCAGCCGACTCGAAAGGAGAGGGCTGCCAGGCTCCGACGGTGGAGCATAACTAGTTTTCTTCGGGTCTCTAATCGACCGGCATGCGACGCTCTTTTACCGGAAACGAGACTCCCGTGAGCCCCGGAACACGCAACGATAGTGTCCTCTTCAGCGTCAGTTGATAGTGTCCTCTTCGCGGAACATCGAAAGGACTCGGTTGATCAGTATCAAGTGGAAGAAGATCTGTTCTTGTGATCCTGTACACTGTTTCTTAGGTGAACGTGCAGTGGACAGGATGTTTAAGTTGGTAGACTGGTGGTGACGTCTTCTGAGATTCGATGTTGAGCAGCTGGCAGGAGATGTTTCCAGAGCTGTCGGACTGGTCGAATAATGGTGATGTCTTTCGGAATTTGACGAGGATGTCGTGAGATGGGCCGTTGATATTAGTTAGACGTCATCTTCAGAGCTTTTGGATTGGCTCTAGTGCTTTCTAGCTGGTCCAGTGATCGTGGTGTCTTTTGGAATTGGATGAGGATGTTATGAGAGGATCGATGAGACTGGTTGGACGTCGTCTTCGGTGCTGTTAGGGTGGTTCTGGGAATTTTGGACATCGGTCTACAATCTGAAGACACCAACCGATGGACTGCTGGATACAGACTCGCGAAATTAGGTTACGCCAGCGGAATCCGTGTTGATAGCCCACTCTCGAAAGATTAAAACGATCCAGCACAATATTACGACGACGTGGTTATTATACTGGCGAGCAGCAGATCTGCTAAAACAACCCGTCACCGTTTAGAATACGTTCGGAAAAGCTGATCGCTCACTCGAGACTGATCGACTCGAGTTCAAACACTCTTCGTTGTAACGTGCAATCGAGGATGATATATCGATCCCTCGATGGCGATGCAAGTGCGTATAGTGCCCCGGTATCGATCGCAGATTCTCCGAGGATGAAACTCGAGTTATAAAACTTCTCGCTGGAAGTTCAACAGGACTCGTGCACCACCGGCTTTCGAAATCCTCTTAAGAGGATTGCTTCTCGGAACTTCGAAAAAGAAAGCGTGCATAATCTGCAGTCGAGAAACGGGTTGGGCAACTTCATCCGGAACACGAAGAAGCATTGCAAGTAGGTCTTCAGCGTAATCCTTCATCAAGGTCACGCTACGTAAACATAAATTGTACACCAGGTGGCTCCGGAACGATATGACAAATGTCAAGTGTCGACTGTGATCGATGAAAGACAGGATCTGACTATGATCTGGTTGCAGTAGAAGCTCCGGATCATCGAAAGGATCATCCACGGGATATTTCACCTCCATCAAAATTAAAAAAGAGGTAACCAGAGGTTGCAAATTGAAGTTGCTCTGGACCCGAAATCATCGAGTCGGGGGAGCAGGAGGACGTTGGTAGCATAGTTCGGAGCAAGATTGAGGGATGTGGAGCAAGGACGCGGCCACAAAGTAACTCTGTTTCGGCGTGCGTCGGGCGAGGATGAATGGGTTGCACGTTGGCCGGGATCAGCGATCCATTAGGCGACGCGACGTTGCGTTCTCGGAATTGGGCGGCACGATGACGTCCAGGTGCGCCGGCGTCCGGGCCTTATTTGTTGACGAACCGCTGGCCGGATTATTTAATGACTCTCTGCGGGAATGACTCCGGCCGTAGTACGATGCATCTACCCGCAGTAAATCAGGAGTCGCGAGCTCGCCACAGGCCAGAATTATAATTCACTGGCCGAGTCGAGTGTTTCGGGAAACCGGGGGCCATTTTCGAACGGAGAGATGGACAAACGGCGGCCATCATCATGCAGAGAAGAGAAAGGGGACGAAGCAGGAAGGACGGAAAAGGGAGTACGTTCGAGATCATTGTTACACATCCCTTACCTGGCTTCAACTATTTATGAATTACCCTTTCAATTCGTAACATTCTTCGCCCTCTCGACCTCGTTCAAACATACTATACATGCCCCAGGGAATTTTCCTGATCATCCGTGGAACGAGACGTACCACGTACGCGCGTTATTTAATTTGTTCTTTCTATTTTGGAGGGGGTATGTGACCGCGGAGTAACAATTATATAAATCTCGTTTCTCACACGTGTAACGAGTAGACAGCGGATTTTATGCATTTATAACAAAAATGAGTAGGTGTGATCCAACACAGTGAAAACATTAGGAGAGTTTAGAGAAACACTGTTACATTATTGTCGACCTATTAAACACATTAAGAAAGAAACTAAATTTCTATTTCACTCTAGTTGGTCGCAAGTCGGGTAGAACATTTTTTGATTTTGCATAAAGATGCGCTGTGTAATAATTAGGCAATTCCCGGGAGATCGAGGCTAGAGCTCGCGTTCCCGTCAATTTTATAATATCCCCTGCGTCCTGGCGCCCGACGAACCGGAAACGATCCGGTGGATCGTTTAGCAAAGTTGCGAACTAATCACGGTTGCATCCCGCTCGCTTCGGAAAACTACAATTAAATCCCGCGGCGCTTTCATTCCTCCATTTCCGGGCGCCGCGCCGCGCCGCGTTTGCCCCGGCAGCATCGCATCGTTCTCCGCGAACACTGAAAAATGTACAGAGCGGAAAGAAAACGAAGAAAAAACAGGAAGATGAAAGAACGCAGCGCGGAACCGTCTGAACTAATACGGAAAAACTGGTGGATACGGTTGGAACTGCGAGAAACCGGCTTTCATGCTCGGCCTAACAGTGCTCGGCCCGTGAAGACGCTTTATGGAAAAACTTTTTAATATTCTCTTCTTCGCGTTCTCCGCGTTCGCTGACCCACGGCGGAGCGGGGCGGGAGAGAACGAGAAGGAAGACACGATAATGACCACGGGGCACAGGTGGATACGATTTTCGCTGATAGGATCCGCGCGCGCTTTCCTCGCCGTTTCCGCGACGAGGTATCATTTGATCGCGCGGGGAATGGGATTTCCAGGGGAAAATCCGCTATAAAAAGCGTGTCGAACAAAGGGATAAGGATTCATGACCGGATTATCTTATCGTTTCCCGCGCGATATTAAAATTCTGATGCGAGTGTTGCCGCGATCGGCTGCTAACAAAGAGCCGGATATTGAAACTATCGGTACGTCGCTTCGTAGACGAGTTGCTCGGATCTAGTATCGTAATTTCAGAAATCGAATTTAAGCTTCTCTATTTTGACGTCTGGGTCGTCGGACTTTTAGAGCCACTTGCTTAAATTTGATATTAAAAGAAAATCAATTTCTACTTAACGCTATACCTATCCAGCATTAAAGTATCTGGTAAATGTTGCCTTCTAAAAATGGCATTACTAATTTGTTGAAATTGTCCGTAATTTTCAATGCAATAGATACTTGGACCAGAAAATTTATTTCGTTATTTTCCATGAATGAATTTGCATAATTCGAAGAATTGTCAAATATAAAACCGGCCATTTGCTTCTTATAAACAACGCAGCAAATTATGATTTTGCCATTCGATCTTAAACGGAAAGACAGAGGCGAATTAATTATCAGAATTTTAATGAAACTCGCCGGCAATTAGTAGATCTTTCACATGCAACGCACCGAACTACGTGTATCCCGGAAGCTGGGAAATTTTCTTCCGAGTGACGCGTTCTAATAATATCAAGAACACTAACGTAATTATCCGGTACGATTAACTTTGTCGGAGATTGTTAATGAAAAGCAGCGACGCGGTGGGTTCCGCTGCGCCGCGTTAAATCACGAATATTAAAGTAAAATTTATTCGAGTTTCCGAGAGCGGAGCTGTTGCCTGGATAAGGATGCGGCACGCGGAGACTCTGGCTAACTTGTAATTGGCGATTATGAAAGTCGATTCGTAAACAACAACTTCTGCGTTACACCGGGAACTTGTAATTGGAATCGGTGCTTCCGACCGGATGCTAGACGACGCCGGCACCCGCACAAAAACAAGCGAAGTCAACTAAACTAAATATAAATAGAGAAATCAAACAGAGGTTGTAAAATATGACGACTTTAATGAGACGGACCAGATGGATCGCGGGAATGAATCAAAGCGAGACCATTCGGAAATTACGTTGACTTTACCAACTTCGTTTACCCGTGAAAAATTACATGAAAGTATGTCGATTTCGCTAAAATAAATTTTGGGAATGAAATCATACTTGGGCCAGTAATTAAAATTTTCTACAGTGACCGGTGCATTTTCAAACTGCATATTTAACATTTTTCAGAGCACATTTTTATGTACCGAGTGCAATTATGATGACATTGTACAGAACTGCATGTGTAACATTTTTCAGAGCACATTGTTATGTACAATGACATTGTACAATAACATAATATGTGGACGAGCCGAAAATTAGGTCGTGGCAGTTATGGTTAATCGCACGTTATGAAGACGTGGAGGCACTATAATATCGCGGGCGATGCACCGTCGCGTCGCGTCGCGTCGCGTCGCGTCGGCCGGTTGCACATGCAGTCAGTCGGATTTCGAAAGCACGTGACTAAACTAGCAAAATTAGCATACGCGCCGAGATGCGATTCGGCGACGCGAATCGCCAGAACCGAGAGTTGACATCGCGACAATGAACCGCTCCTGAAGAGGAAAGCTTCTTTCTTGAAGAATCTTTGGTCCTCCCGCGGGAAAAGTTTCTGGTTTGAACTTGGCGAATGCAGGACAGTAAGTGACTCGTGTGTGTTGGCGAGAATATTCAAAGATTTATTAGATTTTCTGTAAGAAGTATAATAATTTGCTGATTTGCTGTGATGTTGGAAAATTGTTTGTGAGAAATTTCCGAATATTGTTCCATTGTTCTCTGTCATATTTTATTGCGTTATTTATTATTTACTTTAAAATTTTGATTCAATTTTGTGAAGTTATATACACGATACAGGTAAACCGATAATGCACGAACTGCAAAATAATTGTTAGTAAATTGTTGTTAAATCAGTACGTACGTAGCTCAATTTAAGCTAAAACTAAGTTTCAAAGTTAGTTCGATGAGTCAAAATCGACGGGGAGCTAATAGAAGTGCCTGCGAAATCTCCAGTGACCAGCCTAAGTAGAACAAGTCGACAATGGTCAGACACACGATTCGACGGGTTAATTTTCACTCTAAAAAAAAAACAAAGCTCATTAAATAAAATTGTATATTCCCTCTGCGTTCAAAAGAACCATCATCTAAATAATAATTATTTTACAACAATAATCCATCCTGTAAATATTTAAAACTGGCTCACTGAAAAATGCACCGCTCTGTGTCTCGCAGCTATCTGTAACGCGTTTCAGAGTAGCTGATTAGGTTTCATTAATTGTTCTGGAGGAACGTCGCGCACTCTGAATTAGTAAATTGAAGGTCTTTGTAGTCTGCGAACAGAAGCGGAATTGTAATCTTGCCAAGAGCGAGGAGACGCTATAATATTGTAACCGGTGACTAATTTTAGCGACAATGGGGATTGGGTTTTTCTCCTAACGCGATTAGTCAGCGTTACCGGGGACGGCATTATTGTCGCGTTACGCGCCCCGTGAGATTGTATAAATAACTATATAAACGCCGCGTATTCCATTCTGATTACTATACTGCAGATGTTCAAGCAGTTTCCAATTTTTGTAGACGAATTTTAAGAAAGTGGAATCAAGTACAATCTTATTTTCAGCGGTAGCCTTTGCAGATCTCAAAGAAATAAAAATTCAGTTAAATACCGTCGAATTTTATATTCCACCCTTTTTTGAAAATTTTCATACTTTCTTCCAATTTTCTGGTTAGGCACACATAAATACATTTCCTAATTATTTAAACATTGAAGAGTGCAATCTCTGGTATTCTAAATTCCAATTCCCATCGCGCGACATTTTCCTATTAGAACAATTACGGTGGCTGGAAACTAGATAACGCGCGCGTCATCGTCGCGAATATTTTGGTCGCGCACTTTCCCGAACACAAAACCGGGCGAAAATATCCGGCGGCCTCGAAACCGCGTTAATGTCGCGCTGGGTCGCACTGGGAAAAACGGGAACCAGCGACGGAGATGCCTGAAGAGAACATTGAAGAAAGAAAAACAGAAGTAAAAGGAGAAAATACAACGAAAAAATTACCGCGCCGGGGTAGCCTCGTTCTATTTTCACGTGTCGCGTTTTTCTCGAGGGCCGTGGCGCCCGGCACTCCGGGCTTCGGTCTTTAGGAAACCTAACTCGCTAACGAAACACACCGATGATGCTTCGACTGCTGCTGCAGGCTAGCTCGAATTGCAGCGACCGTGTTGGTGCAGCAGCGTGACCCTTTTGCCAGTCTTTTGAATTCCGAGCGGATCGTAGCCGCGTCAACCGTAAAAACACCAAGCTTTTACGAGACAAGCCGTTTCCCGGCCGGAAACACCAAAAGCAACCGTTTTCCACGACGGGGGGTGGGGAGTGTGTGGAAAAGTTAGGGGTGTAAAAGGGGTGTTGTCTCTAGGTGAGGGGTGAGGGTACAGCTCTGATAGGCAGGGTTCCGGTTTGCATACGAGCCCCGCTCGTTTCATACGCGCGATCCGAAGATGGGCAAACGAAACGCTTCCCGTGTATTCGAAACCGCATTTTAACGACCCGCCTTTGATACTCTCCGTTCTCTTTTTGTTTTGCGCTTTTCTCTCTTTTCTTTTTTTCGCTTTTTTCCGTCGATGAGTGTCTGTGCGCGAACTGCCGGAATTTCGTCGATTTTTAGGGCCAGGTTAGGCTCGTTCCTGCTGCCCCGGAATGCTCCCTTTGAACCCCACCGAACGGAGAATGCGGAAATGTCAAAGCGCAGTGCGCGCGGTTTATGCGAGCGTGAATTTTAATTCGGTTTCCACCCTTGAGTGGACTATTGGGTATGCTGCGGTGTTTATGGTTCTCGGTCGACCGTGGATCGGCATGCAAAATCCATGTACAGTAAAAGCTCCTTCGTTGTCCAAAGGCCGGGGGGCTGAACGGACAACGAGCGTGCCCGGACACTATTTTTGATTTATGACTACGTCTAGATATCGCGCCGACCGCGCCGAGCGACTTCAATAGGAAGCCGAACATAGAGAAGGACAGAATGAGATACGGATCGGGTGACCGAAGCGTGTCGCCGTCGCCGGCACAGTTTAAAGGCCCACATTGTTGCTGTTGCTCGTTGCCTTCGAAACTTTGACCGTCGATTAAACCACTAAATACAGTTGAAACTATATCGTGTTTGGTGTCATTTTAATCAGAGAAATGCCAGAAATAAGTTAGTGAAAGTCCCATAAAGAAATAATGAAAATTAAGAAGTTTGAAAATTCGGTTTACTCGAGTCAATGTTGTGGTGTTCACACCGATATACCCGAGCCGACATCAATCGACGCCGCCTATGGAGCGACTCGGCGTTGACAGGCAGTGGAATGGGTAGGCACTGGACAACGATCGTGCCCTTGATTTTGGACAACGAAGGAGCGATTACTGTACATACGTGGGTTGGGTCCGCTCTGACCCGGAGACACGGTGTTAGACAACTCCACTATTTTGTAATTTTATGTAAGAAAATCTTTCCATTTTACAGTATTTTAAATTAAAGTGTTGCATAACCCGTTAAAAATTTAAAGAAGTTAACGCTTCGCAGTCGGAATCTATTGTTCTACCGAATAGATTGCTCTTATTTCAGCGAAGTTTGGTGGTTGTCGCATCAGTGGTTACAGGATAACATTTTTCCTAGAGTAAGAAGGACTGTTTCAGCGATTCAAATGTGGCGACGTGTTCGGAGCGCAGCGTTCAAACGGCGACCGTTCAAATATTGGCGGTGGGCGTCATATCCTGCGAAAAGATCGAGAAACTTGCAAAAAGCTTCTGCGAGTCCTTGAATCGGCGAGATTGCCGTAACTTGAAACTTTCGGACCGGATCGACGAAGTTCGGAAGTGTACCGGGCTCGGAGCCGATAAGTCATTGGAAATTCGAATGGGTGGCCAAAATAATTCACTCGGAGTCGATTCGAAACAGGCGTCGTCGAATGAAAGCCCTTCGGTCCCCGTAGGGTCGGCCCTTTATCCCGTTCTTCGGCGAATTTCCGGCGCATTTAGGCGAGAGAAAGTTTATTTGCAAGTTCCACGGGAAAAGCAACTGCGCGACGAAATAATTTCGACGTCGACGACGATTGCGACTGGAAAATAATAGAGACGGTCGATCTGAAATTCGCCCGGGAAGTTCGCAGGCTTAATGCGAACCCGCTGGATAATAGAGAGCCCCGAGATTCCGGTCGAATTGCAATTCATAGCGATTCGTAGCATCTGTTTCGCGTGACTGCGCGCGATAACGAAATCGTTTCGCCCCCGCCGCGCCGCGCCGCGCCAACTGCTGTCTGTCAAACGGAAGTATTAATAGTTTCATTGAAATTTTATTGTTGCCGACCGAGTCTGCCACTCGCGCCCAACATTTGTTGAATCCACCGAGCTGCTATTATGCCACGGGAATTCGAAACCGGCATGCTCGTGTCCCGATCTACGCCGCACAGAGGGGATATCGAATTTTGTGTCTAAATCAGCGAACTTTCGATAGAAATGAGATAGAGAGCGACGATCTTTCTTTTAAATTAAAGCTGAAATATTGCAGAAATATGCGAAAAATCCCCACTCTACGTCACGGCTTCGGTACCAGCAGAGAGGGGTAAACCTTTGCTCCTCAATTCGTGCTCCCTCCCCTCATCTGGCGAAACTGCGAATCCTTGTGCAAAATAACAATTTTCTGTTTCTTTAGGAATTTTGGCAGGTCGAATTTTAGTGTTCGATTTTACACATTTTTCGCCAATTAAATTTTCCACACGCGTTAAGGAACGTCAACAAATTGTTCGCTGGTGCAATGACAACAATATAATTTGTTGGAAAACGGTGCACCCCGAAAACGAGGGGCTAATTGAAACTTCAATAATCAAGAGGGTATATTGCAGGTGTTTGTGAATGGGAGGCACGAACATACGCGAAGCTTGATAGAACGGGAAACTCTATACTAATAGTGAGAATGGAATTATTTTATTATTAACGCGATTCTCCGACTTCTGGATTCTGGATTAGACGAGTTCCCGTTTCATTTTCGTACGTGAATATCCACTGATAAATATTTTGACGTGCTTGCGCGGTTTCAGTCTGACTTATTATGTATTGACTGTGCATGACTAATAAACATCCAGAATAGTGTTGCTATCAATGCAATAATGTTGTACTGAAAAGTAAATCACCACCTTGAAGTGGATTGTTAAAATGAAATAGAATCTGAACACAAATATAAATTTTCCTTTTCTTAGAGAAATTATGGAGGGGAAGCAAAAGAAATTCTAATTGAGAACATTTTGGAGAGGATTCTATATTTTGGAAAACGGTGAAATATGTATTAATTGCCAGCTTCCTTCATTTTCCATGGGGTCGTTCGTCAGAAGGTAGAAAAATAAACGAGAAGCTTCCGATAAAGCGAATCTCTTTTACCGGGCATAAAACCGTGTCGCCGCTCGTCGTGACACAGATAAAGGCTCGAGTCAAAGACCATTGAATGGATGCCCTTCTCAGCAGGCCACCCGGTACATTCGCGTCGGCGATAATTTAGTGTCAGAGCTCTAGTGGCCGTAAAACTCGCGCGCGAGCAGGAATACTTCGAAGCCTGTCTGCTGCTCGGAACCATAAACAACGATCTCTTATTTCGACGACGACGACGACGACGACGACGCTCGGCTACGCCTATGTCTCACGGCGCGGCGCGGCGCGGCGCCGCGCACCGCGTCTCGTCGCGTCGGCCCCGTTTCTCACAGGTGTAGCCGTCGCGTCGTAATGCCTGATCTAGACATAGATCTCCGCCATCCGAAATTGGCTATTGTCAATATTTTTCTATGTAGACCGATGACAAACGATCTGTTACCATCCTGACGCGTATGTCCCTCTAAATGAAATTGATGCTGATCCCAGACAAGTCAAAATTTCATCTACGGTGCTCGAATCACTATACATAGTTCTCGCTGTTGACCATAATCAGTAGACAGCGGATGTTTATGCAAAATAGACATCGTTTTACTTGATTTGCAGCAAACTGGAGTGAAATAGAAATTCATTTTCCTTCTCAATATGTTTAATTGATTCAAAATGATATAACAGTATTTTTAAATTCTTCCAATGTTGTCACTGTTTTAAATTACACCTACTGATTACACCAATCAGGGACCATAACTGTTATAACCAAAAAGAAAAAAGTCATAGAATGACAAGTATTTCATCGACTAAAATCGTATTGGTATAGGCTATTTTCAACGTATTAAACATACCTATGTGTTACGAGAGAAAAGAAATTTCTATGTCGTTCCAGTTTGTTGCAATTCAAGCAGAAAATTGTTATTTTGCATAAATATCCGCTGTCTAGTTACCACAAACAGAAATAGTCTGAATAAATATAAGAGGATGAATAAACCTGGACAGTGGACAGTATATAAACATAAATATTTATATCTCCTGCATCTGCTGCATTTATTACGTACAATGATTTAAAGTCAGAATGAAAATAAAATGCAACATGTAGGCTGAAAAAATATTTTTTCGAAGTGTATTCGGCAGCCATATCTCGAATGTATACTAGACAGTATAGTTTATGATAGTCGTATCCATGCGTAGTGCAGCGGATGCAGATCTGCCATGGCAACCAACAATTTGATCGAATTTTTCCGCTAAGCCAGCAAGTGACGTTTCAATTGCAATGCGAGCAGCACCGGTCGTCGTCGATCAAGAAATTTATAGTTCTCCGAGGCTCGCAAATTGAAAGTTCAGTCTCGAAGTTCGAGACAAGGCTTCCGGAAGGCAGGAAACTGGACGGGTTCGAGAGAGAGAGAGAGAGAGAGAGAGAGAGTATCGAAACATCGAACACCCTATGATTTACACGGCATGGGAGTAACCGGTGACTACATGGAACATTAGTTATTCTGTCAATGGAACAGCTGCCTCGAGGCGATCGTCTTGTCCCCGTCGAAACAGAGTCTATTTTTAACGAGAGATGATTTATGGAATCATTTTTCACTGGACAATATTATGCGGGAGAGACTGTTCTTCATTAGGAGACGTGGAAACACATTTTGGTCTGGGTGAAAAGCAAGGAGAAACATTTTTACTTTGATATTGCCTTCTGCTTGTGGAAAGACGATTTAAGACTAGACTGGATTTTCATGCAAAGTATTTTCAAAGACGAATAGGTGAAATTGAAGACAGTGAAAATATTAAAAGAATTTTAAAATACTATTATATTGTTGTCAACCTATTAAACATATCAAGAAAGAAGATAAATTTCCATTTCACTCCAGTTTGCAGCAGTTCAGGTAGAAAATTCTTATTTTGCATAAACATCCGCCGTTTATTCATGACATCACGGGGAGAATGATGTGCTTTTAATTCGAAACGATGACTTTTCATTGTGATAAGATCCCATAAAGCCAGGCTCTAAATATGGAGATACATGGGAACGCGAATTAATTGCTGTTATCAGGCACTTCATTAAATTACGAACGGGACGAGCGCTTAACAAATCAGTCGATTTTAAACGGAGAAAATCTACCGGCAAGCAATCGTTTACAAGCATTCGGTCCGAAACCACGGCGCATCGAGCCAATTGAAAAGGGGGAATGAAACGTACGGTTCCGTGTTTATGGTTCGGCCGAACGCGTAACATTTGCAAATTGATAAAACCAGAACGGAGGAAATAACGTTGATCGATCACCGTTCGCGCAGCTCGCCGCGCCGCGCCGCGCCGCGCGCCGTAACAAAAATCGGGAGTGCGCATAAATATCGCGTGTGCCTGCCTATAGACAAATTGCTAAATCGATACGAGAGGGCCGTAGTTGCGTTTCGCGATCCAACGAGACGGCTCTCGCTGCCATTAAATTTAATCCTTGCTATTTATCATTCATCGATCCGTGCGCGAAACGCTCTCCGATGTTCCCGATGCTCGCCGGTGCGAAGTTAATCTTCGCGACGTGTTGATTAAACGGCCTGTTCTAAATACGAAAGGCGATCGGCGGATATGATGGTACTCGGTTCCTCAAGTTACGTTGGCGAGCGAACGATAGGGTCGACCGTGGTGCTCTAACTATTATACATAGAGCGGCTGGATCGCGATCATTTATACTGGATATATTGGCGGTGATCTAATTTCGGCCGGCGCGGCGCGGCGCGGCGCGGCGGTGTCAGACGCGCGAGTGTCACGTTCGATTATGAGCCGGCGAGCTTGCAGTTTACGATCCCGGCCTGTAATTAACCATCGACAGCCGGTGATGGTGGATGCCCCGCGGAAGCGATGAGAGTTGTCGCCATTTTTCGACCACCGCGGAGAGATTGATGGCTCTGATGAAATTTCGATGAACGACATATCGATTTATCGCCCGCGTTCGCCTTCGATCGAGACACTTGCTCGCTCCCCTTTCTTAGGGAACGTTGGAATTTTTTTTAGAAGAACTAATAAACTTCCGGGGTTGGGATTTTACACGCGTATTCACGGGTATAATTTTTTAAAAGTAAAAATAATTAATATATTGCGTGAGCTACACTGTTTTTTTATAGAATACGCTCTGAAGGGGTAGTTTGATTCCGGATGCCACTTTTAACAATTTCTTTCAAAGGAAACATTAAACCTTTTGCATTAGGATTTTGCGCATGTAACCTATTATTTAAAGTCAAAACAGTGGGAAGCAGAAAACTGAGAAAGTATGTTGTAAGAAAACTTATTTTACGTAAAAACGTTCGGGAAATCCTGCGATTTTTAACTGCGACGAGATACTTTTTGCCAGGGGTTGCTCGATCCCCGCAGACCAGAAATTATATCCACCTGAAAAAAGAAAGCGTAGAGAAAGCGGCGAGAGGTGAGCGAGAAGAAGGGCGGGGCGGCGCGGCGCGGCGCGGCGTCAGCGGAAAAAGGAGGGCTCACCCCGCGCTCGAAGCTCGTTAATATCAGGCCCGTAAATATTTTTACCTTCGCCGGGCAAACAGAGGCGCGAACTTCTGCGCCCGGGGTTCAATCAGCCGGGCTTACGCGATTTCTTGTTTCCCGTTCAAAGGGAACACAGCCCACAGGCGTTTCCTCCGCGTTTCGTCCCGTTCGTTTGCGTCCCGGGAGCAATTTCCATTTTTCAAAGGGGCCACGCGAGCACGAGAAACCGATGGGAACTTGACGAAACCAAATATGCGCGGCTCGCTGCCGCCAACCGCTTTGATCAGCTTCTTGCTCGAGAAAAGGGCGAGTCGCGAGGCCCCGCGGACCAACGTTTCCTCTGCTTTTTCCAGAAACGCGTACCAATCTCGACGAGTTAATGTACATCGTCTCTGTTTATGTACCTCTTCCGGGCTACGCAGGAAATATTTTCTTGTCGGAGAAATAATTAATATCAAGAATACGTAAGGCGGTCGTGCCGGCGCGGCGCGGCGCGGCGCGCATCGCGTCGCTTCGGAACGAGCGACCCTTCCCGACCTGTTTTGCGATACCAGCCGTATCTTATCGACGCCGATTCATCCTTCCACCCGTGATTCGCGATAAATTGACCGTAAATGACTCTCCTTTCCTTTATACCCACCATAAATCAAAATAAACTTCCTTCAACGCGAATTACTTTCCACAAGTGTCGAAGCTAAACAAGCCAAACAGTTTCTTTTCGTTAAAACTATTACAACCAGCAAATTATTAATTCTTTTACAAACCCCTGCAAGTCGAATTTCCATAGGATAAACCTCTCTCGCTTTAAGACTTCGATAAGTCGGAACCTCTATAACTCGAAGATGCTGGTTCTTCCCTTGAGATTCGAGTTATCGAGGTTCGACTGTGTTTGGTTTGCAAACTGATTCGTGGACCAGAGAACGGTCACAACCCTTTGCACTCGGGGCTATTTTAACTGGAAAATTAAGCATTTCTTTCGACCTAGAATATTTGCGTTCCCATACCTTATAGAATAGCTAAATGCTTAGTAATTGATTAGTTGACTGCGGATCTTTATGCATTTATGACTTACGAAAATGTTCAAGAAAGGATGAAATATGAAATTCGACAGAATTTTCTGCAATTTTTATTTGTTTTCGATATTTAACTCTTTGGACTCGAATCAATTTTAATCCCAAGATCAGGAGATTTCTTTCAACACAAATATGATTTTTGTTTCATATGCAATCTTTTTTACATTGTGCATATCGAATTCAACCTGTTTTCTTATACAACAGCTGAGCTTTTTACTTTAATTTTAATAATATTAAAACTGTTTTGAAGAATGGTATGGCAATTTTTACTGGCACCTCAGTGTCGAGTGCAAAGGGTTAACAATGTAAATAATGGTACAGCAAGTTTTAGTGGCACCTCCAAGTCGCCATTCGAGTGCAAAGGGCTAAAAAGTCACAAAACTGTTCGTGAAAAATTGACTTAAAGCTGTACAAGGACAACAGAGTTTCGGTATCAGGTTTGTAGATGCTGCAGGTGATCGACGGATAATTTGGATAATTCGGAATCACCGTGTAGATAGATGACGAACACGAACGACGCGAAGAATTCGCGGTGGGTCCGGAGCCCGGGCAATTTGTCGCCCAGCGTAATGCCTTTAAATATCATCACCGGGTCGGACGAGATATCAGCTAATTCCGCGAATTCCTCTCGCGCGGGGGCGTTGCCTACGCTAGCAAGGGAAAAACGGCCACGCGGACCGGGTGGATTGTAGGTAGGCGCGAGAACGAGCGAGCTTTAATAGGATCCAAATAGCCGTCGGTGTCCACGCGGAAAATCCGAATTTATGAACCACCGGAAAGATTTAAATTATTTAAATTTCCGAGCGGCGCGTGCTTTAATCCTGATTTACCACATGGCTTTTCTTGTTACACAGGCACGAGCCACCGAGCAGATTAACCGACCTGTTATCACGCGGACGATTATAAACCGTGTTCGCCTCGCCGATAAGCAGCCGTGAAAGTGGACTAAACTGTGTTCCGAAGTCGCCAATGTACATATGTGCATATATGTATGAGACACCCGGAGATTATGGCTGAGACCTCGTCATTGAGAGCCACGTTCTGATAGATCCGCGATTTACGTTCATTTTGGTAGTCTATCAAGCATCTCGGTTTACTTAGCACCGCTCGCGCTCGTGTCCTTCATGCATTTGGATTTTCCACACGTATTTACGAGTATCTGAAGCACATACATAACATTTCTTTTAAGTAAAAGTAGTGAAAATTGCGCGAGTTATATTGTTTCTTATATGGTCTGAAGAGGTAGTTTGATTTTGGATGCGATTTTTACGGTCCACGTAATCCGTGTGAAATCCATGTAAAACATCTAAACGACAAAGGAAAAGATTACTGGAAACGACCTCAGGTGTTCCTCGTTAAAATGAAAATGGACGTTGTGATCCGTTAAAGCAAATATTAGCCCACGCGAGGCTCGATCAGAAAAGTAATCTTAAACGATCAGATAAGAGACGAGCAGGTGTATTCGGGCCAGAAAAGAATCAGAGCAGAGAGATGCAGGAGCATCAATCCGGCGGAATCAGAGTCGGTCGGAGGCCTCGGCCGCAGAAAAGGCGCCCTCGGCCCCATTACTCGCGTGTTTGCTTTAAACTCCTTGTTTCCTCCAGGCTTCCTTTCCCGTCGCGGCGAAAGTACACGGCATTAATCACCCGAAAGAGCCAGTAAAGCACGAAGGAAGCAAACTGGAAGTCCGGTTAATCGGTCCCCTAATCTCCAGGGTCCTGGGTCGATCGATCAAAAAACCGTGTCAGAGGAGGAAGCCTCTGCCCTGGCGGCCGGGCCGGGCCGGGCCGGGCCGGGCCGTGCCGTGTGTAGCGATCGCGATTTTTCATTTGTTTCGCGCGAAACCAGCCTTTCGTCGGCTCCTTGGGATAGCGTAGCGTGCCGGCCGCTTTATTCGTATCTCTGTGCACGGTTAAGTAATTGGAAGGTCTGGCCCGGGTGATTTATCACCCGGTTCCTTGACGGAACGAAAGAGGAAGGGTTAGAGGGCAGAGATTGTTACCGAGGCTGACCAATGATCGATCGTTTCGATAGGTGCACCGGGCAGACCGTCTGTTGTCGGTCTCGGATCGTGATTAAGTGATTTCCGCGAAGAAAAACATCGCGAATGCGCTCCGGCAGGGGCCAGAAGTGCAATATTGCTCTAAATGATGCCCTCGGTATCACGTTGATGCACCTCCCTGTTCTTCGGGATCCACTCAGTCCCCCAGTCTACAGCTTGCCAACCTGAAAAGTTTTCTGGGAACATCTCGGGACCTTGTCGTGCCCGCCAAAAGTGAAAATAGTGCTCGACATCAGCAAAATAAAATGTTTGAACAATCGTTTTAAATAATTTTAATTGATCGAAGATAACGAACCTGTATTCGTACATTTTTAAAATCTTTTTACTGTTTTAAATTTCACACGATTTTTGATGGTGAATAATACGTACCAAATACTTGGGGGGAGGGGCAATTGTTCAACCAATCAGTTTGTCACGGTAACATCTGCTACAGTACATAGTCGCCCCTGAACGGTTAAAGGAGACGCTTCCAAAGATTCACTGATGAAAGAGAAACAGAAAGAATTCGGGAAGAAAGTTAGGGTAAGCGAAGTTACGCGAGAGAGAGAGCTCGAGTGACCGGTGTCCGATTGATTTCAGGTCAGAACGACATCAAGAAGCTGCGCAAGGAGAACGAGCAACTGCGTAGGGAGATATGGAGCCTTCGAGACGAGTACGACAAGCTCGAGGAGATCCTGAAGAGGCAGAAGAGTGGCGAGGAGAGCGAAGAATACGAGGTAGTCCGCGGGAGATTGGGTGTAATGAGGGGCGAGTGATCAATAATCCGATTCTGCGGACTTCCGGCGCCTGTGTTTGTTGCGGGACTCGTTTACCCCCGATAAATCTCTTAGTCGTCCAATAAGAGGAATCCTCCATCCTCCCTCTGTGAAACGTAAACATCGATGCGATGTTCGCTGTTATTGCATTTCGAGAAAAGTTATCCAAGCTCTAGGTCCCTTCCGATAGGGTCTTCTTGTCTGGAGGCTAATAAGAAATCGATCTTGTATTTTTCGAGTGTTTGGAGTGAAAAAGTTCGAACTTGAATCAGACATTATAAAGATTTCAAATCCTGTGATCAGAGAGCGAGATTCCAAAGGGTCTTCCTTTTCAGATTCTAGCAAGAAATCGATCTTGTATTTTCCGAGTTTTCGGATTGAAAAATGTTCGAACTTGAATCTCACATTAAAAAGATTTCAAAATCGAACCCCGGGTAGAACAGAGCGCGAGTCCCGTGATTAGAGAGCGAGATTCCAAAAGGGTTTTCCTTTTCAGATTCGTTCCGACGAGGATGACGGCCCGCAGTCCGACTATTCCCTCGAGGAGGAGGAAGAGGAGGAGGAGGAGGAGGAGGAGGAGGAGGACGACGAAGAGTTCAACGAGGACAAAACCACTCAGGTTCCCGACAAAGATCTCAATAAAGCTGAACAGCTAGAGAACGCGGAGAACCAGAAAATCTCCTCGGAAAAGATGACCAGCAGCCTGCACCGGCTTCACGTGGACTTCGACGACCTGTCGGTGGTCGAAGAGGAGGAAGAATTGAAGAAGGAGAAGGACAAAGTGTCTTCGGAGGACGGCCAGCTGTCGAAAGAGGAGAAGAGCCCGTTCCCGATCCTCAAGCCGAGGCATCTACACGAGAATATCCCGTTTTATCCTGCCACGTACGAGCCGCCGGACCTAAGTACCTCCAGCTACTACTCCGAGTGTCCTTTCAAGTTCCCGAGCACCATGAATCTGATGATGACTCCGGGGATGCAGGAGATGGTGCCCTCGCGGTTGCAGGCCGAGCCGTTGTCTACTTTGGACCAAGTGAACGCGCCGCCCGCGGGCTGGCAGAGTAACCTAACAGTTACTCAGAAGCAGATGACACCATTCGGGACGGTTGATGTGGCGGCTGTCCCGTCAATGGAGGCGTTCGGACGCGACCAACAACGATTTGCAACATTTTCGACATTTGCCGCACCAATTCAGAGGAGACACGTTGGCATGAAGCAAGCAACCTGCATGTACACCGCGACACCCTTCGGGGATCAGATGAACCCTGAAGCAATCACTCAGAACGGCTGGAGCTTTGATATTAGCTCATCCAACCCGCTAGATCAGAGTCCTGGTGATTCGAAGCTAAAGGATGGCGAGGAGAAGCCCAAGCACTTTTTCGCTCCGCTTCCTTCGAAGATGAAGAGGCAGACTGCCGAGGACTCCTCGCCAACGATTAGTCATTTTGGGACTGGAAGCAGTTCCAACAGCGCCAAGACCGAGTCCACGGTGGTGTCTAAAAGTCAGCTGATGTTTCAGAAGGGATCGGCTGATGTCTACGTGAATGGAGCTGTTGCTTGCGAAGACGGTGTGTTCAGACATAAAACTGAACAGAGGACGTTCCTCAGTACAGACAATTTATTGGTAACAGAGGATAGATCGAACTCTGTCAACCAACTGACCAAGTCCATGTCCTGCCAAGACCTGTCCAGCGAATCCCAACCAGCTTCGATCAGCACAGAGGCTAGACCCCAGATCATGACCCAGAGCGACAACACCTTGGACAATATATCAGATTCGAGACCGTACAGGTCTCACATAAGCGTGACTCTAAAGCGGCCATCCAGGAAGCAACCGGTTAGCCCAAGTACACCAGAGGTCCCCAAACTACCTGCCATGGACTATCGAGTGTTCAACAACCCATTTCTACGGACATTCGACCCAACTTCCAGTTACCGGGACCAGAACAATGTGACGAGACCTCTATCAGTCCAGGTGAACGACGACAATCCTCGTTCCTTCCGATCTCAGACCGCCTTTCATCAAAGAGGACAATTAGGAGGTGCGGACGTACAACATAGGTACAGGCCTGTGCCTGTCCAAGCTGAACAGAACCGTCTTCTGATCCCCTCGAACCAGCTGCTAAACGGAAAACTGGTGCCTCCAGCCCCCAAGCACGAGATCCAAGTGACCTCCTTCGAGAAGCCCAGCCCACATACCCTGATAGGACCGTCTACCTCGTACGAATTATCCAATTTACGGAGGATGACCCCTAATCCTTACTTGCAGAACCAGAACCAGAACCAGAACCAGAACCAGAACCTGTACCAGAACGTGCCGTTCATGTCTAGAACTGGTTTGTACCCGCAAAGAGGGATGATGTACTATGACAACTCAGCGCTGAAGGTCCCTGTTCAGACGCAGACGTCCATCGACGGGGATTCCCACCATGAAGACGAGCCGACGTACTCGCACGAAGAAAGTGTACCTAGCACACCGAGTGGTCAGCGCAGAAAGAGGATCATCAGGAAAGAAAAAGGGCCAGCAAAGAATAATCTTTCTCCATTGGCGCAGAGGAGGAGCCTGAAGAAGCAGATCAGCGTGGCATCGTCGGAGATCCCCGAGTCCCCTGGGAAGAGACAGAGGTCCAGGAGGCTCAGCATCACCACGACCACCACATCCGAAGGCCAGGAAGACAAGCATGAAAGCAGATCCTCCTCTTCTGGTCAGGACTCGCCGAAGAAGGATCAGACCAGGAGAGTATCGTTGTACTTCAATACCAAGAAGAGACCGTCCCTAGCGTCCGTGAAGACCACCAGGAGCGGGAGTGTGGACATCTTGAAGGACAAGGATGGGATGTTGAACTCGGAAAGGGAGAGGACCACTTCGACCAGCAGCAGCAGAGACACTCCTTCGAAATCGAGGAAGGCTAGCACCAGCAGCGGCAGCGTACCCTGGTGCGCTTGCTGGGGTAATGGCTGCATCTAGGTGATAAACTCGGCCGGATGCTGAAAGCGCTCTGATTAATTCATAAGTCTTGGGACACCAAGGCAAAAGCTAAAGAGGATGTTCTTAATTCATGGTTGCTCTCGTTGGGCGATTGTGAGGTGCAGGAGTGTGGACCTTTTAGAGACCTGTGCTGCGACGAAGCTGGTCTGCTGTTTGAAATGTTGGTGGAATGGAGACTGTCTTGTAGCACTGTTGGAGGATCAGGCAAATGATGAATGTAGGTGGTGTGGAAAGCTAGTAGAAGACCATGCTATAGCACTTATGGTATGGGGTTAACGAGGACTCCAACCGGTGTGGGAGAATGTTGGTGACATTGTTAAAAATCCAGCAGAAGGAAGACCATGCTATATAGCGCTTAGGGTACGAGGTAAACGAAGACTCCAGCCGGTGTGGAAGAATTTTTGTGACATTGTTAAAAAGCCAGTAGAAGGGAGACCATGCTATAGCACTCAGGGTGTAAGGTAAACGAAGCCTGGAGCCGGTGTGGCAGAATTTCGGAGAGATTTCAGAAAGGACAGAAAGATCAGAAGCATCGTCAATGAAATATTGATCCCACGACGACGTACTCCGCGAGGAGCAGTATCGACCTTCAGTGTAACTATAAGGAAACCGCTGCAGCCAATAGCAGAGGTCGTAAAAGTAGCACCGACAGAACCAGGACACCATAAACCCGTTGCTGTCCTGGTGACGGTTGCAACCAAGGTGGTTTCCGGCCAGGAATACCTAAACACAGTGTCCGCGATATTTAAGGTGGACGTGGATCGAATTAAATATTCGACTTAATATTTAACGAGCACCGTTTGCGACCCTTCGCCGGGTGAGCCCTTAGGAAGTCTACCTAAGTTTCACTGGATTACTGGACAGCCGCATTTCCTCGGTGAAGCGAAATAAACAAGTTAATGGTACTTTATTGGTTGCTACGGTGCTCGAGGACTCTAGTGGAGATGATCGTTCATGCATTTACCTAGATTTAATGTTGCGTTCTGTATATATTATAGTATATGTATACATATTGGTATATTGTATATTGGTATGGTGTATTATTAATTGGCTGTTCCTATTTATGTACTTAAACTGATTTGTGTACAAAAGGAAACATAACGAGTAATCTCACTTTTGCAGTTTTTCTGACATTTTATAATTTTATTTGTAATAAATATACTCGAAGTACCGTTGTCATGAAACATCCCTTCAGAGAATGGAAAAAATTATGTTAGAACCATAGGAACGTTAAAAATGAATTCATAGTGTTTCGTTTATAATAAATATACTCCAAGTACCATTGTCGCGAAACATCCCTTCAGAAAATGAAAAGAACCAGTAGGAAGGTTAAAAATTAATTCATAGTGTTATATAGATGATGTTAATTAAACAGGATGATCAAGAACACAGCCCGAGCATAATCCGTGCGATCACGCCAGCGAAATCCCGGTGTATAATCGATCGGCAGATTAATAATTATTAATTACCATGCAAACTAACGACACCGGTTCGTTAAAAGGGTTCAGACGAGAGAAAGTGCGGGGGTGGTGACCCTGGACGACGCGATCAAGTATAATCCGACTAGGGAGAGGTTCGTCAAACGATCGCGAGACCTGGACCGATTCACCATAAATGGTCTGCAATTCCATCGTAAGCTTTTCACCAGCCAGGTAAGATATTGCCGGCGACGGACGGTCGCGTCGGTATTTTGGGGGCCGAGTCATTCGTTCCTCTCTATAATTCATCGAATTATTGATTATTCCCGGCGAACTTATTCCAAGAGCCCCATTTATTAATGGCCCGGGTAGGGGCGGGTTGGTTGAAGGCAAAGTTCGCGAGCATCTTCCGCGTAAACTTCTGAAGCGTTCTGTGTTCCCGTTACCCACCCCATCCCCGTTAAAGGGGTTGCAACTGGAGGAAAATTTAAAGAAGTCCGGGGAACTGAATCGGGCCGAGTAAATTGAATGCACTTATAATTAAACGCGCCCGTTTTCTTATGCTCCGCTGGAAGAAGTTCAGTAACTGCGTGGAAAAACCCCACTCCCATCCCCTGAGAAAAAAAGGAGCGTTTGCAAGAAATTATACGGAGTGCTCGTTCGAAGCTCTACAGTATTTCAGAAACAAAATTCAATTCTCATGGAGCGAAAAAATTGCGAAAAAATTGCGAAAAAATTGCGAAAAAATTGCGTCTGCGATCATGGGGTTTATTTTCCTACGTCGCGTAACCAATTACGAGACTCGGCGAGCGTGTGGAATATTTCAGGGACAAATAAATTGCTGAAGTCCCCCCGGGTGACGAGCTAATAGTCTTCCAATTATTTCGAGCAGAGAGTTAGCAGAAGAAGTGATCCGCGAGAAGCGGAGGGTTGGGAAGCAGAGAGACGCGAAGCCACCCTCTTGGCGGAGGGTGGCCGAGGGTGGTTCAAAGAAAAAGGAGGCCGGATCGTCGCACAATGGCCGTCGGTGTAAAGCTTTCCAGCGGCGTGGCGCGGTCCGCTCGCGGGAAAAGGCGCGGGAAGGTTGCAAGGGTGTCAACGCCTAGAAAGATGAGGACAGTGGTGTGCAGGGGGATGGCCGTGCCACGAAGGGTGCGAGAGGTGCGGCGCAGACTGGCGCAATTAAAATGCAAATTATCTCTTTTCGCGCGGCCATATTTCCAGAAGAGCCTGGGCGCGTTCGCGCTACCCTACGCCACGCCGTCACCGATTAACTTGGAACTAATTTACGGGGACGACTCCGCCGCGCCGCGCCGCCAAGTCAGAGAAGACGTTTTGTCTCGGGCGCAGATAGACCCCGCTACGTTAATACGGGCTAATGTCATTTGCAAATGTCAGTCGGGGCTAGTTTCTTCGCTGGCAGCGTGATTTCCGCGTCGGCCCCGAGACGGAGGATCCCGGGAAATTGCGATCCTCCAAGAGCTCCCGGCGAACACGAGATTAGAAACGAGTCTACGAACTTGCGCCCTGGCCTTGTCTGCCCTTGACACTGTACCGACGCGACGCGACGTCTTCGTGTGCATACGTGTCGATACGTGTCGTGAGAATGAGAAAGAAACATAACGAGCGAGAGCAAAACATATGAAGTGAATTGGGTTGAGCGAAATAAGGGAGCGTTTTATTTGGAAAAATTGTCAGTCGTTAATTGAAATATGTTTCGTTATCCACGACTAGAGCGAGGTGTAATTTGAAATTCAAAATTGCCCCCTCATTAATGCAGCGCACGAATGATAAAGAGTGCTTACACCAGAGAAAACTGCGAGCATTAATAAAGAAGATTAACGTGTTTATTGTAGCTTTAACTAACAACAAACTAAAAACAAATTACTCCCCTTTAATTACTCGAGCCAAGGTAAATTTCTTTCTGAAATAACGCGTGATCAATGATGGTCTATCGTTTCTTTAAACGAGGATCTAATTAAACTTTGAATTGAAGATTGAAGTGTGCAATTACGATTTGGTAAAAATGAGATTGTTGCATCTAACGAAGCAAATAAGGCTGGGCAATCGGGTCAATCAATCAAGCGGTGACGTTTCAAGTATAATTACTATTAATTCAGCTAATTAATGGTGAGTTAAGGGCAATTTAGCATTCGGAACTCGCAGATATGCTCTTGAATGCTATGGTATTTTAAGAGTTAGGCTAGATCGACGTTCACCATCAAGAATAGAAGAACGAAGTGAACAAAGCGAGTCGGGTTCCATCAGCCCTAATTAATAGTCAGATCGAAATTTACAGTAATTGAGCAACAGGCTGCCCGATACGTCTATCGTTCGTTCGCGAACAGGCCTAACTGCTCAGTGGCCCGATATCACGCAACAGCCCGAAGATTATCGGATGGGAATAGTATGCAACCCGACCCCATGAATTCCAATTAAAACGCTATCGTAAGTATTTATAGTCTGAAGACTGGCCCGATATCTGCTGCTGCAACGGCCGTTAAGATGATCAGGTTTAATTACGCACCTCGTAAACCATTTACCTGATGGTCGGGAGTGAATCCTCGGACGCCAGGATTCACGCGAACTGAATTTTACCGGGATATCTATAGTTACCTGGAAAGAGACGAAACGGTCGTTAGTCGATACTCGAGTTGAACAGGAAAAATGATACTGGTCTACGTGGATTCGCACGTTCATTGTCACGTTCGATAACGAAATCCAACATATTTTTATTCGATTAATTTTCAACTGTAAATTGCAGACAACTTCGGCTTGAAAATATTTACCTGCATATTTTAACAGAATGGACATATTTAAAAAATCTAAGAACGTCAACGTGTTAGATTCAGTTTAAGAAAATAATTAAAACAAGAAAGAAATTTTTATTTCGCCTCTGTGTCTTGGAATCGACGCAGACATTTTTTGTTTTGCATAAAGATCCGCAGTCTAATAATCATTTCATGTGTTAATATTAAAAGAAAAGTCATAAGAATCTTCGTCCTACCCTTAGTATCATCCCTTACCGAGAGGGATATTATTCGAATTTTCACTGAAAAATTGTACCGTACTATGTATATATATTTGATCAACTTAAAGAGAAGCGTAGAATATATGTGCGCGTTTCTCTATCAGTTTGAATAATAAAGAGAACAGGAAAAATTTCGAAACATCTCGGTAGAAGTTTCAGCCCCGATAAAATATTCGTTGGAGAGGCTGGCGGTGGGCCTTTCCGGCTCTAATAAAAAAGGCGGATGGAGAAGCGGCTGCAAGTTTCTCGCTAAACAAATTTCAAACACTCCGCGTTCCTCGAGCCTGCGGAACCTCCCAAGAATCCGCCTGCCCCCGTTGTTTTCTCGTTATTTCATATTACACTTGCAGCAGTTTCATTACTCTTTCGCTTGAACGCCACGCCGCGCCACGCCGCGCCGCGCAGGGAGTCCTCTCCCTCTTTCGACGGAGAATTTTAGCCGAAAGACGAAGCTTTATTACGTTCTCGCGTAATTTCCCAGCTCGCGGACGTAATATCTCCCGGATGGTCACTCGTATGCCGCGTGACGAGACGCGTTTCACCGTCTCATATTAAAAGTTGAAACCAGAATTCTTACTTGTTCGTTATTCTACTGCGAGAACGGTGCTCCTGTTGCCACCACTTCAGCATATCATTCCCCGCTTCGTTTAAATGAAAATTCTTTCTCGTTAGTCAACTTTCGATCGTATCCTTCTCAACAGTTTTATCATTAGACTGCGGATCTTTATGCAAAATAAAAACTTTCCGTCGGAATCGCAAGACAACGAGCTGAAATAAAAATTTAATTTCTTTCTTGATATATTTAAACCGTTTTACATTTGAAATAAAAGTATTCTGCATTGATTATGGAAAGCAGGAATAAAATAAAAATTGATTTTATCCCTTAATGAATTTGTTACGTTGAAAACAACGCTACAACATGTCTGAATTTTACTAATCCATCACTGTTTTATGTTTCACCCAATTAATTTTTTCATAAATGCATAAAATTCGAAGAAAAAGAAATTACTTTCCGCGAACGACCTAATATAATGGTCTCTTTAAATTCTTCTAATGTCTTTGCTGCTTTAAATTGCACCTATTTGTCACGCTTCAAGCATTTGTTGGATTAAATTATTAGTGCCATTCACTTTTAGGAAATGACTTTAGAATTTCATTTATCTGCAAAATTAAAAATGATCAAATAAAAGTTGTTTGCCAGTCTCGAACGAATTTGAAACTTCGCTGATACAAGACTCCAAGGTCATTTTAAAATGCAAATTTTTACAGAACGATTTACCTTGCACTTGTACCTTTCAACCGTTCGAATCTACTGCATCCGGTAATAATGAATAAACGTGAATAAATAGTTGCGAAGCCCTCGAATTTCCCAAGTATGTTTTTTAAATCAAAACTGACCCGCACCGATCCCGCTAAAAGTAAATCACAGCGAGAGGGGTGGTTCCGATGTATTATTAAACGGACACCATACGGGGACGGCAAATATCGAGAATTTTTAAATTGAGTTTGAGCGGAACTCAATTTGTACAAATGTTTCATTTGCATGAAACGTCCAATATCCTGTTATGAGCGGCGAGTATCGCCACGCATGCAACCGGTTCAGCCGGAATTCATCATTTTTGCAAATATTCTTTGTCGCGCAAATATTTGCGAATTTCGTTCGGGATGTGAAACAAGATACAGCGCCATCGACGATATACATACCGGGAACGCCTGAACTCTGAACAGACGAGTAGCACTCCTCGATCCGCTGGACCGTGAAAACCACTTCATCAATTTGTTCAACTTCCGATATAATCAGGATTTACATTGCTGCGATCAGTAATACCTGAATAAACCTCGCGGGAAGAACAGAGCCAGACACTTTTTATTTCTTCGATTAGTTTTTTCGAGGCTGCCAGTTTAACACGCTCGTTTCACCGGTCTCGCAATTACTAGATGTATGTGCAATATAAAAATGAACTGTTGCGATAGCGAAACACAGAAGCCGTATAAAGATTTACTTTGTCGTACAATGTCCGACAATGTGACAGCAACGTTTTGGATGATATGTCTCTCGACGTTAATTATGAAGTGTACGCAACAACCGACAATTGTTTGTGCAATATAAAAATTAATTGTATCAATCACGAGAGAAACACAGAAGGCGAATAAAGATCTGCTTTATCGTACAATGTCCTACAATGTGGTAACAGCATTTTCGATAATACGTTTCTCGACTTTATTTAATTCTGCGAGTATACTCTTCACGGTAATTACGAAATGTACGCAACAATCTTTATGAATAATTTACATCTGGTGTCACAGAGAAAAAATTGTCCCCGTGTTCCGCGGGCTTTATAATTTGATATTTTATATTCAAAATTGAACCTTCGACGTGTGAAATTGTGGTCTGACTTTTAGCGCAATTTTCTTGTAAATGCATAAAATTTGCGATTTAAATCGCAATAAAATAGCCAAACTGTTTCGAAGGGCGGAAAAATTAGCAAAACATTGCATTTAGAAAATGATAGATTACGCAGAAATAAACGATGTGCTTCTGTACCGATTAACAATGAGTGAGCATAAATGTTCGAGTAATTTATATTCGAACGAGGGCAAGATATCGCGACAGGCAATAATTCCGTTTCAGAGGTACTTAATTTCAGATCCACGGCATTCGATATTCGCATTTCATTTCGTCTGACGTTTCGCGACCCTAAGAGAAATCAATTGTCACTATAGACGTACAGTGCACACGTGCCAAAGGGCTTCCGAGGCGAACGCAATTTCCCGGAGCGCCAGAGCCGAGGGAACGAAACGCGTTGCAATTCGATCGCGAGACACCTCGCCGAGCTTTCGACTTTTATCGCGGACTCTTGGCACTCAGTTTTAAATTTCCTGCGATATCGCGGCGATGCCGGAGAGACGGGGAATTGCGAAGGGAAAAGAAGAGAAGACGCCCGAGTGGAAAGTAAGCGGATCGCGAAATAAAAAGTTTCGCCGCCGAAGTTTCCGAAGTGTGCCGAACCGTCGAATCGAGAGCTGCTGCGGATCGAAACCGCCCGTGTTATCCGAAAAGTTAATCGGCGAAGTCGGTCGTTAGCATTCCGCGATTGCCGAGGACCGTTCCAACCCGGAAATCCGCTTTCCGCGCCGCAATCATAATATTTTCTCGCGCCGCGCCGCGCCGCGCCGGGAAGAACGTTTCGACAGGCCGAGTCATTCCGTTTCGTGTTCGATTTGCGCTTCGCAGAGCGATTCCGCTTCGGAACACGTGTAAAACGATTAACACGCTCGCTACCTCGCAGATCACTGTGTGGATCGTCGAATTTATGTTATAGAATTTGTTTAACTAGGTTCACGGCAAAATTCTAATATTTCTCATTCACGATTACTGATGTTCCAAAGATGCATGGAATTGTTCAACAAATTTATTTCTTTTTGTGTAATGAATAGACTGCGGATAATTATGCAACATAAAAAACATTTTCATTGATTGTAAGACATAGGAGCCAAATAAAACATTTCTATTAAGCTGAAACTACTAATACACCGATGTCCTTAAATATTTTTAACATGTCCACTGCTTTAAACCGTACGTACACATTTTTGTCATAAATGTATAAAATCCGCAGTCTCGTAATGAAGGTGGATACTTTAGACAAAGATGATCAGCATGATTTCCACTGGTCTTGAGAGATCTGTACGAGTTTAATCTTGTTATTATAGTAAAGTATACTGCATGTATCCCAACGTTAATTAGCATGATCGAGTCGACCGCGTAATGGACTCACGTAAACGCAAACACGCTAACAAACGAGTACACTTAACGCGTGTCCGACGAGACGTAAATGCCACGAACCCAGAGACGTTCTCCCGTGTCTAATTTTGTTCGACGGAGGCCGCCGAGCCGCTAAAAGAATGCCGAAGCGCTTAAAACTACTCCGGAAATGGGAATTCTTTCGTCGTTAATGGACACAGGCCACGCACGATCCCCGCTCGAGTGTTCTGTCAATCCTGTCATTTCTGAAAAGTGCTGGCCCGACGGAGAAACATCCTTTACCAGCGATCCTTGTTCCGCGCTCGAGCCCGTACGAATCCATCGATCATCGATAGAAAAGACAATAAAAAAATTTCATAGTTGATTGGACGGTCCGGGGATTGTAAAAAATTTATTGAACGGGCGCGTAGCTCGAGATGAATATTTCAAAAATGGTAGACTCCTGTACAGGATGATCCAAAATATTGTAGACATCCATTTTAAGCGATATTCTTGATTTTCCAAGATGTTTATATTGCATAAAATCACAGCTGTTCATTTTATACATCAAATATATACGATGAATATAAACAACGACAAACTAAACCTTGGTGCGCAAGGAGTTAATTAATTCGCAACATCACCATCCCAAAAACGATCTCCTCTCCCGGGGACAGCTCTCCAGGAGTCTCCACTTCCGAAATAAATCCCGAAGCGGAGGAACCCTCGGCAACGTTGTCTAATCATAGAAAGCGCTCTTGCAAATCGTTTCCCGAGGAACACTGCTCGCACGTGACACACAGAGAACGCCAAAGTGCGGAGAAAAGAGGCAGCTGTTGCTGTCCCAGGCCCGGCCCGACCCGACCCGACCCGACCAGACCCGACCAGACCCGACCAGACCCGACCCGGCCCGGCCCGGCCCGCACCATCTCGATCGGAATCTCGCCGGTTATTGTATCAAATGCATAAATCTCCACTTTATTGCTGTTATATGCAAAGTAGTGCGGGACGAGTCGGTAAGGAACGCGAGGACCTAAGAATAATGCATTCGGTCGTAGATCGATGTGTGCCTGGCTCGTCTCTGACTACCTATGCTCGCCACCAGAACCGACGCGAGACGATAGCGATCGGTGTGGACTTATTTAATTTGGGGACCAGGCCCGGCCTCCCGAGTTGTTTGCTGAACGATCGTTAACGCTGATTTATACGCTCATTCATTTCCACGATGAAGCCCCTGCTGCTCTCTCCCTCACTCCTTGCTCTCCCTCTCACTCTCCGTCTCCCTTTCGCTCTCTGACTCTCTTCGTCTTGCAGGAGCAGCGCCCCACGTGTTCGCACGCAAAAACCGGCGCGATTCGGTGTGAACGTGTTGCGAAGCTGGTTTGCTAATGATGCCCCTAAAAATCGAGGTGTCTCGGGATGGAGCGGCGGGGGAGTAACACGGTACGAAGAGGGAGTTAGGGTGGCAGCGATAAAGGTCTTTAGGTAGCGCAGCAAATGGCCGTTTAAGGAGTTGAGCAACTTGTTCCGCGATGAAATGTTTCAGCTGGTTTTTGGCCTCGCTATGAATATATACAGCCGGATCGATTGGCCGGATCGATTGGCCGGAACGGCAGCGTACCGTGTGATTGCACGTAATTAATTTGTTATGAACCCCTCTCGTCCCGGTACGCTGGAGTAGTTTAATCACTTTTAACGTCGAGTACCGTTCAAGGGATTTTATGCTAGTTGCCAGCTCGATGGAGCTCGGGATACATGTTGCTTGTTTGTGGAGTTGTCGATGGTATTGTTCGGTGGCGACGAATTCTGCGTCGATGGCGACTTTCATGTTGCTATTTGGTTGTTGAGTGGAGCGTGTACTGGCGATTTTGATGTCGTAATTTGGTTGGTGAGTGTGCTGTACGCTGTTCTCTGTGGTTATTAGGGGAAAGATTTTGGGGGTGGAATTCCCCTAGAGGTACTTCATGTAGACCCGTCGTCTCGAATATGGACTGTACAATGCCGAAGACACAGAATGTGAAATGTAGAATATGTGGAATGTAGAATATTTGGAATGAAGAATGTGGAATGTGTGGAATGAGGCGTGTAGAATATATAGAATCTATGGAATGTGGAGTATAGAATATACATATAGACTGTGGAATATAAAATATAGAATATAGAATCTATGGAATTGGGAATATATAATATATGTAAGGAATGCAGAATATGGAATGTGAAATCTAGAGTCTAGAATCAATAGAATTTCGAATATGTGAAATACAAAATGTATAGAATACATCGGAAAACGTAGAATATTCGCAAACACGCGGAACATACCATAGAAGGGAACATGGACTATACGGACCACAAAGCACAGAATTAATCACCTTCGTTAGCATTTCGAATTTTCTAGCCTCGGCACGCCAAGGATGCAATAACTCATCGAAAGCTAGCCCAGCAAAATATTCATGGGTCCGCGCGTACCTACCGTAATGAAATTACAAAGATGCATCGCGATTAAAATAGCCAATCCGAAAAAAGTTCCAAGGCCCCGAGGCAGAATAAAATATCGTCGGTGCACTCGTATCTCACGCTTAGGACCCCTTTCACGAGAAAGATATTTTCGTAGCTCGGCGTTGGAATACAAGCGAAAATTAGGTGTCACGAAGCAGCGTGCGGTCGACGAGGAGCAAGGACGATGGACGAAGGACGAAAACGAAGAAAACGGCTACGAGGAAACGTCGATGCAACTCCGCGGGGAGCGCCGCCGGATGAGCAGGAATAAGATACACGATATAGTGTCCTGTCTGGATAAAGGGAGTAGCTCGCCTGTAACAACTAAGCCCTACCGTGGCCCGGAATTTCCTTCGCGTTACCTTCACGGTGAGAGTACGACTTTACGGCTCGATACGCTCTCGGAATCTTTTACGCCAAGTCGTAAACGAATTGGTGATCTGCCTGCATTTATCATGCCAATAAACCCGCTAAAAATTCGAATATCAACCGATTTTACACGCCTTCCTTCGGAGGACTTTCGGCGACTTGCTTCACGACTAATGAAATTATCGTAAAATTTATGGAATGTGGAATACAGAACATATGTATAAAATCTTTTCGAATGTGGAATATAAAATATACGAAATGTGGAATGTGGAATATAGAATATGGAATAGAGAATATATAAAATCCATGGACTGTGGAATATAAAATATATGGAATGTAAAGTAAATGAAATGTGAATCAAATTCGTGGAATGTGGAATGTTGAATACTGAATCAGCAAACTTTCTGGAAATTCGTTCTGCTTGATGGAAACACCAATGGCCAGCCCTGTTTGATTGCCTGAAATTACGTTGGACAGGCATTTTCATCTGTCTTAATTTTTAATTTGCGGAAAAGAAAATGTGGCAGCGAGCCAGATCAAGCGAATAGGATGGTTGGCGAAGCTGTAAGATACCTTTTGAAGCTAAATAGTTGCGCTCGCTAATGGCTCGCTCGTGAAACCATAGCTTCCGTCCGACGTTCATTCCACCATCTTCAGAACTGAGTGCTGAACATGTCTATATAGTTTGCGCAAATTTAAAGAGGATGTATTTTTAACATTCTGGAAACGAAACGATTTCGCGCAAGTATACAACACGCACACAATATCGTTGAAGCTAATTCAGACAGTTTCACTCGATCTAAAAATGTTTCAATGAACATTGAACTGTAATAACTCTTTGTAAAATGCAAAAAGTTCAACCACCGTATAATAGTGACAATAAAAAGGCATTTCTACCGTGCATACCAGACAATGGAAAAGTAGAAACAGAGAAGAATGGCTCGTTTCCGTGTTCAAAGGGTAGACAGGCTGGCGATCGGTTTCGAAATTGCTATCGGAGTAGAGGGGAATTTCAAACGGCACGAAACATGTTGATACCCGAATAATAATACCAGGCGCATGGTAATGAATAGCAACAAATAACGCGATGGAAGGTAGAAAGAGAGAAAGGCCAGTCGGGCGCAATCTCGAGCCCGCGTTTCATCGAAGTCTGCACGCGACGGGATTAATTCGATTGCTGGAGCGCCGGCGAATTTATCGAAGAACGAAGGCCGCGGCATATCGACATGATTAATTTAATTCGACGTTTCGCCAACCCGCCGACTCCTCTCTCTCTCTCTCTCTCTCTCTCTCTCTCTCTCTCTCTCTCTCTCTCTCTCTCTCTGTCTCGCACGCGCGTGCGATTTAATTACCGCGACGCAATAACTTTTGCACGCGTAGCTACGTGCCGGCGATGCTAACTTTTCGGCTCCTGAGTTTTTCGGCCGGGCGGCTACAACGAGATTGAAATGGCGTTTCCGATTTGATTTGACCCCGCAGCGACAGATCCGGGGGAAAAATGGACCGAGTATATTTTGTTTAATTTTATCTTTTAACGTTATTTTCATAGCAAGTGTACATTTCCATTGGCAATAACCAGACTGCGGGTCGTCTTGACGCAAAATAAAAATGTCCTGCGTTTATTGCAGGAATCAGGGACAAAATAAAGATTCATTTCACCCCTTAACGATTTTGCAACCAATTTCTTCATCAATGCATAAAGATGAGAGACAGAGTGCAAACAGCATCTACCAGAAAATTGCAACCCTTTCGATCGCCGACTAAAACAGCTTCGAGAGCAGCAATTAATTTCGACGCCGCGCCGGGCCGCAACGAGCCATGAAAAATCGGAATTAACATAAATATCTCGCAACAATATTTCCGCTCGGATGTCTTGAAAGGTACGAAGTAGCTCGAGCACCCCGTGGAGTTTTCATTGCGAAGAAGAGAGGCTGGGCACGGCACGCTTAAGAAGAGCAAATCCGTTCGCACCCGTCCCATCGAAATCCATTAATCCAGTCGTCGCGACGAATCCATTCTCGATCATAATCCCGTTGTCTGCGTAACATAGCCGATTGAGAATCGAGCCCGGCTCATCGCGACCACGTTTCTTCCTCGTCCTCATCCTTCTCATCTTCCTCTCCTCTTTTTCTCCTCGCCTTCTTCGCTCGACCGAAGAATCGCGTTTCCCCGCGAGCCCTAATTTGCATTTATATCGATCCGCGCCGCGAATGGAAATATTAAATTCATTTTCGTGCACCTACGCGGTCCGCGCACGCCTCCGAACGAAAAAAGAAAAGAAATCAATCGCGCGAGACTGTGTCACGCGTATCAAGCCGCGAGCAGGCTTATCGGACTTCCTCGAAAGCGTTTCGATTTATCTCGACTGGCACGGTATCGTGCTATCGCGTTGCACAACACGATTCCTCGAACTGTCCCCCGGTACACAAAGACTCCAGCCTCGGAATCGACCGATTCGCCGATGAATCATGAGCGATATACATATTGAGAACCAAGCGACCGGATGCTGATCCGACGATTTTTCGCGTGATATAGCTTCTTGTTAAGGCGAGATCGCTCGGACCGTGATCTCTGGCGTGGATGCACTTTCCCCGGATTATTGTTGATTAAAGCGGAAACAATCGTAAACGAGATTCTTTAGCGACTCGTTACCGGGCGAAATGGATTTCGCGTCTCCGGGGTTGCTCTCCGTGCGCGTCTTCCTCCGGGGATGGCCCGATACAATGGGGAAACATTACAAAGCAACGTTATTGTCGTCTGTTCGCTACTGATAGGGCTAAACCGTGGCTCAGTATCAAATTAACGTTTATGATAGGTCGCCATTCAAATCTGGCTTATGGCGTTTCCACGGCGAAACGCGCGCCGCGGCCATGTTAGGAGAGAGCCAACCCCTGGAAATTCCCGAGGCCGCCCGCCGGATGCCGAACGTAATAATGAATAATAATGGGAGGTTCGAAAATATTCTCTATTTAATTGCGAGAGCTGCTCTCGGTTAATTGGCAAAAATTCCAGCCCGCACCGAATGAAATTTCAAACAATTCAACTGTTCGACGACGGGTTCAAATTAGGTACCAGACTGTGTTTAATTAACACTCGACTTTCTATTACCGCCGGTAATTTATTGTTCTCGGGCAATTTTGCTTTCCGTTGATGATGGAAATTTCGACCGAAGAATCGGCAAATTAAACGTTCTTCTTCATACTTTTTCCACACGCGTCCCCTCCCTATCCCGCCCCACGATTCTCTGACTGGTAATTAGGATCCGCGAGACACTCTTCGATTATTGTTAGAAATGTGATTAATTCTTAAATGGACTTTCAGAGTGATGGACTTCATTTTGATAGCCGCGGGATTGGTAAATGGATATTTATTGTACTTTTTAAAATTGCATGGCGCACTCTGCGCTTGAAATGTATAATCTGGAGCTATATCATTATTTTATTAACTGAATAAATAGTTGACATAAGTAGGTATATCATTTTAACAATTCTGGAATATAAAACCAGAGGATCCGCTTGAAGGTTGCGACTTAAAAGCAACTCTATTCGGAAAGAAAAGATTGGGAATGGAAAAATCGGGATAATTTTCTCGCAAGCGGTGCGTGTTGCCGAAGGAACGAAGTTTTTCGTTTTTCCAGGGCCGTCAGTCACGAGGAAAGGCCCTTGAGCAGATTGCGCATTAAAAACTGATCAAACCGGGGGAAAATTGCGATCGGCTCGGCAGGTGGTGATACAGAAATTTACAGATCGTCAACGTCGCGATGCGTCAGGAGTCCCTCGCGGAAATCGATAGCTGCACCTGAGCCCGACACTCTCAGCCGAAAATCAACTTAGAGAAGAGCTGGTAATACACGGGCTCGATCGCGGGGAGCACCGTGCGCCGCGCATTTCCGTGATTTACATACGTTCCGGCATGTCGGGGTGCCTGGCGGCTGACAGATAGGCTGACAGCGATGCTAGAAGTCGCGGATACATCGGAAAAGATTATCTGGATGGGAGATCGATCGATACCGTAATTAGCAGGGTGAGACATTTTACACGCTGGTAACTTTAACTGCCACGTCACTCTACGGTGGATAAAAAGAAAGTATTTCGACAGTAAATTTCGGACTCCCGTAAAATTTCAATATTCGACATAAATCTCGAACCACGAATTTTTGGCTGTTTTATAGGAGAACAATGAGGCACAATTCAACCCCTTGCCGTATTTTAGAGAGCCACCCTTTTAACCCTTTGCACTCGGATCTATTTTAATTTGAAACAGAAATCGTACTGAATTCTACTAAATTTTATGTTCTGGCATTTTTTGAAAATTTCCATATATCATGTCTGTGGTTGTAAGGAAAAACGCAGCATGTCACAATTTGGAAAAAATTGAATTTATGCATTAATTGAGCTTTATAGTATAGTCATGAAAAGAAATTCGAAAGGCTCAAAAAATAAAGCAATTCAACCGATGTCCTATGTCATCATGCATTCTTCCCGACACAACCACATATATATCAATATGTAAATACCTCGTACAATACTTAAACGTATAAACAATATTGTGAACAATGATACAGCAAAGATGGCAGTCGACGTGCAATAAACGAGGTAGCAGCCAGCTGCACTCCGAACGATCGCGCTTACCTACTTTCCAGCATCAAACGCAAAACCCCAGAAACATAATTTCCCGAAGAAACTCGATAAGCCCAGAGACTCCGGTCTCCACTAGTCGGGCTTAACAATTTAAAAATCTTCGTACAAAAGCAATCCTTCCCTCAGGGTGAAGGGGAGTCGGGAGAAAAAGGAATGAAGAGTAACAAACCCCTTCGAAACAAAGCTTTCCCGTGGAATAAATGAAAGTCTCGCGATCCGTATTCGCGGGAATCAGGATGATCCTCTCTGTCGGAGCAGCGTCCTCGGAGCCTAGCCGCTCGCATTGTCATACACGGAGGATCCACCCACGCAACTGTGTCCCCGACAAGCATCCCGTGGTCCGCGGATCCGTCGTAGACGTTTAGGTGGCTGGTCCCGAGGATCGGAGAGGTCGTGGCAGCCACTCGTGCACGTTCGCGCGGGATTACACGATTATCCGCATCTGCGGATGAGGTTCAAGAACCACTCGGCCGGAATTTTAGCCCTTGCACAGTTGAATACATCGTAATTGGTTCGCGTCGAGACATGCGCCCACCCGGTCTCTCTCTCTCTCTCTCTCTCTCTCTCTCTCTCTCTGACACTGACTGTACTCGCTCACTGTTTGTCTCTCTGTCTCACAGGGCTACGTGCTGGAACGAGATAATTCGACGCGTTGCATCCAAGCTGTCAGCCAGCCGGACGACCCGCTAGATCCGACGATTGAATAAGGCGGCGGTAATTGAAATTGGACTGAACACCACCGCCGTCGGGGTTACCTTCGACGGAACCAGACGCCGCCCGGCTCCCATCGAGCATCCCGGCATGTTATTGTTCGATACTCGAGCAGGATATTAGGCCACGAGAGACGAGAGACGAAGAACGTTGTCTACGAACTCCAACGGAATCTCTTCCTCGAGCTGATATTTACTTGGACGCTTTTAGAGAGCCAACATCGTTAGACCCCGGCAAGCAACAGTTGTCTTGTTTCCGACAGCCGCTCCCGAAAGTCTAATTCGCGGCCGGGATAGTGGTTATCGATGCGAGCGCGAGGCTCCAGCTGGAAATCATTTTTGGTTTACAAAATTGATTTTAGTCGACGAATAACTGTTTCGGTGGGTGGGTTTTGCTAGATGCTGTAGGGCGATGTTCGAGGTCACTGGAGGAACGAAGAAATTGTTGTGCTTGCTGGAAGGCTGTTTTCTTGTATATCGTGTTTTGTTTACAAAAATTGTGTTCATTTTTTTTAGTTGAACTGTGAATCTTTGTACTATAACAAAGATTTTGTTTTTTCATGAACGTCCTCTACATAATCGATGGAAGCCAAGATTCTCTATGCCTCGAGCTAAACGTACCAGCAGCTTATAAAATTGGCTGGCCTGCTTACAAATGAAATTGTAGCCCGGATTTATCGCGGCAGCAAAGAAATCTCGCAAACTTCCAACCGCAACCCGGAAAGTTGACTAAAGAAGACAAGTTTGAAGCGGAAGAGCGTCGGTCGGTTCCTGCGGCGCGCCGCGCAAGAACTTTGAAATGGAAGTTGGTCCACCCATAGGACCTCGCGTCAACCATGAATCAGAGCGACAATATTCTGGAAAAGAATTGCGACGGATCCCGGCCACGTTATCAAGATTTATCCCGGCTCCTTTGTCGTCCCGGTTAATAGCATCGCCGCGTACAGTGGCGCAACACTTTATGGTGAAAATGGCCGGGCCGGGGGGGGGGGGGGCCGATGTAAACGATCGCGATGGGGTCTGTGTGGGTGGAGACGAGCTTGGTGACCCTCCGGGGAACTAGTGTTTTCATGACGAGAGATTTTCGGCGCAGAGAGAAAAGAAGAAAGGAAACACTCCCTGAACTTGCGACCTACAGGCTGCTTCACAACAAAGTGAACGATCTATTTTGCGCGTTCATCTTTTGAAGGATGAACGTGTGTCTTAATCCTTATAAAAATTATTAGCAGTTCTAGTAGAAGATGAAAATTCTGTTGATAAACAGAATTTAATTTCCCGCGGTGTCTCGCTGCGTGTTTCACGATATTAATTTCTTAATCCGATTCGCCGTGAAAACTGCGCCGTAAACTATCCAATCGCGAGTCCTCGGCTGTAGCAGTAGGCAAAGTTTAAAGTAGTTTTATGGCAAAGTGCAGTGGCGCGCTGATGAAGTCATACGTAACGACGTCGAAGAGACTCTTGCACGTTCGAGCAAACTGAATTCGTCTTAATTAAAACTGTGAAAAGCTCCATTCAAAGTTCTTAAATGCGTCTCGAGCGTGTGCCCCTTACACAGTCTCTCGTAAAACTTACATTTTTCACTTACGCCTCTGCACCTGGGAAAATTGTTTCCAGATCAAACAGGTAGACCTTTACAAGAGACTGTACGATCATGTTATTCTTGTCGTTGGTATTATTGAAATGACACTCGTCCTGAGAGACTGAATAAATTCAAAATAACACACGAACGCTCGTAAATTCCCGAGTTTTCGCGGCAGCATATTTCACACGCCCCTTTCCGTCGGCAACGCATAAAATCCGCCAGTCATAATTAATAACAGAAACGAAATAGGAAACGAAAGGGTCCATCGTTCGGACAGGTTAGACAATTCCGTAGTTCTATAACGAAGTTCTATGACAATGGCAAAGAGATCACGCTCGGGCCATCATTAAATCCCCGAAGCAGCCCGACCGCCCACTGTGAAGCGGACTGTACACAAACGCACGCGCGTGTACGCACACACCTACTTACACAGACCCATTCACAGATGCACACACATCGACGTGCTTGATACACGTTGACAACGGAGCCCAAGCTCCGACGGAGCACGTACGATTCATGGGGTTGCTCACGAGCTCCCTGACCAAAATTCGTCCGCCCACGCAACCCTTCCCTCCCCAGACGACTATTCCTTGTCGAACAGCGAAAAGATATTTATCGCCGGAACGCCGAAATCACGAGCTAGCGTCGCCTATAAAAATAATGTCCAATTACTCTTCAGCCCCGCTCTTCTAATGCTGTTTTCACAATGTCCGCCAGACGACGAGACACACTCGGCGAACCCCGACGCGACGTTCGCGTAAGGGTAACCCGAGATTTTCAAAACACACCGCGTCTTCAAAATGCTGAAGGATCTTCCGTTGATTTTACGAAATGTTTTCTTATCGACCATCTCGGATTTTCCGGGTCTAGAAATACATTTTTCCAAATTTTTCGTGAACGCCTTCCCGAGATAGCTAACATCCTGAGCGGGTTTACCGTACGGAAATAATTCGCGGTCTGTATTAAAATCGTTCTGTGTAATTAATCCACTCCCTCGCGGACCGTTTCCCACCCCCGACCCCTGTCGACGGTAAAAATGCTGGAATACCCGGGGCGACGACGGCTCATATTTGACCCGCGGTATGACAGCTTGTCGAGACGGGTTTTTAACGCAGAAAAAGCTAATTTGACATAGTCGGAAGGTCCTCCTCGCGGCGGAGTCGCGTTTTAATAAAACGGGGTAGTTCGGGGATGCGTTTAAAATGCGATGAGAACGACGAAATCGCGATTCTAACGTGAAAACTTGCGTGACAACCGGCGTCTTAGGAAGCAGAAAATCTTGCTCCGGCGCGGCGACGCTACGCCATTATTTCGTGAGAGAGGATCTTTTACTGGAGTTGCAGTTTTATCAAATCTTCGGTGAGTAAATCAAACTATTTGTTATTTTCTAGGCCGAGATTGCAGCTGAAATAACATCTCGGACAAAATTCTCTTATTTTTCATCGTTTACTTATGACCGAAACATAAATTCCTTGCTGCAGAATATAATATTTAGAAAGAAATGAAAAATTGTCTGAAATTAGGAAATTAATCTGTAAAAACATGTCTTGCAGCGCGCGAATTTCCAGGAACACTCGATTCACGGTCCGACGATTTCCCGCTGGTGATAACGAGAGAGCCTCGACGATCGAATTCGCAATTAGTCGTCGCGGCGCGGCCGAAAAGGCGCCATTTCGAAGTTTCAGTCAGCGACCAGGTGTTACGCGACCGGTATTATTTTCAGGGTTGGAAACGGTAACAAATGGCACATGACTGAGCTCGCAATTAGTCGCGAGGGATTCATTTACCGTTCGACTTACACCGGGAACACGCGAATATTCATATTTACGGAAGCGTGGTTCTCTCCTCCCTTTGACAATTCACGGTCGAGATCGTTTATTGCTAAGTGAACTTTCGCGCTTTGCCGGCGAGAATTTGTTTAAACTTCGGGTACGCTTGTGTGGAAAATTAAATTGCCGAATCTCGTGTCTCCGGGATGTCTCTGGGAATAATTATCGCCGGCCACACTGTTTGTGCTTGTATTATGGGGCGAGGTAAACTGTATCTTGCAACTGAAGAGAACGTACCTATTATAATAATAATTACAATCAATATTCTGCAGCCATATAGTTACGTTTAGACTGCGGATCTTTATGCATTTATGAAGAAATTGGTTGTATGAAATATAAAACAGTACATATTTAGAAAATTCAAGAATGTTGCGATGTTACTTTGAATGTAACAAAGTCGTTAAAGAATGAAATAAAATGTTAGTCCTGCTTCCCACAATCAATGCAAAACATTTTTATTTTCCATCAAGATCCGCAGTTTAATTACGTTCATTCAGACAACGATCAAACAGAGAATCACAAGAGAAGGGAGTTACACAAAAATAGAATTCTTCTCTGAATAATTTTAACAGGTTCCAAATAACGTACTATTAAATTCATTTCGCATTCCACTTGCTTTTACCGTAAACGCGTGAAATCCGCAGTCTATTGATAAGACCGGTACAATTCCCGACCGATCCCGGGATGCTCTGAAAACATTTCCAGCTTGCAATGCAAGAGGTATCCTCAAAGGACGAGTGTCTGCGTGTAGCTGAAAGCCCGGTAGTCCCAGTCCGACCAATCGCAGCGGGAATGCTAATAGTCCGGCGAAACTGGTTCAATTCTATCACGATCCTTACAGCTCGAGTTTCCAGGGTCTATGTAGGTTCGCGAGCGGCCCCGGACAAAAGGATCAAGCTGACGAACGATGGTGGCGATAAATAGAGCAACTATCTGGCCTGCGGAGAACCCAGAATGGTGGAAGAACCGCCGTAAAGCTAGAGGCTCGTGTGGTTTGCGGCGATTCCAGCCACAGGTCCTGGCCAAAGCGTGTGCAGGTCTTCCAAGCCACGTGAGAAAGGGCACGAGGTGGTGTCGGTTCGGACCGGTTCTACTCGCAGATCTTTCAACCGACAGACCCATTTTCGCGTGCTACGCGATCACATTTCAGATGGAGGAACGCTCTCTGATCAATCTCGATCGGCCACCTCCTTCTTCGTATCACGCCAACAACACCTTCTCTTTTCAACGTGATCACGATCAACAAGGCTATCGCCGACTTTCAGGCTAAAAATTGCCCATCCCGCTGATTTTAATCAAACCTGACTCACTCGATAACCTTTCCTGCCAAGTTTCTGCTCGATACCTCATCTGGGACGGTAGGTGGAGGGTGTATCAAAAAATCAGTTTTCACCCCATTTTCTCCATTTAATCATGATTAGAAATTCTGAAAAAAATCTTGCACATTTAGAGTGCCGAGCCACACATTAGGGAATTTTTTTCGATTTTTGGGTTGCAAGCTCTGGGTGCATAGAATTAACAAAATTTTTTAAGCGAAACCTACGGAATTAAAGTCAGCAGTACGATATTGCCATCAGCATCATCCCCAATTTTTGCAGATTTTTTGGTGCTGGTACGGCATAGTTAAAAAAAAATCAATTTTTTCGACAGTTCCAAAATTAATTGCAGTGTGGTGTCGAAGCAGACAGACAAATATTGACTCGCAGTAGTTTTGTAAATCGTGGAACAAGAAATATACACGTCGCAGGAAACATTCTGGATGCTCTATATGTTTTATAGACTCATACTCTTAATTTATACTCTAAACTCTAAACAGACTGGACGATCACAATGCGCGTAGCAGCGCGTAGCAACAAAGCCAACTACATATTCCGACAAGAGCACCGGTGCGGTGGCGCGGCGTGACGCAAAACATTTGAACAATAATGTCCACATAGGCGAAGAATACACAGAGTCGTACAATTACCTAACAGGCCAAGTACAACAATCGAAATTGGTAACGTTCCAAAAATCCGTCGGGGTCCGAGCATTGTCTCTGGGCGTTCGTACGTGATCCAGGACTAATCAAGCAGCCATTAACCTCTCTCGGCCCGATTAAATCCGAGGTGGATTGAATAAAGGAGAATTTCCACAATATTTCATAGAGCATCTTTTCGGCTGCAACCCGCCTCGCACGGAGGAGAAACGTGCTCGTTCGTCCATCCTCGGTTCTGGCCTCTCCCCCGGCGCCGCTAATGTCTAGGATCTCCCCGCTTTTTCCTGAATTCTGTTCCCGTACTCCGGACACGTTCTATTGCCAATTTCGATCCGAGAACGCCCGGCGAATGCCAACCGGGGTAAGCCTTATCCATCTACTTGGACCGCGTTATCAGCGTAAATCCGTTTACAAGCTTACGAGACCGTGTATCCCAACGCGTAGACGCCGAAAGCGTCGCAACCCCCGATAGATGATTATATTAATACTATCTGCGACGGAGTTCGCGTCGCCTTCGACCCCAGGGGCATCCCCGAAACTTTTATTCGACCCGAACGGGTTAACGGAACGTCGATCATGCCGAACGAGCCGAGCAATTCGAGGATGATGGTTAAGGGGTTGTTTCGCGCTTTTCAAGAATTTTTTCCGGGAACTGTTAAACGTCAAACATTTACGTTTCTTCTTCCATTAAAAGATGTTCTGATAACCGAGACCGTGGTATAAATCGCAGAGCAAAGTGCTGAGGGTCGAAGAACAGGCGTACGCTATTTCATCAATTTACTTTGCTTTTCATTTTCTGGAGTCGCTCGATTTGGCAAGCGAGCACTGCGCTCGCACACCGGTGCCAAAAATCGAGAGATCAAAGACGAGGGTGGCAGGTGATCGATGCAAAATAATAATTGAAATGATTCCGCGGGTGGGAGACCACTTCCCTCGCAATTCCATTAAAGTAGAAAGAGAGAGAGAGAGAGAGAGAGAGAGAGAGAGAGAGAGAGAGAGAGAGAGAGAGAAAGAGAGAGGGAGCCCGCTCGATACTGTGAGTCGTGAAGTGACTCGAGTCATTTGATACACAGGGAGACCCAGTAACTCGCATCAGGCCGGTCGCGGTCGTCCCAGGCTCCTGTAATTATTCTCGCACGGTGAACGAGCAAGTGGAGGGTCGAAGAACGCGAATCAAAAGCCATATGAAAATTCAAACGACCGCCAAAGGAAATCTCGATGAAAGGTTCGCCCCGGCGCGGCGCGGCGCGGTGCGGCGGCATGGCAGTTAAACCGACGCTTAGAGCAAGCGAGCGGGCGCTCGCGTACGGAGTAAACACAGTAAGCGGTAAAAACCGTTCTTCGCCCCTGCGCGGCGGCTGCAGAGGGAAGCGGGTTTCAAAAGGAAAAGGTAAACCGAAAGAGGTTCACAGAGTTGGCTCGATAGCGGTTCCACAGTAGTAATTACCGGTTCTCCGGTAACAAGTAACCACGGAACGGTACGGCAATTTCCCAGAAAAAGGACCTCGCCGTTCTCTCTCGCGGAACATCTGTCTCCCGCCTTGCGACCGCATCCGACCCGTTTCAATCGCTCGAAAACGCTACCTATCTCAAAGGGAGCAGTTCAAGCCACTTAGCTATCGCTGCGAAATTTAGCTAGCAGACGCTTCCGGACAAGTGGGCAGAGTCTTCCACAGACAAGTACCTCCCTTTGATTTTTACGACCGATTTCTGTTATTTTCTCCCTCATTCTTCTCTTGATCGCTTGTTCACGCGGCCACGAACTAGCATGTCAACCTTGAGATGAACGACCAAACGGTAAGGGTTCCACCCCTAGCTGCAAGGGATGGTTGTTGAAATGTAAGGAATATTTTTGCAAGCTTGAATATGGCTTCCTGTTATTATATACAGAAAGGCAAAAAATTTGTTACGCAACTGAACGAGCAAAGTTATACATAGAAGTTTTGAGAGTTCTAGTTTTCCAACTCCTCGCTATAAGTGTACATTCCAGTCTGTTGGCTAGAGCGCAGTTCTAACCTTCAGAGGCTATTATCGATGCTACCCCTAACCCTATTTGCCACGTTTATAGCCAAAGTACACGTAAGCGTACTAGCGTGCTTTATGATAGCATTGTCGCTGTTTATGCTCTGAACAAGCACCTGCATGGGAACATTACCGTTGCCATAGATACGTACTAGAACTTTCGTCTGAAACATTTTTTATCTGTACATATAATAATTGCCAGTTCCTCTGTCCTCTGTGACGGTAAAAAATCTCGAAATGCAGAAGACGTAAAAAGTTGAAATTTGGTGAATACACAGGTAGTCTTCAGGAAATCCTTCAGGATCAAGTGCTAAAATGAAATTGGCATACCTAATGTGACCGTACGTCCCGTTTTTAGGCCGTTCTGTCCCGTTGTCCTCGAGCACATCTTCGGGACGCCGAAATGTCCCGTTTTTAGAAAGAGAGCAACCCACGGTAATGTGGGATTATAAAATAATTGGGTGTCAGAAGTGGCGTCTACTCTAGCCTTAGGGCATGCCAATAAATCTCACACATTGTAAGTCAACAGAAGCCTGCTGGTTCGCTCGCTCCTCGGTTGCGAGTACATACACTGAAGAGGGGGTTGGTTTGTTATTACCTTTACTATCACCTAAACATTAATGGATGTCGTATTTGTGTATTAGAAAAAGAACATCATCGGGAATAGCGTAACCCAACAGTTTGCATTTGTATAGACGCTGCCGCCAAAAAGGAAAAGCTCAAGCTACACGCGCATACATACGTATAAGGGTGTAAGAGGAGCTACCGTCTGCCGGCTAACACGGTAGTGAAATATGCAGGCAAATTCGCGATTGGGGTAAAAAATCGGCAAGGGGGTTTTCCGTAGAAGGCTCTAAAAGTCGCGAACGGGAACTCGACCATGGTCGCTCGATCCATAATCACAGAAGGAGATTCCCGTACACGGTTATTATGTAAGTGTACACGTGCGCAATTGGCCGCGTGAACACCGGCTACACGCATGTAAATGCGGTTTACTCGCATATATACGACCGGCTTTGCGGAGTTACTGCAAATTGCGCGTGTGAATACGCGGCCGTGTACATCTATTCCGCATGCGGGTACACAGAACGGGCGTTTGTGCTGCGGACGTAGACACACGATGTAATTCTCCCGCGAGAGCCACTTCTTTTTAAGGAAACCATTGTTATTAATGAGGACAGAGATACGGCGATAAAGTCTACGAACTATATGGACGGGAAATTTCTACCGGCCATTATGCTGCCGGGGATCTTCGAGGGCTGCGATGCGCGAGCGCGAGCGCGAGCCCCCGGTTTACACGCGCTGGGTTCGTAAATTATTTTATGAAAACTGCGAGGCCACTTAGGTGGGAGGACGCGGGTGATCGTTGCGAAATTGTTGCAACCTCCAATTTCAACCCTTAGCACTCGAGTGGTGATTCCGAGGCGCCGCCAAAAATTATTGTACCATTCTTTATAATATTGCTTACATTATTAGTGGACTGCGGATTTTATACATTTATGATAATAAATAGGTAGGTACAATTTAAAGCCGTGAACATATTAAAAAGATTTAAGAACATCAGTGCATTAGTTTCAACTGTACGAGATAATTAGAAGAAGAACAAATTTTCTACGTGGCCTCTGTTTTTTTGCAATTGATATAGAAATTTTCATATTTTGCATAAAGATCCTCAGTCTAATTATTAGACAGGTTGGTGTCTGATCAATAGACTGCGGATCTGTATGCATGTCTCAGGGTTGTTTGCGAAAACCACCCCGGAAAAATGAATTATTTTCTTCAACCCTAACTGATTTAAAATTCTGAAAAATTAAAAAATTAAAAGCTCGTCTACATCTCAAGGAGAGATCGAGCCTATCCATCAAAACCGTGTAACAAGCGGTCTCGTTCTCGAAGTACCAACCACTTCGCGGAACACGGTGTAGCTAGGCGTTAAGATCTGCAACAAGAACAGTCTTTGCACTTCTCCAACTAACACGATAGCTAGGATTTCGTGTCCGTGAGGGAAAGAAGAGCTCGATCCGGCTACGAGACATGTGTCGTCAGTTGGTATCCGGGATTTCGAGCTCTGCCAGGGGAAGAGGAGAAGCTCGAAAGCGCCTCGCTCTCTTTCCACGGTTTGCATATCCTGAAGTGCAGCCTCTCCACACGGGCTGTTCTTCCTTACGAGCGGCAGTTAGAGAAAATTTCAGTCGGTTTACGAGCCGAGTGGCAACGTTTATGCGACCGGCGCGGCGCGGCGCGGCGCGGCGGCAGAAGACGCGCTCTGGATCTGTACAGTGCGCGACAAAATGGCACGATGCTTGACACGTTTCAACATTTCATGCAATTAAACCCGGATAATGCGCGTTTTACACAGCCTGTATGTTGTACCTGTCGTCGAAAGTGCGTACACCAAATCTCAACTTCGTATGATGTACAGGAAGAAAAAGATAGACAAAGAAGTCCTCACATGAACAGTGATATTGTCGGACATGCGATACGGCGTTAAGGGGCTGTGGATTTGACGAATTCATGTCAACATATCGTTATATATACATTATTTCAACTTTGTATGATGCACAGGAAGCGACGAAGACGAGGCTGAAGAGGCAGAAAAAGAGAAGAAGAAGGGAAGGTTTGGAAAAGTCGCGGAAACGGCCATTCCGTCATTGGTTCTGGATATTGTATGCAAATACGCAGCTTGTTAATGGTCGGGGTTGATTTGTACTTGGGCCAGATTAGGGTATCGATAACATTCAGCCGGCGATTACGATAGCGGTTTTACGGGGACAGGACGGCCGACACTGAATTTAGAACAGTGCCGATGCTATAGGATTTCGGATTTTATAGCGACGCGATTCCGTAACAATGCTGATTCTATAACGATAGAGGTTTTATAGTGGCGTGGCTGCTATAGACACGGAGGGTTTATAGCTAGCGGCACTGAAGAGATTCCGAAACGGTTCGAATTATAGGGCAAAGAAGTGCTGTGTTTGTAATGGCGACCCGACAGCGGCTTATAAATGTGTGATAATTATTCCTGTGGGGCTCGCGAGTCCATGGTAATTCTATAGCCGAACTTTCGAACAGAATAGATAGACGGGTGTTTTACCAGCAGCCAACGGGAGGAACTCCGTGACGCCATTAAAGTCTCGCGCGAAACGATTTAGCGTGGACATGCAAATTTTTATTGGGTGCTTAACATTCGTGTAATTGCCATCGAATGTTGTGTTGCAAAACTGTAATAAACTTTGTACGTCTGTCACGACTGTATACGTCAGAATTTAGTGGAACAGACGTCTCCAGACAATCCGCAGTCTCCGCAGCGACTCAGGTGACTGATTCTAATTAGTGGACGAGGTTGACTCGTGTCCATTAGCATTCGCGATTGGAAGGGCAAGACGGCCCGGCCCGGCCCGGTCGCAAGACGGAGCGGAGGGCGTAGAAAATGACTGATGGAGCAAAGCGAGACTCCGTCGTCGCGGGGTTTCGCGAGGTCAGCTTAATCCAGATCCGGCCGAGCTTCTGGTTAATTACGAGTCGCACCTTCGACATCGTGACGAGCATCTGTTCGTGATTTCTTCACTCGCATTGTAGCCGAGCGGACTCAAAGGTCCCTTTTGACACCGTTGTTCGCGGCGCGGCCGCGATCACGCCGCGCAGATAGCGCACGTACGAGAAACCTGGCATCGGGAGTGAATATTCATTCGGCCCTATCAGATTCGAACGGGGAGGGCTAAAGAGAAACTCCCTTCGTCGACGGGGGAAAAAAGATACAGTCGAAACTCTGTCCTGTGTTGGTTTATTTCCAGTACGACATTTTTGTGACAACCTGTACAGCTTGCGAGATTGACGAGTTCAGATGCATTGCTGGAAAAATTGTGTTGGTGCAATTTCGAACGGCGAAGAGAGTACATATCAGAAAAATATATCAAGGAACAATTTTGTACCTGAATTGCAACAAACTAGAACGACGCAGGAGTTCATTTCCTTTCTTAATATGTTTAATAGGTTGAAAAGAATTGTAATAGTATTTTAATTTTTGTCATAAATCCATAAAATCCACCGTCTATTATTCTTTAAAAATGAAAGATATCTGTATTCGGCTCCCAGGGTAAGACGACGGAAGTTGTTTAGAGTGAGTCATGAAGTCTGTCGGCTATCACCACAGCGTAGATAGAAAGGGCCGAAATGCGAGATAGTGATTGGTTCCTCGGTGGAAAGAACATCATAGATATTCGAAAGCCGGAGATAATGGCGCAATTAGGGGTTGATCGGCGCCGCGAGTCGTGTAAACACGTCGTCTCGTTACCGTATTACACAAGACAAGGGCAACGCGCGCGGCGTCTCGCACAATGCTTGCTAGGACAACATTGTAATCCTGGGGCCGGCGCGGCGCGGCGAGGTTGTCTTTTCCTTTGGCCGAGCGTCGGGTTAGCGCTAACAAGATTGCTCGAAGGGATCGGGCATAATCTCTTCCCTTCTCTCGTCTGGTTCGCTTCCTCTCGTCCCTTTCGAGATTACATCTTGTACGTCGAGTACAGAATCCATCTCCGTGGAGGCTCTCTTTCTACCTCGTCGTCCTCTTCGTCCCCGTCGACGTCCTCTTCTCGTCTCGCGGACCAGGCGTGTTCCAGGCTGCGAGCGCGTTACAGAAATCGTTTTCTCCTCGGCCCGACGAAAAGTAATCGACTTTTAAGCACCGCGGCCTTCCCTGTAATTGCGGAAGGAGACACTGGAGTCGGGGAGAGGGTCTGGCGACAAAAAGAAAGAGAGTCTCTTCTGTCGCCGCGACCGCTTTCGGATAAGCGGAACAACGCCGCAGCACCCGCGAGAGGGACGTTTAATTTGCAACTGATAGGAGGAACCGAGCACTCGATCCGCGGCTGGGCTGCTTCTAGGCCGCGATTCAATGGCGCCCGGAGATTGCGCCGAGACTGCGAAATTGCAATTGCGCCGAGCGCGTACTTCGGACGACGCGACGCTGCTCGACGGCCCGCGGAAGAATCGGTGCCGATTGGACGTCGGGAAGAGTGTTTGTTGCATATCCGTCGGATTTTTGGAGTATCGAGTTTGCGATACAGGCGCTTGGAAAATGCTTTTACACATTTGTGACGTATTGGCTCGCGCCCTCTTCCACACGCCCCGCCCACGATAGCCCGCCGCGGCAGTGGGGATGGCGACGCGCTTATAACGAGGTGCACTCGGCAATCTCACGGAGTCGGATACCGTACATGAAAAGCCGCATTTCTCGGCGACGACTGCCTGCGGAATGGAGGAGGAGCGATGATCGCGAGGCGCAGTAGGAATTCCGAAAAGGGAGCCTCGTTTCTCCGGACTCGTTTCTTTCGAACTCGACAAACCGGTGGATGCCAGCTAGCCCTGCGACCAGACGCGAGAGAAACGGAGAACAAAGAGGGAGACGATAGAGCGAGCGAGCGAGAGAGAGAGAGAGAGAGAGAGAGAGAGAGAGAGAGAGAGAGAGAGAGAGAGAGAGAAGGGACACGAGCGAGACAAAACGCGTACGCGGCGCGAATAAAAATACGATGCATGGAATCTAATTAGAGGAAGCACGCGACGGAATAAACGCTAAGAACACGCGACGCGATTTACAACGTCGCGGTCACGGCGTTCCATCTTCGCCGGCGCGGAGGGATCGCAATGATTTACAGCGACGGGCTCGGTTTTCTGGTTATCTTGTTGCGACGTGTAATACGGTAACGAGACATCGTGTTACTCGACGCAGGACATCGGTCAATTCGCGTGTGCACCCGATGCTGATAATCTGTCGTTTGTCGCCGATGATAGCGATAGCATCGACGGCGCGCCCAACGCCCTCGTCACCCGGGATTTTAATTGATCGCGATTTGTTTAAATGTTTAATCGGACCCGACACCTGTCGACTTGTCGATCCTGATACACCCGGAATGAAATATGCCCGCTATCAGTTACCGTTCGTCCAGGAATTTCTTCGGAACGAACAGTATCCGATGTGGCCAATAATTCAGCGTCTGCAGTCTTGTACAAATAAATTAGTATTTCAGTCTAATTGACGGCCTATCAAAAGACGAAATAAAATTGCACTTTCAAGCTTTTATCTCGGCGCGAGGGGGAAATTCATTAGGAGTTCGAAACGTAATAATGGCCGGGTATCTCGTGTCTGTAATATCGAGCCAGATGATCGCGGGCCCCTCTCGTCCATTAGATAAGCGTGGAATGGAGGAAAAAGAGCCGACAATTTGATATCTTTACCGAGACGTGACTGAAACAAATTTACATGGGTTGAAATTGAGAGCGGCCGAGTCTTCTCTCCGCGAAACCGGAGACGGGAACGTAAGCTGAATTTGCAAAGAGCCAGATCGATGGCAGAGTCAACACTTAATCCTGTGGACTAGAGTCGGGGAGGTTCTCGAGTGCTTTGACAGCGCGAGGAAACCGTAAGATGATAGCGGATCGTAATGACACCCATGAGCATCCACGCTTAAAAACTATACAATCACAAATCTCATGAAAGTACCTTCTCATAACATGATCATTTTTCAAATTGATTTCGAACTTCTCTAACAATTTTCCACACTCTATAAAATTTTCGGAAGTCATTGAAAGGAGTCCTCAACGGCGACTGGGCCGGAACTCGGTGCAGATTTCACGCTGTTACCACGACAACCGCGAAACCGAATGAACGCTATTGTGAAATGTCTGCTGTTCAACATTGCATCAGCGAAAGTTTGCGCAAATTCCACGACGACGTTTCTACGACGACCACGAAACGGAATTAACGCAGCGCGTCGCGCCGTGTACCCTTAACATTGCTCCCGAACGAAAAGTTCTACAAATTTCATATCGCTGCTACGATAACCGTGCGAATCGAGTTGACATCGCCGAGAAAGTGGATGTGTTAGACCTACGGAACATTAGGGGATTTCTGTGACGCGATTTCGTGAAACTCGATGCCGTGAAGCTGGGAATTGGGTTAATGCGGAGAGCGAATGCGAATTTCCTATACAATATCATTCCGTATTCCCCGTTCTTACCTATAAGTGAAACAATTTCAGGCTCCTTGTATCCTCGCAACACCTTGTTAATCGGTTAATATCGTAGCTACGTAACTCGGTGATTCGGATAAGCGAGGATCCACTTGATCGTGGATTAAACAGGTAAACATGATCCAAATTATATCGTCTTTGTGCTCATTTTAACAAGAAAAGTGTCGCGAATATTGTGGTAAAAGATTCATAGAAAAATTTATTAAAAACCAGTTAGGTTGGTATTGTCTGATGTCGATGCTTACGCGTATCAGCGGTGCACTTCCCGGTGCAGTGCAGCAAGAAAGTGGTGTCGATAGTATTCGATGGATTTTAAATCATGCTATAACAACCCGGTCTCGAGGCAATTTCGCCGCCATCTCTTAATGGAGGCTCGGCATTCGAGCGCAGCCGGTATCACGGCTGACCGAGTGGCCGATAAATCTTTTAATAATGTGAGAATTAGAAGGGCATGAATGTATAACGGAGCCGGTAATGTCGGTGCGACTGAAATTTTCATCAGAAATGGGAATCTCTCTCTCTCTCTCTCTCTCTCTCTCTCTCTCTCTCTCTCTCTCTCTCTCTCTCTCTCTCTCTCTCTCTCTTATCCTCTTTCACCCCGGTTTCTGCCATCTCCAGCCAGTTTTCAGCCTGCAGCGGGGTTCGAGCGTCGTCGTAACACATCGATTTTCCATTCTGGCAAAATGTCCGCGAACGGTAATTTTCTTAAGATGACTCGCAGCCGCATTCCCCCCTTTTCCACCCAGCCCCCTCTGCTTTAAAGGGGGGGTTGATGCTGTGCTTACATAGAATCCCGACGACACAGCGTGTCGTATCGATTCGATTTCCGGGGTTACAAACGTTAAAGATTCTGCGGAACGCGTTTTTCCCCCTCCGGTATCTGCGGAACGCTTATGTACAGGGTGTTCCCGAAATGGCGCGAAAGGGTGGTTCGGCGCGGGGGTATCGGCTGGGAACGTGGAATCAAATTTCCAGATATGATACTCTCCCGGAGTTGTCGAGTTTTATCTCTTGGCTGCGGAATCCGATTTCTATTTATTAATATGCTCGCACTGTGTGTCTGCGAATTTATTTCAATAAATTTTTTCTTTGGTTCGTTTTATTTCAGCTTTGATTTAGGATGTTATAAAATGTCTAAAATTAAATGAACATAATTTCTGTTATTGTTGGAAACGTGAAAAGTTCTTATGCGAAGAGATTCCCGTGCAGGATTGGATCAAATTGAATTTCGCTGATTAGATCAACCGAGCGGAGGAACGTGCGCCATTTCTGGGTGCAGCTGTAGACGAACGGGGGCAAAACGAGTACAGAAGGAAACATCCCGGGAATATTTCCGGTCGGGGGCAATATAACCTCCGTTATTAAATATAATTGCGAACTAGAACAGGAAGAAACGAAAGGGAGACACATTGTGTCGGCTGGTTTCGATTTCTAACGAGCCGGCTGGCTCCGCGAAAAGAAGAAATTCGTCGGAACGATCACACACAGCCAGTTACACGCACGTGCGTGTGTAGTCGACAAGGATCTGACATCCAATTTTCCTCCGAATTGATATTCCAGGCATCGGCCGACGCACAGGTAATTACCTGGACTTCCTTTGTGCATAAATCCCCGTCGGTCAAGCCGCTTTGCCTAGGCCGGAATCAAATGTATCCCATAGAGAATTCAATTTGCCACATCAGTCCGCAGTTAAGCTTAAAGTGCTCATTATTGTCTTTCGACGGAGCCGTAGAACGCGTACAATTATAGTAACAATGTGGTTTGTTAATAGCATTCGGACACGTGAAAGTCCTCCATCGTGATTCCGCGTTGCTCGCCACGTGAACACGACGTTATTGCGTTTCGCAATCCCTTCGTTCCGAATTCCTTTTATCTTCGCCGGGCTGACTTTCCGCGGCTGCCAAAGAGGGAATGCTCCACAATTTCAAAGCAACAAACGTACCGAAAGTAGATTCATTGTAATGCCGTCGGACACATTTATTAAATTGCTGCGGAGGGGATTTTTCCTTCTTGCAAATCCCTTAGATCGGACATTTTCGTGCAAAAATAGCAAATACCAGGAAACCTTCTAGAAATGACGAAAAAATTACTTATTAATCATTCTTGCTGGAGGGGTTACTGCTACTGTTGTCAAACGACCGAATTTAACATTTTCCATGTTACAATTATTGAAATTATAGTTCTGTCATTTTTGTAAGCTAAAACATTTAAAAATTTTGTACTTCACTGAAATATGGATTTTACGTATGATTTCAGCTACGTACGATTCTGGGCTGATTCCGGAAAGAAATCCGCTGCAAGACGAGAATTCGGAAAATAACGTCTGAATGGGAACCTCGAATTTTCTGCAGGAGTCCATTCAATCGAGATCTCAATGAACACCGAGCTCGCGAAGACGTTTACAACTTTTTAACGCGGCCGCTTAATTAGTCGGGCTCCTTTTGTCCGTCGGATCGCATTATTCGCAGCAATTCGTGTATTTAATCGCAGTCGTCTGGATTTTACCCGTCGGCATCGTGTTTCCTTGAGAATACAAGCTCTGTTCCGTATCGGACTTCGTTTCCCACCCCTCCTGGACCACCCCCTACCACTTGCCGAGAACCGGTGGTAATTGCATTTTTGCGAGGTCCATGCATCGAGCTCCACGGAATTCCTCATTTTTCGCGGCTTAATAATCGCGCGCGCGCGCGCGCCTCGACTCGCTTAATATTCTGCAATTACGTAAACGAAATTGTTCCCCCACTTCGTCCCATAACAAGCCCGATTCCCTGTGTTTCGTAACGAGCCACGGTGACGAAGAATATTTTCAACGAGGTTCCGCGATCAACCGCGTAATCCATTTACCCCAATGTGATATCCCGCCGCGCTTATGTATTTATTCAACACTCTCCAGCGAAATTATAGGCTTATCTCGCGGGTTTTACAGGGTTTATTCATTTCGGTTGTTGCCCTTTGATGATGCTTGAAGGGGACACTTCATGATCTCGAAAAATCACGTAACCAACGCGTAACATGAATTTAAGTCATTTATTACGGAAATTAATTTCGGATTCTAATATGGTCAATGTATTTCAGAAAAATGTTAAATGTGCAAAAGTATCACATATATTCCACTTCATTTTGGTTTTTAATATTGTCAATGTTTAAGAGACATTTATGCCAGGAAAATGTTAAGTGTACGGAAATATCGATTACTTAATTTTGACTTGCAATATCGTCAACGTATAATAGACACTTATTCCAGAAAAATGTTAAATGTCCAGCTCCAAGAGGGTCAGGTACAAAATAATACAGCCAAAAGCTCGTTCACCCCGTGCATCTCGGTAGCAATTTATTTTGCAACTCGGCGACTAGACGCCGCGCCGCGCCGCGCCGTCGAAATTCATTAATTACAGCGAAATTGACGAGACGCGATCCAAGGGAGGCGCATGGATAGGATACGGGTGAAGGGGGGTACTCACCCCTAATTGCTTCGTCTGTTCGCGGTGCCTAATTTCCCCCGTTCGTTATCTCGAATCGGCGAGGAATCAGCGGAGATTATGCGTCCATGAAACGAATGATCGAGAGCGAGCCAGGCCAATAAGGGAGCACTAAACGAGGGTGATCCGCTCGACGGTATACCACATACTATAAAAGATTGTTAAACCGATATCTCGAAGCCATCGTTAGCGGTCGCTCGTGAAGAAACATATCGATCGTCTCTCGACTTAAACCCGTATATCGGAGGATGCAGTCGTGTCTTCGGGGCATCAAGGATTCCATCGAGCAGCGTAAACGGCAGTTTAATCATCCGTACACCGTTTCTCCCGGATATTCCTCCTGTCGGTTTTTACGAGTTGCCCGGAACAGCGCAACGCATCTGCCGCGGGAGGAAGAGCTCATGCATCAGCCGGCCCGAACTCATGATTTCCCCATTAGAATGTCATTCGCCGTGTCAACGCGCGTCGAGATAGATATTTCATGGAGTACAGGGCCGAACAGATGCTTCACGGGTATCTGGCATGGGGATGTAACGGGGGTGGGGACGCGGGCTCGAATGTCTTCATTTAGCGGGAACTTTTGTTGCCCGACCCCTCTCATCGCGAGGATGAGATATCAAATTTCCCGCGAGACGAAACTTCCGCGAGCCGTAAACCATTTGCCGAGGAAAAATTTTATTCGAAATCATTTTTCCTTCGTGATTCGCGTCCTCGAGACCTCGGAGTTTCGCTTTTAGCAACGGTTTTGCCGACAGTGATATACTAATTCGATTTTATGAATCTATTAATTTATTCAGACAAGTTGAATTTCCTGTAGAAATTCGCAGTCCATGTATAGATCGTGGAGGTCTCCGAGCAGAAAGTAATTTGTTCCGAAGCCATAAATGTCGAACAGCATGTTCTAAAATAGTATGTATACTCCGCGGAATGTTATTCCGACCCGGGACCTATGAAAAATTTATGTTCAACATAAAAAATTGATTAACTCGGTCGATTTTTATTTAAGGAAGGGGCAAGGTTTTTTCAATGTTGGTAATTGACATCTAAAGCGCACCCCCTCCACGGATCGTAACGCTCGACTTAAGCCCCTTAATATATTTCACGCGATATTGTTCGTGCGAGTAACCATGTTATACTGCACCCCTACGAGCTCTAGCCGTGTAGCTGTGCGTGACAGCGTTATTACTGTGTAAACTTCTGGGATATGCAACTCCACGTGGACCGTATTCGTTACGAAATACATAAAACAGAGGAGAAGACCTGTCAAAGATGTTCCTTTTTATAGCTCGACGCGTCCGAGCGTGTGAAAAGTTCATTTTAGGTTCCTGCTTCCACTAACTTTCTTTTTTTATCGTGAGAAGACCGTCCTCAAGATTTTTTTACTGGAACTACTACAAACTTAATCGGTAGTTCAAGGTGTTTCCCCTAAGATTTTTTCGAGAATAAAAATAACACACAGATTTGTTAAAAATGTATTCGCAATTATTATTAATACTTTCGGCGCGTAATAAAAACAGGTACATTAGACAAATGAGAGCAGAATGATTGTAAAAAAGCTGTGAAAGCGCTCAACGGAACCCTTTCCGGGAGCCAGAATCCGAATACCTCGGTGCCTTTTCTAACCGAGGAGGAGGTTCTGTCCACCTTCAAAATTCCCACATTAAATTCCCATCAACGGTCTAGACAGCAATCCACCCCTGACGTTAAAAATACAAAAGCATCCATCCAAATGATCCGCTCGACTCGTGGTGTGGCCCGTCCCCATTCACCCTTCCATCCCCCTTAGAAGAAAGAGGAATCCGGGGACGCCTCCTCAACACTATCAAACAACTGTTTTCCCACCCCATCGATCACTCGTCGGAATTTAATCGGCGACCACGACGCGGTCGGCATTCATTAAACAGCCGGGCACGCACTTGCTGCACTAATAATGATCTCAAAGCCACGAAAAGCTGTACAGGAGGGCGCAAAGGGGTCTCCACGGTAACCACGGCCAGGCCGACCAGCACAAATTTAATATCTGCTAGTTCATAATGACACTCCTGGAAAATGAGCCCGTACCGTTCCACCCGTACGCGCTCGAATCCTCTCTACCACCCCACGACTCTACGTTGTAGCTCTCTTTCGGCTTTATTTGTACATACAGGGTGCGGCGAAAATCGTGCCGTTGTAACCATTTGCCAGCAGAAGGGTTGCAAGGAGGTGAAAATCATTTTCAGAGCTTTTTCTACGCGACTTTCACTTTCTTCCCCCCAGACCACTTTCGAATATACATACGTTGTTCCATTCGTTTCGGAAACATTCACAGAAAAATTTCTTATCAGCGTATTTCGTTCTGAATTAATTGGATTATTAGATCGTAAATTATAAGCTTTCAGATGAGATTTATGCAGAATTTTAGAAAGGTCTGATACTTCCGCTAATCCGAGTAAACACGGTACCACACGAGGGTTAATCCAATTTCCACCACCTAGAAACGGAAAAGCTACCCCAATTTAAGGCCGAGCTGCTACCAGAATGTAGTCGACCGCCGCGACGATTATGATCACACCCGGTATGCAGGGTATCCCCGTGTACACAGACCCGTTCCCATAAAACGCGCGAATTCCGCGCCGAGGGGGTGGCTTTATTAGGGGCTGCAGGATGGGCGAGCGCGAGCGGGATTACGCTCGAGCGGAGCCAAAAGGAGAAGTTCGGGGACACGTCGCAAAGAAATCGTTGGGATTTCGTGCAATTAAAAGCGAGAAGAGGAGAGAGGAGAGAGCGAGAGAAGTGCCGTTCGAAGAGCATCGGCTCGCGTCTTTTCGCACCGACGCGCGACGCGACGCGACGCGACGCGCTTCTTCTTAGGCAAACGAACGGGCTGCTCTCGCTCGCAAACCACACCGTTTTGATTCACCCCGTCTACCCCGCGAGATAACAAGCGTGCCACGAGGCTGCTACCGATTTCCACCCCCGTTCTCGACACCCCCTAGCACCCCGTACACCCCCTGCCGGGAGTGGGAACTAGCAGTTTAGCGAGCGGGGGTGGCGAAACGCGCGACGTAAGGGTAAGTCGTTTGTTAAAATGACGTAATCCGAGACATCAAAGGCCGGTCCGTGGATTCGTAACACGACCGACAAGGATTTTCGCGTTTTTTGTCTGCGATCCGTGCGAGCAAACGCTTCTTTGTGAGCCCGTTTTAATTTTTCTCTCTGTCTCTTTCCTTTCTGTCCCGCTCTTTATCCCTCTCCTTTTTCCCTTTTTCCCTTTTTCCCTTTTTCCCTTTTTCCACCACACCGAGGATCGCCGAGCCGAGCAAAACGACACCGATCTAACGAAAACCGTGTCCGAGCTTTTCTTTCTCTGTTCGCGGGCTGTTTTTGCGAGCAAGGTCGCAGAATTTCGAGCGGGTCGTCGAGCGTGTTTGCGCGATACACCGGTAAACTGCGCGGCGGGAGATGAAACCGTTGCGGACTGTTGCAGTATTTTCGTTATTTGCTATTGCGCGACCGTGCTGTGTTATTTTTCGTGCTACCCCAGGAATTTCGTGTAGCTTTCACCCCTCGTGTTAAGTGAATCGATGCGCCGCGCCTCGGATTTTCTGCGCGCCACTTTGTCAGCACGTGGCCGCGACACGCTTCGACGGTGATTCGATTCATTTTTCCACGGAAGAAAGATTGAGATCATTTAGATTTTGAACTGTTTACGAGTTGGTTTTTGTTGCAAATTGTGCAAACAATTTTTATCTTGCATAAAATGCAACGATCACATTTATGGAAGAGACGCGTCCCGCGCATGTCCCCAATAATCGACCATAAATTGAGTATCGACTGCCTGGGTTCAGAACATAACGGAACAGCAAGAGGTTAAACGTGGTTTTTTATCCAACCGAGAGAAGCTCGTCGCATAAGAAAATGGCTCCGATTCCATCGGATCCGTCGCGTCGTCGTCGTCTGCAGGAAACAGGAAACCGGAGACAGCTCCGATAACTAAGATATTTCAATTTCAAACGATCGTCTCGGAGGCGGACGGAAGTTCCTTGGTCGATCCAGAGCTTCGAGCGATTTTCGCGTCACCCGATCCGTCTGCCACGAAGGATGCTCCGAAGTCGGGTTAACCGGGCCTCACGGGCAATCAGACGCCGCGATTGTTGCAGAAACTCGCGAAAGCACCGGGGAATCCGAAACGAGAGTAAATTTCCACGGGCCGGTTTCAATTATTAAAACGCGACGAGACACCGGATACGAACTCCGAGCCTTCAACTAGGGTTGGGATTCACCCCGGTGACTATTAAATCGCGGCGACTAGCGAGACTGATTCGAACACGTTGTTAAACACATAATTTTGTATACTTGATTTATACAAGTCAAATATCACTTTGAAATGTCACCGATTTTTATGCAAAATGAACATTGTCTGCGTGAATTGCAATATGGATGACAATGCATATAAATTGGATATTTCTTGTTTGCGAACTACGCGGCGGAGTTTCCGAGGTGTCTGGGTTCCCAAGAACACGTCGGCTAATTAAACGAGGTTGAATCGAAGCACACTTCGTGTCGTACCAAACATTTGCCCCCGACCAGAGTATTTGCCTAAAGATGCTGCTTTACTTCTCTACTAAGGCCAATTAAGCGAAAAATCGATCGAGGTACCTGCTCGTGTTTCGCATTTCCGTCAGACTGCCATAAGAGGATGGAGTCCACATCTTAGTCGAGTTGCCACTTTATATTAAAATACGTCCCTCAAGGTAAACATTCATTTATTTCGTTCTTCTCTGATACTATAAAACATTCGTTCTGTTTGTATCGAAGACGAATTTGTCGATTTAAAGGGCCACGCAAAAATGAAAAAATATTATCCTAGATGATAAGATGATACATGTCACAAGACGTTTTTCCTAAAAACTTGAAATTACAATTAAAACAGAATTTGTCGATTTAAAGGGCGAAGCAAAAATGGTAAAATATTATCCTTAAATTTCGCGTTACAAACCACTGCGGCACGCTGTAAAAGACGTGGAACGTCACACACAGACGCGGAGCAACATTTAATCAAGAATTGTACATTTTGGTCGCGATGAGCGGTTCCCAGACCATCATGCAAAGTGTCTCTGGTGGCCAGGAGCACGGCCCTACACGGTAGACGATGGAAACACTTGAACAGCCTCGAGGGGCAAGAATTCGCAGTGCGGGGGTTGCAGAGCGGCGCGCGGCGCGGCGGGGCGAACGTGTCGTTCAATTCGACTAGGTTCGTCGGGAACGGCATTCGCGGCTCGCATATTAGCGAAGGCACGCAGTCGTCGGAGGGGGGGGGGGGCGGCGGCCACGGGTCCGCACAGTTTGCCAGATATTCCTTTCGACGGACAGAACCCGTCGGCCAACCCCGAGCGAGTTAATCAACGAGATGCATCGAGAGGGTGGGTCCGCTACCGAGCTTCGCGCACGAAACGCGGCAAAAACGAAGACAACGGCAGCAGCAGGGGGGTAGGGGATGCGAGCAGCCACGCAACACAATGGCACGGCTGCGAGATAGCCGAGAGCTGAGGTTAACCCGCGATCCGGCGAATGAGAATCGACGGGAAACGATCGAACGACATTTATCTGTCGCGTCCACGCTCGCCCGGCGAACGGAAATTGTTCTTCGGGACGCGACGCGACGCGACGCGACGCGCGACGGTATGCCATGACCTGCGGATGTTTCGGCAAATAGAGACTTTTGCGAAAACCCGTCGACGGGAAACCGTCGCGCGTCGCGTCCGAGTGACGTGTTCTGAAATTCTTGCCTCCCCCGATATGCTTTCAATAATGCTCGCTGCTTTCAATTTTTATTCCCCAGGGGTAGTTTCTTTATAGTACTCGTTCGTTGTTGAAAACAAGGTTGAAAATAACGAACGACTAGGTAATTCGTTTGTACTTTAAATAATTATTAAAACTTTAAATATTTATAAATGTTTGGGCTTCGAGCATTAGCCCGACTTAAAATTAAAAATTGAAATTTTCCAATGAATTTTCACAGAGTAAACGTACGCTTATAACGAACACAAAATTCCTTCCTCTCGAAGTAAATTATTGAATGTAAAATAATTAATTGTGAGGCAAGAGGCTTTATTATTTAGTCAAAATAATTTCCTGAATAAAGAAGGACGTCACATGAATTGAGGGATGAATGTATATCGAGCACATTAATTCTATAGAATAAATGGTCAACACTTTACCCGCTATCGGAAGACTATTAATATCTTCTGAATGCCTCCCGAGGGCTTCTCAATACCTCCGCCATATGAAAGAGAAGCTTAATAAGTCTCTTTTAAATAATAATCCCAAAAAGAACTGCTCGAGTCAAGAGTCTAGTGATTGCTGTCGCTATTGAACATTCTGTGAAGAGGTTCTCAAGTACTCGAATCAACAATTTCTCAAAGAAGATTTATTATAAAATAATTCCTACGCGAGCATAGTTAGAAGACAATTAAATTCTTCGAAACTACCAAAACACTTTCGATGCACAACAGTGCAACTTCCACTGAAATTCAATGAAACCGTAAGAAATTAAGTACAGTTAACAGTTGCATAATCGAGCAGCAACGTACAAATCGTTTAAAATTCTTATTGGTTATCCGCGGTCGAATTCTTTCGCGGCAAGCTATCAAAGCGGCCATCAAGCGGCAACAGACATTCCTCCGTCGGTCTTCGGCCTCCAATTTCAAACATTAATTCCCTTTCGATCAAACTCCGTCTCCCGAGCTTAAGCATAAAACCTATTCTCTGTCGCATTATATTATTCATAGGTATCCCGAGAACGTAATAATCCGAGGTTTCTGGGCGGCTGCGGCGCGGCGTGGCGGTTCACGAATAATTCCCCGGCCATCGTATAAATATCACCAGCCATCGTTTCCAGCGTTTGGCGTGCGCCGCGCCCAAAAACAACCAATTTTAATCGACCGTCGCGCGTTTCATCCCTTCGCGGACACAGAGAGAGGGCTTCAATCCCGAGGAAAAATCGTGCTCTCTCGACGAGTCGCGACCGTTCCGCGCGGCCTCTCCACGGAATTCAGCCGACGCGACGGTGCCTCGATTAAAACCAGAATACCCAGGACGGAGCTTCCCGAATATCCGATGACAGCCAAAAACATTCGATGCGCCGCGCTGCTCAGTGACCATAATTTCGCGACTGCTCTTTCCTGCTTCGAAACCCGTAGAAAAAGCCCAACGCAAAATCGATACGGACCCTTACAACTCCCCGATCCGCAAAATTATCATCAGAGACTGCCGATTTTATCCGTTCGTCGCAAGAATGAACAGATGAAACGCAAGGCTGGAGAAATTAGATTCTTCTACATTGCCCGAAATTTCTATAAATGCACCTTCATTTTCGCATTTATATTTTCCTGCTACTCATCTTCAATCTAATATATTATATTTAATAAAGAAACAAATTTTACTTAATGAGATAATCATCTTCAATTATAGTACACAATCGATATTTATTAACAAAATACTTATTGTTCAAAAAGCATAACTTAACCCGCTGGTTCTTAACCGGTGTTCCGCGAAATTCTGCGAAATATATTAAATATATTTAATAATATATTTTCTAAAATATATTTATTTCTACGCGTGATGTTTCTGTTTGCTTTTTTTGGATCATTAATTTTGGTGCTCCGCAAATTTTTCATATATCAAAAGTGTTCCCCGTCTTGGAAAAGATTAAGTACCACTGACTTAACCAGCGGTGCTCTACCAGAGTTCTGATGACAATCCCTAACTCGGATACATAGAATGTGCTAGCATTTGCTCATTTCGGTAACTGTGGGACAGCCTTAAGGCGACTAAAGCCGTGTTACCATCACCCTGACGATTCTAACTGGCAGCTGATACTCGAAGATCTCCAACAAGTCTTCTCAACTTGCCGTTAAAGCGACTGGTCCGAGCAGCTATCACCTCCGAGAACTTCGCTCTAAGTTCGTAAATTCAGCTCTTTGGTGGGCCGACGTCATCGAAGCGGCGAGCTCCCCATCAACCTCGATTTTTAGAGGCCGGATCGATCCGGCGACCGGGTGGTTGCCGATCAGACGTCGAACCCACCTGGCACAGGCTCTACCCGATGCGACTTGGTGATTTTATCAGCGATGCATGTCACAAATTTCTGTGCTCCGGCTCGTTGCATGCGTGCCCACGTCGGCCACGTACGGGCACTCGACAAGCACCGTCTACTATACGAGCGGCGCACGATACACGGCACACGGCACACGGCCGGCACACTGGTAAATTCGCGCGTGCTTCGACACTGTCTGCTATATGGCGGACGAGCATTTCGTGATTTAATTAATTAGTGCGAATTAATCCCAATTAGAGAATCTTGTCTGACGACTGTGAGATGAGTGGGTCCTCCGCGTTGTGCACGAACGGCTCGCAGTCGCAGCTGCTGCCACACGGACACACGCGACGCTGTGTCATGCCGTCGCCATCTTCTTCGATCACTTCCTTTTTTTCACGAAGCTTGTCCGTGTGCTTCGAGAATCGTCGCAGTGATCTAAGAGAGTCCTGGCAGTCAGAGTTCGGTAAACCGTAATTCGATTAATGATTGGAAACTACGATTCATATATGTAATGGTAAAATCCAATTATTATTATTAATCGTGCCTACTGATCACTAGAATGCGGATCTTTATGCAAGATAAAAATGTTTGCGTTGTTTGCAAGGAACGGGTGCCAAATAGAAAATTGTCTCATCATTTAATTATTGTATTATACAGAAACTAATACGTTAATGCCATTAAATCTTTTTAATATGAACACTGCTTTAAATTGTGCGTAGCGATTTTTATCATAAATGCATAAAATCCGCAGTCTACTGATCACTAAATAATGAGTAATCATTGATCAAAAGAATAAGAATGGAATCAGAAGTTGTTGTAATCAATGTTCGTGATTGCTTCGATAATTATAATATTAATCATAGGATGATTACATTTTTAACTATGATTTAATCTGTACTTTTGCTGTGATGACAGCACTGTAAATACCTTTTCAAGGAAATTTGATTTTGGGTTCCATTATGGATTTCCGAAAATGAAGACAGCATCACTTTGATGATAGATCGAATGCGGTGGTTAACCGGAATAAAAATTGTAAATTGAAATACGTATTTAGTGTCAGAGTTGCTGAAAAAGCCATCGAAGTTTCAGCAAAGCCGTCGCGCGTCGTGATGAATAATGCCAAAACAATTCGCCCGGCAACGGAAAATATTGGCAGGGTCGAATGGAAAAGTTGAATTATAATTACCGAGCAGAACCAGTCAAAGTATGGTGCAGCGAAATCAACATGAAATGAACAATTCCCCGAGCAGATGAATTTTTGACAGCGAAAAGGCAAACAGAAACATTCGGCCGCTGTCCGTGCTAATTAATAATTTCTGAACAAATTGAAGTCTTCATTACGCGCTGCCAAAATTGGAGAAATAATTAAACTGCGCATCCAAATAAATTATTAATTAAATTTTACCCGTTTCGACACGATCAAACATATTCTTCTCTAAAAAACGATCTACACAAACAGTTTCCCCGGTAATTTTTCTAATTATTTTTCTGCGAGATTGGTACAGAGAGAGAGAGAGAGAGAGAGAGAGAGAGAGAGAGAGAGAGAGAGAGAGAGAGAGAGAGAGAACTAATTATTCTTCTCTCTGCGTTCCTATTCGAACAGCATATTACTTGATATGGAACGCAGTAATTCGGAAGTAATCGAACGGGATGAGCTTCAAAGTAATTTCTGATGCAGCTTCATTTCCTGTGAATAGAGATTGCCGTTCGCATTATCGCCGGGGCTCGTATATTCCGAGCGCTTTTTGTAACTTAAAACTAATCGATACGCACTTCCGTAAACAGTTTGTTTTTCCTTCTCGCTAATTAATAGACTCGGTCCGAAATTCATGCGCGGCCCGCGCCTCCTCGTATAAAATGATTCTGTCAAAACCAACGGGAAAGTTTGTTTCATCCATTGAGGGAATTTATTAAATTAAAAGCGAAGCAAAAACTTCACTAATTACGGTACTCCCATCGCATTGTGTTTCTCATACACGCTTTGGAAACATAACACCAACATTCTGTTAATGACATTCTACCGAAATTTCAAAGTTTCTCCCTTTAGTTTCGAAACATGCCGTTCCCGGAAATTAATTAATGTTCTAATGGGAATTAAAATAATCATTGTTACTTCATTGAAGGAATGTTACACAGTGTGTGTATTGTGTATATTCCCGTGGCGGTGGCGACGTCGATGATCATTAGTCGGCTACGGCAAAATGCGTTAATATTTGATAAAATAGTTATGCGATTACGCTTGGTAACAATGGCCGAGGCAATTATTGGATTTGATCGATTCTTCGATGTTCGACACTGTTTGTATGTACAACTTGTAACGTGTCCATTATCGTTGTAATGCGAATGTTTGCTGTGCTATTGCGTGCATTCGCATTAAGATGTATGAACTATCATTCGAAAATCTCATCAATTGTTATAGTGGGTTTAGTAGTAGGTATAGCGTTAAAGAATGTTTACCGACCAGCTAGCTAGTCTCAGCCGCGCTAGAAAAAGCAACGGCTCAAGGAAACTTCGGTAAAATGGAGTGTGTGAGAATAAGTAACAGTCGAAACTCGATCCTCATCCTTTCGTAATTACGGTGTGTCCCTTATCGATCATTCTCCGCCATTCTAGCGTTCCGTGGGGCTCGATATCGAAGACAAAAGCGAGAAAGGCAGACATCGGGCACAATCAGCGCGGATGGAAGATGGGCTCCGTTGGCCCCGGGCAAGACGAGGACTATCGTTTCGCAAGGGATGGATCCTATCCGCTCTATCTCTCTCCCTCTGTTTGCCGGTGGTGTGTATCGTGGAATTAATTAAAATCGTTAGTAATATCCTCCCAATTCGACGTGTTCCGGCCGTTATTATATATCGTCCTGGGGAACCGCGAAACTGCGCGCGAAGGGCACGCAGGATCGATAGTCCTATACATGTCGCGTCGAATAATCGTAATTGATGCGCACGCACGGTTACTATTAAATTTGCGCGCTGCGTAAATTCGCTATGAAACATGATACAGAGCCGACGGGTACTTAGCCGAAACTACATTAGCTACACGGGTGCGTACTGCTGCGTACATCGCCGCCGAATAATGCGTTCGAGCGATTAGGGATACCTTGCCCCTGATCACCTGCTGCTCCTGACAGACCATGCTGCATTTCGACGAACAGATCTTTTTTCGAACCAATTATTTATTAAAATACTATCATTACGAGATATATCGACAAAAAATATAATCTCTGCTTGAAAGTGAGTTTCTGGCTTTTTTAATTTAATTTCCATCTGAATTGCAACAAACCGGAGCAACATTGAAATTATATATTGAATGTTTTTAATGTTTTAAATGAAACCTACTAGTTTGCGTTATAAATGCATAAAACCGGCAGTCTAGTTACCATTGTTAGGCAAATTTTTTAAGCACAGCTGTTCCGAGGCAATTGGATCTACGCTGAGCGCCGGGCGTTTTATCGACAATCGTTTAATCGAAAATCGGTCCGCTCGAAAACCGATGGCGTCACCGGGCTTTCGTTTTTGGAATGCAAACCCCGGGAACGCGCTCTCGGTATTGTCCATCACGCTTTCTCCCCCGTTTAACTTTGACATACGAACAGAAAGTTGACGTTTCGCGGTGGTCGAGTTTTGCGTGCTCCGACTTCCCCGAGTAATCGCGTTTCAACGTCACTCCGAAATAAATTCAAACACGCGCGGAATCCTTGCCGGGAAAGCAAACTGTTCCCACTCTACCCGGCGATACGTATACTATTTCGTACAGTTATAATTAATACCGAGCCTGGTCAATTCAAACATAATTCCCTCGGAAACGCGGCGCGGCGCGGCGCGGCGCGGCGTTACGCTCGCCCCGGCGATATAATTAATACCATCTGATTTAAAGCTGCGAAATGTTGATAGGAAATTCCGAGTTTTAGCCAACGCGACCGTGCTCCCAGGAGCCATTGCGTTGTCCCGAAATTATCTCTCGAGCACGAGACCCCTTCGTTTAACACTAGAACTACCAGACCAGTAAAAATGACTGGTTTTACAACTTGATTTTAAAATTGCTACTTCATGTTACATTTCCCCCCCCCCCCCCAATGATATTAATGACTTTCACAGCGATAACTAAAGGAGCAATATAATGAATTTTGTTTTTGTTTAATTTATTCAGAATCAAAGTTCTGAAGACGAAAATGAAAGTATACAATATCCAGTTGGAAAAAATAAAAGGAGGGTCTAAAGCTGGAAGATTACCACTACATAATATTTTCAAAGACATATACGTCCACATTCCTTTTGTAAGATAGTAATAATTCAATAAATACAAAAATATTCTATTACTACATATTTTTTAAAAACCAGTCATTTTGGCTCGTTTTGGTAGAACTAGCTTCGTCTTAAGATAAAGTCTTGAGCGTTCGCTGCACAACCCCTAAAAGGGAATAGCGTTTCACAACGTTGAATTAGAGGGGTTGACACAAATGAAACTGGCGGAAAAACTTTTTTATAGATAAATGAGAACCGAGTCTACAGGCAGTTCGGTTTGAATGAAGGCGGCAGAATAAGAAGAAGGGTGGATTCGGCGAAGCCCTGGTGGAAATAACGACGGAAAATGACTCGCAGATGTTGAGCCCGGTGCTCTCGACGCGAGCAGCAAGGGGCGCTTTATTCGCAGATTGCGCTAGTTAAAAACTGTCGCCAGAAATAACAGTAACACGCGACGAGTTGTATTCGTTTCGTTCGGCCGGCGACGGGCCCGGAGTTAAATTTGTTGGATGCGCCGCGCCCTTTATCCCTCTTTTAGTAACCTGTTGACCGAGGTATTCGACGAGAGTTCTTTCTCTCTCTCTCTCTATCTATCTATCTTTCTCTCTCCTTCCGCTAATTCTGATCCGTTCTTACAGTCGTTTGTAACTTTCTTCGCGCGAGCACGCAACCTCCGAACCGATAAAGTTCGCGGCCTGCCGCTGGTATTTTCAACAAAACACAAGTCAACCTCAACTTTTTCAATTGTTTGCCCCTCTGATGGGTCACTCTCAAACCGTCCATGGTTTGAAAAAACATGCACACAGAATATTGTTTTATTTATTTACATTTTTACACGAATTCTGTGTTTCGTCGAATTCGCACTTTCTCTGCTTCAACTGTGAAACTTGTATATTTCGTTTTATATTTATCGAATTAATAATGTCGAAACGTTATTAAGACTGCCGATGGAGGAAGACCGACGCCAGACGTGCACATTTTTCGCAGCAGTTCTCTCCCGGCTTGATAAACTTTCTAATTATGAAACTTCAGGGGCCAGACTGTATCAACGTCGCCAGATCAAAGCGATACTTGGGGGACTTGTAAAAGTTCTAACCCTTGGACAGCTTCTTGGCTACTAAATGGAGAAACCGAGAAATTTTTCATTTTCATATTTGGAATATACACTTTCTTTGGTCGATTCTTGAAATTTACATTTTTCTACCTTCAATTGGAGATGTAATTTTCAGCACAGTATAGAAAATACGAATGAAATTTTCATGAGGAATTCTTTTTATCCAATATTCATTAAATCCCGACACGGACCAATTTCTTTATAATGTTATTTTTCGCAAACTTTACCAAATATGAAATTTTAATGAGGAAATATTTTTATCCAATATTCATTAAATCCCGACACGGACCAATTTCTCTATGTTATTTTTCACAAACTTTACCAAATATTCGCCTAACATTCGCTACCATCGTTAACGATCTCCGCAGTTACAATATTTCAACGAATCTCCCATACGCTCCCTAATGAAAGATTAAAAAAATTTACCAAAAAAAATCTCATTAACATGCTGGACGTAACAGGACGCATCGCGGCTTCAGCGGGAAATGTGAAATTAATTTCCCTTCGTAAAATATAAAATATTGGTCTTCAGATATGAATACATACATGTATACCGACTGCCATTAATATTCGGATCATCTTCGAAAGAGAATAATTTTTAAAAAATTAGAAACGACTTGAATCCTTTTGTGTAGTTAGGGGAGGATTAGTTCGCTAAATAATGTGCCACATAAATTTTTCCACATTTCAAGAAAAATTGTGTCACATTTAAAATTCTTCCTACCACATGGTCAAGAAAATAAGGGTTAAAATGGTTAGCATGCTGTCGGGTTGGTGGCAGCACTGGTTGACGAGTTCTTTCGCGATAGGGCGCCGCTTGTAGAAAAAGGCACGACTGTAGACTGTAGAGGCGATCTAAATTTAAGTTTCAGATTTATACGCCCTCACTCGCCGGCCATTGACTTTCCTCGGACTCGCTCTCTTTCAACCCCGCCGCTCGCTTTCCCACCCCCCTCCAACTTTCTCTGCGCCCTCTCGACCACCCCCGAACCACCCGCCAACGTCGGATGGTGACTCTAACTCACCATTTTTCCCCTTTATTCTCGCGCCGCGCCGGCCCGTAGTCGGGGCATAAATCACACGAAACACGAAGTAAAAGATGATATTTCGAATAATAAATCCTGCCCCGTGGCTGCTTCATTATTTTTGTTGCGAGTCGGAGCAGCACACGCGGGGAGGGGAAGGAAAAGCGAGCTGATTTCACGCGTTGGAACACGTATAAGTGGATTATTTGAAAAGGAATAATGAATACCGGGAAATTGTGCCCACCGGGGACCACCGGCCCGGGGATCGGAATTTCGAACCAGCTTCGGCTTTTATGCCGGAATAATGGCGACCCGAGCGACTATGACGGACGATCATCAAATTGAAAATATAATAAATAGATTCCGCGGAATGAAAGGCCCGGGCCGGAATACATTTCCGAAATCGATCAATACCGTTGTTTTCTGCGCGTTTTGTTCTCGATTGACCATTCCCGTTTTTCAATTACCTCGCCGAATCAACTCGAAATCGGCGGAAATGTCTGTCATCTTCTTGGGGAAGTTAATCCCTGTTCATTAAAACAGGCTACTCGGTAAAATAAAAAGGGCGGTAAAATCGTAAAAATTATAAATTTATTAAATGTAGTGTTTCAAGCATAAACGAGTGATGTAAGTTACGAGTTACGTGGAAAGTGGAGCGCGAGTAATCGAAGGTTAACTACAAATTTCAATATTAAAAATGGATTTACCGTTCCAAATAGGCGTACTAAAAATTAATTAAATTCTACATCGGGGAGTATTTTCCGGGGAATGGAGATTAATCGTCGCGGAGTTCCAGAGTGAATTTTTGAGCGGATCGATGGTAGGCCGTTCGGACAAATCAAAAATGGATCCTTCCGGCGGGATCAATTGCCCGGCAGGGCAGGTTCGCTCTAATACAATTTGTAGAGTTAATTTCAGCTGGCCCCGCAGACGGTAGGTAACATCGTAGTCTATTTGATGTGCATCGAGCCCTACTGTACACCCCGGAGTCCTACTGTAATGCTCGTAGTTTCGAATGCATAATCCACCACCTCGTCGATCATCGGAACGACAGAGCGTAGGCGCATCTCATCATGCGGAAATATTTATATACCGGCTATGACGGGAAACGATCGATACAGACGTGCGCGATGACAAAGTTTGAGGGAACTTCGGTGAATTATGCAAGCCGAGTGTATGCTTCGACGCTTCCTGTTTTTCTGTTTGTTCATGCGTTTCATATTCGACGGTCTCGCTGCACCGCGCCGAGCCGCGCCGTGCACGGATGCATCGGTCTATGCCGCATGCGCTCTCGTTTGTTAAACGGGAACACCGTGAAATCATTTTACAATGAATATTTACTCGCGAGTTTCGACCGGTTAAATAATACTATAGACACGGTCGATCTGGCTTCTTGAAGTTTTAATGGGGGTGGAAAAGTTAGCGCAGTTCTGTGACTGTTACTTGAACGTTTCCTGCTGCACTCTTTGGTCTACTGTTTCTGACACATGCGATTTGTTCGGTTCACGCTAACACGTGTTTCACCGATATTCTCCTTCTCTGCTGTTTCGTGTAATTTTTCATTCACAAGATGTAATAATATTTATTCGAACATCACAATACAGTATACTGGCTGGTTTGCTGGCCTACGCTATACATTTATAAACTTGTACACGTTATCGTTAAAACTGCAGTAATTATTCATCGAGGACCGGCTGAAAAAAACTCCTCTCGCGTGGCTCGCACGATAACTGCGGCCAGTCATTCTTCACAACGGAAAACTCGAAATAATGTTTATTTATTCGGCACGGATAGTGTTTTATCTCATGTTCAGAATCTTTAAAGATCAATTTGTTTGCATTTTTCACGATTGTAGAGTTAATCACAGCCAACGATTTGAACAGCGATTATGGTGCAAAGTCATCCGAGAGGAATTTTTTATCCGGTCTGCTTCCTCCGTGAATAATTGTCGCGGTTTCCATGATAAAGGTCTATGAAAATTCATGAATGCGGTATACACGCGTATAAATAAATCTGCAAAGTTTCGTGCTGATGGCACATTCAGTTTGATAATGAAAAAATCCTAAAAGGTAGACAAAAAAAATACTTAACCAAGTGGACTGATAGGACACCCTATGTGTATTTTCTTTTTGGCTGGCATTTTATAGAAAAGTCGACCACCGTCTCCGTGTGTGCAACGATCCAACGATAGAATAGTGTGCTGAGCGTTACGAGTTGCTCGAGAAAGACGTAATGAGAAGTATCCGCGGTTTTTGCGATCGTAAAACGCAGCCGTGAACGTGGCAGTAAACGTCGGGCAAGGTAGCAAATCGCAAAACAGGTAGTTACACATGCTTGCGCTGGCGTTTATTCCTCATCGGTGCCGGAGAATTAGTGATTCCGGCCTGAGCATCTCAAAGCGAACGGGGGGCAGGCCTGGTCGATCTTAATGATCGATAACTTTTCGTCGATCGACCAGACGATTATTTACGGTCGCCCGTTATCTATCCGCTGGACCGATAACCGTGCCGTTTTATTGCCAATAAAATCGCTCTCCTTCCCTGTCGATTGTTCTGAATAGCAAAGTTACTTGGCCTGCTCGGATTGTTCGCCGTGAATTATCGCGAAAGCTTTCGCGGATTGCTGTTTCGCAGCTAAACATCTGAAACCAGCGCAACGCTCTAAGACGATATTTCATTTTTCAATGGCGCGGACGTCACATTATATAGGGACAGCCGGCCGGATCGTATTTCTTGTTTATTCCGGGGGAGGGAACACGGTTGCAGAACTACGCCAATTGCACCTGCGTACCTCGAAAGCTGTGTACCCAAGATTCGCGAGAGCCGACACGCTTGCGAACGTCTCTCGAATCCTGTTGTTCCCCTGCTGTTGCAACTCTTTGGCAACTTCTGTGCTCAAGTTTCATTATTTAACCCCTTGCCGGACGATTTATTTTACGGTTTCAATAATTACAACTTTTTTTGTAGTTCGTAATTTCCGATAAAAAAAGAAGAAACTTTATATCTATTGTATGCCTACATGGTCTTCAATAACTATACATTAACAAAACCAAAATACATAGAATTTTATCTCGGTTTAAAGGAGATTAATAACGTACATATCTATTAGACTCTGTTCGAAATCTTCATCACGAGTCTGACACGATATTGTAAGGCAAGGGGTTAACGAAAATGCGGAGGCTTTTTTTGCACATACATAGAGTGACAAAAACCTCAATGAGCATTATTACACAGGGCGTCCCAAAAATGTTGGATTTGATAAGGCTAATCCCCGAAGTCATTTCGAGTCAATTTTCCGTCTGCGAAAATGTCCTCCGCGGCTTTGTTGAGCAGTTATTAGCGAAACCCGGGGACCAATCAGAGCCACGGCTGCAGCGGACAGATTCCGGCTGTTTACAGATGTAAATCACGATGTCGCGAATTCTATCGGAACGCCCGAATGAACGATCGAGCTCTCTCGCACGGGAGCGAGCACTTCGAAAGAATCTCGTTTAATTCGGCAAACTAAACAGCGAAGTTCGCCTCGTTCTCAGTCAGAGGGAAAATACTTATGCAGTTCGATCGATTTTAAAAGGAACACTCGGAAACTGAGAAGTTCCAGGAGTCAATGGACCCGTTGCCACTTGTTGAATGTTTATAAAGCGGAATGTAGGTCCAAGACGAGCCTGGGTTACACGGATCAGCTACAAGAGACCAAAGAAATTTTTGGGACGCGCTGTATATTAAAGTTGAAGTCTGTAATATTCTAAAATTCGACGTTTCACAGTCTAATATTAAAAAGGACAATTCGGTTGTCTATTATTATTAACACGTTCGCTACCAGCATTTGCCTCGTTGCTTGCCTTCCTTGTTCGAAAGTTTTATGAAATGCAACGTACCCAATTTTGAATTATTAAAGCAGTTTAGCAGAAGAAAGTCACAGATTCTGCGAAAATTATGTATTCTACTATGTCTTTAAACAACGAAGTGCATAAAATTAATTTGACTGTTTTTAAGTGAACTGTCAGATTATGCATGTCACATATTTGTGACGGTGGTAGATGGAACATGTTAATAAATATAAAAAATGAAACAGCCGTCTGGAATGGTACTGGAAAATGTAATAAGTTGGAGACGAGGGATGCAGTCTTCTATGTGCTCGGGAAAATTACCATTTCGGCAGGACGAAGTTTCCGATCGAATTACATTCGAACCGTTTCTTCCGGCGTTCGGCCGGAATATTAATTTTTTTCGGGCACCGAGTTCAAACATGCCGAAACTCGGGCAGTGAATAGCTCATCAAAGGCAAACTTCATGAAAATTCGAGTGGGTTCTCCGCTCATCACAGCCCCGTTTCGTCGATTTCCAATTTTTTCTTCTTCTCGTGGACTCCCCCCTTCGTCGAGAGATCGATTCCCGTTTATATTTATTACCCGTTTGTCGCGCTAGTTTTCTAATTTCGCGGAGGCAGGCGGCCGCCCTAATTGCGAACATTTAAAACCAGAGCCTCGGTGTGTGCTTTAGTTTGTAAACAATTTCGAGCGTAGCGGGGTCACCGTAAGCCGAATTAATGACGCCACTTTTAATTACCCCTTCGCGTTCGCCCGGGGCTCGCCTCTCTTTTTACCGTACAGTTTAATTGTTCGTAACGATTATGCTCTCGCTTTCGCTGAGAACGGCGGACCAGTAAATTCTTTTGCGAAATTAGCGGAGATTATCGGAGGCACTGCACTTCTTGAGATAAGTTCGCGAGTTAACCGTCGACAGATACGCGTGGCCATTTTATTTTCTGCAGATTTTATCCATTAATTTTTTGGCTGGTGAGGTATTGGAAAAATTTGATTCGAGCAAATATGCGAAAGGGACTTTTTCCTCGCAGAATTTGAAATTAAAATATTTCGAAAGGTAGACGCATCAAGTAGAAATTTCCCGCGGATAATGGTTCGGGGACCAGGAAAAAATGTTACCAACTGCGCGTTTCCGGAGAACTCTCCTCCCTTTCATATTCGATCCCCATTTTTGCATGCGGCGAAACGAACCGAGTAATCTGGAACAGGGAAACTAGAGATTTCTAATCCGGATCACGCGTGTTCAGAATGAGATCGGCCTCCGGAATGGGATTCGAAACGACGGCGATCGCGGAATGAACTCCATCTCGACATTTTTCCATTCGAATTTCGGTCCAGCATCTACCCCGATTCCTCCTCCACCGTTTATTTTTTTTTCCACGTGGAAAACCGTCCATTCGGTGAATCGCGTTTCCAAGCACGTCGCGCTGTTTATTTTCAACGTAAATATCATTTTTGATGTAAACTATTATTCGTTTTGCCCGACGCGACCGCCGCGCATAATTCAATTCCATCGGAAACGCGTTATACCGCGCTCGAAATTTGTATTCAAACGCTGCCGCGAGTTTATAAAAAGATGTTTCTCCCTTGAAATCTGGAGCTATCGTTAAAAAATCCTGAATAGCTTTTCTGCATTTAATCAATTTATCAAAATATGTTTAACCCGTTGCCCTACAATATCGTGTCAGACTCGTGTTGAACATTTTGAACACAGTCTAATAAATATGCATGTTATTAATAGACTGCGGATTTTATGCATTTATGACAAAAATGAGTAGGTGTAATTTAAAATAGCATAAATATTAGGAAAATTTAAACATACTATTATATTATTTTCAATCTACTAAACGTAATAAGGAGGAATAAATTTCTAGGTCACTCCATTTCGTTGCAAATCAGGTAAGAAATTCTTATTTTGCATAAAAATCCACAGTCTAGTTATTAATCTCCTTTAAACCAAGATGAAATTCTATTTTGGTTTTGTTAATGTATAGTCATTGAAGAACATGCAGGCATACAATAGATATAAATTTTCTCCTTTTTTAGGGAATTACGAACTACGAAGAATGTTCTAATCATTGAAACCGTAAAATAAATCGTAGAGCAAGGGGTTAATTATTATTCGATCGTATGATTTCCTGCTTATTTAAAACACGACAGAACTTCTTGACAAGAACGATTTGCAGACGCGCAAGAAACATAATTTTTACAAAAGGAACAACTAAGGAGACAAAGGGAAAGAGAAAACAAAAATACTGTCGTCCCTTCCCAGAAGTTCAAAGACGGAATAGAGTGTTCGAGAAAAGATCCCAGGTCACGCTGGTTCTGAAAACGAATAACGCGTCCAGCCACGTTCAGAATGGACCGCGGGAAACAATGGAGACCGGGCTGCATTGTGTTCGCCGCGACACAAATGCAGCCTGTATAAATATGTGTTTTGGAGTCTCCTCCTTACTGCTTCCGTCGTCTCTTTGCATGTATCACCGTTCCAATGTAAACATAACCTTTCACGGTCCCCCATGGAAAAAGGCACAATCACCGTGAGTGAGAAGAGAATGCCTTTCAGTCGTGTTCCACACGTATTCCCCCCCACCCCGCTGCCGGGCCGTAACTTTCATTTCATTACAGATAAAAATAATAAACATAATAAAAGCGAGGCTTTGTGCCTTTCGAACGGGCTACGCCGGCTGCGGTCAGTCACGATCCCATCGATCACTTATGGTCGCCGTTTTTACGAGGCAAGGGGCCTTGTTTACGCTTGCTGGCCGTTTGGTAATTAATCGAGAAATGGCTTCCGCGAATCGTTAAAACAAGAGGAAAAAATAAATAGTTATTAACCCCTTAGCAATCCCATGTGGGGTTTCATAGCTTGATAAAAAAAAACCCTTAGCACTCGAGTGGTGATTCTGAGGCCACACTAAAAATTGTTTACATTATTAAATTGGTGGTATCTAATCGATGACTCAACATTTAAGTATTGCACGAGATGTTATATCAGTTTCTCAGTTAAAATGGCTCCGAGTGCAAAGGGTTGAAAATTAGGGGCGGGCATTTTTCGGTGGGAAATTTCCAGGTACCCAAGCATCGCGAATTTTCGAAACCCAGCCACCCCTATTAAAAACTGAGAAGATAAATTAGAAATTTTTCTCTTTTTACATTTCTATACAATATTCGATTTCCTTTCGCTAAATACAATCTTTCACTGGGTGAAAGAAAATTACTCGAAATTATAAATAGAGTGATTTTGCAATGGCAAAATCTTCCACAACTGTTCTTTCATAAGGAACAATTTTTCTGCGATTCTTAAAGAAAATAGTGGAAAAGAATCCTACCTTTTGCGACAGCAACGATCGTCACGGCGAGCAGCAGGCACAGTTTCCCGTGGTTTCGTAGTCCCATTGTTTGTCCTTTGCGAACTGCACAGCACAGAGTCAATCGCGGACGCGCGAAACACAAGCCGAGGATCTGCCCGCACCGGGCATCGTTCGGTGATCGAAATTAGTCCCGGACGACTTGAATTAGTCGTGGCACGAACTAATTCAAGAGCGAGTCAACTGCGCCGCATTCCCGCACTTTCCTTACCTTTCGATCCACTCTAACAAACAAGAGTCACACACTGACACTACAAATCGAACAATCTTAAAACATCCTCAAACTTCTACGGATCTATTCTCCCGAGATCGAAGCTGTCAGAGTTCCGATCTTCATTTCGAAAACGGAGCGCGGGAGATTGAAACAGTTTCGTTCACTGCACAATGTACGTGACTTGGAATCGTGATCACTGGTAAAGGAATACAGGGTGCATCGACACGTGTTCGGAGCAGTCATCAACAGTTCGGAAGGTGCGATCGAATTGTTTAATGATGCGTTGCTTGAATCGAGGTCGCGATTTAGGGTTGTTCCAGGCTGTTTATGTAGATTAGGGATGAATGAGAGACGACTGTGATAGCACGCGTGTCACCACCGACGCGTTAAGGGACGTTGCAAAACACCCTCGTCGTTCAACGTATCGCGCGACACTGCTCGAGTCTCGCGGGTGCCAGACTGCCAGGCGATCTTCAACAATGCAGATGGCGCCGCTATACGATTCGTCGAATCGCTGATAAACTCCGCGCGACGACGCCGGCATTCGGCTCCGCAGCCCGCTTGCAACAAGTTGCTGCGCGTGGCTCTCCCGTGCTCCGTGTCCTAGCGTGCATTCATCGAATGCAGTCGGCACGTACGCGGACGGCATAACGAAGTGCAATCGACTGCGAGCCGACCCCCTGTCGAACACAGGTGTAATAAAATTAAAACGCCTGACGGCGACACCTCGCGACACGAGCTTCCACAGTCCGAGGTGCCACTTTGATTGAAAGGAGCACCAGGCCGAGGCCCTTGGCTGCGAGCGAGGTCGCCGGGAACCGTGACCCTTTCACACTCCGAAATATTTTTTCCATTTCCCACCATCGCCGAACAGATTTGATCCCGTTGCGTCTGATGATTTTTTATTTATTTACGCACTAAGCAAGACTTCCATTATCTCGGTTTGCCAGGGCTCTCAGTGTTGGTAGTTAACGAGCCGTCGGAGCTGTAGCGCATATTCTGGAAATTGGAAAATCGTTTGTCAGTGTCCGATGCAATTTCAACACGAAATATTATACAATTGAAACAAATAATTGAGAATTTACAGTCACATACTTTGATTGGCACGCGTTCTTTCCGGAAGCTTGAGAAGTTCGCTGATACTGATTTGGAGTACTTTTTCTTCCTGCAATAACAAGGATATTTAAATATTAAAAGATGCAAGAAACTTATAATCTGCAATGCCACAACGCACTAATACTTACTGGTAACTTCTGCCACTGTTGCGAACATCAACCGTGTCTTTACTAGTATAACTTATAGCTGCTAAACATGTTTCCTCATCGGTGAAGCCATCGTTGCAAGAGCCACGACATTTGCCTAATTTTCTTCTCCAGAACTCCCTCAATTTGTCGATCAAACGTTGCCGTGGTGCTTGCGGCTTGCAAGTATCATTGTGACAATATTCTTTATTTTTATATAAAACATTAACGCTGAAATACGGAAAATGTGTTATTATACTGAATGTGACTACGTGTTAGAATACTGAAACAAAACCTACGGTGGCTTCTGTGGCTCGCAGGGACCGCACTCTTCCGAGTGTTTCGTGAGATATCTGTAGCACACCAGGCTCAGACCGACCAGTAACCACACCAGCAGCGCGCTCACTACAGCAATCGATATCAGTTCTGTGGTTCCTAACATGATCCCGATGTTCCCGTCTATATTCGCAATAAGACATCATGAGAATATTATGAAGAAGATCGATGGAAAATTCGAGCAGATGAGCACCGCTTTCTCCCGTCACCTTTGTAAAGCGGTAGCTCGGCTCCCTCCGACTCGGCAGTTGGTTGATCTCCCATTTGGGGCATCGGGTGATAGGCAGCGCTTTTTCTGATCGCCGCAGGACCGGTTTCCACTCCTGAGACGGGAAAACCACGTTGGCGAACGCTCGGAAAATTGTTCATTAAAGATAGGACACTGTACCTGATTCCTTCAGCGTAGAAATCACCCTCAGGACGCCTCCGAAGCCTGGATACCATTTCTCGTCATCCAGGTGCGGCTCTACCTATAACGACAATTGTTAAGTTATTAAAAGATCAGTTTCGTGCATTTTCTTTAAGCAAGCACCCAAGTGCCCTTCCTGAAAACAGACTCGAAACAGTTTTAATATTATTAAATTCGTCTGTAGTCTATAAATTGTAAAAGGCTCAACTGTTTGCACAATATAAAAAAGATTACATAGGATAAAAATGATCTGGGTTGAAGGAAACGTGATTATTTTGAAATTCAGTCTCTTCATATCAAAGTCTGAAATGATTGTATCGCGAATATAGAATGAAAATTGCCACTTTCGATCACAGCGACTCACAACGTACGGATTGCTGCAGCCAATTGAAAAACTCCTGGTTGAACGTTTTCAGCTTTGTTTTCGTGGTCGATTTCGACTCGATGCACTTCACGCTCGCTACATAGTACTTCACCAGCACGAACGCCGACTGTTCAGTGCACAACGACTGCAGACTATTTTTCTTGAACGGTAACGCGATACTAAACAGAAATTCGATTTTAGTCCTAATCGCTCGTGGAAACCGGTCGAATATTCGATACCTGTTTGGCTCGACGTCGTCGTCCAAAAAGGGAAGGGGAATGGCGATCGATTCTTCTCTCTTTGCAGGTCCTTCTCAAATTGGAATAAAAAAAGAATTTATCAAAAATTACAATCTTTCTTCTTTTCCCATTAAATTATTAAATCTCATTTAACATTAAATTAAAACTTACCTCGTTTGATGTTTTTGGATGATTTGCGCTTCGACGCGTGCCTCTTCGTCTTTTTGAACGCTGAATGATGGATCTGCCGATTGTTATTGTTAGCTGCGGTTCAAATAAAACAAATATATTTCAGTGTTAGTTTAACGTTAAGGAAAAGCAAAAAAATCCTCAAGTTTCGGTGAGTGTTTCTCGAGGGAAAGTCGATAATCTTACACGAGGGTGAGATGATGATGCCCTCGCACGCAGAAGACGTTTTCGGCTGCGTAACGACGATCGGCAGAATTTTCATTTGCGGTCTTTCCATGGAGGGTTTGAGCCAGCCGGCTCCGTTCGTTCTTAGGAAAAGCTTCAGCTCCTCGTACAGCTCGAAGAGCTTCCTTGCGTTCCGATACTTTATGTTCCCGGCGTAATAGGAGTGTCTGGTAAGGGGCAGGATATAAACTTGCAAGTAGCCTCCCATAGTATCAGCCAGGGCTTTCAGCATCAGGTGTTTCGTTTTTCCGATCGACAGCTTGCGCACGCTCTCCAAACAAATGTGAAAGTAATCCATCAGCAGAGCGATGTACCGATCGTCCTCGTAATTCAGGACATTAACCTGTGCCGATCACACGGGCTTTATATTAATTCAGACATTGCATTCTTTCCGTTGCAATAGCTCTTAATAACTAGCCTAACCCTTTACACTCGGATCTATCGTAATTCGAAAACTTCCGGCCGAAAATATTTCCATTTTATATGATTTTTTTAATTTTATCGATGTAAAACTGATATAATACCTCGTAAAATATTTTCAGTAGTTTATTAAAATATTAAATACGTTCAGTAATTTATTAAATACAAATTTAATAATGCAACAAATATTTTGAATCGTGGTATAAGAATTATTAATGGCGCCTCCGAGTCACCATTCGAGTGCAAATGGTTAAGTGTTGCAAATGTAGGGAGTCGCGCGCGTAAAAGAAACGAATTTATTTTACTATGAAGTGCTACCTATGTATTGGAGTAAATAAAATGCAAAATATGTTTATGTATGTTTGAACGAAATAAATTTGTTGGTTAAGGAAGCACAATTAGGGATTCGAATTACCTTTGGCAGCAAATCTTGAAACATCCGTCTGCTATGTAACAAAATAAACTCCTCCGAGGTCCAGCACTGCTTACCGGCGTCGGTTCTCTCGAACAGCACCGTGCCGACATTTTGTTCATGCTTTAAATTGTTATCACCCATTACCCTATCACAATGTAATGCATACTTCGGTAATGTTCTATTTCTTTTTTGAAACTACATAGGCGTCCGGCTTACTCTTTTTTAAACGTATAATAAATGTTCGATAAATGAGACAAAGGGAGGTTTGGATCGTGATCCTGATCGCGTACCTGTCTATCTCAATGAGGATAGATGCCGCAAACAACAGAAGCAGCCGCGGGAAGCATAATCTCATACTCCAGTTGATGAAATCCGGAGTAATGCGATTTTTCCTTGCAGATTCCGGGAATATTTACGCTTCTCGTTTAAATATTTCCAGGTCATTATCTCGCCAGTAACGCTCTCGCGTTTGTTACGCGGCTGATTTCAGTTCGATGCGGCAACGATCGATTGTCGATCAAACAATCGATATATTTTTTGTTTTGTATAAAACAATTTATAAGCTTTATTGCTCGTATAGAACTCTTAAAATTACATTTGTGTGTTCGTAGTCACTGCAGAAACGGGTTCGCTAATTTTTACAATAATAGTGTGTGTTTATTTTACATATATCTCGTATGTTACGTGAACATAAAGTGCGATACGCCGCAGGGTTAAAAGAAAAAAATGATGGTTAAACGGATAAATTGCTCCTATTCGTCGGTAATAATTGTCTTCGCTGTTCTATTTTTGGAATGGACGATTACGAGTTCGCGGGTTTCATTTTACATAAGAATCGCAGGTGCAACATCTTTACTTCTTCCTTGCTCATTTTCACCACGCCTTCTTGGTTGTCTATGGAAAGTAGGGTGCCAACAGCTTCTCTGTCTTCGCCAATGATCACCTTGACCCTGTCACCTCGCGAGGGTACCACAGGCTCCAGTTCTTCGCAGACCAGGTTCACGACTCTGTCTTCGACTGGTAAGAAGACAGAGCACATGCCACCCTGTAACCAAATTCAGAAATTCTTTTAACTGCTCAAGGTCGATCCCACTACCATTACTATTCCCCTTTCATAATTTTTTATTATTTATTATTTGCAAGAAACACAAATATTAGGTTGGAGGGAAAGTTCTGTCGTATTTTAAATAAGCAGGTAATTTTGCTAGTAAATCAAAGACATGAATATTATTGAATAATATTAAACACATATTTTTGTAAATTGATTCAAATGTTTTCTTTAAAATACGGCAGAAGAAATACCCCTACTTACGGATATTCCTCGAATAACACCCTGTTGCCCAGCAAGCGCAGGATCCTGATGAGTATCTCGAATTCTAACTTCAATGTCTGTAGTGTGCCATTCGGTTCCTCCTATGATACCAGATCCGACACTAGTATCCAGGCCAGCACCTGGTGTTTGTGGATTGTAAGGGCTGCCTGCAACTCCTGCGAGGAAATAACGTTAGAAACTTTCACTCTAACAAGAGAAAAAACGGTGAAACTTGAAAAGCGTCACCTACCGGGTGTCATCGGACTATAGCCCATCGGTGAAGGAGTAGCAAAGGCTCCGTGTGGGCTGGTAGTATACCCGGTACCACTTGGAGACGGAGTAGCAACGTAGCCTGCAGGACTAGGACTAGCTGTCGCACTGCCAGCTGGACTAGGACTCGGTTGGTACGAGCTGAAACTCTGCTCTGACCCATACATTGTGCCAGGTGTTTGTGGTGTAAACGGACCACCAGTAGGAGGGTAACCCGGGGCGTAACCTGGAGATCCACCCTCCTCCATGCTATAACCGTCAAAGTCGTTTGTTCTTGCGGGGGTGTTAGTGACCGCCGGGTCCCAGGCACCCGATTGTCCTGGTGTGCGTGAACCATCGTGCGACGGAGTCATCGAACCATAATGAGGTGTACGGGAGCCATCTGTAAATTTGGCGTTCGTGTAATTATCACTCACTTTTCCATTCACATTCTTAATAGAAATTTCATACTGTGAAGGTACTTACTCTCGTACATAGGAGTCTGTGAACCATGCATGGGCGTTTTCGACCCATCTCTGGCATACATTGGAGTCTGACTGCCGGCAACGTAGGCTGGTGTTCTGTTGTAGCTGCTGAAGCCACCATCTTTGGTCGGCACACTGACATTCGCGATATGCGACCTGTTCACGGAGATAGTCTGGCAGGAGGAATGCAACTCCACGCGTACCGTCGCCTCTGTGGCATCCTTCACAATTCCAACGTTTCCTTTGTACGGTCCACCAGTTATTTTGATGGTGGTACCTATGAGCTCTCTGTCTCTGCGCACTCCTCCTCCGCGGCTTCTGCCTCTTCCACCGCCACCGCCACCTCTTTCGAAACCGCCTCTGTTAAAGCGATTTATCCATTTAGTGAACTACTCTGTATAAGAATGAAAGACAAATTGTAAATATCCTACTGACCCGCTAGGATGCATCGGCGAAGCGATTCTCGGTGACATGAATCCTGCCACTGGTGTCATAGAACCTATACTGGATTTGTTCCCACCGGAAAGTTGCAGATGTCTCGTTTTGCAAACGAATATTCCACCGTTGTCCACGAACATCCGCGAATGCAGAAATGCGAAGCTTCTGTATAAATGTTTGATCTCGCCGCCTCTTCCAGCATGGAGGCCATCCACCACTTTCACAATGTCTTTCTTCTGTATGGTATTTTGCTGCGAATCCAATGCTACCGCGTTTCTGTTCTCCCGACGTTTCGTCAATCCTTGAGGTCTAGCCTCTATTACCTTCCCATGCATGGATAGAACGTGGAAATTCTCGCGTTCGAGGCGAACGATTACGCCGACTGTTTGAGCGTCCAATTGTACTAAATCGCCCCACTGGAACTGACCTAAGCTGTCCACACCAGTGGCCATGTCGGAACAGAGTTGCAAATCTCTGGGAAGAACCTCGAGCTCGTGCATCGACAGATCAGAAAATAAAACCACCCTGTTTTGCTCTACTCGAACGATCAAGCCTGTATCACCTTCGTATCTTCCTGCAACAACCTGCAAACAATCGGTAAGATATAAATTATACTTTCTTTAATAATCATTCATCGTTCGCATACGTACTTTAACGTGATCTCCCATGGTGAAGTACTTCCTCAATTCTGACGCTTGAAATTCTAATGCTTCTTTCAGTTCTTCGTGTTTCGGCATCACCATGATCATGTTTCCGTCTATCGAAACGATCTTTCCTTGCAAATTTATCAATTCACCTTCGCACACTTCCACATTGTCGCCAGTACTGAAGGAATGAGTCACAGCAGTGTCCTCTTTATTGCCAGACACTGGACCTCCGCTTAAGTCAATTTCAACACCTTCGGGAGCTTCTTCAAATCTTTCCAATTCGGAGAGAGTTGGTTTCACGCCTTCCGCGATGATAGCGCTCGTCGTAAAGTTCTTGTACAGAAATCTAGAAGAAAGAGTTTTATTCCAATAACCATAGTAAGTAAATAATTTATATCGAAACATACCCCTTTCTGCTGTATCTGTTGCCCTCGAATATCAAGAAATCACCGTCACTAGTTACTTCTCCGCCAATAGCTCGAATAGCTTCAGGATCAAATGGTTTTGCTGCTGGTCGTCTCTTCTTTTTCCGTTTCAGTGCCTCGGATTCACTTTGCGCTGTTCTCAAAGCTCCGCGCGGTCTTGTATAATCAATTCTAGGTAATAGTTTCAAGTGAACCTGATTCTGTGCCAAATCAACGTAATCAACTTGAGCTATATCATCTTTATAAATGCCCCTTTTCAGCCTAACCCATTGCTTCGCTTTCAAGCCAGTCTGTTCTTTGACAACACGTAACACATCGGTCATTTCCTTGATCGGTACCATTTGTTGTTTCCAAATACCCATTCTTAAATTTCCCACATTTTCAATAGCGGCTTTTACGTGCGGCTGTTTGTAAGCCTCTATGTAAATGTAACCCTTTACACCTTCGGGTGCGACGACCGATTTAATTTGAAGAGGTTCATCTAATAAATAAAAATATGTCATTGTGTGATAGAAAATATCTAATGAAAAATACAATAACAATAAATCACCACATACTTGATGTTTGGTATGTTATAAACTTTCGCATAAGCAAAAGCACGGTTGCCTTCTCTTCCCCAATACGGCATTTCACCATCCACAAATTAGGATCTTTTACACCTGGCAGTAAAGTCTGCTGGGTAATCTCGTCGCTCATCTCTTCACCGCCATCTCCGAAATGGCGAGCCGCCACAGACTCATCTGCATACTTCTTTCTTAAGTATTCTTCTATTTCATCTTCTTTCTGAGAACTGTTGAAAATTACAAACATTAATTTAAGAAAAAGTTATGTTACAATGTTTGTAGATATGAATACTGACTCCCAGAGACTAGTGCCTCTTCGTCTTCCTTCAATTTCCCTAGCAGTTGGACCCAGCTCATCAACTTCATTGCCCACAATACCAATTTCTTGGGCTCCTTCTTCCCACTCGTCGTCATCCTCAACTTCGTCATCTACTTCAGCCTCGTCAATAATAAAACCACCGTATTTATCTTTTTTCTTCTTCTTTCTAGGCCTGTCATCGTCTTCTTCCTCTTCCTCTTCATCGTATTCACTGCTTCCATCCAAATCTTCTCCTAAGTATGCATGAATCACAGAATTAGACGTGTTCGCGTATCAAATAATATTATTTTTGTACCTTCTGGTTCTTCTTCTGGCTCCACTTCCGGTTCTTCTTCTGCCTCCACTGCCTCCAGTTCTTCGTCTCCAGACCTGGCTTCCTCCGTCTCGTCTCCTCTGCCATCCTCAGAGCTGAAAATTTAATAAAATAGAAACGTTAAATGGCGTAAGAGACAGTGCACAACGCTCCAATCCAATCGTACAGGAGAAAAGAGATTCGGAGGGAATGTGACTCCGGTACATTCACACGCCGTTCACGTTTGTAGTATTGTGTGGCAAAGAAAGAAAGAAGAGAGAAAGTGAACGTTCAAGATGAGAATTAGGTGGAGCGAGAAGCTCACCCCTCCTACCCCTGTATCGGTCCCAAGTCTCTCCTCCCCAGACGCAGCAATACGTATACATAATTGATACAGATGTTAGATCTATTTTAGGTACTGCGATCAATTCAATAACATCAATGAGACACGATAAACATGCATATTGTGGTGGTTACGAAACAGGGTTTGTTAGTTTATAAATGTGCAAGAAAGAAACTTTATTCACCTGGACGCCGACCGAGATCGTGATCGAGACCGTGATCGCGACCTGGAAGAACTCCTGGATCGCGATCTAGACGGACTTCTGCTCCGGGAAGCGCTGCGCATAGTTGCCAGATACAGGGGAAAATGGCCGCTTACGCGTAACGTGACGTAGCCGCAGTGATGAGATATTGGACGGATTTCTGTGGCGCATGCGCGGCAAATGAAGCGTCAGTAAAGTAAAAGTTTAGGTAAAATGGGGTACCTCGATCACCGCGCGTAAAGTCGCAGAATTTGTTACGGTTTGATTTTGAAAAATTGATGCATGACATGTGTACTCTGCGTGCCTAGTAAAAAGATCTCAGTAAGGAATGCGAGAAGAATGAGCCTGTAAATTGTAAGCCGTCCCACTTTACCGCCAATAGTAGTACCCTATTTTCTCCACAATATAGATACGGTACTGCGCTGAACGCGCATGAGCGAAAGAACCCATTTTATATCTCATCCAATGATCCAATCTCATCACTGGACGCAGGTACTCTCCGTGCTCCACAAGTTGTCGTGTGACGTCACACACATTAGCCAATAATTCGGCTAGAACCGAAAGTGCGAGTGGAATGACCCAATCGGAGGCTTGCTGTCGCACTCCTTCCGAATTCCTGCCAGAGTAAAACTTGGGAGGCACAGAGAGTACCAGAGGAAGCAGTAGAAGGGAGAAATGACGGCATATTTGTTTGCGGGGGGGCGGAGATCTAAAGCTAGTATCAGCTGGTATCACAGGCGTGGTACAAGGAGTACACGTAGACCAATCACGATACGGGGTTTCGTGTCTCACGATCTGAAATACCGTCATCAGTAACGACTGTGGCGGATGATAATAATGTAGAATTCTACATCGTCAAGATGTCGATAATGTGATCTCCATTTTGCGCAGCAGCATTAACATATGGCGCCACCTGGATGAGTGAGTAGTAGTATTTCTATTAATTTTCTTTTCGTTTCCTGCATGCATTGTCAGATGGTGCCAGTGGTAACGCTTGCATCCCATCTGAATATCAACTCAACCATATTTTAATTACAATGTTCTTCTTCATCAAGATCTCAATTTGACCTGTTCACAATCAAGACCAGCCTTTCAAACCACTTTCAAGATAAGCCTTTCTACAAACATTCACACTGGCAGTAAATTGCTAAAAAGAACGAGTGGTAAGTACACGACAAAAAGCATTACATATATCATTTCGATTCTACAATATGCAGAATTTTCGTTTCGTGCGAAAATAGTAATATTCAAAGTACGGGGCAGGCTAAACTGTTCACGGTCGATCGAATTTCAATGAGAATCGCCGGTGACAGATCGTGCAGCAAGTTTATCCATTGCGGTGCAAGACAAATTGACGTAGCGGAGTCGGATGACCCTCTTAGGTACATCGGTGGCTGACAAACTGGTCGGGAGCCCTCTTACAACCCTCTCCGCTGCCAAATTATCGGACTCCTGTGGACAGCAAATCCATTTATACTGTCCACCGGCTAAGACTTACTAGGGCCACGGACAAAGAGGACCCTGCCGATCCGATCAACCGATACTCCGCCGAAAACGTCTCCGTGACAAATAGTCGTCGTACGTTCACGCAAATATCCTCGCCCATCTTCAATTTTTATCATCAACGCTGAAACTAGAGAAACACCGTCCAACAAACCAAAAAAGGTCACGATTTAAATTAATCCGGAGAATGATCTCTGGTCTCGAAGAAAATTAGGGCCATAAGAAATTAGCTTTTATTTCTAACACGGACAATCATCCCGGCGTGTTTCGGGAGTAGAGTAACCTCCGGTGGCCCGATCTTTAGAAACGTATTTAGCAGCTACGAATGCCGCGGCGCTTAACTATGTTTTGATCGCATGGCCGTCTCCCGATGTACTTTATAACGTCGTGGCACGGCACGGAATTACGTGTCTTGTTATTCCCGTCTCGTACCGCGCCGCGTAACACAGTCTGCGTCATTAACTAGAATTATTCGCGAGAAGGAAAATCTGCAACACGTCGCGCTTTTTTCAAACGGTCCACGTATCGTTCGGCATCGCCGGGGAATTAATCACTGCGATGTTCACTTCAAATTTCATTCGTTTGGATATTAAAACCACCCGTAGTACCCGGTCGAACATTTTCCGAGCCTCGAGTAAACAATATGTTCCCCCGAAATCTCTGTTTATTATGCAATCGGTTTGGAATTTCTGGAATATTTTGTGAGCCTCGGTCGAACGATAGTCTTCGAAAACAGGGTTCAACGTGGTGAAAAAATGAAAGTTGTACGTTGAACGATTGTTATTCGGAGCGTATGGTTGGATAAAATAGAGAGAGAGGGAGAGAGAGAGAGAGAGAGAGGGGAAGAGGGGACAGTCAGGGGAGGGGCAAAAATGTTAAGAGATTGGAGTCTAAAGCCGGGGCGAACAATATGGCGGACCGGAATGGAGTGAAACGGTGCCGGGGGCTGTCGGATGGAGTGAGTACGGTCGACAGTAGTTGGTGGGCTATAATAACGTATAAAGTAATTAAGGACATCGGGCGACAGCGGGAGAAGGGGGACAGGGGTATGGGGACGGGGTCGCGGGGGAGGGAAAAGGAGGATGAGAGGAGAGGGGCGGAGGAGGGGGCAGTCGAGAAGGGGAAACGGACAGTTTAGGGAATGCGACATTTACATAGTAATTAAATCGCGGGAGCAAGTGGGACCGTTGGGGAAGATACTGGTGCTCGAGCAATTACAGACGCATTAGATTGCGGTAAGCACTTGTTTATGGCCCACCCTGGCCTACGTCGCTCCACTCGACTCGATTCCGACTGTGTTCACTCGTTCGCCGAGGCAGTTACACCACACCGAGCTTCTTCCCTTTTTCCGCCATTAACTTGTCCCGGGGATATCCGCGATATCTACGCCGTTCCGAATTCCGCGGAGTTCCTTCGCGAGGACGCCTCTTCGTTATCGACACGCGGAACAGTGCTTCCTTCGAAAATTTAAAACCGTACGTTGATCCCCAACAATTTCCATCGGTGGAGGAAAAAACATGGGCAAGAATATCTCCGCACAAACTGGTCGCTCTGAGTGTTTGCACAAATCATACATTTTCTACGTTGACTGCGAGGAACAGAAACATAAATGAAATATGAAAGAAAATTGCCATCGGAGAAGTTCACTTTCCACTTCAAAAGATCAGCAATATATAAAAATGCAAATTGCACCCGTGAAGCTTCAACGGACGCGTTTCCGTAAATTTTATGAGATCCAGGGAACGAATTACTTTTCGATGGGCTCGGAGAAGAATAATATCAAGAGCCGCGTTATGCTAACAGCTGGTCATCCCCGAGGATCGTTTCCGCTTCGTTCGGCGACGGACGAAGACAACGATGTGTCATCGTTGTCACTAATTGAATATCGCACCCTATCTTACCCGCCACCCATTTCTGCCGGCGCGGCGCGGCGCGGCGAGGCGCGACGACGACGGCGATCGAACAAGCTTTTAAGTAAAATCCCATTCCCAGTTTATACACTGCTACCCACACCCCTGCGCCAAGCCGGAATCACGAGTCCGCAGTCCCGGACAAAATTAACAACAACAATCGGTCCAATTAGTTAATTGAATCCGGGGCGGGAGGACGCGGTTGACGCGTGTTTGTTTCGGGTCGCGGAGGATTCATCGACGACAGAAGGGTTCTGAATAAAACGTTTCGATGGAACACCGTCAAATTGAACCGAGAGAATCGGGATGCACTCGTTAATTACAGTTACACACATTTTCTTCGACTCTAAAATGTACTTTTAGCAGGGTAAAAATTCCTATAAAAATTCGAAGGGGATAGCTGCATCGTCGTAGCCACATTCTTACAGGAAGCTAATGTTTCAAAGGGAACAGGGAAGAGAATCTGTCCTCCATTGGAAGGGGGAAGATCCATTCTCTATTTTCACAGGGAATCATGTTCGTTACAACGATCACAAGGCGCTTCTCGCAGCTTGTTTCCAGATTCACTCGAACTAGTTTCCCTCGCGGGCTGACTTTGCTTTCCGAATAAATATTACGATCTGTTTGTACAAGGGGCGGTAGTAGGGTTGCACGGGATCAAAGGAAGGAGGGGACAGACACCGGGCATTGTTAATCTACTTTGTACTCTGCTGGTAGCCGGGTGGGGGACGCGTCTCTGCCGAGAGAGAGAGAGAGAGAGAGACGGATCCGAAGTCAATAAATAGAAGTACGCTTGGATAATAAAACGCAATTTAGGGTTGTAAACCTAGCTGGCGTTAACTGGGCCTCGGTCCAATTCCGTTCGAATGGCTCTAACACCATTCACGAACTCTTTCGATCATTATCTCGACCCTCTACTTTAGCTCCAAGCATTACAGGTCCCAGCAATTCCTCTAACACGTTACTATTTTAATTAAATAAAATCGTAGAAGTTCGGCATTTATTGAATGGAAGATCATGAAACAGTGTCAAACGGTGTTAAGTATCGAGCAGGTTGTAGCAGGCAGAGAAAGAGGGTGAATTTCGACGACAAATTGCGGACACTCGAGAGAGATCGTTCCAGCATCCAGTCGGATCGTTTCGATCGCGGATCAACCGTCTCGGAAACTGACGTGGACATTGTACGGGGATTTCAGCTCCGCATCCTGTCCAGAAACATTTTCGGAAGAGAGAGGGAGAGGGGGGAACGTTTCGAGCGGGCCCCATAGTAACGGTGTGCACCGACAATAGGTTAAAGCATCAAATTAGGCGGTGCAGGTCAACTGCATGGGCGTCCCTTCGGCTCCGTGACTGTCGGCTGAATCCTAGTCGAACAGGGCCTCCGCTCCGGATATAGGGTTGCCTCTATAATGCCATAATACAAATAAGTCAGTCAGTCAGTCGGTTGGTGCCCCGCCGCGTATACCCTAAGGTCTATTATGGTTCTTGATCTCCGACCATTATGCGTCCACCTTTCTCCCTCGATTGTTGCCTGCAAAGTCATTCGAGCTAGCTTCTGTTCCCCTTCACACTCGCTCGCTCTCGTTCTCTCACTCTACTGCCTCTTTTAGATCAGCTCTATCGTTTCGATGCTCTTTTCAGGGCCTGGCCCAACACCGACTGGCGCGTACCCCTCGTTTCACCCACGCTTCGCTCGGAACTTCTCTCGGATCTGCTTTCGCAAAGTCAGATTAGCCTCGGCTTTGCTCGGCTATTTATCTGGTTATAATGATCGCCGACCAAATCGTTACAGCGACGAGGAATAGCAATTTTACAGCGATCACCAGCGTCTACATTTACAACTGTGCAACCGAGTCTGAAGCTCCGCCGATCAATCTTGGGGCGTACAGAGGAGCTTGCATGATTTTGCAATGATTTTACAAGAACATCCAGATTCTTCAAAACGTACAGACAGCTACCCAGGTACCTCGCCAACCCAGTAAGGGTTGAAGAAGCTTCTCCCAGATGTCTGAACCGACAAAGACACAGTGTTCTCCGTTCAAAAAAATGTTCCCAGCGCTTTCACGCGTCTTTTGTCGAGGATTTCGGAAAAACAGAAGGCCGAGTTGTCGTGAGAATCGTTCCTCAGGGTCCCGGTTCCCCGGGAAGCTAATTGTCCGTCAAGGTCCAGGTTCGAGCGGGTGCAATACGCGAGGCAGCCGCAGGATAAAGATGGAGGCCCGATGCATCAATGTCATCGCGTACAACATTGTTCCCGGGCGCAACGACTTACCTCTAACGACGTATTTATGGCGTCAAGTTGCGGCTTAAATAATAACCAGTCGATGATGGATGGTCGGTCGACGCGCGCACAAAATCGACATCATTATTGTTGTTGCGGGGTTCCGGCGCAAAGATATATTCCGGGATCGTGTCCGACGCAATGACGCGACGGGCAGATGCGTATAATCTCTCGGCGTTTAACGATATTCTCGTTCCGTGGCGCGTCTGTTCCCCATTACGATCCTGATTTGTCCCTCCCCCCTCTCTCTCTCTATCTTTCTCTGGGAACGAACGGTGATTTCTCCGTGTGCTGATTTCGATCGAATCGCGTGGATCTTCAAGGGCGACTATCGTGTCAGATAATTGAACGTCCAAACAAAGGGGTCGATAAGATAAACCGCGGCACCGACGTATTAACTCGCGAATAATCTCCTGGTTGTGTGCTCATCGAATAATACAACGTGTGATTTGATCGAAAGAGTCGGGAAAATTGATAACGGTGACACGGAAATCGTAATGAAATTTGATAGACGATGTGTCTCGCAGAAAATTTGTAATATTCTCGAAAAGCAACGTTTACGAGTTGTTGGAAATTGCTCGATAATCACGCGATAAGAATCGCGACGAAAGTACTGTAACGTAATAACGAATATTTACACGGTTCAACAACTGTCTCTGCGTGTTAAGAAACTTAAAATGTTCGTGAGGAATATGTAATTTTTAATATATTTAGTTGTTCCTAGCGTTGTTTTCGTTCCTTATTGAGAGGATTAATACGCTGTTCGGTGTCGCAGCTTTCACGAAAGAGAGAGAGAGGGTAGGGGGTGGGGTAAAAAGCACTGTAAAAGCGCGCAATGAAAATCGGCCGGCCCAGCGGGACTGCAATTCGCGAAAATATTTGCGTCCGAGCGTATCGGTTTATTAGAGATAATACGCGTCGCGGACAATATGGATTCTCTGTTTCACATTTAAACGGGACGATAACCGGTAATTTATTCTTTTATTACGCCGTAATAAAACGGTCGATTCGCAGTAACGGGAAATCAGCGGGACGCGGGGCGAACGCGCACACACGGTCCTTTTAATCGGACAACCCGCGCGCGCGAGAGACCGCGGACCGATGTAACCGTTCCCGAGTTTTATTAACCGGTTATCTCGTCCGAGAATAATGGCGACGGAGGACAAAGTTTCCCCGTGGAATTATCATAATAACTCCTCGCTGCGGACTTTGTCGTCACTCCGCGGAACTCGCGGCCACCACACTGCCTGCGAAGTCGTGCCAATATGGCGGAGACGGTCGCGAACCCTTGCTCGACAACTGTTGACATTCGTTCATATTTACAATTCCGGAATTCTTTATTACCGACATTCGAACTGGCAATTACGAACATGTATTCACGAAGTAAATATCGTTTGCATCAATTACAAGCAAGAGGACCCAGTTAGAAATTTTGTTCTTCTTTCGATGACTTTAGCAAGTTGGAAGCAATACATTGTTTTTAAATATTTTTCATCCCTTCGCTGTTTTAAATTACTCTAGCTCATTTTTGTTATAAATGCAGAAACTCTCCGCCGGTCCATACTTAATTCTCAGACTCCCGCAAGACAGAAGTTGAGGATTGGAAACGAACGTAGACTGCACACGAAATCACGCGTGCGTTCGCGCAATGAAGTATTTTGAAGAAAGCGGAGAACCCCTCGGTTGCCTTTCTCTGCTCGCGGAATTTGCCGGTGAATCACGTATTCGCGAGCCACCCTCATGACGCAGAAACATTTGAATTGTCCGGGAATCACGCGCGCAACCCTCTTTACGCCCGTGTTCCTACGCACCCGCATTTGCATATTTCAGTCTGACTAGAGTACCGTGTGCATTTCGTGCCCGAATCATTTTTATGTTGGCACGCCGAGCCGCGCCGCGCCGCGCCGCGCTGCGCCGAGGAGCAGTCTCCCGGACATTGTCTCGTGCTAAACCTTTCAGGTGTCGTGTTGTCGCGCTGTATACAACCGCACTCTGTATTCTCGTCTCGGGGACACTTCTCCGCTCTTTCTGTAATAAACATTTTAACGCGTGACATGCACGTGTTTCTGGATTCTTCGAACTTCTTCAAATAAATGGACGAAACGAAATTGCGAGTGTTTAGGTAAGGGAAAGGTGTCGCGGGGAAATTGTTGTTGCAACGATTGCAATTCCGTTTGTAAATTGTCGGGAAGAAAGACGGTCGATGTGCGCAATAAGCGGAGCCGGCGACCTTTTTCGCAGGACACTTTACTACGTGCAAATCTCGATATTGTACCGATCGCATTAACCTCTAACGCACGGCGATAGACTAATGAAAATTGTATGCAAAACTGCGTGGATACCGTCCACCGAGGCGACCAGTGGCCCGCGGTAATTACCAAACGAATAACTCTTACGCTAAATACTAATTACGAAACAAATTACTTGCCGGCGTCATAAAGAAAACATTAATAGCTAAATATTTGCATAATATACTATCCGCGGCCGTTCGTTTCCGAATCGGCAATCGATCCGGCCCTCGTCCACGTGGCAAAGTCACTCTCCGCGGAAAATTTATCGCCGATGTCTGCCTGAATGTTAATAAACCTCCACTTGTACGCGTGATCCTTTCGATTCCCAAGCAAAGATCTGTTCGAGGACAACGTGACTAAAATGTCGCAGAACGTGTTAATTGCCTGCAACATTTGCGTTCAAGCAACAACTTCGAACAGAGAGAAATTACCGTGAATAATTAGGCATAAAAGAGGCGACCGGTGCATTGTGGGCCGAGGAAGACGACGGAAAGCGTAGGAATCCGGGGTCCGCGAGGATCAGGTTGAAAGCGATAAGCCTGGTCGCGGAGAAAATCAGAGTTTGAGTGGCGTGGCCGTCGTCGACGGACACGGGGATCCGTCAGCGCGTGTGAATGGACCCCCGTGACGTATTCGATCCTTGTCCCCCAAGCTTGTTCGTCGAAACGATGACTGATAGATCCGAAAAAGGAGAGAGACGGTGACTCGAGCCTGTTTGTCGGAATCGGAGCAGCTGTGCCGGGTCGGTAGCCGAAGGGCCTTTTATAGGGCCTCGACAAAGCCGACTGTCGTATTTGGACAGTATTAGCGTTAAATTTGGTCAATGAAATAGTTCGACTGGGGGCACCGGGCGTCGAACGAGCCTCGGAGACGGAGATGTGAACGTGGACCACTTTCTGGATGCTGGCCAAGCGAAATCCCGGGCCTGCGCACGGTTCTACTGGCCCGCCTCGAGGCCCGGGGTCCATTATCAATCATCCATTCAGCTCCCTCTATTTCCGGCTTAACTTTATAATCGCCCGGGCCCGGAGAATAGCAGGTAGCCCAACACTTTCTGCCTCGGGCCGACCGTAATTGTAATTAGCCTATTATTCCGGGGATCGGAATTCACGTTTTAGATTCTTCTTTGCGAAGATAGACGCCGAGGATACAAGATGGCTGTTCTTTGTTCACCCACACTGGAGAGCCTTTGGTCGGACCACGAAGCAGTTTCTGATCCGTATTTAATGGTCCCTTGGACACTTCAGCGATCCTCCTGACGCGACGCCTCGCCTGGCTCTTTGTGCGTTTTATCAATTCTGACACTGGCTGCGGACCTTTATACGAGTTCTCGTTATCACACGTTATTTAACAAAAATCAGTACGGCGATCTAGTTGTCGAGGTTTAATTTCATTAAAAGGGGGGTCGTAGTTCTTGGACAGTCAATGGAGGACGCCGGATCTGCGTCGAATCGGTGGACAACGCGCACTAATTGTAAGCGACTAATTCCGCGAGTACCGGCGGCGCGAACGTCTCAATTAAGAATCCGCTCGGCGGAATAAAACGAGACGCTAAAGAGGTGTAGCTCGATCCCGGTGAGAAAGAAGCGAGACATTTATCGTCGCGGCTCGTTCTTTTTTCTTGCCGTCGCGTCGGAACGCGCGCGTCGCGTCGGTAGAAAGGGATCAGGACACACCTACCCCGGCGGCCAGGAATTTGCAAATGAACGCTAATTGGGATTTGTTAAGCGTTTCAATTCGTCGCCGAAGACCTAATGCGGCGACTCGATTAATCGGCGCCGTTTAATCACCGGACTCCCGGCTTTATTGCCGGTTGATCGCGACAATGAGGCACGGCCCCACCGATCCATGCGATTTTATTGGCCGATCTATCGGCTCCCTACCTCGATAATAATTCCGTGAGGGTTGCCGGGATTCGCGAGAGAGAATCGCGTAATGACTTTCCGCGGAGAGAGATAAAACCGAACGACCGGCGCGGCGGCCCTAGTTCTTAACGATGAATTTATCTTCTGTCGCGACGCCGATCGCGCCAACAAAAACGCCATTTTCTTCCAGTTATAAGATACAAATGGACGACAAGCGGGCGAGAGCGCGCACGGCCCGATGCAAATCGGTTTTAAATTGCCCGGTTCGAAGCGGACGTTCAACGCCGCGGAGAGCCGGTTCGATGATGTATTCGAACGTCGTTGCTGCTCCCAGCATAATTACCATCGCGTGTTATTGTTGTTATAAAGTTCTACGCTGTCATTATTACCAGCATAATTGCCATCGCGCGTTATTATTATTGCAAAGTTCAATATCGGTGCCGCCGCGCGCCGCGCCGGGCCCGCATAATTACCTTCGCGCACCGCTATCATGAAGTTGCCGGTCAGAGATGGACGGTGTCCGAGCAATTATTATTTAGTTGCACGTTAGATCAATCGAGGCGGTAGAAAATATTTTCGCCGGTGGATGGGAGACCCTTTTAAAATCAAAGTTGTGTGCGTAGTTCATTATACCGGAGAAAATTTGTCGGATCCTGCAGCAATGACCAGCACAATTAGCAGGTGATTATCGCGACGATAAAGTCCAACACCGTCATCGTGGCCAATAAGGACGGATTGTCGTTTTGTTACAAAGTTCGAAGGGAGCCGACGAGGTTGATGAACATTTACGAGTCTGCCGGACGATTGTAACAAGTTTCGACCGGGCCGGTAGCATTTACGGGATTAAAATGGCAGAATTGAGACGTCCCGGCGAGAGAGAGAGAAAGAGAGAGAGAGAGAGAGCAGTATCGAGTTTAATGGGACCATTCCGAAGGAGGCAGCGACGCGGAACGAAACGGGTGACGACTGTGAAGCCCGCACACGATAATGCGATGATCTTTCGGGGGACAATATTAATGAAACTCTGCCTGGCCGGGTACGAACCACCGGGGATCGATAATGGGACCTGCGAACCCGCTATTTCATTCTCACCAACGAATATTAATCGACGCTCGACCAACTGTGCTCTCTTCTAATTTCGCGTCAGAGTCGGGACAGTCATTCGATCGCTTAATGTCTGAGTGCTAAGTCTCTGATGAAATTATTAGGTATATCAATTAATTCGTATACAGCTTCATTTTATATTGAAAGTACCACATTCAGCAGCAGTTCTTTCAAAGCGATAAAACATCGAAGCTAAACGTGTTCTTCCGGCCACCCCTCGCACACTCGATTTCAGCCCCGGGGTGTCAGGATCGCTTAAAATCCGCTCTAAATAGGTGGAAATAAATCGTGTCTCCATTCACGGTTAGAACGTCGTTGAAACGTTTCGAGGACCATCGAAGCCCACATGAAAAATTAGGTGGAACGCGCGCGGTGGGAAGAAGGGGGAGAGTAGGATCTCGTAGCAGATGCGTCCAGACTCGGGCCAGGGCCGAGCAATATTCGGAGGGACGCGAATTTCGGGAATTTATATTCGGCCCGCGATTACGCGTCTCGTGACCGCGTCTTCAAAAACTTTTTCCCACTGTTGTCTACTGTAGCTCGCGAGACTCTTCTGGACACCACGAATCCGATAATGCTCGCGCTATTGGCTCGGCCCAAGACCCGACTTCGAAACAAACGTTTCCGGCGAAGAAATAGGGGGTGACGATACATGGCTATGTATATGGTGATCCGTGGCTGCGTATGGGGGCTCGAGCCAGTCTCGAAGCGACTTTTCCTGTAGTTGCAAACTTTCTTTGCAGCTACGATGATTTATCGGCGATATTCTTGCGCCTTCGAAAATGCACCGCCCTCTGCCCTTTTCGAGCCTTCTCTTGTGGGCATCAAACATGCTGAAACCTCGGCTAAGATTTCCAGAAAAACAGGGTAATGTTGGAGATTGTAGTCGCGTTCTACTTCATCGAAGGTGTGTGTGTGTGTGTGTGTGTGTGTGGAGAGAGTGTGGCGTTGTTTGTTAAACTAAAAAGGCATTGGGTCGATAGAACCTGTCCCATTAAGAAAGCACGGGCTGAGGTCTTGCAAAATATCTAACGCAGATTTCTACAGGCAATTGTGCACAAAAGATTACACCTCACCGATTTCGATAAAATTTAATTACGTTGTAAAACTCAACATTCTCAACAATTTTTCCTAGCGGTCGCATCATTCTGACGTATACGCACGCCACTGGTAGTAGCTGCAGTTTTTCGCAAATATTTCAAAAACTAAGGCTGAGTTGTTCAGAATCTTCAGCCTGAAGACTAAACTACAGATTTTTATGGAATTTTCAAATGTTTTAGACACATTTTAAGAAAGTGCAACCACATAAAATCCTCTTCATCCTTTTCATTGGTAATAGCATTTGTAGATTCAAAATAAATAAAAATCGTACTAAATTCTGTCGAGTTTGATACTCCAGCAATTTTTGAACATTTATATAAGCCATAAATGCATAAAGATCTACTGACGACATATTGAAAATCATCGAAATCGGCGAGGAAACCTTTTCCGCACAATTACCAGAACAGCAAGCAGTCTTTATTCGATCGCAGTTATCTGTGCACGATTAAGGACCTGAGAACGAGGCGCGCGTTTCGCAGGGACTCCGTTTCGTTTCGTTTTACGGGACATAAACCGATAATTGAGCGGGGTCCCGTGAGCCAGGGGGGCGGGGGACGGCCTTTCGGTGATAAATGCCGGCTAATTTTACGCGTGATCGGTTTTTATTAACGAGGAACGATGTCACGCGCGCCCGGAAAAAGGCGAGCGGTGAACGAGAGAAGGAGAGAATAAGAGGAGGTTCGGCTGTTGGCGAAGAAGTCATTTTACACGGACGACCCAGGGTGCCCCGGGGGCCGGCATTGTGCCCCAATCATTACACGCCGATGATTGCATTCTATTAGCCATGCAGCCCGATCCTTCGGCCGCACCCGGTAATCCGTGTCATCGTGTTCCACGGCAGATGATGGAATAACCATACAGTTAGCCACTCTATTCCTGTCTCTCTCGCTCTTTTTCTCTCTCTCTCTCTCTCTCTCTCTCTCTCTCTCTCTCTCCCTTTATCTTTCTCCCCGTTCCCCCTTCAGCCGATTATGTTCGCTAGTAGTCGCGTGACGCTCTCGGCGTAACCGCGCCAAAAAATATTGTTCGCATTTAAAACGAATAATAGTATGCGAGGCCCTGTCATGGTCCTGGGGTCCGATTCAATGGAATTAGCAGCTCCTCTTAATCATACCTCTTCAGCGGATCGCCATAACTGCTCTGTATCCCCTGACACGGCGAATGAACGAAAAAGAAAGGATCCGAAACGGCAGAAAAAAGTGACGAATAAAAATTTCCTTTATTAAAGATTTTATTGAGCGCAGATCCAGCGAAATGCATTCTTAAAAACGGCAGCTCGTATTGGAGGTCCGTCTGCTGAATTATTTACAGGATCTTCTTTTACGCCGCTTCGCTCGGCTCATCGCCGCGTGTTTATACTGCTTTTCCCTGATTTAAACGGGAATCCCCGAGTCCCGCTCCCCGGGGAGCCAGTTGAAAAGTCCACCGGGAGAATCACGGGGCGTGGATGTTTTCCGCGATGCAGTTGATTCGGCGAGCAACGACGACGCTTTCCCGAGCGGAGTCTCAACGATTCAACTCAGATATACAAGCTGAGCACCCGATCCTCGCGGAGAGACGGTTTATCGCCGGGTTCGAGATTGTGCTGCTCGCCTAACACCCACCCGGCCCGACTCATCCCGCGCTGTTCTCCGACTTTAATTAACTCCGGCACCGTGATTACGCTCCGAAGTATATTTCTATCGGAAAGAACAGAAATTAATTAGTCCGCGGAAACTCGCTCCGCGACGACGCTCATTCTCTGAATCAAACGATCGGCTAAAATTTTCGTTTCGGAATATTCGTTCTTGCTGGAATTAGGACATTACGCAGATCGAAGTATTGGAATCAATTTTGAAAAGAGAGCCAAGCTTTGGGTTCTTATCAAATTTTGGAAGATAAGCAATTTATTAGGTACAATAGTAAAGCGATTTTTATTTAAACGTCTAATTTTACCTTTATCTCGAAAGTTCATTTCACGACTCGGGGGAACATCTACGGTAAAATCGTTGCAGTATGTATTCCCCGGTGAAAGGCGAATAATTTTCGTATTTTCGCCCGCGACGAAACACTCCGTGTTCTTCCCGACTTCGGCAGAGTATCAAAGTCGAAGTTGAAATATTTCCATTGCGCCGACCGGGGGTAAAAGTCCCGGGGAGAGGAACGGAGTTTCAGCCGGGAATCCCCGTTCCCGAGTACCGCCGGGAAAAATAGTGGACGGCGTTCCTCCTCGTCCCGAATTCACGTTTAATTTCCACGAAGAAGTTTCGCCAGCTCCATTTTCCCGGGGAAACGCGGACGACACGAGAGATCGTCCTTCGCCGGAAGTTAATTTTGATTTATCGCCGCGGCCGGAAGCGGCAAGTCGAAAACTCCCGGGCGCGAATCTGTTCGGAGGACTCTATCTCTCTCTCTCTCTCTAGACACTCTCTCGCAATGATCCGTTTTACACGATACACGGTAGAGACGATGGTAGACGAGATAAAACGGCCGCGATTTAACGGCTCGTGAAAACACCAGCATATGGCCGGCTCGATAGCGGCGTTCAATTATACTGAATAATCTGGCGATCCTCTGTTTAAATAAGGCTGCTTTTATTAGCAGCTGATAAAGAGGCGAGACGAGCCGCGCGAGTATTATTATATCTCTGAAATCCCATTTTCGTAGACTGTTCCATAAAAGCGGGGCAAGAGACAAATGTGTTTCAACGTGCCCGAGATCCTCGTGGTGGAAACGAAGTAAAAATCTTCTTTAAATATAACCCTTTGCACTGGAATACAAACTTAATCTCACCATGATTCGAAACGATGTCATAATCTTGCTAAAAACTTTTTATCCTGTTCGATTCTCTCCGAAATCACAGGCGGTTCGCCTCGGTGTCGTTCGAGAGCGTCGACGCAGCGGCGTAGGATCGTAAAAAGCGAGACCCTTGCGCGGGTACACCTACACCGGGCGGAAAAGCATCGGTTCGGCGTAGCTGCCGCGGTGTCCTCTCCGCTATGGCGGTTCGGCGTGCTTGCCTGCTCCGCGGCGTTAGCGCGGAAGCTGCGGGAAAAATAGAATGTAACCGGGAGAGAATGGCCGTGGAAGAGCGGCATAAATTATTCATCGTCGCCGGAGAGCGAAAGGAGCGAAAGGTTGGACCGGTGGCAGCCGATCATTAGATTGGTCGAGCGCCAGAGGGTCGGGTCGGGGCGGGTGGATTTTCGGGTGGTTAAGTTGATCCAACATTAGTTACGTCATCCGGCGCGGCTTGGCTAGGCGATGCGAGGCGAGGCGATGGCTTAGCCCCGCGGGCCGAAGTAACCGAATTCTCGTTGACACGTGCATCGCCATACGTGTGGAGGACGCGAGGAACAAGCCAAATGGACCATCGGAAGCAAATAACTCGATTTGCTCGGTCTACGCGTACTTGACTGGCTGGAAAGCTTCTAGGGGTGGTTTCGGGTGGACCGGGTGGGTTTCGGGTGGGACGTAGAAAGTGGAAACGTAACGGTACGAGGACGCGGGGAAGAGGAGCGAGAGTACAGTTGAGGAGCGGTGGGAGGCTGGGAGGGAGGGAGGGAGGTTGGAAGGAAGGAAGCGAGCAAGGAAGTTATCGAGGCGGTAGTGTCACCATAGTCATACAGAGGTGCCCAGTTGTCGAGCAAACTAGCGAGCCAGTCAGCCAAACAGCTCTGCCAGCCAGCAAGCCAGCCAGCCAGCCAGTCAGCCAGCCTCGCTAGCCAACCAGCCAGCCAGCCAGCCAGTAAGCGAACCAGCGAGTTCTTGTTTTATTCAGTCGGGATCATAAATTACGAATTTAAACACACAATGAAAGACGCTTAACAAGAAGCTAACGCGAGATTGAGAGGCCCCGCCCGAAACACCTCTTCTTCCGGAGGAACGACCGGCGCCAGCCAATCCGCGGCAAGAACCGCCCCTCGCCTGCCAACCGACCCACCGTTTCCACGCCAATCGACTCGCTCCTCTCACGGCTGCCGCGCCACGGCCGACCTATCGCCGACGGGAGACCCGAGCCCGAACACCCGAAATCCGAGCCCCCGCCGAGGAGCAACCATGCCGGGAGTAAGTCGGCTGACGAGCGAGCCGACTCGCTGCCGCTGCTACCCGATGCAACCCAGTCGCACACCACTTGGCGAGTCACTCGGCTACCCCCCATCGGTTCTCGCACGCGTCGATCCATAGACACGGTCCTGCCGGCGTTTCCGACGTCGTTCCGCAGTCTCTCTCTCTCTCTCTCTCTTTCTTTCTTTCTTTCTCTCTTTCTTTGTCTCCTTCTCTCTGTCTCTCTCTCTCTCTACTCTACCTCTCTATCTGTCTACCTCTTACTGTCTGTCTCCCTCTCTCTCTCTCTCCCTCTCTCTCTCTCTCTCTCTCTCTCTCTCTCTCTCTCTCTCTCTCTCTCTCTCTCTCTCTCTCTCTCTTTCTTTCCCGCCGGTGACGACTACTTCTTGATCCCTGGGACAGCCCGGACCAGGCGACGCGACGGTCGCGAAGTGACAGCCGAGCCTCGGCTCGCCTAGGATGGATCGCGAGGATAGTGACCGGGACTCGTGAAGATCAGCCTCGATATTCTCTTGTATAGACCTCGTCTGTGCGACCAGTGTTCTGCGACATGTCTCGTGTGTATCAGTGAAACCAGGAAGAAAAAAGTGTACCCGCCGCCGCATCTGTTCAGGAGCTAACTACAGAGGACTTGCTCCATAGTCGAGCGCAGAGGCTCCACCAAGATTTTCCGTCCATTGCCGAACTATGCGTGGTGCGAGATGGTGTGTTCCTTGACCAGCAATAACGCCAACAGCAACAACAACAACAATAACACCAACAACAATACGAACAACGGTAACAAGAAGACTTGCAACGACACCGGGGGGGAACCGTGCTCGGAGGGCCGGCCGCGATCGCGATCCACTCCCGAACCGCAGCCGCCGGAGAACATGTCGTCGCTGAGTGACGCTCACAGGCGGAACAGCCACCTGGAGGGCGACAGGAGTTCCTCGGCGGGATCCTCTTTAGGCTCGTGTTCGCCTCCGCCTGCCTCGAGCCACTCACCGCCACCTCCGAGGCCACCATGGTTGCACGACTTCCACGCGGCCGCCGCGCCGCACGTTCTCCAATTTCTGAACCTGAGCGCGGCCGGCGGCAGCATGCTAGCTAGCCAACCTTTAGCAGCCCTTCACTCGATGGCCGAGAGGAGCCATCACCAACAGCATCAGCACCAGCAGCATCAGCAGCAACAGCAACACCAGCAACACCACCAGGCCGCGCATCATCAACAGCAACCACAGCCCGGCTTGCAACTACCCAGGATCAGCGTGCCGCTGTCCACCATCACCCAGGGGCAACCGTCGCCCACGGGAAGCGGCAAACACAGTCCCGCAACCTCCATCACCTCCGTCGGAAGCAATCCCCATGGGATCGACTCGATACTGTCGAGACCAGCAGCCACGCACCCTCAGGCGCCCGTCTCCGCCACCCACGCCGCCCTGCAACCCTCGCCGCATCCTCAACACATGACAACGCCTAGATACGCGATGCACGCGGGATTCACCGCGTCCTCCGGTTCGTATCCACTCAACTTCCTCCTTTCTTCAGTAGCAAACTGGTCACTGGGTTGTCGGCACAGCTGTGCCGGGGGTCCAGAATTTTATTCTCCGAAATTTTCCGGATTACCAGGTACTTTCGGGACTATCACTCCATCCCGACCGATCACTGGGGTTCAGGGAATTTAGGAAATGTTGCTTTTGACCAACACGGCCGACAAGCCTATGATCAGTCGCCGGTGACTGGTATTATCTTAGAATGAATGTGTCCACTTTGTAATTAATCCCCTGATGAATAATAGATCACGATAATAGGAAAGAAACAATTACATTATTGACTCGTCCGCTAATGTATCCAAATCGAATTGAATAAAATGAGGAACGGCGCGGCGTGTCGCATATTTGTAATTCCACGCGTCAAATGATCGATCGGCCCAACGACGGGAGACTAGAAACGACAGACCGCGTGCGGTCTCGCGAATACCTCAATCTTCCCCTTAAACTGCTTGATCGATCCTCGCGATCATTCGTCTCGTTTAAATTGTCAGAATGATAGCCAATTTCACCTAGTTCGGCTCTTAACTCTTGCGTGGCCAACCGAAATGTATAAATAATTTTAAAGCTTTGAAGAACAACGGAAAAACCATTTAATCGTGGATTTAAGGGTTGGATCGGTTCCCAGACGAAGTACGTGAAATTTTCATCCACCTTTCCCCATCGGTTTCGACGCGGCTCCATTCCCCGGACCCAAAGATTTCATCAGGAACGCTCGGCCCGAGCAGGAAAAGAAAGTTCGTTTGGCTCGGGCATTGGTCAGCGATGGTTTCCACGGGTCGGGGAAGTCCGATTGAAAATCAGGGAGCGATCCTCGCCGAGAAACCGAACCGGATGAGCGGCGCACGGTCGCATGATCCAAAGTTAGCATATTTTGGGTTAACCACCTGACGACGGCGGCCAACACGACCGGGCCGGGGGGTTCTGATCCTTTAGGAAACACGACCTCGCGAACTATGAAACATAGCCAGGCTCCGTCGTTGTCCTTCGGCGTGCTTCCAAATCCGATCTGCGAGACGAACACGCGGTTCGAGATGCGATCGAAATTCTGTGATTTATATGTATCAACCCCCCCGGTTAATACAGGAACATTTGCAAACGAATGGATAACATGCAGCGGCCATAAAGATCATTTATTGTTGAAGCGTCGGACGCTGTTTGCTTAAAATATTCTTTCACGGAAACCGTTAAATACGCACCTTTTCATAAGCTCGGTACATCGACACGCTTTAATCCGATTTATCGACACTTCGAATCACTGTCTATTAATCTCGCCGAATTAGTATCCTCGTAGCAGTCGCATTATCCGCGATATCAAATGAAACCGCCGCATTAGCTTCAGCTTCTCGATTTCCGGAATTTCATTAGCTTTCCAACCCAGCTAATGAAGATACAAAACAGGTTTCGAGAATTTCAAAATGCTGTTGTAATGTTTGATCACGTCGTTTCGTGATATAATCGGTGAAACAAGCTCCGGGAACCGCGGCGACCGAGTCGTTTTGCTCTGGCAGGCCGCTCGCCATTTTGTGGATGCGAGGGCCGACGTTAAAGGGTTCATTCACAAACTTCTCCGGCCGTTATTAATGATATCGCGGCACATACAAGGGATTATAAATTTAAGAGTGCGGCCGTCGAGCGCCGCTCAGAAACACTAAATATATTTTACGAACGAGGGTGGCGCGTGACTAGGGTTTATGAGTCGGTGAATTAGATCGAGGACAATACAGGTCGGATTTCAAGGGTCCTCGAATTTTCTGGATTCGTTTGCTCGTTGAAAAACCCTTCGTTCCTGAATCTTTTCGTGCGCCGTTCGTTCCCGTCGGAGGCTTTCGCACTGCGAGAAATAACACCATCCAATAATAATTAGTAGAGTGCGAATCTTTATGCGTTTATAGCAAAATTGAGTAAATGAAATACAAAATTGTTTGAAAATTTTAAAAATTGATGATGTCAATTTCTCCTCTATTAAAATCATTAAGGGAAGAAAGAACATTCAATATAGTTCCTATTTCTTGCAATCGATGCGGACCATTTTTATTTTGCATAAGGATCCGCAGTCTAACAATTAGACATTTTTATTGCATTTCCTTAAAGTTCAGTCTTCTAATAATCGTTCCAGATGAATATAAATTGAAACGAAGCTTGTACCTTTGGAATTTGTCCGTTCAAATGCACGCAGAGATCATTGCGTAGACGTAAAATTGGAAAAATCTTCGCATGTGAACAATTATTCTGGCTGAACAGGCATTCTTGCTGCTACCAAGATTTGGTAGCAGATTTTTGCAGCGCAATTACACGGACGGGGACAAGGCAACGTATTTGGCGACGATAGGAGTGAATATTTATCGCAACCGAATGAAAACGTCGAGAGAAACGGCGCGGCGGCGGTCGATCGTGCCCGGAATAACGAGAAACGAGGAGAAGTCACGGCGGACCTTAAACAATGCTCGCGAGAGGGAACGCGCTCTTTTTAAACTATATCCGGCGCCATTATTACGAATTATGAGAACGATCCCCGAAGATATTTGAACGTTCGCCCACGGACAAAAGTAGCACAGCAGCCGGATATAAATCGCGAAAGATTCTTTCGGGACCCCTCTCGGCTGGCTTTTACGGGTGCCACGACGAAGATTTCTTCTTTTATTGGAAGGAAAACAATTTTATAGTGGCCACAGTGTTGCTCAACTACATTCCTCGGTGCTGTATCACTTCCCCCGGACGCGTTGCACCGCACAAATATCATTCGACCACTCGACCTCTCAATTTTTAATGCAAACCTCACCCTCGACTAGAAAACAACAAACGAAATTCCCACTTGTTCTATTCGGAAATTTCTTGTAAATCCATTCTCGATTTCTTTTCAAAATTCCTTTAATAATTCTGTTGACAAATAGCAAAATTATTGTAGATTTTTACGTTCTCTTGGATGATCGTAGATTAATTTACGTTCGAAGTATAAAAATATTGAATTTCTTCCATTCTTTCTATTCATTTTCTCATGGACGGCTCCAATGATAATTTTTAACATTTTTCGTCGCTTTTCAAGTCTCTTCTTTCAATGTATGACAATGTGTGACAAGATTCTATAAATATGAATTCGAACAGGCGTTTAATTCGACTCTTTCTGCATCCTACTGTTTTCGAATGACTCCGTAATAATTCCCGAGCGTCGGTGACGAGTCGAAGAGCATCATCGGGTATCTTTATGAAGTGGTTAGCGCCCTAACCGTCGCCAGACCCAGACCTAGCCCAGAAACGTGCGCGTAATGACTCGAAATCGGGTGCTTCGGATTCCGGAGAAGCTCGCGCAGTATTCGGGGTATCCGGGTCCATATACATATTGTATGTACCACATACCGAGCAGTCCGGGCGAGTCTCTGCCTTTATGTGTTCTTAGCAGACCGGATGACACGTCCCAGGGATCCCGGGATCTCTTGGGAAACCCGAGCGGGAACTTTTAACGAGCCTGTACCGTCGGGACAAGCTGAACCCGGGATATCGTTTGCCAAAATCGCGGGACTCGAAAGTCGAGTTAACAGAGAGAAAATGGAGATTCCCAGGTTCGAGTGTCGATCAAGAGGCTTACTCGCGAGATTCTGGGTTAGCAGCCCACGAGTTTCCGCAAGCAGAGTTCGATTAGGAATTAGCGTCCCTGGGAAACGAGGGTCTCGAATTAGTCTCCTTCGAGGCGAGCTAGTTTAATTGCAGTTGCTATCAATTCTCCGTGGACGATCGACCAAGCATTATTATACGGTTACCTAATCTTCGGCTGCTGAACTGCTGCAGCTTCCAATTTGTCTCGTTCGGAGGTTTCGAGGCCGGACGATTTTCTCTGTTTCGAAGGAGGATGACGTTATTGTCGCAACGAGCGAGAAACGACGAGGAGAAACGAAAAACGAGCGGAACCGGACGACTCCAACCCCTATAAATGTCGCGTAATTGGTTCGGGGAAAGTGCCGGGCGCGAGCTATCTTAACGAACACATTCTCCCCGGCGCGGCGTTCTAATAACTTTCAGCCACGATATAAGCTGTTTTGAGTATGCCCTCGACGGTGCACGCTGTATAAACATGTATCCCCGCCCACCACGGCGAGCGAAATGGGCGAGCAATGCATGTCGCGCAATACGGAACGCGCAGGTTCGATACGCATCCTCTTCGGCTCCTACGGGTAGGTAGCTGCATCTGCTCAAGCCCGATGAATTCATCGGCGTTCCGCTGCTGAATACCATTATCGCGGTCTCGGATACCTTGATTCCCGATCGGAAATTCCTACAATTAAAACACTCGGAGAAATCCGACTTTCCCCGTCGCTCCGCGCAATTTTCAACTCTGTGCGTACTTTAACGTTGACTCGTGATGAAAATTTAACAAATTCTAACAAGTACGATCGTTACGCCTTTCGTTTTAGATGAAGTAAAATTTGATTCCTTTGTAATCGATATTTTAGCATTCAAATAAACGTAGCCGTACAAAGAAGGGGTTAATGTTGACAATTTGACAGTTCTTTCACAATTGAACGGTTGTGCTCCCAGTCAGGAAGAGGAATTTTCTGAATTTATTGTATCGAAACGAATCGAGCTTGTGTTAGGAGATTTGCTGGGTTTGAAGGGCTATACTTCCGTGTTGATCTCACATTTTTTCCAATGAAGAATATTAAGATAATTTCCCTGAGTTATGTAGATTTTATCAATGGAACAACATCGAAGAACCGTTCTCAAAATTCAAGTAGAATAGATGAAGCGATTCGTAGCGCTTTTGAGGGTTGAAGTCGTCGACCCGGCAAACAAGGATTTCCCTGGCTGGGAATGTAGCTTTCCGAGTGTGGGAGATTGATTTTCGGTCAGCTTGGCATCCGGCAGCCGCGAGACCGGTGGCTTCTTCTCCGCCGTTCGAAAGGGCACGCCCCATAAAAATCTCTGCTGGAGGTTCAATTAAAGTTCGAGAATCCGTCGGTTCGAGATCGTCGGTTACGACGACGGACGACGTTCGCCGGCTGCCGAAAGCGGTCGCGGCTACGATCCTGAATATTTTTGTTGATGAGCGTGCAGGTTCACTCGTTTATGATCCAATAAATTTTATTTGATCCGAGAGAGCGTAGCGGACAAAAGGAGTAACGATCGGCCGATCGTATCGCGCGCGTTTCCATACTCGTTTCCCGGTCTCTCTCTCTCTCTCTCTCTCTCTCTCTCTCTCTCTCTCTCTCTTTCGCCGGCGAACACTAAAACCGGAATAACGTTTTATTGTGCGGTGCGGTGGGGAAAAAAAGGACGAACCTGCGTGAGCGCGTGTGAGCATCAATTTTTCCCTCGCGCACACATAGACGGAGAGACAGAGGCAACAATACACCGGTTTTCTGCCCCGAGGATTTTATAAACCCGATATAAAGCCGATCCTCCCGTTTCTACGGAGAAACGGGGCTTGTAACAATTAGTAGAAAGTAACAGCCACCCGTGGAGATCGTAAAGGCTCGCTCTCGATCGCGCGTTCCGTTCCACTTTATCGTTTGAATATTATTGTACCGGTGCCCAGAACACGCTGCGCCATCTTGCCATACTGGACGCTATGCTTCTCGATATTGCCGTGAACTGGCCGAATATTGCAACTGGATCTTCGAGCTCTGATTTTATGCGTTCGCGACGAAAATCAGCGGCTGTTTAAACAGTAAGAACATTCTTCCAGCCCCCACGAAAAAAGAAACAAATTTTTAAGTGGCTTCTGTTCAAGGTTAACTCGTATCGTACTAAAATCAGAATGATCGAGTGTTTTCCTCAGGGGTGGTTCGAATGTTTACGAGACGGTTTTTGCGAGATTCGCAACTTGGGCGAGGATCGTACTGTTTCGTGGCCACACGCGTCGCGTTGCGGTTATTCTGTTGGCGGCACGCGATCTCACGAGCACTATGAACGTCGCTGTCGATACCGCTTTCATAAATTCCCCCCACTCCCATCGGGCAATTAATTATACCCAGTGTTTTCTATCCGTCGGTGAACTTACAAAAAAAAGTTGGACGATCCTGCATGCAACGTGCTCCATCAATTATCCTATCCGCATGGATAGCGTGTGTGTCAAGGGTCGCATTTTTTTCGACGCTGCCACTCCCCCCCACCCGTCGCTCGCAAGTGTCCGTTTACTCTTATTCGCGCAAATATTTGTTGTGTTAGCAACGGCAACGATGGATGTCGGCGAGGCAAGAATTATGGAATCGTCGATAAACGAATGTAATTGGCGAGGGTGGGTGGGTGGTGGGGGGGGGGAAGGCGCAGGGTGGGAACATGCGAAGGATAAACAGACGGAGAGAGAATGTACGGTTGTGTATGTGTGCCGTAATCTCGCACACGCTCATATTGTGTTTGCTTTGAATGCAGGTATCGGACAATTTCAACAAAGAACGGAGCCACGGCATCCCGCTGTCTATTGGCCGGGTCTTCAGGGATTAGTCAGTGATCCCCTGGCATGGCGGGCAAGACTACACACACGTGAGTTTCCTTTTCAACCCGTGCGTATATCGCTGCATTCGAAACCGGCGCGACGGCATTGGCTCGCGAAAACGTAACAGTTTCCTTTCAATCGTGAAAGATTTTATTTAATTTTTGACCTACAGTTACTCCCACTCCGCATAACTGTTTGCATGGAACATTATATGACTCCAACGTAAATCAATTTTTATCGAGTAAAATAACTGCTTCGATGCGAAATAGATATTTGCTAGGGAAGTCGACACCTTTGTTTATGCTTGAAACACTAAATTTATTAAAAGTTATAGATGCTCTTTACTTTACCGGATTCAAAATTTGTGCCTTTCTCCTATAAATTATGATGTATTTGGTATGTAATCCAGTAGATTTGTACCCGGTGTGGTCGCAGGTTGAACTTTCGATCCTGTAGGATCAATGGTTCAGAAGTTATGCTTACTTAAAGTTTTTCAGTGTCCTTTGACAGGTAAGGGCGCCGCAAAATTAATGCTGAGATAATATACATAGAGCGGGTATTGCGATTGTTGTTTGAATTTTGGATGACATGGCCACGTTGTTGCGTTTTAACTGGTCTGGGTTAGGTCTGGGTTATATATGGCGGCGGCGCCTTTACCTGTCAAAAACACTGCAGATTGCTCAACTTTAAGCAAGCAGAATTCCTTTGCAAGCGTAACCACTGATCCTACAAGATCGAAAGTTCTGGATTACATACCAAATACATCACAATTTATAGGAGAAAGGCAGAAATTTTGAATCCGGAAAAGTAAAGTTTACCCAAAGTTATGCTTGCTTCTTGTACGGCACAATTATTTCCTATCAATAGGCTCCCGGTAGGATAAAGTGTTAAATGGATATTTATTTCGCGTGAAGATTCTTTGTCGAAGAAAATGAAGAAAGTGTGTTTAATGCTTGCGAATATTGATTAGAATGTTTCAAAGTGAAACTCAACAGGGATGGAAGCTAGATCGACAAGCCCGATACATTTCGGAAAGGGAGATCGTCGAAACAGAGACCGAAGGAACGACGAGTAGGTCTCGAAGAAAAAGATTGGACCGAAAACATCCGAGACACGTTTTTCAGCCTAGAGATATTTCTCTTTCCCCCGATATTAGACGGATTTGACAGCTGCTCGTGTTTGCTCTCGCGGAGGAGGGAGATCGAAGTGAAAAAACACGTGCTGCCGAGCCGCTAAATACTATTCTAGAGATCAGTGAAAACAACCATGAGCCGAATCCGAGAGGAGGAATCTTGGAAAACAATTTTTTCCCAGCTAGAGTGACAAAAATTCGAGCTCGGACAGATCCCGGCTTCCCGAACGGACAAGATGCTTTAACATATTGCTGTTGAACGAAAGTGGTACTCGAGATCAAGGAAATCGAGAACAACACACTTTGCTATTTATAGTCGTACTATACAGCATGATATCGAAGGTGCTCTATGACATTCCTCTGCCGAACGATTCCAAAACAAGAAAGCTGTTGACATTCTTAGATTCTTAATCCTCCTACTGTTTGAAACAGCATCGACCCATTTTTTCCCCTATAAACACATGGAATCTAAAAGTCACACCTCGTACTCCAAGTACACCACTGTTGGACCGATACTGGATCCAGGACTGATCGGAGAGTAATTGGTCCAGAGCTAATCAACAGGCTCCTTAATTCCGGAGAGCTCTCGAAACGGAAAGATCTACTAGGTCGCAGTGGCAGTTGGGCCAGCGATTTCGCTGTTGATTTAGAAGTTGGAATTTTTACGAGAGGGAATAATCGACGGGGAGCTGATCGTCTTGTGGATGAGACGAAGAGTTGGCAGAAACCTCGAGACCCGGTGTCCCGGTGAAATAAAAGTCAGGGGGATGGATGGTCGCCGGACTTCTGGCCGTGTCGAGGAGGTCCGTCGCCGCAGAGTCACTTCGGAAACCACTTTTTCCCGGGGAACGAACCACCGAACGATGGAACAGGCAGAAAAGGAAGGAAGGAAGGAAGGAAGGAAGGAAGGAAGGAAGTTGTCGTCTCACCGCGTCGCCTCCATAACTCTGGTCCCAGCGATTTGTAAAAGCGATTAAGGCCGCCGCAAAAAAATCACAAACAAAGTGAAAGAACACGTGACGTCGGCGAAGCAGAGACCGAGCATCCCCTTTCGGGAGCATACATCAGCCCCGGTGGTGGCACATGTGCACGCACACACCGGTCCCGGCGACGAAGAGAATCCAACAGAGACGGCGAGAGAGCGTGGGACAGAGAGGGAGAGAATTACAAGAGAAACAGAGGGAGGAGATTGGAGAGAGGCACGGTTAAAAAGGAACCAGAGAGAGAGAAAGAGAAGGGTACAGCCCGAGGGTGAAGAGATAGGGAGATACTAGGATGTAAGTACGTCGGAGAAGGCCTGTGGAAGGGCGTGGACGAGCGAACGTGTGTTGTTTCAGCGTCGTGTCGGGTACGAATGTCACTGTGGGACGAATAAGAGGGTAAAGCGGTGGCGGTAGTCCGCTGCTGCGGCGTCGGATCCGGAATATCATATTCAATATCAACCCTCGTATCCCGGCGAGGCCTGCTGCCTGCTGCCTCCGCAGCACCACCGCGGCACACCCCCTCTGCCTTTCCACACTCACGTGAATAACTCCGGCAATATTTTAACTGTGGCATCACGGTGTATCCAGTGCGAGCCTTCGCCAACCCTGCTCCCACACCCGCACCCCCTCGCAACCCAACCCGATAGACGTATATGGTCGATATATGTTTGATATTCCGGGGGGCGGCGCGGCGCGGCGCGGCGCGGCGCGGCGTGCAACCGTCGCGTCGGGCCTCGCGAGCCTTCTCGCGATTAGTAGCCCTCCGGAACGGCGCCACGCAGCGGATTAAAATCTGCAAATTCGGCGGAAAGATGACACATAAATCTAGCATGCGATCTGGCCCGTTCTCCATTTTGGTTGTTCACGCTGGCTACTCCGCGTGGCTCGTAGACCAGGAATCTTCGCGAGAAATATGACTGTGATTGTCAGGAAGAATTTCGAGATATTCCTGTTTGAAGTTTTGTTCGCAAATCCTTTGACATTGGACATAGGTTAAATTGCATTACTTTTTTCAGCCTTTCGAATTTGTTTCCATGACGATTTTCTGGTAAATACATAAATCCTATACTATAGAGCTCAATTAATGCGTAAACTCAAGTTTCTTAAAATTATGACGTGGTTTTTTCCTTGCAACCACAGATAAATCGTCCTAAATAAACATGCTTCGTACTGGATCTTTAAAGGGTCACTCACCTTTTCCACACGAAAACTGCAGTCTGGCGCGGTAAACCCATTTCTCTCTCTCTCTCCTCCTCGTAACAGCTTCATCATAATCTTCAACACCGCCTCCCAATGTCATTAGCAGCCTACCGTAGGAGCCACCCCCGGTCCAATCACCGATATCCCTATCTTCTCAAGCGATCCTCCTCTGGCGAACTCTCTCTCTCTCTCTCACTCTCGTACGATCTCGATACCTCCTCCAGCAGCCTCTCATCCCCAGTTTCGCTCTCCGGCAACCGAGTAACCGGCTCCCCAACCGTCTAATGCCGCTTAATAACCCGGAAGCAGTATTTCAGCAGGTAACAGGCGATCCTCCGCGTCTCCGAGAGTCGTCCTCCTTCGGGTCGATCGGTCGAGTCTGCTCGCCCGTAAATATCCGACGCGCAACAATCCTGAGATAGGGAACCGAGTAAAAGGTGGAATTTCACTCTATACAGGCTACGGCGTTTAATGGAAAGGCGATCTCATGGTCCCGCGACGCTCGTTTAGGCTCGCGCGCTGCCCGATCGACGGCGCGCACCCTCGGAATATTAAACTGTACCGAATATACGGGGTGCCGTCGTAATTTCATCCATCTTCAATCTTCTCTCCTCGTCTCCGACTATAAAAAAACATTATATCAACATTTCTCGAGCGATCGGAGGCGTTCGAGTCTCTCTGTGTTTGTAAACAGATTACCGTGGTTTAAACGAGGCGCTGCTCAAGGTCAAGTACACACCGAATTAAATTATATGTATTAAGTTGAGACATGTTTTTAAAACGCATCCCGTAGCAGCACGGAAAATCGTCGAGTCATTTATTAGAAAATTGGGTGGAAAACGGAAGTAACGGAAACGTGGAAGCAGCAGAGGATTATTGCGACTCGCAGCGCATCGGTCTCGAGGAGCGTGGATGAAATTTCTTTCGCGACAGCAGCGTCTCTGTACAGCAGGGGAATCAATCTCGTTCCACGGTCGACAGGAAAGAGATTCCCGCGCCGGCGGCGCGGCGCGACACGACGCTTATAAATTCGTGCAAAAACGAGGAGAAACGGTCTTATCGAATTACGCGGCGGAAAGTTGCGCGAGTTTACGCAGTTTCTAAGTAGATGAATAGGGGATACCTACCGCGCGCGGGTAGCAAGCGTGTACCTCGATCGAAGCAGAGGGTGGAGAGTGCGGTAAGCAGCTCATTAGAACCCTCCCCGCCGACTGGCCATTATTGCCTCGTTCCGTATTCCGTTACAAATTGCTTTATTAAATTAAAGTCCCACAACCCATACTGTTGTGACGACCCCACGCCTCCTTTCCCTTTTCCCTCGCGTTAGCTCTCCCCCGCCAACCCCCGCACCACCGTGCGATCTACCCCATAGCTCTGCATGCGACCACGCAAACGCGCCTGACCGCGTGCTGCTCGTCCACGAGCCCTTCTTAATTACCCGGCCAAATTTTCTATAATAATTCTTGCCGCTCCTCCTGATTTCCTCATCCCCCGCGCTATCTTCCTCGACTGGAGCACTCTGGCAACCCCCCATCCATGAAAGAGTCTACGGCGTTGCTAGCCATCGTAGGTGCAAGCCCTTTCAACAATTTCTTAATGTTCCTCTAAAAGATATTGCAAAATTTCTCCGAATGTCCATTCTTTACTCGCCAATATATTCATTTATTGTCTTATAATGAGAATTCATGCAAACATGTTAAATACAGAATGGCTTTGAAGGGCCAGCTTGAACCGCCGACTGAAAATTAGAAATTTGTAAAGAATTGTCTCTCCCGTTCTTTAAAAGAGGATTCTTGTTTATTATGGATCGAGGATCCCTAATCGTCCACCTAATCGTCTCCCAGTCGGTTTAGCAGGGCGAATGCTAATCGCGGTTTTTCGTTGGGGCGAGCGGCTCGTGAACATCTTCACGCGACGATAATACCACCCCAATCCCGAGCCGTGTATCGCCGTGACGTTTCATCCGGCGATCACTATCGCCAGCAACCCCCGGCACCATCGAGACACGCAGGATCAACGAGGCGAAGGATAACGATAACAAAGTCCGCCTATTTGCGGAACACTAAGCTCACGTGGCCCGGCACGTGCCGGCCGACGTCGAGACGCCATGATTGCGGTCTATCGCGCAAGTGTTTAACCCTTGGACGCGTGATTCCGTCAAATTAAACTGCGATCTGCCACCCTTGTTGCGCCCTATCGAGCCCGCCGATGAACTTTATGATCCCGGGGTGCGCACCGACCGTCGAAACCAAAGTAATGATCCGGCTTTGAGCGTTTTAATGAGATTCGAACAACGAGCCTCGCGATTAGATCGCGCCGGAGGGACACGCTCGAAATTCCGGCCGCAATTGTACGGCTGCTGTTGCCTGGAATACTGCGCTACTGTAGAAGCTCGGATCAATTTTTCTTATACGATCAACCAATTATATCTGTACTGAATAATTAATTATCTAAGGACGAATACCGCTCGCCCAACAGCTCGCAACGGAAGACCGGCGCGCGCGTTAATGAAGCGGAAGCGACAATGAAGTATTCGACACGTTCCGGCCGCCGCAAAAGCGATCGATTCGTTATCGTCGGGACAATTGCAACGGTTTTTAATAGATACGCGGCGGTACACAACATTTTCGGCGATACACAACATGTAACGAGATGTAAATTTATGACGTAATTATCGATAGGATATGTAAATCGTTTCGGAGCGAGAGCCGAACCAACCCCGCCCCCGCCGACGCTCCACCGAGCTCCGCGAGCAAGAAGAATGACGTAAAATTGATGAAGATTAATTGCCCGGTGAAAGGGCTATCGCCGCAAACTGTGCCTCCCAATTATTGAATAAGTTTCACGGTGACGATGATAGCGCTGTCGAATGACAGAACGAACACGCGTCCCCGTACTGGGAAACGCCGCGCCGCGCCGCGCCGCGCCGCGTCGGGGTATATCGCGACAGGAGAAAATAAAAAATTCAAGAGAACGCCGAAAAAAGAGAATCGATCGGCGCACCACGCTTTTATTCAAAATACACCCCGTCTCTCTCTCTCTCTCTCTCTCTCTCTGGAGTCGGAATTCTAATAATTACTGGAAAGACAGGATCAGGGGAATTGACTCGAAGTGAGGGAGTACAGTTACCCCTTCCCTGGCCACCTGGCGGATGGAATGTGAAGCTCTCGATGTGAATTGACTCGAAGTCAATTTATCGAAATATCTTTCAATCTAGAAGATTTTCATTCTATGTTATCTTTTTTACACTATCCACACGAAATTGAACCTGCTTTACCTCGTATATTTTTAGCAATTTCTAGAATACAGAGAATTTAGTCGTTTAAAAACTGTTGCAAATAATGATATAGCAATTTTGACTGGTGCCGTTCGAGTGCAAACGGTTAAATAATAATCGACTGCGCCAATAAGGAGGCCAGCTAATATCTAACTAATTTGTTCACTGATCTGTGAAGCGATTTTCTCACGACTCTCCCAACGGAGACGCCTCCAGCAACCGCGTCTGTTTATCTTTCTTTCTTTCCGCGTTCGTTCCGGGTGCTGGCCGCGAATGAATAGAAGTAACGACCGAGATAATGTTATCGGAGAAGGAGATGCGGTGTAGGGGAAGGGAGTGAGAATCTCTAGAAAGTATCGATGTTACAGTGTCGCAACAGCTGGGTTGTCAGCAGACGATGACAGGCTCGGCCGGGGCCGGGGAGCACGAGGGTGGCAAGAAGAAACACACGAGGCCGACGTTCAGTGGCCAGCAAATCTTCGCCCTCGAGAAAACGTTCGAGCAAACGAAATACCTTGCGGGACCGGAGCGAGCTAAATTGGCGTACGCCCTCGGAATGTCGGAGTCGCAAGTTAAGGTAAGCTCTTTCTCTCTCTCCTCTCCTCCTTTTCTTCCTCGTGAAAAGAGATTTCCGCGAGCCGCCCCGCGCGCGCACGGCCGACGCACCGATTGCTCCGTCCCTGCCCCGCCATTTTCCTTCGATTCGCCGGGAATTTTTATCGATCGGATCGACGACGCCTCCGCTCGTCCTCAGTCCGCTTTATCGAAACGGCTCGGGCTCTCCTGCTCGCTCCATCCACTCGAAATCACGCTTGCTGTCCCCAAAACACAACTTAAACATGTTTTTTTAAGAGTTTTGGAGGTTAAAGTAGCTTTCCTGTGGTGAGAGTATAAAATAAAGACTTGTTTAAAGAATAAGTCTGCGGTGCGATTCGATAAAATGTTGCAGAGATCGAGAGTGGAGTCGAAAGAGGAGCATCCGGGCAGCCCCCGGTTCGCGAAATTAGACGGCCGGCCGTATCGCGTTTAATAAAGTTTATGCTAATCTCCGATAAAAACGTCACGGTGATTTAAGTGGGTCCGGCTAATTATGAGTAACAGATGTAGATGGGTTAATAAAAATTCATAATAGTCGAGCGCTCGCTGCTCCGATATTAATCCGTGAACGATGGAACGACGGGGCCGCGATAAAAACGGTGAAATCAACTCTCGACCGGCCGCTTTTTAATCTTTGCCGTTATTTAATATTTTCTTGCCGATTTAATTGGCCGGCGATTTTTATCGGCGAAGAATATATCCTCGATCCCTCGAAGTCGAGCTCCCGTTTCCGGGATACTCTCCGAGCAGAGAGCGTTAATCCGTTCTCTTCGCGTATAAATTACCGACATAAATTTCGGGTGATCTTTTTATAATGTCCGTTCGTTCGGTGCGCGCACCATTCGCGCGTTAAACAGCGACGAAAGTGAAACGGCGATCAAAATGAATCGAGCCAGCCTCGTAAATCGTTGCGGAGCAAATAGAAACTGCTACGAATTTGTTGTACGTACACGAAGCTGCGCGAGAGGAAATCAATTCGCTGAATTTCCGCGGTGAACGCGTGCCACCGATTATTATGTTGCCCGCCAGGCGCGTCTGACCAGCGCACGATCGTTCCACTTGCTGCTCGGCGTGCACCGCCCTTCCTTCTAATTAGAACTTCGCCTAGGATTATCTTCTAAAACCGTATCCCTTCGGTGTTCGTTAGTTGTTGACAAAAAGTAACGAGCAGATTCTGAATCTGATCTAGATCCGAAATTACCGTCAATTATTTAACAAGAAAATTTTTATTTCTGCCAGATTGGCGAAACTTGCTTTAAAAAATGGATTTTTCGACGCCGAGCCGAGGTTTTCTTGCTCGAGGCGTGCTTGGCGTGTAAGAAGCAATCTGACAAGGGGGTGTGGGGGTGAGAAACAACGGGGAATCCGGGACAACGACGGAAAAAACCGTGTCATCGAAGTGGCTTTCGTTAAGGGTTGCAGGCGAACGGTGCCACCTAGCTTCTCTCTCCCTCTGCCTCTCTTGTTTGAGGGGTTTGGTGGCAGGGTTCGCACGGCGGGGGAAGGGGCGTAATTTTAAAACGCGTTTGTTCAGCGGCGGCTTACTCCATCAACGCCGGGGTGAGCAAGCTTCTAACGAGGCGGCGTTGTAAAAAAAGTTGGCCGGATAAAAGAAGGTGACAAAACAGCCGGAGACGTGTCAAGCTTTGCGGCACCTGCGTCATTCCGTTCGGCTCTCCCTCTCCCACTTTTCGGAACAAAAATGGTAGGAACGGAGAGGCAGAGCGAGTGAGAGAGAGAGAGAGAGAGAGTGAGAGGGGCGAGCCGTAGGTGACGACGGCGAGCGTCACGGCACTCTGGAACTCCGTCGTTGTCCTCTTTCTCCAATCCGCTATCTGCCTCGCCCTCTGTCCCTCTTGTCCGGCGAGAGAGAGACAGCTCCCTCTCTTTTTTCATATCCCTGTCTATCCGGCTATTTCTCTCCATCTTTTCCACCATCCCTTTCTCTCTCTTTTTCTCTCCCTCCCCGGGGGAGACTCACCCTTTTCCTCCACCCTACCTCTTGAGAGAACCCCTATTACCTATCTCTCCCGTATCCTCCCCGCCTCGGAGAGGCAGCTACCACCTCCCCGAGCCTCCACTTTTACTCCCGCCTCTCCGAGAGCTACATCTGTAGTACTTGTGCTCTCGAGCCGCGGCTACGAGGAGCTTCTCTCCTCTCCCCAGCCTCCTCCCTCCTCCCTCCTCCCCGTTCGCCATCTTCGACCCTCGCAGCCAGAGCTTCCCATTTCGAAGCCTCAACCCCTGCCATCGCGACCATCCTCTCTCTCTCCCTCCTCTCTCTCTCTCTCTCTCTCTCACACACACTCTCTCGTCTCCATCCCTCTTTTCTCCGTTTCTCTCCCTCTCGGGGAAACGCGGAGCGGAGCGGCGTCGATGTAGCGCTGTCATTGGCTCGTTCTACGCCGCCATATTTACATTTTTATTGAAAGCTACAAGTCTGTGTCGGTGAGTGATGGCAAGGGGATGAACGCGCGGCGCCCTCTCTCCCGTTCTCTCCTCCCAACCACCCTCTGGCTCGGAGGGTTGAACGAGGATCGGAACGGGCTGGACGAGCCGCCGCGAGAGAAAGAGATAGCACGTAGAAGCCGCGGGGAGGGTTAGCATTCAATTACCTCGGATTTCCTCGGCAAGAGGCGATTCACCTCCGCGTATATGCCATCTTCGAGGGTGAGATTGCCCCCGGATCCGAACCCGGCACCGCGTTTCCCGAAATATTACGACAATATGTACCCGCGGATCCGCCTGTCTCGCGACCAGTCGCTGATTCAGAGCCATCGATTCCCTGGGCCTCCGCTGTTTGTTGTTCCGCCACGGAGCACCATCCTCCACGCGAGCCTTCGATAACCGATTCCACCCCCACTGTCCGCCAACTCTTTCTCCAATAGTTAAACAAGCTTCTCCGATTTTGCACGACTCTTATAGTCATTGTATTAATTGTAGTATTATATGGGCCGTTATGGAACAGAGCCCAACCCCTCTCGAAGTCTGTCCAGAATTTAATATTCCAAGTGTTTCGCTCGATACCCGGAGAAAAAGTATAAAACGGGAATAAAAAATAAGAAGAGCACGAGGATATAAGAATCGGTAGGAAGCTCGGGAAGCCATTATTGAAAATCACCGTCGTTTTATGAATTATTTATTAGTCCGACCGCTGGACCATTAACGCTCCGACCGGTTCCCCTCGCCTGTATACGAATGACATAATTCCCTGTCCAGTTAAGAATTAATCCTTCTATTAAGATAGCTGATCCTCCAAAAATGAAGATAACACTTGTGTCCTTGGAGGAAACACTTTCGTTGTTGGAGCAGGTTTCTTGGCGAATATATAGAAATTGTTAAAGTGCCTCCGTAAAAATGTTCCGGTCGGAGAGCGAGCAACTTCTGCTCCGGTATCGCCAGATAAATCCGTAAATCGTTTTTCTCTACGGTTTGATACACTGCAGACAAAGACCTTCGTCGCGAACTTTGCTCATTTGCTGACCCGTTATGACCGTGCTCGGTGTATTACATTCTTGGTTCACGCTTCTCCCGATCTCTTTCCGCCCGACAACCGTCGATTTATTAGCTGATGGAACAAAACACAACAATGTTCTCTTCTGAGACGCATTCAGACAAAACATTTTACAGAAATAATGTAACGACCGGTGATTCGTTAACGGCCTCCGTCAATTATACCGGTGCTTTCCATCCTGTACCCGAATTTCATTGTCTTTTAATTTTTGAAAGTCTACGATCCGAGGCTAAGAATTTTTTAATCGATCTCTCAGCAGCAATGACAACTTCAATCGTGAACCAACGAGTCATCCCCAGTAACGTAATTTAATAATTATACATATACAGAGGGTGTAGAAAGTATTCGTAAGCCCTTTAAAATAGAATAACTTTTCTATAGTTGTACCAAACGACCTGTTTTTTATAATGAATTTTTTATAATGATATGCAGAAAAGATTTTTCAAAAATTATAATTTGCAAGGTTACATGCAAAAATGAGAAAGGCATTTTTCAAAACTTTTTTATTTGGGCCCTTAATGAAAATTTAAAATACAATATATGTTGTATATTTACATATATTTTAAATTTTCATTGAGGGCCCGAATAAAAAAGTTTTAAAAAGTGCCTTTTTTATTTTTGCATGTAATCTTGTGAATTATAATTTTTGGAACATTTTTTCTTGCACATCATTTAGTAAACCAATGCTTCTAATTGCTTACGAAACATCAGGTCGTTTGGTATAATTATAAAAAAGTTATTCTATTTTAAAGGGCGTAGGAATACTTTTTACACCCACTGTAGATCTTTATGCAAAATAAAAATCGTTTCCAGTAATTGCAAGGCATAGAAACCAAATTGGAATTCAATTCTCTCCCGAGTGGTTTTATGAGGTTGTAAGAAATGTATTGGTACTCTTAAAGTGTTTTAGTAATAAAACCAACACCGATTTCGTAAAGATCGTGCCAGAACTCTATTCTTGGAGCTAGTGTCATGGTGGTCTTACGGCGTTTTCGGGGGAGCAAGATGCGTAGACTGCTCGCGTGACACGCGTGTTCCAGTCATCGGGCGTTGAAATCACCGGCAAGCCTAAAAATGATCCCGTCCACGGGACTGGATTTATCGGTGGTAAACGGCGCGCGCGACTAAATATTGAAATTGCATAAATCGCGGCTCCGTTCACCTCGACGTTTACATTATGTTACACGGCGAATTATTCGTCGGATTCGGCGTGGCGTGGCGTGGCGTGGCGTGTGTGGAAAGTTTTCGAAATATCGGGCCCGATTAAATTATTTTGCAGGACGCGATACACGCTGAATGACACACTCGCGTCCTATTTATCAGCGTATCGTTCCGCTTGTCGCGGATCAGCATAAATTTATGAAGTTTATCGATGCAAGAAGTTTCGACGAAGCTTTCCCGTCGATATAAATCGTTTCATTCTTTCCTCGTTCATCAACCTGCAAATTGATAATACCTCTCCCCGAGAGGGACATAAAATTATATCAGCCCCCTTATTTTCCGTACAAACACGTTCGGTTTCGCTTTTGAAAAAATGAGCGCCTTAACCCGAGCACTTATGGATCGTCCTGTAGCGAAGATCGATACGACCGGACCCTACGTTCGTGGTTTCACATCCGAGATTTATCATTTTTTCAGTATCGGAAAAGGATTAGTGCGGCATATAGGGATTCGCTAGTTCCGCCCAACGAAGATATATGCGTTCTGTCATTCCGCATTTCCAGATATATCAGTTTTTCGTTTTCGAAATGCGTGCCCAGCCATAGATTTTTTTATTTTCGCCCGGGCCGTACACATGTCCGAAGTACCCGCGACCCTCCACGGTGTAAAGTGTCAATATTAATACGTCGTTAAACAAAAGATTATTCGGATGATGCCTGGCGCGGCTTACACGCCGCCCATTACGCCGTCGTTTCTTTTGTGTAAAAATCGTTAAAACCGTGTATCTCACGAAACGTAGAAAATTCGGATGTTCGACAGGTCCGACGGACGATTGACTCTCGCAATAGCGTTCGTCAGGATGACCGGAATCAAACGCTCCTCTCAGGAGAATTACATGACCGGTCCAATTAGCGTCTGCGACGGGCCCCAATCGACGAAGAGACTTTTCACTCTTGATCAACATCCGGCGAATGATTCGACGCCCGGTGAAATATCACCGGGAGGAACGATGCCATAGCAATCATCGTGGAGCGCGGTAACTCGGGTTGGCTCGGGATCGGCCGGCTATTAAGACTATTACGCGGATCGCCGTTCAAATTGCCAACGATATCCGTGGCATGATTTAGTTAGCCGGTCGGTCGAGCGAACGGTGCGCAAAGTGCACCGGAACGGAGCAAAAGAGGGAGGGTGACCGGGGGGTTGGTTTCGGCGTTGCAGAGAGCTCGGTGGTGAACGAACCAACGAATGATCCTTCGCCCCCCTGGCTCGCTCTCACCCCTATTAGAATCTAATACGGCAAAGTGAACGCGGAGCATTTGCGAGCTAAACACCGTGACACCCTATCTCGTGGGCGCATCGAAACTTGCGTCAGTGTGTCTCGCGAGCTGACACGAATTCGGCGCCGAAATTAACACCACGATATTTCCTGGACTGCTGCTCACTTGTCAAAAATGCCTCGAGGTCGAATTAAATAAATGATTGTCTTCATTCTTCGATGAAGTTGGACGCAATTCTGTCCAACGCAACGTTTTGCTTTCAAGTAGAATCGGTCAGCCAAGCGCAGACGCGGTGAATCTCCGGGCCCGATTTGCTCGAGAACCGAGCCTCGAGTGTGAAAATCGTGTTCCACATTTTCCGTCCAGCTTTTCACGGAGAATCGTTTGGTTTCTTTAATCCATTATCCCGCGTGACATTTGTTAAGAATTCGCAATGTTTGCGGCACGGCGGACGGACTCTCGAAATCAATTTTCCAGGACCACACGCGCGTGCAGAAGGAATGCGGATGGACCGGGCGGGGGGCAGACAAGCACCGCGCACCCCCCATTAGAATCTAATACGGCAAAGTGAACGCGCAGCATTTGCGAGTTAAAGACCGTGACACCCCAGCGCGTAGGCGTATCGGCGAATCGAGAGACACGGAGAGACAGGGAGTGAGAGCTAACAAGAGAGAGAGAGAGAGAGAGAGAGAGAGGGGGGAAGAGAGGGTGGTAGGAAGAGATGGGGTAACAAGTTGAAGTGCTCGGGAATGGAGAGACGCGAGATAGAGCTGGAGAAGGAGAGAGACAGTAGCTTGAACGGGGCTGGGTTCGGGGGAAGGGGGTGTTTGGTAGATGTAACCGGTGGCGGTGCTTTCGGATGGTTGCGGGGGTGGGTTTGAGGGGACGTCGAGAGAGAGAGAGAGAGAGAGAGAGAGAGGGGGGCAGGGTGCCAGGGATAAATAGCGGAGGGTAGAATCGCGCGGAAGGAACGCGCGGGCTTAGATGGTGTTTACGCAGTGGTGGTGGTAGTAAAGTGGCGGTGGCGAGCTTCCCCCGTTTCGGTGGCACCCGCTCCTGCCCCCTTCGAAGGGGGGCTCAAGAGCTGGAAGAGGAGGAGGGAGAGGCGGGCGGAGTTGTTTACGGCGGAGTAATCTGCTCGTCGACGGATACCAATATCGATGACGTCAATTAGTACGAGCGAAAGCCTCCTACCCGCTTTTCCTCCACCCATGTATCATCATGGTGGTGTATGTACGTACGGCCGTGGCGTGGCGTGGCGTGGCGTGGCGTGGCGTAGCATGGCGTGGCGTAGCATGGCGTGGCGTGATAAATCACGGCAGCAGGCGGTGTTCCCTTCATTCACCTCCCACAGCTCGTACCCTCGAAATTGGCCCACATGTACTTGACTCCATAATGCTCGATTCTACGAGCTCTCTCGTCCTCTCTGTCGCTCTCTCTCTCTCTCTCTCTCTCTCTCTCTCTCTCTCTCTCTCTCTCTCTTTCTCTCTCTCCGCCGACGGATAACAACCGGAGACTTTATTTCGCGCGCCTAACCATAGGCGTTCTTTCCGCGCCGACGTCCACCCGTTTGCCCACCGCAACTCTCGATACCAGATTTTCGCGTTCCCCGGGCATTATGGGACCCGTAACGTTTTACGCCGCGAGTAATTGCGCCCGATCCGACCGCCCACATATATTTCCACGTTTAGACCGACTTTCACGCGCACGATATTGCCACCTTCCAGAGCCTCGATCACGAGTTTATGGCGCCACGTCACACGGTTAGAGAACCTTGCAGGAATACATGGAAACCGCCCTTGTTCCTTTAATTAGCCAAATGATCACATTCTCGCATTGCACGGTCGCATCGATGCTCGAAAGTCAACCTAAGCGTCGATAGCTCGCTGGTCACGGTGTCCTGATTATTTCGCGATAGGATCTCTCGCGCGGCCATAAACGCTTGTCCAATTTTCCCCGGTAGAAGCTCGGCCCTGGGCCGGAAAAAAACGCCAGCGTTCGATCGAAGGGGATACAGGGTCGATACGGGGGCGGAGGGTGGCGGTCCAGGCTGAAAATCCTCCTCTGATCAAATCGGGCTTCCATGAAGGGGACGAACTAATCCCGTAACACCCTCGAGTGTTTCCTTGATCAAATTTGATGAATGTATCCGTATCACTGTACACACGTATTAATATTCCCCTTCCCCCATAATTCATTCGGCTCGCAGAGATCAGCGCCGCGCTTACGAAACAAAAGAGAAACACGCAGCGTCGCAGATGTGATCAATAAGATTTGCCTCCGTTCCGACGGGGATTATTTAATTGACTTTCCGGCGTTTCTCGTGTCAAACGAGAACCCCCGGCTGTTCGATCCTATCGAAACGCTCGATTTCGTTCGATCGTTAGTCTCCGAGAAGATATCAACTCGTATCTAAATGTTGGGTGCAGTTGTGCAAGTTTTTAGAAGCTCCAGTTTTTTTAGTGTCAAACGGAGTTTCGAGGGACAATTATCTGAATTAAACATTCCAGCGAAAGTTTTAATTTCCGATGCTGCAGAGCCTCGGGAGATATCGAATCTCGAGAGAGACACAATGCCGCCATTGTCGAATATTCATTCGGGCACGGCCGGAAATCAAGACACAACGCGAACATCGAAAAATGCGAACTTCGAAGAGGTGTTCTCCTCTCTCTCTCTCTCTCTCTCTCTCTCTCTCGTTTTTTCTCCTCTCGACGGGGAGAGAGAGAGAGAGAGAGGGTTCGCCGTAAAGTTCACCCTTCCTCGCGAAATTTGATTCCGAAATAAAAATAGAATATCGGGGATAACGCGAATCGGTGAAGCCATTTGATCTTCGAGTGAAGCCAAATGGTTGGTCGGGAGGGTGTATGGGAAGGGTGAGGAAACATATCGATATGGGGAAGCGGTACGAGAACGGAATACAGAGGAGCGCATTATCGCCAACAGCCAACTACCCTCTGCCATTCTCGCCGCTCGCATTACTTATTATTTGAAGAAACATTCTGCTCCAAGCACTTTGTAATATTACGAGAAATTACTTTGGCCCCGATTGATTTAGAGGATCGTGATCCCGCACACGCGACGATCTTCCGATCGTTATGCCCGCGACCCTCCGTCGCACAACGAATATTTCGCAACATGCCGTAACAAAGTAATAACTTCATGTGAATTAAAAATGTTCCGAATTGCAGCAAACTAGAGCGAAGTAGAAATTTATTTTCTTGTTTAACCGAAAGACGAGATGGATAGATACAACCAATTGTCATTTTTACGACAGGTTGTTTAATATTTTGTTTAATTGTTTATATATTTTGCAGGCTGAAAATAATTTCTATTGTTTTAAATTACATCCGCTCGCTTCTGTCACGAATGCATAAAATCCAAGATTAAATCGTGATGATTTTGTTCTTGACGAGTAAACGAGTTTTGCTTTATTCAAGTCGGCTTCCATCCCGTGACAAATGAAAAGAAATTGATGCCAGCGTTGTATAATAAGGAAGGATCGCACAGCCGCGTTACCGCTCAACGTCCGGTGTAATCCGTCGCGTTACAATGTTTCCTGTTTGCGCGAATCCGCTATTTGCGAGCCGGAAATTAACGATCGGCATAGATTTCGTTGTTGACGCTGCGGCGAACGACAGTGATCAACACGAACGGCGATACTAGGTTCGAAGCTGCGTGTTTGCGAACGTCTGTTGGCCGACCACAGACTTTCCTGTCGTTCCTATTGCGTTGGATTATGATCGAGCTGCTGGAATAAGCTGCCGCAGAGATTAGAACGACCTATTCTCTCCTGCAATCATTTCCAATTACAATTGACACAATAGACGCTGGGTTTGATCGAATTTCTCCATTTTAATAGCTCGCAGCATTTTTCGAATAATTTTTAAATAACCTTAAAAATTTTGAAAGCAACTTTGGGGTTGCAGATAGGGATGCCTGCTTTCCGAGAAAACCATTTAACATACCTGGTTTTTCAAGGAAAATTTTTTTTCATGTACAAAAAAATAATACAGTGAGCAACCACTTGTCATAACATAGCTATATAGCTTTCCCAGGAAATTTTTTTCGTGTACAAAAAAATAATAATACAGTCTCCAGACAATTCCAAGACATTTTCCGCTGAGAAACCATTTGACATAACTAGACTGCGGATGTTTATGCAATTTTTAATATCTGCTAGCAAATTTCAAGAAAGTGGGAACAAATATAATCTTATTTTCAGTGGTAATAGCCTCTATACACATCTGAAATCAGAGTTGGGCAAGAATTTAAATACTTATTAATCGTTAATTGGGAATAACGGTTAAAATTCTACTGTACTCGTTAATTGCGATTAACGATTACATTCCTTTCAATTGTAATCGTCAATCGGATAATTGAGTAATGTGTTTTTGTTGAGATATATTTCTGTCAATTCTCCATGTCCGCTCTCTGTCTCAATCTCCCTCCTTATTACAATTTATGGATAGACCGTATGGCGATTAACTCCATCAATCGATTGAATAAGTCTCCGATTTTTCGATGATTTCTTCTTTTAATCAATGATTAACGATCAACTTCATCAATCGATTGCATGAATCGCCGATTTTTCAATGGTTACTTTTTTAATCGTACACATTAATCAATCAATCTTGATTAACATTTTAATCGATTAATGCCCAACTCTGTCTGAAATAAATAAAAATCGTATTGAATTCTGTGGAATTTTACACTGTAGCATTTTTTGAAAATTTTTAGGAGCCATAAATGCATAAAGAACCGCAGTCTGAACATAACATACCTGATTTTCCCAGACATTTTCTTACATGTACAAAAAGGTATTACAGTTCTAATTCCGGGACGGTCGGAAACCGTGGTTGGAGACAGCAATGTTTACATTCTACAGGGAGCGTGAAAAGCATGGCGGAAGGTGGCTCGAAAGAGTCGCGGAAGGTGGAAATTCGTGGAAATTCGGCGAAAGCGCGGCCGACCTGAAAAATTTATTGCGACGCGTCGATAAAACGGAGCCGTTTGAATGACAAGCGGGCTCAATGACGCGCGAGGCGTCCGAGTCAGTGTCGAGCACGATTCTCCACGCGTCATTAAGCATCGCGCGCGCTCCGAGAGCCGATCCGCGCCGCCACGCCGGATCAATTTCATTTTTCCGCTATCCGGTGCGCAGGAAATCGGTGGATATTTTGCGACACGATTCTGAATCCATTACGGAGACTCTCCGGGACCTTTGAATAGCATTAATCTCTGGTCGAACGAGTCTACTTCGCTGGGTCTGACGTCGTTCGTAACTTTAAACGTCTGAACTGTGTAAACTATATCTGTGAGAGAAGATTCTTCGGGAAGACATTTTTGGAACGTGAATTGTGTAAAATGTGAATGGCGGAAACGGTTCGTTAAAAATAGTCGCGTGCGAAATCGAAAGGAAATTTTAGTAGGAGAGTGAACGAGAATTAGGACGGCGCTGTTGATTAATGGTCGTTTGTTTTGTTGTTATAACGACGCTAATTTCGAGGACGGTCTAGATCCGCAACGTGCGTGATCGGTGCTTAGCCAGCCGCGACCACGTCGACCGCATTCAATATAAACACTCTCATTTGGTAATATATCTCATTAAGGCCTCATTGATCCACCTCCCGATGAATTTATCCGGTAGTTTCCGATGATATGCGAACCCGATAAAAAGCCCGAGCGCAGTTGGTTTATTACGGTCGAGCCGATCGATGCATAGAAAAGTGAATCGAACACACCGCTCGGCCTCTGCGTAATTAAATGACACCCAGAGCGAAAGAGAGAGAGAGAGAGAGAGAGAGAGAGAGAGAACAGACTGTCGCCTTTAATTTTTATCCATTCGCTCTCTCCGGACCCGAGCGTCATTAATATTCGATGTTTCGGGCGTCGGTGGGGGGCTCTCGATTTAATCATCGAGTCCTCGATTACGTCTTTCTCTTCCCCGGGAAACACCCCGGGGGGGTGGGTTTTATTGGCGGACGGGAAAAGTGGACACGCAGCAGCGCTGAATGATAGAACAGGAAAAAGTAATAGTCGAGAAGAAGAACACCGTTGAACGATGCCCAGGGAAATTTGACAGGGCGGAAAATCTGAATTGAAAGGGAAATCCGAATTCCAATAGAATTTTTATAAATAATATTCCGGACTGCTCTTGGTTCTCTTCCGCTCGCAGAAATTCAGCTTCTGCAATTACGCGCAACAGCGAATTGCAACGAACAATGGCGGAAAGTAGATCAAGCAAGCAGCAATCGAATTAACAGGGGCGTTTCAATCGTCGCGCGATCAGATTGCGGAGCGTCTAGTTCCGCGGAGGGTGGTTGTTCGCGAAACGACGCGACGCGTGTCCATGTAAATTTTCTGGATCGCGTATCGAGATGTGAGTCACGCGTGTAATCTTTCGCGTAGTAAATTATCCGGCGATATCAACGAGATCAGATAGCGGCGGTATTATCTGTTACGACCTGGTCCGAGAGGGGATGTTGAACGAAACGCGAAGAGAGAGAGAGAGAGAGAGATTGTCCAGAGGGAAACAGAGAGTCAGAGGGGGGTGGTGCTGAACGAGAGAGGGAGACAGAGAGATCGACACTCCGGTATAAGGGCTTTGCGCAGTTATAAATGCGGTTTTGTATCTGGCTTTACAGGACAAAGTAATGGGCTTAGATAATCCTGATTTAATAAATCGAACAGTTGCGAGCAGCTAAGGCGAAGGGGTGCGCGGGCACGAGTTAGGGGAGGCGTTCACGTTTGCGAGCAACGGCTGCGTGACTAATGCGTTCAAAAACAAGACGAATGACTCGCCGGGAAGATCTTCCTCTGCATTTACATTTCACCACTATATTTCTTCGCCGGGAAAAATCCCGAAAATGCCGAACCAAATCTCGCGCATTATCCCGGCCCCCGACGAAAGAGAGCTGGTACATTTTTTTACGGCCCGGGATTTGTAGCGGACCAGACTCAGCTGCGGCCATTTTTGAGGGGTCGCGAGCTTAGCTTTTTTTTCACATCTGCGAGCCAGGTTTGCGGCTTCGCGATTATTAACGCCGATCCGATGCTCGTTAATAGAATCCGCCCCCTCGTCACCGGGCCCACCGACACCCAATTACATGTCGCCGTGCGGATCGGCGAATTTACTTATTTTCTGATTACATATTCGAAATTGAAACAGCTTTCGGCGTTTCAGTTTTGAGCAGCGGGGTACAAAACGAATTTCTCCGGGCAATTACGCGTGGCCAGGACGGTTTTAATCGGCCGTTCTAATGTTATCGTTCAATTTGAGGGCATGTAAAGCGCGGAGATTTTAATGGGTTATTATCGGGTACTTGCGTCACGTTTTGGCCCCATTACGGTCTATTAAATTAGAGGTAATTCCTGGTTAAACAGCGCGCGCCTCCACCGGCGTTATCCGAAAATCAATTCTTACGGAGCGTGTGCGTGTGCGGAGGACAGAGAATCGTTTCGTTCGAGATAAAGATAAATCGAATCGCGACCAAGCCGTTTATCATCGAATCGTCCGTCCGTTTTATACACGTTGCCCGAACACGCCAGCCGATAAATATAGGAAACACGAGCGACCGCTGCGACTCCAGCTACCGTCTGCTTGTTACGATCATTTCTAACGATAGAAAAAGATTTTAATGATCCCCCCGCGTGTGTCCTAAAGCAGGTCGAAAAACCTGCGGGATGAAGATGTCGGAACTGTTGCTCGGACGTAAAACGCGTCCCTTAAAAGTCGAGTCGCGATCCTCGGGCAACGCCGCTCGTAAATGAAAATCGAATTTCTGATCTCGGGAACGAGCCTGGACTTTCAATCCAGAATCCGAGTCGGGTGTCACACTGTCTTCGCGGACTGCCGATAAAAATTTATCCCTGGCCGTTCCAGTTCCAGCTTTCTTTTTCATTTCGCTAACCCCCTCCCTCGCCGAGCTTTTTCTTCCTTTCTTTTTTATTACGGCGAACGATAAAACGTCCGATCGATCAGCCGCGATCAACATATCGTGCGGGGACATCGAACGAATTATTGAGTCGGCCAACCAAACCCGGAAATATTTCTCTCTCGCCCGATCCTTGATAAGGGATGCTCGCCCCTCGGATCTTCGGATTTTATCAATTACCTACGGTCAGCCAAGGTGGAGTTTCAGCTGGAGAATTTTCACGCCCTTCCGATCTGGACGTTTTTATGTTTTGGTACTCTAAATTCTAGCGGAGGCGTTTTTGGTATGAATTATCGTTTTTTACCACGCTTGTATTAAAATATTAACTTGTCGTGTTGTTGTTGTATGACCGTCAAATCTTGTAATCGAATATCAAACCTCTTCCCGTAGTCCAATCTTGCTGAAATTTTGTATACACACTTGCTTCCGATGACAATAAGAGTAGAACATAAAATATATAAACAAAACTTTTTAAAAACCACGCTTTTAAAACGCTTATATTAAAATGCACTAAAAAGGAGAAAACAATTGTTTTCCTAGTTCTCCATAAAATAGCGAATCCAGTTAAATGATTAATAATTAAGCAATTGGTTCAGAATTTTTTCTGTTATAAAATTAGTGTCGGAATAGGTAGAAAAATTATATATGTATAAATATAAATAAAATCTGAAAGTCATCGTATAGCAGGTCGTTGAATTCGTTTCGACGTCGCCTACAATATTATGAAGTTAAAAATACCCAGTTCCATTTAAAGATATTGACACCGACCTTGAATTTTGTTGAAGATCGATTTGTTTTTAAATTTTTAAAATTGCAATTTCATGTCGGTTAAAACTGATCAACTTTGGTACGGAAGACATTTCTGTCCGACCATCCGAAGGAGCTGAAAAATCGTGGGGACTAATTTGTGCCGCACCCTGTATAATATTGAATCAGACACGCAGTGAACCGTAATAACAATAGTGCACGGTTAAATTTACACGACTCAGCCTCACTCTTCTCCCACCGCTCATTTAGATGATTGTTTGAGATTCAGAACGAACATTGAACCGCTGTAAATCTAGGACTAGTCGAAGCACGTGTGCGACTCGACGAAACGGATACAGAAAAACGAAGAAACCGAAGTTGTTGTTAGGTTAACGCGACCGGAGTCGGGCCAGTTAATGTTAAAAAATGTAAATTTGCAAATGCGAGTCTATCGCGATCCACATTTCCCTGGGAACTGTGTCCGGCGTCTTGCGTAACCTTGAAATTGGAGCAAACTTATTATTCGACCGAATGAAAACGGAGGGAGACGTTCTCGGGGAAAGAAAAGAGCGGAGGATGGTGGAGAGAGGACAGCGACTTAAGGTGGTACATCTATAAAGCTCGAAATACGCGGGCAGGAGTCTGTGTCCCCGCAACAATGTATTTAATTAACGTAACGGGCGTCAGGGGAGCGGCGAGACTCGAGCGTAGCGATTGCACCCACAAACCACCCTCTATCCGTGCTAGGCGCCGCGTGACCCCACTAAACTCCACCCCCGCCTCCGCCAACCACCGGCAACCACCCCTCTCTTTTCTCGCCAATCCGCAGGCTTGTTCAATGGCCGCCAAGTCGAGAGCTTAAATTAAAGATATAAGCGCGCGCGCGCGCGCGCTCGTCGCTCGCTCGTCCCGTTTTGCTTGGCTCGCGAGCGCGCACCAAGGCGGTAAACGAATTAAAAAGTAAACGGCCAGCCGTAAAAGTTAATAGCTGTTCGGATGAAAATTAAAACACTCTGGGAATTAAGATAACGGAGAGAAAGGAAGCCAGACAATCTGGGGAGATTGACTGTGCCGGACGCTCTCTCTCTCTCTCTCTCTCTCTCTCTCTCTCTCTCTCTCTCTCTCTCTCTCTCTCTCTCTCTCTCTCTCTCTCTCTCTCTCTCTCTCTCTCTCTCTCTCTCTCTTTCTCTCGGAAACGGCTGGCATCGCTACCCCCCGCGAGAGGAACGTCGATTCCTCTTCAAACCACCCCTCCCGCCATCATGCTACTGCTTTCGGTAACCCCGTCGACTGGGAAACAACGAGCAAAAAGATTTCTAGGAGAATCTGTTCCACGAACTGCTTCCTAAAAATTCTTACTACTACCCCGCGCGATTCGCTTGTTTTTGATCGAGCCACCCCGTGCTTCTCCATTTTGCTAAATCCGATTCATCCCCTTCTGTATGGAGTCTGGCTAGATGCTGTGTGTACATTGAAAAAATTAATTTTTAAACAATACTGGTACCTGTATATCGAAAAACCACCCTTGATGAATGATTTTTTCTCTCCGTTTAATTTTTAGTATTTATAGTAGTATACCCTCGAAGAGAATGGAAGCATTTCAATTTTTATCATTCATGTATCGATTGTAGAGAAATAAAAATATGTGTAGTATTTGGAGGGTAACGGAACGAGTACTGACCGGAGGACTCTTGTTTCAGGTGTGGTTCCAGAACAGGAGGACAAAATGGCGGAAAAAGCACGCGGCCGAAATGGCGACGGCGAAAAGGCGGCAAGAAGAGGTGGAGGGTGTTGTCGGCGAGGGTGAGGACGGCTGCAGCGACACGGAGGGCGACGGGAACAGCGAGACTGCCGCGAAAAGGCTGAGAAGGGAGCTCGAACAACAATACAGGCATTAGAAAGTGTAAAAAGAGTAACAAGACGATATTAATGTATAAGAAAGACGACGAGAGAGAGAGAAAGAAAGAAAGAAAGAGAGAGAGAGAGAGACGTACGCTAGGTAGGCACCCATTCAAAAATAGATTATCGCGCGGAGAGATGATCGAGGCTTGGAAAATTTCATTCCGCCGTCGAAACAATCGATTCGCATAGCGCTCGGAATTGCTTCCTTCCGAGATGTTTTTTGCACGAGCCGGGAAGGGATTCGTAGCGGTGAGCTTGGTTCTTATCAGAAATTGAAGTGTCTCTCGACACGATGCTCAGATTTTTCCGTTCCGTCTCGAAGCGGGTTTCCCATGCTCATAGGAAGCAACCGTCATCTGTATATATTTGTACCAAGATATTCGTACGCTTGATGACGAGCAGCGTACTGTATCGGCGGAGAACGATCATCGAACCGTGGAACTTTCTGCAGAGAATCGAGGAAAATCTCTTTCTCTATCCGCTTTCGATCACTCAAAAATAAAGGAAAACCGTATGAAAACTCTGTTCAACATCGTACATGCGCTAGAAAATTGTATAAAGTTCCACGTGTCGTGTATAAATCGTTCGCAGGACATCGAACCATTCCTGCAAAAGGGAGCAACCCTTTCCCTTCGGACATCCGCGGAACTAGCGCCACGGTTCGTCAGTAATTTAGTGTTAAGCGCGCCAATGAGTCCCGTTTTCGTGAATCTAGTCAGACTTGTAAATAATCGAGGGAGAGCGGACGAAGAAAATGGCGTCGCGAGGCGGTCCTGCCTTAGAATGTCTCGTTGAACGTCGTGCTTGCACGACTTGCTCACTGTCGAGCAAGTCAATGGTCGAAGGGGACGAAGATGCTGCGAGGCAGGCGAAGTGAACAGATCTGCAGACCCGAGCGAAATAGTACTTATTGTTAGTACATCTGCATTCTTAAATTCTTTTCAATCCGCAGTGTAGTAATCAGTTATTTACAATGTTTCTGTAACAGTTCGTCAACCCTCCGCCGACTATATGGGTCCTCCAGTTCGGATAATCGAGGTTCCAGTAAATCAGTTCGAAGAACAATGTCGTGATTGAACTCATTTTAATCGAACACGTCGGTAAACGTTTCACACAAAAAAGTAGCGAAATTTAATTTTGTACAAATATCGTGTGCATCTCTTTCACGTGTATCGAGGCACTACTGTACTTCGATGTAGAATAAGCTGGAAAATGATCTCGTCGGCAGAGGGTTAATTGTTAATTGATGATGATTGCATAAGTATTGCTCGATTTTCATTGTCGCAAACTGTACTGCACGGCGGAGTGTAAAAAAGAATTATATAGTCAACTATTCTATTCTAATTTGATTAATAAAGCCGCGTGGTGCCCCGGGATACCACAGGGCCCCGAATTTTAAATAAATTTATGAATTTATTTAACGTGTAACGGTATGAAATTTTTCATTACCTTTCTTTTTTGTTAATAAGTTTATGAGAGTTTTCTTGCAACTTGTATTTCTAACTTGAGTTTGAGGGCCCCAACATTTTTACCGCTTGAGGCCTCCACTTAACTTGAGCCGCCACTGAATTTAGCCACTGAATTTAATTTTCAAATCGGGCACGAACTTACGCAATCATCTGATATTTTCTCGGTCAGCCTTGACAACAATGTTTTTTCATTCAGAATGATGTCTGCTGGGGTCTGTACGTGTTCGTCCATCCAAGTCCCGGTGAATCCGACGGACAGGCGCCTTTGTATATTCTGTAGATACGATAAACGTGAATGTGATATTTAACATACTTAGTAAGAGTCCGATGTAGCACACCGGGTGGCTCGGAAGTAAGGCTTGCAAACGCGGCTCGCGACCCGGGCGAGACCTCCCCTTTTCTCTTCGTTTCCTGTTCGAATCTTTTTGTAGATACTCCCCGCAGAGAACCGGGTGAAACGGGGTTAAAACGGACGCGTCCGGTCCGACGACTGGTCAGACCTCTGTAAATATTCGAGTTTAAGTTACGTCTGGAGGGAGAAGGGACGGGACCAAGGTTCTCCCGCCAAAGTATTACCTACCGTGCGGACGATTGTTATCGCCGCGAATTCGACGCGTAGCTCGCTATTCGAGTATCGCGAGGCCGGCAGTTCGCTCGGTTACCTTCGCGCCACCCGCTAACGTAGGTAACACCCTATTGATTTAAACAGAGAAAGAAACGAACCGGCGAACGCAAGAAATAGGAACGTAGACGTACACGTATAAATATGTATGAACGGCCCGAGGACTCGGGGAAATCGTTGTCATCAAAAAATCCCCGGACGAGCGAATTTGCGAATTTGTGAAAATGAAAACAGTGTCCTCGAACGCCAGGTACACAGCGTATACGCGCTCAGTTGCATACTCGAGTATCCCGACATCGCTGTACAGTATTTAGGTAAAATCGCTAAGCGAAGGATAGAGACAATCTGTATAAAGTATTGTATAAATTATACATACGTGTTATCTATCGCTTGTGTATTATATCTCCAATTTAATAAATGGAACACATATTATGGTAATTATCAAGCACACTGCGTACCCTTTATTCCGCCGGCCCTGTAAATATCCCACATCTCTGTCTGTATCTCCCTCCTTATTACAATTTATGGATAGACCGTATGGCGATCAACTTCATCAATCGATTTAATCAATCGCCGATTTTTCAATGATTACTTTTTTCATCGTACACATTAATCATTTAATTTTGATTAAAATTTTAATCGATTAATGCCCAACTCTGACTTCAAGTTTCAATTTATTCGGCAGAAGGTTCGGTTTTGGGACGCAATTCGGAAAGTTAATTTCAATGTTCTCCGGTGTTAATAGACGTTTGTCGGCGCAGCCAGATAAATCAGAAACGAAAATTACCGGAACTACCGGGTCCATTGATACATAACGACACAGGAGGGTCGTAATGATCGGCGCAGCGGTCATCAATCAATGCGAAGACACCCGAGCGAGCCACGTGGTTTTTAAGCGGCGCGATCAACTGCGTTGCACCGGCAGACGTTGGAGGCCTGCACAGGTAGTTTGGAATTTTCTCGAAAGGTGATGATGACCTTATTCATGAAAACATGCTGGATCGCCCTCGTATTTTGATTATCAGTACATCGACCCATCCCCACTCTACCGAGTTCATTTAGTCACCTCCAGACGCGCAAGATTACCCGCTGTTGTATCCACGTACACGTAAGTGAAAAATTAAGAGTAAGATCATACTAGAATTATTAGATTGTTCGAAAAGTCTTTTAGTCTTCGCAATTTAAAATAAGTTTTATGATATTTTGTTCTATTATCTCTTGCGATTTTTTCGGGGAACTTAACCCCTTGCCCAACGATTTATTTTCCGGTTTCAGTGATTAGAACTTTTTTGTAGATCGTAATTTCCTAAAAAAGGAGAACATTTATATAAATTGTATGCCTGTATATGCTTCAACAGCTGTATATTAACGAAACCGAAATAGAATTTTATTTTAGTTTAAAGGAAATTATTATCATAAATTTTTATCAGAATCTGTTCGGAAGTATTATATATTGTTAGGCAAAGGGTTAAATATCCCATGCTCGTCCAATTTCTGTTTTTTATTAGCAACACATTGAGTCATATGACTTCTCACGACCTTGTTTGAAATGAAATTTGCGACGCATTAAAAACGTTGAAAAAAGCGAAAAACTAATGCACAGCTTGAACAGCGCACAACTTTTTCTTTCGTGCACTGCATTAGAATTTAGTTCGATTCTGATTTGTTTTAGATCTACAAAATGTCTGTTCCCATGAAAATAGGAATATATTCCATTCCACTTTCTTAAAATTTGCCTATAAAAATTGGAAATTGCATAAACATCCGCAGTCTAGCAGTAACTACACGCCTTTTGGTACACTCAAATAAGTAACGATTCTCAGACTCACCTTGCAACCTCTTTCTTTATACGCAATTTACTTCTACTAGATTTTTGTGCACTAGTTCCTGAATCAAGTTTATTAAAAATGAACATTGGATCTCGGATGATGCTCGCAATCTGGTCAGAAGTGAACCGGGAACGGAAGTGGCGTGGAATGCAGTTTGGCATCGGGGACCGTCTTCGTGGGGGCGGCGCGGCGGTTGTTGCGAGTCTGATATTTCCGGGAGCGGAGTTTAAGCGAAGTAGCCGTGCGGAACGCGATAAACCGGTGTAAAAACAATAGAACAAGGGGCGGTCGGTGGGCGAAGCGGGGCGTTGGGGGCGGAGTGGCTCCTGGGAGGAGGAGGAGGAGGAGGAGGAGGTGGGGGCAGGGCAAGGGGATCGGGCATTTTCGTAACTGGTATCGATTTCAAATATACGGCACAGTGATTAATGTTACGAGAGTTTTCGTGAGTCATAAAGTTAGCATTGGTAGGTAACCCCGGCGGTCCTTATGCCTGTCGTCGTCGTTCCCTACCCCAGTCTCTCAGCTCTCCTCCTGGAGAGAGGGAGAGAAATGCACAGGCGAGATATATCCGGAGGCGCATTGGCAGCACGAATTTATCGCGGTGTTAAGCCGTTAATATTTGCGCTGGGCCGGCTTTAAATCAATGAAAAATATTCTAATTGGAATATGAAAAAAGTTGGCGCAGTCCCGCGTGACAGAGGGAAGGGTGGGGGCGAGAGAGAGAGTACGAGGGGGTGCTGCTGCTGCTGCTGGTGCTGCTGTAGAAAAGAGGACGGCGACGATGGGGGGTTGAAGTAAAAGGGGGCGGGCAAAGTCGGACTCTCTGTCTGCCGCGTTACAGAAATAGAATATAAATTGTCTTAACGAGAACCGGCGCAAGAAAAATGGCAAAAAGTTCGGTAAGCGCGAGAGTGCTCTCCGAGAGGCGACGCCGACGAAGGCGACGCCAGCCGCCCGCGCCCCGGGGAGATTGCGCTCGATACGAAACGATATCGAGCTAATAGATTCTCCCGGCGACCGGCTAACTACAAAGCAAGTTTACCAATTTCCCTCGGAATCGACCGAGAACCGTCGTACTCGCGTTAAACGCACCCTCTCCCACCCCGTCTCTGCAATCCTATGCTTTGCTGTACACATCCACGTATCGCACCCTCCTTCTCTCTCTCTCTCTCTCTCTCTCTCTCCCCGCTCACCGTTCGCGCCTGTCGCGTCCCATTAATCCACGCGATCCATTAACATCTCGTGAATGTAACCGTCAAGGAACACGCGCCGACGTACCACCCTGCTAATTAAGGGGAATCAATTCGACCCGCGCGATCCCCGAAACCAGAATCGTCTTCCTGCGTCACGATTCTTTCGAAACCGCTCGACACGGTCTCTAGATCCTCGGAATTTTCAGGATCCCTTAAGGTTCGTTTTAACTTTTGAAGCTGATGAGAATTTCAATCGTATCCGATAAACATTAGATTGGAGGGGAAGTTCTGTCGTATTTTAAATAAACAGGCAATTTTGTAAAATCACATATTGCCTGCGAGTCATGTATAATACCGTTCAAGTCGTGTTCAAAAATTTTTCCCCGTGCTCCAGAAAAGGCTGTTCTTTCACGGGGCCGTCTTTGAACGAGTCAGATTCGTGATGAAGATTTGAACAATGTCTAACAAGTATGAATGTTACCCCTTTCTTTTCCGATGAAATAAGATTTGATTCGTTTGTGATCAATATTTGAGCACTTAAATCAATGTAGCCATACGAAAACTATAAATGTTCTTTCCTCTTCTACGACATTTCCGTGGATAAAGATGTCTTAATCACTGTGACTCTAAAGAAAACGCTACGGCAAGGGGTTAAACGCGACAGGCTGTGTAAATCGGTAAAAGATCGAAGAAAACCGGTGATCTTCCGAAGACTAACTTTCTGATAATGATCAGCCCGCTTGAACAGAAGCTTCCGGATGAAAAATGGTCGCAGGAACGCAGAAACGTCAAGTCACGCTGTTAGGGGACAGGGATCGGTATCGCTGCGAGTGTTTCGCTCGGCGGCACGCGCGAAGGTAAAACCTAGCTGGCGGTTATATCAGTGTGGCGCGGCGTCCCGTTTCGAACCCCAGTTTGCGGCTGGTTTCGAGCGATTTCGAGATCGAGCGATCGCGATCCCGATCCCGATCCCAGGGACAATAATTTCTCTGTTCGGAACCGGCCTGACGAGGCGAAATCCCCGGATTTTACTTCGAACACCGCATTGATTAACTTATCTAATCTAATTTAAATGCGAGAGCGGAGTGCGGAGCGCGCGGCGAGCCGGTTGTCTCGTTTCCTCCGGTGTAACAGGCAAGAGGGATGAACACCCTCGCGGGGGTGAGACGTCCGGATATCCCGGGGAGCATTAAGCGCGATAGCGAGAGCCCGGCAAGGAACGAGACGAAGAGAAAAATGGGGATTCGAGGGTGGAGGCGGGTTACGGTTCGAATCCGAGCGCGAGAAACGAGCAAGACGTCCGATTGTCGGGGAAAGAGAGGGTTGGAAAGGGTCTGGCAGAGAGAGAGAGAGAGAGAGAGAGGGAGATGGCGTAAGGGTGCACGAGATAATGAGAGGAGCGAGGGTGAAACAAAATGAAGCGATCCGGCGTGGGGCGGATCCTAGGAGCAGTAATACGAACAGGGTGTACCGTGTCGAGTAAGGCGAGTTAGGGCATACAAACCGCTGTGTAACGTATCAAATCGAGTGCTGAACCCGGGATTAAATCGGCGAGAATGGAACAAGGGTGAACGACACTCGTGGAACCTGCGGGGACGGCCGGAAACCACGCGAGAATCGCAAACTGTTTGCCTCTCGGAAAATCGTGCTTGCTCCTCGAGGATCTTCGTTGATCCCCGTCGAAATCCGTCCACAAATTTTGAGCGTTTCCTTTCTGCCGAAAAATCGACCACGTGTTGGTCATTTTCGAAGCGTGTTTCCTCTTTCGAATGCTTACTCAGTATTTTTATTTCCGTCTTTTTAGTTTTATCTCTCTCGTGCACGTCGTTGAAATTCTGGGAATCGAGCACAGAAATTCAGAGATGGCATTGCTTCCATTTGTCATTACTAGACAGCGGATCTTTATGCGAAATAAAAATTGTTTTTCTCACTTACAAGATGCAGGAACCATAGAAAAATTTCTTCCTATCTTTAACAATTGTAATAAATTTAAAATTACATATAGATGTCCTTGAATCGTTTTAATGTTTTCACTGTTTTAAATTGCATCCACCCATTTTTGTCATAAACGCATTAAATCCGCAGTCTAGTGCTTAGTTGTAGTGCTTCCTAACTTTTCAAGCATTTTTTTGTCATCGCATTAAATATGCAAAATCACCTAACGACCTAATAATCGTTTCGTTAAATGCATATTTATTAACCCATCGCCAGAAACTAATGCGATTCTGACCTCCGGGCGAATTAGATCCGAGGAAATGATGTTTCGAAGGAGAGGGATGATTTGTTATCTAGAGAAATGATAAGTCGGGAACAACTACGCCAGATGACGCGCCTCCCGGACGAATCGCCGGCGGATCGTCCGAATAATTTCATTCGGGAATATTCCAGCGGTATAACGGATGATTGACAGTACAATAATAACGGCGATTACGACAATATTGAAGCAGCGGCTGACTTTGTTACGGCTGTAACTAGGGGATTTTCCCCCTGTCCGGGGACACCCTAACCGCCCTTAACTTACTGCATCAGTTTCGCAAATTGAACGACCTTGGCTCCGGATCCGCTTCACGCAACTTCTCGGAGCGAGGGAGAGGAAGGATCTTTGATATTATACGCTGTCTGCCGTTGCAATTTTTATCCGCAGCGCTGCAATTTCGAAAAGTATTTCTTCAAGAAATTCCAATCTTTTTATTCCAGTCAACGAAGTTTGCGAACGGACTATGGTCTCGATCCTTTCCGAATGAATTCCCGAAATCTTTGAGCTATGAGCACGATGGCCCACTTCAAATATTCTCCGGTCTCCATCCGGATCCCTATTGCGTTTCAATTTGTATTTCTTGTTCGAATGTTCTGGGGCGAAAATATAATTGGAACCATTCGCTGTTTGCTCCTTATTACCACGCCTATATTAACTTGCCGCGTTGTTGTTGTATGCGTCAAATCTTGTAATCGAATTTTAAACCTCTTCCCATAGTCCAATCTCGCTGAAATTTTGTATACACACTTGCTTCCGATAAGACAATAAAAGTAGAACATATAAATTATATAAAAAAACTTTTTGAAAACCACGTTTATATTAAAATGCACTAAAAAAGGAGAAAATAATTTTTTCCCTGGTTCTCCATAAAATACCGATTCCGAGGGTAGGCAACTGGAATTCGTATTTAAAAAGTCGGAAGATTATGTTCGCCATGAGTGGTCGACTGAATTGAACGCGAAAAGAAAGGAACAGGAGACACGGAGAGAGTGGTCTGCCGGGGGGGGAGTTCGCACCCTCTACCCCCTAAGCATCGTTTGCCGTTCCTCCCTCCTCTATTTATCATCCGACTACTCGTCTGCTGACTTGTTATTAAATTAATCCTTCGTTTAGTCAAATTGATGCATCGATATCATAGAGCAGTCATAACTCACGGCACCCTTTCCACCGTGATTAGTGCACACGCAGCGCCCCGTTTTCACGCGCGACCCCTGATCCGAGCAACCATAGGGGTCTCTGCTCGCCGATTCCCTATTTACGCCGATCCCGGTGCTACACTATTTATTAACATCGTTGCTTATCGTTCGCGCAATCGTCCTGGTGACGTCGCGCGGCTGGGAAGCTCATTGGTCGAACACGGAACCAATATTCGCGAGTCGAATCGATCCGGAAACGATTTCGCGGTTCTCCGTTCCCTGATGGTCCCTGGATCCTTGAGCGTTCTTCGTCAATACTTTAATTGGACTGTGAAATCGAAGTAATTTATTCAGTGAAATTATATATCGAACTCATTTAGTGTCAATTTTGAAAGTGGTCTAAGTCAATTCAAACTTTAATATATAATTAATTTACTTATAAATTAAAATGTTACATACTATAAAAATATTTGTTAATTTCCTCAAATGTAATCCTTTAATATCTCGAAACAAGAAATACACGACTTGGACCACTTTCATAATTACGAGCGCAAATGGAAATGAATTCGTCGTTAACAATTATTTCCGAACCGTTTCAAAAACGATAATTCGTGCTTATAATGGAGCCCGGGAACCGTCAGATCGCAAATAGAAGATCCGGTTGATATTTTCCGGAAAAGTTTCGTAATTCCGGGAAACGCGTGATATCTGTCGTCATCGCGTGGAATATAATTTCGCCTCGGAATTAACATCGGAGAACGGTCGGCGTCGCGTGGTCTCGATCGCGACGCCGCGCGTTCTCGTCCAATTAACTTAAAAATCAACATTTAATTCTGTCGGTGGTGAAAAAAAAACAAAAGGCGGCGGAGGGGGCGTGCGGGGAAATAATTGAACCGGGGAGGGAGAAAAAAGGAACATAAATCCGCAATAACGGGAGCTGTCCGATTGTTTATCTGGCCGTAGGATCCGATCAATCACGAAACGACAGGAAGCAAATACTGAAATCAGTGAGTCGCCGCGCAATTAGTATACGCGATAGAGACGTTGATGGCCGCGACGCTGGAACTTTTTTATTTTTCCGTCTCCTCGGGAAAGTGCGGGCACCATGATCTGCGTAAGAGAGAGAGAGATGAAAAGAGAGAGAGAGAGAGAGAGAGAGGGGGTGCAGAGGGTGCACGTTTTCAATTTGAATACCGATTAATCTGACCGAATAATCTTACCGTATATTCCGCTCCGGTCTGGTCCTCCGATATTCGTTTGAGGGGTGTTTTGTTTTTCCGTTTCCCACAGCCCCCGCCCCCCCCCCCACCCTATATGGTGTACGCGCGTGAGTATTTTTTTGGTCCCCCCCGGAAAACAAAGCGACGAGAGAAAAAAAAATGAGCGAGAGAGGAAGAGAGAAAAACTAAACGGTTCCACTTTATCGTGCGGCGCGCAGCAATTAATAATAACAACGCAATCGGCCCGTATCTTTTATAACCTTTCCGGGTATAAATCGCGAAATTCTGGAATTATCAGGCAGCCGGAATGAAAGGCTATTTCCGTCGCGCGGAATCACGGGCAATATTTTACGCGGGATTGGGGTTGAACGCGGGACACATCGACGTTTGATATTTTTATGCAGTGGCGCCACCGCGGAGAGATTTACGAGGCAGATACGCGATCACAAAATGTCCGACACTAAATCAAACGTGTTGCATCGGAAAACATCAGAAATTATTATTGGGACTTTTATGGGATCGACGGGAAAGCGAAAGAAGAGCGAGCGTGAGCGCGAGCGCGCGGAGGCTGGCTCGCGTGCCCCTCCGATGGGTTACGCGTACACGCGCGAGCGCGATCGTTTTCATTGGCCAACTATCTTCCCGTCGATCTGTCCTCGGGATAAATCCTGATCCATCGGAGGGGCCCTGCACCTCTATCTCTCTTTCTCTCCCCTTCGATTTTTATATTCCGACGAAGAACCCGTTATGGCCATTCGTTCGACTGTCTGTCCCCCGTGTCACCGACGCGACGCCGCGCGCCGACCGTTTCCCTTGGAACGGAATCCGTAACGAACCTATAAATCGCTAAAATTCTAATATCGCCGCTGTTTCGGCTGTCCGGACGATTGACAGAGATACATTCCCACCGGCTACAACCGGCAAACGAAACTACTTCCACGAATATTTCACTCGCCGCGAGCTTTTCGAACTAATCGGCGCAAATTGAATTAGAACATGCCGGTTACCAACGGCTAAGTCCTCTCGCAAGCTGTCTGGTCCACGCGATCAACAATCGGCGCCGCGCCGTATAAAAATATATAAAACGACGGATGTGCATTTTGATCGGCTGCGACGAAATTACTTCAACGAATGTTTCATTCGATAGTCTAGATTCTGACACAACAATCAAGTCTACATTTGAGTAGCATAAAAGTACAGGGTGTCCAGAAGTTATACATATGTCGCGGCCACCTAAACGAGTCCACCTAAATGAAAGAATATTATCAACGAAGAGGTCGCAACAATTATAGGAAATTCGACATCATTTTGTAAGAGAACGGTTGAGTTGCTACCAAAAGATATTTTGTTTTTTTTTCACCTTGATTTTCAAGTTCAAGGTGAATTTTGCGGGGAGTTTTTCATGTCGGTTTCCACCAGATCGTAGATGTAGAATGGTGCTATGGTAGTCGCGACATATAATTTCTTCACACCCTGTACATAGAGAGCCTCGACAAGTATAATTCTAATGAATAAAGTTGCCAGAATTTGGTTCTTCAATTTCGGTTCTTTGTTTTCGATCGTTGGTCGAAAACGACCGTCTCCTTGGTTGTTGTTCGTAATTCGGTATCTCGGTTGAGAGATTGCTGCGACGACGACGAAATCCGTCGTGTTGGAGCCGTTTCCCCGGTGCTAACGAAGGAATACGGGTTTTCGTAGCCGGATATCCCCTCGCCGCCCGCCCCCGGGCCCCGTTCCTTTTCATTCTTTATCCTTGGAAGAAATAAAGGCAGAGTCGTAACAGCGGAATGATTAATATCCGGCTGACAGTTTGTGAAACGGGCAGCCAATAAACGGGATAAAAGTACTGGTGAAAAATAGCGCGCTCATTAGGGGTACAGTGACATCTGCGACTGGCTGCACCGAAACTCTCCTCGAGAACAGTCACGGGAGAGAAGCTGCCCGGACGAAGGGGACAAAGAAGACAGGTTTATTAAAGTAATGCCCGGATCATTTTAATATTCGAATGGGAACGCGCTCGCGAGCATTCCCAGCCGCGCCAAACACGAGAACAACGTTTCTAATCTTCCAATCTACTCTGGGGCCCCCGCTGTTGTTACTTAATTGTTGACTGGTCCTACGTGGTCTCTGCTGATTCGTGTACTCTTGTTAATTAGGATTCTTTCAGTTTCATTCGAATCTTTTTGCTCATTGAGGAGAGGACTCTTATCTCAAACTAGAGTGACTCCAAATAAATAAATTTTTGTCTTAATTAAAGTTCCAATAATTGATTGCGTAAGTCCCATATCTTAAATTTACCGTACTCTGGCGGCTAATTATTATTCTACAATATTCCACCCAACGAAGAATAGAAACACTACAACCATCTAGCGGAGGAAGAATCGAAGCAAACCACCCCTATAGGGAAATGCAACCCAGAAAACGGATCGAAACGTGACAATTCAAGGATTAAAACAGTATTCCGAAGGTACAGAATTGTTCAGAAGAACTTTCTACATACACATCATGCACGAAAGTTTATTCATTGTTAAACAATTGTGTTACTTTTTAATATTTATTGCAGCCGCAGATAATTCTTGCCGCTCTCCCCATAAGACAGAATGCTAAATCCGGCAAGATTCATCTGCTCCGTAAGTGCCTCCGTACAGCGCCAAAGGACGTAGCGGCAAAATGCTCAAACTGTGGGTCAAAAGTTAGTTCCACTCATTCGCACAGATGGCGCCACGTGTCGGTGCACTGTCGATAACGTTTGGCTACCAGTTTCAGCATTTCGCCACTACGTTCAGTGGCGCTGTTTTGAGATTTTTGTGGAAATGGTATGTGGCGTCACCTGGGTGAAGAAGTTGAACTAAAATTTGTCCAACAGTTTGAGCATTTTGCCACTACTTCCTATGGCGCTGTACGGAGGCCTTTGGGGAGCAGATGATTCTTGCCGGAATTAGCATTGAACCTTATGGCAAAAACGGCAAGAATTAATTGTACTCGCAATTGAGATAAATTAATTACTAATAACTATTTCTACGAGGAAGTAGATATTTTTCTGCATTTTTAAGCTACGATTTGCTTACCTTGTTCCTAGTAATTCGCAAATAAATTGCTTTCGAAAACTTTCTTTGTACAATGCGCCACCAATGACGTCATAAATACATACATATATATATGTATATATAGGTGCATTCAATTAATAATAATAAATATCAACAAATCACATGGAATATTTTTCTCCACAATTCTGCTAAAAGATTACTATAATTTATTCATATCGCTCGATATCAAGATTTCTCAATAAGGTTTATCTAACCTGTATTTGGGCGTTTGGGTTTCTTCTGTTGTTCTGAAGACACCTATTTAAGATATTGTAAATCTAAATAAGTACATAGGAAACATGTTAGAAAAATTTGAATAGAGGCTGTCCAAGTATGAAGGATATTTTCTAAAGCTCGAGATTCGACTTACTGATTCGTGAAACGTAAGTTAAACATGCTATTTCTGATTCATTGTTGAATGTAAAGTATCGTGCGAAAGTATGGTTATGTTTTCGTAGGAGCACGTCTGTAATTGGGATTAATTGTTGCAATAATTTAGCATGTCGTGGTTCGTGAATACAATACGAACGGCCGTCAGCGTATGGACTCCACAAGTGACGCCGGTGCGATTTCGCTACTTCACAGACAAAGTAGCGAAAGGTCGTCTCCTTCGACGATACGGTTACAGGGACCCTATAGACATGAGTGGGCTTTTGCCTCGGAACAGCGACAAAAGGCTGCCCATGCCAACTTACAGACCGAAGGACGCTTGGTCCGAGAAGAAAGCGTTGTTTGGTCAAAACGATTACATAGATATTTTAGGGAACAATAATCTGCATCCTACCAGAATCCTGTACAACGTACCGACCTGGCTGAAAGGAGTAAGCGGGAACGAGTATCAAGTGTTGATACGGAAGCACAAAATGTGGAAGAGAGGAATATTCCCAATAGCCAGGCCAACGAAATGGAAGGAGATGCTGAAGAGAATGCGTTATCTGTATAAATACCTAAATAGGAAAACGAAAACGTTTGCTAGTAGTAAACAGTAATGTATATTTGAGTAATAAAATATTGAATAATAATTGTACATTGAAATAATTCTCGATCTATGTCCATTAATCTTTTATGCAGCTAATATCCTGGGGGTTCTCGTATAACAACGATAATCACATCCTAACTGAATACAAAAACAATGAATTTGGGTATATCACACTATGTATTCGAATACGTTGTTTTCAATTAATGTTTATTGTAAAAATGTGAATGATTGCTCGCGCGTATGTACACAAGTAGTCAAACATAAAATAGTGACAGCCAAAAAAAGTCAGATATATATTTCTAGCGAATATTATGTATACCTTGTAAGTACAGTTACAGGACAATTCTAAGAAAAAAAAAGAAGAAGAATGGTATGCCGTTCTAAGGACGCATATATGTATATATGTACAGAGGAGTTAAGAGTATTGTCCATTTCTTAAAAAAGTAACATTCAATCTCATCGTTGTAAAGCTCTACGGTATTTCGTTAAAACGGCTGCACGATTGTGTTTGCTAAGTTATGCGATCCGCTGTTACGGTGAAATGCATGACGGACAAAATTTTTGTTCTCTCTACCACTATTGACAAAAATCTCTTTCGCGTGTATGCGTTCTGAACTTTCCGTTATATTTCTCATCCAGTAAAATTATAATAGCATTCGAGAGATAGATATCGAGTGTGTGTATTTAGGCAATCTCGTCGTGAGGCTCAAGGTCACGACGAACAATTTTCAATTTCTTTAATATATGTACATAAAGTAATGGCAGTCACACTTAACCTGTTAAAATCCTGTTTTAACCAATGCGTTGTCGCTTTATATCCGATCGGGAACAAATGGATTCACAAATGATTTTGTAAGAAAAATAATAGAGTAGTCTCGTAGTGTTTACTGGCGTCTAAACTCCGAAGGCTGTGTCTTTCGTTCGGGTAGACTTGCAGTTGATACGGTTTCCCGGATTTGACGAGAGCGTCGATCAGCTGACTCGTGTGAAAGAAGTGCACGTTCTCGTCGATAAGTCCGTGAATGATCAGCAACCGATTCTCCTCGTCGGGGAACTTGTCCACGTACGTTAAGATTGAGCTGGTGATGTAGCTGTGAGGATTGTTCTGCGGCAAATCCATGTAACGTTCGGTGTAGCCGGTATCGTAGAAATTCCAGGAAGTAACAGGAGCGCCAGCGATCGCCAACTACAAGTTTACAAAAGGTTTAATATCTATTCAAACTCTTCCTCCGAGACCAGAATCGTATACCTTGAATATTTCAGGATACTGTATCAAGCCCATCAGGCTCAAATATCCTCCATAAGACCAGCCATGCAGAGCTACGCGATCTAAATCGATGTAACCAGTTGTATCCGCCAACCACTTCAACATTTCGACTTGATCGCTCAACTCGACTGTTCCCAATCTGTGTTGTAGATGACTCTCGAACACTAAACCTCTGTGATGAGAGCCACGATTATCAATCAACACCACGCAGTAGCCTTGAGCGGCTAACATGTGCATCCTCAAATGCCTCATCCCCTGGAAAAAATAATAAAGTCCGATAAATTAGCACGAGTTAAGCCGCTAGTTGTCCTGCTTCCGTAATACAGACCTTAAACGTGTTCGATACTAATTGCACTTCTGGACCGCCGTAGACGTTCAATATCGTAGGATATCTGACGCCCTGTTGGAAATTATGCGGCTTGAATATCATAGAATAAATCGTGTCGCCAGACGATATCTTATGTGTGAAAATCTCCGGGGTGAACAACTCGGATTGTGGAGCTGACGGTTCCAGCAAGTACCCGACAGGAGTCAGGCAGATGTTGTCTACCGTCCAATCCTTCTGCGTTATTCTGAATACCTGTAACAATCGGTCGATTAAAATTTCCCGGGATTCTGAGGACCTATCCAGGTTTTTTTGGCCTCCATCGAGATTGCGTACCTGGCAGGTGGGTAATGTCTTGATCGAGCTGTACACAGTGACTAACATCGTGCATTCCTTATTGAAATATATACTGTTGTAACTGTAACCCGGTCTCGTAAGCAGTCTTATCTCCAATGGCCGGTTCAAGGAAACAGCGTAAACATGCTGCTCCAACGGGCCTTCGCGCAAGCCACGAAAATATACAATGGAGTTGGCTTCGTCCACCCATAATTTTCTGCCTAACACTTCCCACTCTCCTTGGGTTAACGCCACCTTGGACGTAACCCTGGGTTGCAAGAAGACACTGTCCATTCTGTCTAACGGCTCCTCCACCTCATTGTTTATGCCTTCCAATAAAAACAGCCACGGTTACTCGAAAATGTCAGCCACGCGAAACGTAATTCGGCCGATGTTTCACCTGATATTCGAGATGTTATGAGGTACAGGTGTCGATAGTCGGATTCCTCGCTACCCCAAAGGAACTTGACCTCCGACGGGTTGTCGGACGGTAAGAAATAGAGTAGATCGTTCAGATTGATCCAAGTCGAGCTCTGTTCAGAGTATATCACTTGAACGCTCGCCGACGACGGTGTAAATTGATTCTCCCAATTATATACATTCGGCGGTGGTTCCGAAAAATTATCTATCGATAACAAAACTAATTCGAGCCTTTGCTGCTTTCTGTCCAACAGCTGGACCCAGACGCTAAACGTGTACAAAAGGTTATAAATCGCCGACGTTTGCGTACGGGAAAAGCGGAATACAGTGTTTCTCGATAAATGTCCCAAATGTCTGGCCTTTAACCCTTATGTAGTCAACCCAAATGTGTGGATCGTTTAAAACCTTTCTGTATTTAACATGTTTGCACAATTTCTCGTTATAAGACATTCAGAGAAATCTTGTAATATTTTTTAGAGGAACATTAACAAATTGTTGAAAGAAATACAGTAAATGGGTATCTAGTTGACTACACAAGGGGTAACGTGGTAGACTCGTGGTATCGTTTTCATTAGAAAAATACCACGAATTTGTTGGTCAAAGCCCCATCAAAATATTTTTTGATGAAAAAAACAAGAAGTTTTGTTATTGGATTAGTTATGTCCTCTTCTACGTTCGGCAGAAGTCAAAGAATAGCATTCCTGGCCGGACCCGTGGATTGAACAATTGTCGAGAAAACACTGTTGTGTACAGTTTCCACTTACTATTGAGCGTCCGGAGTCCATCCCACTCTGACCATGTACTCCATCCAGGGAAACATGGTGTGCAGTGGGTACTGGAGCTCCAGGATATCGATGTTGACTATCTGCAGCGTTTCGGTTAATCGAAATTGCACCATCTTCAGGTTGCTCTTCGCGTTCGGCGTGCCGGCTCTGGGAAACCTGAATTCATCGATCTCCTCGGAGTTCGCCGGTGACGGGAAACAAAATATTTTCACGTCGCTCTCGTCGACCTCCTCGTACACTATTCTATAAATTCCGTCGTTGGATTTCGGCTGCCACCAGTAACCGGTGTACCTGCATAAACGCACACGATGCACATCAAGAAAATATTTCTCTGTAAACAACCTACAGACCTAGCGAACTCTTCTTGCATCACGTAAGACGGTGTGCCCGCTGTAAGAGGGTCGTCCGTTAAATTCCTTCCGCCTTTTCTCGCGTGTGTCAGTCTCAAGGAGGAACCCGTGATGCTGTGCGACAGATACAGGTCTCCAGAGCACGTGTGAGCGATCAGCGCATTGTTCCATGGACAAATTTGTGGGCACAGTTTCGCGCCGGATGTGGCCGCTCGGATCTCTGACGGGAAGAGCGGCCCAGCCTACCATTTAAAACCATCCGCCCATTATTTCCAGTTCCTACTACAAGCTACAAATTTATTCTACAGTCGGAACACAGGGGAATACCATGAATCCTGTGTCTATACATTGGTAAAGGCTACTAGCAGCTGGGAAAACTAGTTTCCCACTCTCTGGGTGAATTTCGTAACTGGTAATGCCACACGTGACTAATCTTTTCCTCTCCCATAGCAACTGCTCCTCCCTCGACAAGATTTTGGTGCTCGACACCCTGCAATCGGCAAAGCAGATTCGTTAGACGATAAAGTCCTGTAGAGCGATTCTATAGAAAAGTCTCGTAGAGAAGTCGTTTCTCTCCGTAAAGAATAGTCATATTACGTTTGAAAATTAGCTTCTATCACAGGCTGCCAATGGAGGAGATACCCGTTGGCAAGGTCGAAGTGGGCGATGTCCACGTACAGCAGGGTGGTCTCCCATCTGTTGTTCAGGCTGCTCAGGAAGTATATCCTGGTCCTGAAAAATTGGGAAAAATGTACATCTAAAGATGCAACGTGAGGCCACGTCCAGACAGCGACGCCAAGCAGTTTGCCAGATATGTTCACCAGCAGTGTGGACAAACAGAGAACGCATCGGCGAACAGCAAAGAGTATTTGCTCGGGAGAAGATACATTGAAGGCTGTATTGAAATGCTGTATTCTCCTTGCGATCAACTCTGTTCAGTCTGGTCGAGCATAAAATTGGAGAAGCAGACAACGCATCGGCGAACAGCGAAGAGTGTTGGCTCGGAAAGAGACACGTTTGAAGGCTTTATTGGAGTGCTGTATTCTGCTTGCGATCAACTGTGTTCAGTCTGGTCGAGGATACAGTTAGATATTTGGCCAACAGGAAATCAGGTTTGGGGGGATTTTAGGTTAGGTTGGGACCAGAGGAATTTGCTTACCGTCCATCGGGGAGAGATCGGAAGGTGATGCATCCGGGTACGGAAACGACAGAGATCCCGGAAAGTTTTCTGCGTAGGTCGCTGACGACGCCTCTGAGTTCCGACCAAGTGTTTCGGTTAATCGCGGTGACAGACGGGGTCCGGTCGCCCCCTTCGTTGCACGTCTCCATACTTCGTCCGTTCCCCAGAAGTCATTCGTTAAAAGGGCAACAGCGGGGCAACCACGATCATGTCAGACGTTCACCTAGAACCGATAGACGGTGGTCGCGATACGCTGCGAGATCTGCTGTCCAACGACCGTGCGCTCGTACAGCTTTATTTTTAGGTTATGCCCGCTTCGGACGGTTCTCACTTTCACCTTCTCCCCCGGACTGTCAGCCTCTCCCTTCTCTCGTCGGACCGCGACATTAATTTCGCGAATTCGCGAGCCCGACCATCCCGGATCCGTTTTCAACGCGCTCGTTGCCAAAACTACTCGACAACCTGTCAGAAAGCTGCTGACAACCACAGCCTTTTGGCAGCGTTCGAAAGTCAACCGTCCAACACTGCTATTGTCCCGAACTGGCAACACGAACACGTGCGAACACAAACGTCGTTCCCAGCCCTGATATGATATCGAACTTTCCCTTTTTAGTCATTCACCTTCACGATTCTCGTCGCACCCTGACATAAGGTGACGATCAAAATAACCGACAGACCATGCTGCATCATCCCCGCAATTATTTCTCGGCTGCAACATTGTCGAGGATTGTCGGTTGCGGTTTCCAGAATTTTACGCGGCAGCGGTTCTCACCGGAAATCGGCTAAACCTTATTGTCAATTTATTTAATTGCTCCTCGGTGATTAATGATTTATTACGGTTTATTATCGCAGGAGATTCTTTAATTGTTGGTCTTTGGGTTTAGGGGGTTCGCATATATCGAACCCTTTTGTAATGACACTTTTAAATAATTCATCTTCTTGAAGTGTCTCGAATTAACTTTTAATTACATATGACATTTTTATTATAACAAATTTAGAAAGGTGTTGACCACACTAGCAAATAAATTTTTTTGTTCGTCTTACCCTACTACCCCTTGCCCTACGATTTATTTTACGGTGTTGTAGAGCAAGGGGCTAAAGCAATTACTTTATTGAATAAACATTTATTTATGTTGGAGCCGTATAAAGTTCCATCCATAACCAGTTACCGATTATACATTAATCTGGCATTACCAATCAGACAAATTGAGAATCTAAACGCGGCGGTATAGCAACTAGAGTGGTGCGTTGCAATTGATGTTTATTTCAGTGGGAATAAAATTTATAGCAGCAAGACACTTGGAATGATTTGAAAAATAAATTTGCAGCGGGAGTCGAGCCTCTTTAGATTCGTCGTAGGCGCGCTTTTACCGGCCACGTGCAATCAGCTGTTAAATATTTCATATTATGTATCCTGCGGCAGACTCCTCCCTCGACTTTACACACCTCTCTGAATAATTTCTTTTTATTATCGCTGCTCCTATTCGTCCACCGGAACCGTCGCAAATGTTTAACGACATTTTTTATGAATGGATCTCACCTCTTAATCCGTTCGAGCACTTCGTCGCTCGAGCGATGCTCCATTCGGGACTAGAATTATGCAAATGGAGGCGGCTTTTTGTTGCCGTTTTTTTTTGTGCGTCAGTGACCAGTGGCCTCGACTTACCTGTTTCGTACATACATTCGAATAGTTAGCAGTGTTCGTTCGACAGAAGAACGAGTTCCGACAAATGACAGGCAAATTATCCGCAACAACGTTCGCAAAGCATCGCAGCATCGTAAACATTTCCTCGGGCGATATTTTTCTCGGTACGTTAGAATTTTATCAATTGCTCACCTGTTTACAAAGTAGTTTCTTCTCGTCCAAGAAAACAAGTACACAACTCTCGTCCATTACAGACTCGGAAGCATGGCTAGCTCCTTAAGAGTACCCTCGTGCTTCGTAAAGCAACTCCGTTACCTCGAGGAAAGGCCAAAGTTTGATTTGCACACTGTGAAGAAAATCAAGAAAACCTACATGGTAAGGATTGCATTAATCCTTTGCGCTCGGAGCTATTTTAACTCGAAAATGAAACATTTCCTCAGAGTAATTCCATTCTATATTAATTCTTTTCTTTGTATGAATATGAAATTGATGTGACACCTCACACCTCGTACAATACTTAAATGTTTAGTCGCTAGTTAGATCCCAAAATATCTAATAATGTAAACAATATTTTGAATAATCGAGTCACCACTCGACTGCTAAGGGTTAAAATGTGCCATTTATTTTACATTGGCGATCGAGTTGCCCCCGGGGGCGGGGCAGTGAAAAGCTGGACAAAACTATTGCAGCGTTATTCATAGTCTCTTTATAGTCTAAAAGTACTTGCAAATTAAATAATCCCATTATTTTGATCGAAACTTGATTAGAAACCATTGGATAATAATGTGAACAATATTTTTTTTCAATAATGGTACAGCAATTTTTAGTGGTGTCTCAGAGAGTCACCATTCCAACTATGTATCTCAAAAAGCAAAAATTTTATATCTTAGACAAAATTGTTTAATCGACTTTGGGGGGGGGGGGGTGGCCGAATACTTTTAAATTTAAAAAATACTTTTTTGAATAGCTTTTGCGGCCAAATACTCCGCTGTATATCCCCTAAAACGTAGCCCCGACAATAGCCTAGCTGTACAACGACGTTCTGCTCTGAATTGTTGAAGAGGCGAGCTACGTCCAAGGAGCGCTCTCCGCTTCGGGAGCACTCTCCGCTCCGGGAGCACTCCGGTTAGCCCCTGGGGGCAGCGCTGCGACGAATCCGTTGAAACGTCGACGCATCTGGGTTTGATCGACGGGGTCAGAGGCGTGGACAGAGACGCGAGGAAAACAGGGAAATAAAGGGAACGAGGGGCGGGTGGTTTCGATTTGTATTTCGTGGGGGACACTCCCTGCTCCGAGGAGTCGACAGGAGGACCAGCCCGAGTGTACAGAATCAACTAGGTGGCCATGTGATCGATACCGTGAGCACAAGGCCATTGGATGAAAGACGAGGGGCGAGCCGGACTCTTCGCGTGTCCTACGTGTGTCGGAGTAGTACCTCCGCGATCAGGGCCGTCTCAAATTTCCGTGATCCACGTAACGAAATGAAACGCTAGACCGTTGCTGGAGTTCCTCCTTTTAACGAGGGGAAACTGCGCCCCACTCGATGGCCAGTGGGTGACCTTGCTCTTTCCCTGGCCATCTTCCGGAGATCGATAAGAACTCGGCCAACCACCTTTTCGATAAACCTTTAATCGCGAGGAGGCCTCGGATTAATTGAAGAGCTCAGGGCAACAAACGGTCAGCCCGACTTGTTAGACATCACTGCCCGCTTAGATTTTCTAATCGTTCGGAGCAGGAAACAGTCATCTATAAGGTTTGTTGCTCTGAACATATCTATAGGGATAACAATACATTTTTTGGAGAATTTCATCTCGTTCGGGGCAACAAACAGTCACGTCGAAATCGAGCTGACCGTTTGCTGCCCTGAGGTCTTCGATTGGTCTCCGGCGTGTACAGGGCTACGCAGGAAAATAAATCACGTTTGGAGCACGCAGCATAAGGTACCAGGGACGTACAGGGTGTCTGGGAAGTATCCGGGGTTGGTCCTCCACAGCGCGCGAGGATCGATGTTAATTCCATTTGAACGGGTTCTACTTCGCAAGAGGGTCACCGAGAACCTAGTTCCCAGACTTACGTGGAAACACCATCAGGAACCCGCTGATGGAGGAGACCCACAGGCAGGGGACACTGCGGTCAGTGACCTAGAAGACGGGGTAAGGGTATCGGGTATCAGCGAGACTGGGTTATGAAGTCAAGAGGCGGCAACACGTGCGATTATTGACAGATGGAGGCAGCATATACCCTAGCCACAACCCACCGTACCTATGGGGTTGTTTTATCGGTCTCGAAGGAGGCCAAAACATTTAATGGTCATTGCATTTCTGGAATTTGATTTCCTTCGGCAATTTTGTATTTCCAGAATGATCATTACTTTCTCGACATCCTGTACATCGGACGGACGGCTGAGTTTATTTTTAAATCATCGCGACCGCCTCTAACTCGAAGATACGACTTCCTCCGTTTCCCCCTTCGCCGTTCGACACGGTCCCTTAAGAATTCCAACCGGTGGACGAATGTCGCAGGCGGCTAGCTGGTTGCCTACACGTAGGCGCCGCGAGCGCGAACCCCTGGCGCAGTGCTTCCCCAACTCGCCACATTACCGACCGGCGTTTCTGGTAGTATTTCTTTGCGCCGATCGGAGTCAACGAAACTGGAGAACTCGGGAATAAAGTATAGCTAGAAATCGCGGAAATATACGACGTCTGGGCCGGCACTTCTCTCGAAGGATCGTGGTTTGAAAACGGTGTCCTCGTTTAGTCTGCTGTGCCTCTTCCGGCTTTCCGTTCCGTGACCCTCTTGTCTCGTTTCCGGGAAGACAAACAGGGCAAATGAAACAGCCCGCTTCGGAAGTCCTAATTCCACTCGCTCTTAATTAATTTCCAGTTTCGTGTTTCCTCGAGCAGTGGGTCGCTGTTTTTTCACCGAAGCTTTCGCCGGTTAATACTGCGGCGAGAGTTGATTTAGGGAGCAGAGCGCGACGCTAGAGAGCAGTGGGTGGTACTTTCTATTGGCCGACCGCCTGGGAGAGTGTCCCATTGGATGCACGGAACGCGGCTGGAGGGGATAAGAACGCGACGTTAAGAAGGGACAACTGTAATTGCGTGCAAAGGGACGGCCGCGACTCCGAAACTCGGGGAAACAAACGGCGAAAGAATAACGGCGAAAGCACGGAACAGTCGACGGAGCCCGAGGACATGAAAGATTCAAGCTCCCCGTATCTCTTTACCCGGTCGCTCGTCCTTTACGCGAGCGCACTCGAGCGGAGTGTCTCTTGGCTCGCCCTTCTTTTCTCTCGACCCTGTCTCGACTACGGCGAACCGGTGAACTATTTATCAGCAGTCTGAAACGAGTTACTGCGAATGTGCATTTCGGCGGAGGCGGAGGGGTCGCGGCGCAACGTCTGGCCACCCCCTCGTGTCCTCCCACGACTCGCTTTTCCGCTTCTAAATGTTGCAAATACACAGCACACGTCGTCCCCGGTCGAGCAAACTTGCCGGGGAGCATGATCCTCAATGCCGTTCATACCTTAATTCTCGCGTACCGTTCAGAAAATTATTACATCCTGGTTTACAAATTGAAAATGGATGTTGCGGTTAACTTTCGAGTGAAATCGACCCGAACGATGCGCCCGAGTTAGAGCAACTGCCCTACGGCGATGCCGGGATGGTTGCAGGCTCGCCGGGAACGTGTGCGATGTTGTATTCACCCCAGATTTGTTTGTACGAGAGTAATTATTTCAGAACGCTATTGTACACGTCCATAACTACCTTCCCTCAAACACGATATTCCACATGCGTACGTCCGTGCAACATGATCAGCAGAATGGAGTCTAAACCGCGCGGGATGGTGCGGGACGCGTGTAGCGGGTTGCATACTTTCAGGTTGGCTGAACATTGGCTGCGTCCATCAGGGGCGGAGCTCGAGTTGGTAAATCCTAAACCGTTTAGTTTCGAAACGTATTCGGGCTTTTACCGAAATTCTTATCCACGTATCACCGTATCCTCCATGGGATTTTCGTGTCGGTTACCCTCGCCATCGGACCTATTACGTCGCCGTTCTCTTCTTCGTCTGTTCTTTCCGGGAGAAACACGTCGATCCCAGGAACCCACGTGGAACCGGAGGGAAAAGTATACGAAGAACCGCCACCGGGCCTCCGGTGTGGCTTTGCTAGTTGAAATGCGAGACAAGCAACCGGTGTACTTTACTCGGCCAACTTTCTCCCCCCGCCCCTGTACCCGGCCTCGGCCCTCCGACTCACCCGCGGAGAAGAGCTTGTCCAACTCGCTATATAATGCAGCCGGTTATATTGAATACTTCGCGGCGGCAAAGTGATAAAGGAATCCACGGAAAGCTCCCCAGACCGACGTTCACGGAATATTAGGCGGGCCGCGTTTGTCGTTTCCCGTCGGAGCGGAAACACGCGACTCTGTTCGCCCCACCCCCGAAATTACGAACGTTCCTTAAATTAATACCGCGGTTGGCTCGCCTCCCCTGCTGTTTTTCTACCGTCGTCTCGCCCCACGGAACCCGCGCGCGTTCATTTTTCCGGCTCGCTGTTTGACGTGTAAACGGATCGATACTACGCGCGTTCGCCCCTTAATTGCTAATCTCCGTCGCGAGCGTAATTTTCGTAAGAAACACAGAGATAGAGTGAGAGAGAGAGAAAGCCCTGACGGCGTTCGGTGTCCTGGGAACGCGACGATATCCGATTCCTGCGTGGAACCGAGAACGTTTCGCCCATTACGAATCGGCTCGAGTTTCGTTGTCAGACTTCAGGCTGGTCTGGAACGTTCCGGGGCCAATGAGCGCTTTCTGTCCTGAGAGCACTTTGAATTGCTCCGGGGGCAAATGATGGCGGAGTGGGCGTGGTTACGAAAATACTCCGCCCCGAGTAGGCGTAGTGTCGAGAGGGAAAATCCGAGGGAAACGGATGGAAGATTAGTAATAGGGGACTAGTTGTCTCGCTGCGTTTGTTTAGAACAGAGCCGGGCTTCTTTCTCCTCTGCTTAGTGCTCAGAACCGTCTCCCACCATTCGGACTTATGAAAGAAACAGTGGGATGTCCTCCAGTGGGCGTGGTCTAGTGACTCGCGGTTCCTCAAGAGCCCCGCGTCGCTCCGCGGGGCAATCCTTCCTCGGTTACCTGGTCGTCCGTTCTCGTTACAGTCGCAGGCGCGAGAATAGAGCCGGTTCGATAGGGGCGACCGACTCGCGATCAAACAAACGGCGGAGAATCTGCGGCGAATGGCTTACGTCTGGCAATAAAAGTGCGATAAATCGCGCGAAAGGGGGTGGCCAGCCACCCTTATGAATCGCTCCACTTCCCCTTTAAGCTAATACCGTTCCGCAAACGGAGGCTACTTACGGTCAACGATTCGCTGAAGTAATGCAATTTTATGCCCAAGCTAAGACACGCGGACGAGCCCGGATAAAAATAACGTCGAACGAACGATCGATCGATCGATCGATCGAACTTCGTTCCAACTTTTCGTCGGCGATTCGCGTGCACTGCCGGAGGAAATATTATCGGGCGCGTTTCGGAACGGTCGGCGGGCGGCGAAAACAGGACGCTAACGAGGTAAAACCGGCAATTGTTACTCCACTAACCGCGGGACGCGATCGACCGAAATACGTAATGGAATGTTCACCTACCTTGGCTGGTGTGATTCACGGCGTCGGAACTCTCCGGCGTTTCCCTCGTCGCGGGGGTGCGGCGCCCCGTATTTTCCACGGCTGGGACAATAAATAAATAAAAAAAGGAAAACACATTACCGACGATCGTGAGCTCGCGTGACCGCGTTCCGTGACGCGGAGAGAAGATGGGGACGGGTCTGGAAATACGGGGAAACCGAACCAGGGGTAAAAGAGATACACCGTTTACGCCGGGATCGTGGAAACGCTCCCTTTTTCTTCGCTGGCATCGCTGACCTCCATGCTTTATTTACGGTTTTCGCCACGCTGCGCGCGAACCTCGCGCCCCAATCGGCTAACAAAAGGAAATTCTTTGTTCTCGTCGCCATTCAAATGATCCTCCACGAAAAATGCAGATTGAAATTTTGTCGTTCGAGGCTTCGTTTCCGAGTAAATCGAGTTCGAACGCAGCTAGAACGCGCGCGGCCCCGAAGCGTGTGCGCATGGCTGACCGCGTCCCGTATCGCTCAACGATTTTCAAACTCGATTTTCTCGAGAACCAGAGCTCGCGCGAGGAAAATTGTTTTCCACACTTCCTGTTCATTCTCGCGCGACGAATCGATTGATACCCGTCCGTTCCGCACATACACAGCCGGACCTCGCGAGGAAATTAAATAAAAGGAATACTGGACGAAGTTTAGGGAACATCGGTCTAATAGATCCATCCTCCCCGTTCCGGTCTGACGTGTTCCAAGGGGTGAGATCACGGTGCTCGACGATGGGACCCTAAGGAGGGTGGGGGACAGTGCCGAGGTGACGCGGGAGGATGCGTGCAGCCGAGTTTCTCGCCAACCCCCGCCCCTAAGTGGCGTCTTCGGGGTGAAAATATGCCCGGGGTTGTCTTGCCGGGGTGTATCGCGTCGCGTCGCTGTGATATTACCGAACCGAGCGGGATATAAAAGGGAGAGGATATAAATGCCCTGGGCGGACTTATGCTATCGAATTACGGGGCGCGTGTTGCGCCCGGAGAGAGTCCGGTTTTGCGGTTTGCCGGAAAATCAAGGGACAGCTTTTGAAAAATTTAGATCGTGTCGTGTGTCCGGAGACGTTCTCCTTCCTCTCGCCCGCACTCGGGGAAACGAATTCCCCCCGGAAAAGTACCGTGGCCGGCTCGGACACAACGGGGGAAGGAGAGGGGGACACTTCCTAATATTTCTCGAGGTGGGATCAGGTAAACGATACGACGAAATTTCCGCTGGCTGGCTTTTTTCCCAGGGCGGCCGCAATTTACCCGACAGGGGCGTACATAACGCGTGCCCTTGGGGGGTCCCAATATCGATTTCCTTTCTTCTCTCCGCCGCGCCGCGCCGCCCGCGGACCGCGGACCGCGGACCGCTCACCGATCAACAACAGCTTCGCAAAGCTCGCCGCAGGCGTCGAATGCTCGCGGAACGCGTTCCTCGCAGACGTTTCTTTATTTCGCAAAGGTTTAAAGAGGGGTTCGGTGATGGTGGTGGTTTGTAGGTTTGAACAGGGAACGTTAGACGTTTACAGATTAAAATGCGTGTATATAATAATCAATTCTGGTGTTGCTAGTCATAGTCATAACGCCGACGAAGTAGACAGTTTCCGAAAATAAACCGTACAAAGAGCGTCGACGAAGAAATAATCCTCGGTGTGTTACCCTGCTGTTAAATCGCCAGCTTCCGGGTGCTCCTCTCGCTCTTTCTGTCTCTCCTCTCCTAGGCTTCTTCTCTCGCATCCTCGCCGAGCAGCTCGCTCTCCTCGTTGCGATTAACACTAACTTCGGAATTAATCGGGTGCCCGCTGCGTTTCCACGGGTGCTCCTCCGACTGTTTCGCGTACTTCTTCCAAGCGAGTTTTACCGTTTGATAGCGCTCGTGGAAACGCGGCGCGGCGGTTCGACTAGAATGAAAAATCGCTAGGCGGTCGACGATAAATCATATTGTCGAGTGTACATCTAGCAGCCGGACTGCGGACGCTCTGCGCACGAACTCCGAACGCGAGTAACGCAATAAAGTATTCAAAAATGCTTTTGCTTAACTCTCGGACGCCAGCACCGAGAAATTGTCTGAACTGAATCCCTAGCTGACAAGAGAGGCGTGCATAAATCGGTGAATTATGGATCCTGAAAGAGTTTCCATCGTCCGAAGGCTAAACGAGGAGTACGATCGTTCCACGCAGAGATCCACCAGTCCACTGATAACGCTTCTTATCGCCTAGTAATCGCTTATCGATAATAATCATACACTTACAATATGTACAGATTTTGTACTCCGTGAAACATAGAAAAAAAAGAAAACACGCTCGTTCAACGCCCAGTAGAACATTAAATGCTATTCTCGTTGGATCTATCCCGTGATCGAAAGACCAGCGACGCCCACGTAAATACCTGAGAGTGCTCTCTGCGAAGGAGCCACGCGTCTTGAGGTAACTCTTCGATGAATTCGCTAAAAACCCTACACGTAACAAAATAAGTCTTTGACCGGTTCTCGCTTTTTCGCTCGCAGGACCACGCGCATCGATTATATATTCATTGTTCCGCAGTTGCACGATCGTGTTCGGTCGATGCGGTCCATATCTCTCTCTCTCTTTCTCTCGTTCCTTCGTGCAAAACGGTCATTTTTGTTCGTCGTTTCGATTCCCCGCCGCGCCAGCCTGGGAGAACGCTTTCCTCCAGAACGCTCTCCTGAGGAACTTTGCAATTCCGATCGATATCGCGCGCGCGCTGCGAGCCTCCGGCCAGTACTGGGCGGTAGTCTAACAATTATTTTGTTCGTCGCAACAAACTCGAGTGAAATAGATATTATTTTGCCGTCACCTTTAGCTGACAGAAAAGTTCAACGCGGAGCAACGAACAGGATTTCCCTCGTTAGCGTCGCGCGCCCGTCCCCACCCCTCCGCTGCGCGTCCAATGGCCTTCGCCATCGCGCGTGGTCACGTGACATCGCCACGCCTCCGGCCAATAGGAGAAAACGTCCACTCCTCCAGAATAGCGCGACTTTATCGAGGGACCAGGATTTCAATGTCTACACATTTGAATATTGGTTTGCTGTATTCCCGAGGAAGTTTCGCCCAAGACTGGCGCAAGAGGCACGCCGAAGTCGTGCTCGAACTAGGCCAGATCGTAGCAGTCGATCGACAGGCTGCCGAGAAAAATTGGGCGTACCTTCCGGATCGATGATTCGGCTCTCGCCGAAACACCAGGAAGAGAGGCTCTATATTCTCGCACTCGGTATCATCTCGTTGCGTTATTTTTTTCGGTTTTATTTTTTCGTCGCCGGTTCTCCCGCGCCGCGTCTCTTCTACCTTTTACTTGTTTCTCGTCTCTTTGTCGCGTTCCGGAATTCGTGATCACCGTGGATAAAATCTTCGGAAATTCGTTGCATACACTCTCGGGGCGAGATGCCTCGTCAGCGTCCCCCTTCTTCTTTCTCAATCTGTTTCCTTTGCTACGGGGTACAGGTTCAACCACCGTCGAAACTGTCTTTCGACGAGAACAATATAAAGGTACGGTTTCTTTCGGTCGCTCTCTACGCAGACTCTAATTATCCCGGGCCGTTGCCGAACGTCTTCGCGAACTCCCAACAAACCCTCAAGATCGTCGCTCTTGCGTTCGAACAAAACATTGCGCGATCAATAGACCGCGGAACTTTGTGCAAAATGAAAACAGAAGCATTTTCTCTTTTAATAGCTTCAGACAGAGTTGGGCGAAGATTTAATCAACGATCGACGAATATATTTCTACGTCAATCGTTAATCGCAATTAACAATTAATCTCCTAGTTTGGTCGCTAGTTGCGGTTAACGATTAAATACTTATTAATCGTTAATTGGGAATAACGGTTAAATTTCTACTTTAGTCGTTAATTGCGATTAACGATTACATTGCTTTCAATGGTAATCGTCAATCGGATAATTGATTAATGATTGACTGCTGGATCTTCGAAATGAAATACGGAATCAAAACTGTATGAATACTGAAACATATGTAAACTGTGTTTTTGTTGAGATATATATCTGTCAATTCTCCATCTCCGCCTTCTGTATGTATCTCCCTCCTTATTACAATTTATGTAATAGATAGACCGTATGGCGATCAACTTCATCAATCGATTGAATCAATCGCCGATTTTTCAGTGATTATTTTTTTAATCGTACACAATAATCAATCAATCTTGATAAAAATTTTAATCGTTAAACTTCACTAATGTCTTTTCACTTTTGTTACGAATGGATAAAACCATGACAATGTCCAGAAACGTGGAGAGGCCACCGAGACGTTCGCAACGACCGGTTAATTATAAATTACGTCAGCTGCCACTATGTCTAGAAGAGCGTAACTTGTCGCAAGTGTTAGAACAAGGGAACTGAACTACGTTTCTACGATGCTGCACACAAAAATAGAATAGTCTGATCATTCAAAGGTTCTCGGGGGATTCGTTACGGAAGTTGGGGTTCGAGTCGCGTGTCCGCGGGCGTCTTTACCCGATCATTTTTCTTCAGAATTAAACGAACTTGCACGACAAAAAAATACCAGGAATTCACGATTGCTCCGCGAACACGCCTACACTCTCCAACGTTTTCTATGTGTACCGGGTTGAACGGAAATACGTAACGAATAACCATTCTAATCGAGAACAAAAAAGATCGAATATATATACCAACGTGTAATTACGATCGAACAAAAACTGTGTGTATGTGTTTACGCTCTCTCTCTCTCTCTCTCTCTCTCTTCGCATACTCGAACAATCTACGATTACTTGCTGGCAAAACGAGGGAACATTTCGTCTATCACGCTTCCTCTTTGATCGACCTTCAAACCTACCAATGGGACACGTGAAAAATCCATCAACTGTGGCAATCACTTAGGGTTGCGGAGGAAAAAACACGCAAACAAATCTGCCTGGCAGATTTCTGAATTTCCGTCGATCCTTGCTGATTTCCTCGATCGATCCGATTCTAAGCCTCTTTGCGTCTCTGACGCCATCGAATTAATGTATGCATGTGCCGCAATAGTGTTCGTACATAAAGTTCACTCGATCTGGTTCCACCATTTTGAACTACAATGATTAAAAACTCGATAAAGATCAGATCGAACGAACTCTGTTCCAACGAACAATCCTGCGGCCAACTCTGTGTGTGTGTGTATTTGTGTATGACAGAGCTCAGGAGAGACTAGAATCGCCACTAAAGTAAAAATAATGCAAAAGTAATTCCCCTTTGCGGAGGTCACTCACCTCCGATTTTGCAACTCCGTCGACTTTTTTCGCTTTCTTTTTCTCTCTCTCTCTCTCTCTCTCTCTCTCTCTCTCTTTCCTCTACTTTCTCTCGCTTTATCTACCGCTTACTCGGCAGCTGTCGCGGCTACACTACGTTCGTAACACTCGTTTCGTTTACGAAATCGAGGGAAATTAATTACACTGGTTCATGCTCCGTGAGGCTCTTCACGATCAGTTTCGGTGGTGATGTATACCTTGCCAGCGTCGCAAGAACTCCGAGAACTTCCAGACTACGTAGGATACTGGGGAGAAACTTCGTTCGCTACGCGATGTACGCGGCTGGCCACTCGATCGCAAACTGTTCTTTCGAGATATCGATTTAACCCTCTACACTCAAAGCTATTATGTTCAAATCAATTTATCGTGGCACCTCAAAATCAAGATTGCTAATCTCACGACATACAGTGGGTGTAAAAAGTATTCGTACGCCCTTTAAGATAGGATTATTTTTTTAGAATTGTACTAAAAGACCTGATTTTTTATAATCAATTAGAACCATTGGTTTATGAAATGATATGCGAAAAGATTTTCTAAAAATTGTAATTTATAAGGTTACATGCAAAAATAAAAAAGGCATTTTTTAAAAATTTTATTTTGGCCCTTAAAGAAAATTTAGAAAAAATATTTTGTAGATTTATAGTGGTGTTACACACATGCTGAAAATTTCATCGAAATCGATTAACAGACACACGAGCTACAAACGGTTAAAAATTGTAAAAATCGGTTTTACACGACTTTTGATCAGAGTTGCGCTAATTCAATTACATTGTAATTCGATTACACAATTGAATTACATTGTATTTCAGTTATATAGTAATTCAACTACGTCGTAAAGAATTACGTTTGAATTACATAATTTAAACCTTTCAATTAATTCAATTACTAAGTATTTTAATCAGATGTGTAGTTGAAATACAATATAATTAAAATACAGCTTGAAAAAGTTATTCGTTTTTAAAAGGTGAACACTTTGTACACTCACTGTAAATTTTGTACAATTTTGACTACAATATGTGCTCGGATAAAGAAATTCGTGAAATCAATGTTCACGAAAGCAACTTCATAATTTAAATAATTGCAAAATGAGAAATATAAGACCAGCCATTCGAGTTGAAGTGGTAGGTTCAGCGTTAATAGGAATAATCTAGTCACCCTAATTGTTTCGAATCAAAGACGTTCGAGTGCAAAGGGATAAAAAACCGGCCCTCGTTATCGGCACGGGAAAGCGTTCCCCGGACACACGGGGTTAAAAATAATAACGAAGCGTCGCGTCGATTCGAAGATGGCCAGCGGCGCAATCAGAGGGCCAATTAACTACCACAAAGAGATACTAATATTTATAAAACGAGTACGCGGGTATGTACAGAGACGCGTGCGCGAGCGCGCGCGTTGCATCGGGCCAATCGATGAACGCACATCGCGCCGCATCGTTTACACTACACGTTCAATGTATCACACACTATTCCTGCCGGAAGTACGATTCGATGTAGTATAGGAGAGAGCGCGTGGGATTGACGAGCGTCGTCCGGGATCTTTATTCGCCGTTTTTACGGCCTCGATCCGTTTCGAATCCCGTTTCCGTGCGCACCGAAACACCGGTGCACACCGGGAATCGAAACCCCGTCGAGGGCAGGCGATTCGAAAAACGCCAAGGATTTCGACACACGCTCGCCACGATCTGTCGCCAGAAATCACCGGTCCCTTAAACATCGGAAGAAATCTTCTACCCATCACCCGCGGAGGATAAAAAATATCGTAAACATTTTGCGGCCGAATTTTGTTGTAAAAAAAGTCATCCATGCGATAGATAAGAGGCGAACCATACCTTTCTGTGAATAGTCCATTTTTTTACCACGCTTATATTAACTTGCCGCGTCGTTGTATGCGTCACATTTTGTAATCAAATTTTAAACCTCTTCCCATAGTCCGATCTTGTTGAAATTTTGTATACACACTTGTTTCCGATGACAATAAATGTAGAAAATAAAATATATTATATAAAAAAACTTTTTCAAAACCACGCTTACAGTAAAATGCACTAAAAAGGAGAAAATAATTCTTTTCCTGGTATTTTATGGAGAACCAGGAAAAAAATGATTTTCTCCATTTTAGTGCATTCTAGAGGTAAACTTTACTTTACCGGACTCAAAATTAGTACCTGTCTCCTACGAATTATGATGTATTTGATATGGAATCCAGTAGATTTGTACCCGGCGTGGATGCAGATCGAAGTTTCGAACTTCTCGGATCAATAGTTGAGGATCTATGGTCGCTTAAAGTTGAGCATTTTTGACAGGTAAGTGCGCCGCCATATTGGTTTGTAGTGACGACCGCGAGCCGCTTACTTTGCCGCCCCCTCCCCGCCCCTCGATCTAATCCTAACCAACTTAGTAGCGACGTGCGACTGTTGCTACAAACCAATATGGCGGCGCCCTTACCTGTCAAGAAACTGGAAGTATGCTCAACTTTAAGCGACCATACCTCCTCAACTATTGATCATAGAGGTTCGAAACTTCGATCAGCATCCGCGCCGGGTACAAATCTACTGGATTACATACCAAATACATCATAATTCGTAGGAGAAAGGCATACGTTTTGAGTCCGGTAAAGTAAAGAGCAGTCCATTTTAGTATAAACGTGGTTTTAAAAATTTTTTCACACATTTTACTTGATAAAGAATCCGTGAGTTACGGTTGTTTTTCGGAGGTCGATTTCCGCGGCAGACCGTGTGTCGGATGTGGATGGTCGTCGGAGTAAGGTGAAAAAATAATAGATCTCAGTAAGCGGTGTTTAGCATGGAATAAGAGTGTTTTTAATGTTTTCAACAACAACAGGTACAGTAACCAATTTACCTGCAGTGAGTACGTTGGTAATTATTCCTTCCGTCTTTCTCTGTCGTTCTCTATCTATCTCTTTCTCACTCGCTCTCGTTCTCTCTCTCTCTCTCTCTCTCTCTTTCTCTCTTTCTCTACCGTTCGCTCTTGCCACTTTCGTTCGATCTCTTTCTCACGCAGAGACAGACGAACACACGCGCACACGCTAGCCACACGCACGCTGAATGCTCTTTCGCTATATTGTAATTATAGTTCACTGCATCGTCTCTCGCGTCCCTCTCTCTTTCGCTCTTTCTCTCTCTCTCTCTCTCTCTCTGCCAATCAGACCTTACTCATTACTGTCTTTTTTTTCGTCCCTTACCCATTTAAATCCGAGTAAGTAAGTAAGTATGTACGTAAGTAAGTAATTAATTAATGAATTAATTACGTAAGTTCGCTACAACATCGTGTTACTATTCGGCTGTCTAGCTAGCTGACTATTCTAGTTGCGTTACGGAGAGTTTCGGGTGTTAAACCTACGGTGGCCCGCGATTCCCCCGGATCTTTCCCGTAAACTGTTGCGCGCACGTTCTCTCTTTTTGCTCGCGTGTTCCGTCTCTCTCGTCGGCGGATGAGAATCGATGCCCCGTATCAGCGGAACGAGACCGATCGACGAATCGTTCTCCATCTTTCCCGTTTATCGGAAAAGTCGGCGGAATCGCTGCCCGATCGCGGGGATGCTAACGGGGGTGAAAAAATTCTACGCCGAAGCTTCGTCCACAGAACACGAAAGATACGCAACGGGATGCCAATAATTCTCCAATACTGTGGTGGTAGTAGACACGTGGAACGAATAATAACGTCAGCTCTCTATCGTGACAAGTAACTTGCGTGTTCTTCGAATAAATTAAATAAATAAATTAATAATAATAATAGAAAAACGACTACGCAACATGGGTAGGGGGTTGGGAGGGAGGGGAGGAGGGAGGGGAGGGGTAAAAATGGTGTGCGAGGAATGACGACGACGATGATCGATGATCGATGATGAAATTGATGGCACATTCGACGAAAGATACTGGAACACTACACGTGGTATACACAATGACAATAGTGATGATCGGTAATCATAATAATCATAATTAGGGGAAGAACGATAAGAACTTGGATAATACTTGTCGTTTACGGCTGACGACATCAGCGCGATATTAATTTACCTGCGTTTATCACGCGAGTTACATCGCTACTTGACTACACGCTAGATCGAAGAAACGTGTCCCGTACACCGAGACCTCGTCTCGAAAGGGGAAAAAACGAACTCGAAGAATGTCTATAGCGGTTCTCTCTCTCTCTCTCTCTCTCTCTCTCTCGCTCTCTCTCGCTCTCTCTCTCTCTGCCTGTCTCTATCCTCTCTCCTGTCATGTTTGGATGCCCAATGATCGACGAGGTCTCGCGAAAACGGGACTCGATCTCGATTTTTTCTGCTCAGTCACGCTAGGCGAAGATATCGAATCATCTTTCTCTCTCAAGCGCTCGTTCTTTATTCATTCTCTCTCGCTCTCTCTTTCTCCCTCTCTTTCTTTCGTGCATACTCTCACTCATTTTTTCTCTTTCACTCGCGCTAACTATCTCTCGAAGACTACGGCTAGTCGACCCAGTTCAACGTTCATTCCGGTTTGTACTTTTTCAACATCCTCGAGGCTGCAAAGCGTCCCCGTCGCAGAAATTATCTCGTCTCGAAACGAACGCGAATCTCCTCGACGACGCGAAGCCGACCCGCTCTCCGTTCCTCGCCGCTTTTCTCTTCCTTTCCGCGCTGAGCACTGCGCGCCGGGTAAATAGACCGATCGCGAAAACGACTCGTACGAATACGCGCTCGCGAGAACCTAAGGGGGAAACACACCGGACCGTCCATTGTGAAAAGCCGTGCAAATCCGGGCCGATCTCGCGCTCCTTCCTAATCGTCTCGTGTACCAAGTGATGGTGATCAATTTTCGATCGAACTTATTCAGTATGATTCACGCGGGTACTAGAAGAACGATCTTCGAATATCTACAAACTAGAGACTATAAAAGTTCGTCGAAAAAGACAAAGATTCCTCGTTCCATACGTTGTTAAACACTACCGACGCTACCGATTAATTCTGGGGAAATTCTAAAGTGCCTCAGTCTTGCGATGTTCCGATATATAAACTCGCGGTGTCTAGTTGTAACTCTTTAATAAGGCTTCGAACGACTTAGATTTATAGAGTATGATTCTTGTTCGTGTGAAATAGACTGACAAAGTTTGATCGGAGGAAGAGCCTCTGCGATAGGCGTGAGCAAGGATTGGCCCCTGGGGCACTGATCTGGCTCCGTCGAAATTGCACTGAACGAAACCTTGCATATTTAGAGAGCATTTTGCAAACAACGTTTGTTAGAGACTAGAATCGAATTGTAATTCTGGGAATTTTTAGCGACATAGAAGCCTCGGAGACTAAGATCAGACTAGAACAACAGAAAAGTAAACACACGAAGGAATTGACAAATAGAAAATAGGAAAATGAAGTACGAAGAATTTTCTCTCAACAGGGGATAATATTTCATCCCTTATTTAAAGGGATCAACAGTACATGAGCAGATCACTGAAGATAAAGTTGCCAAAACTTTGGAAAATGCTCAATTCAATTTTTCGAAGTACATAAAGAGATCACTGAAGATAAAGTTGCCAAACTTTGGAAAATGCTCTTACTTTTAAAACTTTCTAAATGAATCAATGAATCGCTCGAAAAGAACACGAACAAAGGGAGAGAGAGGACAACAAAAAGGAAGGAGACGCAGGGATAAAACGACCGGGGAATATTTCACCCCAGCGTCAGCGAATCGAGCGGGTAGTACGAGTACGGACCACTGAACATCCTTGGAGGCGAGAAAGGGTTACAGCGTGTGGTCATCTAACAACGAAAGTGCGAAGCTGCGGTGTGCTTCAGCTCCAGCTGCACCCCGAACGAACTCGAAGATTGCTCTTTCTCTACAGACTTTCCTGACGTTTCCAATTTTGTAAACTCACCCTAAATCTCCAGGGACCTCTCGAGAGTGCTCCCAAGGGCCGGAAAGCGTCATTACCCACGCAAGAGCCGAGAAAACAGGAAATCGCGAAGATCGGCGAATGCACGGGGGTCGCAGGGAGCAAAGTGACTCGGTTCAGAACGCGCGAAGAAACCGAAATCGTTCTCCGCGTTCTCTACGTCGATATTCTCGAACAGCCGGGTTCGAGTTGAAAAAATATATACGGTGTCGTCGTAAATAAGAGATTCGGAAGAGCGTTGGTGACGTACGTCTATGTACATACCGATACTTCGTCGATCGCAGCCGCCACCGTGGAATCGGAACGGATCTGTTCATTCTTGCTCTGCCTCGCGCACCAATTCACTCACTGTCTCACTCACTCACTCCATCTCTCTCTCTCTCTCGTCGTTGTATTTTGTCGTGGTTCGGAACAACTACAATGGAAATTAGCCCCTTCCGCTGTTTCGAGTTCCAACGAAAATTCTCGTCCGGCTCAGCGGAGCGTGCAGCGCTTCGCAGCGCAAAATCGGAGCACCGAACCGGGCACAGAGTATCGCGTGGTTTCGGCGATTCCATCGGGTACTGCGACGAAAGACGAACAAAGAGCGCAACGTGCGTTCGATCGCCACGAATTTTCGCTAATTGTTCCGAGAACATTCGAGAATGATCCTGAACATTTTCGAGAACCTCCCGCGCACGTACAAGTTGCTGGATCCCCGTCTGTTCGTCTTCCGCGATCGACTACGTTCGAGTAGAAATATTTACAGAATGGTCGTGGTCGGTGGTGGTGTTAGAGGTGAGAAGGGGGGTGAAAACGGTGTGTCGCTCGGGGTCGAAAGCTCGGTGGAACACGGGGGATTAACGCTGTGAGGCTCGTTTACCTGAAACTCGTACCCATCTGTCCTCGGGAATTGCTCGACACGGTCCGCCGACCCGCGAGAAATTTTCCTCGGCCGTTTCCTCCGTCGAGATACAAGCTCGACTCGGAACCGGATTTCACCGCGCGACCCTCTCTCTCGTGTCGATAATCACCCGAGATAGTCGGACGCGACACTTCGTTGGCGGGCGCACACGATCGCTGTTTTCTCCTCGGTAAACTCGGTAGAATGCTCTCGGTTCGATCGCGCGATCTCTCTCCCTCTGAAACGGTTGAAATCGATCAATTCGATCGTAGAGAGAGAAAAAAAACGGAAAAATGCGTGGTGAACGATTCGGCGGGAAAAAAAGTAGCGGCGCGAGTTCAACGAAGTGTCGCGCAACGAATCGCCCGCTCGAATTACGAGCGTCCTTTCGATTCTGTTTCCCACTTTTTTCTTTTTTTTTTCGTTTACAAAAACACGCGTCATCTTCACGCATGCTCGGCTCCGTCGTGCCGATTTTGCTTCACTAATCCGTACGCTCGTTTAAATACGCATACTCGAATATATATATATATATATATTTATATTTATATATTATTTATTTGTTCATTTGTTTTCGTTAATTTAATTCATATATGTATATGCGTATGTATGAATGTATGTATAATATATATATATTTTTTTTCATATTTGCATGTATATGTACTGGAAGAACAAGACGCCGGATACGTCAACCGGCCTTAAAAAAGCGCTGCGAAAAACGCGCGGGTCCCATTTCGAAAGAGTGCCTCGAAAACGAATCACGAGAAACTAAACAAATCGAAAGAAAACTCTAGACCAGCCGTCGTGTAACACGGCGGTTTTCGTCATTCCTTGTACGCGTGTGTGTCGCCTGGTGCTTTCTCAAGCGGAGAACCGCTGATTTTCCCCTCGACTCGCTACCAAGCTGCGGAGCCATCGTCCCCCGGAAATTCGTCTGCCACGCCTGGCACGCTGTTTCGAACGATGTTGATTTCAACGCTACTCCCGATATCGTTCGCGAGTAAGTCAACGTTCAAGTGCACTTTTGGAACGCTGTGTCGCGTTGCTTTCATTTGGTGTGCCGCGGACGTTCACGCGATCACAGTGTTCGATAAGCAAAGGCCCTTTAGCGAGCGGTGGGAGTGGCCCACGCTCCCCACCTCGCGCTTAGCACCGCCCACCACGCCCACTCGTGGTTCCAGTGGGAGGGCAAACGAACGCGTGGCGGGAATTTCCACATTTATGTGAAACGATTTCGGTATTGAAATGATCGCGTGAACGCTTGCGGTTTGCTGACCGAGGGATGATCCAAGCGGATCTCGTAAATAGAAGGAATCGGCCGATCGATCAGAAGCACGAAGAGTGTTCGCACGTGAAAGCTGACTTTCGAGCGCGTCTCCGAATTGTTCACCGATAAGAACTACAATATCCCTGTTGTCGACGGAGGCGACGACGACGACGGTGGTGGTGGTGATGGTTTTTTTTTTTTGGTAGTGATGGGTGGTGGTGGTGGGTGGTGGTGGTGGTGGGTGATTGGTCATGGCAGTAGCGATGAACCATTACCGAGATCAACGATTACAACGATTACAGGTATACTTGTTTGTTTCTCCGCCCGCTTTTCTTCTGTTCTCTCGAACCACGCATGCGACTACGTAAGGCCTCGCTTTGCCTTCGTACGCCGCGACTCTCTCGTATCACGACACCAGAATCCCTCCCTGAGGTCACCCGTAGCAAATTATTCTTCGAGATAGACTAGCGATTTAAACGTTTTCGAGATCTCCATATCAAGTAAGCCTCGATCTTTTTGGAATGACTAGGTTCGAGCTATCGGCGCGGGAGGAGTCGTTCGTGGATACGAGATAATCGCTCGTACGCGCGTTAATATGTACAAATCGTTACACATGCACGGTGCACCTTTGTCGCAGCCTCGACACCGACGCGTTACCGCCGACGAACAGCTCCGAGACTGGCGTTACAGCCCCTGGCCATCGAATTCTCCGCGCGGAAACCGGCCGATCGCTGTCCTCGCCGATTTCTGATCGATTTTCCCGATTCAATTCACTCTCCGACGCAACGCGCGTTCGAAACGCGAGTCCCAGACCAGCCGAACTGATTCCAGAATCAGACGCTGGGACATCTAGCCACCGTTCTAACGTTAATTCTCGATGCCACGACGGTTCGAGGAAGTTACGAGGGCGCAAAGTGGAAGAGCTCTCACGTCCCGTTGCTTCCCAGGCTCCTTAACGGGGAAACTTGGGGCACAGAGCCCGACGGTCATCGAACGCCGATCGACCAGAACGTTTTCCGCGCGGAGAACTCCTCGACGACGTTACTCTGTCCGTCGTTCCGACGCGAAACGACCCGTGCGACGGCGCTTTCATATCGAAAATAGGAACCTCCGACGTTGTTCCTTCTTCGTGCTCCGAGCGGAAACTTTTTGAAAGAGAACAATTCTTTGCAGACTTCGATTGTTAAGGCACGAACCGAAATTGTATGTATTGGTGACGCGACAACGTCGTTTCGCCGCGGAACAGGAACAAGTACATTGAAAGCCGCGATCGAGAAAACTGACGCCATTTTTTGCGAGCCCCGAAACCGATTCGAGCGGTCAGCCTCGTCGGTCGCGAGCTCCATCGAACTATTTCAAAAACTGTTTACGGGAAAAACGTGAGATCTATGCGTGTAACTACTACGCCTACACCATCGACGACTCTCAGCTCTGCTATTAACAACTACCAACATTTACTATGTATCGAAATGCGTGTGGTATGGTGGTACACCGGCGGACAACAAGCAGATGTGCACCAGTTTTCAAGGGTACGAACAGTCTTTGCGCCCTCATTTTTCTGTCACGTCAGAGTGAAAATAACGCGACATCTTACGGGGCGGTCGTTCCATTCTGCGTGTCGTCCGCGTTGGTACACGATCGGTGGTGGTTCGACTGTCCGAGAACAACGATCGGAGAGCCGAATTCGTTACAGAACCAACCAGCGCGCTGAACCTCGCAACTTCTAACACGCTACGTGAACATCTACGACAGAACGATGCGTGTATATGTAATAGAATCGTTTCTAGACAACCAAGGTTGGCCGGGAGGCGGGGCCGAACGGTCGTCGGCGTGGCCTGCGGCGCGACGCTAGCGAGGGAATACGGAGTTTCCTCGAGAGCGTTCCGATCGGTTCCACGAATCGCGATGCGTTGACCACGCGTCAAAACGATTCGACCCGCCTCCGCGCGCGGGTAAAGATAAAAAGGAGAGAGGAAACAAAAGAGAAGAAAGTGGTCTTACCTGGTCGTCGGCCGTGATCGTGATCGTCCGTCTCGGGTCTGAATCCGTGGCGGAGGCGGTACTCCCGCGTTCTCTCTAGCGATCGACACTCAATTCTACTCTGCCTATGGGAATTATAATATGCGTCTAAATCGTTCCTGGTTCTCTTCTCTCTGTCTCGGTTGTTTCTTTTCTTTTTGTATATTTTTTCCTTTTTTTCTTTCTTTCTTTTTATCCTTCTTTGTTTTCTTTTTGTTTGCTGTTACCGGTTTTGCTTGTTTATCCGTTACACGTACGTTCTTTCTTTGTTCTCTTTCTTTTTGCTCGTCGTTGATTTTGTTCGTTCGTACATATCGAAATGTTACACGGTGTTGTGGGCGGTGGGGAACGAGGGGTGGGTGGTTCAACGATGTGGGAGATACACACGATGGGGAGCACAAAGAGATGGGATTAAGGCACTCGGGTTCTGTCGAATCGATGATCGTGAAACGAGGGAACGAGTGGCCCCGGGACTAGAACCGCACGGAGAATACCATGGAGCCGAAACGAACGAACGAGCATTCCTATTCTCCGTAACCGTAACCCCAACCCCAACCCCAAACCCACCCCCGTTAAAATAGAGAGATCCAAGGCGAATCGCGGGCCGATTCGAGACTCGGCGAGTCGACTAATGATATGTGACAGGCGGGGATTGGAACGACTCCGAAAGTAACTGTTTTAAACGGTCATAGAGAAGTTCTGATCCGGAACAGTCCCGAGGAACTCTTGTCCCGAACAACAGCTGGGAACCACCGAAATTTACAACTATAGCTCCACCTTGCTCGGCTTATTTTCAGTTTCACACACGCCAATTCCATAACCGGTATTTTTAGGAAACGCGATTATATAGCATCGATTTTTATTTATTCTCCGCTGGCGAATTTATTCTGAGCTCTTGGTGGTGACGTCCGACTACTGATATTCCAGGAATATCCATTTATTATTTAGAAAATTATTCAGAGAAGAATTTGCTTTTCACTTAATTTTTCTCGCGATCGACTTGGGAAATGTTTATTTCTCTCCCGTGATATCGCTATGAAACCAATGAACAATTACGAGATCGGCCTCGGAACAAATTTAACAACTGTAACAGCTGAAAATTTCGGGTTTCCGCGAATGCCGAGCTGGAACGGAGGTTGTTCGTGACGGTATCGCGGACCGGAATCGATATTATGTATCACAGTTTCCAAGCCCCGGCGACAGTCGATATGTGTTGCGCGATAGACGCTCGTCGAATCGGTCCCAGGTACGTCGAAAAAGTGTCCCGATCGAGGGATCCCGATCCTCGTGTCGTTCTTCTCCCGAGGAAAGTCTTTGGATCGCCGTTTTCGTCCGCGAGGAAATCGAATAATCACAGCGCGGCAACGTGTTCGGTACAAAACGATCTACGAATTACTAGGATACGCGCTAAGCTAACCCGACGATATGTACACCGATCCCGGGATGGGATCGTCACACGATTCCGAATCCCGTCCCCGAGATCAAGGCAAAAGGTGTTCCCTCCCTCGCGGCCCGCCGCCGACTTCCGCGGTTTCCCGTTCGATCTTTCGAACCCGTTCCTCCGTGCGGGTCCACCGGATGCCGATCGTTCCTCGCGAACGAGCCAACTTCATCGGCTCGCGAATTTCAACGGGTGTCTCTCTCGTACGCGTTCGGGGAACGACTGTAAAGTCCATCCTTCCACACCGAGAAGACGTCGAGCAACTCCGTCTTCTTTCCCCGAATAGCTATTTTCCTTTCGTTCGAAGAAAGAAGACCAAGGCGACAAGGGGTCGCGTCGGTGTGGACTGGACGCAGCTGTAGGTGGCTCTAAGAGAACCGACGATTAGTCTCTACCTGGTTAGTCGCGCGGACTACGCGCGAAGCTCGCTGCCGCGCGCGGTTTCGCTTCAACAAGTCTGGCAACCCTAGCTCCTTCCACAGGTTCACAGTTCCAGAAGGTTAGAGTATAAACATGCTCTCCAGTCACACATCTAAGGAAGCGACAAGCATGTTAGAAAATCGTGTTCGTTAGTGCTAAACCACGTCGGTACATCGTTCTTCGTTGGAACACGTCTGGTAACGTTCGGTAATTTGATCTAGTCTCTGCGAATTATTGTAAACCGCATTCACAATTTGATTATCCGTGTGCATAACAGGGACTGTGAACTTGTTGATCTGCTGGGTGTCCGTTCAATCGTTGTAGTGGCAACATTTAATTGAAAAGTGACGAGATCAGCAATCGATCTGTATTTTTGTAGGTCACGTTTGAGCATGAGCGCCGCGATACTTGAACGATTGAACAGCGATAGGAAGAAACACAGCTTTCCCTCGTTAGCGTCGCGCGTTTGTCTCCACCGCTCCTAGAGCCTCCGCCCACTTGACTCACCGCCCCACAGGGTGTCGAATGGCGCGTCCCATCGTGGAGGGGAGTGTCCGCCCAGTTGCCAGCCAATGGGAAGTATGTAGCTGCTTCGCAGTAGCGTCGCAAACGGGGGAAAACTGTGTTAGAAGATGTTTGAATGAGATCTCGCGCGCGAAGCGAGCCGCGTTCGTTCTCGCTTCGCTTTCTCCACGGGGCTGCGAGCGTCCACAGGGAAGAGGGGCCTGTACGGAGAGGATCGTTCCGGATAGAGAATGGTGTAGACATCGAATTTATTAAACTTTGCTCTTACTTGCTGGTTAGAGTGCGCCATGGGTGATCTAGCTAAAATGCATGCGATACAACAACGTCCGCTGGCTGTCTTTAGACCGCTTAAGAAGCAACGTGGGCCGACAGGAGGGGGGAAGTTCACGTCGAAAAAACGATACGTCGTGTGCGCGTGCCGGAGGGTCGCGTCGCCATTCCCGCTCGATGCCAGTACCATCCCCTAAATACTTTTCAGTTCGGAACCTCCGGGCTCCATTGGAATGTTTCGCGAAGCGTTTGCGAGTCGCATCGAGGACCTTCTGGATCGCTAACTTGACTGGAACTCGTTAAAGATGGTTTAGAACATACTCGTGACACGTTCGAAATGATTTAAGAATCTTTCAAGCGGCTGGAAACCGGCGAGGGCAACGAGGCCACGCCTACCGAGAGTTCTCAGGCCACGCCTAGTCAGCCCACGCCCACTGTGACAGGAGCACTCTTCTCAGAGGAGCGAAGATGATAGTTTATTCCTTTTCTTTGACGCGACTTGAAAGCAGTTGACCCCGGGGGCAATTTGCGGTGCTCCCAGGGCAAAGAGGGCTCCCGGCCAGGCCTGAATGACGAAGATAAGGGTGTTGAACGCCGCGAAACCGATCGCGGCTGAAGTTTAATCGCGATCTCGTTTGTTTCGCGACGGTGGGCTGCAAGGTGCAGGGCTGAACGTGTGAAAGGGAAACCGCGAGCGTTTGCGAGAGCAAGGTCCAGGATGCGTGCGCGCTTCTGGTACAGTCTGGCCTCGAGCCGAAGGGTATACGCCGGGGCCGTGTTCCGACCAACCACAGGGCTGCGCGAAACGAGTGCCCAGCGGGGTTAACGAGGCTAATTACGGCTTAATATTAATCAGCCAATTAGCGATGCGCCCGCGGTGGCGCGCCCCCGGCACCGTCGGCCGCGCCAATTTTCGACGCTGCGAACCAATGGAACAATCGTACCGGGAGAACAGAAAAAATTTGATAGAACGTAAAAAATAGAAAAAGAAAAACAGAGACCAAAGAAAATGGAGAAAAAAGTAGAAGTAGAAGAAGGACCGAAACGAAAAGGAAGAAAAGAAAGAAATGAACGAGATCGTAATACGGTTACTGGTCAAAATGATCAAAAAAGTACTTTCTAGGAGATACCTAGCGGATCGCAATAAATACAATACAGACACGCTATGTATATGTATATATAGATCGAGAAGGGTTAAGTGTGAGATTACACAGAAAATACATGAACAATACGTAAGTACGTGGCCGAGCGAGAAAATGGGGTAGTGTGAAGTATTACACAGCACCAATTAAAAAAAAATAAATAAGTATCATAGAGGATGGAGGAGGGGCGATTACGTTCTGGCGAAGAAAACAATTAGAACGGAGATAGATATTGTATAGTCAGTACAGTTATTATAGCCGGGGTGTTGTGCAGGAACGTACGGGTAAAGGGAATAGAAAAAATCAAAAAAATCAAAAAAAAGATGGAAGTATAATAGGTTGTCAGCGTGTTGGAGGAATATCGGGGGGTGGGGGGGTGTTAGGTTCTCGTGAGAGTATACAAAATAGGTACACAAATATACAGGTTAGCTACAAGTTTGAAACGAACTACTTTATTGGCAACTCATCTAGCCATCGAACTAAGCTAATAAATCTGTCGTCGTTCTTGTCGTTCTTCGCGTTCGCCGCCCTGCGTGATCCCGCGCTCTCTGCGTCGTACTCACTCTCTTTCACTCTCTCTCCCTCTCTTTCCATTGTCTCTCTCCTCGTGTCGACTTTTCGCCCGTTCTCGTATTACTTCCGCGCCGTGGAGGAAAATCATGCTCGGAGTCAGCTTTCTTTCGATTAAGGCAAGATTGACTCGCGAAGGCGTGCTCGTTGATCCAGGATCCCCCGATTGATCATAAGATCGGGGGTGGATCGGCCGAGCACGGTCCGGCGGCCACACAAAAATCCTCGTGCACGATATTAAAACCTATCCAACCTAATCCCATCGATCTCTTAACAATTTCTCAAGGAACTTCTCAATCGACAAATTCTGGTATTATTAGAACGAGAGCGTGTCTCCCTCCCTTCTTCATGATTTACATGGTTGCATTTTCTTCGAAATCGAGTAGAAATTTGGAAGTTCTGTTGAAAGATCGATAAGGTTAAATCGAATGGGTCCGGTGCATGTGTACGAGGACTGTTGCGGGTCGTTCCGTATCGTTCCACGTGGCGAACCGAAACACGTACGCGAACCATGGGGCCGCGATCGATCGAAGCGTGAGCGGTCGACGGAACGCCTTCTTTTTTCGGGGAGTTTTCGACCCGTGAAGCGAAAGCTGCGCGCGAGCGTCTCGTTGCACGAGCTTATGGCACGACGAGCGAAAACAACAGAATAAAGAAATCAGAAGAAAATAGCTGTAGAAAAAACGGGGCTGGAACGAACAACGAGACTCTCGAACGCAAACGTCTCTACCTTGACGAACCGACGATGTACGATCGTGTGTGCGAAAAAGTGGCGCGTCCGTTTTGAAAGAAAAATGATTTAGAATGTTTTCGGAGACTTGAAAGGCTCGTGAAAAAAATCTCGAAACTCTGGGAAAATAGATAAACATTGGTTAAACGGAGTATGTTAATTTTGTTCGTTCGGAACGGAGGCTTTTTATGCTTTTCAGATTGGATTTCGTTTCAAAACGGTCGCGTTTTGTAATCGACGATAATAGGACTGATAATAACGGGGCAAGAGTATCGGGTTCGCGAGAAAGTGGTTGCGTGGGTGGGCTCTAGGGAAGATCTGGGACGCGTCTCGTCTCGGGGTGCATTACATTTTGCGCGATTCTCGTCCCTTTCCATCCGATCCCTCTCTCTCTCTCCTTCTCTGTTCGTCCATTCGTTGCCTGGCTCGGTCTTACGTCTTCCATCCCTTACACTCTGCTGGGAACATTTATTGCATCACTCGAATATTGAACGGGATATTGCTTAACCCTTCTGTATTATGAATTCCCCGAGATGAATTAAAAGAGACATTCATTATATACAGTGACTGGCTGCCTTTCTCCTTGATTAAAACAAGTTGCACGTGAATTACTTTCTCGATTGCGCCGTTTTCCATAAATTGTATATTTTTATACAGCCTTTCAGATTCATTTTTAATTCCGTCGACTGCGAAGGATCGTGTTTGGAAGTGATGCGATAAATACTTCGCCGAGAAAGTCGGTTCGGAAGAGCAAGGGAAGAACAATATCCACGGATCATACCGAAAGCAGGATCGTGCTATCTGATAATACAGATCCGTTTCCGTCGACCGCGCCAGCCACCGATCGAGAGCGAGACGTCCGTCGGATCGAAGGAGGCGATATCGTTCCGCTGAATCAAAGGCTGGTGTGTGTTCGGTTCCAAGGAATTTATTGAAAAAGCTTTTTGTACCGCGATACAATATATTACCGAAGTGCATGCGTGTATCGTCGCGTTCTCGGGGAGCATACGGTAAAACGGAGAACGCGAGGACATCGAGAGCGATGCGGAAATACGGCCAATCCTGCGTTAGATGCTCATCGAGGGTCACCGACCCTTTGTGCTCCGGAGTCATCGAAGTTATACAAATTATAGGAAGCATGAAGAACTGCAGACAATCTAAATGAACCGTCATTTGTAACTGTCCGTTTTAATATTGAGCCGACGAACCATTAACAATCTATTGAAATAAATAGCGCAGCGCAAGGAGTTAATAAACTAGAATTAGTACAAAAGACTATTTCGAGAACGTACAGTGCCTGTGTAATTTCAAACTAAAGAGAGAAGTGCACGGAGCAAAGTGGTCTCTATTTTATTGCATTATTTTAATGTTTAACATGTGCCCCACGATCCCTAACGCAGGGTTGAGCACGTTCGCGACAGGGCCGATCCACTAGATCGCGGCGTTTCGAATGATCCGCGCCCGAGAACGGCAATCCGCTTAGCGCGGATGTCGCACGACGTTCGAAAGGGGCGCGATTAGTATTGCTTCGAGGGTTATCCGACGCGTGCGCTTGCCTCTGACGCGTCTTTCTCTCGATCCTCTGCTGTCCTCGCGTCGAGAAGAAGAGGATCTCTCACCGAGTCGTTGGAAAAAACCGCCGACGGATCCGTGCGCGCGCGTCCCCAACGCGACTCCAACGGAAAAACGTAAAAATTAAACAGAAAGGAATAATAGAAACGAAAAAAAAAAGTTTGCATTCGAGAACGTTAAACGAAACGAACAAAGGAGTACGATGAAAGAACGGCTCTCGACGCGGGTGGTCGCGCGCGATATCGGCGTGAAAAAAGCCGGGTAAAATAATCGTCGGTCGGTCGGCAAGAAGACAGAGCAGCGAGACTGTTCTCGAAACGAGCGAAGAAACGACGAAGGCGGTGAAGGATCAACGGGGGATGATATCCGGATGTCTAAAGATAATTTCCAACCAGCATGCTTCACCTACTGATCATTCTCAAACTAATGGGTGGTTAGCGCTCATCAAAATATACTAGCTACGCCAAGTATTACTCTCGACATTCGTAAAATTGTGTACAACTAGGTGTGTCTATAAGGAATCTGGTATGTATGTTGTTGGATGTGGTCCGTGTGTCTGTATGCGTCTGTGGCACGTGCGTGTGTGTGTGTGTGTGTGTGGGTCTGGTGTGTTCGTGTCTCGATGTACATGTGGGCGCGTGTGTTGCGTTATAAAATACATAATCATCGGCAGCGTTGCGTGAAAGGGTATTATCCAGGTGGGGCGAGGAAAACAAGGAGAAACCGTTCGGCGAGGGAGGGTTGTCGGAGGGTTGGCGGTGGTGGGTAAGCTGTCAACGATGACGACGTTCGCGTCGATCCGGGTCGTTCGAAGGTGAACCCGGATATAGACCGGATATCGGTTCTCGTTTGCATTTCTCGACGATCGCTTGCCTTTCACTTCGTTCGCGGAGAATCGGCAACCCGGGTCGCGAAAAAAGGGTGCCCACTCTCGGGTTTGAAACTTGTCCTGGGACCACCCTCCTCGATGCCCCGCCTCCGCTTTCAATGGAAATCTGCGATTTTTCCCGGGAAAAATAGAGGTCGAGGAAGTAGAAGGAGGAGAAAGGGGCGGAGTAATAGAATGGAGGGGATGAATAGGGCGGAGCATCGATGTCAGGTGGCTCGTAGGTCAGATCCGGAGCACGCACCCAGTTTTCCAGAGCGCGCGGAAAATAGAAATCGGTTTTGCATCGGTCGCGAGATGTCGTTTAGTCGAATCGTCACGCGTCGTCTTTCTGCTCGGTTCGCGCTATAGTTATAGGCGCGCCTGCTCGCTCCTCGTCCCTCTTTACTCTCTCGCTCTCGCCTATGTCGCTTTCTGCTCTTTCTCTCTATCTCCTTTCACTCTTTTCTCTTCCTTTCTCTCTCTCTCTCTCTCTCTCTCTCTCTCTCTCTCTCTCTCTCTTACTCTTGCACTCCCGCTCTCTTCCTTTCTCTCCCTCTCTCTCTTTCCGCTTATCGTTTTAAGTATCCTCTTAAGTTTAAGTCATAAATATCACTCACGAGCTTTGTCTCGTCGTTTAACATTACGGTACACGTTACGTAAGTATATTAAGGTGTATATCACTAAAGAATATTACTTGTCGTTCGGGAAAAACGAATGCTTCTCCGTGGTATTTGCCGGCTGCTCGCTGCAGCGGCGAGTCCCTCGCGCGGAACGTAACTCTATTACACGCGCGCACAAGATTATCGTTATGTTTCTCTCCGTTTCTCGTCTTTTTCTTTTTTTGTTTGTTCTCCTCGCCTCTCGCTTATCGCAAACGTTCGAACGCATAAACGTTACAGCTTCGAGTTCCAGTGGATAATATCGCTTATTGCTCGACAGTTCTCGCGCGCGACTCGTCGCGACCCGGTCCTCTCGCGATCGGATCTCTTCGATTCTTCTTTCCCTCTCGCGGAATCGAACGGCGGCTGAACGACTCTCCTTTCGTCGATCTCTCGCGACTTCCGCGGAGATCGACCGTTCATAAATAAGACGCCGAGAACGGCTCCATAGAAATAAATAAAGAGAAAAGTCACCGATTTTTCGACAGCCTGCGGCGAATGCTGGGTCCTTCCGCACCGGGTTTTCGCGTAAAATCATATTCACACACTCTGCATAAATTTTACAACTTCGAAAAAATAATACAAATCTGATCTGCGCGATCTCGCTATCTTAGAGTATCGTCTAAAATCTCATTCGTGTATATCGCGCAAACATAAAATTTCACGTTAAGATTGATTCAATAAATTATTAGGTTGAAATAAACCCAGCATTCGCGAGGGTATTCCGGCGATCGATCGCTCGCGCGTCGAGATCCGCTCGACGTCGACGTCTCGTGAAAAAGAAAAAACGTAAAAAACTGTAAAAGGAAAACGGGAGCAACGGGAACGCTCGGATTGGAAAAAGGATTCTCGAGAGCGCGCGCGAGCGATCGTGAAAGATCTTCGGTCGGAGTCGCGAGAGGCGTGTCAGCCGCTATCGGTCGCAGCGATTTTCGTGGATCGCGAGAGGATCTGAACACGCTCGAACACGTATAAATTAAGTATCGATTCTTCGTTATTCTCACGAACGTCTTAGCGGTCTAAACTTACACCTGCTTGAAACTTACGAACTAGGATTCGCGGGTTCGTAACCTACGCTGAGCTAATCTCGATCTTGGGTTCCATTTTTGTTTAATCGTAAATCGTGATCGCAGTTTTGCAGTCGCGGTCGCGGACGGCCCCCGTGTCTGTGTCTCGGTGCCTCCGCGACCTCAAACTATACATTATACATTATACGTATACATACACATACTGTATATATATATATGTATAACTAGAAACTTGAGTATCGTTCCTCGAAAAAACGCGTCCGTCACTGTGTCTCGAATCGCGTGGCGGCTCCCTCGCCCGCCGGCCCCGGAGAAACACCCGGCAGGCCGGCTGTGAAAAGCGCGCGCGCTCGCGATGGAGTAAATATTGTCTTCCATTACTCGGAGAAAAATATATGTATACCTATACATAACTATCGCTATTTAGACGCGCGTTCCCTGTACGCCGCTCCTTTGTACAAGCGGAGCGTGTCGCGTGCCGCGTGCCGGGTCGTCCGCGCCCGCGCGACCCTTGCGCCCTCGCCGTTCCCGCTGCAAGGGGTCCTTGCGCACCTGTTGCGGCCGCCGCGATTAGGCGATCCAATCCGGAGATCGGCCAGTTTATTCGGAAGCGTTCGATCGTTGGTCTTCTTCCCCGTTCTCCGATTGCCTTAGTCTTAGACAGCAAGGTTGGATGCAAACAGGTTCGAATTAAGGGGGGTACGCTTTCGTTTCCAGGATTGCGAGGGTACGGCGATGCGCTTTCCCATTTCTCGGAAATGCAAAGATGGTGAGGGTTTTCAGTAGTCAAAAGCGCTAGATAAAAGATCAATATAGGACAAAAGTCCTATCTTCACGTTTACGAGGCGTAATTTCCATTATTCGGAAGCATAAAGCTGCGTATAATGCAAATTACGCCTCGCGCGGCCTAGATTGATCTTTTATCTAGCGTTTTTGACAGCTGAAAAACTCTGTCTTTGCATTATCGAGAAATGAAAAGACGCATCCCGCACCCTTGCAATCCTAGAAACGAGTCCACCCCCTTGAGATTGTCCCTAGATTATCCCGTGTAATAATGAATGCTCGATCGATCGATTTCATCAGTATGATGGAACGTTTCGGAACGCAGTCGCGGCAGAAGAATCGCGCTTTGACCGGAAGCACCCCGGTAACGAGCAGATTGTAGTACAGTCGCATGGTACCCGGTGGATTCCCGGCGACGTTCCCTCGGGGATCGGTCCAGCGGTTTCGTTTGGCACTTTCACCGAGGCGGAGAGGAATTAGCGACCAACGGGAGAACTGCCTCGTTTTACGGAACAGGAAGAGAGGATGCTAGGTGCTCGCCGACCCAACCCAACTCGACGCGATTTTCTAGCTCTGTTCGTCGAAAAGTATACAGCGAAACGTTTAAATTCGAGATTCAGGATTGACTTCTCAGGCTATAGAGTCATCTCAAGAGTTAGGGTGGCGAAGTCGGTGATCGGAAGAGGCGTATACGCTCGTTTCGCGGAGTGCTTCCGATATTTTTTCGCGAACGGCTTCGGGCGAGAGCTTGGATCGCGCGTCGCGACGTCCGCGGCTTCTCTATCATCTTCATTCTCTCTGTTTCTACCTCCCCTGTTTTATTGCTTGATGGTCGCCGGTATATATCGCTTAATTAATTAGTTAAGTAAGTGTGTAATTAAGTAAGTAAGTAAGCAGCGTTCTTTTGTTGTTTCGTCGTAGTGTACGAACGGGCGCGGCGAATGGCCGGGCGGGAATCGTGTCTCTCGCGTGTACGCGTGCGTGTGTGTGTGTGTGTGTTGTGTTCGTTTGTTGGGGGAGCATGCTAATCTAATTATTATAGGAACCGAGTGCGGCGGAAAAACGCGAAACGCGAAACGCAAGACTCTCGCGGGTTAAACGCGCTCGTTCTCCCATTCTCTCTTTTCTCTGAATCGCTACGTCGTCTCTCGTTCTCTCTTGAATATCTTTCGCACAACATCCGTTCACGCGATCGCTTTCACGCGCTCTCACACTCCGAAAAATCTCAGGCTCTCGCTAATAAATTAATTGACAAGCGATATAACGACGTGTAGTAAGAAGTAAACGCAAGAAAAGAATGACTTCGGTGTGTCCCGGCCGGAAACAGTCCTCGCTCGCTCGCGCCGGCCTCCGTAGAGGGGACTCTGATCCTGGTCCGAGCTCGCTTGCGCTTCCGTGCGCTTCCCTCGTCCTCGAAGAAATATACATACATCGCAATATGTATACGCGGGTTCACCGTTCAGCCATACGGTGCGAGAAAATTCGTGCGCGGTGTGTACGCGACATGGTGTTGGTGTGTGAGACAGACCGTTGAAAGATGGAAGCTCGGAGTAGAAAAGAAAGAACCCGGAAGGTGAGAGGGGGTGGCTGACGGTTTCGTTTAGGGAGAGCAAGGCCAACACACGGAAGGAAGCTGCGTGTACGTGAAACGGTGTTGGTTGGCTCGGTGGGTCGGATCAGAGTTGGTCGTGTCCGACGAGAGTGTGAGTTTTTGCGAGCTCGGAACGGGTTTACACGTACATGCCCATCCCGTACATGGAACCCCAGTCGACCCCCTGGAAGCTGGACATGTCGACGTTCGTGAGGGAGTATCCTTGGTAGGGATTAGCCGGGGCGCCTGCGGCGGCTGCCGGCGTGGCTGCCGTGGCTGCGGGCGGTGCTGGCGCGGGGGCAGGAGCGGCTGCAGCCGCGGCAGCCGCCACCGCAGCCGCCGGGATCGGGTACGGCGCGTATCGGTACGCGGAGAGCGCCGGGTAACTGCTCGCGAACAGCTTCCCGTATCCGGCCACGGCGTTCTGGACCTGCGCGGCTGCGGCTGCGGCCGCGGCCGCTTGTACCTGCGCCTGTGCCTGCGCGGCGACGATCTGCGAGGCTGCGGCTACCGGGAGCGGCGGTTGCGGGGCCAGCCGGACGCCCAACGCGCCCAGCACCACCCTCTTGCCGAGGGCCAGAGCCCCCGGTTGCACCGCCTCCTTCGGCTGCGCCTTCTTGCACTCGACTTTCTTGTTCTTGATCGTGTGGAAATGGATCTCGCACACACGGTCCACCACGTCCTCGTTCTCGAACGTGACGAACCCGAAACCACGGTGCCGTTTCGTCTGCTGGTCCATCAGCATCACCGTCTCCTCGACCTTGCCGAACTGGTTGAAGTAGGCCTTCACTTCGTCGCTGCTCGTGTCCTGGCTCACCCCGCCGACGAAGATCTTCTTGGTGCGGTTCGCCTGTTTCGCGCGGTTCTTCGGCGTTGCGTGCTTCGGGTCGATCTTCTTGCCGTCCAGCGTGTGGATTGGACACTTCAGCACCTTGTCCACGCTACCCGGCTCGGCGAACGTGATGAAGCCGAACCCGCGACTACGCTGTAACCGAACAAGCCAGAACGGCCACGATGCACAACGACCGTCTCTCTCATCTTTCCCCTTTTTTGCATTTTGCTTTTGCTTTTTCCTCGCCATTTCGCCCGCTCTTTCCTGCCTGCCTGCCTACCTGCCTACCTGCCTACCTGCCTACCTATCTTTCTTTCTCTGTATGATGTTCTCGCTTTACTAACGGACAACCTAGTCTGCTCGATACAGGCCTACCTATCTATGCTCGATAAGAGAGTGACCAGGCTAAGCCTTCCTCGCTCCGCGCTGCCGTTTTAACGCGTACGGTTCGAGAGGTCGCGCGACACGCCGGTCAGTCAACCTCTCCGCTGTCGCGCAGGCTCACCTCACCTCACCTCTTCTCTCTCTCTCTGTCTCTCTCTCACAAATGTGAGAACCATGTCTCTCGCTCATTTCGTCTATCTTTCCCCGAAGCTCGTCGCACGCGCCGCGACAGCGAACAAGCCGACCGTCGACGCGACGGATCGTTTCTCGCGCGCGAGCAAGCCCGTGGAATCCTACGGAACCGTTTCCGGAATCGTTTCCGAACGAGCTCACGGTCTCACTCTCTCTCTCGCTCTCTCTCTCTCACTCTCACTCTTTCTCGTCGTTCTCTTTTCCTTTGTTGCGTTTTTTTCTCGGTAATCGTCACGTTACGTCACGGAAATAGTAACCCGTCTCGTTTTACCCCTCTCTGTCTCTCTCTCGCTCTCTCTGTATACGTCGAAAAAGGTACCGGTGGTATATAAATATATAGATCTCTTCTCTTATATACAAATTAACTAAATACTACCAAACTACCGTTTACATGCAAGACTGTCCAAGCCAATGTAAGACAAACATTCTAGGATTACGTGAGACAAGGACTTCGAATTAATATATATATATATAATATAATAATGATAAAAAAGACTCAACTGAGAATTACGATCGTTAATTGCATGGCTACCGAATATATAGATGTATCTATACGATAGAGACAAATGTAATAGTAGTATGTATATTTATATATAAATATATATATATTAGAAATATATATGTATGTATATAGAGATATGTATAATATGCCCATAGTCCTCGTTCAGCGACTTCTCTAGAAATCCCGGGGCGTGTCTGTGTGTGAGAACGTACAACAGTTTGCTTATTCTTTTTTTGTTGTTGTTGTCGTTTTGTTTAGAAACGAGCCTCTGCCTCTTTTCCACCTTTTACGTTTTGTAAATACAAGTCAATGTTTTAATTACAGTAATAAGTACCAAGATACACTTTCTACATCCTTTACACTGTCTCAGCAAATAATTAGTTACATCGATTAGTTACAACTTCTTCTCTACGGTTCTACTGTGTGAAGTCTCGTGCAAAAGTGGAAGGAAGAAACTGGTGCATCGAATCTCCTCGAGGCGAATATCAACTGCCGCGTGTTCGCGTTTTTTGTTATTTTTGAATCTTTTTTTTTTGGCTTTTCTCTCTTTGTTCCCCTCTCTTCTCGATCACTACACCCCGTCCCTCCCAGGAACACCCGAAAAAGAAAAACCGAAGAGCTTTTCGGCTCGGCCGACACGTCGATTCTCGACGGAAACGATTTGACCTATCGAGGAGGAAATAGACGAGAGAAATTTTTTACCGCGGCGGTGGTCGGATCGCAATGATCTTCATCCCCATTCACAAGCCTCCCGCAAAACAATCATCCCACCACCCACACCAATCGGCCCCGGAACTATTTTTTACAGAACAACGTCTGATTAAAAAATATCCTTTCGATAAACAACCCCTAACTTCGCGACCGTATTTCTCGAGCACTATGTAACATATCGGAATGGAACAAAAAGCATATAGTAGCTGCATGTTTGCTCTACTTCATAGAATTTTCTCCAAACTTTAGGTTGCTTGGTCAAACTTCTATTCGGGCTTGTACTACGTTTAGGGTTTGTACTGATTGTACTTTTCTCAAAATGATATTGTAGTAGCTAGAGACTTCAAAATGTTTTACAAATACCAGTTAACAAATGATGAACAATCGCCAGTTACAAATAACAACGTTTTTGGTATACACCTCTAAGGTGTGGTGTTGTATTAGGTGGTAGTTTCAGTACTAACTCCCACAAACAATTAATCCCTACCCCGTACGGTGAACGAAAAAATCCGAAAAAATTCTACAAAGTACAGCAAACATGCACCTACCGTTTCCCGTTATTTCATTCAAATATCTCACACAGCGTCCGAGAGACCCGCCCGCAAAGTGAGGGGTTGAGTCCAGTGCGAAAACGGCAAGTCCCGCAAACGGCATTCCAGCCTCTCAGGCTTTGTTCCGTGGATGTAAATAATAAAAATGGTGCGGGGGCCGAGCGACCATATCCGGTCGAATCGTAGATTAACCAGGAACCGGAAGTGTGTAGGAGGAAGTTTGCGAGCCGGCCACCGCTCGAGATGGACGAGCCGAGAGAGCTTCCATCGATTAAAGACCGACCTGTGTGACCGGATCCTTCATGATGAGTACGTCGGTGACTGTGCCGAACATCCCAAAATACTGCCTGAGCCTCTCGCTGCTGGTCTGCCATGACAATCCGCCGACGAACAGTTTACCCGGCGCCGGGTCCCCTCCATTCGGCGTACTCCTGCCGGAGCTACCAGAATGGCTACCGTTTATAGGCACCAAGGCATTGTGGAAATCGTGCTCGATCGCACCGTTCGCCGCCTCCATGCCGGCACTGAAACATACAACCGTACACCAATTAGGGGGGAATCGTTTGCTCAAGCTCCCCGAGAGATCGATCTCCAGGTCGCAGGGTTCGATTGTTTCGAGCGCCGCACTTATGGTCCAGTTCAAATTTCAACAAAATCTAGGCGAGGATGATATTTGCAAACTTTCTCCTCTCTTTTCCGCATCCTGCAATATATTTCAGCTTTAACAAAAAGTGGTTCATATTTGGGCACTTTACCCTACGATTGATTTATATTTACCAGGAAAAAAGTTGCGAAAACAAATTCGAAAAAATAATGCAATTTAAACGGTTATATCTCAAAGTGAAACGGTTATATCTCAAAATGAATTGTGACAAGAGGCGTTCTTTCTGACAAGCACAGATATTTGGACTTGCACACCCGCGGATTGTATGCATTCATGAGAAAAACCAGTCGAATTGAAACCACAACAGGTAGCAAGAAATATTTATTTGGCTCCCGTCCCTGAATGCAGAACATTTTTGTTTCGCACAAAATATCCGCAGTCTATTCACGAAGAAGCAGGACAAACGACTTCAGGGTTAATTATCCGGTGTGAAAGAAGCAAGTTGTTGAAAGATCTCCGCGAAGGGTCGGTGGGTTCGATTAACAGTTTAAAAGACAATCGGGTAATCGAGGGAGGTCGGTTATTCCTCTGATTCCGGTCCAGGTTCCGTCGATTAAATCTCGTTACAACGGCGCGAATAACGAGAATCCGACGCTGCTTCTCTCTCTCTCTCTCTCTCTCTCTCTCTCTCTCTCTCTCTCTCTCCTCTGTCTCTCTTTCTCTCCCGTATCATTGCATAATTGACGGCAGGCTCCGCTGGTGTTTTAATTACCGGCGGGCCACGCGGCGAAACGTTCTCCCAGCGGTTGGCTTTTCACCGGTAATTTATTGTTCGGGCCCGGAGGCAACGGTCGGTTCCCATTTCCTTTTCGCGTTTACGTTGATGCCGCGCGCGGCTTTGAATATTTCAAACGCGTCGAACAACCCCCGTTCCGATCCGTTTCCCCAACACCCCCGCCGTGTTCTCTTTCGCATTCTTCCCAGGCGCGATATTCCATGGGAGAAAGGTTGTTACCACCCGAAACCCTGCGCACTTTTGACTGTCCCTATTCGCTTTCAGATCATGCCGTTGCTGCTGATGAACGCTGTCGTGGCCGCTGTCATACCCCTGTTATCCCTGCACCGGCTGTTTATCACAACGATCGACGTCAAGTACGTTAATTAAACTCGTGGACCGAACGGTCCGATTCCATTCCGTTCCCTTTTGTCCGCGATTCAACCGCCCGGAAGCTTATTAATTCTCAATTAGACAGTCTCTCTTGTTACGAAGCCAACAGAATCTTTAAAATCGCCCTTTAATCCTTCAACCCTCTGTACGGATGCTTTTCATCGTGGCGGGCTAGATCAAATTTTTAGTGGACAATTATATTTTACGCTTATGACCATTTACGAACGGTGAACGATGATTACAAAGGTGCTCCCATTTTGTTCGCACAGGTTGTCCGACTACCACCGTTTCGAGATCCCGCCCCATCCTCAATTCTTCGACCTACGAAATCCCCGACCTCTGAAGGTAGGCACCCTCTAATTAACATTTCCTCGTTAACTCTTTAGCGACAATGGACAAGAGATCTCGTCACCATCCTGTCGTTTGTACGATGCTGTAGACTATAGACGGTAGGAAACCGGATATTTCTGTAAAAATCGTTCCCTCACATTATGCATTTCACCATGCTTTCAAGCATTCGAGCAGCATAAACACTTCAATTGCGTCAACTATGATGCACTGATCCATGTCACAAGCTCATGTTCGTAAAACGAGAGACATTTCTGTTATGTGCGACGGAAGCAATCGTTTAGCACATCCCGAGACGCGAATCCTTTGCTTGCCAAGGGCGGCATGAGTGAACGATCAACCGATTGGGAAAATGGAGTACTATTTGCGCGAAAGGGTGACCATAAAGTCGTCGGAGCAACCTAGGCAAAACACGCAACAACGTTTCTGCCCCCTAGCCCTAGTTTCTTTCGACGAGAGAGGCGCGTTACTCTCTCTCCGTGTAACGCGTCGATGTTGAATCGATAGGGGTGAAAAGACGATGCAATATTTTATTTTCGCTCCGCTGTCACCCTTCGTTACTCGTAACTGGCATCGATTCGGCGGTCCCGCGAGGATCGAGCCCGGTGCGTGTATCTGTCCATCTTCTTCATCCATCACAGTCATCGCGAGTACTACCGATCGCCGTCTATTATCGATATTCCCGGCAGACCCGGCAGACCCGGCAGACCCGGCAGTCCTTCTCGCGCGTTCACCCTCTCGCAAAACCCTCCCCGCCCCGTCAACCCCCGTTCTCCCCGGAAACTCGATTCCATTCGTCGAAACAGGAACGAATCTGCGAGCGGACGCGCGTGCAGGAATTCTACGCGACACGCTGACAACCAATTAGACTTAACCTGCCATAACCTAGTTCGTTTCGGGAACGGACGATACTGTATGAGAGAATATACAACGTCACTCGATTATGGAAAATATACAATGTTGCGAGCTAAGTCTTCTGGATCATTGCGCCACCCTCTATCTGATCAATTGAAAAATTCGAGTGAAAGGTGATGGCTCACTCTCGTGATTCTCTAATTGAGTGTAGCAGCGAGAGGTTCTGTATTATTAAGATTACGTATATACTTCGTTATTATCTCTTCATCCCTTATGCAACAGGGTAAGAGGATTAACGCGACCTTGGATCGCATCGAACCACCAATGGGCTGACCGCACTACTCCACAGCGGTTAATGTAAAAATATACTCTACCGGAGTTCACAACTTCAATTTTATCGTTCGATATTCGAGACCAAGAATTCGGAGAAAATTCTACAGCATACGCAACTGTCGCTGAAAGAGTTAGGGTAAAGTGCTCAAATATGGTATAGTCGCCTATTATGGCACTACCTTGTATCTTTTAAAGGAGAAGTTGCACTCTGGTGAGAAAATCCTCGAACAATAGTTTACCATGTTCACTCAACAGTGTGCAGTGCATTCGCACCATTCTATACATTTTTTAGTATCGATCCTCCGTCAGTTGTGTCTCCATGTGTTGAATATTTTTGTGATTGGATTTTCGATTGTATCTTTTTCGAGGAAGGTAAGTGATTTTGAAATGTTTCAACATATCTGTAGTTTCTGTTTACTTATATTAATGATTACCAACTGTCGGTTTGGGCCGAAATTTATTTTCTGTTTGTCGGTAGCTAGTATTATAATCAGTCCACGTGGAGTTTCCAATATGGCACTACCCAGGGTTCCCTAATACGGATATATGTACCTATTGACATTCTTGGTGTGGGTGCCGAATATGGCACTAGATGTCATATTAACGACTCAAGGTGTACCGTATTAAAAACCCCTTCCGCAGGAACCTGCAAATGACACCGCAAAAAAAAAAATGTTTTTCTCAAACTGTATTAATTTTTGAACAAACTTGATCCCAGAATCTTATAGGGAGGAAATGCATCTGCAACTGGTAATTTTTTGGACGAAAAAGAGCATTCTCAAATAATAAAAAAATGACATCAACAAAAAGTGGTTCATATTTGGGCACTTGACCCTAGTTGCTAAGAAGGAGGTGGTTGAATCGGTTCAAGGTCATTTTTCGGCCCCTAATCAGCTCGGCCACGCGGTTTCCTCGAGTAGCAGCGGTCGAAAACGACCTGACCGGTATCGTAACAGGGCTGTTAACCGAGTCGCGAGCCGACGGGGCTCTTCTATGTAGCCCATCGGGTCACGCGAGCGACCGTAAGGAATGCCGTTGGAGGGGTGTCTCCGTAATAGCTTGTCGGGTGCACCAAACTCCGTACTATATGCGGGTTCTCCACCGGCGGAGGAGAGTAGCGTCGACGCGCCAGGTTCAGAGCGAGTCGAAGAGAGGGTGAAGCCGAGTCGCGAGGGTTCGTGGATCAGCATCAGCAGCACGTTGCTCCGGTTCGAGTTCGGTTCTATCACGAGAGACGAGGACGTTCGGAAGCGAGAGCGCAGAGGTCGCGAGGGAGCGCGCGGACCGGCGCGGACCGGCGCGGACCGGCGCGGAACAGCCTCGAGTGCCGGCGCCGAGGGGCCAAGAGGGTTAAAGAGAAAGGGCGTCCCTGTGCAAGCGTAGCGGACCTAGAGCGACGAGGAAGAGACCATGGGCTATAGCAGGGACGAGTAGGAACGAGGACGAACGGTGATGGATTCAAAGGATAGTTGGCCGTTCCATACAATGCTTGTACTTCACGAAGCCTTGAGAACTTGGAGAAAGAGGACACGATCGTTGGAAGCAGCAAGGTCGGAACTGGGCAAAGTTTCGTTGAAACGGCGAGGAACTCTCGCGATTTCCATCTGGGCGTTTTTATGCAGAATGAAAAGGTGTTCTCCATTTGCTGATGAAGCTACTTGCCTCGCAAGAAGTCGAACTCGCACGTAGGGTAGGAATTGTTTGCGGTCACGAATACTAATTGAAGTAGTGGGTATCAGAGGGGCGTCAAGCGTGGGAATTGGGTATCCCCTTAACGTTACGATTAGTCATCTTTCCAGCCACGCACAGTACAGTTCCTGAAACCTGGAACTCGTGAAAGGGACTCTACCGAACTCGACTGGTCGTCCACGAGAAGATGACCCGCGAAATAACAGAGGACTACTTAGCCTAATAACGATTATAGGTTCTGTGGGGACAGTCACAGTCAGTAGGCTCATTTTCGTTGTCCTCAGCGAGCGATTCGGACCGCTGCAAACAAAATACTTGTATCGCGAAGTAGTGGGGCGAAGTTGCTGCGTGCCATCTTCCCATGAACGAACGATACAGAGAGAGCAGTGAGGATCGTCGATATCGCTCGCGAGGGCATCATTCCCATCGCTATAGCCGTCCGAGCTGCGGCGAGCGAGACGCAAAGGGTGTACCCAGGAGAGAAAGAGAGACCGAGGGGGTGGTTGCGGGCCGAGAGGCGAGAGAAAGAGGGAGGGCAAAGTGAAACGGGGCGAGAGCCGGTTCGAGGGAGTCGGCCAGTGGGGGAGGAGAGGTTGGGTGAACAGCGGGGGCGAGGGGTAAGAGAAACGCGCAGCTGGTGGATCAATACGCCCCTCCGTTCTTGCTCCTCCGAGTTGTCGCGCGCTCCCTTCTGCAACGTTCCGCCCCTACGGGAACGTCTATCGGAAGATGCGACGCTCGTTTTCTCTTTCGCCGCCTAATTTCCCCGTAAACTCGCCTGTCTCTTTCTTTCTCTGCTCTCGCCGGATCCTTCTCCAGCCTCTTGCTGCCTCTCTGGGCTACCATTTCGCATTAGCTCGCTTTTTCCTGCGAATCGTGTCTCCCGTACGCGTGTTAGTCTCCCGTTCGATGGAGTAATGCCCTTTCGAAAAATTCCCGAGCACCTTCTCGGGGGTGCTATCGCTACGAATTTCTCTCGGTTGCTTGACCAACGATTTTTTGAAAACCCTGCACCTCGTGGAGCGAAATAATGCGAATTATCGCGCAGCAGCGATGAACGAGGGGAATATCTGGGGTTCGGTTCACGAGTTCTCCGGAGTCGAATCTCTGGAATACTCTAAACTTTGCTGTCTCAACCCCTTCAGATGTGGAGGACAGCTTACTCGTCGTAGCTGTGAAATAAATCGCGGGCCAAGGGGTTGAAAGAGGTCAATGGATTGCATGAACGAAGCTTTCTAAACAAGGCCTTCCTTAATCCAAAGATTCCAGCGTCGTTTTCACGCCTAGTTTGCGTTGCTACTTATACTCAGCCGGCGGAGGAGTTTTATACGAAATAAAAATTGTCTAGTGTCTTTGTTTTCCATTCCACCTCGTCGTTACTACAAACGTGCGAAATCCGCAGTCTACTCGTTATTACATTTGATACGGGGACAGCAGCTAGGTCGGTTGCTAACTTTCCCGTTTGAATTTCCCTCGGCCGCGACACAAGAGAGGGGCGACCACGATCTGCCGGTAGCCGCCCCGAAAGTTTATCCGCGTTGCGTCGCGCCCAGGACGAATTCATCCGGCTCTATCGATGTTACATAATTATTCCGTTCTCCGTCCCTTCTCGCCGCGCTACAACGTGTCCGCTTACATCACGCCTCCAGTCTGGCAGATTGAATCCACGGTCTTCCCTCGTTTGCGTCGCGATCTCATCCCTACCATTCCGTAGTGGAGACCACGGACTTACACGACCCAGCCAATGGTACTCGCGCGTTTACCATTCCGTAACGTGGCGTTACGTTAATGAGAGAAAACTGCGAGCACATGGGAAACGGAGCGCGGAGCGGGGAGCGGGACAGAGCGGAGGACATCATATCGGTTGCCGGCCAAAACCGGTCGATTCTTTTTACAACGATCGCGTGATTAACGCGAATTAAGGCTTCGAGGAAGTCGACGATTAACCGTGACCTCTTGTGCCGTGGCCAATGATCGCCGTTTTTCCGGGAGTCTTTTCGACCGTGCAGAAATCTAGATGGCGTCTCTGCGCCATTGGAAGGTTCGAACGATCGCTGCGGATTTTGTACGTTCATGACAAAACCGGGGAGGTGTGATCTAAACCAATGAAAAGATTACGAGAATTTCGAAACACCGATTGATTTCAATCCAACCCCTGTTTCTTGCAAGTCAAGTAGAAAATAATCGCGGATAGACAATGCGTTGACAATCCCGAAATAATACAGCATGACGCTGTCACATCTTCGTAGCCTCTCCAGGGTTGCGAATGTGAGCGAGCACTTCCGCGACAGCTCCGCAAAATCCGCAATCGCCGAACAACGACAATAGCTGGCAGATTCGGAGCACGTTCGACCGATTCTATGGTTCTTATCGAAATAATCTTGGATGCGTAACGAAGGGGGTTGGTCTCTGTGCGACTGGAGTGGTGAGGGCGGGCACGGGCGCGAGGGGAAGGGTGTGGAGGGGTGGTAGGAAAGCTGGCCGCGAGAATAATTCGAGTATTTTGAGTAGTTTGAATAGACAGCCAATGCCAGAGAGCGGAGGAGTTCCACAGAGGTTGGCGGCATAGCGGCGGTGTGGCATAGTCCCCCGCTGGCCCTCGGCAACGTCGAGGGTTACTTTCCTCCTTTTCTCTGGCTCCCTTCTTCAGCCTAGCCTAGCCGCGCTGCTGCTGCTGCTGCTGCTGCTGCCGCTGCTGCTGCTCCCTGCCCTCGTCCGTCTCTGTTGGTCTCGTCGGCCCCCTTCGCTCGCATGTACACGCGGCGGACTCTGTACGCGGCCAGACACGCGCACTGGCCACCCTTCGCCGCCCTTCCACCCTCGCCCGTGGGGGTAGGTTCACGGGGGGAGAAGTGCGGACCAGGAGGAGAGAGGCCTTTGGCTGGTGGGGCTCCCAGAAGCCTGGAGGAGAAGCTACCCCCGTTGGTGGGGCAGGGGCAGGGTGCGGAAGCGGCGCCGACACCGAGCGACGCAGTGCCGTCGGGACGCTCGACCGTGCGATACCGCCTCCGCAGGATTTCGGACGTCTCTGCGCGAGACACACCGAGAGATCCAAAAGAAAAGAAACTCCACCACCATCGCCACCACCACCACCATCACCCTTCGAGTCGGGTTTCGTTTTCCGACAACCACGTTCACAACCTCGTTGAAACCGCCGTTCGAACCACGTCTCTTGGTACGCGACACATCGACCGACGCGGCGGCTAACCTCCGAGAGGGCGTGAAAACTCGCGACCACCCTGAAAGGTGAACCTGAAACCCGAAGAGATCGCTGCCGGTGCTGATGATGCATCGGGATCCTCGTCTTCCGCTGTTGCTTCTGCTTCGGACACTTGCCGGGGATATTGTCCTGTCACAGCAGTACGCCTTTCAATAGTTACTGGTGTGATGGGACATTGTCCTCGTTCTGTGATCCTCGTCGATGGACACAACATCATTTCGCTCAGTGTGAAACAACGAACAGAAACAGGGAGAGAGATTGAAGCGAGATAGGGAAAGAGATATTTTGAGAAGTGTTTTTTCAAGGTACTCGTGGTTCGGTGATGATCGCGCGGAAATGATGAGTAAAGTTGTCGAGTACGTGGATTTTCAGAGGCGTCGAACGAACACCATATTGCCCAGAGCTCCGGTAACACTCGAGGTGTTTTAAAAAGGTGCGATGTGGTAACCGACCAAGTTTTGTCCTCTGATCGAAATAAGAGCCTGAAAAAGCCGTCGAGTAGAGTGGTCGGCGCGACCGTCGCGATTCACCGGAAACGATTGCTCAGTTGGTAACGATGGACCGAGTGGACCGATGAAACTCCATCGGACTGTGCGGATTCGCAAGATGGCCGAGCCCCGTCGTGTTTTCTCGGACGCCAGTCTAACCTTCTCTGCTCGATAATTTCCTAGAACCGGGTTGTTTCATTTCGGGGAGAGACAGCTCTCGAGATAGAGGGTTGTTCGCCCCGAGAAAAGGGCTAATCTCTGAAGCGAGTTTAGCCTATTCAAGGGGCGCGCGTGTCCACGTCGTTTCCGTGAGAGTCTATTTCTCCGATCGAAGGACGGTGAAAACGTTGAACGAGGAGATTGGCGTGGCCTAGTTTTTCGGGGGATCCAGTCGTTCCCAGCCCCGAAACGTCGCGATCAGTTCATTGAATAATGAATCAGGCTTGTTTCCGTGCGCGACTCGCCTCGGCTCGGTGTACCGAATTAGAGCGGCGCCACGACGGGGTAGTGGAGAACTCGAACGGGGTCGATGAAAAGGTTAACGCCGGGTTTAGGTCGATCGTTAGGCTTTCTCTTTCCCTCGGAAGCCGACCCTCTCTATCTATCTATCTATCTCTCTCTCTCTCTAGATTCCCCCCCTCTAGCAGCTCGGTTTCCCCAGTTTCGATCAGAGTTTCTACTAGCCACGACGTTCGATCGGTGTCCGAATGACGTACACAGACGCGATCGTAACCCTCGTTCGCTCCCTGCCATTTATAACACCCGATGCAACTCCGGAGGCAACCTCTGTACGCGTTCTTCAACAAACCCTCCGATCGATTCCCCGGCTAATTCATCAGACGCTGTAAACAACCGAGCACTGGCACAGGCCTCTGGTGAACCGTTCACCGATCTCCCCGAGATTCTGTTATCGATTCGGAACGGGGGAGGCTCTCCCCTAACGCGTAGCTGAAAGGAATACGTTCCAGACCGGGTCCGGATACTGGTCGATACGCAAATCCATCGGGAGAACAATCCGGCCGAGTCATCCTAAACAGGATCTTTCAAATTATTTGTGAACGGAGACGTGGCAGACTTTGCGCCAGATGCTCGTTTATCGAGGAGGTTTTTTGTCTGGTGGTTAAGAGTTAAATCGTTAGGATTCGAAAGCTGGTGAGAATTGATTAGCCGTTGGATTAACGGGCGCGGCATGTCCACGATTCGAAAGAGAAGAGAAGCTTGGAGGTCGGAGTCGGATTTCACGAACGATGGTGATGGTGGTGGTGCCGGTATTGGTGGTCGTGCCCTACCCTCGTAGGTGCACGTGGAGGTGGCCGGAGGCTACGGTGCGTTCGCTAGTGTGCTGGTGATGGTGATGGTGATGGTGGTGGTGGTGGTGGTGGTGGTGGTGGTTGGTGGTAGTGGCAGTGGTAATGTTGGGGGTGGGTTGTCATCTAACCTTCCTACCGGTTGGTAGAGGGCACAGCCACCAGGCGGCGACGCGACTCGCACAGGAGGCCGAAGAGGGTGCAGTCAGAGGGTGTTCACGAGAAAGAAGAAAGAGAGGAGAGACTGTCGGAGAGAGAAAGAGAGAAGAACGGTTGTGGCTAGTAGACCCTGATGGTCTCGACCCTGTGCGTACTACTACACCTGCCGGGATATCTCCTTCCTGGAAGAGTGATCTTAGAGATCGAAGAAACACGAGAGATCCACGGAGATCGTTTAAACAGAAAAGACTCCGCCATGTTCATCCCCCGTGAGAGACACCTTAGACAAGAGAACCCTATAGATGTGTAGATCCTAGAGTATATATCACACGGTCGCGAGCAGATGTCGTTGTTGTGTAGACATTGTTATAGATTATTAGATAGAGGCCGTTTTTAGACATCTGTATTACATGTATATTAATTCGATGTATCTCTAAGTATCCATGTACCGGGGACACGCAGACCCAGCATCGCCTGGCCGGCACCAGACGGCACTGTTTGTACACTACGTAGACGCTGTCCTCGACAAATATTTGATCGCTATCGTTTCATAGATTTACACAGGGCTTGCACCGTTTTCTTTCAGTTTCCTCTGGATCTGCAATTGTTGGGGACGGAGGTGAAACGAACAGTTGACGTAAATTCTCGATTGGAAGCTCTGAATGAAATATTGTATCAAAGAATTTTTGCACATACAACATGTTTGTCGCTGTCCACTGTGACCCTCAGCAATTGCAGATCAATGAACTTTACCACCAAGTAGAATCTAGCAATGAGATGAATAGAATAAGATGGAGTATCGATTGCAAGAGGTTGAAGATCGAATTTCGCAGATTCTGGCAATGAGATGATTTGACAAGGGGTTGAAAATCGAACAGTTCGATAAAATATTTCCGCAGCGTTCATGTTGATGCGTGCCGCCGCGGTTTCCGGAATCGATCCGCGCGCGGCTACATCGCGTTTTCGCAAAAGTCCGCGAACCTCGACCTCGGAAACGCGACCTCGCCACGAGAGAAACGAGCGAGCTGGATCTCGCGGCCAATTAACGACGAGCAATTTGCATGCATTGCACGTTGCGGTAGCCCGCGATCGGGCTGCCGTGCACACGCACACGCGTCCGTCGCGCGTCGTCGTCGCGATGGTGATCGCATATTGTTTCATGCACCGGCGGTGGAGAACTATCGGTGACACTGCCAACAATTATTCTATGATCGTCTCTATTCTAACCGTCAATACTTATCGACGATTGTTCGTGCAATTCTGACGGTGAAAATTTGCACGATTGACTAACGACAATGACAATAGATCTACATTGTTTAAAGCCGAGGAGAAGATCCTTTATAATCACGAATGCATTTTATTCCTGGCGTAGATCAATCTTTGCGTAAAATATGAATTTTCTGCGTCGATTGTGAGAAACAGAAGATTGTTTCTGCCTTGAATAATCTTAACAAAATGGAAATAATGTTAGGGTACTTGACCCATTGCACTCGGAGCTATTTAAACTAAAAAATTAAACATTTCTTCCATTTTATATAAATGTTTAATAATCTTTAATGGCGATTCTCTGAATCACCACTCGAGTGCCAAGGGTTAAACGTATTAAAAATTTGTTTAGTAGAAAAACCATAAAATCTGCGGGCTAATCGTCATCGCTGATTCTCGACCGCCACCAAGCACTGCCCGTATAATAGAGATGCACACGTAGAACCATACTCGAACGAAACGAAACGAACACAACACGTACACTCGAGCGACGATCATCTAGCCCGCGAGCCGGAGATCTAGGGAAAGCATGTAAAGCAAGAAAAGCTTTCAATAAACAAAGTGTAAACGACGAGTCGTCTACTTCGATGCCTACCTTCATCCAAAACGAAAAGCAGATCGTCCCACATAGAAAACCGAGCGAAGAGAGAGAGAGAGAGAGAGTTGCGGTTTGAGGAACGAAGGTGGACAGGTCCCGTAATCCGTTACACGCGTAAACGTCCATTAAGATAATTGCGCCGCGGATCGATGGGGTTGAAAACCTTGACGCGTCACGGAACAAGCCCCCCCGACGCGTTCTGAACCTGTCCTCAGGCCGGGTTTTTCATCGAGACGGACGAGCAAGAGGTCGGCTCAATTTATTTTAATTTGGACGATATTAGTTTTAATTAAGGTGCACAATTAACGCGCGGAATACGTCGTCGCCCCGACGACCAAATGAAAATAACTTCGCTTTAAAGACTTTATGGCGAGTTCTCGAGGGGAACACGATGGTCGAGGACCTAACCCCTTTGCGAGGGGGTGTGCGTGCCGTGAGTGAGTGCACGCGTTCGGATGCTTTCGATCCATAAACTACTGACTTTCCTTCAGAAACTCCGGATTCTATAAAATTGCATCGTAAACCTTTGAGAAACGTGAGATAGAGTCGAGATAAACGTCTCGAGAATTTTTGAGAAATACGAATCAAGAATTTGACGAATTTGTTCAGGAAGAAACAAAAGTTTTACGCTGAAAATCAGGCTTGCGACCACCGTCATCATTCTCCTTCCGCTTTGTCATCGAGATACGGTAGGAATGGATGGCCGCAAGATCCGTGAAGAAATTTCGAACGAGAGAGCGTTCTCTGTTGCTGTTTCCCTCGTGTCTCGAGGTACTCCCTCTCTTGGGGTTTTCTCTCCCTCGGTTTGTGTATCTGGCGCCCACGTTATTGGATCAATACGCGGGGTTCCAATTAATCGACGGGGGGTGCCCTCGACAGATGGCCTACGGAAAACATCATACCCTCCCGCGTTAACCCTCTTAAACCGCGACCGCCACGACGCGTCTTCCACGTCAGCCGTGTGCGCGTACACCCACGCAACCTTCGCGCGATTTCTCTCGTCGGCCGCCTATACCACTCGCCCTCGATAACTCTCGATCCACGAGACAATTATTCTCGCGCTCCTGCTCAGGGAAAAATCACGTTTCAGCTATTAGAAATCGGGGTCAGTCGAGTGGTCCGTTGGGCCAATTATTCGATCTCAGTCTGTCAGGAATTGTCCTCTAAGCTTGTTTAAAACTGAAGGTAGAATTAGAAGTCGAGGTCCACCGAATAGACGCGGCATTAAGTAGGCGTGACTTTGTAAGGCAATACTCCACGGGATAATGATCTACCTAAACCCATTAGGAACTACCGCGTTAGCTCAACATTTCAGGTAGGCGTGACTTCGTAAGGCAATACCCCACGAGACAATGATCAACCGAAACCCATCGGGAACTATCCCGTTAGCTCAACAGTAAAGGCAGAAGGGGGATATAATTTTAGATATCGGAAATCAAGGTGATCCGAGTAGGCGTGGTCTTAACGTAGGCGTGGCTCCGGAGCTCCGGGACCTCTCGTACAGTGTCCCAAGAGCACTGATTGATCCGAACCCATCAGGAACAGTCCTTCTCCGAAGTTGAACGATTAACGGAGCCTGTTTCTAAGGGTGTGTTCTCCACGGATTTAATCTGGTCGTGCAAAAAGATGATCAGACCGTTATCCAGGCGGAAGGAACGGAGGTACCCTCATCCGATTCGCAGCGGACAAAAAATTCAATCCTCGACGTTGAAGCTCGACGAGCGAGAGACCCGTTTCGATGGCAACAGGGCGACCGACTCCGGTAGAACCGGAAGGAAGCTCTCGTTGGTAATTCGAACGAGCGATGTCTCGAAGAATCGAGGACAACCCGGGCACCGCACGAAACTCGAGAACTGCGAAGCGACGCTAATCTGTTCCGCCGGGCACACACGGTCATTACACCCGTGTTCGGCTAACGCGAATAGCTCGTTGAAAAGGGGATGAGGGTAATTTCGCGGGCTCTTAGGATGTGCAGCGATCTGCCGCGGCGCGAACGACTATCATCCGATCGTTCCCGGACTCCGTGGAGGATAACTTTCGTCTACGGTGCCATTATCCGAAGCTGGCCGGTCGGCTTTTTCGCAGAAATATTCGTAAATCCCTCGAAACCACGGTCGCAAGCCGCTCTGCGCGTTTTTGTTGGGTATTCTAGCTGACTTTTGTTACCGAGCGGATCATCGATTCCGCTGGTTTCGCGCGCTAACGAGCAGTCGGAATTTCCGATCGTCGTTTTCGCGCACCAAACGAGCACCGCTCGGGATCAGAAAGAAACACAGAGCACTCGTACGTCATCTCGCCATCACGACCCGAACGAGTTCTCCCGTCTCTCTCTCTCCTCCGCGCGTGTTTGCCGTCCAATTAACTCTCAAGCGCGTGACTTTTCCGAAAATAATAGAATATTGTGGGACAAATGGCAGTCTTTGTTCAGCGATTCTGCGTTCTTGATTGATCTGTAAGGCAAACAGCGGTTGAAAAATGTGCAGAATAGGCGTAGCAATTTGCTCCGCCCTCGGTGGGCGTGACGATATTGTCTCACAGTCAGAACAGTGCTCCGGAGAGCAATGTGAAAAGATCTCGATGCTCATTCTCCCTCTGTCACCCGAGTAGGCGTGGTCTCGTTGCTCCCGATTTCCATGGAACTCGAAAAGTGGCTCCGTGGGGCATTCCATGCCCACAGCTCGCTCGAATCGATTCAAAGACCCAAAGTGCGAAGGTACAACGATCCTCTGGTGTATCGTGCAGTTGCTAAACTACATATTCGCGGCGGAACGACACACGAGCCGAGGTGCAATAGCGTTAACGCGGGCTCCGTGGGCGGGGCGTGGCCCTGTTTGCGTATAATTAATCGCGTCCCCGTGGCGCGATGTCGCAAAAACGACTCCGTTCGAGCCGACACCGTGAAAACACTTATTATTCAAGACCACTGATCCGCTCCGACGCGGCTCCGCTGGAATCGACTGCCCTTGAACGCCAAGTTGCCTCCGAAGTGCTGCGAACTCGCATCTCGTTGGTACGTTGACCGAATTAACACGCGCGTACGAAATAAAGTAGAAACGCACTATCGGTCTCTGAAACAGACTCGCACGCAGCGACCTGAGACTGAGAGAGTTGGCATGCTGAAGAGAGGGTTGTTAGTCCGACATGGTGTCGAGCTAGAATCGTTGAGAAGCAACAAACTATCTATTTTTTTATTGTTTTCGAATCGAAGATGAAGTTGAAAATTTAGAAGAAGGCGCTTCTTCTAGAACACACACCCTTATTCGTTCGGTAACCTCGGGGGTAAATTAGCAGTGACACAGGGAGCGACAATACTAATTGCCGGTAAAGCGAGTCCCTGCGATGCCAGAGAACCGCGTTACCGACAGTCACGTTTTACCCATCGAAAAGGGCTGAGATCGAGGTAGTTCCGTCGTTTTCCGCAGATCTGAAGCGTCGCGAGAGGTGCTGCCTCCCCCTAAAACAGGGTGTGAGGACACGGGCCTACACGCCGCAGCCCCATTCAACCATTTGCTAAATATGTATTCGGCGATGTTACGCGGAAAAAAGTTATCTATCCGTCAGAAATTAACTAGATGCCGAAATAATGAGGCGTAGAAATAATGAAGCACTTGGACTGCACGCGTAAAAATAAACTTCGCAGAAATATCGAGAAGTTCGCCGAGCTGGAGAAGGTTAATTCCCTCCCGTTGGAGAGCGCGGCCGCTTGAATATTAATACCGCGTCGTAAAACATGCTCTCCCTTTCCCCAGGTATTGTCTCTCCCTGCTTGGAAATCACGGGCACGAGCCGCGAGTCGTTAATCAGTTTGTCCGGCGCATTTCTTCGGGGAAAAGACATTTTCATTTCCACCAGGCGATCCTCACGGTCTGCTTATCTATTCCCCGGCCCTTCGGAGCACCGCGAAAAAATTCTTCGTTAAACCTCCTCTTATGAATTATTCCCCTGGTTCTTTCGCTCTCTTTTTACATGGAACGGAGGGAGAAGGGGTGCGCGAGAGAGAAAATTTCATCCGGGTACGCTCCGCGAATTCGGTTCGCGCGAACGATAAATTCTCCATTGTCCCAGAAACGCGCTGCAATCGCATTAAAAAGTGAACAATGACGCGAAGTGGATAATACTCGAAATTCCGGACGCATCGGCGCACCCCCGCAATAATTTCTATTTACCTCCGCGCAACCGGGTTGAAATTATATCGCGATTATTCTACTTCGCGTAACGAACACGGCTCCTCTTCTCTTTGCAATCCGCGGCGATGATAGTCTCTCTCGGACACTTTTCGACCGGTCCGCTGCTCAAAGGTTCGTCCACCTCTTTGTCGATACGATCCCGACGGGTTCTACTGCAGGGGCATTCCGTTTGAACCGGGTTATAAGTGGACATTTTTCATGCATTTATTAAAAAACTGAGTGGGCGCCGTTTCGAGGCAGCAAAGAGATTCAAACAATTTAGAAGTTCAACGCCTCCAAAATTTTGTATGAGAAATGCGGCAGCGGCACCCAATGCGAGGGTCGTCTGAAAAATGTTGAGCGTCAAAATCATTCTGGTGCTGCAATGTAATATGCTTTGAAAGATGCCTGTGAAAATTTCAGGCATTTTGGACGCTCGGTTGTTGTTTGACAGTCGTTTGTGTCAGGTGACGTCAATGTTTTTGTAAAGAAAGTGCTTTCCTTCACACTTCGACGGTCGCCATGGCCAAAATTCACGAATTGCACTTCGAATTGGTTGACCATCCATCATGTTCACTAGATCTGGCCCCCAGCGACTTTTTCCTGTTTCCTAAGCTTAAAGTTTCGATTAGAGGACAAAGATTTCCATCGAACGAGGAGGCCATCGCACACGTAAACGCCTATTTTGCGGAACAAGACGCCAACTACCACTTGGAAGGGTCAGCAATGTACGCTGGGAAAAGTGTATTGACTTAAAAGGAGACTATGTGTTCAAAAATAACAAAATACTTGTTTCCATGTAGAGCTCAAAACTTTTTAGACGACCCTGGTATGTGCTGCTTCGGACCACGGAGCCCCAAACCGGCGTGCTCATCGAACCACCACCGTAAGGAGGTGGTTTCTGTCGCTTTTGAGCTGCAGCCGAAGACAATTGCCCCCGTGTCTCCCGACTGTCCTCGATCTCATCGAGGATTCACGCCCGCATCGCGTGGCGTTCAGGATTTCGCTCGTTATCGCACGGAGATCGCAAAGGATTCGCCTCGGAGGCGTCGAGGCCGAGGTTCTGCTCAATCGTGAATCTCGGTTTGCGCCCCTCTCGATCACGGATCGCACGCTATCCTATCCATCGGACGGGGTTCACCCTCTCCTCTCTTGTTTCCACAGGCCACTCGAGCCTCGCTCGAAGAGCACCGAATCCTTTATTCTCTCCGTGGAGAAGAAGGAGCGTCGCGAGGGTGCAAAGTGCTGCTTCCGAATCACGTTCAACGGGCAACCAACCACTCGCTCTGCGTGCAGGTTATCAATTTTCCTCGCAGCTCTTTCCGTTACGGGCAAACCGAACGAATCAGGCGGATACGTTCGATTACTCCCGAAATTATCAGACGCGCTCTCGAGACCTGGGGCTTCTGGCGACGCGTTAATTCGCGACGTTCCACGCAATAAAACCGTGCCCGAGGGCCGGGGCCTCGGCCAATCGATACGCAAGTTTGTCGCGCCACTGAAAACGTGTCCAATCTGGAAAACCGATTCGCTGCCGTTGAACCAGACTATTCGGGACAATGTGCGGGGACTTGGCCGGGTCTGTGCGGACCCGTTGTGCAATGATTACGATCATTGTATCTTTCTTCCTTTAATAACTTCAGTAAGTCGAGAGTGATGCTCCTGAATTTCTCCAATCTCTCTGCTCTTTGAAATCGCTCATCTCTGTAATAAACGCATAAAATCCGCAGTGTAGCAATGATTTCAGAGTCTCTGGCATCGGGAAACTGTCGACACTTTAATCGCAAGAAGTATATTTCTTTCTGCCGCAAGAAACCTTTCAGTTAATGAGAGCGTCCCTCGTCTCTAAAAGCTTTGAAACAACCACGAGCTGTTACGATATCAATTTTTCGAATCTTTGCCCGCGTCGAGCAAAATTGAACGAGAGTCTGTTTCGAGGCAGAGAATCGGGATTTTCGGTTAATCGACGGAAACTAGCGGCGAGCGTTTCGGATCGGAGGTTGAAGAAAATCCGTGGCTCGTGCGGGATAGTCGGCGATAGTTGCCGGCTAACCGGTTCTCTCTATCGGGTTCGCTGGTTAAATCGGTTAGCCCGGTCGAGTATCGGTCGATCAGTCTCTCGATTCCAAGCCACCTCCTGGATCGACCTTCCCTCCGAGTGTTGGTCCGTTTGGCCGTTCTCGGTCGGTCGAATATTCGCGACGGAGCGGAGCTTCGAGAGAGGCTAGGTCGAGGCAAAATCGACTGGTAGCTCGAGGCAATTCTCCCCGCTCTCTGCCCTCTCTCTCCCCCGTGCGTTCATCATCGATTTCTCGTGTTTCTCAATGGCACGCCGCGCGCGGCACGCCTCTCGTGCCCCTCTCGCTCCCGCGAGCTACTGCGGCGGCTGCTGCTGCTGCTGCTGCTGCTTTCAAAGATCGATCGCGCGCGAGACGAATAAATGGATTTTTCGACAGGAGGGTGACTCGAGGGGGATGCAAACTCGTGGGAAAGGGACCCTGCTAAGTTGCACGACCCGTCGCGAGAGGGAGACGACGAAACCCGCCGCACGCCGTCGATTAATTCGCCGCGATTCCTCGAACCGATTGCCTCGCTCCTGCTGCCTCGGCTCCTTCAACACCTCGACCCCATAGCTGGGTCATTGTTACTTTCTTCGGGAAGTCTTTAACCTCGGAAGGGGCTTCAGAAAGGTACAGCACACTTGTTGGTACCCAATGTGGCAAAACTTGCAAAGAGACATTGACTGAACAGATCTCGAGCTGCGCGAAGATATTGTTGCTTATTCCTCGCGAATAAAAATGATAACAAAATTCGGGTCTCGAGACAAGTTCGGATGACAGAGAAAGCGTCGGTCCGGGGCCGATGGATCGAATAGTAACGGTGTCGCTTCGCTCGAACGGCGGCGGATTAATCTTGCGAGACCCTAAAGATTGGAAAGCGTGGAACGACGGTCGGGGGAGAAAAAGAAAATTGCGGGAACGAGATTAAGCGGTTTCCACGTCGCTCTGTTCTGACCGAGTTGTCAGGAGAGAGAGAAAGAGAGGGAAGCTGAGGGTTGGAGACTACGGAGAAACTCGTTATCTGCTGTAACGGCGAAACGTTTAGACCGGTGAACTCTAACGGTGTCCAGAGATCTAGGTTGCTCTAGGAGGATATTACACCTTTTTCCTCGTTTTCTATTTCCGTGTGCATACGCGCGAACGTAACCCGACAGAGGCAGACAGACAGATAGAGAGAGAGAGAGAGAGAGAGAGAGAGAGAGAGAGAGAGAGAGAGAGAGAGAGACGGGGGGGGGGGAACAAGTCGATTAGCCTCGCGGACGTGGAGTGAGAGAGAGGGGGGAGAAAGGCGGAGAAAGGATAGACGGCAACGTTGAGAAATCTCGCAGGAATGGAGGCAAAAACAAGCTGGCGATTTGAACCGCAATCGATTCGGCTGTCTCACCAGCTTCTTCTGTGCCGTTATGGCTCTGCAAAAAGTAGGCTCTTTGGCGATTTCGGTACCGCGCGTGGGTCCACTCCGACCCATTATCAACGAATCGCTGACGCAGTGATTTTAACGATTAACATATACAGTAAATCCTTATTTACTGTCCAACAGCCGTGTTTTGCACGGAGGGTGATCGTATAGGGACACTATTTTTTATGACTGCTTCTATCGCGCCGACCGCGCCGACCGCGCCGAGACTTCAATATAGAGCCGAACATAGAGAAGGACAGAATGAAATACGGATTGCGTGGCCGAAGCGTGTTGCCGCCACCGGCACAGTTCAAAGAATGTTCCATACGCCCACACGGAGCCCGCCTTTGCTCCCCCACTCTTCCTACTAACGCTGACGCGTATGACTCGTTAGCTTGCTCCACGTGGTACGCGTCAGCGTTAGTGGGAAGAGTCGGGGAAGCAAAGGCGGGCTCCGTGGCGCGGCTGGGCGAGGGGCGCAGGGGTAAGGGGCCTGGTCCGCGCGGGATATGGTAACCCTGCTCCGGACAGTAAATGAGGATCTACTGTAGAATAATTGACTAGAAGGTGGGTCTAAGTGGACCCAAACATCATGAACTATGCATCAGAAATGTGTCTAAAATAAATAACTGTCTGTAAGACACGCCCGCTGCTCACACGTGGTCTATTGAGTCGCTTAGCGTGTCCCCACTACCCTACGACTGTCAACAGCGAACGGAAAAGCTGAGGGGAGGGCGCGAACGCGATTGGTCGCCCGATAACTAGTCACCTGGTGGAGGCTCACGCTCCATAGCCCCAAACCTGACTGCTTATCGAGCGACCACTGTAATTACTCGCAGATTACAACAGGTTCCGACTGGAATTCTGCTGACAAGGTCTTCCCGCTACCTTTCTCTCTTTACCTGGCTGATAGTTTATCGGAGGGTGTTCATTAGGGACTCACGAGAAAGAATACACCGTGTGTCGGTCACCGTTGCTCCATCGTTCGCGCCTGGTGGTCCATCGTCGGTTCACCAGGCCGGCCGACCAGGTTTCGTACCTGCATCCTTGAAAAATATAGACAAGACAGGGGAGTTGCCGTTCCCAGGTGAGAACGGTCGTCGGTTTTTCGGTCGTTGGGCGTGGTCCCGGCGATGCTCCGCCCCCTCAGCCCGACCGTGTCTCTCTTAACCGATTATCCCGTCTTTCCTCTGCTCCTCTTCGCCGAGAAGAGTCGTGGAAAGCCTGCGAAAATCGTCGATCCTTGTGTTTTTGCGTTCCGAGTGAAATAAAGAAAGCAGAGGAGGCTCGAGAGGATTAGGGGATCGGGGAATTATGGTTGGCGGGGAGACGGGAGAGGCGCGAGAGACACGACAAAGTCGCTCGGGAGAAAGGGTGAAATTTTCGTCGCTAGGTTTTTGCTTGGTTGATTGCTTGCTGGTTTTTTGCTTACTTCGGTTTCCGATCTGCGCGCAGATCTCTCGATCCGCTGAAGCACACCAAGATCGTTCGACTGCCTCGGTATTATTATTATTATTATGTATAGTTACTCCACTAATGCGTACTTCTAACCAGGGATTTATATGTATGTATATATGTATACCGGGATCGTGGCACAGAGATCGTATCGATCTTGTTATCCGGATGATGCTGGTCTACGGTTATCAGTGGCACGACAATACAAATCAATAAGACAAACATTCCTTTGGTGAACAGCGGTGTTAGAAAGAGAGTGGTGGGTGATATAATACTAACGAATAATAATAATAATAATAACAATAACAATAATATATAATGTACATCAATATATGTATATGTATATAGATGGATAGATACTAAGACACTACAAGATACACGGTGGCCAATGAAATCGAACGACAATCGCTCTAGTGTTCTATACAGGATGGGCCCATGTTCAATCATAATTAGACTGCGGATCTTTATGCAAAATAAAAATGTTCTGCGTTGACTGTGGGAAGCAGGAGTGAGATAAAAATTGATTTCATCAAACCAACATCTATCCTTGAATTTTTGTAAACTATTCACGATAAATATACTTAACCCTCATCCGTCCCTCGTGTCAATTTGACACTGTTTTCCCGATATACATTGTTCTGTTATTTGTAGGTAAGTTCGGTCGAAACTTGGTGACTTTTATTTTTTTAATGAGAGATTTTTTTAACTTATCAATTTGAACAAAAAAAAACATCGAAAAATGACTGTTTACCTTGTTATTTTATCGATTCTTAATCACTGCGTCAATTTGACACCAAGGGACAGATTCATTTCGTGAAACGAGGGACCAATGAGGGTCAAACAAGAAAAATTCTGTTGCTCCAAGAATAGTTAGCTCCGCCCTGTATAGAAGTTGTCAAGGTGTGTATAAATATAATATATAGAAGCGACAAAATGTTATAACCAATCTGCCGCACTACCAAACACAGTGTTCGCCACACTGACAACGAGTTACCAGTCAGAATTCGCAGATTAAAACGGACAATGTTCCAACTACAAGCGTTATATAGAAATATATATATGTGTGTGGGTGTGTGTGTGTACATGTATAGAGACGTGTAATCTACAGACAGCGATTATAAACCCTGCAGCGAACCCGATCGGTCGAATTGATCGCGACGCCAGTCCCCATCGCCGACGATAGGCGTTCGTTGGCCGAGCGGAGGAAAACTTGTGGTGGAAAAACCAGGGGAAAACACGCGACGCGTCGACCACGATCTTCCTCCTTCCGGTATTCGTTGCCGACATTTATTTGAATGTTTCATCATCGACACCGGAAGAGTACCTTGAATGATTCGGTTTGAAATGTTCATCACGAGTCGGGCTGAATGTTGCGCAGCAAGGGGTTGATACAGCCACCAGTGTTGTACAAAAACGTACGTGGTTGGACTGCAGAAAATTTCGCGGAATAGATTGAAAAACGTCTTTATAATTCTAATAATTCCGACATGTAAAATCTGAAAGCAGTGCGTAACGAGATTCCTCGTCGGTGAACGAATATGTTTCTTTCTGGATGGAACGGGGGTCGAGAGAGGAAGAGGAGGAAGAGGAGGAGGAGGAGGTGGAGGGACGCGAAAAAGATGAAAAACGCAAGGGAGAGCCTCTGGATGACCCTGTTGCTTCAAGGTTGAGAACTGCCTCGAGGAAAGAGTGCGAGGGACCCCGGTAATGTCTCTTGAAGCCGAGCGGCTTGTCGGTGCACAAGGAGGAAGCAGGGAAAGGCGGAAGCAAAAAGAGCAACCGTTTGCGTCGCGCGTCGTTCCGTACGCGAGAATACAGGATAATAAAGTGAAATCAAGGTCGACGGAATCGAATCGAAACGAATCGAGTCGTTGTCTGCACTCGCGGCCGGTCGTCCGCCGCGCCGCACAGTGGGAAAAAGTGACTTGCCTTGCTTCAAAAAGAAATAACTTTCGATAGAAATGAGTTAGAGCGATGATTTTTTTTTTAAATTAAAGCTGAAACTTTGCAGAATATGGGAAAAATAGGGAGATTACGGTACGAACGGTTTTTAACCTTGATAAAGTTCGTTAAACTTTCACAATTTCCAAAAAATGTGGTTTCTGCGTTACCACGGGCAGAAAAAATTTTTTTAATTTTTTCTATATATCATTTCCCGTAGATTTTTTCACGCTGATTTCAAATCTGGTCTCAAAATTTGTCTACGACCTCTGGTTTTTTCAATAAATCGATTTTTGTGACAAGAAATTAATGAAATCATGTTTTCGTTTAAATGATTTTATAACACACTAATTTGAACATTTGTAACATCGTATTCTCATATATACAACACCATATAAATAATAATAATAGAGTATTTGAATGTTTTAAGTTACGAAACACATGAAGCACCTCACATCACGTCATCACTTGACGTATCGCTGACATTACTACTGGCACTTTCTGCAGGCTCTGTGTAGCTGTAATGTATAATAATATGAATTAGATATGTATTGTTCATAATTATACTCTTATTTATAGAAGAAGGTGAGTACTTAATCTTTTTAACTTACATATTTTCATCGACGAAGTTTCTAACTTCTGGTGCAATTTGATTTCTTCGATCGAATTGTAATCGATCTTTTATTAAGATCAGTGATATTTTAGGATCGGTTAACTGTACTGCTCGATTAAAAACGTCTAACAATCTGTTTTTTCGACTATTTTGTCTGGAATGAAGAATCATATTCTTCCTATAAAGCTTATGCCATGACTCGTTCGCATCCTCTGAATAGTACGCTATTGGCAATAGAAACTGCTGTGCTATTTCGCAACCATGTTTTAATAATTTATGCAACGTTGGGCTCATTCGAGCCCATGGAAATAGTGTATAGTGGAGACAATACGTCTGCCAACAGAACTGTTCAAGCTCTCTTATTTTTAAAGGCTTCTTACACTTAAACACTAACAATATTGTCGCAATATTTTTGACAAATTGAACATCAATTTCCAGAGCTTCTGCAAATAGTGCTGGTTTTTCGAAGCATCTTCTAGCGACATTGCCAGTGTTTGTTGTGCCATGCCCTTGTAAAGAATATTGATGCAGAAAATAGAAATGATATGAAAATAAACTTTTCTATCGATTTCAGAGCAATTTGAAGAAAGAAAAATGATTGTAAAGAATAATATATATGCCAAGCTTGGTGTTCGAGTAGACCAAGTGTTACAAGGGCATGGCACAACAAACACTGGCAATGTCGCTAGAAGATGCTTCGAAAAACCAGCACTATTTGCAGAAGCTCTGGAAATTGATGTTCAATTTGTCAAAAATATTGCGACAATATTGTTAGTGTTTAAGTGTAAGAAGCCTTTAAAAATAAGAGAGCTTGAACAGTTCTGTTGGCAGTCGTATTGTCTCCACTATACACTATTTCCATGGGCCCAACGTTACATAATAATTTTATTAAAACATGGTTGCGAAATAGCACAGCAGTTTCTATTGCCAATAGCGTACTATTCAGAGGATGCGAACGAGTCATGGCATAAGCTTTATAGGAAGAATATGATTCTTCATTCCAGACAAAATAGTCGAAAAAACAGATTGTTAGACGTTTTTAATCGAGCAGTACAGTTAACCGATCCTAAAATATCACTGATCTTAATAAAAGATCGATTACAATTCGATCGAAGAAATCAAATTGCACCAGAAGTTAGAAACTTCGTCGATGAAAATATGTAAGTTAAAAAGATTAAGTACTCACCTTCTTCTATAAATAAGAGTATAATTATGAACAATACATATCTAATTCATATTATTATACATTACAGCTACACAGAGCCTGCAGAAAGTGCCAGTAGTAATGTCAGCGATACGTCAAGTGATGACGTGATGTGAGGTGCTTCATGTGTTTCGTAACTTAAAACATTCAAATACTCTATTATTATTATTTATATGGTGTTGTATATATGAGAATACGATGTTACAAATGTTCAAATTAGTGTGTTATAAAATCATTTAAACGAAAACATGATTTCATTAATTTCTTGTCACAAAAATCGATTTATTGAAAAAACCAGAGGTCGTAGACAAATTTTGAGACCAGATTTGAAATCAGCGTGAAAAAATCTACGGGAAATGATATATAGAAAAAATTAAAAAAATTTTTTCTGCCCGTGGTAACGCAGAAACCACATTTTTTGGAAATTGTGAAAGTTTAACGAACTTTATCAAGGTTAAAAACCGTTCGTACCGTAATCTCCCTATTTTTCCCATATTCTGCAAAGTTTCAGCTTTAATTTAAAAAAAAAATCATCGCTCTAACTCATTTCTATCGAAAGTTATTTCTTTTTGAAGCAAGGCAAGTCACTTTTTCCCACTGTGCGCCGCGCCGCGCCGATTCCTCCGACAGTCGAGGACACGTCGAACAATACACGTGGAAACCCACGCATTCGACCTACGTGCAATCGTGTGGGCGTCACAGATGCAACTCGATTCACCGAGGGAGAGAGAGAGAGAGAGAGAGAGAGAGAGAGAGAGAGAGAGAGAGAGTGCGTGCATGTATATGCTGGCTGGTCGATACCGGAAGACCCAAGATAGAGAGATACCCCGCCGCGGTCAATTGTATTAACGGCCGGGTCAATGCTGACCCGCATTCCGTTTTCGTAGGAAAATGAATCGACGCGTTTGGTTGCCGTCTTGGATGCGGCTTGCAACGATTGTGCAATTACTCCCTGCATTGATATTTCTTAATATCAAATAAAGTATGAGCAAGATCGTGTGCAGAAATAAATATGAACTTATTAATAATTCGATTGTTATCGCGGCAGTCTCGAAGGAGAACAAAGATAGCCGAGAAAAATAAAAGTGAGGTAATCCGAGACACCGGTGAATAAATAAAAGTCTAACGAATTATCGATCGGATGTTATTATAAGGCGCCTCGTAGGGCCGCCGCAAAGTTTATAAAAGCAAGCGACAAGATCTATTTTCCGCGTCAACCAAGAAATCCGTGTAACCGCCTCCTTTTTTCCAAGTATTAAGCGTTCAACGAAAGAGCGCGGCGCAATTAGTCGAATTAATCGAGAGCGAGAGGAAGCGGGTGAGAGAGGGAGGGAGAGCGGTGCGGGGCGCGAGCCGATTAATTAAACAAACGTGCACGCGAGAGGGCGGTCTCCGCGAATCTCGGCGTTTTAAACGGCAGCTAGGCGAGCAACAAACGAAAAGCTAATTGCCTCGATCGCCGTGGTAAAGAAGTTGTGGAAGTCTCGACGCGGCGAATCCCCGTGACTCGACTAAGAAACGAACTCTCCACGGTTCGCGGTGTCGCGCTGGTTAACGAGCGCGTTGCGTCGAGTCGCGTCGAGTCGCCTCGCGTATCGTCTTAACGAGCTCGGAGCGACTACACGCGTCGCAAATTAACGACCCGGCCCGCAGAAAGAGGCGGGGCCCCGATATATCGCAACCGGCTCCCGGCTCCCGACCAAGTCACGAGCGAGATTCGATAGGATCGGCGACGCGTGTCTATCAATCGCGTCACGATCTTCTCGCGCGAAAAACAAAATATTCCCACGCTTAGACCTTTCAAGCGCTCGTTGTCTCGCAGAGGATCGTTGAATGTTCCGTGGGCCACTGGCCTGGCTCCGTACGGGGCCACATGTCCACGCCTACTTAAAGAGTTCCTTTTCAGTTCTGCTTCTGACGTAGAGAACAACGTCGAGAGCCACTGTATCAGGATTAAGAGCGCCTATAAGCCACGCCTACTGAGACACGACGCCCTCTTCGGTTCCAATGAAACAGTCTTTCACTGTTTCTGAGGATTATAATGATTGGTTAGGGGAAACCGTGTGATCGTTATCTAGCCAGACGGGGTTGCATATCGCGTAGGAATCGTTCGCGAGCGACGCACCCCCACGCTTTTCCTCGTAGTCCTGTATCCGTCAAACTCCGACGAGCGTAATGCCGTGAGTTCGGTCTTTATTTAAGTTGCCAGTCTATTCTACAGCTTGTATCGCGTACGAGTCGGGCTAACAGACTGCGAACACACCGTGTATCGTGGATCCGTGGCGAAACTCCCCTCTCCTTCCTCTTACTCTCTCTCTCTCTCTCTCTCTCTCTCTCTCTCTCTCTCTCTGTCTTTCCGCAAACGGCCAGGAATCCCACCACCCTAGGCTAGCTCTGCTCTTGAGAGAGAGCAGCCGGCAAACTCCATTCCTATCCCCTGTGCTCTGTGCGAGGCAGCGTCGCAGCCGCCACCGTCGACACCTCCCCTCGGCAACCACCCCCGACGAACCTATCTTCCTGGTCAATAACCTCGGTTGTGCCGTGTGCCGTGTGCCGAGAGTACGGAGTCCCGTGCACCATGCTCGTGTATCATAATCGGCTGCCCGACGCGATTCCGATCGTTTCGAAAAACCACGTGCACGCCCCTCTTAGCGCGCGCGGCCATTTACCCTCGAGGGCAAGTCGGAGCTAAAGGCGTCGTTGATTGTAGACTCGATTGTACTTTCAACGGAAAAAATTCAAGATCGATTTCTAATTGAGCTCGGAGGTGGTTCTGTGAAGAATAGTTGCTCTAGATGAGGTTAAAGACAGAGGGCTGCTCTGTGGGGCATTCTTGCTGCTCCGGGAGCGACGAAGCCACGCCTACTCGGGGCAGCCCACGCCTATTCAACGGAAATCACGCGTATTCGGATCAGCCTAAACCTACCCAACATAGCGCCGCATCTATTTACGGCAGATTACAAGACAGTCAATACATATTTAAGACAGCCCTCACCCACGCCTCTTCGAGGCAGTCCACGCCTATCAATCTTGAACGTACAAGATTGCGAGTCCCTTCTCCGACATCATTCGGTAAAAAGCATTGCCCCAACTGATTCCCTGCAGCATGCATTTTGTAGCGTCACGAGAGATTTCGAATTCCGATTGCGATTCAATTTTGTACAGTCGACGGGAGAGCGAAGTCAGGTCTCGCGGCGGCCTCGCAACTTAACTGGATATTGTTTGAGACGTATCGCGCGTACCCAGAAGCTTCTGACATCGCGGCAGACATTCCGGCCGGCATCCTCGCGTATCGATCCCCCGCCGAGCCGATGGAATCGTTACAACGTTCCTTTAAAATGCATTCCGTGTATTCCTCGCGCGGTGTAGGAGGTCTGCGTCGCGTTATCCCGCCCACGCGTCCTCCAAAATTCGCGATATCCCATTCAAGACCTCGATAGCCCGTCAGCTGCTCCACTTTAAACCTGCTCGAATTCACCTTGTCCAAATTTCACTGTAGAGCGGCGAACTGTTTCGATAGCGTAACAAAACCGAAATCAGTGATCGAAGCGTGCGGCGGAATCGCATCCGCCTGTGCTTGGAACCTGTGCGGAGGTGCACGACGATCCCGTTGATCGACTATAAAAAAAATAGGGGTGCGAACGGGACGAGAGGAGCACGGGGGTGGGTTTTCGTCGGCGTAGGAACAACAGGTTCCGTAGGCTGTGCGTAGGCGTTCCGTCGTCGCGAGGTGACGCCATCTGTGTCGCTGCTCTGGAAACTCGTCTTAAAAATCGTCCCTGGTAAGATCAATACGCCGCGGCCGTACGGGCACACGGGCACACGGGCACAGACAGTAAGTTCCCGAGACACCCCGCCGGACAGGACATCCTCCGTCTCGCTCTTAATTCCTGCGTTCGCGTATTCCAAAGCGGTTTTTCGACAACGTTCCGCGCAAGGCTTCGTTGTTTACCGCTCGGAGTTCACGGGCCAGCTGCGAATCGTACACTCGATTTACAAGCACCGGAGAAAGACAGGGGGAGAGAGAGAGAGAGAGAGAGAGAGAGAGAGAGAGAGAGAGAGGAAGCATTCCGGAAACCATAGAAAACGGAAAAAGAGTTAATCGTAAATGGACACGGGGAAGACCCGTGAATTCGGGTCAAGCATTTGGCTTACGCGAGACGTTTCCAAAGGTTTCCTCTTTCTCTCGCCCTCCCTCCTCCCGCTGTTTCCCTTTCTTTCCACCCGCTTCCGACCCTCCCCCGCTCCTCGAAACGTCCGCTTTGCGGCTTCTAACGAGATAATTTGATTTCCAAGCTGCGCCGGCTGCGATAGCCCACTCGACGATCTCTTACATGTTTTCCCAGCGCACTGCTTTGAAAATACTCTATCAGATTTCTAGTTGGCGGTAGTTTGTTTGACGGTAAAATGGTCGACAACGCGGGGAGCACTGTCTGCCCCGGGGGGGCAATTACTGTCTCCGTTGAAATCGGGATCGTTTAAGCCACGCCTACTCAAAGATAACAGACTTCTGTTTCCGTCAATATCGAATTTAGAACATCCTAGACGAAGAAGAAACCACATTTCCAATTTTCCTCGAGTACTGCCAGCCCGGACCTTCGCTCTTGGAGACCCTAGCTTGCCCCGTCAAGGGCAAATCCCCCTAGAACGATTCCCAGCGCACTATCTTTAATCCTCCGTCCGTTTTCCTCGTTTGTGGAGACTCTCTTCCGTTTGAAGTTCAAGATCTTTTTTCCCTCAACCCTCTACGGACGAAAGGACGAGCATAAGAAACGGTGAACATAAAGAATCGAGACTGATTTCCTGGAAGACGTTCACCAGACGATTTCCCCTGATGGACACACCGTAGAGATTCTTTGGCGAAGTCTTTTTCCGGTCGAAACACCCGTTTCAAGGATCTCGTTTCAAATAGAGGAGCAAAGAAAGAATGATCATGCAGTTCGAATGATAATTCGGGGATGCGCACGGCTCCAGATTTAATATTGACAATGTTGGACACAAAGTTGGGGGGAACGGGTCAGGAGGGGTAAGCAGCTTATTGCGAGCGACGCGGTACGGATTTTCAGCAACGTCGCTCTTTGACGTTGACTTCTATCCGATACCTAGCTGATGCTCTCTTGCGCCGACGAAACAAGCACCGGCGAAAGCTTCTTTCCTCGACGCGATATACAGCTGCCACCCCGAACGTCACCGGCAGTTTCGTGAATTTTTACGACGTTCCACCGTCGAACGCACTCCCGGCCTTTTTATAAACGCGCTGCGCCCGTTCAATTGTATGTATTGGCCATTTTTTCGTTTACGTTCGGTCCATTTAGAACCGCCTTTCCTTTCTCCTACGTTTTCCGGGAGAGAGTATGTAATCACCGAGCTGCGGATTTTATGCAGGGACCATAACTGTTATGATCAAAAAGAAAAAAAAAAGTCATAGAATAATTCTTCTCAAGGTCAACGTTTTCAATGTAGTGCAGTGGTTTCTTTGGATAAGGCCGATAACTTGATTGCTGTAGAATTCGAGCTAGTGAAAAGACGAATTAAAATTGTGTGTAACATATTTGACCGTCAAATAACCTTTGCAGTTAGCGGTAATGCACATCGAACATGGTTGAGACTTGTTTCTCTTTCAGCTGAGGTTGGTGGAGGAGCTGAAACCGGCCATTCACCTGGACAATCGATACAGATTAATGAGGAACGAGCCTATGCTGGACGAGAAGGGTTGCAAAACCGATGACATCGGCAAAGACGAGACAGCTCCGCCCGACCTGAAGGATGCCGCTGACAATTTTAAGATGAAGTCAGCTTTCGACTGATCCCTAAACTCTTCTCCGAAATTATTTATTCGTATCGCGGCAACGATTACTGTATGACCAAACCTAAACTTCTATTTTCACTTGAAAGAAATGAATAAAATATGTAATTCGATAAACAGTGTTCGCGTTTACAATTATCTTGCGCGGCAGACACCGAGATAAGCGTACAGAAAATTCTGCGAGAATTCTGCTGGGCCGCAGTATGCTATTACAGGGTTAATATTTCCCGAAGAATTATCGCAAGTGCCAAAACGTCCTCGCGACCTCGAAATCGCTGTGTACCGATGCATCATCTTCCCAGCGAAAAAGTCCGAAGCGGGGATAGTGTTTCCGTAATCCATCTTGTGTTACAACGCAAAAGGGAGAAGAAGAAGAAGAAGAAGGAGAAGGAGAAGACGGAGCCGAAGAAGCTGGCTTCGAGGTCGATACGCCAGTGGTTCGGACTCGCGAGACGGTAGGACGGGCACAGAATAATTTCCTCGAGGATGTAGGCCAGCTTTTTCGTCGACAGTGGAATTAGAGGAGAAACGGACTATATTGTAGCTGCCTCGGCGAAGATGCTTGTCTTCCTGCGACGCCAGGTGCTAGTTTGCAGAAAGCGAGATGCGAACGACCCTCTCTTGATGTCCGATGGTAGGTACATGCAGCGGAGAGGCAGCTGTTGCACGTTCCGTCACGAGATTATAAAGCTGTGCGTATTACCGTGAACCGACGGATTCAGGGAAAATTATGTTCACGCCGAACGATGTCCCGCACAAAGGCCTTCCTCTCCCTTTCTACCCTTTTATTCGCAGGGCCCATTGTGTCGGCGTAGGGTCGACGCGATACCGGATCGTAAAGCGACCGGCCACTTCGATTTCCTCCTGCAATTACCGGCACTTATATATTAACAATGTTGCTGGCGCATCGTTACTGCTCCACAACAACCTCCGGCAATTAATGTCCGTCAAACGCTATGTCATTCTTAGCTGTCCTGCTTTCTTTTCATTCCATTTCGTTCGGTCTCGAGCAGTCCGAACGTGAGAATTGTACACGCTCGGTTACAATAGCTCGAGACACTCGACGCGACGGTCCCAGATTTATTTGGGTCTCGCCTAACTCATTCTAGTCATAACATAGTTTTGCTAAAGCACACTGCCGTTCCGACGACCAAAACGCATCAATTAGAACTCATTTAGTGACCCCATTCGGTTTACAGCCAGCCAATAGAAAAGGAGCCGAGCCGACGCGACGTAATACGCGACACGATACAGAAAATTGAAAGTCAACAACATCTCGAACCGGATCCAACTAGCTAGCAACACTACCATCTCGATCGAAACAATTTTCTTCCTTCTTTGGATAATATATATGTATCTCGTTAACTATTAGGGTTAGGACCTATGAAGGTCAACGCTAATATACTCAAAATTTGATACCGTATCGATCTATGGTATAAAAAATAGGACATTCCATTTAAAAAACTTAATTTGCCTTTGAAATCCCCTCTCCCCAGTCCTAAAAAATTAGACTATGATTCATACCGTACCCCCTTCATACCGAACAATTTTTCAACACAAAGTTTTTTCGTAACATCAGTGCGTCACAAGATATTTCCGTTATCAGATAAACGAAACACTCTGTATATTGTTGATTTGCGGGGATGGCGTCCGAGGGCCGAGCGAGTATAAAATCGGCGTAGCTGTCCGCAACGAGCGGATAATTTCGCGGGGACAAACGATCTCCGCGAACGCGGTCCACGATCTCGCGTGGGGATAACGTACTACTTCGAATTAGTTCTGGATAATTTCCAGCGGTGTCCGTGTAGGCGGAGGAGGAGCGAAACGATCGTGTAGTTCGCGCGCATAAAATGTCCCCGGGTTTCCCGGCTGTGCTTGGAAAATCTCCAACGCGATACCCAGGGGTAGGGTGGTGCTTCGGACCGCCCGCAATTTTATTCGAAATAAGACGTTAATTATAGCCCGATTGGTTTGTTGTCCGCCGCAATTTGCCTGGATTCTGGGAACGAGATTCTACTCGCTCGGCTCGGCCAGGCCCGACTCGCCTAACTGCCCAAAATGGCTGCCCGGTGGGGCAAAACTCGACGCGGTTGCGTTGCCAGTTTCCGAGAATTTTATGCGAACACGCCGCCCGTGACTAATTGCTTTAGTAAGTTCATTGTTCGTGTCATAGTGTCGTCCATGGACGCTAGAGTTTATGAAGATTGCTAATGCTTTGTGGATGAGCGCTGTCCTTTGTTTACTAATAAAATCCTGTCCAACTGCCCACCTATGAAGGCAGCAGAGTGTTAACCCCTTGCCTTACAACATCGTGTCCGACTCGTGATGAAGATTCTGAATAGATTCTGGTAAAACTGTATGCTAACCCTCATCCGCCCCTCGTGTCAATTTGACACAGTTTTCCCGAAATAAGTTATACCGTTTCGTTAATTGTACGTAAATTTACCCGAAACTTCGTGACTTTTATTTTTTCAATGCGAAACACAACCGAAAAACCCAAGATGTAAATGTTAATTCATCAATTTTAATAAAAAAACATTGCGAAATAATTATTTACCTTGTTGTTTCACCGATCTTTTACCACTGTATCAATTTGACACCGAGGGACAGATTCAGTTCGTGAAATGAGGGACAGATTTAAACGGAAATAACATGCTATATTGCTTTTGTTAACATACATCTATCGGAGAACATATAAGCATACAATTTATATCAATTTTCTCCGTTCTTAAGAAATTACGATCTCCAAAAAAGTTCTAATCACTGAAACCGTAAAATATAATAAATCGCGTAGGGCAAGGGGTTAATGACCAGAAAAATTGCACACGTGCTCAACAACGATGCGGAAGGGTTGAGGTTTTCCGAAAACGTCGGAAGGTTGTTCAACATCGCGGATGGCAGTGTATATCCGTAGACTGTAGACTAACAAGTCTGTGGGGCCACATGGAGCAGGGTTGTCGGGGTCGAGCCAGGTGCTGGTCTGTGCCGGAGACTGGCAGCTCCCTAAATGCGAAGGTAGAAAGGTAGGTAGGTAGGTAAGTTGGGGCGACAGCTGTTACTCGGTGCCGAGGCGACGAGGCTATACACTATACATCGTGGAGCTCTATACATTAGGAGAGCGTGTTTCTGGGTCCTGAGCGAACTTCGATGCCAGGTATAGGAGTACGAGTACGAGTACGAGCACGAGAAGCAGGGTCCGTTCCTCTCTTCGAGAGGTTAGCCAGCTTAGGTGGGAGAACCTGGACCGGGGCGACCCGCCATCGACATCGTCGTTGGGAGCACAGCATGTGCCCGGACAAAGAGCTCATTCAGCCACGGACAATAGCCCCGGCTGGGCAGGCCTTGTTGCGCGCTGCTGCCTCTGCACATGGCCTAGAATCGCGCGGCGCTCTCTCGCTGAAACCACTTTTTCCTGCGAGCCAGATACACACCGAGCACACCGTGTATCGGTTAATTAGTATCGGCGCAGTTCTTGCGATAAATCGATCCGCGGCTCTCTGCAACCGAGCAGCTCTTGCTCTCTTGCCTGCGTTGTTCCTCGTTCCTCCGCTGTGTAGCTCGTTCGTGTAGCTGTATCGACGCGTTGTTCGACCGTTCAACGTGAAAAATTAATCGGCAGCGGCCGCACGCTCTCGCGCGAACCCATTCGGGTCGCTTCTGACCCCGCCGACTCTCCGGGGAGACGCTCCGAATCGCGTTTGCCTTCGTTGACGCGCGGCAGGTGCACGAAACCGACGATTTAAACCTAACGATACATACTACTATCGTCGTCACTGGTGCGCTCCAAAGAAACACGGAGTGGGAAAAACGAGTGTCCGGCGCGAAATTCCACGCAGCAAACGATGGAGTCTGATTGAAAGCCGTGCAAAACGAAAGAGTAGAGATCGAGGTCCGCGGAGAAAGGACGAGAAAGAGAGCAAGAAAGAAGGACCAGGGAATAAACGAGCGAGAAGAGTGCTCGTTCGTCGGTTCCCCCCGTCCTCTTTCCCGCCAAGTCCGTTTCGAAAGGTCTTTTAGCGGACAATTTGCGGGCTGGCTCTCGGTTCTGTTACGCGGTTGAACGAGACGCGAAAGCGAGAGCGAGAGCGAGAGAGCAGGCCAGACACCGAAAAGGAAAGCGAAAGAAACCGCTCGCCGGGAGAGGAGCGAGAAAGTGAATCGACTGCTGCACCGTGCGCCCCGCGACCCTCTTTTCCCAGCTGTTCGCCGTTGCATCGAGAGTGCGATCGCGATATTGCAACTGCAACTTATGTTACGCGTGTCGGCGATCTTTCTCCGCGACGGCCTCGACCGATCCGCCGCCACCGAACACTCGCTTTAAACCACCAATTTCCAGGGTGATTCGCGCTGTCCTTGAATCCGGGACATTTAAATCCCTTCACTGTTCCTGCTGCTCCTGCATGCTCCCGAAGAAACGATAATTGAGGACACGTGAGGAAATCAGCTGAACGTTGTACACCGGGTACTCAACTTTTTCTGAGATGTTATTTAAAACTTTTTGTTTCAAATAAAAAGTGACCGACCCCGAACAAGTGAAATAGCACTGGATTCCGGTTTCCTGGTTTCTGCTGCCGTGAATAGATTGTTGCACAATTGCTGTTAATGTAAGGCTTGTTGTTTCTTATCGCAACCGATGTGTAACCACGTCCGTGATTTATTTCTGCAACATTTTCATTAAAACTTCTTCTATGGCTTGTAGGAAGCAGTCCGGTGATAGTCTGAATCTAGAACGATACTTTCTACGATAGTCGGCGTTGCATAATGTGCGAATTTGAAAAAGTTTATGTCGGAAACGACTCGGAGCATGCCGAGGATTCATAGAAATCCATCGTGGCCCATCGAAAAACTCATATGCCCCCTAAATTTGCACTGCGACGATCGAATCGCGTAAACTCGACGCAGCAGTTTTCCGCGAACAAAGCTCCCAATTAAATCACGTCGAGGATCGCGCACGCCGGGGTGTGCGCGCACGATTCCCGAGTTTAATTGATCGAGCGGATACCGCGAGCCGCCTTTGATCCTTTATCTAAACACGGATTAACGCTTCCTTATCACGATACGCTCCTCCTCGGAGACTCGCGTTTCGCGTCGGGTTTAATCGCCTGGCCCCGATTACTGTCACGCGAACCGAACACGTACACAGACACACGCGGCCGGCCGTGTGTACGTTGCTACTGGCCGGAAGGACTTTTCACTTTCGCGGATTATCGCGCGCGCACGCGGCGAAATTCGAGCCCCCGGCGGCGTAATCGTTCCACGGTTGCATCGTTCCCCCGATTCACCTACATGCACGCTGCACGCGTATTACGTGTAGCCCGCCGCGCATTCTTTCGTATCCGCGTCCCGAGGAACTTTCGCTGCGGCACGTAATAGAAAAATCCTTGCCCCACCTTTGCGGCTCCTCGAGAGGCCGGTGGAGCACTTAGGAACGAGTCGATACGCCGCCTGACGAAAGAATAGCGTGACCACATATTTATTTTCGCTGGACGTTTCGTGCATTTTCTGAAGAATTGAGTCGTCGTGTAAGTGGACAACCTGTCGGGGACTGGCATTACTCCGGAGCCGCTGAGCCACGCCTCCTCGAAGCCCCGCCTACTCAAAATGTCACAAAAACAGAGACCGTCATCGTTTGCCTTTGAATATCGTTCCCAGCTGTTCGAGAGACCACGGACAGGCCCACGGAAGGACATAAAGAGCGACTAGACCCCGCCTTCCCGGAACCCCGCCTACTCAAACCGGCACGTGGAGGGGGAACAACGTCACTTGCCACAGAATATCGCTCCCAGGGGAATCCAGGGCAAACAATGCCCGTCTTAAGAGATTGAATGTTTTATTCGTGTAATTGTTTAACGGATGGGGATCGGAAACGTCGGACGGACATTACGGCAGAACCGACAACGCAGCAAAACGGTAACCTTGTGCGAGCGTTCCGTGGGACGGGCTGGTTACCGAATAGTCTGATAACGAGCTGGTTAATTAATTACGCGCGGCGTGGACCGATCGTTATGACGCAAATTGTTGCAGAGCTCGCGCGCGAGAGCCAACAACCGCGCAACCTCGCAGCCTCGCAACCTCGCGCTTCAAATAACCGTGGAATAAAATGTGGCACGGCCTGCCGGCTCGTTTGCTGCGCGGATTCCGCGAATCCTCCGACACCGTGAATTCGCGATTTTAATCCTCTGGCCGCATCCAGCGCAAGATAGTTTCGTCTTAATTTCTCGTTTCGAAAGAACGCAATAATTTTCCGACTTCCTGCTGCGTATTTTTAATGACCCAATACGTACAATAAAGAGCGACACAATGTCGAATGGGAGGAGAAGGTTCTTTCTGGACGCAGAGTCCTCGAATTCGCGGCGGGTCGTGGCTCGCAGGAATTCATCGATCCCCGGCGATCGATCTCGGCCGCTCGCGCGTCCTCTTTCGGCCGGCTACAGCAATCTTGCGCAAAGCAAGCCTCCGTGGTCCCGGGGCGTCTCGGACACGAGAAAATCCTGGGGAACAACACGGCGTGCCGGGCACGACACAGAGGCCCCATTGTTCGGTGTACGCGTCCTGTGCACGAACCGGAGAAAGGAAGAAAAGCGGGCAGACGCTAAACAAACGAGAAAACAGCAGGTAGGGACGGACGGGGCCGGCGCGGCGCGGTGGTCGGCTCGCAACGAGGGGCGAGACTTGGAGCCGAGAAATCGAGACGGGACGAACAGAAACGGAGAGACAGAGAAAGAGAGAGAGGGGGGAGGGAGAATGCGCGAATGAGAGACGAGACGAGGAGAGAGAGATAAGAGGTTCGCCTGGAGGATAGACGCAGGGAGATCGCGGTGCAAGCGGGAGAGGAAATAAAGAAAGGAACAAAAATCGAGCGAGGTGAAGGAATGCTCGGCCTTGGCGCCTGCTGCTGCTGCTGCTGCTGCTGCGAGCTGAGAGGAGAAGCTTGGCCCAGGCTCCTCCGACCGAGAGAAGGCTAAGGATAGCTAGCCAAGAGGGAACAGGCTCGTCTCTCTCGTGTGGGAGTACCGACGAAGACGAGCCGATCGCGACAATGGAATCCCCGCACGCTGGGCCCAGTCGTCGTCGGGTTCAACCGACCTTGGAGCCAGGCCCTCCTCTTCGGCTCCAGGGCCGACTGCTCCTGGAAAATCGGCGGGGCACGCATGAACCAGCCAGCATGTTAAAAAGCTCACAACTTCAAGCCTCTGCAGGTCTGACAACGAAGACACGCAATCAAGTTATACAGGGTGAGTCACCTAACGTTGCCACCTCAAATATCTTTGTCGTTTTTAAAGATACGTCAAATATTTGAAGAACAAAGTCGAATAGTAAAATGGGACACACATACTATACAAAAAAATTTTTATTTTTATGTAATTTTTTCGTATGGTATGAGCCGTATTTTACCATTCAACTTTGTCCTTCAGACATTTAACGTACATATCTTTAAAAACAACAAAGATAGTTGAGGAGGGAACGTTTGGTGACTCAGCCTGTGTATTCGGAGCAAGTGCTGTTGTTGGTATTGCAGGAGTTCATTCTCCATGGAGTCGTCAATCCACTTGCACAGCTTCGTTATAGTTTTCCGTAGCTCCCATTTAGTTTCCTTTCAGTTTATTAACCCCAGATGATTTAAAACTGCTACTTTGGAGTATACGGAGATATTCGTAGTTTGAAAAGTATATCGTTTATTTTTAATAGGTAGATCGCTGAATAATTTTGGTCTGACCAATTCGACGAGACATATTTTACGAATTTAATGGTCCGGGTAAAATTAACCCCGCACGGTCCGGGCTGTGACATTTATTCATCTGGTTAGGGTTGACACGTTCACGCTGTCATGTACCGGCGATGGCGACGCAAAAATCGTTCATTCCCATCGGTCGTAAACGCGTTAATAAACCTCTCTCACGGATACATTTCGGTTGAGCCCGTCTCGCATGAACGGATACGTCGGCCGCAGTATAAACGGATTTATTTATGGCCGTCTAGTGTGTCTTTCGCACCGCGAAATTTTGTAAACACGCCGCGAGGACCAGCGCGCCGGGGAAATCGGTTTCGATGGACGTAGCGTCTCGGTGTTTGCTAATTGAGCGGCATGCGTCGATCGGAGAATCCGATTCGATATTTCATCGGCGGGATAACCGTCCGACATTTATTAGATTCTATCGCCAATTCCGCTGAAATTTATTCCGACAGCTTTAATAACGACCAGGCGACTGCGCGATGAATTTCAATTGAATGCAGCGCGATGCACTGCGGCCGCCAACGTCGACGCCGACGCCGACGCCGGCCTGCGCCGTAACGCCGCTATGAAAACAGACGTTTCGAAAACGTAAGAGACAGCTGTGAAGTGCATTTCCTGTATCAATCGTTTCAGGAGTCGAATAGAATCTCGCAACGTCGTTCGATTCCTCCGATGCCTTTATGCATACATCAAGATCCGCAATCTAATCATTTTCATATGAAACTGTGGATTGTTTCGGCAATTGACAGGGGCGACGCCAAAATTTTTAATAAAGCTTCAATGTTTAAAGAATTTGTAATACAGTTTTTATTATCTAAAACGTGTCTATATCATTAAATCTATTAAAAAATAAAATTTTTGTTGGAAACCGCTGGCCTAAGGAGAAGGATGCAGACCCTTCAAACGTTCAATTATTGACCGGTGTATCGCGGAAACTTTCCCGCAGACCCGAAGAATAACGTGCCGTGCCTGGGTTGGTCTACGATCGCCTTATAAATCAAACGTCCTCGGCCGTGAATGGTTTCGTTTCGTTTCGTACGGTCCGGGAGCAGCGCTGCTCTCGTCTTCCGGAAGAGAAACGACGCGGAATTCTTTGCCGGGTTACTACCAACAGCTCTGCGAGAGCGCAACGACGAGAAATCGAAGGAAAAACCCGTGAGAAATTCTCCGACGGTTTGTACCCAGTCCGCCGGAAAAACAATCCTGCCAAGGAGAATGGGAACGGCGCGGACGAACGGGAAACCGAGAGAACGGTTCGCCCAGACGTCCCGTGATGGAAATGCAAAGATTGCTCCGGGACGTCGCTAACCGAATTTACAGCTAGGTTGCCCCGCGGAGCTTCGCTATGGCTCTGGAGCTGTCCGGAGCAATGAGATCACGCCCACTCGGAGACACGCCCACTCAATACATTTGATTAAAAAAGAGAAAGATACAATTCAAACCTGTTTTCAATCGTCTTAAATATCGAGCATTTTAAACCAGAACGATTTTCGCGATGTTAATGACAAGTGTTTATGTTTGCTCGTCACCTGAGCTCGCTCTCTTTAAACATATGTATTGTCCTCGGTCGAGTTAGTCTCGTTCTCATCGTTTAAATCAAGGAATAAAAACTATTAGATTAAAAATGAACCGCGATCTCCCTCTGTATTAGGAAATTATCAATAAGCCCAAAGAACATTCTGATGCAGGTAATGGACACAGAGAGTGCACTTTGGAGCAGTGTGTAGCTCTGTTAGGAGCAGCGAAGCCTTTCCACGCCTAGTGGAAACCCCACCCCGCCCACCGAAGCGACCGTACCCGAGACAAAGAAGGTAAATGGCTTTCTACGTCCTCTTCTGATGTCTACGTTTGCTCCCCGGGTGAACGTGTAGCGCTCCCAGGACAGAAAGCGATTTACCCACGGCAGTGTTGAGGGTGGTGCGACAAAGGATCGGGAATTCACGTGATCGTATCGCGCGAGTGATATCGGAGACGTAACGAACGACGCGGAATGGGAGTAAGCGGGTACACTGTTTGCACTGTGTATCCGATAATTACATGAACTCCGCGCGCGCGCGACGCCCGGGAAGAAGGGCTGGCACGCAGGAAATTGCGGAAAATGAGATCAGCGGTGAAATTGAATTTTCACTTTTACGAACTTGGTTCTCGCGTAATAACGCGGCCTGGCTTTACGAGAGCCGCGGGAACGGGAGAGAGAGAGAGAGAGAGAGAGAGAGAGAGAGAGAGAGAGAGAGAGAGAGAGAGAAAATTAACCTGAAAGAACGGCGAGTTTTCCGGCCGCGAAACTGCTTTACGATAAACGCTTTTCGGCTGGTTAATTGCTTGGAATACCGTTAAACCGAAACCGATCGATATCGGTTGACGGCGAGCGCCCATCGGCTCCGGCACATCGTGGTTCTCGAGTGCTGCTGCAAATGCGTTCTAATGCTATCGAAGAAAAAAAAAAGTATCAAAGAGGAAATCTCTCGCGTGTACATGTGCGCGAGAGACGGGGAGGGCCGAAGAAAAGGACGGAAACTCTAAAATCCATTACTACTTTGAGCGCCGTCGTCGAGGGACTTTCATGCCGAACGCATCAGGCTCGGTTCTCGTCGCGCCCGTCGAGTACCGGCTCGTTCGCATTCACGCGAGTCAAAAACGCGGCACACGCTCGCCTTGAACGATGACTTTCCGAGCCTGAAACGCAGCGACGGTTTTTCGAGCACGCGATTTGGGGACGAGATGAAAGAAGCGACGAACCGACCGGGGGAAAAAGAAAATGTGCAGGCGGCAAGTGGTGACGACGACGACGTCACTCCCGCGAGACTCGATCGACCCTACACTTTCCCAAACAACCGTTGGATGCGCGCGGGGTAACCAAATTTTATTAGAAAATGCATTCGAAGAATTAAAAAATGATTATGTACTAAGAAAATGAATACGCACTCGTGGTGGGCAGAGCGTCCACGCGACTGGCCATTCGATAACTGTCCGCTCGCCGATAAGCCCCGTCTACAGAGTCCCAAAACCGGCATTTATCGAGAAACCATCACACTTTTCATCTCGCCACGATGCAACGAAGACAGCACGCGATCTCAGATAGACCGCGAAGCGAATGATCGATGGGCTGAGCAACAATGGAGCCTGGAGCCACGCATCGTGCCGTTTCGAAATGCACGGGACTGGTAACAAGACGTGTAGAGCGCCGACCCGAACTGGTAATTCGATTCTTGAAAAGTGCTTTGATCGAGTCACGTTTCCAACACGGCGTTACGCAACGGCACGGGCTGCTCCGCGACGATTTTGATCGACACGGCCGATCTCGACCGAATACGATATTTAAGGTCGCGCGCGCCTAATTGGATCTCGGGACGAGAAGGGGAGAGAGCGAGCGAAGGGGGGAATGAATGGAACGAACGTTTAATCCGCCGGGGGCCTCGCGCAGCGGAATAATGTGCTTCCAGCACGCTACATTATTTATTCCCGGTCGAAAGAAATTCCATGACGAGTCCCTGTGACGTTCGGATAGATCGTGTGAAAAATTTGCGGAAATTTTGTGTCCACGGTCGGGCTGCTCGACGGGATAATGAATCGGTAACGTTGGACTTGCTCGTAGAACAAAAAGCTCGGGGGTGGAGAGGGTGGAAGATCGACGAGAATTCGAACGCATCGACGTTTCCGTCGAGAACGATTTCTTACCTGCCACGATCTACTTGCTCGGTCATTGAATACGAGGCGGACAGAATTGGCCGTAAGTTCTCTCTCCTGCGAGAGATCGATACTTTCGCCGAGAACAGTGCCAACGGGAAGACCGTCTGATGGTTTCGCGGCTGCCAAAAAAATGCCGGAAATCGACGGGGATCGATCGAGGCGACCGGTGTCGGCCCGGTTGCGACACAATTAAGGCGTCGCTCGCGAGAGCTGCGGGGATTCGCGCGCGTCGCTGCCGTGCCGGACACCACGGAATTACGATTCTCATTATTTATCGCGGGGCGAGTGTTAATTCGGGCCGTGGAAAATTAGTTTCTGTCCAAGGCTGTTTTATTTTCGACGACGAAGCCTGGCTCGAAAGCGCCTGGTCACGTCGTGTACCGACCGAAATAAACAGGATTTTTCGTAGACGCCGGTGTTTCTCGACGCGCATACACGTCGCCCCGGCCCCGCGTCATTTCCATCGAAACGCGTTTACCCGCCCCGAAAATCCCCCCGCGGGTATGGCAATTTTTACCCGCAGCTTCCGGTCGAACGCGCCGAACGGAAACGTACGTATCCATCGCCTCGAAATAATGTTTTTCCGGGCCGGTGCACGCTCGCGTGCTCGCCGAATAAATCTTTCGCGGCCGAGATCCTTCGGTCCGCTTGCTCGTTCGTGGCTATCGATCATCGACCGTAAGCCGAGAACTGAGAGACCGACGACGATCCTGAGAAAAGAGACGCTCGGCGTTGGTCTCGGTCCAATGGCTGGACTCCGAGAAATGTACGCACCTTGCAACTGTTTTATAACTCGCCGCAAACGGAGCACTGTTCGATCGGGAGCAGTGAAACCACGCCTGCTTAGGGTTCGGAGATTTTTAATAGATCGGAGCCTGAGACTGGCGTGAGCGTACATTTTTGGGGAAGAGAGCAAGCTTGGAGCAGTGAAGTCACACACCCACTATATCACGAAGCGACGCCTCTACGAAGAAACTACAAGATGGAGTGTCTTCTGACGTCGAATTCTTTGTTAAACAAGATTTAAATAGCGCAGAGGTTACGGCAGCAGCTTAGAAATTAGTCGAAGCCTTTGGAATGCCGGGTCGGTGCGGACCCAGGCGATGGACGACAGTTTGCCAATCGATCGGCGAATATTCAATCTACGGGAAACCGAGCCCGCCCACGATCGACGCAACTCCTACACGCGCGGAAGGTTCGGCCGACATTTCATCGAGCATCGCCTACGATGCACGCCGTTGGAAAAACGTGGAATTTGTACGACTGGACGCCCACGCATACCGAGCGATCCTCGATAATTTAATTAACGACCCCTTTAACCCGCTAACTGGCTGCCTTCCGGAACCTCGATGCTCGCCGGGGCATAATTAAAGGCGAATAACGACGTTTCGAAACATACGAAATCATTGGGAGCGTTTTATCGTCGTCGGATGAACTCGTCGATGAACCCGATACGATGCTGTGTCGTTGGAGAGAGAGACAAAGCGGGAGAGGAGTATTGTGTACAGTAGCGAGGGACAGTTCCCCGAATAGAGAAGAGCTCTCCCTCGAGCAGCTTGTAAATCGGAAGAGAATTACGAACGGAGAGAGAGAGAGAGAGAGAGAGAGAGAGAGAGAGAGAGAGAGAGAGAGAGAGAGAGAGAGAGAGAGAGAGAGAGAGAGAGAGATAGAGACCGAAGGAGAAGAAGCCAAAGGAAAGAGAGAAGCCCGACGCTGCCACCACGTGCATCGACCGAGGTCTTTGTCACTGGATACCACCAACGGTAGTCGAGTTCCCCGCTCCACGGTAGCTAGTTTTTACACCCGAGCTTCCTGGGTTAAACCATTCGCCCATCCAGCGCGGAAACACAACTCTCCTCGAGCGGAGAATCGAACGGGCACGGACGCTGGAGAACATGGTAATCCAAACGTGTCGACCACGCCGCGCCGTCCCGGACGAAGAAGAAAGTTCTTGCTCCGCTCTAAAGAAGAACAGCGAGAGCCAAGTCACGGCTGGTTCGCTATCCGGAGCGGAAAAAACACCTGTTCGCGGGAACCGTCGTCGCGAGCGAGGATCGTGGGAAGAGGCAAACGGGCCGAACCACCGAGCTCTTGGCACCTGTGCGCGGCGCTCGATTCGTCTCAACAGAGCTCCAAAAATTTCGCAAACCCCCGAGGGTCGCGGTGACGCCCCTCCTACTGCACCCATGTGTGAGCAGGTTGCCTGCTGGATAACTGTCCGTTCGCTAGAATTAAATTAAGCAAAACTACTAGGTACTTGCAGTTGCTCGGTCATTACTATCAAATTCACGTTGAAATGTTCTTTAACTTGATAGCGGCAACGCACGTGCCCTCAACAAATATTTTTCCCTTCGTATTCAAAGTTTGACTAGATCGAAGATTCTCAGGATTACATCTAGCACAACTATCCCTTGCAATTATTCAGGTTGAAATTCTTTGTAAACCCCTGAGGATCACGGTGACACCGCACCCATGTGTCAGCAGGATAGATGCTTTCTCGTGGTGGAGATTGCAGTGACGCGATTGCTTGCTCGATAATTGTCCACTCCCCGCCCACAGAGCCTCAAAACATGTACTTATCGAGCAAAACTATGGCATTCAGAGTGCAATTCCAGCCCCAGCAACCACCCAGACTATTCAGTCCTACAAATCAACGTCTGTCCATCCTAGAACCGGACTGGATCTCAAAGGTTCGACAAACGCGAGATATTAAAAGAAAAAAGAAGAAAAACAGAGTGACGAGGAAGAAAGGAAAAGAGAAACGAGGATGTTTTTCAAAGGAAAATTCTCGGTACTTCAGCAAGCGACAAAAGCGAACGGTAGTGACATCGAAAGCACCTCGAGCGCGATCCTCCAGCCAGGCAAATAATCGAGCAACGAGCGCGCAACGGCGATGGCCGCAGACACTCTAAAAGCGTCCGAGGCGAGGCGACGGTGTCGGTGACGGACATTTATTGACATAACATTCGCGGATCGCAGCTGACCGCGCTAGCTCGCCGGTTTATCGATTTTCCAACAGCGCGCGAGGGAATACTCGCCGAGAGAGAGAGAGAGAGGGGGGGTGGGGGGAGAGAGAGAGGAGAGAGAGCGTAGCGGATATTCACCGTTCGAAGGAACGACGCGCGGCTCTGTTCCTTCCTTTTACCTGGGGACCCTCTCTGTTTCACCAGAAGCCATAATTCCCGCGCGATCCGACCAGGCTAGGGCTCTCTCCTCCTGAAGGCTGGCACTAGCTATCGCGTGTTTCTCGGTAGCCGACCTATCGTCCGGACTAATTACCACCAGCGTTTTCCACCGGGAAACGAACCCTCGTTCGCGATCCTCTATCGCCGAGGCTCATCGGCTCTCTCGGTTCTTCTATGCGGTTCCTTTCAGAAAAGAAGAACGAGGCGAAATTCTGCCGATCTTGGAGAACCACAAACTTTGATTGCTTCGAGGTTAAATCGTTGCCGAGGAAATTCGAGCGAGAAGCAACCTCTCGTTGAAGGGGCACGGTCGAACGAATTGCATCGCAGCTGCGATTCGTGGCAGGCGCGAGGGAATTTCTGGGGCAGATGTGCTCGATTCGTCGCGCGCGCATTTCTTCGTTTCAGATATTGTGTATCCGGGCTCAAAGAACCGTCTGTGCTCCTCTTCGCACGCCGCGCCGCGCCGCGCCGTTGACACAGGAACTGCGCGACACAGTCCAGCTTTTGTTCACCGTACTCCTTGCTTCTTGGTTTTCCCGGAATTCTGTTCGCGAAAAGTCGCGGCGCTTTTGTTCCATTATTCGGACGAGCGACGTCCTGTGACGGTGATATCGACGCAGCAAAGATTGATCGTACACAGGTAGGTACATCCTCGACGATGTCGTTAACGCCCTCGCGCGCGTTGGTGGAGTGTTAAATGATACACGGTACCCGTTATTAGGAGTAACGCTGCCCAAAAGGTTAGGGGTGATGGTTCCACTCGAATCATACGACCTACGCGCTCTCGCTGCACACGCCGACGCATTTCCATCGGGTTTCCTGTTTGACCAGCTCGTCCGATAATTCGAGAAAAATCGGCCCCGGCTCTCTCCTTAAAAATGAACCCCGGAATATTTCGCTATTAATTAACAGTGGAACTAATATATCGAAATAGTCAAGATTCCTTTGGTGGGAAATTTCAAGGAGCACCGTTGCTTTTTTCAATTACAATTTTTCCGGATGGAATATATAATAGAAATTCATTCCGCCCTTCGCGCTCGACTGGCGACTCGGAGGCTTCATTAAAAATTCCTGTGCTGTTATTTGAAACCATTTCTACGTTGTTCAATTATTCTCTGTATAATATATTCGCCGAAAACGCGTGTGTCTGATGCGAACGTTGAATAAGTAGTCGATATATTTATCATCGAAGGGTTGATTGTGTTACCATTCAATTTTCAAAATAAAAATGTCCCGTAAGTGTTGATAGACTTCATCGCGCAAAATCTGATTCGACCCAGCCCCCTTTATTCACGCTGCTAACGCACGACTATTTTGCACCCCCAGGGGAAGCCATAATTGACAAGCCAGGGGTCGAACCTTCATCAAACTGTAAAAGACGCTGTCCTCGCAATTTTTACATAATTTGAACGGCACGAAGTAGCGTGTTGAATTTCGAAAATGTTACTCGGTTTTAAAGTCGGTCGCGAACCCACCCCTACAGCGAGGTACAACGCTGCTTGTTTTTCCGTCGGCATGACGACGTGCCCGGCTAAAGAGGAACAGAGACAACGATCCAACCTAACTGCAACCGTACAGGCCCTCGTGTGTCACGCTACACCCTTGCACCCTTTCCCTGCGTTCCACCCCATCGAGGAGCACGTTGAATCGGCGCGTCACGTTTCCAAGGAGACCAAGGAACCTCTCGATCGAAAAAAGACGCGATCCCAAGGACTCGAGGATCCTCGAGCGTCCCCCCGCACCCCCGGAAACCGCGACGGTGTGCTTAGAATGATTCAGAAGACCCTCGATCGCCGATAAATCGCGAAATTGCTAACGAACCAGCCCTTAAAAATGATCCCTGCCTTCAAATTTAATACCCAACTAGACCGAAGTCGTCTGGGATTAAATCTAGCGAAACTACCCCATGCAATTACTCAGTCATTATTATTAAATTCACGTCGGGATTTTCTTTAAGTTGATAGCGGCAAACGAACGTGCCGATATCCATTATTCCTGCCTCCAAATTCGACGTCTCGGTAGAACGAAGTTTGCTAGAATTAAATTGAGCAGAACTGCCCCTTGCAGTTGCTCAGTCATTATTATGAAATTCGCGTTGAAATTCTCTTTAACTTGATAGCGGCAACGTACGTGCCTCTAACAATTATTCCTGCCTTCGAATTCCCTGCGTTCAAATTCTTTCCAAACTCGACAGCTTATATTTTTATACTCGAAGACAACTACATCTGGAAATCACCGAGGGTGTTCAACCGTCAGATGAAATTATTAGCCTCGTCCCGAGGGGGATGAATTTTTAAACAGGCCTTTTAGTAGCCCTACGAGTTCAATCGAATGTTCAACCATCTAGGTCAACTCCCTTCGACCGGAAAGCATGCGATACGAACGCGAAGATTTGGAAATTATTGCGAGTTGAACCCTTGAATCAAATTAAAATTTCACCCTCGAGGGATGAATATTTCACCAGGCTTCTTAGCGATCTCGACGAGTAAATTTTCCGCCTTCTAGGTCAAGGGTCTCCTCGGAGACAATGATTAATCAGGGGATGATATTTCGTATGTATAGATTGTAACCGTTCGATTTTACAGGCTCGGTTCGAGCGCCGTTTAACCGTGGAGGGTCGCGGCGAGAGCTGGAGCCTCTCGCGGCGAATTATTAACGATAAAGTCGCTTTGTCGAGCGCAGTTGCGAAAGACATCGCGAGAAGCACGGGGGTTTAAACGTCCCCCGGGGCTGCGACTTCTTTGCGCGACGTCGCACGTAAACTCCGCGGATCGACGAGGCTGGCGTTCAATTATTGCGTAATAAAGGCGACAGGCTAATAATAATGACAATTGATTCGTTCGAGCTGGCCGAGCGAGAGCAAGGGCTCCTCGTGGACGCCGATCCTTCCTCTCTCTCACTCTCTCTCTCTCTCGCCATCGTTCCGGACCGAGGGAGAAAAAGGAGAGAGAAAATCGAGGGGCGACGGAGAAAGAGAGGGACAAAGGGGGAAAGACAAAGCGTCGACGCGCTCCAAGTTCGGCCGTGCCTATTCCGTAGCAACGTCCACGTGTCTCTCTCTTTCTCTCAGAGAAAGACCCAACACTCCTTCTCTTTTCCTCTAAGAACGAGAGAGACGCACTCGCAGCTACATACACAACGAGAGACCGGCACGTTCAGCATATCTGTCTCTCTCCTTCTCTTCGGGGCAGTGTACGCTGCCACCAACACGGCCCGACCCGACCCGGCCCGGCCAGACACACGCGCGCACGCACAAACGCAGACGGATGCACCACGGATCGGCAGTTGCACGCGTTTTTTCCCTCCGGCCGGTTTTCTACGCGAAATAAAGCATGGACAGAGAAAGACGAACACGCGCGCGTGCACGCACCGACTGACGGAGAACTCTGTACACCCCCGGCCAGAAGTATCCGGACACTGGATACGTAGTCCTTGTTGCAATCTACACCGGCTTTTGATCTTAACAGGACCGCGGACTTAGCTTTACTCGGTCAGTTGGTACTAAATGCATTTCGCGACGAGGATAACTTGCATAATTGGTCGTTTTTAAGAGCAGCCTTCCATTCGCGAATTTTCTCTGAAAGTGGAGAATCATCCCCTAAAGTTCTGCCAGCCTGGCCTCAATTTTAAACAGTCCGAAAAATTTTTCGACGTATGTATTAATTACTTCAACAAATTGCCAGAGAGTGGCGACATTTATGATAATTAATATTAGGTGAAGTAAAAAGTTCTGAGCGTTTTTCGCTTTATTTCGTAAGCGAAAAACGCTCAGAACTTTTTACCAATACTTGTGGCGACAGTCCAAAAATATGGGTTACTTCGACGAATTGCTGGTGCGCGAATAAAAATGGGGCCAGAACTGAAATTCGCAGGAACGATTGCGAGTGTGATACTTATGGCGAAGGGTGTACCCATACGTGGATCTCGTTATCAAACGGGCGGTCGGTCGGTTCGAAGCGAGCATGACACACAGCCGTGCACCATGAAAACAAACAGTTCAGAATGAAAGGGTTAGCTGCGAGAGAAAGAGCTACACGCTAGGCTAGCGGACAGTTCGCGATAGAAAGAGAACAACGAACGAGAGAAGGAGAGACTGAAGCGGTACAAGATGCAGGAGAAGGAGCAAAACATTCGCTAGCAGAGAAAGCCAGACCTTCGTGCGTCGAGCGGCGACACTCGCAAGTCAGACACAGAGAGACCGCTATCGAATCGGCAGGATACCAAACTTCAAAGTTGTGCATCGATGGAAAACGAACAGCCGTCGACGGCGACAACGTCGATTCGAATTACCTCGCTCGGTCTTATCTGCTCGCTATGGCAACTGTTATTGTCTTCGATTATTTTCTTCTCCGGCTGGATAGAGCGCGGCCTTCGCGATACTTGATCCGTGCCGTGCACACATTTTTGCTGAACCTACACCGGTTCTTACGTACTTTCATCAAACGTCAACGAAAATATGGAAACAAATATCACCGGTGGGTAATGTGATTTATGATGCGCGTAAATTTAGCTTAAATCGCTCGGCTATTCGTTTTCCATCGGTTTAATACATATTCGGGTCGAACAAAAGTCTTCTCGTTTTATTTCCGGCGAGTGGTGATAAAAAAACGTGGTACAATAATAGGAGAACGTTCTCGTTGGAAAATATTTGTGTTTATAAATAGTTCGCTCCTTTGTCTATATGCAGGTAGAATTACAGGCTGGAACAATGTGGGATGACATTGTGACGGACTGATGAAAATTCTATATAAACACCGATGAAGTTAATATTGTATACAAAGCTACCTGACTGCTTGTCAGGTATACGTACAAATCCTTTAATAGCGTAAAGTATGTTTGGGCCTAAGAGGTTCCAACAATAGAGCCGGTATTAAAAATGCGACACAGGTAGCCAGACACCGGCTGGCTACGCAAGGACCAACCTCCCACTCCCCGCACCGAACCCCAATAAAAATAAAAGGGAAACCCATATCGTAAAGACATTAAATCGTATACCAGCACTCGTCGGGGACCCGACCCAAATCACATTGAAAGCAAAAGCAACCCTGTGTAAGTGGACTGTGGATTCTATGCATTTATGACGATTCTAGGACACCGTAAAGCTAAGACGATTTAGGAACACCGTAAAATTAAGACGATTCAAGGACATCGATGCATTATTTCTGGCTGCATTAAATTTAATAGATGTACTTTGAAACGGTAAAAGCATTGTTAATATTTTAAAATATTGTTATATTATTGTCAACCTGTGTAAAATTTATTTTCTTCTTCCATATGTATAACAGAGTGTTTAAATTTTTCTAATAGTTTTGCTATTTTATTTTTAACCCCTTGTCCTACGATTTATTTTACGGATTCAGTGATTACAACTTTTTGTGTAGTTCAAAATTTCCTAAAAACGGAGAAAATTTATATCTATTGTACCCCTACATGTTCTCCAGTAACTATACATTAACAAAACCAAAATGGAGTTTCATTACGGTGTAAAGAAAATTGATAGCATACATATTTATTACACTCTGTTCGGAATCTTCATCACGAGCCTGACACGATATTCTAGGGCGAGGGGTTAAATCACGCCTGCTCATTGTTGTCATATAACCCGCAGTCCGCTAATTATAAATCGTATTTCAACGGTACCCATTGAAAATCGCGCGGATGTTAAAACGAGAAGACCATCGTTCTGACCGTCCGCAAGGAGCACGGTGTTGCATCCCGGCTTACCTGACAGTGGAGAATGTGGTGTATGGGAACATATTGGTCCTGGTCCGTGTCCAGGCTGAGGGTTCAGCTGCTGTCGTGCTAGCACGCAGCCTCTTCCCGAGCCCTGAGCCTCGTAGTCCTTGGAGGAGGCAGGCTCAGTCTCTTTGTTAGGATTGGTAAATCGTTGGAAGGCTTAAATGCTCACAGGTTAAACGAACCACGCGCGACGACCGCTGTTCTCCGAAGCGGTGGGATGCAGGCGCACTGGGCAAGTTCAAGGTCGCGAGGATGTTCGCCGAGGATCGTAGTGGCAAGAAGGACGCAGGACGCGACGCGCGGGGTGTCGCGACTCGCCGCCGCCAAAACAACGAACCGTACACTGTTTTTCTTTTTTCGACGGGTTCGTGAAACTGAACCAAAACAAGAACCGTAACTTTACTGTATCGTATCGGCGAGTCCGCGGAACTGAACCGTGCTCCTTCGGAACAAAGGGACTACTGACGGTCCGTAGAGCCGGTCCACGGCCAGATCGGGCCTTTCCTCCGCATACAGGGAACCGTAGAAAGGGAACGCGCAGCGCGCGGCAAAGCGCGAACCTTGCAGCAGGATCAAAACGGCGTGAGCCGGTTACCGACGCGCGGTCAGTCGCGCTTTTTTTTTCTTTGTTTATTTGTTTACCGAGATCCGATTCTGCACCGAAACTTATCCTCTTCTCTGCTTGCGTACGCTTATCCTCTGTAAGTGTTGGACACACTCGGAACACAGACTTCACAAAAACACTGTATGTAGCTTGTTACGCGCACCAGAACGGTTTATAGGTTAAGTTCGAAAGCACCCGGACACTGTGTGTGACGGAACGGCGTCGGTCCTGGTCGGTCCGCGTCTCTACGACTCTACGACTCTACGATCCTCGCGGTTCGCAGTGTGGCAGCTGTGCGCTCGCCGCCTTGTTCCCGATGGAGGGGAGAGAGACCGTGAGCGGGAGAGAGAGAGAGAGAGAGAGAGAGAGAGAGAGAGAAAACGAGCGAGTGAGTGTACGGGGGAGAGGGGATGGTTGAGAGGAACGCCGCTGGAACCAGAACCAAAGGTCCTCGCCGGAGAATGGTGGGGCGAGGGGACACGGAGAGAGCAGATTGCCCGAACCGAGGGATACGAAGTAGGGGTAGGTTAGGTTGGGACACCTGGAGGGAGTCGCGAGCGCACCCCTATGCGAACGCGGCCGAGACGCGTACTATACGGACACCGGTGCCTTTGTAACGGTGCAACGCCGCCAGTCCGACGTGTTTTCTGCTTAAATAGTTGTGCTTGTCTGCGACATTCAATTGCTGCACTCGAAAATAGTGCAGTTGTCACCCCCTTCCCCGCCACTGGAGGGTGACCATGTGGTCTTTGCTGTGGAGAATGCAATTTTCGAGACGGGGTGGTTGACCCTTGAGGGGATGCGATTTTTAAAATCGGGGATCGGGAGCACATTTTATGAGAATGTCGTGATAACTTGAAGCGATGTTTGAATTGTAGGAAATTCATGAGCATAGAATGCTATTTTCGAGACCGGTCGGTTAACCCTTGAGGGGGATGCGATGTTTTAAGCTGAGGTTTGGGGAGGACATTTATGAGAATGTAGCAATACGCAGCAATCAATAAAGTTCTTCAGATGATCTTCCAATGGGGATTATTGTTTGAATGATACACGGTCGGTCGTGTAGGATGTTGACGCAAAATGCAAGCCAACGGCTAGTCCTTTTCCCGTGTCTTCGCAGAGTCAACTGCGATAGAAGCTAATCCTATCGATTAGAACTAGCCGCCTCGAGTAGCCGGTGGCTGCCCGCAACACCGGCTCTAATCCGAGTGTACTGACCGAATTTGAACCTAGGGTGAGGATCCTGAATTCGACGACCTTTGATGTCGCGCGTTCGCGCGAAACAGGTAATGTAGTTACGGATTTTTAATCGAATATAGAAGTGGAGAACAAATTTCCGATTTATCCCAGGACACGCTTTCGCGGGACCGACCACGCCTAAACAGAACAAGCCACGCCTCCCCGGGGCACTTTGCAGACGCGAAAAGGACAAGCGTCGTGATTTCCGTGGCTGAATTGTTAGGGGACGCAGAGTTTAAACCAGAAACGGTCTTCTATCTCTTTGCCCGACACTATTTGCCATGAACCTTCAACGTGAAACAGAGTGTGCTCTCGGTGCGGAGAGGGCTTACCGCCCACTCCCGGCTTACACGATACTTTGTTCCATTTTATTCTTCGTTGGCACCGTGGTAGACACGTTAGACAGCGGTCTTTCCAAGGACCGAGGTGGGATGGTACGAGACTGGGATACCGTTTGTATCCAGAGCGCGAACGTGGCTACACGAAACCGCGGGTTCTGCTACTTCACCGAAGCCCTTTCTACGAGAGGACCACTCGATTCGACGAGGGTTCTTGTGTTCGTGCAACGAATTACATAGCCGGAGGCGGAAAGGATCAAGGATCCTAATTGATAACACGTACCGCCTCTCGACGTTCGTGTCGCGTGTGTCCCGAAAAAAAACGTGCCCACTCGAGAGAGCCTATCTCTCGCGTCTTCCACGGAAAAACGTGGGTCGAGACCAACGTCCTCTCGCAGGAACTATCGGGAACGCGCAGGCGATCCACGGACACGTGTGCATTCAGCGCACAAAGGGACGCGTGGGCTCGATGAGGAAATCGCCGCGGAACCGGATAAACGCGGGTTACGCAACCGATCGATTCTCGCGCACGACCGTGGCCCGTGATTGCGGAGGCAATCACTGCAATCCTGCGGAACAGCTACGATCGCGATCAGAACAGCCACTATCGTGCGAAGGAGAAAGTTCCTGAAAATGTAGAAATTTGAAAAAATCATCGAAATAGGTAGCTGCAGCTTCATCCGCGGCTGGAACGGATGTCGGGGTCGGGGTCGGGGTCGGGCTCTTCCGCGGCCCGGGAAACTTTCGGAACGGCCTGGCACAAACTTTTCGAATTAGCCCGCTCGAGTATCTTTGTTCGATACGATCGCTGACCAGAAATTCCACGGCGCGGCGATCGAAACCCTCGGCGGCGGAAGAACCTAACTTCTGCAGTCGACCGCGGCTTTGGGGACGACCAATCGGCTGGAACGATGTCTCGCGAGAGCTCCGTGCTACACTAGTAAATCGTGAACGTAATCGCGGTTGCATTTTTCCCGGGAGCCTGTCCGACTAATTCCTTGCCGCGGAGCGCGACAGAGAGCCGTCTCTCTTTTTGCTCGGGAATTACGCGGTGGAACGCGAGCGGGGCAGGTCAGGATCGAGACCGAGCTGGCCGGCCTCCAAGTCGTTGGCCAGATTCTGGACGCGCGCGTTTCACTCGACCCAAGGTAAATGTGTCGGGCGCTGTTCGACGGGAGAGTGCGTGCACGCGTTCACCTCGCCGCGGCGCGGCGCGCCGTGTCGTGCGTGCCTCGCAACGCGGCAACCAACCAACGAAAACACCAGAGGGGGAAACCACGTTATCGCGCACGATGATTCACTCGCGCGTGCCTCGACGTCTGTCTCGGCTTTTGATCGATGCTCGATCCAAAGATACAAATTCGACCCCACTCGATATACGCACTTTTACCCGCGATTGATAGACGGTCATGTCCCCCACCGATTGCCTTTCACTCTGTCTGGGCACTGTGCGTCTCCGAGACTTCAGCAAAACGTTCATTAGTCCTCAAACAGTTCCCCACCGATTCCTGGAAGCCTTTCATTCTGTCTGGGGACTATGTGTCTCTAAGACTATATTTGCAAAATACATAGTTATTAGTAGACTGCGGATTTTATGCATTTATGGGAAAAATGGGTAAGCACAATTGAAAGCAGTGGATATATTAAAAAGATTTAAGAAATTTTTATTTCGCTCCTGTGTCTTACAAATAATGTAGACATTTTTATTTTGCATAAACATCCGCAGTCTAGTTATTAGTCTTCAGACTGTTTCCCAACGATTCCTAGGAGTCTTTCATTCTGTCCGGGCACTATGTGTCTCTAAGTAAGACTGCTTTCACAAAACGTTTATTACTTCTCAGACAGTTTCCCACCGATTGTTCAGCGATTTTCGAGCACGAAGCTCTTGGTCCCTAACTGGACGCAATATCTGAACTGAAGGGCCACTTTAAAAGTTGCTCGAGGGTTTCTTTGTGTCTTCAGCTGCGCATTGTAGCGAGCAGATAGTGTCATTCCGAAAGCGACACTCTATTTCCTCAGACAGCTGTTATAGCTCCGTTACCTGTCGCGCACCCAGATGAAATTCATCCTCAAGGTACACGCGCCCGTTCAGATTATTCCGTATTCTCGTGCATCGTATCCTCGAGCGAGAAACGAGCTACCCACGCTTTGTAGGCGGTCCCATACGAACCGCGGATTGCGAATATTGGCTTCGCCGAATATTGCGAATATCGATGTAGATACGCGGCGGCCGCGCTGCTACCCGGAAATATCGAAACGATATTCAGCACGGCGACAACACCGTTACCTGTACACAGGCTACAATTTTTACCAGCCGATTCCGCAATCGAAAATCAACAGGCATTTCCAAAACTCCGAGGTTTATTATTCTGCGAACCATCGCGTGAACGTCAGCCGGAATCGACGTGCAAGGGGGGGATTGGTCGAATCGGTGGAACATTCGACACCGTGTATATCTCGCTTGCTCCCGAACACCTTCCAGCAGGATCGGGTGAAGACAAAAAGCAGGAAGTGCTCTCTCGGACTTCCTCTCGTCCGGGTAACCCGAACCGTCGACAAGGGAAGACTCTGTATCAGGGGAGAGAGCACGAGAGACACTTGCGGTGCTTCCATCGTCGCCGCCGGTTGAAACCTATCCCTCTCGCCTCGCTCCTTTCCGTGACTTCCACCGGCCGCACCGCCATGAGACGACGCGCGATTTTATTACGCAAATTGAATTTGCACGACGCGACTCACTCACCAGTCCTACCCTCCCACCCTCCTCCTCCCTCTCTTTCTCCTTGGGGAGCAAACGTCGCGGATCGAGCTAACGAACTATGCTGTAATTGATTCCGTCGAACAGACATCCGAGGGCCCGTTAAACGCCTCGGATCGGTAGCTGTCGCGAGGAATTCTCCGCGAGAACGGCCTGTGCATCAACCAGCAGGGAATTTCATCGAATTAGACGCCGTGGGACCACCTTCAGCGATCGATTCGCGGCCGCTTTCAACGTAGCTGAATCCTTTTCGCCTAACGGGGAAGCCCCGCAATCGGACCACTTCGATTTCAATGCGGCGGGAGCCCGATCAAGCCGTCTGACAGAGATCAAACATCGGTTTTTGGTAAATAATTATTAAGGGAAGGGAGAACATTCTACATAGTTGGTTTCTATGTCTTGCAATCGTCTGGTGATAAGAATTCTTCATTGTTCCTGCTGGATAACCTGCGAAGACATAAGTCAGTTATGGAATCTTCGGCGCGTGATTAGATTAATTCTTAAATCGAAGTCGATCCAGGCACTTCCCCAGTTAAAACAGTCTTCGAGCTCCGAGGAAACGCGCGAAGAATACCGATTACGTCAAAACTGAAATGGTTACGGCCGTGGGAAAGAATGGGCGGCGGCTGTGCAGCTAGAAACGTTGCAGCGTTTTCCGTACGGTCGGGGGCCGCGATTAAGCAGCAGGCTTCGCTACGAATTCTAAGCGGCTTCGCGCGGCCGTTTAAATATCACGGAAATTGAATCTATAAATTTCTCGTCGCCATAAATCCCGCGATTTACCGCGCGTAAACTCGCTCTCGCTCGCGAGACCAAAACTGCGAAGCGAACGAGTCGAATGAAACCGGTTGAATGGAATACAACGTTCGAGAGAATGGGAAAAATGTTTTAAAACGATTTACATATTTATTGGGAACTCTCTGGGAGAGCGGATTGCCCCGTGGGGCAATGGCCTGGCTCTTCTAATTGCTTCTTTAAAGTGAAGAGCAACAAGGCCACGCCTCCTCAGATCACTTCCACCGAGGCCCCGCCTATTTGTCACACTTTGCACAGAGGGATCAAGATAGTCTTCTGTGCCCGTCAATACTGAATGTACAGGGTCACAAGTTTCCATCTTTAACGTAATTTGCCCCGAAACTTGGCCCTTGAGGGCACTGCGAAGCAGTCCCTGGGCAAGTCGTTGCAGTTACCCAATCGCGCCATCTGCTCAGGAGCGAATTACGATGTACCAGCGATCATAGACAGGATATTTCCTCGGTGAAAGGCAATTTCAAGTTTTATTTAAGAAAAAATATCATCTCTCGACTGGTACTCGCGAGGCCCGTTATTTACCCGGGAAACGTGACGCGAGATTACGTCGTACGACGTAAACCACGGATCTACAGAGTCTCATAAAAGGAGAATACATCGGGGCTTCATCTCGTACAAGTTTCAGGGAACGTTTCCTCGTGACGAACTCCCCGGGAAGCGCATGTATCTTCCATGGGCGGCGAATCACGACGCGAGAGTCGTTCCGATGAGATTCCGCCGAATCGAAAGACTCGGGTGGCGAGAAGAGAATTCGGAGAAATTGCTACCCTTAACAGTGTCAGACCAGCAAATTTCCACAGTCTTCTCGTTGGTCAAGCAATTTTCCGGGGGGAAATCACGTTTGATCAGTCGGTGATTTGGAAGATGATTTTCAGAAACTTGGGGATTATCGGGTGGACAACAACTAGAAAACTATGGAGGGTAGAATGGAGCGGGCATTCCGCGCCTAAATGGGTGAAGTATGTGTTTCGCGGTGGCTGCCGGAGGAAAGTAAGAACGGAACGGAGGAAGAAGAGACGAAAAGGAAGCGGACGAAGCCGTGGGGGTTGAGCCGTAAGTAGTAAAGTACGGCTTGTGTCTGGCGCGGCGGCAGTCCGCCGTGCCAGCCGGTGCACGTCGTCGTGACGGGAATGCGTGCGCGAGAACGATTCCTACCCCCGCCGCCATTTCGCGATTTACTGCTTACCGTTCGCCGTTTGCATCCACCACGCCCTCTTCTTCCCTCTTCCATCCGGCGAAATTATACGGCGAACAGAAACTCTCGGCGAACGAAATCTTGGCCGACTTTCGGCCCGGCGCGGCGCGGCGCGTCGCTCGTAACAGTTTCTCAAACGCGCGATGCTCATCGGTGACAAGGTCGCCGATTCGACATTTTATTCCTCCTCGACACACTGGGTCTCCTTATTGCACCCGACTGCACAACTTTTGTAGTCTCAAAAAATATATAAAAAAACTTTTTAAAAACCACGCTTATATTAAAATGCACTGAAAAGGAGAAAATAATTTTTGTCCTGGTTCTCCATAAAATACCGAATCCAGTGAAACGATTAATAATGTTTTTCCCCAAAATTTTAAGGATTTTCAACATTTCTTCTGTTATAAAATTAGTTCCGGAATAGATAGAAATATTTAATATGAATTTAAATAAAATCATGACATTGGTGACTATAAACATAAAGTTTGTTTAAAGGTTGTCTTTTGTTAGATATCAAGGTGACCTTCAATTTTTTAAATGGAATGCTGTATATCTTTTTAGGGAATTTATTTATTTTTATAAGGGAATTTTTATAATGTTCCAATTACTTTTACGGCTCGGTAAGTTTAGTGTTAAATTTGGAGGATATGAACTATTTAATGTAATACCCCATAGAATACTTAAATGGAACAGCAATTTTTTGAGTCGCCTCGGACACTCACTACTCGAGTGTTAATCTTTAAAACACTGGGTCAAAATGGACCCGGTCTCCGCCGTCCAGGTATTAACCGATTGGTGCTTGATTTATTTGATCAATGGCTAGGTGGTCCGATACTTTCCTTGCACGGTGTGGAAGGAGATCAATAATGATAAACAAGCCGTGCATTTGCATGCAAATGGACGTCGTTTGGAATCGACGTAAAAATTTGCTCTTTTACAAGCTGAATTCAGACTTTCATTGATCATCAATAGACTGCGGATTTTTCTGCGTTTATGAAGAAATTGTCTGGGTAAAATATGAAACAGTAGAATGTTGTTTTCAATGCAAGAAACTCATTAAGAGAAACATCTTTATTTTGCATAAAGGTCCGCAGTCTGATCATCGAGATTGCAATAAATGTGCCAATAAATCACTCGCTATTCTCCATGCAAAATATACATTTTTATCGATTGGTTTACAAGATGGATGATGGTGATTAATTTGTGCGTGTAAGTTCGATTTGCTGGGTTTCAGGAGCGAAGCTCGATCGTTGATGAGAAAGACAAGGTCGATCGGACGCGACGTTGGTCTTGCGTGGGAGGACGCAGAATCGCGTGAACCGTGTCGGTGTCGGTCCGGGATATCCTGGCAGGTATATCGCGCGACGAGATCGTTACCAAAACCCTGTCGTACCATCGACTCTCCGGCCCCGTTTCGAGCTTGATACGGTATCGATTCGAGGAGGCCTAGAGACTCGCGGAGACGACGGAACAGAGCGAGAGAGAGAGAGAGAGAAAAGAGGGGTGGGGGGCAGAGGAAAAGGAAAAGGAAATAGGCAGAGAAGAAAGAATAGGCCGACCGAATGGAGTTCGAGAACGAGACCGAGAAGGACGAGAAGGGAACCGGCGGAACAGAGGAGGCGAAGAAAGAGAGAGAGAGAGAAGGAACGCGAGACGGGCGAGAGCGAGCGAGAAAGTAGTATTCTCCTCGCACGACAAAAGTACGGGTCTTCGTTACCCTTATCGGACACCGGAACCAGTATCGACAGCCCCGGGGTCATTCCGATCGAAGAATCGTCGGCGGAGTCGAAGCCTCGGCTGCAAGGAAAATCGGAATTAGAAAGGTGACTGAAAATCTGGCCACCCTTGCCACTCCTGGACGTCGTGCTCGTAGCATGATGCCCTCCCCCCAAGCGACGAATAATCATCGTTGTTTACCACCGACTGACGCAGTCGCGCCGTTAGAAAGCGAAAACTGGTCGCATCGATCGTTCCGAGGCTTGAAACGCGGCGATCGATGCGAAAGGTGACTCGCGATTCGATTCTCGTTCGCGGCCGACTCGCGTTCCTTCGTTCCTACCCTCCCCGCCGTTCCCATCCTTATTTTCTCGACGATTTATTCGCAAACGACGAACGTATTACGGTCTCACGGACGACAGAGACATATCCAGGAGGGGAAGCGAGCGTTATCGGTGAAATGTCTGCCGGCCGCCTATTTATAGACGACTTGATGGCACGAATGCACTCTTTAAACTCGCATTTCCGCGGTAAACGGAGAGGAACGGGGATCACGCAGAGAAAGCAAGCCATCCGTGCAGACGTTAATTCGAGCGTGTCGCCAGGTCTCAGGATATAGTATATTCCAGCGGTTGAATTTCGCTGGCTTTCAGCTTCTCCTAGCTCGAACCCTCCTCCCTCCTGTGCCCCCCCCCCTCCCCGCGGTCACGAACCTTTTGCGGGCTTTTCAATTTTTCCATTTGAAAAATCAACCGGAATCCCATGACATTGACGACGATCTTTCGACGGTCTCGGCGCGCGAGAGCCACCGTCGAGCGAATGGCTTGCCCGGCAATTAATTAACACCGTAAACAGTCTTCATAATTCACCGTGTGTACGCGACTTAATGTGGCCCCCGTCAAGCTGCCGCGCTGAAAGGCAACGCGACTCCGAACTTGCCAAAGTGAATTTGCCGAGTCCTTCCGTCAAGAGACGGAATTCCGGGAAAATTCTTTAGCGAAAATCTTAGCCCGGAATCTGCTAAATACATTTTAGAATATCTTGATTTGTATAATAAATGGTGCTGCGTGTGTGGATAATTTTAATCGATTGAAAATACATAATGCGTTCACGTGCTTCAATTCTCTCGACCTGCCCACTGTTTAACCTTCAATTACATACTCCACTTTCTACAGAACTGGTTGCATGGAACTTTACATTGCTCCAACATAAATCAATTTTTATTCCATGAAACAACTACTTCAATGCTGAATAAATATTTGCTAATGTGGTCGACACCTTTGTTTATGCTCGGGACGCTAAATTTAAAGTTTTGAGATTGTACATAATATTAGACGACTGCGTAAGTTCGTGCCTGTATAATTGATTGATAAAGTTGTATTCTTTAAAATTTAACCATTGAATTTTATTTTCAAATCGGGCACGAACTTACGCAATCATCTTCTATAAACAATCGCGGACAATACGTTCCTTGAAATTATAATAAAATTTACGTGGTGGTCTCCGGCCTAGATAGAATCAAAGCAAAGTAAAGATAAACTTGTTCAACAACAATTGCTTTGAAGGAAGTAATCTGAATTCGGAAAAATTAATAAAATGAAAGTTAAAGTGCACACCGTTCGATACCGGTGTACAGACTCGTTCGCACGAAATTGCGGAAGTTCGTCGAGGAAAGAAAGGGCACGAAACGAGCGACGCGATTTTGGCTGTTTAATTCCGCGGGCGAGTTATCGTTCTCGCTCGCGGGAGAAAGGAGTGTCGAAGAGTACCAGAGCAGCGTCGACATCAGCATCAGCCACCGACGGCCTTTATAATTCAGTATCGTCTATTTGCTCGGGCGAAATCGCAGCAGCGTGGCAGGCAACGCGTTTCAACGAGAAGAGCTGCTCTTACGAGGCTGCGAACCGCCTTTACAACTCCCCCGAGACCGGAAGAATCATGGTTTCGTAAACACAGTGGCCCGTTTCGCCACGATGAATCCTTGCTCTCGCGTCTTTCCCGTATCTCGTCCAGTCTTATCGGGTTTCTCTCCAACCTATTTTCCATCAGCGAGAAAACTGAATTTCCCGGATCCACGGGTCATCTTTCACGCGATTCTAATCAGACGACAATTTTCAAATGGCGAACGACAAAGACGTCGGAATCGAATGATAAGAATGTTGCAGAAGCAAGGTCTCGAATGTCCGATCGTGACGAATCTGAATCTGAATGGACGACTTGCTGATTTTCAATATTGAAACCTACTTTATAAGATTTCAGTCGAAGTTTAATATCGGTGTATGTACGTACTATGTACAGTTCGCTTTCGTTGTAAACCAGCACGTCGCGAAATTCTTGTGAAAAATTCAATGTCGCGTGTACTCGCGAAGGAGGTGGTTACAGTTGATCTAATTTTGAGTTAACGGATCACGCTGATCGAACAGATGAATTCCTCCGCCGCATTGTTTTTCAAGTTTTTGAATGCAAGTAAAAAAATATAATAACTCGGCTCGGTTTTTGCCAGACCGAAAAAACGGCCCTTATCAATCATCGAAAATTCCAGTGGGTTTCCAGCGGGATTTTAATTGATAGCGACTCGCGTGACGAATGCGAGGCCGGCAGACTCTCGCGGATCTTGGTCTCGATAAATTTCGATGAGTTTAATTGCCGGCGCGGCTGTGTTCCTTCCAATCGCGGTCCGATTGATCGTCGCCGATGCGTCGCGTCACGGGTTCCACTCGACACGGAATCGCGCGGCACGTACACCGGCTTGCTCCTCTGTTGTTCGAAGTTATTAAACTTTATCGGTCGGAAGAACAGATCGCCGCGCCGGGCGGCACACGTCGAGTGCCCGGCGAAACTGGAACAGTTCCGGCGATCGATGATCGATTGCGCCCGAGAGCACGCTCGGCGCTTATTATCGCCGCTACCCAACCCCTTGTAATTATAATGTAATTAATTTCGTTATTCTGCAATTCATCCGGCACAAGCGTGCGCGTCGCCCGCCTTGTTACTCTCCGAACGTAATTGAGACGAGCGATATGCTTCCTCTTCCGCTCGAGGATCGAGAGCACCCTCTCGCGGACTCGGAAACGCTGCACCGTAATTATCGCATAGCGCGCCAGTCATATTCCAGATCGGTGCGCTACTTCTCCAGCCTGGAGAGAAGCGTCTCTGAACCGAAAATCACTTTCGTGTCCGCACACAGACTCCGAGTTTCCCTTGGAATCGATTTTCGCGAGCGCCCGCGCGTTTCCAAATCGGCTTATCGCTTCTGCGCGCATGAAATAATAACTTCGGAACGCAGAACGAATTTAAAATCTTCTTCGTTCCCCTCCTCTCGGACGAAGAATAAGATTAGAGAGCAGTGCCAAGTGTTTGCGGTGCACGAAGTTTGAAGCGTGTAGGAGCGTAACCAAGCCGAACAATAAGAAAGTTGATCGATCGCGGACATTGACGGGTGGAGCCGTAGCTCGGTGCACTCGTGTCGCAAGGTTCATCGAGGAGCGTTCACCGGTGCATCGCGACGTATTTTAGGTCAGCGAATCTCTCTTCTCTCTTTCTCTCTCGCCGCACCGCCTTACTGTTACGCGGAAAAAATTGCGAGTCAGCTTCTCGGTTATTTCGTCGGAATCGCGGCGCGCTGTAATTAAAACGCGGCCCTCCGCGGTAGCTGCGGCTGTTGCAGCGCGGTGGTACAACTATCGGGAATTTTTCCCATTCCTTCGACACAACCCCCGACACTATGGATGCAGGCGATGTCGTGATTCGCGGATCATCGCATTCTTCCAAATTTCTTCGCCCGATATTACTCTTCGATCGAATACCTAGCTCGAACGATATTGCGCTTGTTACGATTAGGAAAAAAATAGAAGGATAATACACGGCAACGGAGGTAGAAACGGAGAAGCTTTGACGGACGAAGTCGCGTCTCGTATTTGCCGAGGTCGACGAGAAGCAGTCGCGATACGCGATCCGTATCTCGAAAGCATCGACGAAGCCTATCGTTGCACGCTGCCGGTCGATCTGCGAACGCTGAGCCGCTTCCGAAGGATTATGGCCGCGCGCATCCTCGCCGTGCAATATTCACGATAACACCGCCACGACACAGAAACGCTGTCGCGTAACATGCAGACCTTCGCGAAATATCCGGAAGACAAGCATTCTTAACGATCCCGCGTTTTGTCGTTTCTGCCAGAGTTGGGCATTAATCGATTAAATTTTTAATCATGATTGATTGATTAATGTGTACGATTTAAAAAAAGAAATCATCGAAACATCGACGGTTGATTCAATCGATTGATGGAGTTAATCGTCAATCGTTGATTAAATTTTTGCCCAACTCTGGTTTCTGCTAATCATTTCATAAAACGCGGATAAATCTGTCGGAGACGATATCGGTACCACGAACCGACTCTGAGGAATGTTTCAAAATTGATTACCAGTGGCCAGATTTATTATTGTCTTTCTAGAATTTGAAGACAGCTAGGGGAAATATAAAAAAATTGTACCGGAAGCAAACTGTCAGATTATTATTGTCCACATTTTAGAGATCGAAGACAGCTAGGAAAAATATCAAAACTTGTACCAGAAGAAAACAGTCAGATTACTATTGTCCGCATTTTAGAGATTAAAAATAGACAGAGAAAAATTGTATCAGAAGCGATCAGGCAATTCATCATCGTCCCTGAAGATGCCAAATCGCGCGCAGCAGTTGACTGCATAAGCTTCACGAAACCGGACGCAATAGCGGTCGTGTGTGCCTATAGAGAATTTCTGGCGAGTTGCAATTTTCGTGTCGCGTGTCGCGAGGAAAACAGGTCTGCAACGTAAACAACCGGGTTGGGACGGGTTGACATTAGAAGATTTTAGCCGCCACCCACGTTATTCCAGGCGCCGAATTCTCGTCGCGTGGGCCGCGTGCACCTGCCGTGTACTCGTAAAACGATTTAGCACCGACCACCGTGTTCGCGTACCCACCGTTGACAGGAATCGAGACGACGGTGTCCCCTCCTTCCTGAATGAATCTACGAAAATAGTCGGCGTCGACGACAGCTGCCTCGAGAACACAACAAAGTGGCGACCACCGCTGACCGAGAATCCACCCGACAGAGAACAGTTAATAACAGGTAATTGAGCTTATTATCGTGTCCGTTTAGCGGTGAATTATGACCGCAACAGCCAGAGAATTTGATCAGAATTATCGGCCGCGGATATACCCGTCCACAAACGAATCTCCGTTAATCTCTCTCTCTCTCTCTCTCTCTCTCTCGTCGCGAATGATTGATACGTTCGATTAACGAGGCTCTAATACGAATTTTTCAAAAGCACTTCACTGGGGCTGCGAGAGCGGAGCGGCTCCACAAAAGGAATCGTTAAGCGAGACAGAGGGAGAGAGAGGGACCGTCCTCTCGCTGCGAATGAAAAATGCAACGACGATCGCCCAGAAATAATTTCCCCGGTAAAGCAGCAGAATGGTGCGCGGCCGGACCTACCGCTTTTCAAGTAAACGATAAAGTGTAGGTGTTGACGTAGATATCTCGCTCTGTTGGCCCCGGGGACACGCCTACCGAGCACACCGAGACGCAAGACGTCGTCGTCTATTCTTCTATCTCCACTTTTGATGCCATTCGAGGAGATCCTCAGCGAAGTACGGAATCTAATTATTCTAGCGAAAAGGAAACAATTTACAACGAAGAGTCGTTGCGATCTTCAAAGCTAGATTTTCCGTCGATGTAGAATGGAAGACGAGTGAGCGACGAGACTGCGTTAGTACGACTAACATCAGACACGTTATTGCAGTACAAAAATAAGAGAACGTAACAAAAAGTAAAATTGTTTCTGCGTATTCAGTATTCGAAACTGAAAATCTCGGATATCTCGGAAAATGTTCTCGACCCTCAACTTTGGGGGTTGTTAAAAATTTGGACCATTGTTAAACGAAATATTCTATCGTCCCACATGAGTTCCATGGAGATCTGTTTGTGTAACATGAATCTACTGCACAAAGCAGAAGAGAATAAAGAATAACCGACCACAAAACGAGCAGACACGTGGAGTAAAAACACACCATAAAGAACGGCAACATACGGGAACGTATTTAGATGATTTTTAGTAGAAGCTGGAAGCTGTATGTTCCATTTCACGTGGGAGCAGATGCGCAAAAATTTCGCAGCTTTATTATCCGTAATAAAAATATGGTAATAACGATGGACGACACTAGAAGATGGACTTCCAAAAGATTTGCACGTACCCAGTGACACTTCTAAATTTTTTATGGAGTTGCGTCGATTCTGCGACACTAAATCCCGTAGGCGAGTCACGCGAGCCCCAGCGTCTCCCTGTTTCCCGACGCACAAGAGACGCATAAATTACTATAATCCGGAGCCCGGGTATAAAAGGGCTGCTATAGTCACGGTTCGGGGATCACGATCGAGACCTCGTCCCACGCGCGGCCACTCGCAAGAGCGAGAGCATGATTACCGTTTTGCTCGTTCGATCCACCGAATCCCGGAGCGAGCGCGCGCGCGCGGCGTAGGTCAGGAACAAAGGAAGTCTGCGAAGAAAGAGTTAATCGCGGCTTCCTGCCTGTCCTGTCGAGGAGGAGCGCGAAAAAAAGGGAGCGGCTCCGTTTGTAAAATTGCGACGCGCTTCCCTTGAAAAGGGGGCTTTAATCAAAAAGTTCGCGAGCAGTACATTCGGCGAAACGAGGGGGGGGGGGGAGGATTGGGGAGAGGGCGAGAGAGGAAGAGAAGAAGAGAAAGAGAGTCCTAGTTTTTTATCCGACCGAACTCGCGTCCGACCTTTCTCGTGGGGGACGCGTTCATAGGGCTGGCAACGATCACGCATTGTCCGTCTTCACTTTGTTCCTCGTATCGACTGCAAACCCCTTGCCGGGGGAGAGAGACTCGACGTCCAAGCTCGAGACGTCTCTCGATTGTCCGAGATTGGAACCAGGACTTTGAAAAATCGAACGGCGGACTCATGATGGAACGATTTCCGTAGGTGGTAGGACCCTGTCGTCCACTGGAAATCACTACGTTCTACCTTTTATTTATAGCAATAACAGACTGCCGAATCTTTATGAAAAATAAAAGAGAGATTTCAATCTTCATATCATCATTAGATTGGAGGGGAAAGTTCTGTCGTATGTTAAGTGAAAATGAAAAACACATGTTGCTAGTGAGTCATTGCGGAACAGGAATTGACAGATTGTCTGAAAGATGGCAACAAGTTGTTACAAATAATGGAAAGTATATTGAAATGTTTTGAACAGAACTTTCCCTCCAACCAAATATAAAGTAATACATATCGGGTGGCATTCTAATGCTCGTTTCTAGTGTTAGCTCGGACGGTGTTAAAATGGGGAAAGGTTTGAAGAGGCAGGCGTCAAAAGAGATTCGGTTTCCCGTCCGCAAGAAAACTCGCAGCAGTCTTTTTATCGCGGAATTACACCGCTCCGGTTCATCCGAGCAGAGAAAAGCCGCGGAAAGATCCCCGCGACCTGGCCGAAATTCGGTCCGCGCCAATTACCGTGCGCGGGGAACGTGTTTCGTCCTCTTTGAAGCGTATTTCGGGCTTTTCGTTACGCGCAACAATGGCTCGTGCCCGCTTTCTTTGGCCCATTATGCCTCGTTCCACCGACGCTTCCGCTATTTTCTGGCCGCGCGAGGCCGCCTCTAAGGTGGATTCGGATGGTGTGCCCAGATTCCCGTCTACAATGCCCGAAACTGGCAACCCGCGGGAACCGTCTTCGAACCAATTTCCATTGCTCGCCCAAAGAGACCGCTAACTCTGAGGGACACTCGTTTGTCTTACTAAAATGTTCCACGGAAATCCAGTTTGAAAGACACCCTTAAAATAATAAATCCCACGCCTGAGGTACACGGTTACCATTATACGTATGCACATTTAGGAGAACTATTGTGGACCCTTCGCATTAGAATTTTTTAACTACCCGACACTGAACGATTAAAATTTTTCATCCCCTTACCGTATCAATTACCTGTTAGTCATTCAGTCGCCAAATTCTCAGACGAAGATCCTTTCCTGTTGCGACAGTCCTCGTGTCCGACGAAGGAGTCGATGAAGAAAGGTAACGAGGTTTAAGGGTCGTCGCTAATTATCGCCACGTGATCAGCGTTTCTCGACCAGAGTATCGAAACTTCGTCTCGTTGGGAATCCCTGGCGCGGATCGATCAAAGACAACTTTTGGCTTCGGATCAAGAATGTCGCCCGGCCGAGGGTAATTGCATCGCGACGGGGGTGCACACAAAAATTAGAGAGCAAAGTAAAAATCGACGTCGGAGGAGTGGTATCGTCCGACCGGTGACGAATGTGGCGTAGAATCGATTAACCCTCTAGTAAATCTTTTCGTCGACTTTGCTATCTGTCTCCCCGTTTCCTCGACGGGTTCTCGAAGCGCGGATGTTGCTCCACGTCGAGAGGGAGGGTGGAAGTCACCCCCAAAAACGTAGAAAATCTTGGTTGTGAAGAGAGATCCACCATTGGATCCCATCTTCTTCCTCTTCTTACACACACCATTGCATGCACTACTTAGGACATGTCTACCTCCAACGAAGCTTCCAACGGGACACTACGGGACGCTTAAAATACGGCACTGGGCGCATTCGGCGCGGCTGACACGTTGGATCCCTTCAAAAGTCTCCGAAATCATTAAAAGCTGTCTTGATCAGCTTTCCCGCCGACTCATTTTTCTCGTAAACGCGCTAAACCCGTAGTCTAGGCCTTCAAGCAACCTTGAACTATCTAACAAATCAAGCTAAATCAGCATTATCGAAAATCATATCGTTCCAGCGAAATTGCGGGTTCGCATGCGATCCACCAGGATCCAACGTGCCACAGAGGGTTTGGCTACAAGGCAAGGGGTTGGATCAACGCGAGGATCCAGCGTATGGTGCAGATCGGCTTAGATCTTTTCTTCGCGAGATGACGAAGCCGTCTCTGCACATGATTCGCCTGATAGGTCGCTACGAATATCGTGGCAATCTCCAAGCTTCGCGAAGCTCATCAGAGAGAGAGAGAGAGAGAGAGAGAGAGAGAGAGAGAGAGAGAGAGAGAGAGAGAGAGAGAGAGAGAGAGAGAGAGAGTACTCGACTTTTAAGAGGCTTCTACTACCGGCGAGTGATCGAAGGACGCGAGACAGCCCGTTATCGTAAAGTGACTTACCAGTTCTCCAGGATGCCGACGTTCGAGAAGTTCGGTGGAAAGCTCGCGGCCGCCATCGGTGGTCGCGGCTGCGCCCTGTCCGTCCTGTCACTTCCGGTGCTCCTTAGTGCTGCGACGCGTCCCTGGAATCGCAAAAGACCCAGTCATTAAATCCTGCTGCTCCCTTCGGGGCTTCGCGAGCCACCCAACGGGTGTCCTCGAAATCGCCAATTTCAGAAACTGGCTGGTTCGTTATGTTCTTGCACTCTTCTATCAGTTAAAAGTTTCTTAGCTGCTACGTGATTTTAAATGAAGAGACTATGCATTAGATAAGAATATGAGTGGATTAATCAAGAGACATTAGGCGCAACAGATCCATCGAACAACGGAGAACAAATCAAGAAATTCGCCGCGGTTTTCTAAAATCCGGAGAAGAGGCAGGAGTTTGCAGGTACGTGCCGGACTAATTGTAGAAGTTGCGAGTTAGGGGCGTCTTTCCAGACTTCTAGACCACCTCGTATGCAGTCGGGGGCGGTTCGTTAGAGAAGAAGCGAGAGGAACGGGTGGGCCGCGGAATCCGCTTCGCGATACATTCTCTCCATTTACCGCGTCGAACCGTGGTCTCGTGGAAATACTCGCGCGAGAGGGAGACAGAGAGAGGAGAGCGGTTCTCTCTGTTGCGCGCACGCCTTCGACGCTCTTCCTTTCTCGCATTATTATCTTTCTACTTTCGGTCGGGTCTGCGTCGCACCGGCACCCGGTATCGGTAATGAACGATCTATTGTGCTGGTAGGTGCTCTTTCAAACAGCAAGAGAGACGAGATAAGAGGGTGAGGAGCGGCTGCCGAGAGCGAGACCAAGAGACCGCCACTGAACCAGAAAGAGAAAGAGGGAGAGAGAGAGGGAGAGGGAGAGGGAGAGGGTGGTTAGGGGGTGGCATAGAAGAGGTATGAAAACGGCACTCGTTAATGGACTCCCACCAGACTCCCTCAGCCTCGTCCCCACCCCCTTCCTCCCTATCAGTCGCTTTCTCCATCCCTTTTCCCGAACCGTTCCTCTCGCCTACTTTCATTCTATCCTCTCCCACCCGTAGTTCTTTAGCCATCCGCGATTCGCTCGGTCTCCTTCGTCCCTTGGCTCGTCTCGTCGCGTTCCTTCATCCACTGCGCTACCTCGCTGGCTGGTTCACTATCCTTCTTCATCCCCTGTCAGCCCTTTATCCGACCGAAACAGACGCCAGTGGATTCGTTACACGCGTAAGTTCCTGCCGAGCGCGTGTATCATTATCAGCGGCGCCTAAAAAAAGAGCCGAGAGCTGAATCATTGATTTGAGCGGATCTAGCGACGAGGATCTGGCTGAGGACCAGGACTTACTGCGAAAGGGGTGGTTAGTGTCAATTTCAACCCCTAAGGATAATGAGAATGATCATTCCACTGCCTAACCCTCCTGTAGACACAGGAACGTACAAATGAGCTCGGAGCTCTAGTAATTAACGCGCCGACTAGACCCATTAGTTATATGTAGGTGACACAATTCTTCATACACGGATGTTCCCTGTCGATTCTAACGATCCTGGAATTCTAAGCGAAAACGTGGAGTTATCGAAGAGGAACATAGCAACGAGCGAGAGAGACCAAGATCTGCGTGGAAAAATGGAGAAGGAAACGTGGCGCGGTAGGAAAAGAGGAAAAGAGAAAAAGAGGGGGAGAGGAGGATTGTTACCGAGGGAAACTGCTTTCTCGGCGATGCTCCGGGCAGGTCTCGTGTACGGTCCATTGTTCCCGGTTCGGAGCCGGTCGATATCGCGTTAAAATCGTAACGAGATTCCGTTCCGACGCGAAAATCTACCGATACCGATTCCCCGCGTCTCGTTCGCGTTTCAGCGAGTCTTCGAGTCCGAGACCAACCAGTGTTAATATTCAGCGTTCCCGTAATTGCCGTTTCCTTAAAAAGCGTAGAGGCGTGATATACACCTCGGCGAACGCCGGTACCACCGTAATAAATAATGGCGGAGACGACGGTTTTGCATAAACATTTCCGCGAGGCCTCGTAACTCCGGCAAGAGAGATAGAGAGAGAGAGAGAGAGGAGCTTGAAAGCTCGCTCGCGAGGGTTGCATGCAAATTCCATAGGAGCTGGAATGTTTCTCGGCGCGATCCAAATTAACCGGCTAATGGGAAAATTATTTGGCCGATTGCTCCGTTCCGTGTGATAATGAACGGATCATCTCCGAGTTACGCGGGAATTTCATAGCGGTCGATGGGACCGTCTTCTCCTCGGGAACAGGATGAATCCTTGATTAGCTCTTCGTGTAAATTATCGCTCGTTGACCCAGTTGCGATCATCTCGAGCACACCGTGCCGGTCCCCGCCGCCATCGTCGATCCGGTTGAAAAATTTCCGAATCGCTAGCGAAACGGCCGAGGCTCGCCCTTTATCGCTGTCAAGTACAAAGAACCCTTTGCTACCGCTCCTGAATTATTACAGGACATTAACTTGCGGAACGGTGCACGTTACAGACAGAGCCGGAGCTGAACGTAAAAGTATATCGGCTCCGGATAATTACGTGTATCGAATTCGCGCGATTACACGTTTGCTGAACCGCCGTTCCCTGCGAGCACGACCGACGCAACATTTGTTAATAACACTGTATTAATCTCTTTGATACGGAAAGGAAACAATTATCGGAAAATAGCTGAGCATACGGCCGCGTTTACAGTGGAAATGGCGAGCGGGTTTGTTGCCCCTACGATTCTGTTTGGTACATATCTGCTGGCTGTTCCTTATTACTGCGGGGTTTACGCATTTCCGGCGGATATGAACGCGAGCAATTCAAATCGGAGATTTCTCGAAACAATCTCGGAACAATCAATTATTCTCGTTGAAATGTTTACTTTGCATAAAGACACGCAACTTTAGTCAATAATGGAATGATCCAATCGGATGGCTTGCTGCCGCATTCTTTTCGAATTCCTGTCAGGGGACAAGTTTTAAGGCACGTAGCGTATTTATAACGCCACATGATTAAAAGCGAACACGATTATAATTTACAGCGTGAAAAAACGCCGGGATTTATGAGACGACCCAATAGATTTCGTTGAAAGCTGTCGCTGGCGTATCGATCCGCGATCGAGGCTTTTCAACGCAGCTCGGATCTCGAAGAGTCGTCGCGTCGGCTTTTCGTGGCAACGAGGCTCGAAGTCTCGAACGCCGCTAATTAGCGGGAACATCGGGAAACGCCGGGGAAATGCTGGAAACGCGAGAAACGATGGGACACACACGCCGCAGCTCGACTCGACTAGAACACACCGGTACGGCACCACGGCCCGGAGAAACCGACAGCCACGAAATCCATTGTCATCGATCGCCGGCATTGTCTGCCGCCATTGTTTGGCGGCTCGCGCATCGCTGATAAGGACGACGAGCGATTCGCGTTCCCCCGCCGCTATCTTCCCGCGGACGCGGTCGGCGAGACGGGGATTTCTTTGTTTCCGCGACGGCTCGTCGATCGGCCGCTCGATTTCCCAGAAAAAAATTGGGGAAAAACGTTGCCGCAAATCGCTCGGTCTCAAAATTGAATCAACTCGCTACGGTCTCGTCAGGAAAATATTTTTTAAGGATCCACGATTTAAACCCTCCGCGAGCGGAAATTGTTTTCAGCGCACTTTTCCATGGCTCGGATGTAGTTTCTCGGTTGGACGAAATTGTGTACTGAAAAAGAATTACACGAGGTAAATATTTGTTTGATATTTGTCCGAGTAAAATTGTTTGTCGGGTGTGCAAGTTAGTTTTTACAGCTAATATTTGAACTATAAAACGGAGCATCGAAAAATTGCTGGCAGCGAACGTGTTAATTCATGCCCGAGGATTGTGTAGCTGTTGTTATTAATATGTGAGCTAGTTCCGGGGCGAAAGAAAGAAGGAAAGAAAGAAAGCGGGGATCGAGTGCCCGCGCGAAAAGTTAGGTCCCGTGCGCGCGCGCGGGACTAGCGATAATTCAAATAACCACGTTAACTCGGTTTGTAACTCGCCCGCGTGAATTCTCGTCGGGGAACTTCTGAGAGCAACTTCGAATCGAACGATACACGGACAGAGACACACACAAATTTGTGCACGAAGCGAAAGAAAAAGAGAAAGAGAGAGAGTCGCTCTCGGGTTAATTAACATCCTCGCAGACGAGTAAAATCGATGGGGCAAATTCACCAATGAAAAAGCGATTCTCCTCTCCCCGTCGTCGTCGTCGTCGTCGACGTCGCGTGCGCGCTCGTCGGTGTCGTTAAAAAATGAATCAGCCGGCGAGCGAGCGCGGAGCGTATTCAGGCTAATTGGGGATAATCCAGCAGCCTCTCTTTTTTTCCCCGGCGACGACGTCCGTTTCGATGTTTTCGTTTATGCGACACGCGCGCGTACAGACGGCGAGGGGTTTTCCTTTTCGACCGGGACACGCTGTTTTCCCGAGACCGAGCGGTTGCATCATCGGCGAGAAACGCGCGCTCGAGGAATCAATAGCTTTTTCTGAAATTTTTTATATTTCCGATATATGCCCACATAAGAAGGTTCGCTTATTAAACTTACGAAAAGTCCTAGTTTTAACCTACTTCGTGACAGGAAAATTGTTGAATGAGTTCCACCTATTTTCTGGAAGCGGCCCACTGTGCGTCGTCGCGTCGGTTGCATAAACACGACACGCGCGAATGACTCGAGCGAATCCCGGAGCGGCTCGCCGCAGGCATGAGAAATTAATGTATCGCAACATCTTGATAATTCCATTCTTATTATAGACATAGGCGAGGGTAGGAACACTGGCACCTGGCCAGATGAAACACATCTGATCGGCCGTCGTTCGAAATAGAAGATCCCCAAGAGGTGGAAATAGCCGAAAGTCTTCGAACTTGCTGATCCACTGATTCTCCGTTGATTCAGAGAAGTTGTCCAACTTTCCGCGCGAGAGCGTCTAACGAAGGGACTCGTTCGATTCTACAAATTTCGACGTTCGACCTGTTCGCGAGAATCACTCTGTTGCGTTTCGGACATGCTCGTAGAATTTCGATGTTCGATCGACGTCGAATAAGGTTCGGGACGCAAAGGGAATAGCGCCGAGTAGTCTGGCCATGTTGTCTGGTATCGACTTGCTCCGAAGGGTCACCCACTACCCCTTCGAACTACCACCCGGCTTGCCAAGCTGTTGAGTCGACCGGGGATGCTCGAATTTCGGACCACCCAACTCCTGACATACGATTCTACATCTTTGAAGATGTGTCTGCGAAAGGATTTGTACGATTCTGCAATTCTAAGTATTTTTACTTAAAAATATTCTATCGAATAATCCAAATATAATACATGGTAGGAAATGTATGTGGAAAACCTCGATGCAAAACAGTCGTCGGATCTCTGTAGAAAAATTTCGAAAGACCTGCAAAATAACCCTTTAGGCCGGAAGACCTCGAGGTCCTCGTTATTCAAGGAAGACAGCAGGGCTTCTTTTTGAAAGACAATGAAGAAGACAATAATGGTAAAAAATGTCGGTAAGCGACGTCCACCCTAATTTTCGCTGTACAGCAAGCACCTAGGGGTGTTCTGACGTCACGTGCAGTGACGTCCCCGGTAGCAAACACCAGTGAAGGCTGTCGGGAGTGGAGAGTCCCGTCAGGAGTCGATCCGACGATCTCCCGTTGCGGCAGTCTAGCAACGATCGAGTGTTTGCCATTTTGCTTCGGCCCGAGGACGTCTGGTGGGTCGAGGTTCGCGGGGGTTGGTTTCTCTTGCCAATGCAGTGGCCAACACCAGTCATCGAGCGAAATAGTCGCGGGAGGTTGAGGTAGAATCGCGTAGAACGCCGGAGAACTTTGCAAACATCGAATTTGCCATTAGTTTCGGTGTGGAAACTGGGGCGTCGTCTACCAAAGACGTGGATTCGGAAACCACTCCGAATGACTGTTCGCCATCGGTAAAATTCACCGTTCAGAGTTTCGAATCGGATTCTTCTATTTCTCTTTGGAATTTTAGTGAACGAGAGCCGTTTTCGAATGCATCGATTTTCCTTTTCCCTTTGGAATTTTTGGAATGGGAGCCCGTTCGAATGGATAAACTCGGTCGAATTTCGTTTCCCGGGTTGGTACAAATACACGGCGATATTTTCTCCGTGTCAGACTGTACACCGCCTATTCTTCCACGTTCCCCGTTAAACGGCGTGCTCGAAGGGAAACTGCGTTAGCCTGTCGGATGGTCCGATATTGCGGCAATTTGATGGCGTGCGCGTCGTTCAGGCTTCGCCGACAGTCCCAGTTTATAGCGGCTTCCCCATCGAAATTTAATACAATTAATTACCGGCGATCGATGGCTCAATTTCCAAAGGGCGTCCCATTGACTAACGCGATTATTAATGCGTCATAATGCCATAGTTTGTACGCCGCGGAATATTTACATAATCAAGTTTAGCCGGGCTCCGATAAACATTCATCGGGAGGCTCGCACACTGTCCACGATGTTCATAGATATTACGTGTGCAAATAAGTTCCTTCCCCCAGTCATAACTTCTGACTGAATTCGAATTACTTGCCGATTTCGGTGCCATTTGAATGAGCGTTCCTTTAGTTTTAAGCAGAATCGTGATGACCGCTCCAAGAGTTTCCAGTCCTATGCAACAATTTCAAGCAATATGGCGTGCGAGAAACATCATTTGCGTCACCGCTTACTCTTTGCATTCCAGCTTAGGAAATCAGCTGTTCAAGCTACTGAAATGGTTTGTGCGGCACTGGAAGAGAACGCTGTATCTTACAGAACATGCAAAAAGTGGTACCAAAGATTGAAAGCCGGAAATTTTAATTTGGAAGACGGCGATCCTTCACAGCAGCAATAAGAGAAAAAGATAAAGAGAGAATAATAACGTTAAAAGAAACAAGAAAAGAAATTCAGGAGACAAAGGGAGGAAATACAATTCGGTACTATCTAACTTGATCTCCAATGAAGACTACAACTCAATTCTGGTGAAGAGAGAAACAATTCTTCACAAATGGATTTCCAGGGAACACGAGTATCACACCGAGAAAGAATAACAAGCGAAGACAGATAAAAATTATGGGGTTTTTAAATGTTATGCTATACAATTCTGCTATATAATTCTACCATTTTCCACTGGATTCGGAGATTGTCAGATGACCGCGTTAAATTCGACGTGACTCTTGGTCGCCGTCACAAAGGAGACCGTCGAGTATCGGTTTGTGGTACGAGATAGATCCACTGGAATATCGTTAACGCGGGACGTGAGAAATCGTTGAGAGAGAAGAGCAGGAGGATCGAGCAGCTTGCGGGAAACCCTCGAGGCTGTCGTGGTAGGTAGGGAACGTGGAACGGTAAGCTGCGACCTAACCGTTTGCCATGCAAATTCGCAGTGGCTGTCAAGGCAAGCCCGGCTCTGGCTCCCCCTTTGTTTTTATTTTCCGCTTTCCCGTGATCCCCGAATGGGGTTGCGTGGGCGCCAGGACGACTGTCTCTCTCTCCCCCCCCTCTCTCTCTCTCCCTCTCTCTCTCTCCCTCTCTCTCTCTCTTTCTCCCTCTCTAGCCCCAAACTCCTTTTGGTAACCTTCCAACCGAACTTCCGGACCCTTGGCCGAAGTTCAACGCGGCGATTCGCGTTCTCGCAGCGCTCGAGAATTCGACGTGCACGCATCCACCACCCTCGGAAGCTGAAAATAATCTTCCCCGGCGAGACAATCGACGTTTCCCTGTCGATAAACGGCGATAACGCGAGGAACGAACGCTGGGAGTCTTCCTGGCACCGAACACGATCATTCCGAACCATCCTGTTCACATGAATCCTGCCATAATACGGCAGAGGATTTTTGATGTCTCCTTTTTAATTCCAAACAATCAGAAAATTGATTCGAATCACGGCGTGTTAATATTTATTTCAGAACCGTCTTCGTTCGTTTCTCCGTCGCAGGAACGCGAGTTATGTTGTAGCGGATTGCAGCCGGTTCAGATTTCGCGACGCTCGGCTTTTAAGCTCGATAGATCGCGGAAATCTCGTCGAAGCGAAAGGAATCGAGGTTCGAAGAGCGGGCAGGTTCGTTCCGAGCGTAATTCGAATTCTCGCGGAGAGCTCGGCCTCGTAAAAAGCTGCAGTAAAGTGGCTTCCATGGCCGCTACACCGAAACGGATCGTAAAGCGTCCGATCGTCTTCCGGGGACCGCATAACCTAGAGAGCTAGAAGAGGAGGAAGTTAACTCGTCGACGAGCGAGGGAAGAAAGACGCTCTCGGACGAAGGAGTTGGTCGATAATTGCCTCATCGATGTGTAAAGTCGTTCTCATTCTCTCTCTCAAGAGAGAGAGAGGGGGGGGGGGAGCAAGAGGACGAAGAAAAATCGAGAAAGAATGGCGATCATAAAAATTCATTCCGACGGAAGGAACGAGTTAGCATCGGCGAGGCGCGAAAACGTAAGCGATAACGAAGGATAAAATGGATGAAACGGATGGAGAATGGAGGCGAGATCGTAGAAAGTATGGAGGGGAAGCGGGACGGAATGGAAATCAGCCGCGTGGACACCGTGCTTTACGGACTTTATTAATTCTTAGCTTCCTAATTGGATTACCCTCGAATTAATTGGCGCGATTAAACGGTCGCACTCGACTCGCGTCGTCGTCCGGACGAAACTCGCGGAAATTTGTTCGACGCGGTTCGACTCTCTTTGACGAACGACTCCCGACGAAACCCTTTTACCTTTTCCGACCGGGAACTCGCGTTCCTACGAGACGTTTGCTTTTCCAAAGCTGTAGCTCTGTACACCGGAACGTGGCCGAAACTTTTCCATCGTCGAACGTGACTTTTAATTGCGCCTTTGCGAACCGCGTTTACGCGTTTAATCGACCGTCCGATACCCGAAAAAATCGTGACGCTGCAAATACTCGGGTGATTATCTCGTTGTTCTAGCTGGAAAATCCTCATTGTTATTATTATTCGCTTTGGGGATGCTGGTTCAAGCAGATCGTCGACGATAAGACACGTCTGTTACCGAACGAACGCACGTGCCTGTGCAGACGTAAAAAAAACATTTGAAAAACTGGGACAGACATCATCGACGAGTGTTCTTTGCTCCGGGAACGCTTCCGATTGCCTTCAGGAGCTCCGCTCCGAGCCAAATGGCAGCGCGGCAGGGCCGTAGATGAACGGAGCTCTTGCTCGACCTTGCAAATAAAAGAACAGCTTTCGTGCCCGAGGTGATTCCGAGTTGAGACACAGTTTTAATTAAATAATAAATTCATTTTTACCATTTCAAATGAGTCTTTGAAATTTACTGGCTCTCTGATAAAAGAGAGGCTGCTAAATAAATTAGTGTGTCGAGAGCAGAAATGTCCAAAAAAACACAGACTATTTTTCGAGTCTCGTGGAAAAAACCTTGTCGAAGTTGTTGAGACCCACCCGGTTCGTGGATCTCTACCGATCTCTTTGTGGGTACTGTCGGGAAGCAAGGCGGACAGAAGAGTCCTGCAAAGATCGCTCGGTTCGCGGGTCTTTCCGAGGTTGCACGGGCACTAGGGGAACACGGAAGAAGGTCAAAAGGGGGCCGGAAACTACCGGCGAGCGAAAAGAAACTCGCGATCGCGTCCGTGCGACAGAATCTCGCGAGTGCTCGTCTTCCGGTTCGCGTGGCGCACTCGAAATCTGGGTTACCCACGTCGGATGGCTTGTTTCGCCTTCGTCTTCGAGGGAAATCGATTCCGTCGCGCTGCCAGCCCGCGTTTCCGCTCGACGACGAACGCGTTTGTTCGAAATCGCGATCGCTATCGATCCTTCGGAACGAGATCGAACGTTTGCTGGCATGGAGACACTATTCTTGCAATAATCAACGTCAGTGGACTCGAGCGGCTGACCGACGCGGCGCGGCGTCTCCTGTCTTTATCAGGCTCTCGACGGATTCGTGTTAACTCATTCTATGATTGAGGTTGTTCGATCCCAAACTATAATTCTTCTGGAAATTATTTTGTTGGATGATTGCTGCATTTCTATTCATTTTTATACACGTTCGTTTGTAACTGACTATGTAGTCTGTTATAAAAACCAGGGACCAAAAATAAGTTATTCTAAAATTTTCTACGATAAAAATCATTAATAAAAAGTTGATCATTATTGAAATTTAAGATAACGTACACAAAATATAAAGAACAAAATGATTAAAAAATATCGATTTTTATACTTTTTGGTTACAAATAACAGTTATTAGTGTTCAAAAAATTGGATCCTTTTATAAGTGATCGAAATGATCTTCTCTCGACAATAACAATCACCAACACACACACAAGAGAAAAAATTTTCGTTTACTTATAATCCTTATTTGTAACCAATACTATTTTAGTCGATGCAGTAACTTGTTATTTTATGACTTTTGTTCTTTTTGGTTATAACAATTTTTGTAGACTCTATTCCGCAGCTAACTGGTCAATCATATTTTACGAATGAATAAATGAATACTCCCATCGATCACTTGATATTGGAGCCCGAGATAATTTGAAGTTTGAAAGGAAGATTTCGTGGCGAGGTTCGTAGGAAAGGCGCAAGATCGTGGCACGAGAGTGATCGATGCCGGAAAGCAGCGATCTGTCGACGACGTTATGGTCGTTAAGATGAATCGGGAACACAGTGGGTCGACGGTGACTATAAACGGCAGGGCTGTCGCGTCCAGTCTAGTCCAGTCGACTCGCGAAACGCGTCCACTTTCTCTATCCACTTCGACTAGGAAGTCGTAAATCCCCTTTACTATTTACATCACCGTATCTGGCCTGGCGTGCGATGCAACCGCGTGCCTAATCTTTTATGCAACACGGGACAAGAACACGCGCGCACACGCCGCGCCGCGCCGCCGAAACCCGTTCCGAAGCCGAATAGTTGACAACCTTTTAAAAGGAACGACCCCGCGCGAAATCAAACCTGCGGTCGATTAACCCTGTTCCAGAATTGCGAATCAACTTCCATCTATACAGGGTGTCTCTAAATCCGTGGCATTCGATCAAGGCACAACCGGAAAGCTTCGAAGTCGATAAAATTTTTTTCAATTTTTCGATTCATTTATTCGTGTTCATTGAAATATTTAAAACGAATCATTCTCCGTCACTATTTTTGCTGAGACTGGTTATCTAAGGTTAATAAAGACGTTGGAGTGCAGTGTCCGCGACAGCCAGCTATTATAGTCGGGAAAAAGCGGAGAACCGAGCACGTGGGCGAACCAGAATGGGCTCGGTTTCTTGTCGAGCATGATTTGCGTGCCACGTGCCTTCATAACCACTCTTGTCCGGCGCCTTTCCCTTTATTGCACAGACTAGGCCTGACACCTAGCGGTTGGCCCCTGGGAGCACGAGCAGGCGTGGCTTCGCCGCTCTCGATTACGACGGAGCACCAGTGGGCGCGGCTTCGTCCCTCTTGATTTCGACGCTGCCGATCCACCCGTTTCCCTTTTCATTTGAGTATAATCAGCAAACGTCAAGTACAGTCAAGGGGTTTCAATGAAAAGAGCGTCGCGTGATCCGCGTAACGACCGTCCATCGCCGTGTTCGATCAGGAACGAGACGCGGTAATGTTAATTAGCCGGGGAACAATAATGCGCCCTAAACAAATATTCTCGCGTCCGTACAAATAATCGTGGATAATAGCCGGTTTCGCTGGACGCTCGGCCCACGGTAATTACGTTATTAATTATTGTCGAATATTCCCGCGCTCGCATGCTCGTATAAAATCTCGCCCGCGCTCTGCCTTTCGTAGCGGCTTCGCGTGGGTCGCGATTAGCTGGCAATCGGCGTGCGCAAGGTTTATTTGCACGGTGTACAGAAGCGCGTCGCGTCGCGTCGCCGTTCGATCGTTTCGATCGCGTGCACGGGTTTTTAACCGATCGAGTGGCCTGCGTCGCGCTGTTCACGTGTCGCCACGAGTGCTCACGCCTCGGGTCTCGATGCTCCGTTGACGGCGCCATCGAATTCTGGAATAACACTTCGATCCACGTGCGCATTCATTATTAGACTGCGGATTTTACGGGTTTGCGACAAACACGTGTGGGTGAAACACGGAAGAACGAAAATTCATTTTTCTGTACCGTCTATTTCTAGTAATTCACACAGGATATGTTTATTTTCACGAATATCCGCAATTTATTATCGCACCTGTACATTTCCGTCGTGGCCTTTCCAGCATCGAAATAGAACATCGTGTAAAACGAGCACCGACGTGTGGCAACATGTCACCGTCCAGATTTGTTATTGTGTTGGCAACACACGTTACGGTGACCGAGCGAGAGATGCGGTAACAAATGCGGACACAGCTTTATATGGGATGTAACCAGCGCGATCAGGCCACTCGACGCTATTTTAGCAGATTTTCCAAGCATTCACGGTATTCTAACGGTTAAACGCGTCTCGGTAACGTTTCATCGCCACGCTCGATTAAATCGAAGCGGCAAACGACTACGAACCTTTTCCGGATGGCTCGGGGAGATCGTGTCCTTGCCAATTATCCCGCTCGAGGGAACGATACCGAGCGTCGCGAAGGGAATCTCTGGAAGGACCCGTGCGGAGAAATATCGAACTAAGCACGTGGCGGATAAAAAGAGAGAGAGGGACGAGAGTAGCCGCACTCGTTCGTCCATAAAAGTCGACGACGACGGTGTTCGATCTCGCCGGAACCACCGATAACGTTCTCAGCCTCGACATAAACGCCATGTCAATTACCGGCAAGCCTAGCCGGATAATATACCCGACAAAAGTCGGCCGAGACGTTATTCCGTTATCCAACATTTATCCGGCTTTGGCCGCTCACCTTTAATACGCTTCGACTCCGCTGGAACTGCGGGTTCAAGATTCCGGTCCTTTCGAGAGGTGGTTGTCCTTTCTACAGCTCGGAGAATGTAGGCACCAGAAAAATTCCAGTTGCTTTGCTTCCATTCTATCCCGAGGGCCACGAAACCGCGCCCACTTTCGGTACACCACGCCTACGCAGGGAAACTCCCACCTACCTGGGGCCATACCGGTCTAGTTAGAATAGTCCACGCCTACTTAGGATTGTCTACACCTATTTGTGGCACGTGTAATTAGTCCAATCTCCGCCCACTTCCAGAGTAAAGTGGATTGACTTCTAAGCTTTCCTCGGAAATAATTCGCACGCTCATACACGCACGATACATACGTATCAGAATGAAGGTGCCTCGCGACGCCATCGTCGGTGCACGTCGGAGAGCTCCTGGGACGAGCCTATAATTACATATTCGGGTTTAATCGCGCTTGATCACGAGAGGACCGATAGTACGTCGATTCCGGATCGATCGCGCCTATCCCACGGGTTCTTGAACGACGTCGGGACACGTCCTGGGAATAATTAGACGGTGACAGTAATGGTCCCCGGCTTTGTCGCAACGTAACGAGTGGAGAAAAGTGGCGTGTCTAACAGCGCGGCGCGGCGCGTCGAATAAAATTTTCAAGCGTATCGTGCCCGGAGAATAATGGAGAACGGACGAGAAGAGCTGTTGATGGCGGTTCGACGCAACGAGGCTGACGTGGAGGCAGCCGCGATGCGCGAGCTTTAACCTCTTGACCCCGACATCCAAGCGGCGCGGCAGCGGAATGCTTTCGCGTGCCACTTAATTTCGTACACGTCGAGACTGCGAATCATGTCAACAAGCTCTTCCTCTTTTCAGAGGACCGACGCAGCGGGAGAAGTGTTAGAGTACAGAAATTTTCGAACATAGAGGGATGATCCGTCTAGTTAACACGTCGAACGTTCATGTCGTGCCTGAATCTGTTCAGGGTTTGCGAGAGCATTGAACGTGGAAAAAGATCGAAACTAATTTCCCCCAGAGATCTCATTCCCCGGAGGGAACGAGACGCGAGTTCCGAATTACGTGTCTCGCCGGTTTGAAGAATGGCACGCGGGGAGCAGCGTTCGCAACAAGTTTTTCCCGAATTGATTTATGCTTCTGTTCCGGGCGCAGCTTCGCGCAGGATTCTCTCTTTCCAGGATATCTGGGAGGGCACCGTCCACCGCAGTGCGTACCCGACTTGCCAATACCAGTCCTGAAAGCCAAGTTTTCTTTCGGAGAAACGAGCGAAGTTCGGTCCAAGGATCGTGGAGAACGCCTGCCTGCCCGCCCCCGCGAGCGAGCTCGCCCTCTCGACGTCCCGCGGAGCTGTAATTTATCGGGTACGTCGTTCCGCGAAGAATAACGCTCGAAAGAGAATGTCGCAAGGTCTTAGGCTTCCGACGCTCTCGGATCTTGGCCAATTAGATCCAGAAATTTGAACCTCAGCCAAATATTTAATGTCACGGCTGCGCCGCTCGAACAGTTCTCTCTTCTCTAGGCGACTACAATCTCGACTATCGAAACCGAGACTTGTACTCGGCGATCTGCGAGAAACATCCCGCGAAGAGCTCGGTCTTCCACGCGAAAACCTGAATGTAATTACTTTGGCTGTGGCAGAGAGAGTTTCGAGCCAGTGTCTCTCTCTCTCTCTCTCTCTCTCTCTCTCTCTCTCGTCTTTCCGTTTCGACGACGCGACGACGACGAACGAGAGCGTGCACGGCACCGGAGAAATCCCCGATGAAAATCTTTTAATGTAGCCTGTGTGGCCGCGGACCGCTCAGCGGAGCAATACGCCGCAGACTTTTTCATTCTTCGCCGACAAAGAGGTCGCGCGCGCTCTGCATGCGCCGTCTGCCATTCCCTGCAACTTCGCATAGATGCGAGCTGCAACAGACCGGTGGAGCGCACCAATCTCGGGAAAATCATCTCGCCGTTGTCTCCCAGACGCCCACGGGAGACCCGTCGACTCGCATCCAGGCGATCACTAGCTGTCCGACTTCGACTTCCACGGGACCTCGCGACACAATGGCGTCCAGTCCCTTGACGGTCCGGAGCTCGCGACAGAATTACCAAATTTCGGTAAAAATGGGACTGAGCATTTCGATTTTATCAGATAAACATTTTAGAACGGGACATTATGGGGACAGAAGTGTACGAGTAGATTTTTCAGTCCCTTCGAAATGCTGCTGCCTGCTTGTCGAACGCGTTTTTTCAGCGAACCCTTCCGCCAGGCTCGATCGCATTCGTCGAATAATGCCACGGAATAGTTTGATTCGATTTGGCGCGCAGGGAATGCTCTAATCACGATCTCGTTACATCGAGTTCCAATGTTATCGTATTCCAGGAAAACTATGGCGATGGGCTGGCTCGATACCGTTCTATACTACTGGCAGCCGAGCGGCGCGCCGTGGATCGTGTGTCCGCGCTTTACGTCGTCCGTACACCATGCGGCAAGCGAAAATTCGATTTGCTACGCGGCGTTCCCGGAACTTTCCGCCCGCTATTTTTTACCATTTTTCCCCCGTGGCTCGCCAGTTACGTATCGCACCGAAAACATTCCGGAACTGTATTTTACCAGCCAGGCACCAATTTTTGAAAATTCTATAAAGTATCGGCGTTTCACGAAGATTACTTTAATTTTTGCGAGGGAAATCTCTGACTTTCAAGTTGAATTATTGCAGGATCAAAACGGTTTAAAGCGTCTGGCTCTCGTTAAATATTATACATCGGCGGACAGGACAGGAACGGAGGAAAAGGAAGGAGCGGGACCGAGACTTCCGTTGCGAACCAAGTTTTTGGTCGAACGAGTTACGTCGGTGATTGCGTCACGAGACCGTCTCATCCCTTTCATCTTGTCTCCTCGTCCGCCGGCGTCGTTGTGTCTCGGCGAGTCCTCTCGAGCTCTCTTCCCCGACGAGACTGTTTTTCAGGTTCACCGACGGGAACAGAGAGAAGGAGAGGAAGAGGAAGAGAGGGGGTAGGGGTGGGGGGGGGACGAAGAGAGGCCACGAGATTCTCGACATTTCCGCGACATAATTTTCCTCGCGTGCACCTTGCATCCACCGGACTCTTTTTCTTCGCCGGAGCTCCTTTTTTCCCGCTTCTACGGTTTTAATCTGCGGCCGCGTATTCTGGCCGCCTTTTCGGCCCGTTGTCCTCGTGTTAATCGATAGCATCGTTGCGCTCCCCTTACCCCTTGTCTACCTGCTTTTCTTTTCATCGAACGGTTTCTTTTGCGTACCGTCATCTTCATTATAGCCATGGAGGACCTTACAGAATTTGTGTAGCGTGTCGACTGAGTGGATGATAGTTGATAATGTTCGACAAAGTGTTTGCGAGCAGTGCGTGGAGTGGTGTTGGGTTATCATGCAGTCTGAAGGTGAATTTTGTATCATCAGTTTCACAAGCCTGCCATTGATGAACAAAAGATATATAAAAAAAACTTTTTAATGTAAAAACCACGCTTGTATTAAAATGCTCTAAAAAGGAGAATTGTCAATCATTTAACTGGATTCGGTATTTCATGGAGAACCAGAAAAAAATTTGTTTTCTCCTTTCTAGTGCATTTTAATATAAGCGTGGTTTTTAAAAAGTGTTTTTTATATCATTTATTTTCTACTTTTATTGTTATCGGAAGCAAACGTGTATACAAAATTTCAGCAAGATTGGACTATGGGAAAAGTTTTAAAATTCGATTACAATATTTGACGCATACAACATACAATAACACGGCAAGTTAATATAAGCGTGGAACATAATAAAAAGCGAGAAAGTTAGTGGCCATCTAGCGGCGCGACTAGGAAGCGCTGCCGCAGTAGCATGGGACTACACAGGTCAGACGCAGGGGTCCATGTCGTTTTAGCAGTTCGAAAGTTAAAATACGCAGAAATAAATCGAAATTTGAATTGAACATTTTATCTACAGGCAGAACTAATTTTTTTACGTAATAATTAGAGATCGTGGTAATGAATACACGTGGCATAGGGATAATCCCAAACGAAATTATTAGATTACTGTGCTGACTGGTTGGTTCACCAAATCCTCAGTCATGGCTTTAATAAATGTTTTCGCGAATTTACAAGAAAACTGACTAGACGCAATTTAAAGCAATAGCGCTCGCCATCTTGCTCCCACCCCTACTTCCGCGACGACAGCGTTCCCCGCGTTGGATTAACTTTTATATCACGGGAGGAGAATTCTCGTCCGGATTCCAGCACGCCTGCCCGATTCGCGTGCACACACGCGCCTCCAGGACACAGGGAAGAAACATAATTTAGTCCCCGAGAATAAAAGTACGAGGCGCCCTTGCGCGTTTGCACCGGGGCTCAAAGCGGTTCCGACCCGCTCGTTCTCATTTCGTCGGCGAAGCCGTGCGGAGTTGAACGGGCGACAAGTCACAGCACAGTTGTAATTGCGAATCGGCCGTGCCTGGGAACTGGTTCGTCAGGGAAATGCAAATTCTCGGGGCCGTTGTTGCTCGCGCTGTTGCGAACGATCGACCGAGTTTACACGGATGATCGAAGCGGACGTCCGCGCGCCACACTTCCCGAAAATCTGATTACGCAGACTTGCCGGTGAATTCGATCCTTCGGTATTTCTTTGCTCGACGAGCAGATTTGAAAGCCCAGGCTATTAATCTCTCGGCTTTTAACGCGTTCGTTGCAGCACGGTAATCCTACGAATATTCCAGAAAATCAAAAGAATTTCATTATCATCTTAAAAGATAAGATATACTTTCAAACATTCCTGATCGACCAGTGTGCGGATAGGATTTTCGGAATTTCTACTTCCCCCATTTTGTTCTCGGGCCTCGAATTGCTCCGTTGGTTCTCGCGTTCCTCCGTTGCGTCGCGGTTTCGTTTCGATCGGCGCCTGCGGCTATTTTCCAGCCAAAATTCAAAGACAGAGACCAACCAACCAGCGAGAGAGCAGAGGAGAACCAAAGGTGAAAGAGAAAAAGAGGGGGCGAGAGGGAGACGCGAGGAGGAAGTAAATAAGCGCGTGTACCGAGCAGCCGATGACCTACTATTGACGCTTTTGTGGCGTTGCTTTAGCTACGTTCCGGCACAATGGAAAATGTAGCAACTCGAAACAGGTCTGAAAAGAGGGAACGGCGAGAGAGTGAGAGAAAGAGAGTGAGAGAGAGAGAGAGAGAGAACTAGAAAAGAGAAGGGGGAACCGGGGGCGGGGAACAGGAGAGAGGGAGACGCGGTGCGCGCGTTCTTTCTTCGACGACGAAAAACTGTGTCGCTCATTGTCGACCGGTATCCATCGCGGAACAATCGCGATAATGAGAAAGCTACGCAGCCGAAGAGTTTCGCTCTTTCCCGCTCTTTCTCTAAAGCCCCCCGCCCCCGTCCCAACCGTCGCAGTCGGGGGGAGAAGTTTCTTGCGCACAGGTTTAGGTCCCGAGGCTTCTCGCGTCTTCCTGCCACCGCCCCCTTCGACCGCAGCCCGCGACGACACAGCCAGCTCATGTTCCTTTTGTCCGCTCTCTACATCAGAGTTCGCGATCTCCATCGACCGACTGCTCCCTGCCGCGCTATGTCCTAGACTCCGCTTGGTCACCAAACAGGCAACCGCGCAAATAACATTTTAGTGACCTTGGATCGACACCGGGGCCACGCCGATGACGCCAGAAAACGTAAGGACAAATCTTGCGACTGAAGATCGCCGGCTCTTTCTTTAGGAAGTAGGCGTGGCCTCGTTGCTCACGATTACGAGTCAAGATAGTGCTCCATACAACAATCTATGGTTTTCCTGGTCTAAAATTCCTGTGTCCCTGAAAAACCTATCTTGGAAATCCCCAATCTCAATTTCTGCGTCCACGTTGCCCCGAATAGGCGTGGCATCGTTGCTCTCGATTTCGTCGGAGCCAGGCCACTGCCCTACAGGACAGTCCACGTTTGCTCCACGTCTGATTTCACCGGTACTTTGAAATTCAAATGCGTCCTCCGCGACGTCTTAATTTACCGTCAGGATTAAACGAACTAGCAACGGGTTCGAGCGGGAATCGAACAAGAACCACTCAAGCTATTCTCGTCCGCCAGATCACTCAATGTCAAACAGACTCCGTGACCTAGGTCCCGAGGAGCTTCTCTTTCGACCGCGACAAGCTCGATCGAGCTGGAGCAAAATGAACTCGCTCGCTCGTTTCCCGCCCAGCTGCGGGGAATGTAGTCGAGCGGTTGCTCGTCGTCGTCGTTTATTTCCGGCGTCATCCTAAACAGCCAGACGCCCCGCAATGATTCAATCAACCGCGAACGAGCTTACTGCGCCAATCCGACGGTTTTATTGTCCTACCGTGAAGGTGGCGGAACATGAAACTTAACGGTCGCGTTGTTCTTGGCGGGATTCTCTTGCCAGGATTCTCCGGTTGATTAATGGCCGGGTGCTGCCATAAACGCCGACAGATTCCTCGTGCGTGCGAAAACCGTTCTCGTTACGCTTGCTAATAGTGTTGCACCGCGGCCGTGTGGTCCTACGGAAAATCGCGACACGCTCCGGTAGATCTCGAGAGATCGTCCTCGCTCCCTTTGCCGTACGCTTCCGCCATTTTGTATTCGATACTTGAGGCCGATCGTGGCGGAAGTAAAACTCTCGTGCCTTCGTTACTGCTTCGAGGTCGTTCACAGTTTCGAAAAGAATTTTAATTTGCACGAACTCTTTCAACTTCATAGATGTCATAGACATACTAATCTAAATCTCAGTAAGGTTTTGTGTTCTGTCCTCAATGTACACAATTCCACGAGGAACTCAGTGAGAGACATGCATATCAAATAGACGCGTCGATTTATATGAAATTCACGCGGCAGGTCTGCGGAAAATATTTGACGCGCGTCTTCCTCGTCCAGGTGAGAACCCTCGATGCTGGAGGGTCGAAGCGCTTTTCCCCCAACTTCGAGGGTAGTTTTCTCGCCCGTTAACACGCATGATCGCCGACAGAATAATAAATAATCGCGGTCGGTGTGAACACAGTTGCCCGGTGTTTTCCATTCGGGTTTCGCGCTGGCCCGAGAATACCGGCATCGAACTGCATGTCCCGTGGTTTTCCTAAAACGAGCATCGCTCGCCACGCTATGTTTAGTATTATAGAAACGGACATAGCAGGCTGAAACGGACCCGCGTCATCTGGCTAAACTTGGAACTTAGACTTCGCGTCTGGCCCGCGTTGAACGTCGTTGCCTCCACTTTAGAAAGACACAGAGAGCGAGATCGTCGTTCCATCTTTCCTCGGTTTATATAAGCCTTAAACGGGCTGTCGATATTTTTGGGACGTCACTCTACTTTCGATAACGCCCGTAACCGTGCAATTCGATTCGACGAGACTTCGGGTTACCTGTTGCGACCGCCTCGTCGAAAATACCGTCGACGGGTTCGCGTCGTACACGTCGCGTTCGGAAGATCGATCGTGTTTAATTATTCATCCTCTCGCGAACGTATTTTTCAAGAATGCCGATCTGTCAACAAATCGTTGTTCAGAGTCGATTTACATCCGTCAGGAATTAATCGTGGTCGACCGACGATGCTCGAAACGTTTCAATTAAAAAATCCATCACCAGACGTTCTCGTTTTATGCGCATGGGATCTCTGTAAGGCGAAACAGTTTTGTTGCCGGATAAAAAACGGATTGATTCGCGTTTTTATCGGGCGTCGTTATGTCGAGGTAGGACAGCAGCTTCGTCATCGTTAGATCGCGGATTTCGCGTTTATGAGAAAAGTGAGTAGGCGAAGTCTTTAAACAGTGTTTACTAGAATGTCGTCCGTAAGAAGAAACGAGGTTCCCGAGCTCGAGACCGGACTGCGTCCGAAAATTCCGCTGACCGGCCTTAGGCAAAGCCCACGAAGGAAGAGAGCGGCGGCCAAAGTCGCCGAATGGTACGGATTTAGCCGCCATCTGGTCCAGTCCGTTTTCTTGGTTCTGCGGGCGAACCACCGCCGATAGCATTCGAAATAGGCGCGCGAAAGCGAGAGAGAGAAAGAGAAAGAGAAAGAGGAAAAAGTTCATCGTCGTGAAAAAACGTACGTCCGGCGAATTAGCATCGGCCGCGAAGAACAACTACGATTACATAGAGATTCGCCGGTGATCGCGGCACGCGATCGCGAGGGATCACAGCGAGCCAGCCTAGTTCACGGTGCGGGAAAAAAGATGAACGAGCGTGCCGCGCGAGAGATCGACTCCAGGTACGCACGAAAGCGGATATGTATCTCGCGGCACGCAACGACGAGCCTCGAGTGCCGCGGAACCCGGCAGAAATCTTTCGCGAAGGTCACGCGACAGGAAAAACGTAATTGAAGGTGCCGGTGGACGACGGTGGCAATGGCCGATGGCGGCCTGGGACCTCAAACGCGCTCAAACGTGCTCAAAGAGCGGCAAATCCGCGTTTTTGGTGATGAAACCGAGTGGAAAACGATTGTTATTGAGTTGGAGAGGCTTTGTTGTTCATTCGGGGGACTTCTAAACCAGTACAAACACCCGCCAACCGACACGGACGTAATTGAAGGTGTCCCGATGCCGGTGGACGACGGAGGCAATAGTCGATGTTAGCCTGAGCCCCTCAAACGCGCTCAAGCGGCGGCAAATCCGCATTCTTGGAGATCTGTGCACCGTGTGAAAAAGGATTCTCAGCTGTTATCGAGTTGGAGGCTTGGCGGATCGAAGGGGGCTTCTACAAACACCGGCCAACACATCCCTACCACAATAAAGTACCAATAGACCACTGTCAACATACGCCGATTAATAGGACAACAGTCTCACAGCCGGATAGGAATCGGCACAATCTACTTTCACACATTTGCAGTGTCTTTAGAGCATTCAACGTCACTCAGCTGTCTCATTCGAGGGAAACATCGCCGATGTCGAAACGGGCGACCAACGTCCCCGAAATCATTTGCAACGACCGTGTCTATTTGCAAATTAATTTATACACTTCCGGGAGCGAGGGACAGCGATTTTGACAATTACCTGGGAAATGCGGGGAAAAATGTTTGAAGTCGTCGCGGTTGGGTTGTGAAAGCGGACGAGCGACGTGGCCCGGAGTGGCGGCATACTATCCGCAGAGCGAAGTTCCACAAACTTGAGAGAGAAACGACTTCGCGCAGAGGGTGGACGATAAGATTGCGCGGAGAACACCCGTGGCACGACCACGCCGCACAACTCCGACATACTGCGCATAGCGTGGAATATTAAACGATCGCGATGAAATTCTAAGAAGAGAATCGCTGTTCGCCGCGTTCCTCGGCGATCCTGCCACACGAACGATCCCACTTTCCGAGGGAGAAGTTCAAAAATCGAGAGCCGCGTGTTCGAACAGTCTCGAACTGGGGCTCGAACTCTTGGACGTTTACATAATCCCAAAACAATTTCCAACTGTCACGATCTTGATACTCTTCTGAAACTATTTGCAGCGCACTCCGATCGATAACGGTACATTCTTAGATTGGTGCGGGTACGCTCGCAGCACACGACTTTGAAGCATTGGGCACAACAAAGATTTTGGCATAGTCATCTGTCACGATCGCAGTCGACATTCTCGGATTCGAGCGAGACTGGCAGGTCGCAAGGATGTTGAAACAAGCGTCAAAGACGTTCTGGGACCATTAGTAACCACCAATTAACAGGAGACACGAATGTTCTTGCGTCGCGCGAAATTATAAATTATGTGACGACTAGAAAACACTGTTAGGATAAAGAGAAGTTCCCTAAAATGGTGTGCAGCGACGAGAATGACATCCGGCGTCCGTTGTCGCGAGACCAGCGCGTGGGCCGAGCCCTTGCTGGAGCCTCGTGCGGCGATCGATCCTCGGATTCGCGATTTCTGCCCTCGAGTGGGCAATTCGCTGGGATTTGGGTCGCGACGAGGGATGCAGACGCGTGCTAATCGATTCGCGGTTTCTGATCGGCGGATACAACGCGGCGGCCGGCGTCGACGCGCGTCGCCCGTCGCCCGTCGCCCGTCGCCCGTCGCGAATATTTCGCGCCGAATGTTCCGCCGCCTCCGGCTCCGACTGCCGTCGAAATTATTGATTCTGGCAGCGAAGCGGTGCACCGACGATGCTCCTCGATATCCTTTCCCCATCGCGAAGGACACGAGAGTAAACCCGGCTCGAATCAATCCGGAGAGCACAGACTGGCCGGCGTCTGACGTAGTCTCACCGTCAATTACAGTTTCCAACGAGAACTTGGCGAATTTCATTTTCCGATCGACTTACCGCATCGTTGTGGAGAAGAGACTTTTAAAGCGTCGCGACGATTGAATCCCTAGGAGAAGAGTATCACAGAGTTCCCAGAGGTGCAGGCGTGTTTCGCTTGCCCGTGACACGGACGTGATCACCTCATCGTCGCGTATCGTCGCGTTCAACAAGTCACTGGCCACGAGAGAGATCGATCCGCCTGGGTTCCGCGAAGTGTCGAGAGCTGATGTTGATTCGCCGAGGAGAATCAGTGATATTCGAGATGCACACGACAACTGCAGGATCGCACGAGAGCAGATTCGCGAAGTGGATGAGGAATCGTGCGCGAGTATCACGCGACGAACGAGGACTGGTGCGCGAGGATCGGGGACAAGCGCAAAGAACGGACACGCGCGACGAGCTACGCTTCGCGACTGAGTTTGATATCCTCCTCGAGGGTAGCCCGCGGAGGAGAGCTCTACCCCCACTTGGCTCGGCCGGCGAGCGCGGCAGGGGTTGCAGGGGGCGAGGGAGCTCCGATCTTCTCTCGATGTCTAGGCAGTAGGGATGGGATCAAGTTCGATACGCATGATGCGGGTCCGAGTCAGTTTTGGCAGCCGAGTTTCGTTTTATGAACATTATTATTGTATGCAAGGTGGTGGTTCATGATTTTCTGTTTGTATCGCAGTAGCTGCTGAGGGTGTTATTTTAGCTAACCTCCTAGCAAAGTTATACCTTGGGAATGGGATGTTTCAAGGTACTGATGAGTCTTGAAGCTGCTCGATCATTGTTGGAGTCTACTTGGGAGGTACTCGAACCCATCACTACTCAGAGGCTTGCTAGACCATGACACTCGTCTGGAAGTCGTTCTTGGCTCTTTAAGCGACCAGATGACTCAAAAGACAACGCTAACGATGGCACCTGTGAGAGAAAGGTATTTTCGGTTTCTTTGGGAATAGGCTATTTTCATTCTCCAGGAAAGAGCTAATCTTTGAAGATTCGAATGCAATCAATCACTGAATCTACTTGCAAGGTATTCCATCCCATCACTACCATAACGCAACTCTGGCTACGACAACGACTTCACTCGACGCGACTACAACTCGACTCGACTCGACTCGACCGCAACTCAACTGAACTCGACTCGACTCGATTGTGATTCGACTATGACTCGACTCAATACGTCTCGACCCTCCGACGAGAATCGAACGCGAGCATGGAGGCGCACGCGTGCGAGGACCGTGAGCATAGCGTGTGCCCGCAAAGTGGCAACCGGTGGCAGCAGCCGCCTGCTCTGCGTCGCGACGCGACGCCTCGACGTCGTCTATTTACGCAGACGGTGCACCCTGTCGCACACTGATCGCTCCAGCCGGACACGACAGGGGCCGCGAGAACCACTTGTGCACGAGAGGGTGCATCCTCGAGGACGATGCACCGGACTACTAACGCGTTCCGACCTGCGTCGACAGCCTCACTCGAAATTAACATTTAATTTCGCGTGTTCCCGCGAAATTGCCGCTTGTTTCAACAGTACGTCCAGTGGCAGCTGGTTAACACTAAATTAACAAAGGCGTTTCCCACGGAAACGATCGAATAAACAGTTGAATCACGTGTTGCAATAAGAACTCATAATTGTTGGCACACAGAAATAATTTTATTATGAATGGAGACATGGTTTAACACTAAACCTACCGACCACAAAAAGCAATTAAAATGTTTCACGTTAACAAAATAACGAGGCTCTATTCATTTATATTGTGTGCAATTTTTATTGCAACATCTGCTTGGATAAAAAAATTTATCGAATCAATTTCCATCATAAGCAACTTCATAATTTTAATAACTGTGAAATGAAAAATATAAAACTGGTCATTTGACCGCGGCAGTGGTAGGTTTAGGTGTTAATTTTTCTCTGATTTCCACAAAGCGGTTTGTACATACTTCCTGCACTGTTCCACGACAAAAATGAGTGGCGTTCGAGGACGACCTTTACAAATTGAATCAAAATTCCCAGAATGATAGCGAACCCCGGACAGCCAGCTCTAATTAACCGTGCAAACGAACGATTTGCAGATTTCGCTTGGCCTCCGATGGCGACTCCTGCTCGATACCAAATATTATCGTAGAGCCGCGCGCGAATCGCACCGTTTATCGACATCCGATGACGGATCGATAAGCCGCTGTGCTCTCTAATAGAAACCTGGCACGAAATAAACGTCGCGATTAAACGATACACCGTGGCCGGGATCGAGCGCCGATACCGAGAGCGAACACAACGCCGTTGTGACCGGATCTCGTTTTATATAAAGTCGTCAACGAATCGATTCCACGAAACGCAGAAAACGATTCTTCGGAACGGTTTCCTTCGAGATCTTCGAAATGAAACCGATCGTCGACGGATCGGCAATGGAGATCGCGTTGTTCGCGGTGTCGCGGAATGGCTTTCGACGGAGCCGTTTATCGGGCCGCGGGTGTCGGATTAATAAATCATCGTGCACCGGCGAGATACGCGCATTAGTTAATCGATAACGCGGTTAACGGTCGACCGCGTTTCCGTCGGACGCCGCGAAAATTCTACGACCGGTCCGAACTCGTTTGTCACGATTACCGATCGCGGTCGATGCATTTTTCACCGGCCGAGCCTGTTTATTTATTCATCGAGCGAGCCCCGGGTCCGTTACACGCGAAAGAAACCGCCGGAAAACGTTAAGGTAGAGTGTTAAACAATTTTGGGGACTGGAGGCCATGAGAAAATGAGAAAGTGCTAAAAGTGAACAGTTTCGCAAAAAGCATAATGAGTGGAGAGGATGATTGAGCTGTGTAGACACTGTCAGCCCCAACGTCAGAGCCGGATCGCAGCTGGCGCGTATCGGCTCACGGTATGGTCCGATTTACGCGACGTCGCGTCGCATCCTTTCCATAAATACCCACCGACACAAGGATGGTTAGCGAGAGACGCCAACGCGGTCGTCTTAAATTTTCCAAGCCGGATAGGCGGCGTTACCTTAAATTTCCCCGCCCCCGCCGCCTACGGGAGCTTAGAGTGCTGTTCTACATCGCGCCTCTCTTGTTTATCGAGCGCACCAGCCGCCGATTAATCCGCTGGTCCGCGACGGGCTTTTGTTTGTTACCGCGACACAACCTGTCAATTCGCGAACCGATTCCGACTGGATCCAAACTTGTTCAAAGTAAAATGGGTTCGGACAACATTAAGATTATTTTGCGGCACTGTTCTGGCTCCTGAAATAACGAGAGCCTCGAAGCCACGCCTACTCACAGGGGAGCCACGCCTCCTTAAAACAGAGGGAGCAAGATAAAGGGCTTTTTTTTTTAAAGATTGAGAGTTTTTCCGTCAAGAAGTGAAATAAAGGAGCGACCCAGAGTGTTCCAAGAGCAAAAAGATATCAGACCCTAATTCCTAGCATGCCCAGGGTGCTTCTGCAAGAGAGGACCGCACCGTTTCGGGCACGACCACCTAGACGACGTCGTCGAGAGACCGTTTCTCGCGTCGCATTGTCAACACGTGGACGCTAATAATAGCGCTGGCTGCCGTTGGCAGAGCGTGGATCTGCTAGGCCCGCGATCCCCCGCGATAAAGCCGTGAACAGGCTTTTAATAAAGGAAGAAGCCCGGCGCACAGTCGCTAGTCGTCTCGACGACGCGCCGAGGAATTTCCGTGCTTTATCGCTTTGGCCCTCGTGTAACGCGCGCGCTCACCGTTTCCGGTGGAGCCTCGTCGCGAGGAAACCCTGCTCCGCTTCCTCCAGGGTCTAGTAAACTTCATGACTCGAACCTGGAAAACGCGCGCGAACCTTTCGACTGTGACGCAACCCCTCTTCTTTTCGGAATTTCCAGACCCCCGGTGACGACGCGAGAATGCTACGGACACGTTGCGGCTTTGAAACGAAAGCGTGGCAAAAGCGTGACGAAAGCGTACGCTCTGTAACACCGTGTCGCGAACCGCAAATTGCTCTCGACTGGCTAAATTATTACTGAACGCATGGACGGCCGAGCGTTGCGTACCAATTGATTTACTACTATGATACCGTGCCTTACTATTTATTACTATTGATTTATTTCGGTGCCAGGCAGCTCGCCCAACTCGAACACCGGCAGAGTCCGCGTCTCGGACTCCCGCCGAACTCATTTGTCCGTCTATCAACACTTCGGTCCACGCGTCAATCGACCGAGGAACAAACAAGTCTCGTCTGTAGTTTGTTAACCGTTCGCTCGAGACTTTCCGGTTGCTACGAAAAATTTGAATAATCAATGGACTGAATTTAGTCTAGGTCTGGGTCTTTAGGTAGGACCGATTGGCCCTACTCTGACCAAAGAAATGATCATTGACACTTTCAGTGCCAACTTCAAAAATCCTATAAATCATGGAAATCTTTAAAAAAATTCACTGTATTATATATTAATACAGGCAAAGAATTCTGTCCCACTCGAAGTGTTAACGAGCTCCGACAGGGAATGATGCAACAGAGGATTAAGATTTTAGTTCGGCGGTTCGTAATAACGAACACAGTGCCCAAAACTTGGCAGCGGACTTCGTATTCTGGACTTACGAATAGGTCTATTAACCCTTTGCACTCGAAGCTAGTATTAATGACTCCAGAATTAGAACGTTCTCATCTGATCCAGAGTATTTTCGTTACATATGACCGCTTTCGTCTTGGTCATATGAAAGGCAGCGTGTTTATTTCCGCCACACACTCGACAATGTGTAACGATTTATTAAATGCAGAGACATTAAGGAATGTCGGCATTGTTTTGATATATAGTCTAGTAATTTCTAGTGGTGCGTCCGAGGAGACAGTCTAAATCTTACTGAACCAGGAGCAATGTAAGTGAACGACGCCCGAAACACTCGGTGGTTCCACCTCGATCGTTTGTGGCATCGTCTTCGGTCTCTGGAGGTGAGGCTGAGTAGAAAAGGGATTTCGAAACGATCGATTCCGAATAGATCGAGGAAGGTTTCCCCTGGCTGCTGGCCGCCGCAAAGCGGTTAGAAATCGTTACCACGGGACAGCGCACGAAATGTCGGCAGAAAGGAGCAAGAACCCCGATGAGCTTTCGAGCAGGCTGTGTCTGCGCAAAAACGGCCGGCAGAGGCGACAAAAAGGAGAAAAACGGAGAAAAAGCCGGGCAGCCCGCTAATGGCCAGACAACGACCGCGGCGCTCCTAGACGAGGCCGAGTCGAGGCGGCTTCCGGTTGCCGAGAATTTCGCTGCGAGGCAGAGTCGGCGAGGAAAAATCTCTTCGATCCAATTCACCGAAGAATCACGCGACAGTGATCACCTGATAGTGGCAGCGAACGTGTTAATAGGCTTCCGGTAGTCGGGACCGAAAGCGGACACTTAAGCGCGGAGGTGTGTTCAGCTTCGGAAGGGCAAATTTTTTTAAAATGGGGGTAGCGGCGGACACTTAACCCTAAGCATTCGAATGGTGACTCTGAGAGAGGCGTAGTGTACCATTATTCAACATATTATTTACATTGCTAAATGTGTCGTGTCCATACAATTTGAAGAATCACAGGGAACGGAAATATTCTAGGTCGGAAGAAATGTTTCGCTTTCGAGTTAAAATAGCTTCGAGTGCAAAGGGTTGAGTGTACACTATGTAGCGATTCGTGTGTCTCCGCGCGAGAGAGCTCTTAGAGTCTTGGAGAAATCGTTCGAAATGAAGTTTCAAGCGCGAACCGTCTCGATGTCAGGATCGATACAGCCGTGTTAGCGACAGACTCGGTCCAGCAATTAGCCCCGAAGCGATATTTGTCTTCCGCTCTCATCGAGCAGTGGGCACGTCGCGTTAGATTTACGATTTACTGCGACCGCGATTAAGTTTTTATCGGTGACGCGTTTTCGCGATGGCGGAGCGCGTAGGGTGCGCCGCTTATCGCGCTTCCACCCAATAACGCCGGGCTGGATCGCGACAAAACGCTCCTCCCCGACGAGCTCCGGGCCTAGCCCTTCCGCCCGCGCCGTACTAAAAGCTTTATCTGCTCGTTCAATGACTAGACGCGCTTATACAACCGAAAACCAAGCGTCCACACGCGGTACCAGGCAACAATCAGTGGGATTTTTCGATTTTCAAATCTGCAGATCACTGTGGTCTTCGGAAACTAGATTTTTACAGGATGCAACGAGGTACTGGTCCGCTACTTTAGCTCTCAGGGCATCGGGAGCCTCGAGGCCACGCCTACTCTAGGAGGCCACGCCACCTTTTTTTGTATATGACACGAGGAAAATAGACAGAACGACATAATCAGCATTAAATTGCGAGATTGATAGTTTCGTCGATCTGGCATTCGCGGAAAATAGAATTAGATCATGATGAAACAGAGGAATCTTGTTGAACACACGGAACAGCCGAAGTTTCAAACTCGATTTCCCCGGCTGAAATCAGAATAGCCACAATCGATGGTAGAACATGTTATTTTCAAGTTCGAGCGTAGAATCGCGTTGGTTGCGAAGCGGGAGCGTGTTGCCGCGTCCGCTTTTGGAGTATCGATTGGCCGGTTCATCGAGTTGAGTTTCGGTCGGGGAAATTTTCGGGGACGGCTTGGCGAGCATGTAGTGCGCGAAGCTTATTCCTCGGAGTAAGCTTTCGGCGAACGGTGTGTCTCGCATTGTTGCCTGGAAGATGTGTAGAACGGCCGCAACGCTTCGCAACAGGTGCACTCGATTCGCGACCCTTTACGACCTGGCTGTCGCCGATGTTCCTGCCGCTGCTGTTGCTACGTATAGAGAGTGGCACGAGGTATAGAGAGAGAGCTGCACGCGTACACGCGAGAGCTTGTAGGAGACCGAAAACTGCGAGGGACGGAAGATGTCTCGCTATGAAAAGCGAGCATTTTCTCTCCGGTGGCGGTTGACGTGTCTACAGCATCCTCTTTCCCTGTGTTCTTTCCGAGACGTTTATTTCCGTTGTTGCGCGGCCGCCTGCACGCGCGCGCTCCGCAAATTGCTTCGCCTCTCCTCGGTTCATTTACGGTCCCCGCGTCTCGTTCCGTTTCGCTTTTCATTTAATTTGCAACGGAAAAGAGTCGCGACGAGAGGATGCTCAGGCACCAAGGGACTTCTCGCAGATTTCACCCGAAAATCCAGACACGTACCCGATCGCGCGAATTTTCCACGTCTGAACGGAGAGAGCTCGCGTAAACGCTCCGGAAAAGGACTCACCGGCGCAGTTTACATCGACGACGAGGAATCCAGCCAAGGTAATCGTGTGGAACGCTCCCGGCTTATCTGGAACAAAAAGTTAATCGGTGAATGCTGGAAACGCGGATCATCGAACGATGTACTGGGTGCGCCCAGCGATATCCACGAAAATACTCTCTGCGCGGACTGAAATCTGTTGGGATGTTCTCGTAGAAAAATCGTTTTCGAACGCAATGCTAGATGTTATTTACTGCGGTACTAGTCGAGGGTAATTGAGCCGCGAGTTACCGCGATTCTCGAAGAAGAGAGACGAGGAATAACGAATGCCGGTGGAAAGTCGAAGGGGATGGGAAACATGGTTGGCGGGGGTGTGACACAATCGAGGGTAGAGCAGACACCGGACGAGGGTAGTCGAAATACCGCATAGATCACGCGTATTCTTACGTGCGATCACGCGCGCGCCAGCAATTCCGTGATTCGCTGGTTACAGCGATGCTCCCGCATTGTTGCCCGCTAATTTACGGAGCAATTAATTAGCGCCGGGAAACTCGGATATTCCTGGCTCTCCGAAACGCACCGCCCTCCACCCACCAGTCGTTCGTTCCCTTCTGCGTCCCCTGGCGAAAAGGTGTGGGAGATCGGTAACGGGTGACGATCGAGAGGACTGACTTTTAAACAGGTTTTCTTAAATAGTTCTAAAGAAGTAAGCAGCGCGTGTTAAGCTGAAAGTCATTCCTGAGTGAAGTTCATCTCGATAGTAAGGAAAACAGGGTGGGAGAAGGGATAGAAGTTTCCGGGAACAAAGCTACGCACACTTTCCTAGCCGATCGTCGGAACACGAGGCCATTTAATCTACCCCTTTGTAAACTAGCTGTGCAAAGGACGACACGGGTAGGCAGAAGCAGCGGAGCTTTTTAGCGCTTGCACAAAACAGGCCGACAAAAGGGCCGACAGTATTTTTACGAAGGGCAAGAACGCCGGAGATCTTCTTGCTAGACAAAAAACGAGCGAAAGGAGCAACGGGGAGAGAGAGAGAGAGAGAGGATGCGGAACGGAGAGGAGGAGAGCGCGTTGGCGGACGCTCGCGAACGTTATGGATGACAGTGTCAGCGACAGAGGGTCGACACGGCGTGGCGCGGCGCGGCGGACAGGACAACGCGGTGTCACCGTCCGGGGGCGCAGAGTGCAGGAGACAACGAATAATTCATCCCTTTCTGGCGTCCCTCGGCAGAGATGCGGCGCACATGTCGTCACTGCACAGCGCGAATATCGCGGCCCCGTTGCACACACCCACCCTCTCACCCTCCGGTACACCTCCTCCCCCCCTCGGGGATGCAACATAATCTTTCAGCCGCGTGGTCACTCGTTCACGCGCCGTGAACACGTTCCTCGTTCAAGTTGCACTCGGACCGAGCGCGGTGCAACGTCACCTGTTCACCGCAGGTGCTTCCCGTGATTTCGCCGATCGATCCCCGGATCGAATTTCCTTTCGGATCTCTCGTAGGCAATTTTCGAGCGGCTACATCTCCGAGCTGAAATATTAGGACATCTATTTCGGTGGTTTCATTAGGTAGATTACCTCGATCGAAATATGTATCGCGGTTGCTAGTTGGGTAGTTAACGTGCTAAAATATCGGTGTTCCTTCCGCCTGCACGTTAGAAAAAGAGGATCGCCCCGCATATCTGCGAAATAGCCAGCGCTCGAACTTCGGTGGTTTCCGGCCAGTTTCCTGAAATAGTGGATCCGAGGGAAACGCGAAAGATCTTGGAATATCTTGGCAGACCGACGCCGTATGCGTGTCTAGGCGCCCGTTCGGATACATAGTACCGAACGACACCGAGCAAAACTGTTTCCGGTCGAAATCTCTGCTCGGAGGCGGGCCGGCCGAGTCGCTGCAAAACAACCAGCAAGTACGCGCGACTCGGTACGTGTAAACCGTAGAAACGCGCGCGGGAGAGCAAAACGAGAGAACCTCCTCCGGCCGCTTCTCGCACACCGCACAACCGTGGCGGCTAGGTATATTAATCCGTAATGGCGAAACGATTAGTCAGGCCTCCTCCCCACGCACCGGCTCTGACACTCGCACGCGCAACCTGCGCATGATTAATAATCATAGCCGTGCGTCGTTATCGGCGCGCGCGGACGGTTATCGTTATCTTCCGGCTATTTGCTCCCGCAGTTTTACGCGACAACGGGACTGTCGGAAATTAATCTGTCAAGGGCATGGGTGTCCACTCATGGGTTCACGTAACCGTACAGCAGGGGAAGGGGTCCAGTCGCTCCGGGGGCCACTGCTCTGGCCCTGGAGGAGTCGGAAACGACAAGGTACGTCTCGAAGGTAGGGAAGGTAGAGATGGATGGTCTTCCACGTTTCTGGAAGTACATACATACTACGTTGGCCCCCTGACTAGATTAAAAGTGACTAGTACAATTCTGCGAGCTTCACGAAAGGATATCTTCTTCGCAGGAACGTACATATTAGAGATCTCTATTTCACGTATATCTAAATACGCGTGTACATGTGTAGTAAATGAATCCGGATTTCAATCCACGTGTTTCAAGTCTAGCATCAGTAACGTCAACTCTAGCAATAGAAACAAAGAAACGAATGGTGCAGGCGTTAAATAACACTAATAGTGGCGGTGATTATTATAACAAATTTGTCCTCCTACCAAGTAACGTAGCTGACCATATAGAGAAGGATATTTCAGATTTTATATCAGACGGAAGTCGAAAGTTTTTTAGTAAAAAAGATCCTATAGTTTGGCGAGATGAACCATCTTATAAAATAAGGTTTAGATACAATTAAATATATCTTCACCGGTTGTTAACGATTCGGCAGAAAGAGCTGTTAAGTTAATGCAGGATTTTAATCAAATTTTAGCGCGTAATGAGGAAGAAATACAGATGATACTACAAATTGTAAAAGATTACCGCCAGCAATATCCTGATGTAAAGAAAGTTACTTTAGCGAAAAATGTGTAAAAAATTAATTCCTTACTAATATTTACACGGTTCACGTGTATTTCAGTACACGTTCAAAACCGCTATCTCTAGTTCATATGATACAGGACAGGATTGGTAGTTCGGGTAACCCGGTAAATCTGTGACCAGCGTGTTCCGGGTTGAAAGAATCCAATAGGGGGTAAGTGGCCGCCATTAGGCGGTCTCCGACAGCCTCGCTAGCTCATCTCGGGGGTCGGGCGTCGGCGTATAGACCCGGCTGCCAGGGCTGTTTCCGGTAATGCGAAAACAGAAACGGAGCAGATCCTTCCGGGTAGGATATTTTGCGGCCGGGAAACGAAATCCTCCAGTAAACCAACGGAATCCTAGCAGCTGGGTGGCTTTATCCCGGGTGGCGGTACCGCCCGCTAATGCAGCAATAAACATGCATCTATCCGAAGCGCAGGAGGCCTCGCCAGCCTCTAGAACGACGCGCGGCGCCTCACGACGCCTAAGAAAGAGGGAAATGGGAAAGGCTGTACTGTAGCCTGCCGCAATGTAGCATCCCGTGTGTAGTTTCCACGTTGAAAACAGGCGAATGGATTTCCTGCTATTTATGGATCGTTAAGTTGCGCGAAGCTTGCGAGACCAGGAACCGAAACTTTTCACGTGTGTCTCGTGCAAGGACAGGCCGATGCTATTCCGAAAAACGATATTGAAAATTTCGACTTTTGTGGAGAAGTGAAAAATGTTGCTTCGCCGGCAATTACGAGGTCAACGACGACGCGTCAATGGCGGAAACGCTTACTCTTTTATTTAGCGTAACGCCGCGAGGAACGTCGCGATAACGACTACAAGAATAGTTTACTACGGGTCGAAGTAGCGTTCCCGCGCTCGTGAACAGAGTTTACGGCCACGGCGACAATTGTCGGCGATCCTCGAGATATAGCCGGCGGTTTACCGCGGCGACAGCTTCCGCTGTCCTCGAGAGAACGTTGGCCAACCCTCGAAATTGACAGGACGCGGGTATCTCGACGTGCGACAATTTGAAATAAACGTCGGAACACGTGGGAAACTTGAAATTGTTCCGCACAGGAAAGTAAAACACAGCTGGGAAGGTAGAACAATCTGCAGTCGGGTCGATAGTCGTCTTTCAATCGTCGCTGCAACCAGATTGCATTTCTGAGTCTCGCTCGCACGCGTGACGCGATCTTCCGCGAACAATACCCCCCGTCGCATTTGGGTCACCGAATAATGGCCTCCCTCCCGTTCGTTAGGGGCCGGTCTATTTCTATATTAATAAAGAAAATTAGTTTGCCCGGCAGTGTTTCTGTTCCGCGTGGCAACGCGCGCACGCGGGGCTCACAATACGGGAAGGAAGTTAATTACACCTCGCTCCCGTTTCGATTTTTTGAATGCGCCGAGTCCCGCCCCCCGAGTGGGAGAAAGAAACGTCGGCGTCGACGACGTCCTCATAGTCGTCCTCGCAGCCTCCCGTCGCCGTCGCCGTCGTCGTCGTGGAAACTAGGCTGCTGTGTGGCCCGTGAAAAAAAAGGCTGTTTTGAAATTTTTCCTACAGCCAACGGCGCTGGGATTGTAAAACGCGCGCGCGACACCGGGGAACATTTTCGCGGAAATCCGCTGCGCCTACGCTGCAAGCCGCGAATTCCATCCTCTTATTAAAAATGTTGAAAATCTTGTAGCATTTTTGAAACTGACAAAAACGCGGCCCCGATACCGCGGAATCGCTTCAGCATTTTTCCGTTCGACTAAACTGTTTCTGATATTTTTTATATCGCGGCCGGTTCTCGAATTTGGGAAAGCCCGAAAATAAGGCAGCTACGGGAGACTAATTCAAATCGGGGACTCCGTCGAGAACCTTGGAGCATTTTTGCAACTCACAAAAGAGTGTCCCCGTTCGCCTAAACTGTCCCTGTCACCGGAACGTTCGCATCGTCCTCGTGGTTCTCGAATTTTGGAACGCTCGGAAATAAGGCACAGCTCCGGGAGACTATCTGTAGACCGAATAGAGGTCTATCGGTGTATCGGGGAAAAACGGTTTATGATCGAATGGATAATGTGTTCGCCGATACCGACGGAGGATTTTTCGACGAGTCCGAAAGTATCGTCCGAGCGCGGAGAGTTTTCGACGTGTCCCGAACAAAGGGAGTCGAGCGAGGAGCGGTTGATTACGGCGGCCGATTAAAATTTTCATTATCGAGGAAATTCTGCAACGTCAGAAATAAGTAATAATCGCGGCGGCGGGGGAACACGGTCTGCGCGCGCGAGCTTTTCCGAGCTTACCTCTCATTCTGTTTTTTTTTTGTTTGTTGCGCAGCGATCGATCTCGATCGGCGTGTGCATTATCGAAAAATTCCGTAGCGACGCGCATGATACGGAGACCAGCCGAACTCTGGTAACTCGTTCTCGTGCCCGGAGCGAACTCGAAATTACAAGCTTTTTTTCGTTGGTTTTTCATTTGTTGTTTTTTAATCGTGCCACCAACTAAAATTCCAAAGAGCAGAGAGAGGCTGGCAACGGGAAAACTGTTTTGTTCGGGGAACGTTGAAAAAGTTGCGACCGAGTCTCGGTTTCCGCGAAGACAAAACACGTTGCATCTCATTGATGGCGATGGACAGAGCTGGAAAACTCGTCGACGTTGTCGTCTGGCTTCTTTTCTCCGCTCGGGAAGACGTCGCCTCGCGTTGCAAAGCGCCTCGGCATTCTCTCGTCGGTAACGTGATGCACGAACAACAAGAAGAACAAGGACAGGATAAGCGAAACCTCCCTCTCCTTCTCCTTCCGCTTTGCCCGCGAATTATATGCGGACCACGCGGTTATTTTAAAAGATTGTCTTCTCCAGACGTCTTTAATCTCGCGATGCGCCACTCCAACTCCCCCGCCAGCCTCAATATTTTCCCCTCGAAACAGACTCGCCCCTCCGCCAGCAAATTAAATGTTCTCGTGCGTCTACTACGGTGGCAGACCGGTCGACGCCGCGCTGGGAAAGAACAAGTTCGAGGCAGAATGATCGACACACTTTCGAAGAATTAGGGACTAGGGGCCTCCACGATAATTCACTGGGATCGGTATTATTGCTTCTGAATGGGTACTTTCTTTCCCCATGATCCGACGACTCACATTATTTATTTCTGACGAATTGGGCTTCCGATCTGCGGTGGTCACTAGACTGCTGATATTCATGCAAAAGTTTCCGATTTACACGTTGACTGCCGCGGGTATTTTTGAAAAAGGCCCCTCAGGCCACACTATTTTTATTGTTACTCCATGCCACACCAACAATCCCGCCATAAAAAACCTATTCTAAGCTTACCCCGGTAGCATACACACGCCCAGAACGATATTATTGTTCGTGTATACGAAATGATACACGCGGCAGTCAACGCGTTAATCGTTGGGTCCACTCTGACCCGGTATTTGGCCATCTGAACAGGACACGGTGTCCGTCTGTGCGAGTTCAATTATCACGGGACGATAGAAATGGATTATCGCGCTCGATTTCGCCGTTTCTGTATCGAGCGACAGGTCGCGGGAGCGTTGCTGTGCGTCCGACAACCATGTAATTCGGACGGCACGGGGAATCATCGCCGCGGAAAAAATCCCGGGTCTCCCGCCACGCGGAAAACCGAAGAAACGCGGGAGCAAGGTTGCTGTCGCTCCGTCGAACACCGTCGGAATAAGTTTGCGACCACTTTTCCCCCGAGTTTCCCAACTTCGTGATCGATATCCGGAATCATGACTCCTTATCCTCGAATAACAACGTTCCGATTACGAAATTCGGCTGAGATCGTGTTCTACCATTTTCCAAGTTTTACCTTCTTTGATTCATTACGAGGAGAGCTTCTCCCTCGGCTTAGAAGGCCAGGGATGAGCGTCGATGGCCCCGAGGTGCACTGCAGTGACTCTGGCGGAGCCCGGAGCACTGGAGTCACGCCTACGTGCAGCCTCACCCACTCTAAACCACGCTCACTCGACGCCAACAAGCAAAAGTAATATCAAGAAATACGCGTATTAACACTGTCAGCTATAATTAATGAATGAACGAAAGATATTTTTCCGTCGTCCTGACAGTTAACAAGCAATCCGCGATCCAGGTGCACCTCAAAGATATAAATACTTGGAGCTACGTAGCGATTTCCGGCAGAAGCAAATTGAGATCGAAGTGGACCAATTGAGAGGTTTTCCCGGCGAGTCCGAGGGAGGACTTTACATGCTCTATCGGCCTCGACAAATGTGGATAGGCGGAGACCCGGGCAGTGGCACACAACCACGACGACGCCGACGACGCCGACGACGTCGACAACTACGACGGCCACGACGGGTAGAAACATTTATTTCGGCTCGCGTCTGAAATTAATCTAGCGAAAAGGTCCGGCCCCGTCGGTGGCCGGTCCGCTTCCGAAAGTTAATATAAGTCGGTGAAGTACGGTCCATTTCGCGGGAGCCGGGAGCACCTGCGGCTCCCGCGAAATCGTAAGTAATCCCAGCTCGAAGTAAAAAGAGCACTCAAATCGTACGTATTTCCGATGCGACGCCGCGCCGCCGCGCCGTGGAAAGCCTCCAGAGAAGCAAGCTCGGCCGTTCGTTAGGCAATCTGAAAATAAGTTTGATCCGTATCCAGAACACGGGGCCGAGGGACGAGACACGGGATCACGCGCGCGCGCGTCGACGCGACAGGTGGATCCGTGAATTCGTCGCGTCGCATCGCGTCGACTCTCGTATACATTTCGAACGCTTCCGCTGTTCGACACAGTTTTCGCGGCGCCGGAAGCGTTTTCCGCAATTTGCGCGTTTCTCTCTCTGTCCCCCTCTCTCGTTTTTCGAGAAGAGAGGAGAGCATCGTCGAGCGTCGTCCAAGCGCGAGCGAGCTTTTATTCGCGAACCCCCCTCCCAGAGACGATACGTTTCTTTTCTGTTTTTCAGCCAGACCAGCCCGCAGAGAAGAGCGCGCCTGCGACGCAACAACAGGTTCGAGAAGAATCGGGCGAACGCTGGAAACGGCCGGACCATTATTCCTGCAGTTCGGAATATCCGGTGACCCGTATCCTCGGCTCGAAGTCAACGGCAGACCGGCCACTCCTTTCGTCGATACCGGACTCTTGGCAGCGGTTTTCTTCAGGCTGGACCAACGGCACCGCTCGATAACGCCGAAAAAAGCAACGCGAGACGAGACGAGACGAGACGCTGCACGGGACGTGGTCTCTCGTTCCTCGCATGGCTGATTAACCCCTCGAGCCCGGGACCGTGTTATCGCTGCACTTTAACCGTGATTTTTACCCCAGATACTTGGACACACTGTCCAAATAACACAGACGGCGCACCATTTGTTTTACTTTGGAAACGATGCTACTGTACTCCGCTGAAAAATTTTGCCCTGGTGCTGTAATTGCACATATTCTAATTTCCATACCTAACAAAGTCGAGTAAATAGAAATTACACCGCGCGGACAAATTGCGAAAATGTGGACCGAGAATGTTCTTCACGACTCGTTCAATGCGGGCGACGGTTTCGCGCAAATGAGCGCCGAGCGATTTTTCATACGAAGATCAACAGAGGATACAGAATAAAAATGTTTTAGTACGAGTGTTGGTGGTAATTGTTCCCGATTCTCATTTGCGGAACAAATTCCGTTCCAGCCAGACGATTTTTACGACTGATTTCACTCGGAGCTTATCGATGACGGCCAAGCTCCTTTTTCTACCCCGTTCCTCCGGATCCGTTCGTCGTCTACGGAGGAATACTTACGGTGCAACGAGGCTTGTTTGCACTTCGTGAGCTTCGACGGGGGTAGTTCCTTGGCTCGCGCACTTTCGCCGAAGATTAGGCACGATCGCTGCTCCCGCGACTCGGCTTTCGAGTAACGAGCCTCGGTTTTACAACCCCTTTAACCACGGAACTCTTCTTTCCGCGTGCTCGTTCGCTGTTTCGTTCCAATTAACGAGTCTGTTTCCCGGGAGCCCTCAAATGCGCGGTTTTAAAACGAGGAACCAATTGTGAGGTGGGCGAGGATATTCTTTCTTCGAACCGCAAAAACCTTTCGCATTTGAAAAAAAACACCATTTCGGACAAATTGGGGGTCCGGAAGCCACGCCTACCGAGGCTGGTTTCAACTAGATTTTTATAGAAAATTAGATACAAATACTACTCGGGCTCTGAGAGCAACCGGAGCCACGATACCACACCTTTTCACGACAAACTACGCCTCCTCGGGACAAGCCACGCCCATTCTACGCAGAAGAAGCATCCTCCGAAGGATCCTGCGACTCCCGAGGCCCATCGAACATTATTTCCATGACGGCGAGTTCGACTAGATTCGGTCGTGATAGTCGAATCCGATTCAGTCGGTTCTCAGCCGAGGAAACACCGGCGGCTGACATGCTCGCGTCTCTGCATACTCATTCTGGCCGGTAATTCACGGGCTATCTACTTGGCGCGGGATCTATTAGGTATTAGCTAGCCAAGTGGATATAGGCATTGCCTGATTATGGATTACCTTCCCGTCGGATGACATTCACTGGCAGAGATAACTGCGAGTAGATACCCGCGCGTGTTAATATCAATGGGGAAGTGGAGTGTAGTCGGCGGGTGTGAGCCGCGATAGCTCGCGAGTAACAGCTTCGAACCGCTCTCGCGTAATTTCTCGACGGGAATTTACGTTCCCGAGGCCCCGATCCTCGCACCCATAACACCCTGACACCTTTTAGCTCCGCGAAACGCTTTAGCCAACGACCTAACTTGTCCCCGCATGAGACGAGAGACTCTTGTTTTTCCTCGGTCGCGTCGACAGCTATTGTTCCCGTTCAATTATTCGATTATCGCGCACCTCGCAACGTCCTCTGCCCTCAGACTTCACAATGTTGCTTTACTTCTCATTCCAGGTACGTCTCTTGGCCACCGAGAGACAGGAGCTGTTACGCGAGGGGAGAAACACCCTAAACCCGCCGGATGGAAAATGCCGAATTACTTTTCTCGTCACGAAAATTTCATGAAATTATTTGTCGTCGCTTGTGCCCACAAGATTTTGATAAAATCCAATAAGAAAGAAAATAGAAATGATTATTATAACATTGTCTTCATGGCGAAGATACAACAGAGAAAAGTAGAAAAGGTAAGCCACGATCAGACACACATAAACTCGATAGCCCATGTCCTTACAAGCTTCCAAACTCTGGCGCTACGTGTACAAGTAGAAACAGCGCGCCATGGTCAGACACGTTGATCGAGCGCTTGACTTTCCAAACTCGTTTCTCTCAAAAACGAGTCGTTCTACGAAAAACTTTCCTAGAACTTTTTCGAGTTTTTTCCGTAGAACATCCTCCGATCGGTTTCATATCCGCAACGCAACTGGTAAGCCTCCGCGAGACGAAATGAGCAGGACATGAATAATAACTATTACGGTATTGCGCCGCTAATTGCCGGGAGTGATAATAAATTCACGATAATGCGATTGCGGGCTCAGATTGCCTAGAACGGAAGATTTTTCCTGTTTCAGTCGGGATATGGATCGCAAAGCCGCACAGATATTTCGCTGATCGACATTATGCTCGACAGATTGGCTTTGATTCTGCACGTGACGCGTCGCCGATCGTTCCGCGCGATAATTATATTGATGCGTCGGACCTAGTTCGTGTATCGACTACTTTGAAACATTGCCACGTTACGGATGCTGCCGCTGCTATTGCGCAGAGAGAGAGAGAGAGAGAGAGAGAGAGAGAGGAGAGAGAGAGAAAGTTAGCTCGCGTTTCACAGCGCCAAAGCGTTCGGTGGAAACGTCCGCGCGTCGCGTATTTACCATCCGGCTCGGCGAAAAAAGCCCGCGATTCTAACAACGCGACGTATTTGTCGTTCAAATGATTTCCCCGAGCCGGCCAGCTTTCCGAAACGCGACCGAAAAACAACGCATCAATCGGTTCCGGATGGATTTCGCTGGTGCGCGTGTGTCGCCGGGCTCGTGTTCTTAATTAAACTCTCCGTCGGGGGAAAATCGATACGCGCGGGTTAAAAAGACTTTCCCCATATTTCTTTTTCCCCGCAGCGCGGGCTCCAGCCCGGTGAATAATCGGCGGCATTCTTTTTTAATTCGATTACATCGGTCGTGCTCGCGGTAACGAGCCGTATTAAAAAAAGGCCTGAATTATTCAGAATCGACGCTGCCTGCCTCGTGAAGCTTTATGCCGCAGTTGATAAAAGAATTTCATCGATCGAATACCCTTTCTCTCCGTATCGGAGCTTTTATGGATTACTTGCCCAAAAATGTTATTTAAGAGGCCGGCTCCTCGCGAAATATTGCACTGAAAACGGGGAACAAATTTTTACCGTGCTCCGGTACCGAGAAAATCGGGATTAAAAATTCGGTGGAGGTTCGTTGAGGCTAGTTTCTCCCGAAAAAATTTATTCTACGTTTCCGAAATATTTTTTCACGTAGCTTCAAGATTTTGTGCTTTAGTCTAGTGCAGTTCGAGCTGGTTCTAGCTGGTTGATCGATCTCGGTTTTTGGGTCACGGACCCGGCGTTCGACGTTTCGTTCACGTTTTTCTTTGAAGAGACGCGGTCGTTCCTTTGGGAGACGGCGGCGAAATTCCCGTGGTCGTTTCATTAAGGGTCGCGGTCGATTGTTCGGCCGGGGGTGGATGTAAATGGCGGCAAAAAGTCGTGCTTTTAACTGCACGCCGGCGCGGGGAGGCGGTCTCTGAATTATAGCAGTTTCGTTGGAAAGTTTCTCAAACAACACGGGAGCCCGTTCAGAGGTTCGCGGTATACGTGTGCGCTCCATATACATATGAGGGAAATCGGCAGTAGTGGCGGCTACGGATTTCAGCGGTTCGCGATTCAACCGACACGAGGCGAGGGAGAGGACTATTGCCAAAGTTTTGAGATATAGGAATACTTGTTTTCCGAATAGCGAGCCGAATACCTCGGCCTACGATCGCGTACGCCGCACGCAATTTGTTCGACGATCTTACTGGAGGACAGCCAGTGTGCGAATGACACTGCGAGTTGCAACGTTGCTACGAGGCCCTCAAAGTTCTCCAAAATGAACCCCCGCGCGTTCTAGAAATTTACGTTTATTAAACGAGACCAACATCTCATTTTATTCTTTCTCTTCGCCGTCACCACACCGTACAAAATCTAAATAAATTGAATATTTTACTTTTGAAAGACAACAAATGCTCGACAAGAATCAAACTTGGATAAAAATTCTTTTCCTCCGTTGGAAGAATTCTTCGAACCTCTTCAAGTATGTATCCGGTGCGTATCCAATGAGCACCGAGTGTGCCTGAAAAATTCCACTGTTTAATCATCGGAGATTTTTCCGCGAGAATCGCCTAACGAGCCGACGCTCGAGTCCCGAAGAAGTCCGAAGGACTCCCGGCAAGTTCTAGAGTAGTCCTCCCGAAATTCAGCGTCCGGAAATACGGGGGGGGGGGCCGTAAAAAAGTCTTCTCAGACGCCGGTAATAAAATGTTCGCCTGTCTCTGCAGACGGGTAAATGGTTCCACGTTCCACGACGAGAAGAGAGACAGGGGCTGCTGCCTGGCCAGATGACACGAGGGTTCGACTCGCAGCCTCGGCTCCCCGCCCGGAGATAAAGAGGACGGTTTTATCTTCGCGCGTGATTAAGCCACGCGGCACTATATCATCGATTATATTCTCGTTAGGCTAAGTGGCGATTCCTCCTTCGCCTCGGGTCCGCTTTTCCTCGAGCGTAGCCGCGCGGAAAGATAACCGGGCCGAAGCAGCGTCGTTTTCTTTGGCCCCGAAACACCCCCCCCGTCCACCGACTCGCATTATATTCCGATTTACGGGGCGCACGCGACGGCATCATTGATAAATCATCGGGGCTGACAACGGCTGCGACCGTGAATTCGTTCACGGGTTTTCGGGCCGGTTCCGGGCTGCGGAAGCGGGCAATAAACGGGAATGGAATAAAGAGACACGGCTGCTAGATAAGCGGGGGATTTTTTCACTCCTTGCTGACAATTCGATTCAATAACTCCGAACTCTATCTCTCGTTCTATCTAAATCCCGAAACTCCCATGAAAACACAGTTCTGGAGGAGCCACGATGCTTGTCGGAAGAGCGTTCCCAATTTCTGCCGACGAAAAAATCTGCGAACGTCCCGAGACCTTAATTATGCTCGAGCTTAAACTCGCGAGCGTTGCAAGGGATTTCGAGGCGCCGTAAATTCGTTGTCGGCAACGAGAAAATTCCTGCGCTCGATCCTGCGGCCAATGGGAAAGACACTATGATGGACGAGTTCTCGATATAGCTGCAACCTCTTTTTAGAATGCGTTCGAGCATGATCAACTGCCGCGCGAGTATTTCGAAGAGAAAATTAGGCTGAACGAACACCGAAGTGATGTCGAAGGCATGATCAAGAACTAGAGTGAGTTTGATGAGGAGCTGAATCACGTTTCATACGAATAATACGAGAATTAAGGATGATCGAGTTTGAAGAGGGCCGGAGGTTTTTCACAAACAATGAAATAATTAAAGATGGCGGACCTCGGTGGAGGTGAAGTGCCCTCTTCGGGACAATGATCGCGGAGCTTTGACTCGGCTTGGAATTTGGAAAAAGCGCGGGAGAGCCAGTCGTCTAATTCCGTTATCGGGCGCGTTCCGCCGATTTCTCGTTCGATGCTCGGCGCCGCTCGATATTCATTACAGGGAATAAAATTGTACTCGACCCTGTTATAACGGGGATCAAAAAGTCTGCAGTCAGCTGTAGGAACGGCTGACAGAGTCAGCAAACAGGGGTGACTGCCAAAGGAATTGTGGACGAGCCAGATACCTGGGACACAAGTGTCTGCGCGTCCATTGTGCAGAATCGTTTGATCGAATGGTAGTTTGCACATACTGGCGCATTTAGCTCCGACCCTTCGCTCCCTTTACCTTCCCCTCTGCTGCTCCCTTTGTCCGAGGCTCTCTCCGTTCCTCGTGCTCGTGTTCCTCCTCGTTCCTCTCTATCCCGTTTCTTCCGTGACCAAGGCTCTCTATGCAAAGGTTTGCCTAGCAGCATCTCGCCTAGCGCCGCTCCCGTTCACCGAGCACCGGAGAGCCGGCCCCCGAAGTGCTTGATGATTAGGAACATTCGATCGTTACGTTCGCGTCGCTGCAAGCAGAAGCCAACAATGCGAGACGAGGCGAGACGAGGCGCGGCGAGGCGCGGCGAGGTGGGGCGGGGCGGAGCGAGGAGAAGAGGGGAGAAGCGGGGCGGGACGTGGGTGGTGGAGGGGGCGGAGCGCGTGTTCGATAATAACGAAGCCGTAAAATTCAGTTCGAGGTTTGTTGCCGCGAGGAAGAAACTGACGAGAGCCGACAACCGTAATAAAAATCGGTTCCTTGTGTTTTCGAGCACCTCTTCGCGTCCGGGACAATCGATGCGATTCTTCGTTCGCTCCCGTCCCCGCCCACCGATCTCCATTAAACGATCCCCCGGCGATGGTAACGAACGAGCACAGTCGAACACAAAAGAGTAGACCGTTCTTCCGATGATCCGGCGCTATTCCGGATACGGCGGAGCTGTGCTGTCTCGCACATTACTATTTTAATAACGTCGCCGCGTCTTAAACGGTTTGCATTCTCCTCGATTATTCCTCGAGAAATCGCTTTTCCCCTTCCTTTCCTCGCTGCAGTCTTCGGTGAATGTGTCAAGACGATTGGTTGCTTCTCTGGGTAGATCTGCCCTAAGGTGGGTGTGGATAGTCCCAAGTAGGCGTACTCTGGCCCAATAGGCGTGGCAACGATGCCCCACTGATTTCGAGAGCACATACAGTCAAGATAATCCTTCTCCCGACCTCATCCGCTACATTTTATTCGGTTTGCGTGATCTTATAACGCAGCAATCATCCGCAGAGCGTCGCCCCATGATCCAACCATGCCGCGACGACTCTATTCTTCGTAGCCGAAGAGAAGGAGACACATGGCAGGGTAGGTGCACGCGCTAGGGTGCGGGAGAACCCTTCGGGATCCTCTCGAGCGCTTTAGACCCCCTAAAACACGCCCGACACTCAAAGGAACTGCGGCTCAGCGTTTCTGCCACTATCGCGTTATTTTCGCGGGAACCCGAAGGGCTCTTGAACACCGTCGAGGATTCGAACGATGTGTGCGTCAGCTTACGGCGAAACACCACGTTACGATTTTACACCATCCGGAACGTATTTGTCGCGATTAAAATCCGTCTATTCTACCCACTACTACCCCGCCTTGACTCTTCGAACCTCGAGTCTCCTTAACCGGTGGAGAATGGATTTTCGGAGACGCTGTTCCCAGGCAAGTGGAAACGTTTCACGGAGACAAAAATGCCAGAAATCTCCCCTTTCCTCCCACCTTCCCGTCGACTTCGGCCGCTGAACGTTTCCTTGGGACACAATTACCGGAAGTAGCAATTACCTAATTGCTCGAATTACCGGTGTACTCGGGCTGGATGAAAAAATTCCGCCGGAGAACGTTCGCCGGGACCGGCCGCGATTGAACGCAACGCGCGCCGTTCTCTTTATGCCGCGTTTCGCGAACAAACGAGCTAAATTCGTAGATTAATTTTTATCAAAGAAATGTACGAGCTATCAAGAACTACGTTTTTATCTAATTCTGGAAATTTTTCTCGAATTCTGATTTTCGTGAAACAAGGCATACGAGTGAGAGTCTCCATTAAAAATTCGCGTAAATGATAAAAGTATCTCGAATGCAACCGCCCGCGGGGGTGCAAGCACTGAATTCAAGTTTAAACGCGGCGGCCGGCTTTCGTCCGCTCCCGGTCTCGCCGAGCGTGGAGAAGATGAAGTTTCCGCGGAGCCAAGTTTCTCGGCTGGATTAGTCATGAGCTGGATTAAACTGCGCGGCCTATTGTATCTTGGACTTACTAAACTTCAGCCGGCGAGCCTCGGAAGAAGAGGAAAGAATAAAAGCGCGCATGCGAGCGACTCGCCTCTCTCGACTCGCGATTAAACGTCGTAAGCAGAAATTCGTTCGATACCCTTTCGATGGAGACTTGATTAAACCGCGAGTTGCTTACCCTCGGACCTGTCGCGATTCTCTGTGAGTCTGTATCGCGAAATTTTAATCAGCCTTTTACGGAAAGTTGCTCAGGATCCCGGACCGACATTAATTTTTCGGGAAAAGAGAAATATACAAGCTAGAAGTTTTCTGATTGAAACCCGCAAAAAGTATCAACTAGCGAAATGATGACTGAAAGCCCTCCTGAAATTTGATGTATAGCTATTGACATTCTTGGTGTGGGTGCCGAATATGGCACCAGGTGTCATATTAGGGACTCAAGGTGCAAATGACACACCACGAAAAAGATATTTTTCGAAAGCTGTATTAATTTTTGAACAATCTTGAACCCAGAATCTTATAGAGAGGAAATGCATCTACAACTGATAATTTTTTGGTCGAAGAAGAGAATGACATCAACAGAAAGTGGTTCATATTTGGGCACTTTACCCTACTATGTATATCGGACATAATTTTCTGACGATGTACGGAATGAGGGTTAACGGGGCGAAGTTTAGGGAAGAAGTTAAGCGGAAAGAGTTTCGTGTATCGATTCGACGATGCCCCGATCCTCGTCAAGATAAATTACGCCAGGACGAGGAGGACGGCTCGGTGACAAGAGCAGCTCGGGTCCTTGAGAACGTAGAGGGTCGACGGCTCGTATAAATTCTCTTTCTGCCCAGTTTTTCTGTCATCGGGCGACGTCCGACACGGAAGGGGCGGCGATAAACTTCACGAGCAGTTCGCACGCAGAAATCGCTCGTCATATATCTCGAATAGACGCATTATGCCCGAAATATTAACGGCGTCGGGATTCAAGCACCGGCCATTCTCTGCAGAACGCCGAGCCGGCCGCGAAACTCGGTCCAACTTTTCCCTAGAACGACTCGTCATGAATTTTTCGGTCTCGCCCGACGCTTTGAACTCCTCCGGAAGTCGAGTATTTCTTCGTATTTGTTCTATCGACTATAATTAAAGATTTCGAGGTTCCCCGCAGGGAAGCAAGCAGTGTCGTTCGAAGCTTTCCGTGTGTCCGAGAGGAATATTTCCGCGAGCTTTCCCGTCTGGAGCACACTTACCCCGGTTTTCATCGATCAATTAAACTGATTGGCCCATTGATTGGTTAAATACAGCCCCCTCCGTAAGGAGTGTACTTTTCTGACACACATGGTGGAAGCAGGGTACTCGAACTTTCGACGAGTGGATCGTGGATCTTCATGGATGTGGGGATTTTTCATTACGTTGGCGCTTTGTGCTTTGTCCGAAGACTTAATTCATTGCAAAATTAACTCGAGGTACCTCATTAAAGTGCCTCTCCTACCAGTTTCTACAAATTAATCTATCAAAATGGGGATTCGTGTCCACAAACTGCCGGCGAAGCTACAGCGAATAACACCAGTGCGTGAATCACACGGACGGCCGAAAAACAATCGCGCATTATCGCGCGGAAGGGGCGAGGTTCGTTGAAAAGACGGGACCGCGGATAAGCAGCTGCATTTCGGGGCAAATACGGTCTGTTTTGTAAAAGTTAACTGGCTACGTATTGTCCCGGTTGGTCCCGAAAGGGATCAGGATTAGCCGAGACAATGGTAAATTTCATGCGACGATTCAGGCGTGGCGTATCACCAGAAGAATTCGAAAGCGGAATCCCTATTGTCGGCCGCAGAACTGCCGGGGCCCCGCGAACCTCGTAAATTTCTCCAGACGGTTGCACTCGCTATCACTGTCGCCGACACGTCGATGCCGAAGAGGGGAAATGGCGACCGACATTACATAAACAAACACCACAATCTTGGGCCAATGAGTCGCGAGCGTCAAACAAGTGCAGCTTCCTTCGCCCCGATCAATATTGTTTTTCACTTACCGGTCTGACCTCTTTCGCCGACTCCCCTTCATCTGGTATCAGGATTAAAAATTAGCGGGGTGTCGGGGTTGCGACGCGGTCAAGAGCTTGAGCCTGTTCACCAGTGCATTCTGGGAAATTTTCAAACACGATGCCAAATCAATTTGTGATCGTTTTATTCAGGATTTCTTGGTTTTAGACGGACAGGAGGGCTCCTGGCTCGCTTCGGGGGCCGTGGAACCACGCCTACTAGAGGCAAACCATGCCTACTCTGGGCAAATACAGCAAACCTATTAAATTATATATAAAATTTTTGTAGATAATATTATTTCCCTTTAATAATAGCGAATCATATAAAATTTCATAATAATTTAATGTTATTACTAATTTTTCTATAAAATTAGTTCTATTTTCCTAATTGAAGACTATAAGATGGGGCCAGTCCATTGTTTCTATAGCGTAATGATGAGGATCGCAGGCATCCATTAAAGATCCATCAAAACTTGCCTACTTGATACATACACGGACAGCTTGGGTCCGCCTAGGGAGCATTATAGGGGACATTTTTATCGTATCGTTTCCCTCAGCAACCACCGTGAGAAAAATGATCCCATCCTCAGGTTGCGCGCTCGTCTGTCAGAGAGAGAATTTTCTATTCGAAAATAGACTGCTCTGGTCGAGGAGAAGTGAGGGGGGAGGGGGGCGATAGTCTAATGGGCGAGAATTTTCCGTGGCGGGTAATTCGAGGCCATTTTCGTCCCCTGGCCAAGCGTAATTTCGAAGCAGCGCGGCTCACTCGAATCCGCTCGCACTCGAATCAGGAAAGGACCGAGCGAAAACACGCGCACACGCCACTAGTTTTAATAACGTCACTTTTTCCACGGTTCTACCCCTCGGCTGGTAGCTTGTCCGCCGCCCGTTTCTCCCCCGTTTTATTTATTTTTCCATCGGCTCCGGAATTTTTATGAAAGTAAGTCGCCTAAAGGCCCTTGTGACCGGCAGCAGCTCGATAAATTATTACGTTAATTATAAAATATTCGCCCTCCGGTTTACGCGGAAGATTACGGTCCGCTCTCCAGAGGCGTTCCCGCGAACAAAGTTTGATCTCGCGAATGGATTCAACGGGAAATACTGGGTGTCCCATGTTTCAACGCATCCACGTGTCCACATAGAACACCTTGTATGTGGGATATTTTCCTATGAAATATGAACTACTCATGATATATTTTATGCTTCTTACGCTTTTTACCCGAGTTTATCCCATTTTTATTGTATCTTTTCCCTAGCGTACGCGACTCCCTCAATCGTCACCCATTTTACCTCTGTTTTTCTGCTTGGACAACGCACCACGTCACGATTGTAGTAATAAGATTACAGAGGGATAATAATTTAAGCCTCCGGCATAATCCATCTCGATCTCCGAGAAAATCGATACGGAAATCGAAAGTAAATATTTTTAACCTCTTGCTCGACTTTAGGATTTTCGAGTAATCCGCGAGAGAACCTGTGTTTTTTTCGAGAACAAAATTTCGACAGAATTTTTAATTCCCTCTCTCTGTCTGTTTTTCTCGATCACTCCTCTGTCTCTCTCTCTCTCTCTACATGTTCCGACGCCACTCGTTAGCAACGAGCGGTAATACAGCAGGCTCGTGCCGCGCAGTATTAAAATAATCGAGTTACGCGACTGTATAGAAAATAATCTGATTACCTGCGGCACGTGCCCGGCCTTGTTAACCATGCCACAACTATAATTCCTCCGTCGACAAACGCGCATCCTTTCGTGTACACGCGTAAGCGACACTCGCGCGGAAATGAGCCGTCGGTTAATCGGTTTACCGAACAGGACTCTTTCCATTTAACCCAGATTCCCTTGTCCTTAAAGGATCACCAGAATTAACTCGACAAACAAGCCGTCTATCCGTTGTCCCAGTACATACTTTAATCCTGAGACCGTGGAAATTTCTTTTAACAAGCGAATTTTTTTTCGCAGTGTTCAAGATTCATTACCAGGAGTTGAATGTTTAAACAGCCGGGTCGAAATGGACCAGGCCACCGTCCTGCAAAGCCCGAATCAAAGGAGAACGACATCATCTCCCAAGGAATCGTAAAATAGTGACCAAGTAAAACCGATGCAGGTTTTACGCCGTCGTAACTACAGCCTCGCGACTGAAAAACGTCGAGCTCGAGAACCGTGGCAGTCAGCTCTCGGTAATTCGAGAAATATCCTAATGCGATTAGGCCGCGTTCAAGGGAATCGAAAGCGCGAAATCGATTTCCACGGTGAACGTTCCGCCGCGTTAAGAGCAGCGAAAGAAACGAACGAGCGAGAAGAGTGAGCTACAATATACGAACCAAGCAAAACTTGGCAATTTGTAATTTACGAGGCTCGAAGAGACTCCGCGAAAGTAGCTCTCGCCGGGACACCTGGGTACCCGTAAACGCTGCGAACTTCCGGAAAAGCCCGGGTCGCCGGAAAAACAATCGAGCTGCATAATTTCCGGCGAATAGGCTAGCGTACCAAGTATCTGCGAGGAGGGCACAAAGTGCTAAAGTTTCGAGTATCCCCCTCGATTCGGTCCGAAAAGAAACATGTGAAAGAACGTCATTTACTAGCGTCGCGTGGCGCTAAGGAGGAAATTGGGGAATATTTGTTAATTTATCGTGGACAGTGGATTGAACCGATCATTTTGAAATTTGAGGAAGAATGGGAGCACTTCGAAGAATGAGATTTCATACATCGGGTATAAAAGTGGACTCATTCGGTGCATGCAGTATCGACTAACTGCATGTGCAACAAAACGGAATGCATTCGAAGGGTTACGGCATCGATTTATGCAAAGATTAGAATCACGATTCATTCTGTTTCTCGCTTATCGATCGAGGAAACGTAACCCGAAGTCGCGGTGCAAATCCATTAAAATTTCATACCCGACCCGGTCTCGACATCTCGAGTGGTGGAAAGATCGTCTCTTCGGTGGATCGACGGTTCCGGGTTCGCAATTATCGCTCGGTACCGATTCGAGAGGGATCTCGAGCGAATTAACATCTCCCGTGGACGATCTCTATCGGCGTGAGAGAACGCGCGCGTTCTATTCTCGGTGGAAGAGAGTGCGGGTCCGCGGATGTATCCATCTCGAGGGCCGAAATAACCAAGAAATACAGCCGGGCTTGGTGGCTCGCGGTGCTGATCGTAACTCACGATTCCAGAGGAGATATTCCGGATATCGATCCTCGTGGATCCTGCCAGGATCCGATGCAAACACGAAAATACCAGCGCGCTAGGAATTCGGCTCTGCGCCCGGCGAGCCGGGATATTTTTACATTCCTGCTCGGGCCGTGTTACTTCTCGGGGAAACTCCTTTGTTTCCGCTTCGTTGTCGGATCGTTGCGTCATTAGGATTCGACCACCGAGTCACTCTCATCTAATCATTTCGTTTGAGATTGTAATGTGCAAAAAGATTCCTGAGGTTACATACGTGAAATGGGCGTGGTTTATGATAGGCGTGGCCTCGAGGGGGCGTGGCGTAGTGGCTCCGGGCTCCGTCAAGGCCGAACCGGTACGCTAATTTCTGAACTATTTGAAGCCTCGGGAAGAACTTGAATAAGTTGAACGATGGATTAAAAAATGACAGAATATATAGTACAGTCGGTCCAGAGCTATTGTGTTAAGGACTAGACCCAGTTTCCTCGTCGGCATCGAACGGCAATCGGATCCGGAACGATCAGCCGGCAATTTCCGCACGAGTTTAGGAAGGTTTTCCGCGCGAATCGGGGCGTAGAGGAGAGGAGAGGAGAGTCGGCGGCATCAGGGGCGACGAAGAAAGAGATTCAATCGGGAGGAAACAATTTGCAGGCGGGTCCGATCCAGTGACATTCACCGTTCGATCATCCCTTGTGGGGCTGGCCAGAGGCTCGACCCTCGTAATTGACCAAAGTTTCTAGCCCCGCTCGGTCCGCGCTGCGGCGATCGTGCGCGAGATTAATTTCGCCGGGGTTCAAGGTCTCTTTCTCGAACACCTAACAGGCATTCTTAATCAGCTCCCGATGCGCTCCCCAGGTTTAATTCGACCGAATCCCGCCGCCGAAAAAGAAGGTCGCAATCAGAGAGAAGGGAACTCTTTGTCGTCGAACGAATCGAATTCGCCGAATACTATAGTCGGAGCACCGGTCCATTAACTTATTAATCTACGCGAAAAATCCTCCTTGGCAAGAGCCGGTCTTCTACCGCTAGCACCCACGTCGCCGCTGTCTCTAGGTCTCTGGTAGGATTCCAAATCACGATGAAAGAAGGAAAATAATTTTCGCGAGAGCATGTCGCGCGCGCTGCACGACCAGGCCGAGGCGCGCGTTTCGTCGCGGTAATTTAAACACCATCAGTTTAATTAAACTGGAGCCCGTCTAATTGCGCGCGCCGCGAACGTCCTTAATGCACGGATCGAGAAACCGGCGACGAAAAACCTCGACGAGAATCACCGATCCGACCCCGCGGGGTATACTTGATTTTTATTGATCTCTGGGAAATTTTCATCAGCGAGTCGATTTCAAGCGAAAACACTTTCTGCCTCGATGACGACGACGACGACGACGACGACGACGATCTGGGTGAAGATCATTAAACCCGGCTGCTGTCTCAATTGAAAGAACGGTTGTAATTAGATTGCGGATCTTTGTGCAAAATAAAAATTTCGGTAGAGTAATTTGACTATTCCCGGGCTCGGCGCAGTCCTCGAATGCAACCAGGCGGAAAAGCCGAGCATCTCCGAAACGAGATTCATCGAAAGAAGCTCCCGGAAAATCTGGTTTCCCGAGGAATCCGGTGAAGGAACATCCCGCGGCTAAACTGCCATACTATCCCCGGTATTATTTCCATCGCGGCATTTATTTCGCGGGTTATATTCTCTCCAGGTTTCGCAGCGAGAGGACCGTAACGTTTCGGCTACTGGAAGCTCGGCGCACAAGGAAATCATATCCTCGAGAGAAGCACCGCGGGATTACTCTGATCGCGAGAGGTGTTACTTGTTGCTGACTCTGTGTTCCGGGATCAACGGAAGCAAATAGGCGTGTGCACCGACAGACACGCACGCGCGCGAAACGGTGTGTACGTCGAATGTAATACATAGGAGGATCTCCTGACACGCCGGGAAATCCTCGATCCGGAGAAAAATTACCAGCGATCGAGGGCGGATGAATATTTCCAGCCACGTTCCGCGGAAAGCCCGGATCGTGTCACCTCGAGGGAGCGAATTTTTAGAACCGGGGACGAAAGTAAAGTTTGTCGTCGGCTCCATTGAAATAAAGCAATAAGATGCTGTCGGTGCATCGTGAACTATAGACGTTCTTGTAAATCGATGAATTGTAATCGCCGAAAAGTAAACTTGGGCGAGAACGACTGTCGAACCTCATTGGTAAAAGTTGATCGTTTCCGGTTTCCGTGGGAAGGGTGGGGGATAAATGTTCAGAGCCGAAACAGCGACAAAAGATGAAACGAGACGAGACGGTGCTGGAGAAGAGACGGCCCAAAACGTCGCGAGGAAAATGAGAAGACAGACAACCGAGAGGAGCGAGTAGTTACCTTAGATATGCGTAGCAAGCGAGCGGAATTCTGGCCGAGCACCTTCTCCGCGGCGTGGCATGCCGGCAGAAGCAGCCCGCATTGTCTTCGTCTCGAATCTCCATTGTTTTATTCGAGCTTGAAGCGAATCCCCCGTGACAAGAGTCTGAATTCGGATATCCGTTGTCTACGCGAAACCTACCCCGGCCGTCGCGGCAAATGCGCGTCCCGTCGACGCTGACAACCGAAATAGAAAAACGTTAACCTACTCGGCACACGATCGTCCGTCTCTGGTCGACGCTTCTTGCGCCAGAGACGCGAAGGGAGAACAATAGCTTCGCTACGAATGCGGCAATGTTTAATATTTTGTTCGATTTTCAATTTACCGATTTGATTTATTCTACGGTAGATTAAAACAATTTTGTCACATCTAGTAAATCTTGTTTAAAAGCTTCATCAGCCAAGTCCTCATCGCCTGTTGCAAGGATTAGCTGAGCACAAATTCTAGTTGGTTTCGTCGACGGGAAAAGGTTTAAAGCAGCATCCGTCGATGTCGACGCGGAGAGAAGGTGGACGCGAACGGCAACCGGTGGTTTTAACGGCGGCTCGAGTTACCCGTGGGTTCGTCTTACCATGGTCGACCTTTCGCCCCCGCGTGCGCGATCGGTCGCCAGGCATTAAACGATAAAGTGGCAAACTAATCGGTGGTACGCGACCGTGCCGCGATACGTGCGGAAAGGAGATAATGGACCGATGCCACCGGGATGCGCGAGGCTAACCGCAATGTAGCATGTCCCGTGTACAAGCCCCGACAAACTCGCCTATCGACGACGCTGCGCGATAAAATCAACCCCCTGGCGCGGCCAGCCGTGCTGCACTTCGTTTCCTCTCCTTCGGTTCTCACCCGAGGCAAACTTTGTCGCCGGTCATCGTTCACACGACTCGACCCACGTACACGCAGTTTTCGCAAAATTCGGTGGAAAATGGTATTTCACCCTGTTCGTCCTGCGTTTACCCTTTCAGGAGGTGTTTTATCCCAGATTGAGCGTGGCTTCGTTTATAGAGTGCGCTTAGTAGGCGTGGTTTTGTTGGTTTTGGATACAGAGTGGCCCGAGGTTGCGGGGCATCGTTGTTCTTTACCTATAGAATACCCTGGAAGTGTGATTTGGTCGTCTACGCGTGCATCACTGTAAGGAGGCGTGTCTCAACTGCTCTAATAGATTCCAGAGCCCGAATAATGCTCCCCGGGGCAACCTCTGCCCCAGATAGGTTGAAAGCTTGACAATATCAACACGCTAATAAAATCTGCGGATTATCTTTTTCACCGGGGCAAACGTTTGTCCACGACGGCGAAAAGAGTAAGCTGTAGCACTGCGCTTTCGCAAAAAAAACTGCCCTCATGTTCGCGAAATTCTTATCGCGAACAATCCGGCCGTTAAAAGCCCGTCGCAAATAAACTTTTCGCACGGCGGAACGCGGAGCTCTATTTACAGAACCACCGATGAAAAGCGTCGCGTCCCCGCGGCGGGTTCTTCCTCTTTTTCTGCGAATTAGCCGCGCGGCAATATTTGCGCGTCGACGTAATAACCGTCGGGGAACCGACGCGCTCTCGCTCGACCTTTAATCAATTTATCCGCGACCGTAACTCTTTCGATGACCGAGCTCGCCGTCGTAACTCACGCTTTTCACAGTTCCGGAGCGATCCAGTAACGCGATCCCCGGACGAGTACCGTATAAATCCTTGTTCGGGGGCTTAAAACCTTCCCTACCGACGTGACTACGGTCCTCGAACGTTCAACACTTCCTGCCCAACCAAAATTCCACATTAATTAAACCGTCCTCGCGCAATAACGAGTCAATCTGGTGACGAAAATTTCCCGCGGACCTTGTTAAACGCCGATGCTTAAGTTTTCTGCTCTTTTCGAAATTATATGGAGGAGGATTAGCAATTGTAATGAAACTACTAACAAGGAGAGTGGAAGGTCGATGAGTCTCAGATTTAATTGAAACTTTGTACAGTTATAGATCTCGTTCTCCTGTTAACGTGTATACCCCATTTTCATGGTATGAAAACCTTTAATTTTAAATATCATAAAAACTATTGAGTATCTGCGCCTATAACGACGTATACACGTGAACGAAGTTTCAATCAAATCTGAGACTCATCGACCATGCACTCTCCTTGTAAGTTGATGAGAAAGTTCTGTCGTATTTTCAAGAAAACATTTCAATCAATTTAAATAATTTCCATTATTTGTAACAACTTGTTGCCATCTTTCAGATAACCTGTCAATTCCTGTTTCCCAATCACTCACTGGCAACATGTGTTTTGCATTTACAAGCCAAATTCCCTCCAACCTAATAAAAATATTAATATGAGATGATTCGAGTAGAAATGGAAAAATTTGCAGCAAAGCGAGGATTCATTGGTGCATTTGGGGCAAATGTGCCGTGATGAAAGTGTTAAGCAGAGCAGTGGCAATCGATTGGAGGCAACGTTCGGATAATTCGGTGATCCCTCCGCTCGCCCGATTATTTTCCGAAATGTGTCATTCGCCGCGCAGGTCTGCGAGAGACAGAGGTAGACAAACAGAGTGAGCGTTCTCAATCGATAATTTGTTGCCCGTTATCAATCGGCCGGGCTGCTGAAAGAGAGAGAGAGAGAGAAACACGGAGGCGTCCCGATTCAGGACGAAGAAAATTCTGACGGCACACGGTTCAAGGGGAATTCAGTCGACAATTCGCAGGGAACGAACCGCGAAATTACTTGGTTAAAACCGCGCTACAAGGGACGGCGTGCCGGGAAATCTCGGAAAAAATCGAGAGGTACGCGTCGAAATCCGTTACGCACCTTCGACAAACGTTTAAACGTCCCGCCGAAAAGCCGAGACACGAACGATCCAGCAAAAATCGTCCCGGACGACGTTTTTAACCGTTGAAATTCGGTATCGCGCGTATCACGATTTTCATCGGGGTTTTCTCCTAAAATTTCCCAGCCCGGAGAGCGATAATCATAATCGGCAAGCGAAGCGATTCCGCGTTCGAACGCGCGACAATGAAACGACGGCGGCGATTAAATTTCAATCAACGGACGCGGGAAGCTCGAAACGTCGCGCAATTCTTTCCCCGTAATTAAGGAACGCTCTTCTCGTGAATAGCGGACGTTAATGCATTCTTAAATCCGGGGAGGAGACGCTGGGAACGAGATCGCGACGATTAAACACCGAGATCTTCGACGATTTCGGATTGCGTTATCGAGAGACTGCAATCTAAACCGATCGCTATGCTCCCGTTATCGTTTTCAATCGATCGACGTCGATGGGGCGTAAATAATTAACAGAAAATAATCTGTGTGCAATTGTTGTTCGAATATGCAAAATTTCTCCGTGTACTTTGTCAGAAATTACAGGCAACGACAATGCGTCAAACGAACAGAGCTCGCGAGCGTTCTCAACCTTTAACTTGAAGCTTAACGAGGGAGCGTTGCGGCAATAAAATAAGCAAAAAGGTCAAGGCCGAAATAGTTTCAGAGACGCGATTTCGATGCGCGCCAACGGGAAAGGACGCTGCTCGTTCGTCAAGAAATAACGTCGGAGAGCAGCGACAGTATCGATTGCGCGTCGGTTGTAATATGGTTTCGGTGTTCGCGATTCTGTGGCGCTAACAGACCCGTCTAAACCGCGAGGCAATCTAATTCCCGGTGGAAATCGTGCCGCGACCTTGCCGCCTGAAAAACTATCGATCTGCGAACAATGTTTCCCGAAATCGTTCTTGTCCGATAGACGGATTCGCGGGGAATACAAACGAGGGACCGGTGGCAAAGCGCCTGCCCGAATGTTTGCTGTCCCGGTTGAATATTACACGCGAAAGGATGGAACGTAGACCGCAAAACGGCGGAAACTATTGGTTGGCAGGAAATAAATCGGTATGACGAACCGGGACGAGAACGCACGGATGGGAGAAGAGGAGCGCGGAGGCTACCCCATAATTTGACATCAGTCCTGTTCCGTCGGTAACTCCGCCGGCTTAATTACATTCCACGATGCCCGCCGCTCATTGTATCCTCGGACGGAGTTATGTTTCCCGGGATAAGGACGAGCACGCCTTGAAATTTAAAAGGAATTCCCGCGTACGAGGGCGACACCCCTCTCTATCCTTCTCGAACTGCTCCGCGATGCAACCGAGTGTGCGAGTTTTCGCTAGAAATCAAGATGGAGGGGCAATTCCGATCACACTGAGCCCTGTATTCCCGAAAAATTTAGTTCCGGAGACCGGAATGCTCTCGTCTATGAGGAGAGCGCAGTGGGCGTGGCTTAAATGCTCTCGATTAGGCATTTCGCACTCAAGAATCTAGCTCAGAGGACCACAATGCTAACCTTTCACACCAGGGTGCTCAGAATAGGCGTGACCTCTCCGCTCCCAATTTGATAAGGGCCAACGCAATGCCCTCCCAGACCAGTCCCCGCCCAATACTTAGAGTTCCCGGAGCCCTCGAAAGGGGAGCGAGGTCGTGAAACGTGAATCGTCGCCAGGCAATCACGGTAGAACTAGAAAAATTGCTCGCGCGACGAGATAGATCGGTAGGACGATCTAATTTTATCCGCGCGAGGGCTGGCTCTCGCTGCCGCGTACGATGTAAAAGGGAGAGAAGGGAGAAGGCGAGCTTTTGCAGGGCGACCTGTGCAAGCCGGGATGAAAAAAGCTTGCTCATCGGAGCCTGCGACGACGGAAAACCGAAGCGATCGACGTCATCGAGGCTTGTCGGGCTTCTGGGAAGCTTTGATCGCTCGGCCGGACGCCGTTTCTCGTCAAACGGAGCCACCACGGTTACCGGACAGGGCTCTCTGCCGCCGGCGCGTTTACAACGAAAAAGGACGCGTTCTATAACCCGTCGTATTCCACTCCCGCGCCGAGCTTTCTCGGATACGTTATCGTTCGCCGAGAATCGTTTCGCGGATCGGTGCCCGGTTGTTTCGATCTTTGTTTCCAATATTCCCATAAACTACAAGGTATTCTTAGCTGATTCGAACTGCACTGGTTCTCCCAGGTCTCGACTCTCGATGCACTTCGTCTTTGAGTCGACGTGTATTTGTGATATGAATAAATTCACGCGAGCAGTCGAACTAGTGCATGATTTATCGAGTTAAGGCAAGCACCTTATATAAAGTATGTCGACAAACTAGAACGTCTTCCTTCGACTTGCCAGGTCTCCTTCGCGAAGGTTCTATTTCATCTTGATGTTCGCATGCATTTGTAAAACAGAAAACCGGTTTGAATTCGGGTTAGGTTCGTGCAATTAATTCAACTCGTTAGCGGGACAAACTATGTCTTCTGGGTTTCTTAGCGTACACATTAGTAAAATGGAGGTGAGCGGAAAATCGACCGGTCGGGAATCGGACGCGTTCAAATTCAATGTGTTTCGGGTTCACACGGCGATTAGTTCGTCGCCTAAGCGTTCGATTACCGGATAGGGTACAGTAAATTCTCTATAATCGCAAACTGGGCATGTACGATAAACGCCAATGAAATATCCCCTCCAACTCAATACACTGATCTCGGCTCGGTATATCGGTGTGAACCACTACTAACGCGACGCGGAGAGTCGCAGTCGTCGGCACAGTTCAAACGCCCGTGAGTCATCATAACGTTATACCAAAATTCTATCTTCTTTATTTTCAATTATTTTTTCATGGGACTTTCACCAACATATTCCTGGCATTTTTCTAATGCAAAATGATACCAAACACGATATAATATGAACTGAATTTAGTGGTTTAATTGACGATGAGTGTTTCGAACGCAAGGAAGGACAGCGTATATGAAAGAAAGAGACGCGGAGAGTCGCAGTCGCCGGCACAGCTCGAAGGCCCGCGCGTGGTCTCGCGTTACACGCGCTGTCCTTCTCTACGTTCGGCTCGGCCTTTGGTTCCTTCTCTACGTTCGGCTCGGCCTTTGAAGCTCGAAAAAAGTAGGCCCAAGATCTATAAATGCAAACAGGTGCCGTCGCATCGACGGTTGCCGTGATGTCTGTTTACACGCGCTGTCCTTCTCTACGTTCGGCTCGGCCTTTGAAGCTCGAAAAAAGTAGGACCAAGATCGATAAATGCAAACAAATCCCCCCGAGGCATTTGCGATTATAGAGAATTTACTGTATTCCGGTTGACAACAAGATTCACCGAGTTACCGACGAACACTTTATAAACTATGTCCACTCGGAGGACTTTGAAATTTCCGGGCCGGAAGTTCCGTGCGCTGTAGTTCGAAAGCGGCCGGCGTTAATCCACTTAAATTAAACCTCGAAGCCGACGCGCGGTCAATTCTTGGGCTGGCAACCGAGGCGTTCATCATCTCCCGTTCCCGTGTCCGCCATCCATTTTCCCCGGGATTTCTACGCGCGACGAAGAAAGCAACGGCGACATGTCCGATGACTGCGAGTAAACGAGAATGTCGGATTAAATTGCTTGTCTTACGTCGTTCCTTCCGCGCCACGCCGAACCTTCTCCTTCGAGGACCATCAAGATACGACAGATGGTTTCCCGTGACTTTGCGACTTTTTTTTTAAACGTGGACGAACGATTAAGAGTCTCCGGACAGGATGAAACCCGAGATTGAACGGATGAATTGAAAACTTTAACGACCCGCAAGAACGTCTCGCAGTCGATTAAGGCCCGGAATAGTCCGACCACGTTTGAACAGGTACGCTCTGCATTTTACAAGATTGAATTTCTTCTTAGCCCTGATGGACTCTCCGAGTACAGCAACGACAATTCCGCAGAGAAATGTAAGTACAATATACTGTCCGAAAATACCATTAGCCACCTGATTTTTTGGTGAAATCTTATAATTATGTCGTAGTAATGAGAAGCTGATGCACGATAGCATTTCAGGATTATTAAAAGAAACCATTTACATAATTATAAGATTTCACCAAAAGTTCACGCTCAAGTGTCCATTTTGAGCCCCGGGCAAAAGTTTGTCTCGAGCGGCAATTCTTTCAGATTGGACACAAGATGTGCTAATTATTACTTGTCACAGGTGATAAAATGTCGAGGCTAGAACAGTTATCCGCAGCCATGTTGCAGCTCGCGAGGTTCCTCGAGCCAAGTAACGAGAGTACGAGTGGCAGGCACGTGTGCGTAACAGCCCGCCATTTGTACGTTCATTCGATATCGGTGGCCGGGCGTAATGCGGGCCGCGTGTCAAATAAACAACGAATACTTGATACCGGCAACTATAACCGTAACGAGAGGAGTTCGAACGATCGTTATCGAACTAACCGCAACGATCGTTTAAAGCCGTAGCTGCTTCTCGGATGCGAACCGTTCTAGCATAGTTCGACAACTTACCGCTCACGGTGCGAATCCTAACTACATATTAGGACACTTTCGGAAGATGAAGCGAGTCTCGACGATCCATAGACAATGTCAGGATCCTCCGCCGCGTTAATCTCCGTTGATCCTCTCAGCTAGGCTTCCGAAAAATATTTGATGTTCTTATTGGGACTTGGAACCTTGGAACAGTTTGGAGAGAGCTTCAGGGTTCGTGTTCTAAGCACAACTCATGAAAAAGTTCTGGTACTTTTTCGCGTTATTCTTTGATTTGATATACATAGATACAAACTTGTATAATGACTAGTCTGCATTCGTTTTCATCTGCTATTGTGCCAAAGACAATGCGCGACCGCGAATGACTAATTCCCGAATAAAAAGTAGTTGAATGGAAGTGAGAGGGAGCTGTCTTTGGTCGATTAGAAAACGACGGTGCCTCCATTGGGAAACCGAGGGCACGGAGAGACAGAATCGAGGTATGCCCGGCGTGGCAAAAGCGTTAACGGCCTATCAGGCGAACGCGACTCGCGTCGCGCATACCTAAAGCGCAATTTGATGGCGTGTAATTTCAGCCGCACCTCTCGCCTCGCGTTGCCCAGCCGGTGGCTCTCTGATAAAGAGGAAACAAAAGAAAAACCATACGGAAAGGGCAAGGAACAAGGAGGCAACGGTAATTAGAGTGACCCCACAGATGCGAGACCCGGGAGCTCGGATACAAAACCTCGCTACGTGCCTGTCGCGCTTAACACGTGCAATTCTGGACGTATCTGCTAAGAATCCAGCTACGGAGACCGTGGTGGCCATTCTCGGAATTTTTCTGCAACGAGGATTCACTGGACAGCCAGTTCGCTGAATCAGAATTGGACTAGAAACCCATTTTTTAACTTGAATCGCGTCCACAACGATTTCCCCAGACCCTATCGGGGATGAATTCCTTAAAGTCAATCTATGTACACTATACATACATACAAACCGTCAGTTGACGTAAAACAATCAGAATGAGCGGATCGGACAGCGACGAGGAACTGGCTCCTCTCGCCATACTTTTAGACGAAGAGGAAGCTGAAGCGAAAAAAGTGAAAAAACGAGATCGCGTTTGGGTGCATGCAGGCAGTGGTGTCAGATGGGCGCCGAACGGCGCCCAAATTCTCGGTAATACTCTCCTCCTTTTCCCCTTCCACTATCTTATTCCATCACCATTCAACGTCCCCCACTAAGACCGTAGACACGTTGCGCGCGCGCGATGGGGACGCAACAATGAGAGAGAGGGTACATCATATCACCGTGATTCCCCTCATCTGGTAGCACTGGGTGCATCCGAGTTACTTAAATGCGACGATAAATTCTACCAATATTTCAGAATGCCGCAGTACAAACTCTTTGAACTATTATAACGAAGAAATTTGGAAAACGTTGCAATTGGTCGGAATTACAAAGAAAATACTAAAAGTTCTTTGCAACGTTTTTATGCGGGCCTATATTGAAAATTGTAAAAATACTAATTTCAGAAGAACTGAGATTCACTCTGCCAAAACATTCTTCGCGAGAATGCTGGTCGGTGCCGGTCAGAGTGTAGATCGAGTTTAAAGGACGAACTGCGAGGAGGAGGAGGAGGCGGCGTCGATTGGTTCAAGGATCGGCATCCGGCTAGTTGGCCTGAAGGTGTCGCAGCTCGAAGGCACTCGGTCGAGGAGCAATGGGCCGAGACAAAGCCGAGGAAACCGTGGAAAACAAGGAGGACCGCGTCGGAGGAGCGGTCGATGGCTTTATAGAATTTTTAATAAGCGACATCGGCACGCTTGCAATTCCCCGCGAAAGCGGAAATGTAAATTCAGCGCTTTCGCTGGCCGGAAAGGGGAGGACCGGTCTCTTGTAATGCCGACATTAAAATTGCAAACCGTGCAACGGGCTCGCCGAAGCCTTCGTCCTCTATCCTCTCTATCCTCGATCCACTCTTTCCCCTGTTCTCCTCCATCCCCCTCCCCCGGTGACTATGATTGTCCGCAGAGATCTTCAAGTACTAACGTGGAAACAGTGTTCGAGCAGCAGTAAATGAAAGCAGCCGTTAGTCATGGAAACGCGTCTGCGGATGCGTCATATTAAAATCCGGCATTGTTCGTCTTCAATGCAGAGACGTCGCCGGGAAAGCGAGTCAGGTGGGCCGAGAGGGGTGGAAGAGGCGGAGGGGAACTGTGCGACGAGGTATGTATATAGGGTGTTCGCGTTGTTATTGTCCGTCATTTTTCTTGCGAACCTGCGAAAACGTCGAAAGATGCATTTTCGCTGGTTTCAGAATTTTCATGGTAAAAGAGACGACGATATTTCTTTTTATCAGTTTTAATTATCGCTTTCCCTTCGCTGCAACTGCTAAACGATTCTGCATATTTTTGAAAGTATAATCGGGTACAATGATGGCGCGCATCAACCTCTTTGTTATCCTGGTATCCACCGGCTGGGAAGGACACCGCGCTCTCTATTTACCGATAGTGTACAGAACGCTCTCTGTACACTAATGCGATTAGCATGAACCCGCGATTTACAAACATCAATGCCCTCTACGCCACTCATCTTTTTCTCGGAACGCGGTTCAAAATAAACTCGCTGGAAACTGCGGTGAAACAACAAACAAAAATGTCGATTGTCCATGTAGGTATCTACTCGTGTACCCTCTTTCGTTTCGATTTACAATAGCATCCGAGCCCGAGCCTCTTATGGTTCAGCGGCACGCCGACGCGCGACGGCGGTGGACAACAAAAGGTTACAATGTAAATACATACATACATACAACAATATCGGGAATACATATCGAGAGAGAACCCCGGTGTCGAATCGATTGTATCTCGTGTCGCGAATTATTTCGGGCATAAACGACGGTCCATTGATCCTTCTTAAACCCTAACGATTGTCCTCGGAGGGTTAACCGTTCTTTGTTAAGCTGCACACGCGCAGCAATCGAGTATGTATTTCCGCGTGCGAGAGGCTATTCGGTTTTACGAGCGACGATAAAACCCGATCGGAACGCGGCCACTACGTAAAATTCCGCGAAGATGAGGAGACGGGGTTGGGACCACTGTAAACTATCAATGTCTCCTCTTCTTTTCAGTCCCTAATTTAAAAGCCCTTGAAAATTTCCCGGCCCGGCTGTTTCACACAAACTTGTTTGCAAAGTGGTCAAACTTCTTTTACAGACCCTCCAGTGAACGGGTTATAAACATTTCTTCCGATCTAGAATATTTCCATTCTTCCATATTTAATAATGCGAACAATAGTCTCAATAATGGTGCAGCAATTTTTAGTGGCGCCTCAGAGTCACCATTCGAGTGTTAAGGGTTAAAAATAAAAATTGTTTGCACATAATGAAATTGTGGATATTGCGAGAAAGATGAATTTGGGAATCTAAAACAGTAGAAAGAATAGAAGAATTCAGCAATGTATCAGTTTCCATTTGAAATCCGTTTCTCGCGACCGACGCGGAAGAATGTTTGCCAGAAGATTTGCAGTCGAATTCTAACTGAACAAGGTATGTATACTACGGCTTGCGACAATAATATTTCAATGTTCCCAGTAATGTTTCCGGAAAAACGACATTTGTCTTCGTCGTTTTCCAGCGTTCTAACCCCACAAACCGCGAAAAAACGGTTTCCGTCGACGGCGAACCGGAAGTGGATGACAAAAGATGTCCGCGGGGGTAGCCAGGCTCGCTAGACGCCGAACGACCGTGCAAATACATCGGATCAGACAGTAAAAATACTGATCCGTATATTTATGGAAAGTATACGCAGGGAAGACGGCAACTTTGACGACCTCGAACGAGAAACTCGCACAAACAAAACGTTCGCTCGATCAACAGACTCTTTCGCGTCCGAACGCGACTAATGGCCGACACATAAACAAACAATCGACGACACGCGACTCAACAGGCGACCGTTATACGAAGAAGAACGCGTTGAATCGGAGGATCGAATGGACCGGGAACGAAATGAACAGTAAAAATAATGAAAATAATGTTGTCGACACGCGTACACATCGGGGAAACAAGTGTGTGCACGCGCAACATCGATACTCCGGTGGTGAGAGCTTCAGTTTGCTGCGTGTGCACGCCGAGATCCGAGTGCATCGTGCAACGAAACAGCGTATCGTATAAATTGATTAGGCGAGTACTTACCAGTGCACATTCGTTGACGGCAAACCTGGACACGTGCTCCGGTCGATCCTCGTTCAACACCGACAACAACTACCGAAAAATGACAGCACAACGTGACACGCGAAACAAACCAACCGGCCGGCCGCGCACCGACTACGAAAATTCGTTCGCGTACGCGCACAATTTACACCAAGTCGTGGCGACACCTTCCTCCCGAGCGACTGCTACCAAATGCCTGCGTTTTCCTCAAGGGTTTGTTAAACAACGAGAACTTTGTAAATCACCGTCGGAAACTTGCTAGACCCTACGTCCCTCGTAGCAGCATACAACCTTCTAATGGAGTTCGCTCGCCGTACTGGCACTGGCACGGGGGAAAGAACGCGGATCGAGAAAACCCTGTGGACGTGGACATCTACCGGTAATACTTTGCATCTTTGCCCCTGAGAATTTGCAACCGGACGCGGCAAATACGGTGATGCTAACGCTGTGCATTGTCGCGAGGGATCGAATTTAATTTACCCGAGCCAATTTTGATTAAAGCTCTACGAGAAATTATTCTCCAATTATCCTCTTTTTCGTTCTAAAATTTCCCATATTCACAGTGTTGTCACTTTATGAAAAAACGTAGTAGAGTAATCGGTCTGGTCTCATTTTAAAGTTTGATTCTTCTACTTCCGACGCCCATTATTCGTTTTTCTGTACAAAGCTTTCTATAATATGTACGTAACGGGTGAGAAAGTGAACATACTTTTTTCTTTCGAACATTTTTCATATTCGAACGTTTGTAAAGACGTTAAAAATTTTTTTTAATGAAGTACACCAACGTCAAGTTGAAGATTGGTTACTGTACAATTTTTTTGGCCAAGTTATTGAGCATTGAATGAAAAATATGCCGCCAGCCCCTGAATGCATGCAACCGAACGCCGGAAATACAGCGGAGCAGAATGTGCTCGCACCACAAGGGGACATATTCAGAGTGTATTCCTGTAAAATGAAATGTCTCAGAGACTGAGACTCCCGGAAAGGATCAACAGCGGGTTTACTTTCAACGGAAAATTTTATTATAAGAATCTAGAATCGTTTTGAAGTGTGTAAAGTTCAATGCGTTAAAGCGATGTATATATAAAAATAGTTTACAATTAAGGGATATTGGCGAGATAGTCCTTGACACTGGAGGGGTCCAGTCTCCTGAAACCGTTTGCGTCACAGATACCAACTTCGATATTATCAGCGGTCATTTGACCCTCGAAGCTTTCCTTCAGGGTTAAGATGGCAGTGTGAACGGCGTCGTCCAGCTCGAGGAAATCGCTGTACCTCTTCTCGAGGAAGGTTTTGCAGTTGACAAAATTTTTACCCATGGCAGTAGCCTTCCACGGGAAGTACGCGCCGGAGGGGTCGCACTGGAACAAGTAGGGCTTGCCATTGTCCCAGCCGCAAATCAATAGAGACACTCCGAAAGGTCTGACTCCTCTACAATTTAAAAGCATGATTAAATAAATTCGTTCTACTGTAAATAAAGTAAAAGATTGTCAAAAGAATTATGTACCCGGACTGAGTGTATTCTTGCATAAGAATAGCAACGCGTTGCACCAACTGTGCAGTGGGTATTGGCTCCTGGTAGACCAGAAAATACTGCTGCGCCATTTTACGCGCTTGCTTTACTAGAAGCCTGTAGTCAGGTCCCATTCCACTGTACGTCATGCCGATATGCTTTGTTATCATCTCAACCTTGTTCACACTGTGTTCGTCATAGAGTATGGACTTATGTTTGTTCTCCGTGGCAAGAACAATTCCATTGGATGCTCTGATACCCACACTGGCTGCTCCAGCTGCGACTGCTGCCAGAGCATATTCTATCTGCACCAGCTTCCCAGAGGGGCTGTGAAACAAATCGATTACTATAATCTATAATCTGACATACAATGGATATATTTGACGAGTCATTGTGAGTACGTCCCACTGAAGTCGATGAATTTCCACAGAAAAGCAAGAGACTTTATAATCAGAATCAACTGTACGATGATTTTCAGTAGAAATTCGATCTTTTGTTAATGTACATTCAACGATCATTGTGTAAACTAATACTGATGATTCGGCGTTAGGTTATGTCTTTTCTGAAGTACTTTCATTGATCGATTGAATTAAGAATTACATAAATGATAGTGCAGTGGAGTTAGATGCTCGATGATCGAAAGTTGTTACAGAAGATATGAATTATTACCTGAAAGTTGTTAACGAAAAACTGTACCGTTCCGAAGCCATGACAATTACTTTGCAACAATACAGGTTACTAAATACCGTGAACCTCTTTCGGTTTCAGTCGCACCAACGTGGGGCATAAGGAAAACTGGCGCTAGAGACTTTTTGGTGATAATGGTGATAAGCTGTAAGCTGCGGTCATTTTCAATGCTGACAAAACAATAACACGAGGTATCCGAACCGCTAAAAAATGGCAATTATTTATTGAATTACCAGTAAATTGTGGTATTATTAGACTGCGGATCTTTATGCAAAATAAACAATGTTTGCATTGATTGCAAGACACGGGAGCGAAATACAAAATTTCATGTCTGGTTCACTGCTTCAAATTGTGCTTACCCATTTTTGTTATAAATTCATAAAATCCGCAATCTATATAAATAGTTATATTCCTGTGACGCTCTACTGTGCCGACTGAAACTGACACAACGAATTTTGCATAGTTCGCGAATTACCCGCTCAAATACTCTTGCAGTCGACGGCCATTTCTTTTTCTTCCAGTCAGAAATGAAAAATGAATATCGTTCGTACGACAGACTGGAGGATAATTTCTGTCGATCTCTGTCGCACGAATAAATTGTCCCGTGAATTCGTGCAACATCCGGCATGATATCGCGGTAAAAATATGTTGAATACGAACGTCGATTAGGGTACAATATATTCAACCATAGATAGGAGCTGCCGATCGAGGGAAACATGACAGCCAACGAGTACGAAAAGATTCCGGAAGATCAGCTGGATCAGATACACAAGTGGATCGCAACGATTCCCTTCTCGAAGCCCAGCAAAAATTTGACCAGAGACTTTTCAGATGCCGGTACCATTTAATGTCCCTTTTGTCAATTTGTTTACACATGCAATGGAAAATCAACTTTTTTCACTTGTCCAGTGGGAATTAAGGGGATAGTCGCAGCTTTATGCTTCCGAATAATGCAAATTACTCTGCCAACAATAATATTGCGTCTTTACGTTTTGTATTAGGATATGGTACTTAGACTGTACTAAATACATACTGAACTTTTCGAAGAAGACTAAAATGTCGACAAGCAGTATCTCCAAAAATTAATGAATAAAGCAGTGGGATGCGCATTCTCATTTTTCGATAATGCAAAGACGGGACTTTTCAGTAGTCAAAAGCGCTAAATAGATAACAGATAAAAGATCAATCTACGTCGCAATCTTCCCTAAATTTCCTATTTTTACGTTTACGAGGCGCAATTTGCATTATTTGGCAGCATGCGTCTTTTCGATAATGCAAGGATGGGGGTTTTCAATAGTCAAAAGCATTAGGTAAAAGATCAATCTAGGCTGCAGTCGCCCTCAAAAGAATGATTTGCATTATTCGGAAGCATAAAGCTGCGCAGGTAGCTATTTTCATAAAGCTGCGACAGCTACACTATTCGGCAGAGGCCGAATAATGCAAATTACGCCTCGTAAATGTAAAAATAAAACTTTTGAAGGCGACTGCGGCCTAGATCGATCTTTTATCTAACCCCTTTGGCTACTGAGGAACCTCATCTTTGCATTATCGAGAAACGAGTCCCGATTAATCGCGCAAGGTTTTCCGTAGTGCTGATGGCGGAACTTCTGAAGGTGTACTACCCCCGCTACGTCGATCTTCACAATTACGTGGCGGCTAACAACTTCACTACCAAGAAAGAGAACTGGAACATACTGAATCGGAAAGTGCTCAGCAAAATTGACATGAAACAGTCGAAAGACACGATCAACCAACTGGCGAACTTCCACCCTGGGACGGTCGAACACCTGCTGCTAGAGCTTTGGAACAAACTGTTGAAAGACCCCGAGCACCAAAACAGCTTGTACAATATCAAAGAAAAGGATTCTGAAAGTAGCCAAGCACTATCTAGTCTAGCAAAAATCGACATTAATCCTATTATATTTTCCCTAGGCAAGATCGACGAAGCTAGCATCCAGAAAGAGAGTTCGGTCCATTATTCTCCTAATCAGTTAACTCCGAACATGATCGTTTCCGGTACATCTATGCTGAAACGCGTTAAAACGACGCTTCTCTTCGCATTTCATTGGGTTCTTCTTTGGCTTTGCTTCTGGCAATACTTGCCAACCATCAGCCTCCGAAGTCGTCGTAAGTTGAAACGTTACCGCATATGTTTCTTCGGAAATTCGGAAATACACTTCCGCTTTCTGTTTTTTATGGAAAAGAAGCTGCACCTGCGACCAGGACACAGGACACGTCACAGAATACAAATTCGGGGGAAGTCGTCCCTCGTCAAGTCTGCGTGCAACTACAACAGGAGCTCCGCGAGAAGGGCGACATCATCTCCACGTTGAATTGCAAGGTCGCGTACCTCGAGAACGCGATGCGAGTGAAGGACCTGCGGATATCGAACCTGGCCTCTCAGATCTTGCAGAACGCCGTGGAATCCGAGCAGCTGGCAAGAAATCAAACCAACGCCACGCTGGCTAAGCTTCGTCCTCGTCCTTCGATCATTCGCGAGAAAATTAAGGTGGAGGATTGATGTGTACCTGGTCCAAATAAACACGAATCCTTTTACTCGATCACGTTCTCGATCCCTGGGGTGAAACAGAGGTTTCCAACTCGAAGTGGGTTTACGGAAATTGGAAAACTTCTCACGGCCTAGCTTTCTCTAGGATTAACTAACGAGGATGAGCAAGCAGTTTTTGCTGTTTGTGCGTTCAGGTTTAGTTTGGGGAAAGTATTGGGCGGATTTTATGCATTTATGGGAAGAATGGGTAGGTGTAATTTCCCGCGCCATTCTCAATCCCGCTGGACTAAGGATTTAGTGCTTCAATCTAATATATATGTAATGAAGAAACAAATCTTACTTAATGAATCAAAATTTATTAACAAAATGTAAATCTACATTTTAAATTAAAATACGATACAAGAAATTTTAAGATACAAAGAATTTAAAAATCAAAGTAATACCAGGTACTTCATGTTATTTTTATTAATTTCTAAAAAATTTGTATTGTGTCCGCTAACCGGGTGGGGCACGGTAACAGGTACCTTTACCCTAAGCCTAATACATACATAGTTGCCGGACGCACGCACTAATGCGAAACGCAACGAGTTTCTTTGCAGGAGGAAGGTACACAGGGAACTTGACCTTAAAGTTTGTAAAATGCCACTCTCCGGTCGGTGTTCTCCAGCAAGTGGAAAGAGAGGGAGGAAGAGGGAAGAGGCGGAACGGGGCAAATGATCAGAGAAAAGAAGAGAGAGGAAAGAGACGAACTGGTTGCCGGCACCGCCACGTATCGTAATGTGTCAGTATAGAGGGAACGCTCCGGCAGAAAAGGCACGCAAGCACCTGAGACTCTCGAGCCAGCCTGAATGAGAATTTGGTAGCAACCGGTGTGAGTATGATTTCAGCGTCGAGTTCAAATTATATTTCTCTCTCTGCCGGTCTCTCGTGCTCGCTGCTTGACACTTTTTGCGCTCTGTCCTTTTGAAATTCGACTGGTTCGCTCTCTTGTGCGGTCACGACGACGTTAACATTGTCATTCCAATTATCGTGGCGGGCGTACCGCGCTGCGAAACATTTTAATTGCGACTCGCGACGCGTTCCAATAAAATTGTATACGCCGTGGACACTTCACCGTCGTTCGTCGAAATTGCAACGATTATTTGCGACAACTAAATAAGAATAGAAAAACGAGTCGACACCTGACGCAGCAGAATAAACATTTTCGAGAAGCCATTAGCACGTTTTCTTGCGGCGTCGATGTTTACTTAGGGTAATTGAGTTTTTTCCGTTTCGACGGACGGAGTTGCTTGCGGAATATATAGTTCACGGGAAAATTCGTCGGGGGGGAAACCGGTTTACCTTGTCGTTGACACTGGTTTCGAGTAACGAACGGCATCACCGAGAATCTTCGTGCGCGTAATAAATGCAATTTGTTGAACCCAGACTGGAGGCTGTCGAAGGTATTGTATACGGACGGAACTGTCTCGAGGCATTCCGTCAAGTAGAACACGCCGCGCCGGTGTCCGATATGTCTAACGACCCATGTTCACGGGCATCGACCTTTTGCCTGGCGTTCTCTCGAGCGGGAGACTTCGATGCTAGCGGTTCCGTGAAGAGCGGTTTCGAAACACTCTCGAAAAGTTTAGAAAGTCCAGACTTGTCGAACGGGGAATTGTAATTAAAAGTGCTGCTAGTATAGACAATTTACAGATAAGCGGGAAGACTCGCACGATTTTATTGCGACAATCTTTGCGGTTTTTTTGTCGACGGCTGTTGGGTCGCTTTTTGCCACGTCGCTTCTTCCACGCACTCGTTTTTTTTCTAGCTGATAAAAACGAATCTCACGATCGTTACTGCACTATATGTCACGCATTCTCGTGCACCATTCATTTAGATGATGTTTCTGAAGATCGTACCGTGCACGACGCTCTGTTACCTGGCCGCGGCGGCGTTGCTCGGCGTGCTGCTCTTCCTGCTCGCCGTGTACATTTACAATCAGTACACCTCGGGCGTTTGCACCAGCAACAGCAGGATGGAAGGGAAGACGGTGATCGTGACTGGATGCACTTCCGGCATCGGCAAGGAGGCTGCCAAGGACATCGCCAAACGAGGCGCCAGGCTGATCATGGCCTGCCGGAACGTCGACGCGGCGAACAAACTAAAAGGTTTGTCAAAAATGAGAACCACATTTAAACACGTAAACGTGAAAACACTTTTGCATTGTTTTTAACATCAATATGTAAAAGAACCTGTTGCCGATGTCAATTAATTTCGCATGCTAAACGATCTAAAACAGTTCCAGGTAGCAGCAATCACTTTAGAATTGAGTCATTCCGAGTTCATCTAAATGTTGCGATTTCCATTGATAATTAACTCGATGTTAAATACCTCGTGTTAATGGCATGGTAATGCGATGCGAGGCTATTATAACGGTGTGCGCACGAGAAAATTATTCATAGATCCTCTCCGATATAGTTCAACGATGACGTTCGCTGAATTTATGACGAGAACGAATATGTTTCTTTGCAGAGCAATTCGCGAAAGAAACGAAGAATGACAATATCGTTGTCCGGAAGCTGGATTTGTCTTCGTTGGCCTCGGTCAGGGAGTTCGCGCAGCAAATAAACCGCGAGGAGAGCAGGCTGGATGTGTTGGTACACAATGCGGGGACTGCGGAGGTCCTCAGAAAGAAAGTGACCGAGGACGGTCTGGAAATGACCATGGCGACCAACCATTACGGCCCGTTCCTGCTGACGCATCTGCTGATAGGTGAGATAATTGATTTTCGACTTGAATAACCGGACAATCCTTATGCATTTATGAGAAGAATAGATGAAATACTATTTTTCTGACAGATTTGCTGAAGAGATCGAAACCCAGCCGTATAGTGGTCGTCGCCTCTTCGCTGTACGTTCTAGCACGACTGAATCTGGACAACGTGAACCCAACGTCCACCTTGCCCGGATATCTCTACTACGTTTCCAAATACGCGAACATAGTGTTCACGTTAGAGTTAGCACGACGTCTGCAAGGTTCCGGTGTCAGTGCGAATTGTCTTCATCCTGGATTAATGAGCACAGGCATCTGGAAGAACGTTCCACCGCCAATGTCCTGGGTGGTGAACTTTTTGCTGAGGACTTTCTGCAAAAACGAGGAGCAGGGATCCCAGACCACTATACACTTAGCGGTTTCGAATGATGTTGAAGGTGTTTCTGGGAAATACTTCGCCGACTGTCAAGTATGTAGAAGATACTGTATACCGTTTGATGATATTTATTGATATCGGATTGATGACTGATGAACTTGTATCGATTTAGGAGACAGCTCTGTGCAGTGGAATACAGGACCCAGCCAAAGGCAAGAAGTTCTGGGAGCTCAGCGAGGACCTGGTGAAACTGCAGCCATCAGATCCGAAGATTTGATGACTCGAGGACTTTTCTGTATTGTCCAAAGTATTCGAGAACGTTCCCAGTTCGTTTATAGTACTCGTTAGATATACATTTTTCTGAGAAGTTAGGTACACTTCTGTACCTATGTGTTAGGTATATTAAGCTTTGCAGAATGGACATGACAATAATAAATGCGTTTTGTATTAGGATGTGGTAGTTAGACTGTTCTGCCGAATCTTTTGAAAAAGACTCAAATGTAGACGAGAAATATCTCGAAAAATTGACGAATGAAGCAGTGAATAGTTTTAACCCTTTGCACAAAACAGTTTCAATATCATTAAATTCGTAAAATGACCTAGGTTTAAGGAATGTCTTGATTTTGGAATTAAAGTTGCTTCGAGTCCAAAGGGTTAAACATCATCAATTTATTGTAAGAATGGACTGCTGTCCGGGGGATAAGGGATGAAGAAAATTGAGACAGCGATCTCTATTTTTTCACTATATTTTTACTGCATCGGACGAAATCGTTAGCTACTTCTGAAAGTGTTCAGTGTTTCACGTTGTGCGATCCGTGTTTAGCGTTCTGCGGCCCGGAAGGCAGAGGGAATAGTCTCTCCCATAGACGCATTCTCTCTGGGAAGAAGTCTGTCTTCATGGAAGGGTGTACATCGAGGTCCAGGTAATTAGTTCGCGATGGTACGAACGTGGTCCATGTTACGTCTCTGAACTTCTCGTCGTTCTTTGGTATCGGCTCGCCAGTTTCGACGAAGTTAGCCCAGATAGAAGTGGAGACCTCCACCATGGGGATTTCGGGTGCGTCGTTGTCGAAGTATGGGAACAGCTGCTTCAACCAGAACAGGTATTGGAGATCATCCTGATGCGCCACTCCATCTGGAATAGGTGAAAACAGACGTGAAGTACATTTCGATCGATTCGAATTGAGCAGTCCTTCGTGTATTTGCTCAACAAATAGGGGTGAGCTAATATTGATAAACGATAGTGTATACAACGCAGTTTTACCGAATGGCGTGGTGTCGTTCCACTGCGAGAAACTGTAGCGCGACTTGTGCGAGAATTTGTAGAAGTACACCGGCTGTTTCGAGTACGTTCCCATCAGCTTCGCCGTTCGGAACATGGGGAAAGTGATTATGCCATCGCCGTATATCTGGATAATGGTAAAAGCTGTTCAATAATGTTCTAAAATTCTTCGACGTGTGTGAACGCCTCTGATACAGCGGCCAGAAAGTTGAGACTATACTTAGAAGATGTAATACTTACTTGACCAATTTCTATGTTGGTAGCCGAATTGATCGGCTTGTCCTTGAAGTAGAATTTCCTCAATTCCCTGCTGATGTAATGCGATCTAGGCGTGTCGCGTTCGTAATAGAATATTATGGGAGCTAGACGGAACCAATCGTCGTTGATCTCTTGGTACGACGTACCATTGTTCAAATAGTCGCGTTCGTACGCTGAAACGAGCAATCGGGGTTGTCAAAGTAGGGTTGAAGAAATTGAACCTGTTTTCTCATACGATATTTGAATTTTTAGCAATTTCTAGAATACAGAAGAATTTAATCATTTTCGAACTGTTTCAAATAATGATATTCCATTCGAGTGCAAAGGGTTAATAATGATGGAAAATCTACCGGTTCTGACTCCTCCGAATTCGTCTTCCGTGACGCCGAGTATGTACGGAACCTGTTTGAATTTCCCCTGCTTGATCAGATCGTATGGTTGAGCAGTCAGGAATCTCTCCACACCACGAACTTCCGGCTCCACAGCTGGCTGCCAGAGCAGAATCGGATTGCCTTTCCACTCCTTCGCAAAATAGATGAAGAGATGATTAGTTCTAACTCAGAAGGGTGTATGAACATTATAATTAATTGTAATTTCTCTCTTTTCGAACTCACGAATACTGCTTCCAAGGTGTTGGTGAAGTTCTCGAATGGCTTGGTGTTCAGACACAGCAACATGGAACCGGTGGTGTCAGTGGGACAATCCAACAACTCAGCTTGCTTCTTCGCCAACTGCTTCTGTCCATTGCTTGCGACACCATCGTAAACACCCGGCGCGATCGTTGAACCGCTCATGGAAATGGCTCTGTGGAACAGGTTCTGAGACATCGGTGACACCATGTGCAACATGATGCTCAAGCTCCCAGCACTGTCACCAACGAGAGTGACAGCGTTCGGATTGCCACCGAAACTAGCGATATTCCTTTGGATCCATCGAAGAGCTATCACCTGATCCTTCAGACCATTGTTCCCTGGCGCTAGGTTGTCTCCAGTGCTCAGGAATCCTGAAAAAGATTTGTTTTAATACGATGCTTAACCACCTGATCCTTGTACTTCATCTTTAAAGTACCCAAGGCTCCTAGACGGTAGTTGATGGTGACCAAGACGATATCCTTCTCCATGATGTACTGGGGTCCCCACCATGAACTCTGCCCGGAGAACGAGTAGAAGCCACCGGGGTGTATGAACACCATGACTGGCCTCGACACATTTTCGCTCTCGCAAGGCAACTGTAATTAGAGCCCTGCTAATTTCAATTGTTCCAAGATTTGATGAACATTTTTTTCGAAATCGAAAATGCTCCACACGGGAAAAGTTGCGATTCGACGCCCTACAGGATCAAAATCCCAGAATTGTGCGATGGTGCTCAGGTTGCGGCCTAAAGAATGAAAATTTAGGGAAAATATCGGCATTAGGGCATAGAATCACAACTTTTCCCGTGTGCGGCGTTTTCAATCCGGTGTATTGGTGATGTGATTCGGTAACCACTCGTTACGGGGCTGCGAAGGTCGCCCTTCCAGAGACCGGGCAGTTATCGAACAGCCAATCGCTCGAGAACACTCCCCACTATACTTACTTTCGTGGTGTACACGTTCAGGCGAAGACAATCTTCCGACGGCTTCTCAGCCCGCGGATAAGGACAGCTGGGTCCCTCTTCGCTGGCGTCGAAGGTTTCCTGCCAATCAGCTGCAGGAATCGGCGGCTGTGCAATAACATGATCATTTGTTAAGACGAAAACAATAAGACGAACTGGTGACAGCAACGTTCATTCAAATTGCCCCTAACGTGCGCGCTAACTTCTGCGACATGATTCACAGGTGGTCGCATGATCTCTCGACCGTGGCTGTCGTATTATAGTATACCAGTAACGGAAGGACTCGTTAAAACGTTTCTTGAATAACAATCGTATGACTCATTCTTCTCATAGTCTCCACCTACGACTCTTTCGTCGGACAGTCACCGGTCAAGGTGACCAGCATCAAAAATCTCGCGATCACCATGAAGAAATAAATTGTCTTGGTGCTTACTTGGAAACGTTGTTGTCCAGTGGGAGGCTCGGCGTATCGAATACCGCGGAAAGAATAAATTTTTCGCCCCAGTCTCGAGTTTATGATCGACCCACGGACTGGTCCAATCGGTGCATTAACCATCAACTGTTGTTGCTCTTCGGAAGATGATTCTCCGGCAACGATGCCGGCGACGCAGGCAATTATTAACAAAGCGCTCCTCATTTTTATGATTTTTAAAGCTCTGTCTGCTCGATCCAGTTTGAAACTGACTCGACTGGTGCTCATGCGAGCACTGAACACTTGCAGGACAGATCCGAGCGATTTATACTTCTGGCAGCGAGGAAAGCGAGTGGGGAAATCCAATTACACTTGCGGGGGAACAATGGTGCTTCGTAAACGCTCACGTAAGATCACCCCGTACAAGGAAACACGTACGCCGGAGCTTTTTTCGCGAATATACCGTCCGCCGGCCGAGGATCTCGCCAATTGTCTCGTACTTTGATCTACGACGACTTTATCGTGCGTTTTGCTTATTAGTCATAACCATAACAACAGTCGTGCAACGAGAATACGAGAGCCCGAGAGAAACGCGCGAAAATAGCTTCGATTTATCAGAGCTTTTTTAAAATATTTATTCAATGCACTCGTGCGTTTAATTGCAACTTGCGATAAGCGCTGCGACGTCGCCACTTAGTCCACTATAAATCATTCGGCGATGTTTTTTCGTAATTACGCGACGGCCACAACACGGTGGTTGTTGCGTGATTACGGTGTTGTAGAAGTTGGACACTCGAGGGCCACGGTAATCGATATGGAAATTTCCCGGACAAATTATAAATCGGTATTCGAAAAATCTATGAATATTGGTGTGTTCTCTACCAAAGTTATTGAGGGATGAAATTAATTTTTATTTTATTCTGCATGAAGATCCGCAGTCTAATTTTCCAGCACGGTTCAAAAAGCAGTTGAATCAGGGTACGTATATGTAGCATTAACAGGTTCATTACGTTCGTTATTGCGTAGACTTTTTCCAATGAACCGCTTCGTGGAAGACAATCATAATTCTACGTCAGAATCACTTATGTGACTCATCTTCTCAAACCCTGAACTTGTCCTATAGTTCCACTATAAACAAGAAAGATATTTTTGATCGTCCTCCAGTTCTCCAGCATAAGAATACCCTCATTCTAATTAATTCCCAAGTCATGTCTCTCCAAGTCGTTACGCTACGATTACAACCAATGATTAACCAATTCGTTGACAGGGAAAAGAGAGATCTCATTTCATAAAGTTCCTTGCCAGGGGAAAACCAAACAACAGATAAGCAGTATAAACGTTTTATTTGCAAGTCAGATATTGATACATCGTGTTCGCGATAGGTTTTCGGAATTTCCAAGAAGTGTTACAAGCTCTTGTATACAATGTGTGTATAATTAATTATTCGGGGGATAAATATTCCCGGGTTATGACAACGGGGGCAGAGGGAACAGCTTGTCCCATTCGCGCATTCTCGCCGGGTGCAGGCCGGTTCTCATCGTCGGGTTCAGATTAATTTCTAGGTAGTTGTCTTGCTGCGATGTGAACCTGTCCCATCTGATGTTGCTGTGCGGACCACTCTTGGGAACTGGTTCTCCGGTTTCCACGAATGTCGTCCACATCGAAGTGTAGAGATCCACCATGGGGATCTCGGGGGCATTGCTGTCGAAGAATGGGAAGATCGCCTTCATGAAGAAGAGATACTGCAGGTCGTCGTGGTGCACCACCCCTGGAACAAATTTGGTTTCAATTTATACAAGTTCCTGTGATTGTACTCTATTATTCAATATATTGTTCACATTATTAAATATGGAAGAATGGAAATATTCTAGTTCGAAAGAAATGTTTAATTGTCGAGTTAAAATAGGTCCGAATGAAAAGTGTTGACAGACGTACCGTACGTGGTAGTGGCGTTCCATCTAACGAAGCTATAGCGCCCCTGATAAGTGAACTCGTAGAAATACACCGGTTTCTTCGAGTTCTCAGCGATCAGTTTTGCCCCTCGATGCATGGAGAAAATGATAACGCTGTCCGCATAAATCTGCGAATAAATGACAATATTTCACCAGCTCCCGATCAACAATAAATCGATCGATTACCTCTGCGAGACCCTTCCTGTTGTTCGAATCAATCGGCTTCCCGTGGAAGTAAAACTGGCGCAACTGGTCGCTGTCATACTTCGACCGATTCGTTCCTCGTTCGTACATGAAGCTAATCGGCGCAATGCGATCGAAGTTGTCGTTCATGTCGCGGTAGTAGTTGTCTCCTGCTTTAGTTTGATTCTCGAACGCTGTAAAACATCCGAGGTTAAATGTTGTATTCGCTGTTAGAACAGATTTGTGCTTACCGACGACTACTCCACCAAACTCGTCTTTGGTCACGCCGAATATGGTTGGCACTTGGTGGAAACGCCCTCGTCTGATCAGATTGACGGGTTGATCCGGTAAGAATCGTTCTACGCCGGGAACGCAGGGCTCTACGACCGGGTACCAGACTAATATCGGGTCTCCGTGCCATTCCTAGAAGAAATGGCGTTTCTTTCAACCGGAAACGGCTTTTTAATCAGAGATGGGCTCAACAGAACTTGCAGTCTGCCTCTACATTTCAAAGTTAGATACAGTAGATCGAGACTACAGGATCAGACGCCTTAGCTAAAGTACAATCACCGACGCTTGACCCCATCTCTGTTTCTTATGATCAGACTGCGGATGTTTACGCAATTTACAATTTTTGTAGACAAATTTTCTGCAATAAATAAAAATCGTATTAAATTCTGTCAAATTGTATACTCTAGCATTCTCTGAATTTTTCTCTGAAAATTTTCAGAAGCCGTAAATGCATAAAGATCCGCAGTCTACTTGTGACACGCAAACGCACAAAGAACTCAGCAATAGTGTCGGTGAAGTTCGCCAAAGGCTTCGTTCTTAGACAAGCAATCATCGCTTGGTTATCATTAGTAGGACAGTCCAAAAGCGTCGCCTGTTTAACAGCGAGCCTCTTCTGTTCGGTCGGATAGGGTTCGGTGGTCAGTAATGATCCACTCATCACGATCGCCCTATGGAAGAGGTCCTTGGACATGGGGGACACCAGGTGGAGCATCACGCTGAGTCCTCCGACACTGTAGCCACTGATAGTTACGCTGTTAGGGTCTCCGCCAAAGGCAGCTATATTTCTTTGGACCCATCTCAAAGCTTCGACTTGGTCCTTCAAGCCCAAGTTACCGGGGGCTGCTGCGTCGCCTGTGCTTATGAATCCTGGAAATATTCATCTTGTTAGTTGATCTATCGATTTATCAGTGTACCCATGAATTACCTAGCGTCGCCAGACGATAATTGACAGTGACCAGCACAATGTCCTTGTCCAACAAGTACTGTGGTCCAAAGAAGAAGCTCTGGCCAGAGAACGAATAAAATCCTCCCGGATGGAAGAACACCAGTACAGGGCGCTTAACATTCTCACGTCCCGAGGGTAGCTAAAATTCATCAGATTAAAAAGACTCCTGCGCACGAGGACAGCCAGATCGTCACCTTGGTCGTGTACACATTTAATCGCAGACAGTCCTCGGACATAGGCTCTAGGTTACGGATGTTCGGGCATCCAGGACCTTCTTCAGTCGCGTCGAAAACATCGTTCCAGTCGGCAGCCGGAGTAGCAACCTGCGTGACGAGAAAATTACAGAACCCATTCTCACCGGTGTCTCATAAATATCCGCGTAAAAGGAAATGCAAGGAAACTTCTTCGTTCCCATGGACGAAGGTCGCGCATAATAATTTTTGGTCGAATGCCGGCGGGACGATAAAACCGCGTTTGAGAACTTCAGCTCGTCTTCGTAACAAAATCTCTTCAATTCTTTTCACATATCACCCAATAAACCAATCCATCCAGAGTTTCTCGAAACAAATCAGGTCATTCGGTATCGTTTAATTAATAGGAATTAAGTTCGTTCATTAAACGAAATTTTATTGGGATCCTTGAACCCAATCAACATGAAAAAGACCAAAGTAGCACCCTCTATGATCTACCCTAAATTTGAACTTTCCTAGTTCCATTATTCCGGGCTGATATTGGACATAGTTGAGGAATAAATGGATTAATAATTTACCTGAAAACGTCGCGGTCCCGTGGGTGGCTCGGCGTATCTCACTCCGCGGAAGGAATAAATCTTGCGGCCAAGCCTTGACTCCAGAATAGATCCTCGGATCCTTCCGGTCGGTGCTCGCGTTTCCGGCTGCGAGGAATCGCAAAGAACGCTGCCGATCCCGAATAAACAAAATGCGAGCAGCAGCATCTTGACTCCTCTGGCTGCGGACACCTGTCGTTCCATTTTTATCTCCGGCGTCTCTCGACCTCGCTCGCCCACTACTCGAGTCACTCGACGCTTTAACAATACCGGCCGAATGTTAACTAATTTATTCCGAGACGTTATCGCGATCCTCCAGATGTCCCGTCGAGCCTTATCGAGTTATGTAGATACTTTTTTCCCCGTCAATGTGCAAAACAAGCTTATTTATCGTCGGCAAAAACGAAACGGTGTGACACGTATCGACGTATCGAGTCGTTGACGATCTGTTTTTTCCTCGTTCGCATACTCGAGACCTTGTCCTTTTCGATCGAATATCGTAGCTTGTTGTTGACGCGTCCTGCTTACCAGGAAAAACCAAACATTTGTCCCCTATCGCGTTGCGAAGTTTTCCCGGTAAACTATTTACCTCGTTATTCATGAACGTTCGCTCGTTATATGACAAGATTAGTACTATACTTGCCAGTGGCAAAGATCGCGAGCGTAATCGCGTTTTTTATGGGGGACATTAATCGCGTTGTTGACTGGTGAATCCGAGCAAATGTAATCGAATTATGCAAGCAGCGAATGTCCCACTTTCTCGGATTGTCTGCAAGCTTATCTAAATAGTCGTGGATGAATCATAATTGCTGGAAACGATCTTTTTCTATTTATTTGTATTCGATAGACATTTCAACCTATTCTTCTTCTTCCTGTTTCTCCTCCTGTTCATCCTCCTGTTTCTCCTCCCGTTTCTCCTCCTGCTTCTCCTCCTGCTTCTCCTCTGATTCGTCTTCTTCTATCTTCTGCTTCCTCTCTTTCTTCGGCTTCAGCTTCCCCATTTTCTCTGCCCGTTTCCTCTCCCTCTTCTGTTTCTTCGCTAGCTCTGGATCGATACATGGATCGTAACTCGCTTCGTAAGCGATCGGATCGATCGGCCGCTGCTTTCGAACTTTTTTCTTTTTCTTACCTTCGTCCGACGGACACTCGCCCATCTTATAGGGCTTTGTTTTCGGCAAGACTTTCCCATACGGCTGAAGACATCATTACCATGCATTTAATTCTATCACCAAAAATTATGTCTGTGGTGGACGAGCAAAGGAATGTAGCTCAAAACCATTATTTAAAATATTATTTACATTATTAAATGTGACGAGGTATTACACCAATTTCGTATCGAATATCGAAGGAGTGTTTCATTTTCGAGTTAAAATAGCACCGTGAGCAAAGGGTGAAGTCCAACGATGAGGTTGAACGAAATGTTTTCTGTTCGACCACCACAGATATACTCTCAACAAAAATGATACATCCTACAGGCATCGGGATAATCGGTCTTCCATATTCGTCCTTCTCGCGCGGTGGCTTTTTCTCGACGGGATCCAAAGGTTTGCGGGGTTCCGCCAGCGATGATACTCGCTCCGAAGCCGATGCCGACAACGCTGCCTTTTTGACGGTGAACGGGTCCGACTTGCAAGCCTTGCTTTTGCGGTCTATTGGGTTGGCTAATTTATCAACTCCCGGTGGCACTGCAACGAGATAATGTTGCTCATCAAGTCACTAATTGCTTCCATCCACGTGTCCGTATGCGTGACAACACACTAAGTGTTACAGGGAATCGCATCAAGAACACTTTCGATTTATATTTAAAATTGTTTTTAAATTTATACGTCTATGTACTCCATACCTGTTCCCTTCAAAGCAGATTTCTTCGTAATAAATGCGTCTTCCTTGCAAGGGTACGGCGAATACCTCCACGCATTTTGCTCCAGCTTCCTCTTCTTAATTTTCTCCTCTCTCTCCTTTTCCTCAGCTTCGTTCTCAGCATCGCCTTCACCGCCATCTTTTTCCTCTGTCTCGCCGTGCTTTCTTTTCCTACCCGTTTTCTTCTGCTGCTCAGCCAAAGCTTCTTTACCCCTCTGCTCCCCCTTCTCGACGATCTCCTTCTTCATACCCTTAGCTGCCTCGTCCTTTCTGTATTTTATCGTCGCGTACTTCGGCAGAGCAATGTACTTCATCCACGGTGTGATCTGTAGACGAAAGAAATCCCATTGCAAACAACGCATGGAAACGTTAAAGCGCATCGCAGTTGAGCAACGTGTAATCTGATTACACATTTAGGTTGTCTATACGCGGTGTGACTGGTGTTGACGCATGACTCATAGTGTGCGAGACAGTCGGACACTTTTAGCAAAACACGCAGATGATTAATTAATGAGAAAATTAAGGTTCACTGCATTATTGTCGTACAATGAAACAATTTTCAACAATTCCATTAAAAAAAATCAAGGTGACCTTCATATCTCTAAAAGATATTACATAAAAACAAAATTTTTTTTGGTATCATATGGGCCCCATTTTCTAATGGGGTTAATTCTAGTATCTTTAAAGAAGGTCATGGTATACTAGGTCGTTGAATTCGTCTTGATATGGGCTATAATACTGTTAAGTCAAAAATACAAAGTGCTATTTAAAAAAATGAAGGTGGCCTCGACAATACTAAAAAAAGAAGAGAAATTTCGATTTTTTTTATTGCAATGTATAGCCAATCGAAGACTGATCAACTTTTGTTGAAAATATTTTTTGTCGGATTATCGCAAGTACTTGAAAAATCGTGAAAAGTGTTATGTGGGACACCCTGTATGTATATAATTGTAACATGTATTGATAACCGCAGTACAACCTCCAGCTCTCGTACAAACTCCTTTCCACGATCATTGGCAACTTGTTACCATTACAACAGAACGCTGAAACTGACCTTGTACACTAATGCCCGCCTGTTAACTCCCAAGGGCGTGAATATCATTGCGATCTCCTCAGGAGTCAGCACACCAGGATTCTTGAGAAGCTTCTTGCACTCTGCCAGCTCGTTCAGCCTACCCTCGTCAATTTCTTTCGACTTATATTTCTCAAACAGATCATCAGCCACACCCTCCTCCAATTTACGTTTCTCTCGAATGCAGTCGCGAGGCTTGCTCAACTCGAGGATTCTCTCCGACGCATCATACGTCAACGCTCCTGGAGAAATTTTGTAAAAAACGCGACCATAGTCGCACAGCTTGACACGAGGAAGAGCAAGAAGCATCAGACGTTTCGAGGCAACGACATTCAACGCAGATCTGGAAACGCTCCAGTCCAGACGACAGTGGATGCTAGGGTCAGGAGCTGGCTTTGGCATTGCGATGATCTTAAGCCTCTTCTTCAGCTTGGACAAGGGCTTCGATGGTCGTTCCTGAAGAGTATCGAGTTTTTAGAACCTGAGTTGACTACCATTTTTATCGAGTGCTCACTATTGGTTCAGGTTCCGGGTACTTCTTCGGCAAAGCGTTCACCTTGGCCCAGGCGTTGAATCGCGCCCAGTCTTGCGGTGTCTTCAGCCATCCCTTCAGCTTCAGCGTGTACTTCCCTTGCCTTATAAATTCAGAAAATGATAAAAATTCAGAAAAATGATTTTCCACATTCACCGTTACCTTATCTTGCCCTTGGCCTTCTGTCCTCGCCTCCTAGGAGGTGATCTCCTTCGTTTAGCCGGTGGTTCCTTCGCAGGAGGAGACTTTGACCTACCACCACCCCTCGTAGGAGATGCATCCTTCGTTGGGGGTGTAGGTCTCTTCGCTCTCGAAGGCATATTTCAAAATTTCACAAGCAAATTTCTGACTCAGCGATAATAAACTTTCAATCAGTGATCAGAGTATCCTGATCCTTGTTGTTCGGTGTCTTTCGATTTGTTTGACAGATGTGTAGGTTGGATGGTTTCAATGGCAGCAGAAATTCCGTGGGGAGCTGTTGATGACGGCATTTTGTGGTTGAGATGTAAAGAATGGTTCATTTTAAACGATATCGTTCCATTTTTATCGTTTTCAGCAACGTCCTCTTCGCAGAGGTTGCTTTCTAACAGACATCGATAAGCGACATGATCGAAGAACAACTAACTTTCGTTTGTTTACCCATTTTTTTGTAAATATTTTAAAATACTCGATTTTTTCAAATACTCGACTCAAGTCCGAAGAGAATTGTTCGATGTGAACGCCAATTATTAAGAAGTGAAACAGACTGAAATTTTGTAATTTGTGCTTTTATATTTCCATCGCTTCAGTTACATTTTGTATCATTTCGTATCATCTCGCACGGCGAGGAACAGTTTTCACGTTGCACTTGTTCATGTTCTGCAGGTAGTCGTCGAACTCTTCGCCAGGTTCTGCTCGGGCGGAATAATTTTTCGGCTTGGCGAGGTCCTGCAAGCGTTTCGAAGTGCGTTTGTTCCTGGCTGCGACGATCCTGGCGTAGGTGTCTATGAGGAACTTCTTCTTCTTGGTCTCTTGCGCGTCCTTCGACTGCTCGTCGCTGTTTATCAGTCTGTGGGTTCCGTATCTCACTGAGGAAGCAAACAATCAGTCTTGATGCTCGCACGAACAATATTTTAAAATCAATACCTGCGGCTACCGGGGCGGTTTTAAACGGTAAACGTGAATCTACCGGCTCGTGTGCTTCCGTTCTTCGTTTCGGATTCGCTAGTCTGTTCAGACTGTCGGTGATCTGATAGGACAGAGCTCCTGCTTTTATCTGAAAGGTCATTCGATAGGGCGTCAAGAAAAAGCGAACTGTGCAAAATTTCAACCCAGTGTCTCGATCGGGAGGGTAGTTCTGGGGTAAAATCGAAAAATCTGTTTTTCGCCTATTTTCCCTAGTTAACGATGGTTTAAAAAAATCTGAAATGAATTGCAGAGTATGTGTTTGAGTGCTCGACATGTGTCAGATTTTTCTCAGAATTTCTAAACATCATTCGCTAGAGAAAATAGGCGAAAAACTTATTTTTCGATTTTACCCCATAAGGGTTGAAATTTTGCACAGTATGTTTTTTCTTGATGCTCTATCGAATGACCCATCATCTAATTCACCGTATTATCCGGCTATGCCCCTTTAGGATAATTTACTACGCATCTGCAAGTTTCTAAGACATCCCAAAAAGCAAGATTTTTCATGGAACCTACGTGGTACGGGTTCTGGTTGACGTTCCTGTCGACTCTCTTCTTCGGCTTCGCTAGTTTCTCATACCTCGACGATTTATCATGAACGACATCCGTGTTCATATCGTTAAGGAGTGGTTTAATGGATCTGGATGAGTTGAACGAAAGCGGAGATGGATGGTATTAATTTTTGTAAATAGTACAGACTTAGGCTTGGCGGAATTATTTGTGAAATTGGGGGAGTATGGATCGGTGCGGATAATTTAGAGGATCTTGGTGGATGGTAAATGTTGTTGAGTGACAACGGAGCGATGGAGGAGCGTCGTGAAGCGAGACGCTTGCTGACTTCAATTCTTTCTCGAGAGTCGAATACTTAGAAACGATGATCCGACCGAAAGGACAACACTGAGAAATTCCAAGTTCTAAAGAACACACTGCATGACACTGCATCAAAGGAGAATGTGAGTAGTACACGTTAAGGATGTACGAATCCGTAAAGAATTTGGCGAATCCTAAAAACGATGCGAAAGATCTCAGCATCGCGATGTACAGATCAGAGTAAATATTCTGTTCCGCGTTCTCTGGATGTTTCTCGCTTATCAGATTAATTGTTTCATGCTGCAGACGTCGAGCTACAGTTTTTCGAAAACATCGCGCGGCGCCGAGGAGAAAAAATTGTTGGTGTTCTCCTAGGAAAGCGGATACCATGGATTCCGCGAAAAGCGTGGACGATCCGACGCTAAAAATGGATAGCAAAAGACAGAAAAAGGTAGTTTGTGGTTATTTTGTAGTAATAATGTTTGTGGTAATAGAAGATGTTTCAGGGTCGTCGTAGAAAGGCGCACAGAGTGCCGAAGAAGCTGAGACGCATCGACGTACTCGCGCAACCCAAATCGCAAAATCGTTCGGACCCACGAAAGCATTCTCCCAGTGTAATTCAACCGCTAACACCTCAAAAAAGTGAAAATATTAAATTGACAAATTTTTCTTAAGGTACCCCACACCACGCAAAAAATTCGCTACTCACAATTGTCAACGATAAATGAGAAACAGTCTCGTAAATCGTTAAAAGGTAATAAAAAGTCAAAGAAGCTTTCGAAGATCATGCTATCGAAAAAGTTACAGCGGCGATTAATTTCTATAGGTTCGAGCATTGTATATTCTTCTCGTCAGTGTTAGTATTCTTAATAATGTCTTAAACCTCCGTTCTGTTTTTCTTTAACAGTAGCCAAAAAGATCAAGGAACTCACGAACTCTGGGAAAATGTAGTAAGGACTGTCCAATGAAGTTATACCTGTATCCCCAAAAAACTGTAAATTAAAAAAAAACAGTGAAACGCACATATTTACGAAGATATAAATTTATTTTAATTCGAAATGTACAAAAATGTCAGTGGACGGCATAAGGTACGCGTAAAACTATTACATACGTTTAAAATCTTACAATAATGGTAAAACCTCGATACATGGACGGATCGGTTTCGATTCTGGAATGTTCGAATCGATAACAATGATATCTCTGCTGCGTTCGCCTATACTCCTAGTCGTGTTAAAATAATATTCAACGCATTCAGTCGTCTAACAAGGTATTTGTATACATAAAATAGAAAATCTATAATCGTCTCGTGAAGCTATAAATTAGAAACGCGGCGACATACAAGTATATCTCTTTATATAACATACTACGAGCTTCTCGACATTCTATCCGTTTGCTTCATTCGATTCTATTGTACATGTAGAATGGAGACTCGTTCTATCGAGAGGTTAATGAGATTCTATCTACTGAACACGTAGGTGAGTAGAACCATAGCTATCGTGGCCAATATCGATTGCTCTATAGCGGACGCACCGGCGTTGCAGTCGACGATTCTTCGTGCGCGCATGAAATCGCCACCCAGATACGCGCTGAACTCTCTTTTCTCGCGTGGCACCACCGTCAGCTGTTGCGTGGCGTCCTGGAAGATCAGATCGCTGTAAGGAGGCTCGCTGAAGAACATACTGAAGCTGAACTCGTCTTGCTCTTTCCTCCCGTAGAACTGCTGGGCGTAAATGAACAGGTTTATGTAAGCGTTTATCTGCGTCTCGTTGTATCCGTAATATCCTCCGCGGGTGACGATCGCGTTCGACGCGACTTTCCCAAGGTTGCAATGCACGTAATCGGTGGTCGGTCGTCGAGTGCCGTCGGGACAGAGAAGTTCGAAATCCTTCAGGAATGTGTTGCGAGCCCACGTCTCTTTCCGTTTGCCGTCGGTATTCTCGGCGACCGTCGTGTGTTTCACGAAGGCCACGTCTCCGCCACCTTCTACCAGACATCTGAAGGCACCAGTGTATCCAAAATAATCTTCAGACGCGTCCCTGCGACAATAGCGGAAGCTCGCTCCGTGACACAGATCGCACATGTTGTCGTAAGGCACTCCTGCAACAAGCGCATGCGAGATCAGGCGCGCAATTTTTAAAAGAGGACAGGGGACTAAAAGGATTTACACGGCTACGATCTTTGAGACATTTCTGACTAGCTCAGGAAGGATCAAGGTAGACGAATAGTTCAGATACAGTCTAAGGCTCGTTACCTGTGTTGTACTCGGTACTGAGCGCACCAGGTACGCAAGATTTGCTGAAGTATTCGGCAGCAGCGCGTACCGAGTCGCATCCGTAACCCCGGATCCAAGTATTCGAGATAAGGTACGCGAGAGGGTAAACCCAGCCGGCTGCCGTGTTGATCCCGGTGTGGCAAGTGTATTTGTTCTTCAAGTAGGTCAAATCTGTGTTATCGTCCTCCTCCTTCGCCACCGCGACCACGTAGTACTCCGGTGTAGGTAGGTTATACATTTCGGAGATGAACGGGATCAGTTCGAAGCGAAGTCCAGCGGTGTACACGTCGCTGGTGTCTAACACCGTCACGTCCGCATTCCTAGAATGTATTAAATGAAACGTCGACTCGGAGAAAGTGGTCGTTGCGTCTATAGTACTCACCCGCTTTGAATAGCCTGCATGCAATGGATTTGACTGTGACCCTTGTAGCAATTCAACTCGGGCTTCAGCAGCTGCGCCTTCAACGCGATCTGTAACGAAACAAGTAATTAGCGATGTTAGAGTACAGATCGCGATGGCAGAAGCACGTTTCTTTTCCTGAAATCGCGTTTACCTTCATTTTCACGCACTTCTCCATTTCCGGATCGGATGTAACACACAAAGTCATTCTATTCACGGGGCAGCGACGAACTTCCAGTATGGGGTCCAACGATCTGCCCAAATACCCACCGTAGGTTTGGTCTTTCTCCGGCAATTGAACGAAGTCTCGTGCCGAATCCTTGAATTGCGGAATTCAATTTCATTGGAGTTCAACAGGGTAAATACACGACGTTTTCTTAATACAGTAATCTCGCGATCTAAGCCGATTCTCAATATTGTAAATTAAAAATATTAGAACGCATCCCCTAAACCTAGTGTTAATAAATTGCAAACGCGATAATTACCGAAAACATTAAGTTGTGATGCATTCCGTATCTCGGCGCCGACTCGAACATGTTAAACGTTTCTATTGGTTGTATATTTGTCGACTCGGGCCTGTCCCAGCCGTTACCATTGTAGCCCTTATCGTAGTCGTTGCGATTATCGAAGTTGTCGGTGCTGTACTCGTTGGGGTTGCCGTATCCGCTTCTGTTATGATTATTTTCGTCAAATCTGTTATTGTAGCCGGGTCTGTTCTCGAAACGGCTGTCGTAAAAATCGGTCGAATTCGTGTAGTTGCCTTTGTGCAATATCCGAACCGCTTTTTCCAGGAACCGTTGATACAGCCGACGAGTCTCGATTTTCGTGGCGGATGAAATAACTATCGCGCGCGATGGTACCGTCCCCCAGTTACAGAGCTTGTATTCGTCGATGCTCCTCCGAGTGCCATCCGTACAAAGCAGTTCAAACTGATCCCTCTTCACCAGATCCTTATAGTCAGAAATCATTTCGTCCACAGTCGAATGCACTAAGAAAGCAATCTCTCCTGTTTCTATCAAACATTTGAACGCTCCATCATATCCTGCGTAAGGATCTGCGCTTGTACATCTGTCCCCAGGTATCTTACCAATGCACAGCTTGCATAATTGATCGGAATTATCACCTGGAATTTTATTGAATGATTGCAAGTGTGTGAAAAGAATAATCTTTAATTAAATATCCACAAATTTACCCAAAGGATTGTATTTATCTATCAACGAGTTCACTGCGCAACTGGGACCAAAGTATGTGATAGCTGATTTCACGTGATTATTGCAGTCGATAATTTCCAGTCCGCCATGTTTCATAAGCTAATAAAAAAACCATTATTGTTAGAATTATCGAGATAGTATAATTGGTGCGTGTAGCAAACAATTATACGTACTATGTGAATGGGGTTGACCCAACCAGCTAGCATTCCAAGACCCGCGAAGCAGGCTTTCTTGCCCCTCAGATGGTTTAAACTTTGTACATCCGGTAAAGAACCTTTTTTAATTACTGCTACTGCATATTGATAGTTTAGTCCAGATCCGTATATTTCCTGCATAATAGGTATTAAACTGTGGTATCTTCCAGCTATAAAAATCTCTCCAGGGTCCAGAGTAGTTATCTGAGCATTCTCGTGGTCTAGCATAGCCACACACTCCTCTTTGCTCCCTGCTTGTTTACATTGCAGCGAAATGTAGTTACGATCGAAGTATGAAATATCTCTGTCAATCGCTCTCGAAAATGCATTGCACTTGTCTTGCTCGGCTTCTGATATTGTGCACCATGTAACAGTGTTGTTAAGATTCTGACCTGTGGATAAATGTTGTAGACAAAATGTAACGGAGTATTTCTGGTAAAGTATTTGTTTAGAAACAGTTGATTAGATTATTACCGTGCACGAGCAGCCAAAACAAACTAAAAACGGTTAAGAATGTTCGATCACCGACTCTGGACAGCATTTTTAACACTTTATTAACGCAAACATTAATTAAAACGAGAGGCAACACCCAGTGCTATGACGCTACCACGGACGTGTTATGGGAGTAGTAGACCAATCACCATGTGAAGTTTCGTGTCACCAGTCACCACAGCTCACGCCCGGCCCGTGGTTTCGGTGGTCCTGTTGCAGTGCTGCTCCCTACCTAATTTTTAGCAAGGATCAGAACCTACATTATCTTTAGCCTGGACCAGAACCTACAGTCTTCTTCTTCTTCTTCTGCTTTATTGAAAATACTGGTACATACATATCTTTGTTGATAATATACGTACATATATATATGTACACATATATTTAATTAGGCATACATCCATTCTTCATACCTATACTCTCTACCTATACATACTTACATACATGCATTCACACATTCTTAGCTCATATAAATACTTATTTGCGGCATTGGCATGTGGCGCCACCTCTGTCAGTCAGTCGAACTAAAATTTTACGAACAGTTTGATCGTTTTTCCGTTACGTCCTTCGACGCTGTAAGCTGTAAATACGGACGTTTACACAAGCAGATGATTCTTGCCGGATTTTACATTGTTTCTTATGTCGATTCATTCATAACCGAAGGTTCCTACACCAAAACATTTGAAATAGATCCTGTTATGGCAGTGAGTCTAAATAGGATAGAATTTGCAATAATGTGTAGATTATCTTTCGTTTATAAACGTTAAACGTTGATATTTTCATTGTCGAGTATTCTGCACTGAATGAATTACGTTTGATAAACTATCGATGTGCTATGACCTGTTATAAATCCGAAAATCTCCAAAATGATTTCGAAAACTGTGTGCATCACTCAAGAAGGACCAGCGAACGCACTAGCGCTGAACAAGGACAACAGTCAAGTTGTTATAGCAGGACGAAATGGTAATTGTTTTATTATACTGCGAAACATCAATACCTCTTTGATTTCACATTGTTCTATAAAGTTTACATTGTTCTATACATTGTCATTCTTCTGTTACAGTTTTCAAAATATTCACATTATTGGAGGACAAGTTTGAGGAGGCCTGCAATCTACGCGTTGGTAAAAATCTGAACTTGAACTTCTCCTGCAATGATGTTGCATGGAATTTAATCGATGGTAAGTTAACAACACCAGCCAGTCTATCGAATGATTGTACAACCAGAAGATATGGATAATATTCGCATTATCCAGATCATATACTGGCAACTGCAGCCACGAATGGCGCAGTGGTTGTGTGGAACTTAAACAAGTCCTCACGGTCCAAGCAAGAGCATGTCTTTATCGATCACAAAAGAACCGTAAACAAAGTAAGCTTCCACATGACCGACCCAATGTGGCTAATATCTGGTTCACAAGATGGCACCATGAAGTGGTTTGATCTCAGAATAAAAGAGGCTACTAGAACATTTTACAGGTAACTAGATTTCCAATTAATAATTCTACTGTCAATTTTGCGAAACAATAAAGAATATAAAAAATTTTAGTAACACGGAATCCGTGCGTGATGTACAGTTCTGCCCTCACTCGCCGCATACTTTCGCCGCCGTTTCTGAAAATGGTCACGTGCAGCAGTGGGATTTGCGCAAACCGGACCGTTATTTCCAACATTTCACCGCACATAGCGGCCCAATATTCGCGTGTGATTGGCACCCTGAAACTACTTGGCTTGCGACTGCTTCCAGAGACAAAACAATCAAGGTGCTTCTCCATTTTTCGTATCTCTATTGAAGCCGGAGTTTATCTATTTTTCTATCTCATTTTTCTGTTGAAATTTTGTACTTTAGGTGTGGGATCTATCGGGTAAACCCAGTTGTGATTACGTGATACACACGATAGCATCCGTGGGTCGCATAAAATGGCGCCCTCAAAGGAAGTACCACATATCCAGTTGCGCTCTTGTCGTTGACTGTAGCATAAACGTGTGGGACATACGAAGGCCGTACATTCCCTTCGCAAGCTTTAACGAGCACAAAGATGTTCCTACTGGTGTGGCTTGGCGAGGCAATCCGCAATCGTTCCTGTCCACGAGCAGGGTAAATCATTGGTGGTGCTAGATCGTTCCATAGAGGAGTTACTATAACCGTAACGCCTTTTTCATGGGACGATCTAATAACTTCGAAAGATCATCTGCATGTAATTAACAGATTATTATTAATGCAGGACTGCACCCTGTATCACCACGTATTCAAAGACGCAACTAGACCAGCAAGTAAAGCGAATCCACAAGGTATTGCATTGAATCCGAAAGGAGATATTGCGTATGCTTGTAAAGTAAATGTTCATGTACAAACCACAATGAAACAGTTGACTAATATAATGAGGTTAATAGATCCGCCGTATAATAAACCAGTCCGATTTCGTCCAAGTTCGTCAAAGAGGGGTTGAAATGTTAGTTGACATTCTCTTGTAGGAAGACGGCTGCAACGAACGATACATTTTGCATGGCGTCCAGCGTGATGCACAGATTTTCCTTAAGTATGCCAAGGGAGCCGAAATGGTTCAAGGCTTGCGCGGAAGGTTACTTGCTATCCGGAAGATTGAACGATATTTGCGACCATAACGCGGCGGTGGCTAGAAACGCCGGTAGAAACGATGTAAGTAATCATCGGCATCGTTGCATTGTGCGTCCCCGCTGACACTAGCTTTCGATCAGATTAGCACGGTGTGGAGTATCATAAAAACATTGTACGCAAATCCTATGGGATCTATACTGAAAACGCCTCCGACCGCTTCCAAGGAGGATATTGTGAACACGCTGAACTTGGCGCAAATTACTATTGGACCTAGTATAGATCAGCTGAATGCAGGTAAAGCAAAGAGATGCACGAGCTGCCCCTGTATTTTTAAGTTGAGTTCCTGAATGGCATAATCATGCTTCTTTCGAAGGTCACGAAAATGATGTGAAGTCGTTGCAAGGGGAAGTAACGGGGGCGACTAGCGGAGGCGATGACGAGACTGAGACTGACGAGACTCCCGAAAACCAGCACTCCATAGGCTCCTTCTTGCCCAGGTTAGCACTCAAAGTACCCATCTAACGCTAACCAAACATACTCACGTTAATATCGTGCAGCTACAAAAAGACGTTCATCGACAACAAGGGATCATCGAAGGGAGATTTCATGTTCGGCGAAAGCGAGTTCGAACCAGTGACGATGGAATACACTTCCAGCTACATACACAACATAATGACCAACGATAACGATTGGACATTGTCGAAAGAAGCGTTTCCTCTAAGACACGAGATCAAAGACAGGTCTCCGCCTCCAGAACAGTTTCCTAATCATCCGCCGGATATTAATGAGGATTGCGCGTCCTTGATGATCGAGGATCAACCTAGCCAGTTGATCGTTTCGAATATACCCAAACCACAGTTCTGGGATCCAACGAATTTAATCGAGGAAGCATTGAAGCATCATGCCGCGCTTAGGGACATACAGACCTCCGCGTCGATTTTGATTGCGTTAGGGGAGAAACGAAAGAATTTGAACATCGAGACGGCTGTACAGGAACACTGGATACTCGACTACTTGGACATGCTGGCCAGGTTTAAACTTTGGAACGTAGCTACCCAGGTTCGTTGGACCTACCGGAGAATTTTTTTATATTTTCTGAAACTCTACGGATAAGGATTGTTGAATCATTCTTTTTACAGATAATCCAATCTGTTTGGATACCATCGGTGTCCCAATTGAACCAGCAATCGACAGTGATACACGCTTGTTGTGTGGCCTGCACGAAACCGTTGCAAAGAGCTGCGTGGTTATGCGATCGGTGCCATTCGTCGCATCATGCGCTGTGTTCTGTCTGCCATCAAGTGAGAAATCTTACTTTTTACGAAATGATCTCAGTTGAAACTAGGCCGTTCTGTTGATTTAACCTGCATTTTGAGTTCAAGATCTTTAAAGATATTTCTTTTAAAAAACTTGGGTTTTGGTTTTTTTCGCAGGTCGTACGAGGGATGTACGCATGGTGTCAAGGATGTACCCACGGCGGCCATGTTCTGCACATGAGTGAGTGGTTCCGTTGCAATCGACAGTGTCCAACCGGCTGCGGACACATGTGCGAATATACCTAATCGCCGACGATGGTTCCCTATTGGTGTAAGTTTTCTATGCACATGTACATACTACCAGACAGTACTTACGTTACTAGAAACATTTTAGGCATCTAGAGAAACAAACATTGTGAACAGACGAGACTAAGGAAATTAAATTATTTATTGATTCTGCTTTTATAAATTATATAACAACGTTTGAAACCTCCGCTCTCCGCTCTCCGTTCTCCTGCTACCGTGTTCTTACACGATAACGAGGAATCATCGGCGCTCGCTGATAGTACGAAATGAAACGTATAAAAATACACTGCTGGTTATTAAATAATCAGCACTTCGGTGACGTAATCCTATTGACGCATTGTCTCTCACTGTAGAAAACACAACCGTAATAATAAATCACGGTTCATCGCTTCGTTTCACAAGACTTGTGCAAACGCGGGTCGATCGCGCAATTCGCGAGATTAGTATTCCTATCTAACTATTCTTCTGGTTGACTTTGACTATCACACTCTTCACTTCGGTGTACGCTTCGAGACCGTACGATCCCATTTCCCTCCCGTGACCTGACATCTTGAATCCACCGAATGGAACTTGAGGTGCCAGAGCGTTGTATGTGTTCACCCTGAAAACAATTAACATATTTAGTGAACAAATTAGAATTGAGTATGTGGAATAATTTCTTCAGATTAGAATCCCAATACCCAGTCCCACCATTGCACACTTCTACTCAAAATATGCACTTACCAAACCGTGCCAGCTCGCAGACCCTGGACGATGTAGTTCGCCTTGTCGATGTCCTTCGTGAAAACTGCAGCCGCTAGACCATAGTCTGTGTTGTTTGCTCTGTTGATCACCTCGTTCAAGCTGCTGAACTTCAGGATTTGCTGAACTGGTCCGAAGATCTCTTCCTTGGCAATGGTCATGTCATCTGTGACATTAGCGAACACTGTTGGCGCGACATAGTATCCCTTATCACCGACACGATTGCCGCCTGATACTAGTTCCGCGCCTTGGTCTTTGCCTGAGTTGATCATTGAAATGATTTTCTCCATTTGTTCCTCGTCGATCTGTCGACATGTAAATAGAAGGATCAAACAGGATCAAGGATCAACAGTCAGATCTATATGATACAAAAATTATTATCAATCAAGCACATCCAACATCATATAAAAATCCCACATTCTTCCGTCAATACCTGTGGTCCCTGCTCCACGTTCATGTCGAAAGGATCTCCAACTACCCTAGACTTAGCCCTCGCAGCACTTTTCTCTACAAACTCGTCGTAAATGCTGTCCTCGACGAAGGTCCTGGATCCAGCGCAGCAGCATTGGCCCTAAAACAAAGAATCGTGCAGATGATGAAAACAGAAATGAGCAATGAAAGCATAAAGAGCGTTTCATTAAAATCGTTTGGTACCATGTTGAAGAACAGGCCAAAGTGCGCCGTCTCGACGGCCTGATCGAGATCAGAGTCCTTCAAGATGATGTTAGGCGACTTTCCACCGAGTTCCAATGTGGTCCTCTTCAGTTTGCTCATCGCTGCTCCCTTTTTGATCAATTGTCCCACCTCTGTCGAACCGGTGAACGCAATTTTGTCGACTTTGTCGTGAGCAACCAACGCGGCTCCTGCGCTACCGAAACCAGGAACTACGTTGACGACTCCGTTGGGGAATCCAGCTTCCTTGGTCAACTGGGCGACGTACAAAGCCGTCAATGGCGTTTGCTCCGCTGGCTTCAGAACGACGACGTTTCCTGCGTAAAGAAATTCAGAAAAGTAAGCCAAACAATTACTGTGCGGTAAACGTTGGCGATAAGATAGCACCGTGCAATTTAATGTGCATGGCTAACAATAAGTAATGGTCACTTTAAGTAACCGCGCAAAATTACAGGAATACTGTATTGATAAATTACTGAGTATTGTAAATGGATATTGTATATCTAGTATTTAAACAGCGCCAGCGTTGGTGCAGCGGCTATGGTATAGCTAGTATTTGTAATGAGGTACTCTGCATACGTGCCTGTGGCTAGAGCAGGTCCAAGCTTCCAAGACATCATCAGAAGTGGGAAGTTCCATGGTATGATCTGTCCGCAGACGCCAACTGGTTCGTGGCGAGTGTAAGCAAAGTACTGTCCATCCATGGGTATCACTTCACCATGGTTCTTGTCAGCCCATCCTGCATAGTATCTGAGAGCACCCACACTGGCGGGTATGTCGAAGCCGTACGCTGTCGTGTAAGGTTTGCCATTGTCCAGCGTCTCCAACGCCTAAAATGTATTCAAAACCGATAACAGAAGCATTCATATTGGACGTACGTAAATGGAAAAGACCAGCTGTATGAAAATAGCTACACGCGCAGCTTTATGCTTTCGAATAATGCAAATTACGCTGCTGAATAATGCAAATTATGCCTCGTAAACGTAGAAATTTTGAGGACTTTTGAGGACGACTGCGGCCTAGATTGATCTTTTATCTAGTGCTTTTGACTATTGACGCACCCTTGTAATCCTGGAAACGAGACTACCCCTTTAAAGCGTAGTGTAGTAGTCATAAATGTGAATGTATGGCATTGGTAATGAATGTTAATTTGAACTTGCGAATCTTGTGGCGAAAGACTACTAGACTGAATACAAATTGTCTCGTTCAATTTTGATTCAATTCTTTAGCGCTCCGATGACGGCGCCTGGGTCTATGTTGATCCATATACGGATTTGCATTTGCGACCAAAATGGGTGGCTGTAATTTCGTACAATTTTACAAAACTGCGAAAGAGAAAACTAAATTCTGTTCCTATGTCCTGCAGCTGAAGCGGACAATTTCGATTTCAAGATTCGCAGTTTAGTCATGAATCGACGAAACAAAAGTTTCGCTTTTTACCGCGAGGTATGCGCGGTCTCTCTCCAGCAGATCGGCCAGTCGATTCAGGAGCACGCCTCGCTTCGAGGCATCCATAGTCCTCCATGGCGAGCCTAATCTGAAGGCCTTGTTCGCAGCGTTCACAGCAACGTCAATGTCCGCAGCATCGGCTTCTTGAACGTCCGCGATCACTTCCCCAGTCGCAGGATTTACTGTGGGGAAAGTCTTGCCGGTCTTCGATCGGTGCCACTCGTTGTCAATGAAAATCTGCAACAGATGTCCGCGATGAAACATGAAATTCAATTTCTTTCTCTGTTTGTTTGCTCACGCGATGATTTGCGGATTATTAGGGACACGAATATGCTAGATAAGATTGCACAGCTAGAAAATTATATTGTGAAACTGATATATTTACATTGGGAGTTCAGATAAATATTCACGAGGTTGCGCCGATAGCCTCTGATTCTCGCTGTAAGTGGAGATAAGATAGAAATCCTTGCGAGTTCTTATCGGAATTTCCACGTTCCACGTACACATATCAAAGATGTGATTGCCGATTACTTTGCTCAATATTCCGGAGTAGCTTCGATACTAATTAGAGCATTGGCGAGCTGCCAGCTGCTGGAAATGGCAATGGCAACGCGATAAACAAGATGGGAAGAGATAACTACACATTTTGAAGTTTTTCAGAGCAACAATGGTACTTGTTGATGTCCGCCAGCGCGTACATTTCCACGCGTAAACGCACTCGCAACTGTATGTGTACGTGCAAGCTAAATATTCAGACAGGCATAGCTCACATCGTTGAGCAACGATTTATGATCTCCAACTGAATATGTAACATGCATAAAGCGATAGAAAGAGTTCTTTACGGTCGTTTCTTGAGAAAGTCGCGGAATAAATACTTAATCCGAGATTGGCTGTAGGAATAACGTGAGTTGCATGTACTCACCCCAGTGTACATGATCGACGGGTTCTTCTCAGGCGCTGGCACGTTCACCGTGGAAAAATACCGCGACAAACGTGTTTTGCTCAACGTTCGTAGCATGATGCCGGTTACTATTACACTGCGATTCTGCGAGGATGATTATAGCACGTCTGACAAGGACGTCGGCCGTTTCGATACTGCTACTGTCGGCTCCGGGAACACCGATATACGGCTGACACTGTGGTAGGAGCAGATGCGCGACAGTTTTCGCCTAACAGCGACTGTGTAACTTGTTGTTTTGCGCACAGTGCCGCACAAACTTCTTTTCGCGACACTGTCCGATCAGTCTGATAATTTTTTCAGAATTTTCAATGACTTCCTAAGGGCCTCTAAAGCTTCTGGCTTTGGTCGGAAATCTTCTGCTTCTCTGAACGCGGTATACAAAAATGTTGTTTTTATTAATTTCTTATATAAATTGAAAGAGAATTGATGTAGACGAGAATAGATCGGTGGAGGGGTTTTGTTATTTATTTTGGAAAGTAAGAAAGTAGGAGGAATGGAGTTGTCTCGGGTGGAAGAGCGAGGTTTTGCTTCACTTTGACAACGTTTTGTTTTTTACGCAAAATGTCAGATTCGGTCGTACCGGTAATGGCAGCCTTGGTGAAGGTTAGGTTGGCCCAACCGTTAGGGTATAGGTGGGTATAGGAGGAGTTCGCACGTCACTGTAGCGATCCCCACCACAGTGCACAGGATTTCGAATTTTGGCGGGAACAACTTCGGGACTTTGCACTGCGAGTTCACTTGATAGATAATTGTGGATATTACTAAAATTGTTCTCGGGGCAGAATTAAGTCTGTATCTGGCTGTCATCTCTTGCAAGCAATGTCGAAAATTTGTATATTACCGTTACTCACCTGGAGCATTTTGATCGAGTATCAGGTTGCATGCGGGGTAAGGTGAACTCAATCAGAACGCCGCGTCGCTGCGATAGGTATCGGGTTTTCGTATCAAATCGTTCGTTTATTAAACTCTATTCACTTTACATTAACAGAAGATTGCGTTGTACTATATGCTAAACGTAGACAACAAACGTTGAATCGTACAATCGAAACACGATCGATTTTTCTTTTTTTCTTTTTTTTACTGGTAATCGCTCGAGGAAACGCGAGTTCCATTTTGTACTGCGTTCGAATGCGTGTCTCATGAATTACCGAATGAATGTTTTTCGCTCATGATTCTTGAATAGGAAGAGTAATTGTCCTTTTCACACCGCGGGGAATTTCATTCCCGAACGGAGCCGAAGATACAATATACGGAGAAAGAAAGAGAGAAAGAAAGAAAGAGAGGAAGAGGGAGAGAGAGAGAGAGAGAGAGAGAGAATAGAGCGACAGCGTGTGGGTCTTTGAAATGGATAATCGTGTGTGTGGGTGTGTCCGTGAGTCGTGAGAAACCGAAAGCCTCCATTCGGAGTAAGAAGCCGATGAAACGAGCGAATCAACTTTTATTGACAAAATTGAATATAATTGACCTGTTAGCATCCAACTCTTTCTTAGCCGCGGTATCGTATAATCGTGATACTGTTTCACGTTCGTTTAATAATCGTTCTGGGTCACGTGTCCTCGAACGAAAAACGATCGAGTTGTTCGCAAAACACGTGACCGCATTATCGAATACAACAGTTTCGAAGGGAGACCAGTTTTCAGTGACAGCCAGACAGAGAAATAGAGCGAGAGGGAGACAGAGAGACAGTGTTAGTATTGCTTCGTAGTTACAAAAAGAAACACACGCGCGCAATTCGAGTGCCGGCGAACAATGGATACCTTGATTGTTCGATTAATGAGAGACAAATAGAGAAAGAGAGAGAACGAGCAAGCGAGCGAGCGAGAGAGAAAAGAAAAACAGGATAAACGGGCACGATCGTTTTACGTAACAAGTGTCTAATTTTACCTGTGAACATGACATTTATTTCGAGAGAGTAATCGTATGTACAAGTCTCGCGTGACCACGCGGCGAAATGTCCCTGCGCGACTGAGCGTTTAGGCTCACGGAAAGGTGACGCTCTTCCAGGGAACATCCAGACGTCCGGAGAACGACGTTCGATCCCGACATCGTTCACATCCGTCTCTAGGCTTCGCCACTTTTTGCCCCTTTCCCTCCTCCCCTCCCCTCACCACCCCGAAAATCAGAAAAACAAAACGAAAAAACGGTAGAAATCGAAACGAAATAGAAGGTCACGTTACAACGTTTCGCTTTTATCGATTTCCGTGTGTGTTTTTGTATGTGTGTGTGTGTGTGTGTGTGTCTTTTTTTCATTTTTTTTCGTTTACTAGGCATGCACGTCACATCCAGAATTTGGTTCGTAAACTCTTTAGACTAAAATATAGATCTCGTCAACAAGAGGCGCCGGCCGTTTTCTTTTCTTTTTCTTTTTTTTGTTACTCGCGGCGAAACTGTGCGCAGTTCCGCAGGAGGGAATTGACTACCTTGACAGAGGCGGCCTTCCGCCGGAGCCGCTACCGCGAAAGTGGTGGCAATACGCCTTTAGAATCATTATGCGCTCGTTCGATAAACGGTAAACAAAGGTTACGTCGATAGAAGCGTCCGACGCGACGCGACGCTACGCGAGCGCGTATTGCTCCGAACGAGAAAAAGACGTTCGGCTTTCTCGCTCCTGCTTCCCACCATTCCGTTCCACGATTCCATTTGATAATTCTTAATCGGCGATTACGCGTCTCGTTATGTCACACCGATAGGATCTGATCTCGATCCGCTCCGCGAGAAATTCTTTCAGGACCGAGGCAACGCGAACGTTTTCCTCCCGTTCGCTCTCATATAAAAACGCGGTCTTCGATAGAAAAGAAAACGAGAGAGACACTGCGCTCGACGAAAAACTGTTGAAAAGTTTCGAAGGAGACGCGCGCCGCTCCGCTCGGGACGGGGTCGAGCGTGCTCGAGCGGATCGCGCGCGAGAAACGAAATCTCGTCGATTGTACAATGCGTTATAACAGCGTCTGCGCGCCGAGTCCCTAGCGACGATCTCGCGAAAGAACGATTATCAACGCGTCGACACAACCTAGAGTCTTCTCAACGATCAGTCGTTAAACGGGTGTGTCTAAAAGAGACCTTGTTTCACGATGGAGTTCTAGATTGTACATATAATCGTGTTCTATCTTATAGCGGGTCGGATCGTCGCGAGAAACTGGCCGCGCGAACGCTTGCTCGACCCGGTGCACAACGTCCTTAGTGTGGTACGGAGGCCGGCATCCTCGTCCAGGCTTCTCCTGCAGTTCTTCTTCGTGTTCTTCGAGTACGCTTCTAGATTAAAAGGTCGTTGATATATAAAAACGGTTGATTCGAGATCTAGCAGGAGTACGCCGCGATAAGCGAACTCTCGTCGCGCTCGCAGATACGCGTTTATGGTGGTGATTTCGCGGAGCGATAGCCTGGAGTTATCGGGGGAACCCCGGCACGGATATCGCGTTGCGTGAACAGAACATGCGGGAGACTATGCGTGTTTGTCCCGGTTCGCGTCGGTGTACTCCGTAGGATCGTGACCGAGGCGCGACGTCGGGCGTCTCGAATCGCGAGATAATTACAAACGAACCGCTTCGCGGTCCTCGAACGAACGGTACAGTGGCCGATCGATAAACAGGAGCCCTTTAAGAGAGCGCTAACGCTGGCCACACCCCGCGTGGGCGTGGCCGGAGGCTGGAAACGTCCGCCTCCTGGAGCTCCGAAACCCGTCGAGCAGCCACTGCGACGATTAGAAACCGATCGCCAACGTGGAACAAGAAATGTCAACGACGAGCCTCTCCTGTTCCGTCGGCCGCGATCGAATCGCTACAGTCCGCGCGACGATGACGCCGCGCGAGAATTTCAAACTAGTTTTGCTGGAAGATCGTTAAAGGTACTCGACGATGTCGCATTTGATCGATATATTCGGACAGCTGGCTACGCTGGCCCCATATCCGCCCCTCGAGCTCTTGTGCCTCTCGGTTAGCAGCTTCTGAAAGATCGGCAGGATGGTCAGGTCCAGCAGTTCGCCGTCCGACACGGCGCTGTACATTTTCGAGACGTTCACCGCGGAACCGCCCACAACATCCGCGCTGGTGGCCACGGTTCCGCCCACACCGGCGCCGATACCGATTCCGATCCCGCCTCCCGCGCCATTCCCGTCTACGCCCCCGGATCCGCCTCCGACACGAGGGCTGGCGCTCGCAAATTTGTTGTTGTGAATGGTGGCAACGTTCGGCGTGCTCTGCACGTATTCCATCCGAGCCTGCTGCCGGAGCTTCGACTCGGTGTGCCTGCATTCTCGTATCCTCCGCGCAGCCCGGTGGGGACATTCGGTGACCGTGTGCCCGTCAGTTCGCAAACGAGCACACTTTTCGCGCGAGCGCTCCGACACTGATCGCTGGATGATCGTGGACACGGACTCTTCGCATTTTTCTGGAAACAGATCAAACTCAAGTCAGAACTGTTTCAATTCTTCACTGTGTCTTCTCTGAGGCACCACTGAAAATGACTATGCTGTAATTGAGAACAGTTCCTGCGTAACTATCTCCTTACCCGTGTCGGAATAGCTCGCGCTGACAACCGCTGGAACACTGGGCGAGCTAGCGTTCTGTGAGTCGTACCGCTTCTTCTGCCGCCTAGGCACGGGGGGCGTTTCCGCGGAGCCGTTCAAGGTCGCGTGGGAGTGGCCACGCCCGCCCCCGTGCTTCTCGCAACGGTACCCAGTCCCGGCGACCAGCGCCCGCCTATGCCCACACTCGCCAATCACGTACGACTTGTCGAAGGACCCTAAAGAGATCTCGGTTCGTTCAGACTTGGACACGTTCTCGGTGGAGATGTAGCTGATCGAGTTTATAGGCACGCTGGTCCGCCGGGTCTGGAACAGTTCGTGGTGCGAGTGAGCCATGCCGTTGTTCTTCACGGACGATCTCCTCTTCAGGGACTGGTAGGACGACGCGGCTGCCGAAGCTGGAAGAGGAAACCATCGGTCATCTTAAAGACGGCACCGATCATGATAGAGTAATATCTAATAGAAAAGATGCATCACTCACGGGAATGTCGATGCTTCGGCACGAACTGCATCGGCGGAGGTAGAATCGCCTGCTCCAGGTAGTCCTGCTCGTGGAGCTCGCCAAAGGAAACATTCTTGGTCGGCGGAGGCGTGGGCAGTCTAGACCTACGATCGTCCCTATACCTAATTGGTTTTCCATGCCTTGGAATCTCAGTTTCCTCCAGAATAACCGCGTCGCCCTCCTCCACGATCTCTGGCACGAAGTCCACGTTAGTTTTACCATCCGGACGCGATTCCGGGCTTCTCTCGATCAAAGGCTCGCTTTCCTTTCCTATGCCAGAAATTCGACTCCTCTTGCGCGTCGTTTCCGAATCCTCCGTGTGTTTCAATGCTGACGGCACCGTGGGCGTGACAGTTTCGGCAGTCTGTTTCGCCTCACCCGGCGGCACCAGGGGAACGTATTCTGCGTCGATGGTGAACGCTGGGACCTTCGAGAAGGAGGTCTTCTTCCTGGAAACAGAAATACAGTGGCATTTGGTAAGCAGGTGGGAACGCCCACACGCACGCTCCGCCCACTTCTAGCCACAGTGGGAGGACAAATAGGCTAGTCTTAACTTTTCTGTTTCGTACGCACTTTGGAGCCTGTTGCTCGAGACCGTTGGTGTTCGCGTAATCAGGCTCCGGCTGGGAAATCGTCGTCGAGTTTAGACTGCACATCGACATCGAGATGTCCGTCGTCTCCGTATTGACGGACAGGCCTGCGGCGAAAGTATCGATCAGAATAGACTGTCACCGTGCAACATAGTTGCCTATAGTCTAATGAGCTAGCTACCCTCTTTCTTGAGCGTCCCCTCTTGCCGCGGAACCGTCAGCCTGTCCATCGCTTCTTGCGTGTTCGTTGCGCATTGATCTTCGAGCCGCCTCCGGAACATCTGCAACCCGGACAGTCGCGTTTACTCGGTCTGCTGACTATAAACCAGATGGCTGGTGTGATTTTAATCAAGAACCACGACAGCGATCAATTCTCTCTATGTATATTTGCTAAAACTTTTTACTAGCGGTGCGTGGCTACCCGAAATTTCCGGACCTCGAACTTTTATTTTCGAGAACTTGTCTTTAGGCCGCATTTAAAATGTTTTACGCGCTACTCGGAATCCTCTTTGGCAAGAACGTTCTAAGTGGTTCGCTTACCTGCAGCTGGGAGTCTTTTTCCAAAAGTTGCTTACGAAATTTCTGATTGGCCAGGGTGGCCTCCTTCAGTCGTTCCTCCAACTCGCTCATGCTCGAGTCACGCCTAGTCTTCGACATCGGCCTTAGGGTGGCTCTCATACGTTTGTCTATCGCTCCCTGCGGGTTTCTTCGCAGTTCTATCAGCTGCCATAGGAAACAGGCGCCACTTAAGCATAACAGTGTCGTCGCGTGAACGGCAACGCGCACGAAACGGGAATTCGAACGATAGTGTGTGTACCTTCGGCACAAAAACCAGGCACAGGGTCGCCGTGCTACAGAATATTATGAACACCGACAGCATTACGAACATGGCGTCCTGCTTGTCGGCTAGCACGAAGCTGATCGCTGCTCCGGTTACGCACATGATCACCACGTTGTACACGCTCATCCCGACGTATTTGCTGTCGTTCAACGCGGGGATACTGACGTGTCGCGTTTCCCACGCTAGGAAGGCGCCGAATATCTGCAACACGGGAAGCTTGAAACGATTATACGACACGGGACACCGTCTCGTCTTCTGATGAACCGTAGCAAGCACCGTGCCGATACGATAAATTACATCGTTTCGCTCAAACTACATTGTACCCTTAGCCAAGCTTTAACCGTTCGAGACTGAGCAGCCTGCTAGGGAGCAGTGCCGGATTAAAACCTCCAAAGGCCCCAAGCACTTAAAAGATTCTCAGACACGGTCATAAAATTCGGAAAATTTACAAGCAGATAACCTAATTCGAGCCTACACTACTTACAAAATGAGACTTTCGTTCCACTTTCTAACCTCCAACTAAGCAACTAACGCAGCGTGCAGCCGTCATTAAGTTACAAACGTTGGCAGTGGTTTGGTAACGTCAGCATCTTCCCTCGTTCAGCGGAGTAACGAGTTTCGCAAGCGTGTAAAAGTCCGAAGTTTAATTAGTATTATTACGTACCATCAAGAGACCCTTGTACGCGTATATGCACCCTAAGTAAACGGTCATCCGGTTGCTCTGACAGTACTCGTTTTCCGGTATTATGATTATGTCCTCGCTAGAAGGATGGGGCTGCAACGAAAGAAACCCGTGGACGATTAACGCCGATTTATTCCCACGGATCGTTCGATTTTTCATTTGTTTACGTACGTAGGGCTCCATTTGTTTGGTCTCCCTGTAAAACGGGTCCGCGACCTGCCACGTCGTCATAATCCCCAGATCAATAAACAACAATACGCCGACCACCATAAATAACTGGTAGTCCTTTATAACCTAAACGATCAGAATGATGCAGATTCGTGATCCAACCGTTGACGTTCAATGGGTGGTATAAAGACGGTGTTTGGTTACGTGGAGCACACTCACCTTCTTGTTGAGCTTGACGTCGGTAAAGATCGAGTGTACCCGCCATGTTTTCGAGAACATGGAACCGAAGGCCAACGAGAAACCAGCCATCAGTAGCCACGCTCTCGCGGTGCAAATATACGGGAATGCCGTTACGCTGGACAGCTGCGAATCTAACCCAAGGAAAATTACACTGCTGTAGGTCAGCATGCATCCGACGATAATGAGGTTGTTTAAATGCGGCGATGACATTTTTATGTATCTGAAACGTTGAAGATGGTCGGTCGTGAGAAGAGCTACAGGGAAGGATGCTGGCGGGACGTGCACGCAACGGAAATGGAAAGACAACAAACGGCATCCGGAGGAATTTCTAGGCAACGTTTCTCAGCGCGAGATAATCGGGCACGGGTTTGCGACAAAGCGCACGCGAAGATTACGCACCGCCACGTAGTCCTGCCGAGAGGATAGACAATTGTTCACGCAGGAAATGTTAAGGTTACCAAGTTACCACCATCGCTACCACTCTAACACATATCTCCACATCTCGTGGTTCGCATGAAACTAGTTGAATTGATTTTACACGCGCTGTTATGTAAAATCATGGAACATAATATATCCAGAGAGTTCGTAACGTTCGTTTACTGAAATTATTTTGATATTTCGTGCATTCGATTTGATAAAACATTTCAACGATTAAAATAGGCGAGCTAACGAAGGGCGGTTGCGAACGTGTTAACCCAATTTTCAGAGTGAGCAATCATCTGTGTGTGTGTGCAATTTTCTCCGAGCGCAATTTTCGCCTGCTATTTCGTCTGTTCGCCATCGAACACGTGTCAGCTCGTGTACCGAGGGTAATCCGGGGCATCGTTTCCATGAAGTCGAGAGCGAGATATCTCGATCTCGTATAATCACCTTTGATTTCTGTATCTGATATTGATGGCAAGAAAAATGGCTGCCATGACGATACCCACGCTAGCCGCCGAGGCAAGCGCGGCATAGATTGTAATATTTACGGTCGAGTGCTCGATCAAGTGAAGGGTTCGATCTTTCGGCGGTGATCTCCCTCTCCAGACCAATGGCTGACCCCTGGTCAGGTTCAGAACACCAGTGACAGCATCATACTCCCCGACTTTTACCTCGTTCCCGCCTGCAACAGCGCCGCGTGTACGAATACGAGGTATTCGGGGACAGTGTCGACTCGCTTACTCACTTTGAAACTGCTTCAACAGAATGTACGCTTTCCTCTCGTTATCGTAGAACCGCACTGGTCCCTGGAACACGCAAACGAAGTCATTGGACGGGGTAAAAAATGTATAAACGCTTCAAGCAGAACTGTGGGACTCGTTAGCCCCGCCCTAAGGTACAATGGGCGGGGAAACGAGCGAGTGCTGGGGAGGATGGTCCCTGCCCACCGGTTCCACAGCCCCAAGCTCGCGGACTTACCGAGCGGCCACTGCAAATGCCAATTATTTCGTCGATTAATTCATTCGATATAATTTCAACGGAATATTCAATACAATTTTTGTATTTCATTTATCCTGCTTCTTAACGAGATAAAATATTTGCGTCGTTAATGAAAAAATGTTCAATGGTATTCGCGTTAGTAATTGGTCGTACAGCTAAATCGAGTTAACTCGCAGTCACAGACGGACTTTTCAAGATCCGTCAGCGCGGAAATTGGTAAAGGGACAGAACAGCGCGCAGCGTTAACCGAAGCATTAACGTGTGCCGCGCTCGTGATTACGGGTAAACAAAATCATTCGGAAAAGTGTTCGAACCTGCGCGCGCGGCAACGGGCGCGAATTAATATCCAGCGTATCTGCGAAAAGCGTGATCGAAGCGCGAGAACAATTTTGCCGGACGTTTTTGAGTGGAATGCCTCGGTGCGCGACGCGGCGCGGTGCGGCGGATCGCTTGAATCGCCGGCCGAGCGTAAACTTCCATTTATTTTAATGCTCTCGAATCGGAAGGTCGCATCGATCGGTTTTTCCCATCGCATCGGTTCCCGAGGACGAATTTCAAGGGGGAACGGTTCCAGATTGTTTCGAATTAAATACTGGCGCCCTTTTCCTGTTCTACAGTGGCGGGAATTAAGCCGTTGCGGTCTTCGCAACCTTTGTTGCCTCGTCTCAGCTTCTTCGGCTTTTATTTCGCTACTCTTCGATTGGTGCTGTGTAATTTGCATTTGCACAATCGGGATCTGGTCGAACAAAATCAAGAGAACGAATAAGGATTCCCTGAAACCATTAGCACTACCATTAGTCTAATTAGCACCGATTAAAAATAAAATAAACGCTCTTACACGAATGCTCTACTTTTATAGAATTATTGAGGGTGGGCATTCGAAGCGTTAACAAATTGTCTGACTGGTTCTTCGGTTTCGGTTTCGCATTCCGCCAGTTCCCATAATCCTTATCGTTATTGTCAAAGTCCGTAGGTTCGATGACGAAATAAAATAGACTGTGCCATGGAAACCCATCCCGTTTCCTTTTACAACCTCCACCACCTGGCGATACCGAGTCAGAGTCGACGTAGGACCGCAAAGAGTTAAGGCTTTCGAGGGTAAAGGGTTTAGGGGTTGGTTTAAGCCGTAGTTCCGCGGTGCTCACCGTGACTCCCTCGAAGCTGGTGTTCCTGAGGGCTTCGAGGAACAGCTTCTCCCAGAGCGAGTCCCTGTATCTGAAATCCGATATGGTCTGATTGCGACGATAGTGTCTTATCCTGCGCGCCACGTGTTGTATAGCCAGAGCGACCGCCCATATACCGTCGTACGTGTATCCGTGGAACCTCGAGTACTCCGTGCCCCGTCTCGAGTCGTACTCGACCCGATATTGATCCGGCGTCTGGAAAAGATTCGAACCGGAAGCATAAAGAATTTTCCGAACGACTGGCCGGCCTAGGCGTCCAGAAACAATCGCTGGGAGTTGGGGACTCGGTCCAGGGACGGTGAAAAAATATGAGAACCAGTGTCCGAAAATCTCCCAATCCCTGGAAAGCTTCAGTCCCGAGGCAATCCTGTCTTTGTCGTTCGAAGATCAATGCGTGTGACCGATAAAGGAAACTGGGTTCCTGGGAACTTGGGGAATCCGAGGAAGCTAACTTCTTTCTGTGTATCGATGCACCATATTTTTTGCAGCTCTTTCGCCAGCTGAAAATAGGTGGCACACTCAATCCAACTAAAACACGGGAATTTGGGGAATGGGAAAGAGATTAAGGTAGCAGAGGGTAAATCTTTGGTATCAATTGCAGACTGCGATCACAACTGACCACCCCACCTCCCAACGATGCTTTAACAAAGGAAAGGATCGCCTTACGATGCCGGCCACGGTGTAAGTGTCGCGTCCCCGCTCCTCCGAGGTCAACGGCAGCAGGTCCGTCAAAATCGCGCCGTGCAGGGCCTCCGAGAGCTCCGCGGGCGCGCAATCCCCATCTGAACGCAGCCACCATTCCTCCGCGTACGTACCCATGATCACCCATTGATACTTTCTGCCGAACATGCCGAATCTGGAAACGAGAATCGTGCAACGGTTCCGATCGGTTTCGCCGTCGTTTCGCCTCCTTATGGCATTTTTATTCTGTCGCGCTGCCACTATCTCTGTTCCCGATGTCTACGTTACTACCAGTCGTAAGCGTTTACGACCTCCCAATCGGATTGCCTCTATTGTTTTAACATGTTGGCGACAGCTTATTTTTAAGGGAAATCGAAGACGCGTAGCCTGATGCTTTTTCGATATTATTGCGTTATTTTATTTTAAGAGGCGAAATTGCGCACACTTATTCACAATGATCGCACGGTGATTTTTATCATGTTTAGAAAGTTGGGGACTATTCAGGTTTTTAAGAATTAAAGGTTCTTCTGTATGGGTATTTTTTCCGAAGGCTCTTGCGGAGCGGAGAAGATGAGAGTGTCTTGTGGTAAGAGTACTGTAATGGAGGACTGCGTAGATTAGCCCAGGATCATCGAGGGATAAAGGTCTCATTAGCTAACATCAGCTCGCACCAAAACCCACACGAGTTTCTAACATATTCGCTCGATTCAGTGGCTGACATAAACTGAAGCAACGTGTCGTAATTTCCTGCGCACCTGTACGCCTCGCAGAATATCCGCCTGGCCCAGTCCTCGTTAAAATTTCCTAAAATGATCCTAACGTCCTTCTCCTTCAGCTTCTCGAGCGCGCTGCTCACCTCCGTCGCGAAACTCTGCGTCTCCACAACCTCCATCTTGCTGTCGTCTAGATCGGCGACCAATCGATTGTGCGCCTGCAAGCAAGGAGACGGTCCTCACTGACTCTCGAAGTTAACACGACTAATAACAGAGACGAAACTTCAGTGTCACGATCAATTTGAACTAATGGATGACCGTTCACAAAGCGTCATCGTCATGCGGCCCTCGCGATACCCATCGTACCACGATCTGTATTCTGTATGCAAAACGTGACATTCTAAATGCGTATTTGATTTTTGCACACTTTAAATAATCTGAGAGCGTATGTTGGTTTTGAATGTTCAAAAAATGGATTATTAAAATTATTATCCTTGAAAATTAGGACACCCCCTTCGAATAAAAAGTGTATCCTGAAGCAACAGATGGTAGACAGAAAAATTGAAAAAGTCAGGAAAAGAGGGTATTCTGGTTTTCGCGATTTTCAAAAAATGGAATTTTTTTGTAAATCCCTCAAAATAAGGATACCCTCTCCAAATAAAGGGTGTGCACCCTGAAGCAACAGATGGTGGGCAGAAAAGCCGAGACAGTAATTGGAAATTTCATTGGTTTACAGAATTTCTGGATAACAGGAGACTCCCCAAGCGATCAGTCTTCCCTTTCGGAACGAGAGGGTGGTGAAGCTTCTTCTGTTCGTTGGAAAGCGGTTTTTGCGAGGAGATACTTGCCAGGGCGTATCGCGGCTCGTTCTGGTAGATGGTACCGACCCTCGTCCAATTGAAGTGGATCAAGAGCGCCACGCGAGGAGCGTTGAACGCGTTCTCGGATGGCACCACCCTGAAGAAGTTTGGGAAGCTGTTGCTCGTGAACATCGGGTGCGTGTCTGCGTAGCTGAGCTGCAACAGAGGTAGGTCGAGTTTTGGGGGAGTGGGTTCTCTCCTTTGTCTAAACTTTCGAGGTTGAGTTAGGCAACACGACGCGGTGCTGTTAGAAACGTTTCTATGCGGGTTAACTGGGAATGCGATTTTATTCTCAACTGCCTCTCTCTCTGCTTACCTGGGTGAGACGCCAGTGTTTGGAAGCTTTCGCTATGGGGTCGGTCACGTGGGTACAAGCTGCTCCGAATAGCATCACTTTATGCGGGCCGCTGTGCATCATGTCGAAGAACGCCTTCACTCCCACGGCCGCGTTGCACTGGAATCATATAAAATGATTTTCGATTTAAATTATTTCCTGAGACAAGCTATTGAATGATCGCAGAAGTTCGTGTCCAATTTGCGGATAAACTTCTCACTGTGTTCGTACAACTGAAAGTATACTAAAACCTGGCTCTGGAATCATATAAAATGTTCTTCCATTGGACGATTGCAAAAGTCCGTGTCCAATTTGGAAATCGAACTACCTGTTCGTCTAAACAAGGTGCGGATAAACTTTCCACTGTGTTCGTACAACTGAAAGTACGCTAAAACCTGGTTCGGATAATAGAGATTCAATTCCGAGTCCATAGAAGCAACGTCGAACAAAAGCTGGTTCCTATAAATGAAGTTCGCAGTTGCTGTAAACGCAGCTCGACTGTAAATAGAAGTTTGCAGCAGCTCGATTCGATCGACCGGGAGCCCGATCGCAAGACCGCGGATGTTTATGCAATTTTCAGGTTTTAGTATTGGTCTGTGTAAATCTGGAATAAATAAAATTCCATGCTCCGTATGCATGAGCGCATGCGGATCCGCAGTCTACAAAATTTTGCGAATCAAATTCAATTCGAGGCCGTACGCTTTTGGAAATATGCCTGTCGGCGTCTCTGATCATACGTAGCCGACAGTAATCCGTCGTGAGGCACTCGTGTTCGCAGGTGCGCCCGTAGAAACTCGAAACGGGACCGTGGCACACCGAAACGCGGCTGTTCTCACAAGCCCGTGCCTCGCAAGCTCGTGTCTCGCGCGTTGTGCAAGTTTCTATCGTATCCCGGCTCCGACCAGGCTAGGCTAGGCTCTCTCCCCCCGTTGTATGTATACGTTTGTTTGCCGGCGTTGGCGGGCGCCGCGCACCTGCTTGTCTTCGAGTGTCCTCGATGGAGGAGCGCAAAGCCTCGCTTTGACACGCGGGATTTGTTACCCGGGCTGCTCCTGACGTTTCTCGGGCCGCGTCGGCGTAAAATATACGCGGGCACGTTCATACTATGCAAATGCGGGCAGCTATGCGCCCGCTACGGTAAAATAAAAATAGAGAGCAACGGGCGAAAACGGCTGGAGAAAATGGGACTGAATGGAAGCGGGCGTCCGCTCAAAGATTGAATGTGTAGCGGTGCTGTGAACCGGTATGCAACGCCGACGCGTCGCCCGTCGCGTCGCGTCGTGACAAACGGATGCTATCTAGGCTGTTAGGCCGCGGATATGCTGGATTCTCGATCACCGGCAGTCATCTTATTTCGATGTGTCCTCTCTCGCAAGAACGCATTCGGGCAGCTCGATCGAATTCGGACAAGTGAATCGCACCAAAGGGATGTTGAATAAGTTCTCGCTGTTTTTTTTTTTATTAACTTAATGCTTTATTTTTTAGAAATTAGTGAAAAACATGTCATTGAAAGTATTGTCCATCGCTGGCCACGACTTTTTCCCATCTTTCTGGCAGCATACGAATTCCACGTGAGAGAAACGACACGTCTTTTGAGGCTATCCAAGAGTCGACCCATTTTTTGGCATCTTCGTAAAAATGGAAGTGCTGCTCAGCCAGGCCATGTGTCATTGTTCGGAACAAATGATAGTCGAAAGGGGTAATGTCTGGTGAATACGGCGGGTGGGGTAGTGTCCACAAGAATTCTGTGTGCTTCAGTTGCAGATTTTTTTTTAATAAAGTAGTGCAGTAAACTTCCCCGCAAATACTCTTTTTTCGGTACGAAATTCGCCATGTCTAACACTATGGAAAAGATAGTTGTTTAGACTTCGGTGGAATGGGCATACAGTGAATTTCAAACTTGCTTATGATTCTTCTTTATAGATGCGTTACCATCTTAAACTACACGCGCGCAGTTCTGGTAACGCCGCGCCGTCTGCGTCTGTTGAAAAACAGCGAGAACTTAATCATCATTCACATTCCCATTTATGGGAAAAATGAGCAAGTGGATCACATGAAAAAGGTCATTAAAGCTTGTCGAATCGAAACGATCACCGTTTTGAGGAAGCCCAATTAGGGTACCGGGAAGGATCCCGAGTATTCCGGAAGAAATTGGGTGAGCGTCTGGCATGGGGTATAGGCGCCATGTTGCGATCGGGAACCGCAAACGGCATACTCGGGGTTTAGGCATCGGTGTGCGTAGCGAATTAGCGATAGCTGGCTTGCGGATCGACGACGGTACGCGTCGAGTCGCCTGGCCCAGTGAACTCGTTCCGCGGGGCGTTTAAGCATTTAAGTCGGCTGCTATTAATTAAACGTCTACGTCATTCGCGGTTGCCCCGCAACCGACACCCCGTCTCCGTCGTCCATACCAATTTCGTTAGAGATTCCATTATCTACGGCTTACCGATATATTTAATTCATAACGTCCCGTCGCCGAGCACCGATCCTACCTCGGCTCTCCGTCGATCCTCTCCGCCCTATCGAACACGAACATGTTTCCGGCGCGCATGCAAGGACCCGGGAGCGATATTCGTATGCTCCATTTCCCTCGCCCTTCATTCCGTGAACAAACTGCGAAACCCGAAGGTCGCTGGGGCCACGGTACCATCGTCTTGTGTCGATCCAATCCGGGAAACGCGTGGATTGTTGATCAGTCGAGGAAAAATATGATTCCAACTTTATCAAAGGAGAATAATTAACAAGGAATAACGAATTTAAGTAGCTTTTTTACTAGCGTACTACCTTCACGACAGTACAAAAGCTCGTTAAGATTAAGATTAAACGATTCCTTTAGTAGGGGGGCCTGTACACAATGTAGAAGGTGCAACTGCAGCTAGGGCTCTCGCCGCGAAGACAACTAACGTCCTTGCAACTAGATCAAAGTCGAAGGAGGATTTGGAGAGACCGCACGGAACCAGGACAAGGAATGGGGTCTCGGGCACTGTTTTCCCTTATTTCTGGAAGCCGGCAATGGACTCGGTCGAAATTAATGGCCGCGATCGCGATAAAAGAAAATAATGGAACCGAGTTGGTCCTTAATCCTCTTGACTCTGGTGGCGTGCGAGCTTCGAGATAACGGTGGTTGACTAAACGAGCGCGGGTTTAGTTACAGGGTGGAGTTACGATTCCAAGGGGGGCAGCTATGTATCTCGTTCAATCGGGCGGTGGTATCTCCTCGCGGGCTCAAATTTCGTAACAGTTTCGCAACCCCTTCGGATCCTTGGGAAACGGGAGCGTAACCTGGAGGCTTCCTTAACCGAGGGAGCTGTTTCGACAAAAGCTTTTCCATTTTGCTGGCGAGAAGCGAACAGGAGACACGAAAGCGAAGAATAAGTTGATCTCGTTTTCCATGGGAGAACGAGGCTTTCCGGCGCGGCGACCGGAAAAATAACGTTCTATATTTTAAGACCACCCTGTATGCGACAGGTGTTCTCTCTCGAGTTGGAACCGGGAAACCGGGGACCCGGGAAGGAGGGAAATTCAGCGAGACCACGGTTGCATACCGGCATGCCGCAGCAATCTGATAATCAGGACGTGATCGCTATTGCCGTGTCCGTTCAATGAACTACGGAAATATTCACGGGACAGCTACGAGCCTCGAACCATCCATGGGACACGGCGTTTCGCCGTATCAGATGCTAGAAAATCGTCCGCTCAAGCGGGAGGGTTCTCTGCGGAAGAACGTCTGTTTGAAAATTCGTGCGAAAATTGTTTTCCTATTCACAACCCCAGGTAAACGAGGTTCCGATCGCCGGTTAATGCCGCAGTGCGACGATTTTCCGTCGCCCGATCGTTGTAATTAAATGGGATTATTTTGCTTGTCGGGGCGGGCCCGCGTTTTATGCGCCGGCACAGGATCAATTCGTAATGAGCGTTCGTTACGTCCGGCTTAATTGATCTCCCGTTACATTAAATCGTAGCATTACCCCCAGAATTATTGGTCGCGGCGGTTAATTACGTCAGTCGGACGCAACAGCCGCGCGCAACGACAACGCGAGCTCCCGCCGCAGCGCGAAAGGGACAGGAACACGACCCTATGTTTTTAAAGGGGGGAAGCTGCGGGAGCCCCGGCCCCGGCAAATGATCCTGCAGCCCGGATAGATAGCCGAGTTTCCAAGGTAAACGAAAACGCTAACAACGAAGGGAGGGGACGAACGATTTCGTACGCGACAATGACGAAGTTTGCGGCAAGTTTTATTGGATCCAGCCGGAAGATAATTTCACCGCGCGTTAAGGGTAGCTCTCGAACCCGGGAATAGCCTGGCACGCGACATTCCGAGATGCCCGGGATACCTCGCGACCGTATTGTCCGAGGAAGAGACACAACCCCCGACCACGCTCGGCGAAACTCGACAGCCGATTTTCAATCGCGGTCTCTTCCCCGTTCCTCTCGTAAAACCGAGCCCGTGCCATTTAACGTCCCGAACCCGTCGGTTCGTTCGCTCCATCTCACACCGATTTCGGCGCCCGACGAAACGACCGGTCTTCGAACGCGAAAATTCGGGTCCAACTTTTACTGGATTACCCGATCCGTGGAATAGTTGGAATAGGGGTGGAATTGCGAAGAAGTTGGGAAGAATACTATGCGTGAATGGTACCCTGGGATATTTGATGGGAGTCGGCCCCTCCGGGCGGGTAAAAGTCGAAATGGCGCGTTCATGGTAGGGAGAAGTGGATTAAACGAACGAAAGTTAAATTAGGCAGTGATTGGTTTGAAGGATTCGTGAAAGATTTTTAATATCGTATTAATTCGTGCGAAGCGGAACCAGTTTCGGACGTCATCTGTCTGAGAACGTCTGTCTGTTTATTAATTATTCATTACTTGTTCCCGTCATATCGCTCCTGGAAGCACACGGAATGCATAAACAGCCTGCACCGAGTCAGAGATTTTTTATTTGATCCGGAAACAACATGTAAATAATTACCGCAAATGAAACAACAAATTAAGTTCATTCCGAAATCAGTACGAACGCGAATTACATTCCAGAATCTTATTTGCGTGGGTAAATGATTCCCGCGTATGATTCATTCGGCGGATAACTGGTTTGTTACCTTGTACCAGTTTCTCGAGCATGGTAAACATATTTATTATTGCAAATTGTTTGTTATCGATACAACCCGATATTCAAATTGCGCGTGAGCGTTGCAACTGTCGTGTACACGGGTAAAACGACCAGAACGAAGTTATGCGAGTAGAAAAATATAAACATCGTATCGTAAAGATTGCGATAACAAGGTAGCCGTGTACGGTGCAGGCGTACTATTGTTGTAGTGCTATTAATATCCAGACGGTTTTTAAAAAAGAACAACTTTTTTAAAAGTAGATTCAAAGGCTTCAGAAATTAAAAGGATTACGGTAAAAATTGTTTCAAGAGACTCTGTATGCGTATCGTAGAGTCTCTTTAAATTATTGTTTGTACATTTACTGTACATTTATTACCACCTAGTCTGTTGAATTTGTCGAGATAAAATAATCAAAAAATGCTGACAGGAGTCGCTGTAAGGGTGGTGGACTGCAAAGACACGCGTGGAGGGTCGAATCTACGATCTTGACCGCGCGGTGCTGGTTACGTGTCCGCGTCCTTTCGTTCCACCCTCGTAAAAACTTGGAATAGAACGGTAGATTATTAACGAAGTTGCGTGGGCGTTCCGGTGCGACGATAGCCCCGTTATATCCCCGGTTAGGTCAAAGGTCAAGCAGGTGTAGGAGTGCGCGCGTACCCTGTGTCCTGTGCGCGGTGTTTAGAAACAAGCTAGCTGGCTGCGTAGCTGCACACCGTTTACGTAACGATCCCGTGGCCCGTTTACGGTGTGGTCCCATGGAATATCGGGGTTTGGCGGACCGTGCACCGTTGCCCCGGGTTGAATTTCGGTGAGCAATGGCTAGCAGGAATAACCGGATTGCTCGATTCCGCTCGGCGATACCGACGCATTACCGTTTCCGGCGCGTTCGCGCGCCACCGATCGGCCATAATTAATCGGCGCGGCGCGCGGCGCGCGGCGGCTCGTTATCGCGATGGATTTGACCTATGCCTGAATTAGCATGTAGGCCCCTGCGATTGATAGATCTCCGGAAAAAGAAACCAAACGCGAAGCCCTCATGAAAATTAGCGATAAATAACTGCCGGGGCTCGATATATTGGTTGGTGTAATAATTCCCATCGAATATTCCGGACGTACAAAAATATCTACGCCGAGAGACAGTTCGCTTTTCCGAGAGAGAATAAATTTTGCTTCCAACTGACCCTCGGATCAAAGGACGCGAAACCCGCGCCTCGATGAATTACCCTTGGAGGATGATCATCGTTCCGATGCTCCCTAACTGCACCTTCTACCCGGTTATTGTCGCCGCTCGCCGCGATGCAATTATCCCGCGGAAAAGTGCTTCGGAACGTTTACCGTCCCCGGCTTGTTAAAAGCCGGATCGTGTTTTGATAACGCCCGTGGCGCACGATAACGCTTGCGACGCGACGCCCGCGAGACAGGGGGTTAACCGGTGTTTCAGCAGCCCGTGAAATAATAATGCGACGATCCCCGTTCCCAACTAACTCTCTCGAAAGCGCCTGAAACCTCGACAGTTCTCCCAGGTCGTGTCCCGAACGTCCGAACTGCACCCAGGTGGATAGAGATCCTAAGGATGCTGAGCTCGGAACGCGAAATTGTTGCCGAAATGAAAAATCTGGTAAGAATTTAATCCTCTGAGAACGAACGTCGCTGCATGGACGACAATTCGCGCAGCTCGTATATCCGACTCGTAACGTTCGCAGACAAATCATTTCTCTATTTAACTCTCGCCGGAAATGTACTAGGATAATAGATTAAAATAACAGAAGGAAATGAATCGTTTCACCTGTCGCTCGAAGCAGAACATTTGTTGCGAATTTTCATTCATGATTCATTACTGTAGACGTTTCTTGATCGTTGGGAAATTTCACCCTTGAATTCTTTCTCCTTGTTTTCAGAAAGTTAAAATGTTAAATATTCCAAGGGGTAGATGGAATGGAAATTATTTGTAAATTGTGTGGATACGTTGGGAGCGTTGTAGTAACAGTTTTGTGAACTTCCAGCACAAGTTCCAAATTGGTTGGTGGAATATTAACTTTAATGGTATCATCTCGGAAATTTGAGCTTGGCTGTTGGTTATAATGTGCTGTTGTAACAATGTAACTACAATTTATTATGCACTGTGCAATCTGTTGAAACAACGGAAAATAGATAAAGAAAGGGAAGTGTTTGAACTTTGGTTCGGGGGTATGCTAGGGTGGAGGCGTTTCGTGCTTTCGTCGCTAGAGGGCCATGGACGGAAATCCTTTCTCGCTGCTAGGATGCATTTACTGCTGGCTGTATGTATATGTAGACTCCCCGTGCTCACGCACATCGCGTGGATGAAACACTCCACCTTTATATTCCGTTACGTTGTTCCTTTCTCGTTTGCGGTTGCTGTTATTGTCTGCTACTTCTGTACTTTGGTTTCTACATCGTCTGAGAATGTAGTTCTGCTCTTCGCAGTGAATCAACTCTTCTTTTCTCTGGAGATGTTAGAATATATTTTCCTATGGCCGTCTTATTGTGTGAGAGGGGTCAGTTATTTCCTTCTTGTCTTCCATTAATAATTTCCCTAATTTTCTTTCTTTTCCCATTGTCTTCTTGTTTTCTGATATGTTCTTCCCATTCTTGTTCCTGTTAATTTCCCAATTTTCCTTTGACTTCTTTTTCTATTTTATGACATTACCTTTTTGTCTGTGGCCCTTTCTTGTTCCTGTTAATTCCCCAATTTTCCTTCTCTATTTTTTTCTGCTTATGGACTCTAATGTAGCCCGTGTTGCTTTTGTTTCTTGGGTACTACACCGTCTACAAATCGAGTTCCGAGTTCGTCTGAAAACACTCCGAACGGTCTCTGGATCTATAATTGTTTACCCATTCATTGGGTTATTTTTGTTCGAAAGGATTTTTGTGTAGATCGACCATTGCCGCTACGGTGGATTGCCCGTTTCTTCATCGGGTTCAAAGAGAGAGTCGCGATTGTTCGCGTTATTTCAAGGGAGAAGTGCCGCCGGCACTTTTGATTTATGTCAGAAGAAAAGGGGTCCGTTTAACGAAATGTTAATTCGTATCTCAAGGCTCGCAAACTCCAGCGAAGGGAACGCAAAACACGCGAAGCGGGAAAGGGGATAGGAAAACAAGCGACGCGAAAAAGGAACCGGAACGCGGAAACGAACGATGGGAAAGACGTCGTCCGGTACGAGAGTTTCGTCGGCTAAATAGCCGGCAGCTATTTTCTTCCTGCAGAAAGAGACAGAGAGAGAGAGAGAGAGAGAGAGAGAGAGAGAGAGAGAGAGTTCACCTCTCTTCCGTTGCTCGCGTAAATTCTGAACGAGCCCTCGGCTTTTATTTCACTTCGGTTTTGCCCCGCGCGTTACGAAACTTATCGCGTCGAATCCGAACGAGCATCGCCGGCACATTCGCGACTCGATACGCTATTTCATCGATGAAATCGCCGTAAATCCGAAACGGCTCCGTTGTCGTTATTTTCTGTAGAGGTTTTTCTTGTTTCTTTTCCCCGCTGTGGAAAAAGCTTCGCCACGGCTGCCTTATTCCACAAAGCAAATCGAGTTTGTTAAGAATGTGTAATGCTGTTTTGGGTGTAACCCAGATACTGGAGGCGAAGGACCATAAAAATTGCAAAAATCCTGGGATGCCGAGAGTTGTTTTCTTTGTACGATCGATCGGGTTCTTTTTTCACCTCCCTCCCTCCCTCTCTCTCTCTCTCTCTCTCTCTCTCTCTCTCTCTCTCTCTCTCTCTCTCTCTCTCTCGGTTTCGTGGCCGACATGCAGGAAACGCAACCGATCAATGGAAAATTATACGAGCAATCAGGAACGATAAACTCGAACCTGGCCGAATCGAGGGTACGGGATTAAAGGATACTGGGCAAACGCTAGGGCGAGTCTGTGCTAACTTCAAGGGGTCCAGGCATCGATCGCGCACGATGCTTGGACCCGGTGTGCGCGAGAGAACCAAAGAGCTTACTCCCCGAGAAAACCGTGTATTTGCCCGGTCGGTGATTACTCATAGGTAATTTTTTATCAGCCCATGGGACCATCGCGCTCCACGTTGCCGGTTAGGGTAGGGTAGCTTAGCTACTGCGGCACAGCAACCGCTCTCTCCTGTTCTGCATTCAATCCTCCGATGAATTCTAAGCGGGTCGACTGTTCGCCCGGGTTTGCAAGCCAAGCCCGCCGTTCTCGCGCACCGAAAACTTGATTATTCATTGGCGGAAGAAACAAGGGCGTCGGCAAGAATTAAGGCCACGATAGTCTCGGCTGCTCTCGGCCCAGCAACCTCCGCCGATCTGTACTCGATAACGCCGGGGAAACGAGGCGAGGTGCGTTCGCGATAACGGCGCAGCGCGCGATGCTGCGGAAACGCGATTCTTTCTCTTATCTCGCAAATATTTGTTACTGTACAGAGGAGAAGCGGTCGACCGAATTGTTTGTGGGAACTTACGTCTTACACCGTGATCGTGAATCTCGCATGACTCGTTCGCAACAGACGGCGTGGAAGATTGTTTTTATCTGCACATCAAAGTCCACCGGTGAAAAAGATCGCTGAAAAAGTTTCTTGTTTCGCTCCGCCGTGGTACGGACACTCGCATGATTCACATACAAATGCGGGGAAATAGGAACGGTCATGTACAGGGTGTATAAAAACTAATGCTCATCCATTCTAGGGGTGAATCTACAGTTAGGAGCAAAACTGATCACACACACTCGAAATCGGAATAACTTTTTTATGAATGGACCGAACGACTTCAAGTTCTCTGTAAGGCTACAATTTTCTTTGTTATAAGCAATTTTGCGGCAAGTTTCTCTTACAAATGTCCACCGATCCAGATGTGTAGATTCACCTCTACGACGGATGACCATTACTTTTTATACGGCCTGTACCTACTTGCAAAAAAAAACCGCTATGAAAAGCCGAACCCGAAGCGGAGAGCTGTAACCATGGATACCTGAAAAAGAGCCGTCAGCCAAATAATGGCACGACCTGAGGACAGGTCAGTTGTATCGTTAACCGGCGTGTGTGGGTTTTGTCGAGCCGCCGCGCCGCGCCGTGACGCGGATGAAACGTTTCTGTGGCTCTTCTTGCGACGACAGTTCGAGGCATTCGCGGAATTGTGGTCGCAGCAAATTGGGGATAAACACGGCGCAACTTGAATTATTTTATACGAGCATGCTGGTCTTCGAGAATTTATTACGGAGTAACCAATAAATCGTTTTCGATAGAAATCATTGGAATATCCACGAAACATCAGGATTTTGTTTTGAGGAAATAACGAGATTTGCGGCAGATATCGCCCGTGAATGAAACATCCGTTTCTATCGGGCTTGGTTGAGAAACGGCCAAGTTCGGAACGGTTTCGATGCAGAATCGCGTCCGTGTAACCTCGGATCCCTCGATCGCGTACGGATCAGGGGATTCACCGGAAGATTTCGCCCTTTCCTCGGTCCGGGCTTGTTCACGGATGGAGTGACACGTGCCCGGGCACCAAGAAAATTTCCGACGCACGGGGCATGGGGCCAATGGAATTTCAGCTTGTTGCGTCCGACTGCGCGCATCCGCGCAGAACGCGCTGCACAATGGCGCGTTCAAATCGATTTCCCGCATCGCTCGACACGCGCCGAACGAGTGACATTATCTTGTCGCGCCGGATTCATTTCGCGCGCGGCCCTATACTCGCTCCAAACGTCGAGTCGAGCGACGTTCGATCAACGCTCGAATCGAGCCTGTGCTGCTGCACCACCGTCCTCTGAAAAGCGTCATTACGTGACCGAAATTAAAAGCATCTTCATATCGATCTTTCCCCAAGAAAAATACACGTCGCGCTCTACGGGGTGTCGCACGATTCATCAAAACCTGTCACCCGCCAGCCTGAGGAATGGAAAAGTGTTACGTAACCGGAAAACTTTTAAAGCACTCTCCAATAACCATTAGACAGATCTCTGTGATTAATCCATTGCACTCGGAGCTACTTTAACTTAAAATTAAACATTTCTTCCGACCTAGAATAATTCCATTCTATATTAATTTGTTTCTTCGTTAAATGTTTAGTAATTGGATTAGATACTAGAGATGGGATCAAGTTCACTATGTACTCACGAATCGCAGTCAATTTCGATAACCAAATTTCATTTCATGGGTTCCGATTACTACTTAAAAGCAATAATGTTTCAATGATTGTATTTGGAAAGTATTCATTTTATACAAACTGAGAAAAATCAGAGAATTTTTCCGGTACTATATTCATAAAAGTTTCGAATCTGTTCGACCAAGATTCGAATATACTTGCAAGTATTATATTTCCGTTTACCAAAGTACTTGTAAAAGGTTCGAAACTGTCTGGCATAGGTTCGAGTATACTTAGGAGTACTATTTCTGTTTTTCGAAGTACTTATAGGGAGTTCGAATTCAATCCATCAAAGTTCAAACCCGTTTGCGAGGTACTTGATCCAATCCCTACTAGATACCAACATATTTAATAAATTAAGAAAATAGTGCATCCACAACAACAACAACAAAGATCCACAGACTGTTCTCGGAACTTTCGGTCGTTGAGATTGGCGACACCCGGTATATAGGGCAGCAGGGGCGTCGTATTCAGCTCACGAAAATAGGAAAGTTCTCGTAAACATGTACCCCGCATGACCCTATTTTCGAACTTTTCGTTTAACTTCGGCTCCCGGAATTTCATCAATGCGATCTATTCATAAAAATGAATTGTGTTTATGGGATTACACTGTCCGGACACCAATTTCGCGTTCGGACGGTGTGCTAACATTTTCCGCTCGCGCAACTTTTTCAACGGTTTTTTCTTGGTTCGCGATTGAAAAGAGGTCTCGGGAGGTTTGAACGTCCGTATTTTTATTTTCCTTGCCGCGAGAGCAATATTCTAGATTTTTCTTGAGAATCCGAGGAAAGGGGGTGGAAGATGTTTTTTAATTTTGCGCCGGTGGTTTTTCGATCGGCTTGGACCAGCGGGACCCTCCTCCTTCTCTCTTTCGCGAAATCGGGACACGAGCGCGCGAACGCGAGCGACTACGACGTTTCATGGAAACGCGACCCGAATGGGAAAGCATCGAGGCTCCCGGATTTACGTCGCCATTGTAATTGAAATAAGTCGGGGGCAGAGGGGCCGCGAGGGGCGCGTCGGCCGGCTCAGGATTAAATTCACCGAGCGAGAAGCGAATTCACGGTTCTCGGTGCGGCTGCTGCGCGTCAAAGTCAATGAATTACGTCAAATGCAGTCGCAGGCCGGCCATAGCTTCGCGGATATGCGTGCGGAAAATGGAAAGTCGTAGCCGGATACGATCGCAGTCATCGCAAATGGCTGAACGAGCCGCGATCAAGACGATGCCCACGGATTATCCGCGTTATCCGCAGCCCGTCTCACCCCGATTTCGTTTCTTCACGTGCCGCGCCGGCAACAATTTCCACCGTCAGTTCCGACGATCCTCTTGTTCTTGACTCGTTGCGCTCAAAAGCTAATTTCAACGCCTCGACGTTGACCGACGTTCCCATTTGTCTGGCTCCAGCGCCTCGCGCAAGCTGTCTCTACTTTTACACACAATGATGACTGATGGAATCAATTTAAGCAAAATGCGCACTCTGCAACGTTGCACATCTCTTTAGGTTGCACGTTTTGAAAAATCTCAGGCTCATTCAACTTTCATAAAAATGTCGATTCGAATATGTATGAATACCGTGTTTGATTTTTTGGGAGATTGTGGGAGAAAATTGTAATGTTATGCCGCTGTCTACAGGCTCGGTTGACCCGATAAAAAAATATTGACGGCGGTTTCGAGGGTCACGCGACCGGAAAGCGAAGTAATTGCATCTGTTGCGCGCACGTTCGAGCCAGGCGGTTGCTCATTGAAAAAAGTTAATTATCTAGCGAGCAATCCTGTTTTTCGGGGGTGGAGGATCTTTTGCGATGCCGATAGGAAAATCGAAGCGCCAAGGTTGCGGCAGAAGCTGCTCTTCAACTACGATTTATTGGTAATCTGCGTTGCCAGACCAGGGCAATTGGGGACAAGTCTTAATCCGTCGACACTGTTTGTAATTCTGTTAAGTCGTAGAATGATGTAGATGACCGGGTCGTTGAATTCGATTTATTCCAATTTTTCTTTCGATATTGACTCGGTAGATAGGCCCATGAAACGCGCGGCGAAGTTTAAGCGACGCTGCTCGAATAACTTTCGAGCGACGACAGTTCCCAAGGCCGTGACAACGGGCAACTTCGGAGCAAAGGATCAGTTTGTTGCGGAAGCCGGCGACATCCTTGTCCGACAAGTATTCACGCAGAGATGGCTGGAACACTATTCTAATTAGCGAGTAGCTTATCTTAGGCGATGTCGTGCCTTGGTCGGCGCAAACACGACGTTTTATTCTCAGCGGTCATGAAACAATATTTTATGCGTTTCGTCCAATTTTTCCGGTTTTTAATCAAAACCTTCGAAAAAGATTTCCATGTACTTTGAAAAGCCTAGTACTCGTAGAAAGATTATGGAGCAAGATGCTGAAAAACGGTGGGGCTCAACACTGTCAATGTATTCCGACTTCATTGTCAAGAAGTGGCGAGGCCGATTCCCAAGAGTTGGAAGTGCGAACAGTGAGCGGTTGGAAGCGGTTAAAAGTGATCCGAGCGGATTTCCTAGGCGGATCCGAGGAAGATTACTCGGATGAGACAGCGACACGCGAGGACCGGCGAGGTTACCTCGCGAGCAGATCGGCGTAAACAGCGTCGCTCCGATTTTTCCTCCTCTTTACGGCGATGAAAAATCCGAGCAGTTTCTCCGAGCCGTGTGTCCGTTCGTTCCGTGGCCCCCTCCTCGATGGGGGGCATACACAGGCGGTTGGCTACTGCTCAGCTTCTTGGCCGAATCAAATTTTCAAGAGCCACAGCCATCGTATTTCCCAGAGGAGCGTAACTCGATTGCGAAAGAAAACGCGAAGTTTCAAGTTTCCCGTGGAAGCGGAAACGCGGGCCGAATAATCGCCTCTCGGCGCCGAGCCGAGAAGCTGAGCCGAGCCGAGATACGTCTCACAGTATCGCATATGTCGCATACTGACAATGCTAATCTGGGGGTTAGGAATCCATTTTGACCGTGAGTTATTCAGTCATCGTATTATGATAATGAACGAGGCGATTTAAAACGGTAAAGAGGTTGGCGCTTACAATTTTTTCTCGATGCACGAGTATCGGAGCGAACACCAGCAGGGCTCGACGAAGGCGAGTTTGATTTATCTTGTGGGAATCACCGGCGTAAAAAGTATAATCAGCTTTGGTATAAATCGCGGCGCGAGGGTTTAGTCCCATATCGTTCGAAAACCGCGATATTTAGGCCGCGGCTGTCGCGACGATGCGAAGTTTTCCCCGCGTCCAAACACGCGCCCCCGTAACTTTATTCCCCCGATGGAATTTGCTTTCGTATCGTGTACAAATTTAATAACGAGAGTGGCAAACAGCGCGAGCGTCAGCGCGTACGCCAGCGCGCAGATCCTGCCAGGCCTGCTTCCATTATAATTACATTAGGATTACGATAGCCGAATGCACTTCGCAGGTAATAGAGGGTGCTCGACCGACGCGCGCCACGATTTTCACGTTGATTATCCGGCAAGCCACCGTTGTTGTTTCCATAGGCGCGTCAGCACCATCACTGGTCCCGTCGTCGATCGTTAACAAACGACTTTGCCCATCCATTAGACACCGGATCTTTATGCAAAATTGAAATTTCGTCCATCGATCGCAAGAAGCAGCAGCACACTCCTCCCTTGACAGTTTTAATAAAATTGCGAATAATTTCGCTGCTTGATTTTCCTCAAATTTTCATGATCTGTATTTCTTGAATGGAGATGCCGTTTCATATTAGTTGGTCTCCGCAGTTTCGAGTAAAAGGTTGATAAAAGGTTCGAGTCTACTCGGGCAGGGTTTGAGTATAGTTGGAAGCACCACTTGCGTTCCTCGAACTACTTACCGAGCGTTCGAATCTACTCGAAAGTATTGCTCCCCTTTTTCGAAGCACTCGTGGAATTTTCGGAACAATCAGGACAGATTCAACTTACAATGTGCTTGATCCCATCTGTGGTGTTCAGGAACCAAACCGAGTCAAATATTATTCTTCATAGGTTCAACAAAATTGGTCATGTTATCCTTTGACCGTCGATATTTTCTTTTCACCTTGATCAAATAATTTCTACTCTCTGTCATTTTGAAGCTAAAAGAGTGCTCTTTCCTCCCACGTAATAAAAGTTTCAAGGTGGCGCATTAAAATAATCGTTTAATGGACTGGGCGAGGCGTGAAATATAAGATCGTATCGTGAATTTCAGACCGTTCGCGGTAGATTGCGGAATAAAAGCGTAATTCCCGATCGACCGGCGCGGCGCCATTCGCCGATTAGCTCCGCGTCTGTTTGGCCGCGCTCGACTTTTCAAATAATTTCAAAGATCCCTCAGCAAGGATCGCGCCATATTCGCTGAAAACCGTAGGCCATATTCCTCCGGGGTCCGTCGACGGGACGAGGGTCTCGACCGTTAATTTTCCAGGCCTTTCATCCGACGCTCGTTTAACGGTGGGAAAAACATTTCTCGTCGATTCGATCCTTTTCACCCCCGTAGGGATTTTTCATCCAGCCAAAAAACGCAACCGCGATGCACAGCGCGGCTGCCATGTACTTCGGGACAGTATTTCATCCTGATTTTAATGGGGCGAAGAAACTGTTCGGACATCCAATCTAATTGGATCGGAACAGGCCGTTCTGGATATTCTCAATTCTTTAAACATTCCCTGGTAATAGTGATGCCTTTATTTTAGAAACTGTTCGAACATCCATCCTTCACAATTTAATTGGATGGAAACAGACCGTTCTGAATATTCTCAACTTTTTTAAAATTTCCTGGCAATAGTGATGCTTTTATTTAGAAGTTTTTCGAACATCCATCACGCACAATTTTTATTTTCCATCAAAATCCGCAGTAACACGATTCTTCCTAGCAAGTAATAAATAATTGTCGCGTGGTAGAAACATTATTGGCTAGAGGCCAACATAATTGTTACTATAATTCATATAAATTGATATAAACTGACCCAACTAAAATGATAAAGACAAGCGAAGTTGTCGTGGCCGTCGCGTCCGCGAATGCAATCGCGCGGAATAGCGCGTCCAGGAGCCAGGGAAAAAGCTGAACCGGGAAAGGGGCGAACGCCTCGGAATTCGCGGCGACAATGGAAAGAAAATTGTAATCCGCGCGAGAAAGTGGGCGTCCCCGTCGGATTTATCAGCCCCGGGGAGATAGACCGGCTGGCTCTCTCAAGTTTTCTCCGGCGCGAGTGCGCGGGTTCGCCGATTATCGCGGAATCTCGCCCGTCGGATATCGATTTTCACCTTCGTTAACATCATTAAACCCCGGGTATCAGGAAGTTGATACTGGGTAAACGGGAGAGGCTCGATAATTGCTGGATCGCGAGAGCCACTTCGTGAAAAGCGCACGGCCTTTGATCGACTCCGGTGTTCGACGAACGAGAAAGCGCTCGCGCGCGTTCTCCCCCGGCGAACAACCGAAATCATGGATCGAGAAACGATGCTTCGAGTGTCGCTCGAACCGTCGATTAATCGGCCGGAGAGGATACCGGCGACGGTGATTCGAGTTTATCGAGAACGACGAACGCTTTAAGACAACAACGCGCCCCGTCGTCGTCGTCGTCTGGCTCTCGCGTTCCGCCTGAATAAGCGCGGCGCGAGGAATTTCATTATTGCCGGGACTGTTTGTGCCCCGTGCCGCGATAAATTAAGTAGGAATGCACGTATGACCGTTAATTAATTCCTCCCACTATTCCGGGCCCGGAGGCCGCCGCCGACGAAGGGCTACGCCCACCTATTACCGCGGAAAAACAGGTGGATCTTTCAGAATTTTTTCCGGAAAAACGAGCGGATATTTTTTTTGCAGCACTCGTCGGATCTTGGAAAGCACATATTCAACGGACGTCGGTAATTTTTTCCCCGAAAAATAATTAAATTCGAGAGATATACAGCGGCTCTGCTCTTCTCTTGCTTTTTACGCTGTTATCACTGTTACCTCTATTTTCAAATAATAATCTGCATCATTTTCAGAGAAATTCTCTTCGGTGAATTATCCAGATTATCGTCGGGAACGTGAGTCAGAAAAGTTTTAAATGAAAATTTCTTCGCAATAATCCCAAATGAAATTATTGTATTAATGAGGGTGAGTTGTTCGTTTAATTTCAAAAATTATAATTCGTTCAAAGATTGTCTCTGAGCTTGTGCAGAATATATTTTCGAGGGTCAGCGTTCGGAAGAGTTTAATGAAAATCTTGGATTTTCTGGGACTCAGCATAGTCAGCAGAACGTTTTCCTAGAAAAAGGACGCTCGTCGAAAACAAGTAGCGCGATCGTGGGATCCGGTCGAGCGGGTTCGCAATTTGGATTCCGTCGTCGGGGATCGAACGTCGAGGGGCTGTCCACGCCTGTACCAACTAACTGTCCGACGTTCGGCGAGAAAGTTTCGAATTCTCGGCTTTAATCTCGCGAAATCCCTCGGTATATTTCACGCGCGTCCAACTTTCCACCTACCGAGAGGGGCTTTCCGAATCCGCTCGGCCGACCGCCAATCCGATCCGCTTCGATCCGCTTCGATCCGACGGCACTAGGGTCTACGGCTTTCGGCCGTCGGCATTCGGCAAGAATTTACGGCGCCAAACGAACCGCGTTAATGTCCGCCGATTAATGCGAGGCTAGAACGCTCTCGGCTTTTGCGAGAATTTCCTTACGAACCGCTGCATCCTGACCGTCGCCGATTTCGATAAAATCCTGCTATGTACATACAAGTCTTTCAATGAATCACATTTTTTCGTGGCTGCTCGGATTTCTGAAGGGGTGCGGACAACCCTCGTATGCTCCTCAAGTGAATTTTAGGATGTACTAAAAATGTGCTCGGGATTGTATGGAAAAATTGAAGCCTTTGAATGTTTCACATTTTTTGCTGCTGGGATTTCTGAAGGGGTGCAAACTACCCTCGTATGGTCCTCAAGTGAATTTTAGGGTACGTTTAAAATTGTCTCGGGATTGTATGTAAAAATTGAAGTTTTTGAATGTTTCACATTTTATGCTGCTGGGATGTCTGGAGGGGTGTAAATAACCCTCATATGCTTCTCAAGTGAATTTTAGGGTATGTTTAAAATGTGTTCGAAATTGCATGAAAAAATTGAATCCTTTGAATCTCTCACATTTTTTGCAGCTGGGATTTCTGAAGGGATGCAAACTACCCTCGTATGGTCCACAAGTGAATTGTAGAACGTATTCAAAATGTGTTCGAAGTCGCATAAAAAATTTGGCTTTGAATATTTCACATGTTTTGCTGCTGGGATTTCTGATTAAGGGGAGCAAACAACCCTCACACGCTCCTCAAGTGAATTGTAGGATGTATATGTAATTTTAAAATGTGTTCGAAATTGTACGAAGAGATCGGGAAATCCCGGACCAGAATGTCTGGAGGTTGAGAGGTTGCTTTCAGTGAAATTTAGAAGGCGTTCTTGCAGTTAAACAGGGCTGAATAAGGTAATAAAGTCTAGTAGACATGCCGTTTGAAATTTTCATCGCTCGATATTACAGGTCAAGAGGTTAAATAATTCCGTTTCCGACTTCCGCAAGATGGGGCGAGTGTTAGATAATATATATGTGGGGCAGTTTTCCGTCGATTTTCGTGCTTGACCGTGCAGTTAGCTCGACGAAGTTCAAAAAATCGTGAAAAATCGCCGGAACCGTGCTTGTTTGTCGTGGAGAGGGTGGACGGTGGATCGGAAGCGGCGCCAGCGTTCCTTGAACAATGCCTGAGGAAAGGGTATTAGCGGGTCTGTTTTCTCCGGCGGAGTGGCGTAATTTCCGCCTCCGGATCGAAGATTATTACATTAGCGGAGACACTGCTCCGCCGAGGGGACGGTCTAATGAGCCAGATAAACCGATACTTTTCCATTTAAACGGGGCGCACCGCGCGGCTGTGAACCGTCTCTCGAATTCGCGTGTCTCCTCCGCGTGCGAGGAGAGAGAGAGAGAGAGAGAGAGAGAGAGAGAGATAGGGGTCGGTTTAATCTTTCGGTCCGGAAACAAGCGATTCGAAAACTGCTGCGAGACCTCGATAATTGCACCACTAAATCAGTGCCTCGCGGCTCGTGAACGAATTCGTAAAATAAAAACCCATTTCACGGTCCCATAAGTAATTTAACGCGTTCTAACGGCTAGCGACCGTTTTGCTGCGTTTATTTCGATAACGATCCCCGCAGCTATAACGATCCATTAAACGCTACATACGGTGACAAATAAATATTGTTCGGGCCCGTAAATTCCTCCAGCGTCAATGCGCCGTGTCACGATCCTGGCGCTAAAAGCATCGACTACAAACAATCGGTAGTTTTATGAAAATAACGGGACTGAGTTTTACTCGAGAAATTTCAAATATGGCAGGCCTGACGGACGAGCGATTTCTAACAATCACCGGCGTGCAGCGGACCGTGAACGTCGCCGCGACGTCACCGGAGTGCGAATTAATAATTCCCAGAGGAAAACCGGTTGTGTAATTCGAAAAATGGCAAAGTGAAACAGCCAAAAGCGATTTCGACGGATCCCGAGTAGCTGCAGCGGGAAATCTGCGACGGTGCCGGTGGTAATTCCTGGCCGGTGCGATTTGCGTATTTAGGCGAGCACGACGAGGCAAACGGTAGCTCTCGGGCTCGGGTCTCCGTTCGTTAGGTCCGTTTCGAGAATTTCGAGCGTTTCCACGGTTCGGCTGGAGTCTCTGCCCTGGATCCATTTGGAGGTTGGCGTGTTCAACGAAGACTATCTCTCTCTCTCTCTCTCTCGCGATAAACGAGACCCTCTCTCCGGGATAAGTTACGAGCGGCATGAATAATCGCGAGACGCCGTTCCCGGAAGACGAGGAACGGCGAGGCAGGGAGCAAAAGTCGGAATGCGACTGATGCTCTGATCAACCGAGTCGGATACCAAAGGAAAAACCAACCCGGGGGTGTAACGAGCGCGAGAGCAAAGGGAGCGGAAGAAAAAGAATAGAGGACCAAGGAGAAAGGCAAGACAGGACTAAGAACAGCCTCGAGGATCCTGCGAATCCGACCTCTCACCGACCCTCTGGCGAAACAACGTGGAAAGAGCTCGCAGCTCGACCAGCAGTCACCGCCCGATAGAATACCTCTGCGGTTTCAAAGTGAAACAACGCGAGCCACATGTTTCCAGTTTCTCGATACCGTCGTTTAGAGTTTAGAGCTTCGAGTGTCTGTTTCGATAATTATCAGCCTCGATGTTGTTATACCGATTCTATACGGAGTCGTCGTTGGATACTTTCACCTTTTTGCTGTAGTGTCCGTATCAAAGAAAGGACAATATCGGAGACGGTAGTTTAGTAAACACACACGTCGGAGTGTCCAGTGAAGATCTCTCTGCTCGAATGACCTGATTTATTTGCAGAGTTGGGCAAATTTTTATTTAAATAATAAATAATAAATAAACGTGTGAATGTAATTGCAAATAATAACTAACTTTTTTATCTAAACATACAACGTTTTTGGACGTTCGGGAGCTTGAATTACAGATACAAAGCCGCAGTTTATGATAGAGTTACCACGGTTTAAACAGAAATACGGAACCATGTCAAAAAATTGAGAATTGCCGATCGGTAGCTCGAAGAAAAATGGCTGGATTTTTCGGGGTTGGTAAAACACGATCGCAGGGTAGTCTTGTGGACGGTGATTGTTGAGTCCGGGTACGGTCGAAGTATTATATCGATAAACGAACGACCACTGTCGATACCGTTGAACATTCGTTTCGAACGGTTTCGAGTAGACAGCGGCGACAACGTGGAGACGTTTATGGGAATTTTTCGGACAGGAACAGGGGAGGCCGGTGATTCAGCGAATAATGCTCGTAAGCGACAACGATCTGGCACTGCTTTGTGGCCGCGATTCTTTCGACGGAGGAGCAAATCGAACGGTCAACCCCGGTGAAAAGCGGTGCTTTGTTCCACTTATTTTACGTATCGATTTCCCTCGCTGGCTGTTGGCGGGACCCGCGACAAAACCGATCGACTCGTCTGCGAACTCTGTTGCGAAACGGGCTTTCTCGAACAATGTCGAGATTACGCGAACTTGTTATTTTTGAACGACGACTACTTCTATCCTCCAGACGACATTCAGACACGCCTACAAATACAGAGAAAACCTCTCGAATCCGTGCTGTTTCTTAGACCCTGTGGTTCTGTTTCTTCGTCACCTCGTCGAACGTATACAACATCGGGACAGCGCGTGTAAACACGATGACCGGTTTCATATATTTTCATTTACAATTACTGAAACTACACATATCATCCTGCCATGGGAAATGATTTGACAAATTGATTTGTTCAAGCGGATAATAAGAATCGAAGAAAATTTGAATGATTTCAATCTCGCAATTTTAGTGAGGTCGGAGCTTGGTGGGTTTAGTGTTGAATATTGTTTTGCGAGAAGGGGATTTACGATGCCGCGACAATCACGGCACAATCTATCGCGTTCAATAAATAATTAGGAGGCAAGCTAAGCGGTCGCTCTGTCGTCAAGCTCCCACGAAAGTGCAAGGAGCTTAACGAACATATATCGGTGCAGCTATAGGAATGCGGAGCACCGCTTTCTGATTAGCCGCAATAATCGGCTGTTCGTTATCGCAATTACGTAGTCAGTGGCAACGCGCCGGGAGAATCGGTGCTAGATGGAGCACCGATTCCGCATCGTTTGCCCGGACAAATATCGTCTGCACTGCGAGGTTTCGACGCGTTTCCCACCTCCTTATGGATAATCCTCCACGTGTCAGCCCTCCTGCGCTCATCGAGTGTAAACGATCCTACGCCGCGTGCAAGCAATCCCAGGAATTATAGCGAGAAGTCGCTCGAGTGGAGATTACCGCACGGCAAAGGTTTCATTAAACTGAAAAGAATCGTTTCGCCGAGCTGTCCGTCAAAAGGACCGATCGTTCTTCGCAGGTTTTACAGTCGACAAACTGAAAAATTCCGATCGATAGTTCCGAGTATGACCGCGGGAATTCGAGGAGTTCCGGTTCGTTTTAAAATGTCCTCCCGGAGGAAATCATTAACTTTCGAGATCGCGAATTGGAGACAGAAAATCGTACTTTGCGATACGATCGTTCCAGCTTCGGGAGAAATTCGAGATTATATGGAAAAATTGAGATATCGACCGGAAGCCAGAATCATTGGATCTTGAGGGGTTGCTGCGAGACAATTTCAGAGTGTGCTTAAATTAAAGACGGAAGATCGTAATAAGGTAACTCATACATTTTTACAAATTACGAATTGTTGAAGGGCCTCTTCGGATCAGTTTTAGAATGTATTCCTGCAGGAATTTTCAAATTTTAGGGGGTTTAAATAAAAGCTGAAAGATTGCATGTTTCATCACGTCGATATCCGGAAAAAAATGCGGAATCTGTGGAAGAATTTATGGAATTCGATATCCCGAATGACCTTGGGGTTAAATACTGCCAGGCTCTAATGTGCGAACTACACCTTCGGTAGGAGTGGTATTTTATGGCTGCTGGATCCAATGGAGCCAGTTTAGAGCCCCACAGCGCAATATAGTTCGCTGTGCCCTAATGTGGATCTCCTAAGCTCTGAATATTTCAATATTAAGGTCTTAATAAATGTTTTCACGGCCTCGTGTGGTGAGCCACGTCTCTCGGCAAGCTTCTCTTCTTCATTCCCGTCAGCTCCGGGTTTCCTTCTGGAAGTTACGGGGACGTGGGTATCATGGGTAGGGCTGAAAAATTCGTAACCAGCCCGAGCCGGCTAGTCGCGCGGGAAAATTTACGAGCGACGATGGCGGGGAGGAGAGCGGGATCTCTCGACGACTTCTGCGGGAAAATTCGAAGGAGAACGAGAGATCGTGGAGAGAGACTCACTCTCTCTCTCTCTCCCTATCTCTCTCTCTCTCACACTCCGGTTGTGGAACGATCCACGAAAACCGGGCATTCCGCGAGACACCGAGTATTGATTTTCCTCGTCGTGCAGCGCCGAACGAGATTCCTCTCTCGCGTTTTTTTGTCGCGCATCGAACCCACGCCGATCTGGCTCTCTTGCCGAGGCTGATTCGCGAATCTCTGGACAAACATTCTCCGGCAAAAAACCATTCCCAGTTGACTTTCCAACTTTCCACCATCGATCTTTGATCTCCTTCGGAACGCCGCGTTCCGAACGCGGAAAAACCTCGGGATTATTTTCCACTTTGTCCGGAGACCAGAGAGAAAGTGCGCCACCAGTGCATTTCCAGTTCGGAAATCTAAGTTTTATTCGACACTCTGTTTGGAAAAGTTCTTCGGTTACAACTCCATGAAGATTCCCCGGTGAAGAATTGCCAGGCACGACTGCGCGAGCCTGCGGTCAATTTGTAACTTGTTACTCGGATCTGGAAACGTCGATGATGGTTAGATTGTTGGAACTGTTGTCCGTTCAGCGATTTTCAGGGAATTTCACAAGTTTCCTTGTGGCGTTTATGATTTTTCGGTTTGCCATTGGGGGTCATGGGAATGGAACTTGCGAGGAGGGGTGAGTCAGGAAAAAGACGCGCGTGCCACGAGGCCGATAACGAACGTCGTGCAGAGGCGTAACCCGGTATCGATTCTCTGCGACCTTCGCGAACGGCCGTCGAAATAGCTTGGTCGATTAGGTCTAGGATGAATTCTTCGCACCACTGTTCTGGAAAGACACTGGCAATCGAATTTCGGAGGTCAGGATCCGGCGAGTCGAGTCGCGTCGCGATATTAAAAGGGTGAAGCGCGGATCGATCGAGCACCTCTTCGTGGTTCGTGAACGAACGCCCTTCGTTCCGAGTGCACACGTGTCGGGAGTCAACGCGACGGTTAATTCTCTGAACACTCGTCGTTTTGAGTAGCCGTCGCGTTTCACGGTCAGTTAATCGGTCTCGCGGCTTCGCCTTTTTGGTTTACGGTCCCGCGACGCTCAAACGACCCTCTTCCCTTCAGAGAGCGACGGAGCCCCTTTGTATTACCTCCGATAACAAGTCCGTCTACGTTCCTGAACAGAACGTTGCTGGAAGAAACAATTCCGAAAAATTCTCTACATTTAAACTGCTATGGTCTATTCAATCATTTATCGTTCATTTTCTTCTAAGACGTTCCTGCATAATATGACAAATATTAGGTCGTCCGGAAAGTAATTTCGTTTTTCGTTTAGAGATGGCATTGCTTCAATGTCTTATTATTTAACTTTATTTTCAATCACAAAATCGTGGTACATATATCTTGACAGTTGACATTTCGGACTAATTTCGGGACTTTTAAGTTGTCTGAAAAATCGCAAGAGATCATAGACCAAGATGTTATAAAACTTATTCTAAATAGTAACAAATTGGCTTGTTCATTTTCCCTTGGGGAAACTAAATGACATTCCGAACGAGCTAATAGATATTTTCGAAATATGTATTCGAAATAAAATCATTTGAAAATTGTTTCGTGAGTGAATCCACCAAGCATTTCAAGATGGAAGCTTCCTCCTTGCAACCACATTTTAAAATTTGACGTGCAACTTTTTTTACCTGTTTCACCTAACTCTTCGTCGACAGAACTACAACGAATCGGTTTTATCGTCCAGCAAGTTATTAGAGTACGAAGTACTTGGAGTAAAAATCGTGAACCAAGGGGTTAACGAGATCATTGTCCTATTTCGAGGAGCATCGAGATCATCGGTGATCAGCATCGGCCAAAAAGGTCGCGACAGCCGTCAACGCACGCCGCACCGCGCCGCGGAAAGTTAACAGGCGAACTTTACCTATAAATATAAGTCGGTTACCGCCACCACCGCGTCGCGTACCCTTTGTTTTCGCTTCCGTTGTTCGTCGTCGACTCGCGACCAAACTCCGTCGACTCGCGCTATCTGCATACGGAAGTTGCACACGGGCTCAGCCACGGTCGTTGGTGGCTCAGCTCGCGAACGAAGGCCGCCCGCGATTTCCATGTGAACGGAATTTTCGAAATCGAGTCCCGACCATCGTGGACGATCGGTTTCGGACCCGCCTACTCCCCGGTGAATCTCCATTCTGAACGAACGTCGAATCTCCATTCGAACGGTTGAATAGTGAATTTTGAAGATTGAAGCTTTCCCATCGCGACCACCTCCTGCAACACGATCTACAATTCTTTTCAGCAGTTCTTTTCTCATCTGGACTTTTTCCTCGCAACCTGGAAACTTTTCTCCAATTTGTTTTTAACGTTACAACATTTTTTCCTTGTCCCAGTCTACAGTGGATTTCAAGATTGAAGACAACCCTTCGCAACCACCCCCTGGCATCCAATCTAAAATTCTTTTTAGCCGTTCTTCTCTAACGTTGCGAAACCTATTACCTGAAATCTTGTAAGCAATTTGTTTCTGACATTACGAGTCTACACTGGATTTGAAGATTGAACACAGCCACGGTTCTTTTTCAACGTTGGAAAATGTTCAATGTGGCAAGAGTCGAGTACAATCAATATTTCTCGTTACGAAATCCGATTCTACTTTTCCGTAAACTGCAATTGTATTTCGCCGATATTTCTGTTAAAAACACAGACAGGCAAACAGCCGATGTAAATTCGTTTTCTTCCGCTAGATTGCGATCGGTGAGCGAGTACCACGGCGCGTGGTTACGCAGGAGATCAAAGGGCAAGGAATTGATGGAATAATTACTTTCCAATGTATGCTCGACGGACGGGGTTCGACGACCCCGAGATTTTTTGGACACTTGAGAGCGGAGTTCGGCGCCGTGAAAACGGCGGAAGAACAGTTTGCCGTTGCAAGCCGGGTCACCTGTTTGGTGTTTCTAAACGGGTCGGTCGTGTGTCTCGTCGCTCGGCTGTAGAATGCATTATGTAACAGCGATTGCGCGCGTGTCCCTTCGAAAACCGGCGAGATAGAGAGGGAACATCTGGGCACCGCGTCGCTTTTGTCAAGGAAGCGCATCCAAAGGTTCTCCGTCCGATACACACACAGGGTTCGGGAGGCTCTTTATGCGACTTCCTTTGGTAATGAGGCAATTTGAAAATTTCTCTGTCCCTTTGAAAGCGATAGGACGTGGTCGAGCGAGCGTGGCCCGCTTTGTACGCTCGATCTCGTCTCGATTCCCTTCTGAATGGCCGACTGCCGGCGACACACACACACACACGCACACACACACGCGCGCTCCGATAACGTAATCGATCGCGAATGTTCTACGGCAGTTAGACCAGAGAACCGGGATGGCCCGCTTGGCCAGCTGCGAGCAGCTGCGATTTATTCCCTCCACCCTCTCTCCTCCTACCCACCTTCCGAAAACGACCCCCTCGTAACCGAATTAATCTTTCCGTCGCGGAACGGTCGTTTCGTCGTTTACGCGTCGTCGGGTCGCGCTCCGGGTGCACAGGTGGCCCGATGCAGTCGGCCGGTGCATCATCGATGCACCATCGAGTCGTTTCGACGAACTCCGCTTCAAAAATTCAGTGACATGTCTGTACGAAGCTATAGGGGACGTTGTATGAATGACGAGTTCAAACGACAGAGGATCATCAAATGTCCCCATCACTTGCTCCTATTTACCGAGATTGAATTTTAATTCACGCGTTCAATTTGGGATCAAGTAAGAACCCCTTACGCTGGAACCTGCAAATGACACACCACAAAAAAAATATTTTTCCCAAGCTGTATTCATTTTTTAACAAACTTGACCCCTGAATCTTATAGGGAGGACATGCATCTACAACTGGTAATTCTTTGGTCGACAAAGAGCATTCTAAAATAATCAGAAAATTACATCAACAAAAAGTGGTTCATATTTGGGCACTTAACCCTATTGTATGCGATTATAAAATAGTTGGGCTGCGAATTTATTTATGAAAACGCTGGATTTTTACCATACTGTTTAACCAACGAACGCGCTCGTTTGTTCCGGCCCGCGTTGCAAACAGATTCTGGCCAAACACTCGGCGCGAGAACAATTTTCAAAACACCTGCTGATTCAATATTCAAGTTCCCACGTTCGCAAGTTTATCGCGCAAACAAATTGCCATTTTACGAGATCCGTTAGTTCGCCTCGACGAATTAAATGGGAATGGATTTGATCGTCGAACGGGTTACGTTATTACTTGCTTAATGTCTTCCGGGATTACAGCCGAGAGTTCGTCATCGAAGGTATTTCCTCTTTGGAATGGTTTCGAGGTTGGATTAACCAAATTTGGCGAGGCGGTTGCGACAGAGGGTGGAAAGGAATTCCGAATAAAAGGCTCGGCCTGGTTCGGCTTAAAGATTCATAGGTACGGAAGCGCGCGATCCGGTGATCCGATTTCCCAGGTGCAGCCTCCGTTTCGATCGTAGAAAATCGACGGATTGTTCGAAGCGAACTCATTTATTCTAGCCGGCACGCGCGATTATTTCGCTTCAAGTATTATCGCACCGAGTGCCGCTGGGACACGAACGGGGGTGGAGAGGTGTTAGGGGGTGATTTCGGTGATTATCGAATCGGCGGGTCCCTCTGTGTACGCGTAATTACGCGCTCGCATAGGCGCCGTGAGAGTCGCGCTTCCAACTCCATCTTGCCAGCGTTCCATTCCGAAAACCGATTTAAAAGGGATATCCGCGCCGACAAACGATTATTCGCCGACGCATTCTCGCCCGTCGGATCGCGAGATAATCCCTTTCTTGTGCAACCCACCCTGCACGCGAGAAATCTCTTTCTTCTACTGTCTGCGATCTTCCCTTTGGAGGCTGGCGAAACGTGAAATCCTGTTTATAATTTCTGGGTGTTATTAAATTGATTGTTCAGATGCGAAGTGGTTCTCACAGAAGGGTAAACTTGGCTGATTGAGATAACTCAATTTTTCCGTGTCCCACTGACGAGAAATTTTAATTTTTCCCTCGAACGAAACATAAGCTTTTGTTTGTAATTAGCATTTCCATTGAGAAGACAAGAGAATGATAATGTATTAGGTTTGAGAAGAAGCAAGGAATCGTGTCGGAAACTTGATAAAATCCGACCGTGAGCTCGGACAACATTGACTCAATTTTAAAGGGATTCTTTGGATCACTTTTAGAATGTGTTCCCGTAGGAATTTCCTATAAGTCCGAGGGCTTAAATTAAAGCTGGAGGTTCGTACTTTATGATAAGGTAGGTTTAAAACGGAGGACGAAATCATGTCGAAAATCGAAAAATCCCGTTCGGGAGTTCAGAGTAAAATCAAGTCAATTTTAGAATGTGTTCCGGTACGAATTTTGGGACAGTTGAGGGCTTAAATTGAAGCTGAAGGATCGCAGTTTATTTTAAAGTAACATTGGTGTCCCAGTAATTAATAATAATTTGTCTGCAATAGAACGGATCTTTTCAATTAATACGAAAATGGATCCACCTCGACCCAACCTGTCGTTTCAGAGATAAAAATTCCGGAGTGCGTCTTCGAAAGTGAACCTATCGATGGGACGTTCGGTGCTCCAGAGAATGGGAACTTTGAAGAACGATGACTCGATCGCTCAGTAATAATAATGTAATAGTAATGACAGATATCTTGGGGACAGCTTGAGCGTAGTCGATTTAAAAAGCGATCGGCAAAGGGCGCGGCCTTCCGGCCACAAAGACGGAGCACCCGATCGTTCCACGGTTCGAGAAATCTAAATACGATACAAAGGTATCCGGCGGATATGAAATTCCGATGAAACATCGGAAATTTATGACGTCTGCCGCAATAATAAACCATTTAAATGCAAATGCGAAATGCACCAACGGATTCGGAATAAATTGCTCGGAGAAGTCGTTCTCTCCGATTAGTTCGGGTAGGGGCGTGGGCGTGGGACGGCGGAGGCGGCCGGGGTCGACCGGAGCTCTTCTCCTCTTTGAGGAGAGAAGCTTTTCCATCTCGTCGGGAAGCCGTGCGAGAAACAGCCAATTAAAAATAAAACTCGGCCCGCGGGTGTAATTCTCGCGCTCGTCTTCCTCGTGACGAGCAGCCTCGCCGCATCTGACCGGCGATCATTTATATTTTATCGATATTTTAACGCTGGAAACGGTCGAACTAACAACGAAAATTTTGTTATTATTGCAAAACGATGGAAATCGCGTTCAAGTTGCTCGGTAGTTGCAGCGCTGCTAATATTATACAATAGATTTCGTTTGAAATCTTTATCAAGGGAACGAGGGGACATTGTAGGACAAGGGGTTGAATTGCCACGCGAACTCGCGTTAATCGAGGCAATAAAAATTTGTCGGACGATACTGTCCGGCTGGAGGAGACACTGGCGCGAATGTAGCAGAAAAAGGGACACGATATCTTCGTCGGGCACGATTTCGTCGTACGATAGACATACAGGGTGGTTAGTCGGCATTATTAACGAATGTAATGGAAATAACTCCTGGCGGAGAAGCTGATGTCTGGCTTGACATACGACCGGAAAAGGTGAATTTATTTTGGTGACTAGTATATCGGAAGAGATTCTCTGTGAAAATTAAATGGCGCGTGTATAAAGAAGAGAACGCAATTATAATTCTCGAGATATTTCACGAGAAATTCTGGATTCGAGGGACGATTTCATCCTCGAAAATCGCATTATGGCGCACGAGGAAAAAAATAGGTTTGCGTTGCGGATGACCTACCACATTTGCACAGAGGGTTCATAATTTTCTGAATTTCCGGGTTCCGTACCCTTTCCACGTTAGTTAAATCTCCACGGTGACTCGGCGCGTTTGCTCACAGAAAGCTATTACATTAATTCGCCTGAACTTGCACGGGGAATATGTAATTTTTATAACAAAATGGAGATACAAAGGGCGACAGTAGACAGTAGAAGCGGCGATGGTCAAACAAAAGCTGGAGTCGTAACATTTTCTCCACTTGATTGCCCACGTAGAATGTGTGCGAACAAAATATTATGCAACCGCCAAATGGTCTGCGAAAGTCGCAACGTTCGCGCCACCCAATGGACAGAGCTATCGTGGTCGTAACGAGCCGTGTTCGAGTCGAAAGAATAATTTGAAAATTGCATTCGATCGTTAGTCCTCGCGGAGCTGTGTAGAACGCGACGCGTCTCCTTTCTCATTTGCTTAATAGCACGAGCACCCGCAAACGTCTGGCCGAGCGCTGGCAAACGTTCGCAAACGATCGCGCGTCTCGCGACGAGCATGGAATCGTCGAGCGTGCCGTCGCGTCGCGTCGTAGACCGTTCGTTCTCGCCGCGCAGGCCCGCGATTATTTATGTGAACATTGACTCCTGCCGTGACAGCAATTATTTTCCGACACCGTTATTACGCACACGAATCGTTATTAATATACCCGAGCACTGTGCGCGCGGGACGACGCCGCGCCGTTCTCGCTCTACGAAATTACGCTCGAGGATCGAAAACGACACGTGGGAAAACGCCACGCTTGAAAACGCTTCGAATTAACAGGCGTTTGTTATCGAATGACTCGCGCCCGCCAACTTGTTGAGTATCCGCGCGCGTAAATAGCCTTAAGTGCACAGACTCAAGCAGCCCGCTGAAAATTACGCCGTTTTCGGGGACCCTCTTCTCGGTCCTCGTCCGTCCGACTGTTTTCCACATTTTTCCCGGTCTTTATGCAAAATCAAAATTGTCTCCATCATTTGCGAGTCGGAGGAGCCAACAAGAAATTTTCTTCTTTGTGAAAAATGAGTTTTAACATACCAAAGAAAACTTAGACGTTTTCTGTGTAACTTTCGTTCGTTCATAATTGAAGTTGTTGTTGCTGTTGAATTTTTAAGTTGCAGATTTCGTTGGACCGCGAATAACGATATAGTAACTGTGCGAAACAAATGTTTAACAGAACAAATAGTCGGGAATATTGTTCAAGTGTGTGTTGAAAATCTTCAAGTCGGCCGCGGAGAAGCGTGTCCTCCTATTCTCCGAGCTGCGCGCTTACAAAACGCGAAGCAGGATCGCAAAGTCGGTAAAATATGGGCTCGGGTCGCTATAGATCAGCGGATTGCGGATCCTCGGCAGGTTCGGTTTGGAATTCAACGAACGCCGAACAACCAGATTTCTCGACGTCCCGGCGCACAATGGTTTAAAAATGCGGCTCTGACTCAGCGAAAATGAAAAGAACTCGGCACATGTGTGACCATTACTCGAATGTTATCAATTTATCGTATGTTTCCAATGAAGGCCTCAACGAAGCCTTATCTAAAATTGTCCAGCAGTTCTAGCGTAAGAGGGCCACGGAAAAGAATTATTTAAAAAAATTGGCCGACTTTCCCGCATCGAAGTTTTCTTCCATTGCTTCGACACAGAAACAAGTGACATATAGCTAAAGATAAGAAGAAATGAGAATAATTTAGCAGGTCTGGCATCGCATATTAAACCGCGGGTGGAACAGGGTTCTGTCAGGTTGCTGGATCGGTCGATTTCACCACGGAAAAGATTTATCGTGAGGATTGGCTGGTGCTCGCGGGAAATAATTGAATCGGAAACTGCTCGCGGCCTCCGCCTACGTATTTTTCCTTATCGAGTTAGTTTCGTTTGTTCTGGAGAGCTCCGGTCCCCCGGATCGACGTCGTTGGATCGGGATCGAGCGAATTCCAGAATCGAAACGGGGGAAGAAAGAGAACGGAAAAAGGGAGCAACGGCGAAAGAGGGAGAGAACGACGGAGAAATAGAGAAAGAAAAGGGGAACACGTTGCGGAAGGAAAAATTGCCGGGTCGTCGGCTCCGTGGAAGATAGGAATCCTCGCTGGCCGACGTAACAATGCCGATCGAAATATTCGTGCTCGATGGAAATGCGCTCGCGGTATCCACTTTGCGCCGTGCGTTCAGTTTCGACGAGCGATTCCGGTGAGTGAGAGAGAGAGAGAGAGCTCGTTATTTGCGCGGAAAATTGCCCTCGATCTCCCTATCGGACCGATTCGTTACAGAAAAAAGTTGGAGACACGAGCAAGTGGGAAATCATTTGTCTCCGCCACTCGATGCTTGCGATGGACATCGGATTCATATCGGCGGCCACCGAGTCGCCTATTCTTCCATTCGCATTAATCGACTGATTATCTCCTCGATGGGTCGACCAAGATCGACGTATGTATTTCTTAACCATGCAATTTTAATTAACCCTTTGCAGTCGGAGCTATTTCAACTCGAAAATTAAACATTTCTTCCGACCTAGAATAATCCTATAGTTTATGATTTTTTTTTATTTTATAGATATGAAATTGATATAATACCTCATACAATACTTAAATGTGTAGTAATTGATTAAACACATCAACATATTTGATAATTTCGTAAATTTTCGAGATCTTGAGAATTGCTCTCCGGTTGGACGAACGAATGAATTTGCTAGAAAAGGAAGAACGAATCCCGTTCAATTTGTGTGCTGGTTGAAAGATTAATCCCCGATCAAATAAACGGAGCCGCGATATACGATCGCGTTCCTTTTTGTCTGAGCGTTTTTCGAACGGAGCTTTTTTGCCAGAGCTAAGAGACACACGGCGCCTTTGTCCCTTTTTCGGCCGCGGCAGACATTACAATGGCAACTTTAGCCGCGGTTCGGCGAACTTGGCAGCGTTTCGAGGTCCGCGAACCGACAAATCAGAGCACGTATCGGAACCTCTTGAGACGCGGCACCACAAAATCCTCGGACATTTATTACCATTTTATCGCTTTGATCGTTTCAACGCGTACCGAGAATGTTTATTACTGCTATCATCCTGGAGGTACTCTCTGGTGTAACGTTGGATAGACTGACGGGAGCTTTGCTTTTAACTAGGCTGGGTCTTTATGGAAATCCACTTTTTTATGGCGGTTTTTATTCAATATTTCTCCGAGGAGGTTCTCAATTAAAGTCATTAAAAGAGAAAACATTTTATTTGGACAAATTTTATTCTGCATAAAAATCCGCAGTCTAGTCATTGAACATGTGAAATCAAGATGAATTAAGCAACCACTGTAACAAATTTCGACTTGTACCAATAAGCTTCAGTTTCACGAACCACACTACATTGAAATTGTGGGACGTGTTGATCCAATGATTCAACTGTTAACATGTTGCACCATGTCCTAATTGAATGTTGCGACAGGAAAATGGTTGCTATCCTGCCCATCCACGCCAGCACAACAAGAAACACACGAATCACTATGGTTGCATGGTACCGACCAAATTGACAACCTATGCGATGCAGCGACATCGAATAATACGCGATGATTTTGTCCACTGTGACATGAACACAATATGTATATCAATAATAGTCAATAATCGATTGGAACATGGCTTTGACCATTGAGCCGAGGGTAATGAGTTCATTTGTCGTTCGCGTTTGCCGTCGCCTGTCGAAAATGTGTCACTTTCTTAATTGTACAAAAAATTAAGGTCCACGATTAAAATGTTATTCAATTAAGACCTGAAATTGTCCATGATCAAAATGTTACTCAATTGAAAGGTAAATGAAAGAATACTGTGACGTAGATCACGATGCAGTCTCCTACAATGATCCTACAGGGTCCTCGCAGCTCCAAGTGTACCGAGGACCCGCATATCCATCCAGGTTCACGAAGGAACGAATATATCGTGGTTAGCTTAGTTGTGGTCTTGAGGGAAAATCGTGGTTCGAGTGTCAGGAAAGTCGACTTGTCGACGTGGAGAGGCATCGTTGGGTAGATTAAAGGAGCCCGGGACAGGTTCAGCGTGTTCGACGCGTACAGATCGAAGATTATCGTGTCGGGGACCGTTCGTCTCGGGGATGTCTCTCGAGCGGAAGCTTATTTATCCGTGCCTGGGCTTAGGGGGCCGGTGGAGCGCAATTTCGCGATCGAAACTCGTTAAATGCATAGCGCGCGCGCGACGCGGTGGCGGCCTACGGCCTACGGGCTCACTGCGATCGGGGATCGATCGGTATCGGAGGCGACGCGGACGGAATTGCCTTTTTAAACGGCAGGGATTACTAAAGATTCCAACAAAATTACTCGCCTGGCGCGCGACTCCTTTTCTCTCTCCAGCTCTCTCCCTCCCTCTCTCTTTCTCTGTTTTTCTTTTTTCATCCCGTCTCGGTGCTACGAGACGCGCGCACGAGAGGCGAGCCGCCGCGCCGGCAAACGAAACTTTAATAATCGAGATGCCGGGCATTAAAAGAACGACGAAACTTTTTTTCCCGCGCACGGCAATTTCCTCTATTTACTCTCGGATCGATAGACGGGTCCCTCCGACCCGCGCCTCGGGATTAACAATACGTGCGATACATCTTTTGCAGGGACGTAGGGTATACCCGTATACGATAACGTAGGTATACCTGTAAATAAACTCTCTGTACCCGTGTGCAGCTGCCGCGGCACGCTATGCCGTGCTATGCCAGGCTCCACCGTGACGTTTCTTCCTGTCACGGCTTTCAGTACTCAAAACCCGCCGGCCCCGAAGGAATTCGTCGCGCGTTGATTCGCTACCCGGATCAACTCGCTTCTGTCCCGTGGAAATTGTTTCGTTCCGTTCCGATCCGTCTGCCTGACGAGAGAGCTTTCTCGTTTCGATCAACGTCGTTTCATCGATACGGCATTCTACATAGCTGGAATCCGGAGCAGAGCGAGCACGGCACTTACACCCTGGCCACGGACACTGCTCGCACACTAATCTTCCGGTTTCCATGTTATCTCCGTTGTTATTTAACTTGTTCGTCATCATAATTTTTTTCGTGGTGGTCCGCAGCTTTGTTATAACCTAATAAAAAATCTTCCACAACAAAAGTTAAAATAAAACACGCACCTGCAAATAGTTCCAAAAAAGTGCATTTCAGCGCGAAACAGGAAAATTGTAAAAATATGCAGATAGGAAAATTCAGCGAGGACCGAGAAGAGATGCAGAGATGGTCGCCTCTGTGTAGTCTCGCAGAGAAGGCAAATGCAATAATAACGACGTTAATAAAAATAAAAGTAGACAAGGGAACGAGATCAAGAACATCGGAAGTGGCAGTACGAAACGGAACCGAAGGGTGGCGGGACGGAACGCGGAACGAAACGGAGAACGGAACGGAAGCAGAAGATGGAAGCCAGAAGGGAAGGAGACAGAACTCGGAACTCGAGGAACAGGCGTACCGTGACAACGGAACGGAAAGGCTTTCGATCTCCGGTCTCGCTTCGTGGCGAGGCGAGGAGAGGCACGAGGCAAGGCATGAGGCACGAGGCACCAAGCGAGGCGTAACGGAGCGTCGCGTCGGCGTTACACCGAAACCGGAAAACAGAACCACCGGTTTTCCGCGTCGCCCCGGGGAGAAGGTGTTGTTCGCCCACATGCCTCCTATCGTTTTATGGTCGCAATTGAAACGGAAATTGAGGTGAAGCGTTCCCGAAGCCATGTATCGCCGCCAGGCTTTGGCTCATTTAAATGCAAGGGAGGGTTAGGGGAACGCGGCAGGTGACGATCGGCAACAAAACAATCGGACAGAAAGAAAGAAGGAAGAAGCGAACTGTTTAACCAGCAGCGCCCGCGAGCAGTTCAGACGTGGAAAGTTTCGTGTATCGGTTTTCCTAGCAATTAGGTATCTCGAACGAGATCCCGGACCTTGCGATTCTCCCGCGAGCTCCGCCTTGAAAAAGGAAGGGACGAGATTTCTTTCGTAATTTCAACGATCGATATCCTTCTTTCGATGTTTCGGCTGCTTTTAATTGTCACCGGCTCGTCTCCACTTGAATTTTCGCGGTCGAAACGGCCAATTACTTGACGCGTGACGCAACTGAAACGGCAATTGCTTCGCTCGTGATTTTCGTCTTGCATTGTTGCGGATATCTCTTGAATTTTCTCCCACCTGTTGCCGCCTGCATAATACATTCGATACGCACTGCGCGAAACAGATTCGAAATAGGGGGTTTACGTCGCGCGGATGATACCCGCGAGAAGATTAAAAGTAGACAAATAAAAGTCGAAAAGCTTACCGCACACCCGACGAAGAGAGAGGGAAAGAGAAGGAGGGATGGAGTGAATTTCCCGAACCACTTTGCGTTGAGTGTCTTTGTTACTTGCGAGTAGATGTTCGCGTGAAAATTTCGTTTCCCCGCGGTGTAATTTACAAAGACCCGAAGCGAGATGAACGGAAGTTTCTTTGCTCCGTCAGCGATCTTAATCCATTAGCGCCGAAGCGAAACAATATTGAATTTAATGACAGATTTAAGAGTCTCCCTCTCGACCGGGGTACTTGCCGGGGTAGTAAGAAGCTTCCACCTAATTCTTGTTCCTAGCAATTACTCCTTGGATCCGGGAATTTGCATAAGGATCCGCAATCTACCCTGATACCCCGTCGAAATCAGTAGCGACACCGTTCGTTGCGTTCGTTCCACAAACACCGGGTGTCCTGAAAGTGAGAAACCGTACGAAACACTTCCATCTCCTAGCAAGCGATTCCTTTTATCATTCTGTAGGATTTTAGTTAGCCTTTTAATTGGTCCCTTGTTGTGTAATTATTTCAAACAAAGTTTCCAGCCTTAATACTGCGGGGCCTCCAACGGCGAAAGCCCTAGCCGCAGGCCCAAATCTACCACACTTCAATCTCCAATATCCAAAAGCGGGGCCTCAATTAGCAAACTGGTATAGGACATTTCCCCTCGTATTTTCATCGAGAACGTAGTCCAACAGGTCCCACAGCTTTAGAACACCCAGTATGGGAGCAGACTGCTCTTTCCCGACCCGAACTTTAGGTAATGCGATTGAAATCTTAATCCAGCGACGTCCCCTTTGCGTGAACCGCAGACTCGACCTCCCGACCTTTCGGAAAGGCAACCCTCGGGGATCGGCGTTCTTGTATCGGCAATACGACCCGCGACCCGCCTCATGCCACGGGTCGGTTCCCCGCAAACGGAAACCTTGAGGAAAGCCAGGGGAAACGCGAGAGCGCACATCGATTTCGAGCTGGGGAACGCTCGGCCCGATTAATTAAGAACGCGACCGATCTATGAGAACGTTCTCTCCCTCCCTCGTTCTCTCTCTCTCTATCTATCTCTCTTTCTCGCTCTCCATTCCGCAGATTTGCAGACTCGGCAGAGCGGAACACACCGTGACCGCTTAAAACGTGCCGCGGCTACTCTCAGGATAACGCGAGCCCCGAATTCCTACTCGCGGTCGCAATCCACGGAATGCAGGAGCCGTTCGACGCGACCCACGTTTATTTACCGGTCGAGGAATTAATCGGCACGTCCGGACCGCTCCCCGCGATTTTATCGCTGGCATTATGCCGCATCCCTTCGGTCCGTTTCGTTTGCTCAGCAGCCAAGCATCCTGTTTACTCGGGACCCGCTCTCTGTATGTGCGGAAACGTTTCGTCGGAGTTTCCCAGCTTTGTTGTCGTTTCTGGACTTTCGATTCTCGGGCGCAAATCAGCCGAGAGAATTTTTTTTATGGACACAGTATTCGTATTATTCGGGAAAAGATAAACACGTGTTTCTTGCGGTTGGTAAAGAATAGTATTCTGTTCGCAATCTCAAAATTTAGTTAAAGATAGTGAAATTCATTTAACTGATGACCGAATGGAGATTCACCACGTCAGTAACGAGAAAATAATTCTGAAAGAGCAGCACGATGGTAGAAAAGACGTTCGTGGACGAGCGTGACGTTTTTACGTCCCGACGAAAGGTAGAGTTTTTCAAACTTCACGGGAACTGTCGAGGTCCTTGTCCAGGGACAACTTCGAAGATGATTCCGCAAGAACGTCGAATTGGCCTGGCTCGGGGATGGTCGCCGGGGATGCTTGCGGATGTTCCCGCTGCCGGAAACGAGGGTAGAAGCTGCGCGGAAATGGGGCGTTCCGCGTTTAAAGTTACATTGTCCGGGAAGTTCGAGGCGATCGTCGAGAAAACCGCGCCCTCCGAGACGGAAAGGAGTTGGACGGACTTTCGCCGCTGACCAAATCCGCCGCAACTACCTTCCCGACCAGGGGGGCGCGCGAGCTGCTTCCGCCTCGAGTCCATTCCGAAGAAGAACCTCGTTATCACGGGAAGAGAATCGGCTATCTGTCCCAGCTGTGGCCCCGTCGCTCTGACGTCGGCGGCGCGGCGTTGTCCGCACGGCCTGCGAAGCGAATCATCAACCAAACACGTGGGAGCTGTTCGGGAACCTAATTAATTGACTGCTCATTACGAGAAACAGTAACCCTTTGATTCTGCAATACTGTACAGAAATCATTTCATTTAAATTAGTTAGCAAAAGGATCAACTATAACGGCGATTTTATAAGGCTGGCGTTATGAGTGTGACTTTATGAGGGTGGTTTCTCATCCAATCAAATAAGTAACACAAGAATCAGCCTCTCGGGTCCCACAGGTCGTTAAAACTGTTCCGTTTTAATTAGCAATGTGTAACTGATGCGAATTTCGTCCGGTTTCTGCGATTCCAGCCCGCAATGGGGCGTCGGGGGTGTTACCCGGTTGGAAATATCGCGGAGTCTCCGGGAAACGACCCGCTTGGCAAAGATTCCGCCGCCTTTCGCTTCCGTACTCGCCCCCCGACGGAACTCCGGGGTCGTTCGTTTCCCAAATTTACGGCCGTGGGATTCTTTTGTAACTCCCGTCGGGCGAACAAATCGTCCGTCCAGCAGCCTCCCCCGCGCGACCAGGCGGGCAACTTCCGTGATTTTTGAAACTCCCAGCTAGCCGTCGCTTCCTCGTGCAATCCGTTCTCTCCAATTTTCACGGACAGGTCAATTGAATCGGGAGTAATCGTCGCGAAACGTCGAATTCGTTCGACGTATCCCGCTGTCCTCTTCCTCCCAGAGGAGTATCGGGTACGTCGCTTTTCACATTTGCGAATGAAACCAACCCGTTGGTAGCAGTCTGGTGTGTTTTATTTTCGATCTTGATTTTGATCGAGAGTTACAGCCTTGAGAATGGAGAACGAGCGATCACCGTGGTGCTTGAGGTGCTCAGTCCGGAGCCATTGTCCTTTCACGAAGTTGATAACGTCCCACGAAACTCTCGAAGCCCGCAGTCGTCTAAAAAGTGGTAGAACAAGGGGTTGACACCTAGTGAGCACAACAGAAGAAGTCTGGGGGAGATAATGCTCGCACTGGGGCCACAGAGGGCTTGGGAAACGGGAACTTTCCCGGTTGTATATTGTTTTCCAGCAGCTGGAGGTAGCTGCTACCATCGCGGCGCTTCATTCGGTAACAACGGACCCGATCTATCTCGATAATCTACAAAGACACACTAATTAACCCCGAACCTTGCTCTACTTCGGACTACTCTTCCTAGTTCAATAACCCCCACTCATCAACTCGATAAAAAACCCTTTACATCCTCGAGTCTCTGGGGATGCACAGGACTTTTTAAATCTCAGACCCATAGAACCTTCGGACTTTATTACTGAGAAGAAGTACGATGTTCTTTCCTGTTGGTTCGACAGCTTCCTGAATCTACGATCGCGTGGAAGGTGGTGAGGCGAGCTAAGGGGTTAATATCCATCAGGAAAAGAAGTGGAGGAAGAAGAAGAAGCGGAGTCTGGGGAGTTCTCTCCCGGGTTGTATATTGTTTCCGCGCACCGTTGATGCATTTGTTTGCTGTGGTACGTGGTCGACGCGTCGCAACTGGGACAAGCATCTCCCGTGCATGCCGCCTGACGCGGCGGCGACTAGCTGCTATAGTTGTCGGTTGCCAAGCCGTATTGCCGCCGCCGAATATATCCGTTTGCCCGGCAGCACGCCTGCCTGCCGTTCCGCTCCCATCTCCCCCCGTTCTTCGCAGTCCACCGTTTTCTCTGTCCACACATTGTAAACATCGCGAGCAACACCGAGACCGACTAATAGCGGCGACACGCCAGAGAACAAAGGATATCGCGGGCTCGTTCCTACGGCGATCGATGCGCCGCTTAGACGGACCATCGCGTCGCCTGGAAACCGGCCGCGCCAGAAAAAGAATCGCCGATTGGCTATCGGGAACCGGCCGACCGGAAATCGAAGCCTTTTCTCTCTTTCGATCGAATCTCTCTCTCTCTCTCTCTCTCTCTCTCTCTCTCACCACTAAACTATTCTGCTGGGCGACGACTTTTCCTACCCGAATTCCTTCACCGTGAACGCAAACACACGGGGACATACCGGCAACACTGGATTGGGGTCTATACATGCTCTGATCTTTTGCTTCTTGGGTCTTCCGGAAGGTTCATCCGAGTTCCATGGGGATTCTTGGGGTTCGGGATTATTGAGCATAGTCTTGGTGTGGTGGGTTCCAATGTCTGGGTTAGGTCCTGGTCTATTGGGCCCTAGTGTATTGAGTAATCATCTATTAAGTCCTAGTTGATTGGGTCTTAGTCTACCCTCCATGTGCCCTCTTCAATTTCAAACTCGACAGATATTCCCGAAGCAATGCCAAAGTTAACCTACATAAATAACCTATATAAATCCTCCAACCAATTTGCATCTTCGTAAAGCGACAACCCTTGAAGAATAACAACACACGAGTTTCACAGAATCCCATAAAGGATCCTTATCGCATAATATCGAACTGTGTGTGCCGAGCAATTTCTCCAGACTATTCTATGCAAAAGGGGACAAGTCGAGGGGTTGAAAGATTTCGATCGTTCGAGGAATCTGCACCCTGGGGGGTCCCAGGGTTAAGGCGAGACGGCGATCGCGTTCAGATTAAATTTCGCGTTGATCTTCCCTCCGGCCGGTAGGCGGCCCCTGCGGGGACGTCGTATGATCAATTTCGGACAGTGTCCCCGGTGGAGCTTTAAAGGGCTGAAGCTTTCAGCGGACTGTTTGCTGGACCGGAGCCGTTTCGCCTCGGGCCGGAATTTCGCTGCTCGCCTGCTCGGCAGCCCGAGCTGCTCATTTCCTTCCCGTCGCCCGGTGATTGCGTTTCGAATCAGTCTCGCTCGCCTTTTCAACGGTATCCAGACCGCCTTTCGATCTTGGATTCGTCTGTCTACCTCTTTCGCGGCTTGTAGATCGTCGGCTCCTAACGCGATCCTACGAATCGGATTTTCCGACGTCTCTGAACGTCTTGTCGTATTCTATTGGGCGTAACAAAACAGAAATTAATTTACATACAATTTTGAATGAAACTGTTTCACTCGATTCTTCATGCCGGAGTCCATCAACACGATGCTCGTCGCCAGATTTCTCACCAGATTTGTCACGGCGCGGCGGTTCCCTAACGCAGTCTTAACGTTTAGTGCACCTTATGTTGCCACTCCGCAGGAATGGCGTGCAGGACTCTCGCGCTTTAAGTCGATACGCCCGCTTAACCCCGATGCTTTGTCCGCCGACGTCTCCACTTCGGGTCTTATTCTTTTCCCGCAACAATTACACACCTCCACAGCGAGATTCCTCCGGCGCTTTACCCGATGACATCTGTTTCTCCTTTTAAAAGGTGCACGCGTGCCTGCACACGCTGAAACGACCGTTTCTCTCCCACGGACGCACTGTGATCCGCTGCGGAGTATTTACTGACGGTCTCGGGGAGCTTCCCAGCCATAAAGAACCGCCTGCACCGACGACTCGTACAATCACACATTACAATACATTAATGTGTAGGATTTGATGCATTTATGAAGAAATTTGTGGCTGTTGTTCGCAACAGGAGTGAGATTAAAAGAGAGCTAAATAATCCTCTGCTATACGTTACAATGGCTCGAATATTGTAAATCAACATGACCATCCATTAGGAATCGACGCTGTATACATCTGCGTAGCTGCGGAAAATTTGTAGTGGCTGTTTCAACAATTTAATTTTCCTGGAAATCATGAAATGGTCCGTACATGTGGCCGGCACTGTACATCGTGGCAATCCTACATCCGCGAAATGGATGAATATGTAACGGGTTGCATAAATTCAGGGAATATCGATTCGAAAGTTGTTTTTCCGGCGCGGTGCCGCTAAATTCCCGCGTTCAAACCACTGTGTGACGTTCGGGGCTGCTGCGATGCCAATAATCGTTGGTCCTCGACGAAGATTTAGCTGTACCGCGCCAATGTAAGAAACCTTTTAACATGTCTTCCGATTAACAGGTTGACAATCGTCTAACCATCGTTATAAATTAATTTTCATTAAGATTTGTGGGTTCTAAAAAGGGCTCCGGGTTACCTGATTTCTCGAAGAAAAATTCTCGGATGAATTGTACAGATTGCATGGAAATGGCGAAAGGAAGAGTGGCGGAATCGATGCGACTAATTAAGGGTAGACCGATTACACTGGTCGCGGGGGCGGAATTAACTGGTTTGTTGCTGGCTGATCTATCCGGGAAGAGCAAGGGCCGAGACCCCGTCCAATTGCCCCCTTTCAAAGGGAATTTCTTTTTACGGGATAGCTCGCGGTCTCCTTCTCGATCCCTGGCCCTGGGCATTGTCCGCGACGCGCTTCGCCCCTTTTCGCCGAGTTTCCTCCTTTCAACTGGAAAGAAAGTTGCCGACTGGATGCCGAGGGGATCGAGTAATCGCGGTGTCCGAGGCCCGGCCGTCGTTTAGACTTCGTTACCCGATTAAATAATTCGAGCAGCCGGAGTAGTCCCATTGTTCCGGCCATTTGTTCGACGAATCTTGGCCTCGAAGTAATTAGGAGGCGTGCTGGCTATTCCTAGGAATTCGACCGCGACCGTTCCGTTGATCCGCGAGAGCAACCTTGATTCCTCCGTCCTCGCGGAAACTTCTCAGCCGGATTCTATCCGAAAAAGAAACTCGAAAGAAACTGTTTACGGCGAGCTCGCTCGGGCGTACTCGCGAGCTGATTCATTTAGGAATTCCTGGCCCTCTTTGAGCGCAATCGGGAGCCGGTTCGGTTCGATTCACGAACCCTCACGAACGAAACTCCACGAAATCGGTCGCTACCGGCTCGTAAATATTCATAACGCGACGCAGCGCCGGCCGAAGAATCAAAGCGGCAACCTCTGCCCCTGGAGCCTTTGGCCTCGGACCCGTAAATGCCCGCCACTGTGCAATACTATGGCCAACAGAGTGAACAGGGATGCTAGCTGCAACCACCGTTCACTCCAGTTTCGCGATTTCTGATGTATTTTATCTGTGCACTGCTCAGCTTTATTGAAAATCCTGGTTCTATTACCTTGGTATGTGGACTCTTCACTTTTATTCGCTTATTAACGCAATGCAGACATGGTTTTTCCTTTTAATCGAAGAATATATTATATAATGTTTATTTATGTCAAATATATCAAATATATATTCCCCTACTGATTACAGCATATTTACACCAGTGCCAGCGGGTTGCCTATCTTCCGGCTCATCCCGATTCGCACCCGACCGTTCAGATGACTGTCAGTCAAATCAAAATACAGTCGCCGCGGGAAGTATGTTGAAAAATGCATAAAAAAATGCATATTTTCTATTTTAAATCAATAAATTAGTAATTAATCGAAAATATATACATATTATGTATGTTATAAAAAATCGTAGCTCTATAAAATCTTAACGTGCAATATACCTAATTCTTGACAATCAAAGAACAATATTCACCCTGCCCTTGCAAATGAATTCGTGGCTCCCGCTTTCAACCACCATGTCGAACATTTTTGTAAAAATCCGAAGAGGAGAAAGAATCTATAAGAACATGAATTTCCGATGGAAAATTATCAGGAAATCATCGTTCATTAGCTCGAACATTGTCGGGTCAGCGAGTCTCGTGTGATCAACTCTGTTCAACTCTGTTCAGCACTGCGTAAACGTTGTCGAGAGGTCTCACGATCGCCATGGGTATCAGCGACGCAGCAAGGCGAACGGAAACACGTACGATCCAAGGTTCTGTAGACTTCTGGAAACCGTTTCCTGCTGACCAGGAGAGACCGCGTCGTATCCCATGCGACTCCTAGAGACTCTATTGATCTTGCGCGATCCAACGCAAACTTTGCCGTACATTCTATTAACTTCGGCTTCCTCTCGGTCTCCGAAGGCAAACACGCGGCCTCGGAATTACGTGGCGGCGACGCGACCAGCTGATAAGCGGAACGCAATTACATCCGTGCAATTACCCCGAAAACAATTCCGCGATTCGCTGTCTCCCGTTTCTTCGGCTCTGAAATTGTTCGGGCCCTTTTCTCCCGCTAGAGAGAGAGAGAGAGAGAGAGAGAGAGAGTCACCTGTTGACCGGTTTTCGACTCTCGAGCACGGTTAATTCGAGTTTCCGAGCAAGTTTATCCCTTGAAGTCGTGTGTCGTGATTCGTGGACACTATTAGACTTATTTTCTTGACTCAAGAAGTACGTGGCTTGAACGAAAGGCGACTCTACCCCGAGGGTAGTTACAGGGTGAGCACGTTTTATGTTCTGCTCAACCAATAATCACGAAAAAATTCATAAACATGCGAAATAGATTTTTACATAATTCCTGAAAATTCTATTCAACATCATTCCCGATTCGATAAAGAAGGTATCGATCATTTCAGATTAATCGACGGTCGATCCACGTTTCGCACCGGTATTGATTCCCGGGAAGACAGCGATGCATTTTTCTTGCGTCAGGCTCTCCGGGTAACTGCATCTAAACAGGGAGGAAACAATCTCGTTAGGGGTTGCTCGGCTGCCAAAGCAACGTGACGAGATCACGTTCCCCCGTTACGGGGCGACGCGAGATCTCTCCAACTTCGCCGGCAACTTTCGATCGTTGCACGTCGCACCGGTTATCCCCCGACACTCTATCTTCCGGGGGTGGTTTCTACCACCAGCCCACTCTTCATCCCCTTTTCATCCCGTTTTCATCCGTCCCCTCCTCAAGACGTCTCTCGGTGCAAGATTGCGTCCACGCGTCCGGTTACGCATCCCTCGAATCAATCTTGCGAGCAATTTCGACCGCACCAACTGGACCCGATGCGAAACGCGTGACCGATCGGCCACCGATTTACCCGAGTTCGCCCTCCGATGTGGCCGTGAACGATAAGCATTCGAAACGCGATCGCATTTCGACGAAATTGCGGCCCTCGATTCGCCGGAGCCATTTTGCTAAGTGGACGCCCTGGCAAAGTGAAACCGAGACTGATAGACCGAAAGATCAAAATTGTTCAACGAGTTAAACATAATACAATAGCGTTCTTAAATTCTTTTAAAACGAGATTGGAAGAGCAACATTTGTTCAGTGTACAAGAAGCAACTTGAAACACTCTGAGAAAGGACGACTGCCACAGAATATGCGCCATATTATGTAAAATGAACGTCAAAGTGATCCCCGCACAGTCGTCGTAGAATGGAGAGTCAAGTTTCTTTCCGGAAACGGTTCGCAGCTTTCATCCGTATGCATATTGTATTCAAGCGGAGTAGATCTGCCGTGGAAAGTGCGTTAAAAAACAGAGCGAGAGAAGGGCAGTGCCCGACGGGCAAGGATTAAAGTTGATGAACGAAGGATAAACTCTCCGTCGCGACCAGGGAGGAAGCCTAACTCCCAGGGCGTTGTTTCGTCGTCGTTGTCCCATTGCCTCGACGAAACGAGTGCTGCTCTCGGGTCGAGTTCTAATTATTACGAGTTCGCCGCGAAACGACTGGGCTCGTCTTCCTTTCGGCAGGGGCTGAGGGGGGGGGGGGGGGGCGATAACGAAGTTAATTTGCGCGGAACACGGATTCGGGATCTTTAGAAACTCCGACGTCTCTGGTGACCTCGCCGAGGAATTATTAAAGGCGAATAGGCGAGTCCCCGCGAAAGTTGGAAAAATTATTCGGGCTCCCCGGGAACTTTGAACTCGCCGCGTGCTACCCTCGGAGAACTTGAGGAACGTTCTTTACATTGGTCTTTCTCGAGTGGAATACGTTTTGGGACTTCGTTATATAGTGGAAATTGAGGGGAATTCATTTGCCGTCTCTTACGCTACCGCTTCAGACATCGGTTCGCATAATCGAGGTCCTACCGAAGCGTCAATTAGCCTTTTGCACTTAAATCGTGACTCTGAGGCGCCAGTAAAATTTCCATATCATTCTTCAAAACAGTTTTAACATTATTAAATTCGTCCGTATTCTATAAATAGTGAAAAGCTCAACTGTTGTAGGAGAAAACAGGTTCAATTCGACGTGCACAATGTAAAAAGCAATGTTTTGATGAACGAAATGATTTTGGAATTAAAATAAATATCATCCGAACTGCATCGTGCTTGGTCTGGTTTCAACCGGGAAAGCGCGACGACCGCGTTGCTGAAAGTGTCGCAAAGAGATAATGAAGAAGAGAAAAGTATTATCATCGGATTATAATTGTCTGACCGAGTACCTTTTCTACTTTCGACGCTGGGGACTGGAGACCGAGGAGCAGTGTGTGCGCGCGGTATAAATAACTTTTCGGTGGCAAAGTTTCCAGACATATCGGGACATCGCATAAAACGAGAACCCCCGGCGGAGAACACTTCGGCGAAATCGCGGAATTAGCTAAAGGGCGGGCGTAACGAAATCAGCGACAAGAAACACGTTCGGGAATAGAGCAGCGGAGTCCGGATCTCGCGAACGCCAGTCTGACTTTTATCCGACTGTCACGGGCTGACGTTTTGCGAGCCAGCGAGCGGAAATCAGCGCGTGCGACACACAGACACATAGACACACACACACACACAGAGAGAGAGAGAGGAGCTGCTGCGGGGAAACCGTAGCCGCGGCCGCACAAAACCAGAGAATTAGGGAAATTATGAATAGACATGGGCTCGGGGGAAGCCTCGCTGGGGATTTGACTCGCTGTTACTCCGTTCCCTCCGGTGTGCGGCTGTCGGAATTAAAAAGAAGCAAGTCACCGGGGCGAGAATAAAGAAAACTCGCGCGACGGCTGCCAGGCGGGGAGGGGGCAACAACGTCGCGGAACAAAAGGATTCACCGTTGTGGTGGCTCGCGAATAAACCAATGGTGTACAGTATTTTGCGATGCAAATTCGCGAGCGCGCCGTGGCTCCCGGAGCCGAACACCGGAGCGGTCTGGCCCCCGGAGAGCACCTCGAGATTGTGCTCTTTAACGAATTCAACGGCTATTGGCGTGCGAACGTCGTCGCTCTCCTCCTTCGCTTTTTGTTCTTCGATCTTCGCGCACGCTCGTTAGAAATAACGAGCCCCCGCGACGTCAAACGGCCGCGAGCCGTACGCGGGAAACGTAACGAGCACCGGTGCTCCCGAATCCCAGGGAAATCACACCTATTTTCCCCTTTCCCGATGGCGGCAGCTCCCTGACTTCAAGAACTGAGAGCGATGTTCCCAATGTCCCCGAAAACCACCGAGCAATCTGCACTTCCCTCTTTTGATCAGGTCCTTGAATGTTCCGTGAGTCCCATTGTTCTTCGACAACTTTGACACAGTATCTACCGGCGATTATTTTATCATTTTTGGAAGTTTATGAAAAAAGTTCAGTCATAAACCACCGATCTTCTTTTCGAGAAACGTCTGATTCGTTTCAATAATATCGAACATCGTCACGATGTCTTCTTTTTCGATACCGCAATGCACCCGTCAGAAACATTATATTTTCACTTTTATTATTCGGTGGAGTGCCGGGTATATTCCAACGTGACGAGCGTTCCACCAACACGGAAAGCCAGCAATCGAGGATGTAGCAATTAAATGAACAAAACATCGATATTTCGAAAGCAGTGCAGTTTCCCCGGTCCAGTATACATATTGTATTGTAAATTCAAGTATGCTCGGTTTGAAAAGACGAGAGGCCATCGAGAGGCAGGCGTGCGGCGGCGTCACTTCGAATGCGAGAATTCGCCTCGCCGGAATTTCAGTGTAAGACTGCGACGCTGAAGAAAGGGCGGGAGGTTTCGAAGCAATCAACCTACATCGGCGAAGTTGCTACCGACACGGCCCGGCAGAGCGAGTATGGTCGGTGACCTACTGGAAGAGACAAGCGGCGCGCGGTTACATATCGAATCCTTCTCGGTTCGAAATCCAATAATCGATTGCCTATCGCTCATTTCCTACGGGCAAGAGTTATTGCTTTTCTCTGGGTAGCTTTTTCCCCGGGAAAAACTCGATCACGTTTCGCCGATCTCCTGGACCGCCCGAAAAGTTTCGTTATAGATGGGCCACCGATCCGATCCGATCCGATCCGATTCGAACCCGATCTTGTCCAGACAGTTGCGGAAGAGCAACGCGACAAGGCATCGAGCGGAATCCGCGTCGAATCGACCGACCGCTCGAAGCTCTGTCCACGATTAACCTACTGCCTCCACGTCCGACTGCCGGACCTACTTTATTGCTGACTATTCGCGGTTCTGTCATCCTTCGCGATGGAATTATTTGCGATCCCGTAGTTCCCCGTTATTCACTGGGAAATTTCTAAACCTTCCGAGCAATCTACCGGTAAATATTATTGTACAGTTAAACTTTACATTAGCATGTAATGTGTGGGAGTTTCATCGAGCCAAATTCTAAATATCATATTTCTAACTTCCTTTAAATTTACTGAGGTATGATTCAGTGTTCTAAAATTGAATTTCCGAAGCTGATTAATAGCTTGTGGATTTCTGCCAACACATACGCCATCCCAAAGCGTGCTCTATTCCCTCTGTCGAAGAATTAATAATTCAAGCTTCGAATCACCGACTCGCTTCGCAAGATTTCATCGAGGGTCTCAGCAGGGAGCCTAATCGAACCGGACGTAGCTAAGGGGATGAGATCGATCGGGATCGTGGATCGGGTAGCATCGCGAGTAGCACCGGCGCGGCAGCAGACGTATTTGTTAGCGTCGGATGTCCCTGGCCATTATGCCTCGTACAGACTTGCGCCGCGCGCCGAACCGCGCGGCGAACCGCGCGACGAACCGCGCGGCGAACGCGCGCATTTCGGCAAACATTTCGGCGAACCGCGCGGCGAACCGCGCGACGAACACGCGCATTTCGGCAAACGGAACGGATTTGTGGTATTACCAGAATTTCTTGCAAACAACTATGGGAGCTGCAACGGCGTATACTACACAAAGAAATACAGAAAATGTTGGCAGTTTATTGAGTGAATTAAAGTTTCAAAGTGAAATGTTCAGGTCTGTACGAAGCATTGAAGATTCAGATTCGAGATTAAATGACTTGAGATGTTATGACAGTTCGACGAACATTTCGACGAACGGCGCGCATTTCGGCGCGCCGAACGGTGCCACGAACGCTGCCGCGCGCATTTCGGCGTGCATTTCGGCGCGCATTCGTGCGCGCGGCGTATCCATCAGCTATGGGAAACACGGCGCGCATTTCGGCGCGCACGAACGCGAATGGGTGGCACTTGCAAATCTGTTTGCAGGATAGATATCATATCCTAAACATTCATAATATAAAGAATAAATGTCAAGAAATAGAAAGAAATTTATAAACAGACATCGGTGATTTAAATTATCTGAAAAAATTATATCTTTACTTCCTAATTTGTTTCAAATTATTAAACAGGCTAATTAATAATTTTAATTGCTATGAAAACTTTGCAGTTTTGGGATCGGGACAGAATCCCGAGAATTTCGGAAAACCCTGGATTTTTTGGATCCTGTCCCGACATGATACGAGGCTTCCCATCCCGTTCCCGGCATCGGAATTCGGGAATTCCCGGGTTCCCGGACACCTCTAGTATTTACATATCAAAAAGACGTGTGCAATTTTCACAACTTACAATTAGAACGCTCAGCCAAACCGAAAAGGGCTCGATGTGTGACCAACCTTGTTGTTGTTTACGGAACGCGCTCTCGGAACCTAACCCTTCCGTTTTTATTCCGATGTTGCAACATGATGAATTTTCGTCTTTATATGATTCTACGATACATATTCTGAATAAAAACGGAAGGGTTAGGTTCCGAGAGCGCGTTCCGTAAACAACAACAAGGTTGGTCAACAAGGTTGGGATTATTAATTAGCCTGTTTAATAATTTGAAACAAATTAGGAAGTAGAGATATAATTTTTTCAGATAATTTAAATCACCGATGTCTGTTTATAAATTTCTTTCTATTTCTTGACATTTATTCTTTATATTACGAATGTTTAGGATATGATATCTATCCTGCAAACAGATTTGCAAGTGCCACCCATTCGCGTTCGTGCGCGCCGAAATGCGCGCCGTTCGTCGAAATGTTCGTCGAACTGTCATGACATCGCAAGTCATTTAATCTCGAATCTGAATCTTCAATGCTTCGTACAGACCTGAACATTTCACTTTGAAACTTTAATTCACTCAATAAACTGCCAACATTTTCTGTATTTCTTTGTGTAGTATACGCCGTTGCAGCTCCCATAGTTGTTTGCAAGAAATTCTGGTAATACATACCACAAATCCGTTCCGTTTGCCGAAATGCGCGTGTTCGTCGCGCGGTTCGCCGAAATGTTTGCCGAAATGCGCGCGTTCGCCGCGCGGTTCGTCGCGCGGTTCGCCGCGCGGTTCGGCGCGCGGCGCAAGTCTGTACGAGGCATTAGACGCGAGCCTCGCGCGATATCGAGCGGATTTGGTGCCTCCTTGGCCCCGCGCGAGGCAACGCGAGGCAACGCGAGACAAAGCAAGCCAAAGCGAGGCAAAGCCCGGTCGAGGGGTGGGCGCTGGTAACGATACGCCTGCTCTCCCATTAATTCGACGTTTAATCGTCTTGTATCGCGAGAGCACCTGCCTGCTCCGTGCCACTAAAATGATAATGTAATTGCGTATCGATTATATCCGACGAGGTCCCGCTCGCTTATTTTTGGCGCGGGGGTGGGGGTGGGGGGTTGTAACGTATCAAACGACCGGCTAACGAGCACGGATATACATACGACGAATCCGTGCGCCCTCGCAATTTCGGGAATCTCTCTCTCTTTCTCTGTGTACGATCGGCGTGATATGCGACGCGCTCGGTAGGATTCGAACGTCGGGTCGCGTCGCGTCGCGCGACAAAATGGAATCGCGGGTCTGATATTAATTAACGTTGAAACTAATTACGAGCGACGAGCACCTTAATACGCGTCGGGCAAATGCGCCAGCTCGCTCACTCGCTCGCGCGTTCCCTCGCTCGTGTTTTCTGGCTGTTCGATCGGCCGAGACACGCCTCGGTGCACAGGCGGCAGCCTGCGCGAGGCTGCTGCGAGCTGGAAATCCATTTCCTCCGGAATCGATATTTACAAAGTCATCGGGGACGATCCCTGTGGAACGGTTCGCGTATTAATAATCGTGTCACGCCGAAATTGCCGGCGACGATCGAACCCCCGAAACCCCAGTTCTTCTTCGGCGATCGCGGGACTCGCATCGGATCCTCCCAAGCTTGCTTTCTTTGGCCTCTCGCGGACATTCTTGAAGCTCGAACTACCAAGCAATAAACACAATTGGTTTACATAATTTTTCTGGGATAATAACACGATTGCGTTTATTTCGAATTTGCTTCAAGCACTAAACGCGATCGATACACACTGCGTCGGAATAATGACTAGATTGCTTTTATCCAGATCTCCGACAATTTTTGCTTTCATACACATCTCCTATAAAAGACCAGTAACAACCCTCATCATCCTCTTTTTCCTCGTTCAACCCGCGAGACTCGTCTCCCCACTCAACCCTTCCCCTTCTACGACGCTGTCACGTGCCGCGCTTCGTATCTGTCACGGTCACGTGACTAATTCGGTGTTGTATACCAACGTCGTTTCATCCTACATTCTACATAGATACCCGGCTTCCGATCTTTACCATACATACTCATGATTTCATCCCTGACCCATCCTCAAACTCTGCTTCATCTTCGACCTGCGTCCTTGCCGCATCATATTCGAACCTTTGCCTGGCCACGTCATCCTCAAAACTCTGAACTTATGATCTTAGCTCTTACAATTCCTAAACCCTCACCATTCCAGTTAGAAATTCCTTTTTTTCAACTTGTTTTTACATGTAGTATCACCCCCTGCTCGGTTGTACCATTTTTCGGAGGTGGCTGTTCGGGGCAGTAGAAGGTCGAAATCACACAGGATGGAACAGTGGAAGGCAGGTGTTTTCAGGCGAGCGGATCGCCAGAAATAATTTCGGCGTGGCAGATCGCGCTGCAACGTGACCGTGCGCCGCCTCCCAGGTGGATTGCCGTGTGTGTGTCGGTTGTTTACCGCGGTTTCATTGCATCGCGAAACGAACCGTTCGACCTCCGTTGATTCGATGTCGCGCGTGCCATCGGCCAATTACGCGCCGCCTTGTTCGGCCATTCGTTAAACGATCGAGGCCCTCTCGTGTTTCCCCGTGTTGTTCCACAACGGTTGAACCGAACGCAAGACGAGAGAGGAACCGTGCCCCTCCGCAAACACGAAACTTTCAAAGTGAATCGGTCGTGTTCGATCGATCGACCGTGTGCCCGCTTAATTAAGTAGCGTTCTCTCCTCGCGGTGAAACGCTGCTTATTTAAAATGCAACCGCCCGTGCCTCCCGTGTCCATATCAATCCGTTAAACGGCTTTCGACCCACCGGTTGCACCTGTTCGGAGACCAATCTCTACCGGGACGAAGCAGGGGAAAGGAAACGAAGCATTTCCATCCATCTTTCCTACCACCGGTGTATACTTGCTTTCATTTTTTAAACAGAACCGATTGACCCCTTCTCGTACCACTCTGACCTGCGGTGGAAATCTCAAACGTAATCTATTAGGTTGTACAGAAAGAAATGCAGGATGTTTGTTCGTTTGTTTTAATTACAATTTTGTACCAATAAATATTTACCTATAATAATAATAATAATAATATTTTAAGTTTCACGTGCACAGTTTCGTCGTAAATGCATAAAATTCAGTTGTCAATATTGAAGGAATTTATTGAGAGATACAGTTAACGACTGAAATGTTTGACTAATTGCATTAATGCACGAGCAGGCATGTTATCGTACTTATCGTTGACGAGAAAACTGCTGGTTAGGAAGTACGTGATCGCTTTGTGTGTACGGTGTGTCCACAACGGAGGATGAATGCACCATTATCGCTTAGAACATTATGCCCACGAAAAAATGTTTGCGCGGAGCTTACTTGAAGCGGGATCATGCGTACACTGGTGTTGTACAGAAATTCATTTTCAGTTCATCTGTTTAAGAAAAGCGATAGCCGCTTCGTGGTTGAAGTCAAATTCGCCGATCAAATATTGAGTCGGAAATGTGCGTGGGCGTGTTAAACACGATGAAACACGGAAATTATTTCAAGAGTGCTTGCATATGGATGAGTCTATTTTCTCGTTGTGCTGAACTGTTTTCAAAGGAGCAGCGAATAGATACGCTACAGAGTCTGCTCTGCTCAAACTGTTTTTGAAGGGCCACGAAGTGGGTAGACTGCGGGCTGACGACAAAGCCCGTATAACCGATTTTCCGCGGTCTTCGAGATGTTGCGCGTGCAAATTTGCTGGCAGCGCGGTATCTTGTCGAACGTAGGCAAACGTTCGACCTGGCACATCGAATCATCGGTAATGTATGCGCGTCATAGGATGCTCGTTTGTACACGTGTACCGTGTTTATATGTTTACGTGTAATCACCGGGAGCGATCGATACGTTGTAATCCGTTACACAGAGCGCGGAGCAACGCATCCCGTCCGCATTCTACAAGCCCTCCCCAGAGAAATTTCCAAAAATACCCTTCACGCGGTATTCCCTCCGTAACTAAAACTTTGGGTCCACGGAGTCACTTTTATAGAAGAGGTACTACATTCTTTACTCCAAACGTAACGGGGGATGCAATTTGAACAGTTACGAAGAGAATAATCGACGGATCGCAACCGGCAGAGCGATTCCACGCTAACGGTGGATTCGGCTTTCGAAAAATGGACTAATCGAGGTCCCGATTCCCTCGGACTCTGTATCATCGCGCCGTCAGGAACACGCGCGGCCACCGCGGGGCCGGTCGCAGCTGGTGGAACTTTTAATCTCGTTGAACTTTCGGACTAGTTCCCCCGGAAGAACCGTCCCCTGAATTCATTGAGTCGTTACGGACTTAAATATTTGCGGGAACCGAGCTGTCGGCCGAGCTCCCGGCACCTCCGCAATTTCGTCTGGCTTCGCGATCTGCCCGAGACAGCTGAGACCTTATACTTAGGCTTCAGATAACATACCGTGTTCCAAGATTACTTCATCTACCAGATGACGGATACGGGCAAAGAAACACTGAAACATTGTCGAAAGACATCTTTCAAGGATCAGAATCAGAACCGGGAGCTGAACGTGTCCCAGACACGACAATGTTCGCGACTCGCGAAATCGAACGGCTGACGTACGGATGAAGCAGGACTCGGCCCATTCGCTGCCTTGATTGTCCATTCTCTTGGACATACGCTCTCTCAATTATTTGCCGATGACGTACGATCGCTTCTTCCAATATCCTGAGTACGCGTTCTGTGCACCTGCGGCGTTCTTAATGGAAAATGCTTGTCGAGCATCACCGGAATTGTGAAATTACAGCTACCATGACCAGGTTTTTATTGTGACATCACCGAGGTTTTTAACTGTACGCTCTGATTGGATTGTATAATTTTTAATGGCGTAGAGGAGGCAGTTAGTCATCCTCCGTAAAAGAAGCACTAAGCCATTCGCGGCTGAAAACCATTAGTTCAGAGGATATTTCAATTTCAACATCGCGGAGCGCTTCTTAAGTTCATTAAAACATTCTCGGAATTAGTGGGCTTGAAGATGTGACTCGGTAGGATTCTGTGCAGAATTAAAAATCGTCAACTGATTCCTGTGTTCAGGAATATACGGCTCAATGTATTTGCATGGACGTGTTACAAGGTTGAAGACCCGAGTGAAAGTATCAATATTTAATAAAAGGCACCAACAATTATTTTCTAGAATGTACCATAATAAAAGAGACATTTGGCAGAGCTCTGAGGGTCGACGCGAGAGAAAATGGCACCAATGGCCACTTTACGATACAGCTTATTTTTATGTGACTCCAGCGACGAATTTGTGACAAAACCGGCGCGGCGCGGCGCGGTGGAGCCCTTGAAGAGCTGGGTCAGAGTGTCAAGAGCGAATAAGTGTGCCCGGAAGAACGGGCTGGCGAGGACTTCCGGCGAGCAGCGACGGTAGTAGCGTCGGCCGTTCATGCGGTGTGTATCGCGCAGCTGACCGTTGCCCGTTCGCCGATACACGCGAGAAGCCAGCGGTTTGGTGTATGCGAGGAGGCAGAGTATGCAGCCCGCGCCGTGTGCTCTTTATTGAATTTTCTTGCAAAAGCCTGCGGTTCTCCATCTGGCTGTCGATGCGGGAGACTTCGACGAGCAGAGGAGAAGGATATCCGGATAGGGAAAACGGCGAACGGAGCGCGGCTCGAAGGACGTACAACGGAACGATAGCTGGATTACGTATTCCGTTGAAAGGTAACGGTGGAAAAACGCGTATGCAGTGGAAATTGCCGTAGGATCGGGTTCCCCGAGTAGAATTCGACGATGCGTCGATCGATACCTAGAGCCGACTACCTACGTCGTCGGTCGCGAAAATAACCGAGGCCCTTTAAAAATGAAAGAAACCAGCGACGGCAACGGCGGCGGCGACATCTGCGTCAAAAATTTCGTCACCGAGCTGTGACGCACACACAGGCGCACGGTTTTCCGTTCGTTTTTCCGTCAAAATTTCATCACGCCCTTCGATCGATGGGAGGGCAAAATTGTTGCGTCCACGGCCGACGACTGGCAGATTGTGTACACGTGTTGCAAAAATTGGTTGTCGCGTTACTCTGTTTTTGCGGCCGCTGTAAATGTTTTTTTTTTTTTGCCCCGACTGCGACTACGACAGCCAACGCAACGTTGCGCTGTGCGCACGCTATTCGCCAGAGATTTAGCCCGATGCCATTTTTTTTCTTGTTAGCCGCAGGCTCGAAATACCCGTAAAAAAGAAAGGTTTTGACAACGTTTCAGCAACGCCATTTGCGACGCGCGTCCTCGAGTGCATTTCGCGAGAAGCGACACCGGAAAGCCATTCGATGGCTCCCGAATAATTTGGAACCGCGCCGCGACTTTCCCGACTTGCTCGGATATGAAGCCGAAAAATGAGCCTTGTTTAATCCCTCGAGCCTTCCAGCGCGTACACTCCTCCATTTAAAAAAGTTTATTTTCCATTAAGTTAAGGGCGTTAATCGATCGCGCAAATGTTTGCGCTTCTGCGGCGAGAATGCATTTCGGATAGAATAACACGTTTTCCTCCGGTTCTTTTCGAGAAAAGTCCCACTGTTTTAACGAGGGATCGCGCACGCGTGGAAAATGGCGGAGATCGTTTACGAACCGAAAAGGGGGCCTCTGTAGCGGCGCCAGTCGCTCTTTCAACTAGAGAAACGAAGTGCGCAGCGACTCGAAGACCCTCGCATTCCGATAATTAACTCCCGGTAACGAACCCTGAGCCCGATAAGCCGAGGAACGACCGCCGCCCACTGAAATCGGGACGCCTTTGTACCGTCGGTCGGTACAGTACGCCGGCGGCCATATTGTGTGCTCGCGTTCGGTCCCGCAGAGAAAGAATCCCCTCAAAAATCGACTAACGAGAATATATTTCATGCTGCTACTCGATGGAATATTTATTTTTCCCGCGATGCGCCTGGTTTTACCGATACCGTTCGTTTGCGATGCGTGGAACGAACTGTACTGGGGACCGCCATATTGGATTTCGTCGAATAACAACTGCCGCGAGCCGCGAACGAATGGACCGCTCCGACACGAAATAAAATAGTGGAGATACAACTAAAATGGTGTTATTATTATACTTGCTAAATAAAAATTGTTCGTTGCAAAACACGGGAGCTAGACATTTCTTTTCATGATAATTTTGTCGAGTTGGATGTATGAATAATTCTACTAAATGCGTTCTTTCATGAATGCATAAAATCTAGTTATCATATTATGAGTGTATCGTAAACTTCCGGGCGGAAATAGTTCCGACACAGGGAGACGGGGGCAAACCGCTTGCAGATATCCATTAGTTTAAACGAATATTCGGATCGAGTCTCTGTCGTGGGTGGCATAACGAGGGTTAACGATAATGGCTAATTTATATCGCGGTATCGCGGATTCGCTGGAATTGTTCGCGTGCTTTTGAACATCGGCGCGCATAGTTTCGCGGAAGCAGGTAAATAAACGGAACGGACGGCGGAGCAGTACGGCGCGCGCGAAATCACCGCAATCGGATAGCTCTCTCTCTCTCTCTTGAGAGGAATCTCAATTTCACGTCGAACGTCTCTAACAGGCGGCGGCGCGGCAAAGAAACGCCAATAACTAGTTCGCAGCCTAAAACGTAAGTTTCCGGGGCTGATATATTATAGATAGCGAACTGGACCACGAATCGACGGGGCTCCCGCGGCCTCTTTAGACGGACCCGCTCGAAACTTTGTAGCTTATTTTCTTGGCAACCTCCTCGAGTTTCGAAACTTATACTGAAACACGTATTCCTTATTTTTCCGGCGGAGAAACGCTCGTCGATAAAGGCCGACGCCGATCGATAGCGATTCCGAGGTTTCCTCTCGAGGAAAGAACGTCACCGACTCGATGTCACGCGGAAATCGACTTCCACGACGACGACGACGTACTCTTCGTTTTTCTTCCGGTGGAGCAAGCAGGAGCTTACACTGCCCTGCGGAGCGTTGGCCTGGCTCCTCCGAGAGCGATTCTGCCACGCCTACTGGGCGCAGGTCGCCACGCCTACTCTACATACAAAGGAGTATAATCTTTTATCTATTCCTTTGACGACACGTCCTCGAGAGCGTTGCCCTCTGGGGCAATCAACGTCGTAATACCACCGAAGAATCTTCTCGATACCGGCATGAAGAATAATCGACGATCCGACCGGGAGTTTCGTCGACGACTGCGCCAACAGTTGCCTCGTGTGTCCCATTGATTTTACATGGCACCACGCACCCGAACCACGATAGAATATCCAGAGAACCGGAGAGAGGTGGCAAAGACAGAGGAAGAGAGGGAGTGGGACAGAGAAAGAGCAAGCGGTAGCAAAGGTAAACGGTGGTTGACGGCAAAGTGCATCGGATGAATACGAAAATAACTGTGGCCGGAGGACCTTCGGACCGGCCAGGCGAATTCCCTTTTCGAGGCAGCGAATTAAAGGCAACGCTTTGTCTCCTCCCGTAGAACAAACCGTTTAACCGATTCCGACGCGACGCGACGCGACGCGACGTTTCTCGCGACACGTCTCCCCATCCGCGACGACGACAGTGCGTTTCATCTTCGCCACCCGGCATCGATTATCCCAATTAGGAACGCCGCCGCTTAGTTTCCTTCATCCAACCGTTGTCGCAATCTCCTTTGTCGCGGTCCACTCGTCTCAGACCCGTTGTTCCCGGAACAAGTTACGTCTCACAGCCACGCCGGTTGCGGTTCCCACGGCGTATATTCGTCGGCTCGCTTTTTATAATCGTCCTCATTATCGGAGACTTTCCGCTCGTAATCCCCGGGTCCTGTACCATTTTTATATCGCCATTTCTCTTTCCATTTCCGACACCTTACTCATCCCCGGTGGACTTAGCTTTGCTGGCGTAATGGTGCTATAACTTGTGACTGGACTAAGGATTCTTATACAAAAGGTTGCGCATCGATCGTTTTTTCTTGATTAAAACGATTCATAAAACTTGCATTCCAAATCGGACACTTGATATACTGCAACGAGATACAGTGCCCGAAATTACCATAGAGCCACCTGATTTTTTGGTGATATCTTATAATTATGTCATAGTAATGGGAAGCCGATGCACGATAGCATTTTAGGATTAATGAAAGAAACCATTTCTACCACCCACTTCTACCATAAGTGCATCAAAAGCACAGGTGTAGAGGCAGTTGTATTCGAAGCGCTATCGACCCGACAGCTTTGGCTTTCGAAATAACACAGCATTTTTTTCGACACAGCAACGTGGTGAAAGAATAAATAACACCGTCGATAAACAATAACGCAAAGCAAACGAACTGTGCGCGTCCACATCAATGACAAATATAAAATGACAAATATAAAATAAAACGCAGTATGAATATTCAACATCTTTTGTGCCGTTATCCCATTATCAGAGCGTTCTCCATAAAAGTGGGTTAAAAATACACGTATCACATTTTTGCGGAATAATAGGCGAAGGGAACGTTGTGCAAAAAGAGCTGAGGCAGTCGAGCAGCGATTGTTAAATAACATGAGCGCATCTGGGACCGTTCAGGCACACTTGCGCGTCACGCAGAAGTTATGGGGCCGGGGACGGAAGCTGGTAGAGTCGGATTCTCGAAAAACACGGGGCACTCGTTGCGGCGGAAAAGTTTTCCGCGACGGCGCGGCGTTAGGTAAATCAGAAGGCAAATATCGCTCTTGGGAAAATTCGCGTGCGGTCCGCGACAACTGGAAGCTCCGTGAAAGACGTCCTCCTCGGTGGGATGCATTTCTCGAGGACGCAAATCATTCGAGGGAACTCGTTCCCGTCGGGGAGACACACTCGGCCGGGATATCGCTGGTGTCCCGGGTTCCACGATACTTGTTGCCGAAGAAGAAGCTCCTCCGCACACCGCACCGGTGGTGGAGGGTAATCGCGCGGCACAAAAACCTCCTTCTCGTATCGTTATTCTCGCAAAGAGAGAGAGAGAGAGAGAGAGAGAGCGAGAGGGAGCGCCAGCGATTAACGATCTCTCGTGGATCGTTTATGCAAGTACGCGCTCGAGCTTTCTGGTCGAAAAGCTGTAACTCCCGAAGCTCCGCCGCTAAGATTTCAGCAAATAGCACTCGAGCCGAGATAGGACGAGCAAGAGGAAAAGGAGGTAGCGAGGAGAGGGTGAGAGGAGGGGGAGCATGAGGAGGAGAGGAGGAGGAGGACGCGATCCGGTTCGCGGCCCGAGAGAGCAGCTAGCGATGGAACGAAAGCGCTCCGAGTCGTTCCGACCCAGACTTCAACGTCTCGAACGATACTCGACGATAGAACCACTCGATCCATCGCGTATCGCGCGAGATCTAGAACGATCCAATGAGCTTAGCGCCTCGAGCAGCCCGATATCGCTGGAACACTTCGCCGGGACGATCGTTAACTGAAGGCCATGTCGGTGGCCACACTGAAAATTTCTTCTGTCGCATGCGAAACTTTGAACGCGAGCTCAAATTTTGCTTACACGGTGCCATTCTGTGGATCCTCCTGAGTAAAATATATAAATACAGTTTCTCGAACCCAGAAGAGTCCAAGAAGTGATGCCCGTGTCAAGCCTGAGCTCTGCAGTTTTAATTCGAACGTTTAATTTTGTGGAATCTCTGGGGGATGATTGTTCGGCAGTGAACGCGCTATCTACTCATTTATAGCTCCATCCCGGGCAATGTAGATGCGGCAATTAGGCGAGCACGATGGTAGAGCCGAGCAGAAGGTCCCGTGTCGTAACTTCCGCGACATTTGGCAAGCACCGGCGAAGCGGAGGCGCAAGAAACGGGTTCGTGGTTTTATAAAACGTTAGTTCGCGTTGTCGTAGTGCCTAGGACGGGAACAACGGCGACTTAATGTTCGTCGGTAGCCAACGCTGTCTCTCCGAGTCTATAACCAACCTGACTCACCCCCCGCGGCGCTGCCGGTCGAACCCGGGGGTGAGATGTTTGCGATGGAATTTGAAAGTTCAACCCTGTCGAGGGCTTCGGTCCTTTCGAAGCTCTCAACCACTTCACCCTTCGCTGTTATGTGCCGCTTTAACTCCACTCGTCTGTCCATCCCTCCCTCTCTCTCTCTTTTCCCACCCCTCTGTCTCATCCCCTTTTCACCATCCTCAGAGCCGTCTCTCCACTGTCGTCGTCATCGTCGTCGTCGTCGTCTACGGCCAGATTCGAGCGACCGATCGAAAGAAAATCCTGCTCTTCTTCGTTCTTTGGCCCCGTTCTTCACCGAGCGATCACGTGTTCGGATAATCGAACCCGTTTCGGGGGTCCTTCAGCCCCGAAAGGACCTCCTCGTTCGTAGATTCGCTACTACGCGAACAAAACGGTCGAGTCGGATCGACGGAAAAATCGGAAAACCTGACCGCCTTTCCAGTCCGAACGGAAAACTGCCCACGGTTTCTTGCCCCGGGAAACGATTTTCTGTGTAAGTGCACCTGGCTGATTGTCTGAGCATCCATCGACGATACCGAAGCGAACTGGGGCGAATTGTTTCTTGAGAGACGTACAATGAATATCGCTTTTTAACACTAAAATCATAGCTGTATAAAAATGACGAGATTGCGTTTATGTGGATTTTATAAAATTTTTATTATTTCGATAACAGAGAAAAGAAAAATTGGAAACCGGTCATTCTGAGCGTGGCAGGTTCAATGTTAATGGAATCCTTGCAACACGAGTTGAAAGTTAAAAATAAAGTGTAACAGAGTTGTTAAATTCTGCTGTACATACTTTCGATTTCATGTCTCGCGGCAATCAAGATACTTCGAAACACTTGGTAGACCTATTTAAGCAACAAGGTAACATATCTGCCGTTTCGCTTTGCCAGCAGAGATACAAGTGACAGCGGGTAATCGATCAACGGGCTTTCGAGATTAAAATCGCATCGGTGTCCCGAAACATTCGTGACCGGGGGTATTTTTCAAGATCGTTTAGCGGTGCATTCACCGAGGGATTTCGTGTTGCCGGAGTGGATCGATCGTAGACGTAGAAACACGTCCGTGTAGATCGCGGCGGTGGTGCCGAGCCGCACAGCGTCGAATTAAACGCGACACACGGATTATCGGGACCTTGGTCGCCTCTATCGTTGGATCGCGGCCTTGCGATGAAACGCCATTGTCGCGTGCTGTCCGCCAATCGACCGTCGGACGTGTATTCACCTCGAATCAACGCGGATTCAACACCGGCTACGCTTTTCGAAATCGGTCGTAGCCCCGGCGCACACCGGCCCGTCTCTATGAAATAGCTGGATTTAATTTTCCTGTCTTCATTTAGATTGAAATTAAATGAAAAAAATAAATCTAATACTCCCCCCATTCAGATCGACTAAAGATTAGGCAGAGATTAGCAATTACATAAATCATAGTCAGAAGACAGAGTCGATCAGAAATTACACTGTCCAACACCTTTGTTCCACAATTACTGTTGGGTGGTTCTTAAAGAGTTTTTTAATTTTTCTCCTAGACTTGGTTTCATTGACACAGTAAGTTTTTGTTTTATCTAGTAATTAATTATGTACGATTAACAGAGACATTTCATTCAGGTTTTCGCGATTCTGGTTCCTCCCCTTCATTCGTGTCTTTGCTCCGGTTCCCACCCCGAGGAACACATCACCAGGACACAAACCTACGGATTACGAGGGACGATACTCGTCAGGCCGATCAGGGAACATCATCGATCGCCGCGCCGCTTAGGCTAGCTGTCCGTCGAGCACCGGCCGATTAGCTCTCGTGTACCTCCAACGAGAAAAATGAAGGCAACCACAGACAAGGACGGCCAGATAAATCGCACCTTCGCTGTTTAATCGACTCGGCCAAGGTAGCTCCTCCCGACCGGCGCGGGTCGACTGATATTTGTACAAAGGAATCCGGTAATGCCAGTGATTCGTCTCTATCAACCGCTCGTCCAAGGAAATCTACATCTACCAGCATCGAGCTCGAGCAACCGACGCGACGCGACGCGGCGCGGCGTGCGTGGAAATGGCGACGCTGATTAAAAACACGAATGTGCTCTTTTCATCTGACAACTGAAATACTTCACCTTGCAACGGAACAAGATAAGTGGAACGAAAAAGTTATACTTAACGCTGAATTTATTATTAACCCTGTGAACTTTTCTTTTTTCCTTCGTGACTTCTTCGGAGTGATAGAACATTTATATCCACTAACCGCCGGCACATTTGCTTCGAGTACGTTTTTTCGCCAGTTGATTCCACGGGAAGTTCTCACCGGCTATACCACGTCACTGCGAAGTCTGCAGAACCCGACAGAATGTTTTACATAGCGAAGATCACCGTTTCCCGTCAGCGAAAAACAACAAAGCGCACGCTTGTCTTCCGCCACTCTGTGAAACGCACTTAACAATTGTTCCGCGCGCGCCTGTGAAGTTATCTGGTGCGTGAACCACCCGCCATTTATATTCGCGCGCGGAACGGTCCATTTGCCGAAACAAAATTTACAGACCAACGACGGCCGCCGGCCATAAAACCTCGTCTCCATATAGAACCCGATCGATGGCCCGATACGTTTTTCCCGAGGATTCGATTTCGGGAAGGGAGGCGGGGGCTGAACGAATTTTCTGTTCCATTGGAATTCGTGTGTTTTTAAGAACCGTCGGGCATGCTGTGGATTAACCGGTGGCTGGTTTATGCGCACAGAAAGATACAGAGGGAGAGAGAGATCGCGGGCAAAAACGCATCGCGAGTCGGTGCGCGAACTTGGCAAGTTTCGGGTCGGATGCACGGTTAGTTGGGTCGGTCGTCGTAATTAGCAAGCCTCCGGGGCACAAAGATAACGTTTACGTCGGCAATTGAGATCGCTCTGGGATGCCGGTCGCTCACAGGAAGCGTACCAAACTAAGCCACGGTTTTGCATATCCCGTTCCCCAGACCGTGACTTATCTCGGGAGAGCACGTCGCTCTCGAACGAGTCCCCGAACGTTCCGATGCGTGGGACAGTTTAATTTATACTGTTCGCATAGTTGGCTGCTTCCGCTTTGAATTCCTAAGCGCGGCCGCCCGCTAAGCGAGTGAATTCGGGGCTCTGGGTCGGGCCTCCACGGAAGTCGTCGCGCGACAGCTAACCCCGCGCGCGTTCTCCCCACCGTTCCACCCCTCTAGACGCTGGAGAGGGGCACGCGGGCGACCGTGACTGGCGAGAGACAGCGTGGGGCGTCGCTAGAGCTGAATGGGAGGAGTCTGAATGGCTCCTGCTTACGCAGCGGCCACTGTAGTTGCGTTTCGATCTGTTTGTTCGTCCGGTATATTCACAGAGGCTTTCTCAACCACAGATACATTGCCTCCAGAATGTTCCTGGGGTAAGTAGATGATTCAACCACCCGTGCCACGCTCGTAAGCGCAAGATACAGCGTACGACGTCCATTCGGAAGCCTGGCAAGCTTGGCTCGTACCGAGACTTTACAGCCGTTCGATACCGTGATATTTCAAATCCATAAAGGACGCGTCCTCCATCGACCGAGACAGGGCCGAGCCTTCCGAGGAGTTTCGCCACGATCCGATTAACTATTTATTCGTGTCGGCTCTCGGTAAATACCGTACAATGTTTCCCTTTTGAATCTTTCACGAACATCGAATTTCTTCGCCTACGTCCGTGGAGGAGTATGCTCGTGCTTTTCGAGCGAGGAACAAACGATACTTCGCTGCCATTGTTATGAATTTATTATGTGCGGCGAGACCGTCGAGGGGCGCGCGCTCTCGCGATGTGAAAGTCCAGACCGCGTTGTATTTCTCTTATATTTACTTCGAACGTGCCCATTATATTTATCCATGAAACAGTAGGACGGACGAAAATCTATTGGGTGCTCGTCATAAAGAACGAGAAGCGTGTCTGTATAGCACGATGTAAGAACGATATGAATTATGAATAATCATTTGTTTTGAGAGGTCCCGTTAATTAGGACAGTGCTGGTGGATTGCGAATCACGGTGATTGAACGCGGAGAGATTCCGATCCGCCAGGTAAACATTGTTATTATCTATCTATTATATCTCGCGGGACAAAAGCGGAGAAATTACAGCTAAGAGCCCGATAAAAGTTTTCCGAGCAGCTGCGGATCGGAAATTGCGCGACGTCCAATTAGACCGAGTAATTGTTGCGTTATCGAGTCTCGTACGTTTGCGAAACAATTTCGTTAGCGTCGACGCCGCCGCAGGGTGGGGGGCGAGAGGACGGTTTTGCTCCCCGGAGCGAGCTCCTCGGAACCGGACTGAAAAGATAGAAATCTCGGTCTCAAAGAAATTACGTTAGCCCGGCGTAACGACCGCGATTGCTCGAATCAAGTGCTTTCTTCACTCTCCCCCGCGCACCCACTGCACCGTTGCAACCCGCCAGCCCGGCCCATTGGGACGCGCGATAAATCGCCCGAGGTTTTCGACGCGCCGATCGACTTCAACTTAATTAATCTGAAACGGATTATCTGCAACGGTTCCGTCGGACAACGAGACTCGACCACCCGCCCGGAATATCGCCGCCACCGATGTACCCGCCAGCGGAACCAACTTACCCGAGACGTCGAGCTCGCTCGCGAAATTAGCCGATCGACCGACAAACTCTCCCGGTAACCGATACCCGACGGATTTTCCGCGCGGATGAACCGTCCGGCCTCGCGCCGACCCGCGCAACGATTACATCCGCGACTCTGATCGAATATTTTCTGCAACGGATACGATGATAGTTGCTCAACTTGTTAGAAATTGTCCCACAGCCACGTCTACGCAATTGTCACAGCGAACACGATGCCGGACATGATCCACCGAACAAATGTTACAGGATTTTCATCCTAGTTTTCACGACATTTCGAACTAATTCCCTTACTTTATGGGGACGTCTCGGTGTATCGAATCTCAGCCGTGCGTCTTTGCTTTCTTTCCTCGCGACCCATTCAAAGGCTTATGGGATTTTTATTGCGTACGTGTCTCGCGTGTTTACGCCGTTCCAACGACGAGGCCAGATTCCCTACACTCCCTGCGTAAAGGATGTATTCAAATGGGGTGCTCTCCGAGCTGCACCCGAATCACATGGAACCACCGCTGTGCTATTCGATAGCTCATCAAGGGAATACCTTTTGTGGCAAGTTCGGAACATCCGGGGCTGATTGGGATGGGTAGTTACAGGGTAGAATCGGATTATCGGCTCTTTTCATCCGGGTTCCCTATTTAATTGAATGGGAAAATTCGGAGGAAAGTCCGACGCGTTGTTTCCGCCGAGATACGTGCTAAAAAAATTCTTTTACGGATTTTTTTTGCTTTAAGTTCTGCCCATAGAAAGTGTCTACTGCAACGTCGACGTGGTGCCTATTGAACCGGGAGTTTTTGCGAAGACGTGCAGCCATTATCGTTCTATCCACGGCAAAGAGAAATGTTCCGGATGGAAATTAAACCGTGTTGTCGAGGGCCGGGGCGAGCATCTTCGCCGAGCCGGTGGTTAACGAAAAATTATTGAAAAAGTTGCGGAGAAAAGGACCGGGGTAGAGGCCGGAGGCCATAGAACCCGACGGCAAATGAAATGTGGCGTCGAGAGGCTCGCGGAAAAGCTGCGCGGAGCGGAACCAGCCGGCGATATACGTCGCGCGGCGCGCGCCCCATCCAAAAGGCGGCAAAAAAAACGCTCCCGTTCATTATCCGGGGCCCCGCGCTCCGTCTGTAAATCAATTTGCGAAATTGATGAATGCGAGAACGATCGTCATCGTTCACGCAGGAGTTCGTTACTGGATCGAAAAACGAGATTCGGATCAGCGAGCAGCGGCGAGCACGCTCGGCCAAAGAACGCCCGAGAATGAGTAATTAATCGTACGCCATCCGAAAAACGCGCGCCTGATTTTTTTTTAACTACGAACGGCGTACGTGTGCCACTGTGTACGCTGCCCCGAGTGGGCGTGGCTTGCTCTTCACTTCAATTTAGCTAGAACGGCGCCCGCGGTTGCGAATCCTTTGTGGTTGTTAAGATCAAGAGGAGATCTTTATGCAGAAAAATTGTCTCGATCGATTTCAGTCTCTTATTAGCAGTATGTTTCTAGAGTGTGTATTCGTAGAGATTTGAGTCGGTTGAAAATCGCGCAACCGTTCGGGGATTGAAAAATCAGAAATCTTTAGGAAACAATTCCCCATCGCGGAAACTTGGCGACTCGAGCAAAGCGTTGAACGGTCGAACGAGCTCGCGGCGCGACAAACTTAGGCACGCTCGTAGTTTTATCGCTCAGGGGTGCAGTTTCCGGGCGGAGTTCCGTGTGCACGGTTTTTCCGCGCGGGCTGCAGGAATCCTAACTTAATCCGAACACTTCGCAACCCGTCGGCTATGAAACGGTAAACAGAATTTCCTTTGGCCCCGGCGCGGCGCGGGTCGCTCTCTTTTCACGGAGACGCGTGGGAAAACTTGATTTCCTCCGAAGCGGACGCGCGAGTTGCCGTTCCTCGTTCTCTTGGTCCAACGACCGGACAATTTTGAGCGAGGTAACTGGGAATTTCGATCCAACCGCCGACGCGGTTCCGACACCGGGGAAAATTCGATTCGTGGGTTTTCCGCTCGCGGAACGGAGCCGTTCGCGCGTCGCTTAAAGTCTGTCGTACCCGTGAAAGTCGTCGAATTTATTCCGGGGCGGATCGTCCAGCCGAGTACTCGCAGGGAAAGTTGACGTTACCGACCGGTGCGCGCCGTCTGCCAGTTTTTGCGGTACAGAGACAATTATATTAGCGAGTTTACCCGGCGGATCGATACTGCACAGCCACTGAGTCAAGGTGAGCGCTTTCTCTCCCTCTCCCTCTGTCTTCTTCCCGATTCCGTTCGCGTCTCCGTCGTTCTCGCGCCGCTCCGCCTCGCCCCAAAGCGACGCGACGCCCTTCCCTTTCTTCCCGGTTCTATCAATCTTTCTCAAGCTTCCCCCCTTGTGTCCCTTCCCACGCCCTCTCGTTCTACTCGTTCCCACAGCCCCGATCGCCGCCGTCGAGACTCGGACGCGGATTACCTGTATCTCGGGCGCAAACCGTCGCGTCGACGATTCGACGATTTATCGCGCGCGAGAACGGCACAGCTTCGAGCGAATCGCTATTATTGGTCGGCGAGGTTGTAGGTCGCGATTATCCGCCTCGCGGATCGATCCCCTTTTCTTCCACGTCGCGTGTCATTGTACATCCTCCACCTCCCTCTCCCCCGTCTCTTCCTATCCGGTGCGTATCCACCCTCGAACGATTTCGGACCTCTTCCTTCCCCTACTCGAAACGCCAATTTTATCTTCGATCCCCTGGCTTCCTCGCTCTCAGCCGACACGTCTTCGCACTTTCTACCCCCCACCTCCATCCGCTACCTGTTACCCGTCCTCTTTTCCTCGAGCCATCGCGATACGCTCGCAATTTACACGACAATGGCCCGACAATACGCTAGAAATGAAAAACCAACTGGTTTGCCACGAGAACTCCACCGGCTTTTTAGACGGTAATTAAAACAGTCACCCAGGAGCGAACCTGTCGGGGACAAGGCTATTCGGATAATAGAGACTTTGAAGATGTCTTCAGGTTTTCGCTGATTAGATTGCGGGTCTTTATGCAGTTATGACATTTGAAAATTTTTAAAGAATGCTGAACATAAAAGTTTTCGAAAAACATTGAAAATTGCATCTGCAGTCTACTCATTAAACTCGCATTTTGTTCAAGGTGGGGAATATACAGTCGATTACAAAAATATTGGGACAGAAATTTGGGACAAAATTGCAATAGATCGGCATAGTAGAAAAAATACGACAATTTGCTTTTTATGTGGGCCTATGTATAACAATTTTTGAAAAAATTTCTTTTCACATCCTGTAGTGAACTAATTGCTCTTGCTTTCCGAAAAAGTTCAAATCGCATGGTCCAATATTAAAGAAGGTATCGGCTCTTTAAGAGTGTCCCAATATTTTTGTGACCGACTGTAGCTTACTGGAAATGCTAATTTCGTGGAGGTGCGCGTGTCGCGTCGCGATTGTTTCTTCATTTCGTAATATGTATGTACATATCGATCGCGGTTTCGATTGAATAGCGGGGGAGTTAAAGGGGGGAAATGTTATGCGATTGATTGGACACCTTGTTCATTGCAAAAACCTCGAGTCTCGCTTGAAATTCCGAGCGAGTTTCTACTGCGCTTGCTCTCAGCATTTCCGATAATAGGAGTCAACGTCCGGATTACTTGCTTATTGAAAGTCAGTCTGTCTGTACTTCGGCCAATAATAGTTCAGCCAGGAGTTGGTAGAACGACTGAGTAAACAACAATTTCTTTGAAGTAATTCGAAGTATAGTGTCATGGTCGCAGGGAAGACGCCACGTGTCGGCGAGCGAAGGTTAAACAGTGGCAGCAAGTGGAAAGAGTGGAAACGGCGCGGCGCGGCGCGGCGGGGCCGATCGAACGAGGCGCGATTCATTTACCTGTTCCACTTGCGAAGTCTCGGTCCGGCGCGGCGCGGCGGCGTGTTGGTCGCCCGTCGCGTTGGTTAGGCCGTGTGCCAACGCGCGCGCGCCTCGTAATCCAACCGATTACTATTGTAGTTCTCGTTTTCAGCGTGGCGACCGGTGGCAATTCGTTTTCGATAATTGAAATGGATTTCGCCGGACACGCGTCCGGGATGCGTGCGCTATTGTTCCATAGAAATTGCACGGGTCCACGGCCGGTGGGACGCGTCCAATAATAAAATGACACGTCGCGAGCCTCGATGTACAATGAATTTGTTTATTAGTTTGAAACGCGTCGGGCGACGCGCCACGGCGCGGCGGTAGATAGGAGTGGTCGCAGCATTTACAGGTCTCCGGGACTCGCTCGTTGCTAACGTCCCGCGACACCGCAACCGTAAATAATTAATCAACCGTTGCTGCTTCCTCTCGCTCGAGTTTCCTCTTCCTGTTTGGTAAAGCACAGCGGAAACCGTTTTCATTTGCGAATCGAGTTAGGCGAACGCGGAGAGAGGGACAAAAAGAAACGCACGCGCAAACAGGAACGTTCCAGCATTTTTCCGAGAGAGCTACACTACTCCCGGCCTCTGGCTCTGTCGACTTTTCCGGCGAGTTACACCGGCGAGCTTTCCACCTCTGATTCAGCCGTGGCAAGGGACGCGTCTTTTCGAAAACCGCTGATTCATGCGGCCGGCCTGGCCCGGCCCGGCCCGGCCCGGCACAATAATCTATCTCATTCAGCTTTTCAACCTGAAATCGTCTACTTAGAATGAAGTCATTGATTTCAGATACGAGACAGGTTATTTATAACGGGAAGCCTCCTGCCCGCGATCCCCTCTCCCTCTCCGTCTCTCTTTCTCCCGATGCACGTACGGATCTAACGCGCCTGCGAAAGAATGCGGATGCCCGGAGAACTCCGATATTTCCTCGTGCGGCAACCTTTCGTTACCGTGAGCCGACGTCTCGTCTATTTCGTGCTTCGCGCTTCGCGTTTCAGCAAAAATACGGGAACCGGTGTTCCGGGCGATAATCCTCTGGAAATAACACGCCCCCGGACGGGAAACAATCTTGCGGTCACCAGTCAATGCAGAGAAAAGTTTAATCTGAACCGTTCAATATTTTTTAACGGGCTTTATTATTGTTGTACTCTTCTTGTTCTTGTTTGCACTCCCATTTCCACGAAGAATTAAAGCCCCCTGCATTCACACGTGGACTCTCCTCGGCACTGTGCACGCCCTTTTGCATTCTCGTACCCCTTGAAATAGTAGAGCCCTACCGTTCCGCGTTCCTCCGAGGCCCTTTGTGTACCATGACCTCTTTTGCAATTCTACGGAAGGACTCTTAAACAGTTTTGTGTGGTACTCTTTATTCTCAAACACACTCATGGAAATTGCCAGCCCTTGTGTTTCCCAGACACCCTTTATTAGAGTACACTTTGTATTTTCATACCATCCCTCACATTTTTCTTGACCCCACGCATTGAACGCTGATTGCTTTTTTTTCTTCCTTAGATGCTTATGGATGGGTGTGTGCCATTCCCGCATCCTAAACACCTCGGGAAAGGGTTACCTTTCGCATTCCTAAAGAGACGACAACAACAATCCCACGTCTTTTTATAGAAATTGCAGCAGCAACCTTCCCCTTCTATTCTTATCATTCTTAGTTTATATTTGGCCGGAAAGGGTATTTTCCCGAACACCCTCCACCTTTGTGCCCTTTGAACCCAATATCAGCGACCCTTGCATTCTCCGTGTCCCTTTCCTTCGAGGACCCTTATATGGATGTGGCCCTCACATTCCATGAAAGGACCTTCGCACAGGAATAATTTTTTCTTTGCAATTCTCAGACGACCTTGGCTCTTCGTTGACCTAAACGGATCTACAAATGCAACTCGATTTTGGAAATTGAGAAACATCCCGCGGTCACCCATCTTCCTGCTCCGTACCGTGAACGTAGCTCGCTTACCCTCGATTACCATCCGCCTAACTGCATCTCGAGGCAGCTACGGAGTACCACGCATATATTAGAATAACTTCCTGCAGCAGCTCTCGCGCCGTGGAGGGATTCCAGGACCATAGAAATTTTGCAAAACGGACCGAACAAGATGAAACGCATAGAATTTCCTTGACGCATCGTCAGACGCTTCTCATTTATCCTCGAAATGAAAGTTTGCTTGGAGGGAACGTTTTCCTTTCGTCCGTGCCCCGAGTACCTATCAGTCGGCCCCGATTTACGATGTTTTCGCGTAGCGGTTCCCTCTCACGGGGAATTCTCAGTTAATTAATGGCACGCCAAACGATCCTCCTCAAGAAACGCCGGCACGTACGTCTGCGAATTCTATTCCGCTGCCAAGCGAAAGCTCCAATGATCACACGGGCGAACAATTACTCTTTCAATCTTCCTTATTCCGTTTAATTCCGGGCGATTCGCGAGCCCGTATCAAATCAAACCTTCCGAGAAATGTCATGCTGTGCATCGTGCGCCGAAATTCATACCACGAAAATTTTCGAACGTGGACGTAAATTCGTTTCGAAAGCGGCGCGATCAACAAATTATCCGCGGGCTCGTTGGAAAAAGGTGGTAAGCGACGGGCTAAACGGCTAAACGAGGCGGTCAACTTTCACAAGCGGAGAACGGGGCGTGTTAAGTGCTCTCTTTTCGATCGATTAATATCGTTACCGGACAGCTCCGACAGTTTTTATCCGTGACGGCGAAAATTATCGTCGTGCACGCGTGTAAACGAGAGCAACCGGTGGAAACGCGCGCGGACTGTTCCTCGGGAAAACGTCGAGTCGTTTCGACGTTCGACGTTTATCGGAATCGCATCGTTCCGTCGCGCGATCGCTCGCATCGTTCTTGCTTCTTGCAGAGCGAACTCTGCCAGAACGACTCTTTTACATCCATAGCTACGCTGCCGCTCACGGCACCGTGAATAATTTTTATTCCCCGAACATATTTCACCACTTTACGGACGACTCGCGCGAGCGCGCGGGCTCCGCGTCCAAATAACAATCAGCCAGAAAAATTGTCCTGTGACAAACACCTGTTTATCTCTGTCGTCTTTTTGCCGCGACGCATCTCTCTCTCTCTCTCTCTCTCTCTTAGCTTTGGAAACGCGGAAACGTCATGCGTAATGCAAACAAATGCAAGAGCTTTTAGCGGATAAAATGCGAGTCGCTGTATTTATCCGAAATAAGCTCCCCGTGTGTTTCCGTTTCGTTTTACGAAATAAAAGTTTATAAATCTCCCGGCGCCGGAGGACACGACCAAAAACGCGTAAAAAGGAAACAATATTCACTGTCACCGGCGCGTTTCAAGCTGTGGGGAAAAGTTAAATATTAGCGACTTCGTTATTCGGCGGTTTGTCCAATTTTCGGCAGTTTCATTTTACGCGAGCTAATTCGATGAACCTCCCGATATTCGACGAAGTAATAATAAAAGTAGGTTGCGCTAAAAGCAGGTTTTTCAGCGAATCGTGAATATGTTCCGGTGTCCTGCGGCGCGGATCCCTGGCAAGAAAGTACACGAAAACGGCGCACTTCTTCTTGGCCACACGGTTTTAGTACTATTTTATGAGGCACATTTTCTTCGAGACCTACTAACCCATATCCCTAAAAAGCCAAATGTGACGTTTAGCCCGTACGGGAGACGGGGTTCCGATATATCGATCGGCCCGGTGAAATTTAAAGAATTGATTGGGCGGGATCGCGGCGAAATATCAGAGGAAATCGCGGCCGGCCCGGGACTGGCACGAATCAACCGATTCGATGACAGTCTGCCAAAAAAATCTCTCGCATAGATATTTCGGCGACGATCTCTTAAAAACAGAATAGAAAGAACTGAAATTATTCATCAACCCAGCAACGAGCTTCTTCTTCATCTCCGTTTGACTTCTATAGCCACAAATTACACGCCGGAAGTAGACGTTTCACTAGATTTTAACACAATCCTTCACCCACGACAATTCTTCCGAAAAGAACGCCGGTGACTTGGCCCAAAGTTCTCCCTGCAACTATGTTTCAGCCGTGCCGGAAAACTTCCGGAAACCGCGCTGCGAGGATTTTGTTAAAATTCAGAGAAACTGCGCGAATTCGTTACTCAATTTTGCCAAACTTCTGAACGGATCTGGACGGCTCCAATTTCGCAAAATTTTCGAGCCTGTTCTACCCGCAAGAATGAACGTGGGCAAATCCGACGGGACAAATTCGCTCGTCCACCGTACATGTTAAAAATTCGTCATTTAAATTTTTTCTATACGGAAAAGGGTTCGCTTCGCCGATTTTAATGAAACTGAAATATGTTGTAAAATTCATAATTTTAAGCAACTTCTTCGTGTATGTGAAGTATTGACATTTCGGTGATTACATTAAAAAATGAAGTGCAATTGCACCTGGTCGGTGCATCGGTGCATCCACATAAAAAGTAAGGTCATTGCGCATTATCTTTTCCTCTATCATTTTTCCTATTTTTACTTTAAAAAGTGGAGTAACTTGTCTCAGTTTCAAGGATCATCCTGTATAGAGAAAAGTTAACCAATTTTTTTTGTAATTTCAGTGCGTCACAAGATATTTCCATTATCAGATAAACGAAACACCCTATATGTTTTGTAGATCTATGCGAGTTACATACATGCTGAAAATTTCATCGAAATCGTTTGAGATACACACGAGCTACAAGTGGGCCACTGTATTTCAGGGTCATGAAAATCTGTGAGGTGTACCCTTCTCTGTATAATTACCAATTCTTTTGACGATCGGTTGCTTTGATGTATTAACTGAGGACAATTACGAGGAAACTGAGGAGCAGGTTCGGAGGGGATTGGCATGGCCGAAGGCGGTGGTTTTTCAACGTTGCGTTCCCGTTTTTATCGGGGCGGTTTATACGGGGGATGGTCTTGTTGCTCGTTTCCCCACTCGGAAAGAGTATCCTCGAGTTCCGCGTCCTGTTCGCCACATTACCGCAAATAATTCCGCGCCGGTTCATCGAAACGCCCTGCGCCAGGGCCATTCGATTCATAACGTTCGAGTTAACCGCGCCGCGCCCCGCGCCCCGCGCTCCGCGCCAGGGCAAACTTATACTCGTTTCATCTATTTTTCCACTGCATATTCATTAGACTCGTAACGCGCTGCGCCGGACGTTCCCGGTATAATCGGCGTGTTCGTTATCGGATGCACTCCGGGGGCCAGCGGCCCGGTCCGGTGCACCGGCGCGCATCGTTCGCGAAAATACCGTCGAGAGCATTCACCGTCCCGGAAACAAATTAAAAAATATTCACTTCCTAGCGATACATAATACAATATATTCCGTAGACTGTTCAGCAATTCGCTTTCCTATTTTACCAATTTAATTGCCATTAAACGACACCGGAACGAGCTCATTCGATACTCATCGTTTAACGTCATTCGATACATTGCGAACGAGCTCGGTCCAGTTTGTAAACACAATTTCGAATTAATTATGAAACGCGTGTGATTTCATTGCGAGCCCGCGTATCCAGAATAAAAATCGGGCTGAAATAGCGTTGGGGACTTTTGTTCGAAAATACAGATTTTCTAAGGGTTGATTCACTGACCTCGGTGTCGTTCCACCACATGTGCAGCCTGTAATTCCTGAGCACGGAGGGGTGCTCGTTGATGTGGTCGACGGCGAGCTTCACCGACGGCATGACGCCGCGTCCGATGTGGCTCTCGGGCACGTGGCTGCCGTAGGGGAAGAAGCCAGCGATGTAAACGTCTCGTCTCTTCACACCACCCAGGTTGATGGGTTTCTGTGCGGCACAGCTAGCGATGGCGTCCACGAAGAGCAAGACGCCGCACAGGTGACGCCAGGTAAACAACAGGTAAGACCAGCGGCGTCTCCTCTCGATCCTCCGAGGGTTGGTTTTCATCATCGTCGTCATCATCGCTTCTCGACGGTGCCCTCTACGATTTTTAGAACCTCTCGATCAGGCCCTTCGCTATCGGCTCTGTCGCTCGAACAGCAAATCGCTCGTGCTAATCTCGCCCTAATCTCGGCCAGAGGTTCTTCGATACTATCTCATCGCGGTCGCGCGAACCACAGCGTTCTAATGGCGTCCTAGGTTTAATTGACTATATCCGCTCGCCGACTAGGATGCGAGCATTCTCCGCCCGTCTGGCCCGCTTCGAGAACCCATCTTCTTTTATAGGTAATTCGATTGATGACGAGTGAAACGATTGAAGCGATGAGGAATGCTTTCGATGGTGGAACGGGGGACGATGACGCGCGCCAAGCGCCTTCGACGGACTCGCAGATTAGGGGAACCGCGAGAAGCGTAATGGAGAACGTCCCTTCCGACCCTGGGGCTGGTCAGCGCTGCCGATCGCGACTTCCTCCGACTCCGATTCTCATCGCGCGACAACATTCGCCGTCGATCCTCGCTCAACGACCCGCGATCTTCGGACTGGACCTGCAACAGAGATTGGGACCATTAGTTGGAGCCTGGAATGTGAGTAGACAGCGGATCTTATTGTATAATATAAATCTTGTTCCTCACTATTACGTTATAAACGTCGAAGAAGTTCTAATCATGATAATATTTAATTCTCCGGTTTTGTTCATATAAGCTAAAAAATCCAATGTCATTCTTTGATCATGATTACTCCACAATATTAACCACAATGAACCTTGAAACATTGTCTGCTCGAAGAAGAGTATCCGACCAGAGGTTTATTTTTAATTTAATTAATAATCATATTGATTGTCCCTCTCTACTTGTGCAAATCAATTTCTATGTACCTGTACGTGTATTGAGAACTAGAGCAGGATCTAAAACACTTCGAGCCAGATCTTCTTATGGATTAATTAATCCAATAAATCGCATTATTGCAGACTCTAGCAGTTTCTATAATCGTATTGATTTTTTTAATGAGTCTTTGCACACTTTAAAAAAACAATTACGCAGAATTATAGGACAAAATTATTTTATAACTAATTATAACCAAAATTTTTTCCAAAAATGCCTGAAGTGCCGTCTTTTAGAATACATACGCATGTCACTTGTTTTCAATCATTCTGATATATTCAGACCTGTCCTTACCTACCGAAAATCGACACGAACTTTCCGGAAAACCCAATAAATTCGTAAAATCCACAGTGTAACTATGAATCTTCGTAGTGTTGAGGCTACGTCTACATTTGTTAAACAACACCTCGTACTTTTCTTGCCGCGGAACCGCAGAAAGTTCGTAAATTCAGTAGCTGGCTGCTGAGCCAAATTAAAATGGGTGGTTTCTCAGCTGTGCGCGCGTGCAGGCTAGAATAAAATAATAATTTCCACGCTCCCGTGGCTTTTCCTCCATCGATACAAGCCCGGATGATAAAACCGCGAAGCCCCGGCCCGCGAAATTGTCTCGTGCAAGCATAAGTAACAGTAATGAAGATCCCTCCGTAACCGGGAGCCCATTTGCGTGGCGGCAGCGGCGTTTACATCGCTGCACGACGCGGGTTCCGTTCTCGGGAGAACGCGTCTTCTTCCCTGTTCTCGCTGGAAGTTGGCTGACTAATTCCAATATGAAGCAGCGGCTTCTAAGGCTGCAATCTCCGCGGATGGAACAGCGGCAGAGCTAACATTGTGATTCGAAGCCAAACAACTCGCTCGGCGGTCGTCGGTCGCCTAAGTTTGTCGCGGGGATCTCTTTGAACGAGCGAAACCAACTTTTCCTCTTCCTCTCTCCTTCTCTCTCTCCCTCTCTCTCTCTCCGGTAAACGAGAACCTAAAGATTACAGAGCACGAAGGATCGGAAGCGAGTAGAATAATTTTCGAGACGGGATAAAACGATTGGGGATCGGACTATTCATTTTCCTCTGGACGGTGAAAGGGATACCTCCTGCAAAACGTTTCCGGATCCTTGCTGCTCGCTCCTCCCTTCCTCTTTGATCCGTCCGCGTCCCAAGGAAAACGAGAGAATAATACCCTCGCGAGTAATCTTCTTCCTCATCATGTTTAACACTTTCCTGAAAATCAATTCCCACTGCGATCTATCGGGTTTTCTATCAAATCTACTACTTTTGTAATCGCGTAATTTTGATTATTTCAACTCGAAAGATATCACACATGTGCTTCGAACACCAATGAAGATTGAGTAGTGTCTCCGAAAATAATTCCTGAAATCCGGAACGATCTGAAAATCCAGAATACCGAAAAATTCTTCCCGTCAAAAGATAATTATATAGAAAACCGCAGACTACTTCGGCATTTCTACGCCTAATTCGCAGCGAATTCGAAGAGAGAGAGAGAGAGAGAGAGAGAGAGAGAGGCGGCGCGAGGGAAGATAACGGAAGCGTGGTTTCGGAGTGAAACCGCTGCGGGGGGTAGTTGAAGCGAAACCACGTAAGACGGATTCAATGTTCCCGATGCGATTAAAACGCGGCGAGTCTGCTCGGTTTCCGGAATAGCCTTTGGCGGAGCGTGTTCTATCTCCAGCTTCTTCGGACGAGAAACACGGTTTTTCGTGGCGAGAACGAATGAAACGAACGCGCAAACAGCGTCGTTAACGTTTTGGGCCGGTTTTTCCCATTATTTTTACGGGCGGCCGCGACACCGCTCTCGTCGAGCTTATTAGGAGAACCGTGCCGGAAGACTTTTTACCGTGGTCCGCACGGTTAAACGCTCGTAACGAGGTTTTTTCATTACTGGTAAGTGGTGTTCGATACGACGAACGCGGCATGGCGCGGCGAACGTCTCCGTCCGACCATTTATCGAGCAATACTACCGATTACGAGCAGCTCCCGTGTCGGTACCACTTGCGAGACCATCGTCGGACGTTTCCCGGATGCAAAGAATTTAGTTTCTCGCGCGAAACGACCCTAACAACTGTTCTCTCGCGTCCTGAGGCGTTGCGAGTTCTCTTCTGGTTATGGCGTTTTAATTAATTCATTAATTCTGTATCCCATTTTTGAGATGCGGCACTCAGTAAACAGTTCTTCTTGTTTAGTCATAATCAAAAGTCTTTCCTTCAGATATTCCCATTGCTACAAAATTTCATGTTTTTCGCAACTTCAAAGTCAATGTGGCACGTCTTCCCCTTATCCGATCAACTTCATCTTTTGCAGGAATTATTTTCTTACCCAATGGTACAATTTTATGGGGTGGTGGGGGGCCTGAAAAAATGTTGCAAAGAAAGTTTCACCAGGTATAGCTGAGGTTCACCCTAAACCGCAGTCTAATAATAAAAATGGCCAACATCCCGAGTGAACATTCCGTCTGCCCGAGCGACAGACACTTGGCTGCAAGATGATCCAGGAGTCACGAGATGGAAAAGATAAATTGTTGGTGAGAGTACCGAGGAGGTACGAGTAAGTCAATTGAAAAATGGCCAACATTCCGAGTAAATATTACGTCTGTCTAAAGAACAGGGACTTAGCTCCCAGATGATCTAGCGACGAGATGAGGAAGGTAAAAGGGTGTCTTCAGGTGAGAGTACCGAGGAGTCAGTCAATTTAAAAATGGCCGAGCAGCCGGCACACGAAATGTGGACCAGTGTTTGCAGCCTGGAGCAAGCATCCTCAAGAGTCCGGCGCTAGATCTATGAGTGGTTTGCGGGACGAGCTTGCGATGGAGATAGGACGGCAGGCTCGAGTGGTCCAAGAGCTGCCAAACATGCTAAACGTCCGTCGGTTCCGCGTAGCACGATCGTTCATCCTCTGACAAATTCGATCCCGTTGGCTGGCCTGTGTAACCAGCCAACGTTCCAGTTTGCACCAGTCTGTAACAGGTCCGGACACACGCGTTAGCGCCGTCTTATCGTCCGCGGCACAAGTGTCTCTCTGGATGCGGGCCGTTGTTCGTGAACGTTACCGACAGCTCCATTGTAATTGGGTGCTTAACGTTTAGAGGTTCCGGACACTTAACTTTACGATCATCCCGAAGTTCATCGACTCGAGTGTTCCGGTCAAGCACGGAGCTTCGGGAAAACTGATCTCGAAACTGTTCTATCTGCTCTCGACCTCTCCTACCAGCCGCTCACTCGAGAATCCCCTGTCGTCTTCGCCTACCTTGGGTCCCGAGCTCGTCGCAATGTGGAACCTCCTTCATCCGAAACGGAGAACTTGCTTATTGCGCGTTAGCGACGCAAACTATCCTCGATCGCCGATTGCTTGGTTTGCCTGCCTCCACGCTGATCGCGTCGCGGTCGATCCTCACGCAGCAGACTCGTTGCGTAATCAGCGGACTGCGGATTGTACGAGTTTATGATACACCTTTGTAGGTGCAGTTTAAAATCAGTGAGGAAAATAAATGTGTACTTGGTACTTAAACGTGTAGCCTACGATTGATGTTCGGAAATTTCATTTACAGTGAAATCCGCAGTTAGGTTCTCGTTCTACGTAGTACGGGAACTGGTCCCGTAAATCTGCTGGCAGTAATTCGATGTGTCTCGATACGATACCAGAAGTTCGCACCTGCTGGGATCTCGTTGACTGGCGTCGGACTTCGAGTTTCCAGAGTGCTTTCGGTGGGTTGCCGATACTCCGCATCCGCGGCAAGTAATTAATCTTCGTTGCCGCGGGACACGTCAAAGGGGCGCATCAGCAAATTATGAATTATTTTCGTGGCGCACGGTTCGCCGACTTCTAAAAGCGGTCGGTCGAACAGCGGCCGTCGCGGCGAAAAGGATGCTTCCGTCCCGAAAGGATCGATAGAGAGTAATTTCGCGGGGTTTCATCGTGTCACTTTATTCTTTACGTATTTAGATTTAAAGAGTTCTCGTCGCTTAAAATATAAGCTATTGTTACCATAAAACTTTACACAGTTATTCCATCATTCATCCTACTTAGCACGGTTTTAAGTAACCAATCTTTTCCATCTACACACGTAGCATGCCGACAAAAATGTGTCGTTAACATCCGCAGTGTAATAACGAGGTGTTTCCCTGTTTTTACTTTGACGTCTCTGTTTGATCAGGCCACCCAGTGTATCGTGGACCATGGATTCAAGGTAGCTAAACCGAAGCCGGATGTTTCTTATCGTTCGTGCGCAAATCGATCCGGCCGGGTGCACACGTGTGCGTGCCAGTGTGTCCACGTAGCCGGGCTAGTTCTTGCGGTTGCAGGGATCGGGCGCTTAGGTAATTAGTTGCAGTTCCACTGCTAATTACGCAAAGACACAATTAACGAACCGGGGACACGCGCGGATCGGCTAGCTCACCGCTGAACGCAAACAATCCGAGAAGCTTGTCGATCTTTTTGCCGGGATATCGGCCGACCTCCACCGTTCCGGCAATTAACCACATTTCCCCCTATCTTTCAACTTGTGCTCCCGCTACCGCTCTATCCTTCTCGGACGCTCGGGTCAGTTCCCTTACTCCGCTTAACAGCTTCTTTAAGAATTCATCCCACTCTTCCCGTGGCCCTTTCTCATCTCGCTGGTAGCAGTCCCGCGGCGGCGGTCTCATTCCCTTATTACTTCTTTTCTTTTTCCTTTCTTTTAAAAGCTTCTCTGCCCCGGTTCCCCGAACCGCCTACCCGATTCCTCGCCTCTTGTCTCACCCGGGGAAATTGACCGTCGCGCGGCCGAATTTCCCTCCTCTCCGCGTTTTTTCGCGCCGCCTCCGCGCTCGTTCCCGCTCCCTGCACGCTCGAGTATCTTTCAAGCCTTTTACTTTCCCTCCTTATTTCCTTTTTTTTTGCTCCCTCTCTCTCTCTCTCTCTCTCTCTCTCTCTCTCTCTCGTTCTTGTTCTTCTCTTGTACTACTCTTTCCATTTTTGGCTCGCGAGACTCCTTCACGTCCGCCGTTCCCCTGAAGATTCTTAGAAGAGCCAAGTGTTTGAACTAGAAGTGTCACGCGAGACGGCGACATTCGAGGCGGCCTTCCTGCCTGCCTGGCTGGCTGGATGACTGGTTCTCTCTCGGCCGGTTTAAAAACACACCGGAAGTTGAAAAATAAACGTCCCTCCGGTGGACGGGAACTCGTGGAAAACTCTCCCGCAACTTTCCTCCGGCCCCGGGAAAGAAGAAAGTTGCCGTCGCCGCGATCAAATCTGCCCCCCGCGTGCCGCCGCGCCGGTCACCCGCTCGATTCCGCTCGGTAAACGTTGCTCAACGGACCGCCATTCGATTCCGAACTGCTCCTATGGACCTCCGCGCGCGCGCTCATGCACGACGGGTCGTCGAGCTACGGCGTCCACGGGCGTCGAATCTTCGGACCCAGGTGCGCAAAGATCCTCCCGTGCGGAAATATTCGAGCAGTCAGTCTACTTCTGTATCGAAGTACAAAGTCAGCAGAAAACTTTGACGATTCCAGAAGAAAGGAGCGATTGGATTGCTCGGTGGTTCAAGACCGAACTCGTACGTATTTATTTCTTTTATTAGCTAGTCGCCCATGAAATGCTCCATTTAATAATTTCATTATAACACTACAAAGTTTTTCATTCGAAAATTTAATCGCGGTGCCTCCAGTGAATGTCTTAAAAATCTCCGAGCCGCTTTAACAAAGAATCCTCGGTTAAAATGCTAATAGCTCGCCAGCGAGATAGATAAAACGGGGATCGTTCAGGCCGGAGAGTTCGCATGATCTACCGAGCCATATTTGTAAGAGTCGCAGGGTCTAGGCCGAGGCAAAAACGAGCTCTCGATTACCAAGATCGACCGAGACTGTGACGAACGGCTCGCCGCACCGGAGCCTGATAATTCGCATCTGGGTTAAAAATAATTTTATGCATAGACTTCGGGCGGGATCCAGAACCTAATACCGAGCCGAGAAAGAGCTGGAACGAGGGAACAATGGACGCCCGAGGTCGGGCTCGGCGTCGTACGGCGCAGGTTGAACCCTTAGAGGACCGTGAGCGGGGCGCAGCAGCTGAGCCTTCAATTTCCCGATGTCTGTTTAAAGGTAACAAGTTTCCAACCGGTGCATTCTACTCGGCCTCGAGCTGTCGAACGGTGGCACACTGTTTAACTGACGCTTCTAATTTGTTGACTCCGTCGATTACGTCGTCACAAACGAAAACGCGGATTCAAACGATTGTATTGAACAGTTTGTTCCCAATTAGACTGCGTATGTTATTTTTCGTTTGATTAGATGATTAAAAGAAAAATTTTCATTCGACTCGAATAATGGCAATTTAGTACACAAAATAAAGCATTCTCAGTCTCTTCTTCCCCGAAACGATGTTTCGTGCTTCGCGAGCCTCGGGTTAAGCTGGGGTGTTAAGGGTTGATGAAGTGTTCGCGGTAAAGCTAAGCAGTGGGTCTGTCAACAAGCGGAGCACGAAGGAGTGAGTTTTTGTTGGCAGGATCTGTGATTCGAGGAGCAAACACGTCGGTCGTGTTTCGGCGTGGCCTCGAATCCTCGGGCAAATGGCTCGTAATTTTTCATTAGCATGCGTTGCGGTGGTGGTGGTGGTCGTCGTCGCCGTCAACGTCGGCGTCGACGTCGACGAAGGGTGTTATCGGCACGCGAGCCTAAACGCGGCGTGGTGCGACGCGGCAGCGGCGGCGGCGGCAGCCCGGCACTTTCGATGTTTCTTCGTGTTCCGCGGTAGTTTGCCCTCCCCGGGTAAGGTGAAAGCGAACGACCTTCTCTTCCCGGCTCGAAAGTAAAGTCCATCGATCAAGCGATGAACCGAAGGGAACACGCCACGCCAAGCTACGCCACGCCACGCCAAGCCAAGCCACGCCACACCACGCCACAGCAGACCTAGCCCCCGTGCTCTCTATCAACCAAGCCGACGTCACCGTCGACGGCGCAACTGCCAGCCGGTTATTCCAGCCCGCGACTCACGGTCACCGTTGGCTAGCGTGTTACTAGCTAGTAGCGCGATACAACCGGCAGCCCGAGAATTATGTCACTATGCCAAGGCCCAACCTTGCCGCGACATGGTCGCCGATGAATACTGTATGAGACAACCTTATTACTTCGACCGGCACGGTGGCGTGGCGGCGAACCAAACGATTCCCCGCATCGATCGGTTCCTTCGCCGTTTTTCACGGCGATTCCATTGTCCTCCCGAAAAGGAACGGTAACCCGGTTTTCATTCTTTCAGCGACTCGCCGGTGGCTAACCCCGACTGCTCTCTCTCTCTCTCTCTCTCTCTCTCTCTCTCTCTCTCTCTCTCTCTACTCCGGAGTGTCCTCCAATCCTATCTCTCTTTGCACAGCGGTTTTCACACCCTCCCCGAAATCCAAGTTCAAACCATTTTTGCTACCTCAATTCTTGCGGTTTCCTTCGATTTTTACGACCGCTATCCCGAAGGCAGACTACGCGCTGGTCAACGGGATCCTCGGTGGCTTCTTGATCGTAAAAACGTGCTGATACTTCGTCTACTGTTTCGTGCAATCGGCAAATTTTTATTTTCATTTCATAAACATTTGCAGTCCAGTTATCATTGGCTGGACTGCATCAAGAAGCATATCACGAGCAATGTGATAAGTAGACTGCGGATTTGATGCATTTATGAAAAAAAAGAGTTGGTGTAATTCAAAAGAATAAAAAGATTAAAAGAGTTTAACAGTGTCGAAATACTATAATATTTTGACCATATAAAAATTATTGACGAACAAAATAAATTCTTGTAGATTGCAGTTGATGTATAAAAATTTTATTTTGCATAAAGATCCGCAGTCTAGTGATAAGTATTGTATGAGGTATTATATCAATTTCATATCCATAAAATAAAAATCATATACAGTGGACTAATTACTAGATCGGAAGAAATGTTTAATTTTCAAGTTAAAATAGCTCTGCTCCAAAGAATTAACACTTTTAAGTGACGTAGCAGTACGTCAGGCCGATAAGGTTAAGACATCTCCCACTTTTTACTGTTTTCTGTAGAATCCGAACTCGGCGAGCAGACACCGGTCCAAGACCGACTAAGTGACGGAAGAGTCGAGAGACCATCGAGACATTTCGGGCTTCTTTATTTTCACGCGAAGTTCACCGAGCGGAAAGAAATTTGGATGACCCTACAACTTCCCCGAGAACGACCGGCAACTTCGCCGCGAGTGCCATTACGTACGAATTATCGATCGACCGAAAGAAAATGAAAGAGTTATCGGTGGTTCGAGGAGTTCCGCGGTGTCTCCAACGACCACGCTCCATCAGTCAAGCCTTGAACCCACACGATCCATCCGACGTGGGTTCGTTCCCCGGGCGTGGAGCGAAAATTCGCGGAAACGATTTATTGCCGATCGAAGAACAAGGCCTGGGAGCTGTATCGCCGTTCGCGTTAATACAGGAGCCGCGGGGGCAGGGGGGGGGATCGACGGGAAGGAGCGCCGGTAAAATTCATGTTATGCATAATCCAATTTTCCAGTCTATCGGCTCCCAGCTCGTAAATTCTCCGCAGATTGGATTACTGGTCCGGGCAGCCAGGCAGATTGTCCACTTGCGATCTAAATATTGAACATTACAGATAAATTAATGATTAAATCGATCCGACTCGAGCGCGAGGACTCCGACTGCAGCCGATTGATAAATATTTTTGGGAAATTTAGTAGGGGTGCGAAAATTTTGGGTACCCGAGCCTCGGTTCGGCTTTTTCCGATTTCGACTTCGGCTACCCGCCCACCCCTAAAGTTTAGTCGGCCGATTTTAGCGAGCTGTTCGTCACCGGTTAGATCGCGATTCATCCGGTCCGCCGCGTTCCGCAGTGTTTCCCAGCGTGCTCCACGGTGTTCCGCCGCCTCTGAAGTTACAGTTGGTTAACCCGATCAACGTCTCCGACTGTTGGACGTTAACCGACGGCACTCCTGAACTTGACAGACTGACACGGTCCGTCAGCCACCGCTCTATCCGCCCATCCGAGCGTTACCCGTTAATCGGCGGTTTTCCTGGACACAGCCGACCGTTTCTCTCTCCGAGAGAGCTTCGCCGATTTCACCCATGTCGATCCCTAACCGTCCGGTATCCTTTTATCTCTCTCTCTCTCTCTCTCTTCCTCTCTCATCCAGTCGCTGTTGTTTCGTTCTTCGTTCCCCGCCGAACGAAAGACAGTCGATAACGCCGGATGACACCTGGACCAACCGCGGCGGCTGCCGTCAGTCTCGCGGACACAATCTATCCGCAAACTTCGCGGAGACTGACAGCGGCCGCAAGATCGAACCCTGTCAAGAGCTAACAGGGAAAGTTTGGCAGACGCTGCGCAACTAATTGGAGAAAAAGATCAGAAAAGAGAGGAGAGTTCTTTCTTTCGATCCTACTGAAGAGCTTGTCAATAAAGCGGACGCTGCTCTTTTGCTGCACGAAATCCTTCTCTGTTCCGTTGATGTGGATAGCTTTGCTGGTATCTCATGAGAAAATCGTCTCGTAGATCGTGGAAACTTTATTGTTTCATGCTCTGCTGTGCTGAACATTTTCGACGTCTACCACTTAAGAATTATTGAGACAATTTTCTAAATCTGGACTCATCCAGTCCTGGCACCAGGAATTTCAGTTACATATTCAAAAATCAGGAGTATCAAAGTCGTTTCTGAGGAATTAATTAAATGATCAGCACCTTAAAAATAAGATTCAAGAAATTGATGAATAAAGCAGCGAAGGAAACTCGAATAAATTTTCCGTACAAACGTTGTCCAGCAAGCTTAAATATTTTCAAGGGGTTTACAAGGGCACTTTATCCAAATCCTTCGGTAAACAGGCCAGCGGAAAAATTCCTGAAACCTGGAGTCCCGTCGTGTCGAAGATTCCTGCAGGGGTCTCCGGAGTGAAAATCGGATTCCCCGTCTGCTGACGTAGTCTGCCCGCTGCCGTCGTTGTGATTTGTTAGCAAGAACGGAACGGAAGAGAGACAAAGGAATTGTCGCGAGATTCAGGTCGCCGGAGGATCAAGATCGTTTCGAGGAAAACCGGAGGGGCATTCCGCTGGTTACGTGGACTCGAAACACGAGTCACGACTACGATGAACGAGAGACAAGCGAAACGAATTAACTAGGAGGCGACTGGACCGAGAGGACGCTCTGATTCGGGACACTGAAGTTGTTTGGGCGCTATCTGAATAACGTTCCTCCCACGATGCCGTCAGCTCAGTGGCCGAAATACTTGATCTAGGATCTAGATTCGAGATAGACGGTCCGGGGAACCGGACCACCCTTTCGTCGCAAAAAGGAAATCACTGGTCCCTTCTAGAAGTTCCGACGTCGATGGAGTTCTCGGAGATAATTTGCAGCTAATTAATAGGTTGTCTTGCTTCTATCCGAGATGCTGCTTTTTTAGGGTAAAGTGCCCAAATATGAACCACTTTTTGTTGATCTCATTTTTTGATTGTTTTAGAATGCTCCTTTTCGTCCAAAAAATTACCAGTTGTAGATGCATTTCCCAAAAGATACAATCGAAAATCTAACCACAAAAATATTCAACACGTGGAGACACAACTGGCGAAGGACCGATACTAAAATCTATAGAATGGTGAGTAAACATGGTAAACTATTGTTTGACAATTTTCTCGCTAGAGTGCGACTTCTCCTTTACAAAATATAAGGTAGTGTCAAAATAGGCGACTATACCATATTTGGGTACTTTACCGTACTATCCTGAGAGAGGGTCTCTTTAAAATTTTTTACAGCAGTAGAGTGAGTAGTAGTAAATATGCTACAGACTTCTTTTTTACTATCCTGAGAAGGTTCCTTTAAAATCTTTACATCAGTAGAATTTGCAGAAGCAAAGGCAGTCTCTCTGCTTCTATGCTAGACACTTCTCTGCTATCCTGAGAAGGTTTCTTTAAAATCCCTTAGATCAGTAGAGCTTGTAAAAGCAAAGGCTGTCTCTCTGCTTCTACACTACTGCTTTTTTACTATCCCGAGAAGGTTTTCTCGAAACCTTTCCGAGCCGTAGTACTTGTTGATGCGAAGAAGCAGGCGTGATATTTATTGTTGCGGACAATTTTGCGGAGGAGTTTTTTAAAACTGTCCACCGAGCATTATTACCTCGGCTTCGGCGTACGTGCTATGTTTTCATTTATCGGCGCGGTGGCCGAACGAATTATTTATCTTTATTTCCGCTGGTTCGCTTCCCTGTGTAACAGCGGCACGCGCTCCCGTATCGATTTTCCCGCAGCCAGATGGAAATTATTTCCACCGGCGTTAATGAGCCGGGCCCGTCGAGAGCGGACCGTCGATCGACGAACCGTCAACGGCTCCCGTCGCGTCCAAACATTCGGAAACAACGGTGTTAGCCAACGTTATCTCCAGCGCGAACCAACTTTCGCGCACTCGCCCGGCCACCAGCGGTGTTTTTCCCCTGTGAAATTGGAGCGCGGCCGGTCCTACGCCACTGCTCGGAGGCACAGTGGCTCTCACGCTCGTCCGCCCGCCCTCAAAGCGACGACGAAACGTTAAAACTGTTACTGCGCTGTGTTTACTGCCTTTTGACGCCTGCACTTTTGCCGCTCATCCCTCCCCCCTCCCCCCCTCTAGCGCACACGAACGGATACTTCCCAATTTCGAAAATAGAATTTCAGGTTTTGTACGCCGCTCGGACAAAGAAACGCGGGCGGAGCCTTCCGCGAACAAATGTGCGAGCCACTGTGTTTGATCGTTTGTTCGGCGAACAATGAGCTTTGCTTTTCCAGCGGAAAGGATACTACTAGCAAAAGGAAAATGGTAGACTAACAATCGTAAAACAATGGACCGTGGCGTCTTTGATTTTCGTTTTCCTTCTAAGCCAGTGGTTCCCAACCGGCCTCGGTTCATTCCCCTGTTCCACACGTGCATCGACGAGAGAGGTCCACGAGAGTTCTGGGAGCAATTCGGAGATACATAGTAAGTTGATTTGTCTCCCACTCTACCTTCCCCTTCCACAACGCTATACCCCCACGCTTCCGCCGCGGCCCGGTCACGCGATTGACGCGGCGCGTTTCGTCCCTGTCGAGGCAGTAAACGTAAACATAGCCACTCGGACAGAGTTGAAGTCGCCCTTCTCAGATAGTTGGCAAAGGACGCACGCGGGTACTTCAGTGCCTGGTCGGACAGCCTATAAACCGCTGGCTCTGCTCTATTCCCACTAGAATTTCCCACCTTGAAGCGTCATTGTTTCGATGTTTCTCTTTGCCGACATTCATCGCGATGCGACCGACCCTGCGAATAAAAACAGTACGTGTACTCTGCGTGCCTCGCAAGTTGTCTCCTGGCAGGAATTCGAAAGGAATGCGGACTTTTGGGTGTAGCCGAATTATTGGCTAAAGTGTGCGACGTCGAAGGAAGTTCTTGCGAGGCACGCGGAGCACCTGAAGGTGGGGGAACGGGTCTGATTCGCCGGGCGACTTGCAATCTCCGCGCAGTACTTTCGCGGGAGCGTTGACAACCTCTGCTCGAGACAGCGATCACCGTAAGTGATCAAACATTTTCGAGCTGCGTTCGGATTCCTGCGAGTCGCTGTGAATTCCGTCGGACGAGTCTAGTTGTTCTCTCGATGGGAGAGGACCGTGGAAAGAGGTCGCGCGCGCCGCTCCTGACAAAGAGGGTTAATGGCGAAGTTGGTGTTGGTGCTCTCGAGCGTTTCCTCGGAGCATTTTCTCCTCGATGCTACTCGTGCACTCGACCGCGTGTCGATACTAGTCGTCGGCCGAGAGGAACACAAGGGCCGCCCCGCGAGCCGCTCGTACGTCAGCGTCCTTAAACGTTGCCGACGTATCGAGCCCGAGAAAACCGCCTTGGAAAAGTCGTCGCTTCGACTCGATTAAAGTATCCTTTCCTCGGAGGAAAATTCTCCTGCCCCCCCCCCCACCGCCCCCTACCACACCGGATAAATGAAATTCTCGCTACGCCCCGCGTTCTCATAAGTTCTCCACTGTCAACAGGCGGCTACGGTCTACGGATTATTGCCTCGCGGAGCGTACTCGGGCCTGCTTCTCGACGACGCGCGCTTTAATCCGGCGAATCGTTAACTAGTCCTCCTCGAATAACCCGACGCGCGTGGTTCAGGGGCTTTCCGGTCTCGACGACTTGAAAAACCGATTTTTTCCCTGCGTGCTCTCGCAGCTTCTGGACCCGAGAACGAGCCTACGAAATGCTGTAATGAAACTGGTAAGATTGTAAAAGCTGTGGAAAGGTCGCTGGACCTTTGACATAGTTTTCGATGCTAGAAAAAGGGGAAATAATATTTGAAACGAGCTGTAGCGTTTATGGAAATGCATTTCGCGGCTGCCGTGATACGTCCACACCGATCCGCACTTTTGATGGCTGCGAAATGGTGCTCGTCCAGCGAAGATAAAAGGTTACCTCGAATTTTCGGTTAACTCGCGTCCGCGCGAAGTTGGTCCAGTGGCCGGCGAGCTTATTAGCACGCGTAATTACGCCGAGTAACTCGCAGGACGCTTTGAAATTGTGCACGGACAAAGTAATTATTCGTTCGGAACGGCCGCGTCGACGTCGCACCGTCCGAAACAGAGTTCGCGAATTCCGCGGCTGAGGGAGCACCGGTTTCCTGGGGCGTTCTCGTCCTGTAAACGTGCTAGTCCCTTCAGGTGAAAAATAAATCTTAATTGCCCCCCTAGTCCGTGTCGTTGACCGTCGCGCGATTAACTCGAGCGAATTCCGGATCCCCTGCGAGGTCGATGCCGAGAGGAACGAGAGACCGGCCAGTCAACTAACAACGCGCACGCTTAATGACGCTAAAAAAGGGTGGAAAGACGAGCGGGGGCAGGCGGCGGAGCCGAGGTGGATTTACGAAAACATGACGGAAATTCAATGGAATAGCCGGTCCCATTGTTTCCAATTGCGGGCACGAGCGGCACTGAATAGAGTGCATGTTTTTTGAATTTTTCAAATTATTCTCGGTGTTGGTTATCGACCGCGAGCATGCCGAAAGCGTGCGTCAACGAGAACCGTGAAAAGCTAGCGAGATCGCCGGCTGGGATTTTCATTGCGGTGTTAACACTTTACACCGCGCGGTTTTTTTCATTTGGCTAAAAAAAAATTGTAATTTATTGGATGTTTTATTTATCGAAGGAATCGGAGTTTTAGTTACACACGTTCGAAATGGGGAAAAAGCGAAAGTTAGCTGTTCCATGGCGATGGAATAGAGAAAGTTTCGAAACTAGAGTAATAACTCTTAATCAGCCGCGTGTACAAAATCCGGCGCAACTTTAACCCGGGGAAATTAGCCTGGAGAGCCGTGAATTTCCATAAATATTCTCAGTCTAATTATTGCCAGCGTATTGTCGTTATCGTTGAACGCGGATCGAAGTGCGAGTAAAGGGGGTTGTGAAAGAGAGGTGCGCCAGTGTTAGCGAAGACGGGCGCCGTGAAACGAGCTCCGGTTCTCCTTCGACGCTTTCAACGTCGACCTGGTCGAAGTCTTAGAGCAACCGACGACTAATTAGCCGGTGTGCGAAGAAAATACGCGCTACGACCGGACGCATTAATTAGAATTCTTGGGAGAAGGTCCGCTAATTAAGTTCCCGGCCAGGTCTACTCGAGGCGAACATTTCGGCCGAGCCTGTTACTCCTCTGGAAATACAGAGTGCCCGGAAATGTAACAATTCAAAGAATACACATTCCTCGGGAAAATTCTCGAGTTATTAGCAGTTGATTATTAATCATTCGAATTCGCGCTGCCTTTGTGGACCGAATCGCGCGCACACGCAGCAGCGACGTGGGCTGCCGTTGAAGTCCCTGCCGAAAACCATTAATATCCCAGGAACGAAGTGCCAAGCCGAAAAATGGTACAGGACTTTTCGATTCGCATTCACTTCGCGAACTTGTATGCTTCGATTCACATATTTCGAACACCCCGTACATTTCGCCCAGGGCAACTCGGCCAATACGGAAGTCGATCCGCACCTAGTGGACACGGGTCGGAGCGTTTCCGGGCTTTTACGTGGTTTCGGACATTCTCCCGACGACGTGGTGCACTTCGATCTGCCGACCGTTTGTCCGGATTACGCACGCTCGACTACGCAAGGCTTGCTCCCCTTCGGTTCGGCGAGTACAGAACGAGTAGCAGAACTTGCTCGGATCTTCGCCCGGCCGTGCTATAACTCTCCGTTATGTTGGCTGGCTTTTATTCCCCTCGTGTTTCATAATTTTGAGGTTGCGCCGCAGCGCCGTTGAAGCTTTAAGGAGGCAAGCGAACCCGTATTACTTAAACGGACGTTTATCCCCGCGGTATTTTGCCTATCCGCGATACGCGTAAATCAAGACAAAGAGCCATCTCTCCGGGAGGATCTGGGGCTGCTGGTCCGCGGCCATTAGCATATGGTTTTGCGATTTTTTGCTCGGTTTCTGATAGTGCTCGACATATCCGGGAGTTTCGCGTTGCAATTTTAGAAGAAATATTTCATTTGAAAAGTTGAACTCACGATCTCGAATAAAATGCGCGGTTGACTGCCTACTATTGGAAACAATATTTTAGCCACCGGATGAATATGGGGTCCGCGTCGGGCGTCAAAGGGGAGATCGATGAATGCGCGCGTTAGGGGCGAGGTTCGAAGAGTGTTGTCGCGGATCGCGACGGAAATGTGACCGTGTTTTCGTCTTTGAAGCACGGTCGGGCGTCGTGGATCGGTTTCCGTTGGCGAACTCGGCGCGAGCTAGCGGTGAGAGGATAGGAGAGGGAGCAAGAGGGAGTCCGTCATTCCTCCGAGGCGAGGGCCGTCAATCCGTTTCGGACCCGCGAGACGAAACGAGACGGCCGAACGAGCGGAGGAGAACCAAGAAAGGCCGAGAGGTGGCGAGGAAATTGCGAGAGTGGGCGACGAAAGAGCCGGGGAGACAGGAAAGATTGCAACAAATCTCGGGGCGGACAAACTAGGGTGAAACTTCTGACGAGTTTACTTCCCCTTATTGTTGAACTGCAAAGGAAAGGAAGGCGGGCAGGCGAGCGAGGTGGGGCGCGCGGGGGAACGTTTCATCTTCCCGTCGAAGTGCCGGCAACAAACACACATCCGACGAGGGACAAGAACTAACCGTCGAGAAACCCTTGTCTCTCTAATTCGGTGTGAAACTCCGAAGGTCGTTATCGCGAGAGCTCGAGCGCCGTTACACGCTTTTATTCGCGATCGCTCGATCAGGGGAGCCTGCGAATCATTGTGCCAGTCGTGTTTCCCCAAGCTCTCCGCGAGTTCGCTGTAATTTTCTCATTCATTCGGATTTCCAAAGTTAATAGAAACGGTGCGCGGCGAGTTTTGCAAGTTCCGGGGGCTCTGGGGATAGGAATCAACTGGTTATGGGGCAGCCAATCGTAAACGCGGTCACCCCGCCCTCTACGGACACGGGTGAGGCCGCGTTACGTGAAAGAGTAATACACGTGACCTGCCTAACGGGTAGTTATCGAACAACCAATCACGTTTCGCCTCGTACTTATTTTCTTGCTCGTCGTGGCTACAGGAACCGCAGAGCCACGCGAAGTGGACGATGAATGGAACCGTCCAGAAGCTGAAGGGAAACGCGACAATATACTTTGGCCCATTAGCGTAAAGTAGGATCGTGGATCGAGCACTCGGACGCAAAGTGGAGTTCCGAAGGAGCGGATGAGGCATCTCGCGGCTTGGATTCCGCGGAAGAAGCTGCGCCGAGCCACGAAGGAAGCCGGGACGCCGCCACTTCGAAAACGGCACAAGTAGCGAAAACACTTAAGGCGAAAAAAAAGAACTCGAGCGTCCCTGCGCGCAACAAGATAAAATACGCGGAATAAACGTCCGGGGAACGAGAATACGACGTATGCACAACTCTCCGAACGAATTTGCGTTTCCTCCATCGGCGCACGTAGTTTCCTATCGCTGGCTATGGATATTTTTTAATCTTCCAATGGCATTTCACATTTCGAATATCGGGTTCGGTTACGATCGCTTTGTTTTATGTTCGAACATGATATGTATCTGGTTTATTTCCATCGTGTTTAATTGTATTGCGCGGATACGATCATTGTTACTATTACATGATGAACACGGGCTAAAACGATTCTGATGAAGCGCGAATCTGCACGTAACAATACGATCGTTCGCAGAAACAATAGTGACAGAAAATTGCTGTGTATTAGGTCGGGTGCGCGCGTCTGTGTAGTCGATTGGTATCGCGTATCGCGTAGTCCCGACCTTACTGGAAAGCAATACGCGTTTATTAAAGCGCAACGTCGACGAGAACCAATCAGCTTTTCCGTCGCTATCGATTCGTTTGATCTTGCTGTCGATGAAACGACCGTCTTTTTGCTTGGTCTCTTTGAGCGAGAACCGACTGCTCGATTTTTTCAAAATTGATTCTAGCCCGGGGATCCACGGTCTAAGCGTTTCCGTCGGGAGAAACGGTGGATACGGACATGACGCGACGTTTCGCGTTCACCCAGTTACGCGAACTTGTGCTTCCGGGACGCGCGCAGTTCCGTCCCCGAAAATAATAAAATTCAATTAGCCCGGTTTCGGGTCCGAGCGAGCTCGTTGATGCTGCGTTTCGCTATTTGTTAGAGGTTCATGTGAGAAAAGTCCGCGTGCGTAACTTCATAATTTATGAGTGACTCGGTCTCTCTCGCCGGGAGAGGTGGGGCTCTCTAACGAACGATCCGTTATGCGAAAATGTCGTTAGCGCGAAAAACCTGGAAAAGTTTACGTTGCATTTTCATTCGGTCGCTGGAGCGGCGCGCGTTTCCGGGGATTCCGGGACGATTACTCGATCGACGATTACGCGACGGATTAAAATCCGCTGAAATCGGCCAGCCTGCGTTGGAATTTAATTTTTTCCTCGTTTTTTTTCACCCCACACCCCTTGTCGGGCGAATGTTCCAACAGCTATATAATTTTTAGTGGAAAAAATTCGGCCACGATCCGATACCTTCCGTCGATGGCGTATATGTAACTCGAAGAATTAGCGACCGGCGCGAGTACATCGCTGCACACAGAGAACACACGCGTACGGCCGATCGTCTGCGGAAACGGGCGCATCGATCGATCCCCGTCGAACAATGCCACTCTTTAGTCGCCATAACGAATCGCTGGATGTTCGAGTGTATCGTTGCGCATTTCGGGATCCCTAATTAGAGGGTCTAATTTTCAGTTTTAGCGCTCTCTAAAGCTTTGTCCAGCTTTTCGCGTCGATGCAAACCCGATACGGCCGCCATTACACGGTCGTTACGGGAAACGAACCAATCACCGGCCCGAAATTCCCAAACAATTATTGTTTTCGTTAATTCGTCACGCGCCGAAATCGACGGGAACGAATTGAATTCTTTTAATCCTTGCACTACATACGATTACACTCACTGTTTGCAACGTACATGTAGAACGGGAACAACGTGTGCCGGAAATAGAAACGCTTTAGCACGAGAATTTTGTATGAACTACGAGTGCGAACGTCGGAGAAAGTTCGGAACGTGTTATTAAATCTTAGCGAGACAATATTCGGGGAAAACTGTTCCGGAAAGCCGAATCGTTGGCACGTAGACAGGAGGAACGCGCTCGTCCTGCGAATTCCGTGGAAGGACGCCTCGAAGGAACGTTCCCAGCGGAATCTTCTTCCTGTTCACGGTTCACGGGAAGCTCGTTGTATCGATACCAGGGGTGGCGAGAGTTTCCGCTGTCGGTGGAGAGAGTTGGATACTCGCGGGATAAATCAATAAAATTACGCGGCCCGTGAGTGATTGATGCACGGCACGGAAAAAGCGGAAACACGTTCGCGATCACACGCACAGGGCGTCGCTTTCAAACCAGTTCTGAAGGGTTCCGGTCAAAAATCAGCTATTCAAAAGATACAGTCGCCGCGGATAGTATGTTGACACGTCTCAAAAATGCATATTTTCTATTTTCAATCAATAATTTAGGAATAATCGCAAATATATATTATGTATGTTATTTAATCTAGTATAAACTAGTATGTGTTGCAATAAGTGTCTAACAATAAGTGCGAGACGTGTGGGTAATTTTTAATAAGAACACTTCTAAATTTTTGACATTAGGTTGGCCAAAAAATTGTTATAGTCTTTCACCTGAGTTGCAAGTATCATCGAAACAAGGACCACGAGGTTGTGCACATTTTGCAGCGAGAACGTGGCGTGAGAAGTGCACGAGCAGGGCCTGCGATTTTTAGCGACAGCACTGTGCAACGTTGCTCCCTGTTTTCTCCAAATTTCAATTTGTGTGATAAGTCGTTTAAAGTACGGAAGGAGCGCACCATCTCGCGATCGATGACGGCTGAAGGGATGCTGAAAGGTAGCCTAAACCGTGCCCGGCCCGTCGAGCATCCTAATTAAGCGGGGGCCGGTGAATCGGGAATTTCCTTAAAAGCGAATCCTGGTCGCGGCCCAGAATCTTGAATCGCGTCGCCCCGGTAAACGCTTAAACGTTTTCGATGTTTCGCTGGAATGTCGCGCGATTCAAGTTCTCCGTGGAGCAGACAATGCGGGGCCGAGCCGAGCCGAGAAGAGAGGAGAGAGAGAGAGAGAGAGAGAGAGAGAGAGAGAGAGAGAGAGAGAGAGCGATCGCATTTTTAACGGGAAACAACCGCCGCCGCTCCCGCAGCCTCTGTCTTCGTACCTGCGTCGACGTTCTCGCACTCGAAAACTAGAACGCCTAGCCCCCGAGCAACCTGATCCAGTTTCCCCGCGACTCATCCGAAACGTCGGTCAACCGACACCCTGACTTACCGTTCCCGGCTCCCCGGATTAGCGAGAAGCTCAGAGAATCCACGCGGAATCTTCTATCACTCGTTGTGTAACTCTAAGTCCCCATCTGCTAATGCGTGGATCGATACAGAGAGAGCCCGCAGTTTTCTACAAAAAGTGGGCTAGAAAACCCATTAACCTTTGCATTGTAAATCGGATCACAGTCAACATGCGGCTCTGAAAAACCCCAGCTGAAAGTCATTTCATTTCTCCAGGGAAAATGGAAGCCAATTTTTTACCATTTAGAATAAGTTCGGAAATGACGCAGAGAGCTGCGATAACTTCAGACAATGTCACAAATTGGCAAACGTGAACAAGAAGGTTCCTCGTTGTGGGAGCATTAGGAGGATTCAGCGGAATCGCGACCGTCGTTCAGGAAGATTCATTTTTCTAACATGGATCCGAGAGGACATTCGAGGGAAGTTGCGCTCGAAGTTCCACCGTATTATCCGGCTATCTCGACTGTCTTAATCTTCCGAGAATAATTCGTCGTATCCAGCGATGCTAGGCGGAACTTTTAGTTTGCCAGCGTCACGGGCAAACTTCCCTAATCGCCCGAGGCGACTCGCCGCGAGATCGATGGCTGAAGCGCGACAGGAAAATTCAGTTTTCGCCGGGCGTCTCGCCTCGCCTGGCCGTGGAAAAACGCATCGATCATTCCGCCGACCAAATAAAATCCGCCCGTCGTTGTTACTCGCGGCGACCATTCCGCAACTTCCACCTTAATTGAGGATAACTTCTTCTCGCGCGGTTGAAGTAGAACGAGTCGACCGTTGGTCAGACCACTGAAACTTCGTACAAAAATATTTGCGGAAGAACAACACGAGCTGCCAATATTTTAATAAACCGAACTCTATATTGATTAATCATCAAGTTCACTGTTAATTGCTTTCCTTGCGCGGTCCAAGTGGTGGGAATTGATTTCCGGTCTGACTGCGACAATTGGTACAAACCGCCTGGCCGGGAACGAACAACACGAGCTGTGTGCGGAGGTTTTAATAAATTGAACTCTATATTTGTTGAGCGGGTGCGCCAGGTAAATGGTTGTGGGAAAAGTTAAGCGAGAACGCGCATATAGAAGTAGTATGACAAGATCAAAAGTTTTAAACGACCTTATCTCTCGTTTTGTTCTTTCCCCGGAGTGCCCCGGAGCTGTATGGAAGTACCGGTTACTTAAAATTAGTTAGAGAACACATTCAGAACTACGTTAATAGAATAACTGAAGAGAACGTGGCATATCAGGGTGATGGTTCAGCTGTTCGTACGGCAAGAACATCGGGAACTATTCCAAACTGAGAACGTTAGATTACTTCTCGAGGTGTGAAGATGTTAATGCCGAGTATCAATGTTATGCGTTCTAATAGAATACCACCCTCCAGGTAGCGAAATTCATGCAGTGCGGCAAGTGTAAAAATGTGACAAGTATAAATGTTTAACATATTGGCAATGTCTTGCGATTTTAACCGATCGGAGTTGAGCTGTTTCGATTAAAAACTGGTTTCCGATAATTTTCAGGGTGTGCAGCGACTCGGCGGAACAGTTTACTTGGCTGCCAAGATAAATCGAGCAAAAATCTGGGACAGAATCCCGAGATCGCAGGTTTAACGGGTTAACAGGGTCCGCTCAGTCGGGATTCGCTCGTCGTTACCGTTCATTTCCGATCGCGCGCGCCGCTCCCGGAAATCAACGAGCTCCAAGTAAATGGGAAAACATTCGGCCGGGGGATGACGAAAGCTCTCTTCTCTGCTCTCTCTCTCTCTCTCTCTCTCTCTCTCTCTCTCTCTCTCTCTCTCTCTCTCTCTCTCTCTTACTCGCGCTCTCTCGATAACTTTTGTCTTCGCAAAGGGATCCTCTCGAGGGAGAGCGTGGGCGAGCGATACGAGAGCGGTTTGTTCGTGTCTCTGTGAAACGCGATACGCTGCCAATTCGTTAACGGCGCTCCCTGTTTAGAAAGTTTATCCGGTGCGCCCGTTGAACCCGAGCCAAATACACGTTTACAGCTTTTAATAGGTATTAAAGTCTTAGCCGCGGCCGTTACACGTACCCAGGAGCCGTTGAAATCTCGTTTTTTACTGCGCCGAGGAACACGGAACGCGGAAAAACTACGAAATCGTGGTAACGCGACTCCGTGCTGTACGCGTCGCGAATTCCCATCGGAGTCTCATTAACCGTCGGCGTTCTCTTCCGAAAAATAATCAAATAAACGGGCGACTCGTGTCGATGGACAAGCGGAAACCAATAGCGGACCAGCTGCGCTCGCGGGAAATCTGACCCGACCGTTGTCTTTCCGTTCGACTCGGTCTCTTCCGCTTTTCAAATATTTTTAAAGTATCCATTTACGAAATAGATGGGACAGAGCTCCACGACAACGAGCTTCTCGTTTCTACTGTCCACACACATACGTACAATTTTTTTCTTCCATTCTCCGTGTGCAGGACCGAATTATACCTCGTTTTACGCGATTCTCTGGTTGGCTACACTTTAACCCGTTGTACTACGATCTATTTTACAGTGGTTAGATCTGCTTTCGTAGAATTTTCAGGAAAACATGATGCAGTACTTACAAAACAGAAACTCTACAGGTAAATCTCCAGGCAAGAGTGAACGTGGATGTATGTAGGCCAATGCTTCTAATTGATTATAAAAAATCAGGTCGTTTAGTACAATACAATTATAAAAAGATTATTCTGGTTTAAAGTGTGTACGAATACTTTCTACACCCACTGTAAATTGTATTCGTATATGTTCTCCAACAGCCGTATATTAACAAAACCAAAATAGAAATTTATTTCGGCTTAAAGGAAACTATTAATATACATTTTTATCAGAGTCTGTTTAGAATCATCATCACACGAGTTAGACACGATATTGTAAGGCAAGGGGTCAATTCGATTTCCGCGCGGAAACTCTTCCCTTCCATCATACAATGTATTCGATCAAGGCTGATCGGAACACCTGAATACGAATAGACGTTATAGCAGGCAAAAAACGGATGCGAATCGGCCCCGAACTGGCCAATTATTTTACAACCACCGCGCCCCGACAGATTTACAACACGTGCGACATTATAAATCACTTCATTGACGACCGAAAACAATACAAAAAGGAATTTCTTTGACGGTTTCCCACTCCTCAACCGAAAGTTCTTCCGACACACCGGCGTCCAATTAACGAACGCCACGGTTCCCCACCTAAATCCACCCTTAACCATTCACGAAAAAAAAGAGGTGACAATCGCAGTACTGTTTTGATCGTGGTCGGAGTAGATTCTTCTCTTTCGCTGTCACGGTTTCGCAAAGTGTGTTGAGTAGTGTTTAGTGATTGACAATCACAGTTTGTGTAGAAGTGTGGTGTTTCGTGCTTCCCAGTTATGAAGACGTATTCGCATAAATGGCAGTGTGAAAAATTTGTAAGTACCTATACTTTACATTAGTATTTTATAATGTAAGATTAACATTCTTATGTTCACGTATAACAATAGATTTCTGTCGTATTCTGCAACTTCAAATCTATTATGTCCCTTTAAATTGCGTTTGGCTTGAGACACACGCAGACACGATTACGTTCTGTCTCATCGACACGGTCAGGTGGGCTGTGGTAGTAGCCATTTGTCTACACGTATAATTCTACACAATCCAATTTTGCAAAAACTCTAACGTTTTATATCACGATAACAATTTTTTGTGACATATTGTTCGATTCAAACTTTCTCTCTTCGCGACGAGTAGTGGGTGTTGACGTGAAAAACAACTTCAATAACAATTTTATTTTATAAAAGTCCACCGATGACCATTACTTTTGAAACACCCTGCACAGTTGGTGGTGAATCAACATAGCGGTGCGCTATTGTGACACATTTTGGAACAAACATTCTTTTATGCGGAAGCGACAAGGGTCGCGATTTCCAACTTCGTCCATGTTCTCGAGCGAATATTGCTGTTCAAACAGGAGGTAGACAATAGTACGCAGGTTACGAGCAAACACAGTGGTCCAGTATCGTAACTCACGATTTAAAACAAAGATTCCTTTATGCGGGAGCAACGAGGGACGCAATTTCGAACTTTGTCCAAACAACGATTCTTTTCTGGAGAAGCGTTGGTGGTTAGAATTTCGAACGTGTGCAAAATCGAAGTGCCGTGCGGTTTCGAGGGAACGTTGTTTTACGGGGAGAAGTGTTATGGGTCGGAATTTCGAACTTTGTCGAGGTTCTGAAGGGAATATGGCTGTGCGGCGATGGTCGAGGGAGGCGTTCAAGGTCCGTTTCCCCGGGTCTTGTCGGAGGGTGCGCGAGATCGGGCGAGCACCGAGTCGATTAGCAGATAGTTCAAAATTAAAGCACCTTGAAGCGGTGGCAGTAGGCAGGCGGATTCGCGTGCTAAATTCGAATGTTCTGCTACGTAAATGTTGACGGACCGCGGTAACGTATTGCGCGGACACACGCGAACCGTGCGCGGATGATCGATAATCGAGCTCGCGCGGGACCACCTTGCGGACGTGTGTACACAATGGAAGAACGCGTGCACGATGCTCGCCGCCGCGCCGCAAAGGTCACGTTTCTCGTGAAAAACAAAGCGTTTAGCCGAGGCTACGCCGGAAGTCGCGGAATGCAACCCCGTCTCGGGCCGTGAGCATGAAAATTCTGACGTCAATGTGCAATTAGAATATGCTAACAATTATACATCGAGCTGCGAGCGAGCGCTCGAAACAGCGAAGAAGGTAAACACGGTTTTATGCACAGTGACTCCGCCCCATTCCCTCTGTTTATTTCATTTTATTCTATCTCCGCTTTTTCCCTTGTTCCTTCACTTCCTCGCGTTTATGCACTTTTGTTTCCCTTTTGATCGACCCTTCAAAGTTTTACGTCGCTCGCGCGTCACCAACTACGTATTCTACTTTGCATACGGTTCTGTTCCGTGAATGTTTTCCGGTTACCGAATTCTGAATTTTTAATGAAACGAGGACTGTACAGTGGTGTTTAGCGATTTTTAAAAGTCATTTTAATCACGAAAATAAGCACCATCGTGGATACAGAAAATTTGTATTTTGCATAGAGATCTCTTAATCAGCTTCGAAACGGCACGTTTCAGACTTTCCGCACACCCAAAGGGACCGCGTAAAATGAATTCTATCATTATTAATATCTCGCCAGTGGCGCCGTCGTCGCGAGAGTGTCGCGATTCCTCGCGCGGCGTGAAACCCGGGGTGGGAAATTCCGGGTGACGCCAATGTCGGCTTAATTTTCAGGCCGTTCTCGCGTCGGCATTGTCGCGGGGCGAACGAACGAGTGCGAAAGAGATGAAGGGGTGGAAGGAGGGGAAGCTGGCGAGAGAAAGAGAAAGCGAGCATTTGAAAATGGGAGGGAAAGCTGGGTGTAGAACAACGTAATAGAAAATTTATTCAGGGTTTAATCACATCGCGACAAAGACAGCATTGTTCGAGCGTGAACAATGGGCCGTTTCAGTGGGTTCGCGGCCGCGGCTGCGAGCATTCGGTTCCCCGGCTCGCGACGACTTTGCTTTTTCCAATTCGGCTCGTCTCGTCGCATCGCGCGTCTCGTCTCGTCTCGTCTCGTCGTATCGACGTCGCCTCGCCTTTAACTCTCATCGTGCCCCTCTCCCTTGGATCCCTCCCCTCGTTCCGTCAATTTCAGAAACTAACTGCAGTACTTTCGTTTTTCGCTGCGACGCCCTCGCTCTTTCATCCCGATCGCAATCCGGAAACCCGTAATAACGGCCCCGGCGATCGATCGACGAATTATTTTCAGCAGACGGACCAAGATCCGACCCGTAATCCCTTGATGGAGGGACGCAAGGTGAGACTACAGCCTCTTCCAGACGAGTCAACGAAGTTCCCAACTGTTTCACTCGTTAAAAATACAAAGGAAGTAGGATAGAATAAAAATTACGCAAAGCGAACTGTTCAGGTGTGCGCCCCGAGTTCGTCAGAAAATACAGAAGTTCGTTTCCGCTGGTGCGGGGAACGTTTCCTATTATTTCTTCGACTCTTAGTCGCCCGCTGTGGTTTGTCCCGCTTAATTTCAGGAACGCGGCACACCTGTTGTCGTTAATTTCGTTGAAACAGCGTTTCACGGCTCGTTGCCGAAGCATTGATCCGCGAACCAGCCTGGATCAGCCTGGTTTCTCTCGTCGAAACCCTTCTCCATCTCATCGGGCTCTTTGTCGCTCCGCATCTCTTCCATGTCGCTATCATTTCTCCAGAAGATAGGACGTCGAGATTAGCGACGTTCTAGATCACTGATCGAAGTTTATACGCTGCTCACTAGGTCGCTGGCCGTAATTTCTGCAGTTCTTACTGGGTCAGTGACCGCGGGAGACCGCGGTCAGTGATCTAACGAGAACGGCGCGTAGATATCGAGTGTCACCGAGAGTGGGTTATGAAGTCAAGAGACAGCAACACGTGTGAACGTTGACAGATGGAAACTGTGTGTGGGAGTTCTTCACGGATTCAGCTTGAATATGGTGCGATGCGGATGGAGATTGTCGAAGCTCGTAGTGCTTGATAAATCAATCGACGAAATTCGTGTTAAAAATGTTTATTCGCAATCTGTCTCACGACGGCTGGATAAATTGGAGCATTCGAGATCGTTAGCCGGCCGATCGATCGTCGGCAGTCTTAGAGCCGCGGTATCGTGCGATAATGAACTATATTGAATGGACGTTTCGTTTCGTTAGGTTTCCCATTAGCCGATATCGATCGGACGCGAGCCGAATCGAATCGAATGCGAAAGGGGCGAGAGCGTGGCCGCGCGTCGTTGCTCCGCGAACTTGTGTACGGTTGCGGGTACCCGAGTTGGAAAATTGGAAGGTACACGCTGTCAACTCGACGTCGAGGCGATGATTCGCAAATAAAAACCTGCGGGCAAGCTGTTTGCCCGCGGCTTCTATTCAGCCGCGATGACAACTGACGTTCCGTTCCGTTTCGTTTCGTTCCGCAACGTATCGGATCGAATCGCGATTCTCCACTGGCATTATACGTAGTTTCCGTCGCGAGACTCCATAACCGCAAATGGTGCTTGCGTTCATCCTTGCGCGCGTCGTCTTCAACATTTCGGATCTTTTTCATTTGCGATTCGTCAGGTTAGAGAAATATTTTCTTGTCCCAAATGTCTCGTTTTCAGAATTGCAAGGGTGCAATTCTCTTTTCTCGACAATGCAAAGACGGGGCTTTTCAGTAGCGAGAAGCGGGTAATTTGAATTATTCGCGGAATAGTATACCTGACCGATAGTTGTCCCTGTAAGCACAGTACTTCTTTATGTGCACACTCAACACTAGATCCACCATAAACGAGACTGAGTTCGTTTATAATAATGAGTGTGCACTCACTTGAAACAAAATTTTAATTGGCCAGAAATTGCCAGAGGACCGCACGAGGGCTAAGTTATCGGATTTGTAATGGGTTTTGGAGCGAAGCGGAGGGTGCAGGTTGGACCGCGACGGGTTAAAACGTACGAAATAGCCGGCGGTAAGTAATGCGTTAATAACAGCGAAGACCACGGGCGCATTATGCACTTTAATCCGGCGCGATCGTTGAACGGAATTAGGACGAAACGACGAGCCGACTCGATAAACTCCGAGTCGAGTCTCTCGCGCCAGGGGGTCGATTAATTCGGTCACCGATCAAATTCAGATCGCGCGCGAGTATTGTTTTCGCACACAGCATCGTCGTCGTCGTCGTCGTCGTCGTCGCCGTGCCCGCCGAAAAAAAGGGCTCGAAATTGAAATAGATTCGCGGGGCGTCGAAACAAGCAACGACATTTCGGCGAGAGTCCTCGAGCCGCTTTTCATTCGCGCGTTAACGTCCACTCGACTCTCCCGCGTCCCGACCGAAGAGAACCCACACCCTCCGTTTTTACGATTACGAGCATTTTTACGTCGATCATCATCTAACTTTTTATGCTTCCGTCGATGCGAGCAGGGAGACGCGTTAAAACCGCCGATGCCAGCCTTGACCGACTACATCGACGAACCGAACGCAAGACTCTGCGGAATTCTTTCTGGTAGATCAACGCTTTCGAACTTACTCGGCGTAGATCGTCTCGGAAAGCTTCAACTTCTTTCGTAACAGTCTGCTTCAACTTCGACCATTTGCATCGTAAGGGAGCATAAAAATATAGCGCGCTCATCGGCAAATCTTCTTTTAACTTGCTCCAGGGGGGTGAGAAAACATGTCCATTTACCTCAGACTCTGATGCAGCTATCAATTCAAATTTTTCAGAGCTTAAGGTGCCATACCAGAGGCGCATTTCTTGATGCACCGACAAAAATGTAAAAAATTGCGCGCCATTTTTTTGTGGCAAACATAGAGTACTAACCTTTGACAATTGGCATCAGGAAGTATTGAGGTTTAGCCATAGAGAATAACACGGTCGAAAATATGTCGTAATTTTTCAAAGTAAAGTTTCAAATTTTCAAGTCGTCGTCTTTCTCCGTATTCGAGCTCAGATTCTCGTGCATTAAACTCCGCGCAACTGTGTATTACAGCCAATTTGTGCGCTGTTGAACCAATACCGGCCAACAGGAAATTCCTCCGCGTCCATTGTTCCTGCGTAGAGGATCGCGGGGTTTTCGTTGGTCCGGGAGAGGGTTTCGCGTAATTACGGTGGATCAGCGTTGATTAGGTGTTCCGGACTTTATCCGATCCGTTGAATCGGGATGATCCGCGCGCGTAGGTGACCGGCGTGTTTTATTATTTGCGAGCGAGTGGCAGGTTATTACCCCCACGGGATACGTGACGCGATGAGCTCTGTTTCCCACGTGGCCTACTCGAGTAAGCCTCTCTCTCGTCCACCTCCACCTATCTCTCTTTCTCTCTCGCCGCTGCAAGATTCAATACTCTGGGCTGGACTTCCGGGACACGTTCGCCGACTGGGACAATCTCATTTCGCCGGAATATTTCGATCCGACAGCAGCCCCGTTTCCCCGGGACCAAATCCTGAAAAAACTTTCCTGCCGGCTGTCTCGTATTTCTATGGTCCGTTCGCGTTTTATCATTCGTCACGTCCTATTCCCGTTCATCTGGACTCTCCTCTTCTCGCGCAGTGCGTTCCATCGGTGAAAATACGGAGGGGGGGAGTCCAATAATTACCCGCGATGGTAAGTCCGTTACAATAACACGCTAGAGTCGCTGCAATTACATCGTCTCTGTACGCACTTTCACGTTGCTCGACCTACCCTTTGTGCCCCACGCAAGAGACAGAATTTCGTGAATTTTTTCGTTCCCGAAACGCTTCGCCAATGTCCGCTGCGTCAAATCAATGATTTAACCGTGATTGGAAAGAAGCCATTTGCAGACGGAAATTACACACCCGATCGAATACAATTCTGTAGTTTATTAATAAATGTAAAGAGACACCGAGCACTGCCGAATACACTCGTATTACGATGCTCGAATTGTGTTTCGAATTTCACGAGAGATGTGGAAATTATTAGAGCAACGGTTTATTTTAAATACACGAGTTGTTACAAATAATGGGAATGATATATAATATATTTGTATAAAATTGATTGAAATGTCTTCTTTAAAATACGACAGAACTTTCCCTCCAACCTAATAATAGGAATCCATTCGGAAGCAATTTCGAAGCGAGGCAAACGATGACAGAAATTAGTATAACGGTGATTCAACGTGGATTGACCGGAATGATAATCCCCCGGGACATGATCTAACGAAATCGGACAAGCCTGTCGATCGCTCGCGGTGAAGACTTCGCCCGTCTCGCGTCTTGAACTTTGCCCCGTTGGTAAATGTGCCCCGAAGCAACAGGGTCGAATCGAGAACGTCGAGGAAACATCGATGAAGCGACGTGGTAAACGGGTTCCCGTTAATTGGTCAAATTCGGGATCGCGATTCAGGTGTCGGCTGGTTTATCGCCGTGAATGCCTCAATTCCGAGCCCCTTAATGCGCAAATATTCTTAACTGCGTGTACCAATCCTGAACTTCGGCTCGATTAAATTCGCTTCGGACCGGTTATCAACGAAAAACGACATTATACCTCGATCCTTGATAGTCCAGAACGAACTCCTGCCACTTAAACCGTCGCTTTACGATTCGTTTTACGGCCGTTGTGATTAGAACTCCTTTATCGTTCATGATTTCTTGGACATATCTATTAGTTCGATGTTCAACCCTCAAGTTCTATACTGTTTCCTCAGACTGGATCGCGTTAAAATCTTTCTAAACATTCCGTAAAAATTTTATTGAGGTATTTGGTCGGTGCGAATATTTAAATAATTAGTTCAGTGGTGCAAGGAGTTAACCAGACAATAACGTTGAGATCATCGGCGCATCTTGCACCTGACAGAATGGCAACGAGGGGAAAAAGGGCGTTCGAAAGGTGGAACACGTTTCGCGAGAACGAGCGGCGTTGTGCATGCAATTTGCGCTTCGAGTATCGAATCGCTCGCTAATTACTGTTAATTGAAAGGGAACGGATTTCACGGCCCCGCAGCTATGACGAACCTGAGTGTTGTTAATTGTACCTACTCCTGTAAATTGCCGGGTTCGAGTCTCGATAAAATTCTGTTAAACGATCACGCCTCTTTGACCGGACTCTCGATCGCTCGATCAATCGAACGAGAAGAACAGCTGCAGACTTAGCTCGGACCAAGCCTAAACGATCTTAAGTACCAGCCTAAGCGATGATTTTTTACAAGTTTCGTCGGGGCAATCGAGCCCGTCTGTCTCGCGACGCTCGTCATCGGACGGCCATCGATTTTTATAAATTTAGAGGGCATTTTTAAACGTCGAGCTACCTCGACGTCGACACAGAGCCACCCCCGTTGCATCCCCCGTTCATCCCTCTTCACCCCCCGATCACCAAGTAAGCGCGATCGCGGACGATCGTTATCGTTACCCGATTATTATCCTGGTAGAACTCGAGCGTTATCGGCAACCGAAAAGCCGCGCGAACACCGCCACTAGCCATTATATCCCATCTCCCGATCGTTATCCCATTCAACGAGATATGCTGCAACGAGGCCGCGAACTGTCCCTCGATCATACACGATCGCACGATCACGCATTTCTTTCGGTGCGTCGATCTTTTCACCGAGCCCCGGCAATTTTTCTCGAGGATTCCGGGGGTTAAAAAATACCAAAAAATTCTGGAGTACTCTTCTATATCCTTCGAATATCCTCCATTAATTTTTGTTGCCATTCCTCATCTTATTTTTTGGGGCGAAGAAAAATTTATAGAAGAATATGGGGGACTGAATAATCATGTAAAGATTGATACGTTTTTTCGAGTTTCTGGAGGTTACAGAATTCCAAAAAAAATCTAGAGTACTTTCCAAACATGTAGAATATTCTCCAGTAATTTTTATTACCACTTTTACCCTAATTTTTTTGAGAGAAGCAAAAGTTTAAAATGTTCAAGAATCTTGTCTTGAAGCCTCTAGAATATTGTCCAGTAATTTTTAGAACTGTTAAGTGGACACTTTTGTTTCTGGTTTTTGGGTATCACAGAATTCCAATGGATCATTTAGCAATTTTTTCGTGGCACATCACTTTTTGTGCTATTCGGATACCTCGGATTTTTCGGTCCCGATATAACACTTCACTTTGTGACGTTAATTATGGAGGTGCAAGTGACCCCCGACAGCTCTTTTTCGCAACTCCATCCTCATTTTACTCAATTTTCTACTGTATTTCACGTTCGGGGTATATCGCGTGTAGGAAATGAAGTAGGAGTGAAACGAGTAAAATTGTGAATAAAATGATAGCGAACGAATGAAATGAATGGTCCGTTTGCTGTCACGGGGACAGGCGTGGGAATTACGCAACGAATAGTCAGGAATTATTAACAGTTTAAAGAAGAGCATTGCTCCTTTTTCTGCGTATAAAATGTCTCATTAAAAATAACTAAATTAACACGTCGACGGCCCTGTGATACACGAACGTCAGAACCGTTCGCTCGTCGCTGAAAAATCATTTTTTCCGCCGATAGATCGAGCGTGTGAAACGCGGTACGATTGGGAGAGGAATTAAAACAGCTTTAATTTGATCAAATTGTTTTGGCTGCAGAGTCAGCGAGCGACGTGTTAAACGATCGTTGTCAGCGAGCATTTGCGTGCCACTTGTTCGGACTTAAAAATTAATTTTCACGCCGATAAACTGCGTTCGCTTGCTGATTGGAAGAAGAATTAAAATTGCTCCGATTGTATGTAATTTCGCCGAGTCAGCGGTCGTCGTGTTAAACAATCGCTGTTTCCAATTACACGCATTAGCCCCGACGAAACCGTTGCGTGACGCACTGGCGCGTCTCCTAATTTTCCAAAAACGAAATTTCCCTTTGCCCGAATGATTTGCGTGAGGGGAGCAGGGGCGTGGTTAGTTAGGGGGCCCGTGTAAACACGAGTACAAGTATATTTGGCAAAGGTAGCTCTGACAGGAGGCCGCCTGAACACTGAGAGACGGAGCACAGGTCCTCGTTAAAACGCGAGAGCGTAGGAGTCGCGTGAAACAGAGCCGCGCCGAAATATGGTAGGGTGGCTTTCGGGGGTAGGTTTCAACCAGCAGGCATCCGGTATTAATTCTTCCGCGGAGAATATCTTACATATGCCACGAGGAATTCAGGAGATCTCGAGACCCTGTGCTCCACATATCCGTGCATACCGCACCGTCAGTCTGCAAGCTGTGCTTTGTAATTTCATCCTTCCGCTGTCTTTCGTGACGCGAAGCCCCTGCAACTTCATAGACGCGACATTCTGCCGAGCCACTCCGCTGTCTTCGATTGATTCGGTGTTGGAATGTCATTCCTATTCCACGTTTCAATGCAGATTGCTCGCCGAGGCTCGCTCTGGCCCGCGGAACCCGCGAAACCACGCCTACTGGGCGGAGTAAACGGAATTTAAGGTGGGGGAAATATAATTATAAATGTCTACATTCTCGGATTACAATAGCTGCGACTGCAAAAGGTTAATTAAAACACTGATATCGTAACACATTGAAATCTCCAGATCGCTATTTTGTGTAAAGGTTAGTTAAGAAAGCTGTTTTCTTTTAATTCTTTTTATAAACATCTGATCACACGATACAACCTGTATTATAAATTAAATGACCTAGAAGCAAGTACGAATTAGAGACATTTTGCACTTTAACCTTGTGCCGATTTCTGTACTGTTTAATAACGCGAGCGGGGTAACTTGTCAACAAGCGGAGACATTTAGTATCTATTATGGCTTTATTCATTTCCGTGTCTTGTCTCCGTTAATATTGCATCGGCGAAACCGAAAGTGCCTTACTCTTTCGTATTGTTCCGTCGTTATCTGGTCGGTCGCTCTCTGGGGCAAACCGAACCGCTCCTCCCGGAGCAAAGAGCGTTTGTTGTGCTGCTCTAAACGAACCATCTGCTCTATACTCCTATCCGCTTTTAAACAGCATTCACCATTCAGCCGTTATCTCCTTCGGTAATTAAACTTTCACCGAAGAGTTTCGATGCAGGACGAAGTTCTCGATCTTTGTGTTTTATTCACGAAGCCCGAAACGTTTTTAAGAGGTCATTTATCTGAAACCAGCCTCTGGTGTTGGAAATAGAAACTTTTACTTAAACTCCCGACTATCGAAACCTTTAGCGAAATTAATAAATTCAAGTATTTGAATTTCGTCACAATCCGTGTATTCGAATTTTTGTCGCGATTCGAGTATTTGAATGTCGTTGCAATACGAGTATTTGTATGTCGTCGCAATTCGAGTATTTGAATTTTGCCACAATTTCATATCGCTAATTCCCCTAGCAAACACATAAGTCCCGCAGAGTCTACTTGCTCGAAGTTCGAGCGCATTGCATGGTACACCAGCGGTGTGTATCATAGTCCGTCCGAATCCGTACGGAGGGACGAGTTTCGCGTAGGAAGTGCATGCTGGGAAGCGGCTAGTTGGTTGCCAGGGCTAGTCGAATCAAAGCGCGGCCCGCTTTAATGGTAACTAATTATACGGGCTGTTGTTTCGTTTTACAGGCTTCGAGTCGGCCTGGTCCGCGTACAACCGAGCTCCCTCTTCTGGTTCGCATTGTAACGTTGTCCGACAAAACCCCGCAGCAGCGATGTAAAGGTATACTTAACGACCATATCCGCGCGACGGCGTGTTTCGTGAATAATAGAATCCGCGCGCGCGATGGTACACGCCCCCGCGTCCTTCGTACAAAAAGAAAAGAGAGCGGAGAAAAAATCTAACGAAACCTTGAATCGAGGTTAGGGTCGCGTGGTCGGAGAGAAAGAGAGAGAAAGAGAAAGAGAGGGAGAAGGAGAGAGAGGAGAGAGATCGGTCGATCGACGATGCCAGCTCGCGATTTCGCGCTGTGCTCGTCGGCGCACAAAGCGACCTCGCGACGTTATTGTTGCCTCTGTGCTTTCGTTTATCTCGCCCCGGGAGGGCAAAGCTGCGGCCACCGCCTAAAGGAGCAGCGGTTTCGGGAGCGACGAGCATACTTTACTGTTCTCGTTCACGGAAACCGAGGCTGACGATCACACGGGACATTGACCCTGCGGTTTAATTCGTTCCGTCGCGCAACGCGCTCCTCGTCCGCGAGAACAACGCACAGAGAAAACTTCTATGTACTGCTCGTACCTCGCAAAAAGTCACGGGAAACGGCATCTATAACTCCAACGTTTGGGCTATGACGTCACACTCTGCACAGCCGCGTGACCGCTTTAGCCAATATTTCGCTGCAGCCGAAAATGCGTATGAACAAGGCAAGCCCCCTCCACTCTGACGTTCATGTATCCCTACTTCACGTTATAAGTACTGTTCGGCCACGGGAAGATGGCACGCGAAATGACAGAAGGCTATCGAGAGACCTCCGCCTCACCCCACTCCTAATACTAGCCCTCATCCACAGACTCTATCCCAGTGACACGCGATAGGTTCATTTATTTTCGCTTTATCAAACGATTTTGCCAATTGCGAGAACAATTTTAACGCGAAGCGGGGCGTAGGAAATAGCTTCTGGCGTGCCATCTTCCCGCAAACGAACAGTACAGTGCGCGGTTAAATTTTCATGTGACTCCTCTTTCGCGTAACTATACTACGGATGTTCATGCATTTTCCAAATTTTGTAGACAAATTTGAAGAAAGTACCTGTGTAGATCTAAAATAAATAAAAATTGTACGTGGAAAATTCTGTGGAATCTTATATCCGAGCCTTGATAATTTTCACAAGCCATAAATGCATAAAAATCTGCAGTCTACTCGTAACTGACGCGGACGACAATTTATGCGGGCCAAGTAGAGGTGTCCCGGTTCCCCTGAATTTTTCGTGGACAGGGAATAATTCTAACAGGGCCGAGAACTGCCGGCAGGTGACGGAACGATCTCCTCGGCCGTGGAACGCACGCCCACGCAGCGAGGAGAAAAATTTTGTCGATCGGTTTTTCCTCTCGCAGCCGCGATAACACTTCTACCCCTTGTGCCACACGGGTATAGGCCGCAGTGTCTCTCAACCATTTTCGAGCGCGACCCCTTTTGTAGCGAAGTCGAGTATAACCTACACCCTCGCCGCATTCTCCATGAAACGCCACTCTTAATAAGGGCACTCTTTAGTCGACGGGACAGACGGAAAATAAATTATTCCGCTGGTGGTAATTCGTCGGACTCTTGTGCTCAAAACCCTCCGGGACTTTTTTTTCGGGGCCGGCGACGCAACCCTCTGCCTGCGGATCTTTGTACCTCGGGATTTTTTCCTCGCGTTGCCGGATCCCCCGCTTGGGAAAATGTGCGAGAAACGGAGAGTAAAAGGTAGATTGAAATGCAAACTTTCGAACTGTCACGAGTCGATGGTACTCGACTATGCTCGCTGAACTACTTACGCTCCCTGCGCCGTACTGTTGTCGTAAACAGTTTCCAGGGGTGGAAAGCAGACATGCTACCCTCTTCCCGAAATTAGCCCGTTAGTGGTGATTATTCTCTCGTTTTCCTAGAATTTTTACCGCTTTTAGATCGACGGCAAGATACGAGTCATTGATACGAACACCCCCTATCTAGGGATGAGAAGCGAAAATACAACCCTCTCATCGCCTTTTCTCATCGATGAATCCATTTTCGTAAACTTCTTACAGATCTCACGGATCAATCAATCCGTAATTGAAGGTTGCAAACCAGCCAGGTCGGGATGGACCCAGACAACAGCAAGGGTTCGTTAACACGATACGGGGTCGCGAGCATCGACCAATATAAGGTACGCGAAAATTCTATGAAATAATAATGAATTTTTTATAGATCCTAACAGACAAGAAAAGTCCCCATGTCCCGCACGTCCACGTTCCCCTAACGGCTAAAAATACGCGTCACATAGATCGCGTTAAAAATTTCTTCAGGAGATCAATTATATCCGCGTGTCTAATCGACGTCATCGTTTCGATGAATACTTAATAATAACGTTGCTCGGCCGGACAGCTCCCGGTGATCTATGCTTAAATAGACGGTAATAGAATCGTGTGCGGCGGAAAATCTTCCGACCGTGTATCGTTGTCCAGTAATTCGTTTGATCTGTTCGCTGTGTACGATAGGTCCTTGGTCGGTGTGCGTCAGCGTAGCCGGTATGAATAATGAACTGGTAACGATACAAGATCTATCCGATGCACACGACAAACAGCAAAAGAGAGGCTTGTTTGGCGAATCGAAACGGGTAAATAAAGAAAACGAGCGCCGCTTACGTGACAGCATGTAATCCTGGTCTCGCGTTCTCCCTTTCCTCCGGAGGCATTTATCTGCATTATCTTCCCGGCGGACTTCTCGCGGTGAGAACGTCTGATATACTGGTCGCCACCCCCATCGCTGTGCTGCTACCTCACGATACCATCCACAAAGTGTAATACACCGCGCACAGTCCTCTCTCTGTCACTCTCTCGCCATCTAACTGTCTCCGTTCTCTCGTGTTCTCCTCTTTAACTCGACATATCGGTCCTTCCCTCGTCGCACAAACTTTGGCGTAGTGCTGCGGGGTGTCGGGGCCACGGGGGTGTCGGGAGCACGAGGACGAGGGACAGAGGAGATGATCCAGAGTTCGGTGAAGACGGTGAAGGCGTGCGCGAAAAAGGTCGAGGAAAAAGAGCGAAAGACGAAGGACCGGTCAGTGACGGCGGTCGATAGGTTGTTCGGGGTTTCCTTGTCGTTGGTCGCGTTGCGAGAGTACACGGAGAGAGTCAGTCACTCGCCAATTCTCCCGAAAAAAAGATTCGCCTTTGCCGCCGTGGAGAGAGGACCGGAGGGCCACGGGGCGCTGCACACGACGCGGGCAGAACCGGAGCGGTCGGGAGCCGAGCGGAGCAGGAGCAGGAGCAGGAGCAGGAGCAGGAGCGAGAGCGTGTAGTGGCCCCGAGGAGCAGAACGGAGCAGGGCGGAATCGCGATCGGCCCAGCCGAAAAACCGAAGGACTCGCGGCGGGTGAGGATCGACCGCGACCGAACGGTCACGTTCGCCGGATGCAGCGCGAATGGAGGGCTGGTCCTGCGCGGCAGCGCGCTCACACGGTCGTCCGGTAAACTGACAGCCCACCCCTGACAGACCTCCGAACTACCAGCCTCCCCATACCCCTTCACTCGATCCTCCTCCGCCCCGTTCGGGGCATGCGCCCTAACTACACCCTCGCTCTTTCACCCCTGTATACCACCACCGACGTGCTCTACTTCGCGTGTACCGACTAGCGATGGGCATTCGATATTCTCTCTGCTGTGCCGCAAGTTTTCGAGCGACTCCGGCCGAGTGCAAGGCTCGTGCCGTGTGTTCCACGGCTCCGTCGCGACCCTGTAAGGAATGTCGCTCGATTTAGCCTCTTCCACTGTCGTACGTCTCGCCGGAACACTACCCAGAGACACGGAGAGCAACACGCTCGCAATACCTGTCCACCCTAACTCGCCGCACGCGAGTCTCGTCCGGAGAGACCACCACAGAGACTCCTCTTCCGAAAAATTAGCTACAACACGTACACACGCTCCACTATCCTACACGATGGACGCCCGTTTTGTTCCATTCGACGTGACTCTTCGACACTTTCAGCGACACGTGTCCCAAAAACTGGAGACAGAATTATTTGTTCGAAGAAAAATGCTAGAAGAGGGTGATAGGGTATTCTTTATTTTCTTTTAGAATTTATGAGACTGCTGGGTAGGCACTGAACGAGGTAAAAAAAAACAGATTTCGTGTTTTATTCTTCGGTAACACGGACTGTGTGATTGTCCTACATACATTGAAGCGATCCCCAGATTTTAAGGGGGTTGAATACATTCCCCGAAGGGTCCGCAATGTGCCCATCGGGTAGATTTTCAGCCCTCGTTCAGATTGCTGTTGGATTCTGTCGAGCCCCCAGTTTCGAATCGTTCTAGAACCATCGCTACCCAGAAATTGCCGTTCATCCCCTATCTGCAGCCCGGTGAAAGACAGCGCGCCAAATAACCTCGATCGTATCTGCTTCGCCCCGTATCAAGCCGCTGTTCATCGCTAAAAGACTCTTCACTTTGCTTCCATCCCGATCCGCCTCTGTGGAGTCGGTCATTCCTCAAGAAAAGGTTTCGCTTCATCGATTCCCAGGAGATCCAGATTATCTTAATCAGCCACGCGAAGCTATCGTCTTCGGATCTTCGCCGAGGATCCCCGTCTAATCATCGGGTCGACGGAAAGATTGTTAAATTTTTCCTGTGAAACGCGTTCGCACATTAGCACAAACAATTGCAATTCATCTAATTTTAATTGTTCGAACGCAAGCACGTTTCATTGTGCAAATTTTGCTACTTTCAAGTGGTTTTTTTTAAAGCGGTGCTACAGTGATTGTTCGCCAGCTATTTTCGGCAGGTTTTTCAAAAAATCAATGCAACCGCTTGCAACTGCATCGAAAGTAGAAGCGCCTTAACCGGCGTGACGCGATTCCCGGCGTAAATGATGTATTACTCGATTAAGAGTAAATTAATTGCGAGTTAGTTAATTATTTAATTATGTATTCGTATCGGGTAACGCGAACGTGTGCCGAATATCGTTCTGCGACCCTCTGGCGGTCAGAGGTGCTAACTAAAATTTATCCCCGATTCGACAGGCTCGATCAACGTGCATGACGTTCAACGTAAATTGCCGTTCATTAATGTCCAACAGTTGTTTCTTTATTAAATGAAGGAACGACGCTTATTGCATTGAGAAATGATATCATCCGAGCGTTATTTCCACCCTCCACTCATGTACCGTCGGAGCACCTGATAAGATTGATTAAAATTCTACATTGCCGTAAAGAAACTTCTATAAAACGCAAAAGAAAAATACGAAATATCCATAAAACGATAGTTTAATGTTAGTACACGCTGATGCTATGGATTTTTACTCGGTTTGCAGCTACGATAACCGGTCTGCCTTCCATCAGGGGCGTCTTAGTTAGCGCCTTCGACCGCTAGGTGGTCGAACACTTATATGTCTTTCCAGGGACGCTCACGCCTTCGGAATATTTAATAAATATTAATGACAATGAACATAAGAATACTCTAACACTAAGAATAATCTGTTCAAGGAACATGTACCATTTCTATTTCTCTCTCAACGTAACCATCCACCGTGGACTTTCTCGCATTTTTTATCCCGACAACAATACATTATCGGGAAGATTCACTTTTCGCGGACCCATAAATGCATTATTTTCTCGGCTCGGTAACATCAAGTCGCGCTGCAACTTTCGCCGCGTATAAACTACAGCGATCTGCACTCACGAGATGTGCGCTTGATGACATCACGCCGCCGACGCCCTACTTGTAAACGGATACTCGATATATCACAACCTTGAGCATCGTTTGCTCGTCGAACCTTGGTGCGATCTGGCTTTTCTGTAATTCGTATGCACCGCACACGTCCAGTGTCCGTCCGATGATCGTTGCACGATGCTCGCGCGCATCTCCCTGCAAAATCGTTGCATCAACCAGCCAATTCGAAATAGGAGCGAACGTTGCCGAAGTTCCAGTTCGAACTTGCGCGCTAAACGACGCGCTAACAACAGCCTCTCGTTTTCCGTTTTGTTAGTGCGGCCTGATCCTAACGAGTTACGTTCGACGGTACAAATAACAACGGTTGCGTCACAGGCACAAAAACAGGTGTAGAGGTTCTTGAATCGGATTTGCATGGAAATGCGCGTGAAACTTTGATCGATATCTCATTTCCCGGAGAGTACGCCCGTAACTATGGCAGAGCTGGTACAGCGTTTCGCAACAACGCCCGGGGGAATGCCGGGAATACATCGACGATCTTTCAAAACACTGGAATTAGAAATAATTCGACCTTGTGCAGAAAATAGTTCGATCTCTGTTTACGGCTCGACTTATACTAAATGACCTTGAATGACCTTGGAAGACGGAAGTGTTATATAGGTCCGCGAATTTCTGGGTTTCCGGGCAGAGCTCGTTGCCCATTCATCGGGTGTCCCTGCTCCATTTCATTCGCTCTATCGTTGAATGATTCGACGAATCGGGAGCCGGTCGATTGACATTCGTCTCGCATGTGGAGCCGCGACGCGTTGCTTGCGTCACGAGTCCTTGATCGTGCGGACAGTGTCGAGGAATCCAGGTGTTCCTCTCGTTGAGCGCCGATCGCGTCTGGCGATTTCTTTCCACCGAAACCGAGTCTCGGACCATAAAGGTTCGACGAGTCGGCCACGATGGGTGCACGGGACCGCTTGGTGCGTGTCGCGGACTGGTCTGGATCGCTGGTCCGTTTGCATCTGTGTCGCGGCGTAACAGTGCGGTGAACATTTTCTTCGGATACAGAGAAGATAAAAATTTCACGTTCGAATTCACTCTCGCGCTAATACATTTAGTGGACGAAATTGAGTCGGGCTCCGAAAGATGCGAGGACAGTGAAAGGGTATATACTTTGTATCTTTAAATAAATAACTTCGTGGTAATTGATCGGAAGCCATGTTGAAACCGTTGGCAGCTATCTTGCTGATCTCTCAGGCGCAGAGCTTGCTGACTCCAGCTCTCCTTGACACCGTGTACCACATGTTCTCCGGATTTCCGGTGACTCCGGAAGACTCGGTTCCCGACGAGACTCGATTGTCCAGGGAGTATGATTTCATAGTGATCGGTGCCGGTTCCGGCGGCTCCGTGCTGACCAATCGTTTGACCGAGAACCTGAATTGGAGCGTTCTGGTGATCGAGGAGGGCAAGGACGAGATGTTCCTCACTGACATCCCGTTGTTAGCGCCCGTTCTACACATCACCGACTACGTGCGCATGCACAGGAGCGAGCCTAGACCTCGCAACCCGGACGGCACCGGTGGCTATTGTCTGTCTATGAATCAGGGGCGCTGCAACCTGCCCGGCGGCCGAGCAGTCGGTGGCAGCTCCGTTGTCAACTTTATGATCTACTCCAGGGGTTCGCCCGATGACTACGACGACTGGGCCAACCAGGGGAACCCCGGATGGAGCTACCGGGACGTGCTGCCGTATTTCAAGAAGTCGGAGAACTGCGTGCTACCCGGTCGAGACCTTAGGTATCATTTCCTCAGCACACCTACTTCCCGATCGAGTACGTGGCCGAAATTAAGAGTAATGGCTCCTGGTTTATTTCCGAGCTACGAACGTGTTAGTTCAAGTTTTAATGGGTGCGCTGGAAATCGAATTGGGGCGGGTTGGATCGTGGGAGGCTAAGTATTTTTGTTCCTCGGTGTTTGTTGATATTTGCTAAATACCGAGAGCACTGATTTTCGATTGGGCAACCTTCCGACAGCTGTGTCTAATGGAATAGCGAACGTGATAATTATGTTTGTTTGGGGTTTAATGATGACTCGTAGTTTTTTTTGAAATGTCGAAATGGACCAGCTGTTCGAAGGTCAGCCCGGTTGGAATGATACACGGTCGATGTAGTATTACGAGATTAGTAACGATCGTTTGGTTACATCGAATTCTCCGATCAGATTCCATGGTCACGGAGGATACCTGGACGTCACGACCTCTCCGTACGTCTCCCCACTGAGGGAACGTTTTCTCCGAGCGGGCAAGGAACTGGGTTATGACGTAATCGATTACAACGCGGACAGGCTGATCGGGTTCTCAACCGCGCAGGTCCACCTGCGAAACGGTCGCAGAGTCAGCGCGAACAAGGCTTTCCTGCGACCAATTCGCGACAGAGGGAACTTCCACCTATCGAAATTCTCCAGAGCAACGAGGATCGTCGTTGACAGGACAACGAAGACAGCGGTGGGCGTCGAGTTTCTTAAAAATGGCAAGCGATTGTTCGCCAAGGCTCGGAAGGAGATAATCGTCGCAACAGGTCAGCGCAGAGAATCGCGTGGAAAACCTTTTTTCCAGCTTCCCCTTTTGCTGATCCGTGACGCTCGCGTTTTGTTCAGGAGCCTTGAACTCGCCGCAACTGCTGATGCTGTCCGGGATAGGGCCCAGAGATCGTCTCGAGGCCTTGAAGATCGACGTGATCGAGGATCTCCCGGTCGGCCACAATCTTCAAGATCACGTGAGCATGTCGTTGCTGACCTTTCTCGTGAACGAAAGCATTACCATCGTCGAGCCACGACTAGCCTCGAACCTGGCGAATACCTTCGACTACTTCGTCAAGGGAACCGGACCTCTGACGGTGCCCGGAGGCACCGAGGGTATCGCTTTCGTTGACACCAAGCGGGACCCACGGAAACAAGCCTCTCGCTCTACCAAAAAACCCATTAACAGAGGTACTCAATCCTACGCATTAAATTATCGATAAGTTCCAACTAATTTAAGACATCAAAGTTAGGGGGCTAATTCTGATCCCTCCGTGTTTCAGGTTCCCCTCCGCCGAACGTGTCCTCCATCACCGTCAATTCCAGCTACTTCAACTCCCCTGGTCTGGACAGACAGAAGGAAACGTCAATTCCCGATATAGAGCTGGTGTTAGGAATCAGTGCGTTAACGGGGGACGCATCTGGAAGCTACAGAGGAGAGCTCGGCCTGTCGGACGAGTTCTACAAAGATGTGTTCACCGGGTATGAAGGTTTCGACGCGTTCTCAATTGTTCCCGTGCTGCTTCATCCCAAGAGCAGGGGCCACGTATCGTTGAGGTCTGTCGACCCTTTGGACCCGCCTATCTTCGATATAAACTATTACGATCACGAGGACGACGTTAAGACGATCGTCCGAGGCATTAAGAAAGTAAGTACGCTAGACGTCTATCTTTCCCGTTGCTATTCACATTCAATGTCTATCCGATCTTCATAATTTCTCAGATTCTACACCGGTGGAAGACAAGTTTGCTAATGTGTCTGTGTTTTTTGCGTGTATTCGCAGGCCATAGAGGTCGGCGGGACCAGGTCGTTCAGACGTTACAACGCGACGCTGCTGCCGGTCGCGTTCCCAGGCTGCAAGGAGATTCCGTTCGGCAGCGACCGGTACTGGGCCTGCGTGGCCCGTCAGGTGAGCACGACCCTGGGTCACTTCGCGGGCACGTGCAAGATGGCCCCGAGGAGGAACGCGGGCGTGGTAGACCACAGGCTGCGGGTCCACGGGGTGAACAACCTGCGTGTGGTGGACGCGAGCGTGATACCGACCCTGATATCCGGCCACACGAACGCGCCCGTCTACATGATCGCCGAGAAGGCCGCGGACATGATCAAACAGGACTGGAAGTCGTCCGTCTCCCGGCGGAAGACGGTGCGAAGGACTTGAGGAGAAGAACTCGAGAGAAATCTCGCGCCGACGCGCGTGTATTTAAATATAAATTATTTTCGGATAGACAAGACGATCGATGAAAACGATTCGCGAGAACCTGGGCCAGGCGTGGGCATCTAATAATGTCCTCCGACCGTGACGTAATTTGTGCTCCGAAGCGTCGTTCTTTCACGCGATCTATACTGCTCAAGCGCCTGACTCAGATTATCGACGAATTCGATCGCATCGGGATTATTAAGCTATCGAGGAAATGGATTCTATCTTTGGTAGCGATACGCTTTCACGCGCTGTCGAACGAAGTCGCGGGAGTTTCAAAACGTTGCGATTCTCATTAGGACTACCACCGCGAAGGTTTGCCAGGCTATCGTCCATGGAGTTTCCGTCGACCCACCTGTAAAATTCAAGCGACTGTATTACGAAATTCATTTTAAATGACCGACAGTTAACTTGTTAATAACAGAAAAGCAATTACCGTTGTCGCTGTAACCGATGCAGTCGCGCAGCTCCTCTGTCATGATGTAATTCGGCGCGCAGTTACAAACACCTGGAATAACGAGTGCGAACATTTTCATTGCGTTCTCATTGTCGTTAGAGAGTGAAAGAAGTGATCCTACCATCTATGCAATCGACGTTCATCGGCTCGGTCGAGAACGAGTCCCTGTACGTCGGCGTGACGCACTCTTTGTGGGTCAGGCAGCGGTCGTTCAGCACTGAAAAGATAGTCGGTCGATCGTCTATTATTACAATGTCATCGACCATCCACTCTTTACCGAATAGAGTTAGGAATATCGAAATCGTCGTTTACTCACCCGGATTAAATTGACAATCTGAAGGTAGGAACGCACTGCTATCACGTTAATCATTGTCGGACTCTACGTACGGGAGTATAGTGGAGCGTTGTCCGCTAGTCTTCCCGCGACGCTCCAGCAGCGTGTTCCTACCTTCAAGCCATAGTTCAACCGGCAAGGTTCCTCGTGTAAACAACGATTACCCACCGATCGCGGAAAGAGGGTATTCGCTAGGACTCACCTACGTCCTTGAAGCATTCGGAGCCGCGTTGATGGAAGTTCTCGTAGCAGACGCACTTGCCGTCAGCGCCGCACATCGAGTCCTTCAGGTTTAGCTCGCACTGAGTGTCCTCTTGACATGGTTCACCCACCGAATTGGCAGCCTTCAGACACCGCTTGCCGTCGCTCGACTTCACGTGATCCAATTTGCAGGTGCACGCGTCGCGGATGCACCTCGAGCTCTCCGAGACGCAGTCGTAATCGAACACGCATTTGTCGCCGAGCTCTGTCAAAGTCGTGGTTGTTCAGATATTCCGGTCGACACGGGAACGTGCTAACGAGGAGGATTTACCTTTGCTCTGTATGCAGACGTCGTTGTGGGGATTCGGATGGTGCCTGTAGGTGCACGCGCAGAATCCCGACACGCAGTAGCTGTCTTTGATGTAGCAGTTGTGGTTCGTCTTGCAGTACTTCCCGAGACCTGCAAACCGACACCGTCAACTCTTATTGCGAGACATTCGTTCTCGTTGCGACGAGAGCCACCGAATACCGTAACCGTGATTTTTCTCGTCGGATTCACTTTCGTTCTTTGAACGGTTCAACTTTCTCCTCCGACTCTTCGATCTTTCCTCACAGGGGTGATCACAATGATCACAAACTGAGAATTAAAAAGATTATGAAACTTTGGGGACACGCAGTGCATACGGCCAAGGTATCATGACCTTGTTAATTTTCGATTTTCGGGTCGGAGCATAGTCACTATAGTCTGGCCGAGATAGAGGATCTCTAATGGAGTCACCGAGAGGTCTGTTAATGAAGTTAGCACAGTAGTCGTGAAGGTATCGTCGGCCCCATCGCGCGCGGAGATGTTTGTCGGTGGGGGAAGATCATGAGAAAATCAAAGTCACGCCTCGGCATCCTCTCGTTCCAGTAAGGAAACGGGAATTCGGGCTTTGTGTTGGCTCACCGACGGACTCGTAGCATCTTCCCTGCTCGTAGTGGTTGCCGTCGGAACACTGACAGATATTTTGTCGGCACTCGGAGTTAGGGGTGAAGGTCACGCTACACTGGATGTCCACCTCGCAAGCGTCTCCTATGGCTTTCGCGACTAAAAAGAAAACGTTCTTCCGTAAGCTAGAGAGTGCCTCAGAGCCCTGCTAGAGGATTCGACGTAGCCACCTAGCAGGAGGATAGTAGAGAGGGAAATATGGTTTAATTTTTGTCGGTTCGGCGAGCACGACCAACGACACGCTCCAAGAGCCGGGAGGCCGTGAGAAAGGGACGCGCAGCTAGGAATACGAGCGAACGAGGATCCCCGTGGAATCACGTTTCCGAGGTCGGCGACACCGATTCTACAACTCGCCGGCCACCACGATTAATCGGGACTTTTTCCGAACCGCCAGCACCACCAGCATCCACTCTGCTCTCTGCTCTTTGCTGGCCTTTGTCGGGACAAAGGGACGACCCGTTCGTTCGCTCGTACGTTCGTTCGTTCGTTCATTCGGCGGTTCTTCCCGTGTCGCGTTCACGATCATAATTCTCGGTTCGTCGAATTGTCGAGCGGGAGGGACTAAAGGGCCGGAAGGGATCTAACGAGAAAATTACCGCCGGGAATTTTGGTATTGACCGCGACGTCATGTCACCGAGTCAAGGTCTCCCCGCCTTTCACGCGCCACGAACGCTCTTCGAACCGAACTGATTAACCTTTAGACTTTATGGAGAGTGTGCATGATATTTTGCTGCCACAATGATGATTTAGACCGGGGATTTTATGCATTTCTGACGAAAACGGGCGAATCGAACGTACCTTGTAAACACATGGTGTGCGTGCGATTCTTATGGACGATGTAACCGTCCTTGCACAGGCAGGCTTCCTGATTCCAGCAGTACGCATTCTTCATGCAGTCGTCGTCGTACTGACACTTCGCCAAGGTCTCTGGAAACGAGAAAAAGACACGTTTCAGCGCGGCCAACCGTCGTTCAATCATGCAAAGACGATGATCCAGCGTTAGCGCGAATCCGATAAGGAATCGGAGGAGCTTGGGCTATCGTGTTTCAAGGAATTCCCTGATCGTGCTCATTCCCTTGTCCCCAGAAAAAAATTTACTGATTCAGTTGATCGAGTTCGAGCGTGACATATTATCCATTTGCGACTTGAAGGAAGGAAGAACGTGCAAGGTACACGAGTGCACGGGTGCAGACTAGAGGAGATTACAGGAAAAATGGCGAGGTTGAAGAAGAATTCGTAAATAGTTCTCAGAGATTTCCGTCAATATCTGACTTTACAAATGCAGCTGATTGAGTTCGAGCATACAATTAATCGTCGACTTAACTGAAGCTGCTAGAGGCAACGTGCGAAGCAGAGTGTAACGGTACTGAAAAAGGCGTAGGAAAATTGGGAAAATTGCAGTTGAATTTATTTGTGAGTTCTCGGTAATTGTGGTGGAGATTTGCGATTGCGTTGGTTTGCAATTTCCGTCGGTGTCGGAAAGGACCTCCGAGGGTGCCATACGTACGAGGGGGCGGCGTCCGCTCTTGGCAACGCGGCGGTTCCTGGCTGACGTATGAAATGGTCGCGCAGACGGTGACGGGCACGAGAACGAGCAGCCTCGACAGCCCGACCACCGTCCTGGTCGGCGTCATCCTCGCACCGCCACTCGAACGTCTTCTTCTGGTCGTTCCATCAGCTCGAGCGGAGGCGCCGTCATTCCCGATCACGATCCCGAGGACGACCGTTTGCTCTCTCGTACTCCCGTTGGTCTGGATCCGTACGCCTCGATCGCTCACGATCCTCTGCGTCCGATGAGCTCGTTGCGCAACAACACTGTCGACTCGTGATCAACGCGAAGCCCCAGCTCGTTGTCGAGCATCGCGTCAAGATGCGCAGTCGATGGGAAACGCTCTGTGATTTCGAACGCACTCGCGACAACTGGCAAAGAAATTTTCCTTGAGAACCTACCTGCTCTTGACGAACAGATAGTATTTAGACGCGGCCTCGAAGTGCTCTGCGGAGCACGGTTCTGGCTCTGTCGGGAAGCCGGAGCCGCGAAGCCACGCCCACTCGGGAACGGCCACGCCTACTTTACGCGATGAGAGCGGGGGGAAATTGAACCTGTTTTTATCATGCTACACTTTTTTGCTGGCACCTCGGACGCATTCAAAAATAGACTGCGGGTGATGAGTCGTAGTTTAATTATTCCTTTTAGGAATTATATTTGAAAGGAAGATTTTTGTTAAATCAAGGGCCTCGTTCAACGACAGGAAATTTGAACAGACTTCGAAGACAAAGACGTCAACGAGAATAAACGAGCTTCGCGGAAGAGAACACCGTTCATAAAGGAAGATGAATGAATTCACGAAACGACGCGATAGCGTAGCGTTATCACGGTCTATGAATAGCGAGGATATTTTCACTTTCGGCCCCAGATGACGCACGCTGTATAAACAAATCATTATTCCGCGAGCTGTTCGGCCCGCGTCGGCAATTAACAACGGGCGCGACGATGCGCCCCTCTAATTACAGTTAAACACGACCGAGGATCGAGCGGATCGAGCGGATCGGTGATTTCACGCGCTCTAGTCACCGATGACGCAACGGAATCTGTTACGCGGGACCGCTCTGTTGTAAAACGCTGGCTCGCGAACTGGTTCCATTTGTCGCCCGGTTCACGGACAAACGAGCCAAATGAAACATTATAATTGTATGAACAAGCGCGCGCGCGCTCGTTCTCTGTTCGTTGATTAACAATCGACCGGCAGGCCGTGATAATTATCCTTGATGGACTGGTAAATTCGGCGGACGTTGTTCGACAGCGTTTAACCCAATTCTGGGGGACGATCGATACCATCGAACCCCCTCGTAACAATAGCAACGACTCGTTTTCACGAATCGATGACTCTCGCGCCCTGCGTTCGTTTACTTGTTTTACCTCCCGACTCGCTAAATTGCCCTACCAGAAACTCGCGAGGAGGGGGGACCAGTGGCGCGCGAATCCTCGATCGAAATCGTGATTTATGCCCCACTGCTCCGGCGCTGCGAGCCTCGATTTGCCCTAATTTCCTCAAACACGTTCAACGTTTTCAAGTTTTCACAGTCCACCGTATGCGAATCAACTTTTTTGTCGTTGCCTACTTCAAGATTTTTTTTATTTTAATAGCTACTGTCTGTACAGCTCCTAATGTCTGACATCGGCGTCATAATCTCCTTTCGGTATTCACGTATTGGGAACAGAGAGTGATGAAGAGACTCTTCATCGTCTTCAACATCAGTTTTAATTATAATAAAATGTCGGAAATATGTGTATTTATAACAATATCCCTAAGTTCTTCTATTGTTTCCGTCAGCTTTTGTGAGGAGAATTAAATATTATATGTAGAAATCGGTTATTGTAATGAGGAATAGGGGTGTGCAATTAACTGTGCAACAATTACCAGCACGAGTATATTTCACGGTCTTTTGTCCGCCTGACAAGACAATGCACACGAAATCGTAGTGTGCCGTCTTGCGTGGCAAACGTGACTGCGGAACCTTATGCAGATTCACGTTCCTACAGAAAAGTTTGTAGACACCTTTTTTTGCATGGAAGTTTTGCATGGAATCCTAAACATCGTCCTCGTTTGTGAATATTTTCGGGAAAAATTGTTCAATCGAACCTGTCTGACGGTGTATGACTTCGTTGGTTCGAGACAGTTGGAAATGAATGGTGTCGCACGAAGCCCCGAACCTCGTGCTATCATTACTGTTTGCGAATATGCCAATAGGAGATTGTCGGGTCGAGCCAGTGTGGCGATGTGTGCGTTGTTTCCAGAGGCGGTTTCGATCTTCCGGGAATCGAGGCTCGAATGTTTCCCGGCAGTGAACGACCACGAGTTCGGCGGCGCGGCGCTCTCGACCCGAAGGTTACCGATCGATGAGCAACCTCAGCGTTGCTCCGCTTCCATAGTTTCGGTCTGTTATGTAACAGACCTGGCACGTACGAACACAGAAGCCATTGTTAGTCGTCTCGTCTCGTCGGGCCCGTTCCCATTATGCGCTGCGACGCGCTCTCGTTAACTGGTAACCGTAGCATTAACCCTCGCCGGCGACCAAATGCCAGACAAAGTTGAACACTCCGATCGGATCATGCAATAAACATCAATGATGCATTACAGAGTCATTTCGGTGTTGAAACAACGATTCATTCGTGGAGTTTGTCGATCGATAATCGATATCCATTGATAAAACAAGCAGACGATGATTACATTCCTGCTCGCTGAATGTATTTATAATACTGACAAACAGACACCCGAGTGTCGTAATTGGACTAATGGAGCTTATGACGTATGACGTTTTGAGATTAGCAGGAATTTGTATGAAATCTAATTACCTGTAGGGAAACTTAGGGGAGCCTAACCAATGCCTGGACTGAAAGTATTTTCAGAAAGGAGAGTACTTGCTATTGTTATCGATTGATTGTCAATTGTGTTTGTTTCCGGTTCTATTACTTGTTGAAGACTTTTAATATAGAGTAGCCCTCGAACGATAAGATCTCGTGATATGAAAGTTTGAAGATAGTTTCTTCGAGAAAAGGGAAGAGCAGCCATAGATTTCGGGCACGGTCGATCGAGAAACGTTTCGCGCGACTTCCCACCGTATTTGTGTTTCCTCGGGGCTCTATAGCACCGGTCCCGCGAGACGATAATCGATACCTTTTCAATGAAGAGGGACTCTAACGAGGTCCCTAGACGCGGCGGCATACAATAACCTGTAACTCCGCCATTCTTTGTTTCTGGATGACAAAAATATTATATACCAAGGTAACGTCGAAATATTCCTGAATAACCTCTTAAAAAATCAGAGCTCTCGACTCAACAGTTTCCTCGGGAGAAAATCAACAACTGCACCTACTTTGGGCTAACCTACAGAAATGCTCCCCTAGAAGGGCCTCCGGGAAAATAGCTGTAACTTTAACAATTTCTAACATTTCTCAATGAAAAAATTACGAGAGATGCTCGAAGATATGACCCTTCGAACGCGACAAGTTTCATCGCGAAAGGTTCGCTGGTTCTTCAGCAAAAAATTCGCAAAGATTTATTCGATCGAGGTTGATGGTCTCTCATAGTTCTTGAAAACTATGCTTAGATTCGCGCCTTTGAGTGGACATTCGAGGGGTTCGTTTTAGAGGGTTAAACGGCTCATTGTTTCCACATCGTGTGTTGCCTCCGAGCTGGCAAACGGGGATCTCGCAACGCCGAGCATTGTTTCCAGACGTATGCAGTAATCCCGTCTCGGGAGCGTCAGACCGAAATATCGGACGGCAGGAGGGAACGATCTCCCTTGTTCTTTAATTATGCGCGCGGTTCCAGCCCGACATTCACCTAACTGTGAGAACCAGCAGCGTAGATCCGGCCCCTCCGCTAGACTCTACCCGCGAACCCCTTTAGAAAGGATCCTTTGCGCCTTGGCCATTCCGCTTCGATATTTTTCTCGCGAATTCTCACAGCTCCCAGCCCGTGAAATTGTCCTGTGAAATCCTCGGGTGGCAACTCGCGCGTTAACCTGTTAACCGGTCGATTGGTTTCTCAGTGCTCACGCACTCCCTTCCAAGTGTTCAAACGCCTGGTCCAGGAACAACAGTCTTTTTTTATCCGGAAAGACACCGACGCGACATTGATCTGCTCGATAAGAAGAGAATCGGCAACGTGCGATCCAAGATTTCTAATGAGTAACTTTAGATTCTCTTCTTCGCTTCGAGGAAACGTGCCGCGATTCGACGGGGAAAATGGAAAATCAAGAGACGCAGTCCAATGCAGAATGTCTCCGAGCACGATTCCGAAGCGATCGATTAGGTGTTCGGAGAACGTCGACACCGTGCTTCATCGGAACACGCGATCGCGTAGATTCGATTATCTTTTCCCAGCGAATCGTGCTCCGGCTTTAACGAGCACCGAAACAACGGATTCTCGCGGGATTCTTGGAAAAACCGTTCACCTTTAACCCTGCGCTGCATAGTAGGCCAGTTATGTCATTCTAAATTTCAGTTTACAGTCCGTGACATATATGTATACTGTTCAAAGTCGAACAATATCCACGGTCATTTGTTGAACAATTTGTTTAAGAGCCCCGGGTATGATTACATTGTACCTTGTACTTGACTCGGAAATTCATCGTGCAGTGACTCACGTATTCATCGATGCTATGACAAATACTCGGTTCTTGCTTGAATATCTTTCTGTTATATAACCTGCAAATGAGCGACTCGTTTGCTGCCTCGACAAGATGAAATAGAGAAAAATCAAACAATATAATTAGGTTGGCAACCAAGTTCGCAACCTCAACATTTTCTCAAACAAAGTGATTTATACGTATCTTTTAAGCACGAGTATTTTATGTGAAATTAATCGCAAAATTCAGAGGTTTCCAATGATATACAGTCCAAAAGGGATGGTCACTGAATGATGTTATAATGATAAAATTAAAATATTACGAAACAAAAGGTCGCGAATTTAGTCCCTCAATTTATCAGCGGTATTGAACTCGATTATTCATTGGGTTCACTCGAAATGTCAAAGATCGAGCATGAATCATGTTGCTTTTATCATTACACTCTGTGGATTTTGTGCATTTACAGCAAAAATAAGCAGCTGCATTTTAACCCTCAAACGACTCCAAAGAAAAACAACGTGGAAGACCGGAAAGGTTTACATACTACAAAAAATAATTGGCGAAAGAGAAGTATAATAAATATTTGTGTCACAACATTTTCATTAAAACCAATTTTATTAATTCACTTCATACAATTCTTACATAGTATCACAAATAATATTTACAAATCATATCTCACTTTCTTTCGACTTTTATCGTTTGAGGGTTAAAATATTGGAGATGGAAATAATTTCGAAACACCAGTGTATTATATCTCACTTTCAGAATCAAATATCTATCTGGCTACTGTCCCTTGCACTAGGAGCAGACAACTTTCATTTTGCATAAAAACCCGTCTATTTATTATAGATATCAGAAACAAAAGCCACGTGTCCTGAACATCCCGATCACAATCTTAAAGAAACAGTGGGTTATCGTAATCAAACCTGAGGGCTATATCCACAGAGATACTTCTCCGATCTAGATCATAGATCTCAACACAGCTGGTAAAAGTAGATCACGAGATAGACGAATTTCGAACGGACGCGGGACGCAGAACGCAAGTCGCGCGCGACTTTCGGAGCGGCGGAGATCGTGGTTTCCGATCGATTCTCGATCGGAGGACTTTTCGAGGATGTTCGCGGAAGGATCACACAATCACACTCACGTCTACGGATCAGATGTTCGTGCTCTCCGTGCGCGGCGACGACTGCAGTGCGCGCGACGAGGCAGATGCCGAGGTAAAGGCAGAGGCCGATCGACAGCGCAGCACCTCCCGTGGCGAGACGATCTACGAAGCCCGCCATCTCCGTTCGAAGCCAGCCCTCGTTCTCCCCTTGTTCTCTTCCTTCAGTCCGATCCAGCACCGAAATCACGGAGGCTCGATCCTCTCGATCTTCTCTGGGACAATCCTCACCGGTACGCGAGTAACTAGTACACCTCGCACCTCCGAACGGCTCTTTATCTAATCTCGAGGTTGATAACTCGGCCGCCAGTACACCGCGACGACTCATTTATTGTCTTAGCGATCACTTATAAACCAGGCTGAACGCGAGTCACCGGACACTTTAGATCCATGATTAATCGCCGATCGGAAATATTTATTAAATCATTAAAAAAACAATGGTTCTCCACAAATCAACAACAATTTCTTCGCTAAAATCGTTCCCGGAACGCTCTTAAACTACATTTCATTCGATGTGTCGAACGACTATATCTACAATAATCGTGGAATACTGTGTATTATTTCCGTCGCGGAAATGACGATCTTGTTGCTTGCGATGACAACAGGCACACCGCGAACGTCTTTGGCACTTTACTTCCTCGCAGGCGGTTTCGAGGTTCATTGTTCTTTGACTTGCACACCTTTCGAGGAAGTGTTGGGACATCGGACCACTTGCCGTGCGATGTGGAACTTGTAACTTTGTAACCGTACCAGTTACACACCGCAGCTTCGCGTCCATTGAAGTCGTCACGGTGTCGGCATGTGACGTCACGAGTGATCCTTGTCATAAGACAAGGATCATAAGAACGATCTATATAGATAATAAAGTGCGTGCGCATCGATCCCCTCTTAATTGCGATCGAAGGAGGTCGATGCGAGCAGCAAATTGATCACTCTACGTCTGGACTCGTTCCTATAAGCACGTATGAGTCAACACGCGTATCGTGTTAGAGTTGAAACTTTAAGAATTTAAAATTTATAAATTGTGTATTGCCAGTAAGGCCTGACATTTCAGTATTGCTCGCGACCCGGCTAATGGGCGTTTAGAATCACGCGTTGCGAATGATTAGATTTATTTAGAAATTATAGCGTAAATTGCGTACTGCCGAGAAGGCGAGATTTATGTGAATTTGTCACGACCCGGCTCAAGGGAAATTGTGATCTCAAGTTGCGAAATTGTGAAGGAATATAGTTCATCATTGAATAAATATTTATTGATTGGGATTGTCGTTTGGACATTGTGTTTATATTGAATTAGTGGTTTTTCAGTTGTGCTCTACGCGTGCCTTTCCGTCGGATCTCGCGGTCGTGAATATCTCGTTCGCCGAAAGACGGTTACCTGCGTCGCGTCGTGCCTACGGTTCTATCCTGAGTAGGATCTCGTTTCATACGAGAATTCACTAAGTGATCTGCAAGGTATTTGGTGTGGGATTTACCGTGTGTGTCGTTAGTTGACGAGATACACGGTAAGTTTGCTCAGAACGGACTACAGGAAAAATTCGCATATCGCCATGGCCACGCAAGCGTGCCCTGCGTAGATATCCGTAATTTTTGCACCACCACGTTACGAGGTTGCCTAGAGAGCAGGAGCCGATTGCTCTTCCCGGAGAACTTCCGGCGGGACCGATCGTTTGCCTGAGTTCACTAGCCTGGTCTCTAACGAGGTTTATTCCTGTGGTCCTGCTAAGAGCGCGTCGTTGTGTGGGTGGTAAGGAGTCGCCACGGCCACGTATTGTGCTGTGCCTAGTCTCCTGAACCACGCCATACAACAGGGTGAATTCCGGTACAGGTAGACGCCGATCGCTGCTCCCGTGATACTACGGCGGTACCGATCGGTGCGGACTACGCTGTTCAGGGAAGTCTAACCCTTTCCCACGCCATATAACAGGGTGAATTCCAGTACAGGTAGACGCCGATTGCTGCTCCCGTGACATTACGGCGGTACCGATCGGTGCGGACTACGCTGTTCAGGGAAGTGTAACCCTTTCCCTTTGCAGATTAGGAATTGACGAGTAATTGTCGATATAAATTGCAGCGCGAGGTAAACGTCGACGAAGCGGATTCCGCGAACACGTGAATGAGCACCGCGATCGCGTCTAGGCTAGACCGTTTCTTGCGGACATTCCTGGCAAGGAAGCTTCTGTTTACAGTCCGTGGTCGTCGCGTTTCGTTCAAGGCGTATCATTGTTGTGATACGAATACAGGGTGATTGCGCGTACGACGATCTGTGTACATTGCGTAACACCTCGAAAGCTGTTCTCAATCAGATCAACGAATTAACAGAATATATCTCAATTTTACCAGATATTGTCTACCAACAATTATTTATCTCTGCCTAAACCTTTCCGCTTTCCAGTGCCTGGAGGCACGAACCGTTCACTAAATCCATCGGGTCTAGTAACCAACCCGGTGTTGGAATTGCTAAGAAACAGTTAACCCTTTTGTAAATCACGTTAGCAAGAATAGCTTGAAAGATCAAGCAGCAGATAGCGGGTGTGTCTGGAATACTGCAGAGTTGCCACGGCCACGTATCGTGCCCTGCCGACTCTGATCAGAATTGTCCACGCACAGCCGTGAGTCTTTTCTATTACGGAACCGTTCGCCGCTCCTGCGATTATCCAGCGGTGCCGTTCGGTCTGCCGCAACTTATAATTGATCTTTCAAGATATTAACGAGGGATAACAATAGTTTGGTTACAACTTGATAAATGCGGAAGGAAGTAAGGCCTAATTTGGAGCAGCGTCTAATTTACTACCTAGTATTACTGCAAATCAAAATAGAATTCAGAATCGATCGATACTTCTCGACGCGCGTGTTCAACTCAGCTGCTGGTTCAAATTAGCCTACTTTTCCTCAAATCGAAATAAAATTCTACTCTGTATTTAGCCTCCAGAGTACATGTGGGCGTGCACTAAATAAAAAAGAATTGTTCATGAAACTTCTGAATGAAATCGTACGGCAAGAGGTTGAGGACGAAGGAAACGCATAATTACGAACCGTTTGAAAGATCTCAACACTCGGAAATCGAAAAAGTCAAACTAATTTATTGAAAAAAAAAAATTGGAAGTTGAAGAGTATTCTGTCGCCCTTCCAGCATTTTTCGAATCGTGTTTGCTACGCTCGATTGATTAACGTAATGATTCGTTTAAAAGCCTGGAGAAATAATTGTGTCTCCCGTGTTCGGTACACGTGACGCTCAAAGTGTTGAAAAGGAAAGAAAACTTGCATAGAACATGCTTCACAAATTAACCCTCGTTTCGTTGCACACGGTGGCTTGAAAAGAATTACTGTTCCAACTAATTTCTGCAGAGTGGGAGCAAAGAGACACATTAGAACAGCAAACACTGTGTGTATTCAACGACCCGACACTTGTCTTTAATAAACCACAGGTGTAGAATGATGGTGTAGCTCGCGTAAGTACATACACATGTTCGCTGATACAATCGTTCGTGTTACATTCAAAAGCAGTGCGTCTATGGCATGCAATTATTGAAAATCTTCGGGCTGATAAAGTGTTAACCCTTTACAGTCGAAGCTGTTTAGAGACTACAGCGCGAACAATGTTTCCTCCGCAATTTCCTTTTTCCCATCGCTCGAACAACAAACGTAAACACCAACTTGTTTTTGCGAACGAGTGTCCCAACACTTCAGGGCTAATTCTGTGAGGCGTGCGCATTTTTCCCAGCAGGGAGACGGCCGGGACGCGCTTCGAGCGCTTCGTCTTCCCTGCGAAGGAAGTGGAAGAGACGCTTCGATGCGCCCGGCGCGTTCTTTGGTCGCTCGTCGCGGTCGACGCGCAGCTGGCGCAGCGCTGCGACATCCGACGCCGTCCTCGAGGGGCCAGTTCTTCTTTCCGCGCTGAATCCCGCGTCACGGACGTGAGTCACGAGCCCGGAGGCCCGCGAGAAGGGCCATCCGAGCGCCGAAGGGCCAGAGAGTGACGGAACCAGCCGAAGGTTGCCGAGAATTCGACGCGATGACGTCGAGAGATCAAGATCCCCTGGAAAAACGTGGGTTAAATCGGAGCTGCGAGCTCGGTGGCCCGCGAGCAGAACCAGCCCAGCGTCCAGGGGCCACTGAGCGACGGAACCAGCCGAAGATTAACGAAAAGTTGACTTGGGATCTAGATCAGCCAGAGAAGCATAGGCACCACGACTGACGCGATCGTTAGCAGTGGAGGTCCCGATGTGCTCGTAGCTGAAAAGAAAATAAAAAAATGGTTATCGTTGCCCGAGATCTAAAAGGGATGGTGGGTGGCTCTTTGCTTGCCTTCGTTAGCGATGCACGCATCACCTTCCTCTTGATAATCTTCCGCGCAAACGCACTTGTTCGTCGAGCACCGCAGCCCCTCTGACGTCCCGTTCACCTTGCCCGCGTGGTAACACTCCTGCGCTATGGCGCAGTCGTCGCCCAAACCTGCAAGAATTTTAGTCTACAGGTAAATGTATACCACTCCACGAAATTGAAGGAACTGAAGGCCGAATAAATTTTCGCTCTTTAAACCCCTGTAACTTCATCAAAGAGCATCGTAAAATATGTATTCTGCTTGTACTCATTTTAACACCTTGCCGTACTTTTTCTTTGACTGTTACAGTGATTAGAACGTAGTCATGCACAAAAATAGGAGGAAAAAGAAAATGTATATTTTTTATATGGCTACATTTGGTTTAATGCTTAAATATTGATTACAGACGAATCAAATTTTATTTCATCTAAAATGTAACCTGTAACATTCATATTTGTTAGACTTCGTTAAAAACCTTCAGCATTAGTCTGGTTCGTCAAAGTACGGCAAGGGGTTAAAGGGTGAATGCTCCACTTCGCGTTACTTCGCGTAACTTTGTGTTCAAGTCTCCCATAGGAATTGTAATGGATTAATTAATCAGAGTGGTTTACCTCTATCTATGAAGCACCTGTTCATCTCTTGATCGAAATGGTGTCGATCCCGACACCGACAGGTTCCATCGACGCAGACAGCATCCTCCTGGAACGTCATGGAGCACTGCTTATCCTCGACGCATTTATCCAAAAACTGCTTGGCCACCGGTAGACAGGTGTTTCCGGCGGCGTTGATCACCGTTCCTGCCTTGCAATCGCATACTTCTCTATCGGTGCAGATCGCGCCGTCCACTGTAGCGCATTCCTCGGATTGCGTGCACGTATTGTTCAGCGCTGCAAAAACGGACCGCTCGATTCAAACTACATACCGATTTTAATCTAGCTCCCGAAGTGGACTGCCAATATAACAATTTAGTAATTTTAAATTTATACGAATATAACAATTTAGTAATTTTAAATTCCTACCAATCTAAGAATTGACTAATTTAAAATTCCTACCGATCGTCTTGTAACAGGCGTTCCCTGTGTAATGGGTGCCCTCGATGCAGCTGCATTTTCCATTACGGCAAGTAGTGTTCGCCAAAAATACGGTGCACTGCTTATCCTCTTCGCAGACGGATTGCATCGCCTCAGCCTCTAAAGAAAAAAAGATATTGTTAGTCTCCTGAAAATCATAGAAAACTTGACAATCTCGATGCATTCGACATAACAATTATTGGATAATTATCGGAGCTTCGATAAGATAAAAATCTTCTTCTCAACAATTTTAACAAGTTGAATATAACACAACAGTTCCCGTATCGTACTGTGTATATTTCCGTAGAAGAAATGCATCAAATCCGCATGCTAACAGTGACGATCTAATAAGTTTGCTGCAGTAGAATGGCAAAATCGATTCGTACTTTTCAGACAGCTCTTCCTATCGGCCGACCAAACATACTCCTTTTGGCACTCGCACTGACTATTCGTCGTGTTGCAGATCGAGTTATTGAACGTGCAATCCTGAGGGAGCTTGCACGTGTGAACGACGAGCACGCCTGGAGACAATAGCACAGTTTTTAATTATCGTTTTATCTCGCTGGGAAAATCAGTGAAACGAAGATCGATTGTTTACCAGAGTTTCTGTGGGTCGGTCGTCGTATCCCCGACAAGGTGCAGTTCTTAACTCCTGCAGCGGTGCTGCAGTCGCAGAATCCATTTTTGCAGGTTGCATTCGTGAATGCGCTCGACTCGATGCACATCTTCGACTCCGTGCAGGGTATCGGCACATCTGAAAATGACCGGTTTTAGTCTGTTTCTAATTTAATAAAATTCTTCCAAATATTACGCAAAATAAAAATGTTCTAACTTCTTTGCTAATATGTTTAATAGGCTGAAAATAATGTAACAGTTTCTCTAAATTCTTTCTAATGTTGTGAATGCATAAAATCCGTTGTCTATTTCTAAAGGATTAATTTATTTAATTAGGATTAATTCTAATTTGAATATGTTGACAAGTAGCCAACAAGTATTGAATATTTCCTTATTGTTGCGACCTGAATTTTAACCTTCGAAGGACAATACCTGAGTCCACTCAGACCCATCATTTCAAAATCACCGGCATCGATCGCGAAACGGATTTCTCGAAGTAAACTCGAGGATCGGAATACGTATGTCGATGACGATTCAGCTACAATTTTTTTCCCCCGACCAAGGTCGAACTCGTTTCGAAACATCGACATTTGTGTACAAGTTGCGGCCGGGACGTTTTCCAAACACTGTGGAACGGTCGTTTCTTTCTTATTGTTAGCGACGGAATCATCGATACGTCGGTCACCGGGGCTCCGTTGACGTGAAATCGATCGTCCCTAACACGTCCCAATTACAGAAACAGCCGCGGACCATTTTCCCCGCGCTCTAATTCGAGAATTCATGATTCCGATTTGCTCGAAACATGTGTTATCAACCGCAACCGGTTCGAACATACATATGCTGAAATGACTGGAGCAAACGGGATACAGAGTTGCGTGGATACCGTGCGACTTTTGATGCGATACCGCCGAGGTTTAATTACACTTTCGAGGGCATCCTGTGCTCGCGTAATCATCGACACGCGGTGCAGAACGAGACAGCCGCTAGCCGCTGCGAAAGACCGTGGACCAGTTAGTAATAGCGAAAGAAAAATTACCAATCGGAGGGGCAGCGGCGGCGAACTCGATCAGGATCGCAGCTAGCAGCAGGACGAATAGTCTCGAGGTACCTCGAGGTTCGGACGTGGCGATCATGGTTGCTGAAGAAACTTGGAAAGACGTTCACTTAGCCGCGATGTATTGGTTCGCGATCGAGCATCGATTCCGCGCGACTGAGGAACGCGGAGCCGGCACGAGCCGCGGTTAACCATATTCTCCCACCAGTTTCTTCCAGTCAGGCAGATGATGATGTCACGTGATATATTTGCGGCATTTTGAAATGTTAGAATTTGTCGGACTTTGTCGCTGGAGTCCTCTCCCGCAGCAGTAATTACTGTTTGGATGATATACATACACGTAATTATAGTCTAAAATTTTATTCGAATTCGAAGGCAACGCAGCACAAAGGCACTAGAGTTACTCAGATTTTCAGATATACTTTCAGATATACTCAGATATTTGTTTCCACTAAATTCGAAATTGTTCAACGACTTTTCGTAAAACTTTAATGTAAGTGGCGGCTAGCAGAGCATACAATTGCCGGGAGCTTTAACTCTCCTGCAAACAGATTGCTCCTAGCCGGCAATTAGCTCCAGACAATTATTCCCAGCTGTTTGAGGTTGTTAACATGGCTAACGCATCTCCGCAACTGCTCCCCACTGAACAACAGGTGATATAAGTCACCTTAACCAGCCTATCAATGTATACTTTGAATCATTAGTTTAAAGCTGTGTGAACCAAGTAATGAGTCACTTGTTTCCACGTCACATCTGAGAAATGTATGAAACTGGCACAGGAGATACTCGATTGAGAACCAGGTGAAAGGATTTATTCTGTACACTATTCTGTACACTAGAAAACTGAAGAAACACTGTCATCAAGATCACCTCGAGTTTACTCGTGCATCCGAGACTCGATTTGCATTGTTTAATGGGGACGATGATCCATCGAGATACGAAGTCAATGTCCGCCGATCGGTCCTCAGGTGCGCTCGATCGCGGACCTTGAGTGGTAGACCGCTCGAGAGCTGATAGCGTTATCTCAATTATTGTAGCCGTTTGTAGGAAATACACTTCGGTTACCAAACCGACGGAGATAACGATTATCGCGACAGGGTGTGCACCGACCACAATACCGAGGCCTCCAATCGTTCGAGTGCGTTTAGGCGACGCAGATCTCGCGAGCTCGTTGCATCCGGTATGGGGACCCAGAATTTCTGTGCCGCGCTTCTGTTAGTGGTTTCCGGGCTGTTGCAGTGTCTCGGACAGCAAGGTTAGACGATTTCGGACGGCGTTTTATAGCATATTTTGATTGTTTCAACTTTTTCAGATCTGGAGCATCAGTATAAGGCCGTGAAGTACGGGGACCCGTGCTTGAGGGACCGCAACTGCATCGACTTCGCGTTCTGCAAGTCGCAGAAGGTCTGCGCTTGTGAAACGTATTATTCACCGTCGGCCGACAGATTGTGCATCGCGAGTGAGTGTTGTTCGTTTATTGCACCAACCTAGCCCAGATAGAATAGATAAGTACAATCAACGCTAGAACTACCGAGTCCTAAACGAGACCGATATGTTCTCCATTATAATAATAACTGGATTTTGTTCGGATTCATAGTGTTATTGTGGTAACATTTAACAACAAACAATTTCTCTTTCTCGAATCGTAGAAGACAAAATCTGAAATCATTTCTGACGGACTCGGTAGTTCTAGCGTTCAAGTACAGCGAGGAATCGGACAGAGACTGTTTCAGTGACCTAACATAATACTTCTATTGCGTTTAGGTGAGGGAACGCCTTGCACCGACGGCCACGAATGCGCATCGATGGCGAACGCCACGTGCAGACAAGGGAAATGCGCGTGCAACGACGGTTATCTATTGGACACCAGGAATTCATCGAATTGCATTAGTAGTGAGTGATCAACTATTTCGATTATACGATAAGTAGAAGCTATGAAATTGTGAACACCAGGGCCAATGAAGGAGGGCGACCGCTGCCAAAGGGAAGAGGACTGTCAAGACTCTCTAGGCCGCGCTATGTGCCTCGGAGACCACTGTAGCTGCGTCACCAACTACCACTTTTCAAACGCGACCGGGAAGTGTATACAAACGCGAGGTAATGTTAGTGAGCGTGGCTCGACGATGTCTTATCTGCTATCCGATAACGCGGTTTTTTCTTAGGTCTGTACAATCCGTGTCGGAACAGCAACGAGTGCATGAGTCTCGACAAAAAGCAGGTCCTCGAGTGCAGAAACGGCGAGTGCCTGTGCGCGCAAGGACAAATAGGCTGCGGCAACGGTTAAGTAGAACTAATTGCGCCGCCGCACACAATCTAATTCGGTGAACTCGTTTATTAAACGATTCCCTTGTTTCGTCGTTCCAGCCTCTCTACGCGCGATCCTAGGAATTCCTGTGGTGTTTCTGGCGCTTCTGCATCGGCTCATCTGAACGCAGACTTTTATTACTGTACCTGTGGAGCCAGAATAATTGGTTTCGAGAATTATAAACTTTGTATTTATGATTCATCTATCGCTAGGAAACTCGTTGAAATCTTATCATGGTCATTCTTAAACACATTTCAAATAAAGAGTAATGATACCAGAGTCACGCGAAAAGCTTATTCATTGCCTGAGAGAGCTGATTGCGTTCGATACTAATTGGGAATTTGTGTGAGTGAATTTTAGAGATAGGAGAATGATTCATATTCTTCGTAAAATCGATGTTTTATGGAAATTTTGTGTACTGCGACCACGCGATTTCAGTGGTAATGAATCATGAAAATACGAATATTTTAAAACTGAGTGGCTTGAAGTGGATATTATTCGTATCACTATATTCTTGATGATTTTATGCATCGAATTCATATCATAGAATGCCATAATTGAGGCTAATAATAAAAGAAGAGGCAGTATTTAATAATTATTGCAAGTATGGATGATTCTTCCCGCACTCGGCGTAAGATACAGTGTAAATTCCGGCAAGAATCATTTGCTTCAGAAGAGCCTCCGTACAGCGCCACTCGACTTAGTAGCAAAACACTCAAACTGTTTGCCAAATGCACTATTAATTCTACTCCATCACATAGGTGGCGCCACATAACAGTGCCGAAGACATCCAACAGCGCCACTGACCGCAGTGGCGAAACGCTGAAACTTATAGCTATACATACATTATCGACAGCAACACGGTTTCGTTCCATACTAAAAATAAGTCTCCTAACACTTATGTATGAACCTATAATTAATAAATAAAGACAACATAATTAAAAAGCATATCTGCGTACATATTCATTGACCTAACAATCTTTCCTAAACGTCCGACTTGCCGTTGAGTTGTACTACTGAATTTTCGAAAATTTTCGAGCGTCTGACTTATCGTTTACTTGTACTACTTTCTCAATTTTCGATATCTTCGAAAATTTTCGCCAATTTTCGACCGCCTGACTTGTCGTTGAGTTGTACTACTGAATTTTCGAAAATTTTCGAGCGTCTGACTTATCGTTGACTTGTACTACTTTCTCCATTTTCGAGATTTTTGAAATTTTTCGCCAATTTTCGACCGTCTGACTTGTCGTTGAGTTGTACTACTGAATTTTCGAAAATTTTCGAGCGTCTGACTTATCGTTGACTTGTACTACTTTCTCAATTTTCGATATCTTCGAAAATTTTCGCCAATTTTCGACCGCCTGACTTGTCGTTGAGTTGCACTACTGAATTTTCGAAAATTTAGTAGTACAACTCAACGACAAGTCAGACGGTCGAAAAAACTTCGAAAATTCAGTAGTACAACTCAACGACAAGTCAGACGGTCGAAAATTGGCGAAAATTTTCAAAAATCTCGAAAATGGAGAAAGTAGTACAAGTCAACGATAAGTCAGACGCTCGAAAATTTTCGAAAATTCAGTAGTACAACTCAACGACAAGTCAGGCGGTCGAAAATTGGCGAAAATTTTCGAAGATATCGAAAATTGAGAAAGTAGTACAAGTAAACGATAAGTCAGACGCTCGAAAATTTTCGAAAATTCAGTAGTACAACTCAACGACAAGTCAGACGGTCGAAAATTGGCGAAAATTTTCGAAGATATCGAAAATTGAGAAAGTAGTACAAGTCAACGACATGTCGGACGTTCGGGAAAAATGGGTGGTTCAATAAATATATACACAGACACGCGTCTTTATTACATTGTCTTTGTTTATTCATTGTAGATTTATACATAAAATGTACACCGGAATAATACAATGTCTGTACAAATCTTGTTCGTATCCTATACTTCGTCTGTGATAGAAACATCTCATACATCATAGATGCCAATGGGTTTTAATCTCTGCTAATGCAGATAACTGGGTTGTAGTCATTGGTTGATTTTATTAAACGAAGATCTTAGGCAAAGTTTGCCCAGAGATCCAAATACAAAAATAAATGTTTATACATAGTTAACGCTTATCTAGGTGAAATATTGCACACGGAGTTTGGTATATTCGTCGGCACTGTCCTGTGGCGCCACCTTCAGGATTGAGTAGAACTAAATTTGGCGAACAATTTGAGCGTCTTTCCGCTTCGTCGAATGGCGCTGTACAGTTTACACGTGTTCCCTATATCATTGTAAATTTGTAAATAAACATTTATTAACAATGGAATCTCTCCAAGAAATAAGTCAGTACTTGCGGCCAGACGACTCACGATGGTACTTAAAAGCGATCGCCTTGAGACATGTACAGAGTAAGCATTCATTCACTTAAAATGTTTTCTAACCTGTATCTTTATTTTCTCTTTATTTTCTCTAATATATATTCTTTCACAGGTGTAACTGGGTCAGCCGAGGGCCGAGAGCTTCTGCTAAAATCGCCTGACCTGTTAACTCAGTTAATTGCCCTAACACAAGACTCCTCAGCACCTGTATCCAAAGATGCAGCGCTAGCAATAATAAACATAACTGCTGAGGAAGCAGGAACAAGTGCACTCCTTGTAATCTCAGAAACCCTGACACAGAGCCCTGATCTAAAATACAATTACAATTTAATTCATGTTTGCCTTAGGTATACACAGCGCTCTATAGCCCAATAGGGGTTGTTTCCTGTTTTTAATTTTTTCTGAACATTTCCAGGTTTATCATGGACAAGGAAAGTCCGTTGGCCGATCCATGCTGCATGATACTCTGCAACATGACCAAACCATTGCATCTGGTTGACAGAATGATCACACTCATCGAAAAGAGTGGTCACGCCTGGGACAGTATCGTGGCTGCATTCACTGCCAAGCAGTACAACACCACCGGTGCCAATTTGCATTATTTAGGACCCTTGTTCAGCAATCTTTGTCAGTCTTCCAGAGTCAGAAGGTGACTAAGGACCGATTAGTACTTTATGATACAATCTCTGATGTGTAACAACTTCATTTTCGAAAATTCAGTACAGATACTTAATGGATAAAGACCGCAGTGTCATCCAAAGACTACTCCCGTTCACAGAGTACCCGGACAGTATAATCAGACGAGGTGGGATCATTGGGACGCTGAGAAATTGCTGCTTCGACGTTGAGAACCATGAGTGGTTGCTTTCCCCGGAAGTAGACATCTTGTCGTATCTTCTGCTACCTCTAGCGGGACCGGAAGAGTTCGACGATGAGGAGAACGACAAATTGCCGATTAATTTGCAGTATTTACCGGAGACAAAAACGAGGGAACCTGACTTGGACATCAGGTTGTCGAATGAGCATAAATCGTCGTTTTCCACTGTAAAAATGACAGCAAACTCCCACATAACGCGATGAAGAAATTGTTTAAAATTACTGTGAATCTATGTATATCTTCTGTGGCAGTAATGTGCTATACATTTACTGCAACATACAGAATCACCCTGTATACAGTCTTTTTAAAGATGTTTCTGGCCGCGTTACACGGGAGTCTACTGTTTACTAATCTCATCGATGTTTCAGGGTCATGTTGTTGGAGGCGTTAGCTCAACTATGCGCTACGAAGCAAGGAAGGCAAGTATTGAGGGAACAGAACACGTACGTGATACTCAGAGAGTACCACAAATGGGAGAAAGATGAAAGTGCTCTGCAGGCCTGCGAGAATGTCGTAGACATACTAATCAAAACCGAGGAGGAGATGGGCGTAGATAATTTGAAGGACGTCGAAGTACCCGAGGAGTACACGAAGAAGTTCCAGCAAATGGACAAAGACATTGCACTCTGAGCGGATTTATCAACTTGTACAAAGAATTAGTACAGGATAGAATGCCTGTACATTAAACTTAACGAACAACAACGCCTCTGTTTTATTTCACAATGTACTCGAAACAATATACACAACGTAAACATAACGATACGTCTCGCGGCATGCGAAGCTGCAAGTGTCTTTCGTTAGAGTGCTTGCTTTCAGGCTACCGATAACAGAGCAGGTACTTTGCAATTTCGCTGTTTCGTTTTCTAACCGGAAGCTAAATTCAGCACGCCCGATTCGTGGCGACCTTTGCTGAGATCAACTCTCGCAGAAACGAGAATATGATACCGTTACGAGAAGGACTGGTACATTTCTGCGTAGCACGTAGATAACAGTACCGTTATTTAATTAATACCCGTATGCCCGGCACATCGTTTCTCTTCCATTCACGCGTTTCCACCGACATCATTTCTTTCTCCGTCAGCTGGCGCAACATAAATAAATCTCGTACTTCTAGCTTCATTAAATGACGATACTAATGATTACAATAACGCCACGTATTGTGTCATAATTCGACTGCGGATCTTTATGCAAAATAAAAATTCTCTGCATCGATTGCAAAGAAATAGAAACTGAATTGAATGTTATTTCTTCCCTTAATGATTTGAATAGAGGAGAAATCATATATTGACATCTTCAATTTTTAATCCGCAGTCTAATCAAGATATAATACGTTTATACAAACAAAATATAAAATAAATATATCATAAATTATCACTGGTATCCATAGTCAAATCTCTTCAAGCATAGCTTCTCAGGGACCATAACAGATGCTCACATAAATGATGTCGTGTCTTTTCCGAAACTCTTTGGCACCCTTAGCATCAATGGTTCCACAATATTGCTGACTGCCCTATTCTATAGTCTATTTGTTTAGAGGATCTGGGCCTCGAAGGATCAAAGGAAACACGCTGGATCAGGGTAGGTAGCCAAGTCCAGCCTCCATGCTGATGGAGCTCCTGATGCTGGAAGCGTTGCTAGCTCTTCTGCTGATCCGATTCGAGTCAGCGCCAAAGATGGCCGCGATCTCAGCGCTTTTCTTGATCGAGAGAGCTTCGTGATGTGCTCCCGATCTGCTGGAACAGTGCGAGAGACACTTCTTGTCCCTATCGGCACCTCCAACGTAGACCAAACGACCTTGAGTGTCTCTTGCGCTGACGACCAGGACCTTCTCACTGTCAGAGGACTGCTGAGACTTCCTGCCGGGGTTGAACAGGTCGTAGTCCAGGGCCAGGTTGTTCGAACTGCTGTAGCTTGACGACGACTGCTTCTGGAATCGGAAAAATCAAAGAACAAAGGTTCAAGTTATCATTTGTCGATCTAAAGTGAGCGACTAGACTGAGAGCTTTGTGTTTACCTTGAGTACATCCAAACCTTGGGTGGGCGTCCGATTTCTGCTTGATCTCGACGTCCTGGCCCTCTCCGGGCTTCCGCCTCTGCTCAAAGTGCTCTCAGACGGCACGATGCCTCTTTGTCTCAGCTGCTCGAGGATCGTTGGCTGCGCGGGTTGCCTGGCGCAGTAGCATTTGTTGCTCTCCGAGCAACTGTCAGTGTCGCAGGAGCAAACCACAGGATTGGCGACGACCCGTGGTTGAGCAGGTACTCTCCTGGATAGGGAACAGTAGCACTTGTCTGCGGAAACGCAGGTGCAGGACTCGGAGTCGTAGCTGCACTCGCTGCAGCTCACGTAGCCGCTGCTGCTTCTATTTGCTGTGGCGCCTACGTTGCGACTGAGTCGTCTACCTGTGACATCGAGGTGCATTGTAGTCCTCCTCAGAATGGGGAAGAGGTTGCTATCTTTCTTGTTCAAATGAATACTGTAGCTCCTCAAAAATATTCCCTCAAGGATCTTAATGAAATTTTGCTAGTTTACTGATCGCTTCATGTACTCACAGGTGTCGCTGTCTTCGGAGGTAGTGTGACAGCCGCCAGGCTTGCTCATCCTCCACGAGGACCTCCTGTTAACCAGCCTATTAGCCAGCACCCTGTTCCTGTGATTGTTCCTGACGTCGCAAGAGGAGCTGCTGCCAAAACTATCGTTCAACTTCCTCGCAGGGAAGATGACAGACGTGAACTCCGTTGGGCCCCCTTTCAATCTAGACACGGACCTCTTGATTGCCCTGCCTAGCAAACAGGTCCTCCTGCTGGACCTTCTTCGTTGCGGCCTTCGACGTCTTCTCATGATGCTAGCCGATCGTTGATACAGTTCATCCTGCGTCAATGTTGCCGCCAGCTTCAACAGGAACTCTTTGTACAGAGGCTTCAGGTCGTTGAAGGACATTCCTTCTGGATCTGGAAGGAGAGAAAAGTTAAGATAACGCCAATTGGGTTAAAATTCAAGACTAGAACTCGAAGGAAGAAGGTACCAATAATGGCTGCTAGGATGTCGTCCACGCTGGTCAAGCCCTCCTGGTTCCTGAACTCGTCGAACAGTTCCGTGAATCCCAGAGGCGTTCCACCCTTGATACTATTAGGTCTCCTTGCGCTGCCCGGCTTCAGGAAGCTTCCTCTTCGAGGCAGCTCGACCCTGGTCATCAGATCGCCTCTATCCACATCTATATCGCTCTGAGACCTCTTCAGACGACCCTCCTGCACCGCCATCATCGCATCTTCAGACCGACCAACTGGAGGCTCGCTGCCAGCTCTGCTCCTCTTCCTGACTCTAGGCTGACTGTACTCAGGAACGTTCAGGTTCGTGGAGGAATCGCATAAATGCTTCTTCAAGGGCTTATCCATAGTAACCACTCTGCTCAACCGTCTCCCTGACGAGGTCTTCTCTTGGTCTCTGGACCGTCTACGTTCTACAGACACCGAGTCCACTACTTTCTTCTGAATCAGCTGATAAGTGTCGCTCCTAGAGGATCTCCCGAGATACACATCCTCCTGGACACTTCTGATCCTGTTCCTATCAAGTCTACTGCTCCTGCCACTGTAAATGTCCTCCTGAGCGATACTGTAGATCTTGTCCGCGTCCTTGAAGTGCTCCTCGTAGATCCTCTCTTTGCTACCTCGCTTGCTATGACGCTCGTAGATCGAGTTCTCCTCGTCCTTGCAGCCTGGCTTATCAATCCTATCGTAGTACAGGTTCTCAGATCTGCAGGCGTACACCTGTTGTCGCCTCATACTTTCCATCGGATGACTCACATCGTAGGAACCCTTTTCAGGTTCCTTGCTCTTCTTCTTCCCATCCTCAGCCTCCTTCAAAGGACTCTGGTGTCCTGCACCAGCAGGTTTCTCCATCTTCCCTCTCACTGGCAGCTTCTCGTACCTGTTAGTCACTCTCTCATACAAATCAGCAACTCCCACGTCATACAACTTCCCGGAATCAACGGGCTGATCTGCTTTAGACTGTTCCAAAATGTTAGCTTCACCGATCACATACTTGTTCTTCGAATTCTGCCGCACTTCCTCGTTAACAGGCTTCGGATCGAAGCTCTTCCTCGCGGAGTTGAAGGTCTGATCTGTGGCAACCGATTTTTCACTAGGACTAGGCATCCTTCCTCTAGCCTCCAAGATGTCCTCCGCCTTGATGTCCGAGTTCTTCTTCTTCCTCCTAGGCGCCTTCATTTCAGCTGGCTTGCTGCTCTCGTCCTCTGTCACTGAACTACATACCGAGGTCTTCTTCTTAGTTCTCGGAGGCCTCACAGGATGCGGAGGCACCAGCTCAGCGTGCAGGATACTCGTCCTGGCGCTCACCCTGCTACCAGGACTAGGTTCGCGAACGCTAGAAGCCACCGATGCTAAACTGATGCAACCGACGCCGTTCGCGTGTCTTGGACGACGACGATTCGTGTCCAGGTCGGCTAGAAGAGCTCGGTACAGCGTTGCTGCCGCTGCGATTGCATCCTCCTCCGTCTCGCAGGCGAACGCGTGGCATTCTAGCACCCTCGTTGCACCAGGACGACGCATCACCACTGCGAATACCGGCGGGTAGCAGTCGGTCGACGTCTTTAAACCTCGCATTGTCCTGCAAAGGGGTCGTTCGTTACAAAGAATTTCTGGATTGTGAGATCGAATAAATTTTCATTTGAAAAAAACACGTTTCCAATTTCAATTATTCGCCTTCCCCCTTCAGATTTATGACTCAAATCAATTACAGAAAGAGACTCTTTAAGACTTCTTACTTCTTAGGACGTAATACTTTCAGGCGTAAAATGTATCGATACTGTTAAACTTTTATAACTAGACTGCGGATCTTTATGCATTCATGAAGAAATTGGTTGAGTGAAATATAAAACAGTAAAGGGTCAGAAAAATTTCAGAATATCGTATAATGTTGTTTTTAATTTTAAAAAATCATTAAGGGATGAAATCAATTTTTATTTTATTCCTGTTTCCCACAATTAACGTAGAACATTTTTATTTTGCATAAAGATCCGCAGTCTACTTTCAATTCTTGTCTGAGTTTTTCGGCAAAGTCGTTCTGTTCTCGCAATATCGTTTGATAATCTTTTCATTGTTTGCAACGATCCCAGCCATTTTTGCCACGAGTGCACAAGATCCGCAGTCAATCTTACGTCCTCCATTGAACGAAATGAGGAGGCCAATTAAAATCGCAGCGTGTCCAACCGGTTCCATACACGACCGTAAATGATTCACCGCGAGGAAAGCATCGATTTCTCGAAGGTGCACGCGTCGACAACAGCGTGCCTCAGCTTCGTGCGTGGTCGTTGATTAATTCGGACGACCGGCGGCCGATTAATTTCGCCAAGCTTTCGATCGCGACAACTCGCCTGTAGAGATCCGCGTGCTTGTCCTCGCCAGCCTGGCCCTGATCCTGATCGCCGACCAACGGCAGGAAAGCGTGATGCAGGTCACCAGAAGATGCCCTCTTCGAGCGAAGCCTCAATGCACTCCATACTGCGATCCTACGGAATGGATTGTTCCTCTCGCAGCCGTCCGTTGTGCGGAAGCTCAGTCCGCGTCTGGAAACCTCAAGCTCCGCCCTCGTCGAGTACTCCACTCGCTCCAGGAGCTGGCGCAATGGCTCCTGGAGGCCACGAACGCTCGCCACGCGGCCTCCCACTGGAGCTGCTCCCAAGTATTTCACCTGGAAACCATGATTTTTCCAAATTTTATGAAATTGCTCTGATTTTGTCTTCAGGCTCTTGTATTATAATTTGGTCACAGCTACAGTGATCAGCAATTCTCGAAGGTACCCAAGCAATTAAATACGCAATTGTTCATTCATGATTTTGACCTGCTTCTAATAGAAAGAAATTTTTAGGTACTCTTCTATAGGCTTCATAAAAGTGCTACAATTGTTAGAGGCAAAGTTTATTAATGGCTTCATTGTATTCCAACTACGTTGTTGTATCCTACGATTAATGTATCCGTTTCACGGCAATGTTCAACGAATAAAGAGGAACAGGAGGTTGGAGAACCTGTTCCGCGAGCTATGGCAGCTCCCGAGAGCCGCGGAACTATCAGAAATGCTTGACACCTCGCTTTAACTTCCTCCGAGTTGTTTCCGCGCGTTTTTATGTCCCCGATGCATCGGACAGATAACGCGCGCATTCAAGCCGACATTCCTCGGTTCCGCGACAACACTCGGCTTCCATTTTCTTTCGCGGTCGAGTCCGCTTGCGATTCACTTTGCGCTAAATGCTGAGTTCTCATTTTATGAACTAATTTTATTTAGAAAAATTGAAATCGATGATAATCGATTTTTTCTGTTCGGAAGTATTTTTGATTGAAAATGGCTCGCTTGAGAAATGAAGGGACGAGAATAATAAATGGAACACATTTTGAAAGAGTTCAAGAAAATCCCACCGAGTCGTGTGAACGAATTTTGAGCGAACAAGTGGCGTGAATCCATTTTAGAAAAACGTTTTGTGGTCTGCAGGCGATTGAACTCGGCTCTGCTCGGGAGGCATCATCGATGGCGCAACAAAACGATGCGGAAGAAGAGGATCGGCCATAAAACCGGGGCAATAAGAAAAATCCGCGTGCCGATGCGGCAACGAAGGGGAATTTTTCAGTGCTCCAAATAGGCTCGGTAGCCCGTCACGCTCTGTGAATCGTGAACGGAACGAAAGTGACGATTAAGAATGCCAGAACGACGCCGCGCCCGAGGAAAGTCCGTGAGCCTCTGTTATCTATCGTTTTTCCTTGGGAACGTGGCTTATCATTTCCACTTCCTGAACGAGCTAAAAGAAAAACCGTGTGCCGACGAAAAAATTACATTCCGCGAAGTTATCGCATCCGCTATTACAATTTCATAATTAAGATTGCGCTTTAGGACTGTCGTTATAAATAAATGAAATATTCTAATAACTGTTAAGCTTAAAAGGCGATCTCACGAGTCCCAGGATTATTTTGGTTCCGTTACCTTTCCTCGAGAGAGAGACTCCGAACGCGGTCATCTTCTTTTCGAGCAATCAGTTCACGACTAATTATACACCGAACTAAATTTTATTTCCGACCGGGACAGCCTCGATTCCTCGCTGCTTTTTCTTGTTATACATTCTAGTGATACGTCGGTAATCCAGGTTGCATAAATTTCGCGTTATCGCGACGTTTAGCAGCGGGTGAATGCTATTTCGCTCGGGAGACTTCAACGCCTGGGAAGAGTATCTACGTACGAAAATCGCGTTCTCGGAGACTTCGATGTTTAGAAAGTGGGATGTTTTTATACTAGAACAGATTCAAGACTCTTTCGATTTAAAATTGATTTCTGAAGACTTCAAACGCCACGGTAAAACGTTCTTCCATTCCAAAGTCACATTTCTAGAGCTGTTGTCTAGGAGACAGACTCTCTGTTACGTTAGTCGTGTGCTCACTCCTTCTCAAAGGATTAGCTCGAAGATATCGCTTGAGCAGCGGCTGAACTATGCGATCGGTGCGTGATCGGCGGCAATTCGACCGGCGAAGTAGGTGAATCCCTCGTTAAGAGACGACGCGAACCCGTCTCGAGAGTGGAACGAATGGGTTCCCGCGAGATTTTCTGAGGAAAGCCGGGACTCGCGATCGAATTAACATAAGTGAAAATCACCATTTTTCTTCTGATCTTATCTAATTGCAGTGAAATCTTTGTAATTCCTCGGCTTCCAGCTGCTTCAGACAATGCCGAGCAGTCTGGCTACCAGTAGCACCTGTTAATCTCTCGTCAGATATTAAAAATACAGGACCAATTAGCTTTCGTCTCTTTCGTATACAATTATTTTTCTAGGAGTCCTATCTTCAACCCTCCCCGACATTAAAAATTATTCAAAACTTTGTCCAGCCACGCAATATTTTTTTATATCGTTAAACAATGTCTTCAATCAATTGTAAATATTTTGTGTACGGTTTTTCGGATCGAGGACGCGATTTTTAAGGAGCCTCCGCGTCGCGCGTCGGTAGTGGGGAGTAAAAAAGTAGTCTAGCCTCGGCGGCGGATCGGTGTCGTTGCCTCGAGAACCGGCTGTTCGCTGACACACAAACGCACAGGAAAAAAAAAATAAAGAAGAAAGTAATTTGTGTATTTACCGGCAAAATGGCGGCCGCGCATTCCCCGGGTGTTCCGCTTTCGGCTTCCACGGACGCGAACATCGCCTCGATCCGCGCCTGCACCGCGCTGTTCACCCTCCTCTGTTCATCCGCGCCGGCCTCGTCCAGGTTGTGAGAGTTCATGGTGGACACTGCCCCATACCAGCCGCCCATGCTGGACCCGTAAATCGATCTGAAACGGTACACCTTGTTCGGTATTACGACTAACGGGCTCCGATGTCCCGAAACTTATCGATACTCCTGTTCGACGTCGATCCTTGCCAATTTATTTCACGAAAACCATTAGCCTCGAGTAGGCGGTACTTAGCATACGTGTTCTTCCTTGTTGGAAGCAGTACTGGGAATTTTCGTTAAAGATTTGTACAGCTATGTAACTTGTGAGACCTATCCGAAGGAGACAGGCTTTTCTAGTGCTGCTTGCGAATTGTCCGGTTGAGCGTCGATAATTGTCAATTTATTTCCAGAAAACCGTAAACGTCACGTACACAATTATTTACGTGTATGTTCTTGCATGTTTGAAGCAATGGTAAAAATTTTTTCAGATAGCTATATCAAAATTAAAAAATTCTAGGGCTCCCAGAAGGAACAAGTGGTCTCTTCACACCACGTTTATTGAATATTAAAAATTCTAGGTCTTCCAAAAAGGAAAACTGTCCTCTCTACGTCACATTTATCAAGAAATAAAAATTCTAGGGCTTCCAGAAGAGACAAGCGGTCACTTCACGCTACGTTAACCGAATATTAAGAATTCTAGGGCTTCCAAAGGTGACAACTGTCTCCTCCACATCACATTTATCAAAGATTTAGAATTCTAGGGCTTCGAAAAGTTTTCTGCACAGACTGAAAACGAATTACAATGAAAATGGTACTACCTAGAGTCCTCGAAGAGGGCGTCGATGCGAGCCTTGCTCCTGAGGGAGCATTCCGAGGCAGGCCCAGCCAACCGGAAGCCATCTTCGTATCGAGGCACCCCGACGCAGGACATCTTGATGCAATTTATTTTCTCACTCGATCCAAGGGTCCAAATGAAAACCTCTCGTGCTCCCTGGAGCTTCTTCGGACGACCACCCGTTACACGACGTCATTCGATCTGAAAGAAACCGAACGAACATGGTCATCGACACCGAATTGCGCAACGAGGATGTCTTACATTATTTTTGGAAACTGTTGCCTGCGACGTAACGCGTTGTACACTGTATAAAACAGGAGCGACGCGGTGGATAGATTACTATAGCGATCGCGAGGATTACGACGGATTATGCTCGCCGAAAGTTTCGCCTGAACTGCGCCAGCCGTGGAAAAAACTGCTCGGCGGAGCGCGCGAGCGCAACAAAAAGCTTGCAAAGGTAGAAGTCGATGGTAAAAATGACCGAGGATCGGGGGAAACGGGGTACGCAGGATCTCACCTCGTTTCCACGGACCCTGCTCCCCAGCGGCCGTTAAATTTATGCGAGACCGCGCCGGCAACGTCGGACGCAGCTAATTAAAACTGTAATTGCAGACGAGATCCTTCGCGGAGGCGTTTCCATTGACCGAAGAGCAATCCGACGCGTTTTGTACCAAGTAAAAGTGACCGAACTTGGGAATGGCCAGAAAATGGACACTTTTCAGGGGCACCGGTGCTTCGGGAATTAGACAATTTAATTATAATATACAATAAAAAATAGAAAATACAAATGAATAAAAACAAAATAAAACTATAAAAAAAATTGTGTAATTAAATTTATATTCAATTTGTAATTGGACACCGATGAAAGAAATACCTAAGTTACTTCTGTTTCGTTCGCTCATTGTGCAAAATAAAAATTTTCGATGGAGTTCGAGTCGGATCTGTGGAATTCGGTGAACGTTTCCAATGTACCGGGTGTTCGTATCAGTTCTATTCTCGATCGCAGACGGTTCGCGAGCTAGAAATCGCAGACACGCGGTACCTGATACTCGCTCGTGCAGAATTATCGCGTGCATACCATCGACCGCCGCTCGATTTTCACCGGCGCGGTGCGTGTTCCTTTAAACGAGCCTTGCACTCTATTGCTCGGGGTTTATGGCGAAAAATGTTTTCGCGGCAAACGGCGTGAACGACCGGCCGTTTTTCGTTTCTGGCTACCGTGAAACCTTCGATTTCTCTGCGTTCAAAACGCAACATCGTGATTTCCTCGGCTAAAACGAGGAAAAAACTGGAACGAATAAAAACATTGTTGTAGATTCGACTGGAAAATAGGCGTTCCTCGGTCGTTTTTTGCCGTGTAGAAAATACACGAAGGCCTTCCGTGTTCCCGTATGTTCACACGAAAATTAGTTTCCGTGGACTAATTTACAAGAACCGGGAACATACTTCTGTTCATGGTTTTACACCGGATCCGACGGTTTACCGAGTACGAACATTGTAACGTTATTGCTTGACACGACCATTTGATCGTGTTAATGGATCTTCTGAAAGGACCGTCGCTCGGCTCCGCTGTAATTTTCATTTCTAATCAACGCTCGAATTCCTGACTTAAGCGACGTTCTTTTACAGTTACCCGGGTCCGATCGGCCGCGTTTTCGGACAGTCGGACAACCAACATGGCTGACACGGGCTATCGAGATCGTAATCACCGGCGGGAACAACTCCCTTGACTTTATTTCACTCGTACAAGCATCCAGAAAAATGTAAAATGTGTTAACCATCGATTAAAACGAAGTTTCGAATCCTGTCTTAAGGATCGTTTAAGAAAGTCGTTTCAATGGCACTCTGGGAGGCTCCATGGAGTTTTACAGGCTCAAGACACAGACGCAAAGAAAAATGCAAAAATCATCTCGGGAGAAAGTCGAGCGCGATATATGTATATTGTCCAGTCGGGTACACGTTTGTAAGTTATGATATTGGGTTACTTGGCCAGCGGACCCTCATGATCGAGGAATACATAAAGCGCTCGGCGATCCCGTGTAAACGGGCCTCGTCTCGCGTGTTCCGTTCCACGGGACGGCTCGTGACGAAACTGATTATCGAAAAGTGGACGAGAATGAGCCGTGCTAATTACCGCAACGGGAGTCGAAGCGATTCTCGGGAAACCCGCGCCGAAATTACGCGCTTTTGGCGGTGACCTCGATCCCGGACACGGCGATTTGTCATCCGAACCTGTTCTCGGACGAAACCCGATTTCAAATTTAAAAACGGGACACGCATTTAGCGATGCACACAAGATACAAATAAATGGAGAAGTAAATTCGGCGGACCAATTTTTTTATCATGATCGTTGTGTATAATAAACAACGATTTCGATCGAAAAAGTAAATATCGGAATCGAGACGAAAATGATTGAAACATTAAATTTCTTCAGAATAATTTTTAGGTCACAATGGTTGGACTCTTGTGGGGAAATAATAGTTGCAGATAAATCAACATATTCTACATATTTAGTATTTTTGTCACTTCGCGAAAGTGTGACACAGGGAATTAACAGCGAATTAAACGAACGAGGCCCGTTCTCCGTCAACGAACTCGTTACTGAACAAGAAGATCGGATCGCGCAGTGTCACGTGTTCCACCGAGGCTGGCGTGGCTCGTTCAACTTACAATTACCAAGTTCACGGCTCGTTTGCCGTCCGCCATCGACTTTGATGGGCGAACGGGCGGACGGAAGCCGTGAAAAAAGAAACACCGTGTTGGATCGCTGGGGAAAATCGTGTCGAACTGAGGCTTTCCCGCTTGTACACGCTCGAGCCTATTAGAGGATCCGATTTTCCAATCTGAACGATCTCATCTTGCCTGCTGAGCACACGGTGCTCAACTTGTTACGAGCTGGACGTTAAAAACCCATTAATCTTTAAACTCCGACGAAGAAATCGAGCTCTACTCCTACTTTAACAAATAGAGGATCGTTTAAATTATATCTGAACAGATTGTGGGTGCATTTCTGAAGTTCTAGGGGATGGTAGATCATCAGAGATCTACCCTGTGGAGGACGGAGCTTTCACAAAAATTGTTTGGGTCTCAAGTGACTTTTTATGCAAAATAAACACGTTCTGCATTGATTATGAAAAGCAGGAATAACATAAAAATTGATTTCATCCCTTATCGACTTGGTTACACTAAAAATAACATCACGACATTTTAAAACTTTGTTAATCTTTTACAGTTTTATATTTCACCCAACCAATTTCTTCACGAATACATACAGATCCGCAGTCTACTTATCACAGAAAAATATTCAAAAATTTCCCGAACTCGAATACGAACCAGCTCTCTCGTTTCCAGTGAAAATCTCAGCTCCCCCAGTTGCAGACTTCAACTATTGTCCTGCCGCACTCCTAGGACCACCCTCAATCCTGATGACACTTCCACAAGGTCCCACAAGGTTCCAGAAGCACTTACTCTCGCGCTGAACGATCGCGAACGAAGAACACTCGCACATCACAACTCCGGCCGAGTCCCATGGCGGGACCATCGATCCCTGGATCCCTCGATCGGCCGTCAACGAGCTCTCCCAGCCTTCATCCACGGAAACTGAATCATCGTATTTGGTTCGAGATGGATCACAGGTTGGATATACGGTCGTACGAGAGAAACGCCGCGAGAAAACGTTGCCCGTTGATGGTCGACCTTGGCCGCGAGTCGATCCGGATGACCGTCGACGTGAAACTGCCGGGGATGTTCCGCAGGAGAGACTCGGGTTCCTCTAGCCAGTCAGTCGGCTCCTCAACGGTGGAACGATGAGGAGAAGGAGGAGGCGGAGGAGGAGGAGGAGGTGGATGAGGATCGAGAGAGCCTCTCCTCGGGGTCTCGTTGGCTGGCTCCCGAAAGGGCGAACGGGGACCAGATTGGTTCGAAATGCAGTTTGGATTGGCCAATTTGGGAAATAATATTCATTGTTCTGTGAAGAAAAATTCGGGGCAACTTGTTTTTGGTTCATATCATAAATCAGTTCATTGTTAAACTTTTATGGCACTGTCATAAATATAGTAGAAGAATTTAAGCGCATTTCTTTTGCGGGTAATATTGACCTTTCCAGAGGACTGTCGTGTTTGACGAGGGAAATCTTCCAGTTGTCTTCAGGTAGTGTCACCCGAGCAGATGATTAATTGCTTCCGATTATGGAAGCATGGCGCTTCAGCTACCTGACACCGTCGTTAGCATCTGGCAGAGTTGGGGAAAATTTTACTTAACCCCTTGCCCTACCATTTATTTTACTGCTTCAGTGATTAGAACTTTGTTTATAGTTCGCAATTTCCTACAAAAGGAGAAAATTGATATCTAGTGTATGCTTACATGTTCTCCAATAACTATACATTAACAAAACCAAAATAAAATTTCATCTAAATTTAAAGGAAATTAATAATATATACATATATTTATTAGACTCTATTCCGAATCTTCATCACGACTCTGACACGATATTGTAAGGCAAAGGGTTAAATAAAAATTTCGGATAAAGATGGTTTTTTCCAAGTGGGTTTTAAACCGATTAGTCAGTCGGTTCTAAGCTACGTTGCTTCACACATTTAATTAAAAAACACACAAAACCCACAAATAATTATGGTCAGCAGTAACGAGCCACTCTTGCCGAACATAAACTTGAAACAGCGTTCGTGCGCCTACAATCGCGGCGTGATAATTAATTTAGGTCGACGTTCTTCGAGTACACGCAATTATTTTAATGGTCATTTACAAGCATTTCCGTTCGTGCGAACGTTTCCACGGACAGCAATGACGATTTACACGTATCCTCTGCGCTTTGGTAACCCGAAGAAATCCAACAAGAAAGTGGGTCGAAAGCTACTTTACCGGTTACGTATACTCGCGAATTGCTCCTCCAAAAGCGGGCTGGAGCTGTCAAGAAATTAAAGCATCTGACGCTTCGTGGCACTCCACACGACGACGTTCATTTGCGTCCGGAAGACGCCATCGGTGAAGAAACAAACTCATCCAATTTTCATTCACTGTTGTCAAAATGTCCGGTTTCAGGTTTTTTATTTTACAATTAGAAAAGTAATAAAACTGATTCCATAAGAAACGATTGTATACATATCTTTAGTAGTGCACGTATTACAATAGGAACCGCACAAAGTCTAAATAAAATCAATCTTGTCATTTTTATAAGGGAACATGTACCAGTTACTTTTCAGGCTCGGTAGGTTTAGTGTTAAATATAAAAATGAGTAGACTCGGTTCTCTGTGGAGAAACAAGTCTCCGACAATTTTTGTTGCGAAGAAATCTGATTCATGGTTCTGGACGCTCGCGGTGGGCCATCTAGTGGCTCCCGGGATCCACTGTTAGCTACAGATAATTTTTCCCTCTGATTTACAGTTGCAAAAATTAGTAGACCCAATTTTCCATGGATAAATACTTCGAGCAATTTTTCTCACCGAGGAATCTGCGATTGCTCGACGACTTAACGTCCTGGAAGTTCGTCCAGGCCACCTGGTGGATCCTGCCGGCCATCATTTGTTACAGTTATCGGCCCGTCGGGTGACCAACATTTTTACGTTGCCCGGGAAAGGACGCTCGGGGTCAAGGAAGCGAGGGGAGCAGTTGTAGCAGAGGAGGGAGAAGATGAAGAGCTGCAGCCCGGGCCCCTGGGCCCCTAGGCCCCCTGGTATCCGTCGCTGGTCCTCCGGCGCGGCGTGGTAACGCCGTAACCGATAACGGTACAGCGCTTCGACGGCGCTCACCAATGTGAGAGTACTGTTATTCCAACGATGCAGCTCTCTTCTCTCCTTCGGCCCCCTCCACCGCTCTTCTTCGTCCTTCTGCGCCACTATCAAGGTGGCCACGCTGACGTACGCCGTCGCTGGTCACTCTTACGTTCGTCGGGTCCGCGGCTTGTCCGCTAAGGACGAGCCAGGGCACTTATCGAGCGGATTAACACATTACGTTGAAAGTTTGACCTTTAGATCCTATGAGCATTCTTCAGAGACATTTTTAGGATGTACTGGTGCAATTTCTGCGAAATATTTACAATAGAAGACCCAGCTGGGATGACCTTAGCCTTGAAATATGTTGTCAAGATTCTGAACTTTTTTTTTTTTCCTTATTTTACGTCGCTTTTGGAACTCCTATTCAGGAGTTATTTCGCGACGGGACCTACAGTTTTTATTAAGGTGGGACCGAACCATCTTGGGCACCACAGTTTTCGAATGGCACATGGAATATTTCCAGAGGATTGGATAGATAAGAAACTGTGCAGTATACGTCACGTTGCGAATTTATGCAATTACCATAAAAAATGAGTAGTCATTTAAAATAGTAAAGACGTTAGAAGAATTTAAAGAAAGAAAAGAAATTGGAGATCGACCAGAGCAAACGTTTGGTGGCCATTGCTGGCAGACGGAGCTCTACCGGGCTAACTAAGGTACCGGATAGCCGAAAACAGGTTTGAACATCGGTTCTAGCATCATAGAACAAGTTTCTGTAATGTTCTATCAGTTACTAATGGTTCGTAAACAGCAATTAACATGGGACCAGGATCCGCTGGAGCTATTTATGTACCGAATGTGTCGGGTTAGACTTTGAACACGAATCCAACATGGCGAACGCAACGGCGAACTTAAAAATCGAGGTTACTGTTAACCCGTCTGGGAAACCAATAACGGACACTACACTGTGCACCTTGAGCTTCGATAATCGTCGAATATTACAACCTACAGGTGTACTCGTCACGGTTACGATGACTTAATGGCCACCTGCGAGAAGGGATCAGAGTTCACGGGGATTTAAGCGGACTCTAGTCGAAACTATCAACGGGAGAACCGTCAGCGGGTCTCGATGGATGGCATGTCTCAATTCTACAGACGGAAAACCCATACTTTTCCACTTTTTTGTTGTGTTTACAGTGAAAGTAATCGCTAGGCATGATAAACGCAGTTCCGGCTTTCTATCGCGAACATTGAGAAATGCTCGCAACCAACCCCTCCACCTGGAATCTCATTTACAACAACGACTGGAATTCTTGTTTACAGGTATTCTAAAGCTGGAAGCGCTCTCGGTGGCCACTGGGGGCAGGCAACGTCACAGGCATCAGAAAAGTGGGCGTGGCCTCGTGGCTCTCATCCCCCGAAAATCTGTTTTAAAAAAATCATTGAACTCCCAAGAAACCGCAAGAGGCCTCCTTCTTCGTCACATTTACGAGCCGCGATTAAACAGTCGTGCAGCTCCGCGATATAATGTCCAGTTATTTTATGTATAGTAAATTCTCGGTTGCATCAGCGACAGCTGGCGGACCGGTCGAAGCGGAAATGACCGGCGTCGATGATTCCTCAGCGCGTCACGTCGCCTTCCCAGCTGTCGCCTAGCCTCTGCACCTCTTTTTTTTCCAAAAACCCTCGAACATTCCCGTCCCACCGATTCCGATTTCTTGCTCGACTTTCTTCGAGTTTCCTCGACTTCTTATTTCGAGCGAACCGCGTCCCTTCAATTTTCTCTGGATCATTAAATCGGCAGAGACCGATTTTGCTTGTTTCATTTTGCCGAGCGTTGAACGTCCGCGTACGAGCGACGACGTTTTCACATAATCATCCTCCAATTATTCCTGTCCGAGCAGAACAAGCGGAGCGGACTATAATCGGCGTTGAAAGACGAGCGAACCGATCGAACCGTTTTTACGGCATTGCGATCATGAAATTACGACATCGACCGCGATCGACCGCGATCGACGTTGCAAGAAAGCTATCATACACTGGCCTGATCTCTTAACGATTATGACATTTGCAAACCTATGGCACACGGGACAGAGAAACGACATTCCTCTGTTACTCATTCCAGAGTCTATATAATTATTCATGAAAATCTGTGTTTTGCATAAAAATTCTGCTGGGTCGTCGGCCGCCATGTTGATTGCGCAACGCCCATCGATTCAGAGTCGCGTTCTCGGAATTCTTCGACGTTTAAAGCGCGGCAAGCCGTTCATTATCGACAATTATTGCGGATAATTGTCGGACATTGCGTGTGCAGATTTCGAACGGAAGCTGCTCGCGAACAGTTTCGAGAGACGAGCTCCAGAAACTCGCCGCAGGAGGCCTCGCCGTCGCTGGACCCGTTCCCCGAAATTGCGATCCATCATCGCGTGGAAAAAAAGGGAACGACCATGTGTGTCTTGTACTTACAAGCACATTGATCCACTTACGCCGTGGCCGGTTCGTTCTCCAGCCCATCCCCCGAACACATTCTTGTTCCATTTTCCTCTTTGTTCGTCGGCGTTTCCTTTCTGGCTGTGCTCCTTTTCGTACGGGGCCGCAATTACCGCGTGTGATGCAATTACACAGTCTGCTTCGTACGAAAAGAAACGTCCGATTGTCATCTACCAAGAACCAACGGTTAATCCCCCGGCAAATTTATTCGGATGCTCGCTCGGTTTCGTTCGGCTGAGCCGACATTTTCTTTCGTTCGCTGGAAAATCGCTCGCGTTGAAATTCAAATCGGAATTCCATCGATTCCCGTTAATTTACTGTTCTCGCGGGCATTTTATATCCCGCGAATCATTCGTTTATTAATAGACAGCGGATTTTATGCATTTATGACAAAAATAAGTAGGTGTAACTAAAGATAGTAAACATTTTATGAATAAAATAGTAGAATTTATATGAAAATTTGGGAAAATCTTGAAATTACGATAAATTTTCGAATTGTTTTATTTAGAAAATGGAGCCGGTGATTGTTTCGAGAAAATATGAACGGTACAGTGAATGTTACTGTTTGAAACGCGATAGCAGAGTACAACAGTGGCGCAACCTGTGATCCACCGGTCCCATAATCGCGGGACACCGTTAGAGGCTTCGTTTCGTCGATAATTACACAGGTTAGCGGAGACGTTTGGGGAGAAAATTCGTCTACGTTGAGGAACGCATCGATTCATCGTTGACCTTATTTCTGCGCGAATGACGACGTGTATGTGTACATGTAACTGTAAACTGTCGTGTTACGTTCTAACTGTAATTCTGGCTTTTGACGATCTCGTAGTAAAATCACAAACAGGATCCAGTCATTTTTAGCGGAATCGATGAATGACTCTGTCACACGAATTTCGGGTTTATAGATTTAGAGAATTTATATTTGGAGGATTAAAGTTTGGAGGCATTTAAATTTGTAGGACTCAAATTTGAGGAAGTAAAATTCGGGAGATTTAAATTTCGGGGATTTTAGTGCGGAGAACTGAAATTGAGGAATTTCATTTTAGAGGATTCATTTTGGATTTAAATTTGGAGGACTAAAATTTGAGGGATTTAAATTTGCACGGATTAAAATTTAGGGAGTAAAATTTGCACGGATTAAAATTTAGGGAGTAAAATTTGGGAGATTTAAATTTCGGAAAATAGAACCTACTACAATTTTATCTGGTCTCCACTCCAGCGAATTGTACACGGAAACCAAACCTCGCTGAATTCCACATTCCTCTAGGTGCTTGTCTCCGATGCAAAAAATAGTTGTTACCTCTGATCTCTCTTCTTCCTCCACCATCCATCTCCCACTTCCTCCATTCCCCTGATGCTCTTTCGCAGACATTCGCACATAATAAGGAAGTGCTAGCAAACATAGTAAAACTTCGCTCGAAGTTCCATGTAAAAATAAATCTTTGTATCAGTTTTGAAAAATATATAAAGGTATGTTCCCATCCAGTCAACCTCGAAAGTAACCAACACCGATATGCAAATCAATTTTGTTCTCCCACTGTATTGGATCATGGTGCGTCGTCTTACAGAGGTGTGCGCGATCGTCCTTCTCAGGTGTCGGTAACGTGATTTGTCGCGTGATATTACAGGCACGACTGTTAGATACCTCGAGATATGTTCGATAAACGACCTGAGCTCGACATTCAAAAAGTTATGTGCATCTTTCCGTTCGATAACAATATTCTACTCACGCCATTGTTATCCAACATTTCCTAGCATATAATTGCTCTTCCGCTAGGGTTTTCATCACACGATCGCTGGCATGGCTACGGCTTGAAGTCAGGGTCGTATTGCACAACAGTTAAAGACTGTATTTTAGCCAAAAAACACAAAAAGACTAACAAACACGCCCACGCGTCTCCTTTATTTTTATTCTGTCCGTTGCGGAGCTTCGTGGGTTCATTTTATTGATCTACGTATTTGATATGATTATGATTAGACGCCTGGCTTATTTGGCGCCTGCGTCGTACAATCGATACGAACACTTTTTATTTTGCATGAAGATCCGCAGTCTAATTATGATATTAATAAATAGCCTGCGAATTTTATGCTTTCGCAACAACAATGAATAAGTGAAGTTTATTTCAACTTACCAAAATGATTGAGGAAAGAAATAAGTACTCCACCATTCTGTTAATCTGTTAGTTAAATTAAAAACAGGTAATTGGTGCAACTCTGTTATTATAGAATTGTCTGCTTTGGTTCGAGCAAAATATTGAAATGTTTCGCTGACATGCCAGAATTCGAGCGAGGTGAACGAGACGCCGCGCCGGGATCTATGAATAATTCGCGCCCGCTTAATTAAGCGTATTTGTAATTTATAATCTAGTAACGGTACCGCTCGTGCTGCCACATTTTAGTACTGTTATGCTGGTTACTCCCACGCGTCGTGCACGGTGCACCCGCTGCGGCGCGACGCTGCGTTCTACGGAATTCAGCGACTTTTCGCCGAAGGAATGATGTACATTATGAAAACTGCATGCGGAGACCGACGGCGTAATTCGCTGGGAATAAAGTAATAGTGGGAAACTCGTAGCAAAAATAATAAGAAATGGGAAGTACAATTTACTTAATGCGCGGGCTCCGATTGGGCACGCGTTTACGCAACAGGAGGATATTCATTACGGCGCACGCGGAATCCCGAATGACGCTATAATTCGACGATAACGATTCGTGAAATGTTGCCGGCAACGTTACGTAATTATAGTATCGTTTCTACCGGCTGCCATAATGCACGTCGGCTCGCAACGAAACCGCAGTCCATTTATTTGCACCGTGCCTTCCTGCTACGGAGAAACCGTAAAACTCGGGGAACAGGTGACTCGGAAAGTCGTAAACTTTTTACTGGCAGATAAAATAAGACCGACAGATTAATATTTGTTACAAATATTGGCCTCGTAGTTTAACGGACAAATTTTAGTTTACGATTTAAGCGAACGTATAGGCGGCTTGACGAAATGTACCTTCCATATTTTATTAAAATTTAATTTTGATCCGAGAAAGAATTAGTTCACTTGTTCTCAAGATATTTGAATGCGAGTAATTTTGTAAATGGGCACAAAGATATCGATGCTTTTCCACGTTTCTCCGCCGTCGATCGAACCCAAGTGCATAGATCCTTCAGATCGATAAAATCCCGAGTGGTCGATCGAGTAGCAGCGAACCTAGTCACGTAACTGACAGACGCCGAGGGAAAAACCTGAACAATTCACGGTGGAATGCGTCAGCACCGAAGTACATACATAGTTCCAAGATGCAGCAGGATACACGAACGCATCCTGCATGGTCCTCGAAGGCCAATGGTTACGTGTACCGGTAATCTTTCATTTTTTTCATTTCGTGTCATCGCTCGAATTAACGTGGCTCGTCATCCAATCATTCTTACCAGTGTAAATAAAAACTACTTTTTCTCTCGACGTCTTTCCACCGCTTCGAGGACTTCGATGTCCTTCGAGATGGCTGTTATGTTCGTTCTCTTATCCAATAAGACGGAATTAAGCGTCGGAAGGTTACACAGGCTTTGTAAAAATCAGTATAAGCGAAGGATGAACAGCTAATATGCAGCTTCAATGATTGCACGAGTATGAAATGAGATGATACTAAGATAAAATTGTTTTCAAGGAACGAGGCGCGATGAGTGCGAATGCGTCTTTTATTTCGGCCGCCATGTTCGTCCTTTTACTCAATAAAACGAGAAGGATAAATACTTTTTCCGAGCTAAATAAAATAAAAATAAAATTGTTTTGAGGCAGTAGAGCGATCAATAGCAGAGTTGGGCGGAAATTTAATCAACGATTCACGATTACCTTCGTCAATCTTTTGAATCAATCGCCGATGTTTCAATGATTATCGTTTTTAATCGTACACATTAATCAATCAATGTTGATTAAAATTTTAATCGATTAATGCCCTACTCTGATCAATAGGATCTAGATTTTAGAGAACCCGCGGAGGAATGTGTCGAGTTGACAGTAACGACAGGGTAGAACAGCTCTCGGTGATCGCTGGCAACCGCGGTAATTGGTTCGATCGGCTCGGATCGATGTTCCGCGTTGGGGAAAAGGAAGAAAAGCCGCTGTCGCGGTAGACCAAACGCAGGATAATCAAACGTTGAAATGTGCATCGGCTCGATGCGCTCGGCTCGGCACAAGGCTAACCACGCGAGGCGCGCGTTTAAGGAGCCGATGTCATCGTGTGGACGCGGATCGCGAGGACGCAGCCCCGTGGATCATGCGAACGAGGACGCTCGTTAGCCGTGACATTACTTTCGGCGAGGATTCATTTCGATTCGAGGAAGAGCACTCATTAAGACGGGCTTAATTACCGGAAGAAATCACCGGCGGGCAATTAACGCGCGACGACGGGTCGTTCCGTTTGATCGATGGGCCGCGATCGTGGTGACGATTCTCCGACAAAGAGGCTAAAGATGAAAAGCTTCGTTTGAGTGAAACAATCAGCACAATATCGAGAATGGGCGTGGCCTCGCTGCCCCCGATTTCGCCGGAGCAATACCCGTGCCCCACGGGGCAACCGACGCTCCGACCTCGTAGAAATCGGGGGAAAAATGGCTTCTAACCTGCGAGTATCGGCAACGGATTCGTTCTGGAGGTTTCGAAGGGAAGGAGGAACGTCGGGCAGGAAAATCGCGTTCCACTTACGCTGGCAATCAAGGCGATTTGCATTCCATGGACGTCCGGCGGGCCCGGCCGCGAATCCGGCGTCTATCGTCGGCTGTGGTTAACCCTGAAAATTATACGCGAGAACGTGGAATGTGGTCGACGACGGAGGCTCGCGTGCACTCGTCCGGCGTGCATAATGCACCGTGCAGGAAACGCTTGATTTCGAGCCGCGCGCGGTGAACGCTGTCGATCCTTATCGCCGCGATCCACCGTCCCCTTACCGATCATTATCCCCGATCGGCGAGCTCGATCCTTTTAAACGCGGCCGATACCAGAAAAATCACGGTACCGGGAAAACGTGAAACGATCGGGCCCCTGGAACCGCGGGCCTCTTCGTGGCCCGACGACCTCTGCAATATCGCGAAACACATCGAGTTGCAATTTCGATCCCTGGACAAGTCGAGGCGTACTCGTGAACGTTTTTATTCAGCGGGATTCAAGTATTTTGTCGATAATTATTTTGATTTGGTTGTCCCAAAAATTTCTTTTCGAGAAAGTAAATGGTGTGGCTAAGTACCGTTGGAACAACCTTATCGTGTACTTGTGTAGCCGATCGAGTTCACGAGATCGCCTCTCGACTGATCCACGAGATCCTGACCGCCCAGTTCGTTGCATTGTTAGTTTATTATCAATTAATCTTGCATGGCAATCGACACGTAACAATATACATAACACGTCCGCAGATAGTTGAAGAGGAGAGATGGACCTCCCGTTTCCTTCTCGTGTTCTCTTTCTCTGAAACTTTACAACGTTGGGAATATGTATACAGTTTTCTCTCTGTTACGTCCCGTGGTGAAACCAATGAAAATTCGCTGCTGTTAACGCGACGCTAAGAGCTGCTAAACGTTACGGAGAGAACACTGTATGTACTTCGATCATTCGAAATCGTCGAGATGATCGCGAGGAGAGTCCATCTAGTTGCATACGAATACAAATCTTGTGGTGGTCTGCGCGATAAATGAACGAGGTTTCCCGTCGGTTTTCCATCTGGCAGTTTTATGAACAATTTTAAAAGTTTCCCTTTTTTATTGTAGAGATTGAAAGAGTGATCTTGGTCCATTGCCAGAGGAAAAATCGACGGGAGCCAGGTTCCGAACAAGTTTTGAATGATTTGTCGCATCCCGTCCGGGCTAGGGGGTTAAAACAAATAATTATTGTCGAGCTGAAATCACTCCGGAAGTGGGAGCTTTCATGCGATCTGGCACATGCGATTAAATAAATAAGTTCCAGTTGCACCCGCGTCCGACTTGGCACCCGTTTCGCCTAATCCTCGAGAATTCGAGAATCCATAAGTACCAGGACCATCTATCTCACGAAACGGACAAAATCCGAAAGTTCAACTACCTCGTCAGTGGTTCTTCGCATCTTTGGTCTAGTCCTCGTAGTCCAAAGCGTCGCTTCAAACATTTTTCGAAGATCCGGATTTTCTGAGGATTTATGGGCCTGATACTTATGCACGGCAGCGTCCACAGATAGCCAGGGTTTTGCGGAGACCAAGTCGGACAGTTTATGGCGTTTGGCACTGATCCCTAGGCTGGATCTTTGCTGGGGTAGCGCTGTCGAGTCGAAATCCCAAGGAAAAGTAACGAAATAAAACGAAGGCACTGTCGTTATGCGCAGCGAGCGGCTACGGCTCTGCCTGCGAACAGAAAATGGCGTCCGCGTGAAATCTGGCTGAACAAAATCGGTCTCCTCCGAAACTCGGCTCCGCTGTGTCCAGCACTCTGTTTGTAATTAACAATTTTTTTACTCTCTTGTACTTCAATTCATCAAAAAATATATAACTCGAGTAATTTTAATTATTTTGACTCGGGAAAAATCACACATGTACTTGACATACTAGCAAACATGTGTGCAAAATCTCAGCGCGAAAGGTTCGATAGTTCCCCGAGAAAGATTCATGAAGTACAAGATCGGTCTCGAGAACCGGAACACCCCGTCGAGTGCTATTGAACGGAAATTGTTTAATCGAAATTAACCGGCGAATATCGACCTCTGACTCACGTCCAGTGAAAGGAATGTCCCCGCATGGCGCAATCCAGAGAGTTCGACGAAGACACGTCACTAGGTCAGCGTTTCATACTCCTGCGATCGCGAGAATGATTACGAAAACCGATCGACCGGCCTACTTTTGCTCCTGCCCGATACCGATCGAACCCACGTCGATCCACACCTCGGAAACAATAGCGTGTTCCGCAACCGCCAATCACAGCGTGCATTTACATCGAATTTCAACGCTTCAGATTTTTCGTCCGACCACGCGAGAGTTCGAACAAGATGCGAAAGAGAGAAAAATCGTTTCGAACCTGTTCGAAGAAAAAGTCTCTGGCCGAAGTTTCAAAACCGAACGCGGAGGAACGAAGACATTCATACGTGTGGGACTCGATTTCCAACCGATTATGTATTCAGCAGTAATTCGGTCCACTGCACCCGGGATACCTTGAAACCAATATCGCCTCGATCACTGCGATCGCTTTTTTCCCTCGATCTCTCTCTCTCTCTCTCTCGGTTGCGACACAGAAGCGACAGCGCGCCGATGAAACGTGATTAACATCGTTCGTGCATGATTTCCATACCTATGTTCGTTTATTGCCGTTCGACTACACTCGTCGCCGCTTTTTGCGGCTTTCTGGCGGAAATTGCGGCGCGAACTTAATTAGCCGAGTTCTGGAGGCTGCCGAATGGAATGCTGCCGTTGCACCGATTATCGCAGCCTTTCCATTGATAGTCTGACAAGTTTATGGGAGGGTCGAGACGCTAGAAAGTCCCGCGGACGAAAATTGAAAACGTTCATACTCGAGCGTGATTTAGCTACGATTTTCTGCTCGTTGAATTATTTATGAACATGACTGCGTCTCCGGTGGCAGCCTCTGAACTTTACGGCGCGATTGAATTGTTGGAAAGTTCGAAACACGAGTGAACAAGGAAAATCCGAAGAAAGTTGGAGACTCGATTTGTTACAAGATTTTTCGTTTGTCGAAGTGCATCGCGCGAGTCCGCAAGTAAATTAGGTCTCGACCCGACTTAGTCACGGGCGAGGAAACCTGTCCGCAGTTGCGAAACGCGTAACCGGCTGACATCGACCACGAATCAATGATAATCAAGTCTAACTGCGTATGCATACACGACGATGGCAATGAGTATTCGTCGGTGCATGAGAGAACGAGTCTGCGATCGCTTTCGCAACGGTGTCCGAGCGAACATGGCCGCCCGGAGCAGGTCCTAAAAAGATTCCTTCTTAATTATTCGAGGACTGGTCCCGCCGAGATCTTGTGCGAACATTCACCGAGCCGGTTGATCGATTTATCAATTTGTCGAAACCATATTAACTTTTTCCACGTTCACCGATATTCTACTAAATCACCGTTTCATATTTTACATCAGCGCATTATAACATCGAGCAGATTCTCCTGTTCAAGGTCCCCGAAAAAATCAAGCCGCGTCCCAATTATCTGGAACGCGTCCGAAACCGTCCGTTGCCGCCACGGAGCGTAGTCGTTACATCAGCGTTACCCCCGGAATTCGTTCCCACGACATCAACTCGCATAATCGCTTGCATCTCGTCGAGATGTCCTACCCTCGCAACCGCAAAAATTGCGCAGAGTGTGAGTAATTTATTTAATGAAACTGGAAAGACGTAATCTGTGAAACTCGAACGGAACTTCGCTCCTGGAGCAATCTTCGAACGGGAATCTTTTTGCTGTCGCTTTCGACGGGGGCCAGGCCGGTGCCCTACGGGGCCACCTACGTTATTAATCACGTTTTTCCCTGTGTCGCGTAATTTTTTCCTTCCCACGCAATTACGATTAACGCTCGCGTTCTCACGGGCTCTCTCGGTAGGAATTTAAATCGCCGTCGTGTTCCCGGGGAGGCTGCTCTCTAAAATTAATTAGCCGGTGGAAGCGACACAATTTTCGTTTCGTAAATTCTTGTTCTCGGGAATGAACCTGTTGAACAGGTAGCTCGACGCGTATCGCTAACGGTATCCGGCACGATGCGATTCGCGGGTCTTTATGCAAACGTTTCTTCCGCTGACTAGGAAATGGAATAAACTAATGAATAGACGACGCTCTTTCCTGCCCCGTAAATTATTTACCAGCGCGCGCCGACAGGTGATATTTTTACGAGTGTGAATGTGTTCCGTTTCTACGGGCAACTCGGTGAGCGTTCGTCGAAGGATCGACGGATCAACAGGTTCAAGCCTCGTCTCCATATCAAGCGAACCGTCTAGAAAAGACCGACACGTTTTCTCGACCGTGCCTCTTCCCCTAACGAGCTCCGGCCATTAGAACGATCTCGGCTGGGCGACAATCATTCGAGTTTAATTAGTCGGCTCGCACACCGGAAGACCGTCAGCAACGTGGACTTTCGTTTCCGCGATTCTTCCTAATAATTCACCGACGATTTTTCACTCGTGGATCGGCAGAAACTACGAGACAAACAGATCTCACCGGACAACACTCTCTCGCGAAATATCTTCAGCGAAATTTTACGACGCGAATAACTTAACGAAATTCCTCGGAACCTCTTCTGCATCTTGTTAAACATTGCGTCAGTGTCCAAAGTTTTCTCTCGACAAGCTTGATTTGCATTGCGAACGACAGAGATCTAAAACAGGTTTCAACCATATTCTATTGAACCGTGCAGGTGTGGACACAGGGGCTAAGCTACCTTGCGAAATCTCTGACAAAAATGAATTCGGAAACGTTTTACAAAATACTTGATTGATGCCTTAATTAACCTTCAGTTACTCGCACTTCATTTTCTACGTAACTGTCTACATGGAGCTTCATATGACTCCGACATGAATCAATTTTTATCAAGGAACACTAAATTTAATGCTTTTAATTTAGTACGTACTGCATGCGAGTAATTCAAAGTTAAGCTTAATAACGTTGGATAAAAATTGAGCTTCTAAAATTGAATCCACACTATTTCCGATTTGACGAACGAGTGACTGCGGATTTGACGTATTTATAACAAACTCTAATTATCATCAACCTAATTTCGCACGAAGATCCGCAGTCTACTGCTACGTACACATTCGAAGCTTCGACAGACTCAATTTTACTAGAAAACGGTCCGGTTTTCGCAAGGTCTCAGTCTCGAATTCGAGCCGGTCTGCCAGGATCGAGGTCAGGGCTAGAAACCGGTGAGGAGGATGAGGCCGGGTGCCCGGGTTTTTGCGTTGATTTTCCTACTCTTCTGGTTCCTGGAATCGAAAGCCACCGGAGAACCAGTCCCACAGACTCGGACCTTAAACCTTATCAGAGCCATTCCACCGATCGCGATTTTCCACGCGGACACGGCCGAACGAACGGGTCCGAGAGACAATCCTTCCGGCCCTGTTATCTATACATCGATACAGAGTTCTTAAATCACCTGTACGCATCATCGTAACCTAGCCATCCCTACATCCGCACTTCCGAATCGTTCTGCGCGAAACTACGATCGACGAAGCTACAATCAACGGGGAAAAATCGTTCACTGCGATCCACCTGAAGCGACTGAACGGGCCATTGTTCACGATCCGTGACACCTGGCGACGCGTTCTCGACTTAACGAGGCCGGGGCCTGGGCAACGGCTGCTGATGATGGGAGTATCCGGTCCTGGAGTTAGCCTGGGGCAGCGTTCTCTCCGGGCTGTCGTCCAGGCTGAGGCCGGCTACCAGTTGCGCGATCTCTCTGTCCTTCTTCTCCTCCTTGGGCAGAGCGGTGCCGTTCTGGCCGCTGAACCCTAGAGAGGCCAGGCTGCCGTGGCTCCTGCTGCGGTGCTCCGCGCGGATGCTGTACGAGAACGCTCTCTCGTTCAGGTGGCCCTTCCGCCGGTAGATCCCGGTGCCAAACCGGGACTCGTTCTCGGGACTGTCTCCAGCTGTACGGTTCATCTCCGCGGTGGTAAGATCAGCGTGAGAAGCGGCTAGTCTCCTGGATGCTCCCAAAGTCGAGGTGTCGGCGTCAGGGTGTTGTCTCCTGCTCCTGTTCCCAGCGGTCCCGTAGGTGCCAGCCGGGTACATGGCAGCTGCTGGTGGAGGTGGAGGCACCACAGGAAGTGGAGCATAGACTGGAACTATGGGCGCAGCAGCTGGAATTGGCCTGAGTCCCCGAGGATGATGATGAGCCTTCCTAGGGAGCGTTGCAGCGGGTACTAACAGAACTGGCGCTGGTCTGGCTAGAGTGCCAGCGACGGATCGACTGCTTGGTGGCAGGGGATGAGGATGATAATGCTGCTGTCTGACAGGGTGGCCCAGAGTGTGGTGCCCGTGGCCGTTCGTGTATATTCCTTGATGCATTTGAGGATGGAGATGCGGCTGTTGCAGTGGATCCTCGTGAGAGTTTCTGTTTTTCAGCTTCTTCAGCTTCTTGTTCGCTTTCCTGCGGACAGAGGAGGATGACGACTCTTCTAGCAACAATGGCTGCGAGGGTGGCGGCGGTGGTGGTGGCGGGGGAGGAGGAGCAATCAGCTGACGCGGTCTGGACCCTTTCGTGCTCCTCAGGGTGCCCTGTTCTTGATAGATACCGTCTACCTCGTCTCGACCTCGGGCCCAGACTTTATGGTTCTCGTCGCCGTTGTAAAGGCTCAGGTCGTCCGTCGAGGTCGTGTCCAAACGGTTCGCTTGGGGACTGTCCAAAGTGGTGCTGGACCCCCCTAGGGTGTGGTAGAGGCTGTTATTCGAGGGATGGTTGTTCGTCACGCCGTTGGTGGTCGCCGCGGACGGGTCCAGGCCTTTCGCGTAGCTGCTGTCGGCGTACGCGTGGAAGCAACACCTGACCAGGGCGTTGGCCGCCATGTCCCTCTTGCAGATGAACGCGTGACACTCGAGCACCTTGATCCCGGTGGTGCGTCGCAACACGGCGGCGAACAGGGGCGGATGATTGGCGCTGGGCGTCCTGGCGAACGGAGAGTCCAACGGCAAGAACCTCGTGTTCGAGGAGTCCCCGCTTCCGCCTTTCACGTGTCGAACAGCGGCGCAGTAGTGCAGAGCCTCGATCGGGAAGAACCTGGTCACCTTCTTGCGATGCTCGTCCACGTTCTCCAGCAGCATACCGTTGCTCCAGACACTCAGCCAGGAATCGATCCCGCGAGCACCCAACGCGCCCTGCTCGGGGTACAGCTCTCTCAATGGCTCCTGTACACCGAGGAGACCTTCTTTGCTCGCGTGCGGCACCGAGCTGCCGAGGTAGAGTACCCGGCAGCGACAGTACGGTGTCGCCGAGTCCTGATTAGCGCCCCTCATGATTCCCAACAGCAGAGTCAAACTCGAAACTCGACGAGACACAGCCACCCGAGTGAGAAAGGAGCCCCGGTGAAACCGAGACGGGTCTTGCGCGATCCGGAAACAGCTAGAACCGAGCCAGACAACACCCGAAGAAGCATCGAACAACACCGGCGCGACGAGGACGAGAAGCGCACACGCGAGACAGAGACGGCTCCTCCACAGACAGAGACCCGGTGAATTCACTTCACTCGCGATTACGCAGTCACTTTCCAGTCGGACGTTGCAAAATACGCGTGCGTGGACGTCGAGGAGAGCCGCTCTCGGCTCTATTTCGCAGCAGCTGTAGCCGCCACTCGCCCGAGATCGGCGTCAGGCCATTATGGCCGCCTTCTGACAGGCCTTAGCCCCACTCTTGCCGTTCGAGTTCGCCCCCCTACCCTCCGCCCCAGCTAACAGGCCTAAGTGTTCGCAGGTCGGGTTCTTTCCTCCGGTTGTCTCCCCTCTTTCTCTCTCTCTAGCGGCGACGTTCTCCAGGCCGCTTCCCCCACTCTGTCGGCCGCCAGGCCCAAGTCTCCTCCTGAGGTATGCGGTGCGCGCAGTGGCGTCGTCGTTCGCCCGGTCGCCCCTCACCTCCACGTGCACTGGGACCGACAGGTACACACCCGGCACACACCGAGAAACAGCACACGAACACGCCCGAGAGACCCGAGAGAGCTGGAATTCAAGGGGCCCGCCGAGCGGCGTGTCGGCGCTGCTGGAATCCAGAGGCGCGGCCGCAGGCGTCAGCCACGCGAGCCGTCGTCTCCGACGTTCCTGCGAACCTCATCGGCTGTCGAGAGAATCGTTTCGGTCGCGGACCCCCCGTTCCCGCGAGTCCCTTTAACCTGGGCCTCTCGGCGATCCTCTTTCCCGATCCACAAACGCACGAGCTCGCGCAGATGGCGCTGCAGAGACTTCCTCGGATCGCTGCCGCAGGGCCCACTGATCTTTCGTGGATCTTCCTCGCCCCCGTGTCAACGCAACCACTCTTTCTCGGCACAACGAGACACGCTGCTACCTGGACCCTTTACTCAGACTACCGAACGCGCACCACTGCCAGCGGGACACCGAGTTACGACCGTCTCTACGCTCCTCTCAAGACTGAAGACCCAAGCAACGCGTGAGACTCCGGCGGTCCGAGTCCCACCACCACTCACCCAGGCCCCTCTCTTTCTCCCACCATCCTCTCCCTCGCTCTCAGACCTTCTTTCTCTCTTTCTGTTACTCGACGCCTCGGCACTCCCTGGCTCTCGACGTGTCGCCGTACCTGCCTCGGGAACCCTTCGCCCGATGGGGTGTCTGGAATTGTGCCGAGGGAAATAGGCATTCTTAGGCTGATTTTATGGAGGAACGCTAATGGCTCTTGCCATTTTTTCTTTCTGCACCTCGGATGATGCAACGGTGCGTCCTGTCGTCGATACCTCCTCCTCCTCCTCCTCCTCGCCGTTCCTCGTTAATTGACGCGCCGGGAAAACTACTTGCTTTCCTGCTCGGCGATGCTCGAGAGAGGCTTTTCATCATCGTCGCTCTGCTCCTCCATGCAGCCGACCAAACGCCCGAGAGATATTCCGCTGCGATTTTCTCCGGAGGACGAGCCGACCTCGGTTACTTTCGTTTTAGGCGCTCGGCCTTTCGGAGGACTGTGCGAAAGGTGTCTCGAACGGAGATGCGAGGATTGTAAGTACTGTTTTCATTCATATGGCCTGCTGATAAATCTGATTTATCTTAGAGACGAAGCTGTGCAAAGTGTCTGAATGTGGCCTTGTTATTTTTACGAAGCAGCACTAACCAGTCTTCGGTGTTTAACGTTTCTGGTGTTAATTCAGTTTGCTGCTCTGGATGAAAATTCGCAACTACTGGCTGCGTCGTTTTAATTATACCCTTTTATCCTCTGTTATAAAAATTATTCAAAAATATTGCAGATTCCAACGGTCTGGACCAGGATTTCTAAAGACTACCAGCTGCGAACAGTCTATTCCCGTTGCTCCCGTTCATTCTCTACCATAAACACAATACAACAATAGCTCGAATATCGCAGATTCTAGGAGATACGCTCCTCGTTAAGGAAAAACGCGGATTACTTATCCGTGTACGTTTACGGAGGCTGACGAAGCGAATTCAATTAAAACCAGCACCGTTTTCATCGCTAATTCTCCGTCCGAGTCCATACTGATGCTTATCCCTCGCTGGTTCGTTAACAAACTCCCGTCCCAGTTTAATTGTCACGCTTTCGGCTTCGTTCATCGTTGTCCCGAGAATCGACGGGATCTTCCACCTAGGATAGAGTCTAATTAAACGCCTAGCCGTCCTCGAAGAAGCTGTCTGTGTCGGTTATCGATCGGTCCTCGAGGGAGCTGTTCCCAGCAAACTCTCCGAGAGTCTTGGTACATATACAGAAGACGCTAACGAACTCGTACTACTTTCTTTTCACGCGTTACGTCCGATCTAATCGGTTCCGATTAAAATTGTAAATAGACCCGGCTGCCCGAGACGGACTGACGCCTTTCCGACGCTTCTCCGCGTTATTACGAAAAACTTCGGTCGGCTCAGCCTCCTGCAATTACTGGGAAAAGCGTCTGATCGTCTCTCGTATCAATTTGACACAATTTTCACGAAATAAGTTATATTGTTGTGAATTGTAGGTAAAGTTTCCCGAAACTTCGTAACTTTCATTTTTTTAATGCGAAACAGATAATCGAGAAACTTAAGATGTAAATGGTAACTCGTCAATTTTAATTAAAAAAACATTTAGACACTTTGAGTGGCAACTAAGGAGCCTCGAGTTACTATAAAATCAAATTGAATGAATGAAATATTGAAATGTTGCCATTTGGAGTGACGTTTCCAACAAATACATAGGAGACGGGATTATTGGGTTGGCAAGAAAGTAATTTCGGTATTTCGAGGTGAAATGAAACCCAATTTTGTTATTCGATATGTCGCTGTCGCAGCTCTTTGAAAATAGCCAATAACTTTATTAAGCTATCAGAAAGATGGCAACAGATCATCGAACAAAATGAAAAATAGTTGATCGATTAAAGTTCATTGCTTAAAGAAATTTTTATTTCACCTTGAAATACCGAAATTACTTTCTTGCCAACCCAATATTTAGAAGAGTGGTCTCAGCATCATGAATCTTAACATTCCACTGATTTCATTCGGTCTGATGTTATGGCACTTAGAACCTGGAAAATGCGAGATTCTTCAGGTTCTGCAATTTGAGCGATACCCGGCAATTACGAGATCGAAATCAACGATTGCAGGTCTTTAATTTCAATGGAACGCACGTCGACTCGCGGGAGCAGAGCGCGTGTCGCGTTTCATTCGAAGAAATTACGCGGTCGAAACGCTGATTTCCTGGTTTCCGTCGGTGTCAGCGAACCGTGCTGCTGAAACGTCCACAGTTGCGCAACAAATATTCGCGATTTCGCGTTCGAGACCACGCGGCGATCAGCGGACGACCAGACGAGACGCGGCGACCTGGAGACCTCGAATCGGCTTCTGTCAAAAGAGAATCGCACGCATTCAGGTCTACCGCGGAATGGGCATAGTCTGCGACCTATAAAAACCGCACCGGCAGGCAGGTGCGCAGGTGAATGCTCACCCGAGGCCCGCCGCGCCGGTCTGCCTGGCCCCAGGAACAGACTTTCGGGCCCCGAAATCTCGATTTTCAGAATACCTTGAAATCGGCAACTGCTACTAACTAAGATGATTAAAAATTAATATCATTAAATGAAATTTAATATTTACACTCTGCCAAATTGCAGTTGCTCAGTCTCGCGATAAATGCATCTGCAATCTATTAATCAAGAAATTCACGAATTCTCTCAGGCGCCTGCGACTGCAACTTTCTACAAAATGGAAGTCCCGAAGGAGCAAAACCGACGGATTTCGACAGGATCAGCGAAGCTATTCGAATTCGAGACGGTCGGGGTTTTGCGACGGAAAGTCCGGTGTTCGCTGCAAAAGATTGTCATGCACCGACGCTTTGAACATCGTGACCGATATTCTTGTTGGCCGGAGGAAGGCTTTTTATCGGAGCGAAGCCATCTGAAGCCGGCGGAACGGTATCGAAAAATGTGTCGGCGTTCTTACAGCGCAGCAGCAGCGGCGTGCGCGGAGAGTTTCAAATTATCCGTATCGGGATCGTGGATTTTTTCAGGACACCGGGTTTCGCCGGGCCCCCTCTGATGAATTTTTATGGCGACGTTCCCCTTAGATCGCCTTAGGTTGCCTTACGGGTAACGCGACCGCGGAAAAAGGAAACAAGCGACCGGTGTCCCGGCCGTCGTTAACCCGGAAAAAGAGAAAGAAGATTGCCAAGTGTTTTGAAAGCTTTCCCCGCCACCTCCAGACCGGTATTGCTCCTTTACCGGAAGTACCACACTGTGGAATTTCTTTGTGGGCTCGCGCGCGGTGCTTGGTAAAAGTTTGTCACCGATCTCCAATTCCCCATTAACTATAAATATTGTGGTGGAGCATCAATAGGTTACCAGCACAATGAACTTATTACCAAACATTTATTTTCATAACCATGAAATTTAAAAAATCATATTCTTATAAAAATATTCTAGGTCGGACAAATGTTTAATTTTCGAGTTAATGATAAATAAAATGAGACTGGCGAAAAATGGGCCAAGCATCCGGGGCCTCGGAACAGCATGTTACGGTACTGTCAGCATCGTGAGGGTCTCTCGAAAAATATTCGGCACGTAATTAGAAGGGAATGTGTGGAAATCAATTCGGGAAAGCTCGCCGGTGCTTTGACATTCCAAGACGAATAGGAATGGACCGATTAGTGGACGAACGGTGAAATTACGAAATGGCTAGAGGGGAGAGGAATTCCTGGCCAAGATGGCGGACGATCATGAGGCCCATAGCTTCTGGATTCCCCGTGATTAACGTGACGACGACCCACTGACCCACTCGTTCCTCGGTTTCAGGAATCCATAATTTGGAATGTAACTAGCACTCGGAAAATAAATAAATATTCAAGTCCCTATGATGGCTAGAGAAAATGACACAGTAATTACAACTATAACCAAGCCTGAAACATAAACCTAGAATTAAACGCAGACTTCACCCGACACAGAGAAAAATGAAGATACCAGAAGGTTGAATCTAGAATCGAGGATCTAACTCCGAAGACACTACCCACAGAAGAATTCGAATAACACGAGGCCCCAGAAGATCGATCCCACAGAGAAATAAAAAGAGATTGTTGTTCGGAGAATTCCCGTCGCGACCTGGAGGAACCGGTGATTTCAACGATTCGCAGTCGTCCTTCGGATAAGCGGTTAGGTTCCATTTCCTCGGATCGAAGTGCCCCGATAGCTTCGAGGACCTGGATCCGACTATTTGCATACTAATGCGCCATCACGGAGATCCCTCGGAATGCACTCGTGTTTTCGGGATTCCATCGGGCCCGGACCGCGTGGAACGCGTTTTTTTGCAGCGATAGAAACACACTGCGAATGCAACGGGATAAAATTAGAATTCCCGTCGAATCTTCGGAGACAGCAAACCAAATACGTTTTCGAGAGACTTGAATTTCAGAATAAATCTGAACGCTGTGTGTAAAGCTGTGTCCACACCGAAGCGGACTTGTTAAGGAGTCCAAGAAAAACGAGACATCCTGCATACGTCTTTAGAACATCGCGTGCTATCTTGATTCAGACATATAAAAGGACGAACTTGTGGGATAATGGGATAACAACATGATGGACGAGCTAATCGTCGAAGATTTTCCGAAGAATCGTTTTCCTGGCGACTGGAGGAACAATCGCCGCTCCTGTTCACGTTCCACTTTCGACCGCACGTCCGACCGTAGCAGAATTTACTCGAAACGTGCGAGAGGCATGCGAAACGTTTCGCGGACCGTTTCCCAGTACGAAATTCTCGGCATTGGGCCACGGTCAGGGTCTTCGGTCACGCGAGCTGATCCTCCGTTGCGTTTTCTGGCTTCGAAGGGCGTCCGCTTCGCAGGATTCTGCTCCCCTTTCTGTCCTGGCGACCCTTCAACGACTAATTACACAGGGAACATCATCCTCCTGTCCTTGGGCCGTCAGTTTAATCTAGAGAAGTCGTAGAAACTCGGAGGTCCCCAGGAAACTTCATCGTTGCATGTCACTGAAGAATCTTAAACAGATAAAAAATTTTAATACAATTTTATGTTGTCCAATTTTTATGAATTACTGCAATAAATAGAGTTGCATACTGATCTTTGGATCTGTGGATCTTTATGCATTTGTGAAGAAATCAGTTGGGTGAAATATAGAACAGTAATAAATTTGTATTTTATTTCTGCTTCCCACAATCAATGCGGGATATTTTTATTTTGCATACAGATTCATAGTCTACTGATCACCTTGGACTTATGTTTTCCGAGGATTTTTGATTGATTAGGAGGCAGCTCAAGGATGACTCCAGCTGCTTTCTACGCTCGGCTCGTGCCGGAGATATGTCCATTCGAAAGTTCCATGCAAATCAGCCCCGGGTCGAGCGACGCCCGCAAACACTTATGGATTCCGATGAACACCCATGGATCTTCTCCAGAGTCTGTTCACCCGGCAGAGATGTCCGCTGCCAATTGGCATTCCGTCTTCTGGCGCCGCGCTTTCTTTCGTCTTGGTCTCCTCTCGGCGGATCCTCGGCGAGAAAGTCTGTCAAGTGTTAAAAATAAGGGTGGCCGACGTAACGCACATTCTTCCGGAGAGATTGCCTCCATCTGCGGATTACGTGAGCGCACGTTCGACCGCTGGCAACGCGTTAATTCGCTGAAATTGATCAACGTTCGTCCACCGCTAATGGGAATCCGAAACTTCCGGCAAGTCGATTTCTGCCGCCTCGCTTTCGTTTCATAATTTCCACTTTTCAAGCGGATTCGTCATTATCTCCGCCGGTTATTGATGCTAATTATTCACTGCAATCGTTTCAGAACAGCTTGCTGGAAAATCGCAGACATAAATATCCGCGGACCGGTTACTAATTCTTTCTCGTCCGTACAAAACGCTGCTAGATCGTCGGAATATTATATGCTAATGTTATGAAAATTTGCGGGATGGTATCCGCGGAGCTGGTTGAATCATTAAATGATTTCTTTTCAGAAGAAGTTAACGGACCTTGCGCAATTTTTCTTCGGTAATTAACCTAGAAGGCCTGACGCTAACGGCCTTCAATTTTCATGAATTAGTTCTATCATATAAATGCTAATTATCTGGACGTGTTTCAAAGTCTGGTCGGAGTAAAATGTTTCGAGGAATTTAATTAGATATCTGTTGGGGAAATGTGTCGCTTGATTTCTGTAAATCGATCGCAGAATGTTTGCAAAGTAATTCGTGATTGCAGCGGAGATTTCAATGCTCGCGCCCGGCGAAGACATGTCCGCGCACGCATTGAAATCTCCGACCGATTAGAATAACGGGAGACAGCGGCGTTAGGAAGAGAGATGAGGTGTGTTGGTACTGTTGGTAGCATAGCGGTTCACTTTTACTAATGCGGTCTGCCAGGGCCCCCTCGTCTTGCCAATCTAACGGGTGTTCGTCGATAAGATACTCCTTTCGGTAATCAAGCCCTCATTAACATCCACAAATCCGGCCGAGACTAATTCCCCGACCAGTCGCGTGATTTTTTGTTTCTAATCCTCCCAAGACGGATGCGCCTGACGGTTTTATGGCTCGTTCTTTGCTAACCTAATTTTATTCTAGATATTTTTTAACCTAGTCCTTTGAGCTCCGCGTTTATCCTCGATATGATCGAATCTTCAAGCAATAAAAATATAAATGCTTCAAAAAAATTGTTCTAGTTGTCAGTAGGCGAGGACAACTACTGTACAAAGAACAATTGGTCATTTGATCAAGATTCGTTTCAATTTCACAGCAAGTGCGCTTACGAAAGTCACCTGCTACGGGCAATTAAGACCGTGATTGTGCAAGATTAACCCAGCTGCTCTCGTAATTAAATAGCACGCTTTTACAGATAATTGCCGCGAATTATACAGCAATAGACATCGAATTGATCGACAGATTCCCTCGTTAGTCTCGAAGAAAATTAATTGGGCTCGACCTTCGCGAAACTCGGAGCCTCGAGGTCCTCCTCGGATTAATTGCAACGAATCGCGAGCTGCATTCAGTCCGCGGAGCGCATTCCATCCCCTGTTAACTTCGAACGAAACGAATGGCGAGCCGGGACCCGGGACTCGACGAACAGTTACAAAGTCGTTTCTCGAATCGAAGCTCCCTTTCCGGCACTCGAACCGGTGCGTGCACGATTAACTGCAGTCGATTACCACATCGAATCTTCGACACTCCGCTCTCTTGCTAAGGAATTCCCATTGATCCCTGCTTGAACCTCGTCCAAAAAATTCCGCATTCTAAGCGACCTCGATCCTGATCGAAATATTTCGTTTGTGGAATCTGCTGCCTAGAAATTCCACGATTTCGACTTCGAGAGAGAGACAGAGAGACGAGGAATATATTCATACGCGAGTGCCGGAGGTGAAACTAGAAAAATTCTTTCTCGTACGCGCATCGGGAGCAACGGAACTTCCGACACGGAGTATCCGCTTTTCCGTCACGTAGCTCTGCCTTTAGATAGGCAGCGGGTCGTAGCCTGCAGTACAATACATCGACGTGCCTATTGAAGGCACAGCCGACGACGTCGACGCGCGGAACCCATGCGAAAGCAGGTCTGGATGACGTGCAGTTCCGAGACCGAATCGTGCACCCATTCAAATTCCTTTTCCGACCTTTTCACAGTGCCTCGGCTCACCTGGCTCTCCGAGAAAACGCGCCTCACAGACCCACAACCGTAACTCTCCCATAACGTAACCAGGCGGCCCGATTTTTGCTTCAGCATAGCGGCTGCAAAAAGTACATTTACGAACTGTGATCGTTTGGAACTCTAAATTCACACGCCTGCGATAAACACGAGGGAATAATAAAAATGTGGAGAACGATGGTGAACGGAGTAGCAACAAATAAAGCATAAAACGAACATAAAGAATACAAAGTAAAAGTCTTGCGAAATCGGGAAGGGGAAGCCCGATGAATGAAGACGCAACGCCATTGAGCTTTCACGGATTTTCGAAGAGGATATTGTTAGAGGTGTCGCGACTCGCCGGAGCCAGGCGAATTTTCCCATGAATTTTTGCGAGAGAGCCGCGTTTGCGTAACGCCTGTGAATCGTATCGAGACGCGAATTTCCTAACCGCACAATGGCTGGCATTTAACGGAGGAGCTCGGAGAGCACGTGAGCATAAAGGCAACGCGAGGCCCGTGAGACCCTCTATAACAGGTCACTGCCATCGAGAGAAGCGAGGCAGGTTCGCAGCACCGAGTCCCTTTATGGTAGAAGGGGATCCACTTTGCTCCTGTACGGGTCTGCGGACGCGAACTCGCTCGGATTACTTCTTTGATCCGCGAATCTGTTTCTCTCACGGCTCGAATACGACACAGTGCCATAGACATCGATGGTTTTTCCGCGACTGAGTTTCCTGCTCGCTCCCGATCCTGCGGAATTCCTTCTTCCAGCCGGAGTTCATTTTTTAAAAGCCTTCTCAGAATCTTCAATTCAGGATCCTCCGATGCAGTAACATTTTACATGAATGCTTCTTCTTATTCCCGCACGCGAAGCGTTAAAAATCGAAGCATCCATTAAACTGATAGCGCACAATGCAGCTAATTCGCGTTCACATTCCCTCGTACACGCTCTGCAGTTCCCACGTGATTTCTCCATTTTATTACCTTTCTTAGGAACGTTATATCTCCGACTGCTATTACCAACAATCTTGCACGTTTATAGCTCGAGTTAATCTTTACAGTACGAAAGTTTGACCGTAGAAAACCTGCAACGATTACACACACAATTGATGAAACGTAATTTTGTACTGCACTAGCAAATAAAAAGCGACTGCTTCGATATACGCTCTCAACTGTCCCCTGGAGCAGGCAACCACGGAGCTGCCTCTGTCGATGACAATTCGGTTCCCCGAGGCAGCTCCCTGCTCGGAATGCGCGACGGTACTTTTTCGCAACGGTAATCAAATTTCTGAATTCCATTAGACTCGCGACCGTGCGAATTTCATTGCACGCGACAACCATACCCATCGCCGAGCCACGGTACCGTTCCCCTGTGTCGCTTCGCTGTTCTAACGGTCGCACACGCTCGATCCAGCGCGGAATGAAGCAACGTTCCACGCGATTACAGGCTTCGTCGCCGAGGAAGAGGGGAGCCTGACAACTTCCTACGAGCTGCCTCTCGTGCGTTTCACGGTGGTCGAAATCCCCGAGCCGGGGAAAAAATCCCTCGCTACCAGAGGAATCCATTAACCCCGGGCAAACTGTTGGGTCAGCGTTTCCTGGTGCTTTCAATTTGCAATTTCAATACTCGCATTTTTGGTACCACTTTCTTAAACTTTGTCTACAAAAATTGAAAATTGCAACATCTATTAACGAGGGTTTCCTTGGAGGATAGTACCATTATAGAAACTCCGTGTATTTATTCGCGAAGTCGTGGGTACACACGGTATGAAATAAGATAGGCTGTTTGCTATTGAAAAGAGTATTTCACCGATCGCTTCTCTCGCAGCTGCGTTGCGCAACGCAGTCTTCAGGCGATTGCGAAATTCCTCGTTGTCCCCGAGAACCGAGGATAACCGCAGAGCAACCGAGCTGCGCTCGAAATCGAAAGAATATTATTTATTATTGCGACGCTGGTATTTTAAACAATTTCTATTTTTTAAAGATTTGAATTTTGAAGCCGCGCGGCAAGGGGCACGCGATCGAATCGAAAAAGAAACGAAACGAAACGAAAAATGGAACGGTCGAGCAGATTTATCGACTCCGAGCAGCATGACTTTCTATTCATTTGTTATTCTCGCAACAAACTATAGACACACCGAGAAACAATGCAAACCAGCCACTTCCTGCTCCGTTAACCATGAAAGCAATTTAACGAGCTACCGTACGTGATCCGTCTCGACGTGTGCCGGTGCCTTATCATAGTTTCGGAGTTGGTCGGCACGATGCTAATGAATTGGGACGCACGTCGACGATGATCCGATCACGAAATTAATTACGCTGCAGGGACGCATCGATCCTGCAATAAACCAACAAACTTCTAACTCCTTGCCTATCATTTTTCTCACGGATGAAATGTTTAAAAAGTGCATACTTGACAGATTTTATGTGAAATCATCATTACGATTCATTTAATTTAAATTTCGTAAAACAATAATTCAAATTCCTTTTGGAAGTATAGTAGCAAAAATAAAATCTTGTACGAAGAACCAAAATATAGACCTAAAATATTCTCACAACAGTGGAAAAACCGTGTTAATCGATTCGAAGAAAATGTTTCACAGCACTATTCGGAAGGGATAGAGTAGCCTTAATGCGCGGCGATTAAGATTCAATTAAACGAGAAAGTCATTGCGAGGTAGCCGGAGAAAGGCTTCGGGTTCCAGTGACCTAACTCGGCGAGCAACGTCTTCAATTTCTCATCCGACGGGCTCTCGGGAGGAGAAGAAAAAACGCGGGCGGATAATTAATCGCGAAACGCCGGTTTCCTTTTCAGAGCGTAAATTATAATAAAACCGCCGGTACGGATCCCAAAATAGAGCGAGCGCGCCAACCGAAGCGTCCAACTAGAAAATTGCGCATACTTTGTGACGGCCGACAACGCGTGCAGATTCTTGAGGCAAAAAGCTGGTTAAATATAGCAGATGTTGGTAAAATTTTTTCTATTTGCCGGTTGGAAGAGAATACGGCGTGGAACGTGACAGTGGCCAGAGAAATACAAAGGGAAATAAGATACGTCCGAGAGCAACTGCATAATGCAGCTCGAAATGCATTTCTAGCAACATGAAACATTTATTGCACGGTCCCCTGGGACTCGTAGAGCACGCATATTCAGGCACGATTGCTTTTCAACGTGCCACGAATTTGTAAACTGAATTTTTGCGGTGTTTACGTCGGTTGGGGTGGATTATTGCCCCGTGGGGCACTGCCTTGGCCCCACGAATCCAGAACAACGTAGCCACGCCCACTAGGGGCGAGCTAGACGCGGAGAGAGCGACATATACACGTCTCTTTCGCAAGATCGAAAGTCCCCTCTTTTCTATAACGACATCTGCCTTAGAGCATTCGCCCCAGGGACTGATCAAAGTGATCATTGGCCGCGCCTACTATTAGCACACTCGATCATATCATTTTGTGTAAAAATTTAGCGTTTAGAACGGTTTTAAGACGTCCGAGGAAGTCGGTCGAACGGGTGGAACAGAAAGAACGAACGTGTATTGTTATTAACCGTTATTATTGTTACTGTTACTGTCAGTGTTACTGCTGCTTATTATTCCTATCGTTATCGTTAGTCTGGCATCCGGCGCATAACAATATAATGCACGCAGTCGCGTTCGAAAGTTAACAAGCGATCCCCGCCACGGGAATCTCGGTCCACGACGCAACGAAACACGCGAGTACAAGATGAATAATAAATTTGCAATCTCCATACGCGTCTCCTGACTGGGCGCAGCATTCGCGACGTCGGTTCAAGGCGCAACGAAAGTCCTCCGGCGACTCCCAATGGCTGGGGTGATTTGTTCGCAACGAGAAAAATCACTAGATTCGCTGACATTCTCCTCTCTCATCGGAAACTTAAAAATTAATTAAATGCATAACGTTCCTTCTCTGGTCCGCAATTCTAGCTATCGTTCCACTAAAACAGACCTCGAAATTACGCGAACCTGACGTCTGTTGGAGGAGCCACAGGAGCACAGTGGGCAGGGTCGAGCGATTGACCAGTAGGAATTGACGGGAGGGACCGGAGAGACGTGGTGGGAGGGAGAAACTCGACTACGATTGGCTCAGCGAACCGATGGCGGCCTCTGGGAGACTTCTCCCTCCTAGCTTGAGCATACGCGTTAGAGACCTACACTTCGCTCGGTACAGATATAACCGATTAATTAAATAATTTATTAGTTAACAACGAGCGGACAGTGCTCAGTAGGGATGAAGCGCTGCCAAACCGAGTCTTGGCGGCTCGGCGTAGCTGTGACGATATCTTCCGGGGATGGGCACAATCTCCAGGGGCGGTCTTGCGCTTTCCCGGTCCAATCCTGGGTATCTTTCGTGCTCCGAGAGCTCCTGGTACGTTGTGGCTCTGGCTCGCACCTTCTCTCGGATCTCTCGGACGTGTGCTCGGTCCCGGAAGTCGCGCAGCTGTCGGCATAAAACGGTTGCAAGTCAATATTTTCCTTCTTCGTCAGATTTACAGAATTTCTAATCTTTTGTAAAGGGTGATCCAAAACTCACTATACCGTTTCAGAATGAAACAACTGTTTCTAAAAAATTCACATTTTGTGCAAACAAATTTATATTTCAAATGATCCAGTATCTTTTGGAACACCCTATACTACATCTACTCGCGCTCGGTATGGAAAACGAATATTTAAATATATTTAGGATTTCGATAAGTACAATTTGACGAATTTTGAACCAATTTCCAAAGATTTTTTTATTGAGGCCAGAGGGCAACAGCAATTTTCCGCGATTGACGCCTTGATCTTTCAATCGCAGACGTGCTAGCGAACAACAGAGCAGCAAAAGTCACCGAAAGGCTAGCAGGACACTCCCTCGCCTGTATCGAGTGAACCGGTGATTAGCATTGCAGCGAGAGCCGCAGCCGTTCTCGTGGAAAGTGCGCGTTCGTGCAAGAACTAGAAGCTGTACGCTTTCCGAGAAGATCTCTGAGTGTTGTTCTCGTTTTGCACTTTCTAAGAACGATTTTCGATTGCATTATACTATGATGCAACTCTGGATCTCAGTATAAACATCTGGTATATGAACAAAAATACGAATAATTCGTCACGAAGAAAATATAGTTTAGAATATAGTTCAGAAGTTGAACAAATAAATCCGATTAATGTGTGAGAAAGAAAATATGGTTTGATAGATGTCTCGCTAATCCGTGGAGGATTTGCTGCGCCAATCCGAGCGAATGATTGGATAGGTTCTTCGCATAAAAATGATACTCTGAACAGAGAAACTGAACGAATAAATCCGAATAATGTGTGAGAAAGAAAATATGGTTTGATAGATGTCTCGCTAATCCGTGGAGGATTTGCTGCGCCAATCCGAGCGAGTGGTTGGATAGGTTCCGAGAGTCGAGGGACCTTGAGGAACGCTCGCGAAGCAGAACTGTTCGCCTCGAGAGGAATCAATGACCCTTACTTCTCTCGGATCGACGACGTTCCTTTGATCTCGGAAGTCCCGTCCAACCGACGGGTTTTCGTAGAAGCTCCGCGGCCGGGGCCTCGAGACCTCTTGCTCCGGTGGGCGTTCCATCGCATAATGATGGGTTCGCGGCCGCGACCGGCCCCGGTAAGGGATATCGTTCTCCCGTTCCGATACTTCCGAATGATTCCGTCTGATCAGGTGCTCGTGCCCAGTCGTTGAACTATTCACGAGCGGATGGTGCCGGCCCGGCTGATCCTCGTGCGCCTGCCTCGCCGACTCGACCCTGTCGCACACAAACCAACCAAATTATTATCATTTTCCTGACAATCTCATTATTACATCTTTGTGCAAAATAAACATTTTCTACCTCGACTGCGAGAAACTGGAGTAAAATAGACATTTATTTTCTTTTTTAATATGTTCAATAGGTTGAAAATATTATAGTATAACAGTATTCTCAAATTCTTCCAATATTTTTACTTTTTAAATTGCACCTACTCGTTTTCGTAAAACGAGAAAGAAAAAAATATAGAACGGAATTATTCTAGGTCGAAAGAAAACTATAATTTTCGTTAAAATTTCATTGTTCATTGTTTAATTTTCGTACGCGCGCGGCTGTGGTCAGGTCCACTGTACAGCACAGCTAACGCAGAAATTATGAGATCGCGATCGTATTTTTGCAAGGGACGACCAGTTGTTATTAGAAAGTGCAACAGACCGCCTTCGGCGGTCGATCCAATTCCTCAGGGTTAAACGGTAGCGCGACTCGGTTTTATGAACGCGTCTGTCGATCTCTTTTGCCCGGCATTCCATAAGCGACTATTTTTCTGGTCCCTTTCTCGATGTGCTGTTGAATAGAAACCGGGGGCAGCGTTCCCGGACAGCTTTTACTCGAGATTGACACCGGTGATTGCTGGCCCAAAACGAATGCCGCCGCGCAACAAGAAAAACAGTCGCGCACGGGCGTAACGCTAGTTTCAAACTAGTCGATCGGGTCGGCTCGGGAGAAAATTAAGTGGAACCGCGGTGTTTCATTCACGGGAATCCGCTTTTTCTCGATTAGAAAACGAATCTGACCAGGCCGACGAAGGTCTTGGGACTTTCTTGCGACATTGGGACTACTGGTGCATCGGTGCAGTTCCTCACTTCACTGAATCTTACGAGTTCTTGCCACCTTTCAAGAATCTATTACTCTGCGTTTAATGAATAAAACTTCTTTTAAAGCTTGAAAAGCTCTAATTTCACCCGAATAATAAGTATAGGAGAATAATAAAAATGTGGAAAACAATGTGCTGAACGGAGTATATAGCAACAATTCTGCGTTTAATGGATAAGTAAAATATTGTATGGCTGGTTCGGATTTTAGATGATCCACTTACACTAGGTTCGATAAGTTGATAAAGACCGACATCGAATAAATAATATCATAAAATGTTCGTAAACGCGCGAAAGAAAACGGCTAGGATTTCAAGATGTTTTGTTCGAAGGAGCCCCGGCATAAATAGCATGAGATCATGAAAAGCAGCAGTCTCGGGATGATGTTTGCTAGTCTCGGAGGAGTGTAAGGATACCCGGATCGCGGTCGAACCCGATTTTTCGCTTGTTCCGAAAGAGAACAAGAGAAAAGAGAAGGTAAACGGTCCGGCGCGCGGTACGGCGGGAGAAAGATTCGCGCGCTTTACCTGTGAACGGGATGACTTTCAACTTCTCTCTGCCTGGAAAGGACAGGCCTGGCGATCGCCTCTCTCTCCATGGCTCTGAACATCTCCTTGGCGTCCTGAAATCTCTCCCTGGGACTGGTCACCTCGCCGGGACTCATTCTGGGCTGGTATTGGGGGCTCGGCGAACGTTGCCTGAATTCCGGTGCCCTGCGGCTCCTGTTGCAGCCCGGCGAAACGCCTCGGGTCATTTGGCTGCTCAGTCTTTCCGGGCTCCTTGGCAGTCGAGGCAACGTTAGGCTCGTTGTGGTCGTCTCTGCCTCCGGCAGGTAGTCCTCCGTTGCTGCCCCCCAGTCGTCGTCTGAAAACACCACCGGACATCGTTACATCTCTGTTCCATTAAATGCGCGTACTTCATTTATGAAATTATGAATTAGAACAGAAAAATGAATTTCGCTAGTCTCGTTTAACTGGGTGATTGTGGGCGTCATGTGAATTGAAGCTGCAGTTGATAATTGGATAATGAGAACTTCGAGACCCACATCGAAATGGAATCTTGCTGATCGGAGTGAATGTAGGCGTACAATGAATATCAATACTCTTGTAGGAGATGATTAATGACGAAGACGTTCCGATTGTAGGAAACCAGGCCGAGCTGCAATCGATTGAGACATGATCCTCGAAGATTCCAATGTCACGACGCTGTTAGAACGTCTGGTTATATGGACAGGGCATCGACGAGAGAACTATGAATGTTTAAGAACATCTTCTAACATGTCCTGTTACGGTTCGTCTTTCTGCTAGCTGCCGAAGGTACCAGCCAGGAATTACAAGGCTGGGAAAATCGAGGGACAGAGGGGTCTCGAAGTTCCCCAGAGGTTCCCGAGCGGTGGTCTCCACTGCGTTCTCCGGTTGCAAGAGGTTGATTGAGACAATGAGCACCGGTAACCCCGATACGGGGCCCGTCCGCAACCGCGGAAAGAGAGGAAAGAGACCAGCAGGACTCTCGGCAAGGTAACCGGCCGCGTAACCGCGCGGTTTCTCTTTTATCTGGCAACGGGATGAAGAGGTCGCCGCGTTGCGAGGTCCGAATAGAAGCTGGAAACGGGTGAAAGAGAGGTGTCCAGAACGTGCCTCGGGGCTGTGGGCCGAGAATGCGGAACTTAACTACCCGGTGACCTCCCACGAGGTCGGCTCCGACGCGAATTCAACCTGGTCCCCGAGCTGAAACACGTCTACGAGGCTCATCTTCGTCGTCGTCGATGGTTTCCAGACGTTTCTCGGAGATCATAGTGATTATACTGTGACGAGACGCCTCGCGCGACCGACTGCCAGCACTCCCGCATGGAAATGCGCCTTTCGAGAGCTCCTTTGCGCAATAATCGGGAACGTGGAACACGTCGAGCCGTGGGGGGAGACGGAATGCCGTTGCGCGCGCGCGCGCGAACGCCAGCGCTAGGTAAAAGTTAAAAGGCAAAGAGCCTGGGATCTTCTTAATATCATCGTAATGCAACCTCCTCGGAGACCGTGAGGCACCGGTTCGCTGCAAGTTCTCTGTTTTGATGGCGTACAGCCGGTTTCGGTGCGCCTGACACGTTTCAGGAGAAATTGTTGGCTATTCGTGGATGTTGCGTCGTCCAAGCGCTAACAATGGTCTACATACTGTCCTCCAGAGAAAATGTATTCCTTGATTCTTGACATTTCACTGCTTCGAGGAGCCTTCGCCCGACGCAACATCTCGCGTCACACTTAGCAAATTAATTAAACACAAAGGCATTTTGCAAACGTAATTTTGACTTGATACCCCACAATGCTAAAAACGTTCGTTCTGCCTATACTTCCACAGTCCAATAATTAGTAATAAGAACATTTTTGTTGAACAGAGGTTTCTGACCCCGGGCAAGACATTTTCCAAGGCAGTGATCGGCGCGATAGAGACCAGAGCGGATCATGCATCGTTCAGACCAATGTAGTTCACCTATCCGTGGATAAATGTTACGGATCCGGATCGTGCATGTCGCGCGAAAGATCGGATCGCGAAGATCGACGCGATCGAGACGGCGGCCACCGGTGAACCCGGCACCGTTTGGGCCATTTCATGGTTGTAGCATGATGAGGGCAGAGACGAGGAGGGAAGAAGAGTGTCGGCGGCGGCGCGGTTGCCCAACGAGGCGATAAATTAATTCGACTAATCGCCCCGTGGAATCTGGGAAGCTTCGAGGATAGTTTCACGCGACGTATCGCGCGGCGCGTGGCACCGATACATAAACGCGAATCGCGAGCGGGCAAAGTGTGCCATATCGCGGCGGGCTTCTATACGCCGCGCCGAGGCGGGGGCGGAGGAGACACGGCGCTTATATGGAGATACGAACGTGGAAATCGTGATCGTTGCACCGTGGTGCATCGTGTCCCCGAGACACCTGTTGCGGAACGGGTTCTTCCTTGTCCGGCGAAAGACGAATGATATAACGCGGTCCCGGTCGCTCACGATTTTGTTTCTGCTCGCTCGATGGCCACCGACCGTTGCCGATCCACGCTTTCCTTGCGGCGCGGCGTTCTCCATTTTATGGGGAACGAGACCAATCCGCGCTCTTCCAATCTTCCCTTCAATGCTCTTCTGGACAATTGTTGCGCGAGGTAATTGCTGTTTGTAAAATAAATTTTCTGGAGAATTTCCTGTGGCAACCAGAATTAACTTCTTAAGACTCGATTAATTGAGACTTCAAACTTTTATACAATTTTGATTGAACCTGCTTCACAACACAGTTACTTCCACTAATAAATCTTTGTCCTGCGTATGCACACGTCGAAGTCGAAGTAGACAATGTAGGACAGTTTTCTCTCCTGCATTTGTATTCGAGGCTTGAGCTTCTTCCGTGTCTTCGAAGACTCTGGGGACTTGCGAATTTGTTCTCTGGCTTTGATTTAGAGAGTTCCCGATTTCACTTATCAGCAGCCTTGACAAGGCCTCCATTCCCGCAGGTTCAAGAACTTTCCTCTGTTATTATTCAAATAACCAACATTCCACACACCGGCTGATATTGATATTCAAATTATCCATGTTCCAGTATTTGATACTTTCGTTCCCATCTCTGGAGGTTAAGGCTTTCGACAAAATGGCGCCAGTGGTGTAGTCACCTACCAGTTTCCCAGAAAACTTCCAGGAAAACCGTGCTCGACTACTAAAATATCCACGGAAGACGAATGTTTTGGTCGCCTCGGTGAAAAGCAGACTTTAGTCGGTCAGTGGCACGTTTAACTAGAAAACATCTGAACCCGTGTGCTCGCGCGCCTCGACGCACCAAAGTCGTAAATCCGCCGACGGTTAATCCACTCGTCGACTTTTAATTGCATCTGATAAAGAAACAGTCGTTGAACCAACGCGGCTTATCCAACCGCGAGAATTTTCACCCATAAATACGGTGCGAGCGGGTCAAGCCAGGCTTCTTGCCTCGCACCTTCTTGGGGTGCGTTGTCTCTCTCTGATCTTATTGGGCGCGCGATCAATTCCGTTTTTAACCTCGCGATCTGTCCGATCTCAGACTTCTTGATGGATCTTGGAAACATCGCTACGATCTTTCTATAGAGAAAACTCGGGTGGATCTTATTTTATTTGTTCCCTCCTTTTTCACGCTTTAACCCCTTGCCGTATTGTAACGAGTCAGACTCGTGATGAAAATTTTAACAACGTCTAACAAATATGGATGTTATGTATTTCTTTTTAGATGAAATTAAATTTGATCCGTTTGTAATGAATATTTAAGCATTAAAATACATGTAGCCATAAAAAAAATACAAATTTTCTTTTCCCTTCTACGACATTTTTCGGAATAAAGATGTTTTAATCATTGTAACCGTAAAGAAAATGGTACGACGAGGGCTTAATATGTTTCAGTAAACTTTCCACTTTCGTGTCGGTAAACATTGGGTTGACTTTGTTGTATGATCTCTAGAAAAATACAGAAAATGGTAATGCAAAATCCATACACTATTTCCCACCTCAAAGGTCATGTTTACTCGACCGAGCAAACGTCAATACAGTTCTCACGATGAAGAATTCGACGAACCACTTTCGGTTCGGTAAATAGTGACATTCATTCTGTACAGAGTGTGATAAATGCACACTCGGAAAATGCAACAAATGAAAATTGATAGTGTAGGATCTGCGGTGTGTTTCTCGCCTAAAGGCGTGTTCGCGTTGATCGATTCCGAGCAGGAAAGATCGCGGAAAAATGCGTCGAGGCTCGTTCCGCGAGCATTTTGAAAAGGCAGGAAGTGAGAATGGATGAATGGCGGTTTTAACTGGCTGCTTCATCCTGCAGGATGGGATTTAAACGTAGCCGACGTTGATTCATTGGAATATCAACGGGTATCGATGTCCTTTTTAGAAAAGAAGACGAGCACACGGTGGCCTCGTTAAAAAGCAGAAAATGACAATTAACGATGCGAGGAGAAAGGAGAGCCTCGGTTTCCTCGATCTATCATCCAGCCCAGATGCCCGTCGGATAGCCTGCTCGGACAGACAGTAAATTAGCTCAACTGATCCCGGTGATCGAGCAGAAATTCCGGTAGCGTAGATCGACATCGAAGGGGCCCGGTGTCAAAGCGGCCCGATTTTTGCTTGCTTGGTACAGTCGTGGAGGCAGCGGAAGATGTATGTGTGTACCCGTAGGCTGGTACCTGCCGCTGACACGACGTCCTAACGGTATTCCTTCCACTGTAACAGGTGCCCAATACCGTCTCTCCTTCTCTCTCTCTCTCTCTCTCTCTCTCTCTCTTTTTCTCTCGCTGCTGTACAGGTATAGTTAACGCCGGAGTCGGATCTCTCGAGCATGATCCCGAGGAGAGGATATTTCGCCCGGCTTTTTTCCCCTCTTCTCGAAATTTATTCGTTTACGTTATATGGGTCAGTCGTCCGTTAAAAACGTGTTCCACGGCGAGGAAGTCACGCCCAGAGAGCAGTCGCGAATGACTTTGAAGTTTCAATCGGACGTCTTCTCGCCGCCTCCCTTTTTGGTCCTGTTTCCTCCGGAGATCCTTCGAGCGCCGATCGACCGTGGAAAATGCCTCGAAACCAGCACGCGACCGATTCCCCCTTTTCCTTTTTCCTCGAGTCCGTCTCGTTCCTTGAACCCGGCGTGACTGCAACGCGGAAGAATCGCGGACTCTCCTCCGGGATCGATCGCTCGAGAAACTTTTCCTACGAACGGCGCACTAAATCCGAACGCAACGACGAGACCGGAGAGCTACAGGCAATCGTTATGTCACGGTTCGTGACGCTGTCATGTCCATTGGGCGAGGGAATTATTTGTCCAGGTGGAAAAATTAATTAAAAAATTTGGAGTTTGTTGAATACTTGAATTTCATGGAATTTTTGAGGCTGCTGCTTTGGTAATCAAAGTGTTAACGCGTTAACACAACCTGTTGCAACATCATCGATTTCCATCCAACTGAAATCCATTCCCGCGAATATATCACTTAGTATGCGAGCGAAGTGCATAGTTTCAAGAGGCCAGATCACGCTAGTTTCGAAATGTCGTTGGAATTCGTCGGTTGCGCAACGGTGAAACGCCACACGCAGGAAAAAAGAGACCTAATCGCAATTTCAGCCGCGTTCCTCGGTTTCCGAAAATCGCGGACTTTCTCCGAAAGGAGTGGATCCGATCAACGATTCCGGGACGCGATCCGATTCCGTGGATCCGTCCGAGTGAAAGTGGACAACACGAATTTGTTGTTAGATCGCCGCGCGCATTCGACTCTCGGGAAGCAGGGAAAAGAAAAATCGAAGAAGGTTCCGGCGGTGGCGCGCGACGAAGAAACGATTTTTCGTTTAGCCGGCGACGGAACTGGGTTACCGGGTCGCCTTCCGCCCGGTTTTCTACGAGCCACGATAAGATTCGAGACAGAACACACGGCCACCTGTGCGAGGCGTAGAAAGCGTCCAAATTTTTGTCATCGGCCTCTCACGGACTTCCGTGTGCTCGGAACGTGCAGTCCTGGCGCGCTGGTGTCGCTTCGCGAATTAATTTCAGGAAAACTACAAAGGTCTCTCGAACAACTTTTTGCGTATAGATTCTTACATGTTTGGACCAACACTTTGAATTTTTTCAACCACTTTCACCTAGAATTTAGAGTGCATAATATTCTTCCCTTAGGTGTGCCCTTTTCAGAGTCATTTTGAACGTACCACTTTGGGAATTTTTTTTTAGTGAACGGTAGAATGGATTTTGACAAAAGTTTATGGATTTTGTTTATACATATCTGGACCATCTTCGTGATTTTTTGTAAGTTGACATAATTAAAATTGTGGTAGTTATTCATCGAGGAAGCAAACCATTCTTGTAGAACAATTTTGCTTCATAAATAGTGAACAATGAATAGAATTATCATAATCGAGGACGTATCGGTCTGCAAAAATTTCTGAGCACATCGCCGACTCGGAAGAACAGATCTGTGAAGTTTCAAAAGAATATCGCCTCCAGTTTTCTAGCAAAAAAAATTCCGCGCGAGTGCTTGGATAACTGTCGCCTGGCGAGCCGCGTCAGAGAACAATCACCGAGGTATCGATCGCTCGGTCTCGCTCACCGCTTTGTTCGCTGTCTCCGGCCTCTGTCGTCTAATTGCCCGATGGAAAGTGGTCCGTGGTTTCCCTAAGAAAATTAGGCGATCCGGGTGAACGCACCATTACGCCGTCTAAGCGATTGCGCCGGCTGGCAGATGCTGCGCGAGAGTGAAAGTCCAGGAGACCTGGCGTGTTCTGTTCTTTTCCTGGTCCCGCGGAGGAAACGTCCCGCCGATATAAATTCTCTGCGGCGGAAGAGATGGAGCGTGGAGGGCCGGTACGTTTCCGCGACGGGTGCACGACGGGTCCATTCGCTCGGGTATTTATCAAACGAGATAACGCGCGGGGTCCCGCGACGTACGCGAAGCCTGCAATTATTCATGGGCCGCGTAATGGCGGAAAAGTGCGTGACAAATCGTCGAAGAAATGACAGAGCGAAGTGGCAGCGAACACCGACTCGAATAAATGACTGGCATTAACGATAGATACTTCCTGCATCCTGGCAAAATATCATCGCTCGTCGCGCAACCGCTCGGAACACCTGACGCACGTACAGTACTAAAAACTTCGGAAACTATGCATTCGAACATCCGCCATATCATATTCGAACAGATCGTTTCTGATCTCGGGGAACATTGTAATTTAATACGGCGTTGTATTTGTTCAATTAAAAAAAATCAGCGAACCACGCGTCCGCCACGCAGCGCGGCGAGTTTGATTAATTTCGGCGAAGCAACGGTAATTTATTACGCTGATAATTAGCTGTGCGTCACGCCGTGAGGAATGCTCACACCTCGGTTGACATAACACTTGCACGGCAGCAGCGACAACAATGCCCGTGGCGTGTCGATCCCAAGGCGTCGTGCAACGACACGCCATTCGCATCGCAGTCACGCCGAGTTCTGCGCTCATCCGCAATAAATTTCACACTTGCTCGACACGATTGTCGAATCGACGTGAACCGTAAAAGTCTGTATACGTATATACACGGGCCGCGGGATGTCGCAATTCGAGAACTTGTTCGTCTTCGAAATTCTTTCGGCGCCTCTCCGAAGACGTGACATCATTCCCGAGCGATCCGAGTTTCAGGCAAACAAAAATCTCTCGGGAGAGAGAGAGAGAATCAATTTTTACGCGCGATCGTCGGGTGACTCATGATCGTTGCGACATTGTGTGCCTACGTTGATGATGACCCGACAGTGTGAAAGATGTTTCCTATCGTTAATATTCATCGGTAATGTACCGTATCGAGAGGGTCGAGAAGGTAAATCGATGATCGAATCAAGGCAAATCGAGGGTGAATCAGTGACGGACTTTTTATCCAGTCTGACTAGCTGACCAATTGATTCTGAGATTATTCGATGAGTTGGTGTGTGTCGAGTGTTGTTTGTTAATTCCGAGTCTGTTCAGATCCAAGCATAACGTAGTAGCATTTAGAAAACTATAAAGTACAGTGTAAAATTTCGAACTATTCGAATTTGACCATCACTGTTAGAAGTCTCCTGTTGCGGGGATCGTCTCGGAAGATGATCTACAAGGTCGCGTACCAATTGAGGAAGATTGATGATCGAAGGTTCACTCACCCGAGGAGGAGTCTCTGGAAGGTCTGGACGGTCTGGGGCCCAGGGGATGATGGCTCTGATAAGGCGGGGGCGTAGCAGCGCTATCCGAGCCAATTCCGCTGCTGGCTGCGCTCCTCGTGCCGCCTCTGTCGACCGTGGTGCTGCCACCTACGATTGTCTGATTTAGGCAGCGCCTGAACTCGATTCCGGCCAGGTTGCCGCGGTGTCTGTGAACCGTGTCGTAATCCCTCGGAGGCAACAGAATCGGACCCACATCGTTGTCGCCTGAATTACCTCTACCTGCGACAGCGGTCAAACAGATCAGCATTACTTTGAACTTGCCAAGTCAAAATTAAATGATAAATTACCACAAGACTAATTAATTGCTCTGATCCTCGATTCAGTCGCAACAGATATCGCTAGGCAGATGATCAACCTCTCTATTCACCTAATTTCGCGCGCAGCTCGGCAGCCAGCGACTCGTAAATCGTAGTCGTCTGCACAGGGTCGTGTCTCAGCTCTCCGCTGCCTTCCGATGACTCGGATTCCCTGGTGCTCCTCCCGTCGCTGCCCAAATTGCTGCGCACCCTGCCCTCGAGCGAGGTGACTCGCGCGAGATTGTCCGAGTGCGACGCCAACGCTTTCAGCTGACCTCCCAGCAGCTCGGCTGTCTCGACCGAGTCGCATCTGCAGCGAGAAACAACGATGAACCCGCGGCTAGAGTCCTGAAACTCCTTCTACCTCGACGATCTGTTCGACGCACGGCAATTTTTCGATTTCAGCTCAAATCTGGTAGACAGCGTTTTCTTTTCCGCAGCCTAATAAACGCGTTATTACTGTTATTACCGTTGTTATTGTTATCGAGACGTCGCAGCCCAATGACCCAGAGCGAATCCGTCTCGCGGTCGTATCCGCGGAGCGATCTTACCATTTCAAATCAGCCGCAATTATCGCGGAGGCAGGATTGCATCGCGCCGCATCTTGTTGCGCGTCGCATCGCATACCGCGGTGTAGCCTCGCGTAATCAACGACCTTTATTATTCCCCCGGTGAACTCGGCAAGAAATCGCGGTCACCGAACTATCACCCGGTACCGGCGAGCCATTTACCTGGTTCCGATCGCGAGCGCGTCGGCTCGGCCTTATCCGCGCGTCCATATTCAATTCAGATCCTATACGTACGTACGATCGCGTTGTATAATTCCCGATTACGCGACGGAAAACCTGTTTTCCCACGGATCGGATACGGGCCCCGATGGAAACACTGGGTAATTTTGTTTTCAATGGCAAGGCTGTTCTCGCGGCCGCGCCGCCGCCATTATCGTACGCGAGCGCAAACGTTATTAACAACCCGTTAGAACGCTCGTTAATTAGCAAACAGTGTTCCGAGGGGCGAAGACGACTGGTACTAATCCTGTGCGAACGATGATCGCCCGTGGAAATCGCCCTTTCCGCGATGGTTTTTCCCGCGCGAGAATCGTTCGAGACGGAACTATTTTGCGTACCGCCATTGACAACAGCGAAGCGGATCGTTAACGAGGCTGCCAGCGTGGATCAACGTGTCGCTGGGAACACGGCGATGCTGTTACTCGACATATAATTCGACGTTAATTAGCAATAATACGTATTATTAGGTTGTGCGAACTGTTCGCGGGTTACATCGCTTTGCCGACGATTTAATTGAGCCGGGAAGCCTCGCGGGATCCCGCTTTTGTGCATTGAACGATCTACACGAGGCAATCTGTCTTTCGAGCAGCCCATGAATATTCAAAGCTTGCCTCGTAACTTTCTAAATCGAACGTTCTCGTTTGCGAAGAAGCGCGCCACGTTTGGGTCAGCGATTCAATATGGCGGCCGCCTTCTTCGACGCCGAACCTTCATCTCGAAAGTTTAACGCTTTATTACTAGTTACGTGTGAATGATAAAAAACTGAATAAGCAATTTTGCGTATTCCAGCAATTGAACCTTTGCAACTGTGCCTGTTTCATTGCGGTTTGTGTTTGGAAATTGAAGTTAAGTATTTATAATGAACCGTTTAGCGCCAGGGTGACCCACCGGAGATGGTTGACGACGATTAATAGCGTGTTCATAGTGACCTGTAAGCGTGCACGTGCACCGGATTGTTGGTGGCCAGGTTCGGAAGCAGAAAAGTCGCAGCGACGACGTCCTCCCGTTGCACAGCCGCCAGCACCGTGTGTCCTGGTACTAAATGCTTCACAGCTGACCTCGTCGAGCCGCCCAGATGAACCGTCTGTATGATCTTCAGCCCCTTGTTGCTCACCTGGCGATCATAAAACAAGATCCCGTGAAACCGTGATAGCCGTGCCGTTACTACGTTCAACCGGTTCGATAACGCGCCGCGGAAACGCATGTTGCGAATTACTTTCCTACGTTCAATCGTATTCTCTACCGTTAACCGGTTGATTTGTGGCTCGTAAACATAGTTATTCCCGCCGCGTGGTTCTCTTTTTAATTACGCAGATCGATAAACCGTAGATACGGGGAGTTGTCGAAGAAACCGAACGCGGGCGAGTTGAACTCGTCTTCCCCTCGTGAACAGGTTAACGAGCGTTAAAGCAGCTCGAACGAACGGTTTCGCGGAGCATAAAGCACAGGGCATTAACGAGGATGTCCGAACGCGATCGGAACCGTCCAGGATATTGAATGTCGATGATTAAATCGGATGAACGGTAGTGGTTAGAAGCGATCGATGCTCATTCGGCCGGGAAACACGCCGCGTGGCCACCTACGATAACCGAGTCAATCATTAAGAAGGAAAGTCTTTTCACAGAACAATGCTCTGTGTCCCCGCCTATGGACACGCAAAAACGCAATTTCCTTTTCGAAAGCAAATAATAATAACGGCGGAACGATGAAAGTGAACACGATAGGCATTACAAAAATGGGAACTTTCTCTATTTTACGATCCTGCTTTTAGGTTCGGGCGTACGCTAACCGTATCGATGGTTATTATACGCCCGAGGCGTTCGAAATTCCCCGACTCTCTACTTCACAGATTGACCAACGAATCGGCCATTTTTTTTCTTCTTCGATTCACGCGACATTCGAAAATTGTAGAAAATCGAATCTTCGATGGAAAAGGAGATAATTAGAAACCTAGCCTCCGCGACGTCAGTTCCACGAAGAGACACACTCGGGCATAAATCTCTTTCAGAGAAAGCGAGAAAAAATCTCTTTCTCCACGATCGAATAGTCGTCACAGTCGAATTTATTACGAAATTATGGAAAGGTCGACGCCTGCGGGATCCCGAACGAAGCTCGACTTTCGTTTCGCTGACGGTGGAAAATCTCCGGCGAGTTACAAAAGCGAGCAGCACGCGTTCTCCAAAATGGCGACGGCGAGAATGATCATCTGCGGTTCCCGACCGCAGAAAATCGCGCGCGGGCAATTGTCGTCCCATTCTCCGACATGGCGACCGTTCATTAAGACAGCACAAAAGGCCTGCGCGAAATTCGGGGCGCTAAAATATTCCCAAGGCGAGCGACACGCGTTCTCGCAACTCCGACGGCAATTACACTTGCACAATAATTAGGCGGGCCCCGGGATTTCGTAATAGTTCGCTCTTTTAGACGCGAGCCTACTAAATCTGCCTCGGGATGCATCCATTAAGATCACGGCTGATAACAGCTCCTTTGTTTACCCTAAGCCAGTTTTTAAAAAGATCTAGGGATTTTTTAACCACTTGTACAGGGTGTATAAAAAGTTGTTGTTGTTTTTACAACAATACCTTCTACTATATGCAAAATTTGCTTGTGTAGAATTATACGTACAGACAAACGCCTACTACTACAATCCACACGACCGTGTCGATGAGACAGAACATAATCGTGTGTGTCTTAAGCAAACGAGAAGTTTAAAGGGACATTCGTCACTAGGCCCGTAGCAAGTGATCGTCTCCCTTCCCATTCGGATCATAAAAAAGTAGCAAAATGTGAAAGAATACCTTATATCCACTTTTATACATAAGGGTATAAAATACTAATGTCAAGTACAGGTACTTACAAATGTTTCGGAATCTTCTGTTCCTCCGTCGGATCAACAGGACACTGCCACTTGCGCGAATACGTCTTAATAAGCGTGAAGCACAAAACAACACATATTCCAAAATCGTGACAGCGAACGGGAAGAACGTACTCCGACCACGGTCAAAATAGTACTGCGGTTGTCACCTCGGTTTTTCGTGAATGGGTAAGGGTAGATTTAGGTGGGGAAATGTTGCGTTTGTTAATTGGACAGGGGTGTGTCGGAAAGAGTTTAGGCTAAGAAGTGGGGAAACTATCAAAGAAATTCCTTTGGCATTGTTACGGTCATCAATGATTTATGAGGGTAGTCCGCTCGTCGCTGCGATGGGTCCGTCGAAGTTTTTTGTTTGCTATAACGACCTTTACAGGTATATCGCCTAATCCGTTGGAGGAACGGTGAGGTACGGTAACATTTTTTATAATACATATAAAATTCTTATAACAATGGATATAAGGTATTCTTTCATATTTTGCAACTTCAAATTTATGATCAGAATGGGCAGGGAGACGATGACGTCGTACGGGCCTAGCGACGAATGTCCCTTTAAATTTCGTCTGACACGATATTGTAAAGCAAGGGGTTAATAACAATTTTCTTTGTTATAAAGAAATGTAAGTGTAGATTCACCCATAGAACCATTACTTTTTATACACCCTGTACATCGTCTGGATGTAAATAGTAAATGTATAAAATTAATCTGACTTCGTTTGATGCATCTACTGTTTTAAATTGTTCCAACTCGTTTCGAGCTGCATAAAATCTGCGGTCTACTGAAGAACAAATGATTGAGCGGGACTAGAAAGGAGGAAGATTGAAGCGACAGGTCAATTCCAGAAGGTCTCGGACCCAGAACGGGCCGCGAAGGGGACCGTTGGTTTCCTCGGGGGTCTCGTGCAGGCAAATTGGCCGATGCGTGCGGAATCGCGAGTAACGAGGCATGCGACTCTGGCAAATTTCGATCGACACGCGCAACAGGAACGCCGTTGCTTAACGGTCGCGGTACAATTTCGGTGTCGTCCGTTTTCCGTTTTCTCTTTCCCATATCGAACAGCACGCGCACGCAGCGCCGGATGCATCGGGGGCCGCGCTCGTTTCCGTAAGATTCAGGTCAGCGTATTTGTTATCGCGCTTATTTAATTAGCTCGGCCGCGGGCCTCGTATCGGTCGATCGATCGAGCTCGTTAAAAATTGTGGGGATCGCGAACAAACTTTTAGAACCCATGAAAACATTGTGGAGTCCACAGAAAAATTATACGACCCACTGTTTCGATTGGGCTCGAGAAACGACTTTTCATTTAAATTGTGATTCTTCTCGTTGAAATATAGAAATTAAATCAACATCAACTGCTTGTATACATTGCCGTGGTGATTCCTAAAATACATAATTGTCTGAATCTTCTGAACAGTGCAATTGATCTAATTGAAGAGAGCAATCCGCGTAGAATTCCTTTTGTGAGTAAACGAACCAGATTGAGCGGAGTTACGAACAGAGAGGGTTCGTCGTGTAAATGAAAATTTCACTTGTACCGGCGCTAATTAATGGCCAGTAATTACCGATCGGGAATCGTAAGTGAATTCGGTGAGAGACCGCTCTGAAACATAGCGAATGCCACAGCCGCACGAAGCACAGTCTGAAACGAAGCAAACAGCGTGGAGATTTCAACGTATCTGCACAGTGCACGAGCGGCCACTCGTGAACGCCAGCGATGTATTATACAGTTAAAGCTGTTAACGTTATTATGAAATATACACTGGTAGAAGCTGGTCGGGAAATATTCCCAACAAAGTGGTGTATCACTCCGCCAATTACTGGTTCTATTGAAAATTAATTCAGCGAATGGTTGCATTACGGTCTACCGGATGCAACGTGCTGCAGGTCGGAATTTAAAAAAGTCGGACAGCGTGAAGATTTCGCTGCGGCTCGTAAAAAGGCAAGAACTCATTTTAAAAAGCGTTATCGGGCGGAGAAAATCGCTGCTGCCGAAGCGACGTTCAAGTGTACAGAAATATTACGTTTTTCACTGAATTTTCACAAATGCGTATTTCACAAACTGATCTTGAATCCTGTTTAAGTAAAAATGTTATAAAAAAAGAGCTACTGGCCAAAAAATAATTGAGTCGGTTCTCGAGCTAATGGACGCCGTTGATGCCCACTTTCGGGCAAGGTAAAACGTTTAAAGGGTTAATCGGCCAGAAATCTGTCCGGCTTGTGCAAACAGGTTATTGAAACATCGTCGAACGTTGGAAAAAAGGGAGGACGAGGAGAGCCGCATTGGAGACATTTTTCCCCGTCTCGTAAAATCGCGCGCAGCGTAAAATCAGCGTGTCGCGAGGAGGACGGGTTTGGGGGCCTGGGAAGGTCGGGCCCCGAGGCCCGGGGTTTGTCGCGGCGGGCTGTGGGACCCGTGCAATTTCGAGGGTAGAGTTACGAGCGGGTTCCCCTCTCGGTTCCGCTGATAAGCTTCGTTCGCGAGCAGCGGGTCGAGGCCTGGCGATTTCGGTATGTAGGCTGAGGTCATAAATTCGTGATTTTTATTCGACCCGCGGACTGCTTTCACTGCCGCGCTGCGCCGGCCGTGGACGGGAGCACAGCACAGCCCGTGTGCTCTCGCGAGCGTGAAAACACCTCGAAACAACGCCGGGGAAGGGGTCTACTTCGTACCCCCCTCGCCACCCCTATTTGAAAGCCTGGTCCGCGGCGGACAGAGAGCCACCTACTATTTCTCCCCGACCGACAATTAATTCTCGTTTTCGCGGTATTTTCGGCGGTGTCCGGCCAGAAACCGGATCCCGGGAATGGTACCGCTCACCTGCAGCGTGACCTTGAAAGGCTCCTGAAGCCGTTCCCGCTCGAGCAGGTAAGCTATGGCACCGGGCATCGCATCCACCCCCTTGGCCTCCTTCGCGCCCAGGTACCACACGTAGTACGAGCTCTTCTTGACATCCTTGCTGCTCCGAAGACGCAGGGCCATCACTCGCTACCTGCAACAGACACGCTCTCCTGTTATACGCTTCTTCCACGTAGGACTCGTCCCGATCCGGCACGGGGTGAACCGCATCCAATCAATAGACTGCCCACCTCTGCGCCGCAGTTTTTGCCTTAAGGGATAACACCTCTACCACGCTTTTCTTCAGCTACCAATCCCTTGCCGTGTTTTCAACTTTTAACGAGTCAGTCTCGTGACGAAGATCTTAACAGAGGCCAGCAAATAAAAATGTTACGCCTTTCTTTCCAGATGAAATTCACTTTTATCGTTTTAAACACTGTAACTGTGAAGAAAATGTCACGGCAAGAGGTTAAGGACGACCACAATTTTTCAATTTTGCGGCGAACGCGTTAACACGAAAATGAATGGTCGCTGGCGCCAGAAAATGCGTCTGTCAGAAAACAAAGTCTCGTTCCCACAAGGCCCCGATTCCAGAAGACCGAGCGATCCTTATCGATCGAGATTGCGACCTTGCGTGTGCCCGCTCGACATAACTAGCGCCTGGACATCGGTCAATCATGTTCTCAGGTTCAGACTCCCAGACCAGTTTTCCAAGCGCGAGAATTCGCAATTTTGTATCTCTCGCAGTTAGTTAACAGAGGACAGAGACGAGATGGATTAGCATAAGATAAATGGAGAGACGCATAATACGTCCGATTTTTGTCGCTCCGTCCGTCCAGGTGTCTCCGGAGACGTTCCTCTCGCGAAGCTAGGCAGCCGATTTTCCGGCGCGTTGCGCGAGAACCATACGTATACACGGGTAAGTACCGTTCGCAGGCTCGCTTAGAACACGAGCAGCTTGTCTGTTCATCCACTTCCTCAATTACTTTCACGCTTAAACCCGTTTCTACGTTATCCGTCTCGCGGGGAATCGGTTCCCACCGATCCGCGCCGAGCGGCGTCGATCCTCTCGCCAAGCGAAAACGTCTCAGGAACCGGAAACCGCCTCGACGAAGATCAATGTCAGTCCGCGGAGATCCCTCAATTATCCGCCTCTGCGACCGGGTGCATAACTCTTCCTAACGCGAACCTCTAGATCCCCTGGATCAGGAATTTCAATGGAAAAACGTATTTAAGGGTCCACGGCCTGCCCGTTAAGCTGTTGCTCCGAGGGCTTGGAATTAGTTTAGTCCTCTGAATATTTTATCAGGATTTGAAACTCATGGTCGTTGGAGAACCCATCATTTTTGAGAATTTTTTGAAGCTGATTTTCAGGGATCTTTTGGAATGATTTGGCTAATGTTTCAGTGTCATTGTTTCTGAGACAAGGAGATCATTTTATTTGCTGTTGGCAAATGTGCTTTCGTGGTTGTTAAAGATGGGGTCCCCATTAGAATCTCGAGAACCTATCAGGAAGGACCATAAATTCGGCCATTCGATGCTATCTCCCTGCGAGTGCACCGGGCCCGTTGCTCTCTTTATTTATGCATTGCACGTGTTTCGAAATCTTATACGTTGGCGTGTGCCCGTAAATATGTAATAGGCTCGCTTTACCGACAGACGCGACACCGCTCGAGCCGAAGAGTTATGGTTTTCGTAGGACGAACCAACCTCTTCCGCACCAATGTTGCGAAGAAGTCGAACAACACGATTTTACAATGGTTCTTCTTTCTCGCCATTTGTTTTCTAGCCGTTGCAGAACCGTCAACCGGGGAACAACCATCGGGACATTACGAAAACACGATTATACCCGAGCCCCGCGCCGTTCGATCGGACGCAACAATTACATCCTCCGCGACCGAACATTACAACTTTCAAATCTGCCGCTTTCATCACCGCGCGCGCTCGCGCCGATGCAATTAAATTCGAGTTTTCATCGCTCGGGCTCGTTTATCACTTCTATCGATGCCTCGCAACGAGCTAGGCAACCCTTTCGCCGAGACCCGTGGCGAAAACTATCGCGAATTGCTGGAAAAAGATGTTCCACTCTGGTTGCTTCCAGCTAGCTTCGTCAGTGCTTTAATGATGTACGTTTAATCGGCAACCACAACTTTTACTGCGGAGTTCCAGCAATCGCTTAAAAATCATTTGTTGAACATAATACAATTCAAAGTTAAAATGTGTGATATTGAAAGTATGGATATTCTTGCATTTTACAGAGCCTAGTAAAAATTAATTTATTTCGGAGAAATGACTCCAATTTTTGGGAGAAGTGGCACTCGAAGAAAATATGGAAAATGTTTAAATATTGCTTGGCTTCACCTCCATGTAAATAGAAATAATATTACCCCAATAACGCATAACTTATTTACTGGCAAATAAAAATAATATTCACAGCCAATAATAAACAGTCTGAAAGACTCGATCCAAGTCCCCTAAAAACGTCAGTTTATCCCAACTTCGAATGCGAAGAATGCTTTGAAAGATACCTCCCTCTCGTTTAACCCCCATAGCGCCAGAGTCATTTCTGACCCGGCAGTACCTCCGGCGCAGGATGCGCAGGGTTAATTATCCTGTTCAATTATCTTTTCTGTAAACAGTTTATTCCGCAGTCAAGTTCGATAATTGGTTCAAACGTGCACGAACGTGTGCGCCCGCCTGTTCGAGTTCATATTTATCCGTTGAACTTGATCCCCGCGCCACTACTCCAGCGATTTCAAAACATTTCCACCTACCGAATCACCTGCTCGTTGCCCCGAGTCGCCGAGACATTCCTGTCCTTTCTCACTGACAATTATAATACTCGTTACCGGGCTGTCGATTGTTGCACGGCCGTGCGAAATGCAAGAATTCTAATGAACTTTGCGGAAGCTTGTCTGCAACCTGATAAATAGTCGAGAGAGAAACTGAACGATCGTTTTGCTAGTTCAATTTTTCGTTCGCAGCTGTTCGTCTAGCTACGAATTCCTACACAGAAAACTACACCTTAGAAGAGGAGCGGTAATTTATTCGTTATTGTTCCATTCATCCCACTTACGACTGCGCTACCGATTCTATTAATTTATCAGAAAAACGACAAGATATAATCGAAGACAGTAAGAACAGTAGAGGAATTGAAAAATATTTTTGTATTATTTCGAAGCTCGAGCAGCAACGTAAATTTTGCTAGGAAAGCCCCGGGAAAGATGGCCTTGAGAAAAGCGAAGGTCCGCGCGGGTCAGAAGGGACCCGGTGGCCGCCATTCAAGGGTTAATGGTGCCGCGGCGAGCAGCAATGGCCGCAGAGTCAGCCGGTGAACAGGTGAACGCAGAAAGTTACGGTGGATCCCGGGTATACTGAAGAAGAGGATGGTGTGCGGGATTATCGAGCGGGTCTGCTGGTCGCGGCGTTTTTCGCAGAAATTGAGGAACGCCGCGCAGCAGCCTGAAGGCAACGGGTCTTCGGGGCACGATACGTAGGCCGTAGGAACGAGTTGCGGATAGTAGCCGGGTCTGTAGGTGTCGGCGAGAGAGCTGGTGCTGGTGCGCCAAGAGATCCATAGTAGACGCGCGGGTACACACGGACACGCAGAACGGGACGGAGAACGCATACGTACACAGAAAAGCTGCGGCACCACCGATAAAGAGGCGAGCTGGCTGGCGGGTCTGACAGCTGCGCGAGCACCGACCACTTTTCCACGCTCCCGACGTCCCTCGGAGACCCGGTGCCACCAATGGTCCCAGTGTTCCGGCCAGGTACGCCACGGCGTACGGTAATAACCGGTGTTGTGTGTGCGATCTCGTTCGGGGACGCGACGGTGGCGGTCAGAAAGATCGGCGACGAAAACAAAACCGAACGAGCCGGACCGAAATCAACCGAACCAAACCGAACGAAAACAAAAAGGAACTATATGCGCGCGGTTGCGGCGTGCGAAGCAGCGTCTGGGCCCGCGGAGCGTGTTCACTTGTCAACGACGCGGCGCGAGTGGTATCGCGCGTACCCAACCATCACGGGATACTGACTTTACGGCGGAGATCCTCCGCGAAGAGCTCGAGTGAAACGCGGACGAGGGAGAGTGAGCGAGAGAGAGAAGTCCCGGCCGTCGGAACGGACGAGGACGGGCGGAGAGGGGAACCGAGAGGGACTTGTCGGGGCCCGGAGGGGAGCGTTCGACGGTAGAGAGTGGGAGAAAGAGACGGAGAAACGAGCTGCGAGCTCGGTCGAGGCCCCGATGCCTCTGTCTGTCCTTTGTCGGCGGGTCCTACCCCTCTCCCCACGCCGTCTAACCTCCTGTCCCCCCACCTCACTTCGAACGCCTGTTTCGACGGGCCTCGAACCTCTCCCCTCTCTCCTCTCTCTTTCGGACGAACCGCTGCCGCCACACCTTGCCGAGATCGACTCGCGATCGCCGGTAACGCGCGTTCCCTGCCGTCAGCCTGGAACTAACCGGACGGTTCTCTGTCCTGAATTTTAGTCCCCGGGGCACCGGCGCGAGCGAGAACAACCGATCCACGGGGCGCAGAAGGGGGCAACGACGGGGCCCCTTCTCTTTTCTCTTTCTCTCTCTGCCTCGCTCTTGCTGTTTCTCTCTTGCTCACTCCGACTGCCTCTTTCTCTATCGCTGTGCTCGCTCGCTGCACGGCCAGTCCAACCGATTCCCTACCTGCCTGGTTTTAGTCTCCTCGCCGGGGCGCCCCTGCTCGAGGATGGCAGGTTAAACCGGGCAGGTAGTGAGGCCCATTGATCAGCGATGGAGACAACGCGCGGCCTGCGTCGGTTGCTCGTTCACCCCCTTTTTTCGAGGAGTCGAAATGTCACCGTGTCAAGTTCGCACCGACCAGACGGACGGGAACCCAGCCTGCTAATTGAGCCGAGTCGTTACCCAGGCGCGAATTCATTCCCTTCTGCACGCTCGCTAGATCAAGACACGATGAAGGGGTGTCGTATATTAGAGAAGATCTAGGGGAGAGGAACTGTTCATCTTCTAACAGCTCACTCGAATATCCAGTCGTTTATGTTAAGGTCAACGATGATCTCGTAGAACTGCATTCAGAAATGTTAAATCATTTCAGGAATTGCCACGACATTATGCAGCATTGTGCAATTTCAATATTCCAATGTACAGATTACCTGGTTATGTAAATCTATGTATTAAGTCAACTAAGGATTGAAAAAAAGCTCTGACAAAAACCATTTCCCTGATCTCACAGGTCCCAAACTAGCATTAGCACCACAAATCCCACTACAACCATTTAGAAACATTGTATTCATCGTAAAATCCAATAGCAATTCTGCGAATATCTACACCCACAACAGAGTTAGACAAGTCGAGACCGAAGGTCCCCGGCTGAGTCAGGATATTCAGATCGCGAGAGTTTCGTAACTCGCTAGATAAGCATCAGTCGGTCCCATCACTACCGCCAACACGGCTGAGCGGGCCCAATACGAGCGATGCCGCCTCTGGACACGACCGAGAGCCTAGCGCCGTCTCCCTCCATCTTGTTCGTTTGCGTGCACGATTCTCGTCTCTGTTCGTTGCTTGAAAACGGTCCCCCAATGCGATTCACCGCGGCCTCCGACGGGGACCGTCTTCCACCTCCCTCTCGCCCTGCTGCTCGTCCACCTACACGTTCGAATGCACAGTGTTCGGACTCGGTTAAGGGTGCGGTTATACTCGATGCGATTCCCGATCGATCATACCGGTCGTACCGGAACACGTATCGATTGTATTTTAATATATACTTCTATTGGTATCTATGAAATAAGGACCTATGAAATTGTTATTCTTACATTTTCTAATTTTTTAAATTTAAGTTGGTTAATTGTTTTTGAGTTTGGTTTCTAGAGCTGTCCATAATCATCCCACAAATTCTCAGTCTCTTTTTTCTATAAATATATGTATATATTTAATTTTGCATTAAAATATTATCGTATTATACATAGCTACATCTGATCAAAATAAAACAATCAAATCAAGCTGAACGCTTGTATTCTGAAATTACCATTTTGTTGAAGATAAGTGTCCGGTGATTTATGAACGGGAGTGTACGACGTCAAATGAAAAAAATAAATATCGATAAGCAAGAAATTTCTGGTTGCTCACGGAGGATGAAACGAACAAGTGAGCCACTGCAGTGGCGTATCGTAGGTAGGAGGTTGAAAACGTAATTGGAAATTGGACCCAGTAAAACCGCAGCCTAACCCGACGCGCAACCCTACAGGGTGTACCGATTAACAAGCGACCCGCGAGATCAAAGAGGTTCATCCGAGGATTGTTCCAGGGTAATCTCGTCCCCTTCGAATCCATTTCGCGAGCACCTAAAATGGAAGATGGATTTAGCTCGACTGTACCGCGCTGGGACCTTATTTGGCGCACTCATTCGTCCGTACCAATACGTCGGGACCGTTTTTCTGGTCGCTGAACCGTCCGAGATCGTTCCTCTTCTTCGCCGATTTTTTTCGAATGTTTGCACTCTGAGATGATGAGATAATCCTAAGTTTCATTCAGTTCCATTCATCGAAAACATGTTTCTAACTAGTTTTCTTTACTTCGCAGATTTCTTAAAAGTTTCTTCATTATTTTTCTACAATCCTACATTAATGGATTTTTCTCGTTCGAGGAGAATTGTTCAATGTCAAGGATTGCTTTCCCATTTCGTTTCGTCGTCCCGTCAGTAGCGCGGTGCAACACCATCCATAATTCATAAATGCCGCGAACGTTACCGCTCGTAAAAACGGTATTTATAGAGAAGTATTCTCTCTCTCTCCATCTGATTCTTTCTTTCTCTCTCCGTCTCGTTCTTTTTCCCGGGGCTTTTACAATTTCTTACCGCGCGAAGGACGAATTCATATACACCGGCGTCACGCGACAATTCCATTCAGGGCCGCTCGAGGCGAAGATTGCTCGCTCGCCGATGATGATGATGATGACTCCATTTCTTGCGGGACCGTTATGGTCGCGGCGTGTTCAGCTAGAAAGTTTTCATTTTTCTGCATTGGCGACCACGGTTTTTACCGCGATTATCTCATCGATCTCGCTTGGGATCTGATTCATCGGTTCATCGACAGGTCAGTTACTCGCGCGATGTCGTGGGTGGCTCGTGTTGACCTTCCCGGAAGGAAATCGAGTCGCGTGGAGGAGGAATTAACGGGGACAGTCGGACGAATGGGTTTCATCGAGCCAAATCAGTGACGAGTGTGACTCGAGACTACATTTTACCCTCGCAAATGCGGATACTCAATGAAACAAATTCTCATAGCAAACGTGTTGAGGTTTAAGCATTGCGAAGATGTAGCCTCGAGGAATCAGTGCAGCCAAGCACGTGGGTGTCGTCTCTGGCTCGTGCAAAATGAAATTCGTTCATCATCGATACAGACTTTCACTGGCATTCGAGCCGCATAGCTCAGGACTCTGATCCCGGCCGCAGGATAACCGTGCTATTTTATTTTCGTCCGATACGGTGTGCATCGTGTTCGCTCCGTATCGATTTTACGACAAGTATGTGTGCGTGCGCGTGCAACTATGTTGCGGTTAGCCGGCGGAGAACGCGTTCACTTATAATTTGAGACCGTGAAGCGAAGTTGTTTCGAACATCGGCGCGCTCGATCTGATCCTTGAGCGCGTGCGCCACACCCTTGGCGCGTGAAAACTGTCGCCTTTGAATCCGGATGTTTCGTCTCAGAATATCTCCCGTAGCAACCATGCATTTTTGCACACGTCACCATTTTATCTCAGTCGAAATTAACAATAAATTCTTCGGTACTTCTCGTAAACTAGTTTACTCCGTTAAGCTAGTGCGAAGAACAGCTTTTGAAAGTCGGGGACTCGACGGGAAATTCAAAAATGAAAGGACGACCTTGGTCGAAAACGACCTTGGCAGCCTTGGAGGTCGAGACCAGTTGATTTCGCGAGAAAAAAGGCCCCAAATCGCGGAGAGCGGCGTCGACCACGCAGACTATAAATTAAAACGTAATCGCCGGCTAAACCGGAACCAATTTACGCCTCTGCGAGCGATTAGTCGAGGAACGAGAAGCGGATCCTCCGGTTCCCTGGAATGCGAGGCGCGTTTAAACGCAACGGGATCCACGTCGAAAAACAACGAAACCGTGGACACACAGAAAAAGGAAGGGTCCGACGGGCAACGGCCATTTTGTTCGCCGGCGCGGAAACGACGAGACAATTCACTTAGCCCGCGGAAGATCGAAACCCTGTCGTTTCTGGCCGTCACACCGTTTGCAACCGGGATCGTGGAACACTTCTGACTCGTTAACGATTCCGCCAGCTTCCTCGTTTAATTACCTTGTTTGAGGAGCTCGTGAGCTGCTTTAATTAGCGAAAATGATCGCCGGGCAGCCGGTTGTAGTTGGACTGTAATTCTGCATGCGTTCTTGGCTCGACAAAGCTGCTCGAAATGGGGAAAATGCGAAACAGTTTTATCGCTGCCTATCTTCGCTGTTCAAATGTTTTAGTGAAGACATGGCACCTCCTTCAAGAAATATTATGTCATGAAGTATTATGCTGTGCACTACTAGATTGTAACCAGTAAAGTGTAGACAATTAATTAGACTGTCTTTGAGTAAATAAATAATGTTTGGGTGCAAACGAAGGGCTGGAGAATGGAAACGAGTGTCGTTATCAGCGTCGGTTGTCGAAGGAAGTTCAATCACATCAAAGTAACGGCTCGCGACGATTACTCACGTTGAATACGGTCCGAGACTCATGTAAACGAGGCTCGCGTAACTCCGCGTAACGTTACGACGTCGCGGCTACCTAATCGCGAAGGCAATGTCCCGGGAAACAGATAGGGAAAACAGGAAAAGGACACGTGCGGGAACCGAGTCACGGTAGAACGCCGCCGAGAAAGTAAAACGGTCGTCGCGGGACGTAAAGTCAACCGTGAAACCGATCACACTGTGTTCCCGCTGCCGTTTAAACTTTAAACCGATACACACCGGATCGGTTCACGCGAAACTGACGATCGCAATAAGGAATCCATTGTTTCGAGGATCGCATGCAGCACAGCGACTGACATTTGCTATTCGGAGGACAATCAAATAATACGGTCGATGGAAAGGTGAACAGTAAATTGTTAAACAGTTTTGCAAGAATTATGGAATCTGTCTCTGGATGATTTTTGATTGTTTAGGAGATTGAAGGGCTGTTAGATTGAGCAATGTATGGTTGAAGAGGGAAATGAGATGAATGCGACAGATGCAGTTCCTCCTTTCCCGATTTCTTGTGTTATGATCTCAGAGAGAGCCATGCTAACGTATCAAGACGCGACACCGAGACTCGCGAGATTCCTTTCACGTGATTAAATGTCGAGGGAATTTTTATAACAGTACCGCGAAGAGTATGTAGAAAGTCGCGTACTGACGTAATGGTAAAACATGCGATTAACGCGGCGAAAGATTCCTACCGCTTTGAGGAAGAAAAACGATTGCAAGAAGAATGCAGAATGTATCGATGTGTTCGATTCAAAAACAAAATTATTAATCGATTGTAATACATGTAGAACTTTATACTTTACCGGAAGTTTCTACGAGATGTGAACAACCGGATTAAAATGGTTAATTGTTATTTGACACGGTAACATACGATACAGACATTGAAAAGAATGATTAAAATTGGGAAATGTCGATCAAAAAATGTTTGAATTCGTACCTTGTACTAGTAGCGTCATCCGTGGTGAAACGTTCAAGTTGGTAGCTGTTGGACGATCATTCATTACCAAGTGCTGCGCCATTTTCTAGATAGAATCTCGTCGGTGATGGAGGTCGCTGCTGCTGACTGGCGAGATACTGTGCCGACTGTACAAAACTAATTTTACAAACAGATCGTTCTTGATGCTTTTATCGTAACTCAATTTGATTTTATGGAACTTAAAACCTGGAAAATGCGAGATTTTTAATTTGAGTGGTACCCGGCAATTACGAGACCAACAGAACGCAGTATCTCAATTGGTTTCCGACTTCCGTTAGCAGATGGCTCTGCCGCTTATCCATCGTTTCCAACATGGCCGTCTATCCACGTGAGACCATAACCAAGTTGTATTGTTTACATGTGACTGTCCACTAGTTAGACATAATATTGTTACAATGGTTGAGGAAACGAACGTTGAGCAGCCAGTCACAAGAATGGAAGACATTCTTGTCGACAATCCCGTAGTGATCGACACAGACACTTCAAAAACAAAAAACGTGAAAGCTAAGAAAGAAAAGAAGCAGGAATTGGAGGTCCCAAGAGGCAAGCCCAAATCTGGTAGAATATGGAAGGAACAGAAGAAGAGGTATATAGAATCCAATTCTTCCAAGTCTCGGTTCATTGTAACATAGTGTCCACATGTACATATCTTTTCCTTATAGATTCTCCTCTGTCATCAAAACCCGTGGCATACGCTTGTCCTTCGAGAAGAAGCAGAAATTGAGGGAGGATCTGAAGAGGGTGAAAGAAATGTCAAGGTCGATCAAGGCACAGAAAAGTGCAGAGAAGGAAGCCAAGAAACAGAGAAGGAAAGCAAACCTGAAGCGTGCCGAAGAGAACCAGAAGAAGAGCGAGATTGTCCAAGTGGTAAGTAGCTTACGTATGATCAGTAAACGCAACAGTCAACATAAAGTTGTATATTATCTATTACGTATGTTACACATGTATAAAAATATATTTGCATACAGAATCCTATGGACATTCGTTAAAACTAATATTCTTATTCTAGATTACAAACACTGCAAAATTGAAGAACATAAAGAAGAAACATCTGAGAACGATACAGAAGAGGGACACCCTAAACATGTAAAATTACTGAATAGAAATAAATTCATATTAACTTGTATATGACATCATAGACTGTAAAATACCTCTTTGTAAACAAATAGAACATTCAAAATGCATATAGCAAATAATTATAGAGTAAAATACCTATCGTAAGTGTAATATAATACTTATCAGTATGCTATCATTTATAACGGCGTTTCTTTGGCTTCTCTAGCCTTCTGTCTGGCCACAAAATCGCGAAGCTGAGGCCTCAGGTTGTATGTCATATTGTTGATCCACTGAAAAATAAATATATTTTTTAACGATGTCGGTCCGTATCGAATCACCATCGATTTAGAAAAATTACCATCGTTTTAACCCATTTCGGCAGGTTGTCCGTATTATCAGCGAACGCAAATCTGAAATCCACAATTCAATATGAACCATCTCGCTCACCGTTTCTATAATTATACGAACCTTTCGTCCACTAATAGCACTGCCCCCCAATCCTTCACGTGTCTCAGACAACGACCGAGGGCCTGGTTCAAAGCACGGAACGCTTGGATCGAGTACCAGTCCGAGCCTTTTAACAAGCCTCTCGTGGTATTCATATCGTTATATTTAAATTTCATATCAATTACCGGATCCTTTCTTATCGCGTAGGGTATGCCGACCTGCAAAAGGAATGCTTAATCTCTCTTCCCCGTCCCATTTGAATTTCTATGACTACCTACCGTTACCACGCAGCGGGCTTCGTCGTCTCGGAAGTCGATGCCTTCGGCGACCTTTCCCCTGAAAACCGCCAGGAACAGGGCGCCGTTGATTCCTCCGCTTGGTCCGTCAGCGGTATCCTTTATAACAGCCCGATAATCGCTCATGATGTTGTTCAAATCGCCCCCGTAACGGGGTTCCAGGAACACCTGCTTTATGTTACTCATCTTGCTCCAGATCGAGGTCTTTTGCCACCTACTCAGCTGCGTGTTCATCATGTTGTACGACGAGAAGAAACACAGTATACCGTGGGGCACCGACTCGCAGACGTCAAGCAGCACTTGTCCCAGCTCATCCTGAAAGGATATAGACTGTAGGATGCACAGGATCATATCAGATGTTACGAACTAATTTATAAGAAGACATTTTCTGTATTATACTGCAACAAATAGAGGCCACTTAGGAGTTCCTAAAAATTCCAAAAAATTATTGAGCGTACCTGGAAGGCCCAGCCATTGACGTTCTGATAGGTGGCCTTGAGAGAAACATTGTTACGCCCCCTGGGCACACAGGTGGCGAACACTTGCTCCTTGGGGATCACGTGACCAGTGTTCAACACGTGATCAAACTTGGTGTTCAGCTCGCTCTGGAAGGACGTAGTCGGCGTCAGGGTACCAGAAGCGAGGATTATACATCGTGCAGCCTTTGCAAGGGGCGCGAAGATCACTCCAGGATTCATGCAGAGCAGCTTCAAGGTGCGAACGCGTTGCTTGCTGGTCTTCGCCGATTGCCAAGTATCATCTTGCACCTAATTTCAAGGTAACCAATAAACGATACATACATTCATAAATAATTCTTCGTTCAGCGCTAGAAATCTGCACGATTCATCTGTACTCACGTGTCTGAAGTCCCTGACCGTGGTCTCCGTCACACAGGCCCTGTAGTCGTTCATGTACTGCGTCGAGCAGATCATCCTCATGCTATACATCAGGTGTTCGATGAGAATCTTCGTAGCCTGGGATATCGCAAGCTCCGGAGGATTGTCCTGACCGCGAGTTTGCTCCTTCGCATCCTTGAAGTCTTCGAGAGCAGCGCTGCAGGCGTTCAGAAAAGCGGGGTACGCTGTTTCGCCGAGGTTGTGCATGTTGAACAGCTCCAACAGCTCGGCACCGTTCCAGTACGGGCTCGATAGGTTTTCGCTGTTATAATCCTGATCCCGAAACGTGACAAACCTCGATAGAAACCTTCGGTGCACAGGGAACGGTAAATACTTACGGTTTTCATGAGCGTAACGCTCTTCAGGTACTCCTTCAGTCTCAGAATGTAGGCCTGCACTATACTATACTTCGGGACACCTGACATCCTTTTGCTTGCGACGTTCACGCAGTCTATCGCAGCAGCCTCGAGGTAATCTTCACGAAAATCTACGCTGGCAACATCCCTGCAGATGTCCTCTATGTTGTGCGCTTCGTCGAGGATGATCACGTGGTCTGTTATGTTCAATTGCATCTGTAACGATCAGTTCAAGAGTATTAGGAATTCTTGGTTTCCTAGAATCCTTTTAGGCGATGCACGAAGAACGTTGAAGACTGTTAGTGGTCCCAACTTATTGACCAGCGACTGTAGAGTCGTGTACCAAGGTGATTTGTTTCAGCGATACTCACGCTCTCGCGGATGTCAGGATCGATGAGATAGTTGTACGGACAGAAAATTATGTCAGCCATCTCCATCAAGTTTCTGGCAGCGAAGTACGGACATAGTTCCCTTTTTTTCCCTGAGGCCACCAGATCCTCGATGTCCCATATCGGCCCCAAACCCATTTGTTCCGATGTGTGGATCTCGTCCTTTTTCAGTGCGTTGTTGTATCGACACCCAGCGTGCTGCAAGAGCGAACGTATTTTTACGAAACTCCTCGGGACAATAATCATTTTAGACTGGGGATTTTGTCTGAATTGCACGATTCCAGTAGAAATGTCTATGACTCAATGTTATAGTGCCAGAAGTTAATAAGCTGAAGGGAATACTAAATGCATAAAATCCGCAGTCTATGAATTTTTCTGCTAGATGGAAAGCGAACATTCTGAACATCCAACAGCTCGTTGCACAGTTCCGTTTTGTTCTTCTTGCTCTCCTGTATACACGTGTGTTCCCGACTGCTCAAAATGGTCATTCTGCAAAGCGAATCACAGTTTTAAGTATTGTCATGGTGGTGATTTTGGAAAATTACCTTTTGTGCTTGTACGTGGTCTTCCTCAGCTCCCTAATGACCTGCTCGATCTGCTTATGGGTCCTGGTGCCGTAATAGATCTTCGATAACTTGGTCCCCTTCCTAAAATTCATTAACCAAAAGCTTTAGCAACGCCGCGTTTCACTCGGACGACTCTACTGAAAGCATTCTCACTGGTCTTCGCCGATGTTGAAGCCATTGTTGCATTCTTTCTTGGAACCACAGCAGCTCGCAGAAGGCTCTTCGTCAAAAATACCCGAGAGAGCTGAAATAAATAAATAAATTTATTAGAAATAAATAGATACATTTTTTTATTCGAGTTCCCTTGCGCACTGCACTGAAGGCATTCATATTTCGAGAATCAAAGTGGATCACGATGTTGTCAATGTTTTACTAGTTCCCAAGATTTCGAAAAAATTACTAAGGATTTGCCTTGTGCTCACTAATCGAAAACGGAATAAACTTATGTTTATTGCCTTGTAAAAATAACAGTAATTACATAGATTCTGTTCTATTTTTATGACGATATATACTTCGGTAAAGAAAAGTCTATTGAATCACTTCTAATGGAAGCGTCTTTACAATTTCAACAATTTTAGAATAAAAATTCGAAGCTTGCGAAAGTCGTAAGCTTATGAAAGGGTTGCGAAAAGATAAGACACAAGCTTATCGACTGAGGGAAGCTAATTCTAATACGATCTGTGAGGCGAAGATCGCAGGTGCAGCAAAAATGGATTCTCGAGGCAACGTTCCTTCGATTTTCGAGTCCCGGTGCTTCGATCGCACGAGAGACCAGCTGGAATTAGGACGAATAAACAAGAAGAGTAAAAAGGAAGTTGGAGGATCGGTCGTTGAATCGTCGAAGAAAAAAAGTCGTGTGTAGAGCCTAGGGGGTGGAAGGGTGATGTTTCTCCGGTTCGCATGGTCGACGCGAGTGTTTTCTAAGGGGCGCGTTCCGCTGTATATACTATAAATCCTATATATGTATAGTATATATATATATATATATAAGTGAAAAGGATTACGCTTATTTAGGAAGTTGTTCGCCGCTGAAAGGATCCGCTCGAAGATCGGAGCGAGCTCGCGTTCTATTAATGCCGTGAAATGAGCGAGGACGAGCGAGAGGAATGTCAAAACAGCGAGATCGGTGGCAGGTGAAAGGGCACGGAGAATCCATTGAGCGGGATCAATAGGGGTGGTTTTATCCACCCTCTCGACGGCCGTCGACAAAAGGGAGAGCCGAGGAGAGAACCAGCCTCCGCCTCGAAGGAGAGACTCGGAGAGAATAGGCGAGGAAGGGAGACGAGCGCACCAGGGAAAACGAACGTGAAGGAGTCATAGAAGAAGAAGGCCCCGGCCGGGTTAATCCTTTCGTGCGATTTACCGAGTCAGAAAAATAGAAATGATCGTAAATGACGATGAAAGGCATGAAATGGATGTTTATTCGTAAGCGGATTTCGACGATCGGGAGAGAGAGCCCGGCCACTCGAAGACGAGAACCCGTTTCTCTAAATCCGAGGATCTCCACCGTGCGCGATACTTTACCACTTCCAACGTGATCTAGACATTTGTAGTAGGCACTAGCTGATTGAAGACACTGTTATATTATTTTTATTTCATAAAAGACGTATTAATAATTTGCGACTTGGTTTACGAATAAAAATGTACGAACGTGTAGCCCAGTCGCAAGAAATATCGCGGGATCAGCATGAGCGTACCTCCAAGCGCGAAATTATGCCAAATTTGAAAGGAAAGCGTCGATGGTTGATCAGCATCGACGAGGATTCATGGGCACGGGAGAAAAAGAGACGTTGATACAATTTTACAGAGGAGTCAGAAATGACGGAGTATTAATCAGGAATTGCTGTCGCAGAGGTAGGAGTATAATTAAAAAATGTCCAGCACGATAAACGCGAAACAACCGAAGGAAAACAAAATCAAAAGAGGGAGAGGGAGAGAGAGGAGGAAGGAAGGAAAGGAAGGAAGGAAGGAAGGGAGATTAACCGCAGGAGAATTGATCATCGAGGCCCATCGAGTGTTTCGTCATCGATCCCGGTCTCTCGAGGCAACAACAAGCCGCAAGTGTTCGGACGCGGAGAGAGTCAGTAATTCGATGGCGATGTTAAAGGGGGCGTCTCTCAAGGGTGCGATAACTTTCGGCGTCGACTGTATCGCTGGATGATACCCCCTCGGGGTTTTCTCCCCTCGGGTGTTGGGGTGTGTTTCGTTGCCTGGCAACGACACCCTCAAAGTCCCCGCTCTGATTGGCCCCGTCCCGCTTCTCCTGTCTTAGCCTCTCTCATCTCACCCCCTTCGACAATCAGCCAGCCAGGCTGCCGCGCGCGGCGACCGTGCCTCTCTCTCTCCTCTATCGACGATCAAAACCACCCTCGAAGCAACGGGGCTGCTGCTGCTGCTGCTGCTGCCTGCTTGCTACCCTGCTGCCTCCTCTTCAACCCCCCGCACGTCCACGAACCAACCCCCTCGACCGAACCCTCCCTGCCAAAATGGAAAGTCGAACACCCTATTCCACGTTGCCCGCGCGATAGTTGGTTAATTCAGTATTCCGACGTGGATCGAACGTATTTCCAAGGTTCCTCTGCCTGCGTCTTTACTCGGCGACCACTTTCACAACGACGAAGCCAGCGCGAAAATCGAATTTCTGCCCCTTCGGCTTGTACAAAATCAATTTTTGTTCATCTCCCTGTACCGAATCCATTTTTCAGAACAGTTCCATCAGATAAAAATCGAGAGCTGGACCAGCCAATTTTTCACGAATCTCTTCATATTTAGGGAAAATAGCGGTCCAATTTGGAGCAGTGTCAAGGAGAGGCTTGATTGAAATTGGCAAGAGTGATCACTTTGAATTATATAGATCAATCTACAGGGTCATCTTAACACTCTGAGTGCCCCGTCTCCCGGAAACGGTAGACGGAATTATTTGTTCATGCTTGATATGCAAATGCATATTCTTGGATGCACATGTGGGCGTTCGTCTGTCGATCATTACTTTGGACGGCGCCAATTACGAGCACATAGTGGACGGTCGCAAAATGGCCGGCATTCGTCGCAGCACAATCCTGCCAGGTTTTGCGCTCGGATGAAACGAGAAAAAGTGTAATCAGTCTAAAAAGGAAACAATTGCGAACCTGGCCGGGCCGTTGTCCGCAATGGAAATTTTACGATTCGCGACGCGGAAACGCGACAACGCGCGCAATTAATTAAGCGTTACACGATTTGTAATTCGTGGAATTAACGAGAATCGACGCGGCGTTATTGTGTCCCGACGAAAATAACCAGGAAGAACAGTGAATCGGTAATCAACGATAAAAGGGAATAAGAGAGAGGGTCTCATAAATTGATATTAATTGTTAATCGTCCTCCCCCGTTCGAAAACGACCGTCAAGATACGGGGACGGTATAATGGCGTTCGGTGTCAAGGAAACCGGCGATGAAGCCGTTCGTTGTGCTCTCTTATCTCCGGGACAATATTCCCGAGGAAAGAAACGCGGGGCCCAGGAAACAACGGAGAAGGAAAAAGGGAACGAAAAAGTGAACCGCGGCTGGAGACAATACGGTGTCGTATCCCAGCACGCGTATTTCGTTTCCATTCATCGCACGGTCCATGAATGAACTCGTTTCACGTCGATCGCTCGCTTCGTATGATCCCGCCACCCCCTACTCCCCCCCACAGCCTCCTCTGCGCCGTAGCGCGAATAAATAAACAGTTGATTCGCGAGCATAAAGCGACCGATTCTTCGATTTCTGCTGGCATCGAAACAGGGTCATCCACTCCACAACCGGAGTCTCGCTAATTAATGGCGAGCATCGGTGGTTTGCTTACCGATTGTTTCGAGAGCCTCAATTATACCGATCATGGGACGGAGATTCTCCTAGGCGATTCTCCATTTTGCTATTTGTTCCCCAATGATTTGGTTAGACACCTCAGCAGTGCACCGAGTTCGACGAATATTTCGAGATGAATTATCACGGTGTTAACCCCGAAGAGGTAAAGCTTATACTATAAATCACAGATAAAGCTGTCAGGATCTCTCGTGAAGATTGTAATTAAAATTTAGGTCGTGCTATGTAGATGTCGATGAGATCTTTTGCCACAGAAGAGTCTCGATCGCCAAAGACTACGATGAAGAGGAGGACAAGTTTTTGTATTGTATTTCGTGACAATTCTAATGACGACTTAGGTTGTGTTGTGTAGATGATGAGTAGACGTTGTAGACGAATTTTAAGAAAGTGGTATCGCATGAAATCGTATTTCCATTGGCAATAGCATTTGTAGATCCGAAATAAATAAAAGTCGTACAGCGTTTTTTATTATAGTCGGAGAATTAAACACTGTTCAAGAAGTTTCTGTTTTACGGCTCGATCACTGAAGAAAAATGAAGAAGAACTGTATTTCGTGTCTGTACTACTTCGCCCCTGTATTTTTCTGTTCCACGACGTAGCCATCGGAGTAATTTGCATGGCGCCACGTGTCGATACCAATCGACGAACGATTCCAGGGCGATTCCTCGGTCTTCCTTTTGTCCGAAGCCGCGGAAGGCTGGCTTCGAGTTACTTGGAGAATTGGGGATTATTAGCGGGGGACCTCAGGGGTATTGATACGGCTTTTGTCTCGGCCGGTAGCAAAGTTTCGCGAAGCACCGCAATCCAACCAATTAGCGACGATTTGTTAAATCAAGCCGCAGCCACGAGAGTTAATTGGTGCTCGACTTTCGTTCTCCACCCTGCCCCTTGTCCCCGGCAACAAATACTCTAAGTCCCTCTTGATCAGGAAACCACTCGTCGATCCGACTCTTCTACTGCTGCTGCTTTCTTCTTCTTCTTCATCTTCTTCCTTTTTTTTCTCTCTCTCTCTTTTTCTTTTGGCTTCCGCTGGCCGACTACCGCGCTAAGAACGCCGGAAGACGTAGCGATCCGAGAATACCAATTATTGGTTCCGGGGAGAAGCCGAGGTTTCGCGGTGGCCTTCCTTCGCGCTCGAAATATTATTCAGCGAGCTCACTCCCTCTGGAAACCCTATTCCACAACCATTCCTCGATATCGACGAATTTAACACGTTCGCTACCACACTGTGAAAATGTTTTATCAAATGCTTAGGAAACGTCAGAACAATTTAACACTAGGTTTACGGGTTCTAATATTTTCAATTTGCGATTGTTACAATTATAAAGATGCACCCGTGTGGAATTATGCAATAAATTCATTTCTCTGGGAATATATTATATTACACAAAATTAAATGTTATCAGAGAATTTATGTATAGATTTTCTGTGATTTTTATTATAATACGTGCTCGAATACAAACAGCATCATTGTAATTTCAATAACTGTAAAATAGAAAACGTTCCTGTTATTGCTTTCCAGCAGGGACCAAAAATAACAGTTAAACTAAAATGTTCTACGATAAAAATCGTCGATAAAAAGTTGATTATTATTGAAATTCAAGATAATGTACACAAAATATAAAGAAAAAATTTGAAGAACAATTATTAGTGTCCAAAACATTGGATCCTCCTCGATAACTGTTATCGTTGAAGAAAAACTGTTTCGATTGCTCAAAGCGGTTATCGATGAGCGAAATTTATTTCGATCGTTCATAACAGTTATCGATGATCGAATTTTTTTGACTTATTCATAATAATAACTGATGAGAAAATTCATTTTGATTGCTTATTTAATTATTGAGTTGTCTACACTTTCTCGGTTGTCTACTGCGATTTAGACAAGTGTAGAAAATAAATTTCGCAACTTTTAGGTAAACTGTGAGATTCCGAGGGCCACAGATTTGTGACAGTGGTAGGAAACGAATTAATGGTTGTGGACTCATCCGTGCAGGGTTTATGAGATTACGACGACCTTCTAGCGATCGTCTAGGTCGGTTATGGTCGGCGCTGCGCATTACTATGAAGCCTGTCGCCGGGAGCGGAGGGCCGTTTCTCCGCGTAGGCAGCGATATTGCCATTAGCTGGGGGCTCGATCGTTCGCCGGCGCGCGAGACAATGCCAGCGAGAGAGAAAGAGAGATCGCGGGGGTGGTGGGAAGGAGGGGAATCGCGGAATCGAAAAAATGGCCCTGCGTCGCCGTCCGATGGAAAACCGTCCGTATAAACCAATCACGGCCGCGGCGGTGGCCCTATTTAAACTGAATTTCTCTCCGGCAGGACGGAAGATTAATCGTCGAGCGGAGCCCGTGCGCGCGGCCGGTGGTGCGCGCCGCCGGACGAACGAAACGAACGAACGAACGAAACGTAAAAAAAAAAGAAATAAAAGAGCGAAAAAAAACCGAGGAACAAAAACAAAAATTGCGGCAAGAGAATCGCGGGTCGGTATCAATCGAAGGGGGTTCTGGATCGACGAGGGGGGTGGAAGGGGTTCGGCTCATTCGGGGCCATCGTGTCACAGGGATTTCGATCTCTCGCGAGACGATCCGCGGGGCACAATGTGACGGACGCTGTAAAAACGCACAGCGAGTCAATCACTTAAATTCGCGTGATCCCTTTGTTGGCGGGACACGCGAGCTTCTAATCCCTCGGCACAATGGCGGCCCCCGTGCAGATCGATTTTCATTTTGTCGCGGGGGTGGAGTCGAGAGAACGAGACAGAAACGCCAACAGAGAGATTCCCTCGTGTTCGCCGGAATCGAAGGAACAGAAAATAAGAATGTCCTGTTTTGGAAGGGGGTTTGGATCCGGGGCGAGAATCGGGGAAAGCCGATAGAACTGGATACGTTTGCTCAGGGAATCGTGCCTGTCGTCGGAGAATACCACGATGTCTCATGTTTTTCTTTGTTTCGTCGAGAGTGTTATTTAATCTTTTTCGAGAGCCTCCCCTGGGCTCGGCGATGTTTCCTTCTGGCGGCTCAAAGACTTCCGGTTTCCTTGAAACACGGCTCTCTCGTTCTTTCTATTCGGAGAGGAATGTTTCCTGCTCGCAAAGCGATGACACATTTTCGGAACTCGTCGAACAGTGTGAGGCAAACAGTTCTGCGATACTGAATTTGTTAAGGTTCGTTGGTCATAAGCGAATTGTATGCATTTATGAGAAAAATTAGTAGAGCGATTACCCCTTTGCGCTCGAAGGTATTTTCATTTCAAAACGAAAGATTTCTTCCGATATACATACGCAACTGGTGCAATTTACTCGTAGAATACTCGTAGAAAAGCGTGTCAAATTGGCACGAGAGACGGACGAGGATTAAGAAAAGAAATAAATGTCTGTGCACTGTGCCTTGCAATTAATACAGACACTTTTTACTGCTTCCATGAAATGCAGAACCGTGAAAAAGCCGAGTCTGGCGAGGGCTAATCTCGCAAATACAAGACAGAGGTGGCACACCGCGGGGCAGAGAGCGCGGCCGGGTTTCATCCCCGAAAGTTGGTTGGCAGGCGAACGCGTTCCGTTTCCTTCGGGGTCGGGTAGCCGACGAGAAATCATTACATTCCTGGACAAAAGCGGGCGACGTGATCGCTACCCTTCGCAAACGTAACAGTTCACGGGGAGAAAAGAAGCGGCGAACAAAGGGGGTTGCTTCTCTCTCTCTTGCGATCGAGCTTGTGTGTCCTTCTCCTCTCATCCCTCTCCAGAGGGTTCGCGGAACTAAAGACGGCAAAGAGTCGAGGAAAATGCGCCTCGGGGAAGAGGCATCCGGGGTAGCATCCCCCATGTCAAATGGAGACGTTATTAACGCGAGCGCGGACTCGCGCATTCTCCGAGTTTCCATGGGCGCGCGGGGAGGAGGTGGTCTAAAGGGGGAAGAAGGGTAGCTAAAGGGTGGAAGAACGAGAACAGCCCAGCAACTACGAGGAGAGGAGAAGGAGGAGAAGCGCGCGAGCGCGAGCATGAGCTCGCGGCTCGAGTGGCGACCAACGCGGAAGAAGAAGTTGTTGAGAAAGCGCGGAGGTAGAGGACGCATTGAAAGAGTGGAAATAGCGAAGGAGAAAAGGGCGCCGAAGGGTGTAGGACTAGCGCGAGAGCCTTTCTACTCGAGAATATTATTCCTAGAGGGTGGAATAATGTCAGAAACGAAAGGGGTGGGTCGGAGACGACGCCGCGCCGTTGCAAGAAATAAAGAAGCTGCCGGGGAAATTCTGCTGAGAGAAGTGCACCGAGACTCTTTCCACTGTATCAACGCGTTTGCTGTTCCCTGAAGCCGAAGATTTCAACCCTCGACGCTAAATAATTAACACTGAACTTACATAGAACCGTGATGAGTTAGAAAACTGAGAAGATTGAATTCTTATGTCGGACATCTGATATCTGAAGTCTCGGAATATTTGAATTTAAATCGCTCACTCTAAAGCGATCCGTACGCAACATTATTTATTGCACAATAAAGATCGAATCTATTATACTTGTTTCTCTATTTACTTCCGAAACGTTGAACACGAGGGTAAATCGTGCAAGTTAGAATCCTAGACAAGGCAAAGCTGCCGTTACCTCAAGAGAGAGAATTCGGTCAGCGAGACCGGGCTCTCGCGTAGATCAAATAAGCCCGGAAGAATAATTCCGCGGCCGGGAAACCCGTTCGCAAGGCAAACACGGTCCGGGAAAAACATCGGAGGCAGAGTTGGTAGGCGAACGTGGTGGCTAAGAAGAAACGGAAAGAAAAGAAATAAAGGGAAGGAACGAACGAACGAACGTGGTCGTCGGGTGAAAGAGTCCAAGGAAGATCCGTTCGAAGAGAGACGCGACGATCAGAGAGAACGGCGGCAGCAGAAAAATCTCGGGGGATGAAGGGGGTTGGTGGGGGTATACGACTCGAGGAGCGGAGACACCGAGAAACGAAGAGGGAAGTGTGTACCGAGGGACAGGAACCGGTGTTTGGCCGACGGGGGTTGGGCGAGGAGGGTTTCGGTCTCCATGGCGACAAGCAACCCCCGGGACCCACGGAGCTCGTCGCCGGGGTTGGTCGAAAAGGGTGGCCCAGGGCGTCTGTCGGGCAGGTTAGGCCGGGCGTATAGCCCGAATGTCACTCGACACAAGGGGGACACAAGGATGTCCTGGCCGCGATGGGGACAGAGCTTTGCTCCGAACAGCTGGATGTAGGGAGCCGGGGGGGCTCGCGGGTGTTCAGAGGGTGGTGATGCGGGCGAGGGTGCGCGGAGAGGGTAGCTGGAGGGAGAGAAAGAGATAGAGCGAAAGAGAAAGAGAGAGCTTCGGTCGGAGGAGAGGGTGCAGGCCAAGATGGCCGACGACGCGACACCCACCATGTCAATAACACCCTTCTTCGACGCAAAACCGAGCCAACCACCCTCGTTTCGCCCGAGGCCACCCTCGTCAACCCCTCTCTCTCACCCCCTCCCCCTCCCAAGCAGAACCACCCCCATTCCGGCTGCTTTCCTTTCGCGACCTTTCGCCAGTCAGCCAGCCTGGACTATATTCACGACGATGATGCGCTCTCTCGCCGCGATTTTCCCCGGCTTCTTGCCTCCGCTCGCGGTAATTAACGCGACGATCCCTTGCCACCAGAAAAGCTCGACAGGGAGGGAAGCAGGGTGTAGAAGAAGGACGAAGAGACACAGAGGGAGAGAGAGAGTGGGAGACAGGGTGGAACAGGCTGGTTGATTTCAGAGGGGAACGCACGCTCGCGGAGGCCATTGCTGGCGAGGGCGTAATTCCGTTAAGTGTCTTCGTAAACTTCGTTAGCTGCATTTCCCGACATTACCCACCCTACGGCCTGCAACCCGCGTGCAGGACTACGCACGGTCTCGCGTGCGCATACGCCGGGGTGCGAACCGACGGTTTTTCCTCGATTTTTCTTTCTTTTCTCTCTCCCTCTGTCTCTCGCTTTTGGTTTTTCTTCCACGCGACGCGAAGATCCGTCGATCAACCGAAGAGGAAAGTTTGAATTATAGAATTGGGAGGTTGTGGACCATAGCACCGCCTATGATTGATTCCAAATGTTGACCCTTCGCCATTAACTCTTTGAGGATGAAGCTAATCCAGACACCGTGATAGCTTCACTACTTCGCGTTTAATTCCTGAAGTTGCAAACGCGCAATCTAATCATTAAAATTACAGAACGATCGCTTTTGACACTTCGAGGATTTTTTAAATAGAGAGTCGGGAAAGGTTGCGAGTTTCGAAGGAACATCTTCATCTCCGCTAAGTAGGACGCCGTTTGTTCGCGTTGCCGGCTAGGTTGGGGCGCTAACAACTTCGAGAGGATCTAATTTAGGGATAGCAGTTCGTCGGAGCTATTTAGGGGGTGTTTCCGGGCTTTGATGCGGATACACCGATTTCCCGGAGGATCTTCGCTGTGTTTTGCCCGTGATTTCAATTTTATCTGCGGCTGGGAACACTGAGCGTAACACTAACCTGCCTCTATCAGATATTGTGGAAGCATTAAAATAAGTTTCATTTGTCCTCTACGGTTGAAACCGGAAGTATGTGGAATATAGAATATTCGCAATCCATTTTGGAGCGACACGGTCGAGATCGAAAACCGTTCTAGTCGAATCGGGGGCTGTCCGATTCGCAAAATACCCTTAGGACGTTTGATTCGTCATTACCGGTGCAATTAACGGCAGCTATTGCCGTCGTCGCTGTCGAAATGGAACGACAATCGAATCCGCGGCGTTGATACACGTTACACATTAACCGCGATATTAATACGACCGCCATTGTACCCGGCCTGAGTTTTCGGAGAACGAGTGTGCGGATCGTTTAATACTCTAATTTTACCGTACCACTGTTTAATCGCGTCTGACTCGTCGTTCTGAGCGTTCTAATAAAAATGTAATTGTTCAAATTGTTTTCCTATACATGTAATAACTATACTGCGGATCTTTATGCATTTATAGCAAAATTCTGTAGATGAAATTCAAAATTGTTGGAGAATTTAAACAAATTTAATAAGAATTTGCGCGAGGTTATTCGCTTGAATTTGGCGTAACGTTGAGATTTTTAGCGATTTGTCCAATGGGTCACGGCGCGAAAGAGTTTTGAAGGGTCGTCAAGGGTCGAACTCGCGGAGCTCGAAGGGAAATTAAGGGAAAGTCTTCTGGAAGGAGGGAAACCGAAACTATTTCCAAGGCAGCGGCGCGCAAGAAGTTCGGGAACGAGTTCTTCCTGCGAAATAATCGATGGCGGACCAAGGTTTCCCTTTTAAAGGGGGCCACGGGGCTCGGGAGCAGATGTTGCGAAATCGCGCGCTCCTATTAAATATAATAACCGCGGAGGGTTTTCATGCTCAAACGGATCGGAATATGTTACGTAATATCCGTTGAGCCGCTATCGGGCCAGCACAATGGAGGCAAAAACCTGGAAACTCGGAGTAATGCGGCTCTCGCATCCGCTCGGAACGAAACAAAACGGTTTCAGGGATTGGCTGTTGCCAGGATTTACTATCACGGCTCTAATTAACCTACGGAGACGTCCTCGAAACTTCCCGAATTCGTTATAATGGCTTCATTAACTACAAACTGGTCACGTCGTTCTCTCAGATTGCTTTCTTACTTCCTCTAAGTGAAATTCTTAATTAACGATTCTCTCGAAATGAGACTTTGCTCGTACCAAGTATGTCACTTAAACGATCCAACATCAACACTTTCAATTTCACGTGTACCAAAAATGGGTGACGTAATTAACCATTAGCACTCGAGTGGTGACTCTGATATATGTCGGTATCTAGTCAATCACTAAACATTTAAGTACTGTATGAGACATTGTATCAATTTCATACCCATAAAATGAAAAAAAATTATATACAATGTAATTATTCTAGGTCGGAAGAAATGTTGAATTTTCGAGTTCAAATAGTTCCGAGTGCAATTTTACATTAGTGCATTTCTATAAAGTATTTCGATTTTATAGATTTTATGGAGACTTACCCTCAGACTGTTTCGCGATCCGCTTCCGCACCTCCTCTGAAACAGACGGGAAATACGAAACAATTAATCTGCAGTCTAATCTGAACTGGCCAGCTAGAAAACAGCACCGGTGGCGAAAAAATTCGCAAATTACCAAATATTCGGAAATTTCGAAGCTCGGAGCGTGCTCACGGTCAGCGGCCGTTCCTCTAAAGTCCATATTTACGCACAGACGGGCAGTGGACTGGCAAATCCAGGCTGACACGGTTCGCGAACGCCGGCGAAACACGCTCCGCGTCGATTTTCACGCGAATTTACGGGTTGCCGGCCGAGCTGCGTTCGATTCGCCACGAACCATTGGTCAAAACTATAGAAAAATCCACTGAAACTTCGAGTGTGTTCTACTAGCAGATCCTAGATCCTGATCTCGGTAATCTCGAGCTAGATCTCTAGTCGAGGCTCGTTCGCGGACAAAGGGTGGAAAAAGTGTCGGAGGCTGTGTTTTTCGAACTCGTGACTTCTTCGGGATCGGAACGTCAGATTCGAGGCGAGATTAACCGTGTGAGTCGAAACTTTATAGGATCGTACTGGTAGCACCCTGTAGTCGGGGCAGCGGCGGAGGGGATGAAATGAAGAAAAGAGACAGAAGGAAAAATATAAAAATGCCCGGGGCGGTCCGGAGCTGAAAGGCTCCGCCGCTAATGGGCATTATATTTTCGGTCTTGGAGAGCCTGGGCCCGGGTTCATAGGGGATTATGGGCCTGTCAGCGGCCTAATAACTGGTCCCCGGTGGCCCGACCTCGCATCTGATACGGGAAACCGGGGCCCTTCGACAATGTGCGCATTAAATACTAATCGCAATGCGCGCACGAGTACGATCCGATCCGCACGCGCATTGTACTAGCGCGCGGGATCGTCAAAGGCCGCCGACAGCACGGACAGAGGAAAAAAGCCGACAGCAGAGAACACACAAGAGAAGGAATATACCGCTGCTAGCTGCTGCTCTAGCGCCCCATAACCTCGTGAGACTTCCTCGTCTTCTTCCGAGACGGATACGCCGAGGAACGACGCCCCGAGCACCGCCCTACGCTACTCGAACCCCTTTTGTGCCCCCCGTTCCAAAGAGGAATCATCCCAGATTAATTCCCTTCTTTCTTCTTACTCCTCGGACCAGTTTCTTCGCGTTCCCGATCGAAAAAAACGGATTGCCGATCTATGTTTAAAATGTAGTCTCGTTGAGCGATTGGACATGATGATTCTGTAATTGTCGCAACCATTACCCTTGCAAAGATGGGGAAACGATCGAGCACTGGCATGAATGTTGCTATTTCAGGGAACAACCACAGCGTTCCTGATAAAAATAGCTCGTGCCGTTATTTTGGGAACCGTTTCGATCCCTGGCTGGCGAGTATCGGCGAATGGCAGTGTCTCTGAGAATCGGCCATTTTCTGTGACGTATCCAGGGGGTTGGTGGCTGGGTGCCATCCACGCAAGGTCCTCGACGGTTTCGGGAAGGGGTTGCTCTGCTGTGGAAGATGGGTCTGCGCCGTCTGTGACGCGGAGGAAGCTCGGTGGCACGGAATTCCAGGTCCGTGGGGACGGCCGGCGAGATATCCTCGGATATTATCCCTCGGGAAGCCGTGTAATGAAACCGTTCCGGCACCCCCGTGGTATTATCCCCCGACGGCAATATAAGCCAAGGGGGTGGGATGGGGGGGGTGAGGAAGGGTAGAGGATGGTGAGCCGGCCACCAAGGATATAGGTGGCTGATACGTGGCGCAGCTGCACACCCACACCCCCCTATCGTCGCTGATGCCGACGCCGACGCCGCCACGCCCCTCCTTTATGTCGCGACCCCTTACGACGCCGCGGATAAGTGGAGGCGAAAGATAGCCCGCGTCAGCGGGAACCCCCGAGCGTCATCGCGCCCATCATTAACGAATCCGTGTAATTGCCTCAGCCCTCCAAGAATCGAGCAGCCGCCGCCATTCTCGCAACCCTTTCACCGGCCGACAACGGAATAGCGAAGGGTTGCCGGGGGATGATTAGTCAGACCGGAGACACTTTGCCACCCCCCGTGCAGCAACGTCTGCCGGATTAATCTGCGCCCGGATGATCGAGCTTTTCTTTCTCTGTAATCCTTTGTCGTTTATTGACAGCGACGTTCACAGCGCCCGGCTCGAGCCCTGAACATTTCAACATGCGAATGTTTAAAATGTGGTTCTTTGGATAGAATTTTGTACAACTTTGTGGATTTCGTTCCTCGATCTCCAGAAACATTAGGATGAGAGATCGAGATTTTTGTGTTGTACACTTCGAACCCGAAGAAATCGGCACGCGGCGACAAACAAAGCGTCTGGCCCGATGCGGAGTCTGGTCCCGCGAGAAGAGAAACGTACACCGACGCTACAGAGGATGAGGAAGAAGAAGAAGAAGAAGAAGAAGAGGAAGAAGAGGAGGAGGAGAGGGAGGAAGGGGGTAGGAGGAAGAAAAAAATCGTGCAGGACCGAAGGAGGCCGGAGACGGAGGAGGAAGAAGAAAACGAGAACGATATTCCGGCCGGCACGTGCACGCGGTTAAAAAGGTTCGCCGCAAGAGAAGTTTCGACGTGCCGGCGCGCGGGTTTCTAAAAGCGGAACCGGCTGTCGTGATACGGATCTGACCAATCATAAAAGCCGCATAATGGCCACTTATTCATCCATCCCGGCCGTGTGGAGCCGAACAAAGGCGGAAATTAGTCAGGTTCGGTATGCTTATTAATTGACTGACATTTCCGTCATATTATTGTACAATGAATCGAAAGCGGCTCTCTCTCGCAGAGCCCTCGAAAACCCCCGCGGCCGAGAGCCGCACTCCCCCTCTCTCTTTCATCCCCCGGGATCCCCTTCTCGTCGTACTCCGAATGACGGATTGCTCTCGGGGGTTGCCATCGGCCTCTGGAACCGAATGGAACCCAATGCCACGTTTTTAGATGGCGACAGCCACGTCGAATCGCGATTGACCGATCATAATGATCCTACCAGTACCGCAGATTTCCTCAAATTTAGTGGTGTTCTCGGCGGTTTGCTGATTTGCATGTTAGAGGAATTGTTCGACGCTTTGATCATGATCTCGAGGACCTCAACATTTAAATTTTCAGAATTTGTTAAATTATATTTTATTAAATTATTCGCGAACCCCAAACAGCACGGAAATGTACACTTGCCTTTCCTTTTTGTAAAATGGCAGGAACAGAACTGTAAAACGAAGCTCTCTCTCTCTCTCTCTCTCTCCCTAAATATCTTTCCGTCTCTGCGAAATTCCAAGTAGATTTTCTCTCGAAAGTGCGAATGACTGACTGCAAAAAGGAGACACGAATCACAGGATTCATATTTCCGGGGAACACGGTAGAAGAACGGTCACTTTAAGAATATGTATTAAAAATGGAGACTATAAATCTTGGTAAGGTAGTAAGAAAAATAGTGTCATAATTGTGCTTCATAGAACAGAAGAACTGCATTTTCATTAATTGTACGGTTTAAATTGAACAATTCTTATTTCGCATAAAAATCCGCGAATATAATTTATTTCACAGAGTGACAGGTTCCTTTTTCAAAGGTGAGCGAAGAATTAATTTCGGAACGTTGTCTAACATATTTTTGATGGGGAACATTATGGGCAAGGTAGTTTGGCTGAGTTTCCTCGCTAGTTTCGTCCGAACGAAATCAGACAAGACGGCGGTCGTTTATTATCGGAAACGTTCCGGCATTATTTTCGCGAAGGCACGCGAAACAAATGCAGCAACAAAGAGCCGCGTAATCTCGAAAGGAAAACGGGAAATACTCATTGGCCGAAAGGCCAATCGAGCGACAACAACCACCCTCTCGAAGCAGCGGCATTTCAATGTTCCTCATCCGTTCGACAGTAATTTTCTCGTCGATAGAAAAAAGAGGGTGGGCTCTCTCTATTCGCGAGCCGAGCAGCTTCTTTTCGGTTGACTCGAGATTACCGGAGAGAACGCAGATAGCAAAAAAAAACAAATAGAAAGAGGAGCTCCAGATAGAGAGAGAGAGAGAGAGAGAGAGAGAGAGAGAGAGAAAGGAAGAGAGTGGATGTAAAACGAAATGGCGGAACGCTGCTAAATGGCGAAAAGGAGCGTTGAAATGGAGGCTCGCGAACGACAGTCGAAAAACGCGATCGCTTTCGAAACGCGGATACGAAGCCCGAGGGGGATGAAGGACGAAGAACGATGAAGATGGAAGGGCTGTGCGCGTCTCAAGGGTGCTTCGCGCGATTCCATCGCGGAGGACTCGTCCTCGGCCGGCCTGAATACTATGGAGCATTCAGAGCCCTTTTTTCCACGATAATTACACGCGGAGCCACTAATTACGGCTTTGCATGCCGCGCATCCACCGACAAGAGGAAATGGAAGAAAGAAGGAGGGTCGGACCGCGGAGGAGGGCTCGAGGGGTTGGAGAACGAGAGCGAACGATCAGGGGTTGGAGATGGTCGAACTACGGAAAATGGGACGGAAATTAAAACGGTCGCCGGAGCCGCGGCGCTTTTCTTCGATTTTTCCGGGAAATCGATCCTCGACTGCTTCTTATTTTACCCAACATCGAGTCGAGTCGAGTCGAGTCGAGACGAGACGAGCCGGGAAGAGCTGATCGAAGCGATTCCTCATTGGCCCAGCGACGAATCACGCGGATACTGCGATGAGTCAGAATGATGCTAAAGCTAAGTCCACACTGAAGCAACGTCGACCAACATTCGTCGACTTCCTTTTTTACCGAATAAAACGAACAACAAGATGCGACGAGAAAAATTGAACTGGAGGAAGGAATAGACGAAGTGTAGGCGTGGGAGCCCTGACAGTGCTCCGTAGGGCAATCTGCACTCAGTGCTCTGGATAAAGTGTGTATTATATTCACTTCACTGTCGCTGACTGCTCGAAAGATTCAAGCGAATATTAAGGGTTAGTTATTAAGGGTTGGTTTCCAGTGATCCAGAGTAATGTCCTCTTCGTCCAAAGCAATCCCCAACGGATTATCATTTTCTAAACCGAGAGAGTCCAGTTCGAGGGATAGGTTTGGATAGAAACACCCGCCAGAAGGGGCCCCATGGTTCACAGCGTTAGCAAGTCGTCGAACCAATCTTGCGAAGGGTGCACGCAGCCCCCTCCCTCTCGCCCCCGGCACGCCCCGCCGCCTCAGTGGCCCCGAGGGGATTGAAATTAAAATGACAATGAGGGCAGATCCGAAGGGAGGCTAAAAATGCGTACCCTTGCGATCGTCCAATCAGCAACGGTTCCGTGGACGCCATGGCGACCCTTCACTCTCTTTCTCTTTCTCTCTCACCCTGCCTGTATCCCCTTTTCCTTTTTCCCCTTTTTCTTTTCGCCTCCTCTTCTTTCAACCACCCTTCGCGCACGCACGTACGGAACGAGGAAGAAGGACAGCGACAAGCCCGGCCACGAAATGAAAACATTTAAAACGTCACTGATCTTCACAGGAAAGTTTTCAACCCCTTTCGCGACATCATTCGAGGGAGACGCGCGAGGGAAACAAAATAGACGGAGACGACCCCCCGGATAGGGGTGCAGCCCACGATCGGACCGGACTGCATAATTGAGGGGACCCAGGGGGGAGAGGGTGGAGAGAACCGGGATCGAGGATCCTCGCGATTAATATTCTAATTACGGGAATCGGAATGAAAGTACCGCCAGGGGATGTTTCACCCTCCTCGCCCGACCGCTCTCCTCGTATCTCCCTCGAGGTCGTTACACGCGTTTTCTTCCTCTTCTTTTTTCCCCCTCGCCGGAAAGGGGTTGGAACGCGGCGATTCATCGATAGAATAATTAAAAACGTAATCGATAGCCGCGTCAATCGAATCTTTACTATTCCCTACCGAATTTCGCGCGGCTCATTAGATCGGGGCCACGAGTTGCCTTCTGGAGTGGAGAAGATTGTAGTCTTCGAAACGAGTCGTAAAAATGATGTGGAAGACATTGAAAACTTTTCAAGGAGTATTTGGGAATATTCTCCCGAAATGAGATGAGCGATAGACAGAGTAGTCTTACCTCTCGCAGGATCTTTTCGAAGCTAGAGGAGGAATAGGGGTGGCATCCGTTTCCGCGGGGGCGAGAAAAACGAGGAGGCAGGCGAGGTAAGGGGAGAGCAAGGAGAGAGAGTTCTCTACCGAAATGAGAGGAGCCAGAGCCGTAGAGCGCGGTTCATCCCTCAGCCGGCGGATTTTATTCGATTCGCGATGCGACAGCCGAGATAGCCGACACACCGCGGCGTTCATCCGGCCATCCTCATCCCCTTCGGAGCTCTGTCTCTGAAAGCTTTTCCCTCCGGAGAAAGGGGACGGAGAAAGACACAGCTGGAGGGAGGAGGTGGCACGGCGACGGACAGGAGAGAGAGAGAGAGAGAGAGAGAGAGAGAGAGAGAGAGAGAGAGAGAGAGAGAGTGAGTGAGTGAGAAAGCGGGTGGAAATAGGAGAGAGAGACGGAAGTGGAAACGCGCGACCGGGCGAAAAAGAGATGGCGGAGAAGCAAAAGAAGCGATAGGGGGTGGAAAGAGAAGAGAGCGAGAGAGGGTGGAAGCCGTAGGGGGTGAAAGAAGGAGGACGGCTGATGCTCCATCATGGGGAATGAAAATCAGGGACCCCCCTAGGGGCTTGGAATTAAAATGGCTGTCACACGCAACCGGGGGTTGTGCTCTTCCTGCGGAAAACCTCGGCGAGAGAGGAGGCGGCATGAAAAGAACCCCTTTCCCTCCCGCTGTCCCAGCTCGTTCCTATCCTCCTTCGTACTTCCGCCACATTTTTTTCCCCTCATTACCTTATCTGCCTCTCCTTTCATACCTCTTTTTGTCTTCTGCGTTACATATTCCTGTTCGCCCGTACCCGCCACGAAACCGTGCTCTCTCGCTCTTGTTGCAACGACTGATCGAGACGGCGCGGCGTGTATCTCGAAATCAAAAATCGAATGTCGTTTTTAATAGTATCTGCAATACACCATCTATCTCTTTGAAAACAATCGCTCTAGCCGACAGTAGTCGTCTACTTCGTGACTAGACTGCGATTTAGACTGATATTATGCATTTATGACAAAAATGTGTATATAGAATTTAAAGCTGTGGCGTATTGAGCAGATTTAAGAAAATAAGCGCTTTTGTTTCAGCTTGATAAGATAATAAACTGGAAGAAAGAAATGTTTATTTGGTTCCTGTGTCTTGCAATGAATGCGAACATTTTGTATTCTGAATGAAGATTCGCAGAGTATTTATGACATGGAACTTCTGATTTCACTCCACCTATTTCATAGAAATGGCCCACTGTGCAGCACGGCCTTTCTTCGCCGGTCTAGGGGTTAATCCCCCTAAGCGAGACAGCGAACGGGGGTGTGGGTGTAGCAGCGTGGGTGGAGTGGGCGAGACGCACGCGAAAATTGCAGGCTTTTGGCGCGGGAGGCTGCCTTTTTCCCGGGCGATATCTCGCTGCGCGCCGTCTTTTCTTCTCATTACCTCGGCGCTCGGCCACCCCCGGGTGGTAGTTCGCCGGCTTGTCACGGTAGCGGAGCGTCGTGATCCACCCCTGGCCTCACTGACTCATCGGGGGCGTCTAATAATGTCGCCAGCCAGGCGTTCCGTGTTCCACCCCCTGTGGCAGCCGACTCGCCACCCACCCTCTGCCTACTCTTGCGCGCACATAGCCGGGAGGAGTATAGCAGCAGCGGAGAGGAGAAGAGAGGAGAGGAGAGGAGAGGATAGCGTTGAAAGGAGGGTGAGGAAGAGGGTGGAAGAAGAGGAGGGTAAAACAGGGTGAAACAGGGTGGAGGGTGGCGACGAACCGACGAGATAAAGCGGGGAAGACGGGAACGGGGAGAAAAACAGACGGGGGCGCGAGGAGCACAGTGGCGGGGGGAGGCCGAGGGACAGGTGAAAATGTTAGCGGAGAGAAAATACCGGGGGTTGACGGGGGTGGAAAGGACGAGGGACAGAGAAGGTCTGGGAGAAGGGAGAGAAGAGACTGCACCATCTCTGCCGCCAACAAAATGAGCCTCGCCGTGCTCGCTCTGCCCCAACCCCCTCGGCAGCCATCCAGCCCTCCTAAACCCACCCTCCTTCTCTCCTCCACAACCCTGCAACCCCCGATGCAACCGCGGGAAAAGCAGCGAGAAAACGATTCGCGCCGCTCGCTCGCAGGATCTCTCTGTCTACCGGGAAACTTTTCCACCGGGATGCAACTTGTCCTGCGATTGTTCTCCTTTCTTCCCCTACCGAGAACTCCATCTCTGTCTCTTGTTCTCTCCTTTTTTGTTCTTCGCTATAGCCATCTAGTTGCTCCTAGGAGACCGGAGGCTGCTACCACGGTCTCGATTCTCGTGTTGTCTTTCTCTCTCTCTCTTGCTCTATCGTTTTTGTTATATTTTTTCCGGTTGAAATTTGACTGATTTTCGAGGGCGCCGGGTTTGCGGTTGCGTGTTGTTCGCCCGGCTAACGGGCTCGGCTCGGCGAAAACGAATGATACGATTACCCTTTGTCGAGCGCGCTTTTCATCGGGTATCGTGCCGCGGTTGTTAGGAAAATTCTGACAGCCGGAAAACGCGTCGGCCGACGACCATGCCCGGGAAATGCTCGTAATAAACCGTGCGAGGGATATGTTCCGCGACCCTCCTAGAGAATCTCTCTCTTTCGTTTTCTGTCTACATACTCCCTCAACGAAACCGGGACTGGAAGTCCTGGCAAGAAGGTTTCCCGAAGGACGAGGCGCGTCCAATCGGTCGCACAAGATTTTTCACTTTGTAACTGCCATGCGATTAAAGGAACGATTCTCCACTAAATTCCCACTAGGTTATAATATATTCGGTTTGACAGCATGCAATCCTGTCGTCGGCGGAACGACCGTCTTAAAATCGTTGTTCGATGGCGGGGACGCGGGAAATAAAAGTAATAGCGGAACGTTTAATATTGCAACGCGCAAAGGGGAATAAACCGGGGCTTCCTGATATTGACAGCGGACCTTACCCAACGCGGCAGCCAACCAACGGTGCACCGTTTCGCTTTTATGCTGCCGGTGACATGCTACCAGCACGTAGGTGTGCCGTGTGTTCCTGTGAAACCACCCTCCGCCGCGTTTATGTTTCGCGCGAGAAAGCGCCACGAACCGTAATAATTAACGAGCTATACTGGGAAAGGGATCCTCGAGCTGTCTTTCGCGATGCGTTTGCAAATTCAGTCGCGCTTCTAGGGTTCTGCACACCTCACACTAGGACTTGCAACAATCCGAAAGAAAATGGCGGATACTTCGTCGAGGAGGGACTTTACTTTAATGATTTTATGCGAAGGAAGAAATTTATGAAAGACTATAAAGTTTCAGAATTAATGTTTTCCGGAGCATTACGAGTGTCTGCAAAACTATGAGTCGCTGACCATTGTGCTGTTGAAAAACGGAATCGGCGAGTGAGTTCGAGAGGGTCCGGGTGTTTCGAGATTCGTGCGATTCCATCGAAAAACTTCGTGGGAGAGAGTGGAAAACGCGGGGACGAGAAACAATTTCGTTGACGTGGACACGGGTGCTCGGCGAACCACGAGCAAAGTTACTTTGATCGCTATCACCGAAATCGAACCGCTTTGTTCGACGTCGCACGTGTCTACTACAGGATATTGCTACTTGATGACCGTGCGCGAACCCCGAGATTATATTTCACGGGGCGAGAACGATGGAAAAGTCGAAATACAGTTCCGATCAAAAGTGGTGGGTTTTTCTTTTTGATGCCAGAAGCTTCTTTTGGGTGGATGTGTTCTTGTTTCCCTTCGAGAATTTTCCTAAATCGAAGAATCTTTCTCTCGGTGTTCGTAGTTCCTAGCACGAAATTGCTCGGTTACTCGTTTTAATTAATGAATATCCGCGTATTCCGAAGGATACAGATAATTACTTGAATTTTACACTTCGTTAAATAAACGGGCAGCCGAGAGAGCGCAGCTTAATGAAAGTTCATTTATTTACGTTTTAATTATTCCCGCGTTCCCTTCGCTGCTCCGAATAAACACACCCTTAAAAATCCGCCCTCTCGCCCCTGTAAAGAAGTTCATTATTTTATTTAGTATTTCGTTACGTTCGTTATCGCGCGACATTGTAAAAATTAATTATCCTCGTAGCTACCGGGAACGCGGCGGAATTAATTATTTTAAATCGTTACCTGATTACGGACGATTAAAGCGAGAGAGAGAGAGAGAGAGCAATGAAAATTTCCCTCACTCTTCTTTATCGTTACACCCCACTACCTGCCCACTCACTTTCAAACACAGTTTCCAATTTCAATCCTTGCTCCTTTGTCCCGTCGCTCTAATAAATCGCTTAGTCCGGCCGGAATTTCGTGAATTTCACCCTGCGAATCTTCTCGCCCTAATCGTTTATTATACCGTAGTCCCGGCTCGCAAAAACTCCGTGGGATTCCCGAGAAAATCCCTTTTGTTTTCCGCGGTGGAAAACTCTCAGTTACGTTTTCCACTGCGACGCGAAAAAAGAAGCTCGCCTATTATGTTTCGCCGTCATTCTTCTTCTGCGAGGATGATCTTCGTAGAAATATTCTTATGAATTTCATTTCACAGATACTATTGTTGAAGGTTTTTCAATACTTCTGATTTTTTACTGTATTAATTTTTAGATAAATTAAATTTTAGAAAAGTTATTATTATTGTTTATATTTTCAGTTGTCGGTTTTAACTTTCTGCCACGTTTTTAATAATGTCGAAGATACTAGTTTCAGAGGGATGAGAAAAGAAAGAAGTAAAAATGATGGTTTTAGTTTTTCGCGATCGCAATAATAGTCGAATAAAAAATGTGTAGTTTCGTCGGTTTCGGTGGTTGCACCGTGAAAATATCGGCTTCCTCCATGAGAAATTGATGGTCTCGTTCTAATACTTGCGGCCGGGGGTGTGCCCGGCGCGGTTAATATTTGTTTCCGAATGGTTCGCGAAGTAACGAATGAATATTCATAGCAAAAGGCCCGGCTCTCGTGAAATTTTCGATTCTGAATTCCTTTACCATCGGAAGAATAGATTTCCATCGAGCGAAAGCCTGAATCAATTCGACCATTTTCCAGCAGCAGCGGCAACCGGCAGAGCCGGCAAGCTCGTTTTCCCGCCGAGCGTAGCTACGGTTTTTCCGATTCCGAACGAGCGGATTTTCCATCGGGGAAGATACACGGTTGGTTAAAAATTAGACGCCGGCACCAACGTGTACGATTGGATCGAGGCTATGGAAATAAACCGACCGCCTCGGGGAATTTTGCGCGAATCGTTTAGTTACATTCGCCCTCTTTCTCTCTTCCCATCCAGCCTCCCTCTCCCATACTCTCTCTCCATTTTTCTATTTTTTAATTCCCCATAACTAGTCGACAAAATTGCACGCGACGATGGCTGCGGGCGGTCGCGTTTGGACGACGCCGCGCGAGCCGAATTACGAATTTATTCGAGACCTAGACGAGCTCCAGCTTCGCCATATTTTTCTGCCAATTTTCCTTGACCAGGATACTCTTACATATTTTTTAAACGCTCTTCTTAATTCTTAACATCATTGTGTTACTTTTCAATGTTTTTTATTTTTCCTGTAGAGAACGGAGGGTGTACTGAAGAAATAAATGTAAGAAGTTGCAGGCACTTCCTTCGCCAGATCAGCTGCGAATAACATGAGAAAGTATAACGACGCAATATTGTTGCGCCAGCATCTGTAACACTGCTCAACGTAGGTCCAGCAGAAAGAAACCGAGAATCATCATCCCTGAAGGATGAAGGGTAGACGACAGTCGTCGTCGTTGAGAAGCCTATCTCAGGAACTAAACGTCGTCTGGTTCCCGGGGGTCGTTTAGCGCTAGCGAGCCATCGAGGCGTACAGATGAGGAGTACGAGAAGGTGGATGAAGCAGAGAAGCTAGAGTAAAAGGAGGAGGAGAAGGGAGGAGGAGGGTTTATTGTGTCCTGTAGCTGCGTTTATTTCGCGAGCCTCTCCGGTAACTCGGTATCGAGTGCGTGGCGCAGCTCGTCGCAGCTGTGCGACCATCCTGGCCCCCTCAGATTGGATCACTCGGTAGATTATTTGGCTTTATGGTGCGGGGAATATACTATGCCAATATGACGTGGAGGGCTTGTTCACAGCGAGGGTGGTGGTAGCCATGGTAACGCCGGCACCCGTGAGTGTCGGCTCCAACGCCACCCGAGTCCCTCATCTCCCTCCTTCGTAGCCACCCCCGCTGGAGCCACCCCTCGCCCACGCCCGTGCCAGCCGACAGCCTTTCTCTCTCTCACTCTCTGATACTCTCTCCACCCCCTGACTCTCTCTCTCTCCCGGTCTATTTCTCTCTTTTTCCCTCCGTGTGCCACCCTCCTTCCGGCACCAGTCGACAGCCCCCTCTGGACCGTAGGGTGAAAGCCACCCCTAAACCTGGTCCTGTAACGGATCTCTATGTACACCGCTGTGCTGCTGCCTCCCTCGGTTACGTATATACACGTGCGCCTGTATTGTACGTTATGTGCGGCACCACGGGGGTGGCAGCAGCCTTTCCCCGAGGTCAGTGTGTGCGTGCATCGATCAGCGTACGTGTGCGCACACGGTCGTTCCGACGTGTGTGCGAATCTCTCTCTCCACGCGCGGGTGTACAGGTGGGTGTACAGGCAGTCGGGGTGCCTCGCGATCAATATGGTGGACAGACGCACCGACACCCTCCACGGGAAGGCCAACTCGATTTACGAAATTCCGTCCTGCCCTGCTGCAGCCACCCCCGCACCCGACGCCGACGCCGACGCTGCCTCAGTTTCAACCCCGTCTCTCTCTCTCTCTCTCTCCCTCTCTTTCTCGTTCTACCTTTCTCTCGCCACTCTCGTTTCGCCTTCTTTTTGCACGACGACCTCCTCCACAAGAGGACGAGCACCCCGCGTAGCCCTACGAGCCAGCCCACGTTTTCCGACGAAAATCCCGCGACCCTAAGCGGTTAAGGGCTCGCCGGGGGCGGGATTACGCCACCGAAATACGCTGCGGTCCACGAAAATGAAAAATCGTCTGACCACCCGAGAACCAAGTTACCGGTCCCGCGGGAGATCTCGCGTTCACCGGAGTCCCAGAAATCTTACCGACCGATTAGCAGTTGTTGGTTCAAGGGATCAACCCTGTTCATCCGGAATACCGTGTCCAAGTCGTAATCATTTCCAAAAGAATCTAGTGGACATGTTCATTATCCGTTTCTGTCGACACTGACTTTCTGATTTGACTATTGATTATTTAAAATAATATCAGTCAACTATTGTAATAAAGGAAGAAATAGCATTTCACTTAATTCATGATTGTTGCGATACAGGTACGAAATTTCTTAAATATCCGATTCCTTCCGGAACATTATCTCCTCCTTTTTAACTTGATAATAATATCATATTTATTAATATTGTTTCGAAATGTTTCAGCAGAAACGAACGCCTGTGCATTTTGTCGCGCAACCGCTCGCAGGAGTTTCCCGTTTCCCGAGTATACTGGAGCGCAAGGAAACGTTATTTGTTCGTTCCCTGGGAGTAATTAACGCGGCGATGTTCATTGCGAATTCAGCAGATCGATGTACGTATATACATATATCTGGCAGTTGCGCTGCAAAAAAATCACACAACTCTCGCTCGACGCTTTTCAATCCCGGAACGCTCTCTCGTCCCCCTATGGCCTCCCACCCGGTATCCTTCATTACGCGAATAATCGACAACGAGCCAAGAATTTTGCACCACCCCTCTCTCTCATTCCACCCCCTGCCACCCGCCGACACTCTCCGCACGCCCGACAGAATATACGCGTTTTCCGCGCAAATTGGATCGGGACGACTGCAGCGATAATTATACATATAGAGTTAAGCGCCGCGAACAGGCCACGCGCAATTAATTGAAAACTTTTGTGATGAACCCGGTTCCCACGTTAACGCCTCGCTGCCGCCCCCCCCCCCCTACCGTGGAAAACCGTTCGCGGAAAACGCCGCGAAAACTGTCTGCACAATGGTTTTCCGACACAGAATTTTTGCTATGCTCAATATCCTAGAACCGTAGGTTTTGTTGAACTCGTCAGAACAGAACGAGCATTTGTGAATGGACGGATTATTCCTAATGTTTTGCAGAAAGTATAGCAGACATGCCAGAATTGGATTGAACTTATTCAAGCTTCTGTTTCAAGCGTAAACGCACAAAGAATGATTAAGAAGAAATATTAGAAAGATTCAGATGAAATTGAGAATATCAAAGTTATTAAAGGAAATTTATATTTGGCATCTGTTGTTTTTTGTTTGGCACAGTCTACTTATAAAAGTCGAGAATTGCAAGATCCGCGCGAATAACGAGATTGCGAACATCCCCTATGTGTAACGGTGGTAGCAAACGCTTAAAAATTACTATAAAATTCATACGTATAGAAACCTGGTACACTGAGACCAGAGTAGGGCATTAATCAACTAATATTTAAAAATGACTAATAGTCTTTTTGAATGTTAGTCATAGCAAAATAGTCATTAGTCAAAACTTTTTGATTAGTTAGTGATAACTAAATAGCAAATAGTTAGTCACAGCTCTAAGTAATCGTTAGCTATTGCTTATTAGTGAATTAGTAGTTGATGATCAGTCATCGATCTTTAGTCATCAGTCACTATTGTGCGATTAACATACATTAATATCATTAATTAGTTATCGCTAACTAATCAAAAAGTTTTGACTAATGACTATTTTGCTATGACTAACATTCAAAAAGACATTTTTAAATATTAGTTGATTATTGCCCTACTCTGACTGAGACACAGTCTGGAAAACCGATTCGAAGAACCCAAAGATACTGCTTCCTCGAGAGGGAAAATTGAAGGTAGATACCTGGATCCGTTGAACGGGATCGAATTTGGTAAAAGTAGGGGCGCGATGAGAGTCCCGGAGGGGGATCGGTTTTCATAAAAAATTGGTCACGGTTTAATATAGTTGGACGCCGGGGTGGTAGCGTGGCGTTTGGTCTACCGGCGCGTGGTGGGGCTTGTCGGGCAATTAATAATGCTCCGACGGAATTATATCGGCGGCGGAGCAGGGCTCAGGTGTGCAAACAAGCCCGCGGCCGAAATTACCGAAAACTCTCGGTTGCACCGGGATTTAATCTCTCGCCTACGGCCGATTGCCTCTGCTCTCGCCGAGCGGCGCGCACCTTGTCGCCGTCGGCAACGCTCGTCGGCTAACCCCCACGGAAAGTATGCGAACCGCGGCAATGAAAACACGCGCGCACATATACAGAGGAAATAGGAAAAAAGCGAAAAACCCGAAGGGCTCCACAGGAAATCTTGTATCTCGCCAGGAGAGCTTTGCCGAGAAACGATCCGCCGTTGGACCACTGCTTATTTGCGCTGCTAGTAACATGCGGATACTGCATGAAATATGAACGGGAATTGTTTATCTATCCGTGGTAAATGTGACTGAAGGCATTAGAATACTGGGAAAATTATATATTTTCTTTCAAACGAAAAACTCGGAACGTAAATGGGAAATATTAATTGCGGAAGTTGTATGTTCAATAAATAAATGGCACCTCTTCGCACGAAATCAACGACTCAAGGTACAACTTTCTTTCAATCTTCGTCACCTTGTGCTTATTGCGTTGATAGAAAAATCGGTTCTTGCAGAAAAATGTGACGCAGATGAAAAGAAGATACAGGTTGGGTTAGTGAGGAAGAAGCTTCCCATCCAACGTCCTTCATTTTTTGACGAGTGGGAGGAGCAACATGAGGCAAAAGAAGTGCGCCCTTCCAGTTCGCAAATGCGGTAACAGGATTTTATGAAAACTGATTCAGTCGCCTTCTTCTCGTGGTTGCGCAGCGAGGTCTACATTTCCGCTTGGATTTCAATACTCGCACTCTCGCGACTCTTCCTGTCTGATTACAGACGAACTACAGAATCATTCGACTATTTTCCATTCAGTGAAAATCTTCGAAGAACGTATACACGTGTAAATTCGATTCGAACGTAGGCAAAGGCTTAAATGGGAAGAAGAACGCGTCGCGGCCATTTTGCAAACGTCGATCGTTCCGACGATCCCGGTCAGAGAGGGTTTGAAAGAGTGTTCGCTAACCCCGTGTTCCCTCCCCTAAACCCGATCGCGGCGCGGCCATAAAGGAAGCGGTCGACGAATTATTTTACATTTTTTTTCATGTGTTTTATTGTCGCACGGTGTTCAGGCCTGAAGAGTGCTGAAAGCGGTTAGACGGTTGAAACCGGAGAAGCCGACGAAACACGCTTGCCCACTCGCCGCTGGCCGAACAATTCAAATTTTAAAGGGCCAACTGTCGCTCCCCGGCCTGACTTTGCTTGCAAAGGAAATCCGCCTGGGAGCCGGCGATACCCGATGTCGTTCCGCCATTTTTTTTCATGGTATTTACCCGTGTCCATCTCGATTTTTTACTATGTATTACTAATCCAAGAAAGTAGCAAAGGACGCTCCAGTTGATGTTCGAACTCGTGTAAGGAACACTCCAACCCTTATCAGCACGTATTTACAGCAGAATACTGTAAATCAGGGCATTCCGTGAATTATTGACTAGAGTTTGAACGTCCAAAACTCCGAACAAATAATTTCGGTTCAAAGGAAACTATTAACATACATTTTTATCAGAATCTGTTCAGAGTCTTCATCACGAGTCAGACACGATATTGTAAGGTAAGTCAAGGGGTTAATACTGGCTTAAAGGGGTGTTCTCCTTTCCAACGACCTGAGGACGCATATACACTTGAAGAAAGTGAAATAAAATTGATTTTTGGCTCGTTGCAAAGGAGAACACGCCCTTAACAGATTTTATTGAGTAGTTTAGCTCCAAGCACGTTTACAAGAACGCAATCAGTAAACCTAGAAGAAAATCCCGGTAGCAAAATGTCTGCAGCGTACATCTGTGAGTGAGAAGCAACCCCCTGTCAGCGGATGTCCAAGAGGGCCGCAAAGGATCGGCTGACAAAGCGTAATCTCGATTCGATCGAGACCGTGCAGGGTGCGCGATCTCGTTCTCGAGTTAGAGGGTGGTACGGTAGCTCGCTGGGGTAGAAAAATGGCGCGAAACAAAGGGGGAGGGCAGGGTGGAGAGGGTCGGGCGTCGATAGGATAGAAACGCTGGGACACTCGAAGGGCTCGTGACTCGGCGAACCAAAACATCCCATCTAGCCCTGGTACGGGGCCCTGTTGCCGGCAAACAAAGTTACCGGACCGTTGCGGGTAGTGCACGCGTGCGGCCACTCTCCGTCCAGCTTTAAAACGTTCACGGTGTGCAATTAATTCCACACATGGAGATTCAATCGAGGGTGGAAAGGGACAGGCAGTTAATAGGCCGCCGAGTACACGCGCGTGTACATGCCGGTTTGACGGGGATGGCGGAACAAGGGGGAGGGGGGCGAAGGGGAGGCAAAACGAGGGGAGGGAGCGAGGGCTACGAAGCTCCGGGAAACATAAGGGATCTGATAGGCTTCATAGAGTGCGGCGAGGCTTTGATTGGTCAGCCGGCGCGTGCACGCGCAACCATACACACGCTCAAACACGCTCAAACCACGCTGCTCGTACACCAATGCCATTGGCATTGCTAATTCCTAGCTTAGCTATCCTCCGCGGGACCACTAGGCTCTACACGCATCTGGCCAACACGCTGCTACCCTCTCCTTATCGCGTTAGCTCCCCGGAGCCTGCCATTCGCATAAACAACCCGGTCGACATGGTCCACGGTCGTGTTGCTTGCCCGCGATCATCGATAACGTCCAGCGGTCGCTCGACTGAAAACTCTCGTTCTTTTGCTACCCCCTCAACTGACAGAGGCTGCTATCCTCGCGAGGAACGTTGTCAGATCACCTTGGGTGCTGCAGTAAATAGCTAAAGAACACATTTTCAATTAATAAAAGCTTCCCCTCTAACCAACGTCTGGAATCATGAAAAGGGGTTGTTTTACTGAAGGAAGAAGATCGAAGAATTCTAATTTCAAGGAGGCCAGTGACAAACGAGGGAAGATCGATCTCGTCTGGACCCAGTTTCTCGAGTTTCTTTGAAGACGCAGCCGGGTTCAAATTACCGGTGGACGAGCGAGGATCGTCGGCGGGAATCTAGGTCCCCCAAGTCCGGGGAACAAGTGTTTGCCCCCCGAAACGTAGTCTGAATCGCCATGTTGGCGAAACGAGGCTCGTAGAGGCGGCTCGAGATCGTGGCGAGTTCGTTGGCGGAAACAACGGTCGTCCGTCATTCGCCGGGGGGGTTGTTTGCGCCGGCTGTCCTCCCGCGGATACCAGAGCCCTATTATCGCGATGGCCTGCTTGTTTCCTTCGCGGGGGTCGCGCTCCGTCGAGGGGCAGAGTGAAAGAGACCCAAAGAAAGAGATGGAGGGCGAGGAAAAGTGAGAGAGAGAGAGAGAGAGAGAGAGAGAGAGAGAGAAGGAGGAGGAAAAAAGCTCCGGAGAAAGAGGAGAGAGCCGAGGTAGCTGGCTGCTTGTTAGCAGTAACTTGTTAGCCGAGCCACTCCACTAGAAACTAGGGAATAACGGGGAAGGAGGACTCTTCTTCGCCTGTTCCGCCGGCTTTCTAGAGCCTGCCAGGGCGGAAGTCGCGAGAAGAACGGAATCCTCCGGCTCTCTTCTACGGCCTCCACCCCTTCCGGCAGATTACGAGGGATCCTCTGCTCGGGACACGCGGACTACAGTCTTTCTCGTTTCTACTTTCTATCGTCGTCTCTCTCCTGATCGAGGCTGGCCATTGTTTGAATGACCTCTACCCTCTTCTCCTCCGGTCGTAGCCCATCCCGTGGCCATTGTTGTCCTCCGATCGGCTCCTTCATCGAGCTTTCTTAAGCTTTCCCGGCGCTCTTGCCCCGGATCGATGCAAGATGAAAGCTCCGGCACGGCTCTACTCGAATCGTTCCAAAGTTTGTAAACCATAGCCAACTGTTACGGAGACCGGATCCACGGAGACCAGTTCTCTCGCCGTTCCTTCATTATACGAACGATTGATCGACTCTTTTCACTCTCACCGGCGGAGACTCCGATTAGTCCGGGAATCTTCTTCTCGCCTCCGGTTTTTGCTGATTCCATGGGATTTTTATGGGAAAAGAGACTACGGGTACTAGTAGACTATTCTACTAGAATGAACCTAACTTGACTGTAGATTTTTATGCAAAGTCTGGCGCATTAATTGCAAGGAACGGGAGCCAATTAAAAATTGTTTTCTTTCTTCAATAATTTGAATAAGCTAATAATATACTTACGTTCTTAAATTCTTTTAGTTTCTTCAAATTTTTGGACTGCGGGAACGAAAGTGTCCGAATGAAAGTGTGAAATCATCAGTTTGCAAAGGCTGTGAGATGTTTCAATAGACAACAAAAGCATCTGAAAGTTATACACCGAGTGATGTTGGCATACAATATGCGAGCGAGGCCGCAAACTTCTGTCGGTGACTGTACACCACTTACGAGGCGAATATGGGCACCATGAGTGCAGAAGCCCCGTCGAGGGTTGACGATCAGGGTAAATATGGCCACTGTAATGGCGTCCACGCGACATTTTACTCTTTGACGCGCCGCGCCGCGCCGCTTTTACCATAGCGTCACCCTACTCGCCTTCTACTTTGTGAAACTGAGTCAGTAGATTGAATTTTTACCCTCTCTGCCCACACCCGTCCGCAATATCGTCACGCCGTCGAACGGTGTGCTTTATTCCGCGAATGGATCCTTTGTATCTAATTTCACTTCAGCTTCGAATCCATTTACAGAGCTATGAATAAATCCTGCGGAGAGATGCGAGAATGAACGCCACAATGCCGTGATTGATTAAAAGCAAAAGGATGCCGCGGCCGCGCGATCGATTCGTTGACGTTTCGCACGGATGCTCAAATCTCGACGAACGAAAACAAAAAATTAAACTCAGTTACGTTCGGGAAAATTTCATGACCAAACCCTCTTTCAACCCTTATGTATCAATTTTCCATTTATTTAAATTTCATTAATATTTTTGGGGACAACTAGCAACAATGATTGATCGATTAATTTTCACTCGAGGCATAAAAATACGTAACGGACATAAAAATATCCTCATTCTCGACGTAAGGGTTAATCTGCCTCTCTCGATTTAAATTGCACCTACTAATGCTCACCATGAATGCATAATGAATCCACGAAATACAATAAAATAGTGGACGAGCAGCAAAACGAGTTTTACGGGATCGCGGTGATTGGCATGCATTTTTCCGCGATCTCGATGAGCGATGATCTCGGGGGAAGATTGGAGAGCCGAGGCTCCCTCGGGCGGCAGCATCAGTGAGAATCCTTAGGAGTGCTCGAAGCCCCGTCGAGAAAACACGGCACTCTTGATCCCTTTATTAGCCGATAAACGTCGATGAGGAGCCGCTGCGCCGGTGTCCCGATGGTTCGGTCCAATTAGAAAAAGACGAGGTCCGTTAGCGGATCTCGCCGCGATCGATCCCTGGCAAGCAACCCCTCGGTTGGTCGTAGGATACACAGAACGGCCGCGCTGGTAACCTGTCCTTCGAAGGGTGCTCGTATCGGAACGAGGAGGGGGAGTTAGCCGGTGGAAGAAGAAGAAGAAGAAGAAGAAGAAGAATCCTTCCAAGGAAGCTGGTACATCGAAGACTAGGGCCACTGTAGAGAAGAAGCGAGAGAGGGAGGGAGAGAAACATCGAGAAAGACAGAGAAAGAAGACAGAAGGTCCTGCAGGATCCTCCGGGTCTCCTCGCCCCTCGCGGAAACGAAAACCTCGGGGAACGGACAAAGAACAAAAGGGGGACGAGGCTCGGTTCCATCATAAAGGAAGCACAAAAGTACATCTTTCTACAGAGAGACAGAGAGAGAGAGGGAGAGAGAGAAAGAAAGAGAAGGAGTCTCCCTCGGCGAGAGCAACGGGAGAAAAAGAGGAGATATCTATTCGGTAAACAGACAGACGACCACGGACAGACAGATGGACAGACAATGATGCTCATCGTTCGATGGACAAAAGCGTCTATTGCGTAAACACTCGAGGAGGACCGGGACCCGGACCGAGCCTTCGTCTGGCACAATGCTCGCCACGAGAAAGAGGTCGGCCTCCAGCAACTTTTTCCTCTAGATTAGAAGGATAACGGCCGCGGCTCCCGTGCTGCACCGGTGGCATCGCGATACCAACAGTCTCCGTGTTGTACGGTTTTCCGCGTTTTCTTCTACCTACCCCCGTCGGGTGCACGCCAACCGATTCATCGATCCGATACGATTCTTCCGGGAAACAGAGGCGAGCACGTTTCCGCGCGGGATCCGATTACGATCGAACAGCGATCCACGATTGTGGGAACTGTGTCGGTTTCCCTCAGACACAAAATTACGCGTCCGGTCGTCGACGGGCCTTTCAACACACGAAGAATCGCGTCGCTGATGCGTTTCAACTGGGATTCTTCTCCTGGGACTACCCTTGGACTGGTGCTGGTCGGTTTAAGTGGATTTCGAAGTGATCGGTTTTGTTGGTTTATTAATTGTTCAAGTGCCTGGCATTGCGACGTTGTTATCTTAACACATTGTTGACCGGCAGTTTTACACAGAGGCTATCTCGTGTCACCGGCTATTATTTCGTAATTGAATGTGTTTATGCATAATGAATTAAGATGAAACTTTGAACATATCTTGTATGTAACTTTTAATATTTTTTTTTATAAATATTCTATTTTGCCCTGGGTTTCATGAATTGAAATTGATAATGCAAGCGCAAACACGAATTGACTCATGATCTCGTGATTGGTCAACAACGTTTGCTCATGAAAACACGAGTTAATTCGTGACCGGTCAACAATGTGTTAAGGGATGTTTTGCAATAATATACCATATCACGGCGACTTTGCAATTTATCTATTAGGACATTGCTAAACCGTGCGTTGTCCGATTAGAGTGTGCCGTTCCGTTTGTGTTTCCGCTGTATTCACGAATTTTTGGACAGAGGAGAAATCGAAATTGAGGTTGTTACGAGCGATTGAGTGCATCCTTCAAAAAAAGTATCGAAATGGATGGTTCCGTGATTCCAGCAGTTCCCGTAGGAAAAATGAATCTGTTTTATTGATCGTTGTTGTCACGTTTGTTGAATCTATATACTTCGACAGTTTACTTCTCGGCGTTCGATAACCTATTGAACCGCATCGGTGTAACTCGAGTAAAATCGACGGGAGAGTTCCATAGATTGCTGGGAAATCGTGCGGCTTCGTTGCGTTTCGATAGATTCATTTTGAAGTTCATTTTCCGCGTTTAAGCCCGTCTGCTCGAGAAATTCGTTAGGGTCGCGAGGGTGGAAATTAGGGGATGGTATCTTTCGGATCCCTCTGGAGAGGGACAGACGGCGCAGCGGTGAGAAATCCGGATAGGGAACGCATCCCGAGGGACATTCGGGACCGTAATCCGGCCGTCGGTGTATCGTATCGCGTCTAATTCCCTTAATTAAACTACAGATCATCCTCGATTCTTTTCCGCTCGAGTGCGCCGGGAATCTTCGGATTATTTTCTTTTCAATATTCGGTCACGGGTACTGCTGCCCCAATTAACGTCGATTGCCGCCGCGAATCGGCTCAGAACGTTCATTACCTCGAATTCGGAGCGTTAAAATGTTATGGAAAAATTCACGTAGCTGAAACTGAGGTCTTCGCGATCGCTGTGGATTCATACGGAAAATAATTATTTAAAAAATTTTCTAAAGCTGGAAATAATGTATTACACATCCTTAAATTTGGTTTATTCTATCGACTGGTTTCAATCCAACTCATTTTTGTCCGCGGTATAATCGCAGATCGGTTTGAAAAATTCGTTCCCGTGCAGCGGTCCGTGTGAACTGTGTTTAAAATTGTATTCCATTGGGAGATGCGAGCGGAAATTGCGAAAAGAAGGTTCGGGAATAAAAGGGGAAGTTTATTTAGCGTGTTTCGATGGGCCGAATCTCATTCTTACCTGTCGAGTCCGACTATGTTCCGACTGCTCTGAGTTTTCTCAACCGATCCTCCACTTGCAACTTTTCCTCTCCGCCTAACAGTTCGTTTGCTGACCATTTCTCCGCAACTTCTCATCAACTATGTTCTCTACCGCGATCCCTCTCTCTCTCACTCTTTTCTTTTCTTTTCCCTGTCAGCCCCCTTTCATTCAAAAGCTCGCGGCCCCTGTCGGTAGATCCTTAGATCTTTTTCTTTACCTCGCGAACGGTTTATTACGGATTTATGGAGCATAGCGTGATCGTTGCGATGCTACGAAATCGTAAAATTCGGGAAGGAAGACAGTGGGATGCAAAAGTAAACACAATGACACTCGAGACGTCGAATCGAAACAGTATCGAATTCTATGGAAGCAGGATCCACGAAGGTGGAGACTTAGGGGATGTTGAAACTAGGTATCTTTGGGAATTTTTCTTGGAGAAATGGTACGATAGAGGGCTTTGAAACTTGGCATATATCTTTAAGAACGTTTCTAGATGCGCTACTCAAAAATATGATAACCCTCGAGGATCTGAAATCGAAGTGGTATCGAGTCAAAGGCTAATTGGAATATTTAGGGAACGGAGACTTGCGGGGGTTGAAATCGGATGAACTTCGGGAATTTTTCCTGAAGAAACGGTGCGACGAAGATCCCTGAAACTTTTCGCACACTTCGGATCGTCCTTCGTGAACTACAAAATAATTTGTTCTTCTCGGTAGATTGCCCAAACAGCGCCAGGAAAATAGCGCGACACCCTATATGCCACCGCGTCGAGAGCGGCGTCTAATGTCTGAGTTTTCATCTAACTTCGCGAGCCCTCCGGGCCCGAAAGAACGGGCGGGGTTCGAGAGAGAGGAAAAAAAGAGGGAGGAACCAGGGGGTTGGAGAAGAGGGGCGAGAACGAGCCTGGAGGAGGAAGAAGAGGTGAGCTTTTCTCCGGAAGATGGAGTAATGAGTACGGTCAGCTAGACGAAAGTTTAAAGAGCGAAGTGCCTCCGTCCTCCTTCACATGTGTTCAATGACAAACGGCTCGGCTGCCACTCGAAAAACTCATCAGTGTTCCTAGATGCGGCCTGTCCCTTCTGGGACCGAGTCAGCGACGGTTTCGAGCCGCCATCGTTTGCCCAGAAACAACCTTCTCCAACAAAACGCAGACACAAGGGAATTCCAGCCGGTCTGCATACGGTGGGGCAAATAAATTCACCTAACAAGGGTTTATGACAACGTCGCGCAGAATGGTGCATTACTATCTTAATGATCGCCCACCGAGCGAGGACTAGGGACAAGTTGAAATTGCATACAGTGAAAAATTTGTTACTTAATCATTCACTCTGAATTCCTGAAAAAATAAACCCAAAAACCATCCTCTGAAGCCGTTCTGAAAAATCATGACCGCGCCGATCGCCGCCATTAATTGGTCCGCGAGGGCAGGTCGCGCTCGAGCGAGATCAGGATCGTCCGCATCGTCTGCGACGTATCGCGTCGGTAGCGGCTCGAATTATTCAAATGTAATCCTTTAATCGTTCGGGCCGAAGTGCTCGAGACCGTTGAATATATTTCGTTTTCTCGAGGAGGTCTGTGTCGTCGACAAAGGAATAAAACATTGTCCCCCGTTGTGGTCGTAGTCGTCGTCGTCGTCATCAGCGTCGGCTCGGAGCCCTCGCTAATAGCGCGCGGGTCCTCTTTCTGCTTCTGCGGCAAGGGTAGAGCCTGAATATCCCGGTTACACTCTTGATCCGTCGCTCTCGACGACTACGGCGTCTCTCGGCTCGTCCCTCGGTGGAAACGGAGCCGAATAAGAGCCAGGCGGCGCGGCACGGCGGCGAGTCGGGGCGAGGCAAGGCGAGGCCAGGCAAGGCTAGGCCAGGCACCGCGGCACAGTGAAAAGAAGGGTAGCGAGGCCGGGGGTAGAGGGCAAGCCTGGTGCATGTGCATACGACGCGTGTACGCGTGCACCGGCCCCACGCGCATGCACATGCACGGAAACACAAACACACGTGTACGTACAAGGAAAGACAAGCACGGAACACAGAGAGGGACACACGCGGAAGGACACATATACAGAGGGGACATAATACACAGAGAGGGACATACAGAGAGAGAGAGAGGGAGAGAGACACGCACGCACGCACACATAGCCGGACGCAGAGAGACTCGAGAGAACCCCTTCTTCGCGGGGCGAGAGAGAAAGAGTCTCTCTCCCTTCGAAGGTATAGGTGAGCCTCTATAGAAGGCCAGATGGGCGTGGTGGCTGTGACGGTTTTCGTCCAATGGGAATTCAGGATCCTCCTGGGCTAGAAGGACAATGTACACGGGCATTTCGCGTGTGATGGAGACCATCCAGCGGCCTCTCCGCTCGACAAAGAGCGCCAAGTCGAACGCCATCCGCCGCGGGCAGATCCCCGAGTGCCTCTTCCTGGGTCCAGCATCCGGTTAGACGCCGAGGACCGGAAAACGGGGGAGTTCTCGCGGTGTCCGCGCGCGCGCGTCCATCGATCCGAACCTTCCCTTCTAGCTAGCTCTCTCTCTCTCTCTCTCTCTCTCTCTCTCTCTCTCTCTCTCTCTCTCTCTCTCTCTCTCTCTCTCTCTCTCTCTCTCACTCTCGCTCGCTCGCTCGCTCTCTCTCTCTCTCTCTCTCTCTCTCTCTCTCTCTCTTTCTCTTTGGAGCCTGATGATCCAACGCGGTTTTGCCCGTGTGTCTCGCGGATCGCGCCTGCCATCTCCGAGAGCACGAGACTCGCGCGAGATCGCGAGCACGCGACGAGGAACAGGGGAAACCCGTGGAAAGAAAGTCTCGACTACATCCGGAACGACATCATTAATTTATTTTCTTCCCACCGGGATAGTTTTGCGACCGGACTTTATCTTGTAATTAGACTGCGGATAGACTTTGTAATTATGTATAATACTTTCACACGTAGCTGTGGTACATCGGAAGTGTGGAGTAGGTTGAGCATTGTATGAAATTCGGAGAAGAATGGCTTGTGAAATGTTCAGCGAATTCCTCTGGAAAAGGTAGTTTTCCCGAATCGCGCAAACGGAGACGAATAATTGATCGCATCGATCGCGAGAGAACGAGCGACAAAGAGCGGGGTTCTTGAGCTGCAATTAGTTCGTGTTTCACGTTCGAATTATCGCGTTATGTTTTATATGTAGTTTGCGCTCGATGCAAATTTAATCGAGCACGCATGGTCCATTCCTTTATCGTACTTATTTGCGCGGGGAAAGGGTTCGTTACCCGGTTTATAATAAATAATAATAATACGAGAGAGAGCGCGGGTAGATCGCTCGGAGCGCTGACGGATTTATTAAACGTAGAATTCCCATTATCCGCAAAGCGATCGAAACACACAAATTGCCGGGACGTACAAACAAATCGGCGAATACTTCGAGCCGGATATCGGATTTTGTAAATATTAACGCGATAGCCGGGGCGACACCTCCGTCGTGCAAACATTTTCGCGCGGCGCCTGCGTGCCGATTCCCACCAGGCCGCGAAGAAGGCAAATGTTTTCCGCGGAGAGGAACGCTACAAATAAAGCACTTTCCATTTCGGGAATAATGAAATGGAGCAACAAAATTGCTGCTGCTCGCTGTCTCGCCGCTACCTCGCCAGAGACAGAGATTGAATCGATCTCGAAACCGCTCGAAATCAATACCCCCGTCAAGAATTCCATTTTTCGAATTTGCTAGATCCATTTTCAATTTCGCTATTCTTTGTTCTACCGGCCGTTCGATAGTTGTTTATTCCGATAACAAACTCGCCCGCTCTTTTTTGTATTTTATATTGCGCCCGCGATTCTCGCCGTTCAAGCTCGAGGGAACCGTAGCAGTTTGCTGAATCGCGACCATAAGATTTAATGCGCGGTGTTGGCTCGCTATTAAACAAGCAATCCCGTGATCGATTCGCCGAAGCGTGCCGGAATAAAAAATATTTCCTGCCACTTGTTTAACCGCTGCAAAAAGCGTGCAACATCGACACGTTTTTGCTAATGACTCCGAAACGGGAATGTTGAAATTTGGCGCAGTAAGCACCACCTGCGAGCTCGATCGCTTTATGGTTCGTGGAAATTGAAATTCGACGCGGGGATGAATTTGTCAAGCACGGATAAAAGTCGTGTCAATGTGCCAGCCGTAATTTGACAACCTACTGTATTTTATACTACAAGTTTTCTGGCTTTTCGAATGCACAATTTTATGTAGACACATTCGTCCTGAAAGGGTTGAAATTCGGCGATTCATTGCGGCTCGAAAGAAAAGAGCAAACAAGAAGAATCCAGCGAGTCTTGGACAATACAATCGTGCAAACGCAGCTCTTCTATCACGGATTTCGAAGTTGCGACGGCCGCGCGAAGCAGAGGAGCGGAGCCGCGAGCGATCTTTAATTCCCGTTCGCACAAATTGGTCCATAAACGTCAAAGTTCGCATAAAAGTCCGACATCCAATTACGAATCGCATCGCTGCTCTGCTTTGCTCATTCTTTTTCTGTTTCGCGACGAAAGAGCAGCGTGGCATCGTTCGTTGATCGAGATTCCCGCCGCGGATAAAACGTTTCGTCCGGTGTCCGAGCGGCGTCCTAATGTCGGCCAATTATCACCTGGCTCGTGGCCGAACACGAAGACGAAACCCAGGAGCTGGAGGGAGAGAGGAGCGCACTGAGAGTTTTTCCGCTCGGCTCCGCTCGGCTCGGCGCGGGCCAAAATGGCAGCTTCGTCCCCCTTTCACCAACGCTCCTTCCTCCTCCCGCCCCCTCGTTAGACGCGCGGGTCCGAAACCCGTTCGTGTACCGTGGTCGCCAGGCCGATCGATATTATCATAACAAATTCCCATCGAGCCGAATGCCTTTCTCGATGAAGCCTGGTGGTCTCATTAAACGCAGCCCCGTATAGCGCGGCCGCGTAATGAGAATCAGTTAATTAGTGCCGTGGCACGGGGCGGTTTCGCTCGGTACACGGAGTGCATCACGTGCATGCTCGTCTTACACAGGGAACGGGAGAGGAGGGCTAGATCGTAGACGAGAGAAACAGGAATAAAAGCGAACGAACGACTGCGCGGTGAAAAATCGACTTCTCCGTGGCGACGGACTCCTGGACCCAATGGGCCTGATGCTTGGACAATGAAATCTTACAGATGCATGCATTGGAATCACTGGAACTGGGATACACGTCGTAGAAACAAGTGGACAGTACGTGGAATTCCAGATTTTTCAGAAAGTCGGATAACTTCTGAGTTCCAGCGCAGAGGGTGCTAAAAGAGGTATCGAGAAGATGACGATGTATACTTTTACTGAATATTGCTATCCTCTATCTACATTCTCCGACAATTTTGTGATCATCAACGAAACCATTTCCGATAGTTGCAAACTTGTACGACAGGAATGGGGGATAAAAAATTCCCGAGCACAAATCAAAAACCCTCCAGCTCTTCGAACGTCTCCCTTTCCCAGAAACGTTTCTCCTTACGATCGAGGAGTGTCCTCGAGGATTCTTGCCTCGAGGCAACGTTTTATCTAGCGACGCAACATCTCTTCCTCCTTCACGCACCGAAATTCGTTCGCCGCGGTGCGCGTACTCGTCGCAGCCGTGCGAGAAGGCGGTTGCAACCGGTGCGCGGCTGTCTTGATGATGCTTCACCCTCGCGGGGGATGAAGCAAAACATCGTTCTTGCCCCCCTCCTCTCTATTACGCGACCGTGCACGCGGCACGGGTCTGTAACAATAATCCCTCGGTTGCCTGATCATCTTCTCTCCCCGTCTTTGCGCTCGTTCCCGCGCCGCTAATTACCGGCCTCCATCTTTTATCCGGCTCGGCGAAGCGGACGTGTCGAGCTGTCCACGTTCCTCGCCCCGGAGATCCCGCGATTTTTCGCGTTCGCTATCACCACCGCCCGTGAATGGCCTTCATTATACCACCGTATCGCCGACGGAAACGGCGGAAAATACCGGGTGACCAAAAATTGTGTGTTCCTCGGTTGGTAGTTGGAGCAAGGCCTAGTATGTCTTAGAAATCCTGGCAATCTGTAGGTATTCTAGAATATGTTAGGAGTTATCGCAATTCCTAGCATATTTTAGGAGTCTTCGCAATTCCTAGCACCCCTAACATACATATTTTTTAGGAGTCCTAGCATATCTAGCATATAGTAGCAGTCGTAGAGATCCTAAAAGTCCTAGCGCATCTTATCTATCCCTAGCACCTCTCGCGTCGATCAGTCGGTTTTCCTTAGCTGCCGAAGAATACCCTGCGGAATAAAAATTTTTCCGCGTCCGCGGCGCCGCATCGAACGCATCGAATGCATTGTCTGTACCGTTCGTCGGTTTCGTCGATGAGGCGAAAAAAGAGCCCACGGAAAGAAGCCCCGGAGAGAGAGCTAGGGGGCTGTTAGAGGGTGAAACAGATTCCAAAATCGGCTCAGCATCCCGGCAAAGTTTCCCCGATTCGTCGTCATCGGGACCAGGGACCAGACAAAAGGGTGCAGAGGGAGGCAGCCAGGCAGCGAAGGAAAGGGATAAATATTCGAACGCAGTTTTCATGGAAGTTCATCGGAACGGTGGAGGACTCATTGACGCGAAGGCGGCATTGTTTTCCACGGAATCCGGCGGAGGAACTCGGGCTCGGTTCCGCTCTCACCTCCTTTCCCATGCCCGCTTCCAGTCGCATTTTTAATTTCCATTGTCGTCGGTGGCCCTCCCAACCCTTGTCTCCTCCCCCAATCCCCCTGCTCGATGCATCGCGAAGAGCTGTTCTACCCCACTGCACCCCGAGGATCCACGGAACGATGCACACCGGGTGCGGGGTGTCGAGATACACGCGTGTTCATTTACTTTATGGATACCTGCTAAGGGTTCCGGACGCGACGCTGCGTTTCAGCGATCGATCAGGAAATTCGTCGCGGAGGTACCTGGTCGACTGTTCCCTGATTATTGGACTGCAGATTTTCATGCAACATGGATATCGTGGAAACAGGAGTTCGGTGGAGGTGCGTTTCTTCCTTACATAATTTTAACAAGTGAGAACAGTATAACAGCGTCACATAATTCTTCTAATGTCTTTACATTTTCGTTGCTTTAAACACAAGGGTTAACTTCGCTAAAATTCCATTTCAACAATTTCTCTTATCATGATCGCTCTTCGGTCTAAAAAGCGATGCATGCAAAAGGAAATGGTCCGAAATGAACGTTGATCGAGGAGCGTTACTTTTGGGACACCGCGTGTGCAGGGTTCTGATCCCAGCTAGCTCGGCGAGCAGTTTCGTGGTTCTGCGGCTAGGTGGCGGCACGGGTGCGATGTTCGGGGTTCTAGGGAACCGATGGCCTTGAAAAATTAATCCAGAGGGGGGCCGGGGGATCGATCCATCCGCGGCTGGCTCTGGCTACGACCAGTCGAGTGTGGGAAAACGAGGAGGGCCCGAAAGCGGTTCTGTGAAGAGGTACGGGTACGCGAGCGAGTGCGAGCGCGCACGGGCGAGCGAATGCCTCGCGGATCGCCGCGATCGCAGTGACCAATTAAGAGAATTAAGGGTCATTAATTAGCATTTGCTTCCGCGCCGCGATGGAGGATTCCTCTGGCTCTCCCTCCGTGGCGAGAGGGGGGTACATTAAAGCGCAGCTGAACGCACTGCCACGGTGGTGGCTCTCTTCCGTTTCGCAGACACAACTGTTGTTCGGCGAATCCTTATCCTTCGGCGGCGTCCCCTACCGACGCGAAAAGAATTTTCTCACTTGCACCGCTGAATGCGCCGCGGATATCCCGATTGCACCCGCGCCCCGGTTCGAGCGGAAACTGCTCGTCGATGCTCGCGAACGAGGTTCCCAGCGGACAGGAGCGCTGTCGAATCTTCCGCTCGTGGGAATCGGTCTTTGCTGCCAGGAAACGTAAACGTTCTCCCTAAGCCTCGGAAATTGTTGACTTCGATTTCGGTTCTTACGTGAAACACCCCGCTTCTGGGCTGCTCATCAATGTATGATTTGAATCAGAACCTTTGAACTCTACATACGGACGTTTTAGACAATGATTTTTGACAGCCTTTCGAGTCCCCTTTCTCTATATGTCCTAATTGCGATCCTTTGTCATTTGATAATTTATCCAACTATTCACGCTCCCGCATGCGACTGCACTTCGCAATTTCCAGGCCCATTCATAACGAGTCCACGCAGACACTAATTGAGTATCGCCGAGGCAAAATCGTCGTTGTACAACGCGACAAGAAACAAAGTATCGTTATACTGTATGGCTCCGTCCAATTGATGAGCGTGTTCGAGTCCCGGTATGGAAGACAGAAATTCTGCAATCAGTAGACCGTCTTCTATTCGCCGAGCTACGAAGTAGGCAGTACAATGATCAGCCTTCTAGGAAAGAATGGTTCTCGGCGCACTTGGTCGATTTCCTCGGAAGTTGCGTCGCGAGGGTTGCAAATACTAAGAAGGACTGCATATTTGCCAACTCCGAACTGCGTTACGCATAATTCTTAGCGCTTGACAGGCTTCCCGAAGTATGCATGCGAGAAAGACTTACGAAGACCCGTGAGACTCTATTGTTGCTAAATTAAATATCCAGAACGATTCCAAGTGCAAACGATTGATAAAACGAAATTGTTCGAACCCACTTTAAAACTCGAGCTACACCGCTGAGAGGTGAAAGATACGAGCGAAGCGCCGTTATCAGAACCTTGGCCCTTTTCAGGGTGGAAAGACCACCGGAAAGAAGGGGAACGAGGGGCGAGGGGGTCTATGGGGTACGTGGGAGGGAGCGGCATCGGTCGACACCCTCTCGAGCGGCTTAGTTAAAGTACGGAAAGTTCTCCCGCGCATTCTGCGCCGCGTGCGTGCCTGCCCGGCTGCGTGCACTCTCCTCTTCTCCCGTTCCGCGCGCGGCTATACAAATTTATGGCGTGCACACGCACAATATGCGCGCACACGAGGTTAAACAAAAGCGCGAATAGAGAGAGAGAGAGAGTGAGAGGCACAGCGCGTAGCTTTTTTGCGCGCGCGTGCACGCTGGAATCATGAATATGTATTGGGTCTTTTGCGGAAGATATGCGCGTGTCCTTTTTCCAACGTCGCGCCCCTGTGTGTGTGCGCGTAAGATCAAAGGATGCCGCCCACCTTCTTTCTGCCCCAAACCCCTCTCACGCACCACCGTTGCTCCTCCTTTTCTCTCTATCGGCTAATCGTGGTCTCTCTCTCTCTCTCTCTCTCTCTTTCTCCTCTCCCGCTACGAGTTCTCCGTTTCTATCTCGCTTCTTGCCCCTTCTCTGTCCCACTCCTCCACTTTACTGAAAAATCTCGTCTTTTTTGCTCTCGCGCGTTTATTCCGATTTTTTCTCCTCGTCCCCACCCTCACCGCCTCGGCTGAAACCGCTCTCCCACCCCCTCGTCCCCATCCCAACGCACTTTATTCGCGCGAGTGTGGGTACCTTTACGCGTAAATACCTTTCTCTTTGCACCTCTCTCTCACCCGCGCGTCTTGCGATTCCCGCTTCTTCTAAATACATCTATATCCACGCTATTTGAATACCGACTGATCAAGACTCGCAGAGAAAATCGCACGAACGAATTACCCTTTGAATTTGCGAAACGGTGTTCGGGAAAAATTGTCGGCCCGTTATTCCGACCAAAACACAACGCGCGCGTCGTTTCACCAAACTACGAACGAAAACAGAATCGAAAACGGTGATCGAATCCGTCGGCCGATTGTTTCGGCCAGCCGCCGTTTTCATCGGAGTAGTTTCGTGATACAGGCGTGGACGAATACACGCGGAGGAGAGAGAGAGATAGAGAGAACTTAGTTTGGCGAATTACCGGCGGCGATCGTTTAGATAAACAAATTGTTGAGGTCGCCGGGAGGATCGAGAGTCGATCGAGCGAGCGATCGATCGGCTCTTTAATCGTCAGTGTAACGGCCAATTCCGAGGGAGTTTCGATCGGTCCCGTCGATTCCCTATTCCGAATTGGAATTTCGAGGCTCGACTTTCGGTTCTCGACCGACATCCTCTCCCGTGATGTTTCTGTACGTTTCCGATCCTGAGATTTGTTCTGTTAACGTCGCGGGGAACGAACAAGACGAACCATAAATTATATCTTCTCAACTCTGAATTTTTAACCCTTTTATCGTGTGAGCGCTTGAATTAATTCATATACAGTAACCTCATTAATGATGCGGACACTCTTAAAAACACCATAACTTTTTTAATATCGGACTATGCGATTCGAACTTTTTTGGGAAGCTAGAGCAATTAATTTATTAATTAATTTATTAATTGAATTGTAGAGAAAGTATTAAAAGTTGCATTTTACAACTTTTTTATGCGGGCCTGTATTGGAATTTCAAAAAATACGTTTTGTGGATCTGTGTCAATTATATGCACTGTGAAAGTTTCATAGAAATCGGTTGACGAGGGAAAAAACGACAGGCATTGAAAGATGTAAGAATCCTTAGAATTACTGTAGTTGGAGGCCGAGAATCTTGAAAACCTGCAATTTTTAGCATCTTTAAACTAGCTCATTGCAACGTCGACCGATTTTGATGAAATTTTCAGAATATGTGTAATTGATACAGATCTACGAAACGTGTTTTCTAAAATTTCTATATAATCCCACATAAAGAAATTGAAAAATACAACTGTTTGTATTTTCTCTGCAATTCCAACAAATCGCAATTTTTTTCAAAAAATGTTGTCACGTTGTGTAGCAAACCAATTGTTCTAACTTTTCCAGAAATTTCAGGCCGTATACTCCGATATTTAAAAAGTTATGGTGTATTTAAGAGTGTCCGAATATTAGTGAGAGTCACCGTAGGTTACATTTTTTAATAAGTAGAAACGGTGAGCAATGAACAGACACGCGTCAGACGTCAGACGAATTCCATCTCCTTCCCCATCGATAATAAATTGAAAAGTACAACATTCTTGAACTCTTTCTATCGTTTCAGATTACACTCGCTCTATTCATCACTGACGATTTCGCATCGCGATGAAAATTTCCTGTGGCACGCAGCTGCAATATTCATCAGAATCGCAACAATTAATAATCACGTAGCAGCAGGTTCTGAGCGGAAAGAGCGCAACAAAGCAGAAAGAAAAACGCGAAGGCGCATCGATAATTCAAATTTCCTGGTTCCCGGGAATCGAAGCGGCGAGTTAATCGGCAGGGAGACGACGTCACGGGTACACTGGGTGGAGAGAAACGGGAGAGATCCTGGAACGAGAAGCGACGGCAAAAATTGCGGAGCATCGGCGTGAATTGCCTGAGCGGAGCGGTGTGGAGCGGAGTTGGAACGTTGGCGCGGCGGACACGACACGCCTGGGGCGCCTGGCGCCCGCAATTTACCTGCGAAACATTTCCGGCCGAACGAAAAACGGTCGGGGCCCCGAACACGATCGATTCCACGCGAATTACATCGGGGAATGCGCGCTCGGATCCGTCCTCCGACTACCGAATTCACCCGGGCTGCGGATTATTCAAGGCCGACAGTCAATTCATCTACCCGCGGGTTTATACGCGTCATTTTTCATTAACTTCGACGAGCCACAGGAGAACGGACCCTTCTCGATCCACGGAAACCGCCGCGATCCTGTGTCTTTCGTGATTACTTCATCGTTCGAGATCTTCGATGTTCGACCATTTTTATCTCTGATGATCTCCAATGTTTCACGATCTTCGGCCTTCGCCGATCTTCTAATCTTTAACGTTTAATTACTCGCATCTAGTACTTGCAATCTCAAAACATTAAATTTAGTGTTCCAAGCATAAATAACGATCTTCAGTCTTCCACGATTTTCCAGTTTTCCTTCGATAATCTTCAGGCTTCCAAGATTTTGTTTGTGGGGACCGAGACCACATGTCTGCAGCAGCTGATCATCCACAATGTTTTGGGAATAACGCAGTTCCTTTTCGAAATATTATTAAGGCAGTAAATTATCTTTTTGGAATATCTCGTCGTACCATGACTTTAAATAAGGATTGCATAAAATTAATTTGACCATCTTCGAGTATAAAATCCAAGATTATGTATTCACTTGTATAAGATCATCTAATACCACAAAGATGGAAATGGAAAGATGATCACATGAAAGGCTGGTCTCCATGAATTGCATGAAATAAAGATTTAAATGGTCGGTCTGAATAAATTGCGTGAAGACTGAAATCGACGCAAGCGGGTAGCGGTGGATTTAAAATTACGCGAATCGCGTGGCCCTAATCGAAACGATGGCAGTCGAGTTTCGGTGTGGAGACAAAGGAGGTCGTGTTCGGGTAGCAAGCGAATTTCTGGAACGGCGGATTAAAAGAATCGGCGGGGCGCCGTATCTGCGAGAGATCCTAGTCGGAACTGGGTCCCGGCTATCTGGAATCGTTAGGCCGGGGCCCTAGAGATCCTGGAACGGGCGATTCCAGGACGCCGAGGGGGCCCGAGCGAGAGAGAAAAAGAGAAAGAGAGAGAGAGGGCTGCACGATCTCTTCTCCAGAGCATGTGGAATTATGTAAGATCGCGGGTCGTCTGGAATTCGCATGGGCGGCGCCCTTTTTGAATCGCGAATCCTTTCTCGGAAGAAGAGAGACGGATCTCCTGGCGTATCCTGCCGGCCGGGAGGCAACCGAGCGTGCAATCGCAGCTAGTCGATCGAGTTCCCCGTTCCCGACAACCTGGATCCAATGATATATCAAATCGATAGGCTGAGGAAGAAAAATACCTGGGAGGCCGGCCACAATTTAGAGCATAACTCCGCGGTCGACAAAAACGAACGTGAACGCGCGACGAGGAAAACGTGGACGTTTGCGAATTGAATAAAAATGCTTTTAGTGAAGACATTCGTTGGACGAAATTAAAATAGTGAAAACTGGACCAATAAGGTTCAGAAAATAGCAACGCTCAGCAGTCAGATTGGAGTCTAGAGTGACTCGTGGTCGAATACGAGGGAAAATTAATTCGAGGAGTTCCGGAGAGAAGAGGAACAGCAAGAAGCCCGATTAGAATAGTGAGTAGAATCGAGAGCAGAAATTTCTGGAATAGCGAAGCCCGCGAAGGAGGAGTCAAAGAGGAGCCGGAAAGAGCAGAGAGCGGTCCGCGGAAACCGGCGCGGCGAATCGACGTCGAACGACGAACAAAGAAAGAAAAGGAGGCCGCGAGAAAGAGGGAGAAAAGGAGGCCGTATAAAAGAAGGGGCGCAGAAAGGGGCCCGAGAACGTTGGGGACCACCCGAGAGAGGAGTTCAGGACTGGTTGGGAACCGGCGGCGCACGCCATACCTTTGGGGGGTCCCTTATCTTCCGCGTCTGCTTGGGACCATCCGGGACTGGCAAGACCTGTCCGCGAACCTTCTGCTCCCGCGAGGATTCTGCATCCTATTATCGATCAATAGCTACATACACTCTTGCATAACGCTTCGCCGTCTCGGAGAGCCGGCTTTGCTTCTCGAACGAGCAGGTTTCGATTCACTGGTTCCCAAGCGAAACCGAAAATCGGTTCGCAAAAAACAAAAAGTAGCAGGTACATACGTCTCTCTTGGTGATGAGTTCGATTAATTTCTATTTATCAGTTTGGCGACTTCTCGCGACACCAGGAAGCAAAATGGCACCTCAGGAGGGCATGAAGAGTCTCCAAAGCCTCCGGTGCCGAAGCAATTGATCATCGCGGTATAATACGTCTGAAAAGTCCAGGCCACAGTCCCCGCAATTACCGGGGAATCCTCGGAACGAAATCGTTCGTTGAAAAGGCGGAGCGTGATGCGTCGACGGTCTTCCGGGACACCGGAGGTAGCATCATGCGAAGGGAAAGGGGGTCGCGAGCAGGTCTGAGGAATATAAATTTCGAAAGTTTATCGCGGAATCGCATGCAGGCTAATGTCGCTTTATTACAGCGTCGAAAGGCGACGTCGACGTCGAAATAAAGCGTGGCGGCAGCGTACGCGAGGTATACCCCTTTTCTCCCCACGGCATCATCAGGCAACTTGCTAACCGGCAATAATTATCGGTGAACTATCAACAGAATTATATATTGTGCGCCCGCGAGTCGTCTTTGCGCTTCAGCATGCAACAAACTCCGCGGAATACGCGGCCCTCCGTGAACGTTCCGACATTAATAACGCGAAATGGTCCCCGAGGAGGTACCGGCCGTGGTACCGGCCTAAGAGCGACCCGCCTAATCGCCCGTTCGAGGACGACTTCCCGAAAAAACACTAACAGACGCGTCTCCCATAGCGAGTCCGTGCTTAACCCGTTTGCATCATGTCCAGCATTTTGTAGAAATGCATGTCCTTAACAATTTTAGTAGGTGAAAAGTAATGCATTGATACTCTGATTTTTTTTCACATTACAGCCGACCATTGCAAGGGGGTTAAGTGATGGTAGCCAGAGACCGATCGGTTGAGATCGGTTTCGATCCAACGTTGCGATCCGCGAAAAAGGGAAGCAAGGGCGGCAGCATCGCAAAGGGAGAAAAGGGAGAGCAAGGGAGAGAAAGAGAAAGAGAGAGTGAAACGGTAGTTGAGAAATGGTGCAGGGCTACCCGCAGAGCACGCTACTTGCTGTGGCAGCTTCACGAAGGAAAGACAAAGGAGGGCCCACGCTTTCATCCTTGCCGACATTAAGGTACCTACCGTATACGCCCTTTTGGGACACAATAAGGTCCGCATGCGGGTCCAACGGATCTCACGTCTTCTACGTACGCGCACGGCTTTCTTCACAATGAGAATCTCTCTCTTTCTCCTCGACTGCCCCCTCCCTCTCCCCCCCTCTCTCTCTTTCTCACTCTCTCCCCCAACCCCCTTCTACTTGTCTTTCTATCGTTCGATCTCTTTTCTGTACGCTGCCGCCCTCTTTTCGCTCCCTTTCGATTTTTCTCTCGGCTTTTGTTTGTCCTCGTTCGCTGTCTAGCCTCGCTGCCTTTCCTCCTCCTCGGCCCCACTGCCCCCTCGATTTCGGAGCATCTTCGCGCCCCCTCCTCCGCCACGGTGTCCCCTAAGATTCGGCCAAGAGTCCTCGCGAATAATTGTCCCCCTTCGACCGTGAGAAACCGAACCCGATCGCGCGAATCGACACTCCGCTTCAGGATTGTCGCAACTTTGCAGGTTCAAACGCGGTCAAACCACTGCAAACCGGGGTTAGCGGGCATCCTAACTGTATCTTACAATTGTCGTTCAATGGAGAATCTGGTTTAAATCCTATCGAAGCATTTTGGGCCGTTCGAACATGGTACATAGAACGAATCGAAGACTGCGATATTCCACAGCCGATCGCGATTTCTCCGGCTAATTGCCGAAGTAAATTGTTTTTAACCGCGTGCTCCATGGTCGAGGATCGTGCCCGCCCTAATTATCGTCAATATTGTCCCCTGTCCCGCGATCCAGGGAGAGGGCGGCGAGAGAGAAAGAAGGCGATCGAGCAAAACTTTGATTGCATTTCCAAGGTGCTTCAGAATAATAACCTTTCCGTGGCGTTTCACTTCCGCGAAATACCGGGGTAATTGCGGGAAACGGGCCTCGAGGTCTGCGGAAGCGCGGCAAGTCAAACATAATTACGTTCGAGTCGCCTCGACTCGATCTATCAAAAGTTGAATTGCGCTCGCCCCGGTGTCCTCGCGAATCCGGAGAGCACAATAATGCCACCGTTGGCTCACGGGGCCAACCGGAGGCCGCTCCCGGTGCCAAACAGCTCGAAGAGCACCGTACCACGTAAGATTTCTTTAGGATCGTGCTGTAATTTAATCATGGAAGCTCTGACGTGAACGGAGCAGCTAAAAGTAGCTGGCAACCGACTCTATAATAAAAGTGGCGTGTGCTCGGCCAGGTAAACATTGTTGCAGAGGCCAAGATTATCGGCTACGATGATAAATTCTCTATTCCTGCGAGGACCTAATTTATTCCGGCTCTCGAGGTTTACAGTCCCGGTGGCTAGCAGTGCCACTCGACTTCCGTCTCGAGCGGAGCGTGACACCGGTAGGTTTTAAAGCGTCGCGGCAAATTCGAGCAGGAAAGAAATGTCGTGCAGTTAGGCCAGGGGTTAGGCCTTCTCCAACCTCGCTGTCATGACTAACGCTAATCGAGCCACCGTATTCTCGTCCGCCTAATTACGAATGCGTGCCGCAAAGCGTATCGAGGCATCGAGTGTCAAGCGATACGACCCTGTCCCCGACTCGAAGACGGCCGCGTTTCTCGAATCTCCGAACTTTTCCTACAACCCAACCCCGGTGTCCCCTAAACCCCCCTCTTATTTTTCAACTCCTCTGTCCTTCCCGCTGGAATTTTATTACGGCCAGACATGCAGGCCGATACGACAACCTCGGGAAATTTATTGGACCGTTCGAAGTCCAACGAACGACCACTCGCGAAACGATCGAGACGATTTTAACTGGAAGTCGATGTAGAAGTCGACGTGCCCCCTTCAGGATTTCTTTCTTTAAACAATTTTGGCGGTAGAACCAATCTTTGTCATTTTTTGTTCAGCTTGAAAGATTAGCGAAGAAAGGTGCCAATTAAAGGCCAGCGTTTGCTCGAGAGCGGAAAAAGGTCTCGCGTGCCCGGTAATTTCAGATCAGTGAGAAGGCGTAGAAGGAAGTCGAGGAGGATCCTGTGCGTGATTCCGGAAGCGGAACGACACGACGACGGTTTGTTCCAGTCGGTTCCTGGCCGTTGCAACGGACGGGAAACAAGAGACAGACGTCGCTGACGGACACGCGAATTCGACGTTGAACGTCGGGGGAACGTTTAATTTGACGGCAGCGACGAAGACGTAATTTACTTGACGTGATTCGCCACGGAACAGCAAATGGTACCGAATTTTTGCATCGGAATCCCATCAACCTTAACTTCTGTTATTCAAGATCCATTTGTCAGGAAGAACCATGTTCTCTCAACTTCTGTTCAATCATTAACTTCACGACTACTGTAGAAAAATACCGCAGCGGACGGTTCAGAATTTAGTCGAGAAATGAATATATTAAACTCGGGTTTTTATATGATTTATTAGCACGTGTAATAGATTTTAAAGCTTCCGGCAAGTAATGTGTTGAGACGCCGCAAAGTGTAGAAATTCGAGCAGTTTTCGTTTAACGAAAGTTCGAAGGAATAGCCACGGAATCTGGCCCAGATAAATTGCCAGTACAGCCGCAGACTTGTTAGTACATAACTACCGGCTCGGAATCGATCGTTTTTCCAGAGGGAATCGCGTTAAGGGTGGAGGTTGATTGCCCGAGAAGTGGAGTTTCGTGAGTGTTCGTCTAGTCCTATGGAAGAATTCGGGGCCATTCTGATTCTTAACGCATCTCCCCGACAGACCTCATTACAGCATCTGCACCGATGTTAAGATCTTGTCGCGATACGCGACCCCACCGAACAGTTTCTGAATCATTCGCCACCCTTGACGAATCTCCGAGGAACGACTTTCCCTGGTCGGATAAGAGATCGCCGATGAACCGTGGTCAATTCCCCAAGATCGGCTCGAGGATTAAAAAGTCACGAGGATCGGTTTCTCGAAAAGAGTCGGGTCACGACGGAGAATGATAATTTCCATGAGAATATCTCCGACACTATTAACCAGCTTACATGTCCTGAATAAATTGCCAAACGAGCGGGACCGGGCCGATAAAAATAATAATAAACTGTCGGAGCTCGAACTACTCTCGAGCAAATTACTGATTTTAAAGGAAACGAACCGGGTCTCTGTCTCTCTCTCGGCCACGAAATACCGTCCTAGCGGGCAAAGTACAGCCAGAAAAGTTCCAGGCGGTGAATTATCATTCCCGTTGCGCAACCACTGCGACAAAGGGAGCAAAAGTATTATGCAAATCCGAAATAATAACCGAGAGACCCGCGGCGCTTTCGCGATCGAGGCCGGGCCACGCTGTCCCGCGAAATTACGTTTCCGACGAGCGTTCGCCAAAAAGACGCGAGTCCGTCCCCCTTTCGCGAGCTGGTACCGCCAAGGACGGCCCCGAGGAGTATAGCATCGCGAGCATTCGAGTCTAATTGTTTAGGAATTGCGCGAATCGCGGCCAATTAGCCACATGCACACGACCGACACGGAACCCCCCGTGGAGAAAGGTTGAATAATTTAAATTAATACGATGGTTCGGATGCCTAATAGCCGGTTCTCCGTCGGAGGACAACGGAGAACTTCTTTAATGTTCTTGTCCGCGGCTGAGACTCGTTGATTACACGGTTGATATCTGGGCACGTGATTCCGCGCATGAAAGATCCTCGATCGTGGAATCCTTAGGACTCGCGGTGCCTCCGAATGCGTCGTGCGGTTGCTGAGGTCACGCGACCACTCGACCCTCTCGCTGCGATTAATTCAGAAACCACCGGCTTCTCGAAAATCATTTTTACCAGATCTTGCAGACAGCAGAAGACGTTACAATGTTTATGGAAACTTTCCTTCGGTGCCTCTCACCGATCTCGAGATATTCAACGTGAAAGAGACAATTTTGTAAATCTTATTTGATCACATCCTATTTTGATAAGTTTCGCAGTTTACTCACCGGCGACGTTCGAATTCTTTAAATAATTAACTTCGTATTCGCGAGACGACAAGAGGGGAAGTTTCCTCGGAAAGTTTCGAACGGATCGCAAGTTTCCAGTGGCGGAGGACAGCGGCCAATTTAGACGCAAGAATTACTCGACGCGATCATTTTGCATCTTCCGCGAATAGCGGACGTTGCCGTGACACGCTGAGAAATTGTCTAGAAGAGTTTTTAAAGTTTCTGACGGAGAACGTCGCCGGATCAACAAAAGTTTAATAAACTCGCGAGGCATGGATGGCTCCTAACATTGAAAATTCGCATAATCGTCGAATATTTAGTAGACTAACTTCTGCAAATTATCCTGCATCGTCACATAATACCAGGTACACAATAACAAATTTTTCAGCAAGTCATAAATACGTTAAAGGACTCACCGGAATGATGATCGTGCCATGCGAGAGCGCCGCAGAGGAGAGCCAGGGTCTTTCCGCTTCCGGTGGGACTTTCCAGAAGACAGTTCTCTCCTTTCGTACAACCCTGTATAAGCTGCAATAAAATTTCATAAGGAATAATCAATGTTTCGTCATTTCTTTCTAAACGAATCCTGTTCGAAGATGGTTACGCTGTTACCTTATTCATCACAGCAATCTGGCAGGAGTACGGTTTCACAGGCAGCTTCACTTTAATTCCAGATATCATTTGTTCATACTGAGGTATCACTTCAGGTACAACTTCGTCTTTTTCCTCTTCGCTTGTATCTGTTAGTCCATAAGTGGGAGCTTCATTGCGTTTCAGCTTTTTATTTTGATTCCGACGAGACCAGTTTGTCTCCTGATGAAAATCATCAGAATCAGAACCGTTCTTTGCTGCCTTGCTTCTCGGATTTTGACCTGCATTTCTCTGAGCCCATTTGAACATTGAATGTGTGCCGTTTGAACCTGATTGGTATCCAAAGACCGATTCTTGTTCATCTTCATCGGTATGCAGGCTATCTGTGGACTTTTGAAACTGAAGCATAGCTTCTGCATCAACTGCAACAAATTCTATGTCACTGCTGCCTGATTCATCGCTAGAAATCTCAACAATATTCTCTTCATCGAGTGCTGTACTGTTATCCATCTGAGACTCAGTATCACTAGAATGACGTTTCCTCAGACCCAATCTGCTCATTCTGTAAGCACAATTACAAAATAAGATAAGAGTTTCTCAAGGAAATTCGGGAACAGTAGTGTGCAGAGTCGGTAACGTAACATAACCTTAAACACGAGACGACTTGTTGTTACGAGAATGATTACGAACCTGACTTCCTCGAATCGCTCTTCAATCTTTAATTTGATCACAGTGTAAATCACGTATCCAATTACTGCGGTAATTACGCAGGCTACGAGCATCGATCATTGATAATCAACGCAGTAAACGCTCTTGACAGATCAACCACGTGCAACAGTTGCGCCTAAATTAGTCGATGCTTTCGGACAGCGATTAGATAAACTTATGCGAACTTTACTTGGCATTGAAAACTGCTATGTGTATTATTACATATTTTCCTCGGGAATGTAAGCTGAACACAACGTCTTGCGATTCAAATGATGTAAACACTCTCAGTGGTCACATGACCTCTGCCGCACGTGTGCGAGCTTTGGAAATTGCCGCGCAAAATAGTTCTCCATAGATTTTTCAAATTTAACGATCCAAACAGTTGAACAGTGGAAAAAAGTAGTCTGAAAATAGCTATTATCGTCGTTTTTTTACATTCTGATCAAATTTAATCCATGAAATTGCTGAATTCTGCCAAAATCATTCTACAAGTTAACTCGGGAAATTAATTCGGGAATTTGGTAATTAATGTAATTATTTAGAAAGCGGTATTTACTCCTCTCCGATTTTGATGAAATTTAAATATTTATACACAGTTTGGACAACTTTTTCATTTTCACATATGAGAGGGTCTCTTTTAGTTTTCGAGATATTCGCAAGAAAGTATTGCTATTTAGTAGTGAATTGAATTTTCCGTATTTGTGCATGCTCCGTGGCAACGTAAGCCTGCTTCTGCATATCAAAATAATTAGTCAGAAAATAACATTTCTTCGCGATTAAATAAACTCTGCTTGACGACAAAACTCGACGAAATCTCACGAAATCATTCGAGAAAGGTGGTTCTGCTGCTCCAGTTCTCGATCATCGGATCATTCCCGATGACGAGTCGTGTCCGAAACATAAATTTCCGAAACATACGAGATTGGACAGGTGGAAAGGCCGAGTCCCTCGCTCTTAATTCCGAAGTAGATCCGGCGACCTTCATAGAGGAGACACGTCTCCTCCAGGGAATATAATTTCCTGGTCGTGATTTATGGTTCCCGGTCGGTCCAACGTATCAAACTTCTGATTTACGTAGCTGTTGCTTCGAAGTTTCGAAACCGGCCCCGGTCAAAGAGGACCAACGGAATTTAAAAGCCATGCCGGCGCGCGTGCGACTGGAATAAAGAATTTCACCGAGCGTATGGAGCATCTCGCACCGAGCCGAACCGGGGTCCTTATCAAGCTATCCAAAATTCCCACGCACGCTTTCTTTCTCCCGTTCGCTGGTATCGTCAGGAACAACCGTAGGACGTCCGCGTCACGTATGTGTAATGACATTACCCGGCCTGACGAGCATTTTCAGCGCACGTTCCTCCGTCGAACGATATCCTGACGCAAGACAGCTAAACGTCTCTAGCGTTTTCACACGGTCACGATGCGTATCTTAATGATAACGCAGCTTGCTGGATGAGAGTGCTCGTTCGAACGGTGTCCTATCTCTCTATTCCCCGACGAATCATCGCGGATATCGTGCTCGCCCGACCAAGGCTGCCGTTTCTCCTGGAACAGAAACGCAGAGTCCCTCTCGACTGTGGGAGAAAGGTGTCCGACGACGTAATCGTCTCGAGGCCGAACGTTCCCGCACGGCGGCGTACTCGGATGAAATTCAATCGATCGCCGCGTCGTGCTCTCCGGGTACGAGCGACGACAAACACGTTTTTACGATCCGAAAATGTGATTCACTCCTCCCGGTTTCCGGCTTTGCGGCGCGGCGGCTTTACACTCGACGTAAGATCGCGTCGGCCGTGAGCTCGCCCAGCCACTGGACTGTAAGTTATGCACACCCGGTACGATGCCCATAAAACAGGCCGGAGGGTCCCACGGAGTCATTACTGGAAAGTGTGGCAAATTGCGTGTAACACCCCTCCCGAAACTGACAAAGCACCGGACGGGCTTTATGCGTCGCTAACCGCGCGACGTTTCGACTGCCGGGATTCAACTCTTTTCCGGGATCGCGGGCGGGAACGCGCGCGTTTTGGTCGGTCTGCCTGTCTGTCACGGGTCGGCGAAACGACGACAGGAGAATTAAACAGCGATCGGGAGATCGGGGCAATTAAGCGGGACAAACAAACCGGCGGAACGCGATGAAAACGGGGACACACACGGGACTACGGTACCCGTGCGGGCGGCTTACGTTTCGCGCGCGAATTTCCAATTTGTCACGCGCCCGTCCCTCTCCGCCGCTGACGAATAACACCAGCGGTCATAACAACAACAACAACAATCGCCACTTCGATAAATTAACACGGAGCACGTCCAATTAATCAACGGGAACGGTGGGGTGGCGGCGTGACGCCGGCGAATTATATCGTGTGTCAATGCGTCCGGGTCCCCGAACGAGGAATTCCTTCGACAAAAGCGTCGAAAATATTTCCGATCGGTTCGGGGCACGAGAAAGGGGGAGAAATTATGGGCGCACATGGGTGGGGGGAGACGAGTGAGAGACAGAGATAGAGAGGAAAAAAGGAAAAAAAGAATAGAAGGCAGAGATTCCCCTTGATATCCCGTGGTCACCCTATGCGAATCCGGGGAATCAAGCTTTCTCGTGTGGTCACGAAACCTCGCAGCACCGGCAGCCACCGGAGAGAGAAATATGAAATATAAATAAAACATATTCTTACCGGCGGCAAGTGCAATAAAAATGCGGGGAGATCAAGAGGGATGCAAGAGGAATACGTAATGGGGTCTTCTTTTCTGCTCTGCCTCCCCTTCACCGTTGCTCTCTATCTCGTATCTCTTTTACCGGTCGACTGTGCCCTTCCTCTCTGCCGCTTCGGTTTTATTCTCGCCCTTCTACCCGACGAATCGCTCGACGGAAGCCGAAAACACGCTGTAAATCTCGAGCCGCGCGTGATAAGCCTTCGTACCGGATGGATCGATTCGCTCTTCTGTATAATAATTATCTCACTCTTCGTTCACCTTCGCTTCGGATTTTAGTCCAACTGTAGCTAGACTTTCGTTAACAGTTTCAGTGTTATTTAACGAAATATTCCATCTTCTTAGATGTCGGTGTTTCTTCCGAGCATGAAGTAGCCGAGGAAGAACGCAGAGCTCTCTAACTGCTTTACGGCCGTGGAGTTGTTCGACGCCGCGGGTTTCCATCATAATGCATGCAACTCCTGATTGTGCGGGGTGCTCGCGTAGGTCACCGGTGACCCGTTCAGCTCACGGACTATTACTCGAGTTCGCAAGGAGGGGAGGGGTCGCCGAAGGAGAGAAACAATTCCATAAATGCCCGGTAGTATAGACCGGTGTTCGTCACCGAGGGTAAAGCCGGCCTGGTCCCGGGGCAAACAAGCCAATAAACCGAACAAACGGTCGTCGGGACTTAATTAAGGAATGGCGACTGCATCTCCACACGGCTGGCCGTGCCTTCATTTCGTCCGGCAGCTTTATCGCCGGTGCTTATCTATCGGCCGTGAGATAAGATAAAGAGGGGTCAGAGTTCACGGGGGTAGATAGCCACCCCCATACGGACGAAAGTTTTCGGGGATGGAAGAGAGCACCATATGCGAGAGAACGATTTCCCAGCGTAGCCCGGTTGGAAAGAAAGAAGGGTCCACCTCTATCCTTTCCTTCCGCTTCTTCTCCTCATCGAGACTTTTCCTCTTTGTTCTTACGGGACGGGAAAAATAGACGTGCGCCCCGGCGAGACACGGGGGAGGCGAGGTTGGGGACTCGAGAATCGAGTACGTCGTGTCCAGGAGCACGGCTGAAAGTAAAATAAAAGAATCATGCTGGCTGGGGACCGGGCGAAACTGTCCATGTGTAGCCCGTGCCAGCCAGCCCCCGACGGGATGCATATGTTTTGTCCAGGATCACCCTTAAAGTCGAAGGATCGTTGCCGAAAGGGATACGAATCTTTCTTCCGGGGCCGAACAGCTTCGACGACGTACGCAGCTCGATATCGTGTACCGATCTCGAAACCGAGAAACGGGTGTAAAGATTTCTCGTCGACGCGACGGAACATTTCCGTCCAAGAAAACGGACTCGGCAGCGTCCGAAAATTTTGTAATTTTTGAACGAGTTCGAAGCGCACGGCATTCCGGGCGGACGCCGGATCGTAAAACGGCGAGCGTTTCTGGAATTTTAAAACGGCCCCGGCTCGAAATATAAAATACCAAGTGGAAAATCGTAAAAGAGGAAAGTTCCCGGACGTGGAATTCGTGGAAACCGGGATTGTTCCCGAGCGCGGAATCCTTCCGTAGCGCAGGACTACGAGTTTTCTTTCGGTGAAAGGTAATTATTAGCTGCTCGGTCCGATTCTTATTGCGCACCGATGGCGAGGGTCGCTAAAGGTGGGCTCGAGCACCGGCGGACAATAACTTTTCCACGGGGGCGGCCCAGGGACATCGATCAGATGCGATCACGCTGGAATTAGCCGTCCCTTGCAGGACTCCGGTGCTCCTTCGTCCCCTATTGCTTCAGCCACCACCGGCCGAGTCAGTCTTCCATCGATCTCGACGAAAGGTGGGACCAGCCTGCGGGTTTCACGCGTTTCGTACAAAATTCAAAGGACATTTCACTGGAGAGTAAAAACGCAATTTCTCTGGTTGATTGGCGAACCGCTTCGTTTTCCGAGCAGAGGGCGTGTCGAGGACGGAAAAATGTCGCGGCGTCGATAAGAAGCGGTGGGTGCCATTAAATGGCCCCTCGCAGGGCCCATCAAATATTAGGAACAGTTTCGGCTCCCGCATCTCAGTGGAGAAGGCGCCTCGTTGTCTGACATTCCTCATACACGGCCGCGAAAGTGAAAACGCGTGCGCGTGCGGTTGCGGGGTGGCGACGGGAATGGTTGGCCCATGAAATATGGATAAGTCTGGTCTCGCGCCACAAAAGAAAGCGTCACGGCGAATTAATCGGCCGGCGAGGAGCACACGCGAGATGTGTGATTTAATAAAAAAGCTTCCCGTCGACGGCGAAGGGGTGTGGAAGCGGGCCGACGAACCCCCGTCGCGTAATAAGTTTAGTTTCTACGACGGAACGGCCATAAAGCAGGACGTGTGCTCCCAGCGTGGTGCCTTGTTCGGATTTCGCGGGGACATTAGAGGGACATTTTTGCTTTTACGACTCTCGCCGCGGAGACATTGTTTCGCGGGATGCGACGAGACGACCCTCTGAAACGCCTGTAAACATTGCTTCGCGCCAACAAGGAAATACGAAAAAACACCCCCGGAACTGATTTACCAAATAAATGAAAACGTTCTTTCAGTATCTAGAAAATTCGCAGTCCACCGACCATTGGGTTCGAATTTTATTGGAATAGTAATAATGTATGAATAATCAATCGTCGTTTATTAGTCGAGTTATTCGTTTGAATAATAATAATGTATTTGTTAGTAATGAACCATGAATGCATAAGTTATCGTTATCCGCGAATCACAGCTACATTGAATTTATTCGTTATTTTTCCTTCATCCTTTGTATAAATAACTATATAACGAATAACTTGTTCAAAATTGGAACACAACAGCTACAGTTGTTTTGAGTCGTTAGAAGGATTAGTTTCCTAGCTAGAATCTGTGCACATTATCTATTGTTTAAGAATCTTATAGGATTCGGATTCGGGAGACTCTATCAGTGGAGAGATAAACTTCGCGGAGCGGAGACTGGCATCGCGATAATAGTTTCAGAGTATTTATTACCGTCGATTTCCGTGATTAACGACGCCGCGGGTTAATTCGCGGCTCCGTGGGGGTACGCGATTAATTTAACGCGGACAGAAGGTGCCGGTTTGATTTAGTGAAGGCGGCGCAATTACTTGCTGGTTTCTTAACAAAGTATTTAATTCAGCCCGGCGACGCTTATCTTATTGCACATGCGATCTCGGAGGCCGCTGCTTTGATAATTGCACAGCCGGCGAAGCGGCCACCTCGCGCGCGCGGTGACTTATTCAGGAAGTAACGATTTTATGTTCGGTCGTATACGCGTTCATTTATGCGCATTCGTTAGTGGGCGCGAGAAGGTGTCAATGATAACCACACGCGTTACGCGAGAGATTCGTTTTGTTTTGCGGGAGCCGAGTCGAGCGCGAATTCCAAACAGAACGAACAGAAAGCGAGGACGAGGCAGAAGGTGTGCGATTTCATTCTGTACAGGGCAGGATCGGCGGCAATTTTTTCTTCGCTCGTTAATCCTGTTCCACGGTACATACTGACATAAACGCTGACGGTGGCGGCGCGGCGGTGGCGGCGGCGGCGGCTACGCCCGTGCGCGTAAAACCATCGGAGCATCGGAGGTCCGCGTATCAACACGCGATCGCCGGCTCGTCACGCGCTGGACACTGTTAATTTTTCATACTTTATCGCATCCTCCCGCTTTATAATCGGCCCGGTCCTATTATTAATTCATTATCGCGGCAGCGGGCGGTCGTTTATGGTTGCCTCGCGCGTGTAACCGCCTTCGAGCTTCCATCAAAGCGTTGTTGCCGATTTTTTCCAACCGCGTCAAACGGGCCGCCGACAAAAATCGCTGAACAGCCGTACTCCGCATACCAGATCACATGTAAAACCTCGAAGAGCTGTGACTTTCTCGCGAACTGCTTTCACCTCGCGTGGAAGTGATTAGGGTGTGATTTCATTTCCGAATTTCCCGGCACGGGAAGTTAAATGGCCGGTGCAGAAACTCATAAAATAAGTTATAATTTGGCGCAGTCGGCGTCACGGTGCTCAATGTCCTGTGTGATCACCGTTCTCTCACTCGACTGAACTCTACCCCCTGCTTTCTTCCTACAGGATCACTTGGTCCCCTCATACCCTTGGCCATCCTTCGTCCTTAGATCTCTCTGTCCGACACGGTCCAGCATTTTTCATCCCTCTCTCACCCCAAGTATTTTTGCTTAGTCCTTCTCTCGTCCACGATGTACAACCCCCCGTACCTTTCAGACTGTTTCCACGATTCCACGATATTTTCGTGGCACGGAAGACGTCCTATCCAATTCCAGATTAATCGCAGGATCCAGCAGGGAGGTCAAGGGTCAGCGGGAAACAGAAACGAGGATGGGGTGGGTGTACATGGGGTGACTCGTGTCGACGCGTGGCTAGGATGCTGCTCAGACGAGCCGTGTAGATGCTCGGATCGTATCCGCTTCCCGCTGATAATAAGTTGGTCACGGTGGGTTGGACAGTCTTCCTCAGAAGTCAACGGGGTGGTAATGGCGGCGAGGGTGTTCGCTGCTGCATTGTCGCGGCGGGACGCGCGATTATTCGAAGTCATTTACAAGCAGGATCGTTCACTGTAACTGGACTCTGAATTTTATGACTCTCCCTCCTTTTACAGGAAGACTCAATTTTATTACCCCCTCACACAGTGTCCGCAAATTGATCATCCATTAGAATTTGTACTCGCATCATTATTTTGCAAGTTATCCATTGTTTTACAGAAAGGATTCAATTCTACCTAATCCCTTGCCCTACGATTTATTTGACTCCTCTTTTAAATCTTTTCAAGCAATGCAATTTAAATGTGTCGAGCAGTCCAGGAAAGTTTGATTCGCGTTATTTCTTGATAAATTCATTTCGAAGGTTTTTGGCAATTAAGTACCGTATTCGGCCGGTAACCGAGAGGCGTCGGTTGCATAAACCGGCGAAAGAAGTTGATAATGCAGCAGCAACGTCCGGGATGCGTCAGCCGGTGCGGCGCGGCGTGTCCCCGTACGAAATTCTCTGTGTCGCGTCGCCTCGTCTCGTCTCGTCTCGTCTCGTCTCGTCTCGCCACTCGGCTCGGGGGCATAAAAGTTTTTACAGCTTTTCCCCGGATGGCCAGGCCAGATAATAAAGTTTTTGCGTTAAGCGAGGTCCCTGGTAGCCGGATCGATTACACGAGCAATAAACTAGATAAGCATAATTACGGTAATCGATGTTTCCTCGACGATCCGGGCCGGGGGCCGAAAAGGATGGTGCACGTGACATCGATCACCAGTTGCCACCTAACAGAGTTGGGAAAAAATTTTATTCAAATAAAAATTTCGATTAAAATGGGGTTTTCCAAGTGGGTTTTAACCCAACTTTATTCGAAATTTTTATTGAAATAAAATTTTTGCCTAACTTTGCCACCTAAATCTTGTTTCTTACGTAAATCAGATTCGATTTGTCTCCGCTTTCTTAGAATTCGTCTACAAAAAACAGCATTTCTACAGTATTTCTCAGGTATTAACAATATTAGCCATCGAAAAATTTCCATATTTGATGAACTTGATGTAATCCCATTTTGGCCGGATTTTCGGCTCAGATACTCGACTGTGGAGTGAAACTGTGTCCCCTCCTCTCGGCGAGGTCGTAGGTCGTGGAAGGAAAAAGTGTGGATGGGACGCACCTGTCGTCCCCGCTGATAAACTATTTTAATGGGACTAGGACACGTCCCATCTTCCCGACTTTTCCCTGTCACGCGATACGATTAGGTTTAAGCGGCGATATCCTATTGGGACCGCTCTCACCGATACCCGTTTTACTCTTCAGCGTCCGACAAGCGATCTCTCGGCTTATCTCCGGGAAATAATCTGTTCATCCACACCGGGGGCTAATCCTCGGGGTTGATCCCCTTAAGCCCGCGTTCCACAAACCGTCGCCGACGGGACGGGTCGCGACGCGACGCGACGGGCCAATCTGTGCGTCCGCACGAATAATCGTCCTCCTGGAGACCGAAAAGAAAAAGGGGCCTCTCCCAGTCGGGAAACTTGCAAAGACCTAGAGAGAGAGAGGAAACCAGGGCTGCGTTTAAACTGTCCGCTCAAGGGGAAAATTCTTTCGGAAGCAGGCTCTTTCCATCCGGAGAAGGGAGACGTTAATTTGTTCGGTCACTCGGGACCCCGCTTCTTAATTGTTTCGGAGCGAAACGATCGCTCTGATATACGTCCCTGCAAAATTATACATATTTTGAAACGTTGTTCAAAATATTACCAGCGACACACGTGTGAATATGTGATCGATTCACAGAGGATATTACTACTGACAATATCATTTAAATTGTCTCGAGTTTTTGCAGATTCTCGAAGATGACAAATTGCATGAACAATTTTAGATCCAGTGTTAAATAGAGGAGCGCCAGAGGGGGTCGCTGCAGTTTGGAGCATGCGGGTTATTTTTATGAAAATCGTAAAAAGCGGTAAATACCGTGGTCTTTTCGGGGATGGCGTAATAGTATCGCATAGTTTACGGGTCGGCCGTGGGTCCGAGCGTTTTATTGACATCGGAATAAATAGTCCCTGGGTGGAATAAGCGTCCCGGAGCCGGAGCCGCTGCGCGCCGGGGCGGTTCAATATCCAGGAAGTCCTTTGCGCGTCCGTCCATCGGACGGATCTTTTCCCGCTTCCGGCGCGCCGCTGACAAAATGGATCGGCTATTTCCTCGAAGGGGGAGACCGCGATTAACGAACGTCGACAGAAAATTAAATGATGCTAATAACCATTACAATACAGGCCGCGCATTAACGTCGCTCCTCGTTCCCACATAGCCCTCTCTCGCGGATAATTGCTGATGTCGCACAAAGAACTGCGAATCGGTTCTCTTGCTCTCTCTCTCTCCCCCTGCGTCTCCCTCTCTCCTCTCGTCACGAGGAGGGATCGATGAATCGTTGGCAAAGATAATGAAGGTCCGCGGAAATGAGACCGACGAGATTCTGGAAAAAATCATCCGCCATGTTCCTCGATCGTTTCGCTTTTTTTATCTCTCTCTCCTTCTCTCTTCCCTGTCTGTCTATCTGTCGCACGATTTCTCTCTCGCATTCATCGGGGGAAAAGATTGAATGTCTGCGTTCACATGGATTTCTGTTAACAGGCTCGTCACATATCTACCTGCGCGACGACGACCAGGTGTCCTCGCGGCGGAGAGAGGGACACACGTTTATAACGTGTGCGGTACTCGCGTGGAACCGACAGCCGCCGCCGCCGCCGCCTCGTGGATTTTTGTATTCCGCGACTGGAAAGCGACAGAACAAAACCCGCGAAATTCACGGAACGTATTAATCCCCCGGCACGTAATTACCCGCTCCATGGATCTGTCCCTGAATGAAACAAACAGCTGCAATCATCCCCCGCACGATACAAAAATCATCTCCGCTGTTCTATCGGTAGCGCACGATTATGGTTTATCGAGCCTTAAGTGGTACTGCGGTTTGCGGTGAAAATGAATCAATTCGATCCTCGTCTGCGCAGAGTTGTGATACGTTTGAAGAAGCTCATGATGCGGATAGCGACACGACTATCGACTATCGACTAGTCGAGAGTCACAGGGGTAGTTAAACGTACGTTTACGTAATCGTTAACCCTCATACGCTCCTCAAGAATAGTTGCATAAAAGAGACTAGGCTAATAATTCACCCATGTTTGCTCTACACGTGAAATCAACAAATGATGTTCCATTTCTAACGTCACATTTTTAAAAAATACATCTCACAACATAGACATAAAGGGATCAACGATTTTACAGTATGTGAAAATAGTAAATGGTTGAATCTTTACCCTGAGGATCGAATAAGGATTAAATATTTTCAGGAATGAGATATCAGGTTGGCATCTAATTTCGCGACCGTGGAGGGTTGATGCAAAAGAGAGCAGCCTAAACGAAACCATTAGCGACGATTCTAAGGGAAGAAGCTTCCCACGCCGCTATCAAACGACCCCCATTTTGCATACTAGCCCGTCGTCTCCTGTTCCTTAATCCTCCCCCCGCCCCCGTTTCGGTCGCCGGAGCTCGTTTCCACTCGGCCGATCAGAAAACCGACTGGCCGAGGCTCCGGGTGCAACGGAAAGCCGGAATATCGGCCGTGAACTGGTGCGGGGGGTTGCGCGGGGGTGAGGCGAGCGTGATAAATCACCGAAAAACGGCAATTTCCGCGAAAGGGGAAAACAGCCGTTGCCAGTGACGAGAACATATTACGAGTTGCGGCGAGAGAGAAGGAGAGAAACAGAGAAAGATAGATAGAATGAGAGAGAGAGTGAGGTGTGTGTCCTGTGTTTGACCAGCGGTCCCGCAGGCTCGTTTGTCCCTACGCCCGTGCAAAGACACGCGCACCGGACCGTACACGCGTGCTGACTGCTACCGCGAACGGCAGAGCGAGGGTGGCAACCCCCGACCACCCCTTCGGCCAACGGCCCTCTATAGATTTGTAGACGAGACCATGGCCATTCGACACTGCGTTTGACCACACCCTCGATTGTACCAAGATTTATGGCTCCGCTCCGCGCCACCCCCGCCGCCGCCGCCAACGTTTCCGGCCACGCTACACCGTGCCCCGACCAGTCAACCTTGTTACCAATTCCGATCGGCAGTTTCGACGCGGTAACTACCGTATTTCTGCGCGCGGAACGAGACGAATCGTACGCGGCCCTGATAACGAGCTGCAGACCGCTCATGGCGATCCAGCTGTAGTACAACACTGTTTCCCGAAGGACATCAGGGTCTAAGGACATTCTAGTTGTAGCTATCCTTCTTTCATTTCGAGTTACGACAATTCCACAAACAAAGAAACTTAAAAAATTGGATATTAAAATTTGTATACGTTATTGGTCGATATGTGTACAATATAACTAAAAAGGTTTCAGCTGCAAATAGCTGCAACTGTCTCACAAATACGATGACGCGACAGAATCGTGAGAGAGTATGGTTTCTTTTGGCATTCAAAGAGGAAAGCCATTTCCCAAAGAAAACCAGCCGAATTTCGTCGCAATTTTTAGATTAGGATCAAGGATCAAAAACCTAACCAGAATCGGATTCGGTTCTCAATAACCCGCTACAACCCGCGTAGCTTCGGTAATCGGTTACTAGATGTCCAACTGTAACCCGGTTAACCCGGTAAGAGCGGGCTATGGTTGGAAAGCATTAAAACAGGGATAGTAACCATAACCCGAATCGGTTTTAGTTCTTTTTAACCCATGAAAATGTGTAGCCAATACTATGAACGGGTTTTGAGTACGAAGTTTGAACTTCTTTCCTTATTTATGATTATGCTTTGGTGCTGATCGGTTGAATCTATCTACGAATCAATTTGAAATAATACTAGGACAACTTATTATTGATGTAAAGAAATGTTCGAGAGCAGCGGAGGCTATTGTGTCTCTGTGTCACGAGACAATGGAGGGGGCAGCGCGACACTACGCAGGAAACTGTGCACGCGCTGCTGTATATCCCACTTTAAACTTCTCTGTTGCAATGCAAATGCGATTGCAGGAATCGTGACGTGTTCTCAGTCTTTTTCGCACCTGACGCGAGACTTCGAAGCGATATTGATAGTTGCGAAGGCAATAACTGACACTCTTTCCCGTATGGTCCGCGCAAATGCGCCCGATAGGAGAGACGGTCGCAACGATTTGACATATGGGACACTTCCTACGGGCGTCGATCCACCGTCATTATTCCGCGTCTCGGGCGTGCACGCGCGGCGCGGCGCGGCCGAGCTACACGCCAATAAGCGTCACGCTTGCCTGCCGGACGTGAATTGGATTATCGTTCCGAGGGAAATTAAGCGGCGAAACGAAACCGGCCGGGGACGAAGAGCCGGGGAATATGCGGGGTTCGTGCGCGCGGTTTCATGCGGCCCCGCGACAGGTGGGTAATTTCGGCGACGATTATACTCGTTCCCTTTTTTTACAAGCGCCTCACGGCTAAGTGGGTCAACCGTGCGTTGTCTGCCATCAACGAGCTGTCGAACTGTCGATACTCCGACGGCCACGTTCGGTTTCTTCTGTCACTGTACGTCGTTGATTCTTCGACGACCGTGTCGCGCGTACAGTTCGATAGAAAATTCTGTTTCAACTATTAAACGAGGAAATACACTTTTATTTGAATTGTGTTTCTTACAGTTGACATGCATAATTTTTACAAAGTAAAAATTGTCAGTCTGAATGATTTTCCACGGAGAGATTTGCAGGTTCAGTGGTAAATTGCGCGTCCGCCCACACCCTCGGTCACTCTGGACTATATCCATCGTTGAGGTTAGGCGTGTTGGGCATCGTTATTATCATTGCCAGTGTCGTTTCGTTTCTTTAAGGATGTCCTGTCCCTTTGTCTCTCCCACCCACGTCCTTTCTCCACGAAGGCGGCGACCGGGGGGATAATAATAGGCGAAATTTCTACAGGTTACGATTCGCAGGAAGTGGCTTCCGGCGCGGTGTCGAAGAGCGGCAATGCCACGGATTCACCTGTGTGTTCCACGCCGCTGTCCAGGTGTCCCTTCCTGCCTCGTTGTGAGAAATTCGTAGACCGGGTAGGAATTATCCATCACGCTTCTCCCGTCCAGTGAGCATTGGCCGCCCACGCATTCGTTCTTCTTCGCTGACTGTTACGACTGCATAGAGTCCGCAGTTTCATATTTTTAAAATTTAAAGTTATAGATAGTCGTATCGACGTTGTACGTGAAAAGTGACAATACTTCGATTTACCCTGATTTAAAAGAAAGAGAAAATTTGCATTGGATGTTCGAAATTTTCATTGTCCAGCTAATTGTTATATGGAAAGGGGCTACGCGTCGTTGGTTGTTGGAGGATCAACGAAAATTCGCGACAACGCAGCAGAGACCCTAATCAGGCTCATTAAATGCTCTCGTGCCTCGGCCAGGAGCAACGCGCGGGAAGGGTTGCGTGGTCCCCTCGAATTCCCGCGGTGGACACGGTTGACCCCTAATTTCCCATCGTGTATCCGGCCTGGCCCGGTCCGGGGGTTCAAGGATGACAGCGTAACTCGTGTCTGCGGCGCGAGTCACCGATCCAGCGAATTAAAGTGACAGAAATTGGCCGCGCCTGAAGAATAGTGCCCGGCCGATCGGTGGGTCCCCGTCATTTCCATATTGTAATGCCCCGTATCCTGTCGGCCGGCCCGATATTATGCGCTAACAAACCATTTAGGCCAGGTGTTAAATTGTCTGTGACGGGTGAACGGTCGATTCCCGGTTGTCGTCGAGGACGGTCCTCGAAGAGCGAGAGAGAGAGAGAGAGAGAGAGAGAGAGAGAGACACTGGGGAAGGGGAGAAGGAGGAGGTTATAATTCTCGCGCGAGCAAGCGAAAGGTCGGGGCCTGTGGGCCCCGGCGTTAATGGTTGCAAATTGGTCAGAAAAACGGACTCTCGACGACAGCGGCGGCGGCGGTGGCGGTTCTGGCCTAACAGAGGAGAGAAAAAAAGGTTATACGGTTGTTTCCTGTTTACGATCCCCGGCTTGGATCTCGATCGGCAGGACGAAAACGGTCCCCGGGCCCCGAGGACTTTTTGCTCTGGCTCGGTCGGGGCCCCGGGTGACTGGTTATAATCGATTCGATCGACCAATTCGTCGGACGGAGTCATTAGTAGACGGTCGTCATGAAATTTAATCCTTCGCTGCATCACACACCGGGCCCCGTTACTCCCGGGGCCCCAACCCCAAGCCCAGCCCCCGCCCCCGCCACCGCCCTTGAGCCCGATCACCCGGACCGATAACCGACCGACCACCAATCAAACTGTCCACCTAATACCGGCTAATAAGCCGCGGCAGAAATAAAGGCTGACATTTTATTGATATTAACACTTCCACGACGCGCGCGTCGGGCCCACCGAAATTATTATTTCCTTTGACTCTACGTTGTTGCCTTATGGTACCTTCTATAAGGAAAATAGAAATAGTATTGGATAATACTAGTGCGACACATGAAAAAAATGTTAATACACTAATGGTGGCCATTTAACTCATTGTGGTGTAATATCGTGTCAGAAAGCGTTACGAAATGTGTTTCGTTATGCAAATTGCGAGCAGAGTTTATCATTTCTTCAAGATCGTAGACTTTAGCAAACCGCTCAGCTAGGCAACTGTCGCACGAATGCGAATAAAATTCGATCAAGTCCAGCGTTCAATTAAGAGACTTATCTGTGGGAGTGGATGCGAGCGTCCTCGGGGAATCGACGGTATTCAATTAATTAGCTCGCTTCCGTAATAAAGTGTAGTCGCGATTGCGCAGGTTCACATTTCGGTGAAACCGAGCTTAGCTCGGGACGGGGACAGCTGCGGTCGGTCGGAACCCGAAGAGACAGGCCCCTTTTAATCGGCCCGTCCATTTGTACCGCGCGCGTAAATTACGCTTCCTGCGTGGTCGCTGCTAATCGTCCTACCTCGAACTTTGATAAACACAGATGCGCGTCCGGCCCGCACGGATTATATTCCGTGTGACTCCAGGTGCTGATCCAGAAATAAAACCGCCCGATGATCCCAGAACCGATCGGTTACGTACTCAAAATTAATTCCGGATTCGGAATTCATTCATTGCCTCGTTGTTTGAACGTTTCTTCGGACACATTCTCGCTTTACAGTAGACCTACCGAGTAGTAAAAATGAACGATGTGCATATTGCTTTCTGAAAATGGCAAGACTGAATTTATCCCGCTTCTAAAATTTCTATAATTTCAGGAATTGTCAAATAAGAATCCGTAATCTCTATTTCGTGAGTTGATCGTGGAGTTTGGGGACTGTTGGGACCATTTTCTGTCGGCGTGACACGTTCGCTGTGAATTTATAAGGATAAATGGCAAACTAGATTGGTTTGAACTCGCGAGCGGCTCGAAGCCGTCGCTGCTCGTGCGGTTGGTCACAGTAAGTGAGCATACCTCGTAGCGATAATTTCTCCACGGAGAACGTGAAACACCATCAAATAAATGCGTGGCCCCACACACTCGCCCGGGGACTTTGTCAGCGAGGAGGACAACGACTGGGAAGGATCGGATGGGAGCGACGAAGATCGAGCGAAGAACGGGGCCCGATGGTGGGGAGCCAGCTGGCGGTGGCTTCTGTGTGGGCCCTAAGCAGGGCCCTAAGGGCCTTAAGTACGGCGGGGCGCCTTATCTCGCCTCGTTACTTCGCCTTAACGGCGGCGAATGCTTGAAATATCGGCGCGGCGGCTTCCGTAATTCCGTATAGAAACGCCGCTTAATTTGGCCATTAGTGCGACCACGGTAATTCAGCCGGTCCGCGATTATGCCTCGCCGGAAAAAGCTCCGTCCGCCGATTTTCACCTGACACGCCTCCCTCGTTCTTATCTGGACATTCCGAGACGCGACGCCGCGCCGGTCCGCCATTTTACACCGCGCGAGGGTCCCGGAGAAAAATCGGTCTGCAGTCAGCTAGGAATCGGACTTAAAAATTCGTTTGGATAATTCGTCCGAAATGGAAGGGAATGCCAAGAGAGTCTTGCGTTCCGTTGCCCGAAAGGGTGCGTGGTCGTCGAGGCCAGAACTCCCATGAGGAACATCGTCCAGACGCAGCCTAATCGCAGGTTAAAAATTCGAGACGATAGCAGCAGGTAGCCAGCCAGCCCTAATAGAGCCCGGTTTCCCCATAGAAGGGGAATCCGTGGGTTTCCCTGGGCAATTATAAGCCAGTGCATCGAAACGCATCATCCCACGGGAACTCGGCTCGGTTGGCACGTTTCAAAATATCTAATTGGTCTGTCAACGTCTCGTTATCTTGTCTCCGTCTCCCGGGGGCCCACCCTTCCGTCGTTCCTCTAGCCTCCCTCTTCCTTTTTATATTTGTCCCTTTTTCCTTATATTCAGAGGGGCTGGGGCTAAGGACACCGTGACAGGTGGTACCGCGATCTTTGCGCGTGGATCGTGATTGACGGTCGCATGAAAGTTTGCCCGGCTCGTTTTACAGATGTCTATCTGGAAGTTCTGCGTGGGGCTCTGCGACTGGCAGGGATGACCAGGACACGTTCGTTGACGGTGCCGCTTTTCGGGGGTCGCCGACAATCATTTCATCAACGGTGAATTTCGCTGACATCGTGTCGACTCGTCAACGCCGGCTCCTGGTACCTGATAATTGTTATCTATATTCTACCACTGGCTCGATCAAATAGCCTTTAAAGCAGAATGACTTATTCGAAATGGGTCCCAATCGAGTGTCGAGAAAGAGCGAATAGGTGGTCCGAATCGTCGGGGACACATAATCGGCTCATAATCGTGGCGCGGCGGTCTCGCGACGCAATCTTCGCCCGCGTCTAGGACCTAATTGGACCGTCAACGTCTCGTTAACCTGTCGTCCTGCTGCTCAGCCCCGTGACAGCTGGTGCCAAGGTCCTCGCAGTTTTCAGTCGTTAAAAGCCGAGCCCCAGCCCGTCCCAGCTCCGAACGTCGTCGTCTCGACTCCGTAGTCTTGGTCTCGACCCGGCGGCCCGGCCCGCGATCTCCCGGGGCAAATTAAACGTCCCACGGAAACTCTGTGTCCTCGTCCTCGCTCCCTTATTGATTCGTAATGGTCGCTCCCGAACCCGGTGGCGTGTCTCATGCAATCTCCCGATATCGCGAAAGGACGAAGGAACGCGGCGAGGAGGACACGGGGCACGGGGGGCGGAGCAGAACCGGTTCCACAGATGCCGATTCGACCCCCACGGGGTACCATTCGGGACTCGGGACGCTCCGGGATCTGTCGCGGAGCCCGCCAAACCCCTGGACATGATCCTCGTCTGATAATTCTTGACGTTTATTCGCGCGATTGCCGGTTATGGTGCTGTTATACCTTACCGCGGCTTAGCAGAGACTTGCCGCCAGTAGATAATCCTCTTTGTCCTGAGCAGCAGGCCGGAGTGACTCCGGGGCCACCGTTCCGCAGTCAATTATGTCAGAGAGGGTACAGATCCGGCGAGTTCAGCGTCGTTTCTGTCTAAAGTGTACTGAGTGGGCGTGGCTTCGCGGCTCCCGCTCACTCCAGAGCCACCGCAGTGCCCCACGGGGCAACACTCACCTACTTTTTGTTAACGAGAGGAGTTTTCTCCACGATGAAGCGCGGCGAGAGACAAAACGGCACATAGAGGACCGGCCTAGCCCCGGTGTCAAAGCTCGCGCGATTTGACGCGGAATGGTACGCGGTCCGCATACCAGGACGACAACGACTTTATGGCCGGGTCCTCGAAGGCCGAGATTCTCGGTGAATTCTTTCAATCGACTGAGAGCTGGATCGGAACGGTGGCGGAGCAACAGCAGGTGGGGCGAGGGGTCTCACCGTCGGATTTCTCGATGGCACGTCGCCGGTTTCACACCCTAAGTGGCGCGGTGCCTCTGTTCTCCGAGCGCACACAGCTAAACGGGCCCGCGTCCGATCGCGCGCACACCAACGCCGCCCGGCTGAATAAAAGATGAGATTCACACCGAGTCTTGTTCGCGGCACTCTTTCGCTTTTTCTGCCGTTTCGCCGAGCCGCTTCTGCCGCAGCCACCGTGCCCTCCGGACCCCCCTCAGCCCCCTGTGTCCACGGCTATGCTTAATAAAGTGACTTCAGGAGCGGCGGGCAAGAGCTTCGACCGGTCCAGCCGCGGACGTTTCCCGCCACCGCTTCGAAAGTAGCTGTTTTAAACTGTTGCGCAAAGGTTCCGATCGAAACGCCGGCGAAGAACCTTTAAACCTGTCGTCGTACAGAGCGAGCTACCAAACTTGATCACTTCGAATCAAATCCTAAATTATTCTTTGTACAAATCAATTATTTCCACAGGTTTTACCAAGAAGAACAGGATTCTTCGAAGAAGAAAGAATTTTTCCGAAAACTTTTCAGGGCAAGCAAGCGTTCGTTAGAATTCCAGACAACTTCCCGGTGTCTCGATTGACGGAAGCCTCTCTGGACGCTGCGCAATTTGCAATGCAAAAACGGCAATGTGTCGTGCAAATGCGTCGCTCGTTAGAAACTGTGCCGGAGCGACCTCGCCCCCTCGCGATTTCGTGCCGTTGCATCGAGGAGCGCCGGTAAACGGGAAACCCCTTAAAACTGTTTGCGTGTCGACACGGCCGGAAAAGCGGAAAACCCAGCCAGGCAAGATACGGGGCGTTTGCATCCGGTACGAAAATTTGCCTATCAGTTTCCCGGACGAGCCACTCTGGCCATCGGTCTGGAGGAACCGGACGGACAATCTGGAACCGGTCGGATCGTCAGAGAAAATGTCATAATTTCGGCTGAAATTCATGTTCTCTTTGCCAGTAGCAAGTATTATCAGTGCACGTGGAGTTCCCAATATGGCACTACGAAGGGTTCCCTAATACGGGTATAGCCATTGACATTCTTGGTGTGAGTGCCGAATATGGCACTAGATGTCATATTAGGGACTCAAGGTGTACCATATTAAGAACCCCTTTCGCTGGAACCTGCAAATGACACGCCACGATAAAAATATTTTTCCCAAGCTGTATTAATTTTTGAACAAACTTGACCCCAGAATCTTACAGGAAGGAAATGCATCTACAACTAAAAAATGACATCAACAAAAAGTGGTTCACATTTGGGCGCTTTACCCTACTGTCTCTTCCCGAGTTCTACGACGACGAAGAGTCGTTTCAAAGGCCGTGTTTTCTTGCCAGGCCTCGAAAAAATCTGCCGAATCCTGGAACAAGCCGGGAACGATCCGATCGAGCGCAGGAATCGCTAACGATTCGGCTTCTCGTGCCGAGGGATTCCTGGGAGCGACGGAACAGCCAGCAAGAAAGGATCGAAGTGGCTTCGGGTTCGCCGATTTTTGCCGGAATTACAACGATCGACGATTACTCGCGAGCACGGGCGCGGTCGCCGGACAAAGTTCGAGCAAACGACACCCTGCGTGTCCCGTGGTAGTCATTACGCGGCCTTTATGGCAGTCATTTAGTATGCTTTTTAGCTGCGGGTTAACAGCTGCGCGTTTCACAGCTACACGGCTGGCGTGCCGTGTATTCCTCGCCGCGGGAATGCACGCAATCGGCAAGAACGCGTCGTCGGTCCTGCGTCGACGCGGCTCCAACAAACGGCAAGAGCTGTCGAAGAACCGATTATCCTCGTTCCCACCCTGCTTTCCCCGTACAATTTCGCTTGGGATGCTGCACTTTCGAGTCGCGACCGCCTTCAACACCGGCAGTTTTCGCCCGAGGTGCGGCGAACCGCTCATTTTGATCGTTCAATCCATCTCCGAGTACCGCTTTGCTCCTCAACTTCGACGCTGTGTCGTTTCCTGCTCGAATCGAATGTGCACTGACAATTTTTCGTCGGAAATTCGCTGCTGCTTTCTCTTTGCTCGTTCGTGTAATTTTTCCAGGCCACAGCAGAGGTGTACCGACCATATAATCGTCCAACTCGGTCCTGGCTTCAATAAATTTCAGAGGACTGTAAACTTCGACCCGTTCGCGAGAAATAACTCGCTGTCACACCTGGCGCGGCTTGTTCGCGAACTCGCGGGTGCGATCGTAAACGAATTAAAGGTTTCCGAGCGAGCTGTAAAACGGTGCGATTAAGATGCCGCCGCGAGGAGGATGGGATCTGGGAAGAGACCAATTAACACGTGACGCGAAACGAGGGTTGTAAGTCACCGGAGCTGTTACAGCTGTCGCTGTAAAACCGACACCCCGCTTTCCTCCTCCCGCTTATGACAACTCGCGTTCGTCATCTCGGATGGAATTCGATGATTCCACCCTCATCCGTTCCTCGTATAAACTTCACACGGTTTTCCCGAAACCTCGTGACTCTCATTTTTTTAAATGCGAAGCACAACCGAAAAACCTAAGATGTAAATGTTAACTCCTTAATCTGAACAGGAAATTGTTATTTCGTCGATCTTTTACCACTGTGTCAATTTGACACCGAGGGGCAGATTCAGTTGGTGAAATGGTGGTCAAGAATTTGTCATAAATCTGCATTAATAATTTGCTGTAACAGAGGAGTGTCTCAAGGGCAACCTCTTCGTCCACGAGGATCAGTTCCAGGTGTTGGGCATGAATATTCGGTTGGTTTCCAGGTTCCTTGGTCTGCGTTCCGCGTATTCGAGAGCTCGTTGGCACGTAAACGCGTCAGAAGAGCCATTCACGGCTGTCCTTAAATAACACGCGACACCTCGGACCTTTTCCTGATACCCAGAAACGCGCGTGTACGTTTTTTAACGAGCTCCCAGCCACTAGGCGAAAGGGTGCCCCGGCCGATCCTCTCGGATAAGCTCGGCGTCGTTATTTTGAGGGTTTCTAGACGATCGCCTCTTCCTACACCACGACCAGAGAATTCTAATGAAGTCGCGAGCCTCGAGACACGGCCTGTTTCTCAATTTTCAATTGCAGTCCGGTTATATCGGACAGGAAACGAACAGGATTGTCCCGGGCTGATGATAGAATCAAGGTGCGTACTTGAGAGACGAGGTAAGAAAGAATTCTATTTCCTGGAGAATTCTGTGAACTGGTTAAAATACTCTTCAGAACGCGAATGTCTACTTCAGTGTTTCAATTTTCATCAATTAACCACATCGTGCCAGGTACTTTGCGATCGAGATAAGCAACATTTCTAAACTTCCGCGTCGCGTTCAAGATCTCATTTTCTTTAGAAAATGTTGTATCTTTCAGAAAGGAGTAGGTTTCTTCAGTTTGTCATGCCATAGTGATTGCGCTCGGTAGAATATTAATTTTCTAAGGGAAGATTCGTTTCGAAACAGTCTCGCAAATCGATCAGAAAAAATAGCTGAACTCAAATATTGATTTCAAGGGATGATCAATCCTAAATAGTCTCGCGCACCACACCGCACCATTCGGAAACCATCGCGCTCGAGTTCCTCGAAGGAGACGTCTCGATGGGAATATTATAATGCGTTCGAAGCGGAGATTTACTTTCGAGCGACAAGTTGAAAGACTGTCGCACGAACGGGCGAATCGATTTAATAAGCTGCGGGGCAGGCCGGGGCTGTCTAATTGCACGATCGCTCCGGCAGGCGGGATTGATGTAATGGCTGTGCGCACGAGAACGAGCGTATATTCTCATAAAAATTTCATTAATTGACCGAGACTCGCCGATTAGACAAGTCCTGCCGGTCTATATTTATAAAACAGTTTCCCGGTCGCGCGCCGATTACGCGATCTCTACGCTGGTGGATGGATCGGCGGCGCTGATACTATTAGGCCGCACGTCGAACAAGGATAATTGCGCCGGAGCGTTTTGTAAATTTAAATCGATCCTAATGCTATATTATTAAAGCGAAACGCACGAGGAACAAACGGGAACGAGATTGCTTCCTGCTGTACCATGGCGCTCCGAGACGAGTTGATGTTCGCACATCGTTATCATCAAATTAGCGATGAATTAAATCGCGGCGATATTCGCATGCGTTCGTTCCGCGCGAGGAAAATAACGCGACGCTGTTCGACGTACAAAGTTGGGACATTCGATGCTTTCCACGCGTTCTTCTCGACGGACTGCTACACACGCACTCTCTTTCTCTCTTGATCGCTCTGTTCGCCTCTGTTTCCCTTGCCTTTTTCCGTTAAACGGATTCCGCAATCAGCGGCGCGCGGGCCCGCGTAATTCACCGTGTTTAATTTATTACGGATACTCCGGGATTGTAAATCACTCTTTTTCTCGCGAACGGGATAATTAACGGCGTGCAAAAATCGCGCAACCGTGGAACCTTTCAGCGCCGATCGTTGCCGCCGCGCCGCGCCGCTTCTTGTTTCTTGGGCGTCGCTGCCGTAATTGAATGCCGCACAGTTTTCTACTCGAGAGTATCCTCGAATGCAATATATGTATAATAACAGCGGGCTGAATGTGCGTTTATCGTTCATTCCCCCCCTCTCCTCATTCGGCCCTCTATTTGACGCATTCGCCGCGAATTCGTCGCTGAAATAAACATTGCCGCGAGCAATTAATCATTCCCCGGGGCAATTCTCGCTTTGCTCGACTCTTTGCGCGTGCACATTTTTTTCTGATCTGTCTGCAACTCGAACGAATTTTTTCATTTATTGTTCACGAAAATAATTGCGCCGTTTTAATTGGAGTTCGGCGTTAGACTTTATTCACGGGCAGATTTCGTGAAACGAACATTTCCAGGACATCCGAGTAGCTGAATAATTGCATTAAATGTTAAAAATGTGCGAATTATTTTCTCTGTAAAAATTTCTTGGTGGGGTATTTTTCTACTATATTTCCCAGGAAATCAAATATTTAATCCGATGATAGAGCGAGTATGATTGATACGTATTTTGGAATTTCAGTGAAAAATGGCGGAAGCGCCGGGCTCGGGAGAACGATCGTTACAGGAGGAACCGGACGCGGAACGTTTATAGCGACCGCGAACAATCCGTACGAGCTCATTTGCCGGGCCGGCTTTAATTAAAAAGATAAAACGGCGCCGCGTGAACTCCAATCACTCTCCGGCGCCGATATCTCTGCGTCGCACATTAATCGAATTGATCAACGAAACGCAATTTAATGCAATTTATTAAATCGTGATTCGCGGCCGGCGCACGCAAGAAAATTAAATGTTACATCCCCGCGCGACTAATTTTCCATAATCGTTCGCCGCGGTTGATCTTTATTCGCGCTCGTTACGATACGTACGTCGCTTTTTGTTCACGACGATCCCATACACACACGCGCGGGGAGACACTCGTCAGCGATTTTTATCCTCGGCGACGGCGGCTGACGTTGAAATCGCTCGCTACCCCGTTAATTGATTTAATAGCGTGTTTCCCGCAAACAGCGATTGTTCGAGGTCGCGACAGAATTTCTGACGGTGTTCTTTTTACTGGCGCGTTAATTGAATTGTCCGACAATGTCGTGGCGGATGCTGACGTTAGAATTCTAGAAGAAGTCATACCTCGAGCTGCTCCTGAATCTGTCGAATTAAAAATCAACGGTTGCTTGTTCGAATTGTCCACTTTCAAAGGGAGCTCCTGGAATTGCAGATTCGATTTTTGCAACTCGAGGTGTTCAAACAAAATTGCTGTCAAAATGTTCATCTCCAAGTTAATAAATTATAGCTAGAACATCCAGTAGATCAACACGATCTACTTGGAAGGAAAGACTCGGAAGATCATCGCAGTGAAGAAAGCCACAGTTTTTACCAGCACTCGAATGGATAGGTTTATGGTTGTGGTAATGCTTCCGTAATGTCGCGAAACGTGTTCGAGGGAGAGAGGGGTTCGCGGTGGCAGTGCCGTACCCGAAACGCGGAGTGCCCGTGTCCACGTTGGACCAGGAAAAAGCAGACAAGAAAATTCAGCGAACCGGTAAAAACGGAAGGCAGGACGTAACGGGGAATGCACGGCTGGAATTAAGGCTCAGCAGGAATGAAGGATGGTGGACGGGGAATGAGGACAGGAATGGTCCAGCGAGGCTAGGGGGTGCAGGGGGCATCGGTGGAGAATGCCAGAAGACGACCGTTCACTGCTGATGGATGGAGCTCACGGATCCCAGTGGCGTCGAATCCACAACGACCAGGTTTCTTCGGCACAACGATTGTCCATCGTTATTTTTCGGAATTTTCCTGGTCACCGTCGATGGAGGTGCATCACATTCTCAGGCAGAAGAGTTGTCGGACTCGTGGAGTTGTTCAATTGCATTCTCAATGAAAGACATGGATCCCTAAAAAATGTTTCAGGACCCCTGACAATAATTTTTTATCAAACCTACAAAGTCTTAAAGTCATCTATGTGGGTCCTCAATGGAATCCGTACATCCCAGCCTCTTTAAAAAAGTCTTTAGTACCCCAACAAAGTCTTGGAATCGTCTGATCGTGTCACGAAGTAAATGGATGAGTGTGCGGCAAAATGGTGGCCCACCTCGAGAAGTGGTGTCTTCAAATGCTGATGCACTTTCAGGAATTCTTCAGAATTTCTTCCAGCATCTTGTATCACAATTGATTATGAGCTGAAAGAAATCGGACTTGTTTAAAGCAATTAGAGGATCGATACGCCAAGGTGAAAAGAATTGAAACCTGGCGGATCGATAGAAATTCGTGTGGAAAGTAGTGCAGAGTACCGTTCGGCGTCCGGATCCATTGTAGGCGACGCCACTGTGCGCCGACCAGGAACGTCCAGTTTTTCACGAAGGGACAAGTGTCGCCCGACACCATTGCCCCCTCGCGAAAACCACGTTCACGTGTGCTACCTGCTCCAGAGGGATCCTCTGACTGGTGACGTGCTTCCACTGGCCGGTCGGACAGGTAATAACGACTCGGAGGTCGTTTTCTCGGCTTCGCCTCGCCTGACATCCGCTTCATCCATTTGATCCCGCTGCCGGCATGTCGCCGCTGAAAGAGGAATTAATTAAATTGTTGCTTGGTAGGTTTGTTTAAAGGAGGCTGGCTCTGCTACTGCTGCCGTGGCCGCCGAGACCGAGGCTGCTGCTGCTGCCGAAGCTGTGCTGGGATTTCGTTTCTTCATGGGTGGACACCGAAGGGGGTGACTCGCTCGGTTTTGTCGACGCTTCGGGAGACTCCGGTTAGTATAGCACGGCGTTTTCCATCATCCGCTTTTAATTGGCCACCGTTTCGACCGGCAATTACTGTTATCGGCTGACCGCGTGGTCTCGCAAGAAACGCAACCGCAACCCTTCACCGGAGAAGGGACCCTTTCAATTCTATCAGAAACGTAACCCTGTTTTCTTAGCGGGTCCTCGTGCAAAATATAAATTGTCCGCATCATTTGTCCAATTCTTAATTCTTAAATTCTTTGAAATTGCATCTACCCATTTTCATAATAAATGCATGAAACAAATTAGACAACGAAAAACTTGTTCAGCATCTCAGGATGGTACTTTCTAGAGACGCTCAACTATTTTCGAAAGTCTCAAACAAGCTGTTACCATCAAATCCTGATTTAGGCAGCGCGATCACGACGAACCTAGCGAAAGGCTTCGGAAAGTGGTCCGTGGCCCGATCGAGCCCGAATAAACAAAAAGCTGACAAGTTGCTTCCGGAACGGTGTCGTCTTTATCGGCGATCTAATTGATTGCGAGAGATCGGCGTAGCCTCGTATAAGGTCACGGCGCGGTGCGGCAGTCCCCGGTGAAATTCCGGTTCCCCTTTGCTTCCGTGTGCCTTCGTGTGCCTCTGTGTTCGCTCTTCGGCGTCTCCCAGCTCTCGCATAAACGGCCGCTTATGGCCTCGCCGCGCCGAATCGCTGCGGATCGTATCGGCAGCCAGTGTGCACCATACGAGAGAGGCGAAGGAAAGCGACCGAGGGCCAACGGTTATCGCCAGCAGAAACAACGAACCGCGAGGTGCTCTTAGTTTTACCTCCAGAGCCGACCTCCGGCGTTCAATCCACAGACGCGAGATGCTGAACACCTGTGACACAGTGTTTGTGCGGAACGGTGCCATTAATCTGCGGATTTTATGCATCGGATACAATTTATTTCATAGTAAACCTGTCACTGCCGATCAAATGAACAGTTTCATATTTTTCATTTTACGATTATTGAAATTATGAAGTTGTTTATGTCAGTCATTTTTTTATCCGACGTATTGGGATAAAAATTGCACAAAATCTAAATAAATAGATCCTTGGCATTTTTATATGCTAAACCATTTTAATCGCTTTTCGTGCTCGGCAGACTTGGGCATTAATCGATTAAGATTTTAATCGAGTTTGATTGATTAATGTGTACGATTCAAAAAGGTATTCGTTGAAAAATCGACAGTTGATTCAATCGATTGATGATGTTAATCGTAAACCGCAATTAACGACTAAACTAGGAGATTAATTGTTAATTGCGATTAACGATTGAAGTAGAAATTTATTCGTCAATCGTTGATTAAATATTTGCCCGACTCTGGTGCTCGGTAGGTTTAGTGTTAATTTCATTTTGCAGTTCACCGTCTTGTTCCAGAGAATAGTATAAATGGGCTAAGAAACGTTTTCTAGGAAAGGGCTCCCGCAGGAACGTCCACGCGGAAAACACGGTGACCCGAGCGGATCGTCAGGAATAAAGAAAAAGGGTTCCCGTTGTTCGTCGTGACACCCATAAAAGAGTTACACACGGTCTGTTCCTCAGGTGCGACGTGCGTCGGTCCATTGTCTCCGGATCCTCCGGTTCCCATGGGACTCCGTCGCATTAAGACGCCAGAGCCCATCGGGCCCGACGGATTTTGATTACGCCACGATCGGCCGGTTATTAGTTATTAAAGTGCGCGTCGGCCATTACGCCGCCTGTTTCCCCGTGCCGCGCCCACCCCGTCCATCCTTAATAGAGTTTATTGTTTTACGAGCCAATTATAGATTACTTTTACGAGGGAGAGTGGTCCATGGCCGGCCAGTCCGTTTCTAATGAATCTCACAAAAAACTCTCACAAATTTTCTGTTACCAGTCGTCCGTACCCTGCCCTCTCCTTCACCGAGCTCGCTTCTTCGCCGCCATTAACTTCCTGGCCGATCCGACCGCGCCACAAATTTTATCTCCTCATAGTACGGTTTGCAATCCCGCGGGTCTAAGAATTTAGTTCTTCAATCTAATATAGTATGTTGAATAAAGAAGCAAGTATTACTTAAAGATATATATAAACATCTTTATCTTCTTTAAATCTAAATCTACATAAATTTAAATTAAAATGAACTTATTTTTGTGATAAGAAATGTCTTGGAGTTAAAGCAATGGGTAGCTCGTGATCATAATTTCTTTGATAGGAAGCATCAAGCTGCGAAACTCGGAGGCTGTTGGAGCGAAATGGACGTCGGGCCACCTTGAGCAAGTCGAATCGCAGATGCCGAGAGATAACTGGCCGTCGCCGGCCAGTTAGCAGGTTGAGTCAGCTATCGGCGTGATCTTTTGCAAGAAGCGAGAAGCACCGAGATAAAGGAGGAAACGGTAGTCGGTGGCAAAAAGGTGGCCAAAACCATCGACGAGCGGGTTATTCCCGTGGTCGCGTCGTTTGGACATGGGAATCGGCTTTCCCATGGCACCGGTGTCTATCTCCGTGAACAAGGCCCCGAGAAGACCGAGCGCAATACTCGTCTCTCTTTCTCGAGGATGCACCGGGCCCGCGGGGTCCACGGGTAGTCGATCTTATCGGGTCTCGGAGGAAAGAGTTGAGAGGATGTTTCGTAGTTTCGCCACGTTTTCGGTTTTCGTGCGGTCGAAAACAAGTACGTGCACCGGAAACCGTGCGAGCTGCTTTTATCTCGGATGCATCTGACACCCGCGCCTCCTCCACTGGGAAAGAGAGACGCGTTCTCCCGCTGATACGTAGATCTCGCATGCGTGCCCCTGCGTCCTACGTGCGCGTTTAGGGACCGGGCACAAAGGTCCACTGGTCCACCGGAAGCCCGGAGTCGTCCTGCAAAAACCGTGGGCAAGAAAACAGTCGTCCGTTGCAACCGAATCGCGAATTTCTGCTACTTGGACCTGGTCCTCGCTTCTCCTCCCCGTGTCCTCTTCTTGTCCATTTTCTGAAATTATTTTTAACATATACGTTTGCAATTGTAGATGAAGCTTACATAGACTGCGGATTTATACGTGTAGGACTTTTTATAAAAGTGATTTATTACATGTTGCTCGGTTTACAGATGTTGATCGGTTTACATTCGGAAAGGTACTGCTGTCTTCTGTCTAATAACATGCGTGAAATAAAAATTGTCTTCGTTAATTCCAAGATGATGTTTCTCGAAGATTGAAGACCCCGGAATGTTGTCAGTTCGATTTTCCGGGTTTTGGGTTAGGTGCACGCGTCGACGCGCCCTGCCTTTAATTTCAAGGAACGAATTCACGCGACAGGGGTGCATAACTTGCGTTTAAGGGTATTAGCCGGGTCCCGAGGATGCGTCGTACGCGTAATCGACCGTAAACGAACCAACATGGCCCGCCCAGCAAGAATATCTTGATCACAGCGGCAACAGTTGATCGGAATAAGTCGACACGCGCATTAATCGCGACAGTCCCCGGCCTCTGTAATTACCGGCAGGCGGCGACGCGGCCGGGAAAAAAGGTGGACCCAACAGGAAGCCACTCGCTTCGGCTCTCTCTCTCCCTGTCTCTCTCTTTTTCTCTTTCTCGTAATCAACCGGCGATTAACGCGCGTTTTCTGTCTTTAGCGCCTGTTGTGTATCTGTTGCCACTTGGTGCCGCGTGCTCGAGAATTTCCCTATTCACGAGCGTCCGGCAAATTTCAAAAGCTCAGTTTAGAAACTATGTGATATTCTGATAACACTTCTATCATTCCGATAGTTCATTCTTGCCTCGAATAATTACAGAATACGGTGTTATAAGATATGGTGACTCAACCAGCTGTTATAAAGTACCATAATGCAGTTTTAACACATACGTTGTACGGATTGAATGCTTTAAACCGGGGACGGCGGGATAAAATCGACACCGTGGGCGATTAGGCGATCGAATCGAAGAGAACCCCAGCCTGGGTCGTTATTTTGGTTGATCCACCCGCGCCCCTCCGTCGCGGACCACCGCAAAGACCGGTCGAGAGCAGTTCCAGCAAATTAATCGTCTGCTTTCGGCGTCATAACGATCGTAAGCAGGCGCCTCTCTTAGTGTCATCGGCTGGCCGTATCGTGCCATCTTCTGGGTCCCCCTCCGCTGCCCCTCCGGCGAGGGCCCTTAAATCAGAGGAACGGGCCTCCGAGGAAATAAGGGGGTGGGAGTAAAAGCTTGGGCCCGGTGACTCGAGGAGGGGGGCACGGATTTATTCCTCATACTCGGAGGCCGGTGTGGTCGGGTGTCGAAACACCTCGACCAATTATCGAGAAACTGGAATCCGTGGCCACCCAGAGGGCCCGGTCGTCCTCGGGGCCCCGCAAACGAGCTGGCCCCCTCGTCGACTCCGTAGTTAATTAAGGCCGATCTCCGTGCCGACTGAGAAGAGGGGCCCACCTCTTCTTCGTCTTCGAGGCGAGCGCCGCGCGATCGAAACGCGAGGATCGAGGATCGGAGCCTACTCCTCGCGATCACAGCCGACTAGCATCTCGGATTATGATCGTTCCGGTGGGAGGAGCTCTCTCGATCTCAACTGCCCGTGGTATTATCGTATCGCCTCGTTTTCGCTACGAGCTCGTCGTCTTCTTGTTAACCCCCTGCCGCACGATTTTTCTCACGGCACAGATAATTACGATTTATCTCCTGTTTATCATTCCTTGCTCGACCTTTACGATTATTTCTTGTCCACGGCTATTCTAGGTCCTCCCTGTCCGCTGCTCGTTTCGCGAATCGCTATGAAAAACGAGCTGCACTTCAACTGCGAAGGCTTGTACCTCCTTATCATTCGACTAAACAATTCTTATTTTTCGTAGATAGCCGCAGAAGCTCACAACCAGACTGCGGATCTTTATGCAAATTGAAATGTTTTACATTGATTGTGGAAGGGGAATAACATAAAAATTGATTTCATCCCTTAACGACACATTAAAACATTCTTAAGTCTCTTACTGTTTTATCTTTCACCCAATCATTTTCTCCATAATTGCATAAAGATCCGCAGTCTACTCATGACACATTGCATTTGCACAGAGATCATGCAATTCCACGATTCCCAGTGAAACCCAAAGGGCATTCTCTTTGGACGGATTTGTGCTGTCCAAAAATGGGAGAAGAATTCAGATTTCTCGCTGTATGGTTGTTCGGGAGCCGAATTCTTCTTGGGCAGGGGCGAGGGAAAACGGACACCCCTGAACCAAACGGATCACGGAAAAATGCGGTTCGGATGCGGGGAGCATATTTCAGCGGCGTTTCACGGGTCTAAAACGCATCGATTCCCTCTGTCCACGTCGAGCTGGCCGGATCTAATTGCATCGGTTCGAAACGATCCCGCAGGGACACCGTAAAGCCGATCTCCGATCGGTCTCGGTAAACGATCTGTATTGCCGGGGAACCGACGCGACGTGATCTTATCTCGGCCCGGTGGCGGTGATCTCGCTTTGGTCGCTGTATTCCCCGGCGATGTCTATCTTTTCGACACCCTTACCGATAAAACCTGGCGTCGAGCGCGGCCGAAACCGGCCGATCTCTCTATTCGTGCCGTCTCTTCTCGTCTCTCTCTCTCTCTCTCTTTCTTCTCGCCTCTCTCGTTCGTTCTCCGGCTCGTCGAACCGCGCTCGCACGGTGGTCCGACTCCGTTTGCATATTATTCGATCTTCGATGCTGCCGAAAATTATTGGCCTCGCGTGTTCCCGATAACAAGCCGATTCCGCTCCGCGAACCAGACCGAAACGAGTCCGATGCCTTTCTCCGATCGCCGCGCCGGCTAAATATTTCCTCCACGATCCGCTCGATCTTCTCTTCTCTCCGTAATCGTTGCACAAGAATCAGAAATATCATCAGTCAATCTTCCTGCGAAAATCGCCAGCATTTTATTCGACAATCTTCGACGTACGTCTATCGAAAATAATAAATTTTATTGAGTCTCTGTCATAATAAAAGTAATTTTAGAAGTCACTCAATTAGAAATAAAATGAACCAACGACGGAGCAGATAAATGAAAGAAACACTGGACAGAAGGATCCAGGGATCAGGAAATTCGACACGAGGATCCAGATGATCGATCGCGGTGGCGTCGAGACAGCCTCAGTGTCAGTCGGGGGTGAACGGCAGGGGTGAGAGCTCGGTCTGTCGGCGCAGCTGACTCATCTCCATGGGTGTATCGGTATCACCCCATGCGTTATCACATTCCACCCCTACCAACGTAGTCTTTCGGCCGCCTTTCGCAGAACTTCATCCCCCGTACCTCGTTTTCCACGCTCGAGCCGTTTCTCTGACCACCCCTTGGCTCTCTCTCTCTCTCGTGCACTCCGGCGCGCCGCGTTTATTCGTTTGTGAAATTAGTGCTGGTTTTGTCGTGCCTCGACCACTCGGGTTAGGGGGTCGCGTTTATGCCCGTGATCTACGACGGGCTGCGACACCCTGATTCTTTGCATTTCTGGATCGGCGGTGGCGTTCGTAATTTCTACGGAATTTGCCACGCTCGGTTGTTCTAACAGGGTTTCTTCGAGCAAGTGATGACGGAAGTGAAATGCCGGGTGGTTTCTGCTTGGAAAATTGTGTCCTTTCGAAATGATCGTGCAAATTCCCATTTCCAGTAGAGCGCTCTTTTATTGAAAAGGTAAAATATCCAAGTTTAATTTGGTAAAGTGCCGAAATATGAACCACTTTTTGTTGATGCCATTTTTTGATTATTTTAGAATGCTCTTTTTCGACCAAAAAATTGCCAGTTGTATAAGATTCTGGGGTCAAGTTTGTTGAAAAATTAATATAAATATAAATATAATATAAATTAATATAAATATCCGTCTAGTTCTGTGACTGATTGTAGTCGTACATAAATGTAATTGAAACGAAGGTTGCAATCTGGAATTCCAGAATAGCTCGAACATAATTCTGTGCTTTATTAATAAATGAAAAAGGATGCTAGGTAGGTACTCGAACGGATCTATGTCACGACCCAGTTGTATTCACTGTATTTCTGATTTCCCGAGGAATTATGTCTTTTTATCTGAGCCTGGGGTTTGAAATACAGTGGCAGCAACGTCACAGTACAGTCGGACTCGCGTGCGGGTTAAAAAATCGTCGGAAGGTAAGAATATCGAGGGGGATGCTGGGTCGAAAAAGCGGCCTCGGTTCTTCCCGGTCGCACAATGAAATCCCATTTAGCCGGGGCTCCCCGGGTAGTAGAAAGTTTCTAACGTCGCGATTTCTGCAGAGCAATCTCATTCTCGAACGAGATTGAGGATCACGCTGATGACGTGAGTCAATTGTCACGCGGTCTGACTGAATCCAATCGACCGGCGACGCCCTTAATGTCGGATTTTAACAAGCGGCTTAATCCCTGCCGCCGTGCTCACTCCCCTGCGGCGCTTCTACCCGTTCGCTGCCATTTCTCCGACTCTCCCCACCGACTATATACCATTCTCTCTTTCATGCCTTGAGATTCCGGTCGGTTTTTCCACAACTCTCTAGCTCCTCGGACTTCTATATTTTTCAATTTCCCTTCTTCTATCCCCGATCTTTTCAAAGATCCCCGTGCGTCTTCTCGCTCCGGTCTTAAGACCGAGCCTACCCCTTTCAATCTTTCTCGCTTCTTTTCAAATAATTTCACCCTTGTTCCCACCAACGACTGCTTATCGTTCACCACCGCGATAATTCCAACCTGTTCTCTGCTTACCTCCTGCGGTTGGCTGTGTCTTTAGTCCTCGGATCGTCTCGGCGACAAACCAACCCCAATTTCTCCACTTCTTTGGAATTTTGCGTATTTGTAGTCCACGTTCGCGTCAAGCTTCAATTCAACCTTTAGATGCGCTTTTAATGTCACGGAAATCTCAGGTCCAAACTACCCCTAATCATTTGTCTAAGTTTCTCTTACATCTTCACCTTCCAGGTGGTCTCAAGCCCGAACTACCCCCCAACCCTTAAGTATCTTTCAACTTCTACCCCCTTCTCGCCTTCTTCTCTATCAAGTCTGACCTTTCAATCTCTTCCTCTCCCAGTTTCCATCCCACCTTCTTCTTCTTTCAGGCGATTTTACATTTAAACTACCCCCAGCCTTTTCTTCCAACTTCTACCGCCTCCTCGTCTGCTTCTTCACAAAGTCTGACTCCTCAGCCTCTTCTTCTTCGTCCAGGTGGTTCTAGCCTGAAACCACCCCTTCGATTTCTTCTTCCACCCCTTTTATCGTTCACCTTTCGCCAATTCCACCGGTTTTCAACCCTCAATCCACCTTCCCTTACTCTTCCGAGTCGGCGCTCTCGGGTGTTTCCTCGCTCCTCAGCCATTCCTCTCTCACCCCCTCGTCACCCCCGTGTTAGTCCCGTTTTCCCTCGCCATCAAAAAGTGCGAAAGCTTAATTGGAGGAATTGGATCTTCCGCTCTGCTGCACGCAATCAGATGATCCCCGCAGTTCAGCTCGCAGAAAATCCGACAAGCTATGGGGTACGCGTCGCGAGGGGTTCACGGGGTGTGGGCGATAGGAAGCGCTCGCGCGCGCACGCTCCAGCTGGAGAGGTGGCAGGAGACGTATCAAACGGCGAGGAAGTGTGTCTGGCCGCCATAAGGGGCTTTCCAGCTTCTGGATTATACGAAGAAGGCGCACGGACAACTTTATACGAGCCGGGCCCAGCCTGACCGTGGCCGGTCTCTATCTCCTTCTCTCTCGGGGTAGTCGCTATCGATCCCTCAATCGCCGATCCCCGCGTACACGCGTGTCCGAGATCTTCTCTCCCGGCAACCCGGCCGATTTCGAACGATCCAAGTCCTTTTAATCGCCGCGCGCCGTCACGAGAAACGATTTCCCATCGATGCCAGTCGGAGAACATGCCACACCGACTCTGCCATCTATTACGGAATGTTAGTCCTTCATTTATTTAATTTTTCTCAAGTGGCTCCTACACGGCCAATAATGTTGTCAATATTCGCTCTTTGGACCAGCGTCTATTTCTCTTTCTCTTTGATTTTTTTGTTCGCACAGTGAAAGAGTCAATGCTAGAAAACCCAAATCCGTACTGGGAAACATTTCGAAATTTACAACAAAAACACCACTGAAACAGCCCCGACCATGCAGCACGAATATTTTGCCAGAATCAGTATTGATGAGAATATTGATGCGTTTCGAGGTGGATCGAGGCTACAACCGGCCGAATATACGTGATAGTCCCTGATAATCGGCTTGCCTCTAAGCCGACAGCGAAACAGCGCCTTATAGTCCGCTCGTGGATTAAAAAACCACAAACCACAGAATTTCTAATTGCAAAAGATTCTGCATTGAGAGGAAGAAGAGGCCTACTCTTGTGTCCCCGCTATACCTTCCCCCTCTACGACGCTGCACGTGACGTGTCACGTCTCCGTCGCGCGTGTGTCCGATGCTGGCAGAGAGAGGGCAATCTTTTCCCCTCGGTTCGCGTGCTCCCTTCCCTCATCGGACGACTCTGGTTCCCAGGTTTCTCGAGGATGTACCAAAATTTGTAGCGGGCTGTCGCGATCATCGATTCGCGTCCGGCGATAAATCAATCGAGGGAGCGGCGCGGCGGATCCGAGTTAATTAGCCGACTGCGGCATGTCGGTAAAATTAGACGGCCGTATTTCGTCGCCGCCGCGATGTTCCGCCGCCGACATCCGCGCACCACCTGATAAGATCGGCCCGAGGAGCTATCGCACAGGGTCCGGGGAAAGAACGGGGCGACGCGTTTACTGCGCTGCGACAACTTTTACGGGACATTTTAACCCGCTAGCCGCTTGTAATCGGTCGCATTAATTGGCCTTCAACGGACTCCTCTTTAGAAACTGATTCCCTCCAACCGTTTCCGCTGGATGTGGCAAAACAGCCCTGGAAACAGGATGGTGCGACCAGCAGAGCGATGGCACCTCTTTCATCGTTTTTAATTCATCGCTGAGAATGGTTCAGGTTCTATGCTTGCTTAAAGTTGAGCAATCTGCAGTGTTTTCGACAGGTAAGGGCGCCGCCATATTTCAAATAGTCTATGTACCTACACATTTTGGTTGGCTACATAAGGGTTAATTTTCCATGGTTAATTCAATGGGATTGTCCAGTGCATGCCAGAACACTTGATTTATTCAACAGAAACGGAAATCTGGTATGTCATTTTTGACATTCCTAGTCGAAATAGACCCGGCCTCCGACGTCGGGGGGTCGGTACTTTGCCTGCCACTATAGTCGTACATGCCTGTATGTTCATGCTGCTCCAATAATTTATACAGCGAAAGCTGAAGTAAATCAAAACTTTGTTGGGATCTACAAAGTACAGTTCAGAGTGACTGTAATAAATCCTGGGTTTTCAGGTCTGATTAAAAAATCGATTAGATTTCTTGGGTGCGGGGCGCAGCACCTGAGGTCTTGAAAGTGCGTAAATGTTGAAACGCCGCTGGTCTAGGCTCACGTCAGGGCCGATCGCAAGAGAAGCCGGGCGCGGCAGCTGCGTCAGGCTCACCTGTTGTCTCTGGGCTAATTACGCGGGCCCGATATATAAAGCGGCGTGCATGCACCGAACGCGGGCAAGATTTATCGACTCGTTTAACCATCCCGTCCGGGACAGGGACGGGAGGAGGGGGACCACACAAGAAATTAGCCAGGAGTAAGGAAACGTTGGCTTAATTCCGTTAGCACCTTCCGGCCGTCCTCGTCGTTCGATTATCGCGTTGTTTCTTTTTTCTTTTATATGTTTTTCGTTGCACCGTGCCGCGTTGGTTTCTCTGTCCTCTTTCGCGCTCGGGTTCTCGGCGGATGTTGCCGGAACAGGTTCGCCGACATTTTCGGGCCGGCTCTGTAACGATTTTTGCTTGTCTGCGGAGTTCATCGGCTCGGAGTTGATTAAGTCTCCGTCTCCGACGTGGAGCGGCGCGCGGTCAAGGGACGAGAGAGCCGAGGAAGATTTAATCGCCGCGCGCTAGCCTTTAGGCGCCCGTAATTCGATCCCCGAGCCCGAGAGCTAAGTATTGAATTTATCGCGAAAACGGGAACCGCCGCGATCCTCGCATCCGTGGCAGCGAAACGTCGCCAGAACCTTAAAAACGAATTTCTCGTTAGAGGAGAATCGATGCTGCTCTACAATGTACATAAACAGAATCTTTAGAAGTACAACTAAGATTCCTGCTCGTCTTCTTGTCTTCCAGAATTTCAAAAAATTTCGGAGCTGCCACCGCTGTTGAATCTCGCGCTTGTTTTTCAGGATGCATTTATTAACGATGCATCGACGATTAAAAACGGCGAAACGTTAAACGTTCGCGCGCTCATAAATCCGCCGACGGAAACGGGCCGCACCGATCCCGCCCGTTTACAAATCATCGCGAACGTTTAAGCGTGTAAACGTTTGCACGCACACGCGCGCCACTTTTTCATCCCGCCAGACCGAACGAGCTCTGGCGATCGTTTTCACCGATCGATCGAACGGAACGAAACTGCGATCGCAATTTTGTTCAAATTTCCGCGAGACCCGTTCGCGCGCGCAGCCGATCGTTAGTTAATTTTCGCGTCGCCGTGCGAAAACAGCGTGTGCTCGGCTCTTAAATAAACGCTCCTTTGTTGGCCGACGCTAAGCGCGATCGAGATAGAGCGTTGTTGTCGCGCGGGCTAAAATTTACACACAGTGCCGCCGTGAAATCGAAGCGATTTATTTACCGGAATGATTTTCATCTGGAATAAGGGCAAATACGTGTCGGGACAAAAATTTGGACAGCCGAGCTTTACGATAAATAACGTGATTTCGGCCGGAGTTTTGTCAATTGCAGCTCGAAAACATCCCCGCATCTGCCGGTGAAATGCTCGTAACACATAGTTTTGCAAGGGTTCCCTAATATGGGTATAGCTATCGACATTCTTGGTGTGGGTGCCGAATATGGCACTAGATGTGATATAATTTTTGAACAAACTAGACCCCAGAATCTGATATGGAGGAAATGCATCTACAATTGGAAAAAGAGCATTCTAAAAAAGTGGTTCATATTTGGGCACTTTACACTACTATATTTAATTCCTCAGAATTTAGTGCAGCGAGACGCCCAATAAGATTTTTTATAGATCCGTCCATAAAAGTTTGGCGATCGCTCCAAGAATAAAACTAGTTCGCCTCGGAGTTACTCCCCCTCCCGTGATCCAGAACGATCGACGTATTTATTGCGGCTGAAAATCACTCGGCGTAAGAGCGCGCTGCCTTGGGTACGGTGCCCCGTGAGATATTAATCGCGAGCGTCGCCGCTTTGCATAATTTTGTAATGCATCCTGTCAGCGGCCGATAGCATCGTTTCGCACGGCAAGAAAACGCACGTGGGTGTTTTGCGCGGCGCGCTGCGGAACGTACGGCTCGCTCCTACCGCGTTTACGTAAGCCTGATAGATTGGAATTATTCGCGAAATTTATGTAGCTCGCCGCGAAACGACGCCGCGCCGCCGCCGCCGCCGCCGTCGCGCCGTGAACGAAATCGTTATGCGAGCGGGAGAGCACTCTCCGGCGACCGATTCCCCGTGGATTTTTCACGGGGGAGAAGGGCCCCGTCGATCGGTCCGTGCTCGCTCGAGGACGTTCTCTTGTACCGCGAAGATTAAGTGCCGCGAGATACTTCATGTAGATCCGCGACTTCGGCCTTGGCAGCATTTTTCTAGACACCCGAGAACGAGCTCTGGATACGCGGCAGACTCGGCACACTTCGACGCGAATCCCACGTCGCGTCGATTCTGCCCGGATTCAACTGTCAGAAATCGCTGGAAGTCTCGAGCGACTCCATGCGAGAAGGAGACAGATCCGCTACGATTTGTTTCTGCGCGAAGCGAACGCTTCAGGATCCAACGGCAGCGATTCTAAAAGCGAACACGCGGAGGGATTCGCTCGGACTATTTGCCACGACAAATCATGGCGTTCCACTTTAGAGGACGAGGAGAATGAGCGCCGGACTTGACGAATACACTGAACGGAGGACGATTCGCCGTGCAACGAGCCGTCTAAAAAGCAGATGGCCCGCGTGGTCAGAAGAAACCGCGAGCCACACGGACATTGTCATCGTTTTGCCGCGATAATTTAACGGGCCGTCAGACGTCTGAAACGCCGCGCGCGAGCACGCCGCCGCGCCGCGCGGACCGTTCGTTCGTGTGTTTCATTTCACATTTTCGATTAGCCGAAACACGACCGTTCTCCCCCGCGACTTGTCCACTCTCCCGCAGCTAAAGCCTCTCTTCTCTATTTCCTGTCAGCGGGAGTCTGTAATCTTCCTCCACCTCTCTGCTCTTTCGCTTATCCGGATGTTCGTCTGCCTGCCCTTGTGCTTCTCTTATTTTCCCTTCAGCGTTTCGGAGCTTTGGATCTCCAAATTTCTTTCCGTTTTTTCTACAGTTTTCCCGACTTTTTCCTTTCCACGTTCTCGGGCTTTCCCTTGCTATTTTTTCATTTATTCCAGCCAGCCGCTGTTTGCACTTTCCACACATTGCTGTTCCACTTTCCTTCCGTTTGTTTATTTCCCTAGTCGTGTTCCCCAGATATTGCATGAAAACACTGACAGTCGAAATTCGTGAACATCAAGTTTCCAAGTTTCGAGAAATTCATTTCCCTGTAAGTGCAGCACAGGGAAACCGAACCTAATTCAGCTACTCTGTCTAACCATGCTTGTAACTCGTTAGCCTTTTATACCACGATCAATCCTCCAGTTTCCCCATTATTCTACATCTTCAGCTCGACGTGTTATACAGTCCTCAAATCTCCGGCCTCTCCACGGAAAGTCTTTTCCTTTTTCCCAATTCCGTTGAACCCTCAATTCCTCCCTCCGCTCCGGTTTCTCGCAATTCGTGGCTCCCTACAATTGCTGCTCGCGATTCGCGGTCTCCGGCTCTCTCTTTCTCTCGAGCAGGCGACGCGGCAATAAATTTTCGCGCGCCGACACCGAGCAATATTTCCTTGCCGTTTGTACGCGCCAGCTTCTCTTTTTGCCCGGGGTCCCCGTGGTACACGCGGATAAACGCGCTGCGTATTACGGTTAAACGTCGACGAGAAAAAAAATAGAAAACGAGAGGAAGAAGAAGAAAGGAACAGCAAGGAAAAAGGACGAGAGGAGGCGGACGACGAAGAGGAAGACGACGACGACGACGACGACGACCAAGAAGAGAAGAAGGCTAAAAGGACGAAAAAGAAAGCAAGCCCGTTCCATTTCAATTTGCGAAATGGCGCGCAGCTACCGGTCGCGGCTCTGCGCGGCGCGGCGCGGATCGTTGCTCGCCGCGTTGTCGCTGATGTCGCCGCGGCTTCCTTTGCCTTCGGATCCGGCCACTGAAAGCTGATTTCATATCTCGCATTCCCTGAATACTGGCATCGATTCGATCGACCGCCACCAACTCCCACTGGACGAGAGCTGTCCCCCTCTCCTCCCTCTCCCTCTCTCTCTCTCTTGATGCTATCACCTACGTACCGCAAACATTACCCAATTGCCAGTGACTTTGATAGCCTTGCTACGGCTCCTGGCACCGCGCAGGATTTTTTCAAATACTTCACACGCGGTAAGAAGTGTATACAGGGTGAACATTATTGATTATACGGAAAAATGTTTCAGATGAAAGTTGTTCAAAGAGTGTCCATTGGGAAAAATAAAAGTCCCACCACATGATGCCCCCCTCGGTACTGAATAGCTTTCATCTGAAACATTTTTCCGTATAATCAATATTTTTGGAGATATTCGTCTGTAACGCTTTATAACGTTCACCCTGTATTGTATTTAGTGTACAGAAGTATATAATAAATGTATTTGGATTGTTTGAAATCTTAGCCACTCAGTTTCGCAATTGCAAAATAAATTGTAAAGATAAATTTTCAGTGAACATCGGGTAGTTTCAGATCCATGATGATTTCGGATGGAAATTCCTCTGTCGAGCATTTAGACCGTGATTTCTAATGAAGTTACGGGCGAGCGAAGTCATTGATAATTGCTTCTGCTCAAATTGATGTTCCCGCCGCGAGGAAGCGCGCGAACTTGATACCAGCCAAAGATACCCTAATTAATTTCAGCCCGCGGCTCCCAATTACCCACAAAGTAACCGGGGTTAACTCTTGAGCCACAGGTTTCGCGGAACACTATAACGATCTCCCGCGTATCGACGTCGCCGTTACCACCAGCGCCGATCATCGGCATCGTTATTATCGTCGCCACCCTTATCGTAATTATCATCGGCCTGCCAAAAAAGGAAGAAAGTAAAAATCGCCGATCGATCGTGCTCCAATTACTTCCGCTAAAAGCGCCTCCTATTAAGATATAAAATCCAAGGCTTCGTTATGCCACTCTGCTACGAAAAAGAAACGCGATCCGACGCGGTATGAAAATGCTGCTCGCGAAACCTCATTAACGAACCCTTTTTCTTCACGGTAACCACGACGATTATGTTTCCATTATTCTTGATTTTAATGCATAAATTTCAAGCCGCCGCCGAAAAACCGATGCAGATTTCGATCAGACGAGGAAGAGGAGATCGTTAACGAGGCTTTCGGGGACCACTCTGTCCAATCATGCTGTTCCCTTTACAATCATTCTTGAAAACAGAAGCTCGAAGATCATTCACGGATAAAAAGCTTGCTTCCGACCAGACCAAAAACTCGTATATGCAAATTTCGCTCGGCTGAAGACGAATGTAGTTGTCTTCGCCGCAATTGGCGAAGTTCAAAAGAAAAGCAAGAAAGAGTGGCGAGAGAGGCGTTTCCAACAAAGAGACGATCCCGATCGGGAAGATTAGGCCGTGATGACTATCAGGCCGTGACAATGAGCATCGGCCAGCCAGAAAAAGGGCACGAGCGCTGCCTTTTCCACGGGGTTTCCGCTCCCGGTTCCCGCGCTCTTTCCCCGACAATGGCACATAAACTGGCCGACAATGTACCGGCCACGTTATTAAATTATCCTCGTTAAGTAGTTTCCAACCGGCTGCGGCACGTTTAACATTCTGCCCATACCGCTGCTTTGTCTCGGAATCGCGAGGATCGCGGAAGATGCCGGCTGTAACGTTTCCCCCGCATCGATGGGGAATTTCCTAGGCCCTTTTTCTCTCCCGAGAGCTCGACACCCAGGCTCATCCGCAGAAAAGAAGCCTAAGCGTCCCGCTGACGGGAGCAGCGACCCCAGAGAATTAGAAAATTCGACCACAATATAATTTTAATTTTAAACGAATTTTAATCCTCTTCCTATAGTGTTGAAATCTTGTTGAAATCTTGTATACACAGTTGCTTCCGATGACAATAAAAGTACAAAAAAATATATAAAAAATCTTTTTAAAAACCACGCTTACATTAAAATGCACTGAAAAGGAGAAATTAATTTTTTTCCTACTTCTCCATAAAATACCAAATCCAGTTAAATGATTAATAATGTTTTTCCCAAAATTTTAAGCAGTTAGTTCAAAATTTCTTCTGTTATAAAATCAGTGTCGGAATACAGATAGAAAAATTTAATATAAATTTAAATAAAATCATGACATTAGTGACTATAAAAATAAAAGCATGGAGCGCTAAACTATATCGACGTAATCTTCGTGTCGTAATCACTAATGTCATGATTTTATTTTTATACATTAAATTTGATATAGGTTTTCTTCTTTGATATAGATCTTTGTGAATGTCTGCAATCTGTAATGCCATTTCGTGTCTCCCGCGCGTGTAATTGTTTCTTTTTTGTTGTAATCGTCGGAACACCGCGAAGTTTTCCATGGACGTGTCTGAGGCGAAGACAGTTCGTTTCCCATCATCGTTCCAAGCCGATCCAAGGTCCATTGTGAACGCCGCCGCATAAATCGTCGATGACCGAAAGCTCTTTCCGCGGCGTCCACGTTTTCCTCGATAATTCTCATGATAATTATTATTTATGCGATCCGTGGCAGCCGTCGGCGTTATTCTCCGATCGTATTTTTTTCACTCATTTCTTTATGTGTCCTCTTTACCTCGTCTGGCTCCCTGCAGCTTCCGGTTTCTCATCGAGCTGTTCCTCTGGTTTTCGCCGAAACACGTTCCCACAACGATCAACCGCGATCTCGACATTTTTATCGTTCCCGGATTCTGCGGGAACCTAAATAAGCTCTTAAATAGAGTTCAGTTTTCAGCCGATCAGTTTGTGAAAGAAATTTTTACGTCAATGCAAAAGCTCGCGCCGAATTTCTTATTAAAATTAAATAATAATCCAGCGAATTTAATTGCCCCGACTGGAATCAGCCGGCGCTGGAAACAACGTGTCAAGAGGCTGGCCAGGTCCGTCCAGAAACAGCTGGGTCCACGAAATTAACCCGATTAATTGCCAGCCCGATACGATCTTCGCTACGTCCGCTCTTTATCGGAATCTCTCCTCTTCTCTCTTTCTCTCTCCGCGCGCAGTCTCATTAACGTCTTATCTGTCCCATATTAAAATTAATAAAGTGAGGTCGCGAACGATGTGCAGCTGCAAGTCAGATCAGAGTCCGATCGCGAATAAACGAAGGTCCTCTCGCGTGAAATCGTGACCTCCATGCTAATAAAGTCGACACTGCGCGAGCGACATTCCCTCCACAGTCCTTCGCCTTTGGCGACCAATGAATCCGACCAGAAAATCATTTATTTGCGCCGACACCGCACCGGTGAGAAACAGGTCGAGACGTATTCGCGAATCGGTGCATCGAATGTTCATTAATCACGACGGTAATTATTCTGCCTAGTCATTCGTTTTCAGGCGAGGATGTGTTCAATAAGGGTCTGTTCTGAAGGCCGTTACTTTGGACGCGAGCGGTGCTTTTGCATAGAAAAAACATCTCTGTATTCTCCGAAGAACGTCAAATCCGGAGAAAGAAGTCCCAGTTTAATACGTTTCACAGTTTCGTCTGAAAAAATTCGCGAATTCATCGTAGGCAGACAACAAATGCAAAAATACTGGAAGTAGTCGGATTAAGGTTCTGTTCAAACCGGCATAACTTTGGAAGGGATCGCTGTATCCGCACGGACAAAGTGTCATTTTACTCGTTAGAAAATTCCAAGACGTTTTGCAAAGTTTCAAATCGCTGCGTCAGCTAATTTCGTTTGAAACGATTCGCATGCGCGGCGTTATGTTCAGACGGTTGATAGAGAAGATTCCCATTGGAAACGCGGGGAGGTTTGGGCCCAGGAGGAAATCCGTGGAGAGGGGACGGCTGTATTTCACCGTCTCGGTTCCACGGGGCCCGCCATACATAACGCTGGCCCCCTCACAAAGGACTCGTGGCGAGATGGTAGCCTACAAGATCGGATAATATGGGTAGTTATTTGTCGGCGCCGATGTTGGTTTTTCGGTGCGGTGTGTTGGCCCATGCGTGTGAGGCCCCCCGCGGCGTCGCGTCGGGCCCGCCGGCGTCCGGGGCCCGCCGGTTTTCCTGCGTCCTTCTCGCTCGGCCGTCGAGCCGTCATCCTCCTACCATCGGTCCCCTTCTCCTTGGGCCCTTATCTCCACACTGTACTCATCGGTTTTCGCGCTGTATCCGTTGTGTCTGGCTTGGTCGCGACCGGGCCCCGCGCTGCTCGGCCATTCGCGTCTCAAGAGATCACCGGCCAGATTAAACACGAAATGGGCATTAATAGGAACCCCCGGGAGCGTTGGACTGGGCCCTATGTCTCCCGCGCGTCGGCGATTTTCAGCGCGGCTCCGCCGGCTTCTCGTTGTCATTCATTTGTTACAAAAAGTAACGGACGCACCAGCTGAGAAAAATTATAAATCATAGGCGTGGGACGAGGGTGTGATGTATAGAATTCTTCAGATTCGATCTTTATCTCAACAAGCTAGGAATTGGAGTGCGTTTATTTGAAGAAAATATATTTTACTGTTCTATAACGGAGCAACGCACAACACGATCCCATCATAGAGCTCCATAGTTGAATCTCGATGCGGATCGCGACGGATCGATGGTCCAGGGTATCGAGGACAAGATCGATCGTGCGCCCGGGTCTCCGCGGACGCGTGGAATTAATCTGCCGGCTGGATCCGTTGCGGTCACAATGGCCGATTGTTTAAGTGTGTCCGACACTAGTTATTTCGAAGCGGCGCGGCGCGGCGCTCGCGCGCGGCACGAAACAGAGCGTAAAGCACGGGTATATCGCCGCTGAAAACGTGAGCCACGGGGGGAAGCAGGACGGGTTACAACGATAAAGGCAGGACGTAAATCCCCTGCAGAAATATGAAAAGTAAATCGCTCGTCGGCACTAAACCCAACAATGTTTATTAGTGTACCTTCTACGGCTCCTTTTACGACGCTGCAGTCCACGTCGTAGAGCGGACAGGGCCTGGGACACCAACGGAGGACGCGCCGTCACGGCCGGGGATCCTTGGCCTAACGAAGCTAAAGTTCCTGAAAAAGTCGTTTTCCCATTTGGACCACGAAGAACTCGCTATGGAATCTCTCTGTGGTAGATCTGTGAGTAGATCCTCGGCCTAGAGCGTTCAGAAATCGTTTCACCTTCAGCACCAGCAGAATTCGATGCGGGAGACATTGATCCGGCGAGATGATTTTTGGCCCTCGTGCGTTCCTCATTTCGCGAACTGTTCCTCGCTGTCAAATTGACACATTTTCGATGGTTTTCTATTCAAACTCGCATGAAAAGAATAAAGGTCACGAAGTCCCGGGCAAATGTACCTGCAAATTACAGAACAGTACAACTTACTTCGGGAAAACTGTCAAATTGACACGAGGGTCGGATTAGGGTTAAAGGACTGCTCGTCAGGATCTGGCAACCTTGAGTTTCGAGATTTGGGTGGCTGATGGCCTTCCATGGGAGTCGGCGCTAATAATTCCGACCTTTGGCATCCCGTGGCACTTATCTCGTCCGATCGCCGTTCCGTGCGATCGCAATAAACCGGGAGAGGCGAGAGCCGTTAAGCAGAAAAATATGGACACCCGGATTCGAACGGAGGGGTGCAAACGACATGCGACGGGGGTAGAGAAAGGAACGAACGAAACGAGGAATAGAGAGCAAGAGAGAGACAGAGAGAGACTGACGATGTTGAAGGAGGGGTTCGGGGGCCGCCGCCACACACATGCTGCGCCGAGGCGTCCGTAACGTCTTTTAATCACGAAATGAGCCGGCTCTCTTCAAACGACGAGGGGCCCGCGGTCCTCCGTTGGCCGAATTAAGTAAATCAATAAATAACGAGGATACCTCGGCAACACCTGCGCGCCGCGCTCTCCTCGGCCGGCACCGAGCAACAGGATTTACGGCGCAAGGCGCCGCGTCGCGTCGATTCTTTTCCTCCGCCCTTCCTTCCCTACACCGCCATCTTCCTTTTCTCTCGTTCCGCGACACGCCGCAACCTTCTCGATCCTCCTTTTTTCAGACCGCGAAACTCTGCCACCAGGCGCCGAAAAAACCTTCAAATTAATCCTGCTCGAACGCTCGAGCCGAACGCAATTTCAATTTCAACCCTTCGAGGATGAGGCCTCGTGATGGCTTCAGGGTTAGAATCGTTCTTCCTAGATTCCGATTCTCTAGTATCAGTCGTAGGCAGTTACTTTCTGTCTAAGATTGAAGCAGGCTACGAACAGTGATCGACAAATACAAGTCCACGGCAAGATAGTGTTCACTATACTATGACAAGAAAATTGTTCCACTTGTAACATTGTTGTTCACGCTAATTGTTCTATCTCGTCCCCGACCCACACTTGTCGACCTCTGTTTCCGGACTGTTCCCTTGGAGTAAAACTAACTATCGCAACAACTGGGCCTAATATCGTCCTTATCGACTGGTTCGGGGACCGAGGCTCGTTTCGGGTGGACCTAACAAGGGTACAAACGCGAGAGGTTCGACGAGAGCCGATCCTCCATTTGCACCTGGTCTCGAGGACGGTCCACCGGGCGCAGTTTCACCGGCAGAACGAGGTGAGACCATGTACCTTGGGGAAAGGGTTGCCAGGGGAGAGGGGATTTCTAGCGGGACAACGTTTGTCGGCTCGTTTGTGGGCACCGATGCCGCCTAAACGACGCTGGAGGATCCCTGCCGAAGAATCTCACCGAGTTTCGGCACATGGTACGGTTCTTTCACCCTGAGAAACCACTAGCTGATATCCGGATAATAAGAGCAGCCCCAAGTTTGAACTAGTTCGAAGGCGTTCTTCGCACCTAGCGAATGGCCAGTTGACGAAAAGCGCCATCAAGATTTCCAGTTAGCGGTACCGTTCACGAGAGGTTTACGGGGTTCCCGAGGCACCCTGGCAAAAATAATGGCAGGAAGTATACATTTCGGTACGCCGTGATTGCCAGATAACGGACTGGTTATCGGCGACTCGAAATCCGCAGCGTTTTAATTACTTCGTTGTTTACTCCGGCTGAACCGGAGACGTCCACGCGGGTTAGATTATAGTTGATACCACCAGGAAACCATAGAGCATGGTCAACCATCGTAAAATCGGAGTTGGGACTGTTTGATCCTAGTAGTTTCATTCCTGAACGTTTGCCCGGTAGATTAAGTAAGCCTAATGATTGGTAGTTCGTTTGTGCTTATCAGTTTTTCGTGTGGATCGGAGGATCTAGATAGCAGTGATTCATCGTCCGGAGGGAGTCTAGACTGTAGACGCTGATTGAGTTTGTTAAATGAGGACAATATGAAACGAAGCAAATATTTTCGAACCACTAATGGTCGTAGCAATCGAATAGCGAAACTTTCGAAGGGCGGAGGCGGCGAAGGAACGTGTTAATAATATTCCGTCTCGAGATCGTAATTATTCCGATAGACTCGGTGGATAGCGAGTTAGAGGCTCTCGAGGCAGCAAGGCCGGGGGACGCGATTAAACGGCAGTGAAATACGGTGGAGTCTGCGTCGGGGCTGTGTTCATTCCCTAAGAAGCTTCTTAATGCGCGGCTCGGGTCCTCCGCGTCGGGAATGATCGTCGAGGGGGCTAGTCGAAGGGACATTCCCTGAAATACCGGTGCCAATCCGAAACGAATTTACCACCGGCAGGATTTACCGAGGCTCGAACAGCTCGGAACGGAGGTGGCCAATAAAACCGCGAGTCGCCGGGCATTACTTTTCATCGTGGTCCGTTGGCCCTCGCGCACAAAGTCTGCCAGCCTCTTCGTTTCTCTCTCTCTCTCTCTCCTCTCTCGTCTCTGCGCCTCTCACGGGCCCCGGGAATCGTGTGGGAGTGACTCTCCTCCGCGGCTGATTTGCGATCAATTTGCCCTAATTTACAATCGGTGCCCTCTCGGCCAGGCGAGCCTCCTTCTCCGGTACCTCTTCTCGGTTCTCGAGCGGTGCGCGCCTCTTCAGCGTCTCCTGGCCATGAAAGGCGCGTCGAGAGGGCCCCAAGTTCCACCAAACATTCATCCCAGCCGACGAGAAATTAATCGGATAGCTTGTAAACGTCCCGAAGCCTTTGGCCGCCTCGAACAGGTTCGAACGCAGACCCGCTCTCTTCGGGTGGGCAGACGTCCGCGGCTCAGCTTGATGGAAAAAGCCCGACGTTATACCACAGACCTGGTCTAGCCCACTGTCCTTGCGCCAACAATCCGGCCAGAACGTCCGCTGCTATGCTTCAACCTCTCTTCCGTCCTCTTTCTCTGGACTACGGCTTCTCGGCTCGTCTTCGTTCTCTTTTCGGGACTTGAACCTTGAGTATACTCTCTTCTCGCATTGTAGCAATCTTCCTGCAACTAGTCACTCAACTACTGGAACTCGTTGTAAATCATGGAGGTCCAACGAATTATGTTATTATTGATTTTTCATGGCCAAAGGGCTAATCCAAGATCCTCGGCACGATCGTAGCAATCCCGGAATCACAACTTCCCCGTGATCAAAGGAAGCACTGTCCAGGCGAACAACAAAGGGACAGAAGCATCGTCCATCGGGCATCGAAGATCCGTGCTCGTTAGGATCGTCAAGGTGTCTGAAATCGGAGCGTCGATGCTAGCCCTAGCAGCGAGGTCTCCCGTCGGTGTCAATTAACATCCGGAACGGCGTCCAATTAATCAGGTTCCATGGCCGGCCGTTGATAACCGAAAGGAGAAGAGGGGATCATTGCGGCGGGAATATGGCTAGGGGAGCGGGGCGGGGCGGGGCGGGGGTAGGAGCGACAAGCATCAATCTCGCGTCGGTTGGCGTCGTAAATCCGCTCGAAATACAGCGGCCGACACTCTCTCCGGTTCCCATTATTCCTCTTTCCATCGGCGCGACGACGAAGACGCCTTGCCGGGGCCAAACGAAGCCCCCGGATATCTATAGCCACGGCGGGAGGAGGTGTACACGGTGCGGGCTAGAGGATGGCTGGCTGCCGGGTCTCGCTGGATGGACACGGACAGGTCCGCATTGTATTCCCCGGCCAGTAAATCCTGCTGCTCGTAGTGTAAATGAGAGCGAGCCGGGGCGGGGAGAGCGAGCAAGAGCGGCCGGTTCTCTCGCAAACTGCAGCAGAGGCAAGCTGGCCCGGGGTAGAGCAGAAAGGGGCTCTCTGCGGACTCCTCTCGGGCTACCAACTAAGCGAGGAAAGGTGGAACAGAGACGGAAAGATTTATCTGCCGGGCCCGCGGACGCAACCAGCCCTTTGTCGCCGGCGGCCGCGGTGAGAAGTTCGCATTTTTCGCCATTTTTTTCCAGCCTGCCGCCTCACCTTCTCCTCTCTCGCTCACCGTTTCGTTTCGCCGGATTTTTTTCGCCGTCTCTCTCTCCGATTAAACAGACTCCATCTCACCTTTTTCTTTCTCTCTCTTTCGCTCTCTGATTCTCCCGTACCGTTTGGCCCGCGGCGCGGCTCCTGGAATCGAGGGAATCTGACGGTCCAAGGGACTCGCTGATTGTCCGAGGAATTGCTCCGACGGTATATCGACAACCCAGCTCCTAGAACCCATCGACCATCCTCCTCCGGCAACCTGGAATCTACAGGGTGTTCCCTAGACCTCGGATGGCGAGACTGCGAGCGACACGTTCGACGATCAAAGAGCTCTCGGGGCAGACTGGTTCGAGATGGTCTTCGAATCTCGATTTGCTCGTCCTTTGGCGAGGAACGGCGTTTTCTTGAATGTTCACTCATTGGTCACGGAAACACCTATCAAATAACATCAGCATTGCGTTCATAGTGGAGCAGCGAAGATCGCGGATAGTAATGAGGCGAACACCGCGGCAAAATCAAATATAATGGAGCGGTGACGAGACGATAACGAATAATTTAGCGAATAGCAAAAGAATTGCTCCGCTACAAACTCGTACTAAGATCTTAACAATGACACAGGCTTTCCACGTGTGGAAATTCAACTTGCCTGCGACGTTAGTGGCGGATCTGCGACGGTTTCGTCATTGAAAAAAGCAACGGCCAGCGGTCCCCTCGGACAGGACGGTCAGGTTAGGGTAGGTGGAAGGAACGAAGATTAGGAAGCAATCGAAATGCCCGGTGGCCTTTGATCGGCGTCGGAACACGTCCGTTTCAAGGGGGTGGCTGGAGGGGGCAGGGAGGTGAGGGTAGGAGGTTGGCCAGTCTGGCAGTTGAAGGGAGCCAGGGGCCACTCGACAGCCCGATAGCGACGAGGATTTAATTGACACCGGGAGGTGTCGCAGCACTAAACTATGCAAAGTGGCCCCGGCTCGCCGGCCGGCGCGGCTTTTGCTTTCTAAGAGGCCGTGTTCTCTGCCCGTCCCGGGCTCTGTGAACCGTTCCGGAACGCGAAGGGCCGTCGAAGACGCCGAGAAATTAAGGCTACGGACCCGTGGATGCGTGTTCCCCGGGCTGATCGATCGATCTGTCCTCAAAGCTTGAAGCCGGCCAGCTGACTCGCCGCGAGAAACGTCCTCGCGCGCTCGACTTTTTGTCGATTGGCCCCTCGGCCGATCCGAAAAGAGAGCCAGTCCCGTCTACGAGATTGACCCGTTAACCGATAGTTTTTCTTATCTGGTGCGATCGAAACCGCCCGAGAAGACGATCCAGCCTCGCCTCGATCCAACAAGCCTGTTGATCGTTAACCCATTGCGTACCGCGTCCATTTGGTATCACGAATCGCAGGAAAAGGAACGCCGTCGCAGCCAATTGGGAATATTCCTTCAATTGCTGATCTCCAATCGGTATAAAACGGTAGCCACACATACGTGTATAATAACAGCTCGCGTTTCCGCCGGCGAACTTACTAATAGCGTTCCCATGTCGTCGACGATGGCCGACACACAGAGCCTATTAATTTCAGCCGCGCCGTTAATTACGCGATTTGTCGCGTTACAAAAATTCATTAATAGCTCTCCTGCCCGTTAATCGTTCGTCCCGGGAGGTCTATTAAAATCAGGCAAAGCCTCGTGTGTCAAGGTCGTCTCCCGGTCTTCGTGGACGGCTTCGTCTTTGATCGAAGAAATCAATTTTTGGAGACCCGGCTGGAATCGTTTTGCAGTAAATTATCCATCGAGGTAAGGGAACCGGCAGCATTCGCGAATCGTTTTCCAGTAACAACATCGATTGATCGAAACGGATTCACGGTTTAATAGTCCCAGGAGTCGTATCCGCGTCGCCGATACGCGATGACAGATTGCATTCCCGACGATAAATTCACGTCCAACCCCCGGTTCGCTGAGGGGTGGGTACGGGGGGTGGAAACCGGGGGGGAGAGAGCTGCCCGGTACCAAGCGTGTAGCGTGCCCCGGCCAAAGAGCACGGTTTAATATCGTTTATAAATTATTCCGCGGAGATAGCCATCAGCATACAAATTGGTTCGGCCGGGACCTCGGCGCGTCCCGCTCTCTCCCTCCCTCTCTCTCTCCCTCACCCTTTCGCTCACTCCTCTTTCTCTTTCTCTCTAGGCTTCCTTTCGATTCCCTTCGAGCACGGTTCCCTTTTTCCAACGAAGCCTCGTGTCTAGCCGCTCGCTCTCTGCCACCAGACACGCTGCCAATACACGGGAATTAATGCCCGCTTCTGGAAACAATTCTCAACCACTGCACACAGACCCCGTCGCGGAACTTCTCGCGAAAACCCTTCGCGCTGTTTCACCGGAGTCGATTTTTCGGAAGCGAAAGCGCAATCGTTTCGCACCTAAGGACTGTCACATTATTATACGATCGAAACGTGACAAGAGTTTCTTCCATTGTAGTAATTAGTAATTGTACGAATGAACCCTTTCCTATGTCTAACACACTCGACTAAATTAAACTTTGTACCAACAGTGTATAATTATGTTCCTTAACGTTCAACTGGAGACGGTTGTATATTTGTTCCTTTTTCCAGGAGAATTGTGAATCGATCGTCGGCGGAGCGATTAAACGTGCTTCCTCGTTACAGGGAATCGAATGGCAGAAATTTGATAGAAAGACTAGCCGGAGGCACAAGCTACGAACAGTTGGTATCGCGAATCACTTTTTAAGCAACCGCTAATCCAGTCCCGAGGGGTTGGCTATGCTAATACCGCCGGAGCCCGGGCTCTATCTTGCTGGAAGACAACGAAAAGACGAGCAGGTTTCGTGATCGAATCGATTACCGAGAGACTGGTTGGTTGCTCGCGGAATAAAATCGAAAAACGAGCCGGCCGATGTAGTACACCCCCGAACTTCGGCACGCTCGCACAAAACGAAGTCCGCAAACATTTCCTATATTCGGAGCTGTTCTAGAAACCGTAAAATCAAGTACGATCTTGAAAATAGAAAACTTTTTTCGCATTCTAATCAATCGTATAGAAATAATAAAAATTATAATTGATTTTCCTAATTCTTTTGCTGAACACGCTATAATATATCTGTCGAATGTAATTTTATACTGTCCGTACCATAATAGAGAATCAGGTGAAACGGAGGAAGAGCCATGTTCGAACCGATCGGTGTCTGAATCGAGCAATTATCGGCCACGCACGAGAAAAAATGGCGGGGGACGGCAGTGAAAGGATCGGAACGGTGTCACAGGCGGTGAATCGATTGCGTTGCATTAATTGACCATGAAAATGGAATGTCACGGCTCGTAGATTTTCCAGATTAGGTATTGCCGTGACTGCGGTGCGTTTCAGGCTGCGAGCGCGTCGCCATATTTTCACCGCGGTGTCCGTCGCGTCGTCGTGTAACTGCGAAAATGAGAGATCTGTCCGTCGATAATATTCTCCCGTGGTTTTCCACGAAGCCGACTCCGGAGACGATCATTTTCATCTCCTGAGACACAGAGGCGATCATTTCCCTTTAAATCTTATGTTGGATCAGATTTCTCAAAAATTTCAATGGACACTTCATCGTTTCTCTTCCAATTTTTTGTTGAGCAAATCTGTGATATTTTCGCACCTCTTTGCCTCGCAGAGTTCTTAAAAAATTTCTTTTCGCCTGATTGAAACGCGTCGCGACGGTGTCGAGGGTTTTCCGCGGGGAATGAGGTTTTCCTTTGGAGAAATGATTTCCAGCAACGCGACGCCCCGAGGGACGTTCGCGCACGAAGCGCAAAAGTGGCCGCGCATGAAACATTCATCGCCAGCGAGGATAATCGAAGGAGGTTAAGCATGCGACGAATTCCGTCGGCGAGCGTTTAAACATTTATGGATTAACATTTTTATCACGCGACCATTCGTACCCAAGGTGAACGGAAAAATTATACCGTTCTTGTCGATTCTGTCTGTTGGAGGCGACCCGCCGCGTCGCGTCGTTGTCGCGGCCATTAACGACCGCCGATATTTATTTTCGTATCGCGCCGCTCGTTGTTTCGTTATTTAAATAAATTTGATAGATACCCGGCCGCCTCATTATGTCCGCCGATAACTTCCGCTTCTTTTTCTTTCGTTGCAGCAACCGGCGCAGAAGCTATTTCTCTCTTTTGCTCGTTTTTTCTTGCACGTCTCCCGGTTCTCGAACAAGGGAGAGAGAGAGAGAGAGAGAGGGGAACAAGAGAAAGGAAGAGACGGAGAAGGAGGGAGAGGAAGCCATTAAAAATTTCAACATCGATTACGATGATCGTCGTCTCGCAAAAATGGTAAAATTAATGGGGAACACCCAGGCGAACGTGCTGACGCGACGTTCCGCAGATTTTGCGATTGCGTTCTACGGTTACGACGATTATGACTCTTTTCAGCGCCGAGGAATACGTATGGCTGGCTTCCGGAGTGGCTGCGACGACTCGCTTGCTTAGGCCGTTTTACAGGTCTGCCATCAGGCTGATTAAACTCACCTGATTCACTCGCTGTCCAATTCTTTCGCAGATATCTCGACAATTGAACCATCGACGATCTGAGACTTTCAAAAGAATCGGGGTAGGAAGAAATGACGGGTGAATGTTTTGCATAGACTTTTATTAAGAACCGCGGCGTCCATCCAGGTGACAAACGACACGGTCTCGATTTCGGGCCTGCGAAACAGCTTCTTCCGGCTCGTTAGCCGAGGCCCCCTCGAGCGGGTCCGACGAATCCTTCTCGAAGCATTTTCTCGTGTCCAGAAACGGGTCCCCCGCGCGCGCGCATGAATTATTTATGCTCACGTACGCGCCGCTTGTTTACAGCGCGTCGCGATATTTCTCGGTACGAGAAGAAAAAGGAGCCGTAGAATTTCGCGTTTCTGATGCTGCTCGTACGAAATACAGACGGGCAAAAAAGCAAATGAGACGCGAGAAACAGAGAGAGAGAAAGAGAAAGAGAGAAAGAGAGAGGGAGGAGGAAAGAGAAAGAGAACCGAGAAAATAAACTGTACCGGCCTACACGCGGCCCCGATCGATTCTAATTATACAATCATGCAATTTGTACGTTCACGTGCGATTAAGTCGTTAGCTTTTATGGGGTACGCGACGGAAAAATTAAGAGGCTCGCCTCGAGGTGCCCCCGCTCGCCGATTTTTTCGCGTCCGGGGGCCGATTTTGTTTGTTCAACGACGTCGCGCCACCCCGATCGCGACAACGATTATTACGGTAATTATGCCAACGAACTTTGATACACATCCCCGCCATCATGGCTTTACTCCGTTTGCTTCGTTCCGATCGCTTTATCGCACGATCCACCAGAATTTGTCCGAACGCGGCCGATCGAATGAATATTCATGCCCGCATCGAATCGTCCACTTGATTAAATTTTAAACGATACAGCTATTACCGGGAATAGAACTTGATCACTTACCGCTTGAAGACTCGACGGAGATGCAGTCGATCCACAGGCCGTAGATCGCGTGGATCCGATGGCCTCGTTCGGTAACGATCCACCATTTTATACTTAATCGCGCGAAACTCTCGGCGTGGATGCGTGCGAACTTATTTTATTTCATATTATAAATCTTCTGAAGTGTACCTCAGATTGTCTATTTGTTTAATATTTCTGATTCGATCAATTTTTTAACCGACTTCGAGAAAGGAGAAGGTTACTCAATTCGATCTGTATGTGTCTTTTTTTATTCGCTTCTGTTTTTTTTTCTATGTATGTGCACCGATTACGCCGAGATGGATGGACCAATCGGAACGAAACCTTTTGCATCTTGTAGAGTACGTCCCCGAGGTGGTCCCGTGAAAAATTTTGCATTCTTTCATTCTTTGCGGTTTTTATTGCAAATAACCAATAAGACCGAAAAACCATCCGACAGTGTTCTACAAATTCTGCTCGTTCCACTAAAAAGTGTGAAACGCTTAAAAGACGCACTAGATGTCAATACACGCGAACTTAAATACAGTACAATCTTTTCGGAGACGGCGCAAAATTGAAACTTTTTTCGACACTGGAAATTACGAAAATCCTTAAATTCTTCTACATGCTTTTACATATTAATGTATCTTCTCTTCCCACCTACTGATTTCCAAGTTCACCATATTCCAATGAAATCATAATCGCCAACTTCTGTCATTTGGAAAATTTTCAATCTTGCGCCACCTCCGAAAAGATTCTATTGTATTAAAGTTCGTGTGTATTCACATAAATTGAATGGAAATTATTTTTTCGAAGTCGGTTAGATTTTTTTCTTTCCAAGGACAGACTGTAATTAATAGGCCGCGGATTTCTATGCAGAATAAAAATTGTGTCTGGCTATCGAAAATTCCCGTAAAGATAAATGTATGATCGAATCGAAAAAGTTGAACAACTGATTGGAAGCGAAAGGGTCCCTGTCCATTGTCCTATAGCCCAAAAGGCTCGTCCTTAAAAAATTATGTAAATAGAAAATAATCTTTTTGAAAAGTCCTTCGGGATGAATACAGCCTGGCTAAAAAACAGTGGACGTCCACCAGCGTTTGAGCGACCTGTAGACTTGGAAGATCGGAGACAGTCGTCGTTCCCTGTCTCGTTAACTTCGAGTTCGCCGAGAGCGCGGTTCGCACCTGGCGTCCCCGCTGTCCCTTAATTAATAAAAATATCGACTGGGGGAAAATTGGACGAGATGCGATCTCGCCAGGCGAGATTGTCGGCCGGTGAAATTCCGGAGTTAACGACGAGGGCTCGCCAAGTGCGAATTGCGGAATCTGCGAATGGACGAACGAGTTCGAGTGATGATCGCCGGGGAGCCAGAAAACAGACATGCTTGTATTTTTAAATTAATGTATGTATATATATATATATGTATAGAGTTTCTTAGTCGCGTGAGTTAGGGTATTTCGAGGATATAGGGGAGGGAGCAGGTTGTAGGGGAGGGTGTACAATATACAATACAAGCCACGGAACATCACGGATTCTCGCGACGGTGTCGAACGATTTCGATTTTCGCCGCGTTTCGTTCCTTGTGTTTTATTGCTTTTCTGTCGACGACGTCTGCTTTCCTGTTGGAGAAAAGGGGCGAGCTTGTCGGGGGCCCCGGTTCTCGGTGGCGCGGCCCTGGAGGCTGCACACTCCACGCGTATTGTTTTCTGAACCTCGCCTCCGAATTTTCTCGCGTTCTCCGGTTCCTCCTTAGCCTCGAAACCAAAGAAACAACCAAGTTCCAGCTCGGATCGTCTCGATCCCCCTCCTCTTCTTAGATCATTATCGCCACGTTCCGTTCGCATCGATCAAAAGCGTACTCTGTTCCGGCTACGACTTCGATCGTCGGAGACAAAATGGATTCCCATGAATTTTACCGCCTTTAACCCTTTGACTTGGACTTTATTCAACCTTCACTTCGATTCTGTTACAAAAATTCAATCGGCGACGCGGCTGGTTTCGCAACCGCGTGTTCGGCGCGCAGGGGTTCGTTTGCGGTGGTGTGTCGTTTCGGGATCGAGAGAGAGGGGGGGGGCGGAGAGGTTGAACGAAAAAAGACAAACGAAGAATACCGAGGAATGTTTAACAGACATCGTATTTATTTAAAATTTTAAATAGGAAAAAAATATTCGCAAAAAAATCTTGTAGAATCATCGCATTTTTGACAGTTTGCAACTGGTCGAAGTAGCGTCAATCAAAGAGAAGGAGAGAAACGTAAAAGTAGGAACAGATATTATGTATAGCTCGTATGTATTCACATATTTATACAATAAAATTGACAGTGTCGAAGGTATCACGAGTTACTCTACAACCGAACTGAACGAGAGATAGAGAGATAGAGCACGAGAAGGAGAAGGGAGGCAACGAAAACGAGAAAGAAACGAAGAGAAGCGTCCGAATTGGAGTTGGTTGTCGTCCGTGGCGACGTCACGCGTTTCCTTTAGTGTCACGGGCGGGTTCGGGGCAAGGGGGCGGGGCGAGCGTTTACAATTTCGTATTCTGTACATTGCGTATTAAACATTACAAAACACGGTGGCCGACATGTACACGGGAGAGGAGAGCGGTGGACGAGGGGGGTCGAGCGTGATCGTTGCGGAGACGAGTGCGCGGTCGTAATTCCGCGACGCAACGGAGGGGTTGGGTGGGGGCCGAACTTAACGATGCGCCCGTTTAGGGGCGGGGGGCGATCCCCGCCCGTTCGAATTTTATAAAAATACAATTGTACAACCGCAGCCGTCGGCGACGCATCGGCCGGCGAACGGAACACGAGTCGCGCTTCTCCCCTGCGATTTGCGGAATCAGCGCGGAAATTCGGAGCCGCCAACGTTCAAAGGGTTAATCGCGGGAGGAACACGAGGGAACGACGGGCGAACGAGAAGCAGGGGGCGAGCATTCGGATCTCTTTCGTTCTCGCAATCGGTTGGATCTCTGTTCGGACTTTCGAGGCCGATCGCTCCGTGCTTCGCCCCGTCCTCCGTTAATTATCTACATCGATCGCTAAATTTTATACAAATACGGGACCATTGGGGGCCAGTGGCGGGGTCAGGATCAACGGCGCCCCCTTTCCCGAGGCGACGATCCCTACAGATCGTTTTTCCGAAGATGACGCCACCCGCGAGCGGGGCCCGGGACCGGAGAACGACGCTCGACCTTTTTCCTTTTCTTTCTCCTTCCTTTTCGTCCTTTCCGAGCACCGCGGATTCGCAACTCGATCCTTTTTCTCTGTTTCGATCCTTTCTCTGTCATTCACGGGTTCCATTCGCTCTGTTTCTCCGGGGGTGTCTCGGGCGAACGTGCGTTTACGCGTCTTTCTTTTTTTACGTCTCTCTAATAATTAATATAATATTATATTCAATAATTAATACAGAGAGTAGTTATTTATATATATAATATATATATAATATAATATAATATCACTAGGGTACATATGTACAGGGGCTGCGAATAGTAGGAGGTGCTCTCGTATTGCAATGTCTCCCTCTCTTAGACCTAGAACGCACGCACGCGGGGCGGAACGCAGACGTTTTCCTCCGCTCGAGCCGATGGAAAACGGCTCGGCCTCGAGACGCTTCGAGTATCGCCGGCGATCTCGATCCGAGTGGAACAGAAAGAAGAACCTTTTTCAATCGCCCGAACAGCGTTGCCAGAAGAATACCCCTGTCGCAGGGACAAGGTGACGTCTCGTTCATCTATGTACACTTATTCGTGTGGGCATGGTGTCACGAACACGTCACCTTACCCACACGAATACATCATACCTTCTCTCTGCCCTTCAGCTACCATTTACTACGTCATCGTGGTCCCTACGCGGTCATTTTCCCCCGACTTCTGGCAACCCTAATCCCGAGGCTACTCGAGGTGTTGCGACAAAGACACGCGAAGGGCCCCGAAGCTCGTCGTTGCACTTTCGGTCGATATGCAGTTCTAGCTGAGCGATGTTAGAAACGTAAAACATTTCTGTCTACGTATGCTGACTTGTTGACGATGCTTTATTTCTGGATTGTTAATTTATTGCGAACGTAGAAATAAATAAATCGATGAGAATTTGTATTGCGAGGCGTCCAAATTCAAGAGGAGATTTTATGAACGGTGGAGTATAAAATGGGAGTTTGTCCAAGGGGCCGAAGAACAAAGGAAGCGCTTTCAACTGAGACAAAGGGACAGTTGAATGACATTCACGAACAGCGTAAGTAAATTCCGATTTGGATATTCCGGGTTAAAACAGACGTGCTCGCACCCAATCCTCCTCATCGACTCATCCACAAAGACCAAAAATGAACAACTCCGCTCAGGTAGTATTGCAAATGGACCCGCGGTATTTCGTTCGAAAAGATCGACGCATCTCCACCCCCGCGTAGCACGGTGCCCCACCGTCTAATGTACACCACGAACGTCCCTTGACCCGTGCATCGTCCGGGCCCCCCGCCCCGCGGACATTATATACACTCACAGGGGACCAGGCCCGTCGCCGAGTCCCGGAAACCGGAGGCCGAGGACCGCGGGCCCCCGGTCCCACTGGTAAAATTGCACTTCGTAGTCTGGATCGTCCCTGGACCGGGTCGCCGGGGCCCGGGACGTCGGGAATGATCACGGAGGGTCCCGGGTGGTCGCGACGACGAGCCTCGGCCCCGCTACGACAGCTCGGAGGTCGAGTCCGGCTCCCTCTCGTCGCCGTAGAGCTCCTGGGGGTCTTGTGGCTCGGCGGACCGCTTGTCATCCGGGTCGTCCGGGTTCGTGCTGGTCACGGGCTCGTTCTCCTGTCACGGACTCCCTCCGCCGGCGTCCGCGTCCCCCCTGTGCCCGGGGGACGTCAGGCTGGGGCTGCGCCTCCTCTTCTCCTGGAGGCCGTTCACCATGTTCTCGATCGACTTCAGCTCGCCCGCGGAGCTGCTGGTCGACGTGAGTCCCGCTGCAGGCGTTGGAGACCCTGTGGGTGGCCTTGGAGGTGGGGACCTTGGACTGAGAGTCCTGCTGCCTGGCGTCACCGTCTCGAAAGCGGATCCGTGCGAAGGTGCTGGCAACGTGTAAGGCGCGTACCGGTGCCCCTTCAGCTGGTGCAGAGGACTCGCCAGAGGGTGATGATAGTGCGCGAATAGCGCAGGATGTTGCGACGCCGCCAGCGCCAGCTGAGCGTTGAACAACATTCCTGGAGACACTCCTCCGTGGATCCCCAGATGGCTGGGGGGTATCAAAGGACCTGGCCCGGGGTACAGACCTGGTACCGGTGGGTAGAGGTACGGTAGCAACGGTGGATGCAATGGTAAACCCACGGAGACTTCTGGTCGAGGACCTTCAGACGTTGGACCTGGTCCACCTCCGCTTTCTGATCCCGATGACTCGCTACCTTCCCCTCGATCGCTCGTCCGGTCGTCCCTCTCGCGAGAATGCTCCCGCTCCCGCTGATGGTGCCCTGGATGAGGCGTGTCCGGACCCACCACGTCCAATAGCTTGTCCTCGTCGTCCAACAGGTCGTTCACCGAGTTCGACGAGCGCCGCTTCTCCGGGGATGCTGGACCGCTTGCTGACAGCCTAGAACCGCCTCCCGATACTGTCAATACCGCCTGCCTTCTGCAACAACGACGCCGAGTTAGCAATCTTTTAGGGTTCTTGGGAGTTTGGATTGATTCTAATAGGAGAAGGTAATCGAGAGGTCTTGGTTCGCTGAGTATTCCGATACCAAGGTTCTAGTAGAATTGAAGTCGTTCACTCCTCCCCGCAGAAAATGCTTCTACGATCGGATACTCCAGCCAGAACACCCTCTTAACCTTCTAATCTTGTTGGGATCGAATCCGAGGGGATTAGGTTCTACTTAGACCGCGGTATACCATCAAGTCTTGTGTTCGCCTCGAAGACGTCCACGGGTCTGACCATTCCGTCCGATTCTACTGTGCGATCGCCATTTCGTTGGCTGGCGTCGAGTACGCGGAACACCTTATCTACGTTGCTCGTTCCGTTTTAATGCGCTCGAATCGTTTCCCGGTTTCTACCGTGCGGCGCGGGGACGCGGACGGCCCGCCGGCCGGATAAGTATGAAGTAAAAGGGGTGGAAAAATGGCGGCCGGGAACTCGTTCGCGCGGGAACGGGCCCGTTAATGCTCACGAATTTCTCGGTTTAATGCCGGGCCGGGCTCACGCTCGCAGTAAAACTTTACGACGCTTCGGTTGCGTTAAATATTTCCACCGCGGAACGGTTCGTTATCGTTTACGCTTCGCCTCCTCTTTGAAACGCGGCGGCGCTGTTTATTCCCGTAGCATCGGCGCGGCGGCATCGCGAACTTTCCGCAAGGGAATTGCTCTGTTCCGCGGCCGATATAGCGGGCCGAAGGGGTCGGGCCTATCTGCGAACTCTGAGCCCGTGGGCCGAATGAATGTCGTGCAGCCGACAACATCGGTATCGTTAATCCGGAGTTGATGCATCGCGTCGTTCAGACGGGATTGTAGAATGCACTTTGTCTGTTTCCCCTTGGATCAATCCACTGGATAATAACGATTTTGTCGTTGCTACATGTTGGCCGCAATTATGCATGTTTACAGCTCCAATATAAACTATGAGCTACCGTATTCATTCGGGATATGAGCTAAAAGCAGCTATCGAAATAACGATTTCAGATATAGAGTGATCTTAATTGGACCCAGACCAATTTCGGATGGTTGGTATTCAGAGAAAATGAAGAACGATCTCAGAGTGCTCAGAGCAGATACAGGATGATCCTTCGATCCGGATCAACTCGTGGAAGCGTGGAGCGAGGCGATCGCGCGAATTCTATGAAAAATGCCATCCCCGGAGCCGGATCGTTAACAACCGACCGTCAGTTCCGCCGGGCGATAGTTTGGCCAGTCTGTTTGCTTGTATCGACCCCGCTCGCTGAACAAACTGCAGCGAGCGTCGAACGAGAAAGGGGAAAGCCCGTGAAACGTAGCCCGTAATCGAGCCAATTTACACCTCTGGCAAATTACAGGCGTTCCGGGTATCGCGTTCGATCGCCAGGCCGAGATTCGTGCGACCGTTCGCTGCCGGCCAGCGCTCGCCGCAACGTGACGTGTCATTAGATCGATTATATCGCGGCGACGACCGGTAATCGACGGAAAGAACGACCCGATATACTCCACAGTCCTACATAGAAGCTTGACAACCTGTCCCCATCAACATAATTCTCGGAATTCTATTAGAAAAATCAAATACCACCAACGAGGACTCCTGGGCCTCTGGTTTGAGCCTATCCGTAGCCAAATCTAGACATCCTTGACCACTGGTTTGAATCCTTCCCTAGTCTATTCCAAACCTAGACATCCTAGAGCTCTGGTTCGAGCATATCCCTTGCATCCAAACCTAGACCTCTAATTTCAGTCCATCTCTAGCCTACCCAGAGCTAGACAACCTAACCCGCTAGTTTAATCTACACTGCTCCGGAAGTTCCTCGGAACACAGGTGAACCGTGCTCAACTTTCGATAGACTCTCTGAATTCGACGTGTTCGGATAGTTAATATCAATCTCGATCTGGATCCAGAGTTCCAGCGATGGACGGATCGAAAGCGTTATTCGTTGCAACGATTAACGAAGCAACGGGACGACAGAGATCGCGCGTCGCGTCGGCGCACTGCAAGCGGCGAACAAGCCTAAGTATCGTGTAAGACTCGGCTAGAGCTGTTCGAGAGCCGGACGCAACGAGAGGCTTACCGATACCTTAATGCCGTGTAATGCGATCAATGCATCGACACACAGCGACGGCAAAACGACCGCAGAGCTGCGAGAAGGAGAGAGAGAGAGAGACGAGGACAGACTATGTACATGCATCGACGGAGCGCGGATGAATCCGTGAGGCTCGAAAGGGTGTTACGCTACGGTTCTCCGGTTTCCGACGCGCTTAAGTGCGAGAGCGAGCACGTTAAAATCAATAGTTTGTGTGGACGACCGGGATTTGGCAAGTGAGCGTCGTCTCCTCTCCCTGTATCCCGTTCCTGCGGATTTTTTAGACGCTGCGGCGATAGTGTCGCGAGACTCTCCCTTCCGGAAAGAATCGAGTCGCTGAAGAGCTGTGGTGTCGATGATTGGCCTAATTAGTTGGACTTCGCTGGCCCTGGGACGATTCTGATGTTTGAGTTGCATCTTCCAAAGAAAATTGAGTCGCTTGCAGACTCAGTATAGTGAGTATCGAAAGTTGGGAACACCTTGGAGCATATTGCTGATGAGTTTAAGAGCTCGTTTGGACTCCTTGGAGCTCATTGCTGAACAAAATGGACTGTGTTGAGCTCATTGCTGGAGCTAATAATCTCTGTATAATGTCACTGACCCATCGGGCGAGTTTGGGGGAAGTCAACAACCTTTTAAAGATTCCGGTGACCGAGTTGGAGAACGTTCGAAAATTTTGAAGATTCCGGAAGGGATTCTGCGATAGTGTGGGAACGGCAGTAGACATCGAGCGATTCGTTAAGACGGCTCGAAATCCCGTTGTAATCCGCGGAAAGCGCTTCCCTAATCGATTCGACTATTTGTATTTACGGGTCGGATCAGGTAATTGGATTGCCTAGGCGTGCTTCTGTCGCGCTGCTCCACATTCGAACCTGTCGGAAGCACTGACGAGCGGAATTTTCGAATTCCTCGAGAAAGTTCGCGCCTCCTATTCGAGACGACAGTTCGCGAAGAAGGTTTAACGAACTTTATCGTGTGGGGGCTCTGCTCATAAGCCGACCGAATAAATTGGTGTTTTATTATACTTCCTGGGCGAGATTGGCCCATAAAAATCTGTTTTGCATGATTGTTCGCGGTCGGCTCGGCTCGTTCCCCGCGGATCGTCGGTCACGTCCGAATCGCTGCCGGTCGTTGGCGGCGCGTTAACGCTGCCATCCTGTCGCAATTTCTCTCCCTAATCCCGCCCAACAGGAGTATCGATCCCGATTCAGCCGCGTTTCCAACGGCCGACGCCCGTTTCGGCCGACTTTCCACGATGAATTATGCATGGGTACCCCCTTCGGAAATCCACCGCGGCCGCGGCTAAATTGAGCTATTCCAAAAGTTGCCGGTGAACTATCGACCGACCGGTTCTCGCGCCTGTTCGAGTCCGAACGGAATCCCTTTGATCGCCGATCGGACACGTGCCCTTTGTTCCCCGCGGCGACGCGACGCGACGGTTCTTGCCGTTTTTCCTCGGACCGAGACCGGATCGCTTTCACCTGATTCCCTATCTTATACCAATCCCCGCTTCGCACCGAATCGAACGAAAATCGCGCTGCTGATCCGTCCAGACTGTAAATAGAGTTAACACATTCGCTACCGCCGTTCACATTCTCGCAATTTACTCCAAGATACGTGTAATTAATTTCGTACACTTTGCTATTTGACGTTGTAATGCACAGCAATATTCGGAGATTTTCGATGACGTTGAAACGTCAAAAATCGATGAATCAAACTACCCTTCGGAGAACTTCGAGTGTCATTTTCCTGCAGCTCGCGATGATATACATATACCTAGAGGGATTTACCCCAGCTAAAAAGTTAACGAAGAGCTAACATCTTCTCCTGCCGGTTTCCGAGTTGTCAAAAGCTCCTCAACCCCGAAATTGAAGGGGTAGTTTAACCCCCCGAGCCGGAATGCCCACCAACGAGGAAAACACGTGTCAAATATGGTTGGCAGGGCGAAGAACGCGCGAAGTGCGATGAAAAATGATTGCCATTCCTCGTTAGCGTTGGTATCGAACAAAGGAAGGGATTCGACGGAAAACGAAGGAAATGCACCCTGCTCGATCACCCTCCCGTCGAGCTGACTGTCAGACTGACTGTCAGCCCTTCGGCAGCGACCCTTGAATTAGCGATATATTCCGGTATGAAACCGGTGTTCGTCATCGGGAAGACAGTTCACCGTCAACGACCCGTTAAGACAGTTCGCCAACAGAGTCATCGCATCAGCCCCCGAAGACCTGCTCGTAGGGAATCGCTGCTGCATCGCGCGGTGCACTCGATGCCACTGAGGACGGCCTATGGGGGTGGCTGCGCGCGATCGCGGGGGTGGCTGGAAACAAAAAACCGCGGGGTTCGAGTTGCATCGGCACGAGGGTACGACCCGGAGACCCAGGTTCAAGGGGTGATTATAAATCCTCGAGGACGAGGTTGGGGTGGGTAACGACACCGATAGTCGAGCGTCAAAGGCGTCGGGGGCTGAATTTTCATTCCGTCGACCATCCACTGGGAAACAGGCTCGACGAGCCTTCCTATACGTTCTCCCATAATTATGGCGAAATTATACGGGACCTTTGACTCCGCTCCTGTTCTAGGCTTCCTTTTTTTTCGGCAGGCGCGTGCGAGCACCCTTTAAACAGGGGGGCTGAGGGGTCAGATTGCCGCGAGTCTTCTGGATCAGATGGAACGGGTGATCAGTCTTCGAGGGTCGAATTTTGTGGAACGTTTCGGAGGTTTTATTGAGTCTGCTGTCGCCCTAATTGCTAGCTTGGCGTTTTTTTGCCGTAGAACTAGGAGACTTTGTTATAGGATCTTCACAAAAATTTTTTAATGAACGGATACTCAAAATTGAGGTTGCTACAACCACTTATTTTCTTATTTGCTGTCAGTGTGGTGTTACAATTGAGGCAGACATTTGCGAAATGCGAAATTCGAATTTTTAGGCGAATGTTGATTGACCAACCGGTATTTACCAAAAACCTACCCGGAAGCGACGAAGTTGTAATTCCATTGTAAATTAACGACCGTAAAACAAGATTGTAGATAGCTTTAAAATTGTCGTGTCCCATAGCAGCGAGGAGAGAGAGAGCGAAAATAATTGTTGTTTCGCAAGCAGCATACGGCACGCGATGTTTTCCACGTGTCCGACCGCGGTTGTTATTTACGGGACGAGCTCCGGGGTCTGTCGGCGATATATTATCGAACTATCGATAACAGGGGAGCGCGCGACAATTAATAAACAGGGTACCTCGTGGAAATCTGCTCGCGGGCTGATTGATTCTTCGTGCGCCTCGATTAGCATCGTTCCGACGCGACGCGACGCGACGCGGTGCTAGGTGATAAATGAGGTTGCAACGAGCCGTGACCAATGGATTCTCTGTTCTTTTTTTTCGCGTGGAAATGTTTCTCTTTGACTGGCACGACGAATCGACTCGCCACGTCCGGCGTCGTTAAAAACATGACGAGATAATGCGTCTCGAAACGGTCACGTCCGCTTCACCAACCCTTTGCATATCGGATACCGGAGATTCCCTCGATTCTGAACAGTGGAAGCATTTTTCATTAGGAATAGAAGCTCAAAGGCCTCGAGTTGCTTCAAACTTGAATTTAAGCGAATTTTTACTCGGGGGATATAGAGGGTTGAGTAGCCAAAAAATTTAATAATTTCGGGGGGGTGATCAGGGGATCTGAGAGAATGAGAGAGAAAATTTAAACAAATGCATCGAATTGCAACTTTAATAACAAGTAGGCGAATTTTCCCCGGAGGGGTGCGCAAGGGTTAAAAGCGAAGAGATTTAATTATTTCGAGGGGGGTCGAACAGGGGGTCCGCGTTCTCACGGAACCGTTTGGAACGGGTCAGGCGGTTAGGATCGGTGAAGAAAATAAAAGGATAGAGGGAGTAAGAGAGATAGGAGGCCTCGGACGCCGGAAGTCAACCCCCACGGTCGCAAATGCACCCTTTATACGCTGGTTACGGGCTGTAGCGGCGATATAAAATTCAAAGCCACCAAGTGGCACCCTCCACGCTAACGACAGCGCCGCCCCTGAGCATCAGTATGCTAATCCGATGATTGGCTATGTTCCAACCCCCCTCCTGGGCCCCTGCTTCCACCCCTCTCTATCTCTTTCTCTCTCTATTTCTCTCTCGGGCGGCTCCATCTCCCGTTTCTCTGCGGCTTCCTGATGGGATCCGGCCACCCTTAACCGAAACCATAAGCCAAAACTAACCCTTATTCTAATTAGGCGGCGCCACGACGCGCCCCCTGCTTTGCATATTTTCTCGATTAAACCTCGCCCTTTCTTTATCCGACCGGGCCCACGGGCGTCGCCTCAATTTCCGCGGAATTCTCCGGGATCCGCGATTTCCCGGGCCATTTATCCGGAGCCACCGCTCGAACACGGTCCGGCAAACTAACTCCGCGGGGGTGGCTCCCGGAACCGCTAAGGACTCCACGGCGAATTTACAAGCCTGGACAAACGATCTCACGGACATTCATCTTGGAATCCGAGTTTTACGCGCTGACTAGAAAAAGTGTGCAGGTCGAACACGGAAGAAAATTATAAATGGGAGAAATAAATCACTATTTAACTGGCACGAAGATCCGCGGTCTAGCGATCTCTCGAATAGGTATAAATCCGGATGATCAGAGTCCTGCAGCTTTCAAGAGATATCGAATTTTGAGCATGGATGAATAGAATTAACGGTGGCCAGTAACGTCACAACCACACGCATGTTCCACGCATCTATCCAGGCATTCGCCGCGGCAAAGGTGTTCGTTCCGGAATCAGTAGATGCGAGCCTGTCAATGCAACGCATCGGGGAGCCAAAGTGGAATCTTTGACGAGCTGATATCCGCTTTGAAATATCCTCTTAGCGTGACTGGTATTCGGCAACGCTTGCCGTATCAAAGTCAAAGCATCGCCGGACGATTTTACCCCCTATCGCAACCCTTTCTGGCCACAGGTGTCTCGGCGAGGCTCGGTCATCGCACCCGAATCATCCTCTAATGGGCCGCTAGCGGGTAGATAAATTGGCGGAGCTTATGCGCGCAAGCTTTCGAGGCCAAAAGGCAGTAAGTGCGTGTAACGAGGATTAGCGACGTTAACGAGGGCGGCACGAGACCTATGCATAGCAACTTAACCTCGTCAGAATCCACTCGAGCCTCCTCCGAGCCACCCCGCTCGCGCCTACCCCCTTTCGGCGACCAATGAAATTGAAATGGGTCTAGCCCGATCCCGGCTCGGCTCGGCTCCGCTCCGCTCGACGAACCCTCGCTGACATAAGCTCATAAACCTGCGATATTGAATACAAATGGACGATACGCGGCGCGGCGGCCGTTCGGGGTGCAAATGAGCCCCGTGAAACCAACCCCCGAGTCCTGGGGGCTGACCCTGAGGTCGATACGCCGACCTTAATAGCGCCGGGCCGAGGGGAGAGAACGAAATGATACGCGATCAATTAGATCGACCTCGAACACAACCCTGGATTGCTTTTACCGCGACTAGGGGTGGCTTCGAACAATGTGGTTCACTGCTTTCTAAATTTCGAATTTTCTTCGAGAGTATTTTCGGACGAACTTGGTCAAGACCCGTGGAAGTCCATTTTCATGTTGGCACTTCGTTCAACTTTCATGAAAGCTGTTGTAATCGGTTGAGGATAGGATATAAGGAATTGCTTCAACTTCGTCTCGTTTGTATGCACCGTCAGTTTTGAAAGCGATACTCACTTTTTCTCGCGCTTTCCTGCCCCCGTGTCCCGGAACCCCTTCGCGAACGGGTTGTTGTCGATCTTCAGCTGTGTGATCTGTAACAGAGGATGCATTTAATACAATCAACGACGAATCCTCCAAACTAGACTGTGAAGTTTATGCGTTTACGCGAACCACGAACGAAATTGTGAAAAGAACTTACGCGCGCGAACAGTATTACGTTCTTTTTACAGAAACGCTATCCTTCTTCCGGCCGTACCGGGAACAGAGATAACGAAGGGGCACGACGAAAAGTCCGCACAAGGGGCCCTTCTTGCGCGGGCGCAACATCAAAAATAATGCGTACCGGGAACCATTCCGATTCCCCGAACCCTTTCGGCCCATCGGCCACTGCGGCGACTTTAATCAACGCGGACCAAAAGACAATAAAAAACCGGCTCTTCTTTCCTCGAACGTTCCGCTCGTATTTTCTATCAATTTCACCCCCCTCGAGCGTGATCCAATTTCGTCGGAGCCCGGGAAATTTGTTAAAAAACCAGAAACGTATTTTTTCGAACAGTTTCCCCGACGCAGCGACTCTTTTACGCAACACACGGGCGATAATTATACCGTTCTCTTTAATTAGCGTAGTTAATCTGAGAGGACGCCGCGTGCCCGGCTAAACTTCGATAATTAATGTAGTGGCGATGGCTCGGCGATAACTTTTCGGTGGCAGCGCAGACAACGTTGTCGCACTCCACACCTTTCTACGCGAACAACGCGGCTAAATATTAATTAACGACGGTATACGCACATATATATTGTATATGTATATACGTGTAATTAGCCGCGGTGCTGTTCAACATGTTACATTTTGATACACGTCGGACGCGGCGCTACTAACGAGAACCTGTTCCATGGTTCGCAAAACTCCTCGGCGAAAATAGTCGCTTCTAATAATATTTTAATGAGTGAAAACTCTTCTTAATTATCAGCGCGTGAGCAGACGCGCTCTCGCCTTCGAGCGCCTCTCTGCACTCAAGGTTTCCAATAATGTCCCTAGACACGGATTTCCGGCCACAATTCTTTACAAAATCATAGTGACGATGAAACTGGTGGCTTTTATGCAAAATAAACATTCTCCAAATCTTGAATTTTTCGGCCACAATTCTTTACAAAATTATAGTATTAGGTCGTAAAGAAAGAATCGCGGGATTTTTGTTCCTTCGTTTTAATTGCAATTTTGTATCAATAATTATTTCGAGGAACAGGGAGGATATTATTGGTCCACTCACCTTCTCGTTCTGATAGGCAGTCACCGCGATGAACTCCGTCTCCTTGAAAACGTAACTCCTGAACGTCGAATAGGCGAGCTGCGAGATATGGTTGGCCCTCGCCAGGTGAAACCTCGGCTGGTACTTGTGCATCGAGTTCAATATCGTCTGAAACAACCAGTCGAGCATATATTGGGACAGACTGTTCCGAGGACAGAGCTCATGCTCGCAATCGTTTCTTTCTAGCCGCGGGAATTGTCTAAGGGGAAATCGCGAACAACAGCTTGGTACACAGTGACTTCCAGGTGGATGGCTACGGGTCGGCCATATTGGCAGCACTGGAGTTGCTTCGAAAATCTTTGGTAATTTTCTAGACCGAGAAAAGGCAGTGCTGCCAATGTGTCAAAGTACCTAGCTGTCATTTTTCCAGGCCGATGATAAAAGCTGTTATCGGAAGAGCAGAGAGAAGCAAAGCGAATGAGAAATATGCGAATTCTAGACAAAATTATAACGCATCTCTCTCTGTTCGATCCCGACGATGACGATGTCCCGAAAAATCTCTCGCGAATCCCGCGCGCGTATTCAATGACGCACGCTTTCAGCAAGATTCCATGCGAATAAAACGATCGATTCGCTTTTAGTCGACCGGACTGGACGCGACGCATGGATCGCATCGCGTCCGCCGCGCGCGATGCAAATGCATCGGCTAACAAGGTTGCACGGGACATTCCACCGCGGAATGGATGCGCCTCCGCCGGCCACTCGATAAATCCACGGGGAATCAGCGTAATTGCGTGACGGAATTTTAGTAATTCGCTGGTCGAAATCGTCGATGAAATCGACGCGGCGCGACGCAACGCTTCTGCTACCGAGAGTCATAAAACAAAGAATAGCATAGTGTCAAAGGGTTATCGTTCGTTGCCGAAAGTTCCATGGCATCTCGGAGACCCGATTGCAACGGCTGTAGAAGTCTGAACATGTCTGTCTTGTTGTCAACGACACTGTCGCGCGTGCTCCTATTACACGTTATTCATCGATGACGAGTCTGAAGATGATCACAAACGGGTGTCACTATTTTTCATCGGGTTTAGAAATTAATATGTTGGAGAAAATTGATTTTTAGTAATAAGAAGATAGGAAGATATGAAAATACACTGTAATATTCCGGAGAGTAGAATGTTTGGGAGGCAGCGTGACCGCCATGTTGGAGAGACTTGCGTTTGTCGCGGTCGAGCAGCCTCCGATTACGCTCCGGAGAAGTACTAATTGCTCGGATCGGCGTTCGCACATATTTTCCACGGCGCCGGAGGCGTGTCGAGGCCGAAGGTCCAAGAGAAAGGAGATAGCAGGAGGGCGCGCGAGAGAGAAAGAGAAGTACGAAGAGAGAAAGAGGAGAGAGAGAGAGGTATTCGGCTTTGATAGGCTAATGACAAACGCCTAGATTGGCCGGCTTATCAGCCGAGCAGCGCTAATTATTTCCCCTTTGTACCGAGCCGCGCACATAATGGCGACCGCCGCGGGCCAACAGCTTCTCCCGTATGATCGCGATTTCCACGTACGACCGTTGCCGTTGCGTTGGTCTGCGTCGGTTTTATTTATTGCCGGATCGAGGGGATCCCCACCGGAGGACGCGGATTGGACACCGTTTCTCTCTTTGCTCCAGTCGTTATCGCGACCCTCTTGCCGCACGGACCTTTGCCCTCTTTCTCTCTTTCCTCCTGCTGCTTCTCCTCTTCTCTTCATCCTCCTCTTCTCATCCCCGTCCTCCTCTGGCCGAAGATCACCGCGCACGCTGCCAAAACGAAGAACAAGCCGCTCGAGGACTTTGCTTTTACACGGACGCCACGTTTCTCAAACTTTTCCGAACGGACTCTTCAAGTTTCGACGAGCCCGTGCCTGCCAGCATCCCGACGCTTTGCCGGGTGTGCACTGTCCACCCAAACTTCCGAATCGCTAAGAATCGACAGAGGATCGTTCGATTCGAGATTTGGTTTTGACTCTGAACTTTGGAGACTTTTTTAGTGTTCCTCGGTGGAACAGGATTGCAGTCTGAATCCTTGGTCATTTTATAGCATGCGGAATAGCAACTTCTAAAAGAGTTAGAAGACCTAGCGATGTTGGCGGTGTACCCGATGCTTCCTCGGGATCTTCCTCTCCAGAAAACGAAGCTCCAGGGACAAAGAAGCGGTGAAGTAGCTGAGAGGGTCCGGACTTCTGCCTCCGTTTTAAAGTAGGGAGGCAAGGTGGACGCATCGAAACGACTCGGGAGCAGGCTACATATCGTGCCGCGTGAATTGACCGGCCCGATAAGGTAGAGGGGGCTAAAGACAGAGAGAGGAGAGAAAGAGAGAAGGAGAGAGCGGGATACGAAGGGAGAGAGGACGGCGAGGAAAGTGAGAGAATATCCTGGCCGACACAGAAGCCGACGCTGCTAATGACTCTGTCCGCGGTAATCTCCGGGTGTTATCTGTCCTGGCTACCTGAGGCCCACCTACTTCGAATCACGAAGCTGCACACGCTCCTGCGGCGCATCGGACGTCTCCTCTCCCCGTTCGCCGCCGAGAGACCGGAACGAACCGACGACGCGACGTCGCCGGATGATATTGGTCTCTCGCAAGGGTGGGAGAGAGAGAGGAGGAGCAGAATGGGTTTTCGAGAGAGCGCGAAGAAACATCGGAGACTCGGGTCTCGCTGGCGAGAGAAGAGATCCGGTCGCGGCATCTTGGATCCTCCGTGGAGAGGATTTGATTCGCGTTACGACCGCTGGAATTCAACGGATCCGGCCGGCTGTGAGGTCTGGAGCGGGTAATTGGCCAGGCTGCCTCGTCAACATCGGACCGAACGAGCGAGCCACGGAGACCCGGAGAACCTCGCGAAATTTCGATCCGTTTCCATCCGGATCGAGAAATATTGAATCGTTATGCGGTCGCTCTCGACCGCCTTTAATAATTTCAGGAATCGACCGGTCTTTTTAGAAGAATTTTCAGTGTCTGCTGTCTAGATCCCTCTTCGGGATTGCGTTGTTCCTTGAACCGTTTCGTGCTGTCAATACTTGTCATGGTCATGTTTATCCTTCTTGACGATTCGTCTTTGCCATGGAAATAAAATTTGGAAGCCACACTGTTACCATGAGGAGACTGAAATTATTCGAAAGACGTCCAGCTAAGAATTTTGAGTGATCAGGGGCATCGACTTCGCGCGGACCGGAAGCTGAGGATTTAGCCGCGCGAAGAAAAGAGCGAAGAGCGTGGGAGGACGAAGAGGAGGTCGGGAAGAGAAAGCGAAGGCTTGCACACCTTATTAAAGAGTCCTGCAGACGGAGAGAGTGAGAGAGAGAGAGAGAGAGGGGGAGAAGTGGTCGGCCGTTGCTCGGCAGGCGAGTTCCCGCGAGGAAAGCGAAGTGAAAAAGAAAAGCAGAAGCGGGGAGAAGGAAGGAAGCTCTCGGCTCGGTCTCTCGGAGTCTGTGTGCACCGCAAACTAACCGCGCACAGTTGCCTTATGTACGGAGTCTAAGTAATCCTCGAACCATCAGCTAACTTCTTAACCCTCAAAGTGAAAAGGGCCGCCTGCAGGCGAAGAAGACGGAGAAGAAGCAGAAGAAAAGGGGGCGGACGAGGGGAAATAGAGTGGGAGGGAGAGAGAGAGAGAGAGAAAGACTAAGAAGAAGTGGGAAGGAGGAGGAGAGCCGCTTTGTCTCGCGTTTGTTCGCCGGCTCGGTTCTTTCGACGCGCGAGAGTTTCCGCGCGGCCGCGGAAAAGGAGTCGTCGATGACTGAGAACGGGAGGCCGGCAAACCCTTTCGCAGCCGAGAGACTTGTTTGCCCTTCTGTACGATCAGTTGACCAAACAACTCGGTCAGGACTTGGCTCGCGACAAGCTCGCGTGCATCAACGCCGTGCTCGTCGAATTCCTCGCTATTGACTCGCTATCTTCGCCGGCCTCGGAGGTCTCCGTATCTCCGACACGAGCAAACTCCCGTTTCCACGTATTTTACTCCTTCCGGTGGTCATGCTCTTGCATCGTTCGTGAAATATTTTAATATCCTATTGGGCCCTTCTTCGATACTTTAGTTTTCCTTTTAGATTTTTCAGATGTAATTTATTATTGATAGTGTCAATTAGTGGCAGGGATAAACCAAGGTTTTTTAACTCTTTTCACTCGAGTTGTGACTCCGAGAGAGAAGCGTCGCTAATAATTCTCTGATACCATTATTTCAAATATTTGTTGCATTATTAAATTTGCATTCAGTAAATTACTAAACTACTGAAAGCATTGTACGAGGTATTATATCAGTGTTATATCGATAAAATTAAGAAAATCATATCAAATGGAAATATTTCAGGCCTGAAGAATAATTCGGTTTTCGAATTCGAATAGTTCCGAGAGCAAAGGGTCAACATTCGGCTTTTCTATGAGACAGCTATATAAATTCTGTTCTAAGAATCGACAAACCTTTCTGATGGGGGATCGCATCGGATTCGAGGGGTGAGTTGTCGAATTTAGAGCAGCTGCTACATTGAATCGCAATGTGTCTTGGTGAGGGGAAATATTATTATGGGATTAGTGGTATTAACCCTCGCAAGGCGGACGCTTTCGGCGATGTCGTGGCAACCACCACTTAATCCGTTCAAATTCTTATGCATCAATTTTCTTTTACACATTACACTCACCCAAATTCTTCCAGCTGAATCCTCTCATCGAATTGAATATAAATAATAATCTAAACTGGTTGCTGGAAAATTAGAATTTATATGGAACGCGTAGACACTGCGGATTTTTAATGTGTGTACATCTGTACACATTGTACTGGAATGTCTTGCGAGACTGCAAGACCTAATTAGACTGCAGGTTGTCACCAGAAAATAGTCTCCAGTGGTATGACCCTGTAGTTGCCAGACAAACTTCGCACGAGACATTCCAGTGCAGATTATTGATTCGAGTGGTTAAACAAGATTAACCTGGCCACCTGCTTCGAAGTTCCACCAACTCCGACCGGTAGTGAAACGTCTCCAGAACACTCGGTAACAATTCCAACCGCAAAACGTCTACGTTAAAGCAGACATTCGATAGCTTTATCATCGAATCCGATGATTCAGAAATTAAGAAGAAAAACTCCAATGAAATAATCGCCGGTAGGGAGAGGCATCGACAGAGGTCGAACGGGGGCGCGTTTCCCTTTAATCTCGAGAGGTCGTAGGCGGTTTTCCTGGCGAAAAGGGATTAACAAACTGGAGCTAGCCGAAGTTTCTTCTTCGTCGGAGCTGCAAAGCGGCACCAGCCGAAAGGAGCGAGCACGGGAAACGCTAAAAAGAACTACTAGTAGAGGAACAAGAAGAAGAGGAGGAGGGAGAAGAAGAAGAAGGAGAAGAAGAAGAAGACGAAGGCTAAAAGGAAGAAAGTAAAGTAAAAGAAGGGTGTGCAGGGGTGGGAGAAAAGACGCGGACGCGTCAGACGCAGGGCAGGGTGAAAGGGTGGCGAGAACAGTGGCGCCACCTCGGCAGAAAGCGGCAGAGGAGCGAAAGCAAGCAAGCAGGCAAGCAAGCACACGGGAAGGCAAGGCTTGGAAGGCGGCTGGCAGGCAAACGGAGGGTCCTCTATCCGTGTGTCCGGGGGTGCGAGAAAGAAAAGGCGAGGCAACGGCGACGGGGATGGTACGCGGAAGAGGAGAAGGAAGGAGGTGGTCGTCCTGGTATCGACCGGCTGAAAAAGGGGTGGATTTTTCTACCCCTGGGCGGAGGACCAGCGTTAGGGGGACGTGTTCTGGACTCGATTGCGGCTGGCCCACCTCTGATCTCTCCCGGCCTCGCAAGGAAACCGACCCTCTGCTCGGTTAACTTTCCCTCTACCCCCAACTTCCTCGCACTGCTTATTTCGGGTATGTTCTTTCACTCCTTTTTATTTCCCTTACTCCTCTCGCTCTCTCCTTCTCTCCTCCGAACGTGTTTCTTCGCTGAACCGATACCCGCCGGGCAACTCCTTAAAAGCTTCGTCCTCGAAATTTGACCGAGGAACACCGAGCCGTGCAACCCCTGCCCTGCCCGTAGATTAGGGCTGCCGACGCCGATTAGATACAAGCCTGCGGTTCATGGTTCCGGGTGGGAAACACACCTACCGCCAGCCCCGATCTTCGACTGCTGTTCTTAACACTGCCACCGTCATGCAACGCGACGTTCGCAATTTACTGCACCCCTCGCATTACAATGTATTTTATGGTCGCAGTGAGCGGAACTTCCGCGTCGTTCTTAATCTTCATTGCAAACAAAATAGAATTTTATTTCAGCCTAAAGGGAAATTCTCATCGTATCACTCGATGTCTTTGCTGATGAACTTTCAGTACTGTTTTACTACGAGATACTATAAAAGCCGCTGTTGAGGAGGATTTGCTATCGGCTGGAACCGAGTTCGAAGACGTTTCCAGGCGGACTGGCTGGTGCAATCGCCTCGATTGATCCTGGAGCCGAAGAGCACACGGGCACACCCGTGCTCCCCCGGGGATCGAAGAAAGGGAAAATGCGTTCGGGCGGCGCGGCGGGCGAGGCCCGACACCTTTATCCATCTCGCATCGCGTTTTATCGTCGGTTGTCAGCCATCGGGAATTAGGCCGCGATCGTCCAGGAAGGAAGGAAGGAAGGAAGGAAGGAAGGAAGGAAGGAAAACGAGAAGGAACCATCGTCCGAAGAGCAGTTCCTCCCGCTGAGGTGGTGTTCGGGCATCGACTCGCGTTCCCATTGGTCGGGGCCGGGCTCACGTGCGAGTCGGCCATAATGCCGTGAACCGGATGATGGAAAAGCCACCCTCGATTCGGGCCAATTAGCTTCCGGCCGAGTAAGTGGCAGAGAAAGCTCCCCAGGAGGATCCATTTCTTTCCCTCTTTTCTGCTCACGAAATTCCCGGCGCGGCGGCTCTGGGAAAACCGAAAGAAAAAGAAAGAGAGCCTAACTACAGACCGTCGAACGAGCAACGACACCAGCCTAATTCGTTCCCGGAACGAACGTGAAGAAGCAGAGGCGAGAGCGAACCTCCTTCCCGCGGTTCTTCCCCGAAGTTAGATCCAATCCGGGGATTAATTGGATTCCGGGGAATCGGCTCGGTGTCAAAGTTTGTCGGAGCCGATAAACGGCCGCTTCCGAGTAGCCGCGCCGTTTCCATTCAGCCCGAGATTCAATCGAGATTCGCGTGGGAGTGCGCTCGTGATTTCGGCCAGGCTAATAACCACCGTCCTGCTCACTGTCGTTCTTGTTGTTGCCTCTTTACCAATGGAACCAGTTCGCATGACAGTTCCTCCTACGCCCGCCTGATAGTTTCCACGAATTACTATTGATGAATAGGAACCGTGTTCATTCGGAGGAACGGGGGACGCGCGTCCGAGTTAAAGAGCGTCTTAGTTCGTTATCAATCGAGATCCCCTTTCAATTACTTCATATCGCGGGATTGTCCGACGATTCTGGGTAGCAGAGTGTCCAGCACGCTCGCTCGCGATCGTACCCTGTTAGGTTACCAGTTTGCAGCCACCATTAGCATAGTGAGTCTACGAGGTTCTTCTTTCTTTCTATGAAAATACTGGAGAGATTAAAAAGATTAAATAGAAAGAAAAATTGACATTAAATTGACATTCGATTTTTATATACTCAATTTTGCTATAAATGCATAAAGAACCGCAGTCTAGTTATTAATCTCCTTTAAACCGAGATGGGATTCTGTTTTGATTTTATTAATGTGTAGATATTGAAGAACATGTAGGTATACAATAAATATCTATTTTCTCCTTTTTTAGGAAATTACGAACCACGAAGAGAGAAAGTTCTAATCATTGAAACCATAAAATAAATCGTAGGGCAAGGGGTTAAGAAACTGATATTTCGGACTTTTTGACAACTATTATAGGCTATAAATGCCACTTACAAAAATTTATCGATAAAGCGTCTGTTTTTTTCAGTGTTTAATTCTAGTGAGTACAGTATATTAGCACGTCTGCACGCGTCCCCAGTGAAAGTCGCGCGAAATTCAATTCGCCAATTGCTCCTTGACGTAATCCGCCGTATAATTGCATTCACTCTTTCCTCCTTTATTTATTAAACCGTGATCCGCAGCGTTCGTTTAACAAACGAAACAACAAAGAATTGATGCAAGAGCATATCGAGAGTGGAGAGCCGTCGATCGACTTCAGACACGAAGTATCATCGGATGGAATAGCGGCGAGGATGCTCGGATATCGATGCCCCGTTTAATCGTAAATTAGCAGGCCGGTGTCGAGTTAACGGACGACGATAGTACCTATTTACTTTTATTCAATGATCAAAGAACCGCGTCAAGCCGATAACGTTTATCTGGCCGCAGCACAGTGGACCCATTCAACTCGGATTCCGCGCAATTCCGTCGTTACGCGGAGAACAGGGCGACGGCCATTAACGTGCGAGTCGCGGGCTTTTTGAACTCTGTTCCACACTGCAATCACTGAAAAAGTTGTTTATGCACACCGCGGATATAATGCATTTATAACGAAGATGCACCAGGTTAATTACCGAAAAGATATTAGAAACATTCAAGGGATTGCACTGCTACATTATTTTCAATTAGGACTTTCAGAAAGTTCTGTCGATATTTACGTCAGTATAAACATGAAAACAGCTTGAAAAATCGCATGATCAGCGACGATTCCATGGGATCGAGAGAGTTCCGGCGTAAACACCGACCGGAGCGGCTAGCCCCCGGCGCGGAGCGTTGCTCGAGCGTTGTTTACTTAACTCGATTTGTCCCCATTGTGCCGGGGCAAAGATTGCTGAATAAGTTAATTAGCAAATCACCGGAAATTAATAATAATGAGGACGGTCGCGACTCTGCAATTCCCTTAGTCGAGGGACTAAAATTGGCCCATCGACCGCATCGTCCTACGCGCTGAGGAATCACGATCTCCTATCCTGGATCGTATAATAATTTCTAAAAAAATCTGAGAATGCTCGTATAATTACAAGTAAAATGTTATCAACCAGTCTTGCAATATTCCAGCGGAGTTCGCCACACCCTGAACGAAGAGTTAACCGGTTGGCGTTCCTCCAACCCTCGATTTCGTATTGGAATCGAGAGAACAGCAATTTCCGAAGGGACAGGAAGAAAGAGAGGAGAACGCGACGACGATCTTCAGCATCCCCCAAAGATCTTTTGTGGAGGGAAAAAAATATATGACAGAAAGAAAAATCCACCCCCGATCGTTGCGGATCGTCGCGCTGTCGCTCGATCTCTGCGGAAAAGTACAGAGAACGGAGCGAGTGAGAGAGAACGAGAGAGAGAAGAGAGAGAGGGAGGGAGGGGAAAAGAGAAAGAGAGAAGGAAAACACACGGTGAAGGAAAACGTTAAACGGAAATCAGCCGACCGCTCACAAAGAACTGTCGGGTTGCGGGCCGGGGGTGGAAAAAAAACCTCTTTGATGGCTGCACCCGCGGTCGGTCTCTGCGAGCTGAAACACGCTCGAAAAGATGGAAAATACCGTGGGGAGCTGGTGTGCGGGGGCGGGGTAAGTGTGAAATTGCCGGCGATGCTGCTCCGCGAGAACCGGAATTTCCCTTCTCCGCGCGGCAAACCCGGAATATTCCAGGGGTGCGTTTCAGACGGACGCGACGCATCCGCGGAAATATTTCCTCGATATACCCTGGCCCTGGAAAATGCATCCCCGAGTCGAGAATGCTTTCGCCAATATTCCATCACCCTCGTCATCGCGACTTCATTTCGGTTCTGCCGCAAAAATTCCGCTAATTCGACAATGAATAGAAATTCTGTAGAAAAATCTAGCGAAATTCCGCCAATCGCCATCGACATCGCAATTTCGTTGAATCTCGTGAAATTCCGTTGTTTATCGTCGACACGCACCGCGATCGAAGAGGATCGCGTCGCGAGTAAATAAACTGCGCCGCAAATGCCGCAATCTGCGTTTTTCTCCGAACAATTAGTACCGGAGGGACATTAAGCGAGCATCGAGTTATCTAAATGCGCTTCGGCATTGTCGACGACAGAGACCGTCCTTTCTTTTAAACTTTCCTCATTAGCTAATCAATTACAAATTTGCCCGATACCCGGACAAATAAAGTTATTAAACGGCCGAGTGTCACGGGGGAAAAAACGTTCTTTATCTGCCGCGCGTGACAAACAAGATAAATCGCTCGACCGCTGACTGGCTCGCCGATCCGAATTACGCAATGATCTTGCTCCGGCATTTGCGTTGTCGATTCTCGCACGACGATCGGAAAACGATCCGCTCATTTTTCTCGCGAGGGGTGATTTTTTTATATGGATTCTGTGTGGACGCTTCAGGAACATCGTGAATATTAATTTTATCGCATTTGCGTGAAATTGGTATCACTGGTCTAGATTTTTTAAAATTCTTATATTTGTTATAGAGTTGTAGTATTTTGTGCAGAGTCTTCTCGTGAGAAGAGTGGAAGCAGGAGAAAATCCGCAGTGCGAGGGAAGAGGAGAGATCGCGGGCTCTGTTCTCCGATCGAGCACAATAGGCGTCGAATGATTCTCCGTCGGCGGTTCCCTAATCGTTTCCCGATCTCCATAACAATTTCCCGGGGCGGTTTTTCCCATCGAAACAGCGTCCACCGTTCCCCGATCCGATATCGCCGGTTGACCAACAATGGTGCTGATTGAAACCAATTATCGGACCTTTCTTCCTTCTACTTTTTAAGTTGCTGCCGCCGCCGCGCGCGCGGTGCCGGTGACACCCTTGGGCTACCGCGGCGGTTTCCGCTCGAGATGCTGCGACCCTGTGATTTTCACGGGGTGACGGGGTCAAACGTAAAAAGAGGGAGAGCGGAGAGAGAAAAAAAAATGCGAGAAACGAGGAAGCCGGCCTGGGGGCGGTTGGCAGCTAGCGATGGAACGAAGAAAAGGGGAGGAAAACAAGGGACGGAAGGAGAATTCTTGAATGCCGTCGTCGAACGACCGAGGGAGAGAGAAAGAGAGAACCACCCCCGTCGTTTCCAAGTCCGCTTTGTCCACCCCCGCCAGCTGGTAATCGACCAAGCCGCTTTTTTCGAATACAAATGAGAGAGAGCCCCCGAATGTTTTCTCCTGGGACGCGGCTGACCGTTCCGCTCCATTGATTTTTCAGGCTGTTCGAAGACACCGACGACGACGACGACGTTGGTTTTCGAAAATCTATCCAGGAGTCGCCCGGAGACAAAGACACCGCCGTGAAACGAAAACCGTGTCGGCCAATAAGCTTGTTTACAATTTCCTGCGGGACAATATTTAATTGCCGCGGGGTATCTGCTCTCTCTCTGTCCACCGGAGGAAGCGGCGGGGAAAAAGAACAAACAGTGCTTCCGCATTTAAATGCGAAAAAAACTAGCTTTAATTTATCTCGGCGAGAGGAAGACGAGGAGAGTGAGAGAGAGAGAGTTAGAGAAGAGCACAGTGAGGTGCCGACAAAAAGGAGGCGAGGAAAAAAGAGGAGGCCAGCTCGTTAACAATTAAAGCGTTGACAGAGAGTTACAAGACGTCCGTTTTCGTGCGGGGCCCACGGGTTTCCAGAAGGATCGGCCGAAAATGATCGTAAATATGGATAGCCGACGCTCGTAAAGAAGATAAATAGGAGGAGCGAAAGATCGGGAATTGAAGCGTGCATTAAGTGTCCCCGTGGCTCGAGACGGAGAAAGAGAAAGAGCGAGAGAAAGAGAAAACGGAGAGATTCGTTCGACACGACTTCGCCGCGTTTTTTCATCTTCTCTCATCGTTCCCCACCGGACGTACAGACAGAGTTTCGTGGCACCCGATTTATCGTTACCCGGTATCCGTGACCCCCGAGAAGAGGGGCAGGCGGAGTTCGGATAACCTCAAAGTTCAGAACGCTCTATCACAATCTGTCTCAATAATTCGGCTCGGAGAAAGATGCGCGTTGTCCGCTCGTAATCGACGTGTCGACTACTTTTTTACCGCCATGGGAACGGCCAATTTTATCGGGACACCCAAACTCCCCGGGGACCTCGGCCAAAGGCGGTGGCTGATCGGTAGCCGAGGTCTCCGAAGGCGACAAAAATTCTCTAAAACCAGCTCCAGATGGCTATACCGGTCGTTGCGAATAGAGGAACGTTCAGTACTAATGAGTAAAATAATTTCAACTGTCTTCGATCGATCGTGGCACATTACGCCAGCAAGATTGCTGCTCGTCGACCAAGGGGATAAGGACGCGTAGGGTACGGCAGGGAAGTATTCAGCCATTTTGAACACCCCCAGGAGTTGACAACCATTTCAATGGAACTTTTCTGCGAATTTGTGAACAGTCCCCCTCCGACTACATACTATCCAATCGGTAATGGAACGTCGTTGATGAAGCTGCTGCGAAATTGTTCGTGCACGAAGATGAAATTCCCCACAATTTTTATTCCACATAAAGATCCGCGGTCTAATTGGTCTAACGTGTGATACTGATAATCTCGCGATTTTTAATAAACATTCTTACATTCCTGAGAGTACGCAGACTTTAGTTTTTGGACAGCAGTTGGCAACTTTTTGGCAGACATATACGCCAGTGGAGGAACTAATAGGCTGTCGCAGGAGTCCCGTGGGGACCAGGAAACCGGCGCGGCAGCGTGTGTAATTAAACGTGTTTGCAGAGGCGTCCGCGGAGTGGCACAAAAGGTGTCCGCGGGTCCGAGGAAGCGCGATTGGGCCCCGAGGCCCTGGGGGCCCCGGTAGGAAAGTGGAGAGCGGGCCCCGTGCAAACACCGGGCCGTCTCCCACGGAGGCAGTAAGTGAGCGAGCCCGGTCGCTCGTTCGAAAACATCCGAACGACAAACAGCAAGGAGTCGCGTTTCGTCCGACTGTCGTTCGGCGGTTCGTTAATGGAGTTTGCGTGGCGGTCCCTGTGATGTCCGATCGTCGAATCGGACCCTGTGTCCCCAGGGTCCTCCTGGAAAGAAAAGGGGGGCTGCGCGGGTGCTTGACACCGAGGGCTGGCCAAACAGTCGCGTCGACTCTAAACTGTCAGCTTCTGGTTTCAAATCGCGATCCGGAGACGTTTTGCTGTGGAATCGTAGGACAACTGGAGACAATTAGGGGAATTGAGTGGATTGGTATGGTTTCTTAGAATGAGTCGAGGCTGTCAGCAAATTGTTTGGTCCAGGATTCAGCGCGAAGGGAAAATGGAACCGATAAAGTAGAAAAATGGGATCGATGAAGAATAAATTAGTGCTTCGTTAAAGCACTTAAGGAAGAAAGAAAGTTCTATCAGGCTCCCATATCTTAGAATTGACGTAAACTATTTTTACTTCGCATAAAGATCGGCAGTGATGATCCAGCGCGAAGGTAAAATGGAGGTGATAAAGTAGAAAAACGATGAAGAATAATTTACTAAGGTCATCAGTAAAATTATTTATGGAGGAAAGAAAGTTCTATCAGGCTCCCGTATCTTAGAATTGACGTAAACTATTTTCACTTCGCATAAAGATCGGCTGCGATGATCCAGCGCAGCTGGGTTTGATCCCATCGCTACAGCAGAGCACCCGGGAGAAGAGATAAGTGAAAACAGTAGTCGCGATCGAACTCGAAAAAATGCTCGTCCCATTATTGCGTCGACTAATGGCCGACGACGGTAACCGCGGCCACGGAATGGAGGCTACGCGTGGAATCCGAAGGATCCCGATGAAAAGCCCCGTCGATGTCGGGATTTCTTCGAAAGGCTCGAAGGCCGGCTGAGTCTGTCTTCGTTCCCGGCAGTTCCAATTTTTACGGATTCGCTGCCCCCAGCCATTTTATCCCGGTCGGCTGACTCATCTCGCGGGGTCAATCTTCCAAAAGACGCCATTCTTCCCGAAGAACGTTCGTACCTTTTTCCTTTCAACAATATCTGTTGCGAAACTTGTCCGGGGAACAAAATCGGAATTTCTGCTGCGAACTTTCCAACTTCGCAGTTTATTTCCAACTTGTCAGCGAACAATTCCTGCGTGAACTTTACTGTTTGCAGAGTATTCTATGCATTCTGTGTATCTATTGTTGGACAGGGTCGACAAGATAATGGTAACAATTATTAGTACAAGGCACCTGACAAATGAAGCAGAAATTCTGATTAGATTATGGATTTTATCAGGTTGTACGGAAAGTAATTTCGTTTTTCGCGTAGAGATGGCATTGCTTCCATTTGTTACTGTTTAACCTTATTCGAAATAAAAATCATAGAACAAAATGTCATAAAACAGTCGAATACCATTAGTATGCTACTCTTGACCCAGTAAAATGATTAAAGAAGAGGGAGGGAGTACTTAAGTGTGATATCTTGTAACAAATGCAGAAAATTGTTATTTTGCATAAAGACCTGCAGTTACGACTGAGCTCGTGGCAATAAATTAAAATTTCCAAGTGTTTCGTTAGCTGCTATAAGAAGAGCAATGTGTGCCCAAGGAACGGCTTCAAGAATTTGTTTGAAAAAATTGGTCAAGGTGCAAATAGATGTGCACTGAATTTTACGGAGGTTTAGCGCGATTGTTTCGCATGTTTTCGCGAAACCGGAAATCCACGAACTGGCGAGTTCCCTGTATTCGGATGGCGCCGGAGAAGGTCCGCGCGCCAGACGTCTAAATCGCGCGGGGAAAAAGAGAAAGATGGAACAAGACCGGGCCGCATTATGTTTCGGTAATTGGCCGAATCCACCGATGTTTTCAATTTGCTCAAAGGCGCCGCTTGTGCGTGGTGTAGGTGGCCGAAAAGGGAGGGGCCCTGGTCGCCAAAAAACCAGGACACCACGCGTCCCTAACCTCGGATCTCTCATAATCTCTCGATGCTATGGAAACCACTGCACGTTGCATTTTACTATTACTTAGAACCGGAATGTAATAAATTATTATACAAAAATAAATTGTACGATGTCGCAGCAGCTTCTTGTCAAAGGTGAATAAAATTCCCCTACGTATAAAACTGACACAGTTGAATTTAGATTCTGTGTGATTTTTATACCAATACGCGCCTGAACGAAGAAGTAAATATTGTTCCAATGGAAGCAGCCTCATAATTTCAACAATTACAAATATAAAACCGACAGTGGTTTGGTGTTAAAAATGCGACAGAATAAAAGCTGCGCCCCAGCAAGTGAATTGTACGTTCCAGCAAGATCTTATCAAAGTAGAGTACAGGGCGGGGTGTTCAAAAAATGCGACAGCAGATAAGGGTGAAAGATGGCCTCGGAACTTTGAAGGGAGAACGCATATAACAAAGTGAAATGTTGTCGCTGTCGAAATTTTACCGTGCACGATCTACTTGCAGCCCCAGCGTGGAAGAGGCCTCGATCGATTTCCGGTTGTTCCTCTCGGAATATAATCTCCCTAACTCGAAATAACTGACTGAAACGTTCTAAACACCGATCTGCCGGCATGCCCGGCTCGATAAACGCGATACACTCTATAAATAACAATATTCCATAGGCGGCTACAATGGAACAGCGTGTGCATGTAAACACCGGCACGATGCAAATCAGGCTATAAACTTCGTTTCCGAGGGAAGAAGGGTGTGTTCATCTCTCCCTTCCTCCCATCCCCCTCCCTCTATCTCGCCTCGTTTTCACGTTGCGTGTCGGCGAACTTCGCGGGAAGTTCGAGCCCTCCACTCGACTAGTTTCTTCGCTGCAACAATGTTTGTTTCTTCGTGGCGAAAACTTTCTTCTTCCGTTGATCCCTCCCCCTCCCCGTGCCGCGTAATCGCCCGCGAAAGTTCTGCTCGCGGACGGAATCTGTCTCGTTGACAAATTGCTTATTAACCCCGCTGATATCGCGAGCAGCAATAGAGACGCAATAACGAACAAGATAGTTTTCTTCTTCTTCAGAATGTTTCTTATAGCTCTTTGCTCTTGCTCGTTGTTTGCTAATGTTTGTAGTTTTGTTTCTAAAAGTGAAAATATTCACTTCCTTAGAGAATGGTTCAAACAATGATTTACGTGTTTCTCCTATTTTGTGTTTCATCGTTCTGGTCCACGTATATTCTTAAAAGAGCGTCCCTAAAACAAATCCCAGAATGTATAGCGCTTTCTAGAACCTCTATGACCGCACACGCGAATGACTCGCTTTCAGCGGACTTCGTATGATCGCGAACGAATTGCATTCACCGGGTGCTCTCCGATCGAATCTTAATTCGTCGATAAGAATTTATTGAACCAGCTAATCCGGCCCTCCGTTCAAAGGATCAAAGCAGCTAGGGACAAAAGCTATAATATTCGCGCAGCTTCTCGTTCCAGCAGATCAAGAGCCGGCGTAACGTGTCATTGATTAATTTCTAAGAAAACAGCGTGCTCGGTGCGGTGGCGTGAAGAGCCAGAGAGGATTCCGGTCGAATCGTCGAAAGAGGTTCGTCGACGACGGAGAACGAACGACGGAGTGGAAACGGGTGATGGAACGCGTGGCAAGATTGGTCGAGTGACGAGAGAGCAGCGGAGACAAAAGGCGTCCGGGCAATCTCGTGATTGTCGGCTATCGTCACCCGGAGGTGGCTCTGATAGAAATTATGATTGGCGGGCTGATCGACCGAGGAGAGAAGGAGAGAGAGAGAGATGGCGAGCGAGCGAGAGAGAGGGAGACGGTGGGACAGAGAAAGGGAAAGAACGAATTGGGGAACGAGCGGACGTGGCCGAGTGGCTCGGCGTTAAGCAGGAAGCCGTCCCGACGAAGCGGACCCATTAACTGTCCCCCTTCTTCTGCCACGAGATTGCATTTTATCATTTCAACTCATTTTTCAATATGGCTGACACGATCCATCAGCACAGCTGCCATGGAACGATGCCCGTCCCCTCGCTGATTTTTCTGATCGCACGAAATCGGAAACAATCCCGAACTAGACAGAACCGAGACGAACGTTCACGCCTATGTGGTTATTACTTCTTTGGGGTACGCCTATGTACGGTGCTGACGAATGCTTTGAAATTGATTACGCGGGGTCAGATTGTTGGATACACTTTCATTACTCTAGTTTTGCCCGGATAGTGATTCTATAAATCCTTATAGAATCGAATTTAATCATTTAGTCTGGGGCTGTCATGTGCATGGAAATTAGTAAAAATGATATTAGTAGGCTTCCGAGTAGATGAAGTGTGAACAGCACTATTCTCCACTCTCGCTTCGGAGGCGAACGGTTTGAAGAAAGCCGTTGAGGACAGCAGGGACAACTACGGCTCGTTCCCCTAATTGTAAAATGGCACTCGGCCGTCGGAGGGCTGTCGAGGTTTCCCTTCACCCTCCGAGAACCTTGAAGAAGACGAAGAAGAGCAACTGTCGACGAAGACGAGCGATTCAGGGAAAGGAGAACGTATCGCCTGGAATCGGGGGCGGGGGCGTTCAACCCTCTAGCCGATTTACCAGTCGGACCGCGAAAATGGCAACCGGTGACGTCGGCTCTCGCTGCTTTCACCGTGGAATCGCGGCCAACTCGCCCATTCATCGCGCTGTTTCAGACAAGCTCGTCACGGAAAACCTTGCTCGCCTGTTCCTCGAGAGTACCGAGAGAGAGAGAGAGAGAGAGAGAGAGAGAGAGAGAGAGAGAACTGCTGCTGGTACGGGGAAGAGTCGGTGCCGGGGGTGGTTGTACAGGAAAAGGGGGCAAACGGGGTTGGGAGACGGGGAAGCTTGGTCAGAGGGTGGTTTCCGGAAGAGCGAGGCGCGCGTCAAAGAAGCGGCGCTCGTCGCACACCTTTCCCAGCCGCGATTGTGCGAGGAATCCGCGTAATTAAGCGGCTTGTTGCTCGGCTCGCAGCCACTCGCGAAGCCTCGCGCAAGAAACGCGAAGAAGAAGTGGTCTCCGGGTCTGGGTTAGACGCGCTCGAGGATTCACCGACAGAGCTCTCCGCCTGCCACCAGAGAGACCATGCGAGTTTTCGTTCGTCGGGCGCGGCGATCAACCTGTTTTCCGAATTTTCGACGGGGAACCAATGTGGAACTGATCTGGCCAGTTATCTGACACGTAACAGTGTATAAAAGAGTGTATAATAAATAGCAAAATTGCGGTACATTCTAGTAGAGTATGTTTACACCGCGTTCCAGCTAATCATTCGAGCCACTGGATGGTCGAGCCGGATGCCATCGCGTGTAGCGCTGATGAAGGTATACATCAGCGGCGAATCAATTTCCAGCGGGGCTGCACAATGAATCAAATCCCAAATAGGCCCGAGAACCCGGAAGCCCGTGGCCCCTAAGGGACACACAATGAGAGCCCCGAAAACCATCAGCGGAGAGAGAGAGAGGGAGAGAGAGTGAGAGAGAGAGGACCGAAAGAAATCTCCGGGCGAGGAATCAGCCACGGGTCGAAGGTGGCCCAATCAACTCTGCTACTCGAAAAACCAGAAACCCTGTCTCCGTCCTTCTCCCGGGCTGTTCCTCGTCTCCCAGCGATGATGATGGCGTGCTGCGTGGCCTACGGGGCTATGGTTTACTGGTTCGTCGATTCCCTCTCTCGTTCTTTCTCTATCCCCCTTGGTCCGTGAGCGAGCGAGGGCAACCAGAGAGATGATGGATCCAGGTGAAGAGAGAGAGAGAGAGAGAGGGAGGGGAGGGGGCTCGGATGGCTGGCTTGGTGCATAGGCAGATATAATGTAGCCAGCTGTAGGCAGTCGGTAATCACATGTTTGTTTAACCTCCAGAACCCCTCATCTTTCGAGTCGCCCCCTCGAGCAGCCCAGAACCGGGCCACCCCGAGCCTAGCTCGCAAACAAAGATGTCGCTTCTTCTTTGTCGTTTTGCCTCCTCGGACGACGATCCTCGTCCTGCGCCTGTATCCTGCGCCCCTTCTCTTTCCTTAAAGGGTAGCCCCCCTCCCGTCTTGCCCCTTCGAAGACCCTGTTGTTCCCTCAGCAAGAGTTGGACGCAGGTCGATCTTCGGGCGCCAGCCGAGAGTGATGGATGACCTCGGTCCATGGCGCGCATTAATGGAGCGGAGATTTCACGCGTCTCTGGCGCCCGTGAACCACACGGATTAGCCGCGTTTTTCACGCACCCATCGCTCGCTCCTGAAACCGAACCCCCGGCACCGTGAAACCGGGATGTTCCCTGCTCGAGAAAACGCTTCACGCTTCGCCTCGGAACGAATCCGATCCAGAACACTTTGACTCGAAGGACAATATTTGCATCTGGGGGTCTGCCGGATGGAATAGTGTACCTACAGAAATTAGACTATTTCTAATTGACGCGGTGCCGATGGACTTGTACGAATAATGAGAACTTCGCTGAAACTTTTCGTTCACATGTCCCGGATACAGAGTCGATGGAAGATCGGTCGGCGTGCAACACAGCGGCGGCCGCGAAGCAAAATATAAGTAGGTTCCCGCGATCGGTAACCCTCGATCCCCGGTTTTTACAATCCACTCGGTTTCGCAGTAAAGCCTGGAATTCCACGGAAGAAATCGGGAAGCTCGCCACGCTGCGGCATGCCTCTCCTCTCTCGCAATTATGCATGATGATAAGGCAACTTCCGTCGGGAACGGGCCGGATCACCGCGGCGCTCGATAACGGCCGCAGTAATTCCTGTTGCGCGGCCGATCCCGGCCGTAATGTAGTCATAAGTACCCGCAACGAATTTCTGAGTGTGCGTGGAACGAGCCCGACGTTGCCGTGGATCCGTGCTGGCATTTGCGGAACTAGCTACCTCGCCGAAAACATGGCTTCTTCTGTTCGCTAACAAGCCCCCATCGTTGTACCTCCCTCAATCAGCAAGTATTCTACATTTCTCCAATCGAAGGTAGTGCTCGATGGATTTATACTGTTCGACTGGATCTAAACATCTCCAAATCAGCTGCGAGCCTAGCGAAGCTACCTATCCCCTAACTATTTCAATGATTAGCGTCCTACCGCTCAGACTAACGTTTACAGGCTAGTGTTTAGCAATTCGCGGAGCATTTGCGGAGCTAGCTACCTCGCCGAAAACATGGCTTCTTCTGTTCGCTGACAAGCCCCCATCGCCGTACTTCCCTCAATCAGTAAATATTCTACATTTCTCCTACCAAAGCTAGTCCTCAATAGATTTATACATAATGTTTGACTGGATCTAAACACCTCCAAGCCAGAAACGAGCCTAGCAGACTCACCTATCCCCTAACTATTTCAATACGTTTACAGGCTAGCGTTTGCGGCAATTCGATCAGAGTCCTTCGATCCAGGAGTACCAAGTTCTCCGGTGCTCCATCAAATTGGCATCGACGCGAGGAGAAGCAGAGGCCAGAATCGGTGGTGGTCGCACGACGTTGTTCGACGGCCGGGTAGAAGGGGACCCGAGAAGGCGGAGCACCCTGGCGCCATGTCGCGGGGGGTCCCCGGCACCCACACGCGAACCATTCTCCATCGGTGAGCGTGTCGACGTTGGGATACACGAGCCGGAGGACTCTGACCAACACAGTCGCGAGCCAACAGGGGAGGGCGCACACCGACGCCGGCACGGTTATTAACCGTGGACTCTATCGCTGGAGGTGTGCTGATGGAGGCTGAGATTTGTGATTTAGATGAGCTCACCTCCGGACAACGCTCGCTCGGCTCTCGCCCACCCCCGTCCTCCTGCTTCTCCTCCTCCCCACCCCCTGTTGGTTCCCTACCTCCACCGACTCTCCGCGCTCGATCCCCGAGGGCTTTGTTTTAACTGTTCAAAGTTTCAGCTGCGGCGGCGGCAGGCCCTTAACTAGTCGCGGCCAGGTATACAACGACCCCGGGGGACCCCTTTCCGCGGCGAGGGGGATGGGCTCGCTTGATAGAGGCTCGCGTTGGGGGTTCCAGGATCTCGGAGGAACGTCCTCGAGACTGGTCCACCGAGAGAATTTGAATATGGACCCGGCCTACAGCCCTTTTTCTCTATTTTCGATCGCTCCCCGCCGCAACCGACGATCCCTTTTCGTTCTCGTTTTAGGAGCACGCGCGCACCACGAACCTCCGCTATCCGAACTTCCCGGACCTCATAGTGTACTCTTTGCCGAGTACAACAATTCTAACCTTGAGATCTGCAAGGTCACCGAGGTCGATGAGAAGCAGTATCTGGTCTGTAATTAATTATGACCAACCGCGATGGTATTTCTCTGCGATTTGAGTTTCTAGGTCTAATTCAGGGAAGAACCTCTACCATCCGAACTGGAGAGTTTATCTTTTTGTGCGCAGGTATTTCAGGGACGCGTCGATCGCTTCGATTACGGTGGGAACGAACGGCAGCGAGCGTTTACATCGCGACGCGTTTCCGCCGGTTGTTTTTTTTTCTATTTTTAATCGCACCTATAGGCGGCGACGACGCGCCAGCTGACAGGCTCGGTGCTAAAGGCGATGAAAAAATAATAACGCACGGCAGCCGATCAACGGTTTATTCACGAGCGCCGACAGGCCGATTCCTTTCAGGTGACGGCGTATGTAAAGTGCCGGCGACAGGTAATCATTTATCAAAGCCATAATAGATTGCTCTCCTCTCATTCCCTTTGTCCCGCGCGCGCGCGCGCGCGCGGCGAATACTATATGTGGAACTCTCGCGAGAAATATCGCGGCTATTTCGAGATCGTGTCCGATCGACGGGGGAGCCTATCGCTTGTGCTCGATACTTTTCCCGCGTTTATGAAATCTACGCGGCTTTCTGCACCTGTGCATTTCTATTCTTGACAAATGCGCTCGGGAATTCTTGCTTTACGAACTTTCCACTGTCTTTTACACTCCACCCACGCGTTTCGGACGCATTGTGCAGCGATTGCTGAAACGGTCCTTCTGAATATGTACAAATGTAACTCAACATATTTGACTTTTTATGATCTGATGAAAAATTCCACGATTGTCTTATCAATTTCCTGTTCTCGAGAGAAATGACATTCCGGAGTACAAACTGAAGATGCTTCGCGAAGGAATTTTTCAGGGGCACATGATACTCGATCGATTCCCTGAGGAATCTCCGGGGCCCCCGAAGAGTCTCCGAACAATCGATTTCTCGGGTCGTTCGCGAAATGTCGTCGCTTAGGCGCGCGAAATTCGAATCCAGGCGGCGTCGAGGAATAATCGCGATAGGAGGAGACGTCGGCGTCTCCTATCTATTTCAGGATTCCTTGGTCGCCGGGGGTACGGGTCTCTCTCTCCCGTCCTTCCAGGAAGATGGAAACGGGATCCGGCGAGCCGGGGACGCGCGTCGATTTAATCGGTAGCCGGGAAAGGGGTCGCATAAATAAGATCTATCTCGCGTGGAACACGGGAATCCTTTACCGCGTAGATAAAAGCCCCGGGACACCCCGTAGATAAGGCCGAGCCTTTCATCGCGCCGCCTCACGGCCCCCGGAACCCTCGATAAACTGTCCAACGCAACTCTCTTTCTCTCTCTCTTTCTCTCTCTCTCTCTCTGCTCTTCGCTTTTCTGCTCGGCTTTGGTTCGCTCTCTGGTGTTCACGTTCCTTAAATCCCACCGGGTAGGTACACACGGGGGCTACCGCTCTCTCCACGGCGTTTCTCGCCTCGACTGTTACCTGCCGATCTAATCTCGATACTTTGCTCCGAGTGGCGAGCGTGATATTGAATTTTAATGCGAGCTACTTTGTGCCGGACGCGCTGCCGCGAGCGTGCTCCCGTTCGATTAACTCTTTGAACCCGCGGTTCACGGGGGGCGTCGCTTCTTACTATTCCGAGTCCCTCGGGAAACCAACTCCATTTTTTCGTGCACCCGAAATCAGTCATTCCCGATCAGTTGGTCTCCACTTGTCACCTGATTCTGCAAGATTTTATTAAATTCGCTGATTTCTACCGCGTCGTTGTTATATTTATGATTTTTACGCAACGAACGGCAATGAATAGCAATATTGTAGAATATTATTCATTTCTTTATAGATCATTTTTCAGAGAGCAACATTCGCGGAATTCAATTTGGAAAAGAGCAGGAAGATTTCGTTGTCGCTGATGTTCACGCAAGCATCCGCATGGTTATCAGTATGCCACTCGCGCAACGGTGGTCCGTCTAACGCGGCGGACCACCATTATTGGCAGCCACGAGCATTAACATTAATGCCGGAGCCCATTGTGCGCTCGGTGTCCTCAGATTGAAGGTGAGATCGCGGGATGCCTGCGCAAAAGTGGAACTCGGTTGCGTTCACTCGGCGGCCATCTTTGGGCCGTACGGTGTCCCAGAAACTTGCGCGATCTATGCAAACCGGTGCATCCGATTGACAATTGATTCCAGCGAGCTCTACAGACATAATTACTGTAGATTGCTTGCAATCTTCGCGAGCCCGAAAGATGGTAGACTCGACACTGGAGACAACCCAGAAACGCGATCCTGCTACTGAATGCAATTTTGTCACAAAAATGACTCTGGCCTCGTTTAAAAAAATTGCTCTGCTCTAACGCTTTGAGTGCCGATCGAAAAAATACCATAGTATCGCAGTAATGAAAACGATATCGAAATATTTCCTATTAGATATAGTTATTTCTTGAGAATACAGAATATATCAAATAAATTGATCGAGCATCGACAGTTCGCGCACGCTGCGGACGAGCCAAGGGCTAAATCTTCGAGAACCGAAGGTCGCCTCCGATCCAATTTACCTCGGCGACTATAAACGTCCCAATTTCCTGCAGAGCGCGCAGGGTTAATCAAAAGCCATAACGAGGCGAGTCGATCGGAGGCTGGGATGATCCCCAATTAAAATCGAACGACGCGCGAACGAGGCCGGCGAATCGGCAAAGGAGAAAACCACCGGCCTCGGTTTCCCACGGGGGCGCCACCCACGGCGGGGTGCTCGTCCAGGTAAATAGGTACGAGGCTGGAAAGACACGGCGGGGCAGCGACGAGAGCGAGTTAGGCTAACGAGTCCTTATGGAAATACGTCGGAGTATAATGACCCGGTTGTAATGGGGATGATGCCCACCTACCGGCCAGAAAATTCCGGGCCGGAAAGGGAGTCCCCTGTTTCTGGGTCCCTCGAAACACTTCGAAAACTCCGTCCACCTAAGTACTGGCATTTAGCTGGGCCGTCACGCTAAATGCCACACTGTTACCTAGAGATACTGACTAACTGACCAGTGAAACGACCGTCTCCCCTTCACCATTTTCTGACTCATCGCATATCTCTATCGTGGAGTATCTCAGATATCGAGGATTTCAGCAATGTGGCTGAACCAACTGCTCCACGGATCGCTGCGTGGACATTGATTTTTATGGACTAATTCGCGGAAATTGGAAAACTGAGAATCTGCTCTATCAGCGGCAGATAGAAGTGTCGTCGCTTCCTCGAATGCCTTTGTGCAAGGAAGATTCCCCAGGTTGATAACTCTGTTCAACCGATTTTGTTTCAGCACTCGGCGTTTGCGTGTTGACTGGCACATTCGAAGTTGATTTAGCTGTTTGCCGAGGCAAACAGAAACCCTACGAACACCGGGCCACGTAACTTCGCGAGAATCAACATGCCTGCACCCTGGCACGCCAAGCGTGATGTTCGAAGCATCATCTTCAAAATGTAAATCGACGTAGTCCGACCTTCGAAACATAAAGATTCTTCTGCTAGCTTCTCCCAGCGAAAAATTCATTTTCGAAGATGAACAAATAATAATTCCGTCACCCAGATGTGCCGGCTATCCCGAAATCGTGGCAGCAAGCGAAGGCCGGCAGACCCAGTTATGGCGCGGTGATGCGGCCGTCTCGAAACGGAAAAATCGCAGTCGGCGGGGTGGGACGCGGTCGCAGAAATGCAGGAGGGGCCGGTTCTCTTGGCGCATTCCGCTCGCGCGTTGCCCCGATATAGCTTGATATCGGCGACTTGCAAATGCACTCACGCGAGTCAGCTGTATGCAGATGGGGCCCGCAGCTGCGGGGCCCTGTAGGGAAGTAGAACGTCGCGCACAGGTTTCCTCTCTCTCTCTTTCTATCTCCCCGTTGACTCTCGCCTAGGAAGAACCCGAGTGTGGCACGTTGCGCCGATCTAATTGTTACCGCGAAAACAACCGTAATCTCCTTTCTCGCGGTGTAAAAGAGAGAGAGAGAGGCGGGGGAGAGAGGAGAGGAGGGGATCGAAAGAGGAGAGCCGCTCTGGAGACAGGCGGTCGCGGTCGTTACATGCCTCCACGCGATCCGCTCGACGTCTCAATCGACATCGAAGGTCCCTGTAAATTACCAGGCAGGCCGAGGCAGGCCGGACCAACGAGGCCTGCTCGCCTCCGCGACCATAAAAGTGTCCCCGCCACATATTATTCCCATGTAGGGCGCGCCCCGACGCCGGGAAACCCGCGGTTTTCTCCTCTGCCGCGTTCGCTATGGGCCTAACGCGCTCACGCGCCCGCAACTTAGATGGATTTCTTCCCCCCCTTCCTTTTTCTTCGGGACTCGCGACTCGATCCGCTCTCGACTAGCTTCTTCTGCGGCCGGAGATGTTTATGGCGCTACGCGGTGCCGATCCTCTTCCCTTCGCTTCACCGCTTCGCTCCGATCCGCGAGAAACGACGCAGCGTCCTCCCGACCGACGTCTCACTCCAAGAGGTGCCGGAGAACGGCAAATTGTTCCCTCGTGACGAAAATTGCTTTCTGCGGGGGCTCGATAACGTTCGAACTGTTTAAATGCTCGCGGTAAGCGTCTAGGATACGCCTTTTGGTTTGCTTCGTCTTTCTGCCAAGTTTGATCGAATAGAGGACACCTAGCTCACTTGGATCCTCATACTCCATTAATGAGTCCTCACTTGGAGCATGTAGGATCTTATTCTTGTACACCTTATTCTTCTTGGATCTCAGATCTTATCCTTCTTGATGTCAAAGCTACGAGAATTGTCCTTCCCCAACGAAAACATTTCTAAGGACATGTCTGACCTTCCAGAAATGTCCAGGATCAGTCTCCACATCTTTCGAACAATTTCTATCGTCTTCTTGTCCAGTTTCGCCGACTAAAGGATGCAGGTCTAATTGCAGGCTTGCAACCTCCAGACCACGAATCCTCATCCACGATTAACGAGTCTCCTCAGCCGGAGCATGTAGAGCCAGCATATACGGGTTGAGTTACGCGTACAAGCTCGCGGCGTGTCGATACAACAGCGGAGCTTAGCCCTCGCCGAGATTAAGAGGCTCGAACCGCCCGGGAACTTAATATATTTTAATTAAGAGCCGGGTTTCGCTCGGTTTAATCGAACATTGTTATAAATCAGGCCGGAGATCCGAAACCAGTCCGGGGCGTGCTGCACGGAGACATTCCCCCGGCAGATTCATTGCAAACGAACGAGTCCCGAATAATCTGCAGAAAAACGTAATTACGAACGACTGGCGCTTTCTGACAATTTCGTTTGCCTCGCCGACGAGAATTGTGCAGATTTATTCGTATTTTAATCTCATTGGAAAGAAATACCGCAATAAAACGTACACTCGCAGTAGTAGGTACATTTACCCTATTGTTCTCACGAAAAGTTCTCAGAAACAGAGAATCGGCGAGTTTCGGACCGAACAATCTTCGACTCCTCGTGCTACGGCATTCTGAAAGCCGCAAACGCGGTGGATCTTGGTTGGAGACATCCCCCCGGAATCCTATCGTTTGGTGGTCGTGTTTTCGGGGCGGGATCCGTCGAAAAAGTCGGGACACCGCGAGACCACGGCTAATTCCATTTACGAGGCAGTAAAGGCGACCCGCCCCCGCGCAATCCAATCCACTCTGTCCTCGAGCGAAAGGAATTTCGGCGAACCTTGGTGGAAAACAGGCGGCAGATCGCAATCGCGTAGGAACGTAGAGAATCGTCCGCGACGGTCGAGCAACGGTTGGGGGTCACGTCGTTGCCATAAACCGCGAGCCGTCGAGGAAATTTTCGATTGGATCGCGGGCCCAAGGAGGCGGAAAAATCCCGGGAGAGAAATAGGTCGATTCTTTTCAGGATAAACCGGTGAAATCGACGGAGGAGGGGAGGGAGGCCGAGAGAAAGAGAGAGAGAGAGTAAGGACGCAGTTATACCCTCTCGATGTATCGTATCCGAGGATCTACGATCCCCCGAGGTCCCTGCGGTGGACCGTAATCCCGGAACCCCATATAAAGCCACCGTAAGAGATAGTTCCCCGGTAATACGATAGAACTCATCGTCAGCGGGGCCCCTTATCGCGCTCGTCGATCGCCGAGAGCACACGAGCCATATGTCGTTCGTTCAGCCGGCACGGTCTCGTTCGCCTTCGGTGTTATTTATCCGCGGGTCTCGCAGAAATCCCGCTACGCCCCGCGAATTATCGACCGATGCCGAAAATTGCCGGCAATTTGCGGGCCCGGACCGAAACTGGGCCAAGTCCGGGCCCGCGGTGTCGCGTCAGGAACGTGTCGCCAATTTCGAGCACTGCGCCGAATTACGGGGTACTCGAGAAATTAGGGTACCGGTGTCTTGGAGTCGTCCTTTGATGCATGATTGTCGAACCGTTGTTGCGGAGAAAATGCTAGTGGGGAGTAGCTAAGTTTTTGCAGTTGAAAAAGATGGGAGCCAGATACACATTTACTTCTTTCTTGAATAATTTTACCACGTTGAGAATAGTTTATCTGTATGTTTCTCCTGTTTTAATAAATGCATAAAATCCGCAGGTTGATAGCGACTATAATGGCGTTCAGTGTCGAAGAATAGTCACTTGAAAATGATCGAAATAAACATTGTCTGCGTGGGTTACCAGATTGGGAAAATGTAGAAGCTGAAGAGCGAGGCTAGAGCTTGTTCCACAGGGTCAGAGTTGTGTTTAGCAAAGAGTTGGGGACCGCGTCGGAAACCGATTTGGTGGGCCGGTTTTCGGGCCAAGGACGAAGAAGATTGGTATCTGGAGGATCGTTGCAGCCGCCGAGCTGATCGGGTAGGAAGGTACCGATATCCGTAGGATTCGTTATGCAAAGAAGGAAGAGCAGAGGCCGAACCCACGTCAGACACCAGAATTGACGGCCGATTTCCCATAAAATTGATGAGCGCCGTTCCCGGGCGCCGTGCGCGGCTGCACGATTAGGCCCCGGGCATCATCTCTCTTCCTCTCTTTCTCTCTCTCTCCCGGTGGGTTATGAATGGACCACGGAGCTTTTCTCGATTGTTTCGCGCAGGTACACGAAAGGCGGGTCCCGAGTGACGAGACGCGGCAGCAAGAGCAGCGACAACCTCGGCCGGGGCCCGTCCCACGAGAAAATTATACGATGCCACGGGATTCGTTAAGAAAAATTAGTGGCTCTCCGGGCCCACGGGCCCTCGTTCCCGAAACGATCGATTCGAACGGCAATTTACCCGACTCGAGACTCGGAGAGCGAGAGAGAGACTCTCTCCGAATACGTCCAGTGATAAATTCGAATGAAGTGGCTCTGGGCTGAAGCCGGGAACGTCCTCCCCCCGTTTGTCACGGTGGAAACGCCGGATCGAGAACTATAAAATAGTTATGATTCATGGCAAGACGATCGCCAGCATCGAGGCTCGGACTCGTGGAACACGGTGAACATGAAGCCGTTTACTGATTGGTTGCTGAACGTTCTGACTTAGTTTGATCGAATCGGTGCGTGCGTTGCATCGTAATTGAGCATGAACGTTTCAGTTCAATTTATTTCTGCGTCCGTGTAAGCCCGGGAAAAAATATAAAATTGATCATGCAGCTTTAGGAATGTGAATAGTGAAATAAAGAAGCAGCGGAAGTACGCGTTTGAGGAACGGAAAGGGTGCAACCAGAGTTTCGTATTCGACGGAATTGATTGGCGTTCGCACAACGCCCTTCCTCGGATTTTAATACCGAAAAGGGAGGAAAATGTAGAAAAGGAAAATCGATCGGACGGTACGAGTGTAGAGTAATCGAAGCTCCGTGGGCCACGTTCAATCAACGTGAAACGTTGCGTAACCGGTCGCGGTGCGAGCAACCCCCTGGTAAGCCAGAGCAGAGCCACCCCCAGAGGAGCGAAAAAACCCCAAGAAAGGAACGCTTGGCGACGAGAGCTTCAAAGTTAAACACAAATGGGGAAGAATCCTCCGCGGCGCTTTGTGCCGGTCGAGTCTCCGCTTTTTCATCCCCCGGACCGCCGAGAAACAACCTCCAGCGCCGGAACCGCCTCTGAATTCACTCGTTTCCGACGATTTTCGAATTTCATCGCCCTGGCAATCTCGATAAAACTGCGCCGGAAATTAGCTACGATCATTCTCAAAATAGACAAGCGCACTTCTGTAATTATTTTGCAGACGAGACTATTTTATTTTTGTGTGGCTCATCTGGATCTTGTGTGGGCTGGCTTCGTTGAGAAATATTTTATAATAATGTTAAGGCGTAAATATTGTTTATACACACCATACAAATCGATTAACGGAGGAGAAGAAGAGGAAGGTGAAGAAAAGTGACGGAACATCTCCGTTCGTGTGTCGAAAACTGCCAACGGAGGAATTTTGCAGAATCGTTTGGTTTCAGGCGAGGAGAGGCTCGAGAACGAGCACGAATCGAGCTTTATTAAGCCATCGCGGACTTTCTCCTTTGTCATTTTTCCCTAGACCCGACCGAAATGGAGATACGAAACGCGCGAGTTGCGTGACTCACTCCGCGCGCCGCGCCGCGGTTCTTTCTCCATTTGCGGCGCAAGCCATACCATTCTTACACACCCTTTGTCTTCGAGGGGTCCTACGGTATATAATTTGCTTTGTGCCAGTTCCTTTTTCTTCCGCGCGAACATTGCCCCCTCTCGCCCGACCCCTCTTAGATCCATATTAGTCTCTGGCGGGCGTAATTGATAGTGTTTTTCTTCTCCGTAAGACGCGGCCGATATCTCGCGTGAAAAACCGCTCGACGAAACCATCTGCGAAACACTTGCAGATTTTTCCTTAAGGATCTCGAACGTGGACCAGTTCGACGTTCAAATAATTCACAATGTTAAATAATTATTGAACATCTCGTTTCTCGGGAACCGCTTCAACGAGCAACGAAAATCAGATAAACTGCCGATACTCGAGAAAACCTCCTGGAGGATGCTCGACTAATCCAATCAGAATAATAATAAGCATAAACATTCTTCCCATCAGACGTCAACAGAGAAATATTGTATAATCATTATATAATTCGCAGAACCTCGAATCAGGTAGAACCGCCATCGAAGCTCGTTAGAATTTTTGCAATGGGGCGAGCTTCCGGCGCGCACTCGTAAATAGACAACGGTTGTTTATGGATTCCCGTAGCAGGAAAAATCCGCTAAAAAGAGAAGCCTCGTAGCAGCATGGTTTTATGTTAAATTAATCGCGTACCAAGTGGAATTTTATTCGATAGCTCCCCGGACGGGAATGTAAATCCGAGGTTCCGCGATCGCAAGTTTTCTGTAACGCCGTGCGTCGGTGAAAGAAACGTGTCGGGTAAATAGCTTGTTTTTGAGCTGTGCGTAGGGTTTCGAGGCTCTCCTCTCGTTCGGTGGTCCCGATCGCCTGGGCAACGTGCTATTAAAGGATAACCACAGGTAATAGCGACTTCCTGGCCAGGGCCGGTCGCAGCCCCGTGCAAAAAGCGCGAAAAATCGGTTTCGAGGCTCGTAAACTCTCGGTCCAGGGACACGATATTAATGGGGAAAAATGGGAACGAGCTGCGAGAAACCGCGGACCCGTCGCCCCCGGCTCGCCGATAGGAAACCCGCCCGGTAATTTTCTGCTCGTTCAGGATCCTCTAACGGTTATGGCCGTCCGCGTTACGACGTCCCACAGGACGAGCGTCCTCCGCGCGCCGATTTTCGCGATGCCTACTCGACAAAGACAAATAAATCAGAAAGAGATTGTCTTAGGACCTGGAGATAATTGTGTTCTGCAAAAGACAATGTTTGGAGTCCAGGAAAAAGTGATCTTCCTCCAGAATAAATCAGAAGGAGATTGTCTTAGGATCTGGAGACAATTATGTTCTGCAAAAGACAATGTTCTGGATTCTCGAGTCCAGGAAAAATTGATCTTCCTGCAGAATAAAATCCCTCGATACGAATAGCAAGAATCAACAGCAAATCCGACATTGAAACAAAATTACTGAAGATCACCCCGCTCATGACAGACAGCCGCCAGGACGACTCAGCGGAACTCCAATATCCTGAAGTCCAGGAAACATTCATTTTTGTCCGGGATAAAATTCCTCGATACAAGGAACAGCTAGAATGAACAGAAAATTCGACGTCCAACCTAAATTGCTGCAAATCACCCTCATCGGAAAAAAGGAGGAACCGCCACGTTGGGACAGAGAGACGCCAGGACGATTCAGCGGAACCCCCATAACTTCTCTGTTTCCGTCGAACTAGGACACTTCCAGCTAAGTTTCGCGGGAGCAGAGAATAAAATCGCGGCTGTATGACAAACAAACGAGTAGCGTTTGCCCAGGGGGTGGAAGCGTAGAAAGAAAGAGAGAGAGTGAGAGAGAGAGAGAATGGTGGAGAGAGACAGGAGACGGAATGGCCGGTGACGATGAAAAGCAGAGGGGTTGGAGAGGAGGGCTGCCGAGATGGAGGAGCAGCAGTTTTCTGTCGCTCACCATCGAAGCGTGAGGCGGACAAGTCCGCGGCTCTTCGTCCGCGTTTGTCCCGGTTAAGCCGGCGCGACATCTCGAAAACCACGACACGTCCTTTGGGCTCTTTCCTCGTCCTGGCATGCTGCATCCATCGCTGCGTCTTGTTACGCAATCCCCCAGACTAAGCGCTTACGGGGAACACACGGCTAGGGAATTTTACGACGGCCCGGACCTCGAAGCCGATGTCGGTTCTTGCTTGATCCTCTTTCTTTTGCTCTTGTTCCCGACCCTGGCAGAAAGGAGTCGCTCCACATGGCACGCCCGCGGACTTTCCAATTGCCAGTGGACTGTCCTTTCATTTTTCGCTAGCCTCGCGTCATTCTTTCATCCTTTCTGCTTTAGTTATGTGCGTTTCATACTATTTTCCGGAGAGGGTGAACTATCAGTTAGGTGAAACAATTACCACACTACATTCAAGTCTCATAGTCATCTCAAATCCTATCAATAGACTTCCGGTAGCTGAAGTTCTAAGAAAGGCTCCCACTTTTTTATTTTATCACAATTCTCTGTCTCCCAGCGCACTTCACGAGCTTATGCAATTTTTCAAGTAAGAGTATGTCACCGAGGACTCGGCAACAAGGTTAGTTAGCGTTTTTAATTGTCTGAGCATCAGTCCCGGGACAATTAAGAGCCGTAGAAAGGCGCAACAGCGCGAGTTGTGGGAGCCGGCCAGCAGCGTCGGAAATATTCAGGTGTTAACAGGAATGGTGTACAATTAATTGCACCGGCGCGGCAGAGTCGTGCAACCGGCCGAGATGCATCGCTGTTCCTAAAGAAAAGTGAAAAAGACTGGGATAATTACAGGGGAAGGAACGCAACGTTTTAATAAGAGTCTCGTCTCGCTCCTCTTTCCTTTTTCCGTTCTTACCCGCGAACTGGGTTGCATCGTTGCACCTGGATAGCGCAACTGCGCGTTCCCCGATGGGATCACGCGATCTCTTTGCTCCCCTTTGCGAACGGCTAGATCCAGGCAAGTGGATCTTCGAAAAATTCGACCGGCTATTTGCTCAATAAACTTGGATGACTGGGAGCGCTAACGCGATTTCTGCAATTTCCTTCTCGTGTTATTAGGATTAACGCTTTATCTTTATGTGCCTATCCACAGGAAGTCTGTTGACTCGGCGATCCATTCTCGCGTAATCGATGATGTTCTCGATCATTCACGGCTTTATTTACCGATTTTTTCAAACACATTTTTGAAAGTACCTTTTTATTGCAACTGTTCATTTCAATTCCCCGAAAGTTGATTGATTGAATGACGATTTTGATACTTTGGGTTGAAATAGACCCAGGCTCCGCCGTCGGAGAGCTGTGTCTATTCAACACTGTGTTGAAAAGAGTGTTTAAAAAATTCCTGATTATTAACAGGTTTCCTGGTGCTTAATGGTGAAAATTTCGAACAGCTTGGACAGTTTCGTACGAATGAGACGTGTTAGGGGAAGCGTGTTGAACGTTGGAATAGGAGAAAGCGAAGAAAGATCGACGACACGGCGAGAAGACAGGCGACACGGGTTAGACCGATTAGCACCGGCTACGAGCCATTTTCCCTGACGGTAGCCGACGATAATTACCAGAGATAAACGAAGGAACGGACCCACGAGGTGGTCAACGCTCGAACAGCCGACGTCCAGCTATAAAAAGCGAACGACAGGGCTGTGTCTTTCGGCCAGATGACTCGTTTTTCGATTGGGACCGCTCGCCAAGTGGTTCCTGGAATGGCGCTTCGCCGATGCATTTCGGGAACGCTCGGCCCTACACCGAGTCGATTCTCAACTACCTCTAACATATTGAACCGGGGAGCCAATTAATTTTATAGCGGCCCTGCTAAGAGCCTCCCCTGACACAATATTTTCGTCTAGCTTCTCCAACAGCTGCGCGGCTGTCAGAAGACAGTCGATTCTCCCTCCTAACTTCGATATTTATGTCAATTCGTTCGTAACTAAAGCCATGTCCACACTGTCGCAATATAGAGGAAAAATTATATTGTGTCAGCGTGGAGAAAGCCATTGTCGTAGATGGAGACGGAAGATTCCAAGCGAGTGAAATTTATGGTTCGCAAATAAAATTCTATTTCATTCTGTCATGAATATTTATCCGGTGGAGTAAGTGTACGGCGCATGTAAATTTTCTTCGGGTTTTCTGTAAATTATTAACGATAAAGGAACTCTAGCATCCTCGAGGCATGGAAGGAAGTCGTACGATAAGGGGTTAATAGTCTGCGGGTGCTGAAATTATGTTAGTTGCAGTTGCATATAGCGCGGCGGCTAACGGTACGACTAGGCTGCAGGTTTCATTCAATTATACGATAAACGTGTCGAAGACATCTGGTATAGTAGAACGATTAAAAGAACAGGATGATATGGATGATAAAACAAAAATTTACAGGAACTTCTAAAAAAGTGAACGAAGATAAGGAAGAAATGGTAGAAGTATTTTCGTGGGACTGAGAGTCTAGTAACCTTTTCGTTTCAGCTGGAAGATTAGGACTATTCGGGATATACATAGAGGGTGGGCAGAATATAAATGTCTGGAAGCAGGAACGTCAAAGTAGAGGAGTAGAGGCGAGCAAGGAGCGGTGGCAAGAAAGAGAAACGTTTCCTGCGCGATACGGAGGGACCGAGTCTAGTAACTTTTTACGAGGCTGGTGTATTTACGAGGGACTAACCTCGGAAAGCGGCCAATCCTCGTCGAGGACGGGGGTGGCGGTGGCGGCGGCGGCTAGAGAGAGAGGAATAGAAGAAGAGGGAGACGGTTGCGGGATCGATACCGCGTGAAATTTCAACGACGCACGGAAATTCGGCGACCGGAAGTGGCGCGTTCGGGCTCGTTTAATTATTCGAGAGAGCCAAAATCCCGGAAGGTGTGACCCTGGCGCCGGGCGAAAATGTGTTTATTCGGGTTAACGCCGTTCCGAGGAGGCCCGGCGCCGTGTAAACGAGCCCGAAAGCGCGCGCCACTGGTACAACGAAATGAACACAGAGCCGGGCTAATTAATATTTACCCTCTGACAACATCACGCCGCCATGACGAACTGGAGCTGAACACGAGAAAGAGAGAGAGAGAGAGAGAGAGAGAGAGAGAGAGAGAGAGAGAGAGAGAGAGGGAACGCGCGCGCACTGCAGCGCAGCGCCGAAAAATAACCGCAACGACGAGAAAATAGTGCGAGTTCCGAGTCGAGCGACCCGGTAATTGCATCGACCACCTTCGCTCTCCCTCTCTTTCGCTCTCTCTCTCTCTCTGTTTTTCATTTAAACGAACATCCTGCTGCAGGCGATTATACAGGTCGACGGAGCCATTTTCCACGGAAAAGAAAACTTTCCAACCCACATTTCGCAGGCTCCCTCCTCCGTCTCGGTTCTCTTGAGAACAAGAAGAAAAAAAAAATCGTTAACACCGTTCCGACGCGTTCCTCGAACTTCGTAATATCGGGAGAGACATCGTTCGGATTCCATCGGCAATTTCCAGTGTACCCGCCGCGTTCTAGAGATAGAAATAAATTCTTTCAGGGGCCCCGATACCTACGTTCCCTTCTTCCGACGAGGCGTCCAAGAGGCCGCGGAGAAAACGCTCGCCCCAACAATCCCAAGAATTCCCGTCTCCCTAACCGAGAATTCGTGACGCCGCGTGCACCACTTTGTCCCTCGACCGTTCGCTCCCTTTCCTTCGCCGGTGTTTTTTCGCGACGAAACGGCGGCGCGTGGCTCTCGCGGAAACGAGTGCTGCCCGAAAACACCGAGGAAATTCCCTGGGAGATACACCCGACGAATTGCGCAGCCCCGAAATTCGCGGTTGTCGAATCCTGGCCGGAAAGTGCGTGAGTCACCGCCGAGAATTTCTCGCTGCATTCTCCCTTTGTAATATCCTAATAGTCTATGATAATACAGGCTACTCTATTATAAATAGAATATTCATGCAAAATAAAAATCGTTTGCATTAATTGCAAGATCCAAGTAGGAATTCGTTTCTCTGTTTAGTGGTTTTACGGAGTTGCGAGAAGTGTGTTGATAATGTTAAATCCTCTTAATCTGTTTACCGCTTGAAATTACAATCTCCCATGTTTACCGTAAATGCGTAAAATGCGCAATTATAACACGGTTTTCTGGAAACACGCTGCTCTAAAAGTACATTGAAATACGAATTTGTTTATACAAGCATAAATTGTTGAAATATGTTTTTCGAAACAAAATTGATCTATTATTCCACACAAGGAACGATCGATTTCAGTTTGTTTATGAAACCGTTGGTTGTTTGTTTATAATATCGTTCAATTCTCTAACCGGAATGATTCTCACAGACTAATATGAATTTGGAAAAAATAAAACAAATTTTCTAAACACGGACTTTCAGTATCTCTAAGAAAATATTCCGCGAAGGGGGGGGGGGCATCGTCGAGGTCGCGAGGAAAATGATACGGAAAGGGTTGAATCAACCCCCGAGCCGGTCGCCACCTCCGAGTTAGTGTAAGAGCCACGGGAAAGGAGCCGGGACACTTTCTCGCCGAGGAAGCCACGCTGCCGCCCTTCCCCAGGACACGGCAGCCCATTCTCCGTCTCTCTCGCTCTCTTAGGGCCTGCCCCCTCCTGCGCCCTTCGTTCTCGGCGGTGCAGGTGGTGGGGGGGAAGGACGACCGCCTCCAGAAACGCCCTTCTTGCTCCCCCGACGCATATGCCGCGTCGTACGTGCAATATGTGCACGCGCATGTACTTTTTAAGGCGAGCGCGCTCGCGAGCGTGTCGCGCACTACACCTACTCTCTCTCGCGCGTAAGTTCGTCGCGCTCGCTCGCACTCGCACGCAATGTGGGACAACGGAGGGGTGGGGCTCTCTCGGCCACTCGGTCCCACTCGGCTTTGTTGTCGTCCTTCGCTCTTTGTTAACGCGCTTTGCAAATCGCTTCGCTCAGGAATCCAAGCTGTTCCTTCGAGGCTTCTTCGTCTTCGGCCCTTTTCGTCTAGCTGCGTTTCTTCCCCCCCTCCTCGACGTGGGACGGGGGGCGGGCAATTTCTGCCGCTAATAAAGCCTCCGACGGTGAATGGAGCCGAAGGGGTTGGCTTCGGGATCTCCACAGAGGAGCCTAGCACCCGAATCCTGTTCTGGACCGGCTCCTTCGAGACTCCGTGCACCGTCTCGACTGACGGTGGTTGGTTTCTTAGGCAACAGCTATCCACTGCATTTATTCCAAGTAGTTTCGAAGGCGTTTTCGAGGGCTTGCAGCGGTCTGGAGGTCGGCGAGTAGACTCTTTCAACGAGGAACCGGCTCCCGTCGCTGGGCTCGCTGATGCGAATCGAATCGATGCACTTGGGAGAACGTCCCTTCGAAAACGTAGTCTCTGTACATGTCACGGAAAGACTTTTATTGTACCTAATTTGTATCTGTACGCCACTAGGTGGACGTGAGAGCATCGCAATAGGCACACAATTCTTTGAAATTATATCAGGTGTACAAATAAATTTCTTCCCCTTTTTTTTCTACGATCATAACTTCTGACCGACTTCGAATTACTTCCCGATTTTGATGCCATCTGATAGAGCGTTCTTCTAGTTTTAAGAAGAATCGTGATGAGCGCTCTTGGAGTTTCCAGTTCTATGGAACAATTTCAAGCAACATGGCGTGCGAGAAGCATCATTTGCGTCACTGCTTACTCGTTGCATTCCAGCTTAGGAAATTAGCTGTTCAAGCTACGGAAATGATTTGTGCGGCACTGGGTGAGAACGCTGTATCTTGATTTAAATTTAAAAGACGACGGTAGGAGAGGAGACAGAGGTAGACTGTTACGTCTCCTCTCGATTCCGACGGAAGGGCTCGACGGACGGGAGCAAATCGTATCGAAAGGGCCCGTGTACTCTTGCTTTCGAGTAGCCCTCGGTTTCCTTTGCGTTTTCGGAGGCCGAAAGGAAGAGGCGACCGCCTCGTCTCCGTCCACGTAGCGAAACTAGCGGATCAATACTCTCGTGTGCCCGGCGTTTCCCTCGAAAAACGAAGGCGACTCCGGCTCTGAAAAACCGTTCGACCCCTCCGGAGGCCATTTTCCATGTCGGACGACGGTCTTTCACCCCCGGTGTGGTGGTTGTGGCGTCGTCGGAGCATCGGGGCGACGGAAAGGAAGAGCAACGACGCTCGGGGTCGACGCCATTACGGATCAGAAGAAGATCCCGCTACGAATCCATCAGTTTCGGCTCGCCCTCGAACCGGAACGTCCGTCGGGGGATGGGCTGGGGGTTGTTTGTCGATGTCGACAGGGGGAAGGAGTGTCGCGTCGCGCGACGCGCCACCCCCGACTCGATTGGGCCGTTCAACGACGAAAGACAGATCGTCCGGGATCGACTTACCGCCTGTTCGATTCTATTAAATCGAGCTACCACCCTCCCGAAACGGTTACATAGGTTCCCGATTGTTCAACATGCGATTCTGGCCGAGCAAAATTATTTTTAACCGTCTGTTATCATTAGACTGCGAATAAACATTTCTGCGAGTCACACTCATCACGAATCTTTCTTGTTTTCGCATTTTCTCCTCGCCAGAAAAATTCATACCATCGCAAACACCTTTGATTTTTGCTCAGTTTCACTCGCACTTTGAATCAATGAACTTTCTCACCCCCTCTGCTCCAAAGCCACCCCATGTCAGAGGTTCAGCCGGCTCCTTGCGGCGATCGAATCAATCTACGGCTTCTTCCTCGGGACTTTATCAAGCAGCTAGTGTCGCCGGGGTTGGATCAGGGATTGGGTTCGGCTTCGACAGGGTTATTAATGGATTTGCGAAGGGGAAAGAGATCGGGCATTCTGATCTAGGGGAGGGCGGGTCGTCCGACAATCGGAATGCTTGTCCACGTAAACATCTTTCTCTCTTTCTCTCTCTCAAGAAATTCTCATTGTCTTGATATCGTCTTTAGAGGCTATTTATGTACATGCGATTCTCTGTGCACGATGGAAATCACACGTTGAATATTGACTGAGGTTATAACATCGAGTTCTAGAGACAAGCGGCGTCAGCAACAGATCTGTGTCTATAAAAAAATTGTCGCTGGACGAACGTAAATAACTTGGAGTCAATGTATCTCCCGTCCGAACGTCTTACCATCCGTCAACGTTTTAACTTGACGTCAGAATACATTTTCCAATGGCAGGATTTATATCGATTTTGAACCATACCCGCATCTGAACGTTTTGTTTGAATTCTAGTTGTTTAGTAGCCAGTCCAAATCAATAGATATTTGTGTATCAGGTCCGTTAGGAAGGACAATGATGCATGATCCCAAGCCAAGTACACATTTTATTCGTTCTTTAACCCCTTGCCCTGTGATTTATTTTGCGGTTTCATTGATTAGAACCTTTTTGTAGTTAGTAATTTCCGAAAAAAGGAGGCAATTTGTATCTATTGTATGCCTACATGTTCTCCATTAACTATGCAAAGGAAATTAGTAACATACATATTTATTAGACTCTGTTCAGAATCTTCATCGCGAGTCTGACACGATATTGTAGAGCAAGAGGTTAATAATTTCAGCAAGTTGGATACAGTAATATGCCGACATTTTTCAATGATTTTAATCCTCCGATAAAAATTGTCTGTATCAGTTACTAGAAATAATCTTGAATTCGATTGATGTTTTACGTATTTGACGACCATAGAACAAATCATAGTGCAATGACGACGTTAACGGAGTTCTCCGTCTGCCAACCAAATAATATCCAATTGTCTGGAGTAGGTTCAAGGGAAGAACTGGTCTGAACGGGATTTTTGCGGTGCCCGCGCAGAGTTGTTTGAACTGTTGAGCCACGGAAGCGGAGACGAGCGGAACAAGCGCGCGGAACACCGAAATTACAGTGGGAACCGGGGGCTGCGAAAGGAAACCGCGAGGCGGAGGATTGACTGACATCTGTCACACGCCGACGCTCTTTTCAGTCGGACACGGACACTCGTATATCGAGGAACAAGCGCGAAACCGCGACAGCTGTTTGGCTGGGCTCGCTTGGCCGGCCGTGCCGTGCCGGTCGATCATCGCGCGGCGGCGGTTCTTCTTTTCAGACCTTAACGCGACAGGTGACACGCGCGGCTATAAATCCTGAATTAGGAGGTCAGCTGGCGCGATCGGGACAGCGATCCCCGATGTCAGTCCTGTTATAGATCCCCGGCATTGTCCGTACCGAGAAAAAACAATCCGCAGCACACAGTACATGGGTCGTTGCATTGCAATCTTCCGCGATCAGAGTACCTACAGTGCATCGTGCATCGATCTTTCCCGAGACCTATCAGTGCATCAATTTTAACGCAGTCAGGGGGCTAAAACCCAGCTTGCATTAGGTGACTTATGGTTGGGCGATCGGTCGATTCGAGTCGCTCAATTAGCACGTTGGACGCCATTGTGGTCAGCGGTCAGCGACGCCATTGTTTAACCGTCTGCACTCGAAGCTATGTTAACTTGAAAATAAAACATTTCTCCGACTTAGAATAATTCTATTCTATATATTTCTTTTGGTGAATATGAAATTCATATAATACCTCATACAATACTTATCCGTAGACTGTTGATCTTCATGCATTTATAGCAAAATTGAAAAGATGAAATTCAAAATCGTTGAAAAATTAAAAAAAAAATCATTAAAGGTAGAAATATCATTTTTAATGTCTGTTTCTTGCAATCGATGCAGACAATTTTTATTTTGCATAAAGATCCGCAGTCTACTTATATGTTTAGTAATTGATTAGATACCAATATATTTAGTCATGTAAACAATATTTTGAATAATGGCACTCGAGTGGTGCTAAGGGTTAAGAATGATCCGCGTAAAATTAATGGTTCCAGGCTTCCAAAAAACCTAAAGAAATTCTGTAACACGTATTGAAGTCTCTATTTGAAATAATCGTCGAATGAACTTCAAGAATGAAATTTCGGTCCTGGTAAGGTATGAATTCGAGGATGAGAGCGGACCCGTGCAGCTCAGGCTCAGTTCCTTCAGTTCTGGAGATTACGTTCGCCGATGTTCTCGATGTGTCTTGTGAACGTGTGTCGCCAGACTGCGACAGCCCTCGTCTCCGGCGTCGTTAATCAGCGCCCGCATACACGCACCGGCGCGGCGGCGTTCCTCATTTCCCCTCTCTGTCCCTCCCGATCACGCGGCTGCGGTTCATGAATAACTGCCTTTCGCCTCTTGTTCGGTTGTTATTGGCGGGGCGCGCAGGTGCCGGCACGCATTAGCATTCGACACGTGCAATTCGCTCGCCGGAGCCTATGCTTTCCAAAAATTGAGGCTCCGAGGAGCTCTCCGCCGAGGCGAGTCGACGCTCCGGATCCGCGAGCCTCGCCATCTGTCGGCGGATGCGACCAATCGAATCGGCAAATTGGTGGATCAAGGAACTACTTGGGACCTGGATCGTCTCCGGGTTGTCTTTGGAAGCTGGGACTTCAGGATTCCTGGATCCAAACCGATTTTGATCTCGTGAAGGCACTCTGTGTGGACCCTGGGTCCTCCCAAGTTGCGGTTTGCTCCATCAAAAAAGCTAGAATTCTAGCATAGGCTAGAAAGGAGATTCTATTTAATGTGCTTCGCGAAGTAATGATCGAATTGGATGTAGACTTCACACTGATGTGCTGCAACTTCGTATGTCTCGTGGGATTGTGCGTTTAGGTCAGAAGGATTTGAACTCGGTTGAACGTGCGAGAAGCTCCCGGCGGCCGAGAGATCCGATCGGTAATAAGCTTGTGCAGTGGCGTCGCTTCGAAAACGCCAATTAGAATCGCGGGGACGGTGGGGATAATTGCGCGACACCGTTTCATATCGGGACCGCGTGTGTCCGCGTTCTGCGACTCGCTCGTCGCGCGCGTGCACACGCTCGACACACTGACGCACGGACCAGCCGCTATAAAGATTATAATCAGTCACCGCGATGGACGGCAAGGGTTGTTAGAGCCGGAGGAGTAGGCGCTAAACAGGAGATAATGAAACGAGTCGACACAGCAATTTTATCGTGAAATTAACACGGTTCAATCTACCTACACGCGCGTCTTTCGCCCCTCCCGCTCGCTCCCCTCGCCGCTGGCCGGCCGATAGAGGAGAATAAATAGCGGCCGTTGTCGTAATTTCGCTGGCTGCCCTCTCGTTACGCCCACCTAACGTGTCCACGGTAATGAGGCAACGGCGCGTTAAGGATTTTTCCGTGGGGCCTCGCCGATACGTCGATCGTCGTAGCGGATAACATCATTTCCTCACGGAATTATTTCTCTTTTTCTTTTCCACGACCGAATGAAGAAGATACGCGGAGTCTCTCCGCGTTTATCGTATTCGGAACGATTCCCAGATGAACGCGTTACGCGCTACCGGGGTTAGGATCTAACAAGATCCTCTGATTACGTACGCCGCGCGGGACTCTATCAATTAGAAACAACTCCGAAGCTCATCCAGCAACTTCGTAAACTGGCGCAGACGCTTCAATTGCTGATTAGATACACTTCAGGTTCCCGACGATGCCGCCAGGTTCCCTTCAGTGAACTGGCGAACCATCATTGTGCACTGAGAAACGCAGCCACCTCATTGCGAATTCCAAATGCTTGACCTTTCGGTAACCTCTTTAGAACAATATTCAGCATCATGTCAATATGTCTTCATTTATTCTCAAAGTATTAATGAGATGGATACTTGAGACATCATTCATCTCCACAGTTCAAGAATAAATTCCTGAAATTCTGAAAACTCTGGTGCAAGCAAAACCTCCTTGTTGTTTTCTCAAAAATTTCGAAAAATGTTCCTCGCACAGAAGACCTCCCATCATAAATCAACAAGCTGCTTTCTCTGAGTTTCGAACGCGTCTCTTTAATTAAATGGACACGATCGTCCTCGGAGTGGTTGTCAGAGCTATATGGATCATCGTTGGTCGACTGGGCAAAGAATGGGCGACGGTCAAGGGTTCGAGGGCATGGAACAGAGAGCGCGACGCCAGAGCCAAACGCAATAATTACGCGCGGAGAGGATCCGGGGCCCCTTCTCTGCCTTTGGCGTGCCCGTTACGTCGTTATCCCATTTATTATAACGATCGGGAGCCACCGCGGACCGGATTCCACGCCTGTTCTCTCTCGCTGGCCGAACGCAAATTGCCCGGCACTGAATCGACTCACCGATGATGTCTTGATACGGAATGCGCGATCGTTAATCGAGTACGGAACCTAGCCGTCGACGTAATGCCACGTCTCGCCCCCGGGAACGCTGATCGACGCGTTTAATTGAAAAACGAGCGAAAAAACACCAACGGTAGAGAAATCCGACTGCCGATCAGCTGGCGCGCTGAATTCGATGCTGATTTCCTACCGGTTTTCTCTGTCTCTCTGCGTCGGGCGATCTAACGATTTACGCGACTAGTTTCACCGTGATCGACTGCTGAAAGTGAATTTGCGCTACCTCGGCTCGACGATATTTTTATTCGAGAGTTCAAATCGGAGTTAACCCTTTGCGGACTATTTTAACTCCACAAAGAAACATTCCTGCCGAGTATTTTTATTCTACATTATTGGAGCGTTGAAGTCGGAGTCCAGAACTCCGTTCTACACGATTTGTTTGTTTTAAGTGAAACCGCTCGAATTTACTCAGACAATACTAAATAATGTAGTAATTGATTAAATACAAATAAATTTAATAATACATAAACTTGTTTGCAATATTGATATAACAAAACGAGTGACGCCTCACAGTCCCCATTCGAGTGCGAAGGGTTGGAAAAATTCACTCTCGAAAGGTTGGTTTTTTAATAACGTAGACAACTCCAGTTGTTCGGAGACGGGTTTTTCGTGCAAGATCTCGGGATAGGTGTTCCCATAGTGCGATTGGAACCCAGTGACGGACATGTAAATTCATTTCATGCGAAAAGGGACGTATGAATGAGTCGTCGCGGGGTCCAACCCCCTCGCATCCGCCCCCGACACGACAGCCCTCGGAATCTGCCGCAGAAATTTCCGCGCGATCGTTACCAGAGTGGCATCCCCGAGGGAAATTTGCAGGAGTGCGTGCCGAATGTGGTCATGCCAAACGATCCCGTAATATCTGCCGCAGCCGGCCGAGCCCTTTCCCGAAGACACCTGCGCGCGACGTTCAACCCTGACATCCCTTGGAAGTTGATTTCGATGTTTCGGAAATTTTTCGTGCCATTAATATCAAAGAATATCAATTTCATTTTAAGAATTTCATTTCTGACCAACAAGTATCATCTAAGGGTCGACTCCAAATTGAGAGTTTGATTATTATCAGCGAAGATCGACAAGAATCCAGCAGTCACGTTGATCAGAGCAAGCTACAATTTGGTCGCAGACGGGTTATGGTCTTAGTGGGAACCGAGGCGAAGCAAGGTGGTGCATCAATGGCGCGTGCAACACGCTCGCGAGTGCAGGACACGTTCGTGCTCGGAACACGAATCGGATCGGTGTTCGTTGCTCGGTGAACAGCAAAATGGCCCCCGACCCCGGTCGAAGATCACACGCACGACACCTCAGCGGCGCGCACGCGATTCCGCAATGAGCTCGGACACCGTGGTGTGTGTACGCGTACGGATATGTGTGCGTGAGACCGCGTGGGTGCACGGGTGCACGGGTGCATGGGTGCGCGCACGCAACGAGCCGCGTCGCGACGCGAGGCGTGGGACGACCGCCGAAAAAACACCAGAAACGAGTCGACTAACTACCGAACAACTCTCCTTTCTGCCTCGCTCCCCTCGGCCAGAAAAACTGACCGTTGTTTTCACCCATTCGCGCCAGTTTTTCCGCGGCCCACCGAGGAAACACACTTTGCTCTTTTCTAACAATCTTTTTTTTGTCATTTAAAGATCTGTCGGGCTTTTTTAGCATTGATAACATTAACCCCTTGCCGTATTTTAACGAGACAGACTCGTGATGAAGATTTTAGCATAGTCTAACTAATATGAATGTTACGCGTTTCTTTTTACGTGCAATAAATTTTGATTTAATTGTAATCAATAGACTGCGGTGGTTTATACAATTTGCAATTTTTCGAGACGATTTTTAAGAAGGGGAATCGAATGAAATATTATTTTCAGTGGTAGCAGCCTTTGTCTAATAATCAATATTTAATTTTCTTTCCTTTTCTACAACATTTTTGGGGATAAAGACGTTTTCATCGCTTTAACTGTAAAGAAAATGTTACGGCAAGGGATTAAGTCGCAACCCTAAGAATCTTTTACAAAATCGTCATCATTTCATAGATGGAATTGAAATTGGAAGAACGCGGCGAGGACAGGCTGTCGTCGCGGAGCAACGATTACTCTCCTTCCGATGTTACGCGTGTGTCTCGTCCGAATCGATTTCCACGGTGCGCGCGGAAGGGGTGAAAAATCGAGGCGGAAACCGACGAGCTAAAAACCTGGGTAATGGAACACTAAGCGACATGTCAGCGACGCTCGTAACCACAGTTCTGCAGCTAGGCTACCGACGAGAAATAGGAGGGGAAAAAAACCTGGGAAAAACCGAATCAAGGGTCGCGCGGGGGTGGGTCGGTCGGGAGCGCGCAATTTCCCACGTACACGGACACGCGCGTGCCGGACACTGGATAATTAAAGCTGCGAGGCACGTTTGATCGGGTTTCGACTCGATTCGTACGGCCGCGCTGATTGTTTCCCGTTTTAATTTTCGGCAAATTGGAAAAAAAGAATACGACCGCGCGACGCGCCCCGGAGATCTACATTAAAACTGATTTTCCGCGGGGAAGTTCGAAATGGAAAGCCGCCACTGCGACGGTTTAATCTCCCGATTTTTTCTCAACCAGCAACGTCAATATTTAGATCATGCCTGGCTTCGTCCGCGGCGAGATTTAATGGTGTTTCATTGGGGCCGTGTTCTCAACCCCTGAACCGCTCGATCGGTTTCAATCTACACGGAATGGAAATAGTAAAAATTACAAAAAAAATGATCGTGTGATTTCGGAGGTCATGTCGCTCATACGGATGAATTTGTTTTGGCACACACTTTAAAATATGGTATTAAAAAATACACAGCCAAATGTTCGCTTTTATTTAGCAGATTATCTTCCAGTTTTTCCAGTATTCCAGCTGATCGCCGCCGACAAGAGAAATTAATTGGGATATAGAAAATCTAGAAGCGATTAGCTTGGGACACGGAGCAGGATAGGAGACAGAGAGAGAGAGAGAGAGAGAGAGAGAGAGAGAGAGAGAGAGAGAGAGAGAGAGAGAAAGAGTGAGTGAGAGAGGTATCGACGCTGGGCGTCGAGAGGCTGTCAAGGCGCACGCTTTTGTCGAACCACTCGAAACGAGGAGTCGCTGGATCTTCTTTATGCAACGAGCTGGTCGATCTGGGTGAAAGGACGAATGCCTGGCCGCTTTTCGGCGGCGCGGATTAAACGGCGAGATCAAGCATCCTTGATAAAGCCGGCTCGAGTGCCGCGGAGAACGGCTAAATCGGGGGAAAAACCACCGGCTCGACGCAACACCACGCGATTCAGCCGTTTGTTGCCGCCCACGGACACCCTAATTTTCCTAGAATAACAGATCCCGCTGAAACACCTCCTCTCGAGTCGCTGGAAAAGCCTCCGACTCCAAACCTCCAAAGAATCTGTCTTGGACACCGCGAGATTTTCCGTAGAAGGGCACTCGTCGATCAAACAGCTACCCGAAGAAATCAGAAACAATTTGAAAACCGTAGACCATCTTCTAAAAGGGGTGAAATTCAACCGCTGATTCTTGTCATTTTATAAAATCAGCTGTCTAGACACAACGCGACTTCCGGTCAATCCCAACGCCGTCGGAAAACACGGAAAAAGGACCCAAGAGAACAAGTCCCAGAACGAGTCGAGTCCTACTAATTTCCTCCCGTCGCTCCGCCATCCGCAGAGAGACAGCGAAATTAGCGCAAACAGACTCCGGAATCCGTCCGAGGGTCGGCTAGATCTCTCTAATCCTCGGCTTCGGGTCCCTTTGTCGGGAAAATCCCGAGGCGGCAAACAAAAATCAGACACTCGACGAGAGTCGAGTCCTTCGAGACGGCTTCCTCGAGTGCGTCTCCAGGCCCACGGCACACGAGCAAACAACGGGGTGGTCAGCAAACACTGGGAAAAACGGGGAACTCTGGTGTCTCGTCCTCTTCGGGATCCTGTTGCTCCCGTTTCGACAGCGGATTGGTATAGCCCGGCAAGCTGCGTGGGAATCGAGCTTAAAGTGACCGGCTTTCGGATACCGGATGCTTGTCCGGGGTTAATGGATCGGTACTGGGTCAATTCTTCGTGGAAAACGCGATGAAAACTGTCCAACGTCTCTCGGACCCTTTGTCATCCTCGGGGAACATTCGGAGCGGTGTTTGCACGGCCAGCCGAAACTTTTGCTTTCACTCTGCTCTGTGAAAGGCCTGAATCTGCTACCTTGAAGAGTCGAAACGAATTTTCGAGCCGTTCTTATAATTACTGTCCGAGGTAGAAACACTTGGTTAATGGTTGCCCAAGCATTTTCTACTCTGACGTCCTATCAACAATGTAGATCACTCAAGGGCCTCGTCAGAAACGAATTTTCACTACGGTTAGTTTAGTATTCATGCAGCTTGCATCAACGATCCACGGGGACGATCACGAAGCTAGCAACGTCTCAGAGTCTAATTAATTCAGGTTCGGTCGCCGATGAAAAATCCTCTAAGAGGCATCTCAGCCGTAGCGTGATCCCCGACCGCATCCCCTCTGGGGTTCAAAAGACGCTCCAGCTGAAGGATCTCGTCGATCCTGGCCACCTTATCTTCCGCTCCACATCCCGTCGACTAAAGTGTCCCCGCATTATCCCCGGGTAAATCCGCGTCTTCCCCGAATCTGGAAAGGGTTGACGGCTGCTGGACGGGCTATTAGCCTGTTCGAGTGCCGGGGGTTGATCGTAGGGGTATTTTCTGGACTCGTGCACAAACTGGATCCCTCGCGATGCTTTGCGGTCGGAGGCTGTCCCCCGGTAGATCGTAGGTGAACCGTGGCTAACGTCGTCGAGACGTTACCTTTCGATGGTCCCCCTTCAACCCTGTCCGGGGCCCACGAAGAAAAGGGGACGAGGACTTGCGCAAAGGTGGTGCACCGATACACGGCGACCATAAGGGGGAACAACGAGAAGAAGAAGAAGAAGAAGAAGAAGAAGACGAGAAGGAAGAAGAAGAAGTAGAAGAAGACGAAGGCTACGAGGAAGAAAAAGACTGCCGGTAACAAAGGTCGGGCTGTGCCAGCCATTGACATCGCTCTGGGCCCCGGCTGTTCACGAGAGGACTAGATTTCACGAGCCAGCGATGCAAGATCCTTCAAAGGACGCCGACACGGACTGCCGCAAAAAGGATTCGCAAAAAAAAGAGAGAAGAACCGACGGGGGGTGGGGGTAGCCGAGGGACCAGCGGTGGAGGGGACACGCTGAAAGAGCCAGGCTTCTTTGCGAGACGCTGGCTTCCGCAGGCCCCTCTTCTTTTCTCAAGAGAAAAGGTGAGAGAGAACCGGGGGGCTAATAGAACAACCGAAGGCGAACGGGGAGCGGGGGGACTGGACAGGGGGTGGCCGGGGCAACAGGGGGAGAACGACACGCAACTACTTGACGGCAAAATCCATCGCGATAACTTAATCCCCGGATTAGCCCGCCGCGCCGGTTACGAATCCTCGCGGAAATCCGATCGTCGACTCCCGTCCCCGTATACCCTCCGTCCAACCACCACCAAATCCTTCTGTTTCTCGTCGCTCGCTTGCTTGCTCGCCGAGGAAACACGGACCCCGCGTTTCCGGTCCTTTCGCAGGACCCTCGGACCAGGTTTCCGGGCCAGGACCGCTCGTCTGCGGAATTTCGCGCGAATTTAACCTCGACCCCCTGCATATCGCATCGGGTCGACTCTGGACCAAGATTTCGAATTCAGTCTGCTGCATGCAAATTTTATTCGTTCCTCTTATATCCATGTATATAGACAATTATTTTGCACAAAAATCCGCAGTCACTAATCTTTTTTCTTAATCTCTCTAGTAAATGTAGACAAAAACAAGTTTTGTTCTTTTTCTGAAAAATTTTTGGGGATGAGGTAGTCCTAATTGTTGTAGCTGTGAGAAATAGGGCTAGCAGGCATTTCCTTTGCCGTCGAGCATGGTACATTTTAAATTAAAATAAAATTGTGTCTGCGTCGTACATGGTAATTAAAATTGATAGAATATTCTCCTTGTTCTTTGAGTACGGTTCGACTAAGGTCGAAATTCGTTTTTAGCAAGCAGAAATTTTTCCAAACGCTGCCCGATAAAACATTAAAAATATAATCGTTCCGTATTTTGTTACCGGCGATTCGAAATAGAACGCGTACTTTGATCGAACGCGATTCGTGAACTGATGGTCGATTTTGAGGATTCGTGTACGCATCTCGTCATCGTCGCGAGTACAGCCGCTAACGAGCTTCTAATCGGCCGATCGTTAGGGGGGGTCGTAAAGCTGGGCGAAAGTTAGGCGATTAATTGCGAGACTCGGAGCTCCGACTTAGTGGCTAAGTAAGTAAGTAATTGTTTGGTTGGCGGTACGTACAATACTTACAAAGTCGTGCTTATCGCTGATGTTGTTGGTGAGTTTCAGCTTGTGGAAGCTCACGACCTTCTGCATCCATTGCTCGCCGGTGCTCGGCGAGTCCGGATGGATGTACATCCTCTTCGGCATTTCCGGGTCGGCCTTCCCCGCCACCATCCACCTGCTGCTCGACAAACACGTAGATTATGGTTAGACATACACGGGAACACCGTTAGAGCACTGATAAGAACATTGGGGACAGTGCAGCGAGCTTTGTGCAGCTCCATTTTCACCGACTTCGAGTGAATTGGGAAAAACTATATATAAAATTATTTCTCGGACTCTTAAATTTTAATGTGAGAACACTAAGTCGGAAATATATTCGGTTGATCCGAGTTGGTCAGTTTTTATTTCTGTTTTTGGAGAATTTGTATGTTTTGCATTTTCGACTTCGAGTGAATTAGGAAGATTTAGGAAGAATTAAGAAGTTTATAAAATTATTGCTCTAAATTAAAGTGAGAACATTAATTCAGAAATATACATATATTTTCGTAGAAAAGCAAGTAGTTATCGAGCTGATCAGTTCTTATTCTTATCTCTGGCGAATTTGTATTTTTCGCAGGAACTAGCATAATAAAAAACAGTTTACTGATTCATTGTTGCATAAAACATAGATTCCGTTCAGAGGCTTGCGAGGTCTCGTTAACTCTCGATCGCTGGAAGGAAGAAGGTGTCGATGCTGAGGATCTGCCTCGTCCGGCCGATCCCTCTAAGCACCGGCTACCGCGATTGTTGTCTTTTAAGGGGAGGCGTGTCTAACCGTTCGCAGTCTGATCATCGCAGGTGGGTCAAACGACCGAAGGAAGAGGAACTCGTTCGACGAGTTCCAAAGTGGCTGCGGTCGCGTGATGTAATCACGTTCATTGTGGTCTCCGCGTTTCGATGCGCAGTCTCGACGTTTCTATCTGCCTGCTTGTTAGAAAAATCACTGTCGATCGTTCGAGGCGTTGGAAGCCACTCAATCCTCGTTATACCGGCAACAAAATTTTCTTTGTCTCTCATACTGCATTGTTCTATCGTGCTTAACATATTGACACGGTGGCAGTCAAAATGTTAACTCTATTCGAGTACAGTGTTGGTGTTAACATCTGGGTATCATTAAGATATTATGACGATTGATACTGGGAGATGGAATCTATCTAATAACGGGGTTGACTAGATCTAGATAAAACAGTGAAGATTGAAAGATTAGAGCCCAGGCTTTGAAATGATATATCTCTGGTGGACGAGAGAAAGAGTATAATCAAATGAATTATTAGTTGTGCTGACAAAGCACATTCAACTGTGACACGAGATCAAGTGTTAGATTCTGGACATCATATGTTTCTTCTTCGTCGAAAGTTTTATATGTTAATTTAGAAACATTCTTCTTCCAAGGACGAGGATTTATACGAGTCTGATCAGAATTTGTGTGCGGACACCTTAGCGTGTCTCGCGTCAAACCGCTCGGCGAGTATTATAAAACGGGAAATGTCCTACGTAACAACCTAACCGAGGCAGTATCTGTTCCGGTACACTTATGGTCGGCCGCGTAGGCGTACCTCTCGCGGTTTCCGCAAAAGCGGAAAGGTCTGGGCGCGTGTACCGGTGACAATAGAACAAGAACCGTGGTTCGCGGAAGGACCTAAATATTTCGCTGGAATCGCGGGAAACGCAGGGGAGGAGAGGACGGCGGGAACGATTTCGCGGTTGCAAAAAGCCATCGGACGCCGAGAACGGCTACGGCATAGGATCCCGTTTCATTCATTCGCGTGGGAATCGACGCCGCGCCGCGGATTCGCCATTTACGCTCTCCTCTGCTCCGGTGCCACGGGTCCGCTTAAGGAGCCCGGATCGCTGACGCGTTTCCTCGGATTCCGCCGCTTTGTCTCGAAGTCGGCCGCACGAATTTTCCCCGACAGCTTTCCCGGGAGGACAATTATGTTCCGTTTAACACCCTCGCGACGCGTCGGAACGCGTACGCTCGCCGTTTCCGGCGAACCACAGCCGGCGTCGAGCAAGAACCAAAGGAAAAACCGGCCGGCAAAAGGCTAAACGCGGCTGATTGTTCGCCGATGTGCCTCGTGAGAACGCGTGTCTGAATCCCCAGGCCGCGAGAGATCTTCCGGGAAGCCTTGATGACGGCTAAACGACCCGCGGAACGCTTTGCTCCGCGCCCGACTACCGATTGCCCCGCGGAGCGCCCAGGCCACGCCCACTCCGCACGGCTCGGCAAGCAAATTCACCGAGCAAAGTTTCCAACCAAGGTTCCAGTCTTCCTGCAGCTGGGTTTTTAGAAGATTGAATCTAGGTTACCTTCTAGAATCTAAGACAAATTCTGTAGAGATCGAGAGCACCCAAGCCACACCCACTCTAAGCACAGAGAACAAACTACCTGCTATACCACATCGAAACAATGACTTCTAACACTCTGAATTCGATCAAAATAAAGTTAAACATTCCTCTTTACAGTTGTGAAACACCTATGGTCTCATCATCTTCGTTCAACGACTAAATTTGCGAGGAGGAGAGTCGAAAAAGATAAAACGAATATTCCCGGATGATCGACGCTGTTTTAATCGAGTCCCAATCGTGCATTTCCATTTTTCATGTTAACGCAAAGGCGAGAAATCGAAATGAAATGATTAGCGGTTTCGAGAGCCTCGACAAAAAGAAGGCAAAAGGTAACCGTGCAATTAACAGGGAGGTAACTCGAGCAGCCGAGTTCAAAGCGGGAAATCGTTTCGCGGAGATCGTTTTCGGCGGATCGAGAGGCCCAATCGGTATTGCAATTTCGCGCGCATAAATTTCTGACGGGCCACGTCCGAAGCGTTAAGTCCGAAAACACGCGATAATCACGCCTCCCGGACTGTCCGAGCGTGTAATTTCGGGCTGGTCCGGGCCGGGCTTCTCGTTTTTCTCGGAGGCCCCCGCTGCTAATTCCCCGCGAATGTGTCACTATAATCAAACTTTTCGAACATGATCGTTTCGAAATATAAATCTCCTCCGGAGAAAGTCCGTGGCGTTGAATTACAGTGCCCCGGACCTCGGCGATAAGGCAACTCTCCGCCGTTTGCAACTCGTAATTTACAAGTAGAAATTTATTATTCGCCGCGTCGTCGCCGTGGAAAGTTTCGCGCCGGACAATCGCGATTTCCTCGAAACAGGGGAACTCTCGCAAACAACCGGCACCGCTGGCGACATTTGTGCGAAATTTTTACATCGAAGTTTTGCGTTGTGTATAATATTAATTTCTGTTCCCACGGTTCGAGATTTTTATCTCGAACAAGATGACTAGGCCAATGTTTTCACAGAGTAGCGGATTTCTTGTGAAAAATTGCCCACACTTTGTTACTTTAATAAAAAAAAGAAATGATCGAGGCATGCAAATTTGAAACGAAGAAGAAAAAGGAGGGCGTAAGGGGGCAGCGAATTTTGTGTTGACTCGAGTAAAACGACTTTCACCGAACGCCGATTCTCACTTCATCATCATCATCATTATCGTCATCATCATCATCACCGCGACGATGATCGCCGGGGTTCGTCCCAGAACAGGAAAAAAGTAACTCATCTCCGCGGGCTGATCGCAGAACGCGCCACCAACGCTGTAGCGCCCCACGAAGGCATCGAATAATCAGATAATTGCATTAATTCACGTGTTCCGAGAGGGCCGAGGCGATTCGGAGAACGGTCGGGATCGTTAACGCGTCCCGCCCGTGACAATTACACCTTTATGAGTCCGCGAGAGCGTAGACATTTGCGAACGGTTACACACACTGCTCGACCGTTTTTCTAGGATCAATTCACTTAATTGGTTAGTGGAGAAATAAATTTTATTTTTACGAGACAGCATAGACCAAACACATTTGGTAAAAGCTACAGAACAATTTAGAACCGCTGTTACATTAACTTCAACCCGTTGAAATGTTGTTCACTTCACAGCTGCTTGTATTAATCGAGGTAGAAAATTTTTATTTCGAATAAACATCCGCAGTTTACTTATTGACGAGAGTGGGCATGACTAAATCACTCACCTATTGTGGAACTTGTATCTGTAGTCATCTGCCGCGACGATGTCCAGCAGCAGCATGTATTTGGCCTTCGCGTCCAGCCCGGAAACTCGGAACTTCATCTGAGGGAACATCTGCCTAGACCCCGGATCAACAGATACATTTCGATTAGATATTAGCAATATTTCTTTAGTAACTAAAATTAGAAGTCAGGAATTAAGTACTCTCTTTCAAGGAGTCGTAGCAGGATTAATCCGTAATTTAATGAAACCGTTTAATCGTGCAACACCAGTTTTTATTGTGGCAATACTGGACGATTTTAAACTATTTTTCGCGTGTCATTTACATCGTGTATAATCGTGTCGAGTTCTATGAGAAAAAACTGTATTATAGGCGTAATGAATCAGCAATTCAGCGGCGGAGGACATCGAAGCAAGGGCGTCGGGCCTTGGTGCGGGCCATTTGGGCCAGGTCGGTCGAATTTCGCGGTGCGGGCCGCAAGAACAAGAGCGGTTTCTTCGAAAAACGACGTTCGATTCCGCGTGGCCGAGGCTCGCGCGGTACTTTCACGAAGCCGCGGCATTCCTGTCGCTGCCAGTGTCTTACAAAGCCCGCGCGGAAAAAGTGAAAACACGCCGGGCCACGAAATGCCTTGTGCGGCATTCGGCGTCTCGCATCTCGCGTTGCATCGCGTAGCATCGCGCCGCATCGCAGAAGGCGCCTTTTCTTCGTGCACGCCGGGGATTATAATTCCCCGACGTGCACCAAGTGCCTCCCTAACTGCTCGGCACTGCCAGGTTCGCCGCGTGCTGTGCTGCGCTCGTCGTTTCTCGCTCTCCGACTCCCTCTCTCTCTCTCTCTCTCTCTTGTACTCTAGATGGATCTGCTTTTTATTCCGGGGAACGCGCGGGCCCGCATCTGACAGCGGCGACGATTGACTCGTGCACGTTTCTATCCCGACCTCTCGGCATTCCGTCGAGTGTCAGGGACAAGCCAACACCGCGACTGGGGCCCGTCGATCGCGATTTAGAGCCCTTCTGCCCCGGCCACCTGTCCCAAATGCATAAAATCAGCATTTTACATTGAAGTCTCGCACAGATCACGATTCAGTTAATTTTATATTAACATGGATCGAGGATCGCGCAAGAAGGTCGTTGTCTCGCGTTTTGGCAAACATCGCGGAACAAGAAGCGGCGAAGGGAACACGTCCGCGAGGACCGTTAGCCAAAGGGCTCTCGAACGTCGACGACCGATCCGTTATGGGAAATCCTGGTCGATAAATGGACGAATTAAAATTCTCTTCCGCTCGGTTCGAAAGCAAAGCTCGCAAAAAGGAGAAGCTACGCGGCGCTATGCTCGCAGAAACGGTTCGCCATTATGGATGCCGCGCGACTCCCTAAAGAGAAATCGCCGGTGTCTGTCCTCCCCACCTTTCTGTTCGTGAACCCCTCGTCCCTCGGTCCCCGTCGTCGAATTATTGTACTTTTGTATGCTAACGGCGCGAGTATCCCTTAAACGTCGCCGTTATAACGGCCGGGGGGAGACCAATTACGGTAATTAGCCGCCATAAACGAGTAGTGTCTGAGAAAGCACCTCTCGTGGTCGCCCCCTTCGAGCGAACAATACGTTGTTGCTCGGCCGCGGTTCCCCGATAAATATAAGACAGCGCGTCTCTCCGTGGACATCCGACGCTCGGGATATCCTCCATTGTTCCCAATTAGAGAGCTCTAACTAACGTGCACGCTCTCTCGGACTTATACTTCGCGGGACTATACATATTTCCATCTCGGTTTGGCTCGCCGGAGTCCCCGTGTAAATTGGAATGTTTGCTACATTCGCCTCTCTCGACGAGGCTCTTTGTACTTCTCCGAAGAGAGCGAGCGAGACGAGGGATATTTAATTTTAATCCCCGGCGATCAGAGCAAGATCCAAGTCCAATTTAAAAGTTCATCAGGACACCGAGCGCGGAATTCCACTCGAACCTTTCGGCCGATTTGGAAACGTCTGATATCGACTCGCTTTATACTTCGTAACTTTGCCCGCTCCTCGTGATCATCTTCTCCGTTTCGTTTAGAAGTTCGCGAGCATTGGAGAGATTGTAGGAAATTACAAGCTCGGAATGATCGAGCTTCCTGTGCTCTTTTTTGTCGGAATTGTTGCAGAAGGCTACAATAATTCAGCGACTGATAACACCAGTTGCAATTCCGTAATCTTTGCGATTACGTTTAGTCTTATCTATTTCGTTTAGAAGTTCGCGAGCATTGGAGAGATTGCAGAAAATTACAAGCTCGGAATAATCGAGCTTCCTGTGCTCCTTTTTGTCGGAATTGTTGGAGGAGGCTACAATTATTCAGCGACCTTAGTCTTCCTTATTTCGTTTAGAATTTCCCAAGAATCCTGAAGAGACGCGGTTGCAAAAATGATCACGTTTTTACCAGAGTTGTTGAACGAAACTAGAATCCGCCGTTCCCAGATTCGGGCCCCGAACGATCGGGGAGAGGCGATTAAAATCGGCTTGGCGGCGCGGCGCGGCGGGAAGGATTAAGGATCGGTTGTCAGAGGAGGCAGTTGGCCGAGGACGATCGTAAACGGCGGATCGGATCGACGATTTTGGAACTTAGTTGCGCGCACGGTGTTTCGGCGGAGCGTGTGAGCGACTGTAATTACATTACATCCCCGAGGAAGGAGAGAACGGATCGCGGAGAGCTGTCTGGCGCAATCTTTGCTCGTAATTGGCCAATTTTTGGCATCACGGAGGCCGTGGCAGGGCTCCGCCCGCGAACTTCAGGGAGCTCCTCGAGGCACGGGGTAGAGACACAAGGGAAAGAGAACGCGAGGAACGAGGAAGGAGAACCGAGAGAAAACGAAGGAGGCCCGACGACGACGTGGCGTTGATTTTTATTCAGGAGGCCTCCTCCTCGCTCTTGCGCTCGCGGGTCGGTTCAACCACGCGAACTTCGTAATTGCGCGAAGGAGAATAACGAAGTTCTCGCAAGACTCGACTAATCTCATTCAGAAAAAGACTTTCTTGCCGGTTGCTCGGCCGCCACGCCGCGCCGCACCGTGCGCCGCGCCCTTTTCAGAAGGGGATTTTTCGGCGTGAATGTCGGCAGGTTCGCGGTTCGTTAAAGCGAGTTGCTCAAGCCGGGCGGATGAATGGAAGCTCATCGGCTCGTCGATGCGAGGCTCCCGATTTAGATTTATGTTTGCACAATGTTTAACGTGGACAAATCTAATTTTTAATTCTAAAAAATTATTCGAGGCAAAGGAGCTCCAATGTACTAGCTGCGAACAAAGTAATACAGCAAGGGGTTCATTGCAGCTTTCACAGCGACAAGAATTTCTTTTTACTAAAAAGTTATTCGCGGGGCAAGGAAATTGTTCAGCGCACAATTCCCCACAGATTCGGGCAACAAAGACTACAGAACGTTGCATAGTAAATCGACGCAATCGATGGAGATTCCCAGCGGAAGTCGCGGACAAGACACCCGAAAATCCGAGGCTCGAAGAGGGCTGGAATCGGTCGATTTTAAAGGCCTGTTAGGGATCCTGGTAGCATCTGCCTACTGTCCTGAATATCCTGACGAAGGGCGGATCGATTCTCATTCACGTGGAGCACGCTGAAGGACGCTAAGCCGGATTATCCCGGCTATGCGAGCCAAAACATCCCGCGAGAGGATACGCGATACCGACGCGCGTGTCTGGATCGAAGCCTAAAATTACGCACGCCGATTTCTCGGGAGAAAAGGATCCTCTCGAGGGGCTCCGAGGAGACTCGTCGCTCAAGTAGAAAGCGAGAGAAATCTATCCGACGTCCACCTGGATGCAGCTTGTAAAATTCGCGAATTCTGGGAATCCGCGAATGTGATTTCTATGTGCACAATTAAACTTGTTAAGAAACGAGATGGTTGTTTATCTGGTCCCAGTATCTTGCAATTAATTCAGACGAGTTTTCTTAGCATAAAGATACTCATTATGAATCCTGAGAAGCATCGTCTCAGACGCGAGGAACAATCGCAGGGGGTTGGAGAGCGGAGGGAGAAAATCGGGAGCGATCGCGAACGATCGAGGGAATTAATCCGGCGTATCTAAACCGATCGGCGACGCACTCCCGCGCTTTCGTAACGAGCGATCTCGATAAACCGGCTTCCCTGGACGCTGTCGGCACAGCGTTGCACCAATTTCCCGTCACATAACTCACCGGGAGCCCGTGTGCCGCGGCAATGAGCAAATTATCTGGCCGGGAACGACGTCGTACGAGGCTGCTGAAAGCTGTAAATCGTCTGATAAAGCTCTTTGAGCGACCGAAAACTGTAACTTTTTAAGCCCGGCCGATAAGGGACTGAACGGGGGGCAAGAAAGAGAGAAGAGAGAAGAGGCAGCTGGTTTCTCTGGACCGATGATGCCACGGACATTAACGAGAACCGAGGCGCACGGAGACCAACAGAGTAAGAGAGAGAGAGAGGAGAGACTGAGGGGGAGAGAGGGGGCAGTTTTTGGTCGATGAGAAAGGGCGTAACCCCGTGACATTCCTTTGAAGACGAGGCGTCCTCCGGTTTAATGGCCCCGCGCTCGAACAGATTACGGGAAAAGAAGCTTGGGCCCGAGCGGCGCGGCGCCGTTTTTCGGAACGCCGACACGTGTTCGGGCTTATGATTTTATAAGCGAGTACCCTTTCTCGCCTCGCGGGGTACCCTCCTTGTTTCCCAGTCCGTCCTAAGGAATAAATTCCACCGACAGATATTTCTTTCGAACGCCGGTTATTCCACGGGAACGAGTTACGTCTCGCGCGGGGAAAAAGTTATTAACACTTCTTCGAGGCTACGATGTCGAAACGATCGGCCTGACCCTCGCTGCACGGCGCCGGGTCCTCCGTGACCCGGACGCTAAGCTGGCGCCTCTCGCTGTCATTCAGCTCCGACTTAGAAATTTAACGAGCCTCTCTCCGGATTTAAAAATGCTTCACCGTGTTGCGCCCAAGAGGATTAACGTGGTCACGTCGGGACCATTATCTTAAGAGATCTCGTAAAATCATACTAATTAAACTAATAAAACTGGGACCGCAGGGTTGAAGTTTAGTGCTGCGATTGCTTGTTTCAGTCGTTTAGATGAGACTGATACTAATGAGATTCGGCTCGAGCAATTAGCTTCTGGCAAAAATGAGTTTTCAGAGGTGGATCTTGTGTGACCCACATATCATTTGCGCGACAGCGAATGCGTTAAGAGAATCGTTGTTATGACAAATTTTTATTTTCTACTTCTTTCTGCAATTAAACCCAGTCTTTTCGTTACAAGTTAGGATATATTGTTGGTCGACGTACTCCAGCCGCAGTTCTACAGAAAAGGACCAAATTCCCTCGCAGCACCGAATAGAAAGTGTCTCTGTAATTCCACTCCTCGAGAAATACTCTATGCTTAAGTGACTCCTGATAATCATTCCCCTGTCGCAATGCTCTGTATCAGTTTCAGCTATGAAATTTCATATGACTTATGTTTCAGAAACCCGGAGTCGACAGCGAGTCCGAAGACGTGTTCGCCATCATCCTTCGCCGATCGCAGCGCCGTCTACGGAGAGGGCGCTGCTGAACGTTCGTATAACAGCCCAACTATGATCGTTGCTCTTGATGAAACTGCAGATTTTCAAGAAAAACGAAAATTGTCAGTATAAATCGCAAGGTTTTGAAGAAAGCCTTGAAGAAATCTACAATGAAATAGTGTTACAGAATGACGGTAAAGAATGTCGAGCAATAATTCTGAATGGCGTAGCGCCAGAACTATGAAACCCAAAACCTACAATGAAATAAATGTGCCTGAACGATTGTAGAAAAACGTTGAGGAACACAAAAGGGCTTGATGAGGAAGGGTTCGGTGCGTCGCGTCGTGGCGCCACTGTCCGTTGTACGATGACAAGCAGCGTGGCGACTTGCGGGACACCCGGTGTACACGGCGCGGTCGCCGTGTTTCCGCAGTGTGTGGCAGGTGGAAGCGAGCTCTCGCTTCCAGGAAACCTCAGGAGCCCGCGGTGATGTGCGAGGACGAAGGGCCCAGGATATAAGCGCGGCTCGCAGAGCCAGCCACGTCCCTAAATTCTTCTCCCTTTCCCTTTGTCTCCGCGCGGCTCGTTCTCCCTTCGTCCAGGGTCCGAGCCACGCTGATCTCTGTCCTTCTCCTGCCTCTCCACCTCACGGCCTCGTGTCCTGTCGTTCTTTTTATTCGATAGTCCTCTCCGCGCCACAGTCTCGACTACTACAACCCTTGTCCCTCCCCGCCGCCACCATATTTGTTTCTCAGACGGCGCTAATTTTCGGCGTTACGGCTCTATCGGCCGAGGCCGATCTCGAGATCGCTTCGGGCTCGATCGTTCTCTTTCCCTCTTTCAATCGCTTCTCTCTCTCTCAGGTTCTGTCGTTTCGGTATTTCGATGCTCGCCTACCGGGCTCGTTAACGAGAATCGAAGGAACAGAGGGGGGGATCCAGGTCGGCGAAACGCGACGTGTCTCTCTAGCCCCGTGGAACACCTGTAGAACACCTTGCGTGCCTAGAGGACGCTACGTTGCGTAGCCTCTCCGCGGTCTCTCTGAGCAGAGATCGGTGACGGAGATTGCGACCTCGTCGCTCGACTTTTGCCTCCAACGGCTCCCGGGGTGAACGATTATCGAACCTAACCGTTTAACCACAGCCGCCTTTTACCGCTGTGGACGATCACAGCGTCGAAGACACACCGATGAAAATAATTCTTAAAAACGAGATAAAATTTAGGGATGGAGCATCAAAGATAAAGGTAGTGACAGGAGCAGAGATCCGAAAGATCTGGAGCGCGTCGACGAACCGGGACGAATCCTCGGTCGAGAAAACCGCGGCTTTATTAAAGCGTTTATCGGGTTGGATCTCGTAAGCGGAGGCCACGCGGTCGTCGCGGAGGCTTGCGCCCGAGAGGCGGTCGATTGACGCGGTTTTACGCGCGTTCCGCGCCGATAAATCGAACGTTCAATCGTTATTTACGGGCCGTCATTACGCGCGACGCTCGCCGAAAGCGCAGATCCGCAACCCGGTAGCTTTCCAGTTAATTTATTTTATCGCTAAGCTTCGCCTACCGATGATTTGCCTCGGTCCGCGAGCCGGCCGCTTGCCTCTCTCTCTTTCTCACGCGCATTTTACTCTTCGGTCCCCGTGACAATAAAATTGAAAGCCCCGCTGCGTTTTATGGCGAGATTAAAAAACACGTTTGGCTTACCGGTCGATTGCGGCGTGCAACGCGCGTCGTCGCTCGCATCCTCCTGCTCCTTCCCGAAACCGAAACCAGAATCCTCGGAGCAGAACGCGGCAATCCGCCACGGAGATAAGAGGCCCCGGTGAATTTTATGCAGAATCTGCCGAACGGCGTGTCCGCTCAATTCCGAACAACCGCACGACGCTACTAAAACCGCCGAGAACCAGATTCCCGACTCCCGGTTTCGCAATTATCGAAATCACTCGGACCCCCCTCGCCGTCCTCCGCGACAAAGGCGCCGCGAGATCTCGCGACGCTTCGATTTCGCAACCCGCCGATCGCTCCCGGTTTCTTTGTTTCTCGTACGAACCTACCACAGAGTCGCCCGGTAATTATCGGAGTTATAAACACGCTTTATTTCATTATCCGAACGTATATTTTCGTAAGAACCTTGCCGAATCTTCGTAGATTCAATCTTCCCGATTTTATAAGGCAGTATACGCTGGGTGTATTAAGCGCGGGGCGGGTTTAGTGTTAATTATGGAAATCGTGACGATGCTTTTGTCGAAAATTGCCGAATTAACGCATTCGCTCCGGTCTGTCGGTATAAAAATCGGTATAAAGTTCTATCTCTTTGTTGTGGACGTCCAGCCATTGGAATATACACTTGAAGGTGCGCAAGGTTGTGTGTTCTGTCCACTGATTTTACTAGAAAAATAGTCGAATTAAAATTATTAATGTAAAAGGGGACAAAACCGCGAGAACTTTCAGGAGGAGGACAACGAGTTTGTTCCGGAGCTTCATTGTCTGGCGCGGCGCTTCAGGAGATCGCAGGGCCAGATTAAAGGATCCAGGAGCGTGAAGCGCAGCGAGATCGCGAGCCTAACAGGCGAGAACCGTTTCCATAAGACGGGAACGTGTGAAAGAGTGTCGCGGATGGAAACGCGTCGCGCTGCAAGCCGCGATGCGTCGTAAACGCGGATAATGCGGGTTTCGCCTGTTCTACGAGGGAAAGCTGCATTGTCACGAGGGTGGAAGACGCGTCACCCCCCCCCCCCAGCAGGAAAGCTCGTCAAGTGCGAACGCGAGGCGCGATCCCGTCTGGATGGGCTCGTCACGAAATAAAAACCGGAAAGGCTGGTTTTCACGCCTGGGATCGATGGCCTCGAGAGAACCGAGAAAAATGGAATTCTTGATTAATCGTAAATCAAGTATGACGTGGAGACTTTTCCTGTATTATATGGAGAAGCAGGTGGAGCCAACTGGTAAGCAAAATGGCTGACGTTGTTCGCTCGAGTTCGTTATTGTCGTTGATTGTCCAATCGTTCTTAAGAAACGATGCACCGTGTCGTTTCTATAGAGTGGACACCTCTCATTGAATATTTCAGGTAACCTTCGAGGAAAAGTTTCTCCACGTGTGCACCGCGGAGGAATCGGGTTCGCTCGAATCTTGGTTGTACGGGTTGAATTCTGCTCGAGTTAGGTCAGGGTGAAGAAGTTCGACAGAACCGGAGCAAAAGAAAGTTTATTCCATACACTAATTACAAGGTACGTTGAGCAGGTATACATAACATAAATTCCCCGAGTGGAATGGACTAGTTGTGCGAATAGCAGCAGCTGAATGTACATGAATTTAGCAGGATTCAGCGCAGAGAGAGAGAGAGAGAGAGAGAGAGAGAGAGAGAGAGACATTCTAGAGGGTCCGAAAACGGTGTTCAGAGTTTAAAAATCATCTCGACACGCTTTCCACGAGACAGGATTCGAGGTGGACGGTTCGTGCAGGCCGGGTGAGAAACAAAAGAGCGATTCGTTCCGGGTGGGGACGTGAAAAGTGAAATTAAATCGTCCGTTGCGACGATCCATCGACTTGCCCGCCCTCTTCGGGGCCCGAGGGTACCTGAAGAAGGGCCCCAGAAAACGTAAAACGTAAATTGCGTGGAGGAACAGAGCGCAACTTTGAGACAGTCCCGTATCCTCTTCCCGTTCCCCTAAGAGGGACCCTTCGTCGGTTCGCCCCCGTCGCAGGGATCCAGTTAAAAAAGTTCCTCGCCGCGGGGGTCCCCGAGCCGCGGCCTCGGGATAAAAGGGACCCACGAGGGCCCAAGAGGGGCCCCGAGGAGAGCCCCGGCGACTATCGGTTTCCCTATCGGAGCTGGTCATCTCTACGTTCGGCCGCCTCCACGGGGCCCGGGGTCCCCGAAGAACCATAGGCGTATATAAACTCGCCTTAACTGCTTTACGACGATCGTTTGTACCGATTTGTTCGACAAGACTCTCGTGGACCCCGTGAACGAACCGGGCACACAACCACCACCCTCCCGCACCCCCTCGGCTGTACCGCCACTCCCTTTTTCCGCAATGGCATTCCCTGTCGCGAGCACAGATCGTCCGTCCTCTTGTCTCTTAAAACCCTTTTCTTCCGAACCGTACTCCTATTATCCTTCCCTTTATAGCCGGGACTGCGCTCTCTGTCTTCCTTCTACGTCTCCACCTTATTCTTCTTCGTGGTTTTCCGTTGGGGCCTCGATTACAGCCGGACCTTCGCGGGAAATTTGATTCAGAGGCTGCGATAACTGTCGTAATTCTTTTCTATTTGGAAGGACAGAGTCCCTTGAACTTCAATTCCAGAGAAACATAAAATTACAGTCAAGGTATTCGATGACCTTAAATTTCCTGCTACACATCTCCAAGTCAATTTTCCCTGGTCCCTCGTCAGGTTCTCGCATTCCTCCCCGAGCCACCTGCACAGACCGCTCCGAAGAAAAACAAATGATCAGCGAAAAGCAGAATTGATTTCAGTTCGAGACAGCTGCGCCCCCGGAACGCGGTTAACCCGAAATGGAAAGTCCACTTAGGGGTTAATGAAGTTCACCGTGGAACCCGGAGTTAATTGAAGAAACTGGTCGCGAGAGAGTGGGAGAGAAAGAGACTGCCCTAACGAAATTACGAAATTAATATTCGAGGGGTACCCCGCGCACGGCTGCTGGGCATAACCTCTGTCCAGGTAGACGGAATACTAATTCACCATTTACATTTCGTTAGCGTAGGTGAGTCGCGGCTCCGCTTCACTCCGCTCGACTCTGCTCTGCTCAAATAAATTTCCCTGGACACAAGGGCCCAAGAAAAATGATCACATCCCACTCTGAATGCATCGGGCTTCAACCTGTTTGGCTCTGCTCAACTTTGCTCCGATCCGGCGCGGAATATCGCAGTTAGGGTTGGCGAAATAAATTTCCCCGAATGCGAGGTCTTCTGAAAAATGATTCACGTCCGCATGCATCAGTTCCACAAAGACCCGCTCCGCTCTGCTCCGCTCCGCTCGGCTCGGCGCAGCGTATCCACTTGAGCGGTTGAAAGGGGATCCCGAGGTCCACCTTTCACGCCCGAGGACAATAATTACCCGCCTCTCTCATTCATGCGAGACTACCAGACCCGCGCGCCCGTTCACGAAAGAAATCTCCTCTCCCTCAACAAAATAACACTCGCCGTATCGGGGCCCGGAGACCGAGCGACGTGTCCGCCGCGGAATGATTGGGCCCGATCATCGACGAAACGCGGCTAATCGAATATTCATGAGGCCTCCACAGCTTCCACGCGATTCCGAAACATACTAGAAACCCACCACGAAATTACAGACGCTCGACCATCGCTCGTTTCCACGAATCTAGGGACACTGCTACTCGACGCTCGTCACTAATTACTGGTTCACCGTGCAAATCACCGGCCATCTTCTCCACTGGATTTCTTAATCATCCCCTCGATCCTCTGTTTTTCATCTTTTCGTTCGAAGCGTGCGTGGAAATCAACCCTCATTCGTTATCTCAATTTGCTGGGCTGCATATTGACAATTTAATTAAAATTGATGATTTTATTAAATGATAGTGTAATAAATGATTTTATTCAATGATTGTGTAATAAATGATTTTATTTAATGATTCTATTAAGTGATTGTGTAATAAATGATTTTATTAAATGACTTTAATATATGATTTTATTAAATGATTGTATTACATGTTTTTATTAAAATTGACGATTTTATTAAAGCGACGCAATGCTAAAAAATGCGACTGGAACACAAACAATCACCTCGGTGAACAGCCCTTTCAGAAATGAAAATCTGAGAAGAAGCGAGAGGGGTATAAAATTGTTCGCTTCGTTTGCAACGAATAAAACGAGATGGAAGACATTGGTGGTCAGGAAATTTGTTCAGAATCGACGAGGAACGCGTTGAAATTGCTACAAGGGTTGAATTAAAGGGTTAAACGGATCGATCGGTCGGACCACGATTGGAACAACAGTTGAAACGATGGGATGAATGAGTGTAACGATTCGGTAGGGACGAGCTGGAGGAGCGTGAGGACGAATCGTTCTCTGAAAAAGGTCCTGGTCGAGAGATCGCTCGATTTTCTCGGGACTTGGGATCTCGTGGGTCTCTCTCAAGGTTGCCCGGGCGAAATTCCCTTCGTCGGTCGACCCGGTATAATTTCGGGCGTTTATGACTCGCCAAGAACAAATAATAATTTAGTGGGCGTCCACCGGCTTCATCCCCCCGGTGATAGCTGGCGAACGGCGCGGCGCGGCGGCTCCCTCCCGGCCTGAACACACTGTATAAATAACGAGTGGCGCCAGCCGAACTTCCACTGTTACATTATCTCTTATGGTTTACACACGCCACGGCTCACCATTATATTAACCCGTCCAGGCCCGATCCACGCACGCACGCACGCACGGACACACGCACACGAGCATGGAACGAACGGGCCAACGCTCGTCCGTGTGAAAAGGTGAAGCTCTAGCGTCTCGATCTCGGCCTTATACGATTTCTTATTAGTCCTCCGGGCTGGCCGAGGTGTGAGAAACCCGGAGATCGGTCATCGGTATACCGGGTGTCCTCTAGAAGCCCGGAAACCGATCCCCTCTCCTATTCACTCTCTCTCTCGAAACTGATCGATGCAGTGACATGTGCCAGTGCGAGATTCGATTTGGAATTTACAGAGTTTCATTCGATTTCTAGTGGGACACTAAAGGGTTTCATCCCTTAAATGCTAAAATCTAGGTCTCGGTGAGATCTGGAGATCCGTTGCTGGAATCATTTCTTTTAAATCGCGAGATTTAATTTTGCAAAGTTGCCACGGTTTAGTACCTCGACCTTGAATTGCTACCGGGACGTACCCTACCTAATCTTGACAGCTCAATAAGAAAACCTGCTACTCGACGTAGAAAGCGAAATTAGATCCAAGAAGTAAAGAGCTTCATAGCGGATCCACAGACCGCGAAATTGCAAGCCCTCAGCTACCTCACGGCGAGTGCTCGCATCTCGGATTTAAGTGGGTTAGCTTCGGAAACAAATGCCCGGTTATTGATCCTCGCTTCTTGGTAGTGGTTGCCCGACCCGAAGGTGCGAAAAATGCGGAGACCTCTTCTGAATTATAATGACGGGATCAATATGTACCGGGTGGGCTTGAAACAGAAAGACGTGGAGCGTTGACGGTCGACTGGAGCCGGCAGCCTCTCCGTCTCTCCCTTTACGAACACTCGAGCTAATCGGGTAAAAATTGTTCTTCGGAAAGATCAACGTTTCCGCGTTGTTGAACTCTCAATCTTATGCCGATGTGGATTTATTCATTCAAGTAATTCAGAAAATAATTACAGAATTTTATTTTCGGCGCCAATAATTAAGCGACAGGTTGAAAAATAGTATTCGAAAGAAAAATCCCATCGCTCCTATTCATCTTCGACGATCTACTCAGCCATGAGTTACAAGATGAAGAATCTCGAAACACTTTAACCGAGAGGATAATACATTAATGGTCTTTAAAAATCAAATGATGAAGAGCTGAGAATTTCTCGACAAGCTTCCCCATGGGAACAACAATTTCACGGTGAAGCAACAAGTCATCTGGAGTAGCATAGTTCGGTCACGACTTGAAAGAATGATTAATAACCACTTCCCTGGTCTACCAAATTATTAAGAAGCTAAGAAAACTTTCTAAAAAAACTTGCGGCTCCGCAAAAGCTGCTGCACTGCTGTTTCCCAAAGATCTCCATGGCTATGGAGAAAATCGATAATCTCTTCTTGAATGCTCTCAAATAAAATGGAAAAATTGCAAATCCGCAGAGGCTGCTCTTTCCCAAAGTTCGTGGACACGTGCAGATAGTTGCAAAAATAAAATGAATAATCTCTTCTCCAATTTGTGCACAACTATGAAAGAGCTTCGGAATGTAAAAAATTCGAAATCCGCAGAAGCTGCGTTTCCCAGAGATCTTTTCCACTGCACATATGCAGAAGATCATCGAGCGATGGAACTGAGTGTTTCGTGTTTCGTGGAGCGTCGAAAAGTAACGGTGGTGCCGAAACGAGTCAATTAATTCGGATCGTCGGATCGTATCGATTTAAAGTCCATTCGGCCCACGGAGTAGCATAATCCCGCGATTAGTATCGTAATACGTGGCCAGTGGAATCGGCGTTTGCCCAACCGGGCATTATTTCGCAGCGTTCCGTGTTATTAAGATCTACGATAAAAGGAGAGCCGGACACGAAAGGGAACGATCGTTCCGAGGCTAGATGCGCCACAGAACGCACGACACACAACACTGGGAGCACGGTGTGCTAGGGACAACTCGAATCGTACACAACGCACACGCATACAACAGCGAGAGAGAAAGAGAGCTCTCAGCTGTGTGGCACACTCCACGAACAATCGTTCCCGGCTACCGTGCAATTATGTCTTCGCGTGAAATTTCACCCGTCACGGTCGCTTCACGCACCGATGAAAAGTGCAAATAGGTGTCCGCGATCCTTCGATTACCATCTCGCTCTTTTTCACCGGGTAATTCAATTACACAGAGCTCTCCACGAAGCCCGGCAGAGCTCGGCGGCCGCCGCGCCGATGGACAACGACGTTGCTACCTGTTTCTTCGGTTATCGCGGGCCACGATCGATAACTATTGTTGTCGGGTTTGCGTAAGTACACCGGCATCCGCCGACTCCCGTACGCGCCGCGTTCCAAGGAACTATTGAATTAGGGTAACGACTGAATGGAGCAGTTCCTACGACCGGAGAAAGTACCGTTGACGATCGTTCCGCGAAAATTTCCGAAGAAATTCGTCTCTGCATTGTTCGTGTTTCACCGATCGACGGAGAAAGAATAATGGAAACGTTTTCCTTCTGAACGAGTCGGGAAAAACATTTTTGCTTGGTCAACAAATCATGAAAAATATTTTAAAATCGTCAAACTCAAGATTGAGCATGGTTAATTCTAAGTGGGAGTTGTTTGAATTTTCATCTCTGAGACACTTTGATGCGCCAGGAAGATAATCAAGAGGTAAATAAGACGGTTTCGGTAGTGGGTTTGAGGAAACGGTTGATTGGAAAATCGAGAGTAAATTAGTCCGACACGTCGATGGATTCTACGCGTCGAATTAATGCAGCCCCGTTAAAAGTATGCCGGCCGCAGCCCGTGCAGGCTGCTGTGGCAGCTGGCGAATAGCGGGGTACCTATTAAAGTCCTCTAGATAAAGCGCGAGATTAATTGCCCGCATGCAATGGGTAATTGATCAGATCCAGTTCAGTACTTGGCCGGCGTGGCGTTCCAACGGGGCTGCGGTGCACGTGGACTTCAGGGTAACGCGCACAATGTCCCGATCGAATCATTCTTTTTTTCCCTAGAACGTCCGTTTCCGTTCCGTAAAATATATAAGGGTGCAATCACTGTACTTTTATTTAATAGATAATTCAAGGTTGTTAAGAAAATATTAAAAAATAAATTCATACTACCCCTCATAAAAATAAACACCCCTGAAACATTTTTCAGCCACCCCTGCACACTAGAAAATCACATCTCAATGATCCAATACAATTAAAAGTTGTCAAGAAAATATTAGAAAATTGATTTCCACCGCTCCCTGATAAAACTAAACCTCCCCGAGACTCCAAAACGTTGGAGAACGAAAAAAGGGGTGAAAGGTGTGTTTAAATTTTCAGCGCCCCTTCGCTAAAGAAACAAATCTCTTTAAGCCGGCCGAAAACCTCGAAAGTACGAAAGAAAAAGAATGAAAAATTGCCGGGGCAAGAAGTGTGAAACTCAAAGGTGGAAAAGTGTCGTCGGGGAACCGCGGGGCCGGACAAGAGGGAAGAAGCCAGAGAGGAGGACGACACTACGACGACGACGATATCAATTAATTCGCGAGGGCGAAAAAGACGACGTTTCCCGGGGATGAAAAGTAAAAGGGTGTCGCCAAGACGGGTCTCGTCTAGAAGAATAGTCGACAAGAGGAAGAATGTCGCGGTCGGAGGCGAGCGAAATGAATTCGTGCGTCTAGAAATCTCGCTCTCCGCCCCTCGGGCCCGCGGGCCACCCACCGCCCCTGGTCTCTTTTCTCGCTTTCTCACCCCCTTCGGCTTTTCGTTCTTTCTATTACAGTGGCAGCCTGCTACCCAACCACCCCACTACACCCCGTTCCTCTGCCCCCACCTCCTCTCCACTACCACCGGTTTCCATCTATCTGGTTGCATTTCACATGGAATTCACACGTCTCGCGTGCACACTCGGTGAAAAAAAGAAAGGGGTGTAGGCGAGTTGTATCCGAGGGGTGTAGGTCGAAAAGAGGGCGAAAGAAGGCGGCCGTAACAGCTTTCTATTTGCATACTGCCTCTACCTTTTCATCCGCGAGCTCCCTTTCGACACCGGCGTTATTTGCATTCAGAAATTGGCCGGCAACCACCAACGCCGCGACCTCCTTCCTTTCTTACCTCCTACCACCCCTCCACAAACCATCCCCGATTTTCCCGAAGCCCACCCTCCACTCCACCCACTCGATTCGAATTTTCACTTCGTCCACAAATTTTTAAAATTTTTTCTACAATGAAACTTCTCCATTTAATTATTTCAATCGTATTATTTCTCTGCGCCAAATTTTAAGAATTTTCATTTCTCCATAATGCTAGAGTATTATTTCTCTGCGCCAAATTTTAAGAATTTTCATTTCTCCATAATGCTAGATCTAGATCGTTTAGAAATGCAAATGAGCCTTCTATTTTTTAAAAATTCACATTTATACTTTTATAAACAAATTCGAATTTTGAATGGTTCAGCGATCTTTTACCAGAGCTAACCGCCCTAAATCGGTGCTGGAAAGTGCAGAGAATCGCATAAAGGGCGCGGCGACGATTCCCGAGGAGAAATCCTGTCGAGGACAAACTGTCGGACGAGCTGCGAGCAGCACGAGCTCGTAACACCCGCGTTACATATTCGTAGATATGCTGATAGGCGTAACCAGCCCGAGACAAAGCGAGAAAAAATGAGGGAGCACGAGAAAGAGTGAGAGAAGGAGAAAGCAGGACAGTGAAAGAGAGAATGAGAAAGAGAGGCGGTCTCGTCCCGGTAAACGGTCGTTATCTATTCACACTCGCTCGGACATCAATATAAATGGTAAGTGGGATACACGCACAGCACACACCGGCAACCTGTACACGTGTTCTCAGCGGTCGCGCGCCCTTACGCGCACCGCTTAGACCCGGGCTTCAACCCTCGTAATTCCTTTCTCGTATCGAACATGTACCACGTCGTCGCGACGCCAGTTCCACGGAACGTTTTTATCGGTCTTTCGACATGGCACCTCTCGCTGTTCGCGGCTCCTTCGATTTTTCGGCCGCGTAATTGCCTCGCGTGACCCTACCATCAGACAATGATCGACGTTCCTATTTATTTTTAATTTTTTAACACTATTCTGGTATTTTTCATGAAACTCTTCGTGGTTCAATAATGGACAAAAGTGTTATACTTTCGCAGGTTCGATAATCCAAGAATAAATTCTCCCCCGAAGATTATCTCAATTTCCATTTTCATTCGAATTTCAAACTCTCGAATACCAGAAATCTAACATGAGAATTGATTTCTGTAATTCAATTATCGATCGAAGTCGTGAAAAAGAAGATTGTAAGCAGTTAAATTTAAATATGGCTTGAAGAGCAGAGCCACCCCTCGCTGAAGAGAGGCTGTTCAAGAAAGCTAATACCATAACACTATTCGCACTCGCCACAACGTTGGAGTACTAATTACCCAGTTTCAACTCGTGCAGATCTGTTGCATCGTGAATAGGCCACCAAGAGGCTCCAGTTGCAGCATGTTCTCATCAGCGTTCCCCGAGTGGTGCGGACGCAAAAGCATAGTGATTCGTCCTGTTAACGCGTTTACAGTCGCCGGATTTGAATGGCCCGGCAACCGGTCCACTCGATTTACCGAACTCTCCCCTGGTATGCAATTTTTCGACATGATCGAGAACCGTTTTCTTTTCGCATCGTCAGCGTTTCGAGGAGCAGGTTTGGACAAATTAACCGAACGAATTGTATCGGCGAGCGAGAGGCGCGTCATTGTTCTAGGAACATCGACGAGGCGTCGCGGGGTTACGCGTAAATCGATAAGGGTGCACTCGGGTGCGAGCGAGAACTCTGCTGGACGGTTGCATGCGGCTGCACTCGATGCGCGCACGGTGCACCGTGCGCTACGCGCTACGTAATCATCTGCTACAGCACGTGTCGGATTCGAGCCGATGCATCCCCCATGCGGATGATCCAAGTGCGATCCACGGGGTGATCGATCGGCCGTGTAACCGCGAGCATGTGTCTCGAGATCCATAGTCGCGATCCTTGGAGAAAATTGATCTAACTGGCGCAGTCCTCGATTTCTTCGAGTATCGGTCGGAGAGTGTTCCACAATATTTATTTTTCATGCGACCATTGGAATTTTCGGAATTTTCCCAGCCACGCGAGAATCTCGTCGCAGCTCGGCGCCTAATTGCAAGATAGAAGGTGGACGTTCCGACACGGCGTGCCCCGTTATCGTCGGTTCGAGACGCAGCGCGTAACTTACACGCTCGCGAGCCTGCATTACGCGCACCAGATAATGGGACGCTAATTATTTCTTGCCGTAACCGCTGAGCTAATTTATCGTACCGCTGCGCGGCAGCCTTTCTTGCGCGGCGGCCGCCTCTGTGGACCGCGTCACCGATTAAACGTACCAGTCTGAAAATCTCCGACATCTTCAAATAAATTTCTCTTCCGATCGGTAAACAAAAAGACCCACGGCTATAAATATTCACCTATCCTGTCAGAATACCCAAAAGAAATCGTGTGTGGATATCCTCTACCCTTCTGCGACACTATTCCCCCACTGTGATGCATGCGTCACAATGTCACGTGACTACTGCTGGCAGGGAGAGGGCAACTTGTTCTCCTCAATTCATTATAAAAATTATTTTTAGTACTTCCGGTGCTCCGATTTGAACGGAACCAACGCCGTTCGATTCGTCAGACATTGAAGAATCAATAAAAAGAAACAGAAACATCACGATCTTTATTTATTTTGAAAAAAATCTTCCTGAAGGATGCACCCTGTTTTATTCAGCTGGAAACCACGGCCAACGAGTTTCCCACCGACTGCGAATGAAAAGGGTTCGCGTGCGTGCGGACCGATGCCCAACGAGGCGACCACGCATTATCTCCCGTAATCGTGTACATACGTGGCCTTGAAACGCGACGCGGTGAGCACCGACCGAGATAAGGATACTTTCGTTCGTGCGCACGAAAGTTCCAGCGAAACGAAAAGGGAAAGAGAATCGAAGGAATCCCGGGTGGAGAAACGGGGCCAGAGAAGGAGGTTTCGAATTTGCACACTTCTTTCTGCTTCGAAGCGATTCGCACACGCAGGTTACAGTGTTGTAATGTCAGCAGGGTAATGAATCGACAGCTTCCGGCCGCCGCCGCGCCGCCGTCTCGCAGGATGATCGACTGGATGCCAACACGACGGCCGATTTCCGTAATTATCAGCGCGTTCTTCTTGCAAGACTGACGTACCCGTAATTGACGCGTAATCGCCGCTTTTTCTGCGAGCTTGTGTTGCGCAAACTTGCTCGGTTTGCATTTATTGTATCAAAATCATTTTCTTTGTGCTCCGAGTCTTGGCTTCCTCAGATCATTCATGTGCTATCGATGCTCCATATTCTTGTATGCATAACATTTATTTCTTTTCTTGAGATTCATTCATCAACTATCATCGAATAAAAACGGTGATGAAAACGGGACAATACACGTAATTCTGTTTCTAGCAAACCGTGGCGCGGGGCGGCGGATCCGGTGCACCGCATGCAAAGTGCAAGAAACTTGTTGCATCCGACGACGAGACGTTTAATTGCAGGCTACCGCGAGACAGAGGATACAACGCGTCGATAAGCAGTAAATAATTGGGTGCGCGTACCCAGTAGTCAGTCTCGCAACGAATCCACTCCTCTGTGCTCCCTGTTCTCATAAGACGAACGAAAGATTTAAAAAAGGAACCCACTCGCGGAATAAATACGCATCGAATGATATATTTTAATGGAGAGCGCTTGCTAGTCGGAGCCAATTAGCGTCCAGATTCGTTTACCGTTCGCTAAATGTTCTCGCCTTGTTTTCGTCGAATTCCGTGCTCCGTTTCGAACGATTACCTCGGCGCGAGAACGAGCGTGGCGCGGGATGACTGTCTGCCATTGATTTCGTCAGCTTTTCAGACCGTGACTCAGCCAGCTTTTCATGCACCTGTTTCCCAGGGCTTATGCTCGCGATTCAAAATTCCCTCTTTTATTTCCCGACCGTATATCGATCGGCTCGCCGAACCCTCCCATTCGAAAAATCGCCGATTCAATATCAATTGCCGATCAAAACCTTGAGAATTTCGAATCCGAAGATAAATAGTACAGGGGAGAGTTGATACAATTATCTGGACACTGTGTATATGCAGCACAATTATTCCTACATAGACGTTTCTGTAGCAGTAAAGTATGTAAATATTCGTCTTTTATTTTCAATACGTTTGGGGATGCCAAACGTTCTACAGTAAAGCCCAACACTACTAATGCCATTACAAAACTTCTTTACTTTTAATTATTTGTTTAGGGGACTCTCTAATAATTTAATATAGCTTATATTCTCGTGCAGATGATTCGAATAAAAATTGGAGAAATTAGACGCTTTGTTCCCCGACCTCCAGCGCGAATCGTATTTCATCAGCTAGTTGTTATGCCACGTATCTATGTACGTTAAACGGCACGCATAAGTAAGTAAATAAATATTCAGCTAAGTAGACAGGACCTAATTATCGGCTATTAACGACCGGGCTCGAGCAAGCAACCTTGCGTGTCGGTCACCGCGCGTGTTTCGTTTATTTATCGGGACCGCGTTTTTCCGCCTTGCTCGACTCGTCTTCGCGCGTGTCCCACCGACTGTAACACAACTGAAATTTTACTGTCGCGCAAGCAACAGGGCGTTCTCGCTGCGAAAATCGGAAATGAGAGAGAGAGAGAGAGAGAGAGAGAGAGGGCGATGAAAATAGGGGCGGAGCCCGGAACCACAATGTCGCGCAAGTCTGCTGGAAAACGCGCAAGCGTTGCCTTATCGCCAGATATCATTCCCAATAACCAGGGTGGGGGACGACTCCGAGGAACAAACCCTTGCGCGAAGGGTGGCACGAGGGTTCAATGACCTGTACGGGGACATTGTCGAAATTTCATTCTTCTTCGTCACGGACGTGTTAACATCCTTTCCTTTAAATATCTCGAAACAAGAAATATATGACAGACCACTCTTTTATGTTTACTTATTTCATGAAATAAATTGCTTTGGTTTTTCTCTGGAATTTTTGAGATTTGTTCAGTTGGAGCTTGTTTAACCCTAAACCTACCGAGCACTGAAAGCGATTCAAATGTTTCATCTGATAAAAATGACAGGGCTCTATTTATTTAGATTTTGTGCAATTTTTATTGCTTGAATAAATGTATCGAATCAATTTCCATGTACGCAACGTCATCGTTTCAATAATTATAAAATTAAAGATCTAAAACCGGTAATTTGACCGGCAGTGGTAGGTGTTGTGTTAAAATTGATTCAGTATCATTTCACCCATTCGTGACCACATTCACTAGGTCATGCAGAAACATCACAGGAAAAATGAACTACACATAAAGAGCGGAAGGGTTAAAAATACTACGTACACGGTAATTCAACCAATAACAATTATATTTAAATAATCGATAACACGTGTGCATTACGATGTGTGTAAAACATGTTCCGCGTGTTCTCGTTGTGCAATCTCGTATATATTGATTTAATGTTACCGTTATTGCACGAAGTTTATTTGAAAACTGTTGTACAATGCCAAAACCTTATCAGAGTGCGCGAACCTAAAAGAGCTCGAAGAGGTGGTGAAGCAGTGCATCGATTGCCGGAGGAGAATCCAGGAAGCCCCGTAAGTAGCCGGCACTAACCGCGTTCATCTCGCTCGCCGGTTGACAGTGCAGGAACACCTCGATATCCCGGGATCGACACCACGTGGGAATTGCAGCTTGGAGAGACAGTGCAGCGGTGCATCGTACATCGTGAGAGAGAAAGAGAGAGAGAGAGAGAGAGAGAGAGAGAGAGAGAGAGAGAGAGCGTGGGTTTGCGAGGGTGTGCGAATAGGAAGGGGTGGTTCGCGATGACACGCGCGCACACAGTGGCGCAGAGAAAAATAGAGAGGAAAAAAAGGAGGAGTAGTCGCGTAGTAGTAGCAGCAGAAGTAGTAGGAGAGAGAAGAGAGAGAACCGGGTGAAAAACGAAAGGATGCTTTGCTGCCGGGGCTGTGTGCCGGGGGATGAGGGTGGTTGTGCTCGTGTGCGGACGGGGGTGGGTAGCGCGGAGGGGGTGTCGCTTTGAAAGGCTCCCTCGGCTCGCGGGGGCGAAGGAAACGTCGATACACGGCTCTCTCGGGCCGGCGCGGCGTGTACGATACTCTGACACTTCCACCACAATCGCAGAGCGCATTTTCAGGCGCGCTCAGGCCACTACGGCTAATTACCAGACCCCGGCGCGGCGCTCTCTCTTGCCTGACACACGCGCGCGGGACAACCGCCGGAGACCGACCCTGAACACAGAAAGCGTTCCCTTCGCGGCCGACAGAGAGACAGGACAAGAAAGAAACCGTGAGAGAGAGAGAGAGAGAGAGAGAGAGAGAGAGAGAGAGAGAGAGACTGAACACATGCGCTACCCTGCGACACCGACGAAGACGCAACCAGAAACCCCCTTCCTTCTTCTCTTTCTCTGCTGACGGAACAGAGAGAGATTCTCAGTCTTCCGTCTTCCTTTCTCCCAACAGAAACCAGCGAGAGCAACAGAGACTGATCCCAGTCACGGGCTGCCGAGGTGCAAGAGGGGACAAGAGCACACACCGATTCCGGACCAAGCCACAGGTACGGGGCGAGGGGACCAAGGGGCACGCAGGGTACACGCTCCGTGTGTGCCCAGACCCTTCAACGGGGCTGAAGTGCTCGCTGAAGGGCGGGGGAACGACGAACAACCGCGATTTTTCGACCGATGATGCGTGACCTTGTTGCACCCGAACACTGATTCTTTTTTAGCTTTTTTCACCCTTCCAGCGCCCTCCCGCGAGTCGGGGAAAATTTTCGAGGCGAATCAATCTCTCCGTTCCGTGCGGAAAGCAAGTTTCGATGCGAGGTCTCCGGGTAGACTGAGGGTTTTCGTCGCTCTTCGACGACTTCGACAAGGTGAAAATAGTGCGCGTTGATATTCTCAACAATTTCTTTCAACTGTTTCACTGTTTCAAATTTCGTGTACTGATTTTTTCATAAAGTCTACTAAACCTTCTAACTTGGAAATCATCCCCTAAATTTCTCACACGAGGTTTAGTAAAATTAAAACTTTCCTGGTACGAAGCACACTAGAAATCGAATCGATGGCGGACATCTTATCGAATCCTCGCGCAAGTTTCCGAATGATATCCACATCACGCACAGTCGTGGTCCCTGGAACGGGGGTGGTTTCCGTGTGTACGCGTTCGCGTGCGTATCGCGTCCGGATCGATGCGATTTGCTTTTTGATCGAGGGCGCTCGGTGTGTGTCCGACACTCGAATAATCTAATCGTCGCTGCGCGGACGGGTTCACGTAATAATTCCATCGGAAACGAGAGCGAGCGGGGCGGAGCTGCGGCTGTGGATATATCGCGTGCTTGCCTGATCGCGCCCGGTTGTCCCGCGTGTCCGTGTTCTCTGCCGCGAGCTATCAAAGGTGACGACTTCAGCCTTGACTCTGACGCGGAATTACCATTCTTTAATCGTCCTGTTCGATCACCCCGTGTGACGCACCTGCGAGCCTGCCGAGCCCTGGAAACACCTTCGAGATCGCCTCGCGACAAGGTTGCTTGCTCGATATTCACTCCGAACCCCGCTCACCCAATATCGGTCGAACAACAAATGTGTTCGATTCGATTTTCATTGAGTGAACATCTGGTATTATAGTTTAAATTTTAAACAAAATACTCAAATTTGTAAACACACCTTTCTGAAATATAAAAATCTGCGGACACACCTTTCTCAACAATTTCATTGTCTCAAATTTTAACCCTCGTGGTCCTTTGTGCTTGCAATTTATAAAATATAATAATGGCAACACTTAATTTATCGGGAGTGTTCCTAATTGTCAATATAATAGCTGGACAAGGAAATTGATTCTATTCTGCACCACAAATGAATTTTTATAATTTCAATAATTGCAAATTATTCGACCGGGCTAATTGATATTCTCACCGAATTCTGTTAATCTCCGTACTGGTTTAAGTGACACCTGCTCACTCTTGTCATAAATTCCTGTGATTATAGCATTACAGGAAACGTTGGTGAAACGTGGTGGCGTCACCTTCAAAATGTAATATCGAGCCACATTCGAGATATAGGCGTTGAAACGAAGTATGTATCACGTCCAATCGCATAGTCATTGAACATCGTTGTGGGTGTTTCCCAGCCCTCGTCCCCCTTCGGTTTCCTTTAAGTGGCAGCTGCCCGACAATACGAACGCGAAAATTAACATTCGTCGACGATAACGGCGACGAAAAGTGTTAACGATAAGTACGAGTTTAGACGTCAAATGTGAACTTGCATATTTCATCGCGCGATAGGCGTGATGTCGAGTTCCGTTGCGCAACCGCCTCTATCCTCGTACCTTAAGCACGAGCTGCACGATAATCTTTATCTCCTCCTGCTCGGGGAAACTTCGCGAGCCAGCCCATTAAATTGAGGAATCCGTCGAAACCGTTTAATGGCCGTTATTTCGAAAAACGAGTCCCCATTGTGTCACAAATACGCGTCGTCAGCGAGATTAGCTCTGGCGTTCCGGAACAATGTGTGCAACAAGTATCCTTTCGAACGGGTAATAAAAATCCTCGAATTCTCGACGCCACCGTTCTATATTTTATAATCTCTGTTCAAACTAAAAGGTTGATCTTCTAGAACTTCTATAGGCACATTTCTAAACAGAATCCCACGTTTTAAATGGAGCCTCTTAAGAAATTCCACAATTTTTTCAGACCCTGGAATAAATTACTTCGATTTTCTGGTACCTACGGGGATCAATGGTGAGTCAAATATCAAATTCAAATTAGTCAAATTAGTTATCGATAACAGTATTAAAGTATACACTAAAGTATCCTAAAATTTCTTCTAGTATCACATCAATTTCATACCCATAAAATGAAAAATGGAATTATTCCAGATTGAAAGAAATGTGTAATTTTCAAGTGAAAATAGCTCCGACTGCAATGTGTTAACCAATAATGACGATACAGCGATGCAAATATAAATTCTCTGTTTTCCCTGGCAAGGAAGCTGAAGCTGCAGGGGAAGAATGTGCAGATTGCGAAAAGATTTTATTGGTCCGCGCGGGCCGGGCGGCGGCTTTCTGGTTAGCCGGTCCCGCGGCGAGTTCATTCGATTATAAAAATCCGAGAAATCAAGTCCCATAAAGCGGGCGTTAAACGACTGCAAACACCGGGCCCCGCTAACCGCATCAAATCGTCAGAAACTTCTCTTTATTTACGCCGCTCACTCGTTCGCTCTCTCGCTGGCTAGCTCCCTCCGTCCCGCGCGTGTGCTCACTCACTGTCTAATTGACTCATTTAAGCGTTCCGTTGTTCCACCGCTGATAAACTGTTTTGAAATTTAATGCGCGCGACCGAGAGGCCGGCCAATTAGCGATCCTCTATAGTCTAAATACGGAGGCGAGCGAAACGGCGCGACGATCACCGGCCGAGTAGGATAGACGATCGTCATCGGCTGCGAATCCTTTTACGCGGCGATTTCGAAGAAACATTCGACGCGACTGGAAGGGCGCGTGCTAATCTAATCGCCATTCTACTGCTTCGGAAGGTTCAATTGTGTTGGTGCTGCCGTACGACAGTGCACAAAAATCTCTTTCTTTTTGTGGAAAATCCAGGCCTGATTGCCATCAGTAGACTGCGGATGTCTATGCATTTATGAAGAAATTGGTTGGTTGAAATATAAAACAGTGAAAGATTAGACAAAGTAAGGAGAGAACTGTAACGTTGTTTTTAATGTAACGAAGTCATTAAGGGATTAAGTCAATTTTTATTTTATTCCTGCTTCCCGCAATAAATGCAGAACATTTTTATTTTGCATAACGATCCGCAGTCTAGTCATCAAAAATATATAAAAATGTGCGAGACCCTGACGAGCAGAATTTTACTGAAAAATAGAGGTAAAGTATCGACGATTCCGGTGACGTTCCACAGACTACACATGTCCGGTGCAGATGATTCTAATGGAGACTCGGCAGCTCATTAATCGTGGTGAGATCGTTTCGAGGAAAGACACGAGAGGAGAGAGAGAGAGAGATAGAGATCATCGCGTCTCTCCGTTCAAAAATCTCGAACACGACCACGCACGGCGCGGCGCGGCGCGGCGTGGCGCAGCGGAACTGGTGAATGGGCAGCAATTTGTGGCTCCGGTGGGGCAATTTCGGGGCCCGCTGGCCCACGAGCACCGAAACCCCTGTCCCCGGGCCCCACACCCACCGGGGCCGTGTTCGCGATGGGCCCGGGTAATATCTCGTTTAGACAGATTACAGGTTCGTGAACAGGCTGCCAATGTATAAAACAAACATCGTTAAGCCAGCCCTATACTTAGGCCCTCCCTCCCTCCACCCCCTGTTTCCGAGGCCCCGGGTATTATGCGAGTCCTGGACGATTCCAGACCGAGTCCTGGACCCTCCGGGCTCGATGCGTGGCGCTCCTGGTAGGTCAGGAACCCACCACCGGAAAGAGGAGTGGGGGGCAGGAGGGGGCCTGCTCGCGAAGGGCCTCACCGTATTGAGACGTAGACCACCGGACGCAGATTGGGCCAGGCACAATTTCCGCGCGTGTAATTATCCGTGATCGTCGTCTGCGCCCCTCTGGGACAGCCTTAACTCGACTGCTTATTATTTATCGATGGAGATTGATTTAGAGCGGGGCCACGGCCCCCTGCTCATTTTCGTCGGTTGGGCCCCGGGTCCCCGAGGTTTTTGCTACGGCACGGCGCTACTCGATGCCAGCCTGCGCTCCGTCTTCTTCACTTTCGTTTTTAACTACAATCGTCACCGTTGCCATTTTGGGCCTGAGGATCGTGGTGGGGGTTGCGGTCCGTTCGGGGCCCTGCTACCATGTGATACTCGTTCCTGAACTTTAAGCGCCTATATCATTGGAGAGACGGCGCGCAGCTAATTCAACTTCTGTTTAGCTTGTTCCTCCGCGAAACAGCTACTCTTTCTCTCCTTGAGAAAGCGATTTTATATTCCTTCGCATCTATCTCTTTCCGCTCTATGTTTTCCGAGGCGATTCTCAGCGCAATGTCGATAGCGATCGACCGATTGGAGCGATCGCTCCGCGGGCCCAGAGTGCAGCTTTCCCGCGGAGCTCGGACTTTAAAAATAGCTCGCTATAGCAGCGAGATTCTGCTATACTTCCTCGGCATATTGACGCTAATGACTGGACGGCTGCTCCGTTTCGTGAGAGTCGTCCGGAAGAAGAGTCCGATCAATTATTCAGCCGTTTGAAAGAAAACGCCATAAAATGCGGAAAAGTGCCCCCCGCCCACTAAATCCGTCTGCCGCGAGGTATAGACAGAGCGTGTTCGAAACGGCTCGCGATCCAGCGAGACTCGCGCGTAACTTTTTACACTCAGCTGGACGTGTCGCATATGAAATATGTAAACATACATGCTCACCCTTTCGCTCGGCTCGTAATCAATCGTGTATCCGGTGCTATTACAGTTTCCCAGTGACGGCTGTGCGTCCACAGCTCGTGCCGTTTCCTCGTTTGTCCTCTGACGTTACTTTGTGCTTCGTTTCGTCGCGTCCCGAGAACTAACCCCGCGAACTTCCACCCTCGCCGGTGCGACGCGTCCAAACGGATAAAACTCGGAGGTTTACAATCGAAGAACATTTTGCAAACTTTCAGTACGGACGGTGAACCGCGGCGGCCATAGAACCGTTGAATTTTTTAGGGGATACGCAGTGAGGGGGACACTCTGAACTCAGCTGAACTCGAAGATCCCTTTTGAAAAAAGGGGTCGTGAGCGAAACACGCCGCGCGAGTGAAAATTCATCGTGTCCCGGGTTTTCCTCGATCCGAAATATCATCGATTCGCGAACCAACTCGAACCGGGGGACCGGCGCGGCGCGACGCGGTTTCCTGCGGTTTCGCGGGCCCCGCTTGACTTCTCGTGTTTCGCCCGTCGTAGCCCGTCATTTTTCTCACGGCTCTTGCCTTACGTCGTCGCGTCGTCGCCTTCTATCAAGAGGCGACGCTGTCCTCTCGCGATTGACACCGTCACTCGCCGAAAATCGCGGTCGATCTCCGAAACCTGCCAGAGATCGAATCGATCGCGTCCGAAGAGTTCGCGATTTTAACCCTTCCGAGACATCCGACTGACTCTGACGGATATTTAAAAATTGGTTACACAAATTCGTAATTTCTAAATTAACTAGGGTTAATTTAGAACCCCGGGATTATTTCATTTAGATTTTTTAAATTCCCCTCGATGCCTTGTACATGCGACCATGGAAAATAAAATGATTTCCTTGAGATGACAACGGATTTTTATACATTTCGAGAGTTCTGGGAATTTGGTACCGTATAGTTGGAGAAAAAGAATTGAAGACCTTGCCGCAGAAATCAGGCAAGCCCACTTTTTAATAAAATTGTGCTTGTCGCAATTCTATCTATTTTTATGCAGGATTTTGAAAGTTCTCTGTTGAACAAGTTTTAATGGATTTATGTGGTGGATTCATTCCCTTTCTGCAGCGAAGTCTCCGGGATGAAATGATTGAAGGGTTGTGGGACTTACCGGCCGCTTTTCGTGATCACCATCTCCGTGCCGAGTTTGTGGAACTTCTCCCAAAGCTCTTTGCCTTCGAGGGTAACTTTCGGGTCATCGACAACACCGTCGTCTTCCGGTGGTGGCATCAGAGCAGGGTGAGGGCCGGCGAGAGGGTGATGGGGTGCCAGGGGATGTGGCGAGGCGTGCAACATCCCCGGGGGTAGATGGGGCCTGAGCGGCCTCATCGTAGGCCCACCAGGTCCACCCTGATGGTGGTGGTGCAACGCTGCAGCTGCGGCCGCCAGCACGGCAGCTTCTTCGGGGGTGTGCGGCCCGAGGCCTAAACCTGCAAACAATCGTCAATGTTCATTTATCCTCTGTGTCGTACACGTGTGTTTAAATATATTGACAAGTAAGTTCGCGACCTCCACATTTTCTCAAACAAAGTTATTTATATATGTATTTTTTAAGCACGAGTATTTTATATCAAATTCATCGCAAAATTCAGAGCTTCCCAATGATACGCAGTTCAAGAGGAATGGTCACTGAATGAGGTTACAATGATACAATAAAAGAATTACGAAACAAAAGGTCGCGAATTTAGTTGCCAACCTAACACATGTAAAATAGGGATTCTCTAAAAAATACACTCTTCAAATCGTTTATAAAATCACGCTTTCAACAGTCAATTATTATTAGACTGCAAAGTTTTATGCAAAACAGAAATTGTTCAAGCGGCTTGTAAATTCGATAAATTCGATGGAATATCGTCTTACAAATGATGTTTCACAAAGAAACCGCCGATTACCGTTGAATGGGAAATTTTCCAAATAAAATCGCGAAGGGTGCCGGGTACGGTGTTATCGAACGAGGTGTTGAACGATTTAATATGATTAAACGATAAACTCTGTTGAGCTCGCCGTATCGCAGCGGCGGCGGCGGCGGCGGCGGCTGGGTCTCGAATTGGAAATATTCGATTACAATTGCCGCGCTCCTTAATTAAAATATTATTAATCATTCGTTTCAGCGGATTTATGTCGACGCGTTCGAAAACAATCGGGCATTGTATCAATTTTCGCGGGGAGCGCGCGAGCGTTTCGCCGATATTACCGACTCGTCGCGGGACCGCACGGCAATCATCGTTGAAAGACGGTTGATTAATCTCATTTGTAAATGAAGCGGCCCAACAAAACCGATTCCACGATTTCCACCGTGCCCGGTACACGAGCCAATTTTTCGCGACGCGATTCTTGAGCCGTTCCGGACACGATCAATCGAATCGATTCCGAGAGAACAATTGCAGAGCTTAGATTGCTTTGTTAACCCTTGGACAGCGTCAGACTCTATTTTTAAGGTGCTGCGTCTGTACGATCCGGGAATATCAAAGCTCGTGATCCAGTCGCGATTTTTCGCGATCGCGGCCTTGAACGCCTAGAACATATTATATAGACACCTACAGTCTTTTATAATTTTTTCTTTTATTAACTCTACAGGCTCACCAATTGTTAATAAAATCGGTGCGCTCAGTTTCACAACATTGTTAGTTTAGGAAATATTGTATGAGACATTCGCAATTTCCTGATCATTTCTTTCGCGTTTACGGAAGCTCGTAAAATTCTAATTTCGATTTTGAAAACGGTTCCATGAATGTATCGGCTTATCTCTCGACTAATCAACGCATTTATTTCCGAGACATTGTCAGCCGATTTTTCGCGACCGCGGTATCGAACGGTTGGGATATTATCTGGGACCTTGCCAATTTAAATTTTCCCATTTATGTTGCCTGTTACGTCCGCGAAGGGTCAGAAATTTTAAATTTCAATTTTTTTAAATGGTTTGACGGAAGAGTCAGCTTCTTGTCTTGCGATAAATTGTTGCGTCTACTTTGAAAAGGTTGGCGAGCACTTTAGCAAATATTTCTACAGACCATTACGATCTGTCACGGTCTGAAATTTCAATTTTCAAAATGGTTCGACGGAAAATTGTCTCCGTTGTCCATGCGGGCGGGCTCATTCGTTTTATTTACAATTGGATACGGCCATCGATTCGTCCGAGTACAATTAGCAGGCCGGCCGTTAATGGGTCGGTTAACGAAACGGGTCACGTGACGGGTGCGCGTCGGTCGCGCGTCGAAACGGCGAGCGTATTTATTATTTCCGAATGCGAGCGCCGCAGGGCATTTGCATAAAATCCTCGTAAATTCTTCGGCTCCCCTTTCAGCGAAATTACGGAATCAATAAACGGCCGACGATTAAGATAACGTACGGTTAGACTTTTCCAAGAAGTTCGTGCGCGGGGCCCCGCGAAACTCCTTGGGCCCCGTGCGCGAGAGAGCGGGCAGGAAACGATATGTATAATATCGATCCTAAAATCTCCCAACGCGCAACGGTTCCCCCGGATTCTTCTCCTCGGATCTTGGGAATCGTTCGTTCCCACGATTTCGAAATCCGCGGATTAATCGAACGATATAGGCGAATCGGGATCGAGCGCGTTTATGACTAATGACGCGGTTAATAGTCAGCGGCACGGGCTCCCGGTATTTTCTCTCGGTCTCGATCGATCGATCGCTTGCACACAACGTGCCTCGCCTAGAATCGAGCCGCGGGGAAAGGGAAGAACGTGGTGGGGAAAAAAGGAAAACCGGCGGGAAAAGGGAAGGAAAAAAACCAGCCGGAACCTGTTGCCACGTTAATGACTCGATGATTGTTATCATACATACAAAGCCCGCGAGAGCCGATCATTAAATCGATACCGTTCATCTGTCTCGTATTTCGCCGTGTCTACAGGGCAGACCGATTCCATCTTGTTCTCTCGGTTCATGATCGCCGATGACGCGCGGCGTGTCGGTTCGGCGCGGCTCCGAACGATACCGCGCTCTGTGCCGGCCAAAATATGCTAATTAAAATGGAATCGCTCGAGCGGAATCGGCGAACCAACCAATCGCGTATTAAACGCAAGCTGCAACGTTCGAAACGGAAATTTGCGAGCCTCGAGTTCCCATCAGCCCCGTTCCAATTCCACTCCATCTTCTTGTAAGTTCAACTCTGTTCCGTCTTCTTGTAGTTTCTGGCTCTCAAATGGATGTATTTTATCTGGCTCTTGAATATACAATTCCAATTTATTAAAATTGTTAAAGAATGGATAAAATCATGTATCCGACCCCAGCTTTATAAAACGACAAGAAGAATTTACGAAAATTATCAACCAAAATCCACTCCATTATTAGTAGACCTGTACCTGTTTTCGACTGATTGCAATGTTGAAAAGAAGAGACACATTTTGACTCAATCCTTGTTTCTAACAATTCCTTAACAGAATTTTGATCTCGCACAAGGATCCGCAGTTTAACGATCACACATCTGACTCATCCAACTTAACAACTGCATGTAAGTAATGCACAACCCTGTAAAAACCTCGTTCAGCATCGAGCCAGTCTAATTAGTCGGACGACTACGTGCGCGAGTTCGAACCACGAATGTTGCGAGGTTTATGCGTTCGTAATTTTCCGAGCGATGTAATCGAACAACTCGTTGCTATATTTATGTTGCATCGGTCGGCAGAGAATCACGGGACCGTTCGGGACCACCAAAAATGGCGCGCCGGCCTCCCTTAAAATTCACCCTCTCCGTAATTGCATCGCTAGGTAAACATGTTCGCCGGACAAACGACGGAAACGTTGTTATTATCGACGTGAATAATATTATTGTAACGCAAACGAGCGATCCCCGGTACGACTTAATTGAATCCCATCGTTCGGAGTATTGTTGTATCGCCAATGATTAAATCTGCTCGGGAGAGATTGTGTGCGGGGGCGCGTTCGACGCGCGTCGATTTTCGGCGAACAGATTTTATGCGATTCGGGATATTGTATTTATCGATAATAAATCCGGAATCACGGGCGCGGGTGCGCGCGCGCTCACGCATACCGTGCACACCGCCCCCGTTTCATTTTTCTGTTTCGACGAGCGAACGCTAATTACGGCGATCCGTCTCGTCCGAATCGGTCACAATTTTTCGAACCACTTGTTGGCTCCACTATTTCAATTATTTTAATCCGGAGATGCGTTCGCCAGTCGAAACACTAGCAAAAATTTTGCGCGATCCTCGAAACCAGTACTCGAACGATCGACAAAGTTCTCTATTTCTCTCTCTCTCTCTCGCTCTCTTAACAGTCGATAGAAATTCGGCCGATTCTGCTACTCGATCATCGCGATAAAACATCAGTGAATCGGGACCGGCTGTCGACCGTTCGTTCCCCGCGGAAAACAAGAAAAATTGCCTCGGCCGTGCTCGATAAACGATCGGTTCATTTTTTATCGGGAGAAATTTCACCTGGAAACGCGGACCACAATGCCGGCCGCCATTAATTGTGCCGCTTTCTATCGGACGCGAGCTCGCCATGGTTTTCCGCGCTTAGCTACCGCGTGGCTCAAAACACTTGTCAATCTTACTGCGAAAGAATCTCCGTTGAAAACCGAGTGAAAAATATATAATTGTATTTATTGCGTTGTTCTCGGATCAAGCGCGTGGACTACGGTGCTTTGATCTCGATTATCTCGGCTTTTCTCGCGGAATCAGGCCAAAGTGGTTTCAACGCGGATCTCGCGACAGTTCTCCTGGATGTTACTGGCGCATGCCGCGAATTTTGAATTTGCCGGACCCCGGTCGCGTCTCCGCGAGATTAATCGCCGCGAATTGGCCGGCAGCCCGACTGGAAAAGTGGAAGAGTTCGAAAATGGCCCGGGAAAGCGATGACGAGTGGACGTCGCAGACGCGAGGAGAAATTCTCGCTGGAATCTCACAGGAACGCTCTGCGATCGTTTCGATTAATGTTTAACAAGTCTTCGGAAATACTGTTGCATCGAAAACATTGCTGAATCCACGCTTTTCGCACGCTGCTCGACCAGAGATCTTTGTTGCGATACGAGAGACATCGCGTTTGCATTCGTCGCTTGCTATCTTCTCGACCCGTGTACGTTGAAACGTGCGGAGAATACGTCTAACGTTCCTCCGATGACGAAGGCGAGTGGCGACTGTCCGAAACCGCAGAAACTTCGTACCACCTTCTCGACTCTATTCGATTAGACTGAACTATTGCTCCCTTAATTAGACGAGGCTAATCAGGGAACCGATCGGATTCAATTGAATCAATTCGATCCGAGTGTGCGAACACCTTTGTGGGCCACTGTAACTCGAGAGAAGCGTGCACGCGATTAGGTCGAGTGCTCTTTCGACGCGCACTGCGCTGACACAAAATTTCGATTGGGTGACATAAAGCCTGGAGAGCTGGTTGTGTGATGATAATTGTCGTTGGGATGTTTTCTTTATTACAATTCGATTATTCCAAGAAGTGTACCGAGGCCTTTCAGACTCAGAATTGAATGTCCTTGGAAATTGAGAGCTTGGAGAGCCGGGCGTGCAATGGTAGTTGTTGGGATAATTCCTTTTTTCTCTTTTAATATTCCCAATCTTCCAAATTGCTTGATGTCAATTTTGAAAAGTGGATTTCGAAGCGTCCGGGGTTCAGAATCGAATATTCCTTTATTCGAGCATTTGAGTAATCTGTAATATTCGTGCTGGACGTAATTTCAATGACGCGAGGTAACGTTTGCTTTTCGTTGCCTCGACCGGTGTAACGCTCATTAAAATACAATTGCTGCTGCAGGGATTGTGAATACGATTGTAAATAATATTATCGTGGGCAGAATGAATAAATACAGGGTGAAGTTGACGACGTAGACCACGGAACGGGTAAACCTCGAGTGAAAATCCCTTCTGCAAATTCTGCAGTCAGGGAACACTACCATATGGACAGATTATTCTACAATTGATCAAAAACATTACGATAATTAATTCTACAATAAATTTGGAGTGTTTTGATCATCGTTAGAAAACTTCTTTTAGCCAGATCACTTCGTAGGGCTACCACGACGAACCTGAAGATCGAGATTCGAGAAATTCTATTTTATAAGAGACGATATTCCACGACTGGAGCTTCTGAATGATTGTTAGAAGATTCCGTTTAGCGTGAGCAGTGTCGTAGGGCTGCCACGGCGCACCTGAAGCGCGGCTACCTGAGCAAGATGGCGTCGGCGAAGGGGCTCTCGGCAGCCCAAGCACGAAATAATTGTTCCACTTCGACTCGAATCAGTGTCAGAAGCCTCCTCGATCGGTTCGCAGTGAGAATCTATACATATACAGATCGTACCGGATTCGTCCAATTATACGAATTCCCGTCGAAAGGGAACGAAGAGAAGATGGAAGGCGGTTAAAGGTGGCAGCTGCGGCTTCGAACTCCCATTGGACACGCCGTGCGACGACAGCCAAAGAGAGAGAGAGAGAGAGAGAGAGAAAGGGAAAAAGAAAACAAGAGAGAAAGAGAGAGAGACAACGCGTGTCAACAGGCGCGGCGAATTAATTCATCATTGAAGTTAACGAAGGGAATAACTAGTTGTAGCGGACGAGGTGGACGCGTGTAATAATCAGATGTCAGATAAGACACCGCCGGCTGAAAATCGTTTCTCCGCCAGTCGGATTCGCTGTTTCACGCGGCTGCTGGCGTGACACAGCCGCGATACGATACAGACCGACGATCCACGGTGCTAATCATCCGTTTGTTCGCCAGTCAGGAATGATAAAAACAGATCGGGACGAGGCCTGGATCACGGAACGAAGCTTTAGCGACGACAGCTAGCTTCCGGTAACCCGTACCTCGGGCTACCACTTCGATCGGAAAAGATAAACTCCACAACTTCGATGTTTTATTAACTTTACATTCCCTGGTCAACTTTGTTCTTGTACTCTTATCGATGTACGCGACCCTTCTGCACAAAATACTTTCTGACTTCGTATTATACAGCCAGTAAATTGTCGCAACGACAAGCTGCAACTTGGCAAAATGTATATAAACAGTATATTTCATCGACTAGAGTACTCGTTTCTGTTCTTGCATTCTTATCGACATAATCAACGCTTGGTAAAATATTTTCTGATTTCACTTTTAATATATTCCGTCGGGTAAATTGTCAACTACAAAGTGAAATTACGTCAAGGTATAATTGGACTTCGTGCTCACACAGAATATATTTCATCGAGGAAATTGTCAACTACAAGCTGCAGCTTCGTTAAGGCATGCTACTCGGACTTCGTGCATCTCGGGTAATTTATTCGATCGAAATTTTTCAAAATCTGTTCCGGACGTAATTAAAAATCGTGGACGTCCTGGCGTCGCAACTCGGTGAATCAAGAACCGATTCTATCTTATCGGACCTGCTACAATGTGCTGCATCCCGAACGTCGGTCATTAATTAACGCGTTAATTTGAATATTTCTACCGGACACACGCGTGGACCCCGACCGATCCGCGACAATGAAGATTTTAAACGGCTCGAATCAGATCGGAAATGTAAAGCCACGACTTCGTGCACGTCCGTTGCCAAAGATAGCAGGAACTTCCTCGTGTGTGCTTCTTTTTGGTGCACACTCATTACTGTAATTATTCGTAATTATGTGGAATCCGCGCGCCCGGAATGAATAATTACGGATCCGTTCCGCGCGGCTTTCGAAACCTATTAGAACGAACAGATCGCGGTAGATCTTTCGAATTCGTTGGCCGTCCTGCTTTCGAGCCTGCTGAATACATTTGCCCCCTATCGTCGTCGATAGAGCTCGAATCGAACGAGTACCTTCGAGAATTTGCATTCGCGAAATCGGTCACGGCGTTTTCTTCCAACCCCCTTGCGACACGCTTCGAGGGCGCGCTCGCGGAATTTTTCCCCGGTACATCCAGCCCGTGCATCTTCCGGAAACTTTGCCGACTTGTTTAGGAACGCTTCAGCTGTGTTCTCAATTTTTTACACGCCGATGCCACCGAAACTCTGGCGAATATTCGACGAAGAAACACAGACTCCTCTCAGAGGACTTTGCACGACGTTCCGCGGAATTTTGTTGAATTTATTAGTCAAATATTATTTTCCTTCCCTTTCCGTGCCGCGAGATTAACATCGTGTAGATTGAGAATTCTTTTGAGGTCTTATTATGTATGTAGTTTCTACAGTTTTGAGAATAACAGTGCATCACTCAGCGCACGCTCAGTTTGTTGATAAAAATTGAAATATACCAGAAAATGGAAGTACTCCAGACCTACGGCTTCTTCATAATCGAAAATGTATAAGATCACTTTCTAAGGCTGAACGCATCAATAATGAGTACACTGATCGTCATTGAAATTCGCAGAACAGCTTGACACAATTTTTGTGTTCACAGAAACACAGTGTTTCTCCAGAAAAGAGCATTGGACAGACACGAGCGAAAATCTGCTAGCACGCCGATTTATCACTCGGAGAATCAGCGGCGTAATACTATCTGCAGCGAGATTAATTTCCAGACAGAAGCTTCCTTTCGCTCTCCTCGACAATTTCGCGTGTTCTCGCAATCAATTCCAGACGTTCACGCGAACATGGGTCTTCACGAGTCAACGGGTTCGGTGCCGGGGAGTTTGGGGGAAAACATCCACGGGCGAGAGCCGTGCGAATTCTCATTTGCACAACTTTGTCGAGCGAACGTGTTAATTTGCGCGCACTGGATCCGATTGAAACCTCGAACCTCGCCGGAAACACGCCGAACCCTTCCAAAACCTGAATGTACATTGACTAACGCCTTTCTTCGCGCGATAAACATTATTGCTCGACACTTGCTCCTTTATTCCCGGGGAACAATTATCTCGATCTCAATGGAAAATATTAAAGGAAGAGTCGATTCACAATTTACACTTGATTTACCATGAACCGGAACGATCGGCGAAAGACGGCTCGAACGATTGACATAATCGGCGCACTGTATCCGCGAGTCACTCGCGATGAAAACCAGGTTGCACCCCGCACACATTTTCCGAAGGTTCACCGTGTTGCAAGCGATACCCCTGTCCCCCTGCGTCCGACAGGCCACGTCCGTTTCGATGGAAACAAAGACAATGCGTTCTGGAAATGATATCGGTGCTCCTTGGCGTTGCTCGTTTAACGCGAAAGATATGCCGGATCGATTGCATTATCGGGCCGGGCCCGGCCCGTAATGTATTGCCGACGTGCGGCCAGGATTTTTCCTTCCTCAGCTGTTCGCAGCCGCGTTCCCGATCCTTATCATCTTTCCTGCGCTGTTCCAGGCGTTGCCCAATGAGACTCCAAGCTATGTGTTTTCCAGCCCGGCTCTGTGTTTTCCAGGCTGACCCGCGGAACCGACGTCCATTTCGAAACCGGCGAAACCACTCGAGGAACATCGGGGATGATCAATGGAAGCTGGACGGCACCCTCCGGATTGACTTCTTGCGAAACAGTTTTCCAAGAAGATGGGAGATGTTCGCACAGGGTGTCCATTTTGTTATTCTATCAAGTCTCCAGGTGATCACGATCACGTTCGTCGAGGAATCAGCTTCATCCTAGGTTCAGCTCCGAAGATATCCACTATGTCTGACGATCAGCGAACCCGTAGACTTGATCTACTTGACGGATCTTCTCCTCGGTGATCGTACGACGATTTCAAGAGGAGAATATTGTTCGGGAATTGCTAGTACATACAGTGTTACACAATCGTCGTAGTACATTGTGTTGAAACATACTTGATTGAAATGTCAAGACTGTCCTTGGCAAACACGATCAATGCAGGAAACAACCCTAGCCAGCATTTAGGCACTTGATGCTCGTCTTAGCTCGCGTTGGCTTCGTTCAAAAGCGAATTAGGTGGAGACTCTTCTACGGCAATCGTGCCTCCACACAATTTACCACTTGGTTTGCTAAAAGGATCCTAATCTACAAACTGGATCACAGAGTTTTTTGTTGGTTCGGTTTTTAACAGGTCCTACAACAAATGCTGATAGATCAGGGTAAGTTCTTTGAGGCTGTTTTCAGACAGATTCTACAATAAATGCAGATAGACGAGTGGGGACAGCTTCTTCAGAGATTGTGTTTGTTCTTGAAGAGGTTCTGAACAATTGTCTTCTAACAACGATTGCGGATAGGTGAGGATAGAAGCTTCTTCTTTAGATTTTATGCTTGTTTTTCGACAGATTCTGGACGATTGTTTTCCAACAACATGCAGATAGATGGAGACAGCTCCTTCTTTAGGTTATGTTCGTTTTTAGACGTGGAGCAACTCCGCCGGGATTTGATGGCTCTATTTAGGCGCGATTTCGACCGCAATTAACAGTTTCGCAAGCATAATCGACTCGCGTGCGCCGAACAAAAGTCGCAGTCTTTTCCCCGATTTTCTGGCCGACGGATGCGTTGCGCAACGCGGACAAACGGACAGAAGCGGAGACGCGCGTGTTCCCGCGGAAAGCGGCCGCACTTCCGGTTGGACAATGGCATAGTGCCAGCCTGATGAGCAATCCACGCGACCGCCGCGATTTTTGCTGGATTCCTCGAGAAAATTCGCGATGAATAATGATAACTAGAAGTGCTTGAAGGGCCCTCTCGAATCTCGTTTGACGGACCATCTTGCTTCTCCTTCAAATCTAATTAGTATACTTTTGCGTTAACTCCGAGCAACAGCTGCTAAATAGAACACCGTTTGTAACCACTTTATTATGTTGAAAGCGATGACATAATGGTGTCCATACATTTTTCCGGTGTTTTTACTGTAAAATTCGTAGACTAATAATTATAGTCCACAGTTTTATGCAGGAGTACATTTTCTAGCTATGACTCATGAACATAATGCAGTTGAAGGAAAGTTTATTCCTTATTGGCCAATCCAGTAGTGAAATATTGAACTGCGAACAGTATCAACCCTCTTCGAACGTATCTACGTCTATTTTTCGCATTTATATAAAATTCGTCGACCAATTATGACGTTCTATTCGAACAATGCGAAGAAAAGGAGCCACCTAGACAGCATTTGTTTTAAACGAAATCTTGAAAACTGACGTTCACGACAGAGCAAGAAAACGCGGGGACTTTATGGAAATTTATGCGACTCGAGCACGGAATTATCGTGACTAGTTCGGTGCATAGATTGTGAGAAAAGCTGAGGGGTAGCCGGTGCAATCTGCGAAAACCACGGTGGCCATCTTGGCACGGAAGAGACAGTGTCCGAAAGAACACGTTCGATAAACCGGACAGTTCGGAACGTTTCTCCGAGATCCGACGAGAATTAATTCAGACTCGGTCTGTATTAGGAAACGATTTGCCTCGGCCTGGCATTAATAAGCCTGGCGGTTTATTAGCTGCTCAAGCACGTGATCCGAGTTCGTTCGGATCCTGATGTAACGTGTAATTTCCTTTGTCACGAGTCTGCTCGGACCTACGTGCTAGTTCAATTTACTACATTGAAGACGCGCGCGTTGATTCCCCGGTGGTCGAGCATCGGAAAGCACCGCCGCGCATTTTAAACAATCAACTTTTCTTCTCTGCTCTCTTTTCACACGTATCTAGAACAATCTCTGCTAAACGCGAATTCTCGCGATTCGAATATTCGAAAACGCTGAACGAGCAGCCGACTAAATTCCGAATTTCACGACGGAATTTTTCCGCGTATTCATTTGCGAAATGGCACGGTCGTTTCAATTCTTTTCTCCCTTTTTCCCCATCGGAGAACCAACGAATTTTCCGAAACGAAGTGCAGCGTGTGGGCGTCGCTTGTCCGCTGCGCGAGGAAACACGAGCCCTTCCGGTTTAATTCGATTTTAATTGGCGTTTAACGCGGGTGCGTATTAATAAATCAACATAGAATACACGCGGAAAAGCTGCTCGGTTTCATTTAATGAATGGACGAGGCGGACATCCGATCACGACCTTAATGAAGCTACCCGCGGTGTCTCTCTCTGTATTTCCGATCGCGAATCGACGCACCGACGACGGGTGAATTAACGATCCTGCACGGAATTTTGTAGAGAGAAGCAGTGTAATCATGGCGTTTCCTTAAAGAACTACTGAACCAAGTCGATTGGGACAATCTTAACCTCAACCACTCGGATTCGACGGATCGGCAAAGAATCTCGTCGGTTCCCAGAAGAACAGGGACGCTCGATTTGCAATGGAACTGTGCGTGTGCGTGCAATGCACTTGGGAATAGCGCACAATGATTGTTTTCAGGTAAACGTCACTCCGGAAGCTACTATCAATTTTTCAACTTCCCACATTCCAGAAAATGGAGCATAGACGGAACACTGTGGCCAACGATTAGTTTCATCGCGGACAATAATTACTCCTACTCCTCGGTGTTAAATAATCGCCCAAGAAATATCTTCCGAACAAATTTTGTAACAAACACATAGCGTGCAAGAACCTGAATAATTGACGTGTGCAAAGTTTATTGCACACGATACCAGTCACGAAATTCTATTGAAAGAACAACGCCGGACATTTGCGGACTTCATTTCTCCAGAACACAAACTCGATTGAAGCTTCAGAGGGAACTCAACGTTTTGCACAATCAAACGTGAATCAAGATGACAACCCTTTCTCTTGAAACGTTCGTCCACGGGTTTTCGCCATCGAATTTTCCATTCACGAGGAAGATAGGCTTCTGTATCATCGGTGAGAAGATAAATCATCCCGTTCCACGCGAAACGGAATCAACGACCCGAGAGCCGACGTCTAACAACGTCGTTGGGAACGATTGACAGGCGAACGAACGGCCGGTTCAGCGAAAACACGGCTCGCCACGTTAACAAACCGATCGTCGATTCGGGAAACGAATGTATCCGTGGCGATCGGGCCGGATGAATAAGCGATGGAACGGTTCTCTCGCGTGCCGCGCGTACGTCTTCCTCGGACGATCATTAGAATCGTCATTCGGATCATCCGCGTTCAACGAGGAGACCGGGAAAATTCGCGGGAACCGCGCCGGTTTGTGCAAACACGCAACAAGTTCGGCCTCGAACAACAATTTCGAATCGCTGCGAACTTTCACTGAATTTTTCCTCTCGCAACGAGTCGGAATAAATCTCGTGCAACTTTTACAAACTTTATCGAACGAATTCGGATAGATCAGAGCGCTACAAACAGGATCGATGGCCGTAAACAACAATTTCGAACCGCTGCGATCTTTCACTGAATTTTTCTTCTCGCAACAACTTCGAGGAAATCTCGGGCAACTTCTACAAACTTTATCAAACGAATTCGGATAGATCAGAGAGCCAGAAAGAGAATTGGTGGCGGATGACTGTCCAACGTAATTTTCTAGCGAGTTCGGGTACGTTCGCGAAGGTTTAAGATGGTTTACAGCAGTTTGCATGGGGCTCCCGATCCCCGCGGGGTTCCAGGTCGAATAAACTCCGTTTTATCCGAAGCGGGACGATAAAAGTTGCCGGCCACGTTCTCGGAAAGTCCGGCGAGCTAGAGCGAGCGAGCAAGCGCGCGCGGTCCGAGTAACGAGTTTTTGAATATTCCCCAGGGCGCCGGGGAAGTCTCAACTATCTCGGTTGCAAGTTCTCCCTCTCCCCCCGGTGTTTCCGCGAATCAACTTTTACGGTCTCGGCTCCGAAGCAACTCGATACAGAGAATTTTCCACGGGAGAGAGAGAGAGAGACCCGGAGCGCTTTTAAAGACCGGCGGTCTTTAACTCTTAATTGTACTTCGGATTAATCGAGCGAAGGTTTCCCTTTGAAGACGGAAACTATTTGCTATTTCAACCTGGCGTTTTCAACGGATAAACGCGTGGCGTGATCCTCTGGGGAGGACGATAGTTGCCAAACTTGGTGAACGGAACATGGACTCTCAAAATCGAGCACTGTTCTCGCGATTTTACACTTTCAACTGCAAACTTCACTCGCCGAGGACTCTGGGCGAGGCGGAGGAACACTCTGCACAATACCTACTCTATTCTATCATCAGACTACTGTTTGATCTGCAGCCTACGACTTTTTCGAGCAGAATCCTACCGGCTACAGAGGCCTGCTACATCACTGATCCTTCAACTACGAATTTCACTCATCCGGGACCCTGGACAAGGTGGGAGAACACTCTCTGCACGGTACCTACTCCTTTCTACGGTCAGAATATTGTTTGATCTACAGCCTAAGATTTTTGGAGCAGAATCCTACCGGGATACAGAGTACTGCTACATCACCGACCCTTCAACTGCAAGTTTCACTCACCGAGGACCTGGTGAAGGTGGAGGAACACACTCTGCACGGGACCTACTCCTTTCTACGGTCAGAATACTGTTTGATCTACAGCCTAAGATTTTTGGAGCAGAATCCTACCGGGGTACAGAGTACTGCTACATCACTGACCCGTGAACCGCAAGTTTCACTCACCGGAGATGCCGTTGTACCATCGGGCTACTGTTTCATCTACTATTTACACCCTAAGACTTTCTGAAGCGGAATTTTAGTCTCGCGGGAACACTGACGAGCGTCCAGCGCGATTTTAGAGGATAGCACGGTCAGCGGAGTGTTTGACGTCGAAGACACTGAGGGGGTGCACTGTTATCTAGGTAGAAACACTTGTGGCTCACCTGGTGGCGTGATGCCGTGGGGGTTGAGATGCGGATGATGGTGGGCGGTGCTGAGGATGCCTTTGCCGGGCAGATGATGGGCCGTCGGGCCCGGGGAGCTGGTCGCGGGCAAATGGGCCGCCGGATTGTAGAAGCCGGCCGCCGCCAGGGTGGCAGCGCTGAAGTAGCTCGCGACGACCACCGCCGAGGACGGATGGGACAATTCCCTCTGGCTGGGCAACGGCGGTGGCGTTTCCGGTGCGGCAGCCGGGCTGCCTGGTCCACCGGGCGGCGGCGATGCGCTGCCTTGAGACGACGAGCCGCCCAAGATCGGCGGATGTGTGTTAGCCGCTGTCAGCAACGAGGAGACGCTGAAGTCCGTCGGTCTCGGGGCGGCCGGGGCCGGCAGGTGGCCGCCGGAGATGTGTCCGTTCGGGTTCGCTGACGGCGGGCCGGCGATCGAGGTGGCGAATGGCGAGTGCTGATTCAGAGCCGTCGCTGACGCGGGGTACGCCATCCCAGGCCCCCCCGCCTCGGCCCTCGGCCCCGTGTTTGCACCCTCGACCACGTTAGCCTCCAATTCTCGTCTACGTCGTTGACCTTCGATGTCCTTCGCGGAGGAGTCCACTTCCTCCTCCTCCACCACCTCCTCGACCCGTGATCGCTGCTGCAGAGCGGAGGGTTGCGGAGTGCTGGCGCAGTGGGTACCCCTGCACGCCGTGTCTTGTTCGAATCTCATCGAGACGGGCCGGGTCTGCCGAGTCGCGCGAGATTCCTCTTCGAGTGACTCAAACTAGAAGGAGACGACTCGAGATTACCGGGAATTACCGAGTCGTCTGGCACACACACGTAGCAACACTCGCAACACACTTTGTCCGTCTATATTTTCTTTTTTCTTCTTTTCTTTTTCACTGGAAGATTCGATGGATGTCTGTTTATGTTATACGCTGTCTTTTCTATACTGTTTTCGTTTTGTAAACTAGTCCAAGTCACTGGTGGTAGTGTAGTAGAACATACGACCCGTCAACCGCACCGTTCGACTAACTGTTCGGTTCGTTCTCGGACATGTTTCCGAAGTATCCGGTCGCTCAAGAGCGGATCCCGCGATCCTCGCTGGATTCGCGGTCCCACTGGGATCCTGCGATCGCCACGGGCCCCGTCGCGAACCCGCCAGTGGACATTGTACGTCGCGACGGGTCTGGACAGGCACCACCGGTGAACAGAACACGCTTTCTCCCTCTCTCTCTCTCTGTACGGTGATTGTCGAACTCCGAATAAACCGTACGGGTACACTCCGTGCGATGCACCGCGCTTGTTTCGCCAACGTACAACACTGTGATTGATCCCGATCAACTTTGGTCGCGCGTCACAGAGAGAAAGACAGAGGGTTGGAAACAGGGAGAGACAGAAAAAACGAGAGAGACACACAGAATTCGGTGTATCTTTTCTCGGAGCGCGGCGACAGACAAGAAAATGTTGGAGAGTCCACTGCGACGCACGTTCTGTAGGAATGATTCACTTGTGCTTCGAGTATCCTGCGTTTCACTGTTGTTCACTGAGGGCGCACTGACCGGGTGCTCTTCACCGGGTAGTTCTTCCGTGGACACTCTGATCACCTCACTGAGACGAGCAAAACCGGTGGTCGCGCGAAGAGAGACGCGGCCGAGAGGACGACGCGCGAGAAACGAAACGAGGCCGGCCGCGCGCACCGGCGCGGCGTGCAGCAGAGAACGTTGTCCGACGGCGACGGCGACGGCGACGACGGCTGCTACGACGGCTACGACGACGACGAAGCCGGAGAGCGGACAGTTCGGTGTGCCGTGTGTGTATACCCGCAACGCGAGACGCAAGTCGACAAAAAGTCGAGTGCGAGAGAGCGAGAGAGTGAGAACGAGAGAGGGCGGGAGAGAGCGAGTGAGCGAGAGAGAGAGAGAGAGAGCTCTAGAGAGGCTCGGCTGCTCTGCTCCCGAACCTGGACCGGAGAGCGGACGAAAGGTGTTACTTGGGTGGCGCCGCGATGGTCACTAAGCAGCGCTAGGATTGACACCTCCTCTGGGGGCTCACCCCCACACCTCCCGCGGAGGTGTTGGTGTGCTAAAGTCCTCGTCCGGATTCAGGGCGTGTGTACGCGTGTCTACGTGTACGGGGCCGGCCGTGTGTGCGTGTATACAGACGAGCGGAGTGTGCCTGCGCCGACGAACGGACGCGGGAGGCGTGAATGCTGGAGGGCAGCGACGCGAAGACTGAGACGGTGCAGGGGCTCCTCCTCCCTTCCCCTACGTCCCCTACACGACCAGTCATGGTGGGAGAACCTGCCGAGCCGGCCGAGTCGCTATAACCTCGCTAGAGCGCGAGCGAGAGGGGAATACGCTTGCCAAGCCGCTCGACAAGGAGAAAGGGAACGCTATAGAGGCGCCCTTCCCCGGCGTCCAACGGGCGATAATGAGCGCTCGTAGTCGGGATTGGCGTTCCGGCGCCAATCCCAGCGGCGTTGCTCTCGACGCCTTTCCCGACGTCCCTCCGCCGCCCCTCGCGTTTCGCCCCACTCCTTCCGTCTTCCTTCTACTCGAGCACGTCCTCTCTCTCTCCGGTATCCCCACCGCTTCAGCCGGCTCTGCACCACGCTTCCGACGGTCTTCCCTCGACGTCTCGCTGTCTCTCGCTCTCTCCATCCATCTCTTCGTCCTTCCAACAGAGCCGGTCCCCCACCGCTGGCCGTCGAAGGGTGTTAACCGCGAGTACGCCCATTAACACCACCCTCCCCGCGGTACCCGACTCCAAGGGCGGGGGATCCGTGGAGAGAGGGAAACTGCGATCGACGTTGCTCGAAGCTTCGCTGCCGTCGAGAACCGTGTCGTGTCGATTGACACGCTGGATTTTTACCGGCGCTCGACAACCACCGAATCTACCTACGATACCGCGCACAGAAAGCCGTTGCCTGCTCGCTCGATTCAACGTCTTCCGTTGCTCGTATCGCGAGAAGATCAATTTTCAAACGCCAGGTTCGTCGACTCGTCTTAGCCCTGTCTCTAAACGATTCCTGTTTCTAAAGTTAACCACGACGTCGCTTGGAACCGGTGAAATCACTGATTAAATATGTTAGGTATCCCCCTGACCAGTCTATGAATCGTGCTTTCTTATCGCTGACAAGCTCAAAGGACGCCTTTCTAATTCCTGACTCAGGGGAGACAAATTCGGGTTCAGACGGATCCGAGACTGCTCGTGAAATCGCGAATCCGTTCCAGTCGTACCGCGCAACCCGTCCGGATCGGCCGGTGTCGACCGGATGGCGAAACCGCGCGGATTCGGCGCAACCGAGGCGCCTCGACAGCCCGTTTTCTCCATTAATCCGGCACGGCACTTCATCAGTCATAATTCAAGCCGATTGGCCGTGTCGAGGGCCGTCCAAGTTTTCCGCGAAAAGCCGAGTGAGAAATTTTCGCGAGCTGTGCCAAAATTCGCGCTAGCCAGCGTCACGAGCATCACCGTTCCGCTCTCCCACCGTCGGTTTCCCCCCGGCCGGCCCCCACCCGCTGCCCCTGCAGACTCGTCGAGGAGTTGACTTGCGCGGTTCTGCCGTGAAGGAGAAACCGCTGACCCCGCCCACTTGGCTCCCACCGCCATCCCTCGTCCCCACGTCGCCGCCTCACGTGACGACCCCCTCCGCTAATCCGCGTCACTCTCTTCGCTGGGTTCCCCCACCTAGAAGCCGGTTCCATCCCCCACCTCCGCCGGAGAACCTACTGCTACTCCACGGTTTTTCGCTCGCTCGGCCGTCCGGTCGTCGTGTGGCCCCCTCGTCCTTCGCGCCGTCGAGTGTTAGCGAGACGCCCAGAGCGTCACAGTGTTGCCAAATCCGCGAGAGCTTTTCCACCGCACCGGTGCGGCGCGGCTCGCCGTCATTTCTAGAAACACTACGCGCGAAACCCACGGAAGCGGGCCCCGATACTTACTACGTGCTTGCTCTCATTCGTCGGTGAACCGGGCACACCGGCGAATCAATTCCGAGATCGGGATCGGTTCGCCGCGGGATTTTTCCTTCGCGGCGTTTGTTATTCGAGCAGATAAGGATATTTATTATCTCGGCAGACAGTCCCGAGCGATGAATAAAAGATGGACCGCGCGAGGTCCCTTGATTTCGCGGGAGACGCGCCGGTGTCCTCGTTAGAATATCAAGCACCGTTTCCTTCGGAATTAGTACGTCGTTAGGAGACCGGCCCTCTGTTAGAACAAGCTCCATGCCATGCGGGAAGCATCGTAAATCGCTCTTCGAGGTGTACGCTTTCGTCTTTTCCGTAAAAGCTGCTCTAACTTCGAGGATTCTTCGAACACACCCGACACTATTTTCGTCGTAAATTCGACCACATCGTGGAAAATATTAACAAAGGACATTCGTAGATAGGAGTTGTAGGAACTTTAAATGGTATATCTCGATAGAAATCGCAGTAACGATCCAGCGTCGCCTCGATCGGCGAGGAGGAAGCGCCGCTATCGTTTCCATGGAATTGTGAAGCAGCTGGCTGCGAGAATACTTTAAGGAAACACTTTAAGTACCGACTGCAGGGAGTAGGTCTATCGATTTTCTCCGCTCCTCGGAAATCCTTTCGTTTGCGGAGCGTTCGACGATAATGGATCCGATCGATGCCAGATTCTCCGGGTCGGCGGCACGATTCGGGTTCGATCGGTGACATGGAAACTCCGCGAGATCTAATTTTTGCCTCGTTACATATTTCGTCGATCCCAGTCAACCGGCAGGATATTGCCGTTCAACAAGTTCCAATCTCCTGTCGCTCTCCGACATCAACAATTCCGTGCTCCAATCCAATATTCGTTGTTATAAATGTTCTACCACACAATTACTTGGAGCTTCGGAAATCGCGAAATCAAACTAGGAATCAACGTAGAATCAAGACTCGCTCAGATTTGCTACTACAAAACGGTTTCTTCCTCTGTCTGTTTATTTCGTCTATTTATAAAGTCTACGGCGAATTTTTAAACGGCCACCCCCGCAACGTTCAATTAATGAAATTAACAGGAAGCCCGTCGAGGCGGAAGCAAGATAATTCCGTGGACTCGGGTCTCACGCGATCTGAAAGAACCGTCGATCCCTTGGCTCCCTTCGATCCTCAACAGGGAATCTCGTAGCGACCGTTGGTCGAACCTGGGACAGGCATTGCGATCAACCGCTCCTGTAAATAGAGCCCGCTTAGACCACAACGCCGATCAATTCGACCAGGCTGTCCGCGTTTCGTGCGCGCACGGCAATAGCTTGCACCGTTCGCACAACTCCAACGCCTCCGATCCGCCGACATTTCCTCGCAAACCTCGCACTTCCGCTCTGACATTCGCGGAAACCAGTCGACTCAACACGCGCCAGAAGAATCCCACGAAATCAAAGTGAGCTGCTTCGGGAAACCAATCTTCCAGGATTCGTTAACGACGAACAAACAATGCGGTGAACTTCTGTACTTTATCCCATTCAAGCTATTTCAACTGCAAAATCAAGTAGCATTCATTTTATATGTTTTTCTGCATTGTAGAAGTAAAATCGAACCTTTTCTCTGACACTCTCATCATCTAGTTAGAGTCCTGATGCCGAACAGAGTCTAATAAATATGTGTGCTATTGTTAATGCACAGTTATTGGAGAACATGCAGGCTCACAATGGTTAAATAATTTTTCTTGCAGAAAATTATGAACTACAAAGAAATTCTAATCACTGCGAAATAAATTTCAAGCTATTTTTGTGAAGAAGGTGCATGTTTCTCCAAGTCTGGGAAAAATCTTGTTCCATCAGTGCAAGGCACAAGTAAGTTCTTCGCCGTTGAATGGACACGAGGTTCGATCGGTCGGCGAACGAAAGCGAACGAAATATTAATGAGACAATTAACCGAAGAGTGCAGGAGCGTCGAGAAAGCGATCCGAGCTAATATGCAATTCCCTTTAAACCGAGACCCGCTGCGCCAGTTCGGTTCGTTTGGGAACATACGCTCACCAGCGCTCGGACTTCAGTGACAGGGCTCTGATTAGCCTCCTTCGATTTCCCATTTGTTTATAGAGTAGTCGAATTTCCCGACGTTCTGGTAAAATTCATCAGATCACGACGTGACTAAATTGAAGATAAATTGATTCTTGATTCAATGACAGACTTTTTGATCATAGAATATGTATAATAAATTGAAGTGTTTCCTTCATCAAAGGGAATTGTTATGGCTTCGGGTGATCTATAAAGTTCAGGAAGATCCTCGGGAAACAGGGTCGATCTACCAGCGCGTTTCTATTTCGATTGCTCCATTTCGAGCAAAACAGATACGCACCACAGTGCACATAATATCGATTCGATCCGGTTCGCGCGAGCACTGCGCTGTAAAACCGCGTTTAAAATACGTGCCGTCTCTATATTTATCTTATAGCGACTCGAGCGACTGATGAAAATCAAGTTCCCGTAATCCGCCCCCTTTCCGCCGAGTCGGAAGCCAAGTTTAGAACGCCGCGGCAATCTTTCTTGCTCCCGAATAGAACGCATCGGGGCCCCGCGTGTCCGACTATTGTCCGTATTGTAGCTACAAGTGTTGCGGATAGCCGGCACGCAGCGCATATTAATAACAAGCATTGTCAGCTGTCGAGTCTCTGCTGGACAGCAACGAGCGGAAACGAACGAGTGCCGCTTCCTCGCACAGCGAGCGGACCGGGCGAAATGCGATCAGAGCAAGCAAACTATTGCACCCTGTCACGCATCGATCGCGTTCAGAGAAATCGAAATGCAATTGGAGCAACGCTCCCTGGATAACTACAACTCGTTTTATAAGGCCGGTCGTTTCACTTTCGATATTTGCAGAAGAAACCGCAAGCCCGAGTTTTCCGGCGGGCAATTACCCTCCCGCGAGATCCGCGAGGATCCGCGGAGGCGAGCCCGAAAGGAAAAGTAACGCGAGAAAAGTTATTCGGCGCGCCGTGCACGATGATACTTGATACACCAGGTAAAAGCTCTCTGTTTATCCGTTCTTACTTCCCCACAGCTTCGAAGAAACTGTTCCCTACGTAGCGCATCGCAGCACACTTTGCCATTTTCGTGAATTCTGAAAATGTGAAGCATTTCCTCCATAGGGTCTCCGAACCGGTGAACAAGGGCTAAGATAAATCGCGCGACGCTACGGAGGAAAAACGCGCAACAGCTCCGCAACAGCAAGTCCTTATCTCCGCAGTGTTAAGCCCCGCTAAACAATTAGCCCACCCCCTAATCAATCATTGGCCAGCGCAGTCGAGGGAAGGAAAACTTCCGCGAGTCTAACTGCGTCCTGCACCCTGAAGGAGATTGCGATCAAAGAGCCATTACTTTCTAATCCACGGGCGAGGGACTCGCTGTAGGTAATACTTGCACTCGCGCGACCGTATAGAGGAGCAGCACCGTCGCCGAAGTTTGCCGATCGATGGCCGAGCTTCCCGTGCGATTACTTCGGAATCATATTGATCGATCTCGCATCCGGCGATCGGCGAGCCGAGGAACGCGCACTCGAGGTGGCCGACGACTTCCATTAACCGCGTGTATACGTCGGGTAGGTACGTCGGATGTGGGAGAGGGCGACGAGAGGGAAAGGGAGGGAAGGTAAGGGTATCGTTTCAATTTCAAGTTGTCCAGGCGACGAGCTATACCGTCAGGAGCGTGTACCACCGATTGGCCGTGTATTCCCCCGGTTGTCCTATTGTAGCCGCGTGCTAGAGAACGCTGAGTCGACGGCTCGTGTTCCTCCGCGTCCGATCTAAGAGAGGAGAGGCGGCCAGGGTTCGAGTCCGAGGATCGATGCGTCTCGAGCCAAGACGGAACAGGACACGATCCTCTCTCGCGATTCAGCGAGTCGCGAGGCACACCGGGTACGGACGGTGACGACGGAACGAGGTGGCCCGAGAGAGTCGAGTCAAGCCGAGTAGAGTCGGGTAGAGTCGAACCGGACCGGACCGACCGGACCAGGCCGAGCGAAGCCGAGCCGAGCCGGTGGCCGGCTAAGCGGTCGTCCGACGGGCTGGGGCAAGAGCAAACTTCGTCCTGGAAGGAGAGCCGAGAAAGCGAGAGGAACGAGGAGGGTAAAAAATCCAGCCTCGAGGAGGAAAGCGCTTAAAGATAGAGGAAGGGAAAGAAAAAAGAGAAGGAACAGGGATAAGAGGAGAAAGAGCGCGGGGCATCGGGTTAGGGAGCGCGACGGAGACCGACTGCCACGTAGAGAGAGAGAGAGAGAGACCACGGGGAGGGAGAGAGAGGTGGTCATAATCGCGCAGACCGCGTCATAATCCGCGACGAAAAACATTTGACGAGCGCGCCTGGCTGGTAAACGGGCAACGCGACTGGGCGTGGCCCGATTATAGCGCCGCCCACGTGACCGTACCGACCCCCACCATCGTGGGGGAGATGGTGGGGAACTGTTGGCCCCGTGAGACGCGCTCTATCGCACCGGAACACAGGGTGGGGGGTCCGCCAGACGAGGACGGAGACTCGCGCTGCATTCGTCCCGCGACCACGATCCGAGCACCACCGAGAAACCGCCCGCCGCTTCCTGCCGTTTCTTTCACGAGACCTTTTTCTCTTTTCTTCCCCCCTTTCTTTCTCGTTTGTTTGCTTTTTCGCCGAGCACCGTACCTCCGCGGACGCGCCACCGCCTATGGACACCTACGGCGGCCAGTTTACCGATGTTCGAACGCCAAGATCGCCGATACAGAGCACCAACACCGCTCCGCCGCGCCGTCGTCTTTGTTGTCCGTTTTCAAAATAATACGCGATCCAACACAGTCTCCGCCTCGATCGATCCGCTCTATCCATACTCCAGAGTCTGCTACGCTTCGCACGATCCCGGCTCCTGATTTTTGATACTTTATCTGCTCGAGAGACCTGTTTGTAGGGTTCTCAATGTGTTCTATCGGAGGAGTCTGTAATCTTGTTTGAGATGAATAACACTTTTGTTGCAACAAATGTAGATCCAGTTTATAGCAATGTGAATATTAGGACAAATACAGTGAACAAAATTAATGCCTGAATTAAAACGAGAACATCATCGCTCTCGACGTTGAGCTTGCCACCGCCAGTGAAATATTTGATGAAAAATCCCCGGTTGCATACCGTTCATTTTTAAAAATCGATCGAATACCCATCACCAGGTAAAGTGTTAAGTAATCCTCTCGACTGGCCACAGTTCTCATCACGTATACAGTGATCCCGAAGCTTCAGAAGTTCCTCCAAGAGAGAAAGTCTCGTCGTCTCGATCGGATCGCTCGCCAAATCGCTTTGCTCATGCTAGAATCATCGAAAGCGTGCCGCAGAGGCCACATTCTTACCATCTCTACTCGTTTTTGCTGCCCGGTTACAAAATCGGCCTCGACGAATGAATTCAGCTTCGCTCTCGCCTCTACAGCTTGTTTTGAGCATTAATCCTGTGGTACTCGCGTGCTGCTCCATCTTAGAGCTGATGTAGTATCTCGTACTCGTGCTTCTTCGTCTCGTAGGCTCCTTATTCACTGCATTCCTGGCACTCGATCTTCTTCGGTACTTTCTTAAACTTCGTACGTGTTTACACTTATAGACAGCCTTCTTACAGGGGACTAAATCATTTTAATTCAAAGAAGCGTTTTGTTGGTTTTAAAATTCTTTCCTACTTTATAACATTCATGTATAATGTGCACACATTCGTATACGGCCTTTGTATTAGAGTTCTCACGATCTGTGTGCAACTCGGACTAGAACTAAAAAGAAAAAGCACTCCATTTAATTTCAAAATTGTTTCCTATTTAACACTATTCTTTTTATCAATTGCGAACTGTGTGAGGGCTTTTTATACAAAATCCTCATGGTCCATTCTTGACTCACAACGTTATGAATGCATTGTCCCTTCACTCCACATTGAAGCAGCATCAATATGGTTCAACTGAGGACGGTTTCAAGCTAGTTCCCCACCTGCCAATGTGCTCAAAGTACAGTTGCTCGTCAACTGTACGCTCGATAGATGTTTCGTAAAATCGTGAGATGGTAGGCGGCAGGAACGAACAGGATTTTAGCTTGATCGCGGCGTCCTGCTCGAGAAATGTGACGCGAAGGAAAGTCCATCGGGTGGTGCTGCGACAGGTACCCGTTCCCGGGGTCTCTTGAAAGAGAAAATTGACTCGCGTTCGGTCGGTTCTGGTTGATCGTGCGGCCGCTCAGGTGATAGGAGATTAAAGCAGACGCCGTCGAAAGGCGGCGGAGCGGATAAGAGATCGGCTCCGCGTTCGAGGATCGGTTAGGTTTTATTAGGACGAAGCGGAGCGGCCGGTTCGCCTCGGCCAGGCGGAGATAGACCGCGCCAGATTATTCCGTATTTTCTTGTATAATACAGGCCCGCTAAATAAGGAGTTTCCAGGCGACCGGATCGGAGCAGCCAGCCGCAGCAACAACAGCAGCAGCTTACGCTGTACAGCATACAGCGCAGCAGCGTGCTCTCGACCATCCAATCAGCCGCGGCCCGATCAGGATCGGGATCGGGAATTTAATGCCGGTAATGATCGCGGCGGCCACGGCACGCTACCACGAGTAAGATCTAGTGCGTAATTGTAAGTGCGAGAACCGAGTCCAGTTGTTAACACTTTGCGGAGGAGAACACGCGGTTCGTGATCCTGTTCGCGATCCCATGGCAACATCGGGCCCGGCCGCGCGGACCGTATCGTGCGCCAACGCCAATTATGAGCTCGCCATAATCGTTCGCCGGGAATCGACGATGTACCGATACCTCGGCTTCTTTGGCTGATCTAATTGTGGACACTTGGATCGTGTAAGCCGGTCTGCGAGCAAATTCTCGGGAATTTCCCAGATAATTGCCGGTAATTATAAACTTGCCGGCCGGAACGCCATAAGGTATCGAAAGGGCATTTTTTCAGACCGGTCGCGCGGTCGTGCGCGTACTCTCTCGCGACCATTCCGAACACGCGCGCTCGCGTTGTCCACGAATCTTGGAATGTTCCAAAGATGTTGATCGCAACAACAGTGTACAAGACAACGAAGTGTGCGTGTGTGTGTGTGTTGTACAAATACGCGACAGAATGCTCGGGGTTTATTAATTAAGTGTTGTTTCGCGCGAAACGCCGAGGCCGACGCGCGACGCGGCGATATTTCACCGGAGCCGGATGGTGGATCCAGTCCAGGTGCGTCGCGATAAATAAAGTCGCCGGTGAGAGCGCAAGAAGCCAAGGAGCTCGGTAATTCAAGCGACGGAAACACTTTCAAAGGAAATGCACAGAACGGAGAAGCAGCAGCGCGAGCGCGGGGAGATTTACGGAGATGATAAAGCGTCGCTGTATATACGCCCGGATCGCTTTTTATTGCCGCCGCGAGACCAGCAAAACGTTTGATCTGCTGCGTCAGTCCGCGAGACGATCTCGTACCGCCGACACTGCGTGTCCCGCTACGCGGAATTGTTCGAGTGCCTTCCCACCCTTTGTTTCCACCAACCGACCCACCAAACCGCTTCTAATTCCCAGAGAGGAAAATTCGAGGGTGATTGCCTCGCTCGGGGATCGGCTCTGCAACCCCGAAACCACGCTAAACATCCTCAAATTAGTCGAGACGCCGATACGCATCTGCCAGCTTCGTGTTTGCGAGACCCGCTTCGAAGACGCCGTGCATTTTCAAAATTAGCAATCCATTTCTAGTGAGACAACGCAGATTCAAACTTGCAAGTTTGTTATTCTAAACAAATCAATGTGTGTTCGAACTTGCAAGCGTATTGCTCCAGGCAACGCGACACATTTTCAAAGTTTGAAGATTACTACATCAAACGATGCAACTCGCTCTCAAACTTGGGGTTCCACGAAACTTAGCAGACCAATCGAGTTAGTGGGCGCTTTCGGGGCCAGAATTAGGCGCGAATCGTGCGCGATTATGCGGCAGGTACGCCGCGTCTACCTGTCGCGGTCCGAAAAAGAAGCTGGCAGACGATCTAACGGCCGCGGTGCACCGGCGCGGCGGCATACCGGTCCGGCTGGTTGTATGCATATCGTCGCGCAGCCTATAAATCTCTCCTCGGCCCATAAACAAAGCTTTTGATGCAAAAGGTCGTTGCAGCATGTGCGTGACGAGCTCGTCGGTTTGCTCTCTCGCGAGAGCGCGAGATACCGGGGGTAGGGTTCGTCGGAGGAAGAGGGTGAGAGAGCGAGCGCGAATGGAGTCGAGGAACACGGACGCGGGAGGTGGAGAATGTGCGAGCTTCGGGTTTTGCGGGGACAGGAGGGAACGGAGAGAACGAGAGAAATAGAGAGACAGGGAGAGAAAGAGAGAACAGGACTAGGGTAGGGGAAAGCCGGGGGTAAAGAACGAGGGAAAGAGAGAGAAAGGGAACAGAGTTGCTGACGCTGTTGCTGAACCCCGCTGAAAGCTCTGACGGCTGAATTTAACGCCAGGGCCATCAAGGCAGCGTGTAACAGGCAGCCTTTACGCCGCGGCGCAGAAACGTGGCCAGTTTTCCCGCCGCGGTTCTCCTCTCTCTCTCTCCCTCTTTCGTTCTCCTTCGCCTCCCGGATTGTCTCTCCCGCTCCCTCTCGCGTTCGCATTTCCCGTAGGAGAGCGGAGAGAAGTGCTTTCGTTCCGCGAGCCTGCCACCCGGCTCTCGATGACGATCGCGTGCGGCCGGGCCGCGAGAGGGAACCTCGCTTCGGCTCGAACGCTCGCTCGAACGTTCAGCTTTTGATCTTTGCCATCGTCATCAGCCAACGCGACCCTCCCCGCTGGAAAATGCAAGCAAGGGATGCAAGCATCGAGCAAACCCGAACGCACCACCGCCAGACACCGAGCCACCATTTAATTCGCCCGCGACGAACCTACGCGAACTTTCGATCGGGATCGTTGCTCCAAATCGTTCGAGTCGCTCCAGAAGCCTGGAACATGTCCGAGGATCGTACGAATCGGACCTATCGCGCGAGGGTAGATTAGGCTGCGATTTTATATCGAACACTGACACAAACTGGTTCGGCTGATTTGTTTCGAACGCGTCTGGATAATTACATGGCTAAATCAGACAAGTGAAACGATGATGAATTTATTCTAGTCTGAACGAAGTATGGAATTGAGAATTGCGTCCAAAACCCGCACCCTTAGCAATCAGCTCCCAGCTGAGGCAAGGCGAGTGACTCGTCCGCTGCGCGGAATCGCTCGCGACGCTAATGAGGATCGCGTGATAAAACTGGTCACAGGCGAGTGCATCGGGATTTCCCTGCCGCCGCGGACACGTCGTTGCCTCTGCACGAGACCGGACTCGACGCTGCTGCACGCCGATGCACTTCTCCGTCGTCGGGTGCATTTTATTCGCTCGGTTCAGAATTCGCTGATCAGAAATTCCTGGCACTCTGAACGTCAAGAATTGTCCCCTAGGAAATGAAGTGCTGCAAAAGTCGCACCCTAGTGCGTTTTATCAGGGACGAATCCCAGAAATTACTTGAAATTGTTGATCAAAGTGTCTGATCAGTATGAAGATCTAAAATACAAATTTCCTATTTTGGTGTTCTACGTCGCTTCGGAGAGCGAATGATTTATAGTGCAATATCAAAGAAAATCGCGTCGTGCACGACAACCCGATCGTGGCAGAGCTAAAGAAGAAAGACAAGGTTCCGTGCGACCGTCAGTAACCCCCTGGGTTTATGTTTATAAACAGTAAACCCGAGAGGGTGGGTACGCTACTATAGTCCCGGAAATTGCAGGGTAGAAGTCGACTTCCGTGGCCACCAGTGGGGGACAGATGGTTTCGTCGTGAAGACAGTGGATCGGGGACATCGCGGAAACTTCTCTTCGGATATAGAAGATCATAGTAACCCTGTCCGAATATAAAGTGTACAATCAAACGGTAATCCAAGTATACATAGTTTCCCCTGCTTATGCGAGGAAGCTCGCGCACGCTCGTCTCCGCTCTGTACACGTTTTGTGGAGCTTAAAATAATACTTTAGCAATCGATCATTAACAGTCGCAGATGCCTCCATAAACTTTTCAGGGGCGGCAATCGTTTCGTATGCGAGTTATATGGATTTATTTAATAACTTTATTAAGTCACCGTATGATTTTCTCCGTGCCATTAATAATTTCCTAGGAGAGAGAGAGAGAGAGAGAGAAGATAGAAAATAATATTTCGCAGGTTACGTTAAAATCTTCGATTTATTGTTTTATTGCAAGGCACACCTCAAGTGATTAAAGCATTAAGAGCGAAGAATAAATATCAACGAATGACTTCAGCGGCTGATTTATTTGTGCGTCGAGGGTGGCGAAACTTCTCGCGGACAAGTCGAGAGGGGACTAATGATATATTCCCGAGAAAATGGTATCGTTTGTAAGTCGTCGATACCGTTTAAAAATGATCGATACCCGGGGCTCGATCCCGCGGAGTCGTGCACCGTGGAACGAGGCACATTAATCGGCGCAGCGATGCGAGTCTGATTACGAGTAACGAAGCGAAAGTGGGAACCCCTAATTGTTTAGCGATTCCGGTGAAGGAACCCTCGACGGGGATATCTACAATTATCCGTAACTGCGCCAGGGATCGGAATAGTCTTGCAACAACACGCCCGGAGAACCCGAGAACGCGTGTATTTCTAGGAGCGGGGCGGCTTTAATTGAATTATCGTGTACGTATGCACGCCGCCGCCCATTCAACCCGCAATATTCCATTAGAATCTGAATACTGTTGCTGCGACCGATGGGATTCGGTCCTCGTGAAATTTATACCGATCCGTGATACCTACCCTGCCTCCTACGCCATGGAAGACTAGCGAGAATTTCCACCTTCGGATCTCTCCCACGGTTTTCTCATTTTTAGATAACTGCTCTTCGCCGTCGATCGATTCAGGCCTCTCTCGCATTTCGGAGGCTCGTGATTATCTTCTACGGATCAGAGGCAATTCTCTGAACCGGCGGAGAGAGTGCTGAAGTGTCTCGGCAGTGAGCGATCTTTCTACGAGGCTACTCCGTTGTTTTATTTCAGATTGAATCTCCGAAAAGATCTACTTTAGTGCCAGGAGAGAATATTGAGATTGTAGAATGATTTTCTGGTTCATAGAAACGAGTACTGGAATGCCTCGGTAGTGGGCGAACTTCCTATGAGGCTACTCCGTTGGTTTGTTCAAGACTGAACTCTCAAAATAATCTATGTTGCAGCTGGAAGGAATTAACATCACATTTTCTGTGGGATCAAAGTCAATGTTCTGATATATCCAAGTGCGGTACAGCCTCGTCCATAGTCCCAGGGACTTCGGCTAATGAACCGACAATCGGACGACGGAATGACACGGCTCGTTCGGATAGAATCGAGCGTTTTAGTCAATCTCCGAGGGTAGTACTCGTGCCAACGATTGAAAGGTTAGGCGTTTACAGAGACATAATCTGCAGCGGCTAGAAAGAGGGGACAGGGGCGCGTCGATCGAGTGGTTTGACAGTAGGGTAGTTTACTCGGAGATGTATACGTATAATATATATTTCTAATACTATTAGCCGGTGTTCCGTTACACAACGACAGATGGACGAGCGGATATATCCGGCCCGTTTGGATTTCGACGTTTCGGGGGTGCAGCTGCGTTGTGTTTGTGCTCCGACATCAATTGATAGTTTTTCGTGCACCGGGGGGCGAGAAATACGAACACTTTGAATGGGGAGGTTCGACGTTTTGTTCGAAGTTTGCCTTTAATGGGAAGTGGTGTTCGATCCTGTCTTATAGGGGTTTTCCTCTAATCGGGACACACTGCGGAGAAACAAAACGCGTGGGGGTGGTGACTGCGAGGGATGGAAATTTTCGGTGAGTGTGGGCAGCATGGAATTCCGTGTGATTCTGAAAAAGGTGACGAATATCGACAATATTCCAACCCTTTGAGGAAGATTTTCCAAAACGTTGCAAATAGTTTTCTTGGACTGATTGCACAGTCTTGTACGGGGGCCACTAAGCCAGGCCTACTCGAAGCCCTCCACAAAGAAAATTGCCATTGATAGCATATTAAACTCTTCATAAAACCATTCCATACAGAAATTTTAGTAAAATACGCCGTCCAAGCAAAGCAAAGTGAAACAGCTGCCTATCGATAGCAAACTCGCAAGATCGAGGGGCTCTCCGAGGACCATTGCCCCTGAGGGCAACCCATAGTGCTCCCAGAGCAAAGAGCCATCATTGCCCCTGCTTTTTCGATGATACTCCCGATCTACAAAGTGCAGTCGCTCTAAAAGAGTCTCCAGGCGCGGAATCGTCTCGCAACTCGGGGTTCGGGGTTGCGGGGGTGTGTTCGATCGGGCGATCGCTCTAGGAGAGCACGCGAGCCAACCCCCGGCGCGTGTCGGCGCGGATCATTCAGTCGGGAATTCGAAAATCGCGAGCGGAGGCGCCTCGCAGACGGCTCCGTGCACCGCGTTTTTGTCCGTTCGTTCGTTCGTTTGTTTGTTTGTTCCGGGCGTTCCGACGGTTCGGTACTCGACTCCACACCACCCCCGCAGCTTTTTCACTTTTCCATCCACGTCCCGGCGCGACGTCTTCCCAGCCGCCCGGCTCCAGCCAATCTCCAGAGATCGATCCGCGGGAATTCACGCGCGCGACCCGCCGACTCGTCGACGAATTTTGCACTGTCTTCCTCGAGAGCCACCCTCCGCCAACCACCCCTCCCGTCGACGATCGAGAACTCGTCGGGGAACGTCCTCCGATCGTTTCATCCGATTGTCACGCGCCACCCCTGCTCGCCGGAGCAGCTAATTGGTTTGTCGCTGCTCTCGCGGTTTTCGTCGATGCGTTCTATCGAGCCCTGCACCCTACCACCCTCCAACCACCCTTCGCCACCCTCTTTCGCCCTTCGAGGATGCTGGCTGGACTTTGATTTCGGAAAAAACGGTACTGTTTTCTTTTCAACCCTCAAACCAACAACGGGGTACCCAGTTTTGATTTAATTTAATTTAATTGCCGTACAATATCAGTTCACCCTACGGATAGAAGAGTGTGAAACGTTCGTGTTTTTCAGCGGCGGATGCAAAAAGGTGCATTTTGATTTTCCGTACCGGACGGACCGCGTTCACGTGGCGATCGTGACGCTATTCCGGGAATGTGGGAATCGCCGCGGCTGTGTTTCAGTTCATGTTACCTCAGTTTCTTCGCCGGTAAGTAATACTCGGCCCGACGCGACGACGCGACGTCGCCGTACCCGGTGTACGATTACGGTCTTTGTCACGGCGGACGTGTCCGCGAAATCCGGCCAGCCCGCCGCGCCGCGCCGCGACGCACTCGTCTGTGGCCGTGATTAATCAGGCCTTTTTTCTCTTTCCCGTCGTTTTTCCATTCCTCACGGTCGAACAGCTTGCCGACCGGATCTGATCGAACGGTTGATCCACCGACGATCTAGCTCGCATACAGCACACACTCGAAATTCCGCTTTACCTCCAGTTTTGTAAGTCTCCGTCAATTTTTATTAATTTTCGTCCGGATACTTTATGATTAGGGGGATATTAGGGGATTATTTCGAGGCAAACTATAGCGACCAGGGGAAGACACCTGCAGTCAGAAAACTCGCGAATCGTTCGCGGTGTAATTGAACGTTTCAATCATTTACGCGGCGTTGTATGCATATACATAGATGCATAGCCGCGAGTCTAACTGCGAGCAACGTAGTCTCTCGAGTTACGTTAATGCTCACGATCAATTTCACTTCCAACGCACACACTGTTCCCTTCCCTCGGAACCGCGGCGCTTAATCGATACGTTGCCTTCAGGCTACCCGACAGCCTAACCGCGCCACTATTCCGAGCCCCGTTGCTCTAGGAGTTGACGAAAGCTCGTTTTCGCGGAAGATCCAGCCTTCTCTCCAGCCCCGCGACTCGTCGATTGATCATCCCACCGCAAATAAGCTTGCTGTCGCCTAACTGCAACCATTAGCACATTTATTCATCCAGTCGACGTGCCACATTTCTTCTGGGCTCGAAAGATCCGCCAAAGGTATCCGACATTATCTTCTATCTAAGGGTTAATGATTTTCGAAAATGTTGCTCAAAGTGTCCACAGATAAAGGTTGTCTATCCAGTAATAAAAAGTTGACGAATGTGGAAAATTTCAAAAAATTTTCTAGGGATGCTATCTGTGATGTTTCAAATTTTTCAAGTATTGTATGCTTATCTTTTAAAAATCAATAAAATTTCACAAATACGCAGACAAATCTTTTTTTCACTTTGCTGCAAAAATGTATCGGATCCACTTACACCAGTTACACCCCTGTACACGATTCACATTAGCAGTACACAGAGAGAAGGTTAACAAAAGATTTTCTTCTGAAGTTGGGCGAACGGAGCCAGGGTGAATTATTTCGTATTCTTGAGTTGGTGAGACTTATGGCGATCCGCGAGCCCCAACTTTATTCTGGACGCATTTCCCATCGGGCCCAAACGCTGGCGTCCCGAGGCAGAGGGTAAGAAACGACGATGGTTAATTAATGGATCGGCACGCGAGGAAGGCCCAATGGGCAGAGGGGCTGTCTCGTCTCGATTCCAGCTCCCGGTGACGTGAAAACGCGCCTCTTCCCTTTTCCCCCTCTATCGGTCCCGCCACGGCGGACATGCGGCTACTCTCTCGCTACCTCGCCCCCTCCCTTGGGGGCCCCGAATCTCGCGGAGAAGACCGAAAGGCCCTCCCCCCTGCCCCCTATTGTCGGGCTGTTTTGTCCCGTCAGTCCCGACCGCGCAATGCGATATCTATGGGTTTCTTTTGGGGCCTGTGCCGAAGCCGCCATTATACCGGCGGGGCCCTAACCCCTCTCCGCGGCCGACGGGCCCCGTGGGCCCTATTTAGCGATGGGCATTCAATGCGCTCTGTCTCGCGCGCGCGCCTCCGAATCTTTCCGCGATAGTGTGGGATACGAGTTTACTAATTTGCAGCGGAACTTTTATGAGGCCCTCTCTCTGGGACTTGTAGATCCTCGTACTTCTTGGCCGAGAGATCCATCATCGGAGGACTCGAATCTTCATGCAAAATAAAATTGATTTCTTCATTAATAATTTTAATATGGTGACGGCTATTTCGAATCAAAGACTGTGCCGACTCGCCGTCAGCGAGTGTCTCACGGAATTGGACTGCCGTGTTCAGAGGTTGCCCCAAGTCCCTTTGATAGCGGCTAATAGTAGTTTGTCGGATTCTTCGGTCTGTGACAGCTGGTAGTGGCCTGCGTCGCGGTATGCGCGGAACACGAGGAGAGACGGGCTGTATCGTAGCCGAGGAAAGTTTACATAAAGTTTAGCAAACATTCTATGTGACCTTTCAAGTTCCAGCTATTTCCTTGTCGCATGAATTATTCGCCGATCGCAGACGGGAAGAAGCGCGTAGCCGATGTCTCCGCGAACACGCCTGTGTCCGCGGAATATTAAATGCTGTCTGCGGAACTTGTTGCGGGACGAGTATAAATGACACGGGAGATAGATGAATGGTATTGCGGAGCCGAAGGTGTTCGGTGGGCTGTGCGGCAAATTAGCTGCGAACTTTATGCGATCGTCAGAATTTATTCGATTGCCGTCGAATCAAAATTTAATACACAATCGGTGTACGAGGTGCAGCGAGATGTAAGATGCCGAGCGAGATTTGGTGATGTGAGTTTCAGGAAATAATACAGAATCTATACAGCAGTTTGCAACAGGATAGACGATGTCAGATCATAACTCCAAAGGCAGATTTAATACGTACCTGTTAATCTGCAAATCAGGCGTTCCAAGCGGTAGCACAGCATCTAGTCGGCTCAAACGTCTCTGAAAGCTGCAAGGTTCCCAATAGCCTGGAATAGAAACACTATTGAATCATACATTCAGCAAATCAGGCTACCCAAGAGGTGGTAAAGCTTCCAGTCGCTTGGACTGACCCAAAATCTGATAGGATGCCAATAGCCTGCAATAGAAACACTGCTGAATAATACAGTTAGCCTATCCAAGAGGTAACAATGACAAGTGTGCAACTATGTAATCAGCAAAACAAGGTATTCAGGAAGTAGCAAAGTATACAGACAACTGTGCAACCCTGTAATCAGCAAGTCAGGTTTTCCAAGAGGTAGCAAGGTGTGTAGGCAACTTTGCCACCGTGTAATCAACAAATTAGGCTACCCACCAGGTAGCAAATAGAAAAACTGCAAGCCCAATCATGCACTCAACAACAGAAATGATCCAAGAGGAACCAAGGTATTAGGTCAATGCAGAGTATTAAAATACCACCAGGAATCGGTCAGGAAGATTCGCACTGACCTAAAACATATCTAGCTTCGTAATCAGCTCAGGAAGTAGCAAAGTACGCGGACACCTGTGCAGCAGTATAATCAGCGAACTGGGTCATCCAAGAGGTAGCAAAATGCGCAGGCAGGTGTGCAATCATACGCTCAGCAAATCTGGCTAGCCAGGAAGTGGCAAAGTATACAGGCAGCTTTGCGGCGGTGTAATCAGCAAACTAGCAGACCAGCAATCCAAGAGGTAGCAAAGCATCTAGTTGGCTCGAACGTCTCGAGAAGCTGGAAAAGCAATCGTTGGAATCGTACAATCAGAAAATCAGGCTATCCAAGAGGTAGCAAGGCTTCTGGACAGTTGGACCGTCTCCAAATGCTATCAGGATCCCAATAACTCGCAATAGAAGTGGTGCGTGAAATTAGTGCACATCTGCAGCCAGGCTATCCAAAAGCTACCAGGATTGGAAGCAGTCTGTTGAATCGCACAATCAGAAAATCAGGCTAGCCAAGAGGTAGGAAGGCTTCTAGTCAGTTGGACCTTGTCCAAATGGTACCAGGATCCCAATAACTCGGGATTGAAGTATTACATACAATCGATACACATCTTCAGCTAGGAGGTAGCAGGAACTTCTGGTAGAACAAGAGTTTGTGGTGGCGGACTCGAGGCCATCGCTACTGGAAGCTGGTAGACCGCGGACACAGACGTAAAGTGCAGTTCACAAGGGACGTCAGTCGGCTGGGACAAGTCGACGCTTAGCTCGTCGTCGTCGTCGTCGTCGTCTGCTGGTCTCTTTCTACCCTTTCACTGGGAAACGTGTGCGCCTCGTGGCCTCCGCGTAGAGGACTGGTGCCCTCACGGTTTACCTCTAGTTTCGCCTATTCACGGCGGCGCGCACGTCGAAAGGGATGAAAGGCCACGGCAAACCGACAGAACCCGCCGACGATAGTCCACCTCTCTGGGCCCCCGGGTTCGGGGCGACAGAAAGGGACCGGCCGGGCCCCTGTATGCTCGGCTGAGACCCTCCTTCACCTCTCCACCTCCTCCTCCTCTTGTTCCCCCTGCCGCCACCGCCTGGTCCTCTTCTAGCTCTTTAAGCAGCCTAATTATTGCCCTATCGACATAGATGTCTTGGATCGGATTACGCCGACAGACCGGGGCCAACCGACGCTCGAGAGTGGGATCGCTCGCTCGCGCGCAACGATCCCCGACGTTCTCGGGCTCTTTTTTAGCCCCAGGGGCCACTACCGGGTGCCGGTGATTAATCTTTGTGGGGGAACGCCGACCTAAGGGAACTTTCTTTGTCCGCCTTCTCCCGGGCCTGCTCCACTTTCGGGAAAGCCTCTCGGGATCCTGCATGGAAATCGAGGCGTCCGTCGAACGCCTATTCCTCTTTAATGGAATGAGCCAGCTTCTTTCGTAACTTCTCTTTTCTCAGGCCGTGTCCTGATCGAATATCGCATCATCATGTCACTCAATGATTTAACAACAATCTTGTAAAAACAGAAGGAAGACGTTGACGCATAGCGTCACCACTTTACAATGGAACTAAGCAGAAAATGTCGGCACGATTCACGGTGTGACCTATTATTTTACTATACAGAGAAAAATTCGGCCTCGACGAGGTTATACGTTCAGCCTTCGTGCAATATTCACGGTGTGGGTTCGAGGCCTTGGGAATCCTTTTCGCGTATAGTTCGTCCTACTCGATGAGCTTTAGCATCGCGAACTTTGTCGTTAGCTTCATCGTTAGCGTCTGCGGACTGTCCCGGTCTAACAGTAAGGAGAACACAGTTCAATTTTCGAGGTGATCGTGGCCACCGGTGCACAGCTGTCGTCGTCGTCGCGTTCGCTCAATTTGCTCGACGAGCTGGCTGCCCTAACACCGGAATACCGTGGCGCAAACTGTGGCGCGGCTTGCGTCATAGTTTATAGGAAGAAGGAAATCGCAGTTCAGGCAAAGTTCAGCCTAACTAGCAAACTAGCAACGCGATGAAAAATTACTGTACCCAGGAGGGGATCGCCTGGCTACAGAGATAGACAGAGTGTAGCAACCAAAACGGACTCTCGAGCGACCCAGTTTCGAAACTACTCGGTCACACTTTTAGCCCGAACTTCGGTCCCACGACTAACGACTCCGCTCTCGCAGAGTTTCGATCGTTCCACAGTGAATACGTAAAACGACCTATAGATCGCAGGTGTTCGAGGGAGGAAGACGAAACTGCCCGGCGAAACTTTTGATCGACCCTCTCGGACAAGTTCCCGTGGCCTCTGCAAACCGATTCGGACTGATCTCGCAGAGGAAACCTGGTGGAGCCACTCTGGACCGAAACTCCTCCTGGGTTTCCAGTTCGCTCGATTTTTTGGACGGTGTGTCAACCAGCAATCTTTCCACGTTCTCCCAAAAGAAACATTCTAGGTCCCAACTAGATTTACACCGTTGAAATCATCCGACAAAAGCGTCTTCGCGTTGTCCATCATTTTCTGGAGCCACTCTTCAAAATGCAGAAGATGGAAATGGTTCTGAATGTGGGATCAGAGTCGAAGGATCCAGAATAGCGATCGCTATGCTGGAACGATAGGGGCCCGATTTCACAGTGCGCTGCGCGAAGAAGGTCTCGCGAGGACAATGAAATTTTCACGAGGAATGAAACGCGTCATTATGGCGTGACGTGCCACGACAAAGGGGGCTCACTCTCCTACGTGCGATATTGAATTATCGATGGTCGCCGGCGTGCTTGGATATTAATGTCTTCGCGACATCGAGAACGCTTACGTCCAATGAAGAAACAACCCTTCGGTGAACAGAAATTTCCACCCGAGACCTAGCACCGCGTCAACCCTTCCACCGACTTCCTGTCGAGACACGAACCATAGTGCCTTCGATTTCCACGCGAATAAAAACTCCCTGGCTGGGGGTTGCTCGAGAATCATCAAAGTCTCTGAAACGTTCACAATTAACCCTTCAGAAAGGTCCACAGAAATATTCTACCTGAATTGCACCAAACTGGAAGAATAGAGAAATTTCTTTTCTTTTCTAATATATTCGATGGCTGAAAATAATATAACAGTGTTTTTAAATTCATCGCGTGTTCTCACTGTTTTAAATTACACCTACTCGTTTTTGTCGTAAATGCATAAGATCTGCTGTCTACTAATAATCAACTGGAAGAACCCTTCTAGAAGACGTTCTTAAAGACGTTGCAGAAGACGTTCTAGAAGAGGTCCTGAAGGGAATTTTGGCGGACGTTCTACAAAATGTTCATCAAGAAATCGCAACCGAACTGAGGCCCTTCCTCAAAGGGGCGAAACAGCCCTTGTGAAAAATCGATGGGCCAGGTTTCGAGTAAGTTTGAGTTCCAACCCAGTTTTAACTCGGTTGCCGAGAGGTCTGGGTTAGGTAGTCTCTGGAACCCTTCGGGCAGGCGGGTATAATCACAGGTCACCAGGGAAGGTTACGTGGCGAGCGGATTCTAGAGAAACCCCTTTTCGCCGCAGGTGGTGGATACGACACGGGGACAATTGGACTCGCGGAGGAGCCACCCTCTAATTTATTTAGAGCCTGGTCGCGAAACACGGCCGACCATAGGTGAACACTGGGCTTGGCGGGTGGCTGGGAAGGGTGTAAGTGGGTGAAATGGACACCAATCGCGAGAGTCCAGGCCGAGTGGCGGCTGCTTCGCGGACGCCTCGTCGTGGCGGCTTCGACTCGATAGTTCGCTTGTTCTCGCCCATTTGCGACTGCGTTGGCCCCCCTCTGGATCGAGCGGGGGCTGAACGGCCAGGGTTTCAGTGCGAGGACAAAATGGTGCCACTGGCCTAAGCCGTCTACTCAACCTGAACACCTTCTTTGAGCTAACTTCGTTCTGCTAGACCATCTAGACTTCCATCGCAATTTCGAATCCGTTGGAAAAAGAAACTGGACGGAGGTGGATTGTGCTGTACATACGGCTACCTACCTGAAAATCTGACAATCGGATTGCAAACTCTGAAAGGTTCATTACTACTGCATACTAAAGTCTGATGGTTCGTGATTGTCTATACGTTCTGCGAGGGTGTATTAAACAATTACTGAAACGATAAGCAAGACATTAGAACTGAATACGAATTTATTTCTCTGTGGGGTGGTTTTATTAAGTTGTAAGAAATGTGTGTTGGTGTTCTTAAACTCCTTTAATCTTCACACCGTCTGATATTACACCAACCGATTTTCGTCGAAAATGCATGAAATCCGCAATCTAATAATCCGAGATAATTGACCATCGTCTTCCGTACAAGGGGTTGGAGAGAAACTGTATGGCTGTGTGCGAAATAGAGGATAATTTTGTTGGAGTTGCAGCTGGTGGAACAAAAGTTCATTTTTAACTGTTTCATTTCCACAGGGATAGAGAGCAAGTCCGTGTCGATGCCGTCGAATTCGTGTTCCGAGGAGGTTCCATTCGGGGTTGACGGGTTCGCAATGCTCGTTTCGTGTTCCCATGGGCGGGGGTACGGGGTCGGGACGCGTCACGATGGCGTTAGGCACGTCGTCGGTGTTTCGGGAGTTCCACGGGGAGGCTGGCCGGCCGGTTTTCTATTGGCGCTCACCTCAGGGGTGGTTTTTAGCCGAGCTGCCCCGAAGAAAGGAGCCCTTGTGCACGCCGGCACGAAATGTTTCGCGCTGATGCACGAGCACACCCTCGAATAGAAAAAAAAGAAGAAAAGCGAACTGGGAAAGAGAGCTAGACCCAGCCAGAGAGAACGAAAGCGAGAGAGATGGGACGACAGAAGAGAGAAAAAAAGGAAAAAGCGACGACGCTCATAATGGAAACCAGCCCCTCCGCCCCCCACCCCCCTAGACGACGCGTGCACCATTGGGAATTTCCGAAATATACATATATACGTTGGCCCATTGTCGTGCGAAGAATGGCCGGAATTTTCGTAGCTTCCTCCATCTTTCCCGTAGTGTTTTCACGGTGGCGGCGGTCGCCCGGTTTTCCACGGGAGCGGGGGTGGATCGTGTTTCGACCAGAACAGCCACCCCCGAGGAGTCTCTCTCTCTCTCTCTCTTCCCCTTTTCGAGTTCTAACCGCAGCCGCGGTTTCCACGGGGATTCACGGGATTTGTTTTTCGAAATAAATTGTTCGCTTGCTCCGGTGTTATTGCGGCTCCGGGGATATGTTTCCTCGGAACGGGGACGTCTTCCACGGTGCTGCGAGGATTTCCGGTTCGCCGTTCACCCGGTTCGGATTTGCTTTTGTTTCGGTCCTCGCGTGCCCCGACCTTCTGCGCGTTTGCTTCTCGTCCCGAGGAGGACACCGTTTGTTAACGAGCGGTGGGACCGGAGCACTCCTGTTGGAATATCCTGTCTAATATTTCTGGAAGACTGGAAGAGTGGTTACGAACTGCTCCGCGCACAAGGGATCCTTCGAACACGGTTAAACGACGGAAAATGCATTTGTTTGGAATCGTAAGTAGAACACAGTTTAGATGAGATGCGGTGTCTGTGAACTTGATTGCGCACTGTTTCAAAATACAAGACGTGAGTTCACGACAAAAATGAATTGATAATTTGAACCTGATCAAATGCAAATCAGTGAAAACATTTAAGGGATTCAAGAATGCTCTTGTATCGTTTTCAAGAGGATAAACGAGAAGATCTCGAAGAACGATCAACGCAGCTAGTTCGATTCGGGTTAAGGCCGGGTCGGGTCAGGCCGATTTCACCGCGTCTCCCACGCCGATTGTCCGCGTGTTCCGACGTGTTTTTTCCCCTGTGACTCCGTCTCTCTCTCTGTTGCTCTTTCACGCGTGTTTATTACAAAGGCGCGTCACCAGGCCAAAGCAGAATTAATGACAGACGTCGAAGAGCAGCCGTGGAAACGCAGCCCGCGGTTTCACAATGGCACCGGGCTGCGGGTTACGACTGCGAATACCAGTTGTGCGGTGTATCGTGGTAGGAGTCGCTCGGATAATAAGGGGTTATTTCCAGTAGCCGGGACAGGGGGCCGCGGGGGTGGCGGGGGGCCAACATGTCACCACGTTACGCGACTCGTTCCAAGCGAAATCGCGCGAGCTTCCCTTTCCTCTTCCTTTTTCGGCGGCACCGAACCGCTCTAGAAAACATCCCACTTCCAACGAATTACGTGACCTGTACCCACATCTCCAAAAAATCTGATTCCCTCTGTCTTCGACCACCAAGTCTAAAGAAGCTGTCCGAATAACATACCTGCCTCGAAAATGAATTGCGTCATTTTAATAAATACTTCTGATCAAGAATATGCTAGAAAATAATCGTTTCACCAAAATATCTCTTGCACTCGTCCACCCAAAAACTGTATCTTCATCACCTCGTTCCTTTTCAATCTTCTTCTACGTCGTTTCAACTTACTCTCTTCCTGATCTTTTTTATTCTTGTCCAAGAAAATTGCGAAGGTCGCGAGTCTAGTTGCCAACCTAATAATTTAGCGAAAATTTATCTTGCATTCTTTTATCCACCCGCCAGGGGAGCAATCTTGATTAAATCCTCGTTTTGTTTCGACTCTCTGCTACTTGGTTTTATCTTACTTCTTTATTCTTGTTCTCAGCCGGATCCGCGCCGTTCTCCGAGCGTTCGCAGCGTGTTTTCGCTCGCGAAAAGAAGCGCGAGGACAGCGTCCCTCATGAAGACATTAATCGCTATGCTTGGGGAAGACGACGCGACGAGAAAAAGCTCGGGCTCGTTGCCGAAGGTGGGACGACGACGGCCAGCTTTAACGATCGCCAGCAGCTGGCCGAGGTGGTTCACGGAATTTATCATTATTCGATCATAACTCGTTAACCGGGGTTTCTTTATCGGTGCACCGGGATCCACACCGCGGATCCGGCTCTTCGTTATAAACCGCCCCGCGCGAATTTGCATGATTTGCCTCGCATAATATTTGCGCCGTCGAATAACCCCGATATCGCCGGCGATTTATCGGTATCTCCCTCCCACCCACCCTGCTTCTGTCCCGAAGAATCATGGTTGCTGGGAATCATCGCCTCGATGTGTTCGCAGCAGGATCAGGGTCCTCCATGTAAAGTGCCAGTATTTAGGGAAAAGGAATAGAGTGGTTCATACGGTTGACTGATTTGTTTATCAACTTTTTAAACATATTTTCAAGGTACCACGTGCAGAGACATTATCACCGTTTCTAATGCAGTATTCATTTAATTAATTCGTCAGAAACTGCTTAAGAGAATAACGATTTCGACGTTCCGGGCCAAAAAAGACCCGGCCTGCGCCGTCGGAGGGTAAATCCATATGATATTTGAATTAGGCGATGTTTTGAGGATTTCCGGCGAAAACAACGGCCGTTTCTCAAAGGGAGAGTTCGGCGCGGCGAGACGTGACGCGGCCAAAGGGACATCGGTTCGCGTTTTCCGGCCGGCGATCGGTGAAAGAGCAGATTTAAGCAGAAGCTTGCGTGGACGAGCCAGAAAATTAGCGACATCCGCATTCAGCGCTAAATCGTTCCCGTGTTCTCCTCTTCCTATTGTCGCTAGCTCCTCGACTGTGAAACTTTTGTTAAGGCCTCTCGCTCGAGGGTTTTCCGCGGAGCTCGCTCGGGCTGTTTGCCCGTTTGCCTGTTCGCCCGCCTGGACCAAGCCTAAACTCCTAAAATCCTTCGGCACGCTCCGCTCGTTCGTTTATCTTTGCCTCGAAACATTTTTTCCGACCCCTCCGGGAACAAGTTCGCCAATCGAAAATAGCGACGCACACATTTATGCGAAACAAAAATTGAATCAAATAGCAATTCACAAAAACCAATCAGAGATTAGTTACCTGTTTTAATAGTTCTGACAAATTGCAAGTAGTATCTCGATATTCTCAAATTCCTTAAACTTCGTATTGTTTGAAATTACATGGAAAATACATGGGAACCTCGGTCCATTTCTTATAAATAAATAAAATTCCAAACATCCCAGCAACCATTTCACTACACAAAACCCGGCGAGATTTCATTGGATAAAAAAAGAGGAGCGGTTTCGCGGCTGAAAACCGTCGCGTTGAAAATCCGATCTCGGTTTCGCTGGCCGTTAAAGAAATAAATATTTACGAACCCGCGGGTCCCATCAGCAAATAATCTGCGCGTTCTCCTCTCCGTCGAAAAGAAACGGATAGCCGTAAGGGTGGTTGGCAGGGGGTGTTTCGAGGGTGAAGGGGGGTTGGTTTTTACGCACGAGCTACACTCCCCGATGAAGGAGGAAACATCGATCCCCCGTGGTGAGCAGCGAGCGTTCTAACACACGGACGCGACACCCACACACGCCGGTTGTCGCCGTTCCACGGTTTTCGGGGGTGGTAAGGGGGCGAGAAGGGCCAGAAGGGGGTGTACGGCCGGCGAGAACCTTCAGCATAAAGGGGGATGAAGTCTTATGGGGTTGCGTCTTTATGTGAAAGCATTCCGCGGGTTCTCATGCCAGGTTTACGAATTCTGGAAGCCCGCTGGCTTGCCCCCCACCCCCTCAGAAATTCTTAACCCCCCGCCCTCGGAGGTTTTCGGTCCGGCACGAAAGGAAAAATACTGAAATAAAAAGCCCTTCCGAGATCGGGGAGAAATTATTTGCGCTCTGGAGAGTTGCTTTAACATTTAACCCTTTGCACGCTGAGGTATCTTAACTAAACATATTTGTCGACCAGAATATTACGTTCTATACAAACTGGTCCAATTTACTCATACAAAATGATTAGTAAATAATTAATTAGTAAAGTTTTAGATCCACTGTTCGATAAGCTTCAATATGTTCGTTTAATGTTACTAAAAATTTAATCATTTGGAATTTCCAATGACAGACTGTCTTACATTACAAATATTCTTAAAAAATTCACTGATATTTCAATTCTATAACAAATTCTTCAACTCCGATCGTTAAACAAGCAAGAACAAATCAGCGAAATAGTCTCTCAGAAATAATATCAATGGGAAGAAAATGATTAAGGTTCTTCTTGACACACGAAAACGAACGAAACGAAGGAGCGATGGAAAGATGGCGAGCGAAGAAGAACGAAGGCTAGTTTTTCTACGGGGTTGCAAGGGATATTTCGTGGTGGATCGTAGGGAGGGCACGGGGGCAGAGGAACGATCCTATTCCGGCGCCAGGTCTGGCAAAACGTCGAAACAAAACGAGACCGAGGTTCCCGCGTGGGCAGCTGTGGTCAGCCAGCGAACGGAGGAGGTCTCCGGCTCTCTAGTAGGTGGCCCGTGATCCTATTGGCTTTGGATACCTAATCACTGTTACACGGGAATTAATAATGCCTGCGGTTTCTCGGTTTTTCGCAGCGTCACTCAGCCCTGAAATCGTCTATCCGAGATGATTGAGACGTTCAGTGAACCGCTTTACGGTTTCAACGATCACGATCTATGGATGAGGATGATGGGAGCTGGGACAATTTTAACATTGAAACTGTTAATTGAATTCTCGATTTTGGTTGATGTCCTATCTGAATGAGGCTAGAAAATTCTGAAGAAAATCCTCCACTGAATATTATCTGCACAGAACAACCAAATAATTAATAATGGAGCTCGTCAGCATTTTGCTTGGTCGATTACAATTCTATAGGGCACAGAGTGGACCTACACAGACTGGACCATGCTTAGGACCCGACGGTAACAGGGACGGTTAATTCAAGAGTTAAACAGGATTTTCTCTGGATCAGGCCTTTTCCCACAAATCGGTTGAAGGGTCAAAAATATTTCCAGTGTTTCCCCTCTCCGCGCTTGCATGCAGGGGGTGGCTTTTGTATCTGGGCGGGGTGTACAATGAGTCACGGTAATATTCGCGCCACCCCTCTGCTCTCGAACGATCGCTTTGGTTCGGGACTGGCGTGATGGAGGCGCCACTGACAGGACACCCTGTCACCGGAGTCTATCACCTATGTACGTATCCTATATCGTTGGTCCCGGGATCTCTCTCGATTTTCCGAATCTAGCTCCCGGAAGCTGGAAGCTTCTCAAGTGTCAGATTGCCAGGAAGAGATACGTCGGATTCTCCTGGAACACTGTATCTTCCTCTATGATCCCCTAGATTGAAGCTGGGCTTCTTTGCTGGATACGTTGCTTTGTTATTTGGAGAAGCTGCTCGCGTACCTCTTTGAAAGTCCGCTCACTGTCCAAATACCTAATTGAGAAATTCGCGGGACAAATACCTAATTAACTTGAATCGATTTCCTTCCTAATTTTGCAGGGATTTTATGAAGCAACAAGAAATTGCTCGTTTGAAGAACAAGAGCTACACGCATGCAATGATTTTATGCATTTGTGATAATAATGAGAGGGTGAAAACAGACAATTTTTATTTTAGAATAAAGAGAATAGAATATGGAAAAAAATCATCGAACAAATTTAATATTACTGGTACATTATTCAATTTTTATGTAACCCCCATTTCTTGTGATTGACGCAGACAATTCTTGTTTTCTGTAAAAATCCGCAGTCTAGTTACAACGATTAAAACATTTTTGCCCACAGCTTGAGCTTGGCGGTGATCATCGAGAGCCTTTCAATTTCAAGGCCGATGGGTTCCAGCTCGAAAATCCTAGCAAGCCACAGATCGCGTAAAATCGTTGCGTGACCCACATGTGGATGGCACCGTGAACGCATTGATAGTTCCAAGGGTTTCCAGAAGCAGGGATGAGGCTGATCCTTGAGGGAAAGACTGATCCTAGATTTTCCCGGTAGAGATATCCGCGGTACAGCAGTATCCCTCTACCTCCCCGTGGTTTCTATCCGAGCACGGAGTCTTTTTTACTCGCTTGTGGCTGTCAGGAGCCCTGGGCATGGCGCCACCATACGCGAGGAGGGAAAAGAGAGGCCCCCGTAGCCTCGGTTCGCGTCGGGAACGAGAACGGACGAAAGTGCGCGCTTGTTGGTCCTTTTTTAAAAATAAAATGGCGGACGCGCCGAGCGACGACGTTCGCAGGGGACGAAGGAAACGGCGCAGATGAAGAAGACGAAGAAGAAGAAGAAGAAGAAGAGAGGAGAAGAAGGAACTGGCCGTAGCGGCGGGAGTGGCGGTGAACGAAGAGGAACAGAGAGGAACGGGAGAGGACCACCGGAGAGCCGTTCTGCGATTAGACTTACAAAACAAACGGCCCGCCGGTCCGGACCGCGCAGACCAATGGCGTAGCACGCTGATCCCGACAAGGGACACAAGATAATTGGATCAAGACCCAGCGAGAGACCGCGTCCCGTAAGATCGCCTCGTAATTTTCGATCGGACCAAGGTCGACGACCTTGACTCCGCCAAGACAATCCGCGCAAACCTCGCGAGAGACTCCTCTTCCGAATGATCCGACGTCCGCGTCACCCAACGCGCTCCGATACCTCGAAATCGAGACCTCGTCGAGCTCCCAACGATGGAATTAGCTTCCGTTCCTTCGCTGGACCTCTGGAATCCCTCGGGAACCCGCTCGCGAAAAGTCAATGTGTTTGGAATCGTGAAAAACCAAGACTTATTCTCTTTCTGCTCATTCTCTATTTAACCGTTAGCACTCGAGTGGCGACTCAAAGTCACGATATTGTTTAGATTACTGAATATGTTGATATCTAATCAATTACTAAACATTTAAATATTGGAGGAGATGTCATATACATAGAATGGAATTATTCTAGGTAGGAAGAAATGTATAATTTTTCAGTTAAAATAGCTCAGACTGCAGAGGGTTACTACTTAGCAGGCGGATGGTTTCACCCAGTTTATTTTATGGAAGTCAATACTGGGTCGAAGTGGACCCAGCTCCCGCCATCCAAGTGCTGAAATAGTTTCCAGTCGCCACTCTGTACCGTGATCCCATGTTGAACCGTACAATCGGAATAATGTCAAGACATTAGCACATTAGCGACAATTTTCTTACCACCCTGCTGACCGCTCACGAGTATAGTCTGCGGGCAAAGCTTGATAGCAGTCCGCCTATAGATCTTTATGAGAGCGTTTCAGGTATTTCTAGGTTAGCATAATTTGAGCTTAGATTGTCAGACTGTAACCAGGTATTCGAACGAGGAAAAGTCTTTTACTGCACTGGTTCTGGCTCGAAATCACCGGTTAGCAGGGTGTTATGTTTTCCTCGAACACGAAGCGCGTCCCTTTGATGAAACAAGTTCACGGTTTAGCAGGGAATAATTACATGACCGTAACTGGACTGCGGATTCTTGTGCCGAATAAAAATTGTGTGCATTCAATTACTAAATTCTTGAAATAATTTTTCCATTTTGCATTCAATCTACTCATTTTTATCATAAATGTCAGGTGAATGGTAACTGTTGGAATCCAGGAGTTCCGCGTCTCCAGTCATTATTCTTAGGTCAGCTGATAAGTTGATAATGCGATACGCGTTTGGCTTGATACGGGCAAGCGAAAGAGGAACGCTGCAGCGGGAAAAAGGAGTTCAGCGTCGTTGGTCCCGTGGTCCGGGTATCGCTTGGAAGGTGGCTCTTTCGACGACGCCGCTCGACGACGTCGTGCACACGCGGAGAGGGTGGAGGAGCAGGGTGTCCACCTCCTGGAAACGTGTACTAGCCTCTACCCTCTATTGATCGAACCGGCCTGGGCTCCACTGGAGTGGACTGGACACAACCCCTAACCCATCTCGGGGTGGCGCGCGTGTGGAGACCACCCGGACACACATACACGCAACACTTTCAACACGTGCACACGAACACAACCATAAGCCCGCCGGCCAAAAGACGGCGAAAACGGCTCGAGGCGGCTATTCCATCCCCCGGGGGCGGCTGGATACTTGGACGCGCGGCCGCCGGACTTCCCGTGAATCCTCGCGCGCGCACGCGGCTTTATCGGACACCGGGTATTGAGCGAAGGTGATCGTCTGGAAGAACGAAAATATATCAAATCTTCCGGGGACGATCCCTCCGAAATCTTACGAATTTGTGCACCTGGTCGATTCAACTATTTATTATTTCCATTCTTTCATTATGTTACCATTAGGTTCGAGAGAAAGTTCTGTCGTATTTTAAATAAGCACACGTTGCTAGTGAGTCATTGTGAAACCGGAATTGACAGGCTATCTGAAAGATGGCAACAAGTTGTTACAGACAATGGAAATTGTATCGTTGAGTAATATTAAACATACATTTTTATAAATCGATACAAATGTTTTCTATAAAATACAACAGAACTTTCTATCTCTTCTAATATGTACATGTACAGTGGGTGTACAAAGTATTCGTACACCATTTAAAAACTAATAACTTTTTTATAATTGTCCCGAACGACCTGATTTTTTATAATCAATTAGAAGCATTGGTTTACGAAATGATACGCAAAAAAGATTTTCCAAACATTATAATTTACAAGGTTACATGTAAAAATAAAAAAGGGATTTTTAAAACTTTTTTATTTGGGCCCTCAATATACATTAAATATACATTACATATATATTTAATAACATATTTAATTCTCACTATTGCAAGCATAGCTCCCAGACACTTCAAGATTGCTACGAAGAAAATACGTCGATGGAAGACTTCTAAGAGAACCTCTCGAAGAGGTGGTTCGAAAAGCGTTTGATTTGGGTATCGGTGAAAATTCGGTGGTCACGCGACAAGTAGGGAATTTCAGTGGCAGCGGCTTGTCAGGCCGATTAATCGACCGATCGATTTTCCCGAAGCCTGGAAATTCGCCGCCATCCGCCACGCGACAACCCCTCGCCCCTCACCCCCCGCTGCCCCGTTTCGCGTGACAATTCCAGTTATAATGCGAAATCGTTGACAGTTCCATTAACTATCGGAGCCGGGGCCGCGTTATTACCACCTTGTTTGTCTTTTTCGTGCTCGATCGCGCGCGATTGAAACTCGCCGGGCTGCTGGCCAGCAAATCGGCAACGATCATAATCTGTCGAGGGCCCGACGCGAATGATAAGCACTTTTTTAACGGAATATCGCTCCGTCACGTCACCCGTTCACCCGCAACGCAATCTCGGCCGATCCCATCGATTTGATGTGTTCACGAATCGTCTTGGAACCCTCTAATTTTTTCTGTGTACGCTGGATAACAATTCTGCCGTTTAATATCCCCTACAGTAATCGTTTGAAATTGTCAGAAACTAAGAACTTTTTGCAAATGATTTGTAAATTGTTTGTGACCACGAAATTTGTGAAGATAGCAATCGTTGGGTCTCAGACCTTAAAAATTTCTTTGTGAATGATTTGTAAATTTTCGGTGAATGACCACGAAATTTATGGAGGAAGTGTCACAGAATTAAAAGAGAGAAATGTCGAATAAAAATGAATTTCCAAATTTTATAAATGTGCTCTAACTTGAAAATCGACGACTATTCGCTTCAGGAAAATGTTCCGAAGCCAATCCAAGCTTACCTCGAGAAATTCTCCCCGAGAACAGCGTGGTCGACGTAAATTTTCGAGAAAACGTCCGCGAGTTCGATTTCGTTCGGCGCTGAATCATCGGAAATCGCGGCGAGATCGAACAGCGGGCCACCCATGCGTTGCAAGCCCGAGCCTAAGCGCTGAATGCCAGCACGTAAGATAATGCTCGGTGCAGGCCCGTTACACAATGTAAGATATCTGCTCGGCTGTGATTTTTTCGCGTGTCCGCGCCAGGAGGATCTCGAGCGTGAGCGAGCGGCCTGATAGGCGAGTCGTGCCGGATAGAGATATTTAGATTGCCGATCGGGATACACTTGTAATGGAGCTACTTAGCTTACGAGCGATTTTCTAAAGCCGATCGAACAGCTCGCCGATTTCCCCTCGGCCTGATCAGCGAACCGATTTTTATTCGATCCGTTGCTTTCGAATCCGCGCTATCGTTTGCTCCTGTTTGAAGAAGCTTCGGTTCGTTTTATCTTGTACTCGAGCGGTTGGAAAAAGATCCTTTGCCGTGGGAGTAGGTCGGGTTTCATTGAGTTTGATGGTGCTCGAGTGTTCATTCTGATCGAGATGCAAACCTGAAAGGGTAAATTGAAATTTGACTGCAATTGACGGTAAATTTCCATGTAGACAGCAATCGCGTATATGGAAATCTGAAGACAATAATTGATTTGGGTGTGTGTAGTAGAAACAGTAATGTTCCCAGTCAAGTTTGAGAGTAATGTTTGTACAAACCAAGTTCGAATGTAAATTTTGATAGACCTACGAAAATAGCAAGGTACCAATTTGATTGGAATACAATTGCTTGACGCTAAATCAAAATTTGGCCGCGGTTGATGTTGAAGAGAGCCGCGTTTGAAGACCACGATTACTTTAGATGTGTGTATGTAATAGAAACAGTAATGTTCCCGGTTAACTTTGGGAGTAATGTGTGCACAAACCAATAACTGGCCCGGATAGGTGCAACTGGTCTAATCGAAACCGGCGTGGTAGGAGGGTGTTTGACCAGGTTTGAAAGTGAAACATCGAAATGAATCGGCTTGAGCGTACCAAGTACAAGCTACGATATTAAACAATAACAAGATAGAGAGAAAGAGAGAGAGAGAGCGACGATAGGGAACACTCCGTTAATCTGCACGGACACGTTCTCGATCCCGAACGATTATCCGCGTTGTAAGATATCGTTATCGTCCGAACCGGTATTCGAATAGATCGCCGGCGGCGCTGCCACGGCTACCATACGCCATACAACTGTCCATAATGAACCATTCGAGTGCTCGTGATCCGAGTGTCGTGACTACGGCCGCTAATATTTAAACAAGAAAGTCACCGGGACTCCGGCCTGTCCCCTGCCCCATACTCAACCTTCGATTTATCGTCCATTATAGTCCCCGGGATCGATCATTTCTCCTCCACCCTACCTGCGCTCGTTTCTCCAGGAATTTTCCCGGCCTGCACCCCGATAACCGTTCGACTCTTCGTTCACGCATGGTTCCACGTTTTCACCTTCATCCGACCATAATTCTTTCGCTTTTCGCTCGTTCCCCCGTGTCATTAGAGCTGCTAAGTAATTAATTGCGGATTTGTGCGTTTCAGAAAATTTTTATTTTTCGTTCTTCTGTGAAAAGTATGAGGTCAGACTTGCACTTGCGTTTCCAGTTTGTAAAAATTATTGAGAGATGTAATTTTTTTCTATTTTTGTCAACTTATGTAGATCTCTTCTTTCAGACAGTTTCTAGTTCTCGGATTGTTAAAATTATTGATGGGTGCCGAACGTCCGCGCCGTCTGCGGTCTCCCGAAGACGTGATTCGCGGTCGCGTGTGCGACTCCCTTCGCTTATAATTAAACGAACCGTGGAATTTCACGTGGCAGCGTGCAATACAGCTCGGCCAATCGTCGCGACCGTCGCGCGGGAACGAGTCTTTATTCCCTCCGCGACGGAAACGTTGAAATGCAGGGACGAGCCAAGCGAGCTCTATTTTCGCCGGGCGTGCCGGCCTAATGGTGGCTGCGAGTCCTGTCGTCACGTAACCCGCCCGCCGCATTGTTACTCAACAAATTAACCCGTAGTCCTGTCACACGCGTCGCCATCTTGCGATTTCTCGGCGAGGCCGCTGCGCCTCGCTCTCCAAAACCGAACAAATCTTTCAACAGAAAGATCGTACATTTTTCCAGGGAAACTCTCTAAACAGCTTTGAAATTGATCCCTTCGATATTGTGCCCTCTTCAACCTGCAAGTACTGTAATATCGAGTCAGACCTCGAGTAGAATCTGCTAAATATTTATGTTATTGATTCCCTTTGGATTGAATTAGATAATTGTTTCCACTCTTACACATTTCTCAACAGTGAAATCTGAATTTTTTTATCATGAATGCATATGTTAATCATTGTGCAAGGAGTTAGTGCATTGATCGTTACACTATACGGATCCTAACAAAAGAATCGAAATAATCTAATTGATCCTCTAGATCCGCGCAATTCACTACTTCGCTCGAGCAGTGAACACACAAAGATCCGAGAATTTAATCAAATAGTTAGACAACAAGCTTCCACGTATTCAGCAGCAGGAAACTGAAGTTTACGCGTTAACGAAGCTCCGACGAGACAGTGCAATCCGTTTCTTCCAGGTTCCGGTCCGTTTCCATTGGGTAAGCGTCGAGGGTCCGTCGTCATGGTCCACAGTCCTCGAAAACAAGGATCGATCACTCCCGAAGGGTAACTCGATTCAATAACGTCTACGTCGGCCACAGGACAATATTGTTTCACCAAGTTGGCCCGAATTTCCGGCGTGCCTGTGCGCGTAACTTCGTACGCCGGTGCTGTACTGCAACCTTGTTTATTCCGTGTCGTGGGTGCACTTTGTGCCCGCGTGCCGTCCCTGCAACGCAAATTCGATAACAGCCGCACACGACGATCGATCCCATCAACAGATTCGATAATGGCTCCCGCCTCGATCGCTCGAGAAACCTGCATGACATTTACGCCGCGTGCCAAGGGAAAACATCGTACAATTCGTTCTTCGATACAGTCAACTCGAAGAAAATCGAGAGACATCGTTCCTGAGACATGCTATCATTCTTCAAATTGTAAAATTGTGGATGTCGCACTTGTTTGACGGTGGTAGTGCTAAAATAGTTTACCCTCAACTTATTAAAATCGTTAATGAAAAAAGGTATTTGTTATCCGGCTCCGGTAATTTACAATATTTTGCACAGAAGTCCGAAAAATGTTACTCGATCAAATTGTCTACAATTTTGAATGAAATTGTACCAAATTTTAGATTAAAAAAGTGCTTTATAGACCCTCGGATCGGCGCGTCTAGGCGGACCAGGGGTAAAGAATCTCGCAGGACCCGTGGAGGAGGGCTAGCCTCGAGGTGGAGGTCGAGGAAAAAGTGCAGCGCGGAAAAAAACCGAATCCAGAGGGTTGTAAAGCACCCTCGGAGCGTGTTCCGGTGTGAGCCAGAGCTAGCTAGAGCCGTATAGGAGCGGGGGTTGGGATGGAGGAGAGAAGAGAAAAAAGACCGTTGTACACACGAGAGTGACTAATTCTCGGCGGAGCATCGGGAGAGAGAGAGAGTGAGAAAGAGGGGAGTTCGAGGGGCGGAGAAGAAGAAGAAGGCAGGGGGTGGCATTCGGGGGGTCGTTCTTGGGGGGATGGTTCTTAGGGGGTTTGGGGGCCGGTGACACGCAAGCCACGAGCTCCGCCGTGGTCTCCTCCCATAGTAATTCCTTCCCGGGAAAAGTGACGTTGTTCAGCAACCCCAAGACCGCATGAAATACGCGAGGGGGTGCGGCACGCGCGCGGCTACAGCCCCGCGAGAGCGTATCCGGGGGTGAGTTTTGTCCGTGTTCGTGCGTGCCGCGGCACTCGGATCCTTCCAAAGGAATGGAAGATGCTAGGCGTCCCTTCGAGGCGCCTTTCCCGTCATCTATCACCCCCCGTAATGTCGCGCTCGCGGGGTGGGGTGGTTGCACGCGGGGGTTGGAACACGGGGATGAAAGAGGAACGAAGAGAGGAATAGAGAGGAGCAGATATCTCGGAGTCACGGGGTCGTGAGTCGACCGGGGAGAAGTTATCAGAGCGTGGAGGGCAGTCGGTGGATGAGGAGACGACGACGGCCCTGAAGAAGCTCTGCGCGAGCCCGTCGAGCAGAGGCTCGCGGCTCGAGCACCAGATTAAGGGTCTCGTTATATGCTCCGTTGAAATTTCGACGACGCTGATTCCTCGGAGGCGGTAAGTCGGACGGGAAGAGCCCCGACGAGCCAGCTGCTTTCTCACAAATTAAATCACACTCCCCGAGGCCCACCCCCGCGAGCTTATTTGACGCTTCGATGGGTGGCCGATTGCTATTTCCTCGATTCGGAGGTTGACAACGATGTTGTGTCACGGTCTTCACCAAAAAATTGACTTGCTGGGTTTTTCCCTCAAGTGTGTTCTCAATTTCAGCAAACGGGTCTCATCTACATCGTGCAAAGCAGCTCGGAAGAATTGAATACCTGAAATACGGACCGAGTACACGGGACCGCGTTGTTCGAAGGCCGCAAAACAACCGTGCCTGTCGAAACAACCGTGTGTCCTGTGGGAAGAATGGGTATGCAGGGTTTGTGTAAGGTTTTCCGGCCAGGATAGCGGCTGGGCGATGCTTGAAAATCCGTGACAGCGGCCCAACGACCGTTAGAAGCGTAGAGATATACAGTATACACGCGGCACGGGCCCTCGACCAGGTCGTTGACGGACAACGATGTTCCCGTGGATGGAGGACGAGGGTTTGGCAACACGTTAATGAGCCTGAAACAAAAGAATCTGCCGTTCCCGAGGCGGAAACCCCGCAGAGTCGGGGATCTACGGGGGGTTGGTGGCGCCATCGGCTGTCATCACGTGTCGAACGCTCAGCTATGATATCCAGGTAGGTCCAACCCCAAGGAGCGAGAGATCTACCCTTTCCTTGAGGCCGACTCTGCTCGAGGCCTGGAAATACCGAACACCGAGGCACAGGCCTGTGTCCTCCTCTCGGCGAGATCTCCGGGTCAGATAAGCCTAATGTTCGCGTCCCGTTAATACCCCGAGCAGTTCGAGCTCTCTCTCTCGACAGTTCTCTCTACCCCATCGAACGCTCCCCGCCGCCCCGTACCCAACCCTACTCTACGGACGTTAATTATTTCGGTAAACGAGGGTGGAGTGCTCGCCCTTGTCCTCGACGCACGACACCGAGGCCTGCTGAGCAGCTAGATCTTGTTGCGTGTATCGATACCGGTCGCTCGACGACGATCTCGGGGGTGGACGCTTATTAAGTGACCACTAACAACGCCAGATTACATCGGAACTGGTCGCGCGGACCGAAATCCGAGCAAAACTTTCTTCGAACCGCGAACCGCTACACTTCCTCGGTCATATTTTCTCGGTAAATGGAGGGCAGAGGGTCAGCTGGTGCTAAACTTATTACGGCTGTTCCACGGAATAACGAATTGTTTCTGCGTCTTGTAAATTTTACGAAATAAAACATACACCCTCTTAATAGATTGCTAGAATTACTACAGACCCACTCAATGGTTTTTTTACTAGACAAAAGTTAGAACCTTAGGTCATGCAGAGTATTGGCGACATCTTCTGCGCTCCTCGAGTTCGAGAGCCACTAGGCCACGCCCAACGGGACACTTCGCGCAGAGACAGTGACGTAGACAGTTCCCTGATGGAAGATCAGAGGTCTCACCGGTTGGAAACCGTTGCTCCGGCGCGGCGCCGCTCCGGTTGGCCTCGGAGGGCCAGGGCGCCGATCGCTCGGGATTTCGGCGATCGGCTGGCAAAAAGGGCCCGAGGTCCCTAGTTCGGAAAGCTGTCGCGCGTATTCCCGGTCGAGAGAGGAGGCCGTGCATGCGCGTCCCAGCCAATCTGCTTAAGACATCTCGGTTCGGCGGCGGCTTGCAACTGTCCGACGGTCGCGCGGTGCATCGTTGCACCGCGACCGGACAATAGTTTGCCGGTCGGCGATGTGCCGGTGTGCATCGGTATGCGCCGGACCACACACGCCGGCGCCATACCCGCACACCGAAACCGGCGGGTGAACATACGAGCGATGTAAACGTATTTCAAACACCAGCCTACGTGGAAACGATAAATAAACTATAACTAACCGCCCTCGGACCCGGTGACAGGTGAATGGTGAATCCTCTTGTTAGCCACGCCGGGAGAGGCCGCGGGGGTGGGGGGAGGATGGGAGCCGGCCGAGCGGAGCCGAGAGAGGAGGGCCGAGAGAGGAGAGCGAGAGCCGAGCGGAGCCGAGCGCGCCAGTTTCACGGAGCCTGGGCCCAGCGGGCCTGACCGCCGCGCCGTCGTGGGCCCAGCCTTTATGCGTGCCAGCTAAGCCGTCGAGATATTGCGCCACGGTGGGGGCCAGGGGGGCCACCGTGTCGGGCCCCGAGCGGGATTATCGATGTAAGTCACCGAGAACAAAGGGCAGAGCCTACTCGTCGCCCTGACGGAATAAATCCGCGCGATCCTGGTGATCGGGGACCGGCCTACGCGGACCCAGCCTCTTTGCTAGCCGCGCCAGCCGATGCCGGTCTCGACGACAAATCGATTCTTTCTTTCGGAGAAGACTGCAGCAACCTTTAAACTCGCACAGAGAACTCATCAATTTTAGGGTACAATTTTCCGAGTGGAGGAAAACCAGTGGACAAATCTCTAAGAAATGATTTTTCTGTCTCTGTTCTCGAAAATACCTGGTTTCCTCTATTCCATTGTCGGACTAAAGTATCCATGACAGGGTTCCGTAATCGCCGAGGACACTGCAGCGTTAACAGCATTAGCTTGCGGCGTATTTAGACGGTTTTTCTAGGTCGAGTGGCCGAGCGGCAGAAATGAAGGGTGCACAACGTGTTTAACGCACAAAGGCACGTCCAAACAGGAATGGTCGGACCCGATCGATCCTGTAGAAGCACATCGCTGGACAAATTTTAAGCCGAAGATTCGTTACCTAGCTCTCTTCCGCTATCAACCGGGAAACGGTCCAAGAACAGACACCAGATTAGAAGCAACAATCGCGTGGTTCTAGTGGTCGCTCCAGCGAGCCGGAATCCCGGAAAACAGAGGCGGATAAAGAAGGACTCGAGTCCGACAGACTTGTTCCTTCTAATTCCTCTTCCGGAAAGTTACACGGATGATCCGTGGGCCCGCAGGGCCCATTGTCTGTCGCGGGGATTTGCGAAATTCGAATAACGAGCCCGGTCTTGGCGGACCCAGTGCCGGTCACGACAATAGTAATGGATACGTTTAATCCAATTTTGGGCAGGGACGACGGACAGGCCCCGGGGGCCCAGTCCCAACAATGACGCGGCACAGGCCCGGGCGGGGCCGTGACAATGTCGAGAAATATTGGATAAGCGTGACGGACCCATAGGCCTCCGTAGCCGCCAGGTAGAAGACGGGCGACACGCTTAACCAATTTCGGCCTGAATGGGGCCTAAATTTGCTTAAAATTAGGCCTACTCTAAGACGACCGATCTCGGCTACGTTTGCTTGCTGTCTCCTTGATCAGCGCCGTTTGCTGGGCCATTGTCGCGGAAATCGAGCAAACGATGGGCCCATTGCCGGGTCCCTTTTGTCGACGGATCAGCGTCAGCGAAATCCTGTTCGGGAAACAGAGATAACAATGACAACACAGGAGAATGAAAATACGAAGCGGTTTGGTAACTTCTCGACGGGATGGCGGATCTTGATGCTCGGGACCATTTATGACATCGTTTAGCAAGATTTTTAAGAAAATGCATCGTAGATTCTGCAATTTGAAGAGGCGAGGAATTTTTTGAAGAATGAAAGGAGGCCACAACTCGAAGTGCAGTTTCTTACGTTGCATCGAGGGCACCCCGTTCTCGAGACTAAAATTCTCTGTGCAGGTACCGGGGCCCGTGTCCGTCTCTCGTGGCCACCGAGTGCGCGCTTTATCGCGGCGCTCCTGGAACCGTTCGCGCAATATACGTCCGCCGTCAGGCCAATCAGCCATAAAGAAGCGCACGCATGAGGACGCGGCATCACCATAATCATCGGGAACGGGCGCTAGCCAGAAAAACGAACGTCGACGGGAGCAAGAGAGAGAGAGAGAGAGAGCGACGGGCATATAGACTGCGAGAGATCGAAGAAGGAGACGAAGAAGAAGAAGCAGAAGAGGAGGTAAAGGAGGCAACGAGTTTGGTAGAGGGGACGGAACAGCGAGAGATCAAAGGAGAGCCGGTCCCCCGAACGAGAAGAGAGTCCTCCGGGAGGGAAATAGGAAGAGAGAAGAACGAGTCCGCTCGAGAGGGCACCGGTTGCTGGCGATATTTTAACGGAGGACTTGCTCTCGGCTAGACAAAAAGCGTCGCCGGGTTCTGGAATAGAGACGATAGGCGAAAACCGGCCTTAAGCCGCGAGACTGTTTCTCCTTTCTCTCTCTCTTTTTCTCTCAATGTATCTCTCTCCCGCTTTTGTCAGTGGGAAATTAGGCCTGAAATTCCCCGGGAAAATGATCGACGGTGCGCGCGGCGTTAGCCGACGCTCCTTTCTTTTCTGACCGGATCATCCCGTTAAACAGATCCCCGAGGCTCCGGTTTGCTACTACTACTACTCCTGTCCATTCTTCTCCCCGGTCCTCTTGCCTCATTGTTACTGTCAACCGCTCGCTGAGATCGTTTCTAGGACTGTTTGTTTGTCTGACTGGTCTGTTTCTTCGGCAGACAGACACACAGTATCTTCCTTCTGTTCGGGAGCAGTGTGCGCGCGAGTATGCGCATCCAGCCGTAGGCCGACCAGGCCCGACCAGGCCCGAGGCAAATCTCCGCGAAAGGATTGGGCCCGCGCGTCCTGTGCTCGCCGCGCGTTATCCTTTAATTCGTCCCCGTCTCGCCCGGCAAAAAATCCACGGGAATGCGGCTTCCACGAGAGCCTTCCACGAATCATGATCCAACCTCGTTCCCGGCCGGGATTTATAGAATTTCTGTCACCGATGATTTTTGCCCGAATCGACGGGGACCTCGGGGTTGCCGAGCGCATCCGACCGGTCTCCACCCGGGATTTTATTTGATCCCCCTTTTTCTCCTCCTTTCGCTCCTTCTTCTAGCGTCGACCGGTCGCTCGATCCGCCGCTTTCGGGTGTTTACGGCCTCTTGATTGAGCTGTTCGCCTCTGCGCTTCGTAAATCGTATGAATAAGGGTTGCAGCCGGTAGTCGACCGCCTAGACAAGGGGCGCGGGATCTTCTTGTGCCGTACAAATAGATAAACCGACACGGAAAGACGCGACCGAGCCGCACAAACCGACACACAAAGCAATCGCTCCTCGTTCGCCAGGACTTTATGGCGCGGATACACGCGCGGCTCATTCTACCCCTGCCCGCCATCTTGCCGTTTGTCGCTGGTGCCACTTAAAGTTTCTCCGGGTACGTCTAATCTAATCGGGTACAGTAATTCTTAGAAGCGAATCAGAAAACCATTTACGAACTGTCAATTTCGTTTTTCGATTGTGTTTCTGAAGTGTTTGCTTATGTACAGCGTAGGCACTCAGCTGTTTATGAGTGATAAATAGACTGCGGATCTTCATGCATTTATGAAAAAATTTGTCGGACGAAATATAAAACAGTAAAAAATAAAAAATATTTCAGAACATTGTGATGTTGTTTCCAATGCAACAAAATCGTTAAGGGATGAAATTAATTTTTATTTTGCTGCCCACAATTAATGCAGCACATTTTTATTCTGCATAAAGATCCGCAGTCTAGTGATAAATTTTCCATGAACATGGTTTGTTTGAATTTTCCTCTTCGAAGGCGCTGGAACGAATTAACCGCGTAAGCCAATACAATTAATTTGATGCGTTTTACAATTATTTTATCTGTCGAAGACCAGACCCCATTTCTTTTCTGGTTCCACAGCGATCGGCAGGAAAATCGAAAAATCATCGTCGACTGCTCGATTCGAAACGCTGACCGAAACCGAAATTGTTTGGTTCTTCCGACCGCTCGGCCCGAAACCGCGCGGCTCGGCGGTGAGAAAAACGCATTCGGCTATTTTCGCGTGGCGAGAACGAATGTGGGGCCGTGTAGTTGCTTTCTGTGGTTCCGATCGTGGATGACAGGCGGCCGGTGTAATCGCCGCCGGTCAAAGTCACGATTCGGCCCGGTGTAACTTTCCGGATCGGCGAGGATTCGAGCAGATTCGATCGGCTGGCGGTCCTGATTGACTCATTTCGATCGTCGACGGTGGGAGGTCGGCTTTCCGTAGGCTCACGGAGGAACGTTCGAGCCGAGGCAAGAACGGATCGGGAATCGATGTAACCCGCTCGAAAAAAAGAGGGCCAGCAGCGCAAGAGGAAGAAACGGCCGCGTACGCCCGCCCCGAAAAATCGAGCAAAAACGCCGTGAGCCAGGACCGGGGCCCCGGTCAAATGTTTAAACAAACGAGCAATTATCTTAACTCGATCTTGGATCTCCGGGGTGTTCCGTGGGGCCCCGAGAGCCATCGGCCTCTTTCTTCCGTGCGCGTTAACTCGGCCTCCTAGCTACGAGACGCGCCGACTCTGTCCTCGTCGGATCCCCCACCACCCGACACCGGCCCCTCGGCTCGTTCGTTTCAGGGCCCCGAAGATGTCGTCGGCTCGGCCCGCGTAAAAAGCGCGGGACATGCATTTCATTTGCTGCTCGTGTTTAGGCTCTGTTCTTCTTTATGTCGCGCCGATCTCTCGGGCCGCCCCTTCTGGCCCCGTTTCTGGGCCCGCTAGAATTTTCTCGTCTCGGACGTCTTGGCCTGTTCTCATAGACAGGCGGCACAATTTGTTATCTGTCTGCTGCTATTCAGCATTCTGCTTTTGGTGCGTCAAACATTTTTATCAAGTTATATGAACTGATTTTTCAGTCTGTCAGGAGATTTGCCTAATCCTTACTAGACTTAGAAAAACTTAGCGATACTGTTATGTTATTTCCAACCTCTTAAACATTTTAAAAATGAAAATAAATTTCTATTTCACTTCAGTCTGTTGCTATTCGGATAGTACATTTTTATTTTGCATGAAAATCCGCTGTGTAATCATTACTGTTTGAGTTCGAACAATATCCGTGTCAAATCGGCGCGGAAAGTGATCGATTGGTCGGGCGATGTTGCTTCCAGGGCCCGGGAAGGCAAGATGGCGGAAATCGGGAAACGGATCGTCGATGCCACGCGAAACACGTGGTTGTTCGGGGTCGGTTATCGATGCGGACGAGTCTCGCGGTAGTCCTCGGCTGTTCGGGGCACGTCGCCGTCGCAATTCCGTCGTTTTCGGCGGTTCCTGGCGGCGGTTCCCGGATGCCGGAGGGCCTCGGCGCCGGATGCTGCGGATTCCACGGCGTATCGCAAGGCGGATTCGGTGGTTTGTCGGTACGACACGCCGGACACGGCCAGGCGCTTGTAACGGCGGCGTGTTCGGCCGCGGCCAGCGCCGATAAACACTTCAACCGACGGGATGTCCGGCTTGACAGTCGAAGTTACGCTGATGAGACGATCCAGGGGGGCAACGAGGGGTTCTGATGAGGGGCGCCGGCTCCTTCTGTCGGGAGAACGGAACAACCGCACCGCTCTCTCGGTGAACGTCTCGTGAATCTCTCTGGTCTTGTGCGAAACTCGCCGCGCGGCAGTCGAGGCCGGGGAAAAAACTTGCGCGAGCCGAGACCGAGAAAGCCGCGACACTTCGATCCCGGTGAGCCGGGGGCAGTTAACCCTTCCGGATCGATGGAAGCCGACGATCGACGAGTGTCGTTCGAATTCAACCGTTCCCTAGACTCTGTTCAGTCTTTTCTTTCGTCTTCTGGTCCGTGGAACTCGGAAAGAATCGCTGGAAATTGTGTGCAGTAACTGGGGACTGTTCCGAGGGTGCACGGATGCGAAGAACGCGATCATTTTGATTTTCTGGGGAGCATTCGTTGAGGTTAACATGAGAAATAGGCTGATTCTAACGCACTGATGTTCTTAAATTCTTGAAAATATTTTCCTCGGAAGGTAATTCAATTGAGTGATAAAATTTTTATATTGCAAAGACGGTGCTTTCTAAACTGACGAATGCCACGATAAAGATCCTCGCGGCAGGAGACGAGCGGAGATCGGGAGCGGTGGACGATCGGCAATCGACGTGGCCTGTCGAGAGATCCCGGATCGGCGTAGATGGTGTCGATCACGATACCCGGGATGGGAAAGAAGATCGGTTCTCTAGGTGGTCCAATAATAAGACAATAAGTTAGGGCGTACTGGGTCTGGTCCCGGTTGATATCAGTGTGGGATCGAAATGCGGGACAGAGGAGACGTATATACGCGAGAGCCGGCCAGACCGAGGGGGTCACGGGTAGGAGGGGAGGACAGCGATCGGAGCCCAATGCCGGACGAAAGCAAGTGGTATGCCCGGAGTGGCGCCAGAAGTCTCTCCTCGTCTCTCCAGCTTGGTTCCCCGGGTCCGTGTCGGGTCTCTCTCGCTCTCTGGGCCATTATCCTCCGAAGCCGGAGGACCGCTATCTCCCTCGGCGTCCCTCTCGAAACACCGTCGATCCAATTCTCTCCGCAGGCTGCCGTGGCTGTGCGAGAGGGAACAACGAACCAAACGGAGAGCAACGGAGAAGAAGGAGAAGAGAGAGGGAGAATGAGAGAGAGAGAGAGAGAGAGAGAGAAAGAGCCGGGTTTCGACCACGGGGAACAGAAATTAATAATCTCGGCGAGGAGGCGCGCTCCACTCTAACTGGCTGCATTCCTCTCGTTAAGGACGGGAATCCGCGTGAACGGCGTCGTGGATTCCGATTCTTATGTAGCCGGCGTCAGTTCCCTTCAAGACTGACTAATTAAAGGAGATCCGTCGTGAAAGGGTCTTAACGATACCGGCCTATCGACTCGTATTATATTATATTATATTAACGGAATACCAACGGTATTATATCGGGGTCTTTATGCCTCGGCCACTCCGGCTCTATCGGACACTCTTCATGCATAGTAATATCGACGGCTCGTTTATTCATGCCGGTCCGCCCTCACCGAACCCACCCCCTCCGCCCCTGACAACCACCCCGAGGAACCTCCCGACCCCGACAGTTTTCACGCGAGCCAAAGCGTCGCGGGGGGCTCCGCAGATCCGAGGAGAGAACTTTATTGCCCGGAAGTCTTGATTACGCCGGGCACCGAGAGCTCGCCTTTATGCCGCGCGTAATTACCGCTCCGACGATTTTTCGAAACTTGAACGATCGAATCGATAGAAGCATCAGCGATATTTGGGGTTTTCAATGAAAAACTTTATTAGAAATGAGAAATTTTGATTTCGAGTCGGTTCAGGAATTTTTCGGAGAAAATGGAAGTCCGAAGTCGTCGCGGAGAATTCTTCTCGTTTCCACCCTCTGCGAGTGACGTTTCAATCCGCCAGCGCGGTAGCTGTAGAGCCATAAGACCTTCCGCTTCATCCCCTAATCCGTACTACTCGCGAGTTTCACTTTCAGTCGCGGTTCTCATTATTCCACGCAATTTGCTGCTTGTAGCCGGTCCTCCACGGAGAACCGGCTCCGGATTTTACGGGCAAGTAGTATTATTATCAATGTAGCGAGGCTCGTACGTTATTCGGCTGCATTGTCCTGTCCGCAGCTCCAATTTCCACTATTATCCTGGTTACAATAAATATTAGAATTGGGATTCGCCCATTTTGCATGTACAGCTGTCGATTGAACATCTGGGATCCAAGAAATTTTATTATTATTATTTATTATAGACGGACCGAGGTCCTCTTACATAAGTGTTTACAATAGAAAAGGATAAGGGACTGCACGCTTAATAACAAAGAATAACAAAGAAATTTTCTATTTAAACGATGCAGATGCGATTGAAACAAATCGTGTCTCTGTATCGATGAAAAATATCATTAAATGAACACTAGAAAGATGAAGATAATTTCGAGAAGAAAGGAGGAGCGTGAAATTTTTCAATCTCGATGCCACCTCTGACCTCCGGAGTCGAAGTAGAGTCTCCGGGCGACAGAGGCTCTCACCGAGCCGGAGAATCCTCCTCCCGCGTCGTAAAGCAATTAACAGTGTTATGGTAATAATCGCTAACGATCCCAGAGCTAGCTGGTTCTCCCTGGCTAGAGGGGAGTCGAGCAACAGAAAAAAGGAGGGACGAGGAGAGCGCAGGAAGGAGGCCGAAAAAGGAGTGGCCAGGTCGGCGGAGCTAAGCAAGGGGGTGAGAGGGGGCGTCAGTGACGGCGGCAGCGTCGTCGTCGCCGTCGTCGTCGTCGTCGTCGTTGTCGTCTTCGTCGTCGACGGGAACTGGCAACGGCGGCGGCTCGAGCAAGATGGAAGGGAAGAGCGATCGAGCGAGGATTATACGACTGGACATTTCGGGCATTTTTACGAAAGGGACGCGCAGGAACGCGTGTTCTATTAGCTAAGACAAAAGAGCGGCGCCTAGACGGGGGACCACGGGGGCCCCCGGGACCCCGAAACTGTCCGACAGCGTTTATTTATGCGGCGAACCGCGGAAAAAGATGTAAGTCCCCGGGCCCCGCTGCATTCCTAAGCCAGGTCCAGCACGCCCGACAGGGATATTATCTCCCAGGATATAATCGACGTGTCCTCCGAGTCGTAAGGACACATTTTTTCCGCGGCGTTGCCCGGTGTCGCGATTCCTACCGCCTCTCACCCCCCGGAACCTCCCCAACCCCCTCGGGAACGTGTTCGACAGACAAATGAAGGACGAACTTGAAAATTTCTGTACGCGTTCATCAACTCCTCGAAGACGTACAGTTAAATTTTTGCGAGAATCCTAAACGCGGTTTCCACCCCTCTTCAACCCCCAAACAAAGAAGGAATTGATGTACCTGTCTCGAGAACATGAAGTGAAATGTTTATCGGAATCGGAGACAGTCTCGGTCCGTAAAACGGGGGAAGAACTCATTTCGACAAAATGGCAGCCCCGCAGATATCGATTCGCGAAAATTGTAAAGCAACTCGAGACATGCAACGTTTAAACAATTCCGTCTCGCGCACGGGTCCGAGAATACTTCTGTCTACGGTTTAAGCAACATAGTCGTCTGGCTTTGTGCGACGTTCTACCGTGCCTTTATTCCGCACAATGTCGTGTAGTCGGATGAAAGAAAGAGAGAGAGAGCGAGAGAGAGAGAGGAAGGGAGAGGAAGGGAGAAGTCTGTCGGCCGCAACAGCCGATGCACTCTCGCGCAACTTTATCGTGATCCATGCAAATTTATTCGGCTGATTTCAAAGGGCCTCGTCCCGGCCGATCCTCGATATTCCGCCTTTCTTTCCTCGACCCCTTTAAGGAAAGTAGATCCTCCGTCCGAGCTTTTTAATGAATAATACAAACAGACTCCGGCCGTGCAAATTCGCTATTTCGCGGACATCGAAAGAAACTGATTGGTAATCGTCGCGATCACCCCGGAATAATCGACCTATTAAATCGCGTTCCCAATGATTTATTCGCCGGCGAGGAATTTACAAATTTACTCACTTATCTCCGTGTAGAATCGCCACACCGGGAGATAAACGGGTCGCTCATTTGCCAATCCTACTCGTTCTTAATCATTCTTTTTATTACTGTTGTATACATGTAAAATGTTCAGCTTTAATCGACGGTATTGATAATAAAATGTCAAAAATCAGAAAGAAGCTGGAAAGACATCAAAAAATGCGATAAGCAAAGAATCTGTTTGTTTCTGGTCGCACGACAGGAGGTAGAACTAGTGACCGATAATTGTGATTAATAGCACTCGTATCACCGGCGAATAAAATAAGCGGTGCTCGCCCAGGCCGAAAGGTATAAAATTCTCGTGGCAGCGAACGTGTTAACGGCGGTCGCGTTTCGATGGGAACGCCGAGTTTCCGCCGATACTCGCGTGTGTGCCGTTTCTGAAACGCCACGCCGCGCCGGCGAAGACGATAATTATGGTCGGCGCGAGACCACGTAACGTTCGTGTCGGCGTAAACTGGCGGCTGCGAGCACGGCACCGAATCGTTGATTAAGGAGGGAAAAACGACGAGGACGTGGGGGAACGGGTCCTTTCTTGCTTGGTTTTCGCCTCGGTACGCCCGTGTCGCGAGAATTGCGGCCGCCACAATCGCCGGGGTGAAATCGAGAAACAGGAAATGGATGAAATGGATGAAATAAAGCGTTTCGCCTTTAAGCGTTCGGCCGCGTTTCCTTGCGGGGCCGTGCCGCGAACAAGGATAGCTAATTACCCGCCTCAGGAGACGGGGAGAAGGACCGGCGAGAGCTGCGAAGAGGAAAAGCGATCAGAAGTTTCTCACCGATAATTCAATCAAAGCTGCTTCCTCTCGATTTCATTCGGGCAGCCTCCGGGATAACTGGATCTTGTAATAGTTTTGTACTGATATGTTTTTGTTTCACATATCTAACTGTATAAAAATGAACGGGCCCCGAGCCAAGACCGGGCCAGGAAATCTCCACCCGTTCCTGGTACAGCTAGATGCTCCGCTAGATACGTTATTGATGATCTCACGGCACTCGGATGATCTATCGTGAGAGGAGAGCCCGGGGCCTCGGGAGATTCGGGGCCTGATCCATCGAGCGGTTTCGGGAGAGCCAGGAGGGCCGGGACTCGGGCCGGCGCGGCGTTATGTCCCTTAATGTCGATTAATTTATCAACGGGCTGCGAGATAAACAAGCTCTTCTCGGTTGTTCTTCGCACGATATCTAGCCGGGACATGCGAAACAGGCATGCACGTCGACCCCGGACGCTGATCAGATTCGTCGGAAGAAGACGTCCGGGTGAGGCGTTTTCGTCGGGCCGCAGCATTTGTCATTCACGGTTACTCCGATCGCCGATAACGGCCCGTCAAAATGGATCCGCGTCTCGGTTTCAGACCGTTTGAGAGAATTCCGATTGCGATCTCGTCGGATCCTCCGGCCCGCTCTCGCCGGGATGTTCGAATTAGTTCGCGTTTCTGACGATGCCCGGACATCTCTTCGGGGTCTGGCCTATTTCGTCCGTAACTGACGCGGTCGGGCTAGTTTCCATGTCGACGTCACCGCTTCCCATAGTTGAGCACTTAAGTGGTACCGGAAGTCCTGGGAATGTGTGGGGATGTAATGCCTCGCAAGAATTGAGAATCACTTTAGTTTCTGACAATAGTATTTTGCAATTCCTGCACACAAACATAAGTTCACAGATAATCTGGAGACCACGAGATTCTCCACCCCCGGAGCGCCAGGGTTAAATTTAAACTGCATCGTAAACGGGACCTCGTATAAGCCACGTCCCAGTAAACGCAACGCCCTCTCCTCGCGCAGAAGAAGGCGCAGAACAATGAAATGGAAAAGGAGGAAACTATTACGGAACGTTTTACGTCTCTATACGTAAGTTCGACGCGCGTAAACGCTTCGGCTCTCTCGACTTTATAACGCAAAATTAATAGAGCTTATCCCCGGCCTTTTGGCAATTTATCATGGGATTACGGTGCAAATACGTCAACCGAGGGAGCCACGGCTCCTCCCTTTTTCACCCTGGTCACGCGCGCTCTCTCTCTCTCTCTCTCCCTATTTCGACCGGTTTTCTCCCGCTTCCTCTAGTTGTTCACCGTCTCCGTTTCGCCCGTTTCCTTCCGTGGCCTACGATCTCTCTTCGGCCCATGGGCGCAGCAATCACTTCCTGTGTCAATAAACACGGGCTCACCCCGCTGCCTCGGCCCTAATTCAAACCGGCACCCGACGGGGCGCGGGGGGATGATCAACGAACCGATCCCACACCGCCACCACCACTACCACCCCCAACTCCCTAATCTTCCTTCCTGAATTTTACAGTCTTTCCTCTGTCTGGTGCACCCCACAGCGTCATCGATACCGCCGAGACTTTCGGCGACAGACATTGTTTACTCTGCTAGCGGCTCGTGCGGCTTTCGACTGGGGTAGTTAGTCGCCCCACAACCCCCCGAACTTTCAAATGTTTCAGGGGTAAGTGAAACAGTACGATGACACAGGTCTCCCCTATATCGTCCCTTTGTCATGTTTGATTTCGATGCTCGGCGCGAACGCGCTTGTTCTTTCCTAATCAAAACTGTCCCTGCCATTTTGCGAATCTGCTGACACAATCTCGCGTTCCTCTGTAAAACGTTCGATCCTGATAATCGCTTCGTTAACCCTCCGATGACAGTGTCTCGGTCTATTTTGACCCGGAACATCCAAATTGTCATTTATGTGCTCAATTTGTGGCAATTAAACTAAATGAACAGCTGTTGTATTGAGGATAGCGAAAGACTAATGTGTTTAAACGGGTTGCGTTTGTACTGTGTTGTACTGTGAATGGCAGTGTTGCACAAATATCGTTAGACGAGTCTCATCACTACGGAGAGAAGAACTGAACGATTGCTCAAATTATGTGTCAACGTGAATACAATTTGGATTTGCGTAACATCATGGCTGCACAATAATCGTTACGCAGCATGCTTGATCGTGACTAGGCCCCTTAAGGCATCTCTCAAGAAATATTAAGCCTTAAATTTTAAAGAGGGGGCTGTAAAATTCACTCTGCTCCAGACTATTTAGGGTATATATTTAGGACAATAGTTCAAGAAATCGTCATTGGCTCGCATTTTCCATTCTGCTCGCAACCTCGCCGCCCCCACCCCATAGCAATCGAACGATTTCGAGCAAGCAGGGTGTCCCGTCCGAAAAAAGGGTGTCTCACGGGCGATTATGCGCGAAAGGATGCACACCGGCTTGATTCGTACAGTGGGGTGCGCGGAAGACGACACCCCATATCGTTGTCTCCCCCTGTACACGGTTGCATTATTTGTTAGCAATTTTCCGAGCTGTCGGCCGACTGCCGTTGTCCCCTCCCCGCCGCGCCGGGTCTCTTCCGATCCGCGCTCGATCGTTATTGCGGTCATTGTCATTGTAATGCAGCCCGGGGAATAATGCATAATGTGAGTGTGACCCGCGCGTGCAACGCAACGAGTCACGGCTGCCCGCCGCCACTGGTGCAGCATCACGTCCGAGTGCATTTCCCGAATTGATTGCGCCACGGGCCGACCCGGACCGAATCGAACCGAACCTACTACCGATCAATCAATCATCCCTTAATCCCTTCGATTCCGGCGATTTTCTTCCGTGGGCTACCGGCGAACGACCCTTGCGTCTTTCGATAAATCAACGTTCTCCTCAGGAAGTTCTTGACCGAGCTGGTCTGAAGATAAACAATTTCACCTTTTCTTTGACACAGTTTCAATTAGACTATTTTCTTTTGCGAGTTAGTAGCACTAAACCCACCACTGCCGGTCAAATGACCGATTTTACATTTTCCATTTCACAATTATTGAAATTATGAAGTTGCTTACATGAAAATTGATTCGATCAATTTCTTTATCCAAGCACAGATTGTAATGAAAAGTGCATAAAACCTAAATAAATAGAGCCTTGTCATTTTTACAAGGTAAATCATGTTAATCGGTTTTAGTGTGTTTAGAGTTAAACTATAACAAGGAATCCAGCTTTTGCACTGACCTAACAGTTTTGACCGACACCTAGACTCGATCTTCCCGAGCAGCAGCATGCAACTGTTGCATTGTTGGAGGCCGATCGCGGGGGTGGTTACCTAGTTACGGGTTCTTACGTGGAAACTCAACCCGCCACGTGATCGGGTCGATGTCGAAATCCGATTACGGAATAAAGATTCGCGAGGGAGCCCGGTGAAACCGCAGCTCGTCGTGGAGCAGGCTCCGCGGGCCGTTTATCCCGCCGCGGATCGTAATTCGTAATACACCGACGTCCGGTACGAAAAATAATGTCTCCCCATAATGTCGCCATCTGTCGAAAGTGCGGAAAATTCGAGTTTGAGCTCGTCGAAGAAGAAAAGAGGAAGAAAAACATGACGACGAATGACGAAGACGAGAGCCGCGTTGGAAAGCTATGGGAAAAATTGGGTGACCGGTTTAATTGAACGAATCGGGTGAAAGTTAGGCAGGGAGAGGGCGATAGAGAACGCACCGGCCGGAGTAAACACCTACGGGTCTAACCAGGGAGCAGAACCGGACGTTCTCCCGGTACAAATTACCAGCTCGCGGGCGGTCGCGCGTGCACATTGTTCTGTCAGCGTGCGAAACGGCCCCGATATCGACAGTTACGCATTACTCGGACGTCCCTGGTCGACGCGACGCACGCAGGCACGCACGCACTCTCCCACACACACCGTTCGCCATTTGCATACGTGATTACACGCCGCGATCGAGGACCGAATTGCGGCCCGCGACGCCTGCACTTGTATAGCTCTGTGTACCTGTCGGCTCGAGGGGGCTACGTGTCGATTCGACTCATTTTTTCGGCGCTGCTTTACGCCGCGGACATGTACAGGCTGGGACACGGACGCTTTGGAGACTCCACTGAAAGAACAACCGGTTGCTATCAACGCCAACACAAAACTCTCAATGTTAAATTTAACATTCAAAAGTGAAACACAATGGAGTTCGGCGTCCGAAACCAATCACGGACGGCGTGAACTCTTGGAGTTGTAAACTCTAGTTGAAGGAAAGATGTAAGGTGTAGAAAAGATGGTTGAAAAAGTATGGTTAAGGCGGTAGACTCATTCCTCGATAATTTACCTAGTCGGTCGATCACCTCGCCGGTTGTTGTCGAACTCGCACAGCTGATATCGGTGGTGAGGCAAAGTATTGTATGTTCGTTTCAAGCTAATAATAGGAGGATCTGGATCCCGAGAATCGGTCTGGATTTATGGATGCCAAGCTAATAGAATTTCAGTCTGGAGCCACCCCACGAACAGTATGACCGGTCACGTTCCCCGGGATCGATGTTGTGACAATCCGCGGGACGACGCGACGGAAGTGACGATACTCATCACGTGCCGGTAGCAGCAGTAGCAGCTACTCGCAGCTAACATCCTCTCCTCCGTGGACCTGACACGCGATCATCGTCACCCGTTCCGTCGCGTCGTTGTCGGCGAAAAACGACAGCCGCGAGAGAGGGGAATATCGGCGGACGTCGCCGAGCGGAACCCAAACTAAGGCCGGAAGTCGCCGGTCACGTGGCTTAGGCAACACGCAATTGTGTCCGGCATAATAAAGCATCGTGCTGGCTCTCCTATCCGTCCGTGGAAACGTGACGGTGCTCTCTCCCAGGCCAGGAGTAGTCCAGGAGCCATTGATTTATGTCTGTCGACTAGATCTCCGACGATCGTTCGGCCAACCCCCTTTCTGTCAGCGGGGAGAAGCCTGGGGTGGCTGGATGGGATCGCTGGATCCTCGGGATGATCGTACCAGTTAGCTTTGCCACAGGGAATCTGACAATACTGACCCCTTGCCCTACAATATCGAGTTGGACTAGCTACCGTGATTTCAAACAGAATTAGTCAGACACGAATGTTGCACATTTCTTTAATTACGTTGGAGGGAAACATTCGAATCAATTTATAAAAATTACAAGTTTATATCATGATATAATTTCCATTATTTATACTTGTTGCTATCTTTCAGATAACCTGTCAATTCCTGTTTCCAAATGAGTCACTAGCAACATGTGTCTTTGATGTACAAGCAACATTACTTTTTTATTAGAATAGAATAGATATAAATCATTTTCACCAGAAGATAGTAAAACTGCCACTTCGAGATTTCACCTCCAAAAAGGTACGGAAAAATGGATTTCCCCGAAAAAAAATGTGTGGGTCTTCCGGGATAAAGAAGATCGTCGCAATAGAGAGATCAGAGGGAGAACGGTGTGCCTAACCGATCGGTCACGGTGTTCTTATGTTAATACCGCGACGGATCTGCACTTCGGTTTTCTATCGTGCCACCCCTCGCACCAGCGTGGCGAATCCTCGAGTGTATCGCGGGGGTGTGTAGCCACTGTAACCACTAAAACCATCGTTCCGGCTGGGACACGACCGCGCCGCCGAAATTTAGTGTTGCGTCGTGGGAATCGGGAAATCGATAGTCCGAACGTCTAACTAAACGGAGGGACGCTCGCCAAAAAGAACTTTCGGAGACGCGACAATCGACAAACACGAAAGTCCACAAACTTTCATGTTTCATCGACAGCAATTATTCCACCCTTGTGACAACAACCACGTACCCACTTTCAAGTCCATTCCCAAATTTTGGTTACCGACATAAAGGGCTCAGCGAACAAAATCGCAGGAATATTTTCGGATACAGTCCGATGCGAAGGGAATTCGTAGAAAATCTTCGGAGGAGGATCTTCGTTTCCCACAATGAAATAATTGATCGCGCGTCGGCCGAGCGATCAGGCCTGCTCCAGATTCGATAGTTCATCTATCATCTAGCCGTGATCCGCGGCGGTTACCTAACGAAGTCGCTCGGCCAGGAAACTCGCAGCGGCGAATTATTAATTGCGCCCGGGGCTTGAATCAATCACGAGCAGCCGTCGAGAGGGAAGCGCCGACTAGAGTATAGTAGACCACCCTCGAAGCGATTCACGGAGTCGAAACCGAGGTTGAAGACGCGCGCGGTCGAAGGCTGCCGGTAGTTTCCGCGATTGTGAGAAACCGTGTACCCCGCCGACGCGACGCGACGCGTTGGGCCCCGATACGAGGTTCTGGTGGGGGGCACCTCGGCTCTCCTTGACCCGGGAGGGGGCCCTGTACCCCGCGGTGGTTGACTCCGGCACGGTGGTCCAGGTCAACAAATCATAATCGTGCCCGCGACCGAGTAACGAGGAAAGGTTGAATGCCTACTCGAGGTTCCTGCATACTGGGTGACCTTCTTTGTTCGTCGCCGATCAGGCACCGGCATGGTCAAGGTTAGGGCAGAGCATGTACCTCGTCGCGGGACTCCAAAAGAGACCTTCTCAATACTTTCTCTTTAACTCTAGATGAGTTGTCAATCTTGGAAACAACGGTGCAAATTAGAAACAGAAATATGGTTGAGGTAGCGCAGTTTTATTTATCTACATAATGCACCGTAGAGTCATTTCCACGGTGCCCACGGACGATTTTGTCAGTCCAGCAGAAGAGCAGGGAATAATTCGTTCGCGAGTCGAGGCCGGTCGTAATTAGAAGCCCGCGGAGCGCGGTATCGATCGCGAGGATCGAGCGTAGGATCGAGCGTGCCGTGACACGAGCAAAAAGGAAAGAGTCACCCAGTACACGCGGAAAAGGAGAAGGAATCTCGGCGAGTGAGGGGGAGGAGGGGGGCCCGGTCGAAGGGGGCCCGGGAAGGAGGGGTCATGAGCGAGAACAAGAGCAAGAACAAGAGGAGCAGGTAGGTCGTAACGTGGCGCACGGAGCGTCTGGGGCCCACGCTCTACCGCGCCGCTCTGCCGAGCCGCGACAAGGTGGTCCCTGGACCCGACGGGACCCGACTCGCGGTCGTGGGGCCCGCACGAACGCGCTCGATTTATGAACCACGAATTAAATACTATGATCCTAGTCGTCCCCGTCTCCCCGCGGAAATCGAATCTCGCGGCTACCATCCGAAGTTCAATGGCAGGCTGACTAACAATCATCTCATCGACACTTGGCAACTTCGGAAGCCACAATTTATGACTAATCTTAGTGGGTACAATAGAGCATTCGTTCGGGAAACCGCGGGGTCCGGGTCATCTTGCTGACACTCGCCAGCTGACTCGCAGCGGAGGCGAGTTTGCGAAGGGGGCGAAACCGTGAACCGGTGCGCCGGCGATCAATTAACAGGAACCGAGAGACAGACCGAGATCGGTTTCTCCTGGGCCCCGTGTGTGCCCCCTTGGTTAGGTCGGCAGCTGAAGAAACAACGCGCGACCACCACCACCTCATTACCCATGCACGCTCCTAAAACCAATTCTAGTTGGCGGACGGGCTAACGAGACGTCTATATTATTATGCCGTCGGAAGAGAGCGGCAGCGCGACGTGGGCCCCGAAACGGGGAGGGCACGGCCGCGTCGGATATTAGCCGCGGGGGCCCCAGCTCCCCCCGCCCGATGTCCCCCCTCGCGTCGAACGGGCCCCGTTGGCGGATAGAGACGAACAGAGCCATTCGGAGCCACGGACCACCGTGAAAGAAGGGAGTACACTCCGGACCAACAGCTCCTCCTCGTTTCCTCCGGTGCCCCTTCCCTCTCTGTTCTTCCATCGTGGACCCCCTTCGTCCACCCCCCGTTCTACCGTGAACCCTTACCGTTCCCCGAGCGCCCTCTTTTTCGCTGTTTTTACTTTCACGTTCCCCGGCGTCTACGGCATCGTTCCTTCGTTTCTTCGTTGCTTCGTGCCTTCGTTCGCTCGTTCCCCGGCATCGGAGACTTGCCACCGCTCAGGCTCGCCATGGTCCTAACCTTACCCTGACCGCCAATAACCGCGAACACGTAATTTTCTGCAGCGCCTACCATACGCATTACCCCGCCGATTTTTTCCCCCGACTAACCAGCTGGAATTTATTGCTGGGAAATGTCAGTTCCCGGGGAATAGGGGTCCCCGCGCTGTCACGCGCGATTTTCGATCACGCCGTGATTGTTGGGCTATGTCCATTTTCGTGGCCGATTCTGGGAAAACAAAGGAAGAGTGATCGATCTCTAGCGGTCAATTTAAATCGGTAGTTGTTACATGGGAAGATTAATACGTCCACAAGGAACACCTCAAAAATATGGCTGGACGAATTTCGAGATAGAGTTATCAAAGTTCATAATGGTCGTCAACTAACAACTCGTAAGTAATAGTCAAAAAAGGTCCCTCATTCGAGGGTTAAATTAGCTCGCTCGACGAACACAGTCACGAAATGAGATAAACTCGACCGGAAACAGCGAACGACGTTTAAAGGCAGTGGGTAGCCATTTGGACAGGTCTTCCATCGTGTTAGCGCCGAGGAACGAACGAGATTGCGGTTTCGAAGCGTCCAGAATCTTCGTTCTCGTTGATTCAATCCGAATAGTTCGCAGAGATCCCGCCTAAGGAGAACAGGTTTCATAGAACTGGCTGGCCCGTGTCCCTGATTGCACCTGCTTGCCAGCTGCGCGACCGATTCGTGCTGCTCGCGACGATTAACCGACTAATCGCTAATCATGCTTCTAGCCATTGAGACCCACCCCTGGCGGCGCGGCGGTAGATCGTTCTCCGAAAGTGGATCTGCCCTGTTCCACCGTGATTTGTGCGAAATCAAAATTTTCTTCGTCATGCAGGACACAGAAACCGTGTAAAAATCTCTTCCTATCTCCAACAATTTTAAGATACAGAGCGTTCGAAGATGTAGCGGAATCATTTTCGAGTAAATGATAGATAGATAGATTTTTAACACATTACCGACCGATAATTATTCCATAATTTTGAAAAATCTATGATGCATGGCTAAACACTTTTTAATGGAACCTTCGATAGCAACAGCGATGTTCATTGTGAAGTGACAAGTCATCCTCAATAACGTCATCTAATAGTTTCATTTAAGATTGTAATGTAACGGAAAGTCTCTATGCTTTCTTTTGGTGCAGCACGATTATTGAAAATCCTATTAATAGGCTTTCGGTATGTAAAGTGTTAATATCGTTCGTTATATTTCCGTAAAAGTTCTCAAAATGTGCAATCGAGTGTGCGAGTCGCCACTTGTTTGTGGGAAATTATTAAGGGCGAAGGCGTTCCAATTAACGGAGCCGTGGAGAAAATCGTGTGGCAAGAAGAAGGGGATTAGGCTCTATGAAATCGAGCATTCGGTGCGCGATGCGGCCGATAGAGGACAAAGGAAAAAAGATGTTCGATCCTTGGAAAGGTTGAGGGAGTCGTGAGCGGTCGGGCTGGCGGCGGCGCGGCAAAAACCGTGGAGGAAGTTTATGTCCCCCGTGGTGGACGGGACGTGTCGCCGCTGGCTGGCCGGTAATTAAAAGACGCAATTGTCACGTCGCGGAATTGATGCCCGCCGCGGTGCCACCGACGTATTTATTAGCCGGACTATGGGGATCGGCGCCGACGGGCTGCAGCGGCCTATGGGAGAGGGAGGCGGCGCGATCAAAAATCGAATTCCTGCTGCCCGTGGGCCCCTGCATCGGGCGCACGGGGCCCCGAGGCCACGATAGATTCGCCGGGGCCCCGGCCGATTGTCTCCCGTGTGGCGACCGTGTCTTATGTTTTAATTGTTCTCCGCCGCCGCCGCGTAAATCCTAATTAAGACTGAATTATTTGACCGGGCCGCGAGCCGCGTCGCGTAACAAGAACCGATATACCAGACCCGCGAGAATTCCGCCCGCGACCAAGGACGTTCCCCTTTCGATCGAAACACCGACCCTCCCTCCGTGCCCCCCGTTTCAATGCCCCAACGGTGTGTGCCCCGCTCGTCCTACAGACTTCGTGTTCAACTTCCTTTTTGCCTCGGACCGATCGCGCGCCGCTGCGATTCTTTGTCGACGGCCGACCGCAGCGATCGCTGGGAATTGGTATCGAACGGGTGACGATTTTCTTCGAATCCCGCCACGAAAAAGTATGCATCGTCTGTCGATTTTTAGACGATCGTGTGACGAGTCTCACTCCCGCGATCGAGAATTACTTCTTGTCGGAGATGCTTAAAAGGTACACATCGAATATTATGATTCCGTACACTGGAGAACCGTGGGAGCCACTAAGCCACGCCTACTCGTTGCGGTCCTCCCATTGCGAGCAAAATTGTGGCCTCTAGAGATACAATTCTTGGATATGATGTATCCAGCTGGCACTCTGGCTAAGCTTCAAAATCGAGAGCCACCAAGCCACGCCCACTCAGGCCATTTTAGAGAACGAATGAAACATTATTTTATTTCCGACTCTTAAATCGTCTCTGTAGATCAGATAGATAGTCAAAGTCGAAGACCACGCCCACTAAGTCTATACGAAGAAGACCACATAGTTTTCCATCTCCTCCTCTGACATCGTATGCTCTTTCTAGCCTCACCTAAGTCGAGGGCCACAAAGCCACGCCTACGCGAGGTCTGCAACACATCAGGACCTATACTAATATTTTTCTATCTCGAACCAGAGGATCTACTTTCTGTTTCGCTGTCACTTAGCTCGCGGCTTTGCTTCCAGGAGCAAAGGAAGCCTGTCGTCTATGTCACGACTAGAGTACGAACCAAGTTTCCGGTCTGAGGGTGAAATTTCACGCTGCACGTACGCGCGCGACCGTCTAATGCCGGGTGCACGGGAGTTTCGTCGCGCGGCGATGCACCGGTGAGGCATTCCGTGAAGAATCGCGAGAGACGATGGCGCGGCGACTGCACCCGCGGCGAACAGAAAGAGAGGGTGAGGAGGAAATTGAGAAGGGCGGTTTCAGGAAGAAGAACGGCCACTAAAAGTTCCGAGGGAATTACCCGAAGCCGCCTAGTACTAATTTGTCAAATGGACTTCTCCTTTTTCGGGTTCGTCTATGGGTTCTCGCTCCACGTATTCCAGACTCCGCGCGTGCATCTGTCTTTCTCCTTCGAGCCGTTGCTCGTGGAAAATCGTAGGGAAAACAGCTTGAATATATCGGGCAACCAACAAATACGGATGTTCCGTCTCTCGTAGGAGAATATTAGATCGTTCAAGTTCATGTACGAAACCTGTGGTTGTCAGGAAGAACGCCGCATACCGCGATTTTAAAAGATTTAAGTTTATGCATTAATCGAACTCTATAGCATAGAATTTACGTATTTAGCAGGAAAAAGTTATGAAAGTAAATTCGAGAGGCTCAAATAAATAATGCAATTTAATCAACGTCCTATGTCAAAACATTAGTGCTCAAAACTTTAAACGGTAATATCTGGAAAGTGAAAGTATGTGACATGCGGCGTTGTTCCTGACAACCCCAGAGATAATACATAAGGCGAGGAGTTAAACGTGGGAGGATTCGATCGATGGGGGTTACGAGCCAGCGAGGATCGTTCGGCAAGAGCGAATCGAGTTTCCTCGGATCGGCGGAGGCGCCTTTAACAAGGATACCGTTTAAGCTCGGCCAGGATCAGGATGACTCTGCATTATCGCTGATTCCGGAGCCAGCCACGGGATTTCCATGTCCGGGCCGGGAACCCACCGCCGCCATCAGCATCGCAGACCCCACAGCTCGACTTAGCATAGATTAAACTCGCGCACACGCCGGCAATCTGCCGGATGTTTGCGAGCTCGACGGCGAACGGGCTGGCGGAGGCAAGAGGGGGACCCGTGGTTAGGGGCACGAAGGGGGTAGGAGGTTGGTTCTAGATAAAAATCGGGACGATAGCTTCTCCACCTTTACGAGGTAAGCGGCTGCGCCACGGAACCACCGACGAAATCGAGAATTCTGCTGAGTGGCAGCGCCGTGAGGGCGCGCCGCACGGCAGGTGGGTAAATTCGGTAAATTGGGGTGAAAATTGAGGGCCCTTCGCCGAGGGGGAGAGCTTCAGACCGATCCCCGAACGATTTACTCTCGCGGAACCTTTTTTTCGAAGCGCAAATACGGATTTCTGATTTTATCGAACATAAATCTCCACGAGAAACGACCCTGAATAGGATTCTTTTATATTCGGCTGTAACGTGAATTCATTCGGTCGCAAAACTAAATACGTTCTAATCGGTGAAAGAAGAATTTTCTGAGGTCGGTTTGAAATTTGGCGAGGCGAGAATCGATCGAGTCAATTTTCGTACCGTTGCCGGCGCGGCGCGTCGAATAATTTACAGAAATTTGCATATTATTCCGAGCCGGATGGGAGAGAAAACAGAATGTCTGCGCGTGCTGTGCGTGTGTTGCGCAGTCACCCAAGGCTCGAGGTAGGTGGTAAGTTTATTAAGGCGGGATTGAAGACGGTGTTTGAAAATTCACAGCCAATTCCGAGTCCCCTTCTACATTGTTCGCGGGTGGAGTGGCGACGCCGGCGACGCTGGCAGTGAATTTTGGCGCGGGGCCAGCATCCTCGACAGGATTTACGTCTGTTTAATTTCATGGTATTTCACGGTCCAGCCGCGGATGAAGCTGGACCAGTGTCTCTCAATGCGAGGAGGCACGGCGAAATCTCAGACCTTTTGTACGGCTTCTCCTCTAAATACTTCTGTCCTCTCTCAGTGGGATTGTGCTTCTTCGATTTGATTTTCGACGCCGATGTACGTACATCGTTTGCACTGTCCAAAATTCATTCGTAATAGACATCTTCATTTTTTATAAAATATACGTAAGTACTTGCCCTGTCAAAAATTCAACACTTTGAATTCCACCCTCGCCTCACCTAGACCGATCTAACTAAACCTCCGTTTCCTAAGATTGATGAATCAAAGACAGCAGATCTCAACGTACTTGCAGCTCGCAAGAATCCTGGAAGAACCAAGGCGCCAGCTCTGAGAGTCTCGTCTCGTCCGAGACCAGAGTACCGAGGGGTAAAAATTAGCTCTCGGTTTGACCCGACGTAATTCGGTTTACCGTCCAGCCGTGGTAGATGCAAATCTTGCTTAGTACAGTCTGCATCTCGGGGACACCGTTGCAGCAGAGTGTCCTGCGTCCTGGGCACGTCGGTAACCAACAATTAAACGGTACCCGTTCCAGGATCTCCTCGAGAGAGAGATTAACCCTTTCGTCCCGAGCAATTTCCACCGAAGTCGTCCGAGCAACATCGCCTGGCACAAGTATACCAAGTATACCAACGCGCAGAGCATCTCTCCGGCTACCGTTCCTCCCTCCCCTTACCTGCTTCCCCAATTAACCCCCACGAGCAATCTCGCCGGAATCCAGCGATCCCGGTGGCATCGTGCGCTGCCGCATAATACGCGCGCATTAATCAGCCGAAGCCCGAGAGAGCCAGAGCGTTTTCCATAAATTTCCAGAGGCAATAACCGCGGTTAGGTCGCCAGGTGTTACGACAACGCGAACATCACGGACGCGCAGCCCCGCGCACTTTCTCTCTTCTGCGAACCCCCAGCCCTTTTTCTTTCCACCGAGACGCAACCAACAACAGCCGCGGTGCGCGACATCTTGGCTAATTGCGGCATCGCTCACCGACCGCCTCCGTTATGTCCTTTTTGCCGGCGACTATCGCCGCGCCAGGACCCGGCTGGCCTTCCGGGGCCCGCCAACTTGGTCATGGCATCCGCTACCAACTGCAGAGACCAGGCCTCTGACGCTGATTTGTCAGCGATGTTGATCCTCCGTGTCACGCGAGATTTATCCCTTCGAGCCTGTTTTTCAGGGGTTGCTCTAACAATCCGAATTTTCCGGTTGCGAAACAGAGGGTTGCTTCCATCTTGACTGCGGTACCTGTTAGGAGCTGTTTTCCTTCCAATTGAATGTCCAATTTGAAAGAGTACACTGGTAGAAAACATTTAGGTGCAGACAATTTTATTTTACATAAACATCCGCAGTAGACTAATGATCCGAGCTAGGGGAGCCCCGCTTGTCAAAATATTGCGGTGGATCGATTTTCTCCTCGACTAGCGAGCACTCGGCTCCACTAGCCTCGCCGACGATGTTATTAACAATCCATTAACAAAATTCTCTCCGTAGGGTATAACAACGACACGCGACCCCAGATGGAAGTCCCCATCACCCTCGTGCGCAACCCCGTTGCCCGGAACATCGCTGCTAATAAAATAGCCGCGACACCCCTTCGATCCGAAAACTACCCCTATCGTTCCACCGCGCGGGAAACACTTCTGCGAAACAGTCTGGAATACTCGCAGCGACGGGGATGCCGGCACATAAACCGGGGGAGTGGGGGAGGGTGAGGAGGATCACGGGAGCCACCCCTCGGGGACAAGTAACGAAATTAAATTCAAATATAATCAAATAAAATTTAAATTTTAAATCCGTCTTGGCTCCGCGCGCGCTCTATACATGCACGTAGGAACCAGCACGCGAAATTTAGTGGCCCGTCGTTCCTTCTTCTTTTTCCTGCCCCCTCGCTTCCCCTTTCCGTCCCCCGTGATCACCCCGCAACACCCACCCCCTGAATCCGAGATTTAACGGGTCAAACCCGGGGCCAGAGGATCGAAGTTAAGTCGAAACGAGAGAGGGTGCCTGATTGAGAACACCGTTTTGTTTGTTCGTCCAACACTGCTCTCTCTGTTACTCTCTTTCTCTCTCTCGCTCTCTAAGCTTTTGGTTCGGTGCCGCGGGGGTGGCACCAACGAGTGGATTAGTCAACGACTCGATCCTTTCTATCCTCGTGAATATTCTCCACTCCTCTTTAATTCATTCTCCCTGGGTATACGATCGCTATTAAGGGCCCAGTCACCTCGACGACAACATCTCGCGAATTTTCTTAGCGGTACACGCCTCGGAAATGGACCTATAGAGGTCGAAGTGGATGCTGAGTGGTTCGAAGGCTTTTCAATGCCACTCCAAATTGCGCTCGACGCTTTCTAAAGGTTTCCGTCGATTTCAATTATTTCTGTGCATTTGTCCATCGTACACTGTAATGTGTACTTCTTTAATCGCCTTCGACAATTTTTAAAAACACTATCAACAGAGGGACATTCTTGAAAATTTTTGTGCCATAGATCAACTACCACTAGGAATAAAGACCACAAGGGTAACACAAAATTGATCAACGCGCCATCCCCTTTTGGAACATCGACAGTCAAAAATTGCAAGCTTAAAAATGATCGAGTCTGTGAGGGACAGGGGTGGATGGAAGAAGGGTATCCTTATGGAATCTCTTGGCCGTCGCTGAAAGTGTCGTCTCACCCTCATTACCATCCGGAGCCAATCAAGCCCCGAAACCGAGTCGGTGGTTCTCTCCTCGGCGATTTTCCGTGCGTGTTCGGCCCTGCCGTTGACGACTATTCCTGTGGCGGCGGCTCTCGCTGGGGGTGGGTGTCATTCTGTGTCAACCGCAGCGCCCTCTGACGATGACACCGCGGAACGCGAAAGGGGATGGAACCGGGTTTCTCTCTCCCTCTCTCGCTCCCTATCTCTCTCTCCCTTTCCGCGTGGAACTCGGCTTGCCTGGCCCCGGCAACCGAGCTGGTTGCGGGGTTTACTTTGCCCGGCACATCCTTCCGCCACCCTTTATGTAAGTACACCCACAGACACCCGCAGTAGTCGACCACATACTCGTTTCGCTGGCATACACACGCGCAGATCCGCCCGGACGTTTTCACACGGACGTGGGAGAGACACACGGGGGTGGCGACGTAAACGCGAGCATAGGTAAAGCCTCCTGGCAGCAGTCGCCCGGCTTAAACCGAGGGGGTTGGCTGGTCTTATTTGGAGACAAAGTGGATCGGATTAGAGATACAGATTTCCATTTGTTTGCCCCGTTCGACCATCCCCCTATCGGCCAGATACGCTCAAAGGGCTCCGGATATTTCGATCCGCCACGACCAACATCCTTTTTGGCTGCTGTTGCCGCTGCTTCTTGTTCTCTCGCGACGATGCCCCGGATGTTTCAGAAGATGTTGAAAGATCTCAAACGTATCCCTCGCCACTGCGTTGATAATCGTTCCTACGTTTTCTCTAACCCTTCAGTCACACAAATCCAATTCATAGCACTCACAGACTCGAGCCGTGCACAGAAGATTTAATTGTCTTCGGAGCTCGAGGGAAAATAACAAGATCGCTCGACATTCCCATTCTTTATACATTTTAATATTAAATTTCTGACATAAGATAAATATTCGCTGTACAACTACAAATTCATTTAGTATTCTTTATCTTCAGATACTGAGAAGTCTTTGATTTCCCATTGTGTTCCAACCCCTGTGACAACCCTTATACCCGTTCACTGTATTTCCTTTCACAATTTCCAATCCTTTAGCATTACCAGCGGGCCAATCAAGAAACCATCCCTTGATTCGACCTTGAACCCTGAATCGATCCCAAATTCCCGATCAAACATTTCACCCCCGAAGCTACAAGAGTTGGGAAGAAGTTCTCGTCCGGCGGAAAAATCTCAAAAGTAATTTCGCAGGAACAATGGCCGCGAGCTGGTCGAATAATGACCGAGAGGGGGTTGCAGTACGGGTTGTGGGGGGTTGGTACGCGGGGCGAGGCGTTCATCAAAAGAACCGGGGTCGCGATCTGACAAAGGAACACCGGCGTTCTTCTCGCGATTCTCGCCAAGGATGTCGCCATTTTTAACCGGTGCCACGTATACATCGGTGTCGAGGGGTGGAGCGAGGGGTGGTAGCAGCGTCAGAGGACGAAGGAGTGGGTCGGGGGTTGGAAAAGGAATTACACACACTGTCGTCGCCAGGTCGGAAGTCGAGGCTCGGTAGTCTGCGCCACTTCCTTTGAACTCTCTCCCTCCTTCTCCTCTCTCTCTCCCTCTTTTTCGGCCACGCAAAAGAGCTAATTAATTTCTCTCGTTCCTTCTCGCTCCCCCGACCACCCGCCCACCCCTCTGGCCCCACCTTCTCTCTACCATTGCCGACGCGTCTCCGCCGTTTATTTTCGCCGGCGAAGTCCTCCGAAGGGGGTTGAAAATCTGGGGACGAAGGGCGAAAGAAAGGAACGGCCTCGTTTCGGAATTCCGACCGTGGTTCAGCTCCTTTTTTTCTCTCTCTCTCTCTACTCTCGCCTTTTTTGTCGACCGCCGCCGGCAGGGGTCGTTCCTGCCTGGACGAGATATCCAGGGTGTTTTTGGGAAAACGACCATCCCCCAAATCCCGGGGGTGGAAGTCGTAAATTCCCAGGAATTTTTCGTTCGACCCCTAATCGCGGACGCGGAACTGTTGCCGCGCTTTTTAAGGGATTCTTCTCGTAAATAAAATAGAAGGTCGCCCCTTCGCGTTCCTCACGCATTTTTGGAACCATCAGTGAATTTTTATTTCGTGATCTTTGTCCGGCATCTATCGGCGAAGCGTAGAGGGTTGAAGATGGTTTCACATTTCAAAAAATTCTAAATAAACTATTGCTATTGTTCCAGGAGTATCTTCATAGTTGAAAGATCCCGCGCATTGCGACGATTGCAAATTTCGGTGAGCAGTTGGTCGTTACGCGGCTCTCGGACGCGTTTCAATTAATATCGAGCGCTAATCGTACGGGGCTCTCGTTACGCTTACTCAATTAGGAAAGGGGGTTTCCAGAAAAACGGGTTTCTCCGATTGAGTCATAAACATCGTCCGGGCGTCACGGCTGGGCGCAGCCAGGCGGATTGATAATTAAGCGGTAAGAATAATGAAACATTAATAACGGTCGTAATTGCGAGGTCTTGCGCCGTCTCTCTCGGGGTTTCGGAATTTGCCCGAGAAAAACGCCGGAAGAGAGAGAGAGAGCCATTTGCTGCTCCGACGGGTGTTCCGCGACTATCTTGCCGAATCTCTGCTCGGATTTGAATCTCACCCGTTTTCGAAAACGGTGGCGTAACCGAACATGCAAGAGCAGGAGAACAGTACAGAGGAAAGAAGATTACGATAGCGGGAAGGGGAGCTGAAATAAAAAGGAATTGACATCACGAGGAAGAATTTGACAGCGTCGACGAGCCGGAAATGCGGCGGGGCCCCACTTATCCGGTCGAGCGTCGGTGTCAGTAAATGGTAAACGGCACAGCTCGGCTTTAATTAAGTCGCGAGCCCCCAGCTAATTAAGTCACTCTATAATTACTAATTAATGCGAAAAAAATTGCAAGATAACGACCACACGGGGACGAGTTTTTCGTCAGTTTCGAGGCAGCTCGCAGACCGCCGCGCGCCGGCCAACAGGAACAGTATCGCGTTCGCATATTCAACGCGCTTTCGAATCGACGCACGCGCACAACCGTCGTTTGCTCATCTGCTTTTTTTCTGCTTATCTCTCTGTCCCCGGTCGCTTCTGTCTCGTTTTCATTTTTTTGTCTTTCCTGCCACCGGCGACACACCGCCGACGTCGTCGTCGACACCGAAACCCTCCGATTATCTTCGAACACTTTGCACCTAATCGCCGATACTATCTCCCTGGCAATCGACTTACGAACCTCGCCACGCAAATCCGTTTCAGAATCTCAACTATGAATCGCCCTAGCAGGCTCCGACAAAAATTCAGATCAGTCAATTAGCATCGGGATTGGTCTATTAGGACCGTTCTCTATTCGCTCGCACGAGCCGGTGCTGCCAGCTCAGATGATTCAGGCTTGGAAAATTCCTGTTCTCACCGGTCACTCGTCTTACCGTTTCTGTACGGCACAGAGAGACTCGCAGATGGGGAACGCTGTTGAATAACATTTTTTCTCTCGATTTAGTCGATGACTGAAACACCACAGCAAACTTCACGGTTTTAAAGAATTTTTGTGACGAGCAGACTGCGGATCTTTATGCAGAATTAATTGTTTGAGCATCGATTGAAGGCTGCAGAAACGAAGTACGAATTCATTCACTAATAAATCTAACGTGTTCAAAATAATATACCGACATTGTTGAGTTCTTTTTACTCTCTTAAATTGCATCTATTCATTTTTGTCATAAATTCAAAAAATCTGCAGTCTGATAATAAAACACTAGATGCTACGTGTCTTTTCTTAACACGTTCGCTACCAGCATTTGGTTCGTTGCTTACCTTCCTTGTTCGAAAGTTTTATGAAATGCAACGTACCCAATTTTGAATTATTAAAACGAACAGGTTAATCTACAACATGCTGTTAGAATATCATAAATTACGAAGTTCAGCTTTCCTCATTTTTGTGTGCTCACAGATCGAATCTCCGAGGCTGTGAATACAGTGATTTTCTCATGCGAAATTTTTTAGTTCCGGAAAGTTGCTTTTTAAGTCGGAACAATGCCAGTATTTCGAGTACTATCGTCCCAAAACGAATCCGAACTGAACCAAACCAGAACAAAGCGAGCTCGCGTGGGTGGCAAGGAGGGTTGACTCCTGACGAACTGGTTCGCGACAGAAGCAACGAATACAACAGCCTGGCGCTTATTAGACGGTGAACGTCTGCGCGGGGGAGGGGCATTGACATTATTATACTTTCGGCGGAACGAACGCGTTTGATCCCGGAGACGATTCTGTCGCGCGCATACGCGCAAACTTGGAAACTCTCCCTCCTTCTCTCACTTTCTCTCGTCGTTGCTGCGGCTGCCTCAGCCCGCGTAGCTCGTAATTATCGGTGCGAAACGCGAGCCGGATAATTAGAACGTTTGCTAATTAGAATATTACACGACCACCTGTGCAACGATATTCCGCCTTTGACGCGGAACGGCATTCCCGCGCGACAGAACCGGCCTTACGCTTCCGACGCTGATCAACAAGCGATTGTTTTCGCGTGTACGGAAAATCGCGCGGCGAGCTTTAATTGGCCGACGAGAATGTCGCGGGAATTACTATACCGGACAGCCGTCCGAGAAAATCCCCTTTCAAGTCGGAAAGAAAATTGCAAACTTATTATTCACCGGAAAGTGATTTCGACGAGCAGCTATTTCTGCAATTGTTCGCAGGCTAGAAACAATTCCAGGCGCTCGAGCATTTGCATAGTGTCGCAAGAGATCGACGCCAAGTTTCCTAATTCTCGGCCAAGATCCGGTGCCAGCCGATCGAATTTCCAGCGAGTGCGCCCGCGCAATTTTCTATGCTGTGCTCGGCGTTCAATAGACCGTAACGAGTACGAAACTGCTCGACGAATACCTAAAATGTGTTCTGTTGCTGGTCAGCCGAAGGATTTCGAAATCCCATTGCGACGATCACTGATCTTCCACCTTCGAATCTATAAGTCCATTAATCTCTGGATCCAGTTCTTTGGATTTTTGCTTTTCATCGTCTGAGAAGAATTTGATGCGTTCACGAAGAAACGGGTGAGATGAAGAACAGTAAAAGATTAGAAAACTCGAAGACTATTGGCACGTTGCTTTCAACGTACAAAACACTATTGAACGACTATGAGTTTCATTACATTCATGTACTAATTAGTGGTTTCCACAAACCCTGTGTACTTTCTGAAGAACATCAAAAAGTACGTTTCTAGCTCCTGTCTCTAGGGGTTGTTTTCACCACCTTGATGTAAACGACGGCCAATAAGAAGAAGCGTCTGTCGCAGATTTTTCGAAGCAAAATCTTTCCCTGAGATTGTTGAAGGTATGGTAAAAAATCGACTGGTGGAAGACACTGGCACAAATCGTGTTCCCGTGTTCGCGAGAGCAGAGACGAGGTTGATCTCCTGTAGATCGCCAGCAGAGGGCTCCAGCTCTCGTCGCGGGGGCACGAAAAAATGCGAAGGGGGGCGGGAACAGGCCTGGCCGAAGGTGGGAACACGAGGGAGCGAGGAGGAATCGTGGCAGCCTCGCAGAGGTGTGGCTAGCCGAGTGTTTCAGAGTGGTTCTTCTGGTTTCTGGTTGGCTCCACGGCCGACGGGAGGCCTAACCAGCGGGAACCGGACCCGGGCTTCCCTTCTTTCAAGACTTTTTGCCTGGCCGTGTCTCATGGCCAGTCGTAGGTGTCAGAATGCGCCTGGGCCCGTCCGGGGGGACACGGGGACGGAGAAACTTGGGGAGAACGGGAAGAAAGAGAAAGAGAGAGAGAGAGAGAGAGAGAGAGAGAGAGAGAGATCTTTCTCTTTCGAGAGTCGCGGAGAGCAGAATTACTCGGCTATTGAGATCGGCAGATAGCCCTGAAGAAATCATAGTGGCCACCCACGAGACTCGGCCGTGCCCCTTCGACGGCTTCTCGGCCCCCAAGGGCCCCGATCAGAGTTATCGCTTTTGCTGGGGAATTTTCCAGTTCCCCAGAATTTTCATGGGTTGTCATGTGAAACATCCTTTTTCAAAGCTGACTCCATTTTTGAGAATTGACTCCAAATTTTGAATCCTTGGTAGACTATTTATCTATATATTGGTAGTTATCTATTTTATTATACTAAAGGGCAACAAGTTCTGAATGATTGTTTAATAGCATGATCTGACTCTTAACTGGTCACTTACTGGTACATTCACTCTATGTATTATACTCATCGCGCTCGGTCAGGATGCGGAGGTCCCCCAGCGGGTGGATGTTATTTATTATCGAACGGTGCCGACAGCAAATAACACCGTTCGCCGGCGACGCGAAGCTGTTGAAACGCTATTGTCTGGATATTCGACGATCGAAACCATACGGCGCACATAATCCTCGATTTCACTGGACTATACTCAGATTCTCCTAGAGATCATTCTGTTCCATACATGTAGGAACAGATTCGCGGACGATGCTGGCTCGAACTTGATTCGACAGAAATGTACATCGACAGAAGCACTGTTCAACGAAGTTTACTCAGAGGAGAAAGAATAAATTCTCGCGGGAGAAATTGAAAGCTGTGCTAAGAACAAGTGAGGCTGTATATCGAAAATTAATTATTCTTCCAGCAGAGGATCAGCAGTGTATAAAAATATTTTACTGAAAGATCTGCCCGAAATTTCTCAGAAGCGGATAATTGCTTGCTACGAACGCGTTAAAATCGCGATACTGATCGTTCGTATTCCGTTGTCGCCGTTTTCCCGACGCTTCTTCTTTTTATTCGGTTCGAAAGAATGCTGTTGCACCGGTGCATCGGCGCTCGATCGGTGACACAATCGGATCGACGCGTCGACGAGCGTGCACGCCGATCCCGGTGATCTACGGGGCACGCGGATCGACTGGACAAGAGTGTTTGCTGCTGGTTTCGTCGGCGATTTACGCAACGCCGTCCCGAATCCGGCCCCGTCGATCCCGTGAAAAATCGTAGATCACTCGCGGCCATCGTCGCGAAAGGACATTGCCGAGTGCCGCAGCATCCCGCGGCCAAAACCGGTCGAGTTTTCGTCGATAACGAGACCGATCGCGTTCGCGGCACCATTGTGGACCGGCACACCTGCGCGCACGCTGCGTCCGATCGATTTTTCACCGTGGAACGCGGCGAAATGCATGCACGCGGTGAATAATGCATCGACGATTGTTTAAATGGTCGCGCGGGGCTGTCGAGCAACGTCCGTGCCGATCATGGCGGCGCAACCACTCTCTCTTTCTCTGTTTTTCTCTCTATACTACTCTCTGTCTATGTATCTTTTCCACTACTCTCTTTTAAAAACGTTGTAGCTCTCTTTTCCTCTCAAGTGCAAACAGTTGTTTCCAAAGTAGCACACTATGCTGTGCAAACCGTATGATAAAGTACCAGGAAATTAGAACTTCCTAATCTCCGTGGGTTACATTTTTGTTTGGAGGTCCTGCTGTCTCATCAACAGACTGGGGACTTTATACATTTATGACGCAAATGAGCAATTTTGGAAATATGTATGTATTATTTCTTGAAACCATTGGAAATAAGTTTCCATTTTCATGCAATTTACTTGGCCTTGGTCTGGTAACTTTATCTCGCACAAAAAATCCGCAGTCTCACCGATATGTTTCATTTAAATTGTCACGACTAAGTGTGTCAGTACATTCTTCACTCGCGGAAGCTTCGCAGGGTTGGTTCCACGGTACAATTGTACAACAACGAAGTCACGCCGCTGACAATTTCGCTGGGACGTGTTAACAAGAGGATCGTGGTCGAAAACGGGGCCGGAGCTCCCAGAAAGACGGAAAGCGGAAAGTTCAGTGAACTGATGGGGGGTTGGGGGCGAGGGGTATCGTGTTCGCGAGGAAAAAGAGCGCGCGGGAACCGGGCGGACATGAAGAGGCGACGCGAGCGGACACAAAGGTCCCGGTGGAGAAGGAAAAAGCGCGAGGAGAGGAACGGTGGAGGAGGAAAAGGCGGGTGGGAGCCGCGACGCGTCACGGGGACAGCTAGAAATGACATGGAACGACGAAGCATGCGGCGTGTATGACGGGAAAACAAGAGAAGCCAATAATTTCGGGCAATTTGGGAGCAGCCGCGCGAGACCCGCTTGCTCGCGGCCAGAGGAACTCGCGTGACCGCTTGTCACGGCTCTGCACGGCTCGGTTCGCGAGCGTGCGACTGCCCACCGAGTCCGTCTAGCCTCCCGACGCGACGCGACGTCTGGTAGCACTTCGTTTCCACTGCACTTTTCACCCGGACTCTCGGAACGAGGCGAGAAACGTCGAACCTCGCCTCTGTCGCGCGAGCACCCTAACGTTGCACCCTTGTGTCGGGAGCATCACAGCAGGGTTATACTGAGAACAATACCTACTAGAAACCTTCAGCATTAATTATACAGACTCAACAAATTCGCCTTTGTTGCGATACATTCGCGGGAGTACGAACTTTTGTCAGGATTCTTCACACAGAGAAAAACGTTAACCTTGCGATTTTTTCTCCAAGAAACTAGCAGTCCTATCAGAATGAACCTTCCTGGGTTCGAAAGGTCACAATTTCAGCTACTCCTCGTAATTTTTCCATCAAAATTGATCTACGATTACCGAAGTTACAGCCAATTTCTCAGACATCGAATCGGTCACATCCAAGCAGGAAATAGTGATTTCAATCGCTCAGTATTTGCAGTATCGAAAATTGACCCTCAAATAAGCAACTATGCCCAATCCCCGCGCCTGAGATACGCAACCACGTCCAACCCTGTGCCGAATGCTAGAACTCAATCCCTGGGCCCAAGGGACAAAATGGAGGACTCCACCGAACCTGTTCCCGCGACGCGACGAGACACGAGGGCGACAATTTACTCGGAGCCGGATAATTTATTCGGCCGCGTCAGCGGCATCGCGTGTTCGATTATCTCGTGGTCGTTCATATTATCATCAGCATCCAGCCGGCGCAGATATTCGCAATTTACACGTCGGCCGGCCGCGGAACAACCGGCCTGAACAAACCAGCGAATCACGTCGCGCCCTGGCGCACACCTCCGTTTCTTATTAACGGCGCGAGCAGCCGGCGAGCCGATTTAAATAACGACACGCTCTATTATTCATAGCGAACGCGCAACACCGTGACACGCCTCTCGCGCTCGTTTTTCGCCCCCGGTGATCGATGCGGGACATTAATCGCGGACTGTGCCAACCGGATTGTAATCCCTGCTCGCTCGGAACCGTCAGAGAAGCGACGAATTTCTAGGAGCTTCGATTTCCACAGACTTTTGCGTCCGGAGGCATCACACACCTCCGACTATCGCGAAATTTACACCCCTGCTCTATTTATTTTAGGGGTGCAGGGAAATTAGCAGAAATTGTTGCAAGAAGCACTCTGCTTCTTTAACAACATTAGCAGGTTGGAAATAATATTAAAGTAAACCTACCGAGCCTTACAAGTAGCCGGTCCATTCTGACTTATAAAAATGACAAGATTAAATTTATTTGAACTTTATGCGATTTATATTATAATATCTGCTCTACTAAATATATTTATTTAATCATTCACCATAAAAGCATCGTTATAATTTAAATAATTGTGGAATAAAAAATCTGGAACCGGTCATTTGACCGGTGGTGGTGGGTTTAGTGTTAAATATTATTACAACCTCAATGTCGCATGGCTAAGGAAAATAATTTGAAGAACAAAGAATAATTCGGACGGGGTTCGACGTGATCAAGGATCTATCGGAGATCCTTAGGAGCCGAGGAACAGGGCGATGCGGCTGACGAGGGGCGAAGGGGTCAGGGGCGGAAAAGAGGCGGCAAAACGTCCGAACGAAGGAAGATTGACTCGGTGCGTGTGGGCCGCTCTCTCAGCATCAATTAGACTGCACCGGAGAGGAGCGTGTACGGCGCGTTCGCGCACACGTATGTACCTACCGGCGCGGCGGAGCTGCATACGTGTGGATGCAACGGTGCACCGGCCTGGATCGTCCATTGTGTTCCATCGGGCCGGTGGCCGTTCGCAAAGATGGCCGTCTCTCCACGGTCGCGGCGAGGCGAGGCGAGGCGAGGCAAGACGAGGCGAGACGAGGCGAGACGAGGTAAGACGAGGCGAGGCTGGTTAAACGACAAAAACCGGGCTCGACCGAGCCGCCAAGTGTTCGAGACCGCGACAATTAATGACCGCCGGGCGAAAATCATTTTATGTTTTCATCTTGACCGGTCCACTGTCGGCGGGATCCTCTTTCTTTCGGGCATGACGGTCCTCGAAGGGCAGCTGGCTGATTCGGTTGGCACGCCTGCTCGAGGAGAACAATCTTTCCAAATCTGGACATACGTGGTCTGCCCGGAAAGTATCCGACCTTTGCTTATATCTTCGTTCTTAAGTGGGCTAAGGCGGATAGCACATGTTTATTATTAAAGGCGATCTTGTAATAAGTGACCTGCCCATGCAACAAATCTCTGCATACCGTCATTCGAAAACGATATCCAGTTTTGTGAGCATCGAGTCAAGTGAGCGTCGCGTATTATAATGACCGAACGCGTGGATATGCATTAAATTTTGCCAGAAACCTGGGCATTCTTGTTCGGAAACGATTGGTATGATCCTCCGTACAGTCCTGATCTAGCTTCTTGTAATTTCTGGTTGTTCCCCGAAATGAAAAAACCTATCAAAGGACAAAGATTCGCGGACGTAGAAGCAATGAAACAGAATACGACGAGGCAGCTGTTCGCTATCCCTAGAGATGATTTTAAGGAGTGTTTCCGTAAGTAGGAGGATTGCTGGAAGAAAATTGTGGCTTCTAACGGGCAATACTTTGAAGGGGACACCATTGATATCAACCAGGAATGATACTGCCACCCGCTACAGCACAAGGTCGGATACTTTCCGGACAGACCTACGTACCCTGTTCCAGCACCGAGTCAACATCCGTCTGTCTGTATTCAAACTATAATATACCTGCGGAAAGTCTAACACGAGTAAAAATTGCAAATAAATGGTTAAAATAAAATGGCTATGGACGGCTGTCGCCGACTTCTCAGGGAATAGAGTTATCCACGCACGAGGCTCGTCAGGAAAGACGTGCGAAGCGTCGCCTATCTCTGGTCCGTAAATCCGTCGCGAGTACCGGAAGTCGGAAACGCGTAAATCCCGGCGGGTTCCAATACTCGCGCGGAATTTCGGCGATCGTCGTAAACCTGCCACGGGCCGACTAGCAAGAGCAAGTCTCCCTCTCGCTCTCGTTCCCCCGGTTTCCGTCGCCGTTTCGCGTTTCTCCATTGCGGGGAAAGGATACCGTAATATTCACAGGCCATTTGCGTCACAATGCCGCCACGTTAACGACGACAATGGAAGCAATAATGAGGCGGCCGTGGCCAACAAACTCGGTGGTTCGCGTCGTTGTCGCCGCGATCAGACTTCCCTCTCGATTGCCTCTCGAAAAGTCGCCGCCGCGCCACCAGGAAACGCGTAATGTGCATGCCACGCGAGAGAAACGAGCGAAACTGCCGATCGAGGCTCGATTTAACGCCGGGCGAGGACTCTGGTTTGGCTGGAGAACAGGGTTCCTTGAATCGAGAGGGCTGGGTGGTTTGAAATTGCCCTGTGGGGCTCTTGGTTTACTCCGACCGGAGCAAGAGCGGCGAAGCCACGCCTACTTTCATTTTAGTTCTGAATTTTTAGCTGGAGGTGATCTCCGTCGAGTTGAGCTGATTTTGTTTTTGCTTTGATAAGCTTAGTATATGTTTGATTAGACATAATAAAGAGCAGCTAAGCCACGCCTACTCCGCGCAAAAGAGCGTCTTTCGTCCGTTCCTTTGCCGTTTCCCGTGACTTTGGCTGACCAGCATTGCTCCCAGGGGCACTCCGGAGCGCTCTTCGACCGTGTGACAGTCTCGTTCGGTTAATCGTCGATCGATCGAGATATCGTCGGATCTCCGGGAGCGGATCACCTTTCCAGGAGACGAAATCTACGACTCGCGGCCTCGGGACGTGGAAAGAAAGGTGGGTCCGGGTAAAAAGCGCGGGCTCGTACGCGAGTGTGCTCGATGTATTAGGCATAAGGGTGGCGGAGAAAGAGACGCGGCACGCACACGAAGGATCGATCCTTTTTCCGCGCGTTTCTTTCTCCCGTCGCATTGGCTCCCGGGGACGAATCGTCGGCGAGGGTTGATCGTAAATTTGCTTCGATTCGCCGTTCCGCGAACCGATCGTCCGATCGGAAACGGGGATGCTGCGCCGGATCCGGTACTCGGAATCGGAGAGGATCAATTTTTTTGTCTCGATCTCTCCGCTCTCCCTCTCTCTCTCGCTCTCTCCGTCTGTTCCACGGTTTCTCGAATCAGCTGTTGATCGGGGATCGAGAATGAGGAACGTACTCGGGGCCCACGGCCGCTTCTTACGTTTCCCGAAGATTTATCCCCGCGGTTTTGTTGCGACGGAGAAGCCGCGCGAACCAAGTGGCTACCCGCCCTCTGTCCCGCTCGCCTAATTTTATTCGTGTAATGGCTTCCGAGCGAGCGGTGTAATGGCGGGAGAAAGGTGTCCGCGGCCCGTGGAACGCGACCCGATCGATCCCCGGCACACACCGGACCCACCGATACCTCCTCTGGAATCCGAATCGATTTTACGACCGCCTCGTTGCTTCCCTGGAAATCGGCGGTTCGCGACGGGGACACGGTTCTTTCCACCGGTTTTTGCCCGGCGAAACTGGACTCGCGGGTTTTAATAAATCTATTTGAGCCTGTCAGACGCGCTGAGCGCGTTGCGGCCGCGCGAGACCCGTCCGGACGCCTTCGAAATGCGTTCCCGTACCTCAACCTGAAATTCAAAGCCTCGGACGCATCACGGATAAATAATAATAATAACGGTAGTTTAGCTTTGTTGCGGATGAAAAGCGAAATTGGGAACGTGTGCATTCGTAACGCTGTTTCAGAAGCCTTTGAGACGCAGTCTCAAGACAATATCATGCTCTTTAGATGTTTCTCGCTTTTCTTAACAATCTCAACAATCTCCCAAAATAAAATCCTCGGTCTGTCCACGAAAGGAAGACAGAACACGCAATCCATAGCATGTCAAAAATTCTTCGGCATCCACTAAGCAGAAGTCGGCGCAGAAGTAGTTCGATGGTGAAACGAATATTAATTAGCGTTCGCTCGAAAGGCGATGATATTTAGCATAACTAGTCGAAGCGTCGTCGTCGCGTCGCGTCGCGTCGGCAACATGGCGGCCCCGGTGTGCAGGATCGGAATCAGAATCAGAGGAGACAGCAGACACAGAGAGGAAGAAGCGGAGGCCCTTAATTACACGGGTAAATCGTTTCGCGGTCGCCATTCATGAGTACCCCGAACCCGGGTGTCACTATTAAAAATTCCCGGCACGAGAAATCGATAAAAAGCGAACCGATCGGTTACCGGCGCGGCGTATCGGCGGCCGATGCACGTGACAATTAATGGCCACCGGAACGGAAGTCGCTTTATGTTTTCATCTTGGCCCGTCCGGCGCAGTGTTAATTACCCGTCTTTCTTGGAACCGGGCGAAAGGAAGATCGCGGCCGAGCTGACAATTCCAGTCAAGCCCCCGATACCCGCTTCGAAAAGTATTTCTTAATTACTTTCCCCCCGCGTGAACGTCGCCTCTCCGTTCAGCCTGCCTTTTTCCGAATCAATTACCGGCCCGGATCCGAGATTCAACGAACGAAATTCGGCGGAATTGTTTGCGACCTGTACAACATGGAGCCGGTGAAACGCAAACTGAATTTATGCTTGATAAGTTCATTAATCATATGATTCTTTTGGCAAGACTAGTTTGAATTGAGTTAAGCTCAAAAGGAAATTCTATGTGGCGCAGCAACTTGATCATTCATTTTCAATTAACATCGAACATCTTCATTCGCGATCGACGTCCCCGCAGAATTCATTTGTATTTAGATCACGACTCCATCGACCCACGAGATAATGAGCTTCCCCGTGATTTCTCCGTCCCCGTTTTCGAATTTTCATTCGGACCAAGTTGGGAAGGCCGAATAAAGTGAAATGAGCTGAAGACATCGAGGAGGAGCAGCTCGAGCCAACCATCTCAATATATTCTATGCGTTCGCATTCATCTGGTACGAAAACGCATCTCTCCTTCTTGCTTCCTTGAATTTATACGCGACCTGGATCGAACGGTAGTTATTTTTTCAGATTAGCCGCGAATACATAAACCTGCGATCTAGAGACATTCCAGCGCCTAATACTCTAGAACGAGGAAGCCAGAAGAGGAAAGTCGTCCCTATAAAAATGAAGTATCGAGCCCCCGAGTCGCAGTAACGAACATGTCGCGCGGTTAGGACTGTGTCGTTTGCGGCGACAGCAGTTCCGAGCCGCGAAAAATAAAAATAAAACGGGGAAAACAGCGTCGGAGGGTTCAAGACTGTGGAGTATAGTCTTCATTCCCCAGAAGCCGCGAAAGAGAGAGAGCTCTCCCTTCCAGCGAACCGGAACAAAGAAAGAACCTCGCGTTGTTCCCCTACCACGCGGCCGAATTATCCATCGCGGATGAATAATCCTTCATCGACGAGCCTTCAAAGGCAACGACAGCCGGCTCTGTCGGAAGCAATCAAAAAGATTCAACACTTGGCCGGTTAGGGCCCCGGCTAGTGTTCCTCTCTTTCTCTCTCCCTCGCACGTTTCACTCTGCGTTTCTCGCTCGTCCCCCCTTCGCTCTGTCGCCGATAAATCTCGTCGTTTTGGATTTCGCCGTATTAAGGGAGGAACGCTGCGCGAAAGGGAGTCTTTTCTCTCACGGCCGAAAATAATACCGGGAACAGGGCCTTTGGCGGTGTCGCCCTCTGCGTAGCGCCGGCGCCCACGTTTTTGCGTCGCGTCGCGTCGCGTCGCCGAAACGACCCCCTCGGACGCCCCTCTTCTGGCACATGCGACCGAGAAAATAAATCCTCTGCATCGCGAGGATTACTTCGTTTCCTGGCTCGAACCGACCGCGGCCACCGATTCCGCAGAAATTCGCCGCGTACTGCTCCGGAAACCTCCAGTCCCTCGATTGCGACTCCGAGGGTGGCTTCGTTCAAACTCTACCCTCGGATATGAAGGGTGCAGAAGGGTTAAAAGAGTAACCAACATGATAAACTTTGTCTTTCCAGTTTTGGCTCGATTGATTCAATTCTTTTGATTTTCCAGATTTTTAGGATCGTGATCCCGGCAGTTAACGCGTTCGATTTCTAGTACACAGAACAACATTTATAAACCCCATAGTTTATAAATTGAGTAGTCTGCTTGCGGCATCGCTCTTCGCGGAGGAGCGCGCGGAACAAGATGGCCGCCGAGGATCGCGTCCCGCCGGATGCCAGGTCGGAGAACTATTAAATGAAAAATTCATACCCTTGTTATCGGAGGGTTGAAGGCGTGGCGCTGTCGTAGCTGAGATATTGGCCGGCATTTATTTCCTCGTTAGCGACGGTGCCGTTTTCTGCTTGTTTTTCAGGAGAGGACGAAAAGCCGATGCTCCTCTGTTGGTAGTTCCCGAGGGTCGATTTCACGCAGCCCTTAAATTACCGAACTGTAATTGCACTCCACAAATCCGGGGGAGATCTTCTAACCCATAGTTTCCCGACTTGGCCAGTTTCGCACGAACAAATGGACAAACGGTCCACTAGATTAATTCAGCTCTCTCTCGGGCTCGAGAAGAGAGAGGAAGTCCGATCGATTAGCGCGCGGATATCGTTACCTGCTTCAAACCACGAGGCGGAGAAAAAGTTTTGAGCAGCTTTCCGGTGACTCGACGGTCGCTAATGGGTCGCCTAGTTCCCGACAGAGAGAGAGAGACTCGCTACCCTATAATTTTCGGTCGATCCTCGTCGTTCACTCGGCTCTACCTTTTTGCCCAGGCGAAAACTGCTGATTATCATAACCGGCGAACTTCTTCCTTAAGTGACACCTTCTTGCCCCGTTGCATTGTCCACGGTGCACCTCCGGCGTCCCATTAAGCTAGTTCTTTGTCGACCAGGTTCGGCAGGCTTGTGAAAGTCTTCGAGTTTTCCCTCGCGGAACATACTTGCGCAACGAGAGAACGCTCGGCGCCGTGAGTCACGTTTGCGCGCTGTCACGATGCATAATTAAGTCATAGTTTCTCGCGGAAACTGCGATCTCACCCTTGGATATGCGAGGAACCACGGCTCTGGCATCCGGGTTCCGCGAGTTGCAAAAATTCCGCACGAGACATTAACATGCGAACTATCGAGCTCGAAGTCTCATAATCTGTGCTGTTAAATTGTACACGAGCTCTAGTATTTTATGTATAAAATAAAACTTTGTAAAGTTTTATACGAAATTCTGTACGAAAAGTATATTCACAATGAATAGATTGCGGATCTTTATAAAAACTCCAGCTTTCGTGGATTGTTTGATAAAAATCTGAATAATGAACAAAATCAATTCATCGACGAGAATTTCAATATTTGTTATTAATGTTAGTACTAGATTGGCATTCTTAAATTGTTCCAAGCTTTCTTCTGTTTGAAACTGGACTTGCTCATTTTCTCTTGTATTTTAAAAATTGTCTACATGCTGTAAATGCGTCTAACAATGGAACCTGGAACTTTCCCTGAAAGTGTTTCAAAGGGCGTTCAATTAACATCGGAGCACGAAGCAAAGGACACCGTATGGCCCTGCAACTCGCAAATAACTCGAAGCACAATAGAACTCTCGGACCGGCCGGTCCGCGGCCGACCGCAGAGTCGCAGACATCTCTGTCGAGGATTTTCGCGAAATCCTTCGAAATCCGCAACTGGAAACGGCTAACGATCGGCGGCAAAAGCGAAAAAACTGTTGGCAGACGGCTCGGGCCAGGCGGCCTCGGTTGCTCTTCGGGAAACGGACACGCGTGGAACCGCAGAAGTCTCTCTTCGCCGCTTTTGAAACACGGTTTCCGCCACTTCCTCCGCCGCGACCGCAATTCGCAACAGTTCGACACACGCGCGCCACCCGGAAACAGGCGGGCCGGACCGGGCCGGGAGCGTTTAAAAGTGGGCGCGCGCTCGCAACCGATCGCAGCCGGAAATCCGTCGGAATTTCGCCGAACATTGCGTGACCTTGATGCCGCGCGTGGAAAAGGACACCGCAGTATCCTTCCGGCCGCAGGATTCGCCTCTTTCATCGGCGAGCGTGCGCCAAACGAACGGAAGGAACCGACGTAATCAGCCGGAACCGCTTCGAGGATGTGTGAATTTTTCGTGTTTTTTCAAAACACCATTATTTGCACATGTGTGATCCACGTTTATGAATTTTTCCACAGCGATATTGTCAAAAATACGAATGTTGTACATAGTGCAGAGTGAAGCACGCATCCTGATCGGCTTGTTGTTAGATTACTCTGTTGCCAGCGGTTCGATCGGAAATTTGTTTCGCTGATATAACATGGTTCGAGGAGAGCTTCAAGGTAATTATACCAAATTTTTTGTCAACCCTTTCCTGCCAGAGTCATCAACAATATTTTTACACCCATCTTCTCGGAGATACTGAGACGAATTCGGCAAGCACTGTAAAAAGTATATCTTCTTTGTCGAAACCAAAGAAATATTAAAAAAGTAATATTTACCTTAATTGAATCGATGCTCAAAATGGTGTCCACTAGCAGCAATACACTCGAACCGCCAGCAACAGAGTAATCTAAGCTGATCACGATTCGTGACTCACCCTGTAGATCGTTGTAACTTCGTTGTGTGGTTGAATATTGCCGTTTGTGATGCAACAATCGATTTCTGAAATCCCGTTGGTGGGAGATTGGGAACATCAGTGGTATCAGTGTGAATTGAAGATGTTCCGGAGATGTTTTCGAGGGAATTCGGATGTAGCGTTGCAGGAGCTCGCGGTAGGTTCATTAATTTGCTCGGTGAGCCGGCTCGGTGCGGCGAGAACCAGTTTTCGAAGCTTGTCAAGAGTGAAATCTCGGATAAAATAGTGACAACGTGATGGAAAGAACAGGAAACCGTGAGAGGGAAGAACAACGGGGATAGCGATCTCCGACGTGGCGGTTTTCCACTGGTGGACTGAACCGTCAGATATAGGTATACGTGGACGCCCGGAAAAAAGATCTGTTAGCGGTGACGGACAGCATAATGATACACCTCGAGCGTTAATTGAATGTTTAAATTACTCTAATGCGGCGGTTGCATCGTGCGTCATTCGTTAAATGGTACCACGCGACCACCGCGATCCGAGATAGTCACGGTTCGCGGGCCTCTGCCTTGAGAAAACGGCCACGGAATCAGACCGTCTCGAGCCCGCCATTTAATGAATTCCGACGTTTATGGCAACCGTTTCACTGCCTCGCCGCCGCGGACGAACAACCACCGCCTCTTATTATTGCTACGAATTACAATATCTAGTTGCAGCCGGTTACGTTAACACTTCGCGTTCCACGGGAGCAAGATTTACGTCGCCTCTTTAAACCGACGCGTACCCCGTATCGTCCCATCGGATCGCACGATTCCCCTCTACGGGAAAACAGCACTGAACAGCGAATTACTCCCGAGCACGACCGTACTGAACACTTCTCGATTTTTATCCCCTCGATCCTTCGTCGACCGTCTTCGCAGGCTGATAAATAATTTATTTTTCCACGCAAAATATTCTGTGCATTCCTCGGTAAATTTCTTGCCGACACTCGGAAAATTCGGATTAAAACACATGTTTCTTTGCAGTTCGAAGGCAGCCCAACGAACGTGTATAGAAATTGATCATTGTAGTTTATTCGGGCAGACGTTCGAGGGCTGAAATGGCCCAGGTCGCAAAAATTCGGTGCCCCACAAACGAGCGACTGCCTGACGCCCGCAAAACCGCAGAAACGTCATGCCGGTCTTTTGTCCTAGCACGTCTGTTTTCTGCCCGAAGACATTAGGACCATTATTATTACGTCACGCGACCGAGCCGCTCGTTTTATCAGCGAAACGAGCGCAGATGGCACCGAGTTGCGTGCGAGTTGCCCAAGGTTCGATCGGGTATCTGGCGATCGAGGGCTGCGTTCGATTTTTAAACGTTGGCACCTCGCACACCTCATACGCATCATCATATAGATATCGAGGGCGACGAAGCAACGCCTCCTTCGAGCGCACTGAGCATATAATACCTATATTTTATTCTATCATACTACATGAAAGTAAAATTTCCCTACGGAGAACTGTCCCGGCTCCCTAGAAGCTTCCTAGAAGACAAGAGCCACGAAGTCACGCCTCCCAGAGTTCGGATAAAATAAAACAGCATTTCAGCTGCGAAGATCGAGAGACTTTCCTTCGTTCCGCGACGTCAACTGCACGAAGCCACGAATCCAGGCTCCTTCTCCACCCCATAAAAATAGAGTCGGTTCGAGACTATCCGCAGCCACCGGAGGACGAAACAAGAGTCTCGTTGGTCCGCGAGCAATTTTCCCCGAAATTCCGCTGGTCGTTTTCTGACCCTGTTTCGGCCGCGCGCGCGCGAGAGAGAGAGAGAGAGAGAGAGAGAGAGAGAGAGAGAGAGAGAGAGAGAGAGAGAGAGAGAGAGAGAGAGAGAGAGAGAGAAAGAGAGAGGATAGCCTCTGGAACCGTGGGGTGGCTTGGTCGTTGGCAGAGCGTGTGGGTGAGGCGAACAGTGGGCAAAGCCAGGGAGCGTGGAAAGACGGGGCAAAAAGGGAAAAAGGAGGAAAACGGACGCGGACAGCTGGGTTAATGCGAGCGGCGCGGGCATGACCTGGCCACGGCTTGTTTAATTCGATATTCGAGGGGGTGGTCCGAGGGAAAAAGCACTCGCTGGCTGGCTAGCGCCCGCTCGCGGTCATGGGGGATGCTTTTTCCCTCGGTTCGCTAATGAATCGACAATTTACGAGAGTTTCACAGGCCGCTGCTGCTGCTGCTGGTGCCCGCGCTTTTTGGCATCCGAGATGCTCTGCCTGCCTGCTGCTCCTACGGTCCTTTCGAAAAACCCGTTCGAAGGGGCCAACAATTTTCTAGACGATCTTCGAACAACCGGACTTGTCAGTGATCGATCACTTGCTCCACGGAGGCCACGAAAAAATTCGTTTCCCTTCGCGACTCCTAGAGAATGTTCTCCTGATGGCTTTTTCCCACCCCCTCCTTTCGAAAGGATATCGCGACGAAAAAATATGGTGATTGCGCAGTTCTGCAGGTTTTTTCGAACTCAAAAATTCTTACTTCTTCAATCCACTGGAGAAGCAACGCAGAGAGATGGAGGTGTTTTAAAAGATAGATCTTCCCAGCGGAAGAACCTAAAATTGAGAGAAACCACCACCCACGCAATTACCAACGACATAATGTGTCGCCCACGGTGTTCCCCTTTGTCATTTCGTTAACCAGGCTTCTTATACGCGAGACAACGATTTCCTCTCGATTAAAAACGGTCGACAACCGTTCGTCGTCGAGGTTCCCCACGACCACAGCCGACCGTTCGAGATTAAGGCGGGCAGAGCACTCTAAACGACCACGAAAAATCCTCCCGGCGATTATAATGTCATTTGCGGACACGGTGCCGTGGCCGTCACGCCCCTGTTTCCGGTTTTCCGCCTGTGAACGATTCAACGGTGTTTCTGGACGCGAGACAATGATACCCGACGACACACGGCCAACAAAACGGCCGACACAGAGGTGAATTCCATCCCTCCTTTCGCTCGATACTCGCACGGTACGTGGCGTGCTCGAAAAGTCGCTGGAACTGAATTTTTTCGATTCGTTTTCATTAAGCATTTTAAATCTCAGTCTCGTTTATGTCTGTGTTCGAATAAATAAAAATAAAATATTCGCGAATGAAGACTCTCTTCAATGACTCTTTTAACTAAACCAAAATTGCTGTATTCAGAAGTGATTCCGTCATCTGGGCAATCGAACTATTTGTTTTTCGAATTGTACAAACGATTGAAGAGAAGGACGCGGAGTTGTCGGGCAGAGAGTATGGTTGCAAACGGAAAGCTGTGAGCCGCAAGAAAAAGGCCGTTCGATGGAAATGGCGCGGGGTTGCTTGACCGTAACTGCGGTCGAAGCAACGGCCTTCGCCGTTGGCCAGCACAGTGACCAATTTCACCCGAACCACTATCATCGCCGTTCACCGGACCGTGCCGAATAGTCGCTTCTTTTGCCGCGCGGATGTCGTGGAAATAACTATGCGTGGTGTGTCGGCCGCTGTCGGCCCATTGCCGGCTAGCCACCGTGAAATTCCGCGTGCATGGCTCTTAATGAACGCCCTCGAGAAATATCCTCGTGAGCACTGTCCCTTGCACGCTTCTTCCGGTTTCTGTGGTTCCGTGACCGATCCTCCAACCGTCCGCGAACGATTCGTTTCGATCGCCTCCGTCCAAACGCGAATGCCAATGCAGAGATTCCGGCATCGAGAACTTCCAAAGCGAACTTCAAATCGTGAAATATTGTTGGGACTTCCAGGCACAGGTTTAAAAAATTTATTTCATCATGTTCTGAAAATAAATTAGTAACATCCAAAGGATTCAACGTAATTCGATGTTTGTGGAAAGATTGGAGCAACGAAACAGTGAAATATCGCGCCGGAGCCGTTTTGATACAAATTTTTCGGCCAGGGGCGAGTTCCACGCACCCCGAAAAACCACCCTCCTGAACCGACTCCGACGCGAACAGCGTTTCCGCGGCGTTTACAAAATACCGTTTGCCCGGAACACCTGTTAATCGTCCCGGAAACGCGCGATCCCTCTCGGGAATGTTTGTCGCCCGTTCTCCCGGCTCGAATCCGCCGAAAGGAAATCGCGAAAATATTCTGTTTCGCCGACGAGTCCGAACCCGATCCGGATCATGAAGAAATACGAGAGAGAGAAAGAGTAATAGGTGGAATTTATCGCATAACATTTGTTACGCGATTAACAGTGAACAGCAGCCCAGGATCGTCCATTATCGTGGATTGATGGTGCAGAACGAAAACGAGCATCGGCAGCGATCATTATAAATAATTCACCGACGGTAATTAGCGCCGACGCGCGTTCCACCACCGTTGAAAAATTCACAAGCTGATTGCTGTTGTTGCGTCGATCCGCGAGTGGAAATTTCATTCGCGCAATTTTATCGCCGGGCAACTTAATTAAACCGTGATCTACCCCTAAAGTTGTGTCCACAGTCGTTACTGCATCTCGTCGCTGCACTGCCTAAACATTTTTCTGAAGATTTTTCTGTAGCAGATTATTTATTTTGAAATTGTTGAAATTACAAAGATTTTTCATATGAAACGATTGAAGATAAATTTCTTGAAACATACCCTATTATAGCTTTCCACAAAATGATCTACACGGCCTCGAGAGGATTACCGGAGGCTGTTAGGGCAATCCTAAACATCCCTCGAAAGCCACCCCCGCGGCTCGTGCAAGGTCCTGCGGCAGCTGAAGGGCTGGTTTAAAATGAAAAGGTAATGACTTGTGACCGGAGATCATTTCGAGTGGCCGCGTATCGGCCGGACAATGGTCATTGTTGGCCAACACGGTCTCGCAGGGGGATGATTGCGCACCCCCGCCGGCGGAACACTGACCGGAGGTGGGCTGAAGTAGGAGAGGGTAGGAGGAAGAGGCATGATTTATTTTTCCTCGCTTTTAGTGCGCCACCCGCGCCACACTCGGCCTTTCTGTGTCCCGGCAACAATGAAGGCATGCCTCTGTTTTGACGATCCCGGCCGTCTCTCGCTGTCAAAATAGGCCGTTATTGTTGCCCGCCCCGTGGGAAGTAACAACGAGGCCCCGTCGCGTTAACAGCTGTACGATGATTGTGTCGCGTGGATGCGCTTTCGACCCTGGATAACAGCCTCTCGCAGCACGGCACGCAATTTACCGGAATCTGCTAAGGTTTTATTCCGCTAACTCGACGCTCTAACCACCCCCTTGTTCCCAGCAAATCGATAGCACCCTGTCCGAGATGTACAAGTCTTCGTTCCGTGCACGACCTTATTCTTCACACGTTATCTGCCGACGATTATTCCACAATTTTTGAAAGCCCCTCTACAATTGCAATTGCTCTACATGCCGAAATGGAGGATGATGAGCTCTTCATGAAGTCGTGGAGGGAGTCCAAGCGAGGAGCGAATAAAAGAGTCTATCCCCCAGAGGGGGGAAACGGAGCCCCCAGTTACAGAATCGTCTGTCGGCCAAGATATAAGTAGCATCGTCGGTCCCCGATCGTGGAAAAGGGGGCCCGTCGTTTGAGGGGCGAGGATGAGAACCTCTGACGCAGCAGAGACAAAAGGACCCCCCGATACCAAGTACGGACGGACTGTCTGTCGTCGGGCTGTCAGTGAGCGTCTGCCTCTTCGTATAATTCGGTGGGGGGTGGGCAGGGGGGTACACACCAGGGGCGAGGTAGGCCGGGGGTAGTCGGAGGCGCCATCTTAGTCTGCATTCCATTGTTTTAGATGATTCATACGCGGCCCCGGCCCCGGAGGGCCTCCTAATTTATTAGTTTGAATATCGAGCAGAGAGGAGCGGGCACGGGCACGGGCACGGGGCACAGGGCCCAAGAGACGACCGCAGACGGGCCAAAGAATGGCGAAGGGCGAGAGGAGCCGACTAGCTGGGTGGCCGGGGACCGTCTCTTGTTTATACTCACGTTCCCCCGCCCCCGGGGCCCTCGTACGCCTCTCCTTTTCTCTTCGTCTTCGTCTTGGTCTTCTCGTTCCCTCCTGGTGCACTCCTCGGCCTTCTCTTCCACCTTGTCATCCGTCTTCGAGCTTCATCCTGATCCTCTTCGGCCTCTGACTCGATCTTGACGAAACCGTGCCACCCCCGCTCTCGTACCCCACTATTTTCGGTTTCCTTCGATTGAGGGACGTTTCTCAAACGAGACTGATGTATATTTCTTCATGATAGTAACAGAATTAAATTTCGGCAGATGTCATAGGATTTTTTAAAAAAATTTCTCAAAAATATATCTCTATAACTTCGCAAATTGAAGAGGAAAAGATCTGAAATCTGTCATTGGGGACTGTTCAAGATAGCAATTTTAGAGAATCATGTGTCAGTCAAAAAGACGATTTCCGTTCGAAGACGTTTCACAGGTGCAATCCACATCGGATCGTCGGAGGATTAAGATCTATTTCTGCGGTTGGGATAGGAACCAGGCCCCAATCAATAATCCGGAAAGCGGAATTATTCAGCCAGCAGGCCAGGCCGCATTTTCGGGATGCGTTTCGCCGCGCTATGTAAATTCGGTTCCCGGCATTCTTTTCGATCCAACGCGCGCGCGCTCGCGCGGCGTGGCCGGCGATTCTTTCGCGAATCAAATTCCGGGAATAAAATATTATTCGTCGGATCCGTGGCACACCTGCCGTACGTGATCCGCCTGTCTAACGTTCGAATCCACGGGAAAAGGCCAGCCGACTCTGCCGGCGAACCGTGCCGACGGAGAGAGAGAAACACACGCGGCCAGCTACCACTATTAGCGACCGATTCGTCAGCTTTGAAGATCACATTAATAATTTTAAATTCTTGACACAACAATTTGAACACCTTGACAACCAACCCAAGAACCAGAAAAATTCTATAAAATCAATGCAAGCCGATGTGGAAGAGTTTCGAGAGCAGTCTGCGGCTGAACATAAGGTTTGTATCGGCGCAATGGGCCTTGTGGGCCCAGAAACGCGTGGTCCCGGTAGCCTCGCTACCCTTGACTCACTACCATTGACCAACTACTTTCATTGTCGCTGAATTAGCCGCATCGTTCGTCCCCTCCCCATTGGCCCGGCAGCTTACGCAGCCGTTTACGAGCGCCGGGCCCCATTACCCTCCGCCATGCGGCCCCATTCAGCTCTCCGCGTCCACCACTATATGTATAGTCCTCGTGGCGCGGCGTGGCGTGGGCCTAGTTTTCATTCATCTCCAGTCCGCTGATGGCCCCGCTGACCTCGGCCAGGACCCGGGATGAATATTACGTCGGCCGTGCCGCTCGTAATACGCTCCCCTTCCCTCCTCGTCCTCGTTCGCCCTCTTCTCTCCTCCTCTTCTGGGATACACGGACTCGCCTCGAACCGTCCTTCTTCAACGCCAGCCACCTTGCCCGCTTGGTGTTCCTTTTTCTCTAGGCGCGACCCGGCTGAAACGTTCCCATAAGATGCGTATCTTGATACGTGCCGCGGGGCCAAATAGCGTTTGACAGAACGCGGCTCCAGTCTTTCCCATTCCGCGGCCACGGACGCCGTCGCCGAAACATCTATTTCGGACGTGACTACCTGGACTCGCTCCTCGGCACAAAAACAATCTCCCGGGATTCTTCATTAACCCCTCGAGCTGCTATCGGACAAGGAAAATTGGTACGAACCTTCCATGACGCAGAGGAACAGTTATGGTTGTACAGTAATGCTTCGATACATGTGCAAGAGATGTCCAAGATATTTGCGACAAATTTAGCACCGTACTGCAGGCTGTAGCCCTTCAGGGAGCAATAATTCTTATCGATATTAATATCAAAACAATTTGTCTTCTGAGTGTTAATGATAAATTGCAATAGTGCTCTGAAGGGGTTGAAGAATGTACACCGCGCGCCACCTGAGACGGGGCGGGTGAGTTCCCAGGCGGTTTTTGGCAATAAAGATGCCCGATAGGGAGAGAGGTCCGTGGGACGAATATAGAGCGAGAACGGCCGCGACGGAAACGTTCCACACGAAGACTACTCCGTTGTCCGGGTTTCGGTTTCAAAAAGAAATCGTAGATATACGTGGAACGATACTATGGCGGGGCCGCCAGAGGCCGGAGGACACGCGAAACTGCTGAATGGAGCACGTCGCGTCGCGTCGGTCCGGCCGAAGTGTGGGAATCCGTCTTTTTCCTAGCGTATTTCAGCACGGTGTGCTCTGAATTCAAATAAACGGCCAGTACGCAAGCCGTCCCCTTCCCCCCGGCCCCTTTGCTCGCTTGCAAAAAGGCCTACGGGCTGCCGCGGAACACGTACGATTCCTGTCCTTTCTCGTCTCCGCAGCGGCGCGGCGACCGCGAAACGCGATTCTACGATTCCTTGCACCCCAACCCCTTTTGTTAAAACCCCGTCAAGTCCTTTCAGTCGGAGTCATAAGTATTCAATTTTAATCTTCTGGCAGTTAATAGTCGAAATTATTAGCTATTTAATATCGAGTGTTAACGAGAGGATTAATTACATTTTCACAAAAGTGTAAACCAATATTGATCGTTGTCTGCCACTGGATCTAGATAGTCAGCGTCACGAATATTAAAGTTTAGTTTTCTAGCAGTTAATAGTTGAAATTATTATCTGTTTAATATCGAGTTTAATAAGAGGATTAATTGCAATTTCACAAATGTGTAACAGCAGATTGATACGTTGTCTGCCGTTGGATCTAGCCTAGCCTTTAACGAATTGAAGTTTTATCCAATGATGGGACTCAGGCCCTGTGTGACCCGCAGATATAAAAATTCAGAGGATCTGAGAGAATTTTGAAAGATCAACATCGAGCTCAAGGGATCACTTCCACATATGTGTCGAAGAAGATGGCAGCCTAGAAGTTGTTGGCTGTTCAGTCCACTGAAGTTCAGATTCACTGAGCAAGTCGGCCGAAGTTGAAGTTTCAGATGGAAGATTGGCGAGTAAGAAAGTTTCGCAAGTTTCGCTCAGTGGAGTATGCAAATCCGTGGACGTCGGCTTCGGGGACACACGGTTAAGACAAAAAACCAGCTGAACCTGTCTGCGGAGCGTCGTCGCCAACATGAAAGGGCGCCGATCGCGGTGCTAATTAAAGGAGAATAAAAAGAACTATTAGCGGGCAAGAGTTTCGCTTGGCCATGTCAAAATCGCAAAGAAAAAAGAAAAAGGGGTTGCGAGAAAGAGAGTAGGATTACACCACCGGCTAGAGGGAAGGGTGGTGTGCGCGACAAAAATATAAGGGGGTGAGAGAGTGAGAGATGGCGGTTCGTGGGTGAACGAAGGGGGTGGAAAACTGGGTGGAGAAGGGTGGAGAGGGGAGAAGAGAACCCCCTTCGTTAGGAGACGAGGCGAGTCCTGAGAGGTTCGTCGAAGAGTGATGCACTCGAGGCCTGCATCCCCTAAGTCACGATGAAAAAACATGGCCGACGACTCGAAAGGTCTGCCATCGAATTCATTATCGACTCTCCGCCCTCCGGACAGTCGAGAATCCTCCGCGAAATTTCTCTGTCTCCCTTCTTTCTCTCGTCCTCCCACCCCGTTCCTCTCTCTCTCTCTCTCTTTCTCTTTCGTCCTCCTTTTTTGTTTGCGTTTCGAGATCTTAATTGCAGATTGCAAAATTCTGCGACTCGCGTCATCGACGGAACGCCCCGGCAGTTTGCATTGTAAAATAGAAGACCGGTTGCAAAGTGTGTTAACAGAGAGGGGGTCGAGACTCGGTCCAGTTTGCATAAATCGGCGCATAAATTGCCGTGCTCGACGTTTATCTGGGGCACCGGTGACGGAGCGATTGTTATTATAGAATATTGTTATTAACCGCTCATTCGTGCCAGAACTGTATACGGCAATTGAACTCAATCTACAGGTAATGTTGTGAATCTGTTGGGGGTTGCAGGTCAGCAGTGAACGTATCACAGGGTTGAAATTGTAACCGAATGTTGTTCCCGCAGTCTAGTTACAAATGCGCGATGTATCGGGGAGTATAAATTGAAGTTCTCTCGAATATCGTTCTCTCCGACAAAAAGAGAAGTAAACGGGAAAAAACCGAAGAGGGTTCTCGAGATTCCCTGTCGGTGGAAGGTGATCGTCGACGTCATCGCCCATTATTTCCGGCCGTCCTGATTAAACGATCTCCGCCAGGCCGTCGCATTTTCCTAATATGTCCCGACTATAAATCCATCGAATTACTTTTGCCCGTTCCCTCGAATGATTCATAATGCTTCTTTCGAGACCTCCTGCGAACCAGGCCGTGGAAACGTGCAATGAATCTCGGAGGCTCCCCGATGGAGAGCACCGCGTTGCAACGCCGCGCCGCGTCTTTACGTTTAATTCCAGCTACCTTTCCGGCGAACGCGATCGTTTATGGTCACTTAACAGGGGCAAGCGTTACCAATTACCCTGCTGCGGCTACCGGCGGTTCTCGGTACCGTCGACGAGGACCTCCTCCCTCTCTTTCCATCCTCTCTTGCCGTCGTCCTCCCCCAGCATACCATTTTTCGAGAGACGATTTGCCAGACATCTGCCTTCAAATCGAACAAATTGTACCTCTCAATAATATTCTCGATTTCTGCATACATCAACCCTCGAGGGTCAACTCATTTCTATATTTCTTCAAGAAGAAGCACAATTGTGCCCATAATCATGAAAGTGAACTAAGTCATATATTTCTTGCTAAGCGAGTTCCATATAATGCTGAAATGACAAGCACTAAGATTCATTGAATTAATTTAATTTGAAATAATGTGAATTCAGCAAATTAAAATAACATTTTTAATCCACGATTACCGAAATTCTGGAGATGCATCATCAAATTGGTAACGTCCAGTGTTAATCGATTTAGCAAACGAGCAGCTTATTTAAGTCGTTGTCTTCTCGGGAATACTGACGAAAAGGTCTCCCAAGATTTCCATGCTGGGCCAATCAACCGCGAGGAAACAGACGCCTCCGGAATGACAAAAGATCGAATCCAAAGGGTTGACAGGATTGCTGTTGGCTCCAATCAAAGCCGAAAAATCCCTGTCAAACACCGTTAACGATTGCACAAACACGAAGCTAGTCCCGGGGGCTAGTGGGCACTCGTTCACGCACCCGGTGTATACATATTTGTCCGTGATCAGTCCGGAATAGTTTACCGGGCTGCTCCCGGCATATTCTTTCGTCTTCGAGCCACGTGACCGCGGTACCGATTTTCCCAGATCGAGGATCTCCCGCGGGAGAGAGAGAGAGAGAGCAGCAACAAGCAGGATCATCGCGATCCTGAACGGCTAGGATCGCCGACGCGAAACGGGAAATCGACTCGGGTTCGACGGCGCAGAATTAGGTTCGTTAGCTGATCGAGTTAGCCGGCTCGCGGTCAGCACTGATTAGAACAAACTGACCGGGCTACGCTGCTTGATTGCGAATCCGGCGAGCAGAGGTGGCCGAAGGACCAACGGGTTCGTGACCGGCACTTCGTTTCGCTGTGTTTGCGCAAAGCTGCAACCCTTTTGCCTTCCCGTTACACGTCCTAGCCGGGACGGGCCCTGTCTGTGCGGGGAAAAACAGTTTCCGTATCGCAGATGCAGGAAAATGGCACTTTTTAAAAGATCGTCGTCATCCATCGTTGTTTCATGTGCTAGATCCGGAATTAATTATTTAGCAGCATTTACTGAAATCTTGTTCATGGATTTTTGACTTACAGATGTTTCTTTATTTGGTTCTTTCGTAGTAATGATGGACTTACAACTTTAACTGGCACTTTTTGTGTCCTGAATTATACTCAGAGCATTTAGTAGTATTGACTGAAACCTTGTTCCTGGATTTCTGTCTTACAATTGGTCCTTATTTGCTTCGTTTGTAGTGATGATAGACTGACGACGTTAAATGGCACTTTATCGAAGGCCCATTGATTTTGATGTAGCTTCATCGATGTTGCCTTGCATTATAAGTCAAGAACAACATTTACTAGAAACTTGTTCCTGGTACTTTTCTTGGAATGGTATTTTTTCAAAGGTCTATTGATTTTTATGTACTCTCGACAGGATTCGATGGACGCGAGTCGTCGATTTCGTCGATCCAGACGGATTCATTATTTTCCGCAGCCTCTGACGGGCTCCCATGAATGGTACCACGATTTCCATGCGAACGGGGCCCGCAAAGAACGTCGGTGGAAGCGTCTTCGACGGTCCGACTTGACTAATTGGCGATACTCGAACGTCGAACGGCCATAAACGAGCGGAGTCGGCCGACCACCGATTATTAAGCGGAGAGTCGCGACCGTTCAGAGTGCTCCTATACGTTTCCAGGATCTGTTTCGATAGGAAACGCTCGACCGAGAGGAGAGCAGCTGCGTCGGACGCAGGAGAGAACGAGCCAGAACCAGGGACTTGATGGATTTATGATCGACGGTTATCGAGCGCTCTAAAGCTCGCGTGCGCACCGCGAAATGGACCCGGCCCCGGCACATAGACGCGCGCGGTTATTATCCTTCTGGCAGAGCTACCCCGTAATTTCGTGAACTACCCTTTACACGAGCTCCGGCGGGAATTAGCGAGCTCGGCTCCGCTCCTCTTCATACTCTAATTCCATGCACAACACGAGAGTTGGCAGAAAGGCTGATTCCCGATACCAGAGACTTTGCCCGACTTTCCGCCGCGATATTCGACGGAGCTAACCGGAAATGCGGAACTATGCTCGTCGTGGAATCGGTGCGTTCAAGGTGCAGTTCAGAGAAAATTGAGGGATGAACGTGGGTGAGTTCGGAGATAGTTTGGGTTGTGCAGCGTCTCCTTCTCTCCTGCATTTGCACTCGAAGCTGTTCTAATATCAAAATGATTTTTCCATTCTTTTAAAGGTAGAAGAAGACGAAGAGCACGTTCCACGACCATTCTGAACTTCGCGCTGAGGCGAGAAAAAGCACGCTTCAGCCTCTCCGGCCTTTTGTGGAGGCGTGCAAAACTTGCAGCGACGACGAGACGATTAGCTGTTGAAGATGGCGAAGATGGTCCCGAGCACAATCGGCTATTGTCCGCGAACGCCTCGCGCATAGGAATTCCGTGGCGACGGAACGTGCGCGGAAACGGACAGTGGTTTTCTCGACGAGGATGGGGAGGCAGGACGCGACAGATTCGGGGAACGGCGTTAACGACGAAGAAACTCGCGCTAGATCGGGATCGATCGTAGTAGAAGAACGCGCGCGGACGGCGTCGTTATTCTGCTCTAGTTTCTCACGGGATCGAAAACGAGGCTGATTGATGGCGGAGGAGAACGACGCGACGCGACGCGGAGACAGAAAAACCGGGGAGCTGGGCCCCCCGATGGCTGCGGGTTTCTTGCCGGCAGAACCGGCGACTGCACCTGCGAGAGGACCCCGGTGATTTTGCGCGAAATTGGAAAGCCGATCGAAAAACGATTCAACCATGTCCTCGTCGCGTGAGAAATTCCACGGATCGAGTGAAAGTCCCGGCCAAATTCAGAGGCTTATGTATATTCACTATCCGCCTAGATACGTTCACATCAAACTAGGAACAGCGATTCCTAAGGCGCAACCGATTCGCAGAAATTGTGTCACGCGTTCTGAAATCGGAAACGAAACGTACAGGCGCTTGTTGGTCTAGCAAACCGTACCAAACTCTAGTTGGACTAAGCATTTTTATCCAAACATTTTTACTTTCAGATTCGATCAACCTTTCCAGAGTTTCAAATTACTAAATACAGAAAATCCGCAATCCGCTAATGACACTATTCTGAAAGCAAGAATAATTTAGTTCCTCGTTTACTATAATCAACTGCTTTCCACAATTTTTGCGAGGAACGCGAGAAGTCAGCTTCCAAACGCTTAAGCTCCTAGTGAATTCTAGCACTGCTACTTTCATCTGTTCACTATAAATATTTTCTGTACGGCCTGCAAGTGTTTGTCTTCTATACTACTCCCAAGCTTGAATAAATAATTGTTAAAGAATGGACTCGCCTGGTATCCACGAAGGTCTTCGATCCCGAGCAACGTCGAGCAGCGTCAGCCGGAGATGGACGGAGTGCGGAGCGCGCCTCGTTGGATGTTCGCTGGCGGTCCCGCGCGTAGTCTTTGATCGAGGCATCGTGAAATCGGGCTCGCTCGTGGAAGCGGGATCGCGGGCACGATCGGGAGCAAATGATCGGGCCGGATGCCAGTAAAAAGCGTACAATCACCGTGGCGGGTACAGCTGGAAACGTTACCGAGCCCGTCCGCCGGCTAATTACAACAGCCTCGGCCGGCAATCAACGCGCAGGCGTCATGTGTGGTCCCGGGTCCGATACGATCGCCGGTCCCCGGGGAACGGTATCATAACTATTCATGAAGGATGATCGACGGGGCGGTTGACCGAAGGGGGTTGCTAGGGGAAAGAAAAAGGAGGCCGAATGGCCCCATAGACGAGCATTTCGCGTTTGTGCTCGGGCCGCACATCCGGCGGCAGCAACGAGCAGGCTCGCCCGGCGATCCTTGCGGATCCCGTGCAGGACAATGTGCGGCTCTCTCTTTGCCTCATTCGTTCTTTCACTCGGTTCCCGCTTCTTCTCCCCCTCCATCCTGTGTCCCTGGTCCCCGGTCCCTGTTTTCACGTCCGGGTCGTTGCCGGGTTTCTCTCTTTCTCTGTCTCGCGATCCGCCGAAGTCCGAAAAGACGCGAAGAGAGGCAACGGGTAGCCCCGGGAGAAGTATGATCCAAGATGAAAGGACGCCGCCCGGGGCCAGGGCGAGTCCCCCGAGGCCCTGCTCAAATTTGGATTCATGCAGGACCAGGCTCGTTTGCCACGCATGCAAATCGGACTCATCGGCCGAGCTCTCCAACACTGTGGCCAGTTCCTCTCTCTGGTACATAGTTCGCTGATCGAACACCACCGGCGCTGCTTCCGGTTGCCGATTTCTCCCACGAGAACTCTATCCGATTTTCCGAAGTTCTGCGACAGACACTCCAAGCAAGAAAAGAGGAAAACGATCGTTAGCACCTATCCTATTAGAGACTGTGGGAAGGAACCAGGTGGGCAGTAGAGATCGTGGTTTTGAACGTGTACTAAAAACTACACGTATACACGTGGTCCGTGAACCGTGTACGCAGATCTGCGAATACGGATCTGTTCGGCACGTTCGATCGGAAAACAATAACGCATCGGTTGTCGGACTTGAACGTGCCGAACGGATCGTATTCATGGATCCTTAAATTCTTACTACACGGTTCCCGTATGACGTGTATTTATATGTATACACGTGAAATAGGGATCTCTAGTGGGCAGAATGTGTCGAACCTCGCAATAATCACGTGACTCTTTAATACAACGTATGAGTGTCAATAGTTTCGGTGATATTCCGCTCGGGATCGTCTCGCCGGATCGGTATCGACGTCGGCGATCGCATTCGAACGGGACGAGGGCACACGGTGTCGTGATCACCTTGTTGAAATGACGGTCACGATCACGAGAGGGATGGGGGGACGACGCGTCTAGGATCGAGCTGGTTCTCGTCACCTGGCCGATCGAGTCTCGTATTCCCCGGACGATCCCAGTGCCGCGACCTTTCACCGAATTTCGAGCGCGTTTAATAGCCGGCCCCGTCGAGGACCCACGTAACCGCGGCGCAGGATCAAAGGATCACGTCGCTCCTACGCAAGCCGCGTCGTCCGGCCGCATGCGGCACGCTGACTCGTGATGGGCATGGGACCGATTGCATTATGCCCGCCGGCTACCTCGATCCTTGCCCGGACACCGTGGCAAGCTCCGTCTACCAGCGAAGAAGTTCGCGTGGATTTAAAGCACAGTAGTAGTGTCTCATCAAGCTCTCATAGGCTTCCTCCATGTTGCTGGAACAACTGAAATCAGGACATTTTGTACAATTTCGTTTCGTACGAAATTGCAAAATGTGCATCTGCATTGAAATTGGCGACTTCCAAGAAGTGGATGCAGTATAGGACATGCAGTTTAGTATATGTGCTGCGAGACAGATGGTTTAGAACAACAAGCAAGATTTCTCGGTCCGAGATGGTCCGCGCAGCTGTCGAAGAAGATTTCCGCAGCAGGGACCCCGGTGAGGACAACGAGCCCCGGCCGTGATTAGCGTTAATATCGAAAATGGGGAGCGCGGCGAAAACCTCTAAGGACGAGGGAGGATCGCAGGGACAGAAACCAATCAGGATATGTACCTATCGAAGGGATTCCCGGTGCCGTGACCGTTAAAAGATTACTTACTTGACCTAATACCTCTCGACCGGTTACACCGCGGAACCCAGTCCGGTTATACAATCACACTAATCGATTCTCTGGTCGATCCACGCTGAAAGAACCCGTTTCCTAGGGACACGTCCGCGAGACCACCAAATCCCCAGTAAAATTCCAACACCAGAGTCATTTCAACAGTAGGTCCTTTCTGGACCCTACGCTGGAAATAAATTCATTACAATCTTGTGAGTGGAATCTGGAAAAATCTCTAATTCAGCAGAACATGAACCTACTTATATTCATCAAAATGATAATTAAAGAATACAAAAAAGCCTCCAGCTTGATTTTATTGTTTTATTTGTATTAGATGTAGCTATAATATTATGCTGTATATATGTTATAGCTACCAAACTGTGCCGTTTATCTTTTCAAAGACGAACGGAGTTTCACGTAGAAATGTTGCATTTTGAGGTGGATTGTATCGCGCATACTTTGGACGCGATAGACATCCGCGGTCCAGTGATCAGAGAGTCGTATAGGACAGCGGGCAAAAGCGTCGAGCAAGCCGCGCGACATAGATCATCGTATCTCCGCCAGTGATCACGACGACGGCGTCGACGACGACGCAAAGAGGCTGCGTCGTGACGCGGCTGTAACTCGATGACTCGGTGGACCTGGATGAAACGTTCCCAGGCCTGGGGATGGAGAGGAAAGGGTGACGGGGTTTATCTTATCAGATCGAGGGCGGCTTCCGAGGCGAGCTCAAAGTGCTAGGCCTAGCCAACGCGACTCGAGATAGCGATGGCTACCGTTTTCAAGCGACAGAACCACCGACTCGCGACTTCTGAACAAACCTGTTTAATCATCCTCCTCTTTAGACCGTGCAAATGGAAAACTGAGAAATCGACGAATTTTCCAGAATCTACATTGGAATTACAGAAGAATCCTGACACTGCTCCAAATAAAATCAATTACACGTTACACATTTATTAATGATTGATCCAATTTATTTAATATTTATGAAAGCTATTGGTTTCCGGACGCTTGAGATTTTCAAGGAGAAATGAAGTTGACATTTCGCACCGTTTCTGAGCGCGGTCTCGAGGCCATCGCTACCTGCCGCGGTTCTAGCTTCCCTCATTACCGTAATTAGAATCCTGACGATGATCTCGGCGCAGCATCTCGCCGAGCGGGTCAGTGGTAGTTAAAGAAGATCAGAGGGAGTCGCGTGTCTGGATCCGGAAAAGGTGACAAGGCTCGCCGACTCTTCCTCTTTCTCGTCGAATTACCGATCCGGGCAGCCTCGGCATTAATCACCTCGTGCCAAGTCGTAGAAAACCATTAAGATGAAAACAAAATGGGTCGGTCGCGATCGTGTGCTGGAGTTCCACCTGCGTGCTGTACTCGTGAAGCTTGCATCGAAGAACATGCACGAATCTATTCCAAGCAGAATAAAATTCAGAAGAAACCTAGTTTATTTATCGACAGGAAGACTCGCTCTCTCGCGGAGAGAATCGAAAAAACGTGCGTTCTCCAGAGATTCTACCGTCGTCGACGTGTCATGGTGGTGGATATTGGGCAATCGGCGGATCATAATCGCTTCGCATCTCCGTCGAGGTCCACGGCGAACGTCGCAGTTGCTCCTCGAATAGACGGTCTCCGGTCATCTCTATTTCTGTCCGGCGGCGAGAGAGCGGGTCCTACGGGGTTACATCACGCACAGGACGTGTACGTGCACGCGTATCGGCAGATGCAAATAACGAGGACGACGATTAGCGTCCGGCGACCCCGCGACCCCTCAGCCGGTGGTCCAATTTGCGGCTGCTTTGTCCAATTACAAGCCATTAGCCATTTACCAATGCTGTCGTAAAACTCCTACGCCGTTTCACCGACGCCCTGTAGCCTTCCTCCTCGCGCTCTGCCTGACCGCTTTTCTATTGGATTGCGCAACGAGACCGCCGAGAGATCATTGGACATCGGACCATTGCATGTCTTGGGCACCGGCACGGCACTTCCGCTATCGAAATATGGTCGCGAGTTTCCAGCGGATCTGGAGTCTTCAGGATTGGTTCTCAAAGGAGGATCCGTCTTCTAGGTAGCTGTCATACCCTAATTTCGCCAAGTGTAGTGGGAAAATTCAGCCAGGACTTCGATCGTTTCGCTATAGAATCGGCTAGCTTCTTGCGTTTTCACCCGAGTGACAAGAGAAAGCCGAATGCAGACTTATTAATGGGTTTCCGATGCAACCGCGTTCCCAGGAGGCACCGGGAGCAAAGAAGTTCTAACCAGCCTGACCATTCTTGCAGCCGCTTTCGAATCGGCAGCACGAGTTGGCACGGATCAGGCCGATTTGCATGCGGATCGCCGTAAATTCGATAAGCCGGATAATCAGGCCGGATACGCGTTTTGGCTCGCGTTTGTGCTCGCGTCTCGATAGTGGCTGGCAAATGGAAACGACGCTCGGCGCCGGGGAAGCAGCGGTAATTAACTGGCGAACTCGAAGCTGGAAATAATGTGATCGGTTGGGGAACTTGTCGAAATCCGAAGAAAGTTCACAGACACGGAACAGGCATCGCCAAGTTATTGCGAGCTGTCTGTAAACATTTTTCTACCGGGGCTAATGAAGTTTGCGGTATTCTTCCCCGTAGGAACGAGGACGGGGGACCAGTGGCCGGAGGGGTGGCGCAGAAAAATTATCAATGAATATCATCCGGGAAAAAGGAAGGCTAAGAAGCTATCCCTGAAACGCACGGGCTGATGCGCTCCCAGAAGAGGGGGCGAAGAGATGAACGAAGGGAACGATCGCGGATGCTGTTGGGGGCTGGAATTCCTCGAATTTCGAGCAATTTTAACGGCGCAGGCGCCAGCACTCCTGCGAGAACAGGCGCTGAATGAGCGACTGAATATGGTCAGCGGGGCCCACCGGGCTAACAAGGTGGGCCCGCCTTGCGTAATGACGGGTTTCGCGCGGGGCCCCGCACTTATTGCCTTTTATTTATTTGGAATCTTCCCGCCACACAGACAGACAACGGATGGACGTGCCACGGGGGTCTACATCCGGACCCCGGGGGCCACCGCAATCGCGAGGACCCAGAACCAGACCCTGGGCCCCTTTCGCGATTCATTAGCCCCGTCGAGCCTGGCGACCGATTAACGCACCGGATCTCTCGATTTCACCACCTCCCCTTCATCGTTCCCACTTATTTTCATCAGCCGATCCTCATCCCCTGTCTATTAACTTTCGTCATTAACTTCGAATTGAAACAAATAGCACCCACCCAATTTTGCCATGAATGCACAAAGCCACTTACTAATTTCCTCACAGTCGATTCCAACTGTCGAACACGGCATTGTCACCACCTACGACACTCGGCTGTCGAGAAGAGTGGATCTTCATCCCCACCACATGATTATGGTCGTCGTTACCGTCATCCTGGCCAGTCACCGGCATCATCCTGCTAATGGTAGAGTCCCGAACATCTCACCGTTTAACGACTCGTCGGATCAGCAGGTCGTGTGTTCCCTTAACGACACCACGGGCTCGAGGATTCGCGGGCAACATATAATCAACACATTTTTATGTCCCGCAGCCAAACTCCTCAGCTGAATGGCGCGTCCCTCGTCCCACCGTTCCCCGGTCCATCTCCTGGGATCCTCGTTTTTCTCGTTTCTCTCGTCTCCCCGTTAACACTCGACGTCTCTGTCCGATCCTCTTCGACGAGAGAAGGAAAAGAAAGAGAGAGAGAGAGAGAGAGAGAGAGAGAGAGAGCACGCGAAATTACTCGACCACCTTGGACGCCGTGGCGCGAGCCTGGCTCCTCTCGCAATTTGCCAATCGGGCCCCGGGCCTCGAGCCGATCGTCCATTTGCATTTTACGATTTTTCGAAGTGAAATTAACGCGGCGCCTCCTCTCTTCTCTTCTCCTCTCGCTCTTTCCGGGACCTACAGACCCCGAAACCGCTTGCGGAAAACCGAGTTGCGGGCCCAGGCTTCTCGGGCCTGACCCAGACCCGACGCAGACGATCGCGCGCGCGAGAACCTGCTTTTATGGAGTCCAAGCTACGCGATAGGTGGTCTAGGTTCCTCGTGTTTACGAATAGCTGAACGACAAGCAACGTTAATTAATTTTATGGGTGTCCTTCACCAGACGACACCGGCCCGTCCGAGGAGCGAGGTGTGCGAGAACCCGAAAATTTCGACCATCCTGTACCGAGGACCTGTTTAAAAGATGATGAAAAAGGTTTGTTCTCCAAGGATCGAGAGTGTTGCGAATACAGTTCCGAGTTCCGAGTAGCGAGTAACATTTACGTCCCTGCTTCCGGAGGATAATCGCGCTCGCAAATTGAAAATCCCGAGGATATCTAATTAACGAACGATCGACTAAGCTGTCCAGATACGGTGGCTGGTTTCTGATGATCTCGGAGACGATCGCCAGAGGAAAAGGAGACTATGGTGCCTAACCTCGTTTGAATGGGTGTTCCGCGAACCTATTCGAGAACCGAGTTTTACGAGGCTTCGTGGCTTCGGTCGTGGTGATAGTTCCATTATATTGTTTCTTCGGAAACGAGGAAGCTGGACTCCCCTCGAAGGGAATTGAGTTGAGTGGCGAGCCCATAGGATCAACGGTATTACAAACTCGGTAACAATAACATTGTCATTAGGTGAAGATCACGATTATTCTTGGGGTTCCTTGTTCTTGATTGCAGTCATCGATTGTTTCTCTTTGACTAATACCATGAGAACAGTATTTTAGTTTCGCAAACATTTGTGAACGTTCGGCGACACGTCCGAGACTTCAGGCGTCTCGATCCCTTCGCTAACGCCGTCGTCTTAACAAGGCGAGCAAGTTTTCCGCGATGTGAGGTCCTGTACTCGTGATCCAGTCGAGACTCGAGGCTTGTTACGCGATAGTTAACCGGGCATTGGCGTAATCGCCGCTGGGGAATCGATTTTGCAAACCTGGAAGAATTTCGGCAGTGCCATTTTTGGGAAACTAAGCCAGTTTAGGAAACTTATATGTAGAGCCTGAGAAGCTCAACGACCTTGCCTCGTTAATTGTCCATCGACGGTCCCAACCAGCGAGCAAGTAGAGAGGCAACGAATAGACGTCGATTCCACTTCTCCAGCAAGTCTGTTCCAAGGTACCAAAGACGTTCCTCAGGAAAGAACCAACTCTTCGATTGCCAGTACGATACCAGAACCTGGAATCGCAACGCCTGTCGGCGATCAGAGATCCGAATCTCCGCAGCCTAGAGATGGCGGACGGTATTAATAACTGCGAGCTCAGCCGAGTCGCCTAATTGACCACGATCCAGTCCATCAGATCGTCCTACCGGGCATTTCCCTCGACTTTCCGAGCCGAGTCACCTGTCCGCTACTTACTGACAATCTAGCGCAGAAAGACGACCGGGACCACGGTCCGTGTCTTGGAAATCGTAAAAGGTAAACCCACCGATAGAACGAGCCTCGCTCTCCTGTTTATTTCGCGTAATTAGGGGTTGGGAAGGAGAGATCCTCTGTGACTGCAGCCAGGAGTTGGAAGATGGCGTAAACTGGGATTGGTCCCAAATATTCAGGACAATTCTTGTACAAAGATGACTTCTAACTAGCTTGATCCACATCTACGCCTATCATAGTTGATAGTCTGGTTAGTAACCAGACTTAATCCAGATAACTGGCATGCTCAATGATGATGAGAGATCCCTGCGTACTAGAGCAGGTTTGGATGGATCTTCAGCTTCTTGATAAGTCTGATCCAGGTTGTTGGAAGTCTGTTTACGGCTCCAGAGGGACAGATAGGCTTCGGATCTGGTTCCCCGGGGGCTTCATGGTGCGGAGGCGACCCGGGAGTCGGAACCCACGCCAGTGAGGGACCACCAGGAAGCCGCCACGCCCCCCGGCAGTCCTCGTGCAACCCACACTCTCGGTTTGCTCGCGTGCAACGGCCTCCCTACAGCCCCGCACACCTATACAATCTTAGCTCGCGCGCGCCAACGATTTGAACGCGTCGCACACCGGGGGAGGAAAAGGTGGTGGCCCCGGCGGGTTAAGTAACGCGCGAACGACGCCCCGGGGGTGGGAGGGGCGCCGGCCAGCAAGAAAAAAGGGGTAATATCAAAGGGATCACAGCCGGCGTGCGGCGGAAGGGGTGCCGCGTCTCGGAAGGGGGGTGGGACGCAATGGCGGATCGAGCAGACTGCGGCTCAAAAGCTCTCTCTCTCTCTCTCTCTCTCTATCTCTCTTTCTCTCTCTCTCTCTCTCTCTCCCTGACTCCCTCGACCGAAGAGAGGCGTGTCAGGGGGTGAAGAAGCAGTGTCGACAGGATAATCGTCGGGTCAGCGGCGGATTTGCTCCGCGCAAACAACCACGTCGAGGGAGAATCGTCCCCCGACACCCCTCGTTCCCTCGTTTCCACCTGCCCCGGGCTACCGGAGGATCCTCTTCTTCGCCGCAGGATCCTCTTTCGAACGTTCATCAGAGACAGTACTCGCACCCTGTCCATCCGTCGCGGATTTTTTAACCCTTATCCCACCTCTAATCTCTTTCAAACTTCTGATCTCGCAGAATCATCGCGTGGGCCGATGGCAGGTGGGAAGACGAAGGGGTGTGCACCAGGAAATTCATCTACCACTCGCAGACTCGTAATTCGAACGAACTGCGTCGTGGGTGCGTCAAGCCAAGCTGTAAATCAATGATCGCGCTCGATCGCCGTAGGAGGAACGATCCAGCGAAGACGAGGATGTCGATCGTTGTAGCAGGTGGTGTTCGAAACCCGACCGACAATCATATTCTTTTATATTCCCGAAACAATCTTCGTTTTGGAAATTATTTTTAATTTGAAGAATCCATCCACCACCTCGTCACTAGCAGAACACAGTGAATCGTTTATCATCGGATCATTCCTGTTTCTAAAACCCTCTCGATGTCCAACCAAAGAAGCTCGACCCCTGAAAAGAAACGAGGAATTCACTTTGCGACGTCCGTAACAGGAAATATGGTGAGATAGGCGGTTGAGGGTGGCTCGAACCGCCCCCTCGTTCGTAGGAACAGAGAATCGTCGGGCACATGTAACGCCACGGGTCTCGTAGATAGGGAAACAAGGTTCGATCAACGTTCCGAGGCCGGCAATCCCCAAGATCCATCCGGGAATCAGCGTGTCCGACTCACCCCCGAGGTCGGCGAAAATTCATCACGGAGACCAGCAGCCCCTCGAGATTGCCCCAATAAAACCGAGAGACCGGTCGGAATACCGCGATAAAACCGCAAGAGAAATCGGAGCCGCGGATTCGTCACGGTGCGCCGATAACCAGAACTCGAAGGAACGTCCCTGACGGACGTTCCGTGACAAATAGACGAGCGAGAACCGTGGGGGAGGGGGTCGAGGGGTCGTCGGAGTCCTAGCGAATTCATAGACGGCCAGGAATGCGCAATATCGTCGGCAGTCTGTCACACATTCGATCCGGTCTCTGGCCAGGAGACACCCGCAGATCTCTTCTCCCTCTATCCCTGTCCTTCATCTTTCTCCTTCTCTCTCTCTCTCTCCCTGTGTGTGTTTATATCTCTGTCTATAGCTCCCCGTCCTTGTCCCTCTCCACCTCCTCGTTTTATTACGCTTGTCCCGCGATGGCCCGCAGATGTATCAGACAATAAACTACCGGCTGCTTGGGATTTGTGGGCCGCGTATTAATCTTCCTGTATTTATGTCGGCCCCCGGAGAAAAAGAGCGGGGCCCGATCAACCGCGAGACACCGAGAGGGATGGGACGCGACGCGACAGGACGCGACGAAACCATCGATTTCAGATAAAATCGGCTTACCAACGGAGAAGAACGGATTCGACGGCAAATGGGACGGGGATCGTTAAGGGGGAACGTTATTGGACCTCTCCCCCGGTGAGACTGCTACTCTCGCTCGTTCCACGGTGAAACCACGCGGCCTGCGCGATCAGACACCGTGTTTTCCGACGAGGAGCCTTCCATCAAATAGGTACGTGCTGGTTCGAACGACAAACAGGATTTTCTCTAGCGAGGAACTTGCATCTGAATCGACAAAAGTAGCCTGCGGGTAATCAAGGTGATGAAAGTAGAATCTTCGCGCCGCAAAACAAGCTCAGTTAGATCATGCAGCGTCTATTCTTTCAAGAATTGTTAACCCTTCGAACGTGATTGTCTGACGCTAGACGCGGGCAATTTCGGCGGAAAGCACCTCGCAAGAACTCGTCGAGGGCCGGACCGGGCCGGATCGGATCGTTTCGCGTTTTTCGTGGAGCAGGTGCGTATCGGCGTTATGTTAATAGGACGCTCGGGAGATCTCAGCTAACCATATGCTCCTCCGCAGGTTGAGGAGAGGGTGGCCGGCGGGGGCAAAAATACTAATAGAAGCCTCCGTTTTCGGTTCTCTCTTTCTAGGGTCTAGTCGATTCCGGGGTCCGAGAAACGTCCGGGGTCGGCTGGAACGGAAGCCAATTTGTAAATTGCCCCCCGATAAACCGCCAAACGGACGCTGAATTTGTGGTCGAGCATTCTTCTGCCCCCGGCTAATCCGCCACGATGGATCCTACTACGCTGATATCGGTAATTACCCCGGTGGCTTCTGTCTTCCAGTGGCCGGTACGCTTCTATCGGAATTTTAATTACTCGAGCGTTTTTTAATCCATCGAATAACTACCGAAGAATTTCCGCGATCGATCCGAGACACGAGGAGTCCCCGTTCGATAGGCTTGTTCATCAGAAATCTGTGTGCTGGAGGATCTACGATGACCACGTAGGTCATCTTGCGATAACCATGAATATTCTCCGCGTCGATTAACAGACTTTCACTCCGGCTCATTTGAATACGCTGAATACAATCAGCGGTATTTTTATCCGATTCGTTCACCTGCTCATTCCTTTCATGAGCGCATACACAATCGATGCCGGTTCATTACTTTCTACTTTGTGCAGGAGGAATGTCGAACGGTGCGTTCGCATTGTGATGGATACACGGTGTCTTGTCTCTTCGTCTTATTGCGCGTCGACACCCTTGCAGGACAATCTTGCATTGTCTTTTGAATATTGACAATGAGCTATGTGCATTTATGACAAAAATCAATACATGAAATGTAAAATTGTGAAGCCACTCGAAGAATTTAAGAATGTTACCGTATCATTCTCGACTTGTTAAATTTTTAAACGGAGAAGCACACTCACATCTGTCCTCCGGTTTTTACCATTAACTAAGAACATTTTCATTTTGCGAAGAAAATTTTTATCAATTTCTTAGACACGAATAAAGTGATGTAAACTTGTTTGAAATATTAGTACGATCTTAGTAACGCTGTAGAATCGCAATTCGAGGGTTGAGGACATATTGGGGAGAAGTACTGAAACAGATCGCACATTGCGACCAAGAAGATGCATCTCGGTGTGACACCTCGCCACAGTCACGAGCGATAGTCTCCTTTTTGCACGCGAATACGCCAAGATACGAGGGTGTGTCTCGGAGGGGCGTTCTGCGAATGCCTGCACGGAACCATGATAAAAATCAAGTTATCCGGCGAGAGGCCGCGTAAATGCAACCGCTGACGCCATTAGAATATCGTGGCCGCATACCGGGGCCCCCGAAACGAATGCCCGTGCCAAGGAAAAGGGGGTGACATAGTGAAATGGAAGGGGTCAGCAGGATCGACGGCGCCTTTGACCGGGGAACCCCGTGGCGCGCGACATGCCTCGCCTGACCGCCATTTAGCGTGAACCTGTCCTTTCGTGCTGCGCCTCCTTAGAACCTGAAGCACTTTTTCACCACGAAAATCAGATTCCGGGCCGCCACGAACCTCAAACGCTTGTGCTTCCGCAGTACTCTGGAAAAACCACTCATTACGCTGCAGAATATTGGGCAAAACAAATGTTGTCAGGAAACAGTAACAGGGTGGGGCATTTAAAAAAGCTCACCTGAACAACTCGCTTGCTTTTGGAGAAAATGACTTTGCATCGAGGGACTCACAATCTGATGCTACTATTTTTTTTATCGAGGCGTCAAGGAGGTATGAAGGTCAACTTTGCTTTTTTAAATGGAACAATATTTTATCAAGATAAATACATACAATGACTTATTGTGAAGATGATTCAAGAGTCACTCAAGATAAAAAAAGAAAATTTATATCGGTATTCCTGTTTTTCCCGAATGGTTAATTATTTAATCAAAGAAATAGTATATTGTTTAGCAAGAAAGAAAGTTCTGCTTGATAATGTAGTTGACGCCGACGACGTCGACCAACCGGAAGCAGATCGTCCAGGCTGATTTAACAATTACCCGGTCCTTCTAACGAGGAGAACGTCCTTCGTGGCAGCTCCCAGGACGCTACTCCATTCCGCCCACGCAAAAGCTGTCCCCTAGGCTCGCCGAAATTTCAAGCGGCTCGAGACGAGAGCCTCGAGACGAGGCGAGGCGGTCAGCGGCGCTCTGGGTCCCCGGAGTTATGTTACGGCCGGCCATAAACGAAATGAGAAAACTGTCCGGGGCCGGCCAGCTTGAAAAATCTCCGCGGAATACAAATGCTCGATTTTTTTTCGGACTGCGCTCGCTTCTTGTCGGCCTCGTGCTACCACGCGATTCCCTCCCCCGCGGGAACAGAGACGTTCTACCACGGTGTACGATATGCTAATCGTGTCGGAACACCCTGTACCCCGTCCCCTCTGTTCCCTCTTGCGACTCGCGATCCGCTTATCGTCGGCGAAATTTTAATCTGGTTTTGAAAATGAATTGAAAAATGTATGTTAACTTTTATTAAGATCGTCCGTGATTTTCAATATAACGGATGCTCGGAAAAGGAAAGTTCCATTATTTTCCGGAAGACAAGGCCATTAAGAAAGCAAGATCGTAAAGATTAGCAGTAGGGCTCAACTGTGTGCATTAGTCTGCCACAACCCTGGCCCAACAATAACAATAAAGAGCTCTCGATTATCTTCCATTAAGCGTCCAAATACTGCATTGTACGCCCTTCACAAACAAACAAACAAGCCAGCCAGCCCTCTGTCTATCTGCTGACAAGAGGCAAAAAGAGAATATCCATTGCTGTCATCCGAAACGTCTGCTTCCGTTCGTGGCGATGCGACGTCGGGGCCCGTTTCCAAATTAACCAATAAATTAGCTAAGCCTCGTCGAGAAGAGACAATCGGATTGAATGCAAAGCTGCCGAGCGAGAAAGAGAAGGGTCCCAGAAGTCGATCGGGCTTTTCTTTCGATCCGTGGCTATGCAATTAATCTCGATCTCGTTCCCCGTAGCATGCCGCGGTCGTTAATTCGGCGCTGACGACTGGGGTAGAAAAGAGAAAGAAGAAGAGAGAGAGAGAGAGAGAGGCAGAGAAGTTAGGCCCCGAAAGCCGGGGCCCGTTCCGCCTTGTAAGAAGCGAACACGATGACATTCGTACGGGCCCGAGAAAACGAGTCGGGCTACATGGAAGCCTACACGAGCGAACGGACGATTCCGAATCAGATGTTATCTTTGACGAGGGCTGCCGGTGGCGGGGGAGGGGCCCAGCCAGGAGGGGGGACAGAGGGAAAAGAGGGGACCGGAGGGCCCTTTCTCGGTGCCCCGCGTCAAGATACGGATCTCCTTGGCGCCACCGTCTTCTGGGCCCTTCCACGGGGCCACGCAAGTAGCGATGCCCATTCGTTTGCCTCTCTTCTCTCTCTCTCTCTATCGTCTGTTTGTTTTTTTTTCGAGCAATTTAGCCGCACCACCGCCCAACCAGTTTGTATTCGCATTAAAGATAAAAAGATTCTTCTATTACGGTAGGAACTCCATTGTCTTCCGAGGGCCACGAAAACGGCACATGCAACTGCTCGAGTCCCGCCAGTTTACCGTTCGCTGGAGTCGCTAAAAGCTCCGAATGTCCCGAACAACAAACGCGGGCCTCGGTCGCAGCTGATTCTTAACACATTACCTACCGGCGATGATTTCATGATTTTATACCGCGACGACAATTTCAATTGTGAACCAATTTACGAATGAGATGGTTCTTAAAGAAGTGTTATTTTTCATCCGGAAGCTAGATGGTGTGGGATAGTGAAGTTGATTACAGATAATATAAATGCATACTACGTGTCATCTCACCGTTAACCGTCAACAGCCGCGGGCATAATTTTTAATCACCGGGCCCCGTCGATTATCCAATTTCCGGGGAAGAAATAGGCGTTAATTGGCCCCCGTTCCACCAGCGATAATTAAAAATTACTCGATTCTGGTTTCAACGTGGACCGAGAACACCGGAGACAACGGGGTTCCCGTAAACCTGGCGAATCACCGTTTCGACGGCCATCTTGGAGATATTTCGCTCGTGCCGCGAAATATCTAGATGAAACAAATACTCGGCCATCCTTATTCGAATCTCGTCGAATAATCGGACAAAAGGGTGGAGCTCCCCGCGAGCGTGCCGCCATGACAGCGCAGACGAAGTATAATTTACCACAGTCTCTCTCCTCCTTCTCCTCCTTCTCTCTCTCTCTCTCCATGCAAATATCGAGAACAATGAAACGACGAGGCTCGCATTAATTAAACCGCAAGCAGAATAGGAGACATTCTTCAATTCGTTGATCGACCGTCTCTCGCATGGAGCCCGGAGTTAATTCGCTCTCTAACCAAATAATTGACAGTAAGTAGGAAATGAGGAGTTATTCCTCGTAGGAGTTGTTTGTCCTCTCCCACTTTCCTCCGGCCGTTGTTATCCGTTATGGCGGATCGACGGCCGGAATTAACGAGCGAACATCGTAATTAACGACAGCCGAGGAATCGAACCGGCTTCGTTGTCGGAACTCATTCCCAGGAATTCGTTCTCGATGACGCGGCACACTCGAACCCGCCATCTTCCGAAAAAAAAACATTAATTTCCCTGCAACAATTACTATCACGAAGCATGGAGGCATCAGACGAAAAGATTATAGATTAGCATATATAGAACGTTATTGTTTTCAACGACTTGTATATGTATACCAGAGGTATTACGTTATGTATGTGCCGCCACCGTTTTAACGAACTGGTAACACGATTCGAAATTGGGTAGCATTTTCCCGAAACACGACGCTGCGGTAGCCGCAACCGATTAGTTAGGTACATCGGAAGGACAGCGGCTCGTGTTCGGTAAACCCTGCTCGCAGGATTACGCAGGGCAATGATCCTGCGCTGCGCAGAGGGACACCATTCACCGGAAACCAGGAAAATCCTTCCAGATCGCGATAAGTCTATTGCCGACAATTTCTCTTGCAGACGAGCCCGAGTCGGTCAAGTTTGAAAGGATTACCTTGCAATTATCGATCCTCGTAGATCCTGTGTTCCACCCGGCCGGCTCCTTTTGTGCCCCTTACTTCGACTGTTGTTCGTCGGGACAACATCTCCGAAACCAAACATTTCTTTCGACCCAGAATTTTTCCAGTTTATGCAGACGAAACTGGTAAAAACGAGTAGGAGGATTTTACAACGGAGACGTTAAAAGAATTGGAGACTATTTAATATTTAACCCTTGTGTAGCCTGTATTTCTTTCAACAATTTGTTAATGATCCTCTAAAAAATATTACAAAACGTCTCTGAATGTCCATTCTTTACTCGCTAATATATGTTTTTATAGTCTTATAATGAGAATTTGTGCAAACATGTTAAACACTGAAAGGTTTCAAATAATCTATACATTTGGGTTGATTACGCAAGGGTTAAAGAAAGAAAGAAATTCTTAAGTCACATCTGTGTACCGCAATTAATACAGACAGTTTTTATGTTGCATTAAGATCCGCATTAAATAAATCCAAGCAGACTTCGAAGCAGAAGAAAGCCCCACAGACATTACAGAAGAGAGTTGAAACGGTTTCGCAAAAGGTTGGTACTGTCACCGGCGATCGAGGATCAACCTGGTACGGCTGACTTCGGCCAGATAAAACTTCGTCAAAGGAGTTTCCGAGCGGCTTGAGCCGGGGCCCGAAAAGCCGGCTTTCTAGGGCCCTAAACGCGGTTTAAGCGTAACCGATACCCCAGCGGGGGGCCCGAGCGCCGGTCCCTGGCATCCGAGATTCGTTTCGCCGCGCCGGCGACGATTGACAACGGGACTCGACGGGGACCGATTCCAACGCGGGGCCCCGTTCCCGGCGGAGAGAGAGGGAGGGGGCGCTTGTTCATTATCGAGCGCGCGTGTCGATGGTACCGCTTACCTGGATGATCCTCCGCGATCGTATCGCGGGATCGATCGAAGCCGGATGCGTCCGCTTGAATTTACCGACGGGACACGGTCCGGGCCGCGTTCCCGAGACGTTAATCCCCCTGGACCGCTGAGTTATCGTCCCCCCGGTCCGGGGAAACACGATCTTCCCTCGTGGAAAGACTGTTTTTCCCCTAAAAACTAATCTGAAGTGAGTAAAAGAATCGTAGATCCTCGGGATTACAAATCGCTTTGTTTTCACGGGTTTCATTTGCTGGTTCGCCTCTCGTCGCAAAGATCCATCAAAATCAAGATCCCAGCGATCTCTCCGTGATCGCCTATCGAATCGATCTATCACATTCCTGCGGAACACCGGCTCGCCGCCGACAAAAGAAGAAAGTCGTCGGAACAGGGAAGATAAGTTAGATAAGGCGATCTCGACGTGGAAGAAAAGAAGGCGGACGAGGTAGCAGCACGAAGAAACAAGTGTACCGCTAACTAGCCGCCATTTTAATGGACTCGTCACGGGTCGGACACGACCGGCGCTCCTCATCTGGGCGAATCTTTGAATTTTCACGCGAGGAAGCATGGGACTTGGGAATCGACTCGGAGGATCTAGGAAACGAAAAAACGTGCGGAACCCCTCGAAATTCCATTGGTACGCCATGATACCGACGACGGGGGACATCGTGTCGGACGTCCAGGTTTCGTCGGATATTTACGTGTAGCCGGTGATGGCCGAACTGCTGTCGAACACCGGGTTTTACAGCGGCAAGCAGAGGAGGGGGATCCTTGTATCTCTCGTGCTCATCATCGGGGCCCTGAAGAGGGGCCAAGGGGGTCCAGAGACTGGTTACACGCAACTAGATGGATGAAGGTGGCTGGAACAAGGTGGCGGCTGATGGGTGTAAATTCGAGATACGATCTGGTCGTCCCTCGCCCGGCCCGATTTACCGACTGCCGTGCTTTCCGGAGGCAGGTTTTACTCGGTTTTTAATTATCCTCGGTGCCCCGGAGACAAAGGCATCCGACGCTGTCAGGTATACATGCTCGCTGTCTTCTCTCTGGGACTTCTCCCTGGACAAACCGGGAAGGATGATGAACCGTCCGAGGGAACCCTGTGACGTATCGGTTCCCGGGAAACCAGGAATCCTCGGAATTAGTCGATGCCGCGTATGGAAATTGGAAATGCCCGGGCCGAATCGATCCTACGGAACAGCGCCGAGAACTCGAAGACGAGACGCGACTCTCTGTCTCTCGCGCTGTAAATCATCCGGTTTTACGATTTTCTACCACCGTTGTTTCGGTTTATCGTGTTTACGAGTTGTTCCCACATGGCTCCGAGCTTTATGTTACGGAGTTTCGTTCCCTGGTTAGGCCTAGGAAACTCGAAACAGCCGCTGGCTGCACCGCACTCTTGCGTTAAACGTATGTTGCTTCTGTGCACGATGTGAAGACGATGCGCGCTAGTGGTAATTAGTAGACTGCAGATTTTATGCGTTTACGGCTCTCAACTTCCGCATCTCGGTACAGGAAAAACTTTAAGAGAGATTCTTATCTGCCTCGGAAAGTAATAAAACCCTCCGACCGAGGGAAAACGAGTTATGTATTAGAGAAAATGGTAGATTTCTAGGTTTTCGAATGTTTTCATGGGATCTGCAGGATCTAGAAAGATAAGTGCGTTTTGAGAAGAGTCCGCCGGCATTCAGGGTGTTCATTCGGTCTCGCGGCTAGAGGCCTATAATGGCCGGACCACATTATCATTTTAATTACTTCGTTTTGTGTCAAATCGTTTTGCCAGATTCTTATCTCCGCGTCGGGACAAATTAGCACCCCGACTGGGTGCCCGGCGGAACCTGTTCGCTGGAATCCGCAAATTACCTTTTCTGCCGCCTCGATATAAAGGACGGCGGACATTCGAAATGGCGAGACCGAGCCTTTTACGCGGCGGCGATTCCGCAAGCGCGAACAACCGTGTTTGCGCCGGCCGAGGCCGCGGAAAACTCTCGACCCTTGTCCCCGATGCAAATTAACACGTCCGCGGTAATACTCCGTGGCATTTTCGATGAAAAAACCTCGCGAGGCTAGCCGCTGTGCGATAAATAAATTGTTGTAAATCGTAGATTGTAAATTGAAAAGGCTGCCATGAAAATTAACCAACACAGTTTTTACCGATTCTTGTCTTGAACCGATGACGACTTTAGTCGACTGCATCCAACTTCTTGTGGTGTAATAATTCTATTTCTATGCAAAAGTAAAAGTGCCAGTGCAGAATAGTTAAAGAAAAAAAATGTCAGCATCGTCTTTAGAAACGACGTTACTATCGAATAATAATGTCGTCGACTAAAATCGTTGTCGGCCAATTTCACTAAAAAATCAACTGGATGAGAATTAGCCTATCAGTTCGGATAACCGACGTCCCACTTCAATTTCCGGTGACGCTCGCGCGTATTGCGGTTTTTTACGGTGGCGTTTCATCCCCGAAGGATGCGAGAGCCGGGGACACAGAGAGAGGATCTGGTCTCGTCGTAGAATCAGCGAGATTGACTTTTTCGCTGCCCCGGGGACCGAAAGGAGAGCGGAAGTGATGAATGGCGCGGGTAGGTCTTTTCAGGAGGCCGAGCGAGAAGGAGAGACCGACACCGGTGATCTTTTCGAGCCCGCGAGAGGGGCACACGAAAGACACAAAGCGCCGCTATCCGCACCATCAGTGTCCGATACCAGGCTCAGGTGACACGCTTTCCAAAGAGGTACCCATAGGGCTGGCGGTGGTGTGTACCTTTATTAAAGCGGTGACAAGCCCGAGGACGAGGACCGAGGACCGAGGGAGAACCGAGACGACCCAACCCCGCCGACGGAGGCCCGCCGATGACAGAAAATATTTACAACGTCATCTTACCTAGACTGGGCGTTTTCCTGACCGTGTTCGACGGCGCCAGGACTTCATCTCAACCGGCCATTACGCCCGTGCCTCGCCTTCGCCACGATTACACGCGTCCTTTTGTTTCCCCGACGCGTTTCTCGACAATGAACACGAACAAGTGTACAGAACCCTATGTTTATCCGGACGAATTCGTCCCAACTCGCCATTTTGTGTGCATTTTTCTATTAACCCTTCGCAGTCGCAGCTATTTTAACTTGAAAATTAAACATCCTCCGACCTAGAATAATTGTATTAGGTTGTAAAGAAAGAATTGCAGGATTTTTGTTCCTTTGTTTTAATTGCAATTTTATACCAATAAATATTTACCTTAATTTAAAGAGTTATATGTCATTTTAAAGCTTGTTTTATGCTCTATTTAATTATGCTTTTAATATTTAATTTTATTCAAATTTGTATCAAATTATTTGGCTTTTATTTCAGGATGTCAAAATGCGATTTTTGCATCAATTTTTTTCCATGAGCACTGTGCATCCGTTGACACTGCCTTCGCCCCGTACTTCATTGATATTCTGAGCCGCTAGAGCGGCACTTCGACCTAGTTTGAGCTCATAGAAAAAATAATGCGAAAATCGCGTTTTGATATCCTGAAATAAAAGCCAAGTAATTTAATAAAAATTTGAATAAAACTAAATACCGAAAGCATAACTGCATATCGACTGCTAAGGGTTAAGTTGTGCAGACTTCGACGCGACTGAAACGTATTCTGAGATTCTGTGGCTTTCTTCTGCTAATAAATTCTTTCAATATTTTACAAAGGAATTAATAAGACAAGATAATGAAGATGATCATCGAAAGACATGCCGGTAGCGAGCGTGTTAATGACGCAAATGAGTTAAGCATGGTACACTCTCTGGACAGGTGTAGCAGAGCCAACTGATCTACGAGCGAGTTAGGTGTACGCCAACTACCCCATACGAGGGATGGTGGGACTCCCAGATAGTGATCTCTGGACAAGAAAAAGCTACCAGTTCTCGTATCTAGTCGTCAGACGATGTTCGAGGTGTTGACACGAAACTGGTGCTGTTCAACATCGGGAGAATCCTCGGCAAGAGATTTCACAGGCGATTGTATTCCCTGAAACGCCTCGGCCACAATGCCGGTCCCACGAATAATAATACAAAACCGCTGGAAAACCGCTAACAAATCGATTATTCGAATTTGTTGGCCGCAGCCGCGTCGAATAAAAGTTACAACGGGCTGCGAAACCGCGAATCAACGGAGGATTCGTTCGCGCTCGATATTAAAAACCTATTAAACGGCCCCGCGGAACCCGGGCGCGGGACACCTTTTGTAATCATTGTTGGAGCGTTTTTCATTTGGCGCGCACGCGACCGAAAAAAAAGGAAAAATTATTCGCGTCCATCGTTCTGCTTGGTGTGTGGCTCGGCCCCGCTGCAATTTTTATGGACGATCCCGTGTATTTTCGGGCGAGCTCCGGGCACGCGGTGAATGCCGCTTGATAACAACAGACCGGAATAATTGTTGCAAACGGCTCGTTCCGCTGCCGTTGCGATGCGCGCCTGTTCGACAACCTTCTCCCCACCGATAGATTTGTAAAAATGCTCGCGTTCGATCGCAGGCCGACTACAACTAGGAACCAACAAAAGCGAGCGCCGGTAATTATCGGGCCCGTGGATATTGCGCGATTATAATGGCATTAAACGTGCCGGAACAAGAACTTTGCATTAATAGAGTGCCCACTTTCGGTTCGATTCAATTCCATCGGCGGACACAATCGCCGTTTCGTTTGAAAACGTGTAGGCTTTCCCCCTTTCGCGAATAATTACACTCCGATCGTTTTTTTCCCAAGAGGATAACGCAGAACAGAGGCCCCGGTTGTCGAGAATCGGTATAGTTCGCTCAAAGGATAATGGAACACGTCGTCGGAGGTGGCTTATGGTCGCGCGACGCCATTTGTCATGGGAAGAAGACGGCGCGCATGATTATCCGAATAATTAAACCTTATTATATGTTGTAGCGCCGCTCGTTATCTAACCGGTTCCGTCGATGAGCGTCGCAGATAAACTTAGCTGTCGTATAGCAGCGCTTGTAACGAATCAATTATAGTACTTGTGTAAGCACGAGCGCGGTTAGTGCACTCCGACACTTATCGCGGCGTGGCTCGTGCCGGAACGCTTTGTATTTACCTGAGAAGTTAGACTGGCCCGATGAAATCAAAATTCGACAGAGAAAATCGCATACAGATTCGACCTCTTTCAAATATACCGCTCCAGAGACCTAAAAGTCACGTGATTCAATAATGGCGGCGGTCCCTTCAACGAGACTACACATACTTGTTGTTTCTCAGCAGAATGCGGAAGACAATCGTGATCTTCCAGCACTGAAATGTTCACTGCTGAAGAATACTCTCCGTCAGAGAACAATGAAGTACGACCGCTAATTGTTTAATAGAAGCATCTGAAAGTCTTCAGGTGCAGAGGTTCTAGATAAATCGTTGTGTTCGGACGTTGCAGAAGGCTCTGAAAAATCGAAATTCCTGGCTACGTTCAGAGCGAGCTTTTTAAGGAGCAATCGTCGCGGAGGATCGACTGTCGAGCCGTGGTCGGCCGATGATCGTGAGTCATAGCGATCGGCGGCCAGGTTCGCAGATCATATATTTATCGCGGGTTTCGGAACGCGACTGGATGTTTCTTCTCAGGGACAAATCAATGGGGCTGGCCAGCGCGGCGGCGGTCGCCGTTTGATGTCGAGGGAAGAGAGCTCTCTTCTCTCGGCCCGCTGGATTCAGCTATCTCGGCGTCGTCGCTCGTCGCCGACGCCGGCGGCATCCCACCGCGATAACGCCATTATGCGAATTCGCGATTTGCATATTTCAGAAAGCGCTGCACAGGAAAGCATAAACAACTCCGTGGCTCTCTCGCAACGAGAGCGCCGCGCCGCGCCGCGTGGCTTCCTCGTCAGAGGAGTTACACGCATGGAAGATTTACGGAGAGTCTGCGTTTCCCTTTTCTTCTTTCTTTCCCCTTTCTTCCCTTCGCTTTTTTTCTCTCCTCTCTTTCTTCCTCTCCCTCTCTCTCTCTCCCTTTCCTTTTTCGGGCAAAGGGTTGAAGCAAGGGAGGGGAAGGCAGGCAGGCAGGCAGACTGGCAGCTCGCACTTTGTATTCAACCATAAATGCATGACGACTAGGACTAGCTGAATTCCGGGAGGATCATCCGCGATCACGCACCGGAAAACTGATTTCCAAGCTTTCATTCTTTCGTCGAGGTTCTCGCCGCTGCGCTGGCACGAGGTCGCCACGATGATCGCGGCGTGTTATGATCCTCGTAAACGAAGTTAACGAGGATTTCTGCCGGCCGGACCTCCCGTCGGTCCGCTCGAACCGGTATGAAAATCATTGGCAGAGTATCAGCACTCGAGGCATTCTCGTCGCGTCGCTTGTCCCGAACCGATCATTAATATATCATGTCAACGTTGCGTTTTCTACATCGGTGGCGGCGATTAAAGTCACATTTTATTACAACGACATGAACCATGTGAAATTATATCAATCGGTGACACGCGAGCCTTAAAACGTCGCCGTTTCACTACCGTGCCCGCTCCGCACCGCTCCGCACCGCTCGAAACAGCTCCGCACCGCACGCCGGTCAGCATCATCGGTGTCTTGCATGTCACGTTCATTTACATTCGCGAAACGGACAGGCGGATGAATAAATTATTCGCGAGTATATCAATTATACATGCGATACGAGCTCGCTGCTGCTGGAAATACGCTTTTTCCCCGATCGACTCGGCGCGCACACGCGGCGCGGCGCGGCGACGGGCTCTCTCCCGGTGACTCGATGATTTTCGTTAGCCTCTCCCCTTTAAGAATTATCGACTGCCGGGTAAGACGTACAAGTTTTTCAGGTGGAGTCACATGTGCGCCGGTTGCTACAGTGTCCGAGGCTTCCACGCCACATAATTCTGCTAGCCTTGCAACTAAGTTGATTAGAGGTCTATTGTCGCACGAACACACATCGACCAAGCAAACCCTCCTCCGATAGTTGGCTGGAACTCGCACGCTCTCGTTTTGTAACTATCATGGTTTATCGACGACTTTAACCCTTAATCAATGAACTGGCTTCCTGAACCATTCAGTCCCTTCTCGCTAGTCGCTAATGTTTATAATCACGGTGCATGAACAAGTAGCAAGTAGCAAGTCGCTGAAATGAGTATAATCGAATCATACGGATCAGGAACCCTGCTCATCCATTATTGTTTCTATTATTATATATATCACTATATAATTTCTGCATCTCCAGTAAATAAATAAAATCAGAAGAAAATCCAGAGTAGTTACTAATTGCGCATCAAAGCGAATCTATTTCAAGGGAAGAGAGAAGTCGAAGGGTAGAAAGAGAATGAGAGATAGAGAGAGAGAAAAATGGGGGAAGGAAGCTAGAGGAATGTATAGTTTCTGCACTTCCAGTCAATAAATAAAAAAAGAAGAAAATTCAGACTAGTTGCGGCTCGAGACGAATCTATTTCAAGGAAAGAGAGAAGTCGAAGGGTGGGAAGGGGGTGAGAGAAACCGAGAGAAAAATGAGAGAAGGAAGCTGAAGGAAGCAAGGAACGGCGAGGCTGAAACGTATCCACGGTTTATTATTATTTTATTCGGATGTTCTTCGCCGCGTTATACCCCATAACCCACCCTCTCCCTACACCTTTTCCTGCAACACCGCCTACGCTTCTCTCTCCTCTTTCTCGTTGAGAGAGAGAGAGAGAGAGGGAGAGAGAGTCGACAAGTCGTAATCCTCCGCCCCCATTTTCTCAAAGTCCTTAGCGTAGGGGCGGGGGGTTGCAGGAGATCGCGACATGGACGTTAAAATTTAAGGTTTCCGTCGACACGTCGCGACCCATAAATTTTCTCGCTCGAAACCGCCGTGCTTTCCTTCGGCCACGGTTGACAAACCACCATCGCCACCCCCCAACCCCCCCGAAAAAGATCGTTCTCGTTGTTTATGATCGCATCGCACACGATGGTCCACTGAAAACGGGCCGTCTTAATGATCCTCTGTAGGATCCGTACCGAATCTATAAGCAGTTACCAGGATAATGTGAAAATGTCTGTACCAGTCTCTACAATTTAATGAACAGTGATTAAAATCCTAAGAAATCGTACAATTATATATACCTAACAAATTGATCGCCTTTCAGTAGCTTGCTATAAAAAATACAGCATTAAAGATTCAAAGATTCCATATTGTTAGATGTGTAAAAGACCGGCACTACTATGGCAAAACACTCCAACTGGACCCTCAAAATTTGTTTTACAATAAATCATTTGTTAATTGACACATCCATCTCTCAGAATTAATTTTAATCCGTCACAAACGCTGTTTAATACTCTAGCGGCCTCAAGATTCGCGGAGTACATTCGTTTACGACTCCAAATGCTACATAAGACGGTAGGTCTACCTTATATAATTTAAATGAAAAACATATCTAAAATCGAGGTGATTATATAACATGAAATGAGCCATTAACTGTACACCTAATATTTGCAGGAAATCTTTCGAAGAATCGGCACGAATCATCTGCTTCCGAAAATCTCAAAATAGCGCCATTCGACGTAGTGGCAAAACGCTCAAACTGTTCACCAAATTTTAGTTCTACTCACTCATCCAGGTGGAGCAACGTACCATTTCTACGAAAATCTCGAAATACCGCCACTGGACGTAGTGGCAAGATGCTGAAACTGTTCGTAGATTTTAGTTCTACTCGCTAATCCAGGTGGCAGTGCCTGTGGCGGATTGTCAATCAATTGAATTTCTATTGTAATATTGATTAATCGTAAATTTTGAAAATTAGTTTTGGTTACTTTGTTAATATTTATTCGTCTAAATATTAGTTAGTCTACTGATTGCCTTTTCGGGTCCTCCCCATGCGTAGGGCTGACTGGACCAGCGTGTATTGCCTGAAATGTCGAAAGACGCGAACGCAAACGCGATCCTTTTGCTGCGCAACGCTAATTCAACGAACAGAGAGAATTAAACTTTTATGAAATTGTTATATCTGAAATATTGCTTCAAGCAGCGATAAAAATGAAATGTAATTAGAATCGCGACTATTTCATTCGCAGCGCTAATCTTTAAAGAATCTATATTGAAATCTATGGAAATCGCGAATATTTCCGCAACAATAACTTCGATCTCTGTTCACATCAATGTTCGATCAATCTTCGATCAATGTTCAATAATAAAGATTAATTATTAAGATATCTTGGTACTTACATTCTCTCCCCCTTGAAGAAAGCACGACACGTTACCCTCGATCTCAGTTCCCGATGTCATCTTTGGTCATCAAGGTAGGTAGCCTCAGACATCCAAGTTGGCAGCTTCGAAGTATTCTGTACCCTTAGGGTTCTATAACAGAAAGAACAAATTCATTTAATCTCAATCGATCGATCGACAAAAAATAAACCCGAATTAATATAAAATAAATAATTCAAGTTGAATATTATAAACCAAAATTAATTTGAACCAAAGTTAAGTTAATATTTATTTATTGTTCATTAATGTTTTGAATAATGATGTTCAATGTACTCACGCTCGCGTCCTGCCCTGCCATGATGTACGTCACGATTCGATTCTCGAAAGCATCGATCTCGCTTCCAAGTTGCACTTTCAAACGATGATTCTTTTCCCGCGGAATCTGTAACAGAAAGAACCACAATTGACAAACTGTCAGAAACTAAACCAGAATTAATAGTAAATAAACAATTCAATTAGAATGGAGAATCAAAATTAAATAAACTTGACTTCTATACCACGAAACGAATTTAAATAGCACTGGTCGTCACGACACAGGAGTAAATTGTCGCGACAAGGCAACATGATTCGAGAATAAATGTAAATCAATGAAAATTAAATAAAGTTAAACTTTTTACCTCCGGAAACCAGAAATTGTTGCCTCATTCTTATGTAATCCTGTAGATTTTGGCGAGAAAATGCCACAAATCTACGCTTCACAATCCTAAGCGGTCAGTGATTCAAAATGCGTGTTTGAAAGATACACAGAGGAAGAATTAAGAAATGCCCGTGCTTGTGGTGCCACCTAGCGGCACCGCGCGATAAGCGGCGGATTTGAAATTGGCCAACCCTAAACCACGCATAACTTTTGAATCACTGATTGGATTTTTGGCATAGGAAAGAGTCCAAAATTTCTGGTTTCCGGAGATGCACAGCAGCTGCAAATGATTCGCCAATTCAAATAAATACTCTTTATTTCTATTGAATGATGCAACACAGAAACGGACGAAACGGTACGCACCACGTCAAGGTTCTTGGCAGTCTGGTGGCAAAACTCTCAAACTGTTTGCCAAACATTACCGACTATAGGTAATTGTCTGCACGGATACATTTCACTCTGATTAAAATATTTGTAATCCAAATATTTTGTATAATGAAGAAGTTTTGAAATTAGACAGAAATTGAGGTTTGTATTAAGAGAATATTATGAAACGAATACGTTTTTCTATTACATTGTCTTTATTTGTTAATTGCAGATTCATGCGTAAAATGTTAACTCGTATCTTAGATATGCATAACCTATATTCTAAACATTTATAACAATAATGTAGAGTAGCTCAGAGAGACTACGGCACTATTTATTGTATGCAACGTTCTCCAAGACACAGGGGTTTATCGCACAACAATGGAGAAATTAGAACACCGACAGGCTCACCCCCGTAGACATGTTTTTTATTGGACGTTGGAAGGCATTTGCCTAATAGGAGGGACTGCCGAGAACGATCAGCTGGATCAACGGTGATCCCTATTGCGGCGATTTTTCCCGTTCGATCCGCACACACGTCCGTTCGTTTCAATTTCCGCGACGGAAAGACGATAGTAACGGTGGCACGATGAATCGCGCTTTATTCAGTGCTTCAATCTCCATTTCATCGGTCCAACGTGACACCATTCGTTCGATGTAATTCGCCGTTTCCTCGATATTTATTCTCCGGAGAGAAATTTTCGATTTTTCGAAGAACGAGCGCGTCGTTCGTTCGGCTATCTTCCACAGCCTGTAGAAACATCGGAAAATGTTTCTCAGGACCGAATTCACGAAATTATAACAGTTTGAATATAATAAATATATAAAATATAAATAAAAATATATAAATAATCATATAGAACATATAAAAAGTTCATGTATTTTTAGGATCCACTATATGGAAGAGGAGATCTCAAAGAACCAAGGGTAAAGTTGGATCAGCAGGGATGCGCAAACTACTACGAAGTTGTCCTCGCAAGATATCAGGAATTCTTCAGGGCCTTCCGGAAGGACATTGATTTGAGGACCCCTTTGATTTTCCATCGCACTTTTACGGGAACAATCGGCTGCGTTTCGCGTAGAATCTCGAAGGCGTAGTAACGGTCTCGCCTTGCGTTCAATTATCACAGACTCGTTAATATCGAGCCGGATAATGAAAGCGACGAGGACAAGGGAGGCAGACGGCTATGGTCTCCGCGGAACCGCGCGGAACCTCCTCCTCCGGGCGCGCATTAAATCGAATTGAAAATCCGCTTCGAAAGGAACACGGGCGAATCGGCAAAGTGCAATTTCCCGGCCGGAAATTACATCGGCGCGGTGGGGTGCGAGTTGGCGACGGAAAAAGCTACGTCGAGGACGCTCCGTTTGCGGAGAGACATCGTGGTGGGCGAGCACACGCATAAACACGCTCGCAGACACGCTCGTGTCGGCAACGGCAAACGGCAAAACAAACAGCGGCAGCTTCGTAGAAAAGGAAGCTCGTTCGCTTCATTGTTGTTGACAATCCGCCTCGGAGATAATAAAATCCCGACCAGGACGGCAAACCGTTCTCGGAACGCTTCGATTCAGGCGATCGACGATCTCGCGAGTACACGGCGAAATCGATTGGCGAACATTTCCAAGCAAGACATCGTGATATAGTAGAACCTCGGAGCTCGAACGCGAAACACAATCCGTGCTTTTGAAATATTGTAAATGCAATGAAACTCTAGAGGCCACGAACAGATTGTGAAATCGTTCGAACATCGAGGGTTGTCGTTGATGGAGACGTCGGTCGATTGCTCGTCGCCGTGGAAAATTAATGTTTCACGGAGTTCTTCTCCGGCTGCAGTCAATTTTGATGAACGATTTACTCCGGCACGTTGAACACTTGGTAATTGAATTGTTTTTAGTTAACAAGAAACGATACGATACGAGCCATCGTATTATATTAACTGCCTCCGCCGAGGGAAGTCCTACAAACTAGGTCTTGTTGCGTATGTGGCCTTGGCCCGAGCTTTTCCCTTGTCAGAGCTTACGACAGCAATACGCATCGACAACTTCATCGCACATTGATCGAACTCTTTTTCACGGCTACCTGAATTCATTCGGACAACGCGCCCCCGCCCCCGTCGCGTCGCGACGCAAAGCGCTCCGTAAGCTCTCGCGAACGTTTAAAGTCCATCGGCCTGAATTCCCCTCAAATCTTTACCGGAGAGAAATACTAGAAAGAAAATACTCGAATGAGTTTCAAAGTGTATACCGAAAAAGAAATTGATTAATCGACTGCGTCGAGTAGGTGGTTCACTTCCGCCAGAAAACTGTTTCTCATTTCTCGATAATACAAAGGTGAGGTTTTTCATTAGACAGAAGCGCTAGATAAAAGATCAATCTAGGCAGCAGTCGCCCTCAAAAGTCCTATTTTTGCGTTTACGAGGCGTAATTTGCATTATTCGGCAGCACGTAGCTATCGCAGTTTAATGAAAATAGCTACCTTTATGTGGATAATGCAAATTACGACTCGTAAACATAAAAGTAGAAAGTTTGGGAGCGCCTGCGGCCTAGATTGATTTCTTATCTAGTGCTTTTGACTACTGACAACCCCCATCTTTGCATTATCGAAAAGGCGCATCCCGTTCCCTTCAGGCGTAATTTGCATTATTCGGCAGCGTAAATTGCACTTCGTAAACGAAAAAACAGGACTAAAAACAAGGAGTCTACCCCCTTAGGAAACAATATGTCGGCTAAGGGGCTAGAAAACAAGAGGAAAATTTAATTGTGAAACGGAGGGCTCGATGAAGTCGAGGTTCGAGCCGTCCAAGTCCGGATCAGCTGATGTGTTCAGTCGCTGGAGGATCCTCTGTCCTGTTCGACCGTTCCGGGAATTGTCCCAAGAAGCTTTGAATAAGGCCACAGCGTCCAAGCCGAGAGCGCGAGGTTCTGCGAGCGTGCTCGTCAAGGCGGAAAGTCCGAGTAGGATCGGATGGCGGTCGGGCAACAAATTCCATCGAGCTTTTCCGACCGACAGAAGCGACTTCAATCAACTCTAACGAGCATCCTGGCTGTCCTGGCCGGGGTAAGTAGGTTTCCCTCGGTACACGAAAAGCTCATTTTACATCCTCCGGGAACGACGGGCGAGCGAGGAGGAACGACGAGGAGCCGACCGAGCCCCTCCTGGCCCTCGGTGAAAGTCGACGTCGCTCGAGCTTTCGTCTTGGTGGCGAGGTTGCGGGACCGTCAGTCGGGTCTCGTGTCTCGTCGGCGAAGCACACACCACCCATACAACCACCCATTCGCTATATACACCCTCTCGCGATCTCTCGATCCGTCGGAGTTTCAACCGGGATGAGCTTGCGAACGATCTCGATCATGTCCTTCGATTAAACTCTCTTTCGTTCTCTGTCCGTGTGAAACAACAGTTCTAAAAAGCGAACCACGACAACAAACTAGTTCGGGATGAGGCAGCAGACAGGAGTCAAGCCGGTCGGGCGATGAGATCCAACGATCCCTGATCGACATTCGAAACGAATCATCGTGAACCTCGCGAGCCATGGTGGACAAACTGCACGAGTACGAGGGGTTCGCCGGAAGGGTACACGATGTCCGGGACAAGATCAAGGAGAAGTGGGAGGTCTGGAAAGAATGGAAGAACAGCGTGCCCCTCGATCAGGGCGTCGAAGGGGTCCTCAATCATCTGCGAGGCCCGCCGAAACTCGAGAGGACTTTGGACGACTATGCTCACGTCTACAGGTACCTGGACTTCCGTGCCGATTTTTCAATTTTCAGGCTTGCCACATCTCATCTGCAACAACCTAATAGAAACAGTGATTAAAAGAAGGCTTTGTTCTCCAGGAAAAAGTCACGAGGGGAGTTAGTTCGCGTGTCCGCGGCCGTGATGGGTATCGAGTTCTCGTACGCGGCGGAAACGGCGTTCGTCTCGCCAACTCTGTTGAAGATCGGCGTGGACCATCAGCACATGACCTTGGTGTGGGCGCTGAGTCCTCTGATCGGCTTCTTCGTCACCCCGCTGTTAGGCAGCTTGAGCGATAGATGCAGATCGAAATACGGCAGACGGAGACCGTTCATCTTCCTGCTCGCGATCGGAGTGCTAATAGGTCACAATCTCTTTCCTGTTTGTTAAGCAACCGTGTTAGAACTTGAAACCGGTCGCTCCGCAATTATTCAACTTTCCTCTTTCCTCAGGATTGATCCTGGTACCCAACGGCGAGGGTATGGGATACGCCTTCGGTGACATCCCCGCGGTTCACTCGAATTATACCGCGCCCCTCGGACACCGGACCACGGCGAAACAGGGGAAGGAAGACGCACCGAAGCCACCCTCGCACTCCTGGGGGATCTTCTTCACGATCCTGGGCACGGTGCTGCTGGACTTCGACGCCGACGCTTGTCAGAGCCCTGCCAGGGCGTATCTGCTCGACGTCACTACACCTGGCAAGTAAATAATAATTAGACTGCGGATCTTTATGCAAAATAAAACATGTTTGCATTGATTGCAAGACACAAGAGCCAATTAAAAATTTTATTCTTCTTTTGATGATCCTGTTAAGGTGAAACTAATACACTGGTGGCCTTAAATCTTTTTAATACCTCCACTGTTTTAAATTGTACGTACCCATATTTGTCATAAATGCATAAAATCCGCAGTCTAAATAATAACATTTATCAGAAGTTTTCGCGATAAGAACCGTCGCAGAGTGAACGACGGCCGGCGGGATAATTCGAAGGGAAAATTGAATAATTTCTTGTCGCAGAGGACCACGCGAAAGGCTTGAGCACCTTCACCATAATGGCGGGCCTGGGCGGGTTCATGGGCTACGGATTGGGCGGCATCAACTGGGACGCCACGGCGATCGGCGTGATGCTCGGCGGTCATCTGCATGCGACCTTCACGCTGATCACCATCATCTTCATCATATGCGTGTTCTGCACCATCACTAGCTTCAAGGAGATCCCTCTGGAGCTGCTCGAGAGGGAAGAGTACCAGCAGCTTCGGGACCAAGTGGTGTCCGGCGAGGAGAGACAGGACGAGCAGAAGGAGCACGACAAGATCACGACGGACGAGTCTGTGTCGTACGGGACCTTGGACACCGAGCAAGACACCGCGAAGAAAGACGTAAGCGCGAAACGATTCTTGATAAATCTCGAGCGGTCGTACACCGTCGAATAATCAACGAACCAACGACAAACAGGAATTCATGCTGAAGCCGCTGCCGGTGCAGGAGCCAGAGAGAAGGGCAGGACAGGTGCCCATGGTGCCGGACGCGATACCGAACGACATCAATTATGGGGCACCAGGAACCGAGGACCCCGCGGCGAACCCTAAGGCCACGCTCAGAGAGTACCTGATGTCCATTGTCTACATGCCGCACAGTCTTCGGATGGTGTGCCTGACGAACCTCTTCTGCTGGATGGCGCACGTCTGCTATTCCCTGTACTTCACGGATTTCGTCGGGGAAGCTGTCTATGGCGGCAACCCGCAAGTAAGTAGCCGAATAATTTGCTCCCAAAAGATGTGTACATATTTATTTTTGTTCCCTCATAGATTACAAAGGGATCCTGTTACCTTCTCCTTTCTCTCTCTATCTAACTTTGCCATCCACCCCTCTCCCTGTCCGTCTTCGGTTAATATCTTGTTTAACTTCCCCTGTACCACCGCTACCATTCCTTCTTCTTCCCTACATCTTTCCAAGACGTGTTCCCATGTTTCTGCTTCGTGTCCACACCTTCTGCACCGTCTGTCATCTTCCTCTTCCCAATATCTCCCTCCCCTCATTTCATTTCCTAATCCCTTCAGGTACTCTGCTGTTTTCTCCACCCTTATTTCTTTATAGCAACTGTTATACCTCGACCCTATAGCCTGCTTGCAAGAAACGAATCAGGTGAATGGCAAAAGTCTCTTACACAATTCTGCTTCGTAGGCACCGGACGGCAGCAAGGAGCGAGAGCTTTACGAAAGCGGAGTGAGGTTCGGCTGCTGGGGGATGTCCATGTACTCTTTGTCCTGCTCCTGCTACTCGCTGGTCATCGAGAGGCTGATAGAACGCTACAAGTAAGGTTTTCTTCTCGTCCAACGATCTACGAATGTTCGTGCAAATAACCATCTCTGTAGAGAAGCTTGAAGAACCTTGCGATTCACTGTTATTTGCACGAAAATCCGCTGTCTGTCAACGTCGACGAAACAATAATCTAAATCTGTTCTCTGGGAACCAGGGCTAGAAGGGTCTACGTCTGCGGGCTACTGTTCTACAGCACAGGAATGATGATGATGGCGCTGACCAAGCATCCCGTGGGAGTTATCGTATTCTCCTGGACAGCCGGAGTGATGTACTCCACTCTATTCACTATGCCGTACTTGTTGGTTGCCCATTACCACGCTTCGTCGACGGTGAGTATCGAGAAAGAACTATTTCAATATCTCTGAGCGTTGTTTGTCATTGTTCTCGGAGGAACAATCAGACTAAAGTTCTCTGGGAGGAGCGAAAGATATCCTAAGATGAATGTCTCGATCCACTCCAGCAAATTAGCTGGAGACAATTAAAAGTGGCGTCTACTACAGAAACAGAACCAGTCGAGACTTACAATTATTAATTGGTTTGAATAACTCGAGGGTAATGGGACGCGGTATTTAGAAAGATATTGCTAACGGTGCGAATAAGCAGCGATCCAAGAAAAGTCTGCGAAGGCAGTGTGCGAAGCACGACAAGTATTTCCAGCGGAGTAATGCCATTAGTATCCCGGGAACGTGATGCAACGACGCATCCTGTTTTCTCGGCGCACGTTCCACGATGTCCGAGACGTATATGCAGGTGTATACACGACGCTAATCGAATTGATCGACTTTGCAGTTCGAGGTGACAGCCGACGGAGAAGCCGTGCAAAGTGAGGGAGTGCGCGGCCTCGGCACTGACGTTGCCATCGTCTCGTCGATGGTATTCCTGGCGCAGTTCCTGCTCTCTTGCTGTCTCGGCACGATCGTCAGCAAATCGGGAACAACCACCGCCGTGGTCTGCGTGGCGAGCACCCTGGCGGCTTGCGGAGCTGTCTCCGCCACTCAGATCATGTACCTGGACCTCTGAAGACGATCCCGCAGAACCTGCTCGCAAGGAACCGCTCTACAACTAATTTTACAACACTCTACCTAACAGCGCGACGTGCAGTGGGCCATTTCTGTAAAACACAGTGACTCGCTTAATCGATCGAATGCCCTTCCAAACAGATTACAATACGACTCGAGGTTTCTCAAAAGGATCAGTTTACTGGATGACGCTGTAAAGAAATTTATTCGAAAACTGCATGCTTTCGCGAGACTGTAACGAAAATTTCGCTAATGCGTTTTGTAGATTCATGTCGGTCGCATTGCCATGTACGGAGTGTCCTAAAGAGACGTAAGGAACAAAGTATAGTCTTTGGGACAGCCTGTACACTCGCAGAGGGTGATCGACCCTTCGTCGACGAGCGCTCGTTCGCTTAACAACAGTGCCATGTTAACGATGCACAAATAAATGGCTCCACTGACTCGCGACACAGCAAACTATCTCTCTGTTCCTCTAACTTGAAACTGCATTCTCCAGGACATTTGTAAATAAACCTGTATCTTGTAAAATCGTAATAAAGCGCGCAGAAGATGCGTGGCTCTTCGAGTTGAAACTGTTGAAACTGTTGAAAGATAGGCTCAAACGGTGTCCAGATTGTTCAGACCGCGCACAAATTCAGAGCGGCTTGGACGTCCTTTATCATTAGCCTGCTGAGGTCTAAGAGATATCTCGAGATGTATTCGTTGCCGTGTAGACCCTGTATCGAATTTCACAACGATTCGACAATGTTAAACGCCACAGCGATCGAGATGGTTCATTGGGTAGTACGAACCTGCACGATTTCGTACTTCTTGTCTCTGCAGAAGACGGGGTAAGAGAAGAACATGCCGGCTGGGATGCCATAAGAATGATCAGACATCACCCCCATGCAGGTCCACTCATTTTCCGGGGTGCCGTTCCATAGAATTTTACAGTGGTCCGCCAGTGCGTACGCCATGGACGTTACGTACTTAGGTTTGCGTAGAGCAGCTTCTATGATCTATCGAAGAACAACCTGTTCAAAGTGAATCGTTGTCGGCGCGTAGCTTTTTCGGAACGACGAAGAAGGTGTTTACCGACGGAAGCTCGTTCCTCAGCCACAACATCAACTCATCCGTGACGGGCTGACCGTTCGCCAGGTACATGTACCTGCAATCCGTGAAGCAGTACTTGTTGTTGGGGCCCCATACTATGATGTTCTTGACGTGCCTCGGCTGACAATTCGCCTGTGCTGAGATCTGAAACGATTATATCGTCATCTAGAACGCGAGGACCGATTTCTATGAAATTTAAGGGGGTAGACTTAATTTAACTTGATTTGCACTAATTCTGAGTTTTTTGGGTCGATTGCGTGTACGTACGTGTGCGGCCGCTATCCGCCAATTGAACAATGACAGCGAAGTTATGTTTTCCCTGGGGGTGGTCGTCGCGAAGCGGGAAATTATGGTGGCGGAGGTGTTCCCGAGCGCTATGATCCTGACGTCCTTCTTCGCGTACTTCTCGATAAACTCGCCCTGTGGCAACGATTGTCAGAAAATTGCACTGTATCGAGGAATCGGGTCATCGGAAACGCTGCCATGGAAATTACGTAGGACTTGCAGACTTCAACAAATTCCCTGAAGAACGGGCCCTTGTACTCTTCCTTCTGAAACACGTACTCTCTCGCCGGACCGATACAGATTACTACATCCGCGTTCTTGAATGCGACCGACGCGTCGGAATCATATGTAACGTCTGCAGAAACGATAAGAGAAAGATGTTGATTTTTCGGTAGAAAGTGAGAGGGGTGTCGTTTATTTTACCGTGCAGGCGATTAGGGCTGCCCAGACTGAGTTCGATAGCGACGCTCTCCAGAAACACCGCTCTAGCTGGGAATTCGTATATTCTGAGGAAAACAGATTGGTCGGATCCGAATGTATCGTCGGAGAATATCCCATAGATGAGATCGAGCGTGATATCGCTGGATCCATCGGTGACCACGACATTTAGAACATCGCTCTTTCTTCGCGACGCATGGGTCACGGCGATCTCGTCGCTCTCGTCGTCCCTAGAGTACATTGACGTGCTGCTCGAGGAAATATTCTACGCGTTCATTCTCGAAAGAATGCAAATAGTCCTTGAAGTTTACTTCGAAAAGCACGTCTACGCTATATTCATAGAACCAACATCGTACTATGCATTACAATTTTGAATAACGACCTGCACGAAATCAATTTCATTTTTTTAACGTGATATACAAAATCGTAGTTGTTGCACACGTGTGACGCTCGCTACAGAGAAAAAATGCAGCACAGTGCCCTAAGCAATCTTTATTAGGTGCGTAAATTGTTGATACATTTCTCTAGAATGTCCTTGCGGATGCGCGGATAGTCGGGACTCTGTTTGAGGATCTCGTTGCAAGCGTCGATAGCCTCCGCGTACGCCTTCGCCTTCATCGAACAGTAGGCCAATTTGTAAGCTACCGAGAGCTTAGACTTCCCGCCGTACTTCCAAGCTTGACAGTACTGCAGCGCGGCTTCTCTATAATTCTGCTCCTTCTCGGCGATATGACCCGACAGCTCGTGGGCTCTAACGCAGGTGGCATTGTGCTGCAGGACCCTCTTCAGCAGCTCGTTCGCCAGATCGTACTTGTTCGATTGCACGTAGATCTCGGCGAGCAACAGCCAACAGCGTTCGAGATACTCGGCGTCCTCGAAGGTCCATATGTTCTTGCTGACTCGTTTCAGGTGGTTCCGCGCTCTGGGCGTTTGCTTCAGAAGAATATGGGCCATCGCCATCCCAAGGGCTGGTCCTACGTGGTCCTTCAATGCCTCTTGGCTGGCCAACGCGGTGCAATCCTGCAGAGCCTTCTCTATGTTCGACTTTTGCTTGGTAGTCAGCAGAAAGAAGTTGCTCAGCAGCCTGTGAGTCAGCATTTCGTGGGGACTACCTTTGGGATTCAACTCCTAAATCAGAGAGATGATTATCTATAGCAACTCCTTGGAATGTGTGTGATACGATCAGTTTTACCTGCAACAACCGGTAGGCCGTTTTCAAAGCCATCGTTCTCGAGTCTTGGTACTCGGCGTCCTCGTCGTTGAACACTTCGTTGGGCAGAGAGGAATCGTCGTCCGGATCTAAACAAATCTCGATCATGTTGTATATCGCCTGTTGACCCCACTCGGGGTCGCGTCTTGCGAAATTAAACTGACGAAGCGCGGAATTTAATCTGCCCGTGCGCCAATCCAGTAAGCCAGCGCAATAGTAGTATCCAGCTGCCAAGTTAGACCCGCTCGACTCTAGCTCTGCACGGTGGAGCCATTCCTCCAGGTCGTCCATGTTCCCTGAATCGGACGAAATCGGACGAGTCACAGGCTAATAGTCTAATCCAGGGTTTCTCAAACTTTTTCTCTGATAGAGCCGGAGCTCCTTATGTAATTTGAAGAGTATGTAATGACACGTAATCAATAAATCTTAGAAAAATAAAAAATACTTGTTTCTTGTTGCGTGACGTTTTGTGGCGCCAACATGGATGTTATGAATTATTCATACGTAAAATTATTATAGTCAAAATGTAGGAAAAAAGCTTTATTATTAATATTTTTTCGCGGAGCACAGTTTCGGAAACCCTGGTCTAATAAATTGCAACTTGCAAGTACCTGTTCTGCGAGAGACCTCGATGAGCCTCGCCAAGGCAGTCCAATACGTCGGTTGTTTCATCAACAACTGCTTGAAATGGTACGCCGCGGTGTCGAAGTCTACCTTGCGGAATGCAAGATCGGCCATCATGATCGAAGCAGCTTCGTTGTTCGGATCGGCGTTCAGCAGAGCTGTACAACTCTGAGCGCATCTGTCCAAGCTATTGGTCTGCCGATTAAAGATCTTCGGTGACTATCGATCGATCTACCAGGAAGCTAGACTCAAACGAGAGTTTTGCGATCGTGTTCACCTGCATGTATATCTTTGCCAAGGATAGAAGAGCTTGCACGTCCGCGGGTTTGTAATTCAAAGCCTCCTTGTAGTACAATATAGCTTGATCGTAGTCCCTCAGGGACGACGAATAGTCGGCCATGGTCAGACAAATATTCGCCAAGATCTGTTTCTCGTCCTCCAACGAGGAGTTTCCTAAGCGCTGTATGTACCTGTGCTGGTTCTCTTTCGCCTCTTTCAACGCGGACAGAGCACCCTGGATATTATCCGCTTTCTCTCTGGTCTTTGCCAGCAGTAGCAACAGCTGACCACGCACCTCCAAGCTCGTTAAATCGGAATCCCGGCGTCCATCTAAAAATATATTTGGAAAATCATTTGCAAAAACACCATCGTAGAATATCGAATATAAACGAAAAAACCTGCCTTGCAGTTCCTGTACCAATGTAGCTTCCGCTTTGTCATACTGCTTCATCGTGACGAACAACCTGGCCAGGTCCAGTTTCAACCCCTTGAAGTTTTCTTGTTTGATTACGTCCCAGTAATAATTGATAGCCTTTGTGTACTGGTGCGTTTTTACCAGAGCCTTGCCTAGCTTACTGGCGATGTGCAATTTATTTATGGGATTCTGCTTCAAGGCTTGCTCGTACGCCTCTATGGCTCTCTCCGGTTCCTGTATGGAGATGTACGCGTCGCCTAACATGCTGTACGTCTTCGGACCTGGACAGTGCTCCACCAATTCCCTGTAAGCAAACGAATGTCGTTGATATCGTATTCTCAAAGTAAGTATGATAAGTAGTATGATCAAGAGAAACCTGAAACACATGGCAAAGGCGAGCCGGTCCTTCTTGTGCTTCAGATTGATCTCAGCTAAACGAGTATGCGCTTGCAGATAGTAAGGCTGATCCGGAGTGACTTTGGACAAGCAATCGATGGCCTCGTCCAACTCTCCCATCTCTAAAAGCAGCTCCGCGTTTCCTATCAGGATTCTACCTTCCTCAACAGTGTCCCCGAGCCTCGAATTCGCCTCCTGTATCACGGCGACAGCTTCGTCGAATCGTCTCATTTTCCCATAAGCAAAAATCAGTTCAAGATACAGCGTTGCGACATCCGAGGCCGAGATGCGCACAGTCTCCAGGTTGTTCTCGTGAGGCTGCAGTCCTGCGTAGGACATCGCGGTCTGGAAACTTTTTATAGCAGCCTCGATATCCTTATTCTCCTTCTGAACAATTCCCGCGATCAAATGGTAAATGGGATTGTCCCTGATCTTAAAATTGTAGCTGAGACCGACTTCGAGACTCTGCGAAGCCAGCTGATAGTTCCCCTGGCAGGCCAAGATCTGAGCCATCAACAGATGCGCTTCAGCGTTGGACGGATCAACGTTGTTCAGAATGTTCTTCAGTATCACGCTAGCGCTCTCCAACTCGCCGCTCTGTATCTTAGCTTTGCTGAGCAACAATTGCGCTGTTGTTAATCCAGGATAGGCGTCCGTCAGCTGCTCCAACAGATACAAGCACGGCTCTTGATCGTTCAGCACCTTCTCCTCTGGATTCGTTACGTTGTTCGTTATAGAGTAGACCAAACGTTGCTTGCAGATGTCCAGGCACAAGTCAGGATTCAACTTCTTCATGTAGTCGTATCCGTAAGGTATGTACTTGCAGTTGTTCAGAATAATGGTAGCCGCGTTGTCCAAGTCGGTCAAAGCCAGACTCGGAGCCACGGATTTCACTTTGGCGGACATGAAGAGCAGCTCCGCGTTCATCGAGTTCGATTTCATCTCCATCAGGAAGTTGATCTGCTGTTGCACCAGGTCCAGACCTTCGATGGAGTTGTCCAAAAGCTGACACTGCGCCAGACCTATCAGAGCCGAGAAGGACGACTCGTTTATCTTAACAGCGCTTTTGTAATAATACTCTGCCTCCTTCGCGTTTCCCTGAGATACGAACAAATTTCCTTGCTCGACCATCAGGTCCGCATTCTTCGGATTCTGCTGCATCGCTCGGTCCACCGTTCTCGCAAGCTCGGACAGGATCTCGTGATCCTTACACGCCAATCGCGAGAACAGTTGAACGTTGCTAATCAACACGGCAACGTTCCGCGTCTCCGTCAGTATCAAATGCCTGAGGTACGTCTGAAGATCCTTCAGTCCGTCTTCGTGATTTCCGTTTCTGCAAAACGTGATGAACGCTCGTGCCTTCAGAGAATCCAGATTGTTCGAATCGATGGAAGAGATCCTGTTCGACGTCTCCAGAACCTGGTCCCAATCCTTCATGGCCAACTGATTCTCCAATTTCTCTACCAAAGGCAGTTGCAACTTAGGGTAACGTACTATCACTGAATTCAATGTTAATATTGCTCCAGCACTGTCGCTATGCTGTTGCTTGTACTTTGCAGAGCCAAGGAGAGCGTACACGTTCTTTGGATGCTCCTCTAAAACCATTTCGAACGTGTTAGGCCTGTCCGCTGTGGTCTTGTTCACTGTGAATAGATCTACCCAGCCTTTAACGAGAAGAACATTTGTATTGGACGGATCTAGCTTGTAAGCTTTCTCTATGTATTCTTTAGCTTTCTCAGCTTTCTGGGATAAAAGCAGCACCAATGCTGCCATTGACAACGCATTCGGTGATGATTTTCTCCTCTCCTCTCTGATCCTGGTTTCAATTTGCATCAGCGTTGTCCTTTCAACGTTGTCGCTGCTCGCGTATGCAATGTTCTGGAGAACCAACGCTGCCAAAGTTGCATCCGCATTGCCCAACACAGGTGAACATTCTTTAATCGCCTCGTGAGTTCTCCCGGTTAATGCATACGCGAGACTCAACAGAATTCGAAGACGGTCGCTCGTTGGATACGCTTCGCACGCTTCTTTACAATACGTTAACATGCCGGTGTAATAAAATTGACGACAGTACCACTCGATAATGGTCGTATATTCTATTTCCTCCATTGTACAAACGGTATAAAATGCTGAATATCGACCCGTAAATTTCTATCTAGAATGCAGATCGTGTAAATACATTTAAAACGTGTGCATAACAAAAATGCTATGTAGAATATATCAAAAAATCTTCAGGATCCGGTAGCTCGTAAATGAGATTGGGATCCAAAGGTTCGGAATCGGGTCCTTCCAGTATATTTGTCGGTCCGACAATCAATTCTTCTAGATCAGGATTCTTAATTGCAAGATAGTACTTTTGCATGTAGTCACAGGTCAAGAACATATAATGATAATTGACTATCGCGTATGTAAATGCTGTCTGAAAATACGAATTCCAGTATTACTATTTGTATTACAAGATATTCTTACGTTGTATATTTGTACCGATCAGAATTCATTACTTCTGTGAGCAGTCGAGCTAAACCTTGTCCTGTATATCTATAAGGCACATTAATCGCTTGCATATCCAATATCTTTCCATCCGCTCTATATTGTAACACAGCTCTTGCTAATAAAATGAGAAAAATATTTTATAAATTCAGGATATTAAACATGACACCTGCTCGTATATTTATATGTATTTAAATAACTTACAATTGTCATCCAGTTTTACATAGAAAAGGCCTCGTTTCTCATTATGGTGTACGGTGAAATTTGAAATGAGTCTTACATGCTGATTTCTTTGGAAACGATTTAATGTAAATAGTATCTTAGTCGTATAACTCATACCATCCGAATCATATGAAATAAAGTTGATAAAAAATCATTTCTCCATTTCATCGAATAAATATTTCAATGTCATTACAGGTTACGTTTCTGTATACAAGCTGTTGCTCGGCAACCATGACGTAGAATGTCATTTCGATTTCTACGTTATCGACATGAAACCAGCTAAAACGTCAAAATTATAATAATTTTATCATGATCGTTTTTGGTCTCAAATTGTTCGTAGTGTTCCTGCGCATCGATCCTACACCTCGGATTTCCATAATTTTTAGCCTGGTTATGGTTTTTCTCGAAAATGGTCTTCCCACGGTCATTCGAAACGCTATAGTCATCTAGCGGTAAAACACTCGAATTAATTCAAAAAACTCATTTTCAAACGGTATTATTTTGAGACCAGAATAATAAATAATAATTCTCTGCATTCGCTGCTTGCGCTAGTATGAACTTTGTATTGCCGCATTTATTAATTTCGTTGATAATAATAAAAGCAAGGTACATTCCAAATGCAGGATTGTTATCGTTGTTCATAGCATTCATTGATTATGCATTAAACCCATGAACATTAGAACGTATTGGTACAACAATACAATGTCGACATAAATTTGGACCGTTGCAAATACAACTTCGTCGGGTTGTATCTCTAGTCTTCGTCCACCCATAATTGTTTGTACATCGAAGTATAAATACTAAAATATACAAAGTAGATAGTACTGTTTCATCGTAGTTAAAACAAAATATTGCGTATCATTCATAGGAAATATTTGTTTCATATTAACCATTGATAACATGATCATTCCTATAATAGAAATCAAAATGTGCAATATCCTAATGTACGTAAACATAAGCACTATTATCATCACAACAATGCCAACCATAGAAGCGAGTCCAACGATCATCATCAGTCCAGTTCTCATAGTCAAATCAAACTGTAATGCGGTCAGAAATTAAGTAAAACGTTCGAGTTCCATTTTCCTGTCCTTAACGTTGCTGAAAGTACCTTCGTGAACGTTGCCAAAAGACCAATTCCAAACGTAATTACCGCTGTCATACCTAGTGCCAGTAAGATGACTTCAATCTCGTACGAGACAGACGCGAACGCAGCTAAATATGAAAGGGCCATTGTCTGCAAATGATAACATTTAACTTTTGCTTCTTTCTTTAGATGTGTTACGAGCTTATCCTATCAATCAGTCATTCCTTTCTAGTATTATTATTTGCCTCACCAATTTGCATAGCAATATATAATTTAAAGGTGGCGTGCGTCTAGCACGTGTGGAACAAGACACAGCGCAGTAAGAAATAGTGAAGCACAGACTGAAACAGATAATGAGATCGATCGACCGATTAGAAAGATTCATCGTAAAGAAATTATTGTCGCTACCTACAATGCTATAATCCATATCCACCAATGTAGAATCATAAACTTTCTTGCAGCATCCCTGAAGTATAAGTAGAAAAGATTGTGTTAGGTCATTGAAAACAATGCTGGAATGTTAATGTAGAATTTATGATACTGACACAAAAAGAAAAATTGATATAACAGCCGCTGTAAATATTAACTGAAGCGTCAATATTATGAAGACTTTTCTAACGAAGCTTCTCCTCACGTCTTCATGTTTAAAATCACCCACATAACCGTTTCCATCCCCATCTGGTCCCATTGCTCTTCTTCGTTGTTGCTCGCGCCAAGCTCTATACAATTCCTGGTTCTCTCTATCTCTCTGTGCCACCATCTCATCGGTAACAGTAACGTTATACGGTCCCTAATAACAAATTGTTGTTAGTGTTAAAGATAATATCTGCCACCTTTTTTTGTTGTTGTTGTCGTATTTACCGTCCGAATTTGCTGCCCCCTGTACAATGGCGGTAATTGTGGAGGGCCCGGTACGAGTTGTTGAGCTGCTTGATTCCCTTGCATCGAATAATTGATTACCGACACTACCGTATATTTATATCAATGTTGCACACTGCATCTGAAGCACTGAATAAACGCATAAGTCAAATTTACTCAGCCGGCGAACAAGAAACGATAACTTCTTTTCTTGAATTGCAAAATTTCCCTCTCTAATCTGTTCTGACTGAATACAGACTTTGGAAACATTTGCAAATGAACAAGTGAACGAACATAATCATTATCAATACATCGAATAGAGTGTGCATGGTATTGTAGAATGGAAATCGTTTTGTGTAGTGTCGAAGTGATGCAAGGAAACAATAAAATTAATAGAAAGCGAACGGCGTTTTAATTATTATCGTATAGTACATATTTCATTTATACAAACAATACGGAATAATACATCTATGTGTGTATACACGTATATACATATATCGTATATCGTATATATACGTATATATGTATATATCTTTTTTTGAATGGCGAGGTATTCTAAATTGATAAGCCGTGGAAGAAGATGGAACGGGTCACTTTAGAGCTTAATCTTTAACAATTAGTCGTACAGACTATTCGCGAGAACGTGTATGTAGTATACAATGTGGAAAACATGGACTGACATAAATCACTGGTACGCAACTGGTCGAAACACCAAGTAACAAGTAATAAACTGTATCAAATACTATATAGTACTGTATATGAAAGTAGTTCAATTCGTTTTGTACACATTATATGTATAACGCTAACACAGTTGAACAGGTACCTACAGAAGTGTGTATCGAATTTAGCGTGTGCGTTCAACATTGCATTCTTATGCATGTATCGTATAACATATATATACATTGCTGCTGAATTCTATATAATATGTATGTCTCTCTGTTATGTGTGTTACAGTATATTCAACGATAAAGAATAGAGTACAACAACGGCTTCATGCTGTATAACACAAACGCGAATTTAAAATCAGCGCAATGTTCGATAAAAACAAAATATATCTCACGATAGACAATAAAAAATATAGAAACTCTCAATCAACATCAGATTGTAATAAGAATAAAGGTACTACATACTGACTCTTCTCTCTAACTTCGGTCGACCCCGATTAAACATCAGTCTTGTAAACAGTGTTCGTAGAAAAATCTTTTACAACGTATAGACCCACGAAGCTTGCTAAGCTTACTATATGTTTAGAATGCCAGGAATTATCGGTTTAATTAAATTGTATTTAAATATTCAATTATGCGTCGTACGTGTTTTCTACTTTTATCCATTTCTCGGTGTTAACGTTACAGACCGCATTGATTAATTTGTTCTTGTATTTTATTATATAAAATCTGTGAACGATAGAACAGTGTTAATGTTTAACGTATTTTCTCTGATTGTAACGTAAGTTGAATGACTGACCTGTCGTGTGTTATGATCCTGTATTAAAAGTATTTTTGATTGATCTGCGCTACCAAATATTTTCCCAAACGTTTTCCTTTTACTGCCATCTTTAACAGAGATCTGGATACCCCTGTCGACTAACCTTGGTAAATCACCGACCTCTTGCCACGTGTAAGTCCAATCCACCTAGAAGATTACTCTGTATTCGATCCCGTTTACATTTACAAGTTTTACGCGTTGTTGAGATATACGAACCTTCCATCCGCCGAACAAATCACAGTGTTCCAAGTATGCTATCCTCTTATCGGTGAGTAATATCACGTCTTTCGAAATATATACATGATAGAAATATATATCAGTGGTCGCGTATTTTCCTTTCTCTAATTCCTGCAAGAACGAATAATCTGTGATACTCCTCCTAATCATACGATTACACTAAAAAGACATACTGTACGTACACTCAGAATCTTATGTCCTTCAGCTTGTTCCCTTATGTATGATCTGACTAAATTATCCGGCTGGAAAAATCTAGGCGATCTCACTCTCTTTACTTCCTCGTTCAACTCCGTCGCTCTAAAGTATAATTCGATCGATTTAATTTACGCTCTTTAAGGGGGTAGACTCGTTTCCAGGATTGCAAGGGTGCGGGATGCGCCTTCTCATTTCTCGATAATACAAACATGGGGTTTTTCAGTAGCGAAAAGCGCTGGATAAAAATTTAAGGAAATCTTTGCATTATCGAAATCCTTGCAATCCTGGAAACGAGACTACTCCCGTAACAAATTGATAAAATATATGATCTCTTTCCGATACCGTTTCACAGCACCCAGCGATCCGCTAGCGAAATCTATAACGCCAGCAGTTGGTCTGGTAACGAGACCAACGACACCCTTTCCAAATCCTTTGAAAAAGCCTTCCACACCTTCCTCTTTAGCACCCGATATAGGCTTCATTACGACTCCGGTTACGCCATCGAACACTCCCTACAGTTTTGATCATTTTCTCTCATGTATTCACAAAATATTTTAATAATTATCATTTTTCACACGTACCATCACCAAACCTTTCCCACTCCGGGCGAGACCTTCTTGCAAATTAGAGGGTTGTTTGTTAAGTTGTTCCTGTCGTTTCTTTTGATAGTCCTTGTCGAATGTTAGAGCAGCTAGGCCCTTGCCTAATATACAGAAATCATTTCGTTGTGAAATGCACAGTCACGAACGTTAAAAAAGATAATCGAACTGAAAGATGTACCCATGGCTCCGGTAATTTTCGACACAGCTCCTGCCATTCCACCAACAGTGTGGCCCAGCATACTTCTCACACCAAGAAGCAATCCTTCCGCAAATTCTCCAGGTCCTTGTATAGCACCTTGGAAAGGTTCATAAAATAGATCCTCGATTCCTTTCACGGTGCCAACTACAAGTCCGTACGGATTGCCGATCACGTCGAGTCCCAAAACAAGAACGTAGGCTTGTTTAATCGCTTGGCCCGCGTAATGCATCGTTGCTTCGGAAATTAGTTGTTTATTCGTCATGAAAGTGTAATCTCTTTCAAAATATGCTAATCTGTAAAAATAAAAAGAATTAGAATGTCAGCTCGCTTTTCCGGTGGTCGAATCAGATATTTCATTACTTGAAGACAATATCGTTGATGTCGGTTAACGTGACACCAATCCCTTGTAACAGCACGTTTAATACTTGAGGCACTGCAGATGGTGCATTGTTGGTTCCAGACATCGAGAAACTTATGTGTATCTGAGGAACGTAAAAAGATTCCAGTTAAAGTCTCCTGTTTCCGTAAAATCTTCCTGGAACAAACCTTCAGTGGAGAGAAATGAAGTAAATCGAAGAAGTTCTTTTGCTCTGCCGTTGTAATTAGGCTGACGTGATACATCAACGGCTCATCGACCAGTTTCATGTCCACTTTGAACAGCTCGTTCTGAAACACGCGACATAAACGTTAATAGAAATATATTTCCAACAAGAATTATTTTCAACAAGATTGTAATTCAAGAATAGATGTTCTCTACATTAGAAAAATTAATAACAAAGTAATAAAACTGTAACTCACTTCCTCCGCGTCGTTCACTTCGTTAGCCTCGAACAGTCCCATTATAGCATTGATAAATATGATATCTACTTTCACATGGAACTCCTGTATGAGAACCTTGAAGTACCGGAACTGCTGAACACTGCTGTGCTCTAACAACTGTTTCACCATACTGAGTTCGGCGAACGGTTTCGTGACTGTTGGATGCAAGCATCAAATGATTAATAACTGGCTAGAAAACATGTGCAATTCGAAGGAAGAGAACATACTTAGAACAGGCTTACCAATGCTTTGAGTGACACTTTTCGGAGGTGGAACTGGAGCTAAAATCACTGGGAAAACGCAATCCGAGAGCTGATTGTCGATTTGGAGTCTGTTGATCTTCGCATGCAATTGCACTTGATGCATCGATGTTCGGTACTGCAACCATAATCCGGTTTGGAAGGTTCGTCGCAGAAATCTGCGGTGAGGCCTCAACATTTCCATGGTCATGTAATCGACCTGAAAGCATGCTTTGTTGTACCAGATCCTATTAAATGTATCCTTTCCAATTGAATCTAGAATTTCGATTACCTCTAGTTTCGGCTCGAGTACTACTTTCTGCGAAGGATCTCTTCCTATTTGCAATTCTCGGATATATTTCTGGTAACCTTCTTCTATCGTGTTCACCTCGTGCGCGCTGAGACCTCGCCAGCGTAGAGCAGCGGTTTTACTCGTTTCCCAAATGATTCCAGAGCTGCAATAATTTCACAATTAAATTATGTACGACGACTGTGTTGTGCACAATTTTTTACGACGACTGTTCACCTAGCTATACACATGTATAACAGCTCCGATCTCGTTATGTTGTTCACAAGCGACAGTCCAACCCCGTGAATGCTAATCGTCACTTCTTGCTCTATCGTTTCGAAATCACCGGCCAGTTGACAGTCTTCTGCGATTTTCATGTTCGACGTGAATAAAAGTATCCGTTGAGCACCGCCCAAGAATGACACGTAAAATACTTCTTCTTCCAGATCTGGCAGTTGGAAAGCACCTAAAGTATCCTAAAAGATAGGTTTCAGAACAATAGTAATAGCACATACGCTAATTAGAATTCTATTGTTTACCTTTCTCAAATTGTTTTCGATTTCCTTTTTGTTATGGTCCTCCCATACTATCTTCTTCGGGCCTGCAGGTTTCTCCCAAGTGTAGAACATTTTGTTATACGATTGTACAGATCTGGAAAATCATTGTTCTCTTAGCAGAATTTCACGAATAACTTGTTCTTAACTCAGATACATACCTGACATTCAACGAGCCTTTTTCCCAGAAGTGAATAGTATGAGATGTATGATTGACGATCAATGCCGGAGCATTTCCGTAAGTGTAAACGGATAAGGATATGTAAACTCCTCCTTCGCTTACTTGTACGTCCACGTTGATACCTCCGTACTGTTAAAAGAAACCTTTCGCTTGATGTGCCCCAACAAAACGCATGTTAAAAAGTTACCATTTAAGAGCGAACCTTGTTCTGCAGTTTTAGCAAAGTTGTATGGCTTTCAGTGTAAATGAATGGCGCTGTTGTTTCAGGTTCACCTACGATCTTGGCCCTCAGAGTCTTTTGCTCGTGTTCCGTCCGAGGCCAGAGAGGTGTGCATTCGCCAGGAGGAACCTATGACATGTAATTTTAATTTTAATTAGGTAACAGCTTTGATTTGTCCAACAATTACCTTGAACATGGGATCGGCTGGTCGATCGCCTTCTTGGCATTCGATAAGGAAGCTCGAATTGTTTATGATTACATAGTAAGGCGTGAACGTAATCTGCTTTGTCAGAGAATTATAGGTCAGCTGGTTGTGGACTCCAATCTGTGAAACATAAATAGTTTCATTGGCGTTTCGATACTTGGAAATCAAATTTGTTTTATTGTATAGTAAAATACAAGCCTGGTATGTCATTCCGTTGTATTTGCAAGCAACCATTCCCTCGCTCCCAGCAGTATCGATTGGAAACTTATCGGACCATTCTCCGTCTTCCACTCTGATCATTGCCTTTTTCTTACCAAAGAAAACTTTCGAGCGGAACGAGAATAGTATGGGTCCTTTAAAATTCTCAGGGTGATACAACACATTTAAATAGTCGTCCCCGCTCTGGAAATATTAACACAATGAAATGACTGCGGTAAGTGTTGCTGGATACACTTTTTTTTAGCAAATTACTGGAGACGTGCAAACAGAACGCAATTGGTTTTATTCTTTTTATGTTGTATAACATTGTTCATTTGTGGGAACAGTGTTATACACGTTATTACACATTGTTACACAAATCGTTGCAATGTACATAAAAATTTGCCAACATCAGTCAACATTTTATAATCCTGCAAACTCGTTTACCTAATTGTTTCGGGTCTCCTAATTACTTTTCTCTCGTTTATGAACGTATATAGAATATATCAAAAAATTTCGTACAAACAAACTAACTGCGGTAATCGTGTAGAAGCATTAGGGCTCTGAACATGCTTGTTAATTACGCCTCTACAAGAAAGAATGTGAGTAAATGCAATTATTCAGAGAGCTTGAAGTGACGATGCGACTTGCAAGATGAATCGATCGCAAATGGTACTACGGTGTTGTGTTTTCTTGTCAATTTTCGTATGCCGTATATGTACATGTGCTGTTAATTTTCACATTGTATGCAATAGTTGTTAGTCCTAGTAGTAAGTTTGGTTAATAAGGAAGCACCGGTTAGGACAGAGCATGGACAACTATACATTAACAAGGGACTATGCACAGTCAACCCACTCCTATGGATTACATAAAACGTTTGGTCGCATAGCGTGTAAGATCGTGGAATCAACGTCACCGATAGAAAATGAAAATAATGTGTGTATCATCACCGAACGTGCTTTCTTCTTCCTGTACTCTGCACGTTGTCGATGGGGTTTCCTGACACAAAGCAAATTCTGAAAGATACCTTTCTATGTATTTCCATGACACCGGTTATGATCGAGTCGATATCGTTCCGATTAAATATAAAGCTTCCTCGAATTTCTGATTCTACTGTTCGCAAGCTAGTTACATTCTATGTGGCGTAAATGAAAACTGAATTGATTCGAATCGTTTAGAAACCTATAATAAAGACTCGCATGCTGCAGAATTGAGCTCAGCAAAAAAAACATGAAGTTTCCTCGCTTTCAAAGGAATTATTATACTTTTACAAAATAATACTGTATATACAGTAGCCGACAAAAGCTTAAGACCGCTCTAAAAAAGACGATAACTATTTTAATATTGTGCTATACGATTTGAACTTTTTTGGAAAGCTAGAGCAATTAGTTTACTACAGGATGTGAAAAGAAATTTTTTCAGAAATTGCAATTGAACGGAATTGTTGAAGAAATGCTAAAAGTTGGATTTCTGTTCACATCCTGCTCAAGCTTCCCAAAAAAGTTCAAATTGTATAGTACAATATTAAAATAGTTATCGTCTTTTTTAGAGCGGTCTTAAACTTTTGTCCGCTACTATGTATATCTATGTGGAAGTTTCGTGTTAAAATAAACAACATAGAAAAATATTGCCGCCACTGTATGATAGTGTTCACTTAATAGATATTTAGCTCAAAAGCATGAAAAGGTACTGTAACATGAAATCACTACCTTGGCTGGACTTGAGTGTTCTTTGCCACCCTTACTTGATTTCTGTAAAATAATGTATTGTTTAAGATACGACCAGATTGAAACAGTATCGCAACATTATACTATTTTCAAGCATGCACGGAATGGCAGAATGATTATAGGTAGCATCAATTCTCAAATTCAAGCATAGGGAGGTTGAGTAACATGCCTAACACACACGCTAAAACTGCTAAGATTGTCGTCGTCGTCGTAATCGTCGTGGTCATGTTTTCACACATAATACCATTCTAAAGTAAGATATTCTGCAGCGATGTCGCGCAATTATTAAATAAAATTCAAGAGAACTTCTAGGAAAGTGTAAGCAAACATATGTACGAAAGTTGCAGAAAATCTGGTTGTTCAAAAAGAAACACGTACAAGTATAATAAGCAAAATATACATAGCCAGCAACTGGAAACTATGGCCAATTACGTCGTTGTAAAAGGTATATTATTTAAGTACGTGGTTCGTTGATACTCACCCGATAAGACAACATTAAACCTGTTTTATTCAACATCCAAAATGGACAGTACAATGCCATAACGATAGATCCGTGCTTGTAGGATGTATGCATTCCCAAGTCCATTACAACTTTTTGCGCGCTATCGAATGATTCAAAGGACCATACTGAGAATTCTGGTGGATTTGCGAGTATCTCGCCTCTGCATGACCAGTCTTTCTCTAAATAATTTGGTAGCTGCAACAGGTTACAAGCGAAATAAACATTTATCCATTGATCGATGTTGTGAAATGTAAATCTATAAATTTACCTTGATGATTATATGTGATTTCCCGGGATCGATTGTAGGAATTTGATACGACGTGCCAGCTTCCAGTAGTTTGTCCTGGAAAGTCCCAGGAATGGACACGATAATGTCAATCGGTAGGAAGTTCTTCAAGTACACGGATGGATATAAATGCACATTGTAAATGGTACTAGCCATCGTATGTCGGCTGGTATTCTCAAAGTAAACCTGTTCTATTTCTCCTACAACCTGTAAGTGGAATCGATAAACTATTAGAACAGTTCTTGTTGCACGCGAATCGCATCGTTTACATTTTATACTGGTAATGCTATGTTACTCTATCATTCTTTATACAACTATCTACGTCAGTAACAGTACTTCCAACGTTGCAGCATAAGTATACATTCTAAGTAAGACGAATAAAACGCAAAGAACATGCAGTTAACATATTACAGTAAACATGAACAATACCGAATGTATCGTCAACATTGTTGTTGCTTTATATTCGTAAGATCGTGATGTGAAAAGCCAAACAAAAGATAAATAATGAAAAGATTCTCTTGTTAAGAAAAGAAGAAGAAGAATAAAACAGAATGGTAGAACAGCCCGGTAAACTTGTACAACAAATTTCGAAGAATTACGTCAGAATCAAGAGTTGTTCATTCTTTATGTTTATTCTCCTCTCCGCCTTTTGTATGTTGTGTTACATTTATGATAAGAATATACAACAACTGCAGTATGTGCTATTGTATTGTCTGCTGTAAATACACATTCACGTTTAAGTTATGTAGTATTAAACTATCTAACAATGATTAAAAAAAAAAGACATATCTGTTCGATACCCAAACAAATACCTAGATCACAAACCTTCCTCAAAGCTAATTAGGAAAATGGTAGTACCTGAATAGGTGCTTCCACATGTTTTGGGTGTTCAGAGGATAAACTTTTCAAGCAAAAGTGCTTGACATAATCAATGAAACGACAGAATATGGATCGCCAGTTAATAGCATCAAATAATAAGCCAATAGTGTTGTTATTATAGAAAATACTACCAACCACAATCATCACGCAAAACATCTAAAAGTAAAAACTGCTGCTTATGTAACATAGAAGTATGTGAACAGTGTTTCAACGAAACCGTCTGTATGTACACAATGTTCAAATCAAATGTCTATTCGTATAATCAGTGCTTAATCAGATGCACCTTGTGCACTTTTAATTTAATGACAATATTATTAAAGTAATCGGAACGTAATAAAAGAATCGGCTAAGACTGTGTCAATGTCTAGAGAAGTTTGTACAAATTACCTTTATGTAAAACGGTTCTACCACTTCCTGTTCCGTGCGGCTTTCGCATTTCAAAAGTTTTCTCATAGATACCGTCTTTTGCAAATCTTTCCAAACGAATGGCTCTATCGAAACCATGTATCTAAAAATAATTCAAACCAAATATAAATGTAAGTACGAATTAGAAATGATTGGTAAAACAAGAAATATTCAATCGTATTACTTCTCAACGCTGAAAAACAGCCAGTAACTATTTGTCGGAGTGTACACTGCGTCTAATGGAAGGTTCAATTTGTTATCCGGAGCAACAATGCCCACACATTCAACTTCATTTCCACGTTTAGTCATGTAATACACCGATATCGGTTCGCTGAAATGATTGTGCACCTAAAACGCATTTAATATTATTTCAAGAAGTTTATTAAATGAGTGAAAGTTAATAAAAGAGAAGCGCTTTACCTGAAGAATGCTTCGAAGAGTGACAATAGTGCTACCTTCATCCACTACAACATCAGATACGATTCCCCATTCTTCGGAACTTCCCTTTCGATATCTCAAAGAAAAGAACCTCTTGTCGGCTCTTAGAACGGGTATAGCCAACGTGCAATTGATTTCTTTGAACTTGAAGAAATATTGTACACGAATTAAGGATTGTCACACTTAACTTTACAAGAAACAATAGTAGTATTAAAATGAAATCTATGCTACCGAAATAACGAATTTATCGTCTTCTTTTTCTTTAATCGAATCAGTCTTCAGCTGATCTAGCAACGGTGTTTGAATTTTGGTAGTTTTCGAGGCGAGCTCCACCGACGCTCCAGATTCAAGGATTACTTCCATATACGAGTTCGTTTTCTCTCCTGTCATCTTCGACCTATCATGAAATACCTAGAACAATACGTTGTCTTGTACTAAGCAGCGACACGTACATCATGACTTAGATATATCAATAAGAGGTACCTTAAAATGACTGCTTTCCAAATCTAAAACCATGGCCAAACCTGTTTCGTTTTTAAGCACGTAAGGTGCCACACTTTTGGCAGCTCCCTTTTCACCGGCAGTAATCGCAGAAGAAAATGCATTGCCAAGCTGTTTGAGCACGTCGAGACAAGTCTTGGTCACAGTTATCTCCAGATTTTCCTGTTTCAGAAGCATATCGTTAGAACGCACAGGTACAGTCGTTTGTGTGCGACTTACCGAAGACTCTATGTCAATGGACATTTTCGCCGTCTGGTGCCATTCATCTTGTTCATTCTCAGAAGTCGGGCTGGCCAGGCTTGCTCCTCTAGAGTCTATCGCGACTTCGTTAAATTGTATCTATCGGACAACGATAGAAAACCTGTCAGAATTACTTAATGTAAATAATGTAAATATGCATTACCTTTGTCTTCAATTCCCATGGTGTAGAAACACGTTTGCCATTCTTGGTCCCCTCTACAGGCTCGATCAAGGGTTCCCATAACGCGAGGCGACTGTTATAATACGCCATAATCAACGACATCGTAGCCTCCACGTTCATCTGAAAGCGTTCGCATTCTTCAAATGAACGCAACGAAAATGTTATTACCGAGAATACTATTATGTTTCTTACCGATTTCGAGCTCCAATCATTGATATTGCTTTGAAATCCAATATGAAGCAGCAGCATAGGTAGGGTTTTGTTGCCAACGCCTGCCTCTAATGTGAATAAAATCGTAGGCGCAGAAATTATTGCCATTTCTGGTTTATAAGCTGCAGCAACTTCGTCGCCAGAATATACGAAATCTTCTAGAGCTTCCACCGCAACTTCTAAAAGAAGAGAGAAGGATATACGATTAATTTTAACGATAATACGAGTAAATAGTACCTATTATAAAATTGTGTATGCTGTTATTTTACCAGTTTTCAGGAACCAAAAATCACTCTCTTCGAACGGCGTTATAATCCATAATCCTTCATAATTTGGTTCAGCAACATGATCTTCTTCTTCGTCCTTTACTTCTGTCTTCGTAACAGTGTGAACCACTTTATTCAATATCTCTATCACACCTGGAAATCAAACATTAAAAGATTATAATGTATGTTGTAGAAATTCAACTTCTTTCGTTACGCGATTAACGTACCTGGTGATACCGATACATGAATATCGGTGCAACAAACATCTATATGAAGACCTTTCCCTTCCGGTGTAGAGCCAGCTACACTAATACTGCATGGTCGTAGAACCTTCAGACATTAATCAACTACAGATTATCTGCCGGACAATTATAGCATTTTAACAAGGTAGCTTGTTGAAAATTGTACCTCATATATCCAGTCATTTCTTTTCGCTGGATTGTATACACCAGCCAGAATCGACAAGTCTTTTATAGAACCTGTTATCACTTGGTGTTCGCCCATCAGCCGTACTTTCAAGATCAGCTCGGTCTTAAAGAATAATAATAATAATAATATATAGTGTATAGAACGTGTAAAATATTCAGATAAACATTTATTACATTCATTATGACGCAATTTGAATTAATGTCATCCATGTCTTCGAGTAGTATAATATCTGGCTTCTCAACGTGCAGATTAATAGTGAACATTTTCTTATTCGGTGGGGCAGGAGTCTGTCTTTTCCTCGGCACCGTTTCAGTATAATTTTTCGATACTGCTTGGGACGTTGTTTTACTGGAGGATGCTTCTTCGATGGTAAAGAAATCCTTCACTTTCATTAGGTAATCAAGGGAGACGATTATACTGAAGGAGAAAACTCGAACGTCGACTGCAAGCAAACAAGTATTCTCCTGATTAACTCGCTGTAAATCGAATCGAAAGCTTTCTAATAAAACTTACCAAAAGTATCGTTTAGGCTTTGTCTAAAAGTCACGTCCAACATACTGCGAGCCATCTTCGGCTCTGTTTCCCCTTCGCTTATGGTCGGTACAGCTGTCGTTCTTCCCATTATTCTGGTCAGGAAACCATGTCTACTTTGCCGTGTATCGTCCAAAGTACAGTTCATCAGGAGAATAGAAGTTGCTATTAGACCATCGGCAAATATTCTACCTTTCAATGCGAAATGAGTCAAACAAAACGTCGCTAATCCATTCTCCGGCAGATGTAGCAGGGAACTTTCAGACCGTAGCTGCAATTTATTTTGATATTTAAAGCTGAAATCATTTCAAGCTGAAAGCGAGCAACGCTAATTGTACGTGGACACTGAATTACCATTTTCGAACCGCCTGTAAATAAACTAATTACAAGACTGTCCATGACAAATTCGAATTTGATGGAAGTGTGCGCTTGAGTTTGTTCCTGTAAATCTGCGCTTTCAACACCTGCGGTAATCCTTTCAACTTTATCTATTCAAAGAAAAATGCGATTGGTTCACTATACGCTCTCTATGTACTGTCGATCCAACGAAGTATCTCTCGATCTTACCAATTTGATGATGTTCAACTTCTACTTCGAGCTTCTTGTCACCTTGCGTGACGCTTTGAATGGATTTTGTTTCTTCAACCTTCTCACCTAAGTTCTCTTCTAATACCTTCAGCGTGGTCACATAATCCTCCTTACTAATTCGCAGATTAATTTTGTTTAGTCTGCCGGACATGTCGATATCCGGAATAGAGGTAAACCAAGAGGTTGATAAATTACGTTTAATGAGTAACGTGAAACTAACTGGCTCTAACAGTAATATTTCATTCTCGACTGTGAACTGGTCCATGTTCAGCTTCACCCTATGAAAATGCAGAATAATATACGCGTTCTATCCACTGCAATCTTGCATACATTCAGTTCCGTAATAAACTACCTAGATAATTTTAAGTTCTGCAGTTCGACCTTCATTTCAGTGACAATCGGACAATCTCCTGCCTCGTTTGTGACTTCCAGTTTTTTGAATACGTTGCACACCGTCAGATTACCCATGTCCAGCGATAAACAACGATTACTCTTCGAATGCATTGGTACGTATATAACAGGGGCCTAAGTGAAATATATTTGTAAACGTACAGCAAATGAAATACGAGGACGTTCTATTCCTTATTCGTTGCAAACCTTAATTTTCACTGCGAGCCCGATACGTGTTTCACTTTCTTGCACATCTTTAATGTTTGTTTTCGCAGCTTCTGCAGCCGCAGCCGATGCATCCTTTATGGCTTGCTGAGCTGCTTGGAAGTTATTTAAGAAATTCTGAAACAACAAATAAATTTACAAACTAATCTCTAATTTAATTTCGAATTGTTCGCTTACCATTAGGCTGGTGACAAACATATTTAAGAAGACGATACGATAGCAGCCCATCACAACGGTAATAGACATATTATTCTTGTCGATCTCTGACGGATCGATATTATACATTATAACCTGAACTTGTAAAGACTCGGTGCTGTCTGTCACTGATACAATCTGTAGACACGAATCATTAATCAGAACGAAGTTCGTAAATGAAAAGAGAACGCGTTAATAAAGCAAAACGCCTCACGTCTCTGTAAGTTGACGCAGCATTAAGATCTAGAATACTCATGGAGGATAAATTAACGTTCGCTTGAGAATAAGAAGCTTTCATTATAAATCCTGCTGTGATACCATCGACGTCGAACACAGCAATATCTTTGCTTTCGCTAGCTATCTTCATACGAATGGTACCAACTTTCGTTTGAATCTTCAAATCTATATGTTCGATCATTGTTCTCTTTCGACCTAGGTGTGTTTAACACAAATATGTTAAGACAATGCATTTATATATTTGATTACAATAGAGAATAGATATGAATGGACACCTACGCGATGACGTTGACCGAAGCTTTTGCTTATAAAGTTGCTCCTTGAAGAAGGTGGATGTTTCCTCTTGTATGGAAGCCAAATGACTTACCCTTGGGCGCATTGGACGCTCCGTATCCATCGTAGTTTTTGTTATCGCGTTCATTTGATCCTGCAACAAACATGCACGAAATTTCGAGAATGGTATATGCTATATACTTCAACGATTACCTGCATGTATGTTGCGAACTGCAGAAGATTGATTAACCCCTCCTGGTGAAGTAAAACGTCCAACGTTGTGAATTCCAACTTGAGCAATTTAATAACGGACCCATGTCTCGTTGTAAAGTCTGGAGATCGCTTGTTCACCTACGGTAATATTATAATTAACATTCCACCGGTATTAGAGATGTTCTTTCGTAACTTACGTTTATATATTGCACTGTTATTAGGTATTCGTTCTTGCCGGATGTCATAGGTGTGTTCACCATAAATATTTCTGTTTCTTTGTAATGCTGTTTCACTTGAACACCGCCCAATCTTAACATTATCTCTTGGTCGTACGTTCGCTGCAACAATTCTGCTTCCACTTGCAGTATCTCGAATTTCATAAACGGCTTTACCACATCATCCTTTTGGGAGGAAACCAGCAGCGCAAATTCTGCAATTAATCGCAGAGTAATTAGGCTATTCTGTAGTAATTCAGTACACGCGTGCTTATCTACCTTTCATTTCAAATTTCATTTCTAAATCGGTGGTTTGTTTCACGGTCGTGCCTTCTTTTTTCTTCTTCTCCGAAATCGTTGTCAGATCTTTCAACAGGGACAATTGCGAAGTAGATTTACTCTGTAAAACATTTGCCGATTAGTTCTGTTAGCCTTCGAGTAACACAAGTATAATATAGAACGTACAAGTGAGAACTTCTGAAGTTCCGTGGGCTCTTCCTCTTTCGGCAATGGTATACTCTGAGCGATAGACATGACTTGTAACAAGCGATTGTCTACGGAATAGAAAGATGGTTTAGAATCAGTACTGATTAGTAGACAGCGGATTTTATGCATTTATGAAAAAATTAAAAAATACTGTTACATTATTTTTGATCTATTAAACATATTAAGAAAGAAAATGAACTTTCACTTCACTTGAGTTTGTTGCAATTCAGGTAAAAAATGTTTATTTTGCATATAGACCCGCTGTGTACTGATTAGTATGAAAATGTAAATCGGACGTACCGGTAATATTGATTACAAGCGACGGTAATTGGCCAATTAGCCTCATCTTCGGGAGCAGGGGATCATCGGTAACTAAACATTTGTGAAACTGTATTTCAAGCGTAGTCGGATGCAGTAGTGTCATGGAATCGTGAACCGTTGATAAAATTGTGCGCCACTCTTCCCCCGGAAGAGAAACTAGTACCTATAAGGAAAACACGCACGCGTGATTCTTCCATTTCTCGTTGAATGTTTAACAAAATACGTACTTGAACGTTAACTATTTTCAGAACAAATTTGTCATAGGTGTGCTCTCTGAGATGCAACAAGACATCCTCTTCACTTTTACCCATGCTGATCAACTGTTTAACAGATACATTCGTCTTATCGTCCTTTGGCTTCTCTAACGAGTGTATTTTTAAACTACCGAGATTGATAACTAACAATGCCTTTGTGCTGTTGTAGAATCCACCGTGCGGAATGATCAATTGTGACGCCTGCATGTCGACCTGTTCAACAATAACGAGTGTTGTTTCAGTACTGAGCACAACGAAATTGTCGTTGAACCTACAGTGTATAGTGCACAGTATATCGTTTCACCTGTATATCTAGCACTGAATGCTTTTGGATAGCGTGTTCTAGGCCGAGAGCAGACATCTCCTTAAAACCTTCAAGCTGTTCTGCAGCAGCCGCTTGAAGCCTGCACAAATAAACCGATAAATTTCGCGAATTAGATACATCTCGCGCAACGACACAAAAGATAGTAGTTAGCCTTACTGGTTTAAAGTTGAGGAATTTTGTAATTTGAATAAATTAACTAATTCTATCACAGTTTGTGCATCGTAAACAATGTCTACCGATGTCGATCTCACTATAACACGATCGCCACATAATTTATCCAGAGGATTCTTCTCGTACGACACATATATTAAAACCTTTTCTGCGCTATGTTCGTGAGAATTGAACAGTGAAGGAACGTGATCGTCCTGTTTCGTTCCCAGAAGTTTCATTTCATTGATCGACGCCGTGACTCTGTAACGAGACAAACGATCTAGATTTTGTAATTGAATTGAATCGCAGTTGGAAATAATTATTAAAAATTATATATACAATATAGCATTCGCGGCTGGTCTCGAATTAAAAATAGCTTCGACAATATGGAGTTGAAGATCCAATATGCACGGATACTCTTTATCCGTGTCTAGAAATTCTATCTGAAGTTCATGGAGAAGGAATCGGGTGTCGATCATCACGTATGTTTCAGGATAATGAGCTGGCGCACTGTTTTCTTGATAATCGATCGCTCTGTACAATTTCTCTTTTTCCTGTGGCGTCATCGCCTGCTCGAACTTCCGCACTGAAACAAACAGTTTATAAAGCAAACCGATGAAGTTACTTAATCGCAACCCAAACATTTGATCAATTACTTATTGCTGCCGCTGAATTCAAATCTTCGGTTTCCTCCGTTTGCGCAGTGGACCAGAGGAATCCAAACCACCCGCGCTTCGCTTTCAGATTCTTCTCTTTTTCTGCCAATCTTTCTACCTGTAAAATACAAACTAGATATAAATGTTCAAGTACATTACAAGTTACACGAGCGTGTGTCTTATTAACGGTAACACGTACTTCCATTTCAATTTGATGCCTGATGATCACCAAATTGAAAATGTCCAATTTCTTCTCGCACTCTGTGAGACGATCTTCTATCTCTTGCGCAACTTTTTTCGCTGTTAGTTTTGTCTGATATACGTTGGCGTATTCGCGACATAGATCCCTATGCTGTTTCATATGATTCCAATCCCAATTCCTACGATTTCTGCGTACCGTTTCTTCCAGAATACATTCGTACGCGAAATGCCACCTGAAAATGCAAAATTCCATTGCATTTATAATTGAATTGTCGGTAGAACTAACGGCAATTTTATAATGATCACCATTCTTTATAGTGTCCCCGGTACGACGTCAAATTAGGCCTGTACTTCCTATACGGTGCTTTTTTCTGTGCATGATCCAAACCTTCACCTAACTGAACCAGAGTATGATATTGCTTCTTGGTTAGTCCTATCCTCAATTTCTGCATTTCCAAGTCCAACCACACTTTGGGGATAGTGTAATTACTGCCGTCCGTTTCTGGTTTTGGGTTTAATTTCAATTTCGCGTTTACGTTTATTGGACCCAGCACTAAACAAATCGAAAATTGTTCTATAGTTTCCCTGGATACCTACAATATTCTATGATTTATCTGCTTACAATATTGGTAACCAGGTGGATTATAATCTGTGGTCGCGATACCACTGCAGAAAAGATCCGAATAGTCTGACTGTGGTTTGTTGCTAAACTGTGTTGCAGTTGTATTGAGGTACACGGCTAGGCCATCCAGTGTGCAACACTAATAACAGAACACTGCTATTATGTATAATACCATAATACTTTTGCTCATATCACTCACCTTAAAAATCTGAAGAATTGCATACATGTCTTTCATGTTACCATCCGTTTTCCAAGTATCTGTACAACTCTCCAAAATAAATTTATCAAGCGTAAAGCCAGCTGAAAATGGATGATCTTTGAAAGAGACATGATCTTCGTATCGTACGTGTATCCTTTTAATTTCAACATGTATATTCTTTATCATACGGGCAACAAGCTTTTCGATCATCGAATCATCCAATTTTTCTTGCGCTGTAACAGAAGAAGAAAATGTGCATTTGTTGACTACACATTGAACATGTCACGCTGTCGTGGACATTTACATTTAGTATCCGCCAACTGCTTCGTTTTCTCAACTCTTGCCAGCTCTGCCCTCTTAGCTTCCAGCTGAACTTTGCTTTCTTTCTCCGCATCGTACGCGACCTGACTCGTCGGTACTATTAGTAGAAACAATTCTTCGACTATCGCATCGATTTGACCATTCCACATATCCTTGAATGGTATTTTTAATATAAGTTTGCCTATGGAAAGGGAATACTATATTAGTTGGTTTTCTTTCTAACAAATAATAAACAAATAAATAAATCATACAAACCCAGTTTCCCATATCCTAATCTTATGGGCAAATCCAACACATCCAATGCAGTCTCTTTTATCAACAAATTATTTAACACAACATCCCCTAGAAAGAAAATTTTACAGAGTTTATTCTGTGAGAAAATGTAGGTCCTGGAATTGTGCACAAAGCATTCTAGTCAACATGTAAATTCTGCAACTGCAGAGTGTAGTGAATTTTATCGTACGGGAATAGAAAGGAGATGGTTTGATTTTTTGAATTCATTTTTTAAATCAGACACGTCCCGCCCTCTAAATACAAACAATTGCAGCCACCGCGGAATGCGATATACATGATGAACAGTTCGGCAATATAAATAGAAGGTGATGTCATATCGATGTACTAATAATAAGATACATCTCTTAGGATTTACGAAATTTGTACCGCGTTGAGTAAGCAGCCATTGCTTTCGTATCTTTTCAATTTTCCCGGGCATCGACGAACTTGCAACCTGTATGCCTGTATCTACATATGTATACGTTTTCGCCGAGTACCGATCTGTTTACATATTTCGAATGCTTCGGACAATATACAGAAATATTATAGAAATGATCTTACCTCCCCATAAACTGAGTTTTAACTGCGTATTATCCAAATCTTGTATATACTCCCCCAACACCTTGTTCAAAAGTTCGGTAACGATCGACTCGAAAACCATTGTTGATTTTTTTACTCCGACAACGCGCACTTTTAATACCGTAGCATCTACGAACACGATCGAAACGAACGACGAATGTTTAACAACATTTGCATACGTGAAATCGACGGGTTGTCGAACGTTTGGCGCATAAACGTGAAGTCGATCGATAAGAAAAATTACCGCATAACCTGACACGAATTCTGTATTTATTTACACATATGCTCCACAAGGCTACGAACGTCTACAAAACGTAATATTGAATTGTTATGATTTATGGGCTCCGTATGCTGTTAATTATTGTCATTGTTCGGCCACACTATCGATTCAAATCTTTGGGAACACACTACCGCGCGCCACTCTTCATCTGATCGCCCGCCGAACTTCAACTATCATCAATTACGTCAGACAATGAACTGACAATGATTGTCCCGGTTGCGATTTAAATGACATCATACAGAAGCGCGATACTGTCAAACTTCCTCCGATGTGCATTTGTGCATACTAGATTACAACTGATTACAACTCTTTTCACCTTCGCGGACACTTCACACACTATGTATATTTTTTTATATATGTAGTTCCCACATTCCCACCTCACATGGGCGTACACGTACACCGCGAACTGCACACTGGTGCACACACTGTACGAAACTGATATGTATTCTGAAATGATAGCGTGCACTGCGCGACGCGCGACTACTGTACATTGCTGTGTACAGTACACATATATATTTATATATATATATGTATATCTTACACTTACAAGGTAGATATCTCGTTAGGCAATCATAATCATGTATGTGCGAAGCGTTTACAAAGTAGAATAAATAAAAACTTATATCGAGACTCTGCAGTCAGTTTAAAAAAATAAAACATCGAAGTCTCCACATATCCCAGTCAACCAGGCCGTCTCTGGCTGAACACGAGCCCGGCGGGCCGAGGGCAGGTAGCGAGACGGGCACTGTGTTGAAGGTCCCTCGAAGCGGCTCTAAGCCCACTGGGCCAAGGTTCTGACCAGGGACTATCCGCGCGGGAGGGCTCGTAACTTGGACCACGGCCGAATTTTGGCCGAACCGGCCCTCGGCCGAATTTTGGCCGAATTTTGGCCGATTTCGGGCCGCTGTAAGATGGCAGCACGGTGGTTCAGCCAAAATTCAGCCAAAATTCGGCCAAAAATCGGCCAAAAATCGGCCGAGGGTCGGTTCGGCCAAAATTCGGCCAAAATTCGGCCGAGGGCAGGTTCGGCCAAAATTCGGCCGTGGTCCAAGTTACGAGCCCTGCCGCGCGGATAGTCCCTGGTCAGAAACAGGGATTTTTGCTTACGGGGTAATAAATCTAATTTATTTTAAGAATATGTTGTACTCTGCTCAGGGAAGAAAGCACTTTTAATTCCCAAACCAGTTTAAATTCGTTACATTAAATATTGTTCCATTGTAATTTCTAATTGAATATGAATCTAATCTTCTGACGTATACTCTTCTCATTCCTAGGTCTTGTAACTGTCTGTAGTTATCCGCCAGCACATTGTATTCGTTGTGAAGACATCTAAACTGATTCAGCTGAAAGTATTATTGTATTCGCTGTATTACCGAATTACTGATCGTTTTTTATTATTTATGAATAGACTGCGGATCTTTATGCATTTATGAAGAAATTAACTGGGTGAAATATAAAACAGTGAAAGATATAGAAAATCTAAGAATATTGTTATTATTTTTCAACATGAATGAATTTTTATGTAACTACTGTTTCCCACAATCGACGCAGAATATTTTTATTTTGCATAAAGATCTGCAGTCTATTTGTGAACCATTGGGAAGGTACCTGACCGAAGGATATCGGTACAGGAGTTGGAAAGATTATCCATGTCACCACTTCGTTGCACGGAGGTGTTGTTAACGAGCCCTTATAAACATAAAATACATCTATGTTGCGAGGCAGTAGGGAAACTAATGTTATAGGGATGCTTAATATTGTTGCGTGATTCAACCATTTCACTTTCTTTAAATCGTTCAGAATGGGATACAACGACTGGTTGTCTTCTTCCTGCAACTGATCACGAGTTTTATCGCATTGTCAATATTAATGTTTTTGTACTGTTGGTTTTCTACTTACTTGAAAAAATATACCCAAAACAACAAGTCCATCTTCGTGGTTTAACGCGTCAGATAAATTCGAGTACGCTTTGTTTCTGTGAACTATATGCATCTCCATTGGGTATCTGAAGAAGAAATACAAAATAACTGCGTAAATAAATATTGAAAACAGTAGGACTTCTTCTGCATAAATAACTTTGCGGTTTACTACATGCATTTGTTTCTAGCGTACCTGATATCGTTCAACATGTGCTCGGATCCTCTGTGGTTCTTCGCACCCCAATGAAAGTGTAAATGATCTACTTGGTACTTTTCATTTTCAGGAAGCGTTGCACCAAATATATAGGGCAAACGTTGGCTGCTTGCATCATCATGCAAGCTCATTGCAACTGAAAGAAACAGTCAAAAATTGAAAATTTCTCGTCACACAAGACATACTAAGAAATTAGGGATCGAATTCGTTTACCTGAATGGCCATTGTTCTTTAAATCCAGCCTGCCTGGGAGATAATCACGATAACCGATCATCTCCAGGGCAGGTAAAGGAACAGCGATTGATTCTGACGATGATAGGGACACTGGAGACTGTCGCTTTCCATCACAGAACTTGAACTTTTGAGGCCATTTATGTTGATCTATTCACATTTATGAAATATATTTTGTTTTAAAGAAAAGAATCCATTCATTCGTTGTTACATACCTCTTTTCCTGTACCCAAAGTGTCCCGTAACAAGCGGTACTACAAAGTCAGTGGAAATATTAATATTCTACAGGGTCTATTTGTTGTACAACAAGTACTTCTAAAATATTGTTAAACTTACTGGTCATCAATAAACTAATAAGCTTAATGATATTCATTTTGGCTTAAGATACAGTTCGTGTACAGACCCGAGAAACATACGCCAGACTAATTCACATACATATTACATCTTCTTTTATAGTCACCAACGCCCGCAGTTTCTTGAGTGTTTCTTTTCAATTAGGACTCTAGTAACACGAAATTGAAATGTTCGCATTATGCACAACGTTTATCGTACAGATGTTACCTATTACGCTTACATAATTCAGCACGCTCCAATTAATTTCATACATCACACAATTATTTTCTAACAGTTTTATCTATTTTCTGTTGATATGATATTATGATGAAAACGGTATTCGCATGTCCAACAGACATGATAACGATTTATTCACATATGTATATGCAAATTGCATTACTGATATTTCATTAATGTGGAACTGTTCTTGTGATAAATAAAAGGAAAAGTTTCATTGCTTCCAACATGAGAATTTGCTTAAAATTGGGTCTCGCGTCCCCTATATTTTATTATAAATAGAAATATTGTACAATTTTACAACATACATGTACGTAAGGCCACAAACATATTCGCAATAGAAATTAAAAAATATATATCACAGACTGAGAGCAATACACAACTATGGTTCATTGTATGATTCTTTTGATAAATATTATGCTATTCGTACGTTATATATTAGGTTTCCAGAAGTGCCCCGAGCAAAACAAAAGAATTACAACGTTCATTGTGACATTTGAGCTTTTAATTAGTGTGATATAAAAAGTTTCTTTTCAGATAAAATAGTTGAGACTTACTTAGTGTTATACATTAGCATTAATAGCACCAGTTGAAGTTTCATTTGCATCAGTGCTCGAAGTATACATACATTAAAAAGTAAAATGAAGAATCAAACGAGACAACTGACAATTGACGAGACAATCTGTTGTATTTGATTGATAGTGGCTTGGTGTGTTTCATTCGACTAGAATCATACGTGTTAAAGATCGTTTCACGTGTCGATAGTGTCGCGTGATTTGCAGCTGGTGATTTGCAAAGGGATCGAGAACAATTCTTCCCATGGTGGCCGTATAGAATTAATAACAGTCTCGGCAGCACTTACGGACACAAAATCTAGAGTCCACGATTCCTCCTGTCCCTCTATCTCATCCAAAAAGTTGAAAGTTAACGATAAATTGTTATGTTCCTGAAACAAACGACAGCAATTAAAAGTGACCAACCTGCGATCGGAAAATCACAATCAACGAACGATTATTTACTTACTAATCCGATTACATTGCTCAGAGGCTGCTCTTTTATTACATGTGGCACTTCTTTGCTGCCTGGCAAGAGCCAGTGCATGTTGCATATCACTAACGCGGTTGTAGTTAAGATTAAAGAGGACAGTTTTTGTTGCACTTCGGCATTTTGGCACTTCAGCGAGCCAGAACAGAATAACGCTAACAATCTCACGGTATCGCCGTCTTGATGATTTTTGCAATCTTTTAGTAATTGTTGCATCAACGCGGTGCAATGTTCTGGTACTGCAAATTCAACCTCGCAACTGGGTGGTAAAGACATATCTACGAATAAACAATTTATTCAAGGTCCGGGTTGCAACGAAATTGCTTGTAAATCTTTGAGCAAGCTTTTCTTTTACCAGTGACATAAAATAGAAAGTTCGATGTTCTTTGAAAGTCTTGCAGAATACATAAAAATTGAATGGTTGTAGGGTGTTGATCGTTTACTCTGTTAGGCTGTTCCAATTCAATCAATACACCCTGCTTGAACGGCAATGGTGCGATAGACCTTAGTCTGTCGATTGTCCAACTGACTTCCTTGTGCAACCAACGTTGTGGATCTTCTCTGTATAAGTTGATAATTACATAAACAGGAATTATAGAACTATTATAAAATAAACATTATTTTTACCCTTCTAATCCGTCGATTTGAAGAACGTAAACTTTCAATGTGGATAGAACGAAACAACCAGGAAACGGATCTTTCATATTCCGCATTAGAATGTCCGCCTAAAAGTTTAGTTGTAGATAAATTAAGAAAATTCGAATAACAATACAAGGAGTAGGTTTCGTTCGCATTACCCTAAGCAAAAGAATAAGTTCCTCGTTCTCGTGCTCGAATATGTTCAAAAGAATATGTAACTTTATTCTGTGATCTACACTACTGAAATCTGTATAAGAATACTGAATATTATGGCCCAAGAAATGGGACGTTTCTTCTGCTTTCATCATCAATGACTTATTACTATCGATTTTTATACTTTGAAGCAGACCTGAAAGTAGATCGAACGTTCGATAAAATTAGGATTGAAGTACCGAATGGAGGTATCATAAATTTCACTTACCACCTAGTAGAGACGTTAAATTAGTTGCAGACGCGAATTTGGTCTCTTTGTCGTTACCAGTGTTAAGGGATTTCTCGTCCGTGTTAGCTTGTCTAGTTATTTTATTTTCATACGCTGTACAAATACTGTCTGTCAGAGAACCTGCAACAACAATAGATTCAGTACCAATTACTTTCGAATTCATTCAGCTGGAGTTACAATATCAAAGGCAGCATCGAACCAGAAGAACTACTCTCGGTTAAACCAGTCATAATCGATGATGCATCGGGTATAGTTAAGAGAGACGGAGCAACGGCAGTGCGTCTTTCTTCTGAAGAACGCTTTCTGTACGGTGTCAGGTGAGTTCTGTGACAACCACAAGAAAGGCGAATAGATAATATTCATTTAGAATTTCATTTATCATATAGAAAATATTGCCAACCTTGAGGCGTCATCCAAAACTTCAATACTACTCTGACTTGGATTGCTAAGTATCTCAATATCGCTTTCATACTTTTTACTCAGTGCATTTGCGGAGGGTGTAGATTCTCTGGATTCTTCTAAACTTGTAGCAGAACCTATTAATAACAGTGCATACTGTTTACAGGTGTTCGCAAGGGTTTACATGTATAAGAGTCTAACATAACTTTAACTTAATGTTTGTCGTTTTAATATGTGTACCATGATAAGAAATTACACTTTTCGTTTCTTACGCCATTGTAGTGATATTGAGTAGGAAAATTAGTTACATTCCGATTCATTGTATTCCAAGATCGTATCGACAAAATAATAAAAGTATAGGCAGCATATGCTAACAATACGAATCGATATCAACTAACTGTAAATAGTTAAGCAGTCTAGTACGATAGCTTATGTCTGTTTCAAGATGTAAACGTAAGGAAAGCCTGAGAGAACAGAAAGTGCAGTAATAAAATTATTGTGGCTAAAGCTTACAGCAGACTTGAGCTTGAGTGTGAGATTCGGAGTGCACCAGAGGAGTGGTGACGGATATAGGTCCACCCTCCGTTCCACCTGCACCGGCATTAGTATGTTAAAGTCCCAGTCGGTAGTAAAATGTAGTATGTCAGCAATATAATTAGTGCGTTCGCAATCAATCAATTAATCATAGATATTATTCTGATTAAAATTCGAAAGACACTAATCTCATGGAGAGCTCAATATTGTATATGTAAATGTATATGTATATGGTTAATCTTTACAGAAACTTCATGACTATACACGTCGCAATTATTTTTTATTCAACTCGTCAAGTTTGAAGAAAAATCACGTTAAAGAAACTGGGTTATATTTCAATAAAAAGAAATGCTAACGCCAACGTTACGCGCTTGCAGCGAGTACAAATCTTTTAACAAACATCTTGTCTATTCGTAGATCATTATTTGCAATCGCAAAACGCATGCAACAGTTAGAACGACTACTTACCGATGCTAGAGTAAGAATCAGAATGTCGTAATTTCGTCTTCGCAGCGTTGTTCGAATTTTGATCTTTAGACAAAGACTCGGACGAATCTTCGGAAACATCGTTTTCTGCATCCACTGTCGACAATTCGTCCGTCTCTATGACCAAAGTACTTTCACACGTGGGACACTTTAATTGTTTCGCGCCTGAAGAGAAGCAAACATTTTAAAGCAATCAGATTCTGCGTACTGATTTGCTCGCAAACTCACCGATACTTAATGTAGTAACATATTCTGTGTCTTCAGAAAAATGGGTCGAACATTTCATGCACTTGAAAACTTTCAATGATATTGGCCGCTTTTTTAATCTTTCGTCGAGTGTTGTCACTATTTTCTAGAAAACAGATATGTATGTAAAATATTATCGTGTACAACTTAATAAGATACATTTCTTCGGTTGATTACCTTTGCATCCTCTGGTTCCGCAATATATCTCTTGTTCCGACGAGTTTCCCTAGTCGTATCGAATACTATATCTACTGTAACCGGTTCACTTCTACCCAATGCACACGATAACACTGAACTCATAGACCAACTGTTCAACAGTTTTCCCGTAATCGAATCTCTCTCCTTGATGTCGCTGTAATAATTATAATACGATTAACACTAAAGTAAAAAAAGAAAAGTGTTCTTTAAATTATTACCACTTACTTTGCTGTTATTATCAAAAATAAGTTCTCTAATTCATGATCGTTTTTGTTCTTCTGAACTAAATACAAATCTCCCGTTTCTAAACACAAATGACAATTAAGGTATAATCCTCTAATCTTGACTTATATCCTATTCGTAGCCTACCTTCTTCTAAGTTGTAAGGAGACTCAGGTTCTGCAAAAGTAACTGTTGTTTCAGTCGAGGTTGTTGCAGAAACGGTTTCCTCAAGCTTGTTCGATGTCTCATGAGTTTCTTCTATGCTATTGCATTCATTATACTCTGTCACGGAATCTGAGTTACCAGTTTCTGAGTTACTAATTAAATGAATTGTTGAAGGTGTTTCCGACTGTTGAGCATTCAACACGATTTCTGTTTCTTCGAAGATTTTGATTGCAGATTCCGGCGTCAGCGTCAAATACGGAGAGGGTTCCAAACCCATATCTTGAACAAATGTACCACCATAGCTTCTCAACCAATTCTTTTCGCCAAACTTTTCCCTTAAGTCTAGAATTTGCTTTTTCGTCTCCAGATGGAGTTTCGAAGTTTCTTTCAACTTATGTTCGTCTTCCGAAATAACAGCTTCTTTCACTATCGCTGTCTTGATGAGGGGCTTTCCTGTGATAGTTTCCATAGACCTTCCCATTGCATCCTCGCTCAATGTAGACGAGTTTATAGACGTAGATAAGATACTGGCGTTCATCGAGTTTGTCACTGAAGCTGGGAGCTCGAAGCTCGCAGATTGTTCAAATCTCATTGTACGCAATGATCGGTTGTAGGCAATCGTTTGCTTTTCTGTTTTGGACAGTGGCAGATGGTCTAAAACGAACTAAATCGTACAATTTTATTCATGTTTATACTATGTTCGATGACGGTCGAGTATTTCTATATAATACAATTTACAGTATAATGTTTATCCTCGATATCTTACCTTATTGACGTTCATCAAGCTCGACTGTAAATATTGCACACATAATAACCGATGCTTTGGGTGGTACGATAAAGGGTTCCCCTCTAACGAGACCGATACTAATGTGGTTATTTTTTCCAAGGCCTGCAATGTCGAGTGGTCCATCAAACAGTTGAAGGATACATCTAATTCTTTTAAATACCCTAAATTTTGTAAACCTACAACAAGAAGAATAATCCATTGATTTCAGCTACTGTGTAAGATATTTTTAAAGTATAAAGATTTAGAAGATTCAACAAGAAAAATACCATTTAAATTTTCTATATAATTGTTCTTCAAAACTAATACTTGTAAAGTATGAGATACAGCCTTATTGAAGGCAGGTATTGTCTCCAGTTTGTTGTATCCAAGATTGACATACTTCAAGTTAGGTAAGGAAGCCAACTGGTCCGCGGACGTTATTAAATTATGACTCAGGTCTAGCCTCTGCAACCAAAGCGCTAGTTCCATAGACTCGTCCAATTCTTTTAGAGCATTATAAGGCAACGCTAAATGTATTAACGAGCTCCAGACGAATCCAAAACTAGCATCTCCGCCGCACTTAGCTGTGTATGCATAAATGAAATTACGATATGCATTACCTTGGAAATATTTTCAACCCTTAGCACTCGAGTGGTGATTCTGAGGCACCACTAAAAATTGCTATACCATTATTTAGCATCTAATCAATTACTAAACGTTTAAAATATTCTGGGTCAGAAGAAATGTTTAATTTTCGACTTATAATAACTCCGAGTGCAAAGGGTTAATAAAATTGCCAGTATAAAATAATACTTAATAATTACCTAATAATTGTCTCACTGTAGGGACACCTTTTCTTCCAGCACAGATAATACTTTCAAGTTGTCCTCTGACACCTTGTAACCCTTTTACACTCTTAATATTAATCTTCTTCAGCTCCAAATGCTTTAAATGCCTGAATTTTGATATATCGACAGGAATCAAGGGATTGTTTGGCCAGTAGGTCACTTTCAGTCCTACTGTTTTTTGCACAAAATCGTGTAAAAATTTCAGGTCTTCGAACAAATCGATCATAGAACTGCTGCACACTTGGAAAGAAGATTCCAAGTCTTCCACTTGGTTTGTGATGAAAGTAAAACCTTCGTTTAAATCGAAGAGCAATGTGCTCGACAAGGAGAGCTTGCTGGACGCGCTTAACACTTTGTCTCCATTTTCATGCAACAATCTCCTAAGTTTCACTATCTCGAGCACATCCATCTTTTACAATATCTACTAAACGATTCCAATGGTTCTTCAAAATGTAATCGAATGTAATATCATATTATTCTGAAAGAAAACAGAGACTAGCTATAAATAGAGCGATTTGTAAACAAAAGAAAAAGGAACTTGTGAGACAGATACGTGTTACCTAAACTATCCATGTTATCATGGAAGAACACAGATCTATGTCACGAGTAATGTAAACGGTACAACTCTATGCATGTTACTGTGAATAGACAGAACAAAAAATACATATTTCCGAGAGAATCGATGCCTATAATTCCCTTTAAATGTCATCCATAGTTATGCAATCCAATAACCTGAATTTGTTAGTCCTTCTCTCCTCCTTGGATAACTCCTAAAACATATCTGTCATCGTCAAACCAATCAAACGTTTCGTATGAAACCATTGCGATTTGTAATTTCTGAATATACGCAGTACAGATCATCGAGAACCAACTCGACTAGTTATAGAAATATGTAATACGAAAACATCTTTGATTCGTCTCGAACGCAGTAAGACAACCATCACAAATGATATTCCAATTTTTTTGTTATTAAAACAAGCAACGAATGAGTCATACCTTGTTGTAGGATCTTCAATGAATCACGATTTCGAAACCTCTAAAAGGGCTGAACAATAGTATAAATGACATATTGTCTGTACAATTTACATCATCAAATTAGAACGTAAATATTGTTGCTCCGTTGGCATATTCTCGATCACGCTAGATGGAGACACTACCTGGATTGTGTGGCAGACGTGGGCAGACGGCGGATGTCGATAATGTAGGCAGATGTCGATAATATGAATCTTTATTGTAATATCACCGACGAGATACTCGTCAAGTAGAAGGAGAATGATATAGTTATAATAGAATGCTCACATTACCCATTCTATAATTACCTTATAATAATATCACCAACGAGATACTATGTCGTCGGTGTCGGTGGTTCCGCACTCTTTACCTAAATAGAACCAGACAATATATGACAGTGTTCACGCCCGGGGAGAACCAGCTTGAATAATACACATATACATATACATATAAAAATATATTTTGTTCTGAAGGAAGGTGAAGTTGCAAAATGTTATGGAACACAATAGGTATAGGAATAGAATTTATTGAAAATCAACATATTTATTAAATGTGCAGCTATTAGCTCGATATTATCCTTTATCCATAAGACACTAGAAGGTCTTACAGATAGAGGATAATACCGATTGCCCGGGTCTCACCACGAGGAGGTTGCTGCACAGGAGACCCGAAAGGGAGTCAGAACGAATGCAATATTCCTTCTGACTCCCTTTCTTACAACGACGGACTTATACTAAATTACGCAAGTATGTCGAGTAATTATCACGGAGCAAAAGGTGTGAATCGGAGAAGAAGTCTCCGATCCACGGAGGGCCAAAGGCGAATCAGGCAGAAGGCTCTGATTCTTTCAAAGTGAGAAGCAACAAGAGCGAACCAGAGCAGAAGGCTCTGGTTCGAAGAGGACGCGGCGCGTACAATGCTTGCTGCCCAGCACCGGCCAGAGCCGATACCCGACGTGTCCTCACCGAGAGGAATAGCCATGAGAAGTGTTCAAACGATATCCCATTTCTCCACCAACTACCTGTCACCAAACAACAAAAGTTGAGGTGAACGCGGGTAGGATTACGAATAGAGAGGACACTGTAGCATGGCTACACGAGTGAACAGGTCTCAATGAACCATCCCTCTCAATGAATCGACGCCGAATACCGGCTCCAACCGGTCTGGTGCATACAAGCAAGGTCCGACACAGCAGAAGGCTGTGTCGGAATCAAGGAAACGAGTGAAGTGGAGTTACGGCAATAATTACTCGACATATTTACAACGATGAAATACAATCTTAATAACAACGCACGCAAGCCGAGCAATTATTGTGGATCAAAAGACTAAATCGCAAAAGAGGGAAGAATCAAAGCAGAAGGCTTTGATTCGCAAAGAAGAAACATGAACCTGAGCAGAAGGCTCAGGTTCGGGGGTGACGCTAAAACAATAATTGCTCGACAAATAAAACTAACTTAATAATACGCCGCATTCCTCTTGGTGCGTCCTCTTTTTGATGTGTCCACTTCGAGCTGTGTCCTCTTCTTGGCGTGTCCACTTCGAGCTGCGTCCTCTTCTTGGCGTGTCCACTTCGTGGTGTGTCCTCTTCTTGGTGTGTCCACTTCTTGGTGTGTCCACTTCTTGGTGTGTACACTTCGTGGTGTGTCCTCTTCATGGTGTATCCTAGCTGAAACAGACTAATAACAGTTAGACATAACAATATATAACCCCGCACACGAGTGCGAATCAAACCAGCTCACGAGAGCAATTACAATTCTGCACATGAGTGCGAAAACGAGAAGAAAACTTGCTCATGAGAGCGATTGTAACCCCGCACACGAGTGCGAATACAATCAGTTCAAAAGAGCAATTACAATTCTGCACATGAGTGCGAAAACGAGAAGAAAACTTGCTCACGAGAGCAAATATAACCGCGCACGAAAGCGCAAACCTAACATGCACATGAGTGCGAAAACGAGAAGAGAATGAGCTCATGAGAGCGATTGTAACCCCGCACACGAGTGCGAATACAATCAGTTCAAAAGAGCAATTACAATTCTGCACATGAGAATTATAATTGCTTGCGGCCTATAGGCGATTCGGGTAGCCCCGGGGACGCTACACCCCGTACTCACTCACGGCCCCAACCGTGAGTGAGCCCCTGAGGGACCTCCGATCGGAGGAATACCAATATCAAACAAGATGTGGAAATTTTTAGAAGCGAAAACAACCAGAGAACCAGCTCATGAGAGCAATTGTAACCCCGCAAACGAGTGCGAATACAATCAGCTCACGAGAGCAATTACAATTCTGCACATGAGTGCGAAAACGAGAAGAGAATGAGCTCATGAGAGCGATTGAAACCCCGCACACGAGTGCGAATACAATCAGTTCAAAAGAGCAATTACAATTCTGCACGTGAGAATTATAATTTCTATCGGCCTATAGGCGATTCGGGTAGCCCCGGGGACGCTACACCCCGTACTCACTCACGGCCCCAACCGTGAGTGAGCCCCTGAGGGACCTCCGATCGGAGGAATACCAATATCAAACAAGATGTGGAAATTTTTAGAAGCGAAAACAAGGAAAATTGTAAATGTGCAATGTGCAGCTATTAGCTCGATATTATCCTTTATCCATAAGACACTAGAAGGTCTTACAGATAGAGGATAATACCGATTGCCCGGGTCTCACCACGAGGAGGTTGCTGCACAGGAGACCCGAAAGGGAGTCAGAACGAATGCAATATTCCTTCTGACTCCCTTTCTTACAACGACGGACTTATACTAAATTACGCAAGTATGTCGAGTAATTATCACGGAGCAAAAGGTGTGAATCGGAGAAGAAGTCTCCGATCCACGGAGGGCCAAAGGCGAATCAGGCAGAAGGCTCTGATTCTTTCAAAGTGAGAAGCAACAAGAGCGAACCAGAGCAGAAGGCTCTGGTTCGAAGAGGACGCGGCGCGTACAATGCTTGCTGCCCAGCACCGGCCAGAGCCGATACCCGACGTGTCCTCACCGAGAGGAATAGCCATGAGAAGTGTTCAAACGATATCCCATTTCTCCACCAACTACCTGTCACCAAACAACAAAAGTTGAGGTGAACGCGGGTAGGATTACGAATAGAGAGGACACTGTAGCATGGCTACACGAGTGAACAGGTCTCAATGAACCATCCCTCTCAATGAATCGACGCCGAATACCGGCTCCAACCGGTCTGGTGCATACAAGCAAGGTCCGACACAGCAGAAGGCTGTGTCGGAATCAAGGAAACGAGTGAAGTGGAGTTACGGCAATAATTACTCGACATATTTACAACGATGAAATACAATCTTAATAACAACGCACGCAAGCCGAGCAATTATTGTGGATCAAAAGACTAAATCGCAAAAGAGGGAAGAATCAAAGCAGAAGGCTTTGATTCGCAAAGAAGAAACATGAACCTGAGCAGAAGGCTCAGGTTCGGGGGTGACGCTAAAACAATAATTGCTCGACAAATAAAACTAACTTAATAATACGCCGCATTCCTCTTGGTGCGTCCTCTTTTTGATGTGTCCACTTCGTGCTGTGTCCTCTTCTTGGCGTGTCCACTTCGAGCTGCGTCCTCTTCTTGGCGTGTCCACTTCGTGGTGTGTCCACTTCTTGGTGTGTCCACTTCTTGGTGTGTACACTTCGTGGTGTGTCCTCTTCATGGTGTATCCTAGCTGAAACAGACTAATAACAGTTAGACATAACAATATATAACCCCGCACACGAGTGCGAATCAAACCAGCTCACGAGAGCAATTACAATTCTGCACATGAGTGCGAAAACGAGAAGAAAACTTGCTCATGAGAGCGATTGTAACCCCGCACACGAGTGCGAATACAATCAGTTCAAAAGAGCAATTACAATTCTGCACATGAGTGCGAAAACGAGAAGAAAACTTGCTCACGAGAGCAAATATAACCGCGCACGAAAGCGCAAACCTAACATGCACATGAGTGCGAAAACGAGAAGAGAATGAGCTCATGAGAGCGATTGTAACCCCGCACACGAGTGCGAATACAATCAGTTCAAAAGAGCAATTACAATTCTGCACATGAGAATTATAATTGCTTGCGGCCTATAGGCGATTCGGGTAGCCCCGGGGACGCTACACCCCGTACTCACTCACGGCCCCAACCGTGAGTGAGCCCCTGAGGGACCTCCGATCGGAGGAATACCAATATCAAACAAGATGTGGAAATTTTTAGAAGCGAAAACAACCAGAGAACCAGCTCATGAGAGCAATTGTAACCCCGCAAACGAGTGCGAATACAATCAGCTCACGAGAGCAATTACAATTCTGCACATGAGTGCGAAAACGAGAAGAGAATGAGCTCATGAGAGCGATTGAAACCCCGCACACGAGTGCGAATACAATCAGTTCAAAAGAGCAATTACAATTCTGCACGTGAGAATTATAATTTCTATCGGCCTATAGGCGATTCGGGTAGCCCCGGGGACGCTACACCCCGTACTCACTCACGGCCCCAACCGTGAGTGAGCCCCTGAGGGACCTCCGATCGGAGGAATACCAATATCAAACAAGATGTGGAAATTTTTAGAAGCGAAAACAAGGAAAATTGTAAATGTGCAATGTGCAGCTATTAGCTCGATATTATCCTTTATCCATAAGACACTAGAAGGTCTTACAGATAGAGGATAATACCGATTGCCCGGGTCTCACCACGAGGAAGTTGCTGCACAGGAGACCCGAAAGGGAGTCAGAACGAATGCAATATTCCTTCTGACTCCCTTTCTTACAACGACGGACTTATACTAAATTACGCAAGTATGTCGAGTAATTATCACGGAGCAAAAGGTGTGAATCGGAGAAGAAGTCTCCGATCCACGGAGGGCCAAAGGCGAATCAGGCAGAAGGCTCTGATTCTTTCAAAGTGAGAAGCAACAAGAGCGAACCAGAGCAGAAGGCTCTGGTTCGAAGAGGACGCGGCGCGTACAATGCTTGCTGCCCAGCACCGGCCAGAGCCGATACCCGACGTGTCCTCACCGAGAGGAATAGCCATGAGAAGTGTTCAAACGATATCCCATTTCTCCACCAACTACCTGTCACCAAACAACAAAAGTTGAGGTGAACGCGGGTAGGATTACGAATAGAGAGGACACTGTAGCATGGCTACACGAGTGAACAGGTCTCAATGAACCATCCCTCTCAATGAATCGACGCCGAATACCGGCTCCAACCGGTCTGGTGCATACAAGCAAGGTCCGACACAGCAGAAGGCTGTGTCGGAATCAAGGAAACGAGTGAAGTGGAGTTACGGCAATAATTACTCGACATATTTACAACGATGAAATACAATCTTAATAACAACGCACGCAAGCCGAGCAATTATTGTGGATCAAAAGACTAAATCGCAAAAGAGGGAAGAATCAAAGCAGAAGGCTTTGATTCGCAAAGAAGAAACATGAACCTGAGCAGAAGGCTCAGGTTCGGGGGTGACGCTAAAACAATAATTGCTCGACAAATAAAACTAACTTAATAATACGCCGCATTCCTCTTGGTGCGTCCTCTTTTTGATGTGTCCACTTCGTGCTGTGTCCTCTTCTTGGCGTGTCCACTTCGAGCTGCGTCCTCTTCTTGGCGTGTCCACTTCGTGGTGTGTCCACTTCTTGGTGTGTCCACTTCTTGGTGTGTACACTTCGTGGTGTGTCCTCTTCATGGTGTATCCTAGCTGAAACAGACTAATAACAGTTAGACATAACAATATATAACCCCGCACACGAGTGCGAATCAAACCAGCTCACGAGAGCAATTACAATTCTGCACATGAGTGCGAAAACGAGAAGAAAACTTGCTCATGAGAGCGATTGTAACCCCGCACACGAGTGCGAATACAATCAGTTCAAAAGAGCAATTACAATTCTGCACATGAGTGCGAAAACGAGAAGAAAACTTGCTCACGAGAGCAAATATAACCGCGCACGAAAGCGCAAACCTAACATGCACATGAGTGCGAAAACGAGAAGAGAATGAGCTCATGAGAGCGATTGTAACCCCGCACACGAGTGCGAATACAATCAGTTCAAAAGAGCAATTACAATTCTGCACATGAGAATTATAATTGCTTGCGGCCTATAGGCGATTCGGGTAGCCCCGGGGACGCTACACCCCGTACTCACTCACGGCCCCAACCGTGAGTGAGCCCCTGAGGGACCTCCGATCGGAGGAATACCAATATCAAACAAGATGTGGAAATTTTTAGAAGCGAAAACAACCAGAGAACCAGCTCATGAGAGCAATTGTAACCCCGCAAACGAGTGCGAATACAATCAGCTCACGAGAGCAATTACAATTCTGCACATGAGTGCGAAAACGAGAAGAGAATGAGCTCATGAGAGCGATTGAAACCCCGCACACGAGTGCGAATACAATCAGTTCAAAAGAGCAATTACAATTCTGCACGTGAGAATTATAATTTCTATCGGCCTATAGGCGATTCGGGTAGCCCCGGGGACGCTACACCCCGTACTCACTCACGGCCCCAACCGTGAGTGAGCCCCTGAGGGACCTCCGATCGGAGGAATACCAATATCAAACAAGATGTGGAAATTTTTAGAAGCGAAAACAAGGAAAATTGTAAATGTGCAATGTGCAGCTATTAGCTCGATATTATCCTTTATCCATAAGACACTAGAAGGTCTTACAGATAGAGGATAATACCGATTGCCCGGGTCTCACCACGAGGAAGTTGCTGCACAGGAGACCCGAAAGGGAGTCAGAACGAATGCAATATTCCTTCTGACTCCCTTTCTTACAACGACGGACTTATACTAAATTACGCAAGTATGTCGAGTAATTATCACGGAGCAAAAGGTGTGAATCGGAGAAGAAGTCTCCGATCCACGGAGGGCCAAAGGCGAATCAGGCAGAAGGCTCTGATTCTTTCAAAGTGAGAAGCAACAAGAGCGAACCAGAGCAGAAGGCTCTGGTTCGAAGAGGACGCGGCGCGTACAATGCTTGCTGCCCAGCACCGGCCAGAGCCGATACCCGACGTGTCCTCACCGAGAGGAATAGCCATGAGAAGTGTTCAAACGATATCCCATTTCTCCACCAACTACCTGTCACCAAACAACAAAAGTTGAGGTGAACGCGGGTAGGATTACGAATAGAGAGGACACTGTAGCATGGCTACACGAGTGAACAGGTCTCAATGAACCATCCCTCTCAATGAATCGACGCCGAATACCGGCTCCAACCGGTCTGGTGCATACAAGCAAGGTCCGACACAGCAGAAGGCTGTGTCGGAATCAAGGAAACGAGTGAAGTGGAGTTACGGCAATAATTACTCGACATATTTACAACGATGAAATACAATCTTAATAACAACGCACGCAAGCCGAGCAATTATTGTGGATCAAAAGACTAAATCGCAAAAGAGGGAAGAATCAAAGCAGAAGGCTTTGATTCGCAAAGAAGAAACATGAACCTGAGCAGAAGGCTCAGGTTCGGGGGTGACGCTAAAACAATAATTGCTCGACAAATAAAACTAACTTAATAATACGCCGCATTCCTCTTGGTGCGTCCTCTTTTTGATGTGTCCACTTCGTGCTGTGTCCTCTTCTTGGCGTGTCCACTTCGAGCTGCGTCCTCTTCTTGGCGTGTCCACTTCGTGGTGTGTCCTCTTCTTGGTGTGTCCACTTCTTGGTGTGTCCACTTCTTGGTGTGTACACTTCGTGGTGTGTCCTCTTCATGGTGTATCCTAGCTGAAACAGACTAATAACAGTTAGACATAACAATATATAACCCCGCACACGAGTGCGAATCAAACCAGCTCACGAGAGTAATTACAATTCTGCACATGAGTGCGAAAACGAGAAGAAAACTTGCTCATGAGAGCGATTGTAACCCCGCACACGAGTGCGAATACAATCAGTTCAAAAGAGCAATTACAATTCTGCACATGAGTGCGAAAACGAGAAGAAAACTTGCTCACGAGAGCAAATATAACCGCGCACGAAAGCGCAAACCTAACATGCACATGAGTGCGAAAACGAGAAGAGAATGAGCTCATGAGAGCGATTGTAACCCCGCACACGAGTGCGAATACAATCAGTTCAAAAGAGCAATTACAATTCTGCACATGAGAATTATAATTGCTTGCGGCCTATAGGCGATTCGGGTAGCCCCGGGGACGCTACACCCCGTACTCACTCACGGCCCCAACCGTGAGTGAGCCCCTGAGGGACCTCCGATCGGAGGAATACCAATATCAAACAAGATGTGGAAATTTTTAGAAGCGAAAACAAGGAAAATTGTAAATGTGCAATGTGCAGCTATTAGCTCGATATTATCCTTTATCCATAAGACACTAGAAGGTCTTACAGATAGAGGATAATACCGATTGCCCGGGTCTCACCACGAGGAAGTTGCTGCACAGGAGACCCGAAAGGGAGTCAGAACGAATGCAATATTCCTTCTGACTCCCTTTCTTACAACGACGGACTTATACTAAATTACGCAAGTATGTCGAGTAATTATCACGGAGCAAAAGGTGTGAATCGGAGAAGAAGTCTCCGATCCACGGAGGGCCAAAGGCGAATCAGGCAGAAGGCTCTGATTCTTTCAAAGTGAGAAGCAACAAGAGCGAACCAGAGCAGAAGGCTCTGGTTCGAAGAGGACGCGGCGCGTACAATGCTTGCTGCCCAGCACCGGCCAGAGCCGATACCCGACGTGTCCTCACCGAGAGGAATAGCCATGAGAAGTGTTCAAACGATATCCCATTTCTCCACCAACTACCTGTCACCAAACAACAAAAGTTGAGGTGAACGCGGGTAGGATTACGAATAGAGAGGACACTGTAGCATGGCTACACGAGTGAACAGGTCTCAATGAACCATCCCTCTCAATGAATCGACGCCGAATACCGGCTCCAACCGGTCTGGTGCATACAAGCAAGGTCCGACACAGCAGAAGGCTGTGTCGGAATCAAGGAAACGAGTGAAGTGGAGTTACGGCAATAATTACTCGACATATTTACAACGATGAAATACAATCTTAATAACAACGCACGCAAGCCGAGCAATTATTGTGGATCAAAAGACTAAATCGCAAAAGAGGGAAGAATCAAAGCAGAAGGCTTTGATTCGCAAAGAAGAAACATGAACCTGAGCAGAAGGCTCAGGTTCGGGGGTGACGCTAAAACAATAATTGCTCGACAAATAAAACTAACTTAATAATACGCCGCATTCCTCTTGGTGCGTCCTCTTTTTGATGTGTCCACTTCGTGCTGTGTCCTCTTCTTGGCGTGTCCACTTCGAGCTGCGTCCTCTTCTTGGCGTGTCCACTTCGTGGTGTGTCCTCTTCTTGGTGTGTCCACTTCTTGGTGTGTCCACTTCTTGGTGTGTACACTTCGTGGTGTGTCCTCTTCATGGTGTATCCTAGCTGAAACAGACTAATAACAGTTAGACATAACAATATATAACCCCGCACACGAGTGCGAATCAAACCAGCTCACGAGAGTAATTACAATTCTGCACATGAGTGCGAAAACGAGAAGAAAACTTGCTCATGAGAGCGATTGTAACCCCGCACACGAGTGCGAATACAATCAGTTCAAAAGAGCAATTACAATTCTGCACATGAGTGCGAAAACGAGAAGAAAACTTGCTCACGAGAGCAAATATAACCGCGCACGAAAGCGCAAACCTAACATGCACATGAGTGCGAAAACGAGAAGAGAATGAGCTCATGAGAGCGATTGTAACCCCGCACACGAGTGCGAATACAATCAGTTCAAAAGAGCAATTACAATTCTGCACATGAGAATTATAATTGCTTGCGGCCTATAGGCGATTCGGGTAGCCCCGGGGACGCTACACCCCGTACTCACTCACGGCCCCAACCGTGAGTGAGCCCCTGAGGGACCTCCGATCGGAGGAATACCAATATCAAACAAGATGTGGAAATTTTTAGAAGCGAAAACAACCAGAGAACCAGCTCATGAGAGCAATTGTAACCCCGCAAACGAGTGCGAATACAATCAGCTCACGAGAGCAATTACAATTCTGCACATGAGTGCGAAAACGAGAAGAGAATGAGCTCATGAGAGCGATTGAAACCCCGCACACGAGTGCGAATACAATCAGTTCAAAAGAGCAATTACAATTCTGCACGTGAGAATTATAATTTCTATCGGCCTATAGGCGATTCGGGTAGCCCCGGGGACGCTACACCCCGTACTCACTCACGGCCCCAACCGTGAGTGAGCCCCTGAGGGACCTCCGATCGGAGGAATACCAATATCAAACAAGATGTGGAAATTTTTAGAAGCGAAAACAAGGAAAATTGTAAATGTGCAATGTGCAGCTATTAGCTCGATATTATCCTTTATCCATAAGACACTAGAAGGTCTTACAGATAGAGGATAATACCGATTGCCCGGGTCTCACCACGAGGAAGTTGCTGCACAGGAGACCCGAAAGGGAGTCAGAACGAATGCAATATTCCTTCTGACTCCCTTTCTTACAACGACGGACTTATACTAAATTACGCAAGTATGTCGAGTAATTATCACGGAGCAAAAGGTGTGAATCGGAGAAGAAGTCTCCGATCCACGGAGGGCCAAAGGCGAATCAGGCAGAAGGCTCTGATTCTTTCAAAGTGAGAAGCAACAAGAGCGAACCAGAGCAGAAGGCTCTGGTTCGAAGAGGACGCGGCGCGTACAATGCTTGCTGCCCAGCACCGGCCAGAGCCGATACCCGACGTGTCCTCACCGAGAGGAATAGCCATGAGAAGTGTTCAAACGATATCCCATTTCTCCACCAACTACCTGTCACCAAACAACAAAAGTTGAGGTGAACGCGGGTAGGATTACGAATAGAGAGGACACTGTAGCATGGCTACACGAGTGAACAGGTCTCAATGAACCATCCCTCTCAATGAATCGACGCCGAATACCGGCTCCAACCGGTCTGGTGCATACAAGCAAGGTCCGACACAGCAGAAGGCTGTGTCGGAATCAAGGAAACGAGTGAAGTGGAGTTACGGCAATAATTACTCGACATATTTACAACGATGAAATACAATCTTAATAACAACGCACGCAAGCCGAGCAATTATTGTGGATCAAAAGACTAAATCGCAAAAGAGGGAAGAATCAAAGCAGAAGGCTTTGATTCGCAAAGAAGAAACATGAACCTGAGCAGAAGGCTCAGGTTCGGGGGTGACGCTAAAACAATAATTGCTCGACAAATAAAACTAACTTAATAATACGCCGCATTCCTCTTGGTGCGTCCTCTTTTTGATGTGTCCACTTCGTGCTGTGTCCTCTTCTTGGCGTGTCCACTTCGAGCTGCGTCCTCTTCTTGGCGTGTCCACTTCGTGGTGTGTCCTCTTCTTGGTGTGTCCACTTCTTGGTGTGTCCACTTCTTGGTGTGTACACTTCGTGGTGTGTCCTCTTCATGGTGTATCCTAGCTGAAACAGACTAATAACAGTTAGACATAACAATATATAACCCCGCACACGAGTGCGAATCAAACCAGCTCACGAGAGTAATTACAATTCTGCACATGAGTGCGAAAACGAGAAGAAAACTTGCTCATGAGAGCGATTGTAACCCCGCACACGAGTGCGAATACAATCAGTTCAAAAGAGCAATTACAATTCTGCACATGAGTGCGAAAACGAGAAGAAAACTTGCTCACGAGAGCAAATATAACCGCGCACGAAAGCGCAAACCTAACATGCACATGAGTGCGAAAACGAGAAGAGAATGAGCTCATGAGAGCGATTGTAACCCCGCACACGAGTGCGAATACAATCAGTTCAAAAGAGCAATTACAATTCTGCACATGAGAATTATAATTGCTTGCGGCCTATAGGCGATTCGGGTAGCCCCGGGGACGCTACACCCCGTACTCACTCACGGCCCCAACCGTGAGTGAGCCCCTGAGGGACCTCCGATCGGAGGAATACCAATATCAAACAAGATGTGGAAATTTTTAGAAGCGAAAACAACCAGAGAACCAGCTCATGAGAGCAATTGTAACCCCGCAAACGAGTGCGAATACAATCAGCTCACGAGAGCAATTACAATTCTGCACATGAGTGCGAAAACGAGAAGAGAATGAGCTCATGAGAGCGATTGAAACCCCGCACACGAGTGCGAATACAATCAGTTCAAAAGAGCAATTACAATTCTGCACGTGAGAATTATAATTTCTATCGGCCTATAGGCGATTCGGGTAGCCCCGGGGACGCTACACCCCGTACTCACTCACGGCCCCAACCGTGAGTGAGCCCCTGAGGGACCTCCGATCGGAGGAATACCAATATCAAACAAGATGTGGAAATTTTTAGAAGCGAAAACAAGGAAAATTGTAAATGTGCAATGTGCAGCTATTAGCTCGATATTATCCTTTATCCATAAGACACTAGAAGGTCTTACAGATAGAGGATAATACCGATTGCCCGGGTCTCACCACGAGGAAGTTGCTGCACAGGAGACCCGAAAGGGAGTCAGAACGAATGCAATATTCCTTCTGACTCCCTTTCTTACAACGACGGACTTATACTAAATTACGCAAGTATGTCGAGTAATTATCACGGAGCAAAAGGTGTGAATCGGAGAAGAAGTCTCCGATCCACGGAGGGCCAAAGGCGAATCAGGCAGAAGGCTCTGATTCTTTCAAAGTGAGAAGCAACAAGAGCGAACCAGAGCAGAAGGCTCTGGTTCGAAGAGGACGCGGCGCGTACAATGCTTGCTGCCCAGCACCGGCCAGAGCCGATACCCGACGTGTCCTCACCGAGAGGAATAGCCATGAGAAGTGTTCAAACGATATCCCATTTCTCCACCAACTACCTGTCACCAAACAACAAAAGTTGAGGTGAACGCGGGTAGGATTACGAATAGAGAGGACACTGTAGCATGGCTACACGAGTGAACAGGTCTCAATGAACCATCCCTCTCAATGAATCGACGCCGAATACCGGCTCCAACCGGTCTGGTGCATACAAGCAAGGTCCGACACAGCAGAAGGCTGTGTCGGAATCAAGGAAACGAGTGAAGTGGAGTTACGGCAATAATTACTCGACATATTTACAACGATGAAATACAATCTTAATAACAACGCACGCAAGCCGAGCAATTATTGTGGATCAAAAGACTAAATCGCAAAAGAGGGAAGAATCAAAGCAGAAGGCTTTGATTCGCAAAGAAGAAACATGAACCTGAGCAGAAGGCTCAGGTTCGGGGGTGACGCTAAAACAATAATTGCTCGACAAATAAAACTAACTTAATAATACGCCGCATTCCTCTTGGTGCGTCCTCTTTTTGATGTGTCCACTTCGTGCTGTGTCCTCTTCTTGGCGTGTCCACTTCGAGCTGCGTCCTCTTCTTGGCGTGTCCACTTCGTGGTGTGTCCTCTTCTTGGTGTGTCCACTTCTTGGTGTGTCCACTTCTTGGTGTGTACACTTCGTGGTGTGTCCTCTTCATGGTGTATCCTAGCTGAAACAGACTAATAACAGTTAGACATAACAATATATAACCCCGCACACGAGTGCGAATCAAACCAGCTCACGAGAGTAATTACAATTCTGCACATGAGTGCGAAAACGAGAAGAAAACTTGCTCATGAGAGCGATTGTAACCCCGCACACGAGTGCGAATACAATCAGTTCAAAAGAGCAATTACAATTCTGCACATGAGTGCGAAAACGAGAAGAAAACTTGCTCACGAGAGCAAATATAACCGCGCACGAAAGCGCAAACCTAACATGCACATGAGTGCGAAAACGAGAAGAGAATGAGCTCATGAGAGCGATTGTAACCCCGCACACGAGTGCGAATACAATCAGTTCAAAAGAGCAATTACAATTCTGCACATGAGAATTATAATTGCTTGCGGCCTATAGGCGATTCGGGTAGCCCCGGGGACGCTACACCCCGTACTCACTCACGGCCCCAACCGTGAGTGAGCCCCTGAGGGACCTCCGATCGGAGGAATACCAATATCAAACAAGATGTGGAAATTTTTAGAAGCGAAAACAACCAGAGAACCAGCTCATGAGAGCAATTGTAACCCCGCACACGAGTGCGAATACAATCAGCTCACAAGAACAATTATAATTCTGCACATGAGTGCGAATACAACAAGAGAACCAGCTCAAGAGAGCAATTGTAATCCCGCATACGAGTGCGGATACGACCAGCACATAAGTGATTACCTAACTTTGTACAAAAGTGCAAATACAACCAACTCACGAGAGCTAGACTAACCTTGCACATGAGTGCGGCCTATAGGCGATTCGGGTAGCCCCGGGGGCGCTACTCCCCGTACTCACTCACGGCCCCAACCGTGAGTGAGCCCCTGAGGGACTTCCGATCGGAGGAATACCAATATCAAACAAGATGTGAACATTTTTAGAAGCGAAAACAAGGAAAATTGTAATTGTGCAATGTGCAGCTATTAGCTCGATATTATCCTTTATCCATAAGACACTAGAAGGTCTTACAGATAGAGGATAATACCGATTGCCCGGGTCTCACCACGAGGAGGTTGCTGCACAGGAGACCCGAAAGGGAGTCAGAACGAATGCAATATTCCTTCTGACTCCCTTTCTTACAACGACGGACTTATACTAAATTTCGCAAGTATGTCGAGTAATTATCGCGGAGAAAAAGGTGTGAATCGGAGAAGAAGTCTCCGATCCACGGGGGCCAAAGGCGAATCAGGCAGAAGGCTCTGATTCTTTCAAAGAGAAAAACTAAAGCAAACCAGAGCAGAAGGCTCTGGTGCTAGGGTGACGCGAACAATGGCTGAGAGGAACTCAAGCTGCAATACCCATTTCTCCCAACCACCTGCCGCCAGAGACGGACATGAGTGGAATAAATTTACAGTAGAGAGGTTTTACATGAGCGAGCCACATCTCTCAAAGCCTTCCCCCCATTAATAATATCTACCGCGAACTCCCGTACCAACCGGTCTGGTACAAACTACATACGAGCAAGATCCGGCACAGCAAAAGGCTGTGTCGGAATCAAGAAAACGAGCAAAGTGAAGTTACGGCAATAATTACTCGACATATTTACAACAATGGTACACAATCTTAATATGTAGACGAAATATAACTAACTTAAAAATACACTGTAGCCTTCTTCCTCTTCGTTGGTGTGTCCTCTTCATTCGTTGTGTCGTCTTCGTTAGCAGCCGGCTGTTGTAATCTAGCTGGAACAGACTAATCGTATTTAGAAACAATGCAGTTGAATACAGAATTAAATCACGCACACGAGTGCGAATGAAACCAGCTCACGAGAGCAATTATAATTCTGCACATGAGTGCGAATACAACAAGAGAATCAGCTCATGAGAGCAATTGTAACCCCGCACACTAGCGCGAATACAATCATTTCTCAAGAGCGATAATAATTCTGCACATGAGTGCAAGAACAAACAGAGAAACAGCTCATGAGAAGAATTGCAACCCCGCACATGAGTGCGAATACAATCATTTCTCAAGAGCGATAATAATTCTGCACATGAGTGCGAGAACAAACAGAGAAACAGCTCATGAGAGCAATTGTAACCCCGCACAGAAGTGCGAATACAATCAGCTCAAAAGAGCAATTATAATCCTGCACATGAATGCGAATACAACCAAAGAACCAGCTCACGAGAGCAAATGTAACCGCGCATGAAAGCGCAAACCTAACCATGCACAAGAGTGCGAATACAACGAGAGAACCAGCTCATGAGAGCAAATATAAGCGCGCACGAAAGCGCAAACCTAACCATGCACACGAGTATAGCCGGGTATAGGCGATTCGGGTAGCCCCGGGGACGCTACTCCCCGTACTCACTCACGGCCCCATCCGTGAGTGAGCCCCTGAGGGACCTCCGATCGGAGGAATACCATTTTTAATCAAGAAATATAAATTTGAAGAAGACTCAATACCGAAAATTTCAGTGGAAATTCCAATTAGCATATTAGAGGTAATAATTGATGGTATTCGTTTAACGAACAAATGAAGGACAGGTTCGTTGAACTTGTGCCAAGGGTAGACGAAGGAAGTATTGAAAAATATTAATAGTAATAAAACTTACCGGTTTTCGTTGAAGGCAAGCCAGGATATGCCAGGGTAGCTGTAGATGACCTCTGGTCCACCTCTGGTCCACCTCTGGTAAGTCCCTGGTCCTCCGGGACCCGGAGCCCGACGCGACGCGACGCGACGCCCGTCCGCTCACTCCGGCCCCCCCGCCCCGACTGACTGACGGCTGGCTCTCGCCGAGCTCGCGCGGCATCCCCACCCCACCGAATATCAATCGATGTCGATCGCCGTTGACAATTATTGATAAATTGATTATTTCTAGCTGGTTAACGTTTATAACAATTCCATTTTACAGCGATGTCCACTACCACTCCCTTGGCTATCTGGCCACCTAATTTTTTAGTAAAAGTGGCTAATAGTATTCGAGATACGGAATAACTTTTAAACTATAAACATTTGCACGCATTAATTTATTCAATACAATTGATGGATAAATTTATTATTTCTGGCTGTTTAATGTTGTTCGAAAACCTGCAATCCAGTTTTCTTATCAATTGCAAGGCGATTCGGGGCCATTTAATTTCTGGATATATCATTACATAATATTCCGATGTAAACCTCGCGGGTCGACAGTTCGTCGAACCCGTCAAATCGTCTCGTGGGCCATCGCATCATGTTTTCCTTACTCCAATTCCGTTACCCTATTTCTTTGTCTCCTCCGCCTCACCGTTTATTAGGTCATTACCCTAACGAACGTTGATATGGTCCTATACTCGTTTAATTTCAAACTCCGTAATCTGTCCAAAACCGGTGGCCCACGTGGGTGTAAAAGAAAGCTGCCTTGTCGCTCTCGCTCTCTTGCGATTATTCTGGTCATATTAACATATATCAAAGTTTTCGTGCGTTGAGTTTACAGCAAATGTTTATAACAATTCCTTTTGCTAATTAATGATGTTAACAAGTACTCCCGCCTTGACCACCTTGCCATCTAATCTTTTACAGTAAAGTCTTTTCAACATATTTCTGTTCCCTCAGATATTCTTGAAACATTTACGTATAAAAAAGTGTAAGGTAATAATTCTCGTTTATGAAATATTTTGAAATTACAAATAGAGCAGGTGTCTTGTATAAAATTTGAAGTACGAATTGTTGATTTTCCTAAAATTATGTAAAATTGCTATTTTACAATTTTTTATTTTTCTACTTCATGGTCGACGCGTCTAATTGTAAAATGGCGCGCATTTCCGCACGCATGCGCATTGAAAATTCGTTCTGGAGAAACGTCACAGTGTGTCTCTTGTCAAATACTCTATGGCTCTCAGTCGGCTCAGTGTTGACTTGACCAGTGTTGACCGTTTTTGGTTGTCGCTGTCGAACCGTGCATGTTCAAATAGTATTTCAAGTAAAATAATTTAGTAATTTTACAAAAAGCAATACAAAATGTCGGAAATCTCGATGTCGGAATCGCCACATTTACAACAACTCGATCTGACAACTTTGAACCTCCAACAACTTACGATTTTGAAACAGCGACTTGATCAAGAGCTCGGAGTCTTTCAAGACTCATTGCAAACGTTAAAAATCGCTCAAAGTAAATTTCAGGAGTCGGGATCCTGCCTTGATAAGATTAAACCCGCGCATAAGGGTAAGTCTTTGTTAGTTATAATATATTTAACATATAGTATAACCGTTCTGTCAAATTCCGTGTGCCTAACCATTAAGGTTATGACATGTGCAGTTTATTGAACGTAATTTGTTCGAACGATCTCTTTTGCAGGCAATGAAATTCTTGTACCATTAACCGGATCAATGTATGTCACTGGGAAACTAGCTGACACAAATAATGTATTAGTTGACATTGGAACTGGATATTTTGCGCAGAAAAGTGTTGCCGACGCAAAAGATTATTTCAATAGACGAGTTGCTTACGTTACAGAACAAATGGAAAAAATACAACAATTGGGCCTTGACAAAAGTAAAGTTAGGGACGCAACAGCAGACGTCATAGAAATGAAACTACAAAGTCAAGGGCAGAAAGATGGTCCAGAGCATGCATAATATAACACGCTTTTGATATTAAAGGCGCAAAGTGTAACTTTATTTGCGGTCTATGCTAATGCAGATTGTCACCATTATTAAATTGTATCACTTTGTATTTTGTTATTAAACTTTAATCACTAATTTTATGCTTTATCTAAGAGAAGTATACATTTAGCTTTATAAATGTAAAACATCATTTAGAATATTGTCTGTTTCACGAAGTATAAAACAATATTAGTTATTTACACATTGACATAATAGTTAATTTTGTACAGTAAAATAAATTTTAAAGGTAATTATGCATAAAAGGTCCCACCTCACCGATTTCGATGATTTTTTAATGTGTTGTCAGAATGAAGATTCTGAACAACGTTTTTGAGATATTTGCGAAAAACTGCAGCTACTACTTTGCTGTGATTTTTTTATTGTTAGGTGATATTACACAAGTACCCGACTTTAATAAAATGTTCATGTCTCATACACTATTCATCATTTTGAATTATCCCGAGCCATGACTTGTGGGCATCAGATACGCTTATATCTAGGAATACTGCATCCTATGCATATCCTATAGCAATGCTGGGTCTATGACGATGAAAATTTTCTGCACAATACACACAGGCGGAGAATTTTATTCTTAGTATCCCAATATCAGGTTCTCAAATCCTTGGGAGTCCTCAGTCTGTAAAATATAATTAAAGAAATCACAAAGTATCATGTCTATTACTTTTGAACTAACTTTTTAGAGACAGAATTCACTTATCTAAGATATTCTAATCAGATTTTAGCATCCAATTGATGATTTTCATCCATTGAAAACGAACTTCACCATTTTTTTTCTTGATTTTTGCCTCATACTGTCTTGAAGAATCACCCGTTAAATTTTCTCCCACATGTTGCCGATATATATGTACTAATATGTCTTGAACTAGACCGGACCAGTATTTTGCTCGTAAACAATAAGTATTCCACAAAACTGGCGGAAGAAAAATTGCAGCATATCTTAGTGGCGACACGATGACCTAAAACAATTTTTCAAGAATTAATATATGCAACTATTATATTATGTATATAGTATATAAATAAAGTTTAATATAACAATATAATTTTTTTAAAATATATTACAAATACACAGGACTTGTTCCAAAACTAAAAATTAGTAAAATAGTAAGTAAATAACATTAAATTACTTAAGGATTTCTAAAATAAATTAGGTAATACTCCTTGTACTTACAAGTTTTTCAATATCATTAAATCATGACAGGTAGCGTCAAAAATCACTGTCTTTAAATCAATCATTTGTGCAACACATAAAATATATCCGAATTTAAAAATTCAATATTTGCGTCATAGAGCCATTCCCGTAAATATTCGATGGACGCAAGAAGGCGTACACTGGCGTACACGTTGAATGCAAAAAGAAAATATCCCTTCTACTGCGGGGCAACGCCGCAACATGCCGCGTAATCTGATCTCGGGTCAGGTATATCCGTGTGAACCACTACTAACCCAATTACAAAACTTCGTTACTTTTCATTATTTTCTTATGGGACTTTCACCAACTTATTTGTAGAATTTTTCTGATTAAAATGACACTAACCACGATATAATTTCAACTGTATACATTATGCTTCGCATGTGGGTACAGTAAATATGGGTCAAATTATATTTTGTTTGGTATCATTTTAATCAGAAAAATGTCACAAATATGTTAATAAAATTTCATTAAAAATAAGTAAAAAATGCGATCAGTCGTAAAATTCCGAGTCGATAAAACAGTTCAACTTGAGGCACGAAAGCCAATAGGGTTAGGGCGTTATGTCTATTCGTAATTCGTATATTTATCACGTCTGTGTCTATATATATATATATATATACATATAGATAGATAGTGCATATCAAATCCTCGGGTGATCTCATTTCTAGGTATAATTCATTTTGCAAACAGAAAATGTTGATCCAGCTTCAAGTAAGTCAGATAAAACTATGATAATCGTACTCGTTAGTTGTCCCATTATCTATATCTTTCTATGTATATAAAAAGATTACACATGAACAATGAATATACTGTATCGAGTCTCAGGCAGGTATCAACATTTTATGAATTCGTAAAACGTCTGTTTACAAATCAACGTTACGGTTGACATTCTATTAAATATTTTGCATAATAATACATGTTTACATGAAAATCAAGATATATCCCAATCCAGAGTTTCATTAATCGTAATCAACTACTCCGCGATCATTAAACAATCGCAGCTAACATGTAACAATTTTCCGTGCATATGTAGAGCCAAGCGAATGAAGAACAGCGAAGATCGAAGCAAAAGAACGCCTGCAATCTACTTACAGGAATCGTGCGAATCCCGGTGGTGCACAGTGGTGCAGTATTCTAAAAACCGGCGGGTGGAAAAAGAAGACGACGATCGCTCCGCGGAGGGTTAAAAATACATCGAACCTGAAGGGTATAATTCACAAATACCTTATAGAAAACGAAAAAATAGCAACTGCAAAACAATTTTCCACCGATAGGACGCGATAAATAAGAAACAGAGAGGTGTATGTCCACGATCCGCGTGGATACGGATCGCGTAGGGCTTAGGCGACGCCATGCCAGCGCAACTTCCTAAAAACCGGCGGGTGGAAAAAGAAGACGACGAGCATACCGTGAAGGGTTAAAAATATATCGGGACAGTCCTAATTCAATGACCAGGCGGTGGCGGCGGCGGCTGTGCGGTGGTGGCGCGTTTTACATGAACGGTGACTGCGGAGAGGAAGGCGAGCACAGTCGGCGCATTGAGGAGCCGGAGAACGAAGAAGGCAGAGAAGAATCGAGCAGGCAAAAGCAGAGAGCCGAGGAGCGAGAAACGAACCAACGAACCCGTGGAACGGGAGAACGAGCGCAAGCAGCGCGTTGGTATGGGTCGCTGTTGCTGGTGAGCTGTTTGCCGATTCGTTGACTCGCCGGAACGGTCGGTCGGGTCGAGGGCTCCCGGCCCCCGGCTCTCTCAGAGTCCGTCAGTCCGTCTCGCGACCGCGTGCCAAGGGTATGGACGTTGTGTTGTTTCGTCTCTTCGTCCCGTGATCTCTCGATCAAGATCGGGCCGGACAGCGGGACATCGGAACATCAGAACGTCGAGAACAGGGACGTTGCCGCGTGCGCAATGCGACCACGGAAGTCCCGAACCGTGAGACATTTCGTGTCCATTCCTCCTCCACAGTGAGACAAAACGAATCATACCGGTGTCCTCTCGGTGTCCTCGGTGTTTTGGCGAGATCGCGAGTGTTGTTTGTTGCAACGAGATGGGCAGTGAAGCCGACGCCGAGACCACGGGTACCAACGCCGTGGATTCGGACGAGTCCGATAGCTGGGAGAACTTCTTCGGTGAGTGATATTTTATTTTCTAATCCGTATCAGACGCCGCACCGTGCACCCTTTTACCCGTTGCGGCTCCTGCGTTTCTTCACCCTCGTTCTTGTTTCACTATTACCGAAGATCCTTTCTTAAGAAAGAAGAATTAATCCTTCTACTGCCGAAGAACGATGCATCGTTGATATGTCCTTGCGCTGTCACTTGTTTTTTACGGTTACAGTCATTAGAACTTGTTTATCCTTTTTCTTTAATGAGTTTGATAAATTGAGAATAACACATTGACGTCCACGAACTGTTTTAAATTGCATAAAATTCTTATATCGAAGAACCGTGAAAACTAGTCCGCACATAATGGTAAATTCGCGCGACAGGTTGTTCGTAGAAACAATCGTACAAATTATTGAAGTAGGAAGCTGTATTCTTTTCTTATATGCGAGCGGGTTAAGCAGAGCTCTAATGTAAACAAGGGTGTTTATTTTCACGAGGTGGGACCACCGAACGCCATATGTAGAGGTATTCTACAGGTGACTAGTCGGTCCCCATGGTGGTGGTCGGGAATTGTTGTGCTTCTATTTAGACGTCGGCATTGTTGCTCGAGGTCGTAGATCAGCTACAAATTTTTTAGGTTTCTCTCGGCACAGCGGTGGTCGTAAAACGTTTAATTGTTATATGGACGTTCCTTTTCTTTGACCACCACTGCGTTTGCGTGGCTCGGAACGCTGTTATGTATCGCGAATACGTGTACAGGCCGTATGTTAATAACAGCTAGGAAATGCAAATGAGGCGTAGGTTTTAGGGACGGAGGTCGCACACAGAAACAGAACTGTTTCCGCGGTTCGTTCGATCGACTCGTTCCATATTTTTACATGTACTTACATATTAACTGCGGGTTTTGTACATTCAGAACGTAAACGGCTAGGTGAAATATAAAATTGTGAAAGGATTAAAAAAATTTAAAAGCATCATTATTAATTTATTAAAATTGTTATGATTCTTCCGAAAATTGTCCTATCTGTCGCGACGATCGTGACGCTTCGTGAGCGATGGCCGCGCGTTGATGTTGATTGCGCCTAATGCATTCGCGCGTCTTACCTCGAGTGGATAATACACCCAATTTAAACCGAGGCTAACCAGAGGGTCGACACGTGCCGTAAAATAAACAAAAGTATACATCATTTATCGCAAACTATACGGCGAATTATTTCAGCGTTTGAGAATAATTCTTTTATTTTAGATTTATAATTTTATGTCGCATTATTCGATCGACGATTGCAAAAGATTAGGGAACGCGTTATCGCAATTGTTACAGTTTACCTGATCCAAATCCTATCTTCAATTACATATCATTGGAGAATACTTGAGAGATAATATGTAGAATGTTGCAAAGAAGACAAGAGCATCCGCTACGTTTATCGTTGCATTTTCTATGCCTCATGGTACAGTCATATTTCGCTAGGGAGATAACGAGCGGTCGGTTATCACGTGTCAACATCTTTATGTAGACGAGCATACCAGCACAATAAATAAATCGACAAGGCGAGAGGCATTAGCCGATTCTCCGAGCTAACGTTGATCTGGTTTTTCATGTACGATAAATCGATTTTTCTTTAACGCTAAATCTACCACCACCGGTCAGAATGATCGGGTCCAGATTTTTTATTTTACAATTATTAAATTAATAAGAAACGATTGTATAGATATCTTTATTACAATAGGAGCCGCACGCAAAGTTTTAATAAAATCAATCTTGTCATTTTTATAAGGGAAATACACCACTTACTTTCAATTTTTGATTTTTCAACTATTGAAATTATAAATCTCTTTATTCCAGCACATGCTATCATAAAAATTCCACAAAATCCAAATAAATACAATTTTGTCATTTTCGAAAGGTAAAACATTTTATATTGATTTTAGTTCTCGTCAGGTTTAGTGTTAAGTATAATTGGCGAGAAACGTTTTTTTTTCTAGATAGGAAGATAAAAATATGTACGAGTGACTCTTATAATTTTGATTATTTTTATTTGAAAAAAATCGCACGTGTACTTCATTCGCTCGCAGTTCGCGGAAAGGTAGAAATCCGTGTGCGACAGGTTGGCAGCCGTATATTCGCTGACACCAGTGTCGGTCTCTGGATCGAGTGCTCCAGCGTCCAGCAAACATTAATCGGACAGATTGAACAGCGGTTCCCAATCGGGCGCGTGCTCTCGTGGGTGGGACGTTTGAATCGTTGGAAAATTTGATTCTGTTTGGTCGTCGAACATCGGGATTTTTCGAGAGTTCTCCTTTCGAAGAGAGCTAGCTCCCACAAATCCACGCGACACGAGACAAAAAACGAACGAAACCGCTCTCGAGTACACGTGAGCCCCGTCGCGTCGGAACGAAGATAAGCGAGATACACGAGTGGCGAGTAACAGTACTATATTTCACGGAATTTCACGTGGAAGAGAAAACGTGAACTTCTTACGATTCGATTTGTCCGCTAGTTCAGCTATGCCGCAGAGGTGTGCAAGCTTGTACACACGTGAAAGTGACGTTACGTCCCGGCCTGGCCTCCCTTATCTCGGATCTATATCGTAATTTTTCAACGCGTTGCACCCGATCCGAGAATTTATGAGTTTTTACGTACAGCCAGATAAGCCTGATAATTATCTTCGAGCTCCTATAGCGTTGTGCTATCCTTTATCTTAGCTACTATAGCATGCACATACATATAGAATATAGAGTATAGAGACATCTACCCACTAGCGATCTCTCGTTGCAAAAGATTTCGCGAGAGTAAGACACAGGAACCAAATAGAAATTAATGACTTCAACAACCTAGAAATAATACGTCCATAGTTTTTGAAATTTGTTTAACCTTGTCGGTACCGGTTGGAAATTGTTCGAACGACTTCACGTTGTACATATTCGCGTTTATGACGAAAACAACTTGTTGCAATTTAGTGCAATGGAAACATTAAAAGAATTCAAGATTTCGCTAGAGGAAGACACGGGAACAACGATTTTTATTTTGCATAGAAATCTATGGCTGCACTCTATGCAGAATGCCTCGGAGCGGAATTTTCGCTTTCCGAAGAGGATGCAGCGGATCCGCGAGGGTCTGGTCGTCGCCTCTGCTCGTGACTCTCGTGAAAATTCCCGATTTTCATTTGCATGCTCGTGCTCGCGCACGACAGTCACGAATACGCTCGTCCCGGCAGCTCGCGGGACAAGTGGCGAACTTAAGGATGCGATACGACGCGCAAAAAACACTCGCTCTGCCGGATGCAGCTTAGAGAGACGGTTTCGAGAGAAAGAGAGGGAAAGAGAGAAGCCTGTGTTTTCCTCGGACCTGTGTGCGTCTCTGGTCGTCGCCACGGAGAAACAGAGAGACACAAAGACAGAAAGGGAGACGAGGCTTGCTTTCGTGTCACGTGTGTATGCCCGTTCCGTGTGCACACGCCCAAAAATCGAGCAACCGGCTCTCTCGATCCGTCTGGATTTTTATGGGCCTGGCCCGGACATGGGCGACGCCTGCCGAGCCCTAAAAATTTCCAAAATTTCACCAACGGGCCCGATCTAGGCCTAGAAACAATGGGTGGGCGTAACCCTTCCTGCCCTACACGAATTGATGTTCTCTCAAGATCATTCTCCACTTCGACAATACGAGTCGACAATCTCCAATTGTCTTAACCCTTGTGTACCGAGCTGTAAAAATGACTGACATGTGTTGTCTTCTAAAAATGACATGATAGAATTTATATAGATTCTCTATGGTTTTTTTATAATATGTGCTTGGACACAAAAGTGTATACGATTATAATTTCAGCAATTGTACAATAAAAAACCAGATACCGGTCAGCTGACCGGCGGTGGTAAGTTTAGTGTTAACGTACCTCTAAAAATATTACAAAATTTCTCTGAACGTCGGTTCGTTGCGCGCCGATATATTAATTTATAGTCTTAAAAAGGAGAATTTATGCAAATATGTTGAATACAACGGGTTGTAAATATTCAATACATTTTGGTTGGCTGCACAAGGGTTAAGTTCCAAGAATCAGGAATTTCTGGATCGGCGATGATCGTCCTACACAGAGGCGTAGGATCGGATCGATCAGGCGGCAGTAGCGAACGTTGACACGGAAAACTCGCAGCCGGCAGAGATCCTTGGTTGTTGACAATATCAGGCGTTGTCTATCCTGTGCCGACAACCGGCCGGTCGCCCGAGAGGCGCATTATTACACGAGCGGCTCATACTCATACGCGCGCTGGCACGCCGAGTATGAGACCGGGAGAGATTGCGCGCATCTATCTCGCCCACTTGTTTCCAGCTATGATATACAGGTTGTCTCTTCCCGGTCCCTAGATCTCGGACACGTTTGCGTACACGAGTTACATACTCGCGCCAGTTTCCTAGCTCTCGGTCCTATGTAAACTCGCCGCGAGGCACCATGGGGGAACACCTCTTTTATCTTGTACGTCTCACAATTGGGAGACAAATTCCCGTGGACCAACAAGAATAACAACTATCGCTCCTTTGATGACGATCCTCCGGTGTTTCTGAACATATCTGGCTGTTAAGATCTAAATTAAAACTAAATAATTGCTCGATGCTGCTCTAATATGGACGTAGCTTCAGCTTCTCCAGTTGCAACCGCGGCTGCCTCGATCAGAGAACTTATTTCCACTTTTCCCGCACAATGCGGTCCCAACAAAAATAATATTCGTATTCCCAGGCTCGGATAAATTCTGGGATCGGGTTGTCCCCGGTGGAATAACAATGGCAACTTTCACTGGCTTTTTGACCCGAGAATTTGACGTCTCTATGATTCCCGGACACGTAATGTCCACAGTAATAATAATTCTGGCAAGTTACCGGCGACTCGAGCACCGTTTCCACCGGTCATAGAATCGTAATGGTACCTTTCACTGTCTTCTTCGGCCCCCGGGAACGGGTGTTTGAATAGCTCTTAGACGCATATGTAGCCCCCGTAATAATAACAATGATCCGAGGATTTTTGTTGTTTGCTTTTCCCGGTGTTCGAATAGGCGCAGTCGTAGACGTCGAACCGCGTTTCTCTAGGCTCTGGGAATCGCGGCGGTGAATAATAGTGCAAGCAGCAAGGATAAAGAGCGTGACGCGTCCCGCGATAAAGCTTTTTTTTCTTTCTTTTTCCAACGGGCCGCGCGATAAAGGCCGAGTCTCGTGTGCATACAGGTGACTCACTTTACAAGTGTTACACGACCGGAATCGTCCGAAGCCTTTGTGCAATCCCGCCGGAAAATGATTACGTGATCGTAATAAAAGAGCTCGTGTCGAAAGTTTCGGAGAGGAACCGATATCTCGCGATTTTCCATCGACGATCGCGATCGAGTTCACCGCGTGAATCAGCCTGTAGATGCGATGACTGCGAGTCCCTGGCACGAGCACTTGGCGTTACAAATGCAGCCCGGGAACCACGATACGCCCACGCGTGGTGTTGCCGAGCCTACACGAGCCGAACAACCGTCGATGACCCAGGTGTCGCGTCTCGGAATGTTATCTATCAAAATGTTAATAAACCCCGCTGGAACGGACCTACATTCAATTTATCCTCGGTAATCTCGCCACAATAGCCGCCACGAAAATAGTTGGTGTCTCAGAATAACAGGCGTCTTCTTCTCGCATGATTCCCCTAAGTACAACCGAGTCACCGGTGATCGGTTACCGACGGATTTTAATCTCGTTTCTGTCGACACGATGCACCCGGAAAACGCATATAAGCCTCGACGGAGCTGGACAGCCCGTTGAAGCTCGGAAGCCTTACTATGAATATGCACCGAAAAGAAGATAGCTGCACCGAGAGGTTTACCCTCTATCAACAAGGGTTACTCGCACCCCTTAACGAGGCGCGCGGTGTTACGTTACTCCTCGGGGATGCTTCTATATACGGGGTGGTCGGAAACACGCGTTGCGTTTGACCCTGGGTCGAGGAAAGCTGGGTAGCTATTGTGAAAACAAATTCTCTCCAATTTTTTGGAGTGAAATAACAATTTCACTAGAAAATAGTTGCAACAGCTCCATCTTTGTGACAAGATGTGAAATGAACGGTTTTAGAATTGATTGAATACATTTTTTTATTCCAGAATATATTATAATAATAATCGCACAAAATATAAATCATCAGTCACTTTTGATGTCGATAGGTTTGGTGTTAAATGACTTAAATTATGCCTGGAAGAGCTCATTTCAACAGCTAACAAACGATTGGAATTTGTTTACGGTTCCCGTTGCGCGGCGAGATTAATCGAAACTTTTGCGATCTCGTCGGCTCACTCGTTGATGCAGTTCGCCCTCAAACGAAGACGTCACGCGAGCGAGCGAATGATTTTTGTGTCGCGTGTCTGTGAATCAACTTGTGGGGGCGAGCCTCGCGAAAAAATCCGGAGATACGGGTCCGGGTGGCAGAACGAGGTCCGTAAACATCCTCTGGGCGAGTTCGCATTTACGAACGTGGAGGGAGAGGATGTCGTGCGATTCCGTTCGGATAACGATTATCGTCCGAAAAAAGGGGAGAGAACGAACAGTTTGAAACGGTTCGTCTTTGGTTTCTCGGCCGAGGAATCGCGCCTATGCATGGCGGTCGAGGGCAACGGTGTTTGAAGCAACCTGTACGACAAGGACATTCGATCTACTATAATCAATGTATTAAGTTTCGATATAGAAACTCGGTTACGTAAAATAATGAACATAAGAGACAGAAGTGACCACAAGACAATACGAGCAACGAAGTTCGTGGAACGGACTTTCCACGCGATTAATAACTCTCTATTGTCGCGATCGAAAAGGGGAGATTTTCGTGGAATTCCTCGGGGGAGCCGTACGTCCGAGCAACCCGTGGAACGATCGGGAGAGATCGCGGCGTGTAAGGGTGCCTTTATACCGAGATCCGCGGCGGATTCGAGTCCGCGGCCCCGGTCATAAATTTCCAGCGCGTTGACGGGGCCCGCAGTGCCCCGCTGTGCGTGGCACAAAAAAAAAGGTCTCTCTGGGCTCCACGGCTTCACGGTACGTTAAGTTTAGGGAAACGATAGCTTCCCTCTAAAGCGGTAGGATACCTTCAGATTGTAATTAGCAAATAACTAGAATATGTTAGTAGAAAACTTGGGTTTGCGAATTTTGGCTTCTTGTCCTTATACGAGCAAACACACCATGTAAAAATTATAATACGTGTACACGGATCCACAAACCGTTCACTACACGGATCTGCGAATACGAATCCGTGTACACGGATCTACGAACACGGATTCGTATTCGCACAGATTTATTGTTATATTTTTGTATTTAAGGATCCTTAAATTCGTACTACATACATGGTTCACGTGCCACGTGTACACGTGTATTTTAGTTCACGTCCAAAACCGCGATCTCTAGTACACGGTGAGCAATTTGGACGAAATCTGTGTCTAAATGAAAGAACTTTTTCTCCCTATTTTTTCTATATTCTTTGGTATGCTTTCATTATAATTTGGTATGAGGAAGTCCCTTCCAACACGGCGTTGGCCACGCGCCGAGTGGCAAAACTTACCTGAATGATCTCAATGCAGTACTCCTTTTCGGAGCCATTGATTTTGAACAATCTAGGAGATAAATAATAACTGTTAGGTGTTTACGGATAGGAATTCTGATGTCGAATGTTTTCACTATAAACTCCCAAAAATCCATTTTCATCGATTTGCTAAATCAACATTTCATCAAAAAATCATTTCGCGTCCGGCGATTTCGGCAATTGTAAGTGCCCGCGAAAAAATCAAAGTGACATGCACTTACTATGAACGGTATTAACCTGTGCACGCTGCACACTCCAACAACAATTTAGGTAAAACAAACGCTGCCCTAAAGAATATTCAGCAATATTATTCAGCAATCTTTATTGAATTGTTTGTTATTCCGGGTCCATAAGATCGCTGAATATTCTTTAGGACAGCGTTTGTTTTACCTAAACTGTTGTTGGGGTGTCGTACACTCCGAGTGTGCGGTGTGCACAGGTTAATACCGTTCATAGTAAGTGCATGTCACTTTGATTTTTTCGCGGGCACTTACAATTGCCGAAATCGCCGGACGCGAAATGATTTTTTGATGAAATGTTGATTTAGCAAATCGATGAAAATGGATTTTTGGGAGTTTATAGTGAAAACATTCGACATCAGAATTCCTATCCGTAAACACCTAACAGTTATTATTTATCTCCTAGATTGTTCAAAATCAATGGCTCCGAAAAGGAGTACTGCATTGAGATCATTCAGGTAAGTTTTGCCACTCGGCGCGTGGCCAACGCCGTGTTGGAAGGGACTTCCTCATACCAAATTATAATGAAAGCATACCAAAGAATATAGAAAAAATAGGGAGAAAAAGTTCTTTCATTTAGACACAGATTTCGTCCAAATTGCTCACCGTGTACTAGAGATCGCGGTTTTGGACGTGAACTAAAATACACGTGTACACGTGGCACGTGAACCATGTATGTAGTACGAATTTAAGGATCCTTAAATACAAAAATATAACAATAAATCTGTGCGAATACGAATCCGTGTTCGTAGATCCGTGTACACGGATTCGTATTCGCAGATCCGTGTAGTGAACGGTTTGTGGATCCGTGTACACGTATTATAATTTTTACATGGTGTGTTTGCTCGTATAAGGACAAGAAGCCAAAATTCGCAAACCCAAGTTTTCTACTAACATATTCTAGTTATTTGCTAATTACAATCTGAAGGTATCCTACCGCTTTAGAGGGAAGCTATCGTTTCCCTAAACTTAACGTACCGTGAAGCCGTGGAGCCCAGAGAGACCTTTTTTTTTGTGCCACGCACAGCGGGGCACTGCGGGCCCCGTCAACGCGCTGGAAATTTATGACCGGGGCCGCGGACTCGAATCCGCCGCGGATCTCGGTATAAAGGCACCCTAATACGAAAACGTGGCCGTTCGATGGCCGGCCGACGACGCCATTGAACTTGATTTCCCGACACCGTGGATCCTCGCGAGACTGCACGTGCAGAAACTTTAAAGGAGAACGACGCTGCACCTCGCCGGCGTCTCACGTATTCTAAGCCTCGAATTGCATATGGATCTTGGGAACGGGTCGCGCGAAGGTCTTGCGGATTTTCAAGCTTCTTTCCCCTCTCGCAAAAGTTACGCAATCGAGCCTTTGCCATGCGTCTCGACCCGTCGGAATACATATCGCGAAAGGGACGATCGTTCTTCTCAACGTTGCACAGTGGGCCGGAACCCGCTTTTTCTGGCCAAAATTCAATATTTCGAATTTCAAGTTAGAACAAAATTTTTGTTTCTCTCAAATAAGAGCCCTTTGGAATCTCGAAATTTAAAATAGTCGATCTTCCAGATAACTTTCCGAGCAAATATAGATACATATTTGGAAATTTGTTTCGCGAATAAAAATTCGAGGTTCCTTCACGAGAGCGCGTGATCGATCAAGGGGCACGTCCGCGCATTTCACGAGCTCGCGGAGCCGATTGATTCGAAAGGGGGCGCTTTCACGATCAACTCGTCAATTACACTCGGCGTTCAACCGATCGGTCTTGTCGCACGAATAAACAAGGCGATACCGTGTCGATCGGTGAACAGTTAGGCGAGTGGTCTCGAAGGGTGGCGAATCGGCGAAAAAAGCTGTCCCGATGTGTCCCGATCGGGTCAGCCCGGCGACCCACGCTCCTCGCGAGTCCACAATTGACTCTTGTTGCAGCCAATATGGCCGATCAAACCGGATCTTTGCTTCTCCACGGCGCGAGGGGTTAAAGCTGAAGCGGTTGGCTTCTCCGTTGCCGCGTAGAGATACCCGCTGTACCCGACTCGGTCGATGCCTAATGTCGTTACTCGTTACGATTCCCTTATATGTAACACGTGCCCGGGAAGCGTGGATTCAGATAAAGGTTCGTTTACACCGCGCCTCGTCCGCGTGTTGCGGCCGATCGGCTCTCGATGATGCCGTTAATGAGGAAAAAATTGACTCGCTAACAGGAAGCCTCTGCTGCTACTCTCTTTGTGCCGGTAGTCCTCCCTTGGACTCCATTGTTTCGGCCTTAACGCCGCTAACGAGTCACCGATGATAATTATTTTCCTCTTAATCGCTCTCTAACACATTTACCGGCGACTGGGTATTTTATCATTTTTGAAAGTCCTCGGCTAAGGAATTTAACAGTGAACACTGCCGGTCAAATCACCGGTCTTATATTTTTCATTTCACAATCGTTGAAATTATGAAGTTTACTTACATGGAAATTGATTCGATAAAGGGTCTACATAGCAGGATAAGCATGGTCCAGCGGCCCCACAATTTTTATTGATGTTGTGTGGAATACAATGGTTTTAGGTAGAAAGATAACCACTTATAATGTTAAGTCGCTAACCCTTCATATAAGGATGATATGAGGGTAAATACATCTATGCACTGTGTGAAATTGATTTGCAAAACGACGAGTTATTTCCGTTCATTGACGATTGGAATCGTTGTCGGAGGCCTCGGTTACGCTCAGAAAGGTTTTCGTGTCAGGTATCGACTCGTGTAAATGCATCGAGGGATTTATCACGGGCCGCGTTACCCTTTATCTTTCCGGGCCCATGCGTGTAACGCGCTGCCATGCCGCGCCGAGACGCGATCTGACTAACGCGACAAATATGTGGAGCAGAGTTGAACGCGCAACGTTCAACTCGTTACTTTTGCAATTTGTTATCCGTCGTCGAAAAGCCGTGTCACGTCCGCGAGCCACGATTTCTGCGGCGTCCGCAAAACTCTGCGTGACGTTACGCCGAAACACGCGAAACTAAACGGCGTTGCGTCATTGTTTGTGGAAACTGGCGTTTTCCCAAGACCAGCGATTCGAGACATCGGTTCTACAAGAATTTTTAGCAATTTATACAAAAAACACAGTCTGTTGTATAAATGTTATCAAGAATAATCGCAGCTTTCAGTGGCGTCTCAGAGTCGCCATATGAGCACAAAGGACTATGAGTATAACGCTGTAGTGAAATTGTTTATATTCCTAACGAGAGAATAGAATTTCATTTTGACTCGGGTTCGTCTTTGTTGCAGGGAGAATTTAGTTTCGCGAAGAAGGAGGCTGCATGCGGATAAACGAGCGTGAGAGTTACGGAAACGATTTTAATTTAAAATTAGCTCTATTGTGGTTATTATGCTCGCGCGCGGCAGATAAATCGCATTGTATCTTCACGGTGCTTAATCGTCGTCCAGGCGAGATTAAACCCTGACGAGAGAGGAGGGCTCTCCTCCATTGTGTCTGTCTCCGAGAGAGCAGCGGAATGGCGGCGGTTGCAGCGTCGTTTACGTCGCGTCGGTCCTAATATGCAGCTAGAGTGTGAATGAACTCGTAAATCGTGAACGTCGGGACACTTTTCTGTCCGTGTACGCATTAGCGGCGCACGCGTTCGCTCTAATAAGGGTACACGGTACGTGGAGCCTTTATGATAGCATTACCACGCATTGAAATCACCGACGCAGCACGCTCGTAACTCCGCGGCGCTGTAAAGCCTGCTCGCTCGAGAAATTGATCGAGATACAGCCGGATAACGCTCGCAAATATTCGGCGTTATTATTTTCTAAACTACCGTCCTACTTTTTTCGTCGTCGGATATTTTATTCGAATAGGAGACGACACCCAGGGCTAATAGAAAATGTCGAAGAAATATTAGTTCTCTTATCTCACATAACATTATGAAATTGATATTATTAAAAATACACGTCATCTGTTTTAATTCTCCATCGAATAAACTTCTTTATTATGCACACACCGCGATGAAAATGAAAAATAGGTTTCGGACACCGTGCAAAGATCGAAGGATCGAGGGTTCGACGGAGATTCTCCCGGGCATGTTGCACGTGGCGGAACGATCTGCTTTGCTCGGTCGACTCCGAGATCGAGCGTAAAGACGTAAATTTCCATAAACATCGTCGGCGATAGCGATCGGCAGGGACTTCCGTCCGTTGATAGAGCAGTCTAATTCGTTCCGAGCGATTGTGTCGGGCGCCGGGGCGACGTATCAGCGACAAGCCAATTATCGGGATCGGCCGAAGGGAGGACACACGGGACGCAGGATCGCGATCCACTCGGCCAGTCAATACACGGCTGCACAGTTTCTCGACAGGTAAATTTGCCGCGGTTGCGCACGAAAGAAACCGAATGAGACAGAGAGATCGAGTTGCTCGGGTAACGAGCACCTCTAAATCAAGTATGCGCGCGTAATTGTGTACCAGGGCTCGATTTCTACGGATTGTTTCATTTATTTGCCCCCCGGCGCGCTATTCAATTATCCTGCTGCCCCTGTGCAATTACCCCTCCGCGAGGGGCGACGAATTTATTTCCGTGACGTTGATCGCTCGATTCTTCCTCGGGATCGATCCCGAGGATCCCTGAGATCGACGATGGAAATAACCTGTTCTTATCTGTTCACTCCCTTAAATACCTATTAATTTTTCTTACAAACGCATAAAATCCACAGTTTAGTGGACGGGTCATTTTCCGAATCTTCCGGAAGTCGGGATCGCTTTCGAAATCATCGGGGCCGTCGGTGATGCTAATGAGCATGACTCAGACACCGGAATAAACGGCATTTTCAGCCTCGTAATCCAAATAATGCCGGCGGATCGATCGGGGGGCGGCATGCGCGCGTGATATTTAAAATGGAAATGAAGTCGTTCGAACGTTTCACGGTGTCGATGGAAAACATAAGCCGCTTAGGCGGTCGGTCGGGTCGGTCGGTCTCTCGTGTATTAGTTACGAGGCGTCCTACGCGTTCGCGTTCGCGTTCTGCTACACTGAGCCGCGATAATTAGCGAAGCAGAGCGATAGCACGCACGGCCCCCTTTGCCCGGGGCCGGGGCCGAACAAAGAATATCTTATTCGAGCCGCCCCTTCGCGCCGCGTTTTCTCGAAAATCGTTCGGCGAATCGCGTCTTGAACACGCGACGCGATTCCATGGTAACGAGCACGTCGGAAACGTCCAGTGAGAATTCTGCACTGGGCGCCACCGCTTCGAGATAATTGCACTCGAACGTTGATGTGTCCAAAAACAGGAAGAGTAAAAAGATTCAAGAATTTGGGAATACAATTATTTGTAGGTTATTAGGGAAGGAAGGATATTTTAATCTTCTCATAAGTATTACTGATTTTCTCGCTCTTCACTCTTCGACTGCTAATCACACAATGATGTCTCACTTCAACGAAATACCTAAGGTTACTCTTCCGGACAGAATAAGTAGTTAAGTGCATTGTTGGTTCAGCAGTTTCGAAACCGAAAAGATTTTTACCGGGGGCCTTTGCCCGCAGGTTTTCGACCTCGTTCGCGCGATCGATCGCGCATCTCGTGTTCACCAGAACCGAAATTTCCTTTGGCAGACTCACTTTCCGCTCGACAGAGCTTGCGCGACCTCCCGGGGTCTCTCAACGCCGCGGTACGAAACGAGGTCGGGCTCTTTCAAGCGATTTCGAACCCTTCAGCGCCAAAATTAACTCGGAGTCGTTCTTCGAGTATACAGTCGGGCTTTCCCGAAACCTTTCCAGGTACAGGGACGATCGTCGTAACTCACGGCTGTCGCCGACGTAATTCGGGATACCGATTACAGCCGACAAGACGAGTCGAGTCTCCAAGAAGAAGTTTGAGCCGCGTGGCCACCCAAACGCATGTTTCTAGGAATTCCCGCTAACTTTTGCTCAAAGCGTTCTGCCAACAAAGCGGTTTCCCGCGAAGCTTTTGTGCCCGATCCAGGTCGTGGGCGTTGCTTCCACAGACGACGGACCCGTTGTTCTGCTCGGACACTTCGTCGGAAACGTCACGGCAAATTTTAACACGAACTCTCGCAGCGCAAAGCTTCTCTGAAAATGTCGAAGTTTCGTGGAAAATTCGACGAGTTCCGACTCGGTGAAGTCTAAAATACCTGATCAGTATTGCGATTTAAACGGAGATAGGTAGTTTGGCAAATCTTACTGTTTGCTCCGATAATCGTAGCGCGAGGGTCTCCGCAGATGAGCAAGTATCGAGGCAACGTCAATTTCTCATCCAATTGAGCTGGGAAATATCTTGTCACGTTAGTTATGAAGAGTATAGGAAGAATATACAGTTATGTATCCAGGATTAGTGTGAACTTAGTGTGAACGTTTAGGACGCACGCTTCGAACCGATAAGACAGTTTTTCACGTTGGGATAAGGGAAAGGCGTGGAGTCGGAGCGATAAGGAAACCGGGTTGTCCGGTGTTTGATCGATGGCTGGGTTTTTCACTCGCCGTGAAATCGGAAAAACGTCTGCCCTCGCAAAGTTTCACGGGATCTCGAGGAAACGTGAGCGGAGCCGTCGACAGTCGACAGACGGCCGAGTGTCAACGTGTGGGACTGTAACAGGAGCAAACGGAAGCCGTGCCCTTTAACGCGTGGGAGGAAGACAAATTGTAAATAAGACTCGACAATGGGTTCTCACAATATTCATTAAGCTATCGCCCGGGGGCCGACACCGTTCGACCTCCGTAATTCTCTCATCCCTTCGCCATTAGGCGTATTTCTCGTTACCGAGCTGATAAAATGGACCCTGTTTCTCGTACAGAACTGGTTCCTCGATATGCCTAAATGCCTTCCACTTAGGCCATCTTTCATTCAAGAATCAATAGGCTGTTCTACGAAATGTTTAGCTACGAATAATTGTCGAATAATTTAACGTAGTTTCTAACGTAGTTAGAACGAGCAGTTTCGTCTCTTACAGGAAAGGAACAGCTCGTGTGGTCTGTTTACAGGTTAACAGGAAGTGGTGTCGGATAGGGAACAGCTTTCCATCGTTCGAATCACGTCCGTGTCATAATGCTGCCAGGACAGAGGCAATCAAAACACGAATGTCCGATAGAGGTGTTTTCGGGAAAAAATGTTATTTAATACCGCGTGGGCATCGGTGCGCCAGTATTGCGTTTATCTCGCGGATTATATGGGTGGAAAGTGGGCACCACGAGAAAAACTGTCATTCGACGGCCGGTCAATGGGCTTGGCAGCTCGTGCACGCTCTGTACTCACCGATTTGATGAGGTAAAATCAAATAAGACGTTTCCCATTTTCTGACCTATTCTCCCATCGTTCGCTTCAATCACTGTCGGAAATAACGCTGCTCCTTGCATCGAGAGACGACGAGCTTAGGCTGTGCCCTAATTAAACGTCGTACAGCGACAAAATCGATCATCAATTTGAAAGAGATCGCATTCTGTTCGTCATTCTGTTCTTGTCATATTACTAAGTTCGAAAAATCGAGAATTGAACAGCGTCACTGGTTTATAAAATTGATAGAGAATTAATGGAACGGTAAATCGCGGGATCAATGAAGCCAGAGCCGCATCTGGATCCCTCGTTTTCACAGACCGCTGGTGAATAGTCGGATCTTAGTCCGACGACTATTAATAGACGGAAATATATGTCAGACCGGAGCGGCTCGGTTAATCAGAAAATCGCCGTCCCCGAACACAGAAACAACGAGACGGAATACATATTACGTTCCTGCGCGAGCTCGCGTGTCAACCTCGTTATCCCGACGACGGCGTTCGTTTCTTTGTTCGCGAACGATAAGCGACGCCGGGGCGACGCGACGACGCGATTAGCGTCGCATTAGCAAAAACCTCTAACGCCGCGGTTTCCACTTTCAGTCTTCGATCGCTATCCTCATTTCCCTGGCAGTTAAACTCAGCAGCTGTTGTCTCTTGTTGCACCGAAATGCATTTATCCAAATCTCACTCGATCGTTAGAATCATTCGGAACACCTGCAACTGATTCAACACGTCCTTTGATCTTCCGGTTCGAACAGTTTCGTAGATACTGGAAGATTGATTAGGTTCTCGAAGCTGTAGATTCTGGAAAACAGTGGATAAGCGAGCGAATCGAAGGTTTACGTAAGGTTCGGTTAAGGAACTGGCTGAGGGGGTTGATTCGTTTCCTGCAGAACGGCGGAGAAATCAATCCGGTGTGCATGTCCGGGATTTTTCGCGGCGCGTATACGGTTTTCCCAGGAAACCGCAACGGGCCTGGCGATTTCCTGCGATAATGTGCGACGATTCGATGAGCCGGCACCGCTAGGAAGACGCGGCAGCCTTCTCTCAGCAGAGAAAGATTCGCCTAACGGTCTCTCCACCGTCTGACCCGCCATCTTGTTGGGTTTACCGACGCGTCGCAATACAATCGGTCGCCGCGGATCTTTCCTTTCTATTCCGTCGGGGACTGTCGTCGTTTTCTTTCGCTTCTTTCTCGGTTAGCTGCGCCGTCCTTTTGTACTGCAAACACAGCCAACGGGCCTGTGGTGATGTCTTCGGGGGACTTCCGGTTCGGTCGCGTCGATACACTCTTCACCGATCGTCCCGCGACCGAGGACTTCGACCAGAGACCTTATAATATTACGATCGGTCGATTTTCGAAATCTATTTCGAAACTTTAAAATTTCAAATCTTGAAAATGATTCACGGTAGAACATTGTTCTTGCAGGGAAACGATAGCTCTCGATGGCACCGTAGAATAGTACGACGAAGGAATGAAAATTGTGCGACATCGTGAGAGCAAGAATGACTATTCTCGAGAAGTTGACCGCCATCTTGTTTCCCCTAGACAGGGTCTCGCGTGCGAGCGCAAGAAATTCTGTCGATTCGCGTGGTCAGAGCAAGTCATCGATCGTTTAACAAATTGCCGATATCCAGTGACCGAGCAGCACGCGATTAAGGTGTTAGCGACTCGTTCGAATATGTATTCCGGACATAAATATCTCGGGACCAAGTGAATTTCCTGATAGAAAGAGTGTTCCGCGAGGCCGGAGGTGCGTTGCCCGAGGCGGTCTCTCGTTCGGAGGGTTGAACGGAAAGCTGGCGATAACTCAGGATGATGTACACAGCCTATTATCGGCTCGGTTGTCGTCGAAACGAATGGAAACAGCAATGGGCTTGACGCGCGGGCTGCTTCATCTCCCGGCCGCGCTCCCGCGCCCGCGAGCGCATAAAGCGATCGCTTTTAATAACCCGTTTCACGTTTCGCCGATAACGAGCGAACCGAACTGAACAGGTTTATTCGTACGGTGTCCTTCTTTTCCGAGTTTGTCTACCGGTTACGCCACTGCCGCTGCTCTAGGATCGCGTTTATTTCGCCTCCCACGTGCTGCGGCCGGTACCGATCGAAATACCAGCGATCTCGAGCGGAGAAATCGCGCGAGCGGCGCGAGCACGAGCCAATTATATGACAAATCGATCCAACCTCCGAGCCGCGGCTCAGACGGCCGAACAATTCATATACATCAACGATTTCTCCGGTTGTCGTAGTCTCCGTCGACTCTAGGTCAGCCGTGGACACGGATTGCCCTCCGGGGCACTGGCTGGACTCCGGGACACAGCCACGCCCACTCGGGGTGTACCCAGAAAGAAAGAGCAATGTCAAATGTCTTCTGACTCTCGACCCTCAACTTTGAAGAAGCCTCGTCGCGGGAGCAACGAGATCGGGCAGCAGCTGATCCCCGATCCCTATCGAGCGAGCAATCCATCGATCCGGAGCGGTTTTGAGCGAGCGAGCGATCCGCGCGGACTCGCTGGTCGCTTGTTCTGCGGAGACCGGTTCTTCTAGCCGTGTCCGAGCGGAGACAGAAAAGTTGCGCGGCGAAACGAGACCGCACCCCGTGGCTCCGCGGTGGTATTCCTGTCCCACGTGAACCTTACGAGGTCTCTCCACCGAGTGCAGTCTAGAACTCTCCCGCACTGGTGCATCCTCCTTCAGTGTTTACCGCGACGTCTAGCCGAGCTGGCCGCGACCGTGTCTCTTTTCCGTGATTCTTCTCGCGTCCTCCATCTCTACGAAGCCTCCTCCGACTCTTTGTGAATCCAACGATACATCTGGATCTGGATGGTTCCGTCCGGGTCCACTTAGGAGATCCTCTCGTCTCCGAAAGAAGGCGAGAAGTTTCGTTGAACATTTTAAGGGATGGAACACCCGCTGAGTCAGTGAGCGATTCGACAGTTTATCTACGTGGGATGGTCATTTCGATCGAACCAGTGCATCCACTCGGACAGGTTATGGACAGTTCTAGTTGCGAGTATGATCAGTTACGTTAGAGGATGGTGGATGACCTGTTGATCAACTGGATAATTCGGTTCTTTGTTCTTCTTGCATTGTGGAGCATTTTGGAGGATGGTGAACTGCTCGATTCAATGGATGATTCTACCTTTCGTCTGGTCAGTTCAAACCTACGCAGTGAATCTACCAGGCAGAAGTACCCTATAGTTCTAGATCCTCTGCTTAGCATTCTGGAGGATAACGATCCAGAGGATGTACGTACCGCCTCTACGGGGTCGGTAGCTTGGGATTCTTCGATTACAATTCTGAAGGACTCGGTACCCTCGGGACACAGCAGCCACTCTCTACGGTGAGTGCGTCCAACATGTAGATCGGGCTCTAATTGCAGTAGAATGTTGGTAAGACGCTGTACAATAATCGCGATGCAGCTAATTTCGCATTCCCCGCGGTGACAAGCTCCATCGTGTTGATCACGGTTGAATATAGTCCGCGATTGTCACCGGGACCGTGGGCGATCCGTCAAGGTGTCGCTGCGGGGCCGATCGGGGCCTTATTTCGCCGTTTCTGCGCGGCGTTGTTATTGTTGTTAATAACGCGTGCACGCGTCCTCGATGAATATTCAGGGCTCCGCGGGCCACTAAGCGGGAGCTTCGTCGTCTATGGTGATCGTCGACCGGCTAATGTTTCATTCATGCCGCTTTCGCGTCCGTGTCCGCGAGTGGGTCAATTTTCTATTTGTTGTCGGGGCGCGGGCCAATAAATTCTCGAGCGGGACGCGCATGAGTTCCGCGCCTGTGGACCTGTCGGCAACGCCAACGAAACGAAACACGATACAAAAGCGCGTCGCGCTTCGAACGCCTCTGTGCGCCCCGTGAAATACAATATTCATCCGCGCTTTCACAAAACGAGCAACGATCGAGCGAATTTCGTGGAACGCGTCCGTCTTCCGCGTGTCCGATCGAAAACACGAAAAATCGAACCGGGAGAAAGCGGTTCGACGTTCCCACGAACACGAGATCCAACTTTCTGGGAGGATCCATGGGGTAGAGTGGGCGTGGCATCGTTGCTCCAACTTCCAAACACCTGGAACAGTGTACAGAACCTGCTCATTCTTCTACGTTCCTTTACGATCGACCTCCAGTGGGAGGGCGGAGTCACCAGGCAAAGAAGGCGTGGCTTCCATAGCTCCGAGCTCCATGGAGCCGCAGCGGTGCCCCAGAGGGCAACGAGAACCCCTGCCCGGTGTAGGATGACCGTCGTGCGGGTGTCGTTGAAATTTAATGGTCGTCGACACGGTATTAGGTCATTACTAAACGCGTGTCGGTTTTTCTGTGAACCAGCCGCGACGACGGCGACGAGGACGAGGACTTTCACGCGCATACATTACACCGGTCCGAAAGAGCCGCGCTGTAAACACAACGCGTTTCGCAACCGGTGCTGCAACCGGAGCCGAGACTACGGCCGCACGGGCCCAGCTATCCGGTAATTTGGAATTTCGGGGTATTCTTTCGCGCTTGACATTATTCGAAAGCGATCCGGCGAGCAAAGTGGGGGAGCCACAAGAGTTGTCTCGTTCACTGGTAGCTCGTGTCGTTCGTATAACTCTCGCGGCGGGATCCCTCGTTTCTCGACGTTGAAGAATTTTCTCCACCGGTAAGATCATCCTTAGGGTTTGCAATCCCTCAGAAAAAAATGTACAGATTATAAAACAAAATTTTCATTTGTAGAAATTTGAAAATATCATCTTAAAAACCAAAGACTATTAATTGTTCTGGAAGAAGCTCGTTCAGCCTCTACACTTACAGGTCGAATAGTTAGTATCAATGCGACATCGACATAGTTCATCTTGCACGCCCACTTGCGTGCGATCCTGCGGGATTGCTAATCATGCTCTATCAAAAACCAAAGGTCGCATCCTCTTGAGCGATGTTATTGTTATTGCAGAGCGCGCCGATGTTTGTTTCTGGAAAAAGCCACGTCAGAGCCGTGCGAATTGAATTGTTCGGATGACTGATCTCTCTCGAGGATTCCGTAAGATTCGTTTCTAAAAATGGTAACGGGAAAAAGGCGACGCGTGAGAAAGCTCGAGAGAGCTGATCTGACTTTCTGGCCGCTGCAACTGCATGATTACGGCCCGTTGTTGTCCGTGTAGGACCCTCGAGTGCTGGCCGAAGGTACTTCACCGGTGAATCACGCGTTCGAAACGCTCGACACTAAACTTCTGTGTTTTTTGATCGCGACGTCGCGTCGGGAACCTTCGACGGTGATGGGTTCTCACTGTTGAGGGTTGCGAAACGTGAAAATGATTCCAAAAGGACAGTGTCTGCACTCGAAAGTCTGAACAGCGATGCCACGCGGACCTTATACTCCGTGAAAGCCTGGAAGATTAATGATTTCACGGTGGAATATCGGGCCGTCCCGATAAGTTGGCTCGGTTTCTCGCGATCGATCATAATTTTACGTGCGGTTGTTCGCATCGTCGAGACGCGGGGGCCCAGTTTCCGAGTAGCCCGAGGCCCGGGAGTCACGTTAATCATCCTCCCCGTCTTACGTACGCGCCTAAGAACAATGACGACCAATTGTCCGTAATTAGAACGGCGCGTTTACCGTGCGGAATCGAGCGCAGCTGTTCGCCGAGCGAAACGCGCGAGCAGACCGTCCGCGTGCTCGAAAAACTTTTCGCGAGGAGAGGAAACCCTCTGAATATTTTAGCAACCGAGGAGGACAAGAGACCCGGAGACAGACCCCCACCAAGACTCGAATCGAAGTCGGAGTGGCCACGGGTGCCTCGGCTCAAAGCTAATGCACCCGGCGCAAGATGGAATGGAATGTCCTTTGTGAACCGGCTGTTTCACCTCCATATATGTACTCGGCGAGCTCGCTTAGCTAATGTCCCTTGAACGAGGCCTGAAAGCTGCGGACTCCGACGCGTTACATTGTGACGGTCTTTCGACCAATACACGCAGTGTCCTAGAAATACACTGGGTCACCGGCACTCCACTAAAAATTCGTCTAAAGCGCTACATTTCTGTGGAGGTTCGGGCCCTTTGAAGTCGACGCTGCTTAGCCGCGAACCCACATAACTGAGTTGCCTTGTGCAACGTCATTACGAGGCTGCAGATCTTTATGCAAAAATGCTGCACCCCAGTTGCAGCCAAACTAGAGCAAAACACAAATTGATTTAATTACTTAACTTAGACTGCTGGCGTGATGCTGTATGGAGTCACATTTTATTCATAATAAGTACCATTTTTCTAAATCCGAAAATTTTCCAGCTAAAAGTCAGCTAAACTCTGCAGCATTTCATGCAATATAATAAGCCGATTTATGTACAAATATTCCGGAAAAAATATTATGTTTTTAGAGGAAAAATGTCGGCAGTCTTAGGGTTAACACGGTTGCTAGCACCATTCGTTTAAATGTCTTAAACTAAATGTAACGTATATCCAGTTGTAGAAAATTGTCGACTCGACTAGACACCGAATCAGCCTCGAGATCGGATCTTACGTGTTTGGTTCGTAGAAACGGGTTCGATCCTCGTTGAACTTGCGCGGTCCCGCCCATGGCAGGTCGACGAGGTCAATTTTTCGAGATCCGATCGAAGGATCCAGCGGCCACCGGAAGAGCAACGATTAGGATTGCTAAATACCCGAGATAAATGTGGCGAGCCGCTAATTAAGGACGCCGATAGATCACGCTTCGGCGGCTAATGTCGAATTTTGCATACCGCCAGCACCACTCTGTGCCGGCTTTCTGTGGGAAAGATCGATCGCGATGCAGCAGCAGCAGCAGTCGCCGGTCGGTCGGCTCCGCTAATTATAAGAACCAACAAATTGCGAGGCAGACGCGGAAAACCGTGAGTCGAAACTATGCAGACGAGAGGCTCCAGTTTCGGAAATAGAATCGATCTCGATCGCTCTCGAGCGCCGGTGTAATATCGGCGGAATTGGCGCGCGTTCCTAATTAGAAAGCGAGGCTTTACGCGGAATCGCCGCGCGTTAAACGGCAATTTGTTATGCGATTAACTCGATTACGCGAGACCGAACAATTGAATTGCTACGGCCGCGGCGGCCCTGTTTGACAGCGAAATCCCTGTCGCGTAAGAGGACGCGACACGATATTTCATACTCGAGGACGACGGGAGACAATGAGCTTTGTGAGCGGAGGATAATTATTGGTCTCGTTCTTCGATCAGCTCTTCGGCCGGCTCTCATTGTCTTCGTGCCTCGAGGCGCGATAGTTGCTCGACCGATCGCCGCCCGTTCGTTGTGAAACCTGGCATTTCGTGGTTTTTTCGAATTCTGACGAACTCGAGCTGTCGCACACCCAGAGCTTTGACATTTGATCGTTTAAAAACGATAATGGGAGATCGTTTTTCTCTTTCGCAGAAATGATAGCTTTTAACGACACCGTAACACGAGACGCGAGCGAAGGTCGCCATATTGTTCCCTTCACGACGTCCCAGCTCAGATTTTTCACATTTAATATTTAGCAATATATTGGAATGCCAGACTTGATTTTTAGTGGAAACGTTAGACTTCAAGTGAACAATTGAATAGAAGTCAAATCAAAAGCAAAAGAAGGTTCCCGAGAAATAATGGAGGAATATGTAATTTGTCGCGAAGATCGAGCGCCATCTTGCGGAAGCTGCAGTTCCGCCAGCGAGCATTAGAAATTCAGAAAATCCATCGCGAGACATAACAGGAGAAATGACTTTCGTCGCTCCTGTTTCTCGGTGTGTGCGAACGGAAAAGAGAAGCGCCGGAAAGAGGGAGAGAGAGAGAGACTGCTCGCATTCGCGTAACGAGCCGATCGAATTACTAAGAGTCGGAAACTGCTTAGGCTAATTTCATCCGAACGACCAGTTTTCTATTTCTCCGCTTACTTACTGCGACGGTGCGTTGAACCACGCACCTAACCCAGACCTATATACATAGTCGCTTCAGGAAGTTCAGTCGACTGTGACACGTTGGAAACGAGGAAAGGGTGGCGTTTCATCGACTTCCTCTTATGGGGAAGAAGCCAGTCGATCGAATTTCATTCCGCTCGAGCGAGCCCGGTATCGCCTCGTTATCGAATTTCCAATTTCGGACAGCATTTTCAGCATTCCTGACCGATCCTCCATGCACTCGCGAAAACGATCTCGGTTCCGTGAGATGTTCCAGCGAGAGACGGGAGCGAGCAATAAAAATCGCGACGTCGCCAATTGTCGTATTTATTAGGGGTACCCGCCCACCCCTAGTATTTATACATCTGCGGGGGCCAGACGCTGCTTCCACGAATGAATCGGATGAAGATGAACGGTGTCGAACGGCATCGAGAACTAACGCCGTTTCTTTTCGGCCGTCGCGACGGGGATCGTTAAAACGCGCCAGCGGAACGTATCGCGGACTTTTGCCCGGGCGAAAGTTACGTTCACTCGTGCGCTTTTTATTCTTCAGTCCCGTGGAAAGGTGGAAAGAATAACAAATGGTCCGCGCTCGGTTGTGATCGATGGTGTGTCCCGTTGCTCTCGGATCGAAGGGTTATCCGATCAAGATCGGCCGTCAAGAGCGCAGAATTCGCGGGGATTGGCCCGGTTCCTTTGAACGCTCTCCGATCGATCCGTTCGCCGCGGCGTTTTCTCGAACCAGTTCCTAATCCATCGAATCTAACGATCCGCACGATAGAACGGAGCCACCGTCTAACGAATCTGCGTCGCGGCTCCTCGAAATTCCTCAACGGGCCTCGTCAAACAGTTGAATGCTGCGAGTTGCGTAACCGTGCGCCGTAAAACGGCCCCGAGTCCAGGACGAGGTGAAATTTGTCAAGGAAAAAAGGGCGCGGGGAGTCGGTCGCGTCACTTTCACCGGCGCGGCGCGGCGTCAGACATAATTCGGCCCCGTGGAACGAGCATCACCGAAATAAACCCGAGTCGATTTTTCGCGGGACCACCTAGCCGCCGAGTCGCGCCGGTTTCCAAAAATGGTCGCAAAGCCGCCCGCCTCGTTAACCCACAATCACGAAAGCCGGTCACCTCTTTCGAGCCACCTTCCCGAGGCCCGCAAGTGGACCGAGCTGGCCCGCGGTGGGCCGCGGTGGCCCTCAAGGTGCAAGTTCGTCGCCGGGACCCGTGAAACGCAGCGCCGTCGTTGCAACAAGTTTCGGAATGAAAGAGTGGTTCCATTTTGGACCACGAACGATCATCATACTAACCCTTTGCGCTCGAAGCATTTTAATTCGAACATTAAACATTTCTTTCGACCTAGGATAATTTCATTCTACTTCCATTTTTTTTTTAATTTATACAATACCTCATACAATACTTGAATGTTTAGTAATTGATTAGATACCAAAATATTTGATAATGTAAACAATATTTTGAGTAATGGTAAAGCAATTTTTAGTGGTGACTCTGAGTCAACTCTGTCGGATATGAATTCGATCCAGCCGATCGACCGCATCCACAAATAAGTTTTTATCGGGAAGACGAGCATGCCCGAAAGAATTACGTCAACGGGGTGCCATGCCGGATAGTGGCCATTTATAGAACAACGTTACGTGGGGCCGTGGACCCCATAATCCGAATAAGGGTTATAGGATGCCTTCTGCGCCCTCTGGCTTTCTTTGTGTCTCTCGGCTCGTTTCTTACGTCCCGTTCACCCTTGGACTCTCTTCTTCGTCGTCGTTCCTCCGCGTTCTCCGATCTATTGTCTCCCTTTTGTATCCTCTCCTCTCTCTTCGCGGATCCACCGTCTCTTCGGCGCATCCTCTTTCTCTGCAACCACCGCGTCTGATCGATTGTCTTCTTTTCTCTCGGGCGCCGTCTTCCTTTCTCCGCTCGAGTCGCGGCTCTCTTTCTCTCTGACAGCTCTCCTCTCTCGCTCGCTGGGGGATCTTGGCGGCGTGGAACGGCGACGCGAAGTGGCGTCACGACGGAGAAAAGGAGGACGCGGGGCGCCGCGGACTGGCGCCGGCCTGCTGCACGCATTTTTCCGCGTCGATCGGTGCCGCGGCATGGCACGGCACGAGGCTTTAGCCCGCTTTCTGGGAGAAGCTACGCGCTGGCACGTGACCAAGCACCGCCCGATTGAATTCCACTCGACCGACACACCGGATCCTTCGGATAACAGGTTGTCTCGATTAAGGGGCGCCGAGATACGGCACATACAACATACTCCGCGCATAAGACGATCCTGCGATCGGGGATCCATCGTTACGCCGTTCGTTGATCCGCGAGCACCAACGTCCGAATCTTGCGAATCCTCTGAAACATTGCCCGAAGGTACGTGCACTCTCAATTTGTGTGTCCATAAGAAATTTGTTGCGCTCTCGGAGATTGACGCGAGAGTCAACTCTCGGAAAGTCCTCTCAGGTGAATTTTATGCGTACAGCTCTCGGATGAATTTCGATAGTTATAAGGAATACTCGTGAACAGAATGGATGCGACAAAGTTTGCTGCGTACGGATCTAACTAACGAGTGTATTGTACAAACAATACTACTCCTGGGGCAATATTTAACAATATTTAATAATAATAATTTAGTTAATTAATCTTTTAACGTGCCATCAGAATGAACGACCAAAATTTTCTACAATATTCAATGATGTCGCACTTCATTGCGTTAACATGAAAAAGCTTAGATACGCTTCGAACATCCGAGTATTTTCATTGTCGGTGGATTTTCAAGTGCAGCGACTTCAGCAGCACGTTTCATGGGCCGAGAAGTGGTTTCGGGGGCACGTAGACGGACCTTTGGAAGGCGCGATAACGGGTGCCGTTCGAGCGATAGATCTCCCAGCGTGGAAAGTACGTATCCCGGCTCTCTCGGGTTCTAAATAAAGCGTGTCGGGACATTTTCACGCGAGCGGCGATCAAGGCGTGCACGCCTCCGCCGTGAGCGCCGTTTAAACGACGCGAAATTATAGTTTCGTGTCCACTCGGCCGCGCGGTGTTAAATAATCCTCGTAAATAACAGTAAAGCTGCGGGAACGAGATGCTTTATTAGCCCCCCGAGAACTACCGTGGCACGGCGCGCGGCGTGTGTGTAATGCTCTCGAAGGGGCGGGCCTGATCGGAGGTCCGATTTTTTCGTTGACCTGTTCCAGGGAACTTTAGCGTGTGAAATCGAGCTCCGAGCGGCCATTAACGTCGCGCCCCCTGATTGAATACGCACCGGCCTGTAATACACATTAACGCGGTCTACCCGACGTTGACCGATCGTCGCGTTAACAGCTCGCGATCTATACAGGCCCGATCTGGCCTGACGAGATCGTCTTCGGTCGCCGGAGATGAGGAACACCGATTACCACCTAAAAATTTAGATGACTTTAGTAGAAATACGAAATACCGACTCTGTTAAAGTCGAGAGCAGCGAGGTCAGAATATTATAGTCTTCAGAGCTTGATACCTAGATATTCTAGGAAATAGAATTGCCCTTTGGGGCACTGTCCCAGCTCTACTCAACAAACTAGCAACTAAGCCACGCCCCACCGAGGGCGTTTCGCGAACCATCAAAATGTTACCCTCGAATTGAAATACGTTCACGCAACTCGAGCACGTTTTGAGAATCAGCGTCGCAGTAGTCCGGAGCGGAGGATCTCGTTCGAAGATCCATGGGCGTTCCCAAGATCCCAATCGATCGTAACGGACCTTGTCCCGGGCGTGTCACTGTTCCGGCGCCGAGGATGCACCCGGCTCGAGGCCAGAATTCACCTGGAGGCGGGAGCAACCGTGAAAAGTCGGGTTCCACGGCACGAGAAGAAGCAGGTTTCGAGTATCTTCGACAGAGGCACGGTGTATGCGGGAGAGGAGAGGAGAGCGGGAGGAGCGTCTAGTTTCTTTTTCAAAGGAACGCTCTCCCGCTCTCGCATACCGTGCCAATTATTCCCTGCACGGAAGTTCCACGGCCTGGCCTGAGAGATTGATGCAAGTCGATGCACTCCGCGCCGTACACATGTTTTATTCATACCTTTCACCGGGCCCCCGATAAGAAAATTATATTTAAACCGAGTTACCCGGCGCCCCGCGATGTCGCGGGAGACGAGAAAACAACCGAAACGTCCCTGTTCCCCACGAGGCGGTCCCAAATCGGGATTGAACGGTTTCGAATCGATACTCGTCACTTCTCGACTCGCGTTCAAAAAGATGCATCTCTCACGGAAACCGTCAGACATTCTAGGGCGCCGCGCCGCCGCCGTCGCCTGTTCGAGGATGAATATTACAGGAATAGGTCAACAGGATGCACTTTCAAGACCAATTCGTCGAAATGAACTTTCATGGAGATAATCGCCGGTGGAAGCGTGCCGAGCGCTCGCAATTACTAATTATTTCTACGGAACACGTGTTGCATAGAGACCTATGTTACACGCGCGAGACCCGACACGACGCGGATGCGTCTTACGTGCATTCTTACGATCATGGGAGCCGCACGCTTTGCCATTCCGCCGCGAGAAAGTCTTACGATTGAGAGCAGAGTTCGCCGGGGCTCTGTGCTCGCGCAACGGAAGCAGGTTTATTTACAGAATAATTTTCTGGATGGCTTCGAACAGCCGACGACGTTCCAATTCCATTAGCTCGAAAGCTAGGCAGGGTTCTAGCAGATCTAGAACCCTAGTTTTTCATCATTCTCACTGTGTGGGCGGGGCCAAGGGAGCAGTGGGCGCGGTTCATCGAAGACCCTTATCCGTTTAATCAACTTTCAGTTTCAAGGATTATCGTATTATAATTCTGGTAATTGAATGAACCAATCCGTTCTTCTAACTTTGATTTTTCTCTACAATTTATGTTCACTGGCGGCTCCAAGAAAGCAATGGGCGTGGATTCAGAGCTCGTGGCTCCTAGCGAGCGGAACCAGTGCCCCGGAGGGCAATTTGTGCTCATGCACAACGATCTGGCACAGTCTAACGCCGACGAGTTCCCTTGATTACTCAGTGGAGTCGATTAGGAGCACTAGGAGTCCCGTTAGCGTCTCTCAGCGGGTTCTTCCCGACGGACGAAAGTACCACGGAAAGTGCATCGCGTGTTCCGGTGATTCACGAGCGGTGTTCGACGCTGTAGGGCCCCGGTGTTCTCGAGAAGGACGCCACTCTTTTTCCTCCGTGTCTCGAATTCCTCGGCCGTGAACAGGGCTCCGGGGCCTGAGGGAACAAAAACCGTAGAAAAAAACCGATCGGTCGGCCACCGCTGCAGCTAGAGCACCCGCAGTGTGAGTCACTCTCGGTGACTGGCTCGTTGTAATTCATTGCGATGATTGAACCCCCCACCATTTCTATACCGAGTACGGCTTCATTCACATTGGAGGAACGATGACCCTGGACCGCCGAGCGTTCCTCTGCGGACCCTAACGGGATCCTTGCATCTTCGGTCGCACATTTCCAGCGTGCACTTTGCATTTCGAACACCGGAAACCGACTCCTTCAGCTTTTGAGTAACGTCATTTTAAAGGAGAATATCAAACTTTGAACTCTATGAATTTTTTATGCCAGAACTATGATTGGTGTGCAAGCATTTTTTGCGTAAAATTATTCCGTGGACTCTGCCGAATACAACGACATATTTTTTGGTAAGGTTGTGAATGTTTAAGCGCGTGGGAAAAATATTTGAATCACGGGGCTCCGACTGAAAATATTACAGTTCATTTCAGAGGCAAGATTCTCCGAGACTCGCATGATTCGCATGCCGCTCGAACGGTTTAAATCGGGTCAGGCATCAAGGATTCCCGATGGAGACTCGACGCGGCGACGACGTCTCGGACAAATTGCACGATAATCGTAACCCGAGTCTCGGGACGACATCCTCTACGTCGCGATTTGTTAACCTTCTCGTTACGTGGAACGGTCGCTTTACCACGCGTTGTCTCGCGTCGCACGCTCCTCTCATTTTATGCAACTGCGTTACACCCGTTGAATGATTAATAAGGCCGATAAGACTCGGGACTCAGGCGCGCGGGGTCCCGAGAACGAGTTTCCCCTCGCGTGTCGCAAGTGTCACGAAATTTGGTAATCCCTGCGACCCGTGGACCCGCCCCTCGATCAACTTGCCAAATTCTGCTTAGATTTACGCAAAGTCAGGGAATCACGGCACGGTTGCGTAACCGCTCCATTATGGTTTTATACTCGGATTCTAAGGATTGCTCGCGGCTCACCGTAATTTCGAGTAATCCGAAACGACTTTACGTAAGCCCGATTCTATTCAACCGCGGAGGGCCGTCGTTAATTTCTACTCAGGTGCATTTAATTCGCGGCTTGACTCTCGAGGCTGTGTGCAACGACGTTTAGCAACTAGCCTCGCTTTTTACGCGCACTTTGCAACAAATACTCTTGGTAATATTTTGTTACATATAGCTCTTACTGCGCTACAATCGTCGTACTCGGGTCTCGCTGTTTTCTAAACTGTTCCGCGCAATTCTCAACAACTTCGTTCAACCGATCCGCTTATATCCGCTGGAAGAAATAATAATTTTCAGTAACATCGGTGACTGTTTCTCTCCCACGTTGTCGATCTCCATAAAATTGCCCGGGAAAACCTTGCACGCAGGCTTGCTCGCGACGAGGAGGATCGTCGGGAGAAAGAGACAAGGCCGGAAAGAAGATCGCCGAGGCTGCAGCGTGCAACAAAGCGCTCTGGAATCCGGTGGACGGTGACACATGATTTTTATCGGGGCGATTGTGAACGTCGCTTTAAGCCGAGCGGCGTTCGTCGGCATTCGGATCCGTCTATCCGAGTGTGCCACTACTCGCTCGATTCCCATCTTCGCCTCTCTCCACAGTGGCCAGTGTCTACCTGTTGCTCGAACAGCGAAGGCTACGCTACCTGCTTTTCTCGAGCGTACGTACTTCCACGTTTTCCTCCGGAACAGTTCGCGCGAGAAAATCGATTCTCCCAGTGATCGGTTCGACCATTCCGCGAATCGTCGATCGGTGGATGCAGTGATCGTGACGGATGTGATCGTTGAGCCTCGTTGAGCTCCAATCAATCGGTCCCTCGGTGGACCAAGCGTCAGTGTTCGTTGCCGGATCAATCTGGACGGGCGGTGCATGTGCACGCCGTTCGACAAACCGCCGGTGAGTCTCTTCTCTTCTCTTCGTTTTCGGAGAACCTCGGGCTCGTGAAGCTTTAACACCGGATTAACGCTCCTGGAATGCGTCCGAGGAGAACCGAGCCCTTCTCGTTGACTTGGCGACTCGACGAATCGAGTCGAGGACCTGCTGGATAGAGTATCTTTGTTCAAGTTGAAAAACAGTTATTTCGGAGAGAGATGTAGTCGCTCATCATCAAGTCTGTCGAAGACCCCGTGCATAAAGCTTCGTTAGACCAATCTTTGCAATATCGTAACGTTAATTTTTGAAAATCTATGATCTGGAATATTTTCCATAAATGAATTTGCATCATTTCAATAGTTGGAAAATATAGAACCGGCCATTTGACCGTGTAATTATTGAAAATCCTACTAACCTGCTTACGGTAGATAAAGAATTGAAGTAGAGTTCTTCTGGTGCGTGGTTAAAGTTAACTTGAAACAGCGATCTGAAACAGAGTTCCTCTGCTCTAGCGTTCAAATTGGAGCGCCCGAGTCGGCAAAGATTGGCGACTAATGCCCCCAAAATTGAAGTTTATGGAATCGTGATGCGAAACAGTAATACAGGCTCAGCTTGATTAAGCTCGAAGCGAAGCGGTGAGGGTACTCCCCGTATAAACTGCCCTTGTCGGAGTGTTTATTTGGGAGAAAGTGGGGAGGGAGAGCTGTACGAGGGGAATTAGCGATCAAACTGTTGATAGTTCGATGAGTGTGGAAGTGGGGCAGTAGAGTACCCGGTAGGTACACAGAGCCTCTTTACACTCCATTATTATTGAATTATCGAGCGCAGATATCGAGAGAAAAGACCTCGTGAAACCGTGGTTTTATGAAAAAGCAAACAATAGGATAGGATAAAAGAAAACAGGACATCGTGTCGCCGTCCAACGTTCATTTCGCCGACGAAATGATTCATTCGAATAGCTGCCGCGTAATCGGTCCGTAGTGGGAAGACCGTGATACCGTGCTTCCTCTGAGCACAGTTATTAATACGCGTCGAATTGAACGTCGATCGTTCAACCTTCTCGGAATCCATTTTTCGAGCGTGTAAACGCGCGACAGAATCTCCATAGAGAAATGATTGCAATTAGGCGTAATTCGCGAGTCGAGATAGCCGCTCGTTCGCAGAAACGCTGCGTAGCTATTATCTCGCGGACACGACGTGGTTATCCGCGTTTTTGATCTGATATCCACCTGCTCGGCCGCCAAATCGAATCGCGTTATCGTCGCGCAAACACCGGATCGCGTAGGTCCGTGAACAATCGCGAGACGCTGGCGAGTTCTCGCGAAATCGACGCACAACGATTCCGTGGAAAACGTTTCCGATTACCGCAAATCATCCGCTCCTTCGACCGAACACTGTTTCATTCATACGGTCTCCGAGAAGCGGCAATTGGTACTCTGAACAATTTTCATGAACGCATCAGGTCCACCAGGCAACGGAGTTGTCCTCGAGGTTGCTCCTCGCTTTTGTTTATGCGACATGTAACTTACACGAGGCACGTAATAAATTCAACGTTATCGACGGAGTCTGCAGATGATGCAATTTAAACATCGAACCTCTTGGAAATCGATACGGTCTGCCGAGACCGACCCACGATAACATTAATCGGCGATCGAAGCTCCGTTATGTATTAGGTTTTGGTAAACAATTTTTATTGTTAGGAAAATGCGTTCATCAATTTTTATTCAATATCAAAATTTTCTTCGTTAACGCTAAACCAACCGAGCACTAAAAGCGATTGAAATGTTTCAGTTTACAAAAATGACAAAGCTCTATTTATTCAGATTTGCGCAATTTTTATTACAATATGTGCTTGGATAAAGAAATTTATCGAATCAATTTCTACGTAAGCAGCTTCATAATTTCAGTAATTGTAAGATGAAAAATATAAATTACCAATTACAAAACACAGAAACAATATAAACATTTCTTTCTATCTTTAAACGATTTTAACAAATTGAAAACAACATACATATAGATGTTCTTAAATTGTCTTAATGTTCTTACTGTTTCAAATTACACTCACCCATTTTTGTCGTAAATCCATAAAATCCGTGCTCCAGATGGAGGCATAAATCGAACTCGTCGATCGTGGATCGATTTTCTTACCACAAGTGAGAGTTCTTAGGATTTCTCTGAAGTGGAGTGCTCCTAATCCTTTCTAAAAATACTCGGAAACCCGGTCGTCTTATCGATCGACGTAGCGGAGAAAAAGCGAGCCCGAGATTCTACCGGTCGAATGCCAGACATTTTTCATGAGCTGGCTAACGTAATATCGTCACCTCGAGCCGGCTGTATTATTCTGACAATCAAGATTAATCCTCGAGATACCGCTCGACCGCAATTGGCTGCAGTTCTTGCTCCCGAGCCGCGCAATTAGCGTGTTTCTGGGGTTTAATGGAAAAGGACCTAATTGTTCGATGATTCGTGTCCACTCGTTCATTCTGTCGTACTGATTCTCGAGTGCTGGACTTTCAAGATCGAATTAAGACCGAGCGTTCTTTTCAAACATATATCTCGTTAACTTTCTTCTCTTCAGGCTTTTCCGAGAGTCGATTCGAGCTATCGATTTGAATATCGCCGGGATATTTACTCGTGGGCGGCAACCATCGATCGAGATCGAAAGGTTTGCTTCCAGTTCTCGTTTCCGACGTTATCGCGACCCAGTTCCGGCCGACTCGAGTGTCGACTTGGATTTTTATCTGTCCGTTTGGATCGAGACCGACGGACGTCTCTCGTCGAGAAGCTTTTGTTCAAATCTAATCCAAATAAGAAAGCAGATCGGAAAGACGCGTCGGATGAAACTGAATGAGACGAAGAAATGAATTCGAGAGCGAAAGGCGGCAGGAAAAATCGTGTGTCGAAATGAACGAGCGAATGCTCGATTCAGTTGCAACGTGGAACAGAATGATTTAAATAATGATTTCTCGGAGGAATGTCGCTGGTTGTCGGGGGCAACTGGTGAACCGTGTACCCTGGGAATTCGAAGGGCAGGTAAATGGTATCGAAGGGGAAATAGTTTGCAGCGCGTTTGGCACCGGTTCAAGCCTTCTCTTGGGTATCGGCTAATGGGTAGCCGCAAATCCACCGGCCGCGAACCAGCTCACGTAGAAGGAGGTGGTACCCGTGTCGCGTCTTGCGTGGTGCGTCTCTTCGGAATCGCCTGTGGACTCGCGTCGTCAGGTCACAGGGAATGCCGGAAAAGCAGAAAACCGGCGACCAACCAGAAAAGGAACGAGATCGCATTCGGCTCACGTATCCGCAGCGAGAGAGACAAGTACGGTGATCACGTTCCGCCAACGTGAGACTCCTCTGCCCCGGAATTCCAGGCTGTCGCTGTTTGCAGGCCTTTTGTGCCTCTTATCTGTTCCCGGAGATGCACCCGGAAATGCAGGCGCATTCCGATGCATGGCATTCCGAGGGACAGACCGAGAGCCTAGCCGATCGTGCAATCATTTAGCACCGAGATCGAGAAACAAAGGGCAATCTTCCTCGCGGGCCAGCTGGCCGTTGCCCTCCGGGGCACTGGCTTCGCTCCGCCTTCGAGGGTGACGCGGTCACGCCCATTCGGAGCACTCGACACAAAAAGAAAGTAACGTCGTGGTTCTCAGAGCGAGATTGTTAGTTGATCCAGAGCATCTAAACTCTCTACAAGTATAAATTGTCGATTAGGATTCCATTCCGGTGCACTAGTAATCAAGGGCAGCGAAGCCACGCCCACATTTCATCCGAAAATGAGAAAGATTATAGTCTTCGAAGGTGGATACTTGTACGATGCAGAGTCAATCGTCCTCGAGGATGGGTATTTTGTAACGGATTAACCATGATTCGAGTTTATGTCAGCCGGCCCGCGCAAATAGAAACCGCGTGCGCCTCTCGCCTCGAAAAGGTGATTTACCAGCGTCACCAGTGAAAGTGAACTCCTCCGGGTAGGTGTTAACGTTAACACAAATTACACGGCGCTTGGTGGCGCCTGCTAACGGTATAATTACCCGGGAACGTGGCGTATATCCTGTCTACCGATCGTCGATCTCCTCCGAAACGATCTCTCCAATCGACCGTGGATATTATCTCTTCAGGATCTTGGCGCCGGATCGTGTCTTTTCTTCCGAACGAGCCGCGAAATCGTTCCGATCGAGATCGACGAAGATGGCGACGGAAATCGGCGCAAAATCGATCCGGGGAACGCTGGGCGCGCGCGAGAAACAGCTTCGGAGCAGGTTTCCGGGTACATCGGGCCCGGAGATAAGGCTCCGGAACGCCGAGGGAAAGCCGGCAGATCGTGTTTCCTCGGGGGAGCGCAATAATCCGGCGAATGGCGGTCGATCGCGCGACTCGCGAGATTCGCGAGCGCGATTTCCGACGACCGGCGACGATAACGAGGCAGTTTACGGCCAAGCGAGTCACGACCGAGAGACGTGCGTGACCGAGAGACGTTTAGGTGGACGCCGAGCGCTGGCACGTTGACCCGTTTGCATCAGAATCCGCTAATTAACGCCGCGGTCTCGAAATCGCCGACGCGATTCCTGCAAACGCGAGAATTTTAACGCGAACCACTTCGAAGAACGTTTCTTAACATTTCTTAAGGCTCCGCGACTTACAACTTGAGGATCGATCGCTCGACAAATTTGTTCACAACAATGAGAAGCCTCTGTTTGTCGGCTCAGAAATAAATTACTCCACGGAAGATTTTTTCATTCGAAGTTGAAAGAAACTCAAATACTTTTTCACTGGTCGGATATTACCTGCGCGAGGAACGGGGAACGGGGAAACGAGCTCGGCTGTGAATGGACGGTTGCTCGTTCGCGAAATTAGTCGGCCGGCGAAATTAACCGGGATTTATTCGCTTTTGTTCGATAGGCGATCGATCCGACGGTGTCGCAAGCGTGGTTTGCAAAACGGCGTCTCTATGGCGTTTCGGTGAGTGTGCCTCGCACCTGGACACCGTAAAACAAACCGCACGTGGCCGTCGTCGTTAGACCGTTTACGCTGCGCATGGAGCAGAGGGGAGAACGCATTCTTTTCGACATTGTGCGCACGAAGAAAGCGTACGATTTCGTAACCAGAGCTCTGCAGTAAGCACGCCGATCCCTCGACTGACACCCTCTCGGCGCGTTCCACTTTTGTTCGCGGCCTGACAATGGAAAAAGAGATAGGCGGTCGTTAACTCTTTGAGAAGTTATAATGCACTTTTCCGTGGAGCCCGGCACCACCGGATTCGGATCTGGGTTAGGCTCGATTAGCCTCAGATCGAGCGCTACTTTAACCACAACCACACGCAGACCGAGAGCCTGTATATTAAGGTTGCATCAAACGGCGATGGTAATCGCGACGCCATTACCACGCATTCAAATCGCCGCGCCGGAACCGTAGTTTGTATTAATGGGCGCGCGCCCGTTCACGGTTTCATTACGCGGAGACCGTACGCATTATCTCGGGCACGATTTTCTCCGTGGAACCCGGTACACACGTTCCCGTTCGTGCACGGTCGAAATAACTTGACAGCCGATTTTATTTTAAACTCTGACGCCAGACCGATAGCGAGCCGGTCAGAGTTCAACTCCAAACACTGCTCGTTATACGTTTGTGGCGCGAGTTATGGGGGATCTATTTACCAGAATAGCCGCCGTAAAACCTCCGCCGACTATCCATAAGGAAATCAAACTTCTTTCAAGTCGCGCCATCGAGAATTATTCACTTTTGGGATCGATTCTCGACTGGTTATTTACCCCAATGTTCGACATAATTTCTTCGCTAACTTCCTGCGATTAAATGTTATTTATCTTAAATTTCTACACGCGGGCACTTTCAGATCGGTATTTAACTGGACCGGTTTTATATTTCTCATCTCACAATTATTGAAATTACGAAGTTGATTCGATACATTTCTTTATCCAAGCACATACTGAGCCTTGTCATTCTTCTAATCTACAACTTTGAGTCGTTCTCAGTGCTCGGTAGGTTCAGTGTTAACTTGATGATCTCCACTCTAAATGTATTTCGCGGAATACATATTCCACGATCTGCCCACGGCAGAATTTCTCCGATTTCGCGCCGAAGTGTGCATAATATTACAAACAATTAACAATGCTCGTTACCGCGATCGTCGAGCGTGTTGGCCGCGAGGCGATTTATCATCGATAAATGATCTCCGTCGCGGTATCGCGAGAAGCATGATCGTTCGAACACAATGCGCGTGTTATTATAATCCCGGGAGGATCGGCGATGGTATCATCGAGCGAAGCGAGTGCAACGAGGTGGTCGGTTGCATAGAAACGTGCGCAAATGAGACGCATCTCCATATCGAAAGCGCGAGTTTCCCATCGTGGTCGCGCGAGCGCGAGAGTCTTTCCACCGGGCTTTCCGAGCGGAGGGAGAGCTTGAATCGCGAGCTTTGTTAGCGATCTTCCCTCCTCGTCGATCGTCCGGCTGTCGGCTAGCAGGCAGTGAGTCAGAGCAACGTGGTCGGCGTACAGAGAGCGAGGTGAGACGAAGCGGGATGAAGCGGGATCAAGCGGTCTGGCCGCTCTTGAGACTTTTCAGCGACCGAGCTCCGCGTTGCTTTTCGTCAATGAACGGACGTTTCCCTTTCTTTCGGCCCCACGTACGCTATTTTTGCCCGGCACGGCGCCACGCTGCCCGCCGGTTCATTGAATCCAAATCGACGATGGCATCGAGCGAGACGCACGCTCCCAAACCTGAATCGATCTCGTCGCGTCCCGATTTCTACTCCCCACGTTTTCATAATAGTCCTCGCAACAGCCCGTTAAAAGTAAACCAGTCTAAAAATTGTTGAACATTTCTTCAACGAAGACGATCAATTTTCGAATCCTATGTGTCTCGTTACACAACAATGTAGGATGACGACGCCAATTCTACGACAACGTTCATCCCAATTAGAGATTCGAGGCTCTCTCACAGCCCGACGTCATAAAAAATTACGGTTGGAAGCCAGCGATAAGACGCTTTACACCTCGACGAGCCGAGAGCGATAAGTTTATTATCGAATAAATTAGCGGAGGATCGTGCGAGTGGTTTCTCGCGCCATTTAAGAAACACGGAACTTTTAGAAAATCCGCGGCGGCGGCGGTGGTTCGAGAGAGGAACGAAGAGAGAGGCTCTCCCTTTCTCTGTCGGCGCGCCGCTTTCCGCTCCGCGCTGCTCTGCTCCGCTTCGCTCGTTGCTGGCCATATGCGTTCCTCCCCGATCGAGATGTTGCACTTGGCTGGAACTCGGCTAATAATAGAACCGGGACCAACTTTCGTCTCGGCCTCGCGTGCACCAGCTTCCTTCGGCCTGTCACGTTGGAAACCGATGACACGGTTCGGCCTTTTGCCGCGTTCGTCTCTCTTTTGCCCAGCCGTCCCATAAACGATACACTCACGGCGTTCCCGTGTCTCTCGGCTGTCGAGGCGATCGCGTGTTCCACGAACGCGTTGTTCCACCGGGCATTTAGAGAACCGAACGATTCGGTAGATCGCACGGAACGATCGGGCGGACTCGCTCCAATTCGAGGGGAAACTCTAGAACTTTTAGATTCCGGTCGTGGGAAAAGTTGGAAATCGGCTTGGGCCGCTAGTGCATTGAACCTACGCTACCACCGCCGCCGTCGCCGCCGGCTACGGTGACATTTAGGCCGTTTTTACCGTCAAAGGACACATTGTGACGGGCTACCGGCTGCCACACACTCCCGGGCCCTTCACTCCGCTCCCATAATCGCGCCAGAGAAACGAATCCTCTAACCACACCGACCCAGACCCATCCAAACCATTAACGAGACCGTAGAAACCGTTCTCAACGAAAAAAAATGTTCGAATTAGCCGAATTGTGGTTACAGTAATTAGAACTTCTAAGGAAAACAGGAAATTAATTTTCTCTCTTGATGTAAATAGTATTTTTAAATTCTTCTATTTACTGTCTTAGAATGGACTTATTAATTTTCGTCACAAATGCATTAAATCCGCTGTCTATTAATAGCATACATAGTTGGTAGATTTTGTTCGAAATCTGATTTTTATGAATTTTTTACGATCGATGATTCAGATGAAAATATTCGCGATTCTAGGGTAAGGCAGTCCGCAGGAAACACTCGGGCGCGTTCGATTTTTAATCGACAGCTTTCATCGAAGGCCGGGCTCGGTGTTCCCCCGAGTTTTCCAAAAACAAACGATTCCCCGGCCGGCAAAACGACAGAAAACGAGGGGAACAACAAACCGTTCCAGTTTAGCACTTCCTGCGCTGTAAACCTGTTTCAAAGATGGCTAGCAACTTTCGGAAGAACAGCCTCGCGCCCGGTTTTTGCCGTCGATACGTACATAAATAACCGGCCGGGCAAATCGCTACACCGATAAATCTTGCCACGCAAAAATATACCGTGCTTTCTTTGCGTGCTCTTTATGGGAGCTGTTTGCACTCGCGGCTGACGGACAGCTGCGAATTCCGAAAGAATAACTTCCTCCCTCGAGTCGAACCCTTTCGTCCTCCATACAGGTCTCTGTCGATCTTCGCAGATCTATGCCGATCCTTACGATATATATGTATGTACATACGAATTTTTTAATCTTCGTAGAGTGTCCAATAAGATCACAGGTTGTATTGGAAATTGTTATGAAAATTTGTCCACCGTACAATCGGTCTACAGAATTATTTAATGGGCGAACGAGAAGCTGCAACTTTCTCGCTGGAACGTCCTGTAGAGACGCTTACCGCAGAAGCGTCGGAGCACATGTTGCCGCGGACAAGTTCATTGCACGTTGATTCACGTCTGCCTCGAAGGGGAATCGGGAACCATCGGCTCGCCGGTTTGTTTATACAATATCTTCGTGTTTCGCAGGTCGTCGCGAGTAAACGGGCTCACTGTTTGCCAGGCAGACTGCATCGGCGTCAGACACGCGATATGTATTCGCAATAAACAAACCCCCCGATGTGAATAGAAAAACGCGGTTCCCGGTAATGGAATGCAACGCTCGCTCAAGTCAGACCCCTTCGGCTTCTGTAATATGCAATATCGTGTGGATACCTTAAACGCCGAGCCTCGAAGCGTGTCTGCGATCGTTCCAGTCCATGATATTCAATTTTAAAGACTAGCCTCGTCTAAGTTCACTCGTCATCTCCATGTCTGCGAAATACTAGCTTCCTGCGCGGCATGATCTTCGAGTTATCGCATATTAAAGTTGCGAGGCGAGAGCTCTCGGCAGAGTCGCCAGATCAGGGCAATTGAGGGGAAACAGTTACCCCCTCTCTGTCAGCACCGGGTCAGTCATGTGACCAGGTCGTGGTGGAATGGCGTCGTAGAAGGGGAAGGTAGAGTGGGGAGACAAGACTTAATCTGGCGACTCTGAGTCCTGAGACTATACAGTTTTAAGAATACCGATTCTAACCTAAATTTTTTTCTGTCGCAGGGTCAAGCACGGACCTGGTGCCTCAGATGCTGGGAATGTACGACGAGCTCGCGCGTCGCGGAAATGGCTACACCGATCACGTGGTCCTCCCCACGGTGCTGCAGAAGCGCCTGAGTCTGGTGTCCCATCGAGGCTCCATGTTTGGCCAGTTTTGTCCCGAAGTGTCCAACTCGCAGCCCGAGGAAATCCCAGCAATGACCTTGGACGAGGGCTCGCAGAGCCGGGTGGAAGTGATCGTGGCTGAAGCTCAGAAGGACAGCGCCGTGTACGACACTCTGGGGAGTCTGCAAGAGGATCGAACCGATTGCACGATCGGGGAGAAGCCTTATCGGAGAGAGAGCAACGGACTCTCGCCGTTGAGGTACAACCGAAGATGCAGAAACGCCGGTCGACCTCTCTCTGGGAGCTCCGTAGCGTCCAGCACGTCCTCCAGCGGATGCAGCAACCAGGGGAACACCTGCAACGTGAATCCTTATTTGGCGTCCGTCGAGTCCCTGGCCGATACTTGCGCCAGCTCTCAAGGTAAACGCGAGATTTCGAATCGGAATATCGAATTGAGTGGTGCTCCGGCACTGTGCCACCTAGCCAGTGGCCCTCCTCGCAGTCCCTAAATTTTCTAGATCCTTGGATTCAATAGAAAATATCGTTTCATTGGCACTACGGAAGCTCCTCCCATTATATCGCTTGGCCACACCCCTTGGCCCTTCGTAGGTTACTCGGGGGCGCATTTGGAGATCCTATCTCCACAGTTTCGGTGGCAGTCGGACACCAATTGAGATCATAGCGGCACTGCTTCTCTCGTTTCACTTTCCCGAAACAAAAGGGAATTCCTTTTATTTACGAGGTTACCCACGTCCGTAGATCTTTAACGGCGTGCATTTTCTCGAGCCGCAATTCAGGCCGCGTAGCAACGTTTTCCTCGATGATCGCGGAACGCCGAGAGAGAACTTTATTGCCAACGGTTGCTATCATTACTGTCATTGCTGGTTATTACGCTACGGCGGAGAGAAAGTCAGAGTCCTTGGAATCTCCTTCGACCGATGCATTGGGAAACGGATTTCTAAAATATTTCTGGCTTTGGATCGCTTCCTCCGGTGTTACGTTTCGCCGTATGAGCTCTCAATTAGAAGAGCCGGACTAATTGCTCGCGAGCTAGCACCGTCGCGTCGGCTCCGGGCAAACGATTATTTCACTAAAATATCGAGGTTCGATCGACTTCCTTGCAAGAAGTTACGCAACAATACAAAGTATTTCCATCGACGTTTTGTCTACGATTGGTCGAATGGAAATGGAACGGACATTTTCTACTCGGACAGGTTCCGGCGACAGCGGCGTGGTCACGGTGTCCGAATCGAACTGTCGAATCGGAAACGATGGCAGCGGTCAGAGGAGGAACAGCGCGGAAGAGGACTCACCGTTCTACAGGTCGCGGTACTGCGACTCCCATCGAAACCCCATGGAAAGGGTGCTCCTCGAAATTGTCGATACTGAGGCGATCTACGTGGAACACCTGCGACAGATCATCCAAGTACGTTCGTCATTAGATTACGGATCTTTATGCATTTATGAAGAATTTGGTTGGGCGAAATATTAAACAGTCGGAGATTTAAAAAATTGTATTCCTGTTTATCCGAGTTTCTCTCTCCTCTTCAGAATCGTATGGAAATTGACGCCTGTATGTGTTTTCCAGGGTTACCTTATATTCTGGAGAAACGATCCGGCATCGTTCGCCCATCAAATGCAACTAAGCGACTTATTTAGTAATATTGAGGATATCTTCGAGTTCAACAGGTAGCGTGATCCTCCATTAATTAAACGTTCGCTCGAGATTCTCGGGGATTAATGGCGACGCGATTTCGTTTCAGTCAGTTCCTTCAAGAAATAGAGAAGTGCGGCTTGGACCCTGTTTGCATGGCAAACACATTTATAAAGCACAACTCAGGATTCAAAGTGTACACGGAGTATTGCACTAATTACCCACGGTAAGTCGCTGAGGGATACTCTAAACGATTTAGGGGTTGCAGACTAAAATTGCTAGGCACTAATACAGCCAATTTCAGGACAGTTTCCGTTTTGACTGATCTAATGAGTCAAGAGGAAGCTGCGAGCGCGTTTCGGGAGAGGCAAGCGGCTCTGGGACACGCGTTGCCTCTCGGATCTTTCCTTCTGAAGCCGGTCCAGAGGATTCTGAAGTATCATTTACTCCTAGAGGTAAGCCACTATTGTATCTTTCTACCAATCGGCTTCGAGGGTCTTCATTCTTTGAAGACGATTTCTTTGTACGATATTCTTCGTGGTTACAATAATGACAACTTCTTTGTCTTTAATAATTTCACTGATGAGAACAGAAGATTTGCAAACTGAAATATTGATAGCAAAATACTTGAATTTTATTTCGTCTTAAAAGAAAGACATGACATTCATATTTAGCAGATTACATTTCAAGTGTTCGTCACGAGTCTGACTCGTTATTATACGGCAAGTGGTTAATGAGTCTCAGAAGTTATTGGACGAATTGTTGGCTCCTTAGAACCTGTCGAAGGAGTACGGAGCGTACTGCGATTCGCGAGAAAACGAGGCTGAAGGAAGGAAAGCGATCGAGGCGGCGTTGATTGCGACGACTGGCATCGCGAAGCACATCAACGCCATGAAACGACGACACGAGCACGCTGTGCGTGTTCAAGAGATCCAGTCCCTTCTGTACGGCTGGCCAGGTCCAGATTTAACCACCAGCGGAGAGCTGGTGGCAGAAGGCCGATTCAGAATGCGAGGGGCGAAAGCCCCTAGGCACGCCTTTTTGTTCGATCGTATGCTTCTTCTCACCAAGAAGAAAGAGGATGGACTTCTAGTCTACAAGGCTCACATTATGGTACGATCCTTATATGGCTAACTCATTATCCATGGATCTAGAAATGTCTTTATTTTGTGAACAGTGTTCCAACCTGATGCTCATCGAAAGCATACCGGGAGAGCCGCTTAGCTTCCATGTGATTCCCTTCGATAATCCTCGACTGCAGTATACCTTGCAGGTAAGAGGCACCCCGTTAAGGGAGTGGGTTGTCTCGTTTCCAGGATTGCAAGGATGCGGGATTGCCCCACTCGATTTTACACCTTGTCTATCGCCGATGCTAATTATTCACTGTTACCAGGCGAGAAACTTAGAGCAGAAAAGAGAATGGACGCTGCAGATCAAGAGGGTGATCCTCGAGAACTACAATGCAGTGATACCTTCTCACGCGAGGCAGTTGGTCCTGCAGCTCGGGCAGACACAACCAGAGGGTAACTTACATCTTCAACTGCTAAATCCACAATTTAACGAACAATCGATAAACGAAGGTGATTGTACGTTTATAGATGACGCTCTGGCAGACAAAGGATCGGCGAAGAAGCAATACTCCGCGCCGCCAGAGTACTTAGAGAAGCGAAAGCAGGAGCGAGAGAGGCGGCGCTCGGAGACCGGGCTTAGGCAGAAATTTAAGAAGAATGTCAGAAAGTCTGAGATTACAACTGAGGTAAGAGAGTCGCCTTAAAACGATAAATGAGAACTGCACCTCGTTTTAGTGACTGTGACCGAGTGCGTATTCTTCACAGGATTCTCCAGCATCGACGAGGAAGAGCCAAAACGAGGATTCGAGCGTCACCGACTCTAAGGACCAAGGTCTCAGAGTCTCTGACGGACGGGGATTGAAAGTAAAGGTACAAAGTTTGCCCAGTAATCTCAGGATACCCTAAACTCTTAAAACTAACCGTACCGAGCACAAAAAGAAAAAGACATTTTTTAACTTTAAACAGATATTATGATGTTATTATAGAAGATATTGAATTTTTCTTTACAGCAAAAGATTCTGTTAGTGTTAACCAGCAAGCTAAACGAGGCATTTGTTCTTCAGGATCGTTTCACCGGTTGGAGGAGAAAATCAGAGCCGGGCTTCCAGTCGTACGTGTGCCTGAACCAATCGGACGAAGAGCAGAAGGAGGACCTTTGCGACTCGGGTTCAGCCGTTGTTGAGACCAAGATGACCGAGAGCGATCAGCATCCGTTAAACTCACCTCCGCCGGAAGCCAAAGAGCCGAACACCGAGCAACAATCCCAGGCGCAAACGGTGGAGGAGATAGTCGGCCATATCCTGATGCAGAACCAGGAGTTCCAAAAGCTGTTGGAGAAGCAACGGACGAACAGCATTCTGAACGTCAGGCAACAGCAGCGTTTCAACAAGCACATGTCCGCGGACACGTCCGACGACAGCGATTCCGAGAACACGAACTATATCGCGGAGAATTCGAACAATAGAATGACGCGGCTGAGAACGATGCAAAGAGACAGGCTAGTCAGGACGAATAACACGTGGAATTCGATGTCCTCCACCAGGGACCATCAGCCCACGCAGCTACAGCTGCTGTACGACAATTTGAACAAGACTGAGAACAAGCTGAACGATGCTGCCCTGAAGAACAAGGTGAATCGCGTGCAGGAGAAGAAGGCGCTGTTCGAGGCGTTCAAGAGGCAGAGCATCGTCACGGAGAGCAAGGTGATCAAGACTGCTTTGAGGATACGGGAGAACTCGACGTCCAGGAGCGAAGACCCTGTTCTGATTCCGAAGGAAGCAGAGGTTCCGACGAAGGAGAATGAGAACGGAGATCGCAAAGATGCTAGGGAAGAGACTGGCAAAGGATTCGGCAACTACGACAACTTGCAGCACGTCTGGGAAGGTTTCCAAGAGGAAAAGGACTTGGAGAACAACGATAGTCCCACTAGGCCAGCCGTGTGGCTCACTAAACGCTGCGAAGGTCTGCCCACGTCTCCTCAGAAATGCGGTTCTCTACCGCGCAGCTTTCAAATCAATCCGAATTCGAACCAGAACGTAACCAAGTCCCGGTTCCTGCAGAGAGACGGCAAACCCATGAGCGAGCGACCGTTCACGATAGCCTCGGACAAACCTGCGGAGATCAATCTGGAGGACATGGAGAGGTACGTCGGTATCGAAGTGCTCGAGCGAAGTTCAAGATTATATTGCAATGAAACTAATCTGCTTGCTGAATCGGATTGCTTTGTTCAAGATTTTACGAACCTACTAATACTTGTTACAGTTAATTGCGAGCACGTTTACGAGTAATTTAAACGGAGAAAAGTTTTCTGCATGTTCAGAGTTGCTAAAGTCGTGCATCAATGAAGGTAGTCCCGAGGAGTGCGCTATCATATTTTTACCGCCAACCCTTTGCACTCGAAGTTCTTTTAAATTCAGCATGCGGAGGTTATGTCGATCTTAGAAATCTTGTTGCAGAAATTGTTTTGTTTTCGACTCGAGTGCGAAGGGTTAAGGGGATGGATTCGTTTCTAAAAATGAAATGAAGTAATTTGCATTATCGAGAAATGAAAAGGCGCATCCCGCACCTTTGCAATCCTAGAAACGAGTCTACCTCTTGAAAGCTAAGCCTCAAGAACTCGGCCATAATTGTTTTTATCAAATTTCCGACAGGTATGCATCAACGTGCCAGCCTCAGGGGAGGATCGCCAAGTTCCCCACGTCCGTCTCCAACTCCACGTCGACCTTCTTCTGTTCCCTGGACGACACCTTGACGGACGCGTACTCGGAGATCCACATGTCCTCTTCCACGACCACGAACATTCACCCGGACCACAAGATCTACAGGGCGAACACCAGCGGCAGTTCCACCATCTTCAAGAACGTGCTGTCGAAGGCTGGCAGCCGTCTGCAGGGTCTGAGAAACACGATGAGCACGGAGACTCTGGAATGCAGTGAGGAGCTGGAACGAACGAAATATTTCCGGTCGTTGAGCACGGGCAAACCGAAGAAGAAGGGCAAGCTGAAACACTCGAGGGAGGCGTCCTCGGACGTCGAAGAGCTTGTAGGCTGTGCTGCCAGAGGATCTTCGGATTCTAGAGTCCCCTCGCTGTATTACAAACAAGGTAGCTCCTGTTTGGGTGCTCGGATCGCTCAATCGGATTATGCGGATCCTTCTGTGCTGTTCTCCGAGAGCAAGCGACTTCAATCGGCGATCACGACTGGTCAGACCAAGGAGAAAGAGGACGACGAGATCGTGGAGAGCAGGGAGAGCGAGACGGACAGCTTCTACGAGCGTTCCTTCGAGACGATAGAGAACTACGTGGAAGCGGACGTCGACGACGCGTTCAGAGACAGTGCAATATTCAGCGACATCGAGGAGGTTCTGGTGGCTAGACCCTTCTCGGGACACGAGGAGGCATCCTTGAAGAGCAAAATAGCACCTCCGGTTCCTGCGAAAAGGAAGACGGAGACCTCCACCTTGATAGTGAACCGAGAGACGTTCAATGTAAAGTGCAAGCCGAACGTCGCACAAAAGCCAGACTATTTGAAGGCGAAGCCCGTGATGAAGGACTTTGATTACCCGAAATCCCCTTTGCCCGATAGTGCAACGTGCCAGTACTCTAACATTGGTTTACATGCTAGTTGTAAAGGGAATAGGGAGGACAGGGACGATGTGTCTGCGGGCCAAAGCCAAGCCGGTTGGGTCAGGAAGATCGTGGGTCAGCTGCAGGGTCACGTCGAGACATAATTTATACCAATGAATGTGTACAAAACCCCACCGGGGAACACGAATTTCACGTTTCTCCGCGTTCTCAACCCTTTTGACATTGACGGACGTTTTTTGGTGAAAAATTTGATTCTTTTTGTGATGGGGGATGGCCAAGAACGGAGGAGATAAATGTTGCTGGATGGGACATCTTGAAAGGGTTAAGAGATCCACGTCCAGATAAATGATACTCGCCGAAGTTTTGCGATAAAGTACAATTTTTGAGATTATGTTTATTACAGAGGTGGAAGAGGTTGAAGATGACGAGTATACTGTGGATTTTATGCGTTTGAAAGAGTTTCGTGGCATTTATCTGTTTCACTCTCGACATATTGCCATTTAAACTTTTGATCACTAATGTTTTGATATAGGACATTGGTTAAATTGCATTATGTTATTGAGCCTTTCGAATTTATTTTAATGACTTTTTTCTGATAAATACGTAAATCATATACTATAAAGTTTCATTACCAGAGTTACAACTTCTTTGGAGCATGAGATCGTGCCAAAGAAAATTTCTGCATACAAATCCGCGGTATAGCAGTGGGAGCGAGTTGTTCGAGAGTGAATGAGTAACATTGATCTAGACGACACTCGGACACTGTATCGGCAAGCATAATATGTACATACATAGGTAACATTCTTTATTTGAAATTTTTGTCTTTTCCTCTTACGAACGCCGCGACACCTTTTTCTTTTTACTTTTATCGATGATGCTGCAAGCGGTTCGAACGATCCAGGAGGGAAAAGAGAAGATCGTGTAGTCGTTATATGTACACATTACGTTTCCCTTTATGCTACTTGTGCCTTACATCGACTATTTCGACCGCGCGTTCACTTGTACAAGATCGAAACGAATACTGCCGTACCACGTTTCTCGTATTACGTGAGCTAGTGGTAATTAGAAGAAATGATTTATACGTGATAATTTTCATCTTAACGTTCTATCATATTTAATCTTTGTCATAGAAATTTTATGCGAATAATACAGGGTAATTGTCGAAGACGTTTCGATGTTGATCTCGGTGAGAAATTTAAATAATCGTTGCGTTGTTTGTTGTTACTCGAACATTTCTAGAAGCACTAAGGGGGCGGAGTTTGTTAAGGAGAGGTTCTTAATCACCCTGTATTATTACCGAATTGAACAATGAATGCTGTTGCTGTCGCGTTGATGGTCTGGACTTATCGTAAATCGTTGCATCGGCTGTATACTGTAAACATGAATGAACGTTCAAGTAACTCGTTTAAGGTTTCGACGAGTCGCATTATCCCTGAACAATAAACAGGCTCGTTTAAGCGAACGGAAAACAGTGATGCAAGCAGATTTTTATTTTGTTATTTATTCGAGAAACCAAACGAGTTCGTTGCTCGTAAGTTTAATTCGCGACGAATCAATCGGATTATTATCAGTATTCATTTGTTTGTCATTTATGTTTCCAATTAAAATGATTACGATTCAGTCATTCAATTTATTTTTTTAGACTATACACTGCGCACAGGTATGTCTGATCTTTGCGATCAATCGAGAAGAGAATCGACGAATTCCGCCAGCAGGGAAGACGACGAGAGGATTCACAAGAAGACACCGAGGTTACTTCAGGTAGGTTTTATTACGAGAGTGTCTATTTACAGAGGTTTGGCTAGACGTGCATACAGATACAAGTGAAATGATACATAAACGTTCATAAATTAGCTACGCAATACTGTATTTATAAAAAGGAAAAGAGAATTGACTAAAGGGTGTGTGTTTGAGAAGCTTCGTGTGAACTGAAAAACGATCCACTCGTTATACACATTATATACAACCGTAACGACTATGATACACTTAATTGTTGCTTCTCGAATCGGGAGCGTGTGCCCCCGACGAGGATCTTCCAAGCTTCTTTAGTCTCGGTTACGAATATAAATATAAAGAATAAATTAAGATTCTCGTTTACAGAGTTTCCACGGTCGCTGAGACGCGTTTCGCATAGGCGTCGATCATTCTCGATACACCCTGTCGATACAGTGGTACAATTCTGGTCCGTTTCGATGCGGATTTATTTCACTGATCCGGAGAAAAACCAAATCGAGAACGTGATTTTCGATAGTTTTGGTCTCTCCTGTGCTTCAAACGTGGTGTTTCTCGCATCGAAAGGGTGGAACCAACCTTTCTCCAACCCTTGGCGATTTTTCAAAGTTCCAATTGGAAATCAAAGAGCCCTAGGACACCAAAGATATAAGCATAGTAGTTTTACGAGCAGCTATCGATGTATTAATATTTTTTTTCGAGGGTCCACCATACAGGCGAAAGGGTTGGAAGAAGTTGGTACGATCTCCTATGCGACGTCTCCTTAAACCTAAATTCATTTATGCGATAACAACGCGCGGTCCTCCTACTCCACTTGTAAGAATAATTTCATTAAATCGTCGTACCTATTCGCAGCTAAAGCTTTGGTTAATAACGTGCTATTGACATATTGACAATCTCCTCGTAGTTCCTCCTCTGAGCGCGAACCAACTACGAAATCGCTTCCATCTTTAATCCGCGCCGATTTTATATCTCTTTGAACTTACATTTCCTCTTTAAAGAATTTTATTAAATATATATTTATATAATATTTGTATTCATATATATTTATATCTTTCTCTCTGTTTCTTCTTCGCGTATTTCTCATTTTGTTTCGTTTCCTCTACGCGCCAGCTCGGTCGTGTCTACAATACGAACTTGCCTCTCAAAAGATTCTTTGCGTTAGCCAACTTCCACCGGAAACAATACATAGCAGATCGAAAATCGAGGGCCAATCGATTCTTTGAACCCTGACCGACAGAATTACAAATGAACATCTCCAATTAAAATTTACTCGATTGGAATCTTGATAGTTTCGAAACGGAACCGCGTCGAGTACAAAGCAGAAAAGTTTTACAGGATGTTTCTCCCAAAGTGAACTCCCTTTGCACTCGGAGCTATTTGCATCTCGAAAATTAAACGTTTCTTCTGTATCCTGTAATACTGAAATGATTCCGTGAGTAGAGGCAAGGACATCGATCTGGTCAATATGGACAGGTACATGTTATCGCTGTACTAATTGTCCTACTGCTACAGAGATCTACAACTTTGTTTTAACTGTACGAATGGTTCAAGAACACGGGAACGATCAACCTCTCAATTCCATAAACTACTCTTGCATGGAATCGTCGACTTTGATCTCAACACGATACTCCACTAAATACACGTGGCAGTCAGAAATCGTGGCAAAACAGAATTATAAACTCTCCACTTCCAGAAACACAAATAAATTTCAACGTACGAAATGAATGAAAACATTGTAGCCGCGACAGCGTAAAATCTTTGAAGCCTGTGCATCGAGTTTCTACTTTTCTAAGGATTTTCATCAAAAACCAGAGACCGTACGAAAAAAATTCCAAAGCAGATTTTCTGTTCGTTTCACCCCGTGAAATCGCTTAGGGCTGTGCCACAATTTCTGCCCCGTCCCGTGTACGCGTCACAAGACCCCATATAAACGAAATACACTTCAGCTATGCACTATATTCAACGAAACTCTATTGAAGGATGTGACTAAAATTTTGTGGTCGAAGTATCAGGCTGTCGGAGGGATTTCGAGCTGTTCCACTAAAGTTCCAAGTTCCTCCGACGACCCAATGGAACACGGATATGTAGAATCTGCGTGCGAGATGAGTCAGGGAGTACGATATACAGTCTTCCCTCGCATAGTGTCACTTTCGTCTCTACGGTTAGTGTTACTTCTTTATCGGGCTACAATGTGACACGATCCTAATACAATGATGAAATCTTCGCCAACGGATTGGTGAAATTTTTCTGATTAAAACGAGACCAAACGCGATGGAATTGCAAGTAAAATGTTTCAACACAAATACAAAACCTTTTTATTCTTTATTCTTCATTTCCAGATGTTTTACCAACACATTCGTAAGATTTCCCTGTTAAAAAAGGCTAAACTTAACACAGTTTCGATCATATTTACCTATATATCATAGCGAGTTATGATCACAAGAAAACATCATCCAAATTCTGCCGTGTTTAGACTCATTTTAATTAGAAAAATCTCAGAAATATGTTGGTGAAAGTTCTGTAAAAAGAGAATGAAAACTAAAAAACTTTCCTATTTGCATTAACATAGTAATCGATACGTTTATACTCTTCGTCGTTTACGCGCTGTCCTTCTCTACGTTCGGCAAACTTAAAAGGTAGTAACACTATGCGAGGGAAGACTGTACTCTCTTCTCCGGGTTTCCTGTTCGAACTCTCGCACTCTTCATCGTTTTTTTGCTCGCGCCGAACGTAGCCGATTACATTCCGCCGAGACGCGTGCGCTCGTCGCTGTGAATGAAATTATTGTCTTGATAATGATACAAAACTTTGCCAGGTAACATTGCAGAGTGTAGCTATACTGACGACGTTATTGAAGTAGATTTCCGAACTCGGTACACGTACGTTCCACGTTCACGTTGCCCGTGAACGTGTGTCGAGAATATCGGTAACGTATCCAGGAGACGAACAGTCTCGTTGCATTCCTCGATACCATCTTCCATTGAAGAGACGTGCGAGCAAGATTGTGCGTGAAATCAGCTGAATAATCGTTAAACGGGCGATCGAATGCAACGACGACGGTGTCCTGGTTATATCACCAATGCAAATGTTTCCTTTGTACATTATACACTATACACATACTTTTTCCAAGCGCATTCGCCAGACTCCTCGCGTCTTGAATTGGTTCTAATCGCCTATATCACACCGTTACACATCCACCGGAATATTTCCCACGCTTACCGCTCTCGCAAAACCGTTATTAATCCCTCTCGGTAATAATTACACATTACACGAACGCAGGAAACGAAACGCGAGCACTAGTTTCTGTGCCGTAGAGTGCGCGTTTCTCGTCAACTAAATTGCAGATCACAACTCGGCTCCGCGGACAGTTCTCTGTACAGGGTAAACAGTATGAGTGGGCGGGTACCCGGGAATTTTGGATACCCGAAGTCGAATCGGGAACCCGAAAATCTATCACGTTCGGATCTCCGAACAATCAAAATTTCCGGGTTCCCGACCCGATTTCGGCTTCGGGTACCCAAAATTTCCGGGCACCCGCCTACCCCTAAACAGAAGACCGAACGTCGGCGACTCGGTTATTACAAAATAAATGATTTCCTTCTGTATAGCGACGATCGAACGTCTCCTAATGGTACACAAGTCGCGGACACAGGGAAGACATCTCCTTATACCGTTTCGCTTTTTTCTTTACAAGGTCCGCCGACATGATCCAACACCCTCACTCTCTTTCTCTCCACAGGTTGTACGATTTGATTACAAGTGGTTTTGTTCATTTCTCTACAGCGTTTGATTGCTTAAGCACTGATTGTAACCGCGAGCTAGCCGTCAACACGCGAATATACACACCGCGACGTGGACCTGCTTGGTTCCCTGAAAAACGTCTCTGTCACTATCTAATGCCACATCAACGTGTACAACAGCGCATTCAATCGTTTGCTCGAGCTATTTCGTTCACTTTGTGCGTGCACGGTTCGACTCTACTTCGAGTGCTTGGAATGTAACGCGTCGTCTACCTCTTGCGCAAGCTGCCCCATGGAAAACCAAAATCTGTATTGAAACATTTCTTCCTACGTAGAATAATTCCATTCTATTCTCTAATACTTAAATATTTAGTAATAGATTAGATATCAAGATATTTAATAGTCTAAACAATATTTTAGTGGTGACTCTAAATTACTAATTGTTCTCTAATCAATTAGGTGTATCGATTTTGAAGAAATCAATGTAAGGGGCAGAAAATGGCTAATGATAAGGGTTGTCTTCTAGTTTTTAAGGCTCGCACCTTATCTGGAGGTAGCCGACGCGTTGCCAGATCGTGAAACGTACTAAAACCAGGGGTTGAAACTAGAGATCCCTATTTAAAATTTAAATACACGTGTACACTTTAATTTATTGTTCATTCTAATTCACGTATATTTAAATACACTCGTATTAACGTATCCGCATTGTAATTCGTATTAATTTTTAGGATACAGTTACTAATAGGAAACTACATAGTCTCGATCATAAATTAATATCAGTGTTCTAAAAATTATACAAATTCAAATCAGGATGCATTAATGCACGTGTATTTAAATACACGTGAAATAGTACACGTGTACCCGTTGTACTTGAAATGACACGCACTAATTGCCTGTTTCAAGAACTGGAATCGATATCGTAACTGTATCCAACCCCTGACTAAAACGTCGTGTTTGAAGAAACAAGCTTGTCCAACCGGCCTAAACTAGCTATGCAAGACAGGAGTGACATTTGATGCAGCGAAGTGATCTATCTTGGACACATTCTGAACACAATCATTTCAATTTGTTCGTCGAAAGAATCGTCAGCGCGGATCGTTCGATCTTTGAAACGCAACCACCGTTCTATTTTGCAGTAACAAATTCCCGCGATACGACTGTGTCTCGACATCGATGGTGTTTGTGCCGAGAGACCGTTATGTCTGCCATAATCCTCTCCAATGTTTCTCTGTCACCTTAATGAGCATTCGAGAATGAAAGTTATGAATTGACCATCGATGCCTCGACGCTAAATATACACAACGAACGTAACGTAATTAGTTACCGGTAATAAGCAGTCGGATATGAGACTATTATAGTAAACATTTAATAGCGTAATACTTTCTTTAGTAACCTACTTCCTATTTACAGAGCAAATCGTCATATAAAATACCAAAATATCTCAACATTTCCAAGATAATTTTACTCTGTCCATCCGTCGTTCCTAGTTCAATTTCTTTTTCCTTTTTTTTTACATCTCGATTCTTGGTGTTTGCAAGTCAGTGGTCTCTCGGTTTTGCAATCAATGTATCTACAATGGATGGAAAAGTGCCAGATACCATAATTATTAGAACACTGCTAATCTCGCGTCCATGGAAGGGCACGGACGCGAGGATCGAATTTCAATGGAATAGAATCGGTATCAAATCATTCTCTCTATTATATCGTGACAAGCGGTATACGTGTGACGAATCGTTAATAGATCTCTTTATATTTAATTATACTTTCTAATTATTTCGTTATTTACCTAATATTTTTGTTTTATTTCTCAAAGGCCCAATGAAGAATTACGTGATATTAGATATACGTACTAATATTAAAATAGAAATCTGCAATTAGTCTAACAGAATTCGTTTAGCTATACGAAAAAAGCATTTTCTTCAATTAGTCTCCCTAATCGTTTAAATTCTCAACATCGAATGTCTTTGCTTTCGATTAATTTGATTACGTTCGGTAGTTAGACGACTAACAACCTAGATTACTCGTTAAGACTTTTATTTTTTTTTTTTGTATCGATTACGTCTAAATCCGATTAATGTTCGATCGTTAAAGCGAGATCTATTATTCTCCGGTTAGTTTCGAATGTTTCTCGTTTTCTCGTTTAAGAATCAATGCGCGTAACAGTCGACTCGTTTAAAATTCTAGAAACTTAAATTTCGAAAGCTGGTACTCTCTAAACCTAACGTAACAATAGTAGGTAATACAATTTATATAAATCTAAAAACAAACGTACAAGCGCTATCTTGTCTTTTATTCCATGCTAATTACTGCATGCAACTCATCGTCAATTTCTCTATTTATACGCGTTTAAATACCACGTCTCGATGTCTGTCTCGAGCAAGACCGAATTATTTTCCCCGCGACGGAAACGTGTTAACTGAGTATTATTAACTTACATAAACAACATAAGACAGTTCCCTCGATAAATAAAAAAGTCTATTTACAAACGATTAAAATGTTACTCCTAATATCAGTGCAGATCGAAGTTATTTTTTTCGTTTCTTTTCTTCTCCATCTTTTTCGAACGAACGTTACTTACAAACGGAAACTATATCGCACGCTGCTCGTGCGAAGGAATATATCACATAGTATCGATTAACACTAGTTCAACGTAAAGTCGTAGTAAAATTGTAAAATGATCGTAAAATCTCCAACTTGGCGAGTTGCGAAATACTGCGTGAAAATAAAGTCGACGTAAATCTCGATGATCAAGAAGCGAAACGTAAATTCGAAAATGCGCCGTGCAACTCTCGCAACAATGTTTTACTCTGAACTATACATCATCCAGCACTCTTCCTCCTGAATACACTGTCTCGCGTATTTAAGAAAGTCTTTCGCGAATAAGAAATTATCATTTCTCCCAGCCTTAGAAGCCAATCACGCAACTCCGTCGTCTCTGTTGAAAAATACCAACACGTCTCATTGATATATCTGCGCGCGTTCCGGTTTGTCCGGGGAGAAAAAAGAATATAATTTTCTCCCCGAAACGCACGAGACCGCATGAGATCGTGTCCATAAAATACTTCCTTTCTTTAAGTGAATCTTAATCGAAAGAAACACGAGGTGTATCGTTTCTAATTTGTTTTCGTTTAGGATTGATTATCAATGCTAAGAATTAATCACGTAATCGAAAATGTTCCACGGTTGTACATATAGATTAGTCGGTTTATGTACTAAAACGCTTTTCGGATCTGATCAAACGAAGTGTCATTTGCTAAGCCGTTCTCCCACATATACGCTTCTTAAAATAAATCATTTATGATTGCCATCATAAACTACTTTGCCGTGTATACTGTATTTCCATAGTACAATTGTCCAAAATTAGAGACACTGATGAACGCAATGTCTTGTTAAAATAACTTTGATGCAATAGCCCGATGCCTACCAAAGCAAAACTTATACGGAAACAATCGTGATTTGCTTTTTTTTCAATAGTTTATTTGCACTGAAAATAATACACCGCCCGTTCCTAAATCTCATAGAATTGGCCATCCTGTGATTAATTTCTATTTAAATCGTTGTCTTTGTTTCTGGTCTATACTACTTAGACTATATCTTTGGCCGATACCTTACTTCCCCGTTCAATGAATCGTACCCAGGATGTAGAGGATTTTCCTATATTATGGTACAGTCTAAAAATCATTCTAAAAATATAAGTATTCGTATATCTACAACTGGCCGGTGCGCGTTACACACGGTTCTCGTACTTTTAAAAAGTATTTATACGATCAGATTGAATTGAAACTCGAACGAATAATTTTTAAAACGAATACTCGAGTCTACAGATTTCTGCTTGACATACTAGTTTGTTTCTTCCAAGAGTAATCGATCGGTATAAGCTTTATTTTGTCAGGCATAAGGGCGAATTTACACATTACTTCAAATATATTCCTGCTTCCTTTCGATATTCCATTCTCTCACTCTCTCTCTCTTATTTATTTTTTTGTGTTTTAGATTTCGATCCCTAAATCCTAAATCTGGTTTTCGTTTAAAAATGTCCTCGGTAATTGACCGAGTTTATGCAGCATCGACTATACGGAGAACAGTGACGAAACAACGTGCACGCTTACTCTTTCTCTCTTTCTCTCTGTCTCATTCGTTTTTAAATAGAATAATTAACAATATTCTCTTACCAACGGCGACCACTGCCTCTATCAGTACAGTCTCGTTTTGTTATTTACTATACACGCAGTCTCTGTGACAATCACGCAATCACTTGCGACACACCGATCGAGCGCGTTCACAGTTGGAAGACGCTGCTTTCTAGTAACTGGCCTCGTGTCCAGCAAGTATGTACAAGTCCGCTCCCTCGGATTCTGTCAGCGTGCCTGACTGGACCAAGTGACTCTCCAACATCACCACCCTGTTGACAAATTTGCCAAGTAATTACAATCGACCATCCTCGAAAATTCACGTTGAAAGAGGCATCACATACTTATCGGATCCTAGCAATCTGTACGTTCTACTCGGGTCGCTGATCTCCTGCGTAACTTCGCCATTCTTAAAACTCCTACCTTGCATACCATGCTTGTGGAATGCTAGTACGCTATCTGGCAAGCAGACTGCAGCAAAACGGTTAGTATGCGTTGTTATTAGACTGCGGATTCTTGTGCATTTAGAGCTAACAACTAGATTTTACGCGCTCACATTTGGATCAGTGCGAAAGTTCGTGTCCAATTTCTCGTTCTACTTTAACCCCTTGCCGTATTTTAACGAGTCATACTCGTCGTGAAGATTTTAAATAAAGTCTAACAAATATGAATGTTGTGCCTTTCTTTTTAAATGAAATAAAAATCGATTCGTTTGTAATCAAGCATTCCAATAAATGTAGCCATACAAAAAATATAAATTTTCTTTCCTCTTCTACGACACTTCTTCTAGCGCTTTTAACTACTGAAAACACCCATCTATGCATTATCGAGAAATGAGAAACCCTTGCAATCCTGGAAACGAGCCTAACCTCTTAATATGAAATACAGTCTTCCTTCGCATAATGTTACTACCTCGGGGATATGGAGCTTCAGAAAGTACAGTATTCCCGCGATCTAAGTCGATTCTCTGTTCTGTGCTGTGACAGAGATCGTGAAGTGATACTATTTTTTTGTATATATATAAAAAAGTAACACTATTCGTAGAGACGAAAGTCACACTATGCGAGGGAAGGCTGTAGAACACAAACTTTGGCACCGACCTGACATTTTCCGTAAGTAGCTATCGTATTACTTAACAACCTTCTTTATAAATTTAAAAAATCGGATACTCACTGATGGACTCGATTTGAAAGTTAAAATGCAACTCCGACATTTGCTTTCTGGTCGATCTGGGCTTCCCCTGCAGCGTCACCACTTTCACTACGTCTGAAAAATCACGGTTCAAGTGAAAATTGAAGTACAATCTTGTACAAAGATTATTTCCGTTTACTTACTGTCGTAACATACTAGTATAGCATTCTTCTCTAACTGAGTTACATTGATGACATGAAGGTTTTCTCTTCTTGGTATCACAGTGGCTACAGAAATATGTCTCCGTTAGGTTTTCGAGTAGTTTTAAAGCGAATCCAATGATTAGAATAAATCGGAATGTACCTGAACCATCCATGTCTTCCAGTTCGTCGCTGTGAAACCAGCTCGCTCCCGAATTCATGTTGATCAAGTCTAATTTCAATTTGTTCTGTTGATATGGTTGTTTCACGGACACGCACACCATCGGATACTCCATCTCGGGCGTGATAATAATCTCGAACACGTTTAACGGCGAAGGTAGGGAGCAGTCGAAATGTTTCAGGAGCATGAATTTGTTCAGTGGGTCGTACCATTGCATCAGGAATATTCCCGTAGGCATCGCACCGCAAAGATACTTGTACCTACATCATTAATCCTTTCAATGTTATTAACTTTGTTTCATGAAAATTTCAACGAAATTAATTAAGCCCTTGTCCTACGATTTATTTTACCGTTTCAATGATTAGAACTTTCTTTGTAGTCCGTAATTTACTAAAAAAGGAGAAAATTTATGTCTATTGTATGCCTTAATGTTCTCCAATATACATTAACAAAACCAAAATAGAATTTCATCTCGGTTTAAAGGAAATTAATAACTAGACTACGGACTTGCAACTAGACTAGACTGCAAAATAAAAATGTTGCGAATCGATTATAAGAAATAGGAGCCAAGTAAAAAATAACTTTCTTTGTACAATAATTTTAGTAAGTTGAAAATCGTATATTGGTGTTTTTAACATCTCTTAATCTTCACACTTTTGAAATTGTATCTGCCCGTTTTTGTTATAAATGCATAAAATCCGCAGTCTATTAATAACTACATATGTATTAGACTCTGTTCAGAATCTTTACCACAGGTCTGACACGATATTGTAGGGCAAGGGGTTAATTGGTTTATGAACTATAAAAATTGCAGATTAAAAATGCTATTGTACAATATGCTGACTGTGTGTGCGAGAAAAAGTTTCACCTACCCATTGTACGGATTTCTGCCAACGCAGCATTTGGTGCATCCCTTGGTGTCCGGGACCTTGGTGGTCAGCGCAAACTTCCTCGGGACTAATCTCTCTGGTATTTTGTTCATGTGCAGTGAAAACCTGTGGCTCTGTTTGCTCTGCATCGCTAATAAGTCGTGTCTGTATAGTTGCGGAGTTTTGCCTAGAAAGGTACATTCATTTTTACTAGTGTTGTACGAGATACCGGGAAGTCCCGAAACCCGATGCTTGGGACGGGATCGGAGGACGCGTATTGGACTGGGACGGGATTCCGAAAATGTTCGAGTTTCTCGGGGGTGTTTGGGTTTCCCGTGAATCTTCGGAATTTCTGTGCACCAAACCTGGGTGACGCCGGCTCGAAAAACACGTGTCGCTGCTTCTCTCCTTCTCTTGCTCGGTAAGACAGTCTCCACCACGTCCACTCCGACAGAGGAGTAGCAGCAATATGTGTTTTTTGAGTCAGCGTCGCCCAGGTCTGCTGTACACTGTACGGAATCTTTTAATATTGTTTTTTTAGTAAGAAATCCCAAACATTTTCAGGAAACCTGAACATTCTCAAGAATCCCGAAAGTTTCAAGATCCCGTCCCGACCCGGGATGGAATATCGTCTTACCGGACAAAGACATGAGAACGTCTTTGATGACGTACATCCAGATCGTACGTCTGGGGTACAGCTGGTCTATAGCAGTTTCATGAAGTTCGTTTAGGTTCAAGTTGTAAATTCCTTCTTCTGCTGCGATCAATAGGTGCTGATCCCTTGTGTCCGGATGGATCCAACTTGCGGTGCAGTGTATTCTTAAGGGACAGCCGTTGAATACCTAATCGAAACGATCTTGTTTAATACAATGTTATAAATTGATTAATGCTAAAAAGCAGACAGAATAAAGATGAGAAGATCACTTTTGAGAAACACGCCCCCATGTGAACTTTGGGCGTGGGCGGCAGTCCATTGCTGATGGGTCTGGGCGGTGTATGACGTTTCCTGTCCCTTCTTCTTGGTGGGACAGGCGGAGTGTCTGATAATAAGTCCGGACTCATGCTTTCTCTGTCCCCGTCACCCGGCGTCTCGTTTTGGCCTGGCAAAACACTTTTCTGTTAACTGCGAGTCTTGTTATTTCTCTTGGCTGATTAGTTTTATACGACCTACAATTAATAGACTGTGAATTTTATGCATTCACGACAAAAATTGAATGCGTGAAAGGGTATAGTCGGATAAGGTGGGCTGTCGAATGATACGATGAAAGATCAATTTGTTTCGGAGGCAAATCTGACCACGCTATCTGACTATACCCTTTAGAAAAAAATGAACCGTTGCATAAAGGTCCGCAGTCTAGTAATTACTTACATTAATTAATGAGTTATACCGTACGAGAAGCCCAACAGTGGATGGTCTGACAAAGAATTGTTAATTCAAATCTAGTATGTACAGAAATGATGAGTAGAGTCGATGCATCGTTAAGGTCGTTATCTTAGGAGCTAATTGTACCTGTTAGAGTCTGTTAACGGTAAATGTGTGTCCATGAAAAATGAAGTTCGATGGGCATGCTTTTGAATTAGCGCTGGACTATTACTTCGAGAAGGAGGCGAGATGACATTAGGGAGGTCTAGAGAAAACGAACTCGAAGATTATCGTGCTCCTACCATTAGACTGTGAGGACTCGTCTCTAGGACCACTGTCCGAGAGAGACCGTTGACGTTGTCCATTGGCAGCAGTTAGGGATTGTGAACTGCTCACCAGACCATACAACTCGTCCACAGAGCTGTGACGCCTGGGGCTTGCTTGAGATCCTAAGCACCGAACCTACTGTTTATACTACCGCCACGGTTCGTTCAAACCTGTTCAGAACCTCCACATCATTCATGTGTGACGCGAATCTATGCGTTACAATGCTCTGCTGTCGTTTTTTAACAGATATATCGATGGAAAAGTGTATGTACAATGCCGTTGTTTGATATGGAAGTCTTGAATGTAGTGTGCTATTTTGTACACATTCTAGTGCGCTGGTGGTATGTACCAGCAACGAAGCTAGTTTCTTACCTGACATGTTGTAGTACGGGCAGTGCAATTCGCAATCATTCGATGTCTCTCCCAGAGGAAGCGTAGCTCTGGAAAAAGAAATGTGTAGACGATATTAGTGCGCACCAAGGATGCGTATCTCCTTCCAAAATATAGGCGTTACTGGGTTAGTACGTAATAAATGATAAATTAACACCAACTGATTTGGAATTCGAAGCTTGGAGAAATAATTTCACGCGAGACCTTCACGAGACACCAATCGTTGTAAATAAAGAAGGTGTGGTAGAAAATATTAGCGGATGAAAGGGAGGTAGTGCAAAACTGATTATGATCGTTAGACGGCGAATTTTCTACCCGAATTGTAACGAAATGGAGCGAAATAGAAAATTCTAATGTTTTTTTAATCATTCTTGTTATAAATGCATAAAATCCGCCGTCTAATGATCATAGTATTAAGAGATTGTATGTAACGCTATAATGACAATTGCGAGATCCGATTGTTTAAGCAGAAGAATGAGACGTCCAGGGAGAGAATGTTACAGAAAATACAATAGTATCGTTTAAATGTACAGGACATTTACTAGAACTGGGGAACGCAAAAATACAGACACATTACCTATGGTTAAGTCAGTACATTATGTCACCTTAATTGTTAATGATATTGCTCGTCCGACCGGGAACAGATTATGAGAGGCAATTAGTGTAAAATTAGAAATCTTCAAGGGATCGAAACCATACTCTCGCGTACACGTTTGCCGATCGTTCGCTTGAAAATGAAAGCCCACTTGCGTTACTTTACAAATAAAAGTAACTAAAATAATAACTGAGCTGTATCTACAACCAAAGGCAAAACAATCTACTATTACATTTGGTCAATTACTTACTGCAGGGAATATAGCTGGTCGCAATGCCCACCAACCATCGACATTGCATTCCCCCTGCACACATGAAACTATAATCATATACTATAAAACGATTACACAGTTCTTGTCTTAGAAATTCTGTTGAACTTCCGCTCGTTGATATTTGAATTAATTACAGTAAATACATGTATATATGTACGTAAATTCCTGTACACTCCTGCAATCACTATAATAGGCACATGAAAACTTCCACCACCAATATGGTCAACGGATTCGAAACGGAATCGTCTAATAAAAATCTAACATGCAATGAACAGCGTTAACAATACCCTTTTTTCATCGAAGCATACTCTGAAAATGTGAAATGTCACGTAAAAGTATCTGTATATGCGTGACAAGCATACAGGGTGGTCCGTTTAAATAATGCCACCCAAATATGTCTTCAGGTTATCGTGATGCAAAAAATATTTGTTACGTAATGTGCATGGTGTCAATGGACCAAATATCTGGCAAGAATATTTTTTTCCGAAGGTCATTCTTTTCGGAGTTATCAAGGTTATCGATGTTTTTTTATGCATAACTACATTTTTTGAAAAATACATTCAGATATGTATAATAGCATGACCTTGAAATGACCTTGATCTTCGAAAAGTAAAGTTTTACCTTCAGATCAGTTACACGATGCAATAAAAGAAAATGTATCAAAAAACATCGATGACCTTGATAACTCCGAAAAAAATGACCTTCGGAATAAAATATTCTTCCCACATATTTGGTCCATTGACACCATGCACATTACGTAACAAATATTTTTTACATCACAATAACTTGAAGAGATATTTAGGTGGCCTTATTTAAACGGACCACCCTGTATTAATATGCTTTTTACCGTTTCTCGGGTGTGTGTATAAATGCGAATCGAAATAGAATAATAATAATAATAAACGAACGTAAGAATGAAGTAAACGCATAATGCAAAATAGCCGAATCAATTCGAATGCTTCTCGCTACGATGCAATAAAAAAAAAGTTGTTAAAAGGACGTTGGGGGATATCAGTCGATAAATTAATCGTGAAGCGCTGCGATATAAAGAAAGTAAAAAATTCAATGCGTAGCATTAGGAAACGTAAGTGCAAGGTGCAAGGTGCAAGGGAAAAGGGTTACCTGCCAATACCTTAGCAACAACTCCTCATCAATGTACTGCAATAGACTCCTGTTGGGAGAAATTATTAAAATTACAAACTGATCAGAGAAATTAGGTATTTATGAAGTATTGAAATAGGAACAAGTTGCGCAAATTAAATCTGGGCAAGGACCAGGCATAATATTATAAGAGTCGAGTATCAAGTATCTTGTATTAGATATGTATACCGTGTCAAAATTACTATTGTAACACCCATATAAAAAGAGAATTTCAGTTTCCAATCGCGCTTACGCAATTTAAGATAAGTATACATGCTTCACGTCCGGTAATCAACAACTTGTCTTTCGCTTTACAGTAAAAATACTTAAATTGTTTCTTTATTGTGCCGGAAGTGCAACATTTATGTAAAAGCTGTTCACAAAATGCTGTCGTAATCGCTAATAGTTGAACGGAAAATAAATCTGGTGTGTCGAACGTAGGAAATGATATTTGCCGTACTTACGTAGAAGGTGCACTCAACACAGCAAGACTTTTTAAAATTTTATATCCCAAACATGCGGTATTCATTGCAAATGCACTGGCATGCATAATCGACGATGCATTTAATGACGTACAGAAATCGCACAAGCAAGTTTACGTAATCAAAATGAAGTGTAAATAAATTGTAAGTGTAAAATGTTAAGACAACTGTACTATTGTCGTCTCCGCGTACTAATAACCTTCGATCGTGCATGTACGAAATAAAAGAGAACAAAAGAAGGATTTTCTATAGACAATTTCCATGTACTGGTTCTCTACAGTGTTGAGCTTCAATGTTTTTGAAGGAGGTACCATGCCGTTACATACACATGTACTAAAAATGACTCCAAATCGAACAAAAACAATATCACCTATAATTACCAAACATTTCCAACAACAAAAAACGTTAACTTGATTCGAGAGTAGTCGAAAGCTGTGTAAAATGTCCACACCAAACTACTTGTACCGTATTACAATTACCTTAAACTCATATGAAATATTTCTGTGCCTGTTTTACTTCGACGCGATTCTCTATTATCTGTTGGCTCGCTAGCGGCGACAATACTGACACAGAAACAAACTATATCATGTTTTGGAGGAGTACAGCGCTGAATAAACCGAGAGGTATCGTTTCGAGAAAAATAAAAAAACAGGTAATGCGTTACCACGTTTTGACATTAACACGGATTTACTTTTTTTTCTATAGGAGACGAAAATCGTTCCTAACTAGTGCAACATACGCAAAGCAAAAGCAGACGTGCCGTATGCAACTTAACATAACACTGCTGTTTCACTTGACTCGCTTCCAAACAATACTGTAATTAATTTTGCGCTTCGGAAAAATCTCTCCTGCAAAGCGGGACAAGTTCTAATTACAGACGACCACTGGACATACAGTGAAACAGCAATTACCATATTAGTGGAAGGACTTTAAAGCGTCAACCCTCCTCCCCACATTTTAGAGAAACATCAAGGGCTACAGAATAATTAATACACGTCTGTCTTAGAGGTCTACTTACTTCTCTTGCTCGTCTTCGAATGCAGTACCAATACCACAGTCTGGATGCGCATCACAGTTATGAACAGTCTACACAAGTGGATATGAAAGTAGAATTCATCGTTAAGGGGGTACACACGTTTCCAGAATTGCAAGGGTGCGGGATGCGCCTTCTCATTTCTCGATAATGCAAAGATGGAGTTTTTCAGTAGTCAAAAGTGCTAGATAAAAGATCAATCTAGGCCGCAGTCGTCCTCTTTTATCTAGTAGGAGCATCCCGCACCGTTGCAATTCTGGAAACGAGACTGCCCCCTCAACATTAGAGAGTTCACGGTACATGAATTCGGAGTAAAATTGATTAGAATCAAATGAATAATAACGCTCAAAATATAAGGGGTACCTTTACATTATTCATGATATCCATAATATCCCATCCTAGACTACCATCCACAGACGGCGATACTACTTCCCTTTGTAATGTTCCATCTAGATTAATTTGATCTAAAACGTGTACGAAGTTTATTGTTAAACGAGTGATTGCATTTTGGGTGGTACAGTTTCTTACCGTCGCTATCTAATTGCGGTACGGGGCTTTTTGGTCTAGGTCTTGCAGTATGACGCGAAGCGATTCTTTGCGGAACGTTCGGTACGGCTCCGTCTTCATCAGCTTCTAAATCAGTAAACATATGACTAGGATTCGATACCTTTTGCAACAATTCCAAAGCTAAACGTTTGCTCATCTCGCCTTGAAAAAACGCGTGCTGGAATAATAGCATTCGTTGAAATTGTCATCTGCGCAGACGTACACAATTTCTTAATGCTCGTAAGAAAACAGAAATTGCAATAGAAAGAATAACCTGTAAGAGTTTCTCGGCCGTTGGTCGTTTTTTAGGATTTTTCGTGAGAGCGACCTTCACGAAATTGTGGAATGTCGGACTCCATTTGTCTTTGTCTTTCAATGTCGGCGGCTTGAAACCGGACTTCGACATGAGAAAAAGCGCTCGCATAGGATGCAGATCGAACATGGGAGGCTGCAGCTCCGCCAATTCTATCGCGGTGATACCGCATGCCCAAATATCACAAAGTTGATTGTAGCCGCCTTTCCTTTCTACAGCTGCCACCTGAGAATCATATATGCATAAATTTTCTATACATATTGGGTTGCCAAGAAAGTAATATCGGTATTTTAAGGTGATGTAGAACCCAATTTTCATGAATAAGATATTTGGATGCATTTATAGCGTTTTATAAGCAAAGCGTGTCTACCTCTGGTGCCATCCAATAGGGTGTGCCGATAAAACTTTTCCTTTTATTAATAGTGGCTGTAATCTGTGCTGAAACTCCGAAGTCGGCTAATTTCACATCACCAGCTTCTGTTAATAATATATTGGCACTTTTAATGTCACGATGCATCTTCCCCATACTGTGCAAGTAAGCCAATCCCAACAGGGTCTCTCTGCACATATACGCTATTTGTATTTCTGATAATGGTCCGGTTACTGTAAACAATTGAAATGTTAAGAATGTTCGATGTAAGTATTAAGCTAAAGAAAATACAATGATAAAAATCGTACTGTGATATATATCCTGCAGGGAACCACCTCCGCAGTATTCCATACAAATCCATAATTTATCCCTTCTCAGGTAGCTCCCGTAATATGCGATTATGTTTGGATGCCTGCAATCTTTCATCATCAGGATTTCTTGCTGAATAATTGCAAAATCATCCCCTAAAATACATAAGCAAGTAAGAATTATTGTATCGAGACTATAGGACTCAAGAATGGTATGAAGCAGTGAGGACCAATAAGAGTTGTCTCGCATCTTGTATGAGAAGCACTACTAAAAATTTCTGTACCATTATTCAAAATATTATTATTATATATATCGGTATCTAATCAATTACTAAACATTTAGGTATTGTATGAGGTATTATACTTTTCTATTAAATATGGCCGGGTGCTTCTTTCTTTTGCACAGTAGTGTATCTGTACAATCGATTCTTATGAAATCAGTTTTATTATTTTTCTAATTGTAAAATAAAAAAACCTGGAACCGGTCATTTTGACCGGTGTTGAAATGAATACGTGTGAGTCGAAGACTAACTGTATTGAGACTATAGGACTACGAAAGAAAGGATACGAAGAAGCAATAGGAGTTGTCTGATACCGAGCACGGAAGAAGGTAGGAAATTGGGAGAGGAGTTTACGAGTTCGGTGATGTGAATTGTGGGTGGGAGGTAAGGAAGGCTGTAAAAAATGTGGGACTACTCACCTGGTTCCAATTTGATAACCTTAATAGCGGCGAGGTCATTCATGGAAAGTCTTTTGGCCTATGAAAATAAGTCGAGTGCAGTGTACGGCGACTGGTGGCGGTATTCGATAAAGAATTTTAGGGGTCACAAACCTTGTAAACGTCTCCGTACGTTCCGCTACCTATCCTCTGGATGAGCTCGTACTCATCCTGAGGATTTCGTCGGCTTATGTCACTGGACAATGCGTTCGCGTTCAAAGCCATCGTCGAGCAGAGACGTGTCCAAGCGAACACCTAACAGGCGTGATTAACATCTACAAAGAAGGAATTAACGTTAACGCGTGGACACACATTTGTTCGTTAGAATGTCACTTTCGTCGAAACGTCGCCATTGTTCACAATAGCTCTGAGGTTGGCCGCGTACTCGACCAGCGGTTCCGCGATACATCGATCGGGACCGCGATCGATCGCTACCTCCCCGGGGAGGGCCAAAGTTTTAAATTGAATTTTTACCGAAATGAAAAACTTTCGATCTCCCACTGATTCGTAGGGCTCGAAATCGCATCCAGTCACTGCGTCCGATGTTTCACGGGAAAACAATTTGGGTCGCACTGAAGAGATAGCCACATCGTCGCTGATAGATAACAGAAATTGGCAGATTAGATTGCGCAGATCTAATCTGTAAATTGAGAAGTATCGAAAACCTCTGAACACCAGGGTTGCGCAATATTTCACACGGTTAACGATAAACGATCGCAATTTAAATGTTTTATTGCGACCGATTAAGAATTAGGTTTTTCATTGTATCGATGCATAATCGTAATTAATTACAGAGAGAATACGATTTTTCGTAGCCCACCTAACTTGTTGAGTTGCACCACTGAATTTTCGAACATTTTCGGCCATTTGGCTTGTCATTGAGCGAATCATTCGGGCCGAATTTTTCGAGCGTGTGACTTATCGTTGACGTGTACTACTGAATTTTAGAAATTTTGCGAGCGTCTCACTTATCGTTGACCTGCTCTACTTTTTCAATTTCCGAGACTTTCGAAAATTCAGAAAGTAGTACAAGTCAACGATAAGTCAGACGCTCGAAAATTTTCGAAAATTCAGTAGTGAAACTCGACAAGTCAGACGGTCGAAAATTGGCGAAAATTTTCGAGAATCTCCAAAATTGAGTTTTGTATTAGAAGCATATGATGTTGGAGCAGGTGGCACGAAAATTGTGGCAGAATAAAATTTCTGGATTTCTATTAGAACTTCTGGGTGGGAAATAAGAACACATTTACTTTTAAAAATGTATTCTTTATTTATTATCACATACATATTACAATTTTAAATGTGTACATATGTTGTGTGAAAAAGCATATGTAAATTTGTATTATTTATTTATCGCTAAGTAAAATACAACACATTACACAACTAAAAGTACGCTTGTTGCGGACTGATTGCGGTTGAGATTTCTTCTCTGGCGTGAGCATTCTCATATACTCCCTGGTAGAGGATCATAGAGGACCAAATATCACTGGCATTTATGCCGGTACTGCAGATTCCTATGGACACTAACTAGTCCCATGTCCCATAAGGTGTCAGGTCAGGTTTATTCCTACATCTCGTCTGTGGAATGGAAGGGTTTCGGAAAAATATGCCCTTGACCTTGTTGGTTGATATGAAAACAATGGCTTTCAAATAGAATTTAATCGAAGATCGTTTTGAAATCTGTGAGAAATATTCTTCTCCAGCAGCTGTTCTTTAATAACAGGCAAATATGTCTCACACAGGAGAGTATGTATTTTATAAAGTAATCATTTGCAAACTTAACCTCTTTCGATGTTTTCTATTGTAACATAACCGTTGAAATGATTCTGTGTTCGTTGATTTAATTTTTAGAAAGGAACGGAACCGTGCCAACATGCCGGAGCCTGTACATCACCAAATAAACGCTGCTCGAAAAACATTCCAAACACTCTACCAAATCTCGAAATTATTAAACACGAACTTGGATCCTACTACGTTAGGCATATGCATTAGATTATGCGAGAACGGTGTGAATCCGTATGCACTTGCAACCGTGGTAAAAGAACTACAGAGAGAAGTGAATGCTATGAATAATCCACCCACGTAAATCTTTCTACCATTGAATTTTTTAAAAATAAATGAGTAGTTAAGTTTTGTTCTTCGTACTAATAGAATAGATTTGTTGGCATACACTTTTTAAAATATATTGCATAGAAATTTCTGTTTTATAATGAAACACTGTTGAATCGTTTTAATGAAGGTAGCATTGTTGATTGTTTCTTTCATTGTTGGTATTAAGACACATTTGAATACTATAGGCTAACTGAAACTAAAAGTGACATGAGATTGCTGTGAGCATCGAATGTATTTATGCTGTATTAAGTAGAATTTACAAAAAATATAGATCAAAATAATTTAAATTGCAAATCTATTCTCGAAAATGGAGAAACAGTATCTAAAACAGTATTTAAAGTTGTTTTTATACATAATTCGCTTATTTGTAAGTATATACAATTATAAAAATATACAAACATGATACTTAAGATTCCTGAGAAATGGATATTAGAAAATTATAATTCCTCATTCTTGGTCTTGTTTTTATTTATTTTCTTTGTCCCTGCGCTCTGCAAAGATGCATTCAATGTCATTAATTTTAATTAAATTCTTTACATACACCACTGTATAAACTGTACTACACAATTACCTGCTTGTTTTGATCTCTGTAGTAGATTTGCCCTTCTAATGTAACATGCGACAGTTCCGGCTGTTGCAATAAATAATTCTTCGCATCCACTGCCTGAGATCCTTCGCGAAACAGAAACACAGACCTTTTCAGATCTATAGAATATCTGTAAATAGAATAATTTTGCATGAAACCAATGTAGCTAGATCAACGTGTACAAAAACTATAGTAACCTATAGTGGTCTACCTTTCGGCGATAATATGATTATTTTGTAAACTGGTCTGCCAGATCTTCATTATTACATCAGCATTTTCCGCTGAAACGTCCTCGTCGACATCGACAAACATCATTACACCTTTGCCCCTTTTGGTCATTTTGAGAACATTGTCAGGATTTGTCATATCAAGCTGCACCGCATGATAATAATAAAACAAGACTATTAGTATAATAGAAATGGAAAGTGAACAGAAAATTAGATTTTCCTTTCTTGCTGTACCTGCGATAGATCGATCTTTGGGCTTGGTCTAAGATGCTCTGGTAATTCATCCGGTTCTAAAGGTTCTTCGTTTTCCTGAAATGTAAGTATGGTATAGTAAATGGAACTGTTTAGGACAACATATCTGATTATTAAAGAAATTCAAAGAAGAAAAACACACCTCCCACTGGTCTAACAAATGCTCTAAATCTGCGTCGGTCATATCGCGTATATCTTTTTCTTTCCATGATTTCTTTTTCCCTGACTTAGCGTCGTTAGCGGCAGTCACGTAAAACACAAGAAATATGCTATAAATTATAATTTCTCGCTTCATATTTGAGCCGTACAGTGATCTTGTCAAATCTTGTGGCGGGCAACACTCGATTTTCTCTGTTATCACGATCCCCCAATATCAACGTACGTTGAAAATCATCGATCTTCTTACTAAATCGTATAAAATAATTTAGTCGGTGGAAAATATATTTACAAATTATTCTACAATTTTTGCTCCACCGAAAATCCTATTTGATTATCGAAACCAGCCGAAATGAAAATAATCAAACTCCATACCATGCTCCATACATACATGTTACGGTAAATGCATATACTTACCCATGGCGGTTTACATAGATAGCGCATGCGTAAACAAAATTTTACGTTGTAAACATGGCTTCGGAACTACCGACTTCTGTCAGAGACGACATTTCATTTATCAGCAATGTTATCAAACATTCCCTTCACTATCTTGCTGTCTGAGTCGTCCGACAGTCTGACCTGTTGTTGTCTGTTGGTGAAAACAACTATTACCACCGACGAGATATAGAATAGACCTATCATCACCGACGAGATAGTATCTCATCGGAGCAGATGATGACAAACGCGGCAATTTTGAATCCCCATTTTGAATAATAAACTTCTCCTGAACAATTCTGCCCGCCCCCAGAGAATATTTTTCAGCTCTTAAATTATTATATTTCTATCTGTTTTCCATACAGGTACTTCTCTTACGGTGAATTCTGGAAGAAGGAAAATGAGAACGAAGAAAGTTAATGCCATTTATATCTGCAATATATTAAATAATTATTAGATACATTTATGTGCGATAGTCGTTTCGAAGTCATGTCACTCGTATGTACATTTTGTTTTCTCCTTCTTAATTTAAATCTCCGTTTTCCCAGACAAACGTGTTAGCACACTTCGCGTTAAACGTTCAAAATCAACGAATCAAACGACAGGAATATCGCGTGCATTCCGATTTACGCGCTAAAATATTTCTCTCCGATTTTTCTTTTTTTTTTTGATATTACTCATCTTGTTCCATTCCGTGTTTCCCACCTAATTGTTCGAAACTTTATTTGAAAGTAACCGAACGGAGAACAGAGGGAGAACAGACGAAAGACGATACACAGGCTGCTCCAAAATCTGAGGCTTGTCCAAAGATGTACTTCCTTTTAAAACAACCAAGATTTACAACAATTCATTACACTATTTATGCATTTTGAACGCGAGACTTTACCTACCTAGACCTTAAATAAGCTAAAGAATTTCTTTCTAAGCAACAACTCCAACAGATATTATTAGACTACATTACTTAAGTTAACTCGTAAAAATTCCTCAATTGTCAACACTATGGCTACCAGAGGATTCAGAACAATGAACACTTTAAATTGTTCATTTTATAATGATTGAAAATGTGCAGACAATCTCAGGGTAGTTATTGAATAAATTGATTTACGGTCTGGCAATTTTTACTAGATGTTTTGGTACCTTGCTTCTAGTGCTCGATAATTCCAGCATAGATATTTCACTGTGAGAAGATTATTGAGTCGTAGTCTGTAGGTAAATGGTCAATTGAAATCAGTGGCACGCCCTCCTTTGATACGGACCGCACATTTTGAAGCAGCCAGTAGATACAAACTCATAATTCGTAATACTGTCAGACCGATTGGCTCGATCTATCCGCCCGCAGTTTGCTTGAATGTGCGCAGAGAACTCCATACGAATTGGGGTCTATACCTTGTCCAACGAGACGAGGCAGTCAACGTAAACATATTACTAGATTGCGGATCTTTATGCAAAATAAAAATGTTCTGCATTTATTGTGGGAAGCAGGAATAAAATAAAAATTGTTTTCATTGTTTATTTTAAATTTTTCTAATTTTTTCCTGTTTTATATTTCACCCAGCCAATACTTTGGTGTGCAAATTATTTTGTCATAAATGCAAAAAGATTCGCAGTCTACACAATTACTCTTCTCAGGTAGGCAGCAAAGGACGCACGCTGGTACTTTGCTGCCTCGTCTTGTTGAACAAGGTGTAGAGTGCACGTTATTCGTCCGAACACCTTATACGAACAAAAACAGAAGAAGAACTTTGGTACCTGCTCTATGGTGGTCTCTCTCCCTTATTGTTTTCGCTTTGCCTTTCTCTCTAATCGTTCACGCGCTTCTCGCCCGCTACCCTTCACACGCCTGAGGATATTACGAGATAGACACATACAAGTTTTGCTATAAAATCACACGTTTGTTACATTCACACTGAACGGGGGAATTGTAGAGGGCGTGGCGAGGGATGACAAACGTCGGAAAAACCAAATCTCCGTTTCGCTTCAAAGAAAATTCGACCGCGATTCAACCTCCGTTTATAATTCATCGACGAAACTCGTAAATCAAAATACTGCGAAATATATAAAATTGTCCAGGCTAAAAGCAGGCGTGGCTCTAATCCCCACCACCTTTTCTCAAACTGAATGATCTTGAGAGGAATGAATACTTATTTTCTCGAACTCTGAGGACACGGAGGTTGAAAAGTAAATCTTACCATTTGACAACAATATGTGCGCATGTATATATATAGTATATACATCGTACGAGTACTTTCAGATAAACGTTTTAATAAATATCGTATATAGATAATATAAAAGGGCATCGTGAACTAATTACAAACAGAGACATAATTAGAGACATAATAATAATAATAATAATAATCATAATAGTAGTAGTAATAGGGATAATCATTAATAATAGTAATAAAATAGTAATAATAAACGTGATTGTACCGATAACATGCCCTTCGTAAGGTAACCCAAGAGTAGGAGGAACGTGCGTACATCGACAAATGTTCGAACTTATTTAACTTTGACTAAGCGTTTTACAACAGCGCCTCTCGTTATATAAAATTCGAAGATCTCTCTAACAAACAGCGCCCACCGTCGACAGACGTCGATCACGGTGCTAAAAATTTCTTGCGCGTTTAATATACACAGACTCTGTACAGAAAAATACACGCGGTGGATTCTGGGCAATATAAGCTGCAACGACACGCAAACGTTTGCCGTTTCTCAAACTCGTTTCAATCATTAGTTACTACAATTCTCAAACTTTCATATCATTCCAATTTCTAGCAATTCATTGGATTCATTTCCTCGACACTGGACTTACAAAACAATCCTCTTTTTTTGGTCAGAAATTAATTTGCAAGAGACTCGAACTGTTAAGAATTATTTTAAAAAATTACAGTAATTTTGAATAGATTCGAATTTTTGTCCAGTGGTAATCAGAGATTGTTTCCTCCGTTTTCAGTATGTAGATCGACGACAAAGGTTTTTGCGCGACGTTGAATTCCCCGGCGAGAATAATCGCGTCGCTCAACATCGTTTATGGCAAATCGAATAGAATCGAGGGATAATTAAGTAGAACCGCGAATTTCCGAGGCCGTGGCAGGGCTCGATGGAAAGATTGCGAATCGGTGAAACGAAAAGAACAGGAATTCTAATCGGCTATCACATAATCGAGCCTCGGTTGTCGTTCACGTTCACGATCGCACAGGCGCGGGGAACACGCTACGACGCCATATTGTCGTACCAACAACGATCCAGCGTCGCAACTTTCTCTCTCTCTCTCTCTCTCATTCTCACTCTCTCACTCTCTTTCGCAACAATTCGACACACATTTAACAAACGGATAATCAGACATTGGGTGGCTGGATATCGGACAGTTTCATCACTCATTCATTCGATATTTTAGGGTACTCAAATCGATCAATAAAATACTCTACGGCGGAACTTTGTGCAGGCGCTGTTTTTCGCGGAACTGTTCGCGATACCATGATCCACAAACCGCAACCTTTTGTAATAATTTACCGCCCTCGAGAACAATTTACGATGTTAACGATTCTAGTCGATTTTGTAGCAAAACCGAGTTTATGGAACTTTGTGTTATTGAGATTTCGATCGGCTGTAAATCCATAAAAGTATGCGGTGTGGACCTATGAAGTCGCTGTATATGAAATTTGTATTTTTAAAATGTTTATATAGCTTGAAACAGGATCGCAATAGTTCTGTTTCGAGTGAAATGTTCGTACTCTCGGAAGCCGGAAGCTCTTTTACTATTATTCCTCGCGTGAATGCGAATCGTCATGCGTTCGGAGTAACTATAGTTCGAAAGTCATAATCTTTGCTGCCAGTAGAATAGTGGTCTGCGGAGAAATATGAAACAGTTAAAACATAAGAAAAATTTAAGAACGCTACAACATTCTCCTCGACAGAATGTGGATTTTACATGCAATTTAAAATAGTAGAAAGATTAAAAGAATTCGATCTGTCGAAATAATTGAACGAAGAATTATTAAAAATAAAAGACCTGAGGAAGAAACGAATTTCTACTCGATCCCTCAGTCTACTTTCTGTTGATTAAAAAACTGAAGACAGGATAGATAGTGACATCCGTTAACGACAGATGCTCCGCTCGAAACGCTGCTCGAGTACGTCGAAAAATAAATTGCGGGAAGCTCAGGGCGGTGCACGTGTCTCGCGCAATCCTGACATTGTCAACGCAAGTGGTTCTCTGTTCAGTGCTCGCTCGTTAAAAGCCTTAAATTAGAAATCACACCTCCCTCCCCTTGTAATCTCTCTTTCTCTCTCGCTCGCGCACTAGAAGGCTTTCATGGAAGAACGTAAACTTCGAATCAGCGAACGTCATTCCGCTAAGAACTTTAAACAACTTCCACAGTCGGCTCCTCGAGAAACAAGTTAACAGCTGTTCAAACGTGGAAACTCTCGAACGCTTTAACACTCGTACGCTCCTCAGAAATAGTTACATCTGGTCTGCATCCGTTTTTTTCTTTCGTCCTAAAATCGATAAATAAAGTATGTAATAAAATGTGTGAACTTGTATACTGAGGGACGTATGAGAGTTCAGTTACCGTAATGGTATTTTTAAAATTTCGTAGACTTGATAAACAACAAGTTTCTCTCTTTTACCGGAGAATTAAAATTTTTATTAATTTGTTCACCGAGGCGACTGCGTCTCCGCAACGAAGCGCTTTTGATTCTCGAGGTAAACTGTCAACGATCTTCATGGATTCAGCCGTTGAAACGTTCAACCCGTACGTTCCATAACTATAATACGATGATCCCTGATTGGCAATCCCTGCGAAGGGAATCGTTCCGCGAAATCGTCTCTTCTGCGAGCAGCGCTGCGATCCTCGATCTCGATCGAACTTCTCACGGCGAACATTCAGCAAAAATAAGTCTGCGAAAAGGAATATTTTCCTTACAGTGATTTCTAGAAACTTCTCTCGCTTATCGTCTTAATAGTGAAACTAGCTTGTATTCTTCCGGTAGGACACCATGGAGAAGTTACAATGAGATCGACGATGACAGCGAGATTTAGTCTCCGCGCGTTCGAGCTTTAGTTTCTACCTCAATGTTCTGACAATGAGATGGTTTTTAGGAGATAATCTTTGGTCACCCAAAAAACTGTCTATCAACACGATCGTGTCGATTATTTATTTTTCGCGCGACGAAGCTCGTGCGTCGTAATACGTTTATAGTAGTAATAATAATAATAATAATAATAATAATGATAATAATATTAAAGGATTCTCAGAAACACATGCGACTATCCCATTTGGACACCGATAAAACATCACATTCTCTCACCCCGTTTTTAAATGACCTCCATATCCTCCTAACATTGATATTTCCCACGAATCCTGTTTTAGAAATGGTTCGTTCGCTCGAGCTCGATCTACCGTCGCGAATACGAGGCTCGCCGGTTTTAACCCTCTCATATAAAGATTCTACAACAATCTATCGTAACGAGCTTTGTACTTCGCGGAAATTCAGGCTCGGGCGGGCCCGGAAGCGCGGGACCGGCCATCTTGGAACAATTCGCTCGAGAATCGCTTCTTCCTACGAACCGACTCCTTCAAAGAAATATCTCGCAGTACAGTACTGATAGCATCCCTTCACAAATTCATAATCCAATCAAACTTATACTTTTTTGCTGCAAGCACATTTCACAGCGTTAAACTGTTTGTTTCGATTCCCCATTTTATGAATTACTGTTTGAGGCTGTAGTTCTTACGAATAAGATATTTTTCGAGAAGGAGTCTCGGCTCGCAGTCTTTAGCGAGATCAAATAAAATGCAGCTGAGCGTCGCACGTTAGTTTGAAATGCAGTTCTGGCTGAGCAAAAATACAAAATCATTTCCGATCAATTTTCTATAAGCTTCCAAATGAATTCAACAATACAGTGACAATTTAAAGATCCATGTAAATAGATTTCCTGTTAATTTTGATACTAATCTCTTTCAACGGCAAATGGGTACGAATAAAAATAATTCTGCAGAGCCAGAGCCACATCTGGAACCACGGTGCGTCGTAAATCGAGAATGCAGATCGACCGTGTCCAGAATGAAAAGTATGCGTACGCAGCGCACCGCCACAGGCACGTAACAAAGCGTTTCCACGGCTCTAAAACGGAAACAACGCTAATTTTCCAACCCGTTCTCCCTCGTGGCGGTTCGATCAACGATCCTCTCGCGCCGATCGTTCGAAAGCACGTTTACCGTGGAACAACGCGGCAACAGAGTTTCATAGAGGCATCGTTGAAACTCTATGAAACAGGACACAACGTCGTACCCGTCTATATATTATATTTATATGTATATATATTTAATATAATTGACTTAGTACTTGTTCATTTTTCTTTTTCTCTCAATGGAATGTTTACAAGGTCGAGGCGTTTCTGAGCGCGTCTCTAATAAATTCGCGGCCATCTTTCGCAGAATGTACAATAAAATTTACATATGAGAGGGTTAAAGGTAGGATCGACGGTATCCGACCGACAGCCATCTTTCTTTCAGTTATTTCTCGATTTTTCTAGAATCGGTGTCCGCGGCACACCGTTTTTTTATATTATTTTGTTCAAACGACAACAAATCCTGTTTTCTTTTTTTAAATCTCTCTATCCACTCTTTTCTTTCCCCTCGTCTCGTTCTCTCACACGGATTTGAAAATATCGCGGTAACGCGGATAATCCTCTCGAGGACTTCCGGTTCCGCGTATTTGGCCTTGAAAAAAGTCTAGTTCTTCTGTCGGGATACCCCCCCCCCTATTTTTAGATCGGTATTTCTTCGTAGCCTAACGTAAGAGTAGAAATCGGAAATATTACATCGATGGAGATGATAGCAAAAAATAACTTTCAGTTATTTAAGCTAGAGATAGGCTATGTAAGGAGAACTATTACGCATACTTCGGGAAGAACATCAATCTCTGGTACATGATAATAGAGCGTTTATCCTCTAGTCGGAATCTTCTTCTATGGGTGGAGGTAACATAGCGAGATGTTGCGGACTAAGCATCCCCCTGGAGAGTGCGTACTCTGCCAGAGCACGATGGCAGAAGACGTATTGGTCTGGCATTTGAATACTGTAGGCCCTCTGTGCTCGGATTTTCTCCACCGTGCCACGGATGTCCACCGTACCGGTGTCTTCTAGCCGCGATATGCAAATGTCTAATGTGCAGAACGTTCCTGCACAAAAATCACAACAATTTTTATTTCTATCCTTGAGTTTAAGGTGGAAGACACTCGATTCCAGGATTGCAAGGGTGCGGGTTGCGCTATCTCATTTCTCGATAATGCAAAGATGGGGTTTTTCACTAGTCAAAAGCTCTAGATCAAAAGCCAAGGGTCCTATTTTTAGGATTAGGCGTAATTTGCATTATTCGGAAGCACAAAGCTGCGCATGTAGCTATTTTCATATAGCTGTGACAGCTACATACTGTCGAATAATGCAAGTTATACCTCGTAAACGTAAAAATAGGACTTTGGAGGGCGACTGCGGCTTAGATTGATCTTTTATCTAGCGCTTTCGACTGCTGAAAACCCCCATTTTTGAAATGAGGATCCTCTAACCTGCTAACCACCGAGGACGAGTCAACAAAACGAATTGGTCAACAGGTTAATAAAAAAAATGCAACTTTTGTTAATCTAGAGAATGCTATGAAGCTACGGGTGATGGATCAGAGTTCTCGGATTACCTGTCCTTCCTATTCCGGCGCTGCAGTGAACAACTATGGGAGGTCCCCGCGGATGTCCGGCCCATGTGTCCCCTCTGTACGCGAGTAACTTATTTTGTTGTTGTCTTACTAAGGCTAGAAACTGTAGCAGAGCCCTGGCCGACTGTGGAACGCCATAATCCGGCCACGCTGTGTACAGCATATGGCAAACCTCTCTTGCCTCATCAGTCTGAAATGATAACATATTTTGCTTTCTTATCGTCCCGACCGCGCCGCTTCAAACTACAGCACCGTGTTTGGTAACACGCTGTTCGCCGTACCTTGTTATTTGTCAGGAGCAGCATAGATATCGTGTAATCGGGATTGGTGTCGACTTCCAACGTTGTCACCGTGAAACCACCCGCTTGAACCTCTTCGCCCGGCTCGGGGCCCCAATACTGTGCACACTTCGTACGTCCTCGCTCCACCACTCTAAAATGAAAAATAATTCATTGAATCGACTGTTCACAATTTTATACATGCAGCTATTCAAGTGTTAAATCTGTGGTTGCAAGGAAACACGCCGCATGTCACAATTTCAAAAAATTTCAGTATATTAATTGAGAGCTTTATGGTACAGGATTTATGTACTTACCAGGAAAAAAGTCATGAAAACAAATTCGAAAGGCTCAAAAAGATAATGCAATTTAACCGATGTCCTTTAAAAACTTTAAACGGCAATATCTCGAAAGTGAAAGTATGTGACATGTGGCGTTCCGTTCCTCCTGACAACCACAGAAACATATTCTGGAAAGAGTTAAGCTGGTGGTCATTTTTCGGGTAATTGAATAAATACCTAGTAGTCATTACGACAACGAGGGTCTGCTGTTCCCAGATCATCCTCCAAAAATCGCCGCAGGTCTTCGGTAGGGGACCCTGCGTGCTGATGAACGCATTCTTCTGCTTGTAGCCGTCGACAAAATTTGCGTTTATGTAATCGGAGGTCGAGTCTCCGTCCACTTGGGACAAACATACTCTGCTGTGGTCGTAGCAGAGCACGTCTGTGTACCGGTTCTTCGACTGGTTTGGTCTTAGTCTGAAACGTTGCAATTTCAACTCTGTTATAACAATCAAAACCGCCACGCAAAGTCAGCAACAAGATAAAACATTTCGAGACAATTTCAGATCATTCCATAAGCCTACATTTCCATTTAATCATTAATAGCCAGCGGATTTTATGCATTTATGACAAAAATAAGTAGGTGTAATTCAAAACCATGAAAACAATAATTTAAAAATACTATTATATTATTTTCAATTCAGATGGAACATTTTTATTTTGCATCAAGATCCGCTGTCTAATCATTAGTGTATTAACCATCGTATTCAACTTATATAGACTTCCCTAATCCTTGTCTAGCCAACCGGGTACCCCTTTACTGCATTTCTTTCAACAACTTGTTAACGTTCCTCTAAAAATATTACAAAATTTCTGAAGTCTTAAAATGAGAATTTACGCAAATATGTTGAATACAAAAGGTTTGAAATAACCTATACATTTTGGTTGGCTACATAAGGGTTAATGAACTATATCGTAGACTTGTGGAGCTAGCAGAGTCTCGTCAAAAGGGGATTGAACGAAAAACAACGTACTTGGCGTTGTTGAAGGATCCTTCTGGGGGTCTCTGCTTGATTTCCGCGTACTCTGCTATCAGTCCAGCGCGTCCTCTCGAGTGTATGTCCTCGATGAGCTGCTCCATGCTGACTGCCTGAAGCCCGAGGTCTCCGTGAAGGCTGTCGTCATCGCTGAACCCTGAACTAGCTGAGGACGGAGGTTGGACTGGAGACGGTGCCTCATCGGTTCCCATCCAGACGTCACCGTTCGTGATCTCGATGTCCCCGATATTCGAGATACCATTTTTCACCTTGCTCTTATCGATTATAGGACTAGTCGAGCTACTGACCGTGGTTCCATTCGGATTCTGGGCAGCCGTGTGGTTTTTCGATGTGGGCGAAAGAGGACTACCCACTCTGGGGGTAACCTGCGCAACAAAACCACCCTGTTACCATTCGATGACCTTCTCCACGTGTCCTGGGTGGGGTTTGGCGGGCTCTAGTAATTCTAGCTAACCCGAAACCATTTAGCGAAAAGGTCATCGCTATGGTAGCGAACTTCTCGCGCGCACGAGAGGACTACTCTCTTCAAGGTGACCTTGCGAACGTTTTTGTCCACAAGCGGAGGTCTCTCTTGAAGACTCTCTCCCGCTCTCGCAGCTCCCCGAGTGCGGACCTAGAGAGTAGCTTTTTCGTGGAGCCAGAGGAACCTCTAATTCACTTCGCTGGAGAGAGATCTTGAACTCCGCGATAATTGAGCCGCTCATTCGCCGAATCGATTAACCCCAGAGAACTAGAAAAGATGGCACGGATTCTCTCCAGAAACATCGATCACGAACGAAATGTCACGCCCAATTTAAACGAAGTAACTACTATGTAGATGATTGCGTAAGTTCGTGCCCGATTTGAAAATAAAATTCAATGGTTAAATTTTAAGGTATGGTGACTATAATTTTTCTTTCACGCTCCGCCGTCGCAGTTTGCGACAATTCTGAAAATCAGGCACGAGCTTATGCAATCATCCGATATTTCTCTAAATAATAAATGACGAAATGGGTTCGAGTTGCAGGCAGGCGATCTAAGGAACGTCTCCGAGTGCAAACAGTGTTGGTCTGTGACTTGATTGCGTTTTCAGGGGAATTCGGCAGTCGAAGTGGACTGCAAGGAGCAAGAACTGACCTCGCAAAGTTCACCCCCGCCTCTGTTTGTCATGGATTTAAGACAGTGGAGCAACCATGCCTCATGCTGTACCTCCAACGTGCCCCCCAAGCGGTGCGGTAATGATTCCCGTGGGATGTGTAACGTTAATTGAGGAATCGATACGGTGAACACTCTGTCCCTCAGTTTCTCGCGGACGAACAGCCGCAGGATCTTGAACGGCGCCTTGAACCAGAGCGGCGCGGTCACGATTAACACCTTCTTCAGCTTCGCCGGGTAGCCGCCCTGCAACACCAAGTTGTCCACGCTGCAAACTACTTGTCAACCCAGCTTCGTATCTTTACAATGAACTGGTGGCCGCTGATGACGCGGGACGTTAAAACTTCAATGTTACTGTTCTAGATCCAAACGCTGCACTTGACACGACTATTTTAGAAGCCACTGCGATATTCGTCTTATGTAAGAATGACTATCACTTCATCCATCAGCAGTGTCCTAATAATTTTTTATCGACGAACGAAATCTATAGCAGAGCTAGGGTATCATTTACATGCATGGCAGCCTAGTCACCTAGGGTTTCAGGAGTAGAAATGTGGGTCGAATAAACTTGAAGAGTGTGCCGCAGGCTTAACACGGCAGTCAACGTATGAAATGTTTCGATGACAGAGATGATTTATTCAAACGAGAAAAACGACTAGGCCGCGAGCCAAGAAGGGTTGGCAGACTCTGTGCGCCAATCCTCGGACTACGGTACCTAGGTCCAGTTTGACCTAGTGCATTCGAAATATAGTCTATTCAGTTTCTGGTGACGAGTGACAATCAATCCTACAATTAAGTTTCAATAAGAATAGTAGACTGCAGATTTGATGCATTTATATAAGCAGACAGCGGATTTTATGCATTTTCGATAACAATGAGTAGGTGTAATTTAAAGCAGTAAAAACATTAGAAGAATTTAGAAATACTGTAACATTATTTTCAACCTATTAATCATATTAGAAATGAAAATAAATTTCCATGTCACTCCAGTTTGCAATCAGGTGAAACATTTTTATTCTGCACGAAGATCCGCTGTCGACTGATAAGTGAAGATGAGCCCGAGTACCGCAATCGTCGGAAACTGCAGTTACTCAAGGCTTCAAGCGCAGAGGAAGCTCAACGAGCTGACACTAATGACACTATTTAATATTCAGTGGCGAAGTGGAATCGACAGCTGTCCAGGGAGACACGCCACACCGATACATCCGAAAGCCACGACTAAAAAGATTGATAAGTACGGATCCCAGCTGAACCCAAGCCCCGCAATCGGCGGAGCCTGCAGTTCCCGAAGGATCGGGTTGCAGAAGAAGCGGAAAAAGCTCGAGTCCCGCGAAGTAATTGACACTAATGCGACGCGCGTTCGCACAATGCGACGAGGAGCATGCTCTCGAGGTGGTGGTGTGCGACGATGTATCTTCCTCGAGCCGACGTGGTACGTACAGCACATCCGGCGGCGGTGGGAGAGATAATATAAAAAAGAGAAAAAAAGAAGCAGAAGAAGAAGAAGTAGAAGCTTTTGTCGGCGGTATTAAAAAGCGATCGGGGTACAGGTGACTGCATAATTTATTTTCGAAACGGAGCGACCTTTCAAAGACGTTGCAATAATAGCGCACACACACGCGCACACATAATGGGGTATATAAGCCGGGAGTTAGTGCCAACTGCGAGGCGATTCGCAGGGCTATGCACGTTTAATGCGCGGACAGAGGTCCGTGGTCCCAGCAACCTCGGCGTGGAAATTAATAAGAAAACAGCCGCCCAGCTGGTAAATGCCCGAGGAGAATAATTCAGTCGACGAAACGGAGCACAATGAAATTTTCAGGTCAACGGGGAGAAAAAGTCTCGAGGACAATGAAGCACCACCAACAGAGCACCAACAGAGCACCCGCGGTAGAAGAGTAGGAGTTAGCGAGGAAGAGGTGGAAAAAAATGTTTCCCGATGTGGAGCATGCAAAATGCAGCGGGCACGAGAACTTAACCCTCCGGTGTACCCCCTCCGCGGTATGTATAGAGGGCGGAAGTAACCGTAACGGCAACGACGTCAGCAGCACACCACTACATATCTCCGTCGATCTTAAGCACACAAACCCGGTTACGTCGACAACCAGCCAGCCAGCGAGCCAGCCAGCGACCGAAGAAAACGCCTCGATGTCCGATTATTCTGCTTCTTCCTTCTCCGATGCAATCTCGTCGAGGATTGAGAGCAAAGGAGACGATCAGCAGGGTAGATTCGGTCACCCGGACAGATAGCGGGCTGGGAGACGGTCAATCGATAGATTAGAGCGTTCGGTGACGGTGCGTGAACACACCGGGGCCGAGTACTTTCTGATCGGGCATCGATTCGAAACGGGCTCGTCCAAGTCCCAGTCTATAACCCGTCGATGATCACTGACACTGTTTTAGTCCTGGGTTTTTTTAGATCCTGGGATAGATCCAGAAGACTCTAGAAGACGGTTCAGAGGCGTCGATGCGATCGAATAATCACTGCCGGCACTCGGTCAGTCAATCGATACCGCGGAATTAGCGTAACTGAGCTCGCACGCTTGACACGAATCGAACGAACGTCGACGACGATGACGCGTGTCCGTCGAACATCGCGCGACGACACCTTCGCGAGCTGAGACCAGGTGAAAATCTGGCTCGAAAGAGGACGAGAAAGAAAGAGAGAGAGAGCAACGCGCCGCTGGAAAAAGAAATCGGACTGCGACTTCGTTCTTTCGTTCTCGTTCGTTCTTTCTCTCTCGATCTGTCGGTCTCACTGTTTCGCTCTCTCGATCCGTCCGCGATAACGCCGCAAAGGGGTCACGATGATTACTGACCGCGAGCGTCGCGATGCTCTCCCGCGTAGAAACGCATGCGCGCAAACCGACCCCTTCTTTTCGCCGCCACTCGCCCGCTGCCAACATCCCTTATGCGAATTTCTTTCTGCCCGGCGGGGTTCGCGATCCTCCCTCCTACCTCTCTCTCTTTCTCTCTCTCTCTCTCTTTTCCTGTCTATATCGTTCGACTATCTTTCTCTCTCTCTGTGCGCCCGGTGACGTATCGCGACCAGGGTCTCTCAACGAGACACTTACCCGGGGGTGACCGACGAGCAACCCCTAACCGGCGAGAGCAACCCCTGCGCGACGCTTACTCGAACGAGATTTAAGGGGATGTGCGTGCGTGCCTGCACCTGGCTCGACGCCGCTCGAAAAATCGATTTTTCGAAAATAGGAGACTTCGCCGGCGGGGCGCTCTCTCTCTCTCACTCACACTTACACACACACTCTCCCTCTCTCTCTCTCTCTCTCTGCCTCGCGGAAAGACTATTGATTCTCGAGGACGATACGGTTTTTTTTAGAGTCTAGAAGACGCTGGAACTCGGCTTTTTTTAGAGGCTTGTTCGAAAGAGGGTGAAAATCGGTGGAATATCGATCCCGGTCGCTGGAGCGGTTGTGGAAAGGCTTTGCTTAGAACGGGAATTTTTTCAGGCCTCAGCTGTGCGTTGTTTTTTCCGAAGACGGTGATATCCGCCTTTTACAGAGGGTATTTCGAAAGGGGGTGAAAATCGGTGGAATAATCGATCGCGTTCGCCGGAACGGTTATGCAGAACCATTGCTGAGAGCAGAATTTTTTTAAGCCCATAAATTATTTTTCCCGAAGACGATGAAACTCGCCCTTTTCTAAGGGACAGTTCTTCAAGGGGATGGAAATCAATTGAACTACCGTTCTCTGTCAACAGAAATTTTTATAAGCCTCATCTATAAATTATTTTTCTAAAAATGATAGAACTTGCCCCTTTTTAAAGGACTGTTCGGCGAGGGGGTGAAACTCGGTGGAATATCGATCTCTGTTGCTGGAACGCTTATAGAGAACCTTGGCTCTGAGCAACACCTTTTTTTAACCCTCGATCGTTCCTTATTTTACCAACAGAATCTTTCCTTCCGTGTAAAATCGACGCAATGGAAAAAACTAATGTGTTTGAAGTGTAGGATTGGCACGAGCAAGAATTTGTTTAACTCTCGTTCATTCCCCATTTTTCGTAGAAATCTACATTTACCTCTGGTTTAACAAACCACGTGTATGCACTCACTTTGCACATTCCCTTTATCATCTCAGAATAACGAAGTATAAATAAACACTCCTCCGCCCACGGAATGAGCAAATAAAGCTCCGACCAACAAATTTGCCCGAAAAAGACCAACTTTATAGCCCCAGTGCCTGCGAAAGAGATTTACGATTAACGCTGAATCTACAGAGTACAAAAAGTGACTCACACGTATTGCTCCATAAGAACGACAAGATTTGTAGTGAGTAAGACCCACGAATTAAAACCTTGTTTCGTTTATCTTGTAACTCCTCAATGAATTCTTCTTTTATGAACAATTTCATGCAATACAGTAACAATAGCATTGTGCAAGAAAAGAAATCTCGAACGTTCTCTTTCCGCGCGCTTGTCTGACCACGGTCGTCCGAATCTACTTGGCCCTTCAGATCATCGCTGAAACGTCATCCCTGATTGAACTCGCATGATCAGGGTAGAGTTCTAAGGAACTCGAGTTCCACTGGCGTGGAAGTACCGAGAAAACGGTGATCGTAGTCCGACGGTCGCGATTCAGACAGCAATTTATCAATCAGGTGGCCGGTGAAAAGAGCGAGTTTCATCGTCGTGGAAGTTCCAGTCGGCGAAGGGGCGTGGGTCGGCGATTGCCACAGCATAAATACGAATAATAGAGCGGAACCGAAAGAGTATCGGCCGGCTATTATCCGAATGGAAAGCGGGGAATAGCCGTCGCGGCGTCGACGTCGTCGCGTTTCCCTTTCCACGAACGATTTTCCGGCCGCGAGACGCCGGCGTCCAGCCATAGTTTTCATAGCCTCGGTCGGCGAGCTTCCTGGTAAACAATCGGCTAAACGAACTGTGAGAGCAAGGGAGAGGGAGAACAGAGTTAGTATTTTTATCGCAGCGTGCGGTGACGCAAACACCTCGTTATAAATAGTCCCGTAAGTACCCCATAATTGAGTCATTCCGGCGAAACCTTTGAGACACCCTTGGCGAGCCCATTGCCGCCGCGGTTCACTGGGCAATCGCAGCCCAGAGGTTTTCGTGGAGCGTGAACAACCCCCTTAAAGCTTTCCTGTTCTTTGAGATGCACCCCTCCATGCACGAGACGCTCCGGAATCACTTTACGTGCCCCCAACCCTCCATTATACACGGTGTCTTCGAAAGACATCGCGCCCCCCCGAGAACCGATCGATGATTTCTGAGTGGATCGTGCCCCTGAAAACCTCCCTTCATGATTCATTTCTTCCAGGAAACAATCCACGGACCCTAGCGATATTTTTCTCTTCACTGACTTTCCCTGCTGCATCGTGAAATATGAATTGCAAACACCAAGTTTTACTTCCTTTGAGAAATTAGAGCCTGCAGTCTTGATGGATACCCTTCAAAGTATGGTAGGGAATGATTACAGAATTTCTAGGGATCCCTGGCTGCCTTTGAAGGGCTAAGATTGTGTTTCAAATTGTTAACAGTATCACTGAAAATATTGTATTACAAAAATCTATGAACATGACTTAGTGAAAAAAGGGTTCAAGAAATAGTAAACGCGTGTTTATACGACGTGGAACAATGTCCGTTCACCGGAACGTGTAAATTGGAAAGAAAACGGTGTGCCGGCGTTTTCCGCGACGATTTCTACATATTTCGGAGCGCTTTCGCGCACCGACGGCACGCGTGCGTTACGCGTCCTGATTCCGTTCGCAGCCAGAATAAAAGCCAAAGATGTTGATTAAATTTCCTGTGTAAAGATAATGGGCCATATTTGGAGCGATCAATTGGCGGCGACGAAAGCCCCTTTGTTTCACGAGGCTCCGTCGAATCCGGACACCGAGGCTCGAACGTCATCGGGAACGGTGCAGGTGGACCGGAGTGCAATTGATCGAGCTTTTCTAGCACTCTCGAGAATGCACACCGATGTGTGAAGATCTCGATAAAACTTTGGGACAAGGTAGTACTCGGAAAGTAATCTGACACTTTTTTAGAGACCTTTGTCGATGTTCAGAGGGAGGAAACAGCCCTCAATTTAGAAGGTGAAAAATCTATTTATACATTACAGTATAAAAGTATAATTACCCCTTCAGTATTTACAACGATCGCTAAACAAAATATATGTCGTACATCTTTTGAGTAGTATCTTTCCCCAGAGTTTCGTCAAACTCTTGTGTGCACCCTTGTCATAGGTTTAGTCGTGTGGCTCCCGCGATTATGCGAGTATTTAAATGAAATTTGCCTCGAAATATTCACAAAGACCGAGGCTTTCAGACTGAATGATAAAACATGGATTTTTAAAGTGCCAGTAGGCTTGAACACCCAGTACAAAGTTCCAAAGATCGCGTTTCATTCTTTGAATTATGTGTTGCGAAGTGGATGTCGCAGGTGGGCGTGCGTAACTCACCTTCAAGAGTGTGAGGATCTTCTGCGAGAGGTCGTAGTCAAAGTTCTGGTACTTGCTATCCGACATATCGTAGATGAAGACCAGACCATGCTTCTGTGTCTCCGCGCTCTCGAGTGCCGCGTCCAATTGATACACAACGCCCTGCGACGCAACAGAGAGAAAGTTCCATTGTTAGAGGCGTCTTGTGACAAAGCGGCCATTAGGCGTCGACTTGTTGCATCATCCCTTATTATTCAGTATTGAAGTGCATTGTGTGTTTGCCGATGCTAAATGGGAATTGTAAACTCTCTTGTCACCGGTCTAATTTGCATCATCGGGCGGCGCGGCGGTGAGGGATCAGGTCGAGGTACGGCGATCGTGGAATTACTCACTTGCAGGGTTGTCTGGTGCGTGGTGTTCTGCGGAAGGTGCAAATGCGCCGTGAAGATCGCTATGGCTGCTCCTGTGCCGTCCCTGGAAGGCTGAAATAGGAAGTTTCATGGTAGATGTTTAATTATATCGAGACGTGAATCATTCTGGCTAACTAGAGCGAGTCTCCTTACTAGGACTGTAAATTTTCCTGTGCGTAGTTCGCTGAGCAATGGTTCCTGAGTGGGATGCAGAAGAGCTAGGCCTTCTCTTCTTCTGGTGGCCTCGTGCTGCTCGTACAGAGCTAACGCTCTCGCTACCTCGAACTTCCTGGCTGTTAAGAACTTCACTGCTGTGCTCCAGGACACCGGACCGGCCCTTCTGCCTGCCCGACACTTGTTCACTGCTTCTATAAACTCTTTCGTGGCCTTTAAATGAAAATACAGTGTTCGTTACACTCGAGAAAATTAACGGAAGTTGTATGGATGCGGTTACAGGGCGTTCTATAAAATGATATAGTCACCATTCTTTTCTAATTGTAGAAAAGATTGATGACTATATAACCGATTAATGAAGCTGTATTCTTTAAAATTTAACCATTGAATTTTGTTTTCAAATCGTGCACGAACTTATGCAATCATCTGATATAATTTTCTTTGCTGTATTAATCGTTTCTGTGCATATCCGATCATGAGACTGCAGATTTTTATGCAAATAAAAATTACGTGGTAGAGCTACATAGACAAGTAGTTCTCTTTCTAATAATTTCGTCTTGCGATCTATCTTTCAACACGGTTCAAAATGGCGCGAGAAACTCTCGGCCAGGTGTTCGGGAGAAGCCGCATAGAACGATTAGAATTCGCAGACAGGAAGCAGACGGCAAACAAAGTGCGAGTTTTATTCGAGAGCGGGAGAGCAACTAAGAAAAGAATGAGCGAAGTCGAGAAGAAAAGTTAGTTTTCCTGGCAGCCGACGGCACGGCGCGCGTAATCAACAATCACTGGAAGCGGGCATTCATTCCCCGAGGTTCCACCGCTAATTAATCGCGAATAAGTCTGTCCACGGGCGTTTAAAATGATCGAACGGTCTCACGGCGTTTCTACCGCTTTCGAAACGCGCGACAGTCGTTCGTCAATGATTTGTGTACATGCTCTGAGTACCGATCTGACTTCCGGTGGCCGACTGCCTCCCCACCGGCCACTTCCGCCATAGTACGCTCGCCGGGGACCGCGGCCACGGTAAATGGATAGGTTCGCTCCAGGGTCAAGAAGAAACTTAATATCGCGAATCGATACTTTGGTTAAATTCCCCTCTACTCGTTGCACCGACGGACCCGACGCGATCGCGCCCGGCGTCGTCGACGGAAAACGTTCGACGTTCAACGTTGCTCGACTACAGATCGCTCCATATTTTCTCCGTCGAAAATCTGCAAAATCCACGAGCAACAATCAGAAACGAATGCTATAGAAACGGATGCTGTTTTACTCCGAATCAATTTCCACAGATACGTCAAGCAGAAATCGAAAATTTATGACGAGTAGATAAGATAAGAGAAAACGCGATGCAAGCGAAGGCTGTAGATTGTGGATCTTTATGCAAGATAAAATTCTGTTTACTCCGAGTCAATTTTTAAAGACTAAATTAAGAATTTTAAACCAATTTTACAATTATTCATTCGAGCATGTATCGCTATGAAAATCGCACAAATTCTACACGAATTCAATCGTTTCGTTTTTATAAAACAGCTAGCTTTCCCCCGCCACGCGTTGCTGTGGCTCAGTATTTTTTAAAGGCATGTTTTTACCTGTCACAGATGTGACATTTATATGTTTTGTTTACTTCCCGAAGAAACGCTGCGTCTAATGGCTCAAACCTCAGCTTTCTAAAATTCACAATTCAACTCAAAACGGACAATTTATTCACTTTGTTGTTACTGTATAACCGTTTGTCACTGCAAGCTGTCAAACGACATTTGCACACGTAGCGAAATCAATTTGAATAGAAATAAACTGGCGGCTGTTTATAAACGTCGATAACGCAAACAGACGTCGATAATGTAAATTCCTATTGAAATATTGATTTATTGATTAAAAGCTGCGACGTTCGTTTTTTTTGTTGTATCTATTACGCACATTTAAGAAAAAAATTAGCCAAATCGGTCCAGCCGTTCTCAAGTGATGCGCTTACCAACGAACAGCATTTGATTTTTATTTATATAGATAGAAGATAGGTAGATAGATTAAGAATAGTTACTTTTAGTACTCGATAGGTTTATCGGTCAGTTCATCCAGGAGTCGATGCTTATCAGAGCATCTTTTTGATATTCTTAGCATGCAGGTGATTTTTGGCGAAAAATGGGGCACCCTGTATGTGGACACTGTTCTAATTGTAGAGAAGTTGGCTGCTCCAAATTTGGAGCAGAGCCCAGATTGAACCGGAATTTACAATTCAGGGTCAATTAGCACCGCTGATAATACTGTAAACATTTTTCATCGAGGTATACATACAGCTGACGCAGACTCTATAGAATCATCGGAGAAACTATCCGCACGTGTCCGAGCATAGGATGTTGAATCGTCTTGTAATCATCTTTTACAAATCTTCAACAATTGCAAGAAGAATTAACAATCTTCGAAATCGTTCGGTGCTAATAGTCACAGACAAATAATCCAGGGTCTTTTAATAAATTGTTCAACAATTCATTCACAAACCAAGTTACTTCCAGTAAGATAATTTAACAACCACTGTTTAAAACGAACTGATCAATAGATTGCACTATGGGAGAGTAAACGTACGCCTAGGTCGCTGTTGCTCGTGCAACTTTCGGTGATCGACTGAATCGTCAGTAGGTTTGACTGTCCTCGGAACGGACCTTTAAGTGCGTCGCCGTTTTCCGAGAAGAGCCATCGGTGTCGACGAGTTACACGTTCCGTAACACACCACTAATATATATTGCTTTTCATTAATAGAGAATTTACGTATTCATAGCAAAAGTGAGTAGGTAGAATGCAAACCGGTAAGCGCGTGGGAAGATTTTACAAATATTTTCTCATCATTATCAATCTATGGAATTTAACAATGGGAATAAATTTCTATATGCCTTCTCTTTCTTACAACCGATGCAAACAATATTTATTTTGCATAAAGATCTGCAGTCTATTTATCCATGAATGGAATTAATTTATTCGAATATCGTATTATTTATAGCGTGCAAGGAAGATCTACAGTCCTTCAACTTCCGGTAGTTTGTTGACACTAAACCTGCCACGGTCAAACGACTGGTTTTCTCTATTCCACAATTACTAAAGTTATAAAAATTCATTTATAGAGAACAAGGGAATAAATGTTCTTGTCCAAGCATCTATATTAACAATTTAGTGTTGCCATTTTTATAAGACAACATTTGCCAGATACTTCTAACGATCGGCAAGTTCACCGTTAACACTGACTGTTTACATGTTGCCTTATAAAAATGACAAAATTGAATTTATTTAGACTTAGCGCGGCTCTTACTATAGATTTCTTACGAAATCGTTTTTATTACTTCACTCATTGTAAAATAAAAAAACGGTCGATACAGTCTACCCGGAATAGAAATTTGCAGAAGAGCGTAGCCGAAAAGAATCGACTAATAATCGATGTGGTACGCATCACAGATCACCGAGCATCGTAATCGTGTCTGGCTACTTTTGAGCGGCAGTGTACGCGTGCCGGCGGGCGCGTATCGATTTTCCTGCACATTCATTTCCCTCTTGAAACGGTCCTCCGTCTCTCTTTGCCGCGGTTCCCCTCCGGTGTTCCGTCGGTGTTTACGGAACGGGTGAAAAAAGAAGAAGAAAGAGGAGCTAGTTTCTAGTCCGGGGCCGTTTCGCCATTAATTTATCACGAGCTCGTTTCCTCGAGCCAATTCCCGGTCCCGGTGTGAGCGCACAAGGAGAGAGACAAGGAACCGGTCGTCGCCGTCGCCACGATTGAATATTATATTCCCGCGATGACAGTGTCGTCGCCGTCTCCGGTTGAATGGGAAACGTCGACGATCCAAAGTCGACGTACGCACGCGAGAGAGCCGAGAGAGCGAGTCCGTTCCGTCGCGCGCATTCAACAAGCATCGCGTATGCCGCCTCGCGAATGGAATAATCGCCGGCGAGATATCCGCGGAAGCGGTTTAAATGGATGCCGGTTCCTATTGTCCCACGATTTCCGCTCGAATTTTATTGAGAAAAAGAGCGGACTCAAAGGACCGGACGGGCCGCCGGACTGAAACACGTAGATATAGAGGCATGGATCAAAAAGAGAGTGAGGGAATGTCTGTGTAAAGGAGAGAGACAGACGACAGAGAGGAAACGAGCGACGTGTGTTTATATAGCACCCTGTAAACACGTCCGTGTGTCTGAAATCGTGGCGACCGTTCTCGATGACCAAAAACGGTTTCGAACCATCGTCGAAACAACGATCGATCGCTAAAGCCAGACACTTACCTGCTCCTGCTCGACGGTTAACGTGGCTGCCATTTTGACTTGACGCGCACTGACATAACCGACAAAAAAGCCGCGCACCACTCGCTAACGGATACTTCGTTTCGAGGCTAGTCCCACGATCCACTGCCACATTTTGTGCCCGCGAGCTGCTGCTGCTGCTGCTGCTGCCGCCGCCGCGCGTTTCCCTTTTTTCCTCTCCTCCACGAGTGCCCCTCTCTATCTCTCACTCCGTTTTTCTATTTTTCAAGCGGATCCTCGCGATCGACGGCCGGTCCGAGTCACTTCGTCGACTGATAGATCCGTCCGGCTCACGTTCATTGTCCGACGCTCGACACCACGATATAGATGGATATAGACGAACACGAACGCCGCCGCCGCGCCGTGCACCACAGACTCTCTCTCTGTCCGTTCAGACGCTCGATCGCCGTCTTTCTCGGCACAGGCTCAGCGCCATCTTGAACGCACCAACTGCACAACCCCGTGTAGGCGACACACTGTACCACGTACCACGCGCTACTGCCTCATCCATAAGGGGTGTCTCGATGTTTTATTCGAGAGCGGGGGGCATACCTCAGGCATTAGTCGATTGCCGGAGAGTAGGGGCATTGACTTGTACACCGGGAAACGGGAATTCAGGGGCAGACCGGCCCTGGAACCGCGAAACATATTTTTTATGATATTATTCATTTCTGTTGGCAGAGAGTGTCGTGGCTTTGAAAGAGAGCAGATCGAAGAATATTGTCCAGTAGAAAAAATTCTGTGCTCGTCATTGTTTCATTGCGTCAACCTCGAAAACATAACACTGTCGACCGGGAAGCACGAATTCAGGGGCAGACCGGCCCTAGAACTGCAAAAAATATGTTTATGATGTTATTTATTTCTGTTAGCAAAAACTGTGACGTGACTTTGAAAGAGGGCAGATCGAAGCTTATTGTCCAGTGAAAAATATTTCCTGGCTCGTCATTGTTTCATTGTACCGGCCTCGTAAATGTGACCGGGTAGCTTGAATTTAGGGGCTGGCCAGGCCTAGTACCTCCAACAAAAATATTATTCATTGATGTAAGTAAGGTCTCCCACAAAAAATTGTTTACAGACTTTTAAAGAGTGGAGATTTACGTACACTTTCCAGTAGAAATTATTCAAAAACTCATCGTTGTTTATTAGTATCACTTTGGCAAACGTAGGAATCCTTGTCTACCGGAAAACATGCATTCAGGGGCCGACCAGGCCTAGTACCTCCAACAAAAATGTTATTTATTAATGTAAGGTCTCCCATAAAAAATAGTTTACAGGCTTTGAAAGAGTGGAGATTTACGCACACTTTCCAGTAGAAATTGTTCAAAAACTCATGGTTGTTTACTTGTGTCATCCTTGAATCAACTTGATCAACTTGAAGCATGCATTCAGGGGCTACCTTTTCCAATTCCCATACAAAGAATATCCCCATAAAAAATTAACTGTCTCTGAGATACGTTTAGAAACATTTACCAGTAAAAATTGTCTTCGTTTCGTTATCTCTCTGGCAGAGCTTAACAAAGATGAATCAGCCTGTTAATCGTCAAAGACAAATTAAGGGGCTGCACGTGCTCCGGAGGTGGAAGATAACGTTCTCCACGGTTTCCGTGTAATATTAAAAATAAACATGATAAAAATAAAATAGCGTGATTAATGAGATTGATAAAAGGGCGTTGTGGTTACAGTTCACGGTTAATTGACCGGGCTGCTTTAATAAAAAGGAGTTTTCCTCTTCGGTTAATTTATCATTTCCTTGAGAATACTGAGCGCGATGAATAATCAACGTGTTTCAAAAGCGGTTAGGTCTGTCACGCGTTATATACCATTAGCTGCAGATTTATACCAGTTTTATCGTTTGTCTGTCCTGCTCACGCCGGATATATGCTATCATTGGCAGTGTATAGCCATCGTCAAAAGGCTCCACGGTCACACTGCTTCAGTATCGTAGGATTTCGTGTAAAATCAAAGGGAGCACTATGAGAACACATTAGACTACTGTGTTGAACATCAACACGTGTTTGAATGCACGTGTTGCTGCGTTCAAGAATTGATTAGTCAGCTTTCTCATTTTTCTTCGGCGGATAAACGCTTCCCGAATTCGAATCAGAAAGTTTCGCCGCGGACGCGTGTGGGATCTATGAATGGAAAACGTGTTCTTCCTCTGCTCATTCTTACGTTACAGCCACTCCCACTGATCCCAGCTGATTCCTTATCCCTCCTTCTTCTTTATCGTCATCGTTAACTTTAGATGCGCTGCTTCAACCACTCCTCACCACCCCCGCACCACTATTTATATCGTATTGAGAAACACCTTCCACGTGTATCGCTGTAAATTCATTTATGACGGCCGGACTTGTGAGACGCCAAGTATCTTCGCGCACGAGCCACGACAAGGTCACCGACGTCTCGGGAAACCTTACTACCGGGCTGTGTGAAAGAAGTGAGAAATTGCTATTGAATCCTTGCCAGCGAGCAACAAGTTACCGCGTCTCGAAGCAACAAGTCCCATAATGAGATTAACTTTCGAAGTTCGTGCGGCCTGGTTCCTCTGAAAAATTTATCGACCGCTTCCGCTAACGAGGTTCCTGAAAAAAAGATTATAGAGGAGTAAAAGTACAGAGGTGTGAAGAGTCTCCAGGGTTGCCATATTTTGCGGGAACAGGGAACCCTGGTGGAGACACGTGGCTCATTCGGATCGATATAACGAGGACTCTTGCATAGTCTTTGATGATTTAGTGCGATTGGTAGTGTTGGCTAATTTTGGACTTTGTGTAAATGGCGGATAATTCCTGTGGTTGCAAGGAAAAACGCAAGGAAAGAGTTTATGCATTGATTGAGCTGTACTGTCATAGGATTCACGTATTTACCAGAAAAAAGTGAAAGGCTCAAAAAAATAACTCAACTTAACCGATGGCCTATATGTTCAGAATCAGTGATCAAAACTTTAAATGGCAATATCTCGAAATTGAAAATACGCGACACGCGGCATTCTTCCTTAAACCGCAGATTTAAGCAGCCTAATCACACCTCTTTCGCATGGTTTCTATTTAGGGTATCCGGCGCGTCTCTGTGAGGGGGGCTGGTCGATTGATTGGTGCACGGTTGATGTTTTTTGTAATATAAACATTTTTCTTATTCAAACGTATGTTCTTACATTTACACAGTACAAAAAATTATACTCAGACCTGCCGGCCCGCGGTTCATAATTGCTATGACTGGGGGCGGCCGGTGGTGGGGTAGTGCGGGACTTTTTTGGGGGTGGATAGATTTCGTTAGGAGCTAAGGGCTGTACAATTTGTCTGATCATCCGTTCCACTCCGCCCCCAATACACGGCCCCTTGTTCTCTCGCGCATCCTTCCGGAAGTTCGCTCAAAAAAACAACATACACTCACGTGCACGCCCGAATTCACTCGCACACATAAACAATCATTTCGAAACTTTCTCACTTTCGTTCTCGTTCTCTCTCTCTTTTACGCTCGCTCGCACACACACACACACTACACAATATTCTCGCTCGTTCGTTTAAATCGTGCTTCTCATCTCGCCGCGTAGTTCAGCAACATTTAAATATCGGTATTCCTCCGTAATAATTAATCGTAATAATGATAATAATTAATAATAATTAATAATGGTATAATAAACTATCTATCTACGCGTGTAAAGTGTATGATTTTTTCTTCTTCCTGTTTGTCCATGTTTCGTGGAGTGTGTATCCCTTAATCCTACGGTTTTCTTCGTATTTATATATGTATATATGTATACATATATGTATGTATAAATGTATTTACATACACGTAGCGGGTTTCGGGGGAGGGGGGACGGGGGGTTTAGGTGGGGGACAAATAATAGCTTTGTCTGCAGCAATAATACACAGAGTATGCTTCTTTCTCATCCTCTCTATAACTTTATACAGCGTCATCATCATCATCATCATCATTGTTCATCGTTTCATCAGCATCAACATCATCATCATCACCGTCATCATCGTATCATCATCATCGACACGCTCGTGAATCAATAAAAGGGTACTTCTGCCGTTTCCTCTTCTTGCTCTGTCCCGTTCACTTATATATTTCCCGTAAACATTAACGTTACTCTTATCGACACTAAGGATATTTAAAAATTTACTCGTTAAATATTACTTTTAATCAAGTCGTTGTATGCTAGACGAATGTTGAGATCAAAGAAATTGCGGGTCTCCAGGATATTTTCCAGTGATTTGTTCTTCGGTATTCTTCCATTTCTTCTTCCTCGTTCGTTCGTTCTCCTCTCTCGCCCGCGAGGCTCGAGGTCTCGAGATTACCAGCCGTGGTTCTATCGCTCGACGATCGATAAGCCTGTCACGGTGAATAACGCGCAAGTGTCCGCTCTCGAAAGTACTCGTCGTTCTCCTTCTCTTTTTAAAAATTTAAACCATTCGACGGTCGAAAGACTCGACAGACGTCAGAGCTGCGTTTAAACTTCTGCGTTTGTAAATAAAACGGAGGAACGAAACGAAAGTTTATTGTTGAGACATTGGTGGCGAACGGTTTACAAAGAAATAGCGAAACAATAATAACGTCAAGGCCGACGATGGCTTTCGAAGGCGGACGCGTTGGAACGCGAATAACGCGAACAACGTCGGTTCTAAAATGATAGGAACTGAGCCCCCTCATCTGCGGCTTTGTTGCATGACTAAAATCCGTTTCCCTTCTTATCAGTGTTCGCATCGCGCAAACCACGCGAGAATGTCCACGTCGTTCAAAACATTGGCACTTCGAGAGTCGTGTGTGTGTGTGTCACAACTTCACACCTCGCGTTAAATAACGTTTATGACAGTTATTAGTTACTAATTACAATACAATTAGAATATCGCTGTTCTATCGGATAGACGGTTCTTCATTTGCGTGATTTGACAAAAATAACAGATTCCACGTTTCATTTTCTTTTTTGTTTTTTCTTGTTTTTGGTTTGTTTGTCTCACCACCCTCGCTACTGGGTCGCATCACTGGGCCACAACGTCAAAATCCAATCTATAAAAACATTAAATTCAATAGTCTGTACAGGGCGTGTGTCTCAATTTTGCGTCGTCTCGGAGACGATTAATATATATATATGTATATATATACATATAATTAATATCGACGAACATTATTTTCTTCACCTGTAAGCGTTCCGCTTTATTTTTTATTCAACTTTTTGTGTTAAATTTCTGATGCCTCTGTTTTAAAAACGACAAGCGATACAAACCTTTTTCCTCCCGCGAAACGCGTACTTTGCTTCCGTATAGCCGATATATTTTTCGAAGGACAAAAAACCGAAACAGGACGCGTTTTTATCGTGCGCGCGCGCGCACGTGAGTTTGCAATCGAACACTGCAACGAGAGAGGGAGGGAGAGAGAGAAAGAGAGAGACAGATTAACGCGCAATGAATTTCCGAGTCACTTTATCTGTTATCTTGGACTGACGCGAACAACGGGTTAGGCAGTGTTTACGTTCTCGCGGCCGTTATCGCTCGGCTCGCGAGAGCATCGCAGGCGAGAAACATATATCGGCCATTTTTTGGCAAAGCGCTTGTTCGAAATATCATCATCGTTCCACATCATCCTCCTCTTTGTTGTCTTTAATACAATCGAATATACCAAAAGCACCAGATCACGAGAGCACGGTCACGGGATCGACGATTATCACTGATCCAAAAAATCTAAACAACGGTATACACGTTCTCTTTTTTCTGTTTCTTTTGTTTGTTTTCATTATTTTTGTTTAAATCTTCGTGTGAGTGTATGTGTCTGTGTTCTTTTTCATAATCGCTCAGCGACGTTCTCGCTGCATTTTATAATTCGACATCTAATTGCACAAAGGTACCTCTAGACAATCCTCTCGTTTACTCGCTATAGTAAGAATTCATTACACAGTAAAATCGATTATCTACATTTTATATAATATAGACAGTATGTATTGAATACAGGCACGATATAAGTAATTACAAATAATGTATGATCCAAAGTCCTCATTCCCGGTATCACAATGGTAAATGGACGCCGCGGTGCGCGATTCTCGGTCTATGTCACCGGCCTCCAATGCTTCAATGCAAAATACTCGCCGGGGACTTCATGTCCGCCCAGCTCGCGTTTACTCGAGAAAGGAAACAGAAAAAAAATATATTTATATATATTTATATATAATATGTAAAAAGGACATTCAAATGAAACAACGAGAATACTCCTTTTCCATCGTCGCGGTATTTTATCATCACGCTCCTCAACTCCATTGGCTCAGCCAATAGCCATTTAAATCAAACTTTTGAGTTACTCGTCAAATATCACAACAAATTCTTGCACCTCGGTACAGGTTTTTCTTATTTTCTTTCTACCCCCGGTGGAAATACGCGAATCATTATCGTGGATCCTCCCAGATCATCCCGAATTCTCGATTCGCGTCGGGCGTGTGTATAATGTGTGTGTTCACGCAACGCGCGTTTCGGGAGAGCACAGAGGGGCGGCAACAGGTTCCTCTCTCACTCACTGGACCGCAGTGAGATTTCCTCGTCGAACAAAGTAATCAACAGCGGCTCTTGCGACCGCGACAGGGGGCCTAGGGCTACGTCTCCTCCTTCTTGATCTCGTTGTTGCTCTTCGGCTTGGCAAGTGTCTCCTCCTTTACGTTCGACAGAACGGTCAGAGAATCCTTCACCGCGTGGTAAATGATGTTCTTGATTTGCAGCTTATCCTCGTGGTTCGTGTGGGTGTCCGACAACGCTCGGAACTCCTGCGTCAGGTGGAAACAGTGCGACACGTTCTCCGGAGAGACGAAATCTTCCGCCACTTTGATACAGTTGTGGAGATTGCGGACCTGGTGAGGCGCGCCTGCTGGCACGAACACAGCGTCGCCTAGGCACTGGACGATTGCGTACCTGCAACGCAAAGAACATAATCATTATTAAACCGTTCAGCGGCTTGAAAGAAAATCTACACAAATCAAATAGATGATTACCCTTCGACGCCGTATTCGCGGTACAGCCGTTCGCGCAACGGCCCATCCAGATAGCAGCTCTGATCGTGGATTGGATCGTGATGAGGTTCCAAACGGGCCCCGCGTTCCAAGGCCACGGCGTTCAACAGATCTCGAATCTTATCGGCGTCTCGGGCTTGGTAGATGTGCCACAACGCGCCGGGCGCTTCTGCACGTTCGCGGACACGTCGCCTCGTCAAGATATCACAGCCTGCTTCGTCTATCGCTCGCAACGCCTCTGCAATCATCAAATACACCGTACCGTTAGCTCATTGAACGTATATCTACAAACGGACTTCTAAAAATAAAAGCCGAAGGCCACTTCTACATACCTTTAACATGTTCATCGTTGTCGGAGTCCTTCGGAATCCCGACATAAACCATCACGTTCACCGCGTCAGAGATGTCCAGGTGAAGATTGGTCGTGCCCTTGTTCGGATGCAGGGCCGACCCGTAGGCGTTGTACATTTTCGGGCCGAGGTCGGGTCTGACGAAACAATCGGGCAATCGACTAGCCAGGTTCAATCTCCCGTTCCGATGGGTGTACTCCGACAGCGGCAGGACCTTCATAAGATCGGCGAACCTCGAGGGTAGTAGCTCCGCGAAGTCCTCGCCGGGTGGCCAGTCCTTCAGCTTGAGCAGCATGGGATTTCCCCTCTCATCCTTGAGTCTCTTTGAGAAGTGCTCGAATCCCTCCCAGAACTTGCGCATCGGTTGGTTCGGCACCAGGTTGCCGGTCATGCAGTTGATGAGATCGTTTTTCTCGTCGCCGAAGTCTCTCGCGAACGAGTCTGGGTGCCAGAGATTCATGTCCAAGGCCTTGGCGACGTCCGACACAATCACCGGCTGGCCCCGTTTCCACTGATCTTGAAATATTCTGTAGTTGTTAGGGTTGTTTGGGTCGTTCAGCCTGAGCAGCTTGCCGTCGCAGAGCCAGGAGTGCGGCACGTCCGGGTAGAGGCTCTTGCTCTCGGTGAGCGTCATGATCCGTATCGGCAACGGCTCCCTTCCCTTCTGCGTCCATTTGTACCTCCTGACGAAGTGCTTCAGCTCCCGCGGCTTCTCGTCATCCACCAGTCCACCTTCCCTCTCCTTTTTCACGCTGTGCTCGATCACACTCGAGATCACCTCGTCCAGGGTGTCCATTTTGGACTTCTTGCTCGACTTCGTCACATTGTTCTGCGCGTTGTTTCCGGACGGAGCGTTCGCGTTGCTCGAGTTGTTCGTCGGCGAGTTCGACCTGGATCCGTTACCATTCGACTTGTGCGACGGCCGGATCAGCAGTTCCCGTAGCGTCGAGTAGTTACCGTCCCGATCCTCGTCCGAGTCCGAACTCGAGCCGCTCTCGTTCTTGTCCTGGTTCTGCAGCGCGACGTCCGCCAGCCAGTTCAATGGCGAGTTCTTGTCCTCCCCGTTCGTCTTGTTCTCCGAGGACCCGTTCGACTCGTTCACCTTCTTCTCCTCTTTCACCTCCTGCTTCACGTTCCCGTTCATCACCGGCATCGTGTCGCCCTTGATCAGGCTACGCAGATACTCGTTCGTAGGTGTTTGAACGACCAACGAGCAGCCGCAGTGCTGAGGAATCCCCCACTCGCCTCGGCACTCGTGCAGCCTTTGCCCGAGACGTACCAAGCTATCGCCGGCGATGATTTGCGTGAGCATCAGTCGTTCCGGTTCGTGTACTTGTCGGTTGGTACACAAGAGCCACGAGAAGTCGTCTCTGTCCTTCCCGCTCTCACCCCAAATCTTGGTCGTTCCGTTCTTGCGTCCCTGATTGGAACAGTATTGGATCAATCAATCGTGCTCCGGAGATTAGCGGTATCGTGTTCGACACTGTTATTTCGTTCAGTGTTAAAAAGCTCGTTGAATTTCACATCACGGAATTATCGATTCTTTTGCGTTTCATCACGTTCTTCGGATATCGCGTCACGGAAGAATACCGGAATGTAGAAGAAGAGTGAACAAAAAGATTCTTACCTTGTAACAATCGATGCACACAACGAAACCGCATTTACCGCAGGCCCAGTGATAATTGAAAAGTGTCGTCTCGCACACGTCGCACATCTCTCGGACACCCTGAACCACTCGCTTCCAAGCTACCGTTCCGTCTACAAGTCCCGAATTTGCTGTCAAGGTGAAGGAACAATCGAATATGCGAAGCGTTAAACCATGCGATCAAAGGAAATCGAAAGAAGCGAACGTAGTGGGACACATGTATAATGATAAATATAATAAAACAAAAGTATTAAGGTATTATAGTATGACAATATATCGAATCGTTTTCAATGGTACTGCCAAACATGCGAGGTTCATTTCAGACTTGTATTTTATGACGTTGCTCATCGGGAAGGTATTGATTCAGTGGTCGATGCTTACCTTCTGCCTTGTGCTGTTGGAGAGCGTCTTTCTCTTGGTGCAGTAGATCGCAAAACTGATCCCCGACCTGCCGAAGCAGTCGGTGAGCCATCTCCAGGTCCAGATCCTCTTTGTCCGCTTTCTCTTTATCGTTCTTATCAGATTTCTCATCTTTCTTCGAGTCTAGACTATCTGTCCCTGGTAACCACAACCGAAGATCTACCTGTAACGCGAAAAGAAAACAAGGAATATAGTTTACAAGAATTCTTGTTGGTAAAAGGTTAACATTGAGGGCCATTTTCCGTGAACCCACCTCAGACGCATCCTTGTGCGGGTCGCTGAACCCAGCTATAGCCAATTGCCCAGTCTTGGTGTACCGTAATCTACGGAATGCATAAAATCTGCAGAAAATATTTTGTGGAAGATTTTTCGAGCGCTGGTGCGGTGTCCATCTGCACTCACGACATTTAGCCAATTTCGGGGCGACCTCGAAACAAGCACCATCTTGCAACCAGCTGTCACCGGTTTTCTTTAGTTGCGATATCGGTGGCCTGCGAAAGGGATCGCCCCTTCCGCCGCTACCACCTGGCCCACTATTACCACCGCTCGTGCTGTCATCTCTACGCTCTTTCTTTTGCCGCGGTTGCTGGTCCTCGCCTGCCAACTCATTACCTTTCGTAGTCTTTGGTCTCCTGCCTCGCTTCCTGGGTTCCTTGTTGTTTCCTACAAAACAGAAAACACATCTCCTTCAAATAACGCCGTCTAGCGGTCGTTCGATCGCTTATGTGGGGTGTATAAATATATTCAGTGTTAAAAAGCTCATGTATTATCTTTCATGGATATCAATTGAAATTGATGTCATCATATAAATTTAGTGGAATATGAAATATTCAAAGAAATAGGGTAAGTGTGAAACAGGATTACAAAGAGAGCATCGTGAACCTAAAGAGTATCAGGAAGTTAGAGTTAAAATATTATGAATGCAGCAGTATATTTTCTGTTTCAAGAGGCAGATACAGGTGTGAGAATCGCTTTTGGAATGGCAATCTATGGAAAGTGTAATACGCTTGTTGTGTTATGAAACCCTCATTGGCTTGACTAGTGTTACCTGTTCAAGTTCAAATATGTTTACTGTTTTCTGTCCTGTTTGGTAGTCAACCATTCTTACAAAAACCATCCTTACAGTTACATGTTATGTTCGACGATCGAAAATGTTGAAAGTTTCAGCGATTGGATCAAAATATTACATTTTAAATATGTTTTAAATCCCTGTATTCCCTTGACAATTTCAATTAAAATTCTCTCAAAGCGGAGTCCATTCTGGGAAGCCCAATGGGGATTTTGTAATAAATGCATACCTTCAATAGACTGCTGCTGCAAAAGAAATTCCTACACCCATGCCTCCCACATGCGAATAGATAAAAAGATATTTATATATTTCATTGAACATTTACTCCTGAGTTTTTAGGGTTCTCGTACAGCTCTATAGATAGGAGTAAACGTATGACCGTGGAACGCGGATCACTTACCCTGCAAGTGAATAGTTAGTTCACCTGATGGGAAGTCCATTTACAACAAGCTACGTCAACTAACCGTTTCCCGAGGAATTGTTGGAATTGGCCGTGGTATGGCGCACCCTCGACGCAGGTTGAATGGAACCCAACTGTTCGCTGGTGTCACTAGCCGAACCAGCTTCGCTTTCGTTGCTAGACTCGCTGCCCACACCCGTTCCTCCTACTTGCTTGTCTTCCTTCCGTCTCCGCTGATCTTCCGCGGTAGTCTGCTGCCTCCGTGCGGCGCCCTTCTTTCGTTTTACCTACCACAGGGCACAGATTATTAAGTAGTCAGGAAGTTCATGCTCTTGCCGTAACTACTGCCAAAAAATCTATCGACGTGTGTGGCTTCTGCTCTAGCTCCTTTACTAGTGTACTCTGTTTACAGTGGCCTACTACAAGCAACTCCAAGAAATGAAAAACTATGTTTATTCTAAACACATGCAGAAAAATTGAAACTTAAATGTAAAAGAAGATATAGGTAATCTATATTTATGAAATATTATTGTTTTTCTTATAAATAAACATTATTTGAACGAACATCGTTAGCATTGATAGTGTTTATAGACAACAATCGACGAGAAACGACTGCGGAAACAATCGGCACGAGAGTGTTTCTAGACAATGTGTAGATAGGTTATGTTCTCTCGGAGAAAGCGAATATTTTGAATTAAAAATGATCTATGCATTACCATTTTTATCCGTTCAGCGTCACACTCCTCGCACGAATCATGGCAACGCGTAAGGCACATATATTTAATTCGAAAGCTCGATTAATCAACGAGAGATAACTGCACCAATGTATCATAGGCAGACCGCCTCTTCCTGCGTGTGGCGTAGTGGCGTGTGGTTTGTGTTATCAAAATGGCGCCGGAAAGAGCGGAAAATTCAAACACGCAATAGAGAAACGACAGTTGCGATAACGGTCGTTTCAGTTCGTTCCAATTTTTTCGACAGTCAACCGTTCTAACAAGGTCAGACAACAATCACCATCCTATAATTTCAAAAATGCCTACTCGATATGAAAAACAAATAAAAACTACGTAACGTGGTTGGACACCTGCTCCGTTTTCTAAATAAATTTGAAAGTACAAGATGCATCAAAGCTTCGAAAAAATTCTATGCGTTTATTTTGATATTTAAATTTAATTGTTTCCAAAGTTTCCACGACAAACACCTATCTAAACTGTTTGTCATTGAAGAATAGTTATGATTTTAAACTTTTTAATTCTTTTTACGTGATTATATACGTGATTCGTAAAATCGTAGAACAATAGGAAGAAGGTGATTTCGTACGAAAAATTAAGTAAAAAGCAGAGAAAGAAATTCCTCGGTTTCCAAGGAAATGAATTTCGAAAATCCACCTGTTACGTGCACATTCGTTTCTGCAATGACCAACAAAAACAGTCGAATGTCTGTTTTTCTTGGAAATGAAGCCATATACGAATTTCTGCCCGCCCAATTTACTTTCTTTTGCGCAAAAGAAAAAGCAGCTCGAGAACAAATACTGTACCGACGAAGCGGCAATTACTTCGGCCTGGCAATTAACGAGGTATAATCTATTCGCACATGCAATGGTACTATAACGCGTGCAACGGCGAAATCATAGTCTTCCTAGACGTAAACAGCCGGCTAAGAGAAGCCAAGACTGGAACACAGGACGTTTCATAACGGGAGTAAAAGACACATTGTCACGATTCTCGTTGGAACAGAAGTCGCATCGTCAACGATCCGATTACACTGTCTAACACCAATTAGGCAACACAGGACAGAAAAAATTCGACATATTGAAAATTGGGTGATGAAAATCTATACTCTGTCCAATGAAAACGTAAAAGAAGGTTTACAATTTGTTGAACAGTGCGATCACGAGTGCACGATCTCTTTAGCCAGTTATGAAACGTCCCGTTAAATACGATCCATATAGATACCTTGGGTGGCTTCCTTTTCGGCGGCGACTTCCGGTCCGGGTCGCTGCTGGACGAGTCCTCTTGCAGGTTCTTCGAGTCGGTCGCGTGACCATTGAGTGACTCTTTGTTGGTGGACTTTCGGCCTCCTTTCGAGGCTACTTTGCTCTTGTTGATGCTGTTCACCGCCATGCTACCGATGTTATGAATCGAGTTTACGGCGGAGGGCATGCAGGTGGTGGTGGTGTTGCTGTTATTCGACGAGGAGTCCCGTTCCTTGCTGTTGAGCGGTTGCGAGGTGGCTTGGGAGATGTTGAGGGGCAAGGTGACGCAGGATCCGCTTCCGACGACGCCGGTGGTGTCTTCGGTACCGTCTTCGCCGGAATGCCTTTGCAACCAGGCCTTCTTCAGCTTGTGACCGGGGTAACTGGTGCTGCTGGGTGGTCTGGGCGCGGGGCTGTTGGACTTCTCGCTGTCGACGGTACTGGCGTTCGCTTTGGCCGGTGTTCCGGGTGCGCTGGGTGCAGGACTGGGTGCGGTTGAAGGGGCAGGGCTGGGTATTGGCGCAGGACTTGGGGCCGCGCTCACTGTTGGGTTCAGCGAGCTGACGCTGCCTGTGCTGGCGGGCCTGACGGAACCGTCGCCGCTAGCTGTTCTTGGCGCGGGACTGACAGCAGCCATGGTGCGCTCTTGAGCTTGGCTGTTAGGCTGCGCTAGGAGAGCGGCTGTGTTGACGACGGTGGTGATCGAGGTGGCAGCCGAGGCGATCAGCGGGCTGGGTTCGCTGACTCGGGATAAGATCGGTGGTCCGACGCATTGTAGGGGTAGTGGTTGCTGCTCCTCGGTCCTGCGCTTCTTGCAGACCTCGAGGGACACCGGTTGGCCGGAGTTTTCGGTCAACGAAGGGGTCGGCGCTTTCCTTTTCGGCGAGCCGGACCTCTCGACGCCGAGGTCGAGCGGCTGCGTTTGGAAGGTGGTGTTGATCGGGGACTGCGCGTGCTGCACCGTTTGTCCGGGCTGCTGGTGGGGGCTTGTATGATGAGCGGGATGGGCGATCGGCCTCGAAAGCGGCGCGGACGCCGCCGTAGGTGGTGAACCGTGCAACGGCGGGGGCGGTAGCTTCGCGGCTGGCATGGACCCGGTGAAACCTCTCGGATCGTAGACGGATCTGCTGTGAGCTGGCGGCGGCAGGGGTGGCGGTGGCGCCCCGTGATGATGAGGCACTTGCTGGTAAGGCGAACTACCGGCCTTCGAGGTGAGAGGTATCGGCGCGGCGACTGCCGGCTCCGACGCCCGGCAGACCGGCGTGCCGGTCATGATCCCGGTCGGTTTCCCGTAGATGTGTGGCGGCGCCGGGCTGCTCACTTTTGGCTTCGAGCCGGCCGGCGCTGTGTAATGGGACGTCGGCGAGGCCGTGGGCGGATGTGGATGCGGATACGGGTACGAGGACTTGGCAGCGGCGTAAGGTAACCCTGATTCCGGCCTTGTCAGATAACGTGGCTCGGGCGGCGACGGATGCGGTGGCTGATGAGGATGCTGGGCGTGCGGTGACTGTCGATTGTGCGAGTGCGGTGGGTGCCCGTGCGGGCTCGGTAACTGTGCTGTGGTCGTCGAGCCACTGCCGCTTCTGTGGTGGCCCTGAGGTATGCTCTTCGCTGCCTGCATCGCCCCGTCAAGGTGGTGCAGGTGGTGAGGACTCTGCGTGGGACTCCGGTACTCGTACGGCTTGTGCTGAGGTGCCACCGACTGCACGTTCAGATACGGCATCATCTTCGGGCTCGGCGAAGAGTGCTGCTGCGACACCGGCGTCTTCGGCAACTCTCTACCCTCGTTCTTCACGATCACCGAGCTCTTGTGGTCCGACAATAACGACGGCGGGTTCTGCAGTACCTCTCTGCCGTGGTGGTCCCTATCCAGACCTCCGGCCAAACCGCCCTTGTTGCCGGACTTGTGCGACTGCACCACGTCGCTCTTCACCTTGATGTCGTGCATGTACGACGTCTGCGGCTGGTAAGTCGAGTAACTGAACAATCCCACGTTCGGCTCCACCTTCGGCAGAGAACTGTGCGACGGGCCCACCACCTGCGGCGGTTTCTCGTGAAGACTACTGACTGGAAGCGACGACTTCGACGTTCTCGAATGCGCCGGCGGAGGTGGGTAGTCGACTTTGCCAGGTACGCTCGATGGTCTTGACACCTGGAACAGAAAAGTGTTCTAGTCAGGGTACTCGAGTTCGGTCGATTTTTATGGTGTTCTGGTCTGAAATTCGTTCAACTCGAAGGAGTGGGATCTCGTGTCGAAACTAAGGAGCATATAAAGATCGCATACCTGTTGAGTCTGAGGTGCTGTGGCTGCATAGTAAGCAGCCCTCTGCTGAGCCGCAACATGATCCCTGGCCTCGGCTTGCCTCTGCAGCCTCTCGGCCACGGCCAGGTGTTCCCTCATACCCAGGTTTTCGGTTTCCCTCTGCCTCTGCTCCCTCGCGTCCCGTTCCCTCGCTTCTCTTTCTCGTTCTTCTCGTTCCCGTTGCTGTTGCTGCGCTACGGTGACCTGATGCGGAGTGCCAGCGCCCGCTCCTGGATGATGATGACCCACGTGCGCCGTCATTCCCGAGTGTGGGGCCCCGTGCGTTCTGCTACCCGGCGGCGGCAGCGGGATGAACGTGTTCCACGCCATCGAGGTCGACTGCATGTTTCTCTGTGGAACATGAGACACCTACTTCAATAAATACTGCCAATCAGTTTCGCGGTTCGACGCGTCAACGGCGAAACATCTCGTCACGCCCTTTCCCTGTTCGTACGGTATAGTCGTCCGAACGCACGCTATTTTCGCGCCGGCGCTGTCATTCGTCACGCGGTGAAAGGGCAAAAAGGATTTCAGGCTCGAAACTGCGCCGTGTGCTCGACTACGGTTGGGAGAAAAATTTGAGGAACGATTTTTCAGGAAATGGAACGCTGAAATCGCAACGTTCTATTCTCGATTGTCACCGCTTTATTTTTTCCGTTCGAGTTAGACTGCTTCTAAAAGGGGAAAATGGGTTTCAGGGTGTATGATTACAGTTGGGAGAACATTCGAGGAGCGATTCCTCAGGAAATAGAAGACGGAAATCCAGAATAGAACATCGCAATTTCAGCGCCGGTTTCACCACTTCATTTTCTGAATTCAAGTCGGGCCGTCTCGACTACACTGCGGGTCGGCCCACGGAAACGCATTCCCGCGATACTGACACGACGAAAGCGTGCTACGGGAGCTGACGCGACCGTTTTGCCAGGTTCGACGGCAAATATGTGTTTATTCTCGGCCGGACTATTTTTGACACTGACACGGACCAGAGTGCAACGCCTCGATCCGACACTCCACCCACCGAGCACGCTGGCTCGGCGAGATCTTGGAGTGGTTCGCGATAAGTGACACTCTAGATATCAATTCCGAAAATAATTCCGATTCGATAGAAATTCATTTATACCGGGAAATTTTTGCTTACCGTCGACTTTTTGAAACCGCCGGTCTTGATTTCCGACAGGTTCTGCCGCGACACTTTATTTCGAGAAACCTGTACACACGGTGTTCGAAAGAGATAATGGCTTCGAATAGTTCTCGCGAACGACTCCATATTTCATGCCAGCTATTATTCCGCAGACTGTTATCGTTTTTCATTGATATGCACGAATGTGCGTGCCATACGAGCCGGAATCGTATTATGTGGAACTTGCGAAACCGATAAGACGCGTCTGCGTGACTGGTACTTTCCACGTGCAACCGATAGACACACGTACACAACAGTGATAAATACGAGTGTACACACGGAGAGACGCACATGGAGACATGGAGACACACACACAGACAGATACGCACACGAGTGCTCTCTTAATCCCGGTCGGCGGAAGCAGAAGGTGTTCGTCAGGATTTTCTTGCACGTCCGACGAACGCCTCGTGACTTCGGCGAATCTCAAAGTTCAGCGAATCTAAATAGAGGATACACGGCTGCGCCGAGGCTGAAACAGCACACCCAGCGCGACTCGCCGGTCTGCTGAATCATCGGCCAACTGTGCACGATCAGGGAAGACAAAACCGCGTGACGCGGCTAGCAGGAATTCAAATTGTCGAGATATCAGGCCACGAGACTCGACGCTGATAAAACGAATCGCAAACAGCGGCCAGTGAGTCACGGTGAGAGCCGCTTCGACACGCCGAATACTACCGTGTCACGTTCCCGATTACGATCGAACAACCATGTTTTCTTCGCAGAAGGAGAGAGAGAGAGACCTCTCTACGTGGATAATGTCTCGACGATTGGTTCGTTCGATCGAACCCCATTAAAACCAAGAGAAACGATCGAACCTCTTCTTATCGCTCGGGCAACGTGTCTTTCATTAATTTACTCTCTTCTTCGTGTTCTGCCGAACGATTGAAATTGGCTAATTATAATTACACTGCGGTTTTTATTCGGCTATGATGAAATTGAATAGGCGAGATATCAAACTGTATCCGGCCCTTGAACCTCTATTACTCACGGAATTCTGAATCATAGTCTGTCCTGTGTACGTGTAATTGTATAGTCTGACCTCTATCTAGAGCGGAATTTATGCATTCGTGAGAAAAACGAGTGTAATTTAAAATAGCAAACATGTCGGATACATTTAGAAGTACAGAAAATGAAATTCTCTCCAGTTTGTTGTAACTCGGGTAGAGCATTTTGATTTTGTAATAAATATTGTGTTGTTTTTATGACTACTAAACCCATTTCGAACAGTTGAGAAATACTGTAATTGTTGTCACGTATCGTGTGATCGTGGAATTCTTGAATTTCCACCGACGTTTTATATCGAGTCTCATTGAAAACTGAATAGGTGGACGCAGAAGTCAAATTTCAATCCCCGAGCTTCGGATCACCGGGTCTGTCTCGAAACGAACCTGCAGGTGTAAAACACAATCCGACCATTCCCTACATCCGCCACATTAAAACCGAAACGGACCAGCGAGAGGAGTTTCTTTCTGCGGTCGGAGGGTCGAATCGGCGAACGTGGATTAATTGAAGCGAGGGGGTTGAAACGACAGAGAGGGAGAAGGGGGTTGATTTACTTGCCTCGGAGTTCCTCTTTTGTGCGAGCTACCCCCGGCGCTAATACGTTCCCTTTTCACGCAGCCCGCAGCCCGGTAAATAACAAATGCCGGAATATTATCGGGTGCGGCCATTTTGAACGTGGTGGCCTCGAGGGGTGAGCGAAACCTCCGCGAAAAGAAAAGGGAAGCCGTGGACTGCCGTGGGGGATTGAAAGCGACGAATTGTTTAACCCATTAACTAAGTAATTATTTACAGATAGGAACGGGAGATCGAACATCTCGGTGAAAGGGACTCTCGACACCGTCGATATCCTTCCTACGCGTCGTCTTCGCGATACATGGATCACGGCGAGACGCCTCGATCATCTCGTAATTAAACGTTCGGTTTAGCTTGGCTAATTAATTTTCGCTTTCGCGTCCAGTTTCGAGTCAATCTATGAATAAAAGAAAAGAAAGCCGGCATTTTCAATCTAGCTAATCGCTTTAACACTCGTCGTATCGTTGGAAATTGGTCGGGAGTCGGGAGTTCTTGCAGTTGTTGTTCCAGTGGCGCGAAAAGAGAGAGGATGTTTAGTGAATGTCGTCTAAAAAATATGTTGAAAAAATGCATTAGGTCGGAATTGTGAAAAACAATAGTAAAAATTGATTTTTACAACCTTTCCAGCTGGGCCAATAACGAAAATTTAAAAGATGTGTTTGATCGTTTATAACTCGTAAACTAATTCATTTACTAAACTAATTCTTCTAGCCTTACAGAGAAATTGAAGTCGTTTGGACCATTCAGAAAAAAGTTATTCTGATTTAAAGTGTGCGTGATCAATTATGCTCCTAACTGTATTTGGTCTAACACGTTATCTACTAGCGTCACATACTATGTAGTAGCATTTGATAAAATGAAATAACTACGAAGGTTGATAGGCGTCGAAGTGCAGCTATAACGACCGGTTTCGTCGAAGGAGTGAACACCGGTTGGTACAGCAATTAAACAAGATGATCGAAGAAAATGGTTCTTCGGAAAACAGCGTGTTTTCGAAAGCATTTGATTAACGTGTTCGCGTGTTGGCGAGTGCGGGAACGGGAGCGTGCGATTTTAATCGAACGCGCGGAAACGGGGGCGGTGTGATTAAACGTTGAGCCCGGGGCTCAATTAGCGTCGCGCCCGGATAAACAAAATGGAAATGCGGCTCGGGATCGTTGGATAATCGAGGCGAAACCGACCGACCGACCGACCGACCGACCGGCGCTGCACAGAAGAAGGAAAAAAAACATCGAACTGCATCCGCGTGCATTTGCATCGTTGGAAAATGTCACTGGTTCTCTCGCCGGAGCTTGTCATCGGGCAGGCATGCAATTACATAATTAATGTAGCGGCCGTAGCTCGCCGCCGATAATAATGGCGCGCACTGTTCTCCTCGATCGAGCCGGGCCCCAAGGCCTCGAATTCCTCGAACGAACCAGGGGCCCGCTCGCAGATGTGAAAGCGGCTGTCTCTCGCTCGATGCGACCGGTTCGATTCGAGAGGGAGCCGCGATAACGATTAAAGTATACTCGGTTTCATTAATTGGAAAGCGCCGAGAGTATTTCTGCCGGACGGCCAATGTCAATGTTCCCTGCCGGAGAAGTTAATGAAATAATTCGCGATTGACACACGACTCGCTACTAAATTGTTGTTTACCAATCCCTTGGGATTTTCGTGTGAAAATGTTTTACAGAATTTCATTGGTTCTGTATATGTGCATCTATACGCGTGTCTGTGTGTGCTGTCTCGTGTTCATCAGGCAGTGGAAAGTTATTTGCGAGGATTTTTACTTTCTCCACGGTTTTCTCGGACAAAGCGATTCTTTCTCGTTAGCTGGATTTTCACGCTCTATTTTTGTCCGACATTTTTATACTTTTATATATGTACAGCGGGGACCGGAGTGAACGGTACCACACGTTTTCTCGCCTTGCGATCGGCTTGACTTTCTTCTCCCGTCCCGTCATTTACGACGAGACCACCGGATATTTTCGTCGCGCGTTAGAAGCGGAACATTCCGCGTTGGTCCTCCGCTTTCCCATTGCATATGTATATTCGACGCTTTTGATCTGCTGTCGAGATCGAGACGTCCGCGTCCCCAAGACGACGACTAGACCGATGATCGTATATTCATAACTAGACAAAATTGTCACTCGTGATTAAACTACGAATATTTATGGAAAACAAAAATTTCTTTATCCAAGCACGTATTGTAATAAAAATTGCACAAAATATTGAGATTTTTAAAAATTGCAATTAAAATATAAATAAATAGAGCCTTGTCATTTTTTTAAGCTAAAACATTTTGATCATTTTGCTCGGTAGGTTTAGTGTTAATATTTGTACTATTTCAAACTGCATCTACCTATTTTTGCCATGAACGCACGAAATCCGCGGTTTAGTAATAAAGTCCGGTCAACCAAAAGTGCTCCGCCACAATTTCAACGAGTCCCGACATTCGTTCACACGTTTGTTCGCGCCTAATTCGCCCATGAAGTCGGAGATTTCGTGTTCACGTTGAGAAATGTATGACACAGAGAGCGAGCGAGTGAGAGAGAAACGACAAAGTAAACAGCGACGGGAAGAACGCAGAACAATCTTCACGTTTAATTGCCGTTTCGAAAGCATGCGAACAAACGTGTGAGTCACTGTACTATGTACCATGAGCGTCGACCGCGTGTTCAGACTCGTTACGTCGTCTTGCTGTCCGGTATTTGAGCGCAGACTGCACGCGACCGCTCGCGAACGAGTTAATTAACTCCTGAACAACTATACCGGGCAGAACTCGTCCAGGTAGATTCTCTGGAAATTTCGTGAAAACGAGTCAGCCGCAAAAATAAACAACCCGAAACCTTTCCTGCTCGAAAAGGGTTCGTGTGAACGAGAGACTGCCTCGAACATGTTCCCAGCAGATCAATCTCCAATTAAATTTAACATCAACACGTTGATTGCCTTGTCAGCAGCGGATTTTTATGGGAAATAAAAATTCCATTCGTTCCAAGTTACAGGAGCCAGATTAAGACTTGTGTCCCCACTCTAGCTCTCCCTTCTACGACGCTACTCCCCACCGTTCGCACTCGTGCTCCCTCCCTTCATCTGGCTACACAGACGTTTATTTCTCCTAATAATCTTACCAAGCCGGAAGTATGTCTACTGTCCACTTACACAGAAAATCGTGAAGCAATTTTTAATTATAAAATGGCTAAACTCAACGCAGCAAGTATTTAATTCCAGGTGACTTCTAATCTGTTACTCTCCCATTGTTTTCGAAGCAGAAGTAAGTGGTCCCTCATTTTTATCAGCTTTCGCGCATTGTGTATCGGGGGGATAAGGCCGTTCTGAGAGCCGGAAATCGCCGATTTCTGTACAACTGTATTTTTTCGAGGGAAACGACACGGTCTCCCGGCGGTCCGCCCACACGAGGAAGATCGTTCATCGGTGTTTCTCGAACGCGATACGCGTCGTCGACGTTGACGCGTAACACGCTCGCCGGATTCGATCCGATCCGATCCGATCGCAATGTCCGACAAGAAATTCGCGCGCGATGACTCAGCCCGTTCCAGGCTAGATTCTCTCGCCGGTAATTCGCACGGCATGAATCGTTGCGCTCGTTAAGACGAGACGAGCTCGACGATGCAAACACATGCACGTAGCCGCCGCCGCCGCCGTTGCTCGTTGCGAAACACGGGCAAATTGATGCACGTTTAAAAAGCGTGACGTGGAAGAACCGCCAGCTACACAGAAAGAGAGAGAGGAAGAAGAGGGAACGAGACACGGTCTACGGGAATATCGCTCCGGCCGACACCCGGCAATCAATAAAACCAGCACGGTTTTATTATCCTTGGACGAAACACTGTTCATTCGCTTCGATACCCTGTCGCACCACCTACATAGTTGCTTTCGCAATTTTTGCACAGTAGGAAACCGTGCTCCGCCTCGTATCCGGTGAGAGTTCGCTTTCTTCCAATTAATACGGGACAGTCTTTTGTATAGGACTGACGTTGAAGTGCGCACAGTTTAGCAAGAATGTTATTTGGAAATTCTTACGTTATGGATGCGAGTTGTTGATTCACAATTCAAACTGTTGAAGGAGTCATTAAAAAGACATTAGCCATGGACCATGGGCTTTGAAAAATTATGAGATAATCGCCGGTAGGTAATGCGTGAACTAAGGTTAAAATACTGAGGCCTCAATGGAGGTGAATCATGAGAGAATAGGCGTTGAAGAGGGGAATTGTAATTTCGCGGACAATTTTCATGCTGTATAGAGATCCACAGTGTAGTCATCAGTAGACTGCCAGTTCATAAAAATCAGACGGAAATGTCTTATGCTAAAAATAGAAGAAAAATACTATTCTATTCGTAAATACTTTGGGAATTTGAAAATGCCATAAATGCATGAAGATCCACAGTGATCAGCAGGCATATCGGTGCTCCATTTCCAGGACTCGCCGAACGGAGTTCCTCGAACGGTTCTTTTCAGCGGAAACAGTGTCTGTCCCGCCGATGGATAAAACGCTCTCAGACAATAAGAACTGTGGAGGAGGAGGAGGAGGAGGAGGAGGAGGAGGAGGAGGAGGAGGAGGCGAGTAGACATCGCTGACGGTGTGGTGTTCACTGTCAGAGAACGTTCTCTTCTCTCTCGGTGTCAGCCATGATTGCAGGCGCGCACGCGTTTTGTCCGCGGGTACAACGGCATTATACGCGCGGCGTTTTGTGCGCGTGATATTGCAGCCCCCTGACAAAAGGTGTGCAGAGCGAGCGCGGAGTCACGGACAAAAGCTCGTAAAACGCTTGTTAAAGGCGCGAGACACGCGCGATTCGCGCCAGAAAAATAAAGATGGAGAGAGAGAGGGTCCGAATCCGAGCGATTGCACGTAATAAAAGCCAGAACGCGGCATTCAGGCTCAATCAGGGGCCGGCTGCCATTGGTTCGTTGACTTTCTCTTCCTGAACTCTTAACCCGTGACGTTTAATCTGCTTTTTGTTGGTCGGCGTGTGCGTGCGAGCGAGCACCAGCAGCTTACACGCCGCTCCTCGCCGGATCATCTTTTCGAAAGCTACTCTAATTTGTCCGTTTCACTTGCCGCCTCTGGGAATTCGTATTCCGAGGCAGCTCGAATTCAAATGACAAGCCTCTCCGTAATTACAATATTCTATTAATTCGATTACGCATATGCGTTACAGTTATACGCCACCATTTTCTACGTAAATTTCAAGGAACAAGGACCAAGCAGAAATTTGATTTTTCCTCGAGTAGCTTCGACGAGCCAGAAATAATTGTGGAAACTAAGTAAACTGGAAATTAAATCCGGAGTCTGGTCATAAATAACGACATGCGCAAATTTAATATCCCATGTGCAAAATTGCGACACTCTTGCGAATCTAGGATTTAATTGTCGCGGTCACAAATTCAGGCAGACAGCTAATTGCCAAAGCAGTCGTCTAATCGGCCCAGATAGCTACGAGTGTTTCTGCCCGTTATCAAGGACAAAGCCTCCCTTCCAGATAACCCTGTGTCTCGGGATTCATATCGTTGATCGTTGCGTCAGGAATCATTGAAAAAGACTGTTGTGTACGTTCGCAGGGCAGGTCACACGCGTCGAATACAAACAGGCACGTGGAACGATGACGCGATCATCGTCCGGGTAAACAGAACACGTGGGTTGACATTTTCTCGACCGCCCCGGCTCGATTAGCATAGTAAACCTTCTTCTCGGATGAGACTATAATTAGATTCGCGGTCTGTTCTCGACAGGCTGCTTAAAGCCCTCCTCATCATCCACCTCCTCCTACTACTCCTCTTCTTCCATGTGCCACCTCCCCCCCACCGCCCCTCCCTCTCCGCACGCACCGTTAATTCTCATCGTCCTCGTGCTCCTCCTGTGCTCATCGCCGCTGATGGATTTTATCTGGTGACTCGGTGAGCGACCTTGACACACAGTCGCCCGGAGAAATCCACGACGTTCTTCCATTTTGACATTTTGCGATTTTTTTTAGCACTGGTCGCGGTTGCAAAGTTCATAGTTTTTGGTACTGTAACGATCAGGAGTTAACTAAAAAGTTAATTCTTCTTTTACCGACGTTATTCATGTGAAGATAGTTCATCGGTCCCTCTAAATTCCTTTCAGTTTTTAATTTAATCCGCATGAATCTTGCAATTAACAGAAGAATATCCCTCTCAATTCTCGACAGATTCAATTTCGACGACCCGGTCCACAAGAAACCAAATTTGCGCAGGCCAACAGGAGCTTCAGCTTTCAGAGTCTGTGTACTCTGCAGAAAGGTTCAGGACGACCTCCAAATAAAACGGAAACTCGAAAGTATACTCCAACAAACAGCTTGGCCATTAAATCCAGCCGCCCACTCAGCGATTCCTCAGCGAGCTCGCATAACGTAAACAGAGAAAACGGCCGTTTCGCTGACGAGCTCGGAGCAAGAAGCGCTCACGAGGTTCTTGTTCGAGCAATACGATCGAATGGCGTTCGAGACACGGGGTCTCGAATTCGAAACTGCGTCGGCTGTTTGCGAGTAATATGGCGAAACGGTATCTTATCGCGAGAAATGTATTCATACAGTTCCAGCAAAATAGATAGCGCGATAACAGGCGATAAGGCGGTAGGAATCGGAGCCGCCGCAGATCTTTTTACATCCATGCTCGACACCGTTGCTGTATTGATAACAACGCGCGGTGTGTGTCTCGCGGTCTTTTATTGCCGATCCGATTGATTCGATCGTCCGAAGACCTCGATAACGATCCGATCGAGCGGATCACAGCTGCGGGAATACGTTGATCCGCGTCCCGATCCGACCGCTTCTCCGGCCACGAACACCTTGCGCACGATCGAGTTCCTCGAGCTCGACCCACTTTCACGATCATTCCCGATCGGTTTCTTGCGCTCGAGATCGTCCTGCTCGTCCAGCCAGCCGAGATCGATCTTGTTTTAGCCGTTACGATACTGTAATCAACTATGCATTTTTCAAACCACGCTTCTTGCTCGATTTTTATCCTCTCTCTTCCCTTTGCATCTATGTACTCGGTGCTTAAGAATTTCTTGCGGCTCTTGATCTAGCAGCACAAAACATGAGATACTCGAGCAGGGTTTCTTGGATTAATCTATCAGCGCTTCTGCTCCTGCGATATTTGCAATCGCCACTTTTGAAAGCCCTACCTCATCTAATCCGACGAAACTGGAGATCCTTTCTGCTAGCCCTAGAATTTCTCAACAGGAGTACGTCGTTTATCCAAATAAACCATTGGGAGTCTACCAATGTTTAAAAATTTCAGAATATCCTGTGATTTTTTAATAATTACAGCTATCAAGAGAAGAAATCAGTCTACAGTCCATTGATTACTGCATCTTATCTACTCAACGTTGTCGGAACAAGTTGTTCGATTAAATCGCTCAAGATAAATGTTTTCGATAACGACCAGAGTTATCGAACAATTGATCAAGAAAATTCTCACGCGTTGATGTGCGACATACGAATCCACTGAATTCATTGGTTGATAAAGTAGCGTAAAATGTGCGTCACATTTTTAAAGAGGCTTAGAAGAACGGATCGATAGTTAACGGCCACCCGGTACCGTCGTAGTCGCGTCGCGGCGCATTAAATTTCAGACGAGCCACGGGAAACGACTATAAGAGAGCCCGCCGATAGAACTTGCTGACGACGCTGCGGGGAGAAACTACTCTCGAGGTTTCCTATGTACGTGCCCGGTCAGCAGACGACGGGACTTGCTGACTATCCGCATTTCTGTCCCTCCATCGCGGCGTAACCGCGTTTCGCTCCGTCGAATTGAAAGGTAACGCTTGGAAAACAAAGTGGCTGAAAACGCGCGCGCGCGCGCCCGCAACGGGAGGAAGCACTCGCGGAAAGTTAGGCGAGTGAGTGAGTGAGTGAGAGAGAGAAACACGACGGTAAAGGGAGAACCAACAGACAGAGAGAACGTTAAAAGAGGAGGAGGACAGGTATTCCAGTAATTTCGAAATTCCTCCGTCCGGGTTTCCAGCAGCGTTTTATCGTCCCTGGTACGGGCTCGCAAGAACGAGAATTGCAAATTGCATTCCCCCTTGACGGGAACGACGTCTTTTTGTCGAACGTTCGACCAACTCTTTTTCCACGACCCTACGCTCCCTCTACGACCTATCCTCCGCTAGTTTCTTTGACGTCTTCTCCTCGATTGATAATAGGCTTCGATGTTTATTCAATATTCATTCAGGACGACTTCATTGACGTTCGAACTGATGGCTACCGGGAGCAGGCAGCCGCGACGCGGGTCGTAAATATTTGCTCGCTGCCATTGAGGAAACTGGTTATTCTTTTATTTGAAAGTCTAATTCGGAAATTCTTGTCTTGCGATTATATTATTTGCCGTGGTAGTGCGGTTGCGATCAATGCGAATGGAGGCAGCCCTGGGAACCTTGAGGTTCGAGTTAGGCCTAAGACTTAATGAGATGATTCTTTGATGTGTTGCAGTGATTTATAAAAATGATGATATGTAACGAAACTGGAGACCCACTTCGCTGGCCCTAGGTCAGAGATGGGCAAAAATTTCATTCAAATACAAATTTCGAATAAAGTGGGTTTATTCGTAAAATTATTCGAAGACTTCGAAGACCGCTAAAACCACTAGACAAACTCCAAATTCTATCGAGTTTAGTGTCATTTTAATCGGAAGAACGCTACGAACTAGCTGGCGCCACTTTCATGAAAAAATAATTAAAAACTAGAGGGATATTGTTGCTCGCTCGCTCCGCTCGCTCGCGAGTGAGGTTATTGTTGCTCGCTCTCTTCGCTCGCTCGCGAATAGGGTTGTTGTTGCTCACTCGCTTCGCGAGTTCGCGGGTACGACTGTTCTTGCGCGAGGGTTAGTGGTACGCATGGCTAGTAGTACCTATAGCTATTAATGTTTTTGATTTGGTGTGTGACTCCCCAAGAGCCACACAAAGAACTTCCCGATTCGTTAGTTGCAGGATATTATTTATTATAATTATTTAGTGTACATTTTAAGAAGATTATACGTTTTCAGGGAAGTTCAATAGTTTTCTACTTATCAAAATGTTTGCTATATGACGTCGCATTAAACCAACATCGTATGCTCGTTGCTCGCTTGGTTCCCTGTTATAGCATAGTAATGTTGCAAAATAAATCGCAAATGCTCCACAATCAAACGCATTGTTTTGATATTGTACTCTGTGAAATATATATTTTTTCTCATATTTATACAGGGCATTCAGATAATCTATTACATCATGGTTCAAATGATTAGCATTAAAACTATCATAAATGTGTACATTTCCGTTATCATCAGATCTTGTGCAAATCCAATGTCCTACTACCTTTTTTCCAATTTTACCAGTGTATATTATCTGAATATTCGTCTCATGTTCTGGGATCTCTTGTAAATTACTCAAAAAAGCTCGAACGTAATCAGTATCTCGAGCAAAGTTGTATATTCCACGCTCGTTTAGATTTCTGTTCATAATTTCGTGAAATAAATTAATATGTTTATCTCGTAAATAACAATCAGGTTTTATGACTTCTTTACATTCGGCTGTTTCTAAAGCATAGTTTAATACATCAATCGATGCAGCTGGACAGTCGTTATAAAAAAGTACAAACCTATGTACGTCGAAAAGTTAGTAGTTCAGGAGATATTTCAATTTAAATAATGCTAAAACCCCATTACTATCGTACTAAGACGTTACAATATTAAGTAAACGTTAATGTCTGTCAACGGTGCGTTCTACCGATGAGACGACGTACGTAGTTTGTTGAATAAAAATTGCAGGTAACAATTCGTTTTGAATAGATTGTATTATCAATGGTTGTAATATAAATTAGTTTACACACTCATTAATATTCTTTGAAAAGGTATTGTCGGCAGTAGCGATGATTAACCCACTCTTGCATTGGAATAACTTTCGATTATTCCACGGGGTAACATTAGCATCAGTTTAAAAAAAAAAGTTTTTTTTAATTTAAAAAAAAAATTAAGAAAAAAATTTTTTTGTAATTGCGTTTGTTTATTCGATGGAAAATGTTCATCCTCTCGTATAAATTGCATTGTTGAATGAACTTCTTTCGAAAAAAGCTAAAAAAACTAAAAAAACTAAAAAACTACTTGACCAAAATGGACCAAAATCTAATCAGCTCTAAGTTACAGCGGGGCACATCGATTGCATCATTCATCATTCTGATCGCGTTGTTACTTTTTCAGAAAACGTTAACGAAAAATTTGATAACATACAAACGGCCATACGCACACACACACACACACACATACGAACATTTTGCTGAAAATAGTCTAAAATGACTGCAATGACCATGAAACGTGAAGATCTGCTAAAAAATCGATTTTCGATTTTCGGGGTAATTACAGTAACTTCCCTATAAAATCGGGAAGTTAATAAACAAGTTTTGCAATTGAATTACACCCGGCCGTGTTTATTGCACCCCTTTGCCACAGCTACCGTCGCCTTCGTCGGCCTGACAGAAAATTATTCGAAGGATTTATTCGAAAACAATCCACGAATATTTTTACGAATAAACCCACTTCATTCGAAATATTTATTTAAATAAAATGTTTGCACATCTCTGCCCTAGGTCAAAGAATTTCTCACCAGAAGTAGGTCGTCTATCCGAACAAACCGGACTCACTTTAAATATCCCTAAGGAAACGAGCAAATTGGAGGTAGCGAATGGTAGAAGTATGGAGACGGTCCCGCGAAATCTCGGTCGAAATGTCTCGCGCAGGTGAGCAGCGGGTCGTGCGGACAGATAACGCATCCGTCCGTCGGGTCGTGCGAGCGCCCGCGCCTTAGTTTATCGTTTCATGAATTATTTATCCGATGCCGTGCACGCGGCCCGCTCTCTCGCATTCCCCGCCGTTTCGACGTCTGTTATTACTTCCAGCGTGGCTGCTCGGCTTGGTCGTAGCGTGGCCTGGCGTGGCCCGGTGCGTGCTTTTAGAAACGAGATCATTCCAGGCCGATGCCGAATGCGTGCGCGCCGTGTCCTAACCACGATTTATTCCCCAATTATGAGGAACCGACGGGAACCGAGGGGACAGACCTCGCTAGCCCAGACACAAAAGGATACAACCGAAAGGATCCAAAGGGATCCGTGTGGCGCGACGGGCTCGCCCGTTCTTCTCTCGCCCTTTGGATTCCTTCGACCCTGCTCTCTAGCGGTCCATCTCTCTCTTTCTCTGGTCAGGCTGCTCCATTATTTCGGGGCGATTGCGATACTCTCTGAAAAGGAACCCTGTCTGATCCCCTCGGTCTTTTGTATTGTCTCTTCTTCGGGTAAATTGCTTCGGAATGCCAAGATTCGCCGGCAGCGTCCCCGGCTATCTGGTTACCCACTCTCAATCTCCCTTGAAAATTGCTGCTTCCAGTCCCAGAATTCATCAAGCCATCCTTTCTACAATACCCTAATCGGAAATGCGATTGCCATCTAGCTACTGAAACTGGCTTCCATCTTTGTTAGGAATTGCTGTCGCCAGTCCCAAAATTCACAATCCTTCATTCACTAATATAATCTGGCAAATAACTATTCAGTTCTTGCAGAAGCTAATCAATTTTTCACACAATCCACTATCCGATTCTAAGCTATTTCAAAACGCCACGTACAGGTGATCCACAGGGGGTTGAAGAACCAAGTCTTGAACAACCAGGAAGAGCCAAGGCTTGAAACAGCCCGTCGTTCAAAATTTCTTCCACATTTTGAGGACAGCCTCAAGCCTCTGACAACAGCCGAAGATCTATCCCAGACCTTCCCGGAGGAGAGCAAAGTTGCTTGGCCCATTTCACCGAGGGGGAACGCGTTCCAGCGTATTGGTCCCGGGATTCCGGTGACTCTAAATCAGCAAGTTCGCCGAAACATTTCGCGAGCACCCGGTACACAGAACGGGAGTAACTGTACCGTCAACGGAGGCTTGCGGTTGGCCGCGTGTACGCGGAGACAGTCGGGATTTATATACGCCCTCTTCCCTCGCGCTCGGAGCCCCGGAGAGCACGCCGGAGGAGTTTCCGCGGAGCCAAGAAGGTAATTAACTCCGCGCGCGGGATTGGAAGGCGTGGGTACAGAGAGCGAATTTACGGGCGAACGAGGGAGCGAGAAAATGTTTCGGTAAACCTGCTCCTCTCTCTCTCTCTCTCTCTCTCTCTATCCCTAGACCCTACCCAGGCCTTTAATCCATCGCCCTTGCACAACTTTTGTAGAAACTTTGCACTCAATTGGAGAATTAATCTGGAAAGTCAATCAAAGGGGAGGCTCGAACTCTCAAGCAGATGAATTTCTCGGTTCTGCAACTTCGTCCACGAAGTTCGGCAACCGAAGTAATTAATAAACAGCGTTGCCCGGTTCGTAGACACTTGCTGCACGCGATTCTACTTCTGAACAACCTCTACAGATTCCAGAGTTACTGGTATGTTTTTTTCTGACGAGATGAACTCGTTGTTTTTGTCAGCGATCGCAGTTGAAAGCAGAGTGGATGGATATCGAACTGAATTTGGTTTCTCGATATTTATGAGCAGGTCTGGTGGAGAAACTTGTCCGGAAATTAATATTAGTAGTAAGTTATTTTCGTGAGATCATTGTTTTTGGATGGATATTGAACTGGTTTGATCCGAGTATTTATTTCGACACTTTCAGCTAGGATTGTTGAATGAAAGTGAATGCAGGGGTCGATAAAGAAAATAGCGTAGGGTCATGAAGCTGACTTATGCGGGTTCCCGAGCTAATTTGTTCGATTCCCCAGCCGGGGAGCCGCGTTGTCTAGCGTAGAACGAGGTAAATATGTCCCTGCCGCCTCTTTTTACCGTTCCCGTGCCCTCAGCTCTTTGATTAACCGAGGGGATTCGGATTATTAGATCGGGGAGCGTCCTAAGAGTGTCCACGATCTATGAAATCACCTTGACCAAAATCGACGCGATCGATCGGTGCGAAAGTGCTTCTTGTCCAGTCGATGTATATCGAGACGGACACAATCTTCAACCCTGGGTTTTCTAATACTTTTAATTTAAGATTATTGGGATTACAAATAGATGCATTCATACATATAATAGAATAGAAAAAAAGATAAAAACTTTAACCCTCAGTACTCGAGTGGTGACCGACTAAAAATTGTTATACCACAATTATTATTAAATATGTCGGTATCTAATCAATTACCGAATATTTAAGTATTGCAGGAGGTGTTATATCAAATTCATATCCGCGAACTGAAAGAATGAAATGATATAGAACGGAAGAAACGTTTAATTTTCGAGTTAAAATAGCTCCGAGTGCAAAAGGTTAAATCGGTTCAAGTTCCAGTAGAGGGTCGAAGTCGAAATTGACTGGTTTTGAGGAAACGAAGATGGAGGATCGCTCCTTTCACCGTCGGCCATCTTGGGGATCAAACGAAAGTAATGTTAGCGGTTGATAAATGTTCTGTTACATCGTCGGCAGTGTGTCGTAAGCCTGTTTGGTCGAAGTGGGTCGGTCGGAGGTATTCCAGCGACACCGTATCGATCGGCGGCGCGGCGGCTAGAATTTATTGCTCGAAAACGAAGCTCGACGGTTCAGGGACATCGACCAGCAACGAACCCGCGCTGATACTCGTGCGAGCGGAGGAGAAGACAGAGAGAGGAGGCAGGTGCAACGCGAGGCATTCCTGTCGAACGGAAAAACAGGCTCGAGTGTCAACCACGATCGGGTCTGTCCCGTGCATTTTAATTTCATCGACTTCCTCGGCCGTGCGAGGCATCCGAGAGAACCACATACACACGCGCACACACATTAATGCCCCTCTCGCCGTGGAGAGATAATCTTATCGCCGTCGATTTCCAGCTGGATCGCCTCGACTCGAATCTTTCCGAGGGAAAAGTTCACTCGACCCGATAAACATAAAATTTTAAACGTTTCGGAGCCGCTTTTAAAAGCCCCACGATCGCCGTCGAAGGGGGACGAGTGATGCAATTACGATTTTAAAAAACTGCCTCGCCGGCATCTCATAAATGTTAACGGGCCCCGCGCGATCACAATCGCGGGTCTATTAATAGAAGCGAAATTTATTCGACACGGAGTTCCACGAGGGGAAAGAAACTGTTCCATATTTTATAATCGCTTCGACGTTCACACCTGCCTCTTTAACCGACCAGCTGTAAAAATCTTCTTTCGCCCGACTCGCTTCCTTATTGCTAGCCGAAATACGCCTACTTCCAAGGACACCCAGTAGAGCATCCCGAATGTCGATGAACCCCGAGAAACTGCAAGTACCGAGCCTGTTCCATTGAATGGAGAACCGTGAATCGCCGGAACCTCTACGAGTATCATTCAGCGAGAAAGAAAGTCGAGAGGAATGCTAGGCACTCGGAGCGCCGAGGACGACCGAGGCGTTACATCAACTTGCCCGTCAATTTCACCGCGCTCCACGTTGGACACCGCCATCAACGGGCGCAACAAACTGTAACGAGCGCTACGAACCACGCCGAACGACTCGTCCGATGTTTTTTCTCTTGATCGACTCTCGAAATCGTCGACGGAACGAATATTCAAATCGACGGACACCATTCTATCTTTTCGGATCACCGAGTTCTTCGATATTGAATTTCTTAGCTCGGTGTTTACGCAGGAAACTACGCAGGAGAAGTGCAACAATAGAAAATATTTTCGCCGTTAGCCTCTACAGTCATAAATCCGTCAATTAATTCAGCGCTCGCATTGCTATTTACGCCGTGAAATGCATTATTTTTCCGGGTTCGTGAATATTTATGAACAGAGAACTACCTGCGAGCGAGCATTGAAGTAGTGAAATTGTGCCAAGGATGCCACGACAGACAACGAGAGCCAAGTCACGCCTACGTGACACCGGTCGTTAACCGCTAACACGTCGAAATCACGCGCACACCAGCTCAATCATTAATGAAGAATCATCGAGGCGCAGAGGTACGCGGAAAAAAAAGTTTCTCTGGTTCAGACAACCAACCCTGTCGATCTCCCTCCACTCGCTGTGTGTGTCACTTCGATTGTCGTTGCGTGGCACGGCTTCACAGGGACGTGACAAGTGCATGTAGCCTCGGTTAATTACCGGCTCGGTAACCCCGCCGACTAATTAGCTCCGGTAATTTATGAGGAAGCTCGCGCGGGCGCGTTCGGGTTTATCGTGCGTTTATAAATAATGCGTTCCAATTAGAAGTTCGCGTTCCTCGCGCGGCCGTAACTTCGCGCCGTAACGGGCCGCGAAGATTAACAGCCGAAACACGAACGAACCTGCACTGCCATTTTGAGGTAATCAAATCTTCGAGTTCACCACTCGACGGTTTCTTAACGAGCACTTGTACTTGAAAAAATTTATTCAACCGTTTTCCACAGAAATTTTACCACGGTTGGTAGATCTACAGTTTCCTCCGAAAATTTAAACGGTGTTTTTTACACTGCTTAGAATTTTCTGTCGCTAAACTTCCCATAAAAATCTCACCAAGGTAGATTTAACAAGGTAGATTTAACAAGGTAAAATACAACCCCTAGACATTTTTATTCACTAAAATTGATCAGAAATAGAAAAGATACGAAGATTGCAAGATCGCACGTTGCATAAAATTGTGTCACCAGTTTTTATTTTCAGATGGGGAAGATTGCAAGATCCTATGATGTCATTTTTCTTTCGCCTAAGATTTATCGAGAGCGCAACCCCTAGACATTTGTATCCAGAGAAATTGAAAATAAAGAAAATAGCAGAACGTTCATCAATGGCGTCCCACGCGTTAATTTCTGGTTCGTTTTCCATGACCGAGCAGAAGGGCCGTCGTGAAACCAATTCCGAGATAAGAAGCGAAGCGTGGAAAAAGAAGATGTACGAGACGCGATGATTTTCCGAAAGGTCATGCTCGCGGAAAGGTCAGAAGCTGCCGGTATTTCTAGGAAGTTTTAAGGTCACGGGGAACTTGGAGAAAACTCGGAGCTTGGCAAATTCAATTTCTCCAGTCGAGGTTTGCTCGCGTGAAGAGAAAAATAAAAAGCGGCGAAGAAAAAGAGAAAAGTGGAGCGAAAGTTCGTCGGAATGAAATCCAATAACGACTTCGGGGGCTTGAGCGACGACGACGCGAAGAATTTCAAGTTTCGAGAAACGACTGAGCCAGAAGAACGAGAAGAAGAAGAAAAAGAAGAAGAAGAAGGAGGAGGAGGAGACGAGAGGAAGGGAGATGATTTTTTAAAATGGCAGCGTCAGCTTTAATCCGCTTTAAGCCCATCGACGAGGAAACTACATCGAGAGAGGCAGGGTGTCGTGGCACGAAACGAAACACCGTCGGGCTCTATTGTTGCGTACCGTGGAGTGCATAATTAATGACCTTCGTGCCGGTCGAGTTTTGCAATGCAAATGCCCGTTGGAATCGCTCGCTCTATCCCCCTCTTTCTCCTTCCCCTCTCCTTTCGCAGAAATAAACGGGCGCCGCGTGCATGTGTACCGACCCCGTTGCTGCTTCCTACGATAAACACCGTGAAAGTTTCTCGATCGCTCCTCGATCGATCCGCCGGTGATCGAGAGGATCGCCTCGACGTCAGCCGCGACATACACTGTAATTTAGTAATTCATTCACCTCCTTTCCATTTTTAAATCCCTTAACACGGTTTCTCCCGACACGAATGCTCTGTCGCACACTTATCGTGAAATTAATCTCTGCTACAATATTTCTTCGCATTAGCACACGACTCGAATAATTCACCAGATACGCATCAGGAGATCCAGAGATATTCCGAAAGCTCCGATAAATTCAAGCGAAATTCAACCGCGCGCGGAGCAGTTCCGCGAAATTTAAATGCCGATCGTAATCGCGTACGTGATCAGATAAATTATCACACCGCGGGCGAACAAATCTTCCCCGCGACAATTCACAGAACACCCGGTACGTGGAAAGAGGAGAAAAAGGTATCGGAAAAGCTTCCAGGAATCGCCGCGCCGGCGAGAATAAGTCAGCGCAGCCTTCGAGGCGTCCCAGAAGCGCGTTTTTCTCTCTCGATCTCTCGATCTCGTCCTTGCGGATCGAGCTGCGCAGGAAGAGGAAAACCGACGACGGGAGAAAAAAAATCCGACACTCGATACACATTCTTATCGACGTACACGATATATCTCGCTTGAAAAGAGCGCTCCTTTTTATGCAACGCTCGGCAAGGTCGCGCGATCCACGCAGGATCTATCGCGGGAGGAAGCGCGGCGCGATTAGACTGACCTTCGAGCGACGGAACGGAAGCACGCTGGTTTAGATCCTAAATCCAAGATCCGACTGGCCTCCATTCATGTTCCCAACGACGCTATCACTACCGGAAGCAACGCAGGATTTCGATGATTTTCTTCCAAGATCTATGCAGACTTCTCTCACGATTCTGCTGGCCTCTATTCACGTTATCACAACCGGAAGTCACTCGACGATGATAGAAGGTAATAATTTCGATGATCTTCTTCCAAACAACTGAGTAGACCGAACGCGGCCAAAGCGCTCGAGTTTTTCACGAAGACTACGATGTTCTGGATCCGCGAGCAGCCGAGAGGCGGGCGAGCGTTATCGGAGCCGCGAAATGGAAAACACTCGGCCGATGATAAGCCGCTTATCGAGAATTATCTGCGCGGTGACGAACAGACCCTGCGCAAGATCCATCGGGCAACTTGCGAACCGAGAGAGATCACGAGATTCAAGACACGATACCAGAGACGGTACTCCTTTTCCCACTGATCCGAGCGGGACGAAAGCTCACCAAGGACTGGCAGGACACAGTTTTCGTAGGGTGGAAGAAGGGCAGGTAGAGGTCCTACCCGGGACCCCGCGTGAAAGGATCCTCTCGGGTTTATGCACCCATACGTAGCCGCAACTCATGCGACCCGCCGGTTCTCAACCTGTTCCGCCACTTTCTTCCTTCGGTACAGCTCTTGGGGACCCGTCACGTGGCCCACCGGAAGATTAACGATCTTTTCTGAGAATCTCTATATCTTTTTTTAGAACCCTTCGACAAGGAAAATATATTTAATCCCCCATCTTGTAGAATTTCATTTCTAATCAGAATTGAATGAGAGTGAATACATTTATTTAGTGTCTCCGAGATTTGCGACCTTGAGTACAGGAGATAGAGTGTTTCGTGTGATCCTAGAATGTATATTCCAATTTTATTTTCTTGTAAAAATTGGGTGATCTGGTGTCTCTGTGATTTGCCACCCTTAAATGTAGACAGCAGAATTCTATTACTATATTTCTCGCAAGAATTGAGCGAAGGAAAATTTCAGACCCTGAAATTTTTACTAATCTCGTGAAATTTCATTTCCAAGAAAAATTGAACCAGTGAAAAATTGATTTTTAGTGTCTCCGAGATTCGTGACCTTGAGCGCAGGCAGTAGAATTTCGTGTAATCCTTCTGGGATTTTTATTGCCATTTTACTTCCTTGTAAAAGTTGGATGATTACAAATTTATTAGTCGATTCCCAGGGTTTATCGCTCGCGTGTATTGTGGAGCAATTACCAGTTCGTCGTGGGTAATCTGAGAATAGCTCTTATCCTGCGACTATCGTCAATTGTTCGAAGCCGACTGCTCAGATCGAGGACAAATATTATTGCAGCGAAGCGTAGAGCGTTATCGTTCATCAAGTTTGACAAAACACAGTGGCTTAATTGATGGCACATCTCGCGCGGCGTTTGACTCATCGTATTTTCGTAAAAAAAAACCTCGCAATCTTATCGGAGCTCTATGGCTTGGGAATTATTTTCTTCAGAAGAAACACATTATTCACAATGATTACACAAGTCTCCCGGAGATACCAGTGTTTGCAGCTTGTTGACCTCAAAGGCATCGTCGCCTGCGGCTGTTTTCTCTTCCTGAAGTTAGAACCGAACACGAAAGCAACCAAACTGTTTTATTTCCGATCTAGAAATCTTGTAACCCACGATGTCGAAAGACGTCACCGAAATAGTTCGTTCGCCCGAGAGACGTTACAGTCGGAAAAAAGTGGACAGAGCAGTTCGGTTGAAACAACTGTGTTTTTCGACAGTGTCAAATTGTTTACTCGACGGCGAAGACAGGAAGAGATTATACAACGACTCTATGAGGAGTTACGGAGATAAGAGTCGGCTCGCAGGAGCTTCGCGTCTCGAATTATCTGTATTGCGTAAGGTCTCGTGGAACGCCGCACAGCCACCGTGAAAAATTCCATGTCATCGAGAGCTCATGCTCATGCCTCGCATTCTCGAGTAGTACGGTCTCTATCGGAAGCAATCGCGGCTACTACCAAGGCCGAGCAATTCTTTTATCGAGCACATGTCGCGTGGAAATGCGAACAACGCGGGAAACCGCACACGGTCACTCGACAGATTGAAATACAAAATTGGAACACACAGACGGCGCCAAGAAGCAACACTAATTAATGGAAATACTGCTGACGCTGGAACCCCAAAGGATTGTTGGACAAATTGATCAATCGTGACACAGAGCTAGATCTCACGCTGTTAACCCTTAGCACTTTAGTAGTCGAGGGGTGACTCAACTAAATTCGACTCTTGCATGAAAAATTAGTTCACTGATTTACATTCGATAATTCCACGATCACGTATTTACATTACTAAATAAGTTGGTATCTGATCGATTCCTACACATTTGAGTATTGTATGAGGTATGCATGAATTTCCTATCAGTGAAATGAAAAAGATCGAATACAATGGAATTATTCTAGGTCGGAAGAAATGTTGAATTTTCCAGTTAAAATAGCTCCGACTGTAAAAGGGTTAAACCTGCAGACACTGGATTTTTCCAGCGAATGTTCAGCAGTACGACGAGGATGGACGAAATGTTAAAGATTGCCATGCGTTGAGAACGACGAAAAAATGAGAGACCCTGAGGGTCTGAGGCAAGCAGCCAAGTACACAGAAGTGCGGGGCAGGTTTTCGGTGACTGTCAGGGCTGTAACACGCACAAAAGGCAGGTGCTGGAATGCATTGATTGCCTGCTGTCCCCCTCCCCCTCCCGGTATCCCTGGTTCCCAGCCTGTGTTGTTGGTCGTCTTTCTCGCTCGCAGCCAGCATCCGCGTGTGTCCCTACCACCCGTATCTGGTCTGGGAACAACCACCCTTCTCTCCCAGGGAACGCAGGAGGAGAGAGACCCCTCGAGCCCAGGGAGAACTCGTTTTCCTTCGGTTCGTTCGCTCTCTCCTCGGATTATTCCTCTTCTGACGGGATACGAGGGCGGCCCCCGCTGATCCACTGTTTCCCCCTTCTCCCCTCGAATACGTCACTCCTCTTCCTTTCGTTTTGCTTTCCATATCGGTCGCATTTGTTATTCGAACCCGATGATCGACGGCCCACGGATCAGACGATCTACGCTGATCGACGCGAGCTACCTGGAAACTCCATCCCCACTCTCTCTGTAGCTCGAGTATATTGTAACTTTCTTAAAACAGCTGTCAAACGGAATTGATTTATTTTTATAACTAATTGAGCGGATGTCTTTACTTGTTTTATTTAGAAATTTTTCGAAATTTGCTTTTGAAGATACTTTTTATGGGGCGTATTGATCTTTCTGTCGTTCGACAGCAGTCGTTGACTCAACCCATTCACCGGAAACTGAGTAATTGAATGACTGAGGGTCAAAATTTACCTGGACTCCGCCGTCGGATAATTAGGGGTAGGTCGCAGGTAGACTGCGGATTTTATGCATTTATGGCAGAAATGCGTAAGTGGAGTTTCCAATGGTGAAACGGTTGTAGTAAACTGACAATGCCATTATCCTGTCTTTGTTAAAATCTTTAAAGTAAGATCGAACTGCGGTCTCTTGCAATTTATGGAGACAATGGGCAGAAACTAACAGTCACTAAAAGTTAACCTGCATAAAATTCTACAGGAAATTTCGAATAATGTCGCATTTTCTAATAAAGTGAACAATGCGTACCTATTACGAAATACTTTTTGGTAAAACCGTGTTGCCGAAGTATGCAGAAAATGTCCAATCATTTTTGCATACCCTGGCCGGACCAAGTGAAACAGCAGCGGGGTGGATCTTTCTCCATCGGGGGTAGTTTCACGTTCCCGGGAATTCGCGGAATCGACGAAGGAATCCGAGGCAATTTTATGAGATGTTAATAGGGCACCGGTTCCGGCTTTGGAAAATTTCCGGGTTTCCGTCGAGAAGGGGGTGGAGGCGGCTGGCAGTAAGCGCAAACTTCTCGCGAAATTCCGCAAAGGGAATTCCTAGGTTTCGTGTAACCGTGGTCGCGGTTTCCCCGAGAAATACTTCCTTTCTACACGGGACTCCGCGCGCCTCGAAATGTACTGAATTATTCCGCGCGTGGGCTACGGAACGACCGTCGGCTCGTCTATATTTTACAGTCGGAATGAAACGCAGTCTCTTTGCTCCCGATTGCTACCGGAAATATCCTGTTTTCGCGTAAACAGTCGCGGAACGCGTTCCTCGAACTCGCTACATAATTGCGCGAATTCTTCAAACAGTTCCGCCGCTGACGGAACTGCGATTACATTCTGCTGAATTTTTGCGCGCGAGATGTTCGAGCACATGCTCGCCGGAAATGTGGATATTGCTCTGATAAAACTTCTTTCTTCGGCAAGTTCAGATTTTCGAAAACAGCTTCACACGAAGACTTAACGCTAAACCTACCGCTGCCGGTCAAGTGATCGGTTTTATATTTTTCATTTCATCATTATTGAAATTATGAAGATACATATACAGAAATTGATTTGATAAATTTTTTCATCCAAGCACATATTCTAATAAAAATTGCACAAGATCTAAATCGATAGAGCCTTGTAATTTGTATAAGCTAAAACATTTTAATCGCTTTTAGAGTTCGGTAGGTTTAGCGTTAATATAAAGAATATTATTCGTTCTGAAATGAACTAAATTATAGTGCAAAGTTCACACTTCTTGGAGCTAAACCTTGCGTCCGGGTCTTAGCACGAAGATTTCAGTTGTTTATTTTTTGCGGAGCTTATGGGGAAGGGAAAAATTTGTGATTGTTGTAGTCGAATCACGGGGACTTCGAAACGAGGATCCCCCTCGATTGTATTTCATTCCCATCGAGCGACCTTAATCGAATCGCCCACGCTTTCACCCCAAGACAATTTCCCGGAAAACTCGGCTGCCCGGATAGGAATTGAAAAGCAACGATCGTTGGGTTACTAGGCTCTGGGGTGGTTTTCCCCTTGGGGCCACATTCCGTTTCCCTTGTTATTCATCCCCCCTCGCCCAGACCCCGTAAAACTGTTCAGTAATGATTTTTCAGGCCGTGGGAGGACGTACATAGTTCGATGCACTTTTCCAGGCTGTGAGAGATCGCTTTCTATTTTAAAAAACATATTGATAATAGACCACGAATGTCTCCACAGACATAGAATGTTTTAAATTAATCGCATGGAGTGACCGAAACATTCATCCCCTTTGTCAAGGGTTGATTTTCATAAATTGACATTCAACAGACGTTTATAAATTGGTTTATAGCTTGTGCTGGCTACTACGGTCCTCTTCACAGAAGTTTAAAATAAAAATACAACCACTAACGGTTGTTCCACAGCGTCCCTCCCAGAAAACAAAAACTCTCCCAATTTTCCCCAGAGTCATTTGAAGTTACAGATTTTGAGTAACTTTGGAACCCATTCGCAGGCCGAACGAGTTCCGAACGTAATGAATAAATTTCGTTGAGCTACCAAGGAAGGTTTTCTGTGGAATTCGATGATTAATTCACCGGGGACCGGGGACGCTCGACGTCTAGAGAAAGGGAAAAAGTCGAGTGGTTGTTTCGGAGATTGGGCCTCGGTTTTGGAGAGTGCCGGCGACTATAATTCCCGTGAATTTTTGTGTCGAGCATCTGTCGGACACGCTGCCGGCAGGCACCGGCTCCGGCACCGGCAGAACGAGGCCGGAGGTCATTAAAAACACGCGCGCTGGCGAAAAACAGGCAGTAAAGGCTGACTAACCTTTTGTTGTGCCAGCCTGAGGGACTCCTCGAAGTGCTTGTGAACTGCCTGCTCGGCAGCCCTCTGCTTCTCGAGCCTCTCCCTTTCCATCTTGGCCTCCCTTTTCTCGCGTTCACGATCCAGCCGGACTTCCGCTTCTCGCCGCTCCCTGCAACGAACACAAAAGTTTCAAGGTTACACACGGTTCTCTTCGGGTTCAACTCGGAGTAGATGCTCTCGGTCGATCCTCCGCGTCGACGCTACCTCTCGATAATCTATTCTCGATTCTATTCACCCCAGCAAGCACAGGGAGTGTGCTGTACAATTTAAAAAAATGTGCATCCTTTGGATCAAATCATTTTTTAAATTTAGGTGACCTCGTTAGGCGATTTTATATCGGAAGGGAATAAAAATTGTATGCGATTTTATTTTTCTTTTTTGGGGATGAGCTCTCCAAATTTTAAAACATCACAAACACATTCTTCGAACTTCGCGTTAATCATTTTTTAAATTAAGGCACCCACACTGGAGTTAGTCGACTTTATATTGAGGCGAGGGTACGAAAAAGGTATTGTTATAATTTAGAAATGCCATAAATGGAAAGTGGATCGTTACGTAAAAATAAGAACCGTCTTCAATTCCTAGAAGCATGGTTTATGTACAGACATCTGCCTCTGGTTAATTTCAGCAAGATAAAAATAGCATAACAGTAATTATTCCGGCCGATATTTCCACTGTTTTGTCTGTGGCTTATTCATTCCTGAATGCATAAATGCGGCAGTCTAGTCATCAAATATTCATCAGTCTGTCATTAAAAATACTAGTTATACTGTCGAACGCAGCTGGATCGTCTGAATTGATCAGCGGCTATCTACACCGTCCATTCCCAACATCTTTTCCACCGACACTTATGAATAATTAAGTATTAGATTATCCGTATTCTGTGGAAATTACGTCGGAACGTGAACGATCAGCACTATTTCCACTTGTTTATTATATTAATAGCGAGATAGTAAATAGAAGACTAGATAAAACCGCGTTAAAATAGCGTAATTAAAATCAATGTGTCTCCGGCGGTGCTCGTAGATGCTCGTACAAAAAGAGCCTCGATAACGCAACAACACCGACGACGACGGTGGCAGCTCGGCGTACATATCGTGACTTTTTAACGGAGTCGGCCAGATAAGCATTCATTAATGCTTGCGCAAGTTATTTATACTGTTACGTGCGGAACGCGCGTGTTTATCTCGCCTCCGCGGTCGGCGGACTTTACAATGCACGCGTTGGATTCACGCAATAAATAAGTGCTCGAGCTCGAAAAACCAGTCTCTTTCAGTTTTCGTGGGAGCGTTGTCTCTCTCTCTCTCTCTCTGTCCCGGGAAAAACCCCGGACACGATTTTCCAATTGAAATCAACGGTCAACAGGAAAATAGGAAAAACGATCGTTCCGCGAACAGGTGAATAAATTCGCAGCGCCGAGGCGATTTATTACCGCCTTATCTTTTATCGGCTGCTGCTCGCTTCTCGCACACCAGAACACTGTCCGTAAATTAGCAATTTAATAGTGGAGCTATCGAGAGCACCACTCACATCGCTTTATAGCAATAATTAGATAGCGGATCTCTCTGCAAAATTTTCTGGAATTGCAACAAACTGGAGTGAAACAGAGATTCATTTTCTTTATTGATGTTCAATAGGTTGGAGATAGTGAAATAGTATTTTGAAATTCCTCTAATGTTTTTACTATTTTAAAAAAGTGTTGAATAATTCCTCATGGACGGATGCGAGATCTCAACAATCGTAAATTACAAATGCTGACGAGAATTTTAACAAAATGGAAAATAAATTTTTCGTATGAAGAAATTCCTATATCATAAAAACCTGTCACAACTGGATATGTTTTGAGTATGCAAACAACGTTATTAATAGACCGTGGATTTTATCCGTGTACGACAGTAATGGGTCGACAGATTATATGCAAGACAGCAGAAACGTTTAGAGATGCAAGAATATTGTAGCTACGTAATTTTTAACTCTTTGGAATCGTTATGAGAAAAGAAATAATTGTGTGTAGGAATTCAGCCAGTCAATTTTTATCTTGCATAAATAGCTGTCTATTAAAGAAGACAGGTGCATTAATAAAAGTGAGCAGCATGTTTCTATAAATAATTCCTGCTGTAAAGAGTTTTCCAGTCAACAAAATAAATATCTCCTCAACTGCACCTCGTTGTAAAATGATTCAGAAAAACGTCCGGAATTCGAAATTCCGGAAAGAGATTGCAGATCGTGCGATCGGTTAGGTTAGGATACGATCGACGCCACTCCTCCGCAGCATTTCCAGAGAAAATGTTAGCAAGAGGAACAATTTGCCGGTGCAGTTTTCAGCGGAGGATAATGCAGAATCCGTGGGGAACCGGGAGTAGAGACGAGCCGAGCCGATGGGATCGTTTTCCAGGAGATCGAAAGAGTCTCCTGGAGGAGAGAGATCTGCTGCCTCTCTCGTACTCGTTCCGAGAACGGAGCGGAGCTTATTATTACGCTACGACGTGTACCGGAACAACCAGTTTCTGCATCCGAGCGATTTGCATCTCTGAAACGAGGCTGACTTATTCAGTCGGCCGCGGCGCTGCATAAATCGGCCCCGTGTTTTGCAACGTTTACCGCAAATGATACCCCCCGTGCACAGACCCGAACTTCGGTGAAAGCGTCGCTGCCGTTTCCAGTTTCCTTTTTCTTTTCTTTCCTCATTTTTTTCCGCTCTTAAACTTCCTGTGCTGCTGGGAATCGCCGATTTTTAAACGGTATCTGCTTTGTTGCTGCCACTGCCGTGTGAATCGCCCGGTTCTCGATCTGTGTGCAAGGTTGCAGTGATCGTTCGTCGGTGGTAAAGCCTTGCTGTGCTACTCTGTAGAAGAAATTGCCTGCGAGGCTGCCCACGATTTTTATCGATCCCTGTTTCGATCTTAATGACAGTGAATCAGCTGCATTTCTGACTAGTGTGTGGATTTTATGCATTTACAGCAGACATGAGTTTGCATAATTTAAAAGTAGAATGATTAAAATAATTCAGCAATAACAGTATATTATTTCCAATGTGTTCAAATGATCAAAGAAAAATGTGTAAAATGTTGTTCTTCTATCTCTTGATGCAGAGATTTTGCATAAAGAACCGCAGTCTATTTCTTCCGAATTAAGACAAGAAAGAGATCAGCACACACATAGTTTAAATAAATAAAGAATGTTCTTCGAATAAAAAGGTAAATTTCCAATATTTAAATATCCTCGTTCCCAAAGGATTAAAGAGTGAATTATTTTTCCAAGTCCCTATGCAAGAATAACCACAAAATCGTTCTATAAAATCGAATTTCCGCGACCTCTCCCCCCGCGGAAACCTTCAGAGAATCGTAGAACGATCCAGTACACGAAAACCGTGCGTACCCGCCAGTTCAAGATGGATTCTCCGGGCCCCAGGGGGATTCACTTTGCAGCGGAAGATTCGAGAGCAATTTCCCGGGGCGAGATTTTCTCGAAGCCGAGAGCCGAGTTTCCGGCGAAAGAACGCGTTATGCATAAATCACGGGCAAGTTTCCTCCTCTTTCCCGTTGGATCGGCGAACTTTTAATTTTATGGGAAAAACTTTAGAAAAGGCGTGTTCGTCGCCGGTCAGCGAGAGACTAGCGCAGCGGCCCGAGATATAAAAAAGAACACGCCGGTAACGAACTGATCGGGCAACGTTAATTTTAAACATGGCCGCTTGATGTTTATTAACGCCACGGCGAAACTCGGCGGACCTGCTTTCCATACAAATGACACGAGTCGCCCGTGCGGAAAAACCGCCGCAGCTCGAACCAGCTGCGACGACTTTCTTGGGACCTGGTCCTGGGTCTCTCTCTCTCTCTCTCTCTCTCTCTCTCTCTTTATCTCTCGTTCTCTCTTTTTCGACGAGTTCTCTCAGCGACTCTCTTTAGCGACGATCGGTGCCGGTTTTTAGCGGGTTAGCAACGTGGTACTTGCTCCGCAGGAAGTGCTGACGCGATCTCCAATCGATATTTCATACGAAGTTGGTAGTTTCTTGAAATTTTATTTCTGGAGACTGGAATCTGAATGAATTATCTCTGAGACTCGCTGAGATCCTGTAAAAAAGATATGGGTATGCTCTAGGAGCTATTGATTATGCTGGGAACAACGTTTATAGGACTAAAATGTTAAGGAACTTGCTCAAGCTTATAGGAACAACTCAATCGTGTCATTAAAAAAATTGTCATACGCGTATACTGTCTTTTATAGTATACTTAGCAAACCAGTTCACCAAATATCTCATAGAACAAGATATCAAGCAGCAAATGGATCTGATAGAACACGGAATGGCTGTTATCAAGATGGTGGAGCATCGGACGGATACAACGGACCACAACGTTTAATATTCGATGGTTTCAGGTAGCAGTCCAATTCTAATCGAGCCGACAAAATGATTCTCCCGTGGGAGGGACGACGGGTGGGGGGCAGAGAAACAGAGGGGGATTAATCGCGGAGCGTGGATGTTCGAAGGCCGACAGGACAGGAATTCCTGGTGCCGCGTGTCTCTTTTTCTCGGACGGTGGTCAGAAATCGAGCATCGAGAGAAGAAAAGAGGAGGCAGGCAGGCTACAGCTACAGCTATACAGCTATATAGCAAACAGCAACAGAGCAGGAACGGCCGGTCGATAAACCAGTCGCCGGTATGGGAACAGGGGAGGACAGGTTCGGGGTGCGCAGGCAACCTTTGAAAAATCCGGTCGCCTCGGAACTGGCCTGACCAGAAGATCGAGTCTGCTCACTTCTTCGCGACATACGCCGAGAGTATCGCCAAAAAAGGCCTTACGCATCCTTGCCTCGCGGCCTCTTTTGTTTTGCTCGTTCGAGGCTGCCCGGTCTCTCTCTCCTCTCTTCTCTCTCTCTCTCTCTCTCTCTCTCTCTCTCTCTCTCTCTCTCTCTCTCTCTCTCTCTCTCTCTCTCTCTCTCTCTCTTCGTTCGATGACGAGTCGTCGAGGGCCTCTTCTCGTGAATATATAGGTATACCGATCCCTTTTTATGGATTTGATGTGCTGGCGTTATGCAACGAGCTTATTGCATCCGCCGGGTGCATCGGTGGCCTTCCAGGCCACATTTTCATCAAAATTAAAAATATCTGCGAAGTGTTTTTCTACTGCCTTAAATTGTACCATTTTTGCCATAAACGCATCAAATTCGCAGTCTAACATGATCATTGCTGCGTCTAGATCGATTCTGAAGAACATAGAAATGTCCACCGAGCGCGGAGAGTTAAATTCCAAATATTGTTATCAGTGTAACAGTGAAGCATTCTATTTCCAATTTCAGCCCTGTTGACAAAATCGATTTGTTTGAACAGAACCAATAGAAGTATATTATTTCCGTTAACATCGTTCCGTTTCAATAAAGTTCACACACGTGCTCCGTGCTAGTTGTGAACATTTCCTACAATAACGCGAACGTATTCGTATGCTTTATTCCGTTCCCAATATCACGATATGAATTAAATAAAATGGAATGGCACAGGTCAAAGCACAGTGTAGAAATTCCAATAAATAATCGAACAGTCCTTACACTTTCTCTAAACCTTCGAGAAGCCCTTCATCAAGCTCCAACTTCGACCACCACTTCCTGGCACAGAAGGATAGTACAAACTCCAGCACTTATCTATACTGCTCGCAGTATTATCGTCCCAGAATTCCTTTCTTCGAGACACCATGAAGAGTCACCGAGCTTGACACGCAGTGTCCTGCTTTTCTTCCCAGCACGGGTATAAACACTGTAGCACGTTCCCGATTCTCGAACAACTGGTTTCACAACCCGAAAAGCCTGTGACTGTGCGAACAATCGAAATAAATTTCAAGATTTCCAGGGAACGAGACCGGCTCGATCGCCTGTAGCACGCTGTAAACGGAAATGAGCGATAGATCGCGCGATCCAGGCTAAAACGCGGCCCACGAGGACTCGTGTCGCGCGCGTATCTGCCTCGACCTTCGCCGCTTTCCCTTTCCCCGACCCTGGCCAGGAATTTATTTTCATTCGGTATTTACCAAACACGGGGCCTCCGGGAGGAGCACGTTACAACACACGCTACAGGCAACAAGACGCGCTGACACCGCTCGAGAGACCAACAGACACGCGGGATCATCTCCTGTCTCGGAAAACAGACGCGGAGACAAATTTCCTGGAAGGGCCATTGATCGGTCGCCGACTGTTTACGAATCGTGACACGTATGCGTAACGCGCGAGAGCCTAAGCTCCGTTGGAAACACACCCAAGCACGAAGAAACGCTCTTTTCTTCGGATCGATCGTTCCCGATCGATTCCCAGAATTTCGGAGCGGTCCTTTAAATTTTTGTCGAGCTGGGGATTTTAAAAACCACGTTGTTCCTCAGGAGTTACGTTCCAATTAATTTTCTCTGGAAGAATAGTCCTTTTAAAATATTGTACGAACATGTTCTCTTATAAAAATGTTACGATGAATTTTATTTAGACTTTATATTCCTTTATGTATTGCGATATTATGGGTCACGAAGATTGGCTCCAGTAGTCAGAAACAAATGCGAGCTTGATGAAATCACGACCAGGACCAGAGCAACACTACGATTCCCAAAACACACACGTTCTAGTTTCAGGGACAGGGTACTAGCCAATTTAGCTCGGCGAATTCGCACGAGGTCTCGTGTCACAAAAAACCCCAAACACACATCAGATAAGAGGCTCGACCCGTGCTCGGATCAGCGAGAGGTGCTTTCGAGGAGGTGTGCTCTCGAGCGGTCGATAGCTCTCGATAAAACAAAGCCGTGTCTCGGGAATTATGGCCGCCATTAAACCCATTGCTCGCCGCTATCTGCTCGACGCTGGAAAACTTTCGAGATCGACGGCGAACCGCTAAGTAATCGCGGTACGAACGGAAACCCGAGGGCCGCGATTCCCCGGCCGAGACAACGACGATGTTTCACTCTTATCCGGGGAGCTGCGGTTGAAGCGGAGCAGAGCTGAGCCCGTAGAGTCTCTCGATTATGCCGGGGCCTCGAATTTTACGGCTCATGAATTTTGTAGGATGCGCTGAATACCGCTTTCCTCGGCCCGACCTTACGACGCTGACATTCTGAGGCGTTCGAGACGGCCAAGATGGCCGCCAGACACCTGTCTGCCCGCCTTCTTCCTCGCTTCTCTTCCTTTCATTCCGATTCCCTTTCTTTCTTTCTTTCTTTCTTTCAGCTGACCTGCTCTCGCCACGGGGAGCTAACGTTCCCCCTGGTCGGATACTCTGCGAACACTATTTTTCCTTTCGTTGCCGCGATGGTAGTGGTCGATGCCTCTGTATAGCGCCGATGACTCCGGTGGAGCTGCTCTATAGACTCTATAGCAGCCTCTATAGGTGCCACGATTTTCTGGTTGTTGGGTGCTATGCTTATTTTCGAGGCTTGGTTAGGCAATTGTAGGCGTTGGGACCCTTCATGTCCTAGCCTGGAGCTTCATTTCTGTAGAGCTTCACTGTTCCTTCACAAACTTGCAGTAGAAGCTTCTGTCGCGCAGTACAGACTTGATGCCTGCGTTAGAAGCTTCAGCTTTCAAACTGGATTTTGGCAGCAGAAGTTTCGGCCTTGCGGTAGAAGCTTAATTTTCGCAGCACAAAATTCCTACAGTAGAAAATTGTCAACTACAATTTGTAAGCCAATTGTAAAGCCAACCTGAGCTACAAGGAAAACCTACATAACTCTTTAACAGACTCTCGCAGACAATTGCAATACAAGTACGACAACCTAACTCCTGTGCTCGTCGAACCAAAGACAATCGCTGAACCGGAACAATCGAAGTTTGATTGCACAGTAATTTTCTCCGGCAGATCGAATCCTCCACCGAGCACATATCTGGAATCATTGGGGATGAGACGATTGCAGGTTCAGCAGAAGTTATTTATAGAAAGACAATGCAACGCGCAAAATATCGAACCGCTGTAAATGTATTCGGATGACTAGAAGTTCTGAAAGTCGTGGCGTTGATCGCATATCAATGGATTCACGATGCACAATGGCGGGTGCACTAGTCACCGCTGTCCTTTAAAGAGGCACGTCCAACCTCGACGTCGCGCGGGGTATCTTAGTCGACTGACGTGTCCCCGGCTTTTCTTTATGGCGTAATTGGACTGGAAAACCAGCTTGGCAAAGGTCACTGGATTATTACTCGCGCAGCACGCTGCGTTTCATTCGCCGTCTGCTCGACGATCGCGTTTCTGCGTTCGGTCACCCTCGTAATTGGACGAGAATGACGATTCGCTCGACTGAAATCCTATTGGACATCGACTGCCTCACCAGAGCCCCGAGTGTCTTAAAGTTCAGTTAACAAATCTACTCGAATTCGACTTTGTTTATAAGCTTGTTTGTAAGCCTGTTATTCATACTGGGTTCTGAGAAGTGTCCAGAACTATCCTACAACATTTTTATAACATTAGAACGCTTGATATTATTTACAATATTGTGAATTAAATTTCTTTTTTAATTTTCTGTTCCTCCATTGTGAAATCGCAGAGCACACCAGAGAACACAAACGTTCTCTATTGAATCTGTCTGCGACAAGAGGCGATTACGAGAATTTTTTGATCGCACCTTGTCCCGAAAAAGGAATACTGCGCCAAGGGATTGGAGGACTGTGTGAAATATGGATTCGATAAATATTCCCGGGACGATCAAGGACGGAAAGCGGCGCAGTTTCGCCGAATTTCAACGACGGGAACCAGTCGGAAAAAAGAATCGGCGATGGCAGCGAAACACCGAGACGAATCGTGGTGAAAAATCCAGCTCGGCCCGTTCGGTTTTTCTATTTTTCTCTTTCTTTTTCTGTTGTCGCGACGCGCTCGGCTTTGTGCTCGGCCAACGTGTATCGCTCGGTGCAAATTAGCGGCTGCATTCCTACGCTTTCTGCACCCACCGTGTGATTACCATGATTTCTACGTGACGTAATTTCACCGCAGACGGAGCACTGACGCGCGCGCGCGAGCGTGCACGAATCTACGCGCACGCACACGTATACACAGGTATCGTAAACCCGGGAGACGGATAAGAGAGCGTGGAAAGAGAGAGAGAGAAGGAGAATGTGAGAGAGGAGCAGAAAAGGGAGGGGAGAAAAAACGAGTAAGAGATACGAAACGAGTTTTCGTGACGCACACGTGCTGGTTGAGAGCCCGTCTCACGGACAGCCGGGCCGGCGCACACCTATGCGCTCGGCCAATGCATCATTTGGACAGGTAGGCTGGGCACACGGTCGTCGTTCCAGGGATATACGGTGTAACGGGTACGTGTACCGGGTGGGACGAGAATTACCCTCCTAGCGAGCTGCACGCAACAACATAAGCCTGCAACTCAACGTATCAGATCGATACGCAAAAACTGCATCCCTCTCTGCTATTCATTGGGCACCGGAAACGGTTCAAGTCCTCTGTCAACGATAAACTACCACCGAATTTACTATATTCTCTGTTGACACGATGACTGCCACCTAGGGAAGGCAACGAACCGCCGTAACCCAAGTTCATAATGTCCGCCGATGTCCGAAGAATCAAATAGTAATCAAAGACGCGTTCGCGAGAAGTTCGCCGAAGAATGCTAATGCGACGAGTCTTATTTGTTTCCGGAGCAGGTTGATGAAAGCACAGGCCGACGCGATATCGTCGACTAATTACCGCGATCGTTATTATTCGCCTTTAATGTACAGTTTTCTCGGGGGGACGGCTGGTAATCAAGAGGAAGAAGAAGAAGACTGCGAATAAGAGGTACGGCCCCGAAGGCGGTTGTTAGGCTAACCTTAATTAACCTTTGTTATGAGGCACAGAGTGCAGGAAGCAGAAGGAGGAAGCTCGATGACGAAGAGGAATTCTGTTCCGACTGAGCAGGGATCGTTAATGCAACGTTTGCGGATGCAAATTGATCGGTTCGCCGTGAAGAACACAGAGCTCGCCGGTGCTCGGGGCAAGACAATGGCTGACGATCGAGGCCACGGGATTACGATCATCGCGCGTACCGTATCTCTAATTTTTTTTTTCGTTTTATTCGTGCGAGCAGACGCGATGACTCAGGACGTGGTTGATCCTGACCTTGCGCTTCGTAAAAACCCATGCCCGAAACCAGGAAACCGCACGCTTAATAGAAACCGTGAACGGACTCGAGATTCTCGGTGACTTGCACGATTCTAGACCTATCGATGGGAAAGAAACCTCGAGCCAGCAACATAGGTAGTCGATGGAGACGATTGATGATCGTGAGAACCCCTTCGAGATACCTCGGCAACCTACACTACTATATCTTCATTGTACTTTACATTATCCTTGTTTCTTGGTAATAAATATTGTGGAGCATTGTCTGTTCACAGGCATACGTAAGCTCTTTATGGTGTCGGTAATTATTTCCATAGACCTAAACTGACCTTTATAATATTACCAGACAGTTGCGAACAAGCCCATCCCCTTCTTCCAGCCGAGAACAACATTTCGAGCCTAGTTCAAAACCTCGCAATGTTACAAAAACGTTTGTACAGATTTTTAACCTGTATTTTCGCCGGAGTTTCCTACATTATCGACCATAGGGCTCGCCCAGGAGTGTCACAGATAGAAGGATCTCGAATCCGGGCGAGCGTTGAGATCGACCGCTGTGTAGAAGGTCTAAAGCGACTCGGGTAAATGTCACTAACCTTGCAAAAGCCAGGCGACGGCTACCGGCTGCCACGTTTACTCGGAAGCCATTAATATATCCGGAGGCAGCGGGCAGCGGCTGGCGCAACCGCGATAGCCCCCGCCGTTAATAATACGAATCGGATTTAGTTTCTGCGTTCGGGTACGAGAGCCGAGCAGCACCAAGTGTGTGAGTGCGAGAGAGAGAGAGAGGGGGGAAAACGGAGAGTGAGAGAGGACTCCGTGACTACTACTGGCTCTGGTCGAGGCGGCGTTTTATCGCGGGAACGTAATTGAGACTCGTCACGTTAATGTTGCACGGGATTAACCTGTTGACTCGGCCACGTATTGCCTCTCGTTCCGCGATCGTCCGCGAGCACCAGTATAGATGTATATTCAGAGCTGCGGACCGTTTAACTTGTTACATCGCCGCGCACCGGACAATTAACTTTTTCAAACCTCGCTCCGCATGATGCAACCACTCGCTAGCCTTCCCTGAGTGCAGGGATAGAGTAAAACATAAAACGTTTATTCATGCTACAACTGCGTCTTCACTAAAATTTCAATCCTCGAAAATTTTACATCACTACTGTAACGATAAGAAAGATCACTTTACTACTCGGTTCAGCTTTGCAAACTTTCTTTATCCTGCAATTGTATTACTTTCTTTATAATCTGGTCTGTAGATCTCCACTGCGTCGCGTCTACATCTCTATCATCCAGTTTTTCTCAGCCAACTGCTAGACGGCGCCCAGACGAGTGGTCTGAACCGCTCTCTAGCGTCTCCCTGTGATTTTCTAAATGTGAGACGTTACGGGCGAAATTCCGTGAGCGCAGAAGAGTAGTCTAAACCGCTCCCTAGCGCCTCGCAGTGCTCTATTCTATTTTGTTTGTAATTGGCAGGCGCTATATCTTTAGGGACGAAATCGGCGTAAAAATCGGCGAGACGGTACGGGGGGGGCGGGGGACTTTGCTGGCAGCACACGGCAGACGGAATTCGCGGCTCCGGCCGCTTAAGCTTTGACGAGTGGACGACGCTTGTAAAATTGGTCCTGGTGGGAGGACCACGTGCCAAAACGTCTTACTACCATCTATTTTTGCTGGGATGAGACGACGAGAGAGAGAGAGAGAGAGGGGGAGCAAGGGAATAGCGCTCGTTTGGCTCGGGATTCGCCTGGGAAATCCGTGGCTCGACGTTCGAAATTCGCAACGCTCTTTTTCGCCCTCGAAACGGATCTCGGTACACCGGAACGGTCAAAGATCATCCCGCGCGGAAGTTCCGCTCGTTAACCTTCCGGGGCATGCTTGGTCTCCGGATTCGTCTGGGATGTCTAAAATATACGCCGCTCGGAATAATTGAATTATGGGTTGACGGGCTGCCAAATAGCTGGCGTTCTTCGGGAGATCGCGCGCGGCGAGAATATTACCATTAAGATGAAATTATAGCTACAGTAAAATATTACCGCGGCCGGATCGTGCTATTTCGGGGCCTAACGATTGCGGAGGAACGTTTTCTTAACCCTCGCGCGCTCCTCGGGAATAGTTGCGCGATAGTTCTCGGCTATTTCCGTTTCACACTCCGACGATCGATTATCTGGAAGTCGTGTCACGACCGGAACAAAAAAGATCACAGGGTTCAACATAGAATTGCAACATCGAACACAACGTGAACCGATGTCAAATTGCGACAGATCATAGAAAACGAGGAATTCGCAGCATCCAGAAGTGAATTTTCACCCGGAGGAGTGTGCGAAGGTGAAAAAGAAGAAATTCCGGTTTTTCCTGGTGGTAATTTTAGCGGCTGATTTATTATTGCTCCAAAGATGGTATCGTTTCTGTCGCTTTAATTGTTTTCAGCGAAAGTTTCCCACACAGAAGCGAGGGGACACCGACCAGGCACCATGGTATAAATCGCTGAACGAGTCTCTCTCGCCGCGGAAACAACTTTTTCCTAGATCCACGGGGCAGTCCGTAATTGTCGCGCATTAACGATGCTTAAAATGACTGATTCAGTGTCGTTGAATATTGATGGCCAGGCGGCGAGGCCTCGCCCGGCCTCGGGAACGTTGCAATGCATTTATCACGATCGCATATTCATGACGAACCGTGATTTCGTATTCCGCGTCGTAAAAATAGTGAAATTCATTTTATTCCGGGCGTTAATTGAAACCGTAACGTGTGACGCAACCGCTCGGGAAAACAATGCCGCGAGCTCGTTACATTTTCCTTAAACGCGCACAATAATCTTCGCTGTCTTTCGAAACGGTGTAACGTGTATCCGTTTCTATTCTCAGATTGCACTTTGAATTATTTTTGTTGCGATACGCGGTGCCTTTGATCTTCCAGTTTTTTTGAATCTGTTTGAAGAAAGAGTGTTTTGAGAGGGACATTTATTTACGACCAATTTCTGCGAGAACAAGAGCCACTTAGGAGTTTCTTTTTTCCTTTGATAATTTTAGTGGGTCAAAAGTGATATATCAATGCTGTTCGGTTTTTTAAATCCGAACTGTTATCAATTACAGTCACAAATCACAGATGTGTCTTGTTACAGAAATTGAGCAACTCCAGATTTTGGAAGATGTTTAATTGCACCAAGCGATTGATTGAAGAAATATGTAGAATTTTGAGAAATGCAATTCGAGTGAATTCCGGGTCTCGGTGTCGTCTACGAAACTGTGTAAGTCTGGATTCGAGGAAGGAGGTTGTGCACGCCGATCCACGGAAAAAGAATTTCTACAAATAGCTGGGAAAGAGAGAGGGAGAGAGAGAGATCGACTCGATGGCTCGAAATAAAACGAGAGAACGGCTCTTCCCACGATTACATAAATACACGACGTCTTCTAATTATAGTTGCCGTACTCGTGCGTCCATGGGAATACCTGTTTCTTCAACCTTCGGCTCTCGGTTAATGGGTTCGACGCGTTCACGATTCACCCTCTCGGTATCACTGACGGCAGCGAACAGAGATTCGAGGATCTCTTTCCCTTCCCATCATTACCGAGCACAATGCGGCTCGTTAAATATTTGCCGAGATCCACGGCCAATTAAAACTGTACTTAATCTACAAACAAATGTAGACATTAATGCGGTCTTAACAGAACTTTTGCGATGCGGTTTTTACCTGCAGCGCGATTTATAATTGGCCGAGGGCACATTGAAATCCGTGGCTCTTCTGAAATCTCCGGCTTTCAACGAGATCACGATGCAATGCAACGTGCAACGCAACCAGTTTTAAATATAAGTTGGAGGTATGCTGCTATCAAGGTTCCATACACGTCAAATTAAATTTTTTATTCAATTCGTAATTCTTCGCTTAAATAGATCTAGCAAAATTATATAAATATTCACAATTCATTGATCACAAATATAAAAGCTTGACTAAGGGACTAAGCTTGGTGTATGTACTAAGGGAAAAATCACCCCTAACTGGGTACCAAATCAATGCACTTTAAAAAATATCAATGTTAAAAAGGGGTTGCAATCCCTCGGAAGTGTCTCAGACCGTCACTTGCCAGTCAGTAGATCTACATCTTTCCAAAAAAATTCTGTTTCACCCTTTCTTTGATAAAACAATACTTATATAATGTATTAATAATAATAGTAAATGTTTAACCAACTAGCCATAGGGGTAGAACCAGCCCCAACTCGATACCGAGGCAATTCAGCAAAATCCCGACGTAAAAATTACTGGGGCACGAATTACAGTAATTTTTTGCCGTTGACATCGTGGAATCGTTAGGAAAAGGGGTGGCAACCCCCCCGGAATCGTCACAGACGGTGGTCGAGCGGTCATCGTATTAAAGCGAGTCGTCTGTCCGTGAATCTGCGCGCGATACACGCGGCTGGCACCGGAATGAATATTTCTCCGGCGTATAAATGCCATTCGACGGGGGTTGTCGGGGGTTGTGGAAGAGGGAGGACATAGAGAGGGAGAGAGGGTGGGGCGGCAGTTTGGTCCTCGACATGGATATTTCAGCGAAAGCCCGAGGACGATCAATAAATCCGGCGAAACGCGGCATAAAAGGTCGAACGGTTGCGCGCGAGGGTGGGTCTCTCGCTTCCAAGGGTTGATACGGTTGATCGATCGTAGGAGGGTGATTTCCACGGAGTGAGTCCGGACCCGGGGCTTGAATGGAGACTGGAAACGACGTAAAAATCGAATAATGACGAGGGAGAGAGCGAAAGAGAGATAAAGAGAGAGGTAGAGGGGGAGGTAGACGAGAGGGAGGGTCGGGTTTCCAACAGCCGTGCACCGGTAATCGTTCGTCGAAAACGGGGGTTGAAGGGGGCTGAAAGAGGGAGATACAGAGGGACGGAGAGCGAAAGCAATTCACTTTGTACGCCGGGGGCAACATATGCCTCCGGTTCAACCCTTTCTGCGGCGCGTTCTGTGTCAGTGAACCTTTTCTACGAAAGAGAGAGAGAAACAGAGACGTGGAAAAAAAAACGAAAGTAAATTATCGGCGAAATTTAGTTCGCCATTAAGAGATTGCGATCGATAGAACCTCCCAGGTTTTCATTAAACTGTAATTTCCAGGGGATCGCTCGAGTGATTAACAAATTTACCGGGGTTCGAAATGCTGTTCGACGTCCCCTGGATCGATAATCGTTGGATCTTTTGAAAATGGAGAGGATTGGAGGCAATGTTTTTCGCGTTTATTTTACTTGAGAATCACGGACAAGTTATTATCGGAGCTCGACGGCGGCGCCAGTATCGGAGACCCAATTAATTATGTGTAATCAGCACTCGAAGAACACAAAGGGCATCGGCGGTTATCTCACTGTTACGATTACCAGGGCGATAACCGCGCGCGCGTACACGGCAAGGTAACCGATTACGCGTCCGATTCGATTAATACACGCGGGACGTGTAACGAGCGCCACGCTCCGCTGCCGGCCGCAATTTCTCGAATAATGTATTCCATTCCACGTTGGCCGACCGCCAGCTATATGTTTACGGAAATCACGGGGTAAAGGGAGCGGAGATAAGGAGACCACAGTCGAGCGAAAGACGGCCTCTATTTACGGATGCGTCGGCCCCGAGACAAAAGCTTGATACTGTCAGAGGCAGCGAAACGCGGTTCTGCTCCCACCGAACACACTACTTTCATTTTCTGCTCCGTTTCGAACTGAAATTACCTTGTCCCACTGTCTTTGCTAAAAAAATATTTTAAACACGCACTAGTTAAATTTTGTAACATTTCCTGATTCATTGATAATCATTGTAAACTGGCTACAAGGAAAAACCACCCTGAATTAGAATGTTTACTCAAATTTTGTCCCTATAAATTCTCGTCTTATTAAAGAAACGCTGAATCTTTTTAATTAAATTCCACTCGAATTAATTTTTCTGAAATTCTTTTAATCGAGGAAGATAGGTAAATGAATTTTACGGGCTTGCCAAGGGGCTACGCCACCGCCTCATGCCCCGAATTCCACTAAACTGGACCACTCCTATTAATGGGAGGCGCCACGACGCGAAAAACCAAGAGCAGTGCATCCTCTATTACGCTTCCAGTACTGTCCCGACTATTTTTCTTTTTAAAAAGTGCCGGTCCCTACGGTGCCGACCTTTTTTTCGCGTGAAACCGGAGAACCGAGAGCTGGTTCTTCTAAGCGAGCCGAGGGCAAGAAAAAAGAAGCAGAATGCATCACTCGCACGCCCATAAAAACCGTTCGGAGCATGACCGAGGTTCTTTTTTCGCCGGTATCAATGACAGGCCTGCGACCGAGCCTTGTGGACCGAGTTTTTTTCGTCGCTTTTTACACGAGACCGTTTTTTTCCCGTCGTTTTTGCCGACCAGCCAAGGGCCTCGCTTCCTGGAAACGGTTCTCAAATCACGGAGGCCTCGCGAAGCCGTGACTCGAACGCTATTTTCGATGTTGACCGGGGAAATATGATCCTACGCCGCTGCGTGACGACGATTCGACACGCCCACCGTTATGCGAATTTCATTTATCGCTCTTTGATGGCCGTTTTATGCAAATCGAAAGACATAAACAGTTTTTATTTCACGTTAAAAGGTCGTTCACGGCAACAATGAAACAAAATTTATAACTACTTCCATTTTGAAAACCACATATGATGTTTTACTTGTATCGCGACTCAAATTTTTTTGTTTACAATTTAGCTGTGTTATTTTAACTGTATCAACCCTTCAACACCCCTTACAGATTATTGCACTCGACGTTTTAATTCAGGAAGTCAATCACGAAAGAATCAACTAAAACACGAATGGATCTTTAACCAGAAGAACAAACGAAGACGGATCATAATGATTTCCTTGCAATTTCGCAAGTTCTGAATCATCGTAAACGCGCACAAAGATCCCTCCAACGCCGTTTTCCGCGGTGTCGCCACACCGATTTAGTTACCAGGCCGATTTAATCACTGGTTCTGCTCGATCGTTCTCGCGATTAGAGTAGTTAGTTCAACGGGGATTCGTTAGAGAAGAAGGAGAGACTTGTCTGGTCCCGACCCGGAGATCTAGATCGTGATCCTCTGGGGAGAGGAGACCGCGGGTTCGGCAACTGAAACACGTCGTGTTCCTCGTTCCCCTTGATCTTTACTCGCGGCGAGTGATTTACCGCTCCATTGCTCCTCGACTGCGTCTAATTATATTCCGCCAGCGAGAAAGAATGCTTTGGTCGCTTCCCAGTGGTCCGCACGGTCGATTTAACCCGCGGCTCCGAGCCGGAGTAATTATTTCTTGAAATCCCGCCGCGTAGATCCTGCGACGCGATCGTTTCCTGTCCCTTTCCCTCCTTTCCCCTCTGGTTTGCACGATCGGGAAGTTGGTAACAGTGGTTTCGATATTATTGTAGCAATTTTTAACAATTCCGTAGAGTCGCCACTTGAAGGGTTAATAATTCAGCTTAATGATCAACCTTTGCTAGCCATGCAACCTGACGCTAAAATGCAGTGAAACGTTCAGTTTGGGATTTATCGCAAATTCTAGTTTTTTCCTAGCACGATAGAACCCTGGAGAGTATGAAATAATTTCCTCATGGCCGCAGCTTTCTCGAACCGCTATGCAAAAATTAATATTTGTCGAACAACCCACACTATCTAAAGCAAGCGAAGATTCTAGATAAGCATCCACTTGGGCGATTGCCTCTAACGTTATCAAACAATTACAGAGAGTCCACAGATCACGAGCATCCTACTACATCACTTCATTATTTCTTCCACTCACGGCCCAACCCCTTGAGGTAGACTTTAGATTTACAGAATTCACTAAACATGAGTGCCTTTATTCTAAGACGCAATCAATTCTTTTGTGACTGATATTTAAGCATTGCTAAACGAGCCCTGCTTGCGTAAGCGTGCTCGCTTCGAAAATAGAGCGAGAGATGCGTAGCGGAATCGTCGAGGAAGGTCGCCAGGTTGTTGAACGTGGCTCTATCATCCTCCTGGCTCTCTTCTGGAGGGACTTTTTTGAGACTTCAAGACCTTGCGGGTTTACGAGGAGGATGAAGAGGATGGCCCACCACCCGCGAGTCCGGTTTTATCGTCAGTGGAACATGAAAACACGTACGACACGCTGTGGTGGCCGAGTCAGCGGCGAAGGTCAATTGCTCAACGAGAAATCAAGGCGATCTGGAAACTGGATCGACGTTCCCCTTTTTTCCCACTCCGGCCAGAGATCTCGAGCGCCTTCTTCGGGGTCAATTAGGCGAGCCCGAGGAATTCGCGATCGACGATCCAATTGATCGATCGATACGATGGGAACGCTCTGCAGTTTTGGTTAGAACTGTGTCTACAAACACTACTTCTAAAGGCCTGGAAACTGAGCGAAGTCTAATCTTTTGTCTAGCTGTCTCCGAAGATCGTACGAGAGTTAGGAGACTGCATGCACACTCCGACAAGCGACCGGTTATCTGTGGACAGTGGACGATAAGAGACTGAACCGAAAAGAATTCCGAATGTCAACACAGTCCTTATCTGTCCACATTTATTTCTGCAACTAAATGGAGCACGACAAGAATGACTGTGGATTTTTATGCGGAATAAAAATCGTCTCCGATAATTGCATGATATAGAAGCGACATAGATATTTATCTCGTGTTTATGTCTCGTCTTAAGCGAAGTATTGTATTTTTGTATTTCTAGTAAGATGTAATTCTAGAAGAATTAAAAATACTGTTGTATAATTTTCAACCTACTGAGCATTTCAAAGAAAACGAATTTCTATTTCACTCCAGTTTGCTGCGAATGATCTTAATTGTCTCGGTGTACGAGCTAATTTGCCACGGTTCAACTTCCTCGCATATTTTTACTGTTTTCATCGACTCATTTTCGTCATGCATCCATAAAATGCTAAACGAAGGAGCGAAACGGAAGAAAAATTTATGAGAAATGTGTTTGTTGGAATTTCGCGTTACAATGAGAACAGTGAAAGGTTGGAGTCTCAGGGAATCCGCGATAAAGAGCGGCAGACCCGAATATCGAAACTGCCAAAACGCGTCGTCGAAAATAATCCACTCGCGCCGGAATCCGTTCCTTCCACCCCCGCGCCGCCTTTCACCGATATTCCAAACGCGAAATCATTTCGCCCCCGCTAATCCGCGAGCCAGCTGGGAGCCGAGCCAACCGAGAACTACCTCTTTCATCTTCTTCCTCGAATTCCACGCAATCCGATCTTAATGAACGCTCCTATACGACCGCAATTATCGCGAGAGCCAGTGATATCCAATGCGTATCACCGTCGAAAGTAGATCTCCGATCCTCGTCAGATTTACCTTCGATCGTGCACCCCTATTTGACCAAATATCTTCCCAATCCCAGTGGGAAACGATTTTATCAATTAGCGTCTGTGGAAATATCTGAGAATGATATTTCTCTTCGTGATGCAATTGTGTAACATTAAATCTACCATTGCCGGTCAAATAACCGGCCTTACATTCTTAATTTTATAACTATTGAAATTATAACGTTGCTTTTGCATAGAAAATGATTCAATAAATTTCTTTATCCCAGCGCATATTGCAATAAAAATGGCACGAGATCTAAATAAATAGAACCTTGACATTTTTATCAGCAAAAATATTTCAATCGCTTTCAGTGCTCGGTAGTTTTAGTGCTAATAAGAATTTCTGATGGGGCATAAATATCTGAAGAATTATATAATTAAAGTCTCTTCAATTATTCATTTCTGGGAGCTATTTTGATTGTAGTCTTTTTTTGGAGTCGTGTATGCATTAAACTTTGCTTCTCTCGAGTGGGATAAACAAGATGAATAATAAATCCTCCGAGTTCTCTCTCTCCTGAAACTCTCTATTTCCATGTACTGCAAGAGGAAAATGTTCAACTAAATTCATCAGAATCAATTCAATTCTGCCTAAATTTATTTTATTGGAAATAAAATGTAATTTATTCTAATTATTTTAGTATCTTAAATTAATTTGCATACACAGTCCCAAATAGAATACGCAAATGCGAAAAGGGGATTGAGGTCAAACACGAAATTTGAAATTCGAAACACTCGTGCCCGTAATCGTCGTTATAATTGTTGTTCAGACCGTGGATAAATAAACGTGAAAGAAACGTCGAAACAATTTGCGATACTCTGCGAAGTACAACCACGCATTTGTTCGCCGGTGTTTGCTCTGGCGGATGTTTCGGCAAATATAAATATTTATGGAGCAATTTACGGAAATTGGAATCAAACGAAGGAACGCCGAACCTGTTCAAGTGGCCCGTTTCCGTTTCCACGAATTGTGATATTCGGCGTTTCGTTGCGGGTAACAAGTGCCTAGTGCTGGGAAAAAGCTCGCGGAAAGAAAACGCAATAACGTCTCGCTGGTTCGCATACTTCCGCGAACTATCTCGTTCTCGTTTCTCTTCTGATCGGGAGAGCGAATTCCAGAACAGACATTGAAATTCGTTTGCCGAAATGAATTTCGTTACGGTGAAAATGCACTTCTGTTTATCCTGAATCTTTGGAGATCTTGTCAAAATAGAATGTTCTTCGTGTGAAAATTTCAAAAATTACACTTTATTAACACGCTGAATATCTCCCTGGCAAAAATGCTGCGAAATGGAAGTAATTTATTCAGTGAAATAAAAAATTGGAAAGTTGAACAATCACTCTAAAAACTTGCCCTATAATATCGAGTCAGACTCGTGATGAAGATTCTGATCAGAGTCTAATAAATATGTTATCAATTTCCGTTAAACCGAAATGAAATTTTGTTGTAGTCAATTGTATTGCAGAAAATATAGAGCAAGAGATTAACATAAAAATTGTTAAGAAAGTGTTGAAAAGTTGGAATTAAAGAGAACAAAATGGAGGAGAATTCGCGTTTCCCGCACGAAGGTTTTGGAAAATTTAAGACTGCTGACGAGTCACCCCTGCGATCGAAAAGAATTATTCTTCTAAAGGATTCGGTAAACGAGTGCGTTACGATTTGCAGTGTACCGGTCCGTTTAGCGTCTGGCGGTTTCGCAACGTTCGCTCTCGCGCGGGTCGTTTCGCAACGACGCGAAAATTTTCGCGAGCACACGATACATGTATGTAGGTACGTGCGGCATGTGCGTGCGTCGAGCTCGCAGAGATAACGGCGGCTGCGGCGTCGAAAAATAGCGCCACAGCTATATGGGAGATGACAAACACGGTCTCAGATAAGCGTCTCGGAGTGTGCGACACGTCGATCGATAAGCTCGACGAACTATGAAAACAACGCGATCGATTAGGGGCGCGAAACGTGCGGGAGAAGCTTCTATTCTGCCTCGCGTGGCAGATCGACCGATTAAATTCGACCGATTCATCGAAATTGCAAAACATTGATAACAAGTTGACGAATAATTGCGTCGATAGAACAGCTCGAGATTACGCGAACGAAAAATCGCTCTGGTACCATTTCATCGACACGCGGATGTGTCGTAGGAAAACGAGGTTCTGCGTGTGCGAATATTCCCTGCACAGACAGATATGTATGTACATATATGGTCGAGCTGCCTTTGACACCGATAACGCAACCTGCGCTGCGACACTGATAAGATAAGGCAGTGGGAGATACTATTCGGCTGTCCGGATGGCTCGTGCGCGTTTTTAAATCGAGTACGGTCCAGCTTTATCGCGAACGCTTTTAAAAAACAAGAGAGAGAGTTCTCGGGTCGTAATAAATTCTCTGCTAATTTTAGCGGTGCAGATTACGAGGTTCTGGCAACTCTATTATTTTATTTATTGGTGGCCTCGATTTCTAATATTCCACTCTACCAAGCAGGGGACCTAACAAAAATGAGAACATTCCATTTATATGGACTGAAAGAAATTTTTCTATTGATTCACAACTAAGTTCATAAATTAAAAGCATGTGTTACACGTGAACGTGTGTAAGGATGGAATAAAGCTTATTCCACTATCTATATTTTTGCACTATCGATCCTTCCAGGCTAGACAACTGACGTTTAGTGTGCAAGTTGTACACTCGTAAATTTTTAGCAACAACATCTTCCTGTACGTAACAAATTCTTTGTAAACACTGCTTGTTTATTGTTCCACTGGCCGTTTTCCTCGTTCGATAAAGGGAAAATATTGACGTTAGAAGCATCGAACTGTAACCGTCTGGTTTGTTGGTAATTGCTTGTAAAAATATCAAGAGCGCTTCCATTAATATTCAACACAACTTGCATGCAGAAAATAAAAACACTGTGCTTCCATGTCTGACCCAACGACTGACCTATTCTGCGTCATAGATTAGAACTCGTTTCAGGGCGACGATTCACCCATTGTCTGTTTCTAGATATGCGCAATACATGCTGCTTTATTTCCTTCTGGGAAAAGTAGGAATTATTCGAGAAACATTCTAGAATCGTTTGTCTCCAAGAATAGTCCGTATAGTGTTTTTAATCATTCTGATTCTAAAATTTCTAGAATATCAAGACGAATTCGTATAAATTCACGATGAAGAAATAAACAAGTTTTAATCATGGAAATCATAAAAATATTCAATAAAAATTAATTTCATCCCCCAATTTTACGTTGAACCCAACCACATTCTTAGATTTTTCATATTATTCACTGTTTCGTATCTCAGCCAGTTAATTTCTTAATGCATAAAAATCCGCAGTCTACTTATAAATGAGACAGTACTTAAAATGAGTTCTCAAGATACGAGGACTTATCACTCGACTGCGGATCTTTATGCAAGATAAAAATATTCTGCATCGATTGTGGAAGCAGTAGTTAAATAAAAATTAATTTCATCCCTCAATAGTCTTTTCAATATTTTGCACTGTATGATATTTCTCACTCAGTTAATTCCTTCAGGAGTCCATAAAAGTTCGCGGTCTACTTATCACGAATTGCGAGCAAGTGTCTCCGAGTTTTGAATAAAGTGATCGAAATGCTAATAATTCCAGCTGTAAAGAAAAATATAGCGAATAAATGATAGGTTTACAAGCGAGACGGTATTAGTCGATCCGGGGTGAATTTCCGAGGGGCCCGACGAGCTCTTATCGCGAGCGGCGAAAAAGTATCTCCGGTTCCGACTACAGTTGTCGCCCAGCCGCAAATATTTCAGCGATTCTATTGACACAGTTAATCTGGTACGCGATCGATCACGCGTGTCGAACGATTTCCATTCGTCCGAGCGTGTCTCCGGCGCCGCCAATGGGCGATCGGCACGAATCCGACGCACAATGGCGATTTTTGTTCCGGATAACTTAACGAAACTGCGATAGCGTTCGAGTGGCCGATATATTAGAAGCTCGGGGGCGAACAAGAAGAAGAAGAAGAAGAAGAAGAAGAGGAGCGGCGTCAAGCGACCTTCGGACCCGAGTCATAAGGTTGACAAGAAACTCGAGAGAGATACGGAAGCGACCAATGATAACCACGGCCTCCGCGGACTCTATTGAAGATTCTGCGACGACGACGCTGCTCTCGGGTTACGAAACGTGGAGAGGAGAGGTTTACCGAGAGTCTGAATCACGCTCGCATGGCTGGAACTGTGTTAATTAGCCGGTTGAATCGATGGCGGCACACTACACTCCGGGGAACCTAACCGGGGCTCACGGCGCTCGATTTCCCTTGATCGTGACGCAACGTCGCTCGATCGAGATCGACTTTTCACTTTGTGCGCCTAGAGACGCCGGCGCTGCGAAGAACCGCGTCTAATTGCGCCGACATAGAGAAACTTCGCGTCCGTTACGAAACCTGATCGAGATTCCGGCGACAGGGGCACAGGAATTTGTGAAATGTCCCCTGAACGTTCATTTTTGCTTCTCCGTGAAATTGTTCCCTTGCTAAAATTAATTCAAACGAAAAGGGTAGTTCGTTCAAACAGGGGTTGGACATTTAGCTTCTCCATTTTTGTGTACACCCTATACATTGTACGGAATGAAGAAATACATTGAGTAGAGAGAACCAAAGGGTTGGTTCTTGGTTGGTTCTGGGCATAACAACGATATAGAGGATCGTATAAGTTTGTCAGGGATTTGTATAGGAGTGGGACAATAATTCGGACGGAGGGTGCCTGTGGTGTCTCGGCGATTGAGCAAGATGGCGTCGTCGGATCATCAACCGAGGCACGAAATTAGAATCGCCGTCGGACGCAAGACGGGACAATAAAACGAGAGAGCCGACCGACCTCATCTCGGTTGACCTAGATCGTGGCCTCAGCGGAGTGGAGCGCGATTGTAAAAGTGTATAAGAACCCGTCCGAGGCTCTCTCAGCGAACGCTCCGCAACGCCTCTCGAGCGTTCGTTCGCACGGGTACATACTGCGAGAGATCCTCTCTCGTTCGGGTTCGGGTAGAGCGAGACCAGTTACCCGAGAAGGATATTTGCGGTTGTGATTCAGCATCGACCAGAGAGAGAAAGAGAGGAGAAGAAGAGAGAAGACCCGACGGAGAATCGAGAAAGAAAACCAAAGACCGCAATGATCCGGCGGATGCGTGGCTGAAAGAAACGATTCCAGGGGATTCGAGCGGAGACGTAACGAGATAGGATCGAGGATTCTCAATTCGACGCTGCTGTAACACTTTCTGCCCTCACGGCGCCCCATCATCTGCTCCGACGACCAACCATGCACACACGGTGTCCCAAAAATTAGGGATCAAAATTTGTTCACTGTTCATTTGATATTTGTAATCCTGTACTTTATACTGTCTTTCCAGCAAACTGAAGTTCCTACTCGGAGAAACATCATGGCGTTACGGAATTATAAATTTTTGGCTAAAAAAATCCCTTGGATCTTCATATAGCCTCGTCGCAGCTAAATTTGTAGGTTCAACGATCCCAAAGGGTCGACCCCAAAAAGGTTCCTGAGCTGAAAGCCACCCTCTACTGGAACAGTAAAAGTAGAATGAGGTGATCAAATATGCAGCCTGTGACCCAGAATGATTACAGGGAGGTTTTCGAACATGATCGAACGCGGGTATAGCTTGAGAGCCCCGGAGTTCGATCGCAGTAATTCATCGGTGAGATCGAGGAGGGGGTTGCAACCTGAAATCTGTTTGGTAAGAAAATGTATCGAGTGAAGAGAGTCGGTGGATCGATCGGGCTCCGCCCCTGCGATCCTCGGTTTCCTGTGCGGAACAGGCGTGTAGTATAATCGTGTGTGGGGCATTTCGGGGCCTTCTGCTCGACCTCGGATGACCTCGAAGCGTGTATGCGTGTGTGCGTCACGGGGAACATCTCTCTGATCCGTTCCCTCTCGACGGACTTCTTTCTTCCGGCGCGGAGCGTTACATTGTTCCGCGCGAGCCGCGGTCGAGAAGGGCAGGTAGAAACCCTCGGGATAACAAAAGGACCAGTCGCGCCTTTGTGTATTTCCATAGAACGCGGCAGCAGACTTTCGTGATTTCTCTCCCTCTCTCTCGCTCTTTTTACCTGAGGCCAGCCAGAGAGAACCACCGCTCTCTGACAAAGGGAGCAATGCCTGGCGTCTCGAAATTTTTCTCCCTGATCCCCTCTGTCTCTCCCCCCTTTATCGCCATTCTCCTCCCGCGCCCTACCGATCCCCCTTTCCATCCTGCTGGTCCCTGCGAAGGAGCCAGGCGCCCGATTAACCGCATTGTTACGTTTTCCCAGAGCCCATTATAGCGCCAACAGATTCCACCGTCCCTCCTACCCCCCTCCCATCTTCACCAGCTCCGACCAGGATGGAACAAGTTTTCGCGAAAACCGAGAGACTACACCGATCGAAACAGATTTCCTGCCGTGGGGAAGCCTAAACGCCAACATAAGCGACCCTTCGGATCCCTGTGCAACCCTTAAGTTTGATCGAGTTTCTAAAATCGTGCAGGCTTCTCACGTTCAATCCATCTCTGTCGGAATATAGCGGCACTTTTCCTGAAGATGTTACGCTAATTAGATATTTTTTGGATAGGCGTAAGTGTATAAAAAACAAGCACGAAAATAATTAATTCACTGTCACGTATACCTTGTCACATTTTTCAATGTTAAATTCCCTTTACTAATAAATAGTGCGACCTTCCCTGACCATTTTCAGCTAATTGGAAAATTTTGCAAAGCACCCAGAGTAAAATATGCTAAGAGATAGAAAGTAGGATCTTTTCTGAACATTTTCAGCTAATTTGAAAACTGTTTAGCCCACTGCAGCACTTGAAAAATAATGTCGAATGCAGCCACACCCGTCCGTCAGATTTCTCCTGGATGCATTATTCACAGTCCCCGGGGGCTGGTTCCCCCGAGACTCAAAGGCAGAGCAGACATCAATCCCGGAGCATCGTCCGGGGTGATCTAATTTTCCGTGCAACCGGTAGTTTCCTCTCTCGACGCATAGCTGATCAAAAACTTTCTAATTGCCGGCGTTCCCATAAATCCGGTTGTTCCAGGTGCACGCTACGCTTCTCGGGTTGCACTTTCGAGCGACTTCCAAGGTCGTCGTCGTCGCACTCCGAGGAAATAATTCATCCATTTAAATCGCGTGTACCGTTCGCTGTATCCCACGTTCCGGGCCGGCGATCCTCTAACGAGGCCCCGCGGGACGAGGATAGGATCGAGCGACGAGGATTGCAAACCGACGCATCCTTCGCGGATTACAACTCGCAACGGCGACGGTCTATCGAACGCATCTCGCAGGTGCGCACACGCGAACCGTTTCCAATTAGCAGTCCCTTCTCTAACGGAACGCGGAGTATCTGCCTCGTAAAAACCGGGAAACGCGACTCCGTTTTTGCTGAACCCGTACACATCCTTCCTTTTCTTCTGTATATTAGTAAACTAGCAACCTGCAATTTTGATTGTTGTGCAGTTGTGAAGAAAGCTGGGTGAAATATGAAACAGTAGAAGATGATAGAAATACAAATCATTAAGGGAAACATTCGCAGTTTAGTCGCGACAGTTATTAGTAGACTGCGGATCTTTATGCAAAATAAAAATGTTCTGTATTGATTGTGGGAAGCAGGAATAAGATAAAAATTGATTTAATCCCTTAATGATTTTGTTACATTAAAAACGATATTACTGTTTCATATTTCACCCAACCAATTTCTTCATAAGTGCATCAAGATCCGCAGTCTAGTTATCCGATAAAATTATATGAGATTAGACTGTGCTGTTCGTTTTTTTGATCGACAATTTTATGAGAGCATCGATTATTTGCACAACCGACGGAGGTCTATAAGTTTCTATGTCAACTGCTTTATGAAGCCAGGGATTAATAAGTTCAGTGGGAAAGTGTTCTGATGGGGTGGTCGTCGTTTTCCCATTTTTTTTCCACGATTTCCTCGTCGAAAAAGAAACTCATTTAATCGTCCAGTTAATAACTCGGCAGGCAGAAAACGAAAGGCGGCCGGCTAATTAAGCGCGCCCGTCTGAGCCAGTCCCGGTTTTCACCGGACTACTCGACCATCAAACGTTTTCTCTCTCCAGTGTTCCGGTCCCAGGGTTGCGGCGATCGAGAGCCACGTTCCGATCGATTACCGCGGCGACTCTTTGCAAGATCGAGGAAGGGACTCGATGGAATTGCTCGATCGGAAACTTGCCGATCGAACGGCCGACCAGTCACAGAGTCTGTCGTGCCACGCTCGGCTAAATGCGACCGGTAAATTCAGGGAAGTGTATCTTTCTCGATCCCAGGTACGTGGGCGCGTTCCTCTTAACCAGAGTGCATAAAGCTCGGTCGTTCAGAAGAGAAGGATCTACCTAGAAGATCGCAGCGATTCGATTCTACTTCAGACAGGTTGGACACGCCGTGAAAAGGGACGAATCTTTGATCCAGGAACGAGGGAAACTTCATTTTTAATATTTTATTGAGGGATCGACAAGATTGCCCTTAGGGTGGAAGGATGAACGATGCACCGGGGGAAGAAAAAGAAAAAAAAGCTACTTTCAGAGGCGGATTATTAAACCTTTAATAAATTAGCATTTACCTTTGGAAGATACCGAAGAAATGGATTTAAGATGAATGCACAGCGAGGAGATCCTTATTCCGAAAAGATCAAAGTAAAGATACAAGCAGGGAACGACGCACAGATTTATTTACAACGATCAAGAAAATTTCTCGACGATTCAGCGTTTAATGATACACCGAGCTTTAGATCCTCGAGCTGAAAGAATTATACACGAGATTAAAGAATGCAAGAGATCTCTATCAACGGTTGCATCAATATAAAAATGCAATTTCCATCCTATTGTCTTGAAGAAACATCGAACAGTTGTATCAGCACAAAATTCCACAAAGAACCTCGTCTTCGAGACAATACAGGAAGAAGATCGCAAAATTAAGAGGAAATCTGTCGGTAAAAGAGTGAAATTTTATCATACTGAGAACGAAATCAACGAGCCTCATCCTCGGACGACAAAATAAAGGATCAGAGAAGATCGCAAACATAAGAGATCGATCGAAAAAAGAATTGAATGTGTCGTACACTGGGATTGACGCGAAGCACACTGATCGTTCAAAATGGAGGTTCAAGGAAGAACGTTCTCTCTGGGTCGGAATCGCGAGCGCGCATCGAGCGGGCGACGAAACGAATTCCAATTAATTGCGCGCAATGACGCGCGTCGAATAACACGGATTACAAATCAGGCTCGCGTTCTGCCGGACATTACGCAACGTTGTCGACATTGCGAGCGAAACCAGTTTGCGAGAGCATAGTACATCTAGCCGCCTGTCGCTGGCTCCGATCGAACGTAGGCGATCTAAGAGAGAGAGAGAGAGAGAGAAAAAGAGAGGTCTAAAGCTACTGGCCGTTCTGTTCTTTTCCGTTTGTGGATATGTATTTGGCTCGGGGAATCCGAGATCCAAGCGACGAGACAAGTGTTTCGGCCGACGAACCGTTATTCCGAGGAGAACGCGTGGAACCGGAACAGCTGGCCGATCGTGATCGACGGCAAAAGTGAATATTCAACGACCCGACCACGTTTTATGGAATTTCTATCCCTCCTTCTCTCCTCTCCGTGCGGTTCGTTTTACACGCTTGACCCTCGTGCGAGCCTCTCGGAAATAGTTGTGCAAGACATTCTAAAATAATACTCTGCTCATTCTTGCTTTACGTTCGAAGAAGAATTTATTTGACGATTTTCGTCGCTTTTGTTGATCTATAATCTCGTTTCTGGGAGAGTGCGACTTGTTTGTTGATCATCGAAGAACGTACTGCAGGAAAGAATTTATGGATTTTCTTTAAATTGCAACGAGGAACTAGAAAGAATAATACGAGACCTTCAGGAGGAAGTTGGACATTTTAGTGCAGAGACTGAAGAAATAAGAATTCTTTCTTCAACGTATATTTTTATCTTTTTATCTACAGACTGACGGGAAGCTCGTAAATATCCTAGCATTTCCCGCACCGTTGGAACTGTCTCAGAACCCCAAACCAATTAAAAATTCCAACTGTTTCCAAGTTCAACACGATTCCAAGAAAAACAGATTTCCAGTTCAATAAAAGTCCGACTCCGTGGAACCGTGTATAAAAGATTCGCGATCTATTCTTAACGCAATCAAGCCTGTCTCGCCGCTTTTTCTCAGGGAAATGTCGCCGAGAGAGTCTCGTCGGCGAGCGGAAACGTTGACCTTGACTCGAGAGGAACGCTTTTCAGAGTGAAGATGGCGGGTACACGCGTTCCACGGTTCGCGGGGAAAGTTTAAAACAGCTCTGTCTCGGGGAACAAAGCACCGTTTCCGCGGGGCACTTTCGAATTTATGCGGCACGGAGTCGCGGCCGTTTCTATTTCGGTCGCGTTCGATCGTCCAAGAAGCTGGCTCTCGCCACGTATTCCTGACACTGCGGCTCTAATTTTACCCATTTACGAGAACCGTAAACCCGTGGGTCCCGGTTCCACGACGACGTCGCGTCGTCGTCTCGCGATTAGGATTCCCGGAACGCTGTGATCGCGCTCCGATTCCACTGTCTTTCTCAGGAATATACAGGCTGTTGCAAAGGCGTCGCAAGAAAAACAGAGAATCTGCGGGCAGAAGTCAGTCGAAAGTGTGGAATAAAGTTTTTCCCTAGCAGGTCTTATTTTCGAGAAAATTGGAGTTGGACTTCGGCTGACGTGTCTGACCATGGCATGCTGATTCTACTTGGAACTTATCGATGCGCGAGAACGAGAACATGACCAACGCCGAAGCTGATTTCGCTGGACACGAGCTCTCGTTTGAAATTCTTTTAGACTGCGCCACCCTTTACATTATGAATAAAAAATACGAATATCTTCCTTCCCGAAAAAATGTTCGTAAGTTAAAAATAGCGTTATACTTGAATTTTTATATAATCTTTTGTTTTAATTCTTCTAACGACAAATATTTATTCATAAGGATAGATAAAGAATCGATGTTGCTAGTTTTCATACTAATCGCTGAATTATTCGAGCCGATAAAAAGGGGTTAATCTTATCTGTATGGACAGTAGTTTAACAATTAGTTTCTGCTCCAATTTGTCAGTTATAAATTCGGAAAAAATTTTGTTTCTAAAAGTCACAGTAAAAAATGTGGATTTAATATGTACCAGGTGTTGCTGGCTGAATCCCTTCGACTAAATTCGAAACGGTATTTGAAAAAGTGTCCGATTCCGCTCGGAATGACCCGCATACTTCCGAGAAGTTACGAGCCGCCACGGTGTACAACACGAGCCGACAGAATGCGATGGCGTGGGCGGCCTCGGGCCGAGCCAATGCACGGCCGCATCGCGATACACCGATGAGCCATTGTTCGATCATCGAGGTATCGGGTTTGTAGGATTGAGAGAAAGGCGATAGGAGAACGGAGAAATACGATCGGCGATGAAACTTGTTTCGCGCGCGGAGAACCGCGTTGCGAAACCCACACCGATGACGCCGAGCAAAACAAATGCGGCGAAAACTGCGAGAGCGATTTTCAAGGCCTCGAGAAATTTCGCTTCAAACGAGATACCTTTGGTCTGTTTTAAAAAAATTCTATTCAGACAGTACTTCTACAAAAACAAATTATTTTTGCAGTAATACGTACATTTTGTAATACAACTGATAATTGAGAAATTGTTCAAAGTGTATGCTCTCGTATTTTGTTTATAACTCTGGACGGAGTGCCTATTTCCACTCGAGAAAAATGCGGTGTATTCTCGAGACACGTATAAACCTCTCCACAAAATTTGAAATTGACAGATCGAGTGGTTCTTCTGAAAAAAATTCTTAAAGATCACCTCGGAGAACGACATCGCGCGAATAGTTTAGCGACAGCTCGAGAAAGTATCGAGCAGAATTGGTGGTGCGTTCGAGCGCCTTCAGCGTACTTTACACTCCTTACGTCACTACATATGTACTATGTTCTCTTTCAGCGATTTAGGTCAAGCTAGAGAGCAGTCCGGTGTCTATACACCGCTCGTCCAACGCTTATAACTATTTGATTGGTGCAATAAAGACGTTTATCATTATTATAGGTCCCCGATGTCGGATCGTTGTCCGATAGTTAAAGTTCTAGTGGTGTGGAGAACTTCGAGGTCTCGGGGAAGTTTCAAAGCGTTTACACGTTTCCCAGTCGGCCAGTACGGATCCGAAAGATATAACGGTGTTCCCATATAGAGCCGGGCAGCGGCCGATTTATATTCAGCGTGCAGTGTACTGTGCTGTACTGTGTGCTGCCTCTCTGACGCTGCTTCTCTCAGGCCTGCATAAAACTGCCGGGCGAAATAGAAGCGGGCCGTAATTCACGCGGAACTTCCACCGAATACAAAGCTGCCTATTACCCGCTTGCCCGATACGCTCGTTCGCGAAACAGAAATTCGCCTACCGAGAGACAGAGATAGAGAGAGAGAAAGAGCGAACGTGAGGATCGAACAACGCGGATCCTCGAGAGAGGCCTCGACGAGTTTCCACCGCCTGACGGCCCGAGGATTCAGTCAACCTGAACGAACGCCTGGCGCACCTGCACCGGTCAACACACCCTGTGCCCGGGCTCCTGCTTCACGCTCGCTCTGCTCGGCTGGGATTTTCTGCCGATTCCTAGCCTTGCTGCACTTGTACCTCGCTCTGCAGTCCCTCAAAGCCTGCTCACGGCTCAGAAGTACTGGTTTGCGAAGCAGTGTGCCATTCTTCGTGAGAAACTGAATCGAACCGTTTGCACTCGAAGCTATTTGAACACTGAACCCACTGAGCATTAAAAGCAATTGGTTTAGAAAGATGACAAGTTTCTAATGTATTCAAGTAAGTAGAATAAGTAGGTTGTCGCCAGACGCCCTTGTTGTAGTCCTAGAGCTATTTTCACCATCGTTAATTCGTCGACATCGTATTTAATCGAGCTACTTCCCAAGTATAAATTCTTATAAAGCCTATTCTACAAGCAACGAAACTATCCCTCGAATTAAGAAGCTGAAAAGTTTGACGATCCGACTCGTCGTGTCATGTCATATTCAGAAGGTCAAGAATCTAAAGTGGGCTTCGAAAGTGGAGCACTGTGTTGACTTACGAGAGAGAGAGAGAAACTGGTTAACATAGAGGATAACCTAAATATTTCAACAAGTACATCAACTACTAATTCGAAGTTGCGTACGGTGTTCGAGGGATAAACGACTTATTTGCTTGGAACGGTGTCGAGTTGAGAACAACAGAAACGAAGTTGGAGACTTCGCGAAGCGAGGGGGAACAGTGTAACTTCAAAGAAACGCAATTAAAGGAACACCGTTTCCGAAACTTCTCGCGTACACCGGCGAGACGACAGTTGAAATAAATATTCTCCCTGGCGTTATCGACCCACATCCCTAGCCAACTCGAAAAGCTCGGAGCTGAAACGCGAGCCCGGGTGGAATCAAGGTCAAACAGGACGTCGGCGTAAAACTTTCCTCGTCGCGTAGTCTCGCTCGATCCGAGAAGGCGTCGGAGAGTACGTATGTATGTATATGTATTCCTGTTTGAGAGTCTCCGACCAGTGAAAGCTGGTACAGTATGTCGGACTTACAGCGCGAGCGTTGTGGCGGCGTTGGCGACGTCTCCGGGCAGGAAGTTGCCCTGTTGGCTGGGCGTCAGTTGTTGATGATGATGATGATGCTGTTGCTGCGGTTGCTGTTGGGGAGGTTGTTGTTGGTGCTGGTGTTGTTGTTGCTGCTGGTGTTGATGATGATGAGGAGGATGATGCTGAAAGGCCGCGGCGGCCGTCTGGTGGGAGGGTGAGCTGCCCGCCGGCATCAAATTATACGGCTGATAGAGCAGCTGCGGCTGGGCCTGGCTCGCTGCTGGCCCGGCAGCCGCTAGTAGAACTTGCGTTTGTCCCTGGTGTACGTGATGATTATGATGGTGGTGCGGGTTACCCTGCGTGGCCGTCTGCGGGCTTACCGGAAGGACCGCCATTGCCGCGCCTCCTAGCACCGGTGGCATGCTTCTACCGTCGTCTTTCTCACTGTTTCTGCGTTACAGATCGCCAGACACGTTCTCTTCATCGCTGGAGCCGCGGTATCGGCTACGAGGCTCATCTCTTTCCCGGAGATGACCTGGGAGGACGTGACACGGGACCTTACGCGACGGAATGGGGGGGAGACGAAAGAGAGGGCTTTCGTGGGATCGTCGCGGGACCCGCGCGCCGACGATCCTCGCTCGCTCGCCCGCTCGTGAGAAAGCGGGTTGCTGGCGCGACGCGGAACGACGCCGCGCGATGCGTTGCGATGCGCTCCGCTACAGGCTTGTATTCCTCCGTTCGATTGGGCGGACACCGAATAGGGCCGAGCGCGCTCTCAACACCACTACCCACCCAACCACCACCACTCCAACCACTTTTGCTCAACAACAATTCACGCACAACCGTGTAATAAGCACTCTCCTGGTCCCTTTCCTGGGTATATCCTGGGCCCGCGGAAACGGCACCGATACGATCACCGAAAAAACAAAGAAACACCACCGACTATCTATTATATCTCTCTATCTCTATCTCTCTCCCTCTTTCTATCTATCTATCTGGCTTCCCCCTTTTTGCGTAGGGACCGGCAGCACCCTGGCGCGCACTGCGTGCGCACGGCGAGAGATCGCTGCTCGTCGTCGTCGTCGTCGTCGCGCGAGAGAGAACCGCACGAACAACCAGCCACGGGGGTACGATCGACGACGAAGCTTGCCGAACGGCCACGAACACCCAGCCTCGCCGACAGAGAGACGTTGATCGACCGACGGAACAATGGTCCCGAGGATCCGTTTGCTTTTCTCGATTCCGGTTGGAATTCGCGTCCCGGACGCTGTTCTCTACTCTGCTCCCTTTTCACCCTGCACCCCCTACGCGGACGCTCGCTCGCTCACACGCAGCGTCTATCTACACACAGCTTCCGAAGCGTTTACACCCCTCGCTCCATTCCGCGAGGTTAGCACAAAGAGATTAAGGGGGAAGAGATTCAAGGCTGCACTGTTCCTTCGGGAAACAACGGTGCACTGCGGTCGCGGCACTGCGTTCCTCTGCTCTGGCTCACCCGGAGATCTAGCGGCGAGTCCTTGAGGCAGCCGCGACAAACGTTTCGGAGCACTGCATGGTAGATCCGTGATAGGGGAAACTGTCGTTTACGCGTACGACGGGGTTGAACGACACCCCGAGCGGAGGGCTCTCGTCGATCACTAATATCACTGTCTTCGCACACTCGCGGCAAAGAACTATTTATTCCTCCGGGTTAGAGTATCCCCTCGAAGCAACCACCGCCCGGTCTCTGGTGTCGGTGTCGGAAGATGAGTGAATTTGGGGGCTAGATCCGAGGGGTAGTGAAACTATGGCTTGTATGTAACACGTTCTCACACACATACACACGCGCACAGATTGACACACGCAAAGGAGAGAACACGACGCGGACCGAGATCAGATCGCGTCGAAGGCCGCTACTCTACTGCGGCAGCGAGGAAAGCTCGCCCCCCACCACGCCCACAGCGAGCAAACTTCCCCGACGTGTCCTGCCCCCGCTCACTTGCTCTCTCTCTCTCTCTCTCTTTCTGTCTCCCGTCCCCGACCTCTCCGCCCCCGGCCACCCCACCCGGGGAAACCGCCGCTACGTCGCCGCGGCCCCCCTCCCGTCGACACCCACGGTTCCACCTAACGTCGCTACCACCTCCCCGCTGCCCGAGCCCCGCGAATCCCCGCCCCCTTGCCCCTCCGAGCTCCTGGTGCTCCGTCCCGTTCGCTCCACAGCTCTCGCCGACCCTCTCCCGAGCTCCGACCAGCTCCGTTTCTCTTTCCTCGTGTGTTGGAGCGCGCGAGAGCGAGGCAAGAGCGCCCGGAGCTCGGCCAACTCAGCCACGACCACACTACCGACCGCCGGCGAAAAAATATTCCGCGTGCATTCACGCACACGTGCTCGCACGAGCCTGCCCCGGCAGCTCCGCGAACCCGCCACTGGCTCCTCAACCCGATTCCTCTCGGTTTTTGCCAGCGGCGGAACGCGCGCGCGACGAGACCGATTTCTCTCTCTCTCTCTCTTTCTCTCTCTCGCTCCTCTCATTTCTCTCTGTTTTCCTTTCAGCCCTCCACGCCTCCCGCGCTCCTCGTTTTTCAGCGGCGTCGCGTTAATCGCTGTTAATGAACCACGAAACACCTTGCGCCGCACCAAATTATACCCCATCGGTCCTCCGCGCGCGGCTCTCTAAGCCCCTAATTGCGTAGGTTTTCACTGTTTCCACGCCCCGGGGAAAAAAAATCTCGCCCGCGTTCCCTCCCAGCTCGTACCAGCCCGCCAACCGGAATATTGATAACACCGCGGCGAAACTTTCCTGCCGAATTTCCGGAACGCATTTTTTTCCCTGGCTGCAATTTCGCGAACTGCCTCCCGTTGTTGGCTTTCTGGGAATTTTAATAATTCCATTGCGGTGGGAGCGGGCCACAGTGGGCGTTCGTATGTGCGCTGGGCGGAGTGTGTTCATCGAGGGACGCTCCACATTACCTAATTCTGTTGACTGGCAATTCCGCTTGCGAACGTGTGATTTAATTTGTGTGCGCGAATCTCGACGTATTTCACGTTTATTTCACGGGGAGTACGAAGAGTAAGAGAGTCGTGCACTTCAACAACAAAGTCTATAAAACTAATTTGGTTTTCTTCAAGTAAACTGCGAGCTTGCGAAGGCCAAACACGTGTGTCGAGCACGACCTCGCAATTAACCAGAGCTAATCTTATGCACAACTTTCTTACGAGTATATTTCTTTTATTTATCGTACGAGGTCACACCGTTTCATCAAACATTTTATAAAACGAACGCTGCAGCGAATGTGCTCTTATGAGAATATTTCTTTTATTTGTCGTAATAAATATACCTCTTTGTGCGGCTGTACGAAATGGTCGCAGCAAGCACGTTTGCTTTCGATTGACTCGTGAGACGAGGAGCAACAATGCATTTTCGAAGCAGTCGATTAAAGGGAAAGCATTTGCACGTCGTAAATGATCAATTGCGAGTCCGTAGGACTGTGTAGGTTGGGTATGTATGCGTCGGCCGTGTGCTTCCGACGCGAGAATAATTCGCTGTCGACTGGCGTGCTATTCGATTCTGCCCGCATGGTTGCGTTTTATGATACGTTTTGCGGTTGTCCTTGCTCTCGGCTTCAAGATGGACGCGCTCGATCACGTATCCGAGCTCACGCACCTCTCTCGTTTACGTCGTCGCTCGCCTTTCCATCTTCTTCTTCTTCATCCTCCTCCTCCTCTTCTTCTTCCGTCTGTTCATTGGCATGCGAGCCAGTTACGTAAAGCGAAATTATTTTCCACGGACGGTGCTTTGAACAGGTTAGTATCGCGAGCCGGTATCGTGCAGGGACCGTGCCTCGCTCCGAGCTGATTCTTATCGCGACCGGGAAACGTGGGAGTTACACATGGCGGGCAATCGTGCGACTCGATCGGAGGACTCTGCACGGGGAGGACTTTCGTACACCGTCGAGGAAACCACACCGTGACACTTTTCGCCGTCGAATCTTCTCCCGGTCGGTTTCTCCGCTTCGCCGACGACGAGCTCGAGCACCGACCGTTCTTTATTTCACCGCGATTCGATGATTTAATGACCGGCTCTCGCGGTATCTGCTCATCTTGCTGCTTTAAAGAGAAACTCGTCTCCCCCGTTAACTTTAAAGTGGATCTTCGAGCAACTCCATTTAGCGGTGCTTTTTAACGAGTACCTTCCACGTACGTTTTTAAAGACGATATTACCGATACTGCAGAATACTTGAAACAATTCTATCAAGCAGATTAAAATCTACATAAAATTAAATTCATTAGTCTACGCCGATTTAGGTGATACGCTTTACAAGGCCATCGGGACGTCAATCGTGACTCAACCGATGATAACAAATATTCTAATTGCCTTCTGCAAACACCAGCACGCCTAAAACGAAATTTCCAACCGGTCGAAGCTTTTTCAGCATTATTTTAAGATTTAACCTTTAGCAGTCCGAGGGGCGAATTCAGAGTCCACATTCGAAATTGCTGTACCATTATTCACAATATTGTTTAGATTATTAAAAACCACGCTTATATTAAAATGCATCAAAAGGAGAAAATAGTGTTTTTCCTGGTTCTCCCTAAAATACCGAATCCAGTTAAATGAATAATAATATTTTTCCCCAAAATTTTAAGCAGTTAGTTCAAAATTTCTTCTGTTATAAAATTAGTATTGGAATAGATAGACAAATTTAATATAAATTTAAGCCATGATACAGAACCACAGGAGTAAACAAAAAGTGAACTACATTTTTAAATACTGTTAATATTATATATCATTAAAGATTATATTTCGATGATAATCAAAATTGAATTTTGTCCAGAACTTTGGGGCCGATGCGAGAGCGTCTGGTCCGCAGAAAAATTCGTGGAAACTTTCGCGGGATCGTTTGATCGACGGGAGCCGGGAGCGTTCTGGCCGTTGCAGGTGGTAATAACTGAACGGCGGCGAATCGCTCGAAAACAAGTCGTAAAACCTAATTGTAGACACGACGGTCGTGTAGTCGTCGACCCCGGCCATGCGCAGGCGCGCGTGCAGCGAGCCACACGAGCAACAGAGAAAGACAGAGAGAGAGAGAGAGAGAGAGAGAGAAGGTGCGCACACGAATCGACACACCGGCGTGTACTCGTTATTGCCGGATGACTAATGTTTCGTGCCCATTAGTCATTCCAGCGCGGCTTAGCATTCTGCCGGTGCGGTGTGTGCTCTGGCCCCGGAGAGCGGTGTTCGCGAGAATCGATTTATGCAGCGAGTCTGGCCGCCGCGCACCGCTCGTACACGAATTCCAGGTCGAACGGGGGTGTTGCGCGGCGACTCGCTTTGCTATCGGCTTATCACTGTGAGAGGATTTGGGGAGGAGCGCGCCGAGTCCGGAAACTGGGTTTTCGAAGTCGTTGAACCACTACGTGGCTGCCCGAACTAGTAGTTGCCGAGTTCCTTGGATTTTTATCATTTTTGTGAGCTTGCGAGCTTCAGAGACTGGTTATTTCCGACTACTATGCAGTTGGTGATGTTGTTGGGTCGTTTAGAGTAGCTAGAGCATTTACTGCCACCTGCGGCACAGGTCTGGCTCCGACGAGAGCAGCTAAGCCACGCCTACTTAAGGCATTCTACGCACAAACAATACAATTCCTACTAATATGTAGTTAATAGTACTATGGACCTATTTGAAGCAGTTAGGGGCACAGCTCCGGGAAGATTCAGCAGGATTCAGCAAGATTCCTACTACTGTACAATTTGGTAGTATCGTGAAGCTATTTACAGAGTTCTAGCTCCGACGGGAGCCATAAAGCCACGCCCACTGGATGCACTGCATGCAGAAACAATAAGATAGGGATCATTAAAGTTTTCAGAAAGTTAGTTTCCCTACTGTTATGCAGTTCATGGTACTTTGGAGCTATTTAGAGCAAGGGGAACGTTAATTACCCCGCGGAGCACAGTTCTGGCTCCTGTGGGAGCAGCTAAGTCACGCCCACTTGGGACACTCCACTCATGAAAGATAAGATAGAGGTCACGTTCACTGTGAACGTATCACCACCTGTCAGATGATCGGTTTTATATATTTTATTTTACAACTATTGATCGTTTTATAAGTATATTTTTAGAATCGGTTTCTTCTGATTGAGAAGGCTCCAAGTTAAATTTAGAATGGTGATGCAGGAATTTAGAGAAACAAACGAGGGATGCAGGGTCAGAATGGACCCGGGTCTGCGGTCGTCTCGATTACAACCGACACAGTTGCGTAACCGAACGCACAGTCGGACAATGTAAAAACGAGTGGCCTGTGAGACAGAGATAAAGCCCGCTCTCCGGGCCCGAGAGAGGAGAGTCCTCCTATCTAAAATCGTTTGACCTCCATACGCGCTCTGGATGCACGCGCGCGCGCGGGCCTGTCTCATGTTTCTTCCATTTGAGAGAGCCGGTATCGCGCTATGAATAAATGGATCTCGATGAATTTCAAATGTCGGGAGCTAAGACCCTGTGCTCCAGCGAGGGAGACGATCGCGGTGGACCGATCGGGTATCCTGTCGATCCAGAGATGCTGCGATCCTAGTGTGCCCTGTCTATTGGATGTTGGCGAGCTGCATTGCAAGATTGCGTTGAAGAACAAGAAGAGTCCTGGACGTAAATACTTCGAGGAATAAATTAATGAAAATCGCAGAAGGAAGACCCTTGATGATGAACCCTTGATAATCACGACTATTTAACCTTTCGGCTGGTGACAAGGTGACCTTTCAAGGGCAAATATGTTTAATTTTCTAAGAAATAAAAATTGTTTGCCAGGGAAAAGAAGAGTCTCAGGAATGTCTTAAATCTTATAATTAGACTGCGGCTCTTTATGCAAAATAAAAACTTTCTTCATCAATTGTAAGTCATAGAAGTCACATATAAATTCTCTTCTTCCTTGAATAATTTTCATAAGTTGAATACAATTTATGGACATCCTTAAATTCTTTTGATCTTTCTGCTATTTCAAATAGCACCTACCTCTGCTTATAATCAATTTTTGAATATTCCTCAGAGTCCGGCATGCTGATTCTAGGCTGATCTCTTTAATGCTTTTAATTGCGTCACAGAAGGGTGAAAGGGTACTCGCAGGCTTTGTCAGTTAGCCGTGGGTTTCCGGTAGGCAAAGTGTTAACGAGCTTTGCGGAAATTGAGCTGGGAACGCGACACAGCCGAGTCCCTTCGGGGATTAATCGCGGGTCGAGAAAGACTTACGGTCTGTTGTTCCGGCAGACCTATTTAATCCGAGGAACAAACAAGATGTATCCAGGCTGTCGGTGAATAATGGTGGCGCGCGTTGATCGCGAGTCGACGCGGTGGCCAGATATCCAAGAGGAACTCCGGGCCCCGTTTGGTTTATGTAACCCGGCCGGGAGCAGGGACATAAATGCCCGTTCCGAGCTGTGTTCCTGTCGTCTCCCGCATTCCCGGCAGCTGGCTGGCTGGCTGGCATTTTGCATGTGCAACGTGCACACGCATACGCTCTTGCATCCTTCACGCCGGGCTGCCCGCCTGCACTCCGGTGCACGCGTGTCCACTCCGCTCGTTGCGTACCCCGTTCAAGGACAGGACGCCCGCAGGACTGCGTCGCATCGATCGAGCCTCGTTTTCGAATCGTTCCCTCAGTCCCACGGATTCACTATTTTCGACGGCCGATCTCGGTCACTGTCGCCTCCATTATTTATTCACGAGAAAAATCGCTAGCTACACTAGCTCCCCGTGCTGCACTGCTGCAAATAGGCTGAGTCTGATCCGGGCTGCATTCTGACGCAGAGGCACTGCAGTGCTCCCCGCGAGGTACTTCGTTTGACATTATTTTCCTCAATTTCTCACACACAGTGTACAAACTGTTGACGCTAAATTTATCCGTATATCTCGGCAAGAAAAATTACTATTGAAACCCACGGCTCTGCCGAAGAATTGTTTTTCCCCGGTTGCTCGAACGGTGTTTCCTTATTACAAGGTAAATTGGCTTTGGAAATTAGTGGGACTTATTCAACCGTCGCCGTAATGTCAATAGCTGCGAGCTCCGAGGTTCTTTATTCACACCTCGAGACACGTACGATCGCTTATCGACGGGAATGTGCAACACCGTCATTTTTCCGCAGCGCCGTGCCGGTGTCAGCGATGACCTTGTCGCCTCAGCTATATCAGCAACGTGTTCACGCGTGCTGCGAGAATGCCGGTTAGAATTCCCGGCAATCGTGGATCGATAAGCCGGCTCGCATACTCCGCGCTCGGCCGCTTTGATAAGAGACCTATCAGCCGGAGTCATCGTGCTTTTTTAAATAACTGTCTCGATGAACTCGCGCGCCGACCTCCGGCATGGCTGCGAGATCAACGGAGTTCAACATGATCGTGATTTGATATTTTTGGGCCTCAAGTTATTGGTATTAAAAACAATCTATTACCTAATACTTACAGTGGGTAACGTGGTGTGTTGAGAGCCCTATCTTTAAGATGAATGAATCGGATGAAGGTATACAGAGTGCCCAAGCAAACGCAGTCCACTTTGCATATGCTGTGGCGAAAGCTCTAGCAAATTTTGAGAGCCCCATCTTCAAGGTTAATGAATCAGATGGAGGTTCACAGTGTGTTTAGGCAAAAGCAACCCACTGTGCATGTCGACTGGCGAAAGCTCTACCTCAAGTTTATGAATCTGGCCGTACCTAAAGGATTGAAGCCCCGCCCACATTTCTCAAATGGAAAAACTCGTTCGGTCCCTGTCAACCAGCCCATCGAGTCAAGAGGAATTTTCCGATTGAGTGTTCCATCTCTAAACGAACTAACAGCCGACAAAATCGGCGAGCCGGCTGGTTCTCTTATCAATGGAAATCGCGTTATCGTTCCGACCAAACAAAAAAAGGAAACGAAAAGTTCTATCGGTGACGATTAAACGGGACGAGAGGAGCCGCGATTAATCGAGTAGAGTGTAGGGTGTGGGAGGGGCGGTCTCTGTTTACCATGGCGGGGCGGAATCGTGCAAAACAGCTGCGTGACACAGAAACGCGGCGTGTCACCCGATAAAAGCGGCGGGAATAAGTAAATTGGAAACGCACAGCTCGATTCCGTCGCAATAAACGATAAATGGCCTTGATCGAGGTTGAGCCGGTACACAGGCACACAGAGAAAGAGAGAGAGAGAGAGAGAGAAGAGGTACGGGTCGCGCTCGCGAGCGGGCGTGCACACGTGTACACGTGACCGGGCACGCACACGCGCACGAAAACACGGCTCGAGGTAACGCTCACGTGCGCGCCGTGCACAAAAGCCCTTTGTACGTGCTCAGACCGGTGGACTATCGATTTTATCTGGTGTGCCGGAGCTGCTGCCAGTGTCCGTGGAACGCAGCTACTCACGGCCCCAGGTATTTCACCCCGTTTTCTGCACCTTTTCCCCTCGTTTAATGCACTTTCCATCGCCCCCCTCTCCGCCCCGAGATACCGCTCGTCTCTGCTCGTCTCCACCTCTGCGCCGCTTTTGTCCGTTTTATATCCACCTCGTTCCGTTGGGATGGATTTCATAGCGACCATAGGCTTCCGCGAGCCTCTCTCTTTCTCTCTCGGAATAATACCCTCGGCTGGTTAGCTCTGGTTGCGTTGCGCTTTAAAAATCCCCACCCCTCCGCGCTATCGTTTGATGATGCATCCCATTTACCGCATCTATTCCATTCGGAGCATCCCCGTGACTGTATCGGAGCAGATTGCTCCCTGGAGCATTGCTCCTGGTGTCCACGAATCCAGAGGAAATATGTCATAGGAAAAACGAGTAGGCGTGGCTTCCTGGCCCCCAATATCGAACCATACATTCCAGAAGATAATCTGTACATGTTGGGGCTGGGATAATGATCTATAGAACAATCTCTGTCAAAGTTGACATAGCTCAGGCATCTGTGCAATTCTGGGTAGCCCTGCCAGTTCCTCGGATAGCAATCTGGATCATTGATGGAGTCGAAATAGTAAAACCGTGTGCAAAATATCCCGAGTAGGCGTGGCCTCGTGGCTCCCGACCTCGAACGAACCGTACCAGAGGTCAATCTGTGACAGTTTCAGACCTTCAAATCTTCTCTACAGTCAAGACTCGCCTCATTCCACTGGACACCTTAAACTCTAGAGCAGCTAGAGTTTACGAAGACCTCGACACACTCCCGCCAACTTGGTGCAAGCCCCGAAATAGGCTCGCACGTTCCCCTAAGCAGTCTTCTGTTCGACATTCATCGCGACAAGTGTCGCGTAACGCGTGTGCACCCCGCGTCGAGGTTTCGCAACGCGATTTATGTAATCGGGCCGAGTCGGGCCGCGAGTTACGCGGATCGATTAAACCGTCGGCCGAGTAAGTTCCCGGCGAAAGAGGAAAGGAAAGGAAAGCGATCGGCGTGTGGGTAAAACGTATGTGTGCCGCGTTCGGCTGAGAGCGTGCACGTGCGCGCAGCGAACTCGGTGAAAAGTTTCTTCCGTAATTTCTAGCCGATGCGATGCACGACTACGACCGTAAAAGAGGGTTTTATAGAGTCGAGGTTAAGAGCCAGTGACGTGTTCGAACGGGAATGGCGGTCGCCCGGCGAGAAGCATTGCTGTGTCTCGCTGGATTAGCTCTAGAACGGCCACCGGATGGAACACGTCTAGAGAACGTTCTTTCCCTCACTCCAAAAATTTCATAAAACTATTTCCTGCTGCTCCAAGATCGCTTTTAACGCTAAACCTACCATTAAACCAATAAAAACGCTTGGAAATGACTGGATTGATTTCTTCATTTATTATTCCCTGCTGTTAAAACCATTAAAATTATAAAAACCCTTGGAAATGACTGAATTGACTTCTTCATTTAAGATTACGACGACGTTTTCGAGAAAGTTTCCCCACTCCCTCGCAGAACAGCCCGGGGCTGAACGTTTCTAGGGTTAACTCATGCACACAACCTTCGCGGGTAATTGTAGAGTTGACAAACGTCTGGCCTGGCTGCCAGGCTGCCTTCCGCCAAGTATTATCGGCGTTAGGTCGCAGGCGCGCGATCGCTTATGCATGAGCCGGGTTACGTTCGCTCGGCAACTTTGATGGGCTAGCGCGCCTCCAATCATAAGTTCGCCCCGAAGAAACCGCAAAAAAAGAGAGGCGAACCGACCCGAACACCAACGACCAACCAACCAACGAACCAACCGACCGACCGACCGTCCGGTCGTCTAAGCGGAACAACTTTTTAAGTTCGCTGCCGTGTAATCGACTTTCGTGCCCTGCCAAAGCGAAACTTGTTCCTGCGGAGGACGATGCCACGCTGACCGAACTTCCATCGACCGTGCTCTTTTCAAAGCTGCAGGAAGAACTGGTCGTTAAGTGCCTCGGGACTCCGGACTCGTGATTCGTGAATCGGGGCTGCTTCTCGGGATCTTGGATTCTCTAAACCTCGCTCGACGAGATATAGCTGCTGCGATTTGGGTGCAGCTGAACCGTGGATCATCATGCAAAATAAAAATTCTCCGAGTCCATAGAATTGTATTCTTATATCTTTTTAACCTTCCTACTGTTTTAAGTTGCTCCTACTCATTTTTGCCAGAATTGTATATTAAGAATTGCTTATGGTATATTTACTCAAGAATGGTTACCTCTACATTTAGCTAACATTCTATCTCGAACCTTATCTTTTGCAGATTTCTTTGAAAATATTATTCTCCCACATCCCTAAAAAATATTACTGTATTGGTTCTTGCTGAAGAGTCTCGAGGACCACCTTGTTCTCTGCAGATTAATCTGAAAATATTAATTGTCCACAGCCTAGAGTGGCTCCAAGTCTCATTCTATCAGCAATTGAGGCTGCTTGCCGAAGAGTCTTGGAGATCATAGGCGGCAAAAAGAATATTGAAGAGCAGCGCCCATTCTTCTACATTCTACATCTTCGACATTGCAGAGTCTCGAGGCTGGTGTAGCCCCGATCGCAGAACCTTGAAATTCGTCGCAGACGGTCTCTAGGATGGTTTCGGGTGAGCCGTTGGGAACCGCGAGAAGTTTGATCGGCGTCTAGGAGGGTAACGAGTCCGTCAAGTCGACGGAATTCGGGGAATCGGATTTTCTCGCGGGCTCGTTAGCCCGAACGGAAAGTTACCGGGCTCGTTAGCGCGCTTCTAATTTCGTGCCACGAGTTCCTCGCGCTTCTTGGAGATGTTCTCGGAGATCCCGGCAGCCTTCGCCGGCATTCCGTGCGGATTCACCGAACCACGACCTTGACGGAGGATCCGCGCGAGCCTCGAGTTCCATGAAACTTGTGGGAGAGTCGACAGAGGAAGAGAGAGAACGTTCTCGGTTATATTGTGCTGCTCCGGGACCGTGCCATGACCTCACCAACACAACGCATCGTTTTCGAGGCGAGCCCGGAGTTCGAAGAACCAGCTCCGTCTGAACAAGAGAGAGAGAGAGAATGCGGAGCACCCAACATCCTCTTTCTTCCTCTATATTTCTGTCTCTGTTCGTTTACGGTCTCGTCTTTCGACCTCGTCGCCAGCAAATTCACCTAGAATCGTCTACCTTGTCTCGCGCCAGCCGAGCAACAAGTCATTCGACCGCTAACGAACCGAGGCTCCGACGAAACCTGCGGCGCAACGACCGGTTACACAGCGTGGGCGGATCCTCTCGGCGCTTCATTGGAGACGATTCGTTCCGCGAAGCGATCGCTGACTCCTCTGATCACTGGGCCAGCCGAGAAACCGCTTTTCGAAAGCCCCTCACAGCCTCCAGCTACGAACCTCCGGAGAATGCTCTGAGAAGCATTTATTGGGAACTAGGGTGGAGACATTTCACTCCCTTGCTGTTATTTCATAGTTCGACTGATTACAACTTCTCTGTTGTCCATAGTTTCGCGGAAGAAGAATGATATATTAATTATAAGACTGCCGAACTTAATGCAAAATAAACATGAATATCTGCAAAACCAAATTATATTTCTGCCGACCTAGGATATTCCCACATGAATTTTTCATTTGACCGATATAATCGCTCATGCAACACTGAAATATTTAGTAGGTAATTTGTTGAATACAAATTTAATAACGGGAACAATATTAGTGGCGCCTCAAGGTCGAGTACTAAGGGTTCAAACAGAGAATATCTTTTTATTTCGTTCAAGTTAACTGCAACTCGGATAGAAAATCGTCATTTTGCACGAAGATCCGCAGTGTGCTGATACACAACAGCACGAAACGCGGAGAATGTAGTTGGACATCGTGGCAGGCCGGTTCCCGTTGGAGTGCGAGAATGGGCCAGTTCCTCCGGGACATTTACGAGGTTGGTTACCAGCGTCGGTCCGAGGGAAATAAATAAATGAATCGTCGCGTGTATCATTTGAGAGCCCCGTAGGCCTTGTGCCGGGCAATTACTCTCGGCGGCGTCCGAGCGGGCAATTTGGTTCGTCCCACACGAGGAAGCGGGGAGACTTCTCTCTCCCTCTGTCCCTAACTCGAGAAAGAGCAGAGTGATTTTCTTCGAATCGCCGGTGAAACGCGGGGCACTCTTCAGGGTTCCTCGGGATGGTGTCTTCTTAGCGTCGAATCTGTTCCCGTTGTACTTGGCGGAAGGGCAGATGCACGGATCGTTATTTCCAAGATGGCCGACGCAGCCCGCACTCGCCACGTGACCATGCGTGTGTGCCCACCGCTCCGTTCGCTCCTCTTTGCTCCGTTCTGCTTTGCTCCGAGGGGCAAAAGAGCGACGAGGACGGACGCGCCGAGCGAAACCGTACGGAACGCGCTCGATTTTCTTGTTGCCCTCGGCCTCCTCCGACGCGGCGCGGCGCGTTTTGCACGGGGAAACTTCGTTGCCGCGAATTCCTCGCCTCGAATTCCCACAACTGTCCGGTACGACTTTTTTCTCTCTCTCTCTTTCTCTGTCTCCTTCTTTCTCCGCCGTTCGGAGTATCTTGTTTCGCGTGGGACACCCATTGTGCGCCGCCGGAATACCAACAGGGCACCGACGACGCACGCCTGCCAGTTACACAATTCCAACGAACCAAACGAAACGATTCCTACTCGCGGCGAACCTTCCGAACAGCTGCCCTCCGATTTCGACGTTTTGAAAAAGTTGTTCAGTCAAAATCATCGAAAGAACAGATCAATACTGTGCGCATGGGATCGCACGACCGAAGTGAGAACTCTATGTCGATTGCATACCTGTCTTTCTCGCTCGCTCGGTTAAACCCAGCTCCCCGAATTTACCCGGATGGAGTAAAGAAGTTTTCACTTCAAAAATCATCGACATAAGTGGATAGCTATTCTGCAGTCTGAATAGCTGGAGGCTGGAGGGCATCGGTCAGTCGCGTCGAACTACCGAGAAAATCGCTGCCCGTTATTGCCCGTTCCTCTAATCGCCTGTATCGATCGGTTGAGCCGCGCGCGCGGTTCAACCGGCGAATAAATTTGCGTTGTTAAAGCGGAGCTGTTATACGGTGTCAGCAGCCTCTGATAAATCGTCTCATCGAACGGCCAGTCGTGGTACCGCTTCACGAGCTCGCTCTCGGATCCGAGCACGCTCGAAATATTCCACGACGTCGTTGCTCTGCGCCGCTTCCGTGTTTCGATCGCCCCGATACATCTGGGATCCATACCGCCGAAAATATGATCCTTCGAGGAAACAGGCTTGTTGAAGCTGCCTCGTAAACCCGGGCATTGGATTTCCCTTGGTTGCGGGGAGATGGGCTTCAGTGTTTCTTGAAATAGAGAATACTTTGCCACAATCAATGGAGTGCCCTCTTCAATCTAGACTAATTCTGTTTAGCTCTAACACCGTTGTTTAGGGTATTCTCCAGCCGATAGTGGAGCTGAGATTTCGGAGCGACTCTGTCTCTAAAAATGTGCTACTAAAGAGCAGATGCTTTCGTCCGGGAGCACCGTGGGCTGCCTCCGAGGGTCAAGCATCGGGTCAAAAGACTGTTTACGTAGTTCTACCGTGGAAGAACCGAGTTCTCATCGTGGATAAGAAACTGTTGTATAGCTGCCAACTATTCTGGACCAGATAACAAGCTCCTTGATCTAAGAGCACCGTGGGCTCCCTCCGAGGGCCTCGCCCCAAGCTATCCAAAAGATCCTGCACTGTTCCGCGGATGATCGATAGTCCTGGCAGACCGGTCCCACTAATCAGAAAGCTGCGGCACTGCATCTTCGCTGTACGTCGTCCCTGTTTTCGAGTATAATCGGGCAAGTTGTTGGCGGAAAAACCCGCCGAAAAGTTAGCCCATTAAGCAGCCGGTGCGCGGTGGTGGGTTCCGTGCGCGTTGCGTCGGCGCTGTCAGCTACCAAGGGGGAAAAAGTCTCGTGTGTGCACCAGCCTCTCACGCACACGCTTCCTGCATTGTTACTTGGTATGGATCGCCGACGAACGAGCCCCTTTTATTATTACCATTTGTTGCCGCGTACGTGTTTCCTGCTACGTCGCCAACACACCAGCGTACGCTCCGGCATAAAACTCTCACTGTCTCTGTTTCTCTTCTTCTTCTGGCCTCTGGTCGTACGCGGTCTCCCTAGCCTCGCGGCCTTCGTGCTGCTCTAGCCTCTGTCTCTCTCTCTCACCGCACTTTTTCTCCTTCCTCGTTTCGCCTCGAAGCTTTTCACCGACGTATGCGCGACGCCGTCCATACCAAATGACCCATATATTCCGGGGCCCGGAATGTTTCGGAAAAATAACGCAGGACGTCCTCGTTCGGGACAGGCATTTTTTCGCCCGTACGCCATTGCACCGCGTGGTATCTACCACGCTCCGGAAACCGGCATTTAAACGCGCACGCCCGAGGCAGTCGGATTTGTTTAGGCTTCCGGGTGCACGGTGTATGCGACCGAAACGCTGCAATCTTCCTGCGAAACCACGGCCCATTGTTGTCCCAACGGCAACCCTTTAAGGGAACGCCACTCGTTCACTTTTCATCCGAGCGTCGTCGACTTTTGTAACACATTATCTACCGGTGATTATTCCATAACTGTTGAAAGCCATTGGTCCATGGCTGCGGATTCTTTAAAAGAATCCTTTAATAGCAACGGTTACTTTAATCACAAACCAACAACTTGCCCTCGATAACATAATCCAATAATTTCCTTCGGGATTGTTGTGTAAAAGAAGATTTTCAATATAACTAGACAGCGTATCTTCGTGCAAAATAACGATGTTCTTCAGAAATTGATTTTCTGTCTTAATATGTTTAATAGGTAGAAAACAATATAAAAGTATTTTTAAATCCTTCTAATATATGCATTGTTTTGAATTACACCTACTAATTTATGTCATAAGTAGATGCTTAACTATGAAGGCATTCAAGATGCCGTTGGGTAAATCATTGAACAAGCTGCAGTTAAAATCGCGAACGAAGGGTATGAACGCAATTTTTCTTTCGCATAGAAATCCGCAGTCGGATCACGAGCGTCGGTGGAGCGTGTCTGAAGCAGCAGAACGATCCTGGGCGCAGGAGGAAGAGCGGGAGTAATTTTGGCTGGAGATCAGCTCGGGTTTGGGTCATGACCTTCCCCTGCCAGCCTTGAACGAGTCCCGTGGAGCGCACCCCATTAAAAACTCTCCCCTGAAACTCGAGGAGTCGAGTAGCTGCTGTCGCTGGGAGGAGAGGTCCACTCGCGGGGTTCTCGGGTTTCGAAAAGCGACAGACACGTAGACGACGACTGTCGGCTGTGTGTCGCGTGACCAGTTGGTCCTGTTCGATCCGCTCCAACCTGTCGCGACCGGTTCGTAGTGCAAGAAGAGGTCCGCCGAGGACGACGACCAGCGACTGACGAGGACAACGACGAGGACAACGATGACGACGAAGACACGTTGCGCTTCCTCGCCGCTTTCTTCTTCCTGGCTGGCTGGCTGCGACTGAATGGCGAATCCGCGCGAAGGAATTCTTTTGTTCCGTCATTCATTGTCAGCCTGGTTATTATGTAATGGCCGGGAGAGAAGGGACGAGCAAGCAGCGCGAACCCGGGTTGTTCCCCGGTCTCACTCGCAGGCACACATACACATAGACTGAGAGAGTGAGAGAGAGAGAGAGAGAGGTTGGCCGGGGCTTATCGATTCGTACGCGCACGGTGTGCAGCGTGTGCAGCAGCTCTCGCACGGGGAACGAGAGAAAAACGCGCCGAGGAAAAGGAGCTAATTGATCGCGCCGCAGAAAACCTGTCCGCCGACGGTCACCTCGCCTCTCCTCGTCCCTTTTCGCGTTCTGAAACAGCCACGTTTCCCACAGGCCGGGGATCCGGGAAAAATCATACGAGCGCCGAGCACAGCATCGATTTTTCTGCCCCGCGTGTCCGCCGGCCAGAGAGATGACACCGGAGCCAATGCAGCGAACACGGATTCCGGATAGACCGGGGATGGTTAGCTGAATGCACTGGTCACAGTTAGAGACTCTAATCTGAAGAAAAAAGTCTCAAGAAGAACGTCCTGCTTGTGCCTAGTATGACTGCCAGGTAACACTTCATTTTTGAGGATTGCTACCTGGTTGTAGACGAAGTAGATGGGCTGGGTAGCAGGCTTGTTGAGAGGGATTTCTTATTGGGAGCTAGGTTTGGGAACAGAATTCTATCTGTCACTTCTAGGGGTGGTGTTGATGTATCATATTCCCTGTGTACAGACCTCTCAATAGGGCCTAGTAGTGCGCTTATAGCGAAGCACAGATGCAATTCTAGGAGTCCACGTCGGCTAAGCCCCATTCCTCCTTCTACCTTTGATCGTATTGCTTTGAGGATTGATTGAACCCTCGGATCAGGCAGTAAATCGTTCAGAAATTCGAAGAGTCCAATCACAGGTGTACCTCCCGACCAGAAATTTTCCGCGAGATCTGAATGAAGATTGAACCGGCTGGGACAGGTTCGAGGCAGCCGGGAATCATTAACGGAGTCTTGGATTGAGGTGTGTCGACGTGCCGCGAGCAGCGAGGCGTCGTCGTCGTCGTCGTCGTCGTCGTCTGCTGCGAGAAAACGCGGAGGCGTCCGGAACAAGAAGAGAGGGATCGGTTGCGCGCGATGCAACACGGAGAACGGGGAAACGGAGGATGAGGAGGATGACGAGTAGAGAAGGTGGAGCAGGCGGAGGAGGCGGTACACGGAGCCGGAGAAGGTGAAGGAAGAGAAGAGAAGATAGGAAAAAAGCAGCTCGTTAAGGCATGACCTTTAGCGGCGGGAACGTGGGAGGTTATAATACACTTAGTGCACGGTTTCGTTTATCGTCGAGAGAGCCGTGGAGGTTTTGTTGCGCTATGAATGCAGGTCGTAGCGGGCTGTACTCGCTCGACTTTGGGGGGAGGTGAGGTTCGAAGCGGGGAGGGGAACGGGGAGAGGACGGCTGTACAGGGTCCTCGGGGTTGGGAGGTGAGGGGAGAGCGTTCGGGTCGAGGGACGCGGAAACGAGACGAGCAGACAGCGGCGGAGAGGGTCGATGGTGGGGGCGCACGGTTGCGCGTGCATACAGGGTGTCCTCGGAGTAGAATCCATCAAACATGCTACGGCGATGGAAACCATTGAATCGCCTCCCGCCCCTTGGAGGCGAACGAACAATAAAGCCCCGTTCAAAGAAGAGGAGAATCGACGCAGAGGAAACATTGAAAATTTATTTCGGAGGAACTGCTTTTGCTCGAGGGAGGGAGATACGCAGGAGGACGTCGTTTGTCCGCGGAGGACACCCGTTAGAATGCGTGCTCGGGAGAAAGAGAGGAGAACACACAGCGACGATGAACTGCCACAGCGGGCTGTATAATACGAAGAAGGGAGACGAGGAGAGGCGGCGAGAGAAGCGCGAACCACCGGGAAAAAGAAGGACAAGCGAGGAACCGAGACGAGAATAGAGAGGGTGGACAGGCGAGAGCAAGAGAGAGAGAGCAAGAGAGAGAGAGAGAGAGAAACGGGAGGTCAAAGGCCTCCGTGCAGCGCCAATGTGCCATGAGTAACCACCGGCTGAGCCACTCCACTCCACACAGCATTGGCACCACTACAAACGCTTCGCGAGCCGCTCTCCCTCCGTGCTCGTCGATAACGTATTCCTCTGCATACACATTCGCACGCGCGCGCACACACAACTGCATACGTAGATCCACATACATAGCCGAGTGCACACGAGCGCGCACGATGCACGCATCGGCAGACGAGAAACCAGTTACACACCTAGCGATGGGACTAATTCGATGATCCTCCGGCATACCGAACTTGATAAATTCGCAATCTATCCACGCCTCGTTTCACGACTATGCGAACTGCCTGCCCGGGCACGTTCGACGAGAAAAGTAACTCGAAGAGCTGACGCGTGGCCTTGGAACGGGTCGCATTCGATGCTGCGCTTTAATTCCCGGAATTTTATCGCGAATGCACTTCGCACTCGAGGATCCTGCGACATTTCATTTGAAACGGTTCTTGGTCTCGTGTTCTGCAGTTTGGCGTGTCCTTTTTTCGGCATGTGCCAACGGGAGGTTGATCGTTGTTCTGCTCTGTCCATTTTAGTCCGAAGTTATTCCCTGGCAAGGGCTACCTCAAGCATCATCGAACTTTCTCAAACATTCTCGGACATTCTTTTGGACAAACTTGTTGGAGCCATCTCCAGCCGGTAGATATCACTTCATTTCGGGTTCCATCGAGCTCGAAACGAAGTAAAGACTACCTCAACCCAGCTGAAGTTAACTGAAGACTCGAAAAATCTGTGACCCACATACAAGCTAGCATAGGCTGACGCTGCCAGCTGAAAGTGCGAAGCTTCCTAGATAACTTGACGAAGGCGAGCATCGGTTGGGGAGCAGAGGACACTGGTGGCGAGCCCCGGCATCGCTCCCATCGCTATTTCCACCGAGCGCGTAGCGGAGAAAGGACGAGACAGAGAGGATCATCAGCGGAACAGAGAGAAAGATGAGCAGAGAGATACCGGGGAGAGCACCTCCTCGGCTCGAAAGACGAGAACGCATGCGCGTTTGCACGCTCGGGAGCGCATTTAAGCGTCTCCCGGGGACGTGCTCCCGCGAGCAAGAGCGTTCCCCGCGTTTACGGGAGCTCGTATGGCGTCCAGCCGTGTCGCCCACCGGTGGGGGACAACGCCGGGGAATATAATGCGTGTCCCGACCCGGCGAGCGAGAATGAAGGCAAGAGTGTTTTCTGGAGAAGGTCAACGGTATCGGGCACGAAACGCCGCGCTGCAGCGAGCTGCGACGAACAATGCTGGGCCGGTAAAGGCTAGAGACCAGCCTAGAGTCACCGATCCTCGATATCCCACGATCGACCCTCTGCCCCCCGTATTCCTGTCCACCAGGCGATAATAATGCTCGACCTTTTCAAACTTTACGCGAAACTTCAGCGACAGCCCTTTGCACCCTGACTCTAGCCGGGAGGAATAATTCATCGGAGTTATTCCGCAAACTGGTTCTCGCGGATCTAGGAAGATCGAGCGTAGGTAGATACCGTAACTGAATCATGCAACGACAGAATCGTTCTAAAATTACATTTTACGATCTTGTCCGTGTCGACAGGCTGAAAATTTCGATTTAAAATTTAGGGACCTGGTAGACGTTAACTGGAATCCATTAAAAGGTTCCACGGGTGTTCGGGTCCCTTCAACGATGAGCCGCAGGACCTGCAGAGGACAATGAGCCGATGCGCGACCGGTGTAGAGGGTCGAAACGATCGCTGCTCGCCTGGGCATCGATCCGTGGCGGAGCAGGAGCATGAGCGGGCGCACGCAGGTGAATTCTCAACGAGATTGGCCGAACGGTAGCCCGGCGCGGCGCGGCGCGGCGTGCCGATTTAAATATCTTCCTTTTCCACATTTGCAAACAAACGCGGCGCGGCCACGTCCGCAGTTTCCAGCTCGTCGCCATAAATTATTCAGCCGGCTATATCTGTCCCCGGATTGTTAGATAGGAATCGTTCCGTGCGACGCGGCAGAATCTCGTTTCTCGCTTCGAGTTTCCTTTCCCCTCGATATATACACACATGCCTCCGGTACGTATAGAAGCGAGCACAGGCGAGCCGAGCGGTGCAGAGCGGAGCAAAGCGGAGCGAAGCAGAGAGACGCGTGTGTATACGTCTACCGTGCATGTACGCGAAGAGGAACATCCTCTTCTCTCGTCCTCTCCCGCGGCTCCTCTCGTCTCCGCCGCGCGGATATACCGTTAGGATAACAGGCAACGACCCAGATCCTCCCGGAGGACCGGCGCCTTCGAACGAGCATCTTTTCCACCGCCGAATACGAGACGCACACGCTACCCGGGATCGTCTTCCTCGTGGAACGCCTGGTCTAGGTGAAAGCGTAACGAAACACATGGCGTTTCTGAAGCAGAGAGGATGCAACGGGATGCTGAGACGCTTCTGCCCGCGACGACCTTTGCCCTGGTTTGCTCGCGCGCTGCAGGTTTATCCCTTTCGAGAAGAATTTTCTACGCTAGCTTTAGATCTAGGACTCGAGGATTCGAGACTCCACGTTCTAGATGCCCTGAAAATCTAGCTGCGGTGTGCAGGCGACTCTGCAACCTGAATTTTCCTCTTTCTCATCGGATTAATTTCTCATTGCGACTAATAGTTCAGTATGGAGGTCTATGACTGACCTAGATTGCGCATTGTGCATCCTCTAAAGATCTGTGAGGGCTGCTTCTTTTTTAATGAGAATTCTAGTCTTCCATGAGGATCCAGGGGATCCGTTTTCTCAACTCGGGTGTCGATGTTTTCCACCTGGCTCGGTTTAATCGATGCTCCTATTCGCACGACGACCTTCGTTAGAGGAATATGCCGATGGACGTGCAGCACGATCAATTTTCTTGGAAAACCAATTGGACATAAAAATTGCTACACGATCCCGATTAATTGCACGAGGAAACCCGTGAAAGACGCGAAGAGCGCAGCACGAGTCCGTCAATGATGGCCCCAATTCGTCGACGAGCAAGCACCGCGGCAGGCTTCGCCGTGCAGGTTGTATTAAACGCAGGTATCACGACAATTATCCCAACCGATGATGGTTTCGATATCGCGCGGGTACGTCGGCCTCGTTCCGGCGATAATGCCGATCGATCGATCGATCTGGCGGGATCGATCGAGGCCCGTCGTCGTTCGCGGTGGGGCGAGCGAGCGAGGGGACTGGCGCGGGGCGATGACGGGACATTACGAGCCCGCGTGAAAACCAGTAAGACCTGTCAGCGAGAGCCGCGGGACGAGAAACAGGTTCTCGTCGAGGTCCGGCCTGCGGAACCAGTTCCACTGGTTCGACCGGTGAAAAACGGCCTCGCCGGTTTGTGTCTTTTTTGCCCCCGCTCTGCTCAAAGGCCCCTCTCCCACCCCCCTCCCATATACTCCTTGCACGCTATGCCCCCCTTTTGCGAACAGGTTCAATTTGAATATCGTGAACCGATTATCCCCGCGGATGGTATCGGTGTGTGCCATCTCGTGCCGGCAGCGGGGAGGAGACGAGGAGGAGAGGAACGTGGGAGGGTGAGGAGAGGGTCGAGTCCGGTAACTGTAACCGCTTCGGCAGCTTCGGAACGTGTTCCGAGCGCTGTGGGGGCTTGAATGAAATTCAATTCGAGGCGTCAGCCGCGTCTCGAGACGCGGATATGCGAACGGGCGCACGTTAATGGCGCAATTTGCTCGGGCAACGTGAGTTCGCTCGCGCGCTAGCGCAACTGAGACCAACATAGTCGAGCTACAACTATTCGAGCCGCGTTTAATTGTCCGGCTTTGTTGCGCAAAGAACAACCTCTTTGAGAACCGATAGGGGAACTCCGATTCCGATTAACCTACTGCACATCTATCCACCCTCCCATTTCGATGATTTTTGGAACTCTTGTAAATTTCAACGTTTAGTTTTCGAGATATTCGCTGTACATCCCGTGTACAACTGCAAGAAATGTCTGTGATTAATTATAACTTGACTGCGGATCTGTATGCAGAATAAAAAATGTTTGTATTAAATCTTTTTAATGTGTCCACTGTTTTAAATTGTATGTACCTCTTTTTATCATAAATGTATCAAATCCGCAGTGTAATTGGAACGGACATTTCTTGCAGTTGTGAACGAGACACGAAATATAATTGGTGATTGACTAGGTTGCGGTATAGTGGCGCCATAATTTCCTTTTCGGTTCACACCGGCACACTTTGTATTCAATTGTATTCGAAAGTGAAATTAGAACCATTGCCTTCTGATATCGCAAGACTGAGAAATATCAGCGCGAAATGAAATTAATCAGACCCGTATGTCAATTTCTACAACGTGTCCAAAAATCATCGATATTCTGTAGCTGCACCACCGGCTCTGATCAGTCAGCTAATATTCACCTGCTACGCGATAAAATTGTCGTCGGAATACTTTTTAACCTTGGGAACAAGCTCGACCAGTCGTTCGACACAGCTGCCCACCGATATTACCGATGTCTTCTGTATCCGCTCTCGGATTTATCGCGATGCTTACGAGTTAATCGAACGCTGTTGCTTCTGGTTAATTGAAACCCGGCGTCGGCCACCAGTAATCGATTCTGTAACCTTTCTCGGGCTGGGTTGGGAGCAGGCTGCAGCTACTTTATGCAGCTCTTTGCTTTTGTTTTGCCCGTTATGTGCGAGCAACGTGTGTGCATTGATGGCTTCGCGAAGTGCAAGCTGGAGTAGAACCTGACGCTATCTTTCCTCATTTTCTGTTTGCTCGGGGCGTTAATATTATGAAAGATACCTTCATACGTGTATACTTTCCATCGCTGGAAGCGTCTGTGTGAACTCGTTTCAATTTTTTAATCTTTTGAAAACGTTACACAACCGAATGTCCATTCTTAGGTCGCTAATATGTTAATTGATGGTCCCGAAGTAAGAATTTGTGCAATTTCACCGAATTGCGGTACCTTTTAAAAATTAATAAACTATATTTAGTTAGATTTCATCTGTGTAATTTAAATAATTCCAATATGAAACCGGTCATTTGATCGGTGGTGGTGAAATTAGAGTTAATAAACAGGTATATCTGTGACGCGAGTGACGGCACCTTCTATTTCGATCTGAAAATCCACGAATTACGGCCGCATCGATCGGATCTCTCTCCTCCTCCCGGCATTGAGAGATCGCGGGAACGAGTGCGCGGATCGATCGCAAGTATTCCGACATCGCGTGTTGCTGTCTGCGAGTCCGAGGGAGAATAATATCGGTGGCCTTTGGTCGGCGTGCCGGCCGATTTGTTCGCCATCCATCCACGTCGCCTTTCATTATCTTTAATTACAACATGTCCGCGACGACAACGACTTCTGTGCGTGTGCGTCGTCGATAATCGGGAGCATCGGGGCCGATCGTATTACTTTTCGTCGCGCGCAGCCCAAAAATAAGCGACGACCCGGTCGCAATCGCGAAAGGGTTATCAGTCAACGCTATTTGCAGAGGTTCTCGCGACGATATCACCCTCCGACCATATACTATATCCGGTAATATCGGGGGGCGAGGTTTGTGCTCGTCGCGCACGCCCGCAACGATAGGCGTCGCGCCGTGAAAACAATCGCGAGCGGTTTTTGCTCCCTACGGCCTTCGGTAAATACAGCAGGTTTATTTTCTCGTGGAACAACAGGCTCGATATTTTTCCAAAATCCTCATCGATATTCCTGGCCTGTTGACCGAACAAAACCGCCGCCATTGTGTGGCGCTCGTACGGATCCGAAAGCACTCCCGATCATTCCGAATATACAGTTGGGAGCAAAACTGATCGCACACGCTTTAAATCAGAATAACTTTTTTATTAATGGATCGTACGACTTCAATTTCTCTGTAAGGCTAGACGAATTAATTTAGTCGATGACGTCTAAAAAATATGTTGAGAAAGTGCATTTGGTCGGAATTGTGAAAAACAATAACAATTTTTAGGCGAGATATACTAAACTTTTCTTAATTCTTCTAGCCTTACAGGGAAATTGAAGTCGTTTGGTTCAATCATGAAAACGTTATTCTGATTTAAGGTTTGTGTGATCAGTTTTGCTCCTGACTGTAATTTCCTTCACAGTGAAATACACATGTTTATCTTTCTACTGCTCGTTTAATTTATTCGTGAGAAATTGAGCGATTGGATGACGATTTTTAAACCATTGTCTTATGAGAATGACTGGTAAGCTTAAGACCCTTACATAAATGTCAGACAGAGGAACTGAAACTGATCGTGTGACGGATAGCAGACATCGGCTCGCGGTAGGAAACAGTCGGTGGCGTAATTGACAATTATGGTCGGCGACTATCTAATCCAGTCTCCCGATACGATCTGTTGTCCCGCGAGTCCTTGGCGCTCGCGATTGTTCGGTATGCGTCTGAACGCGATCGGAAACCGCGCGTAGGAGGAATGTTTCGATAGCCTTGAACGAGCTCTGTTCTCAGCGGCGCGGCGCACGCTTTTCGATGTGCGTATATCGTCGTGACCTTTGGCCCACATCCTGCTGCCTTAATCGACGCCCGGAGAGAACAACGAATTCGTTTTCTCGGGAACAACAGCGCGCGCGGAGCCGGGGAACCGTATCGCCTGATGGGAAACGGTGTACGCGCCGGCCGGTGCATGCTGGCACCCGTATGCATTGTCAACGCGCGATTGCAGCGTCGGTGGTTTTGACCAACCTCAAGGTGATGCATTCGCTGCGGACGAAACGGTTCGAACACGCGTCGGCACAGATAATCGCTAAAAAATTCGGAGTGACTCACACGTCACGAGCATTGTCACTAATTTCATTATGTTTGACAATTTTACAACAAAAAGTACAGATTCAGAAATGTTTACGCTCGTGTTTCAAGCTAATCTGAAGTTTCCCGGCGATGTTTTACGAATTCCGTATGAAAAATGGTAGGGGTTCGCACGCCTTTCTGCAGGGACCAGAGTAAAGCTGTTAAATCGCGAGTACTAGTTTCCCTGAAGTTCCTCGAGGGCGTCGTGAATATTATTAGATAATAGAAACACGGAGGATTATTTTATTCAAGTTCGAGCGCTCTCTTGAACAATACCGGAGGGACGCGCACCCCACTGAAGTTTCTCCCCGAGGAACTTTCTTGAATGGCTGATATATGTATAAATGATTCCGGGCTTTCAGCGAGGCGTAGGGCGAGCGAAAGCGAAGAAAGAGGACCATGGGGATGGACGAAGAAGTGGTTTCTTTGGCGCGGGCATGGTCGGGCTCGTGCGGCCCGCCGTCTAAAAATAAACGGCGCATTTTAATAGCAAGGACGACGGTTTTCATTACGAGCGATGCGCAATAAAAGAAGAGGTAAAAGCAGGAAGCGGGCGAAGCCTCGGCATACATACCGCGTGGCGCTGTAAAGTTACGTTAAAGGCCGGCTGTAAAGCTTGCGGAAGGCACGCCGGGCGACCGTTGTTTGTGTCATTATCGACGTCGTATATCGAGTGGCGCGGGACATTCCAAAGTATACGCCCGATAACGGGCAGCTGTTCACGAGCACTGGCCCCCGAAGAGGGGAGCGATAAACTCGGTGAAAACGACGGGTATTACACAAACGTTTCAACTATCCAAACTTTCTGGGGAATCTTCTCGGGTCTACAGCTTGCTTCCGCCTCTCCCGCCCCCGCTCTCAAATAATCATTCCGTTGTCCGTCGTATCTGCCGGCTCGAGCCTATAATCGATTCGGACACCGCTAGGAAACACTCGTTTCGTTCTGGCTCGGCTCCAGAACGCCACAAGCAAATTGATCTCGCGCGGGCCAAGCGTCGCAAATTCCCGATGACAGCTTCACTCCCGTACCTCTATTAGACCATCATACCTTTCTTTAGACTCGGATAAACCTGTTATTAAGTCAGATGTTATTCCGAAACGCTGTAAACCTCTAGTCGGCGACCGGTGCTTCTGGGATGAAGCGTTTCCCGATCACAATGGGCGTTGATTAGAAAGGCGCACTCGATAGAGCTGCAGACTCATGTCGCGTCACGGGACACGCAAACGGGATTTTTCCACAAACGAGCGGAGCCGCGACAAGAATCGATGATGTCACAGTTGCACGCCACTCCTCGATAAAAAAGAAACGCTTATCGCGATTTCACGGGAGCCTCTCGTCAGCTGATACGGGGTTATTAAAAAAAAGAAATGCGAAACACGAGAGCCCGATCTCCCGTGGATCGGGTACGCTGCGGGACGCGGGACGAAAAAATTAAATGTCCCCTCGGCCCCGAGTATCACGGTAACACGAGGCTGTTAAAATTGCTCGTGATAGCGCATACGGTCCAGCTGTGCCACGACCGATGAAGCCGTGTGTACAACGGGACAACGAAGGGTGCCACCGAACGATGTGTAGAATCATGAGAACACGGTGGCTGAGGGGGGACACTGGGAGGAAGGGCATTCTGTTTCGGGCGCCCCAACGAGTTTGACGCGATGACGCGACGCATTCCAGAGACGAGGGTGGAAAGGCTCGCGTGTCTACGAACGTGCTTCTCGTCGGACCCCTCTTTTCTCTACGGTCCCCCCGCCCTCGCAAAGCCTGCTGACTTCTTTCGGCGACGGTCACGGCTACCTGCTACCCTCCAGATGCGACAGAACGCCGCCGCACGGAACCCGATCCCGCTCGCCTTTCCTTCCCTCGACCAGGCTGCGAATATTGCGATGCGTTCATGGCACAGGTCGAGGTAGGCATTCGGGACAAAAATGAATGTCTAATACGAAACTGAATAGACTTTAGAGGAGTTTCATTTCACAGAAGTATCATTCTCCAGTTGCCAAGGTGATTCAAAGGATACAATTGAATTCGTTGGAATTGATTTGGACAATTTGATTCGCAGTCTAGATTTTCAAAAGATGGACAGTTTCTCTCCCGATTTCGCAGAGCCGTGATCGGTGTAGAAAATGTGCCAGAAACGAAAGCAAACGTCACGGATCAGGAAGATAGGAGCATGCTCGAGCTGGCTCGGACCCGGCGATACGCAATAGCCCGACCGGCTCTCATTTATCTGTACAAGTGGAACACCTACTCCAGCGATCTAGTGTCCTAGGTCAGCCCATAAACTTTACAGCCGTAATTTATTAACTCCCTGCGCAATCACGCGTGAGAGGCGCTGTCAATGAGCAATAAACGGCGACGTCAGGTTATGGATCTAGCTGCGAAGGACTTTGCTTTCGGTCAGCTGCTAACGGGAAACCATCCTGATAGCCGACCGATGAATAATCGACAGTCTAACGTTCAGAAAAAAAGAACAGAAGCCACAGGAATCGTGATGTCCATTAAAAGCTGCAGATGGAGGAGCTTGAGGAAGAATTAGGGGACATGTGACTAAGAGGTTCGAGGAAAATGAGAGCGGCCAGATGCGGCTGAATGAAGTCAGTGACTCGGGAGAACCCCAGATGACACTGGATTCTTTTTCAGAAAGGGAGCCGTTGTCCAAGAACGTTCGGAGGATCCGTGGAGGCTGTGAATCCATTATGAGATCTAATCTCTTCTTGCAGGATCATTTACACAGTAGAGCCATTAAAAGAATAGAAGAGTAACGACACATCGCTTTTGTCTTGCCAACAGTCTGAAAGGACGATTCAAATTTTTATTTGGCTCCAGTGTCCTGTAATTGACGAAGAAAATTTGTATGTTTTCTCATTCGAGATGTTAAATGCTTGACTAAGAAATATTAGCAAGCAGCTTGTCAAGGTGGCAGGCCGTGAGGAGGCTAGCTGCGCCCCCGGGGACTAGCTCCTTGCTCCCGGAAGCCTGGGACCCATTCCTAACCGGTCGTGAGCGTCCAGGTCGGTCCGGTCCGGTCCGTGTCCACCTCCAAAAAGTGATCGGGCCTTCGCCGGCGAATCTGTTTTTACGATCGAGCGGCGTTCCGGCTTTCTGGAACGGGTTTGCGGGTTGCGCGTTGTTGTAAAACGAGATTTGTGTGTGAGAAAGGAGCGTCACGATGGAAGGGGGCCCCCCGAGTCGGTCGACAGCGGTGGCGGTTAGTTGCGCAAGCAGCGCTCGGAGCTGGTTCCAGCGGAACGGCAACAACATTTATTGCCTGCGGTTCCCTACCATCTCTCTCTCTCTCTTTCTCTCTTCTCTCCCCTCTTCCGCTCTGTTACTCCATTGGTGTGTATCCATCTCTTTGGTTCTCCATCGCGCGCCAGACTCGGTGACTCAGTACCAGAGACTTTTTACCGCGGTCGTCTCGGTATCTTTGGACCGTGAGCGTCTATTTCGAACGAAAGAAACGAGAGAAACGGGGATACAGTGTTCTCTCCGTAACTGTGAAAACCTCGAGTCTGCGGAGTCACAGTTTCAGAAGAGGTACTGCATTGTTTTTCATGTTACGAACGTATAGATGGGGAGGATGGACCCTGAAGAAGGGAACAGGCTTGAAAAAGTTGCCCGCTGGGAGAGCAGGGTCAGTCTGTTCAACTTGAAGAGATCGGCTCGAAAGTTCCCTGCGGAGCGGCGGCGACGACTGCAACTTCGATGCGTATCTTCGCGCGACCTTGAAACTTTGCGACCCTATCTCCGTCGACTAGGAAACGCATTCTGCTATCTTCGGAGAGTGTACCGAGGACTCACGTGCACGGAAACGTTTTCGGAGCGATGCACGTTGTAGTAAGTCTCGTCTCTCGCCCTCTTCGCGAGACACGTCTTAAGAACGTGTCGTGCCGGCAGGCGAACTAGACGTTATTGTGGCTAATGAATAAGGCGGATCCGGTCTCGTACGGATGCCGGAATGGCCTCGAAGCTCGACGGAACGCTTTGGGAACACCCTCTCGTAATTATCTCTCGGCGAGGAACCGTTATTCAAAGGGGTTCAGTTGGCGTGCCCTTTATCTCTCTTCTTCCTCCCTCGCGAGGCTAAGGCGTGGAGAATCGTAGAGCGTCGACGACGACGTCGCCAATAAATCAGGAAGACTGAGGAATGCTAATGAAACGGGCCGCCGATAGGGGTAATCGACCCTGTCTCACGTCCTTCGGACTAGAAACTGACCTCCACGCCGACGGGAACGAGGCCAGGTCACCTGGACGAAGCGCTATAAATCTTCGGGACCCGTCCGGCGGAGGTGTTCTTCGATTAACCGGCTGCATCGCGGCAAATTATCCTGCCCGTTGGATTAACGAGATCGCTCTCTCTCTCTCTCTCTCTCTCTCTCTCTCTCTCTCTCTCTCTCTCTCTCTCTCTCTCTCTCTCTCTCTCTCCTCTCGACCCGCTAAGCCTGAGATGACCCGAAAGTCGAGCCATGGGAAGACAGCTTAGCGGTTTCCTGTCCCTCGGCCGCGTTTCCACGTAAATCACCGTCGACAAACTCGAGACTCTCGAGGAAATATAATTCCTACGTTCTTCCTGCGAATTCGGTTTTCTTTCCCTTAGCGGACGCGCTAAACAAGAATCGCAATGTCACTGGTTGGACTATACCATCGCTATTCCCAACTAGTTTACTCCATTTGGGAAAAATTCAAAATTGTGACGTCACTCAGCTTCTGACTATAGCTATTTCCCGCTAGTTTACTCCATTTTGGAAAAATTCAAAATTGTGAGAATGTCAATGTCAATATTGGACGACACTGTAGGTTTGTGATATCACTCAGCTTCTGACTATAGCTATTCCTCACTAGTTTACTCCATTTAAAAAAAAATCAGAATTGTGAGAATTGAACTGTCAGAAATATGCTTGATGATTTGCTGCAGCCTAGAGGGAGGCACAGAGTAGCGAACAAGCGGCTCTGAGAGTTGATACGCGTGTAGGAATCGCCTCTCAATCACCGGGAACACGGAACCGAGCCTGCAAAAAGGGGAGACAGGAAGAACAGGAAAAATCCTTTTCCTGCACGGCTAAAAGTTGCAGCCAGACAATGACTCGGCCGAAACGGGTAGCGGTAAAAGGTCTCCGCGGGCTGGAGAGAGAGAGCGGGAGAGAGAGAAAGAAGCACCGAGGATCTGTCACGGTCAACGGCCAGAACACAATAGAAACGCGTCTGGATCGCTCCAGCGGAACAAACCGATGCGACTGAAAGGGTCTCAAGGAGGATCACGCGACAGAACCGTACCGTCGAACGTTGTTACTCGTGGAAAGGAAACGATAGTGAAACTTGCGTCTTCCTTTCTGTTACGCAACAGACAGTTTTTCCGGATTTGTGCTGGCGAAAAAATTCGATCCCTGCATTCCAATTTGAAGAACCTGAAGAACCAAGTAGCAAGGATTCTCACGGGTTCGTAAGAACATCGGAATGCATTTTGCAATTTTTTACAAAGTTGATAAATAGGAAAGAGAAATTTTCTTGCATGGTTACTTGCGTAGCTCGGTGAGTAAGACTACTGCAGGAACAAGGGAGACTCCATGAATATACTCCATAATATTTTCAATATTCTAAAATTTAGTATTTTAAAATTTCATCTCGGTTCCTCGAAGAATCGCCTCTCGGTCCCGAAATCTCAATTGTTAATCGCGATCGATCCTCGTCCAATTTTCTCGATTCCCTTCAGCGTCGAATTCCCGGACGGGCTGACTCACCGTCCAAACGAAATCGAAAACTGGTTCGTCGGAACGAGACGAGAAACGCCGCCGAGCTCGATAGTGATTCAGGATGACGTAGCACTGGTCCGTAAAAAGCGGTCGGGAAACGGGCAAGGATGTATTTCGGGGGCCCTGAAGATTCTTCAGGAGTGGAGACGATGTCCTGACGGGACGATCGCGTCGTCAGGACCAGGAATAGCTTACACAACCTCGTCCAAGAGCTGGACGTGCACGGCGCTTGTTACGGCCCGGACGATAGATAAGGGTCTGACACGATATTAAGGTGGCTCGACCTCGCGTGATCGCTGGCTCGGCGAACCCTGGAACGAGTAATTGCATCTTTTCGGACCTGCTCGACGAGCTTCTTCGAATCCTGTGCTTCTTGCCGCGATTTCTCGATCGGGGAACAAGAAGATTCATACTTATGATCGGGCGAAGGCAACGGAGGCGAAACACCGTGAGATTGAAGGCTGCTACATTGTTTCTTCCACCGTTTGCACGAAGAGCTGTGGGGCTTAATTGGCAAAGAGAGGTTTACTTCACCACTGTGTTTTATCATTTTTTAGTCACCTGGTTCTCGAACTGGTTCTTGGCAGAGGTTTCTCAGAGACTGTGAGCTGTACAAATTCTTAAACATTGTGCAGTGTGTCAATTGTCTGAGAACGCCGCAGATGTAGTTCTTGGACTGTTAATATTATGTGAATCCAATAAACTGAAAAAATTTAGTACATGTTTCACAAACTTTGACGAATTAATACCTAATGGGACCTCCTGTTCAAAGAAATCTCTTCTTGACTCCGAAGGACCTCGATTCAGACCAAAGATTTTTGCGCAAACATCGTCTATGTCCAACTCTGCTCAGAGAATAAAAGAAAGCAGCGTTTCCTTGGATTGTCCAGCTCGAAAACAGATTTCGTACGCAAGGATGGTTCCGGGGGTTCGAAATAACCGGTGCCAGGCCAAAACCGGCCAAGCTGACGTCACGGGAGTCCTTTGCGAGGATCCTCTGACGTCAGGAGCATACAGCGCGGCTTCGCTCGCAGGCATCGTTACATAAAGGTATATCCCATCGGGTCTATTAACGGGCCAAACAAGGAAATTCCTCGTGTATTTCGACCGTTCCGTAATTAAAGCCGGTGCAGCAACGGTGCACGCGACGCGCATCAAGAATAAGGAGCCCCGCCGAGTCTTCCGCGTTTCGGAAACGCGTGTCGCCTTGTTCGGCCCGTTCCATTTCTCTAAACTCGGCCAAGGCAGGGTTGCTGCGATCCTCGGAGTCTAGTCATGCGACGATGACGCCGCGACAGCTGTCCGACCGCGAGTCGCCTGTGATTTGCATGGGATCCGTCTTAGCGATTTGCGTCATCCAGCAAACAATGCCACCGGCCGGGCCGCCGTTCATCCTCGAACCGGTTCGGACGATGGACCATCGCAGATTGGAATTGGAGACGTTGTTGGTGCTGAACGAGTTCACCTCTCGCAAGGATAATGAGATCCACCTCTTCCAAGGATAATGATGTCCACCTAAACGTCATCCTATGTCCATCATCAATTCACGAAACGTGATAATTACACTCGGGTTCTTCATGCAAAATAACAATTTTCGCCAAACACCATCTTTTAACAATTTTCTACACTTGAAAATAATATTAAATTTCACCTATTTGATTTGACCAAAAACGCTTAAAACCCAAAGTGTAGTAATTAGACTGCGGTTATTCTTTTTAGTAATATCTTCAGTAGGCTGACGACGGTAATACAACAATATTTTTAAATTGTTCTAATGTCCTTACTGTTTTCAGTTACACCTACTAATTTTTCTTAACACGTTCGCTACCTGCATTGTTTCGAATTTTCGAAAACGCAAGATGTCCAGTTTTTGCAGTAAGCACTCGAATCGGAGGATTGGCTGGTCTGAGCGTCGGAATCGGATAAAAAGAAGCGGAGATGAGAAGAAGACGAGTCCAAGGGCCGCTATTAAGAGATAATAAAGAGGCAATTTAGCACGCTGTCGCGTCTCGAGCTTTTTCTCGGGCTCAAGGTCAAGTGGGGAACAGAGTCACGTGGGCGGGCCGAAATTGCGCGGGCCACGTTCCCATCGATCCGCGTTCGTCAACGTCACCCCTTTGCGGTCTGTCATTTTTCTCCTATCCGAACAACAGTCCGACCACTTTGAACGGCGAGAGAGAACGAGCGAGAGAGAGAGAGAAGGGGACAGAAGGCCGAATAAGGAGCGCCGCGTGCACAAAGGAGAGGAAACGTCGTTGGAACGTACGCGCTCGTACACAGGGAACGGCGCTCGAGAGTTTTGCGCTTTGTTCGACTCGAGAGAGCGTGTGCGTTCGGTAAGCGGAAAAGGGGTCGGCCCATTGGCGAGCAAGCTGTGCGGGACAAGAAACAAGGCGGATCCCAGGGGCGGCTTTCTGCGAGACCTGGAACGAGAACTGGAACTGGAACCTCGGTCAGTGAACACCAGGACGCGACGGGATTATCGCGCACTACAACTAATTTAACCCTCGCTCTCTCTCCCTCTCTCTTTTAGCCTTTGCGTAAATCAGCGCAACTTCGACCCTACGTTCTGCCTCCTGATTCTGCCTGGCCCTCTGTGGCCATTACGAGGCTCCGAGCTCGAGTCGCATAAACGGCAACTGGGCGCGTCGGGACTCGGAATGGACCAGATACAAATTGTGTTCTTGGGAGCTATAGCTACTTTGGGCTTCGGGTTTTGTGGTCGGACGTATACCTGAATCGTGTTCAGTGTTACTACAATTGGGTCTCCTTTGTCTTTAACACGGTCGTATATTACATTAACGATATACATATATGTATATTGCAGTAACATCAAGTTGTCTGAAAATTCATTTTTTAAGAACGAGGTACCCTACGATGAAGTCTATGAGGAAGATTTGAGATTTTTCATCTCACAATTATCGAGATTGTGGATATACTTCTGTGGGAACTTACAGAATGGGTTTATTTATTCCGCAATGTCAGGATAATTGTTTGTTATACCAGTCGCTTTTAGTAGTGGGTAGTTCGAGCGTCAAAATGAGATTGGAGTTGGCGGTCTAAAAGTGGAACAGTTCCAGAGACACCGTCGACAGAGTGCAGCCAATCGCAATGTATTTAGAAGCGCTTCCGTCCGCGTTTGATCGAAGGTGCTTCCCAGTCTTCCGCAGGGATTAGAGCAGAGGATTACGTAATGACGAAAAGGACGGCACGGGACGGGGCAGGTGAGCAAGGAATGCAATTAGCCGGTAGAGGCGTCAGTTTCGTTCCTCCGTTTACGTAACCGCAGACACCGATTCGTTTGCTCCACATACGGCTGGTTGGGTACGTAACGTGTAACTGTCCCGCGAGTTATGCCCGCGGATCGCGCGCACGAGTGTGTCGGACACGATAAAATAGAGAAAGGATCGGCGAGGTGTGTACGGAACGCTTTTGTTTCGCGTCAAGTGGTAAACACGTCATTCCCATCGTCGCCGGAGCAAAACCGAGAGAGCCCGGACACCGAAACTGGAAGCCCCGCGGCACACGGACAAGGGCTACACGAGAATATACACACGTCACTCCGGGAAACATAATCGAAAACTTACGGAGTCTTTGTGGGCGAGAACGCTGTCAAACGCACCGGACCTACCTACCTCTGTAGAAAGTTAGCCTGGGTCCCTCGGCGTGGCGGGAGGCGTAATTAACGCGAGGCAAGAGGGAAACGGCGTTAACCCGTTCCCCCGCTGACTATCTTTTCGCGTAACAACAGTTTCACTTCTATTACACTGTTTCCCGGTGTGGTCGCGGGCACTCGCGAGCACCGTAATTCGCGGTGAGTCACTCTGCCTTTTACGTACCGGGTGACTAGAAAACGCGGTGGCCAATCGCGCCTCGTTTCTCATCTTTTTTTCGGTTGCAAACGATGCTCTTTGCCTGAGACGATACCATGTAAAATCTCTACCTGAACTTTATCTTTTAGTTTGTCGATCATTACTTGAGATATTTAGACGAAATAAACGCGAAAATGAAGCTACAAACTGGCTTCATTCGGGATATTTTTTCAGAATTTTGAATCAATTATTAAGGGTTTAAAAAATAATTTATTCGTAGTAGTAGAAAAGTAGCCATGCTACTTAGAAATTAAATTCCTGAACATTTAAAGCAACCTTGTAGATCACTGTTGAACAGCGGATCCTTATGCAAAATGAAAATGTTCTACCTGAGAATTATAACAATATAACAGAATTTTTAAATTCTCCTAATGCTTTTACTGTTTTAAATTACACCTACTCATTTTTGTTATAAATGCATAAAATTCGCTGTCTAATCACTATACTAGTGGTTGACATTTCCCCTCTGTTCATGTTCGTCTCACTTCAATTCACAGAATAGTCAGTTAGAGCGTTTACTATAGGACACCGAGTGCGCAGAGGATTATATAATATATGTATGTAGGTATTCAGCCGGTTGTGGAAGTTTTTCCACGCGGTGTTTACCTCGGACCAGACTGTGCGCCTCGAGGTTAACGATATTTCACATAATTGGATGAAACTAGTTTACCTACTTCGTAATTCGTTCCATTTTAGGAGCGACGCTTCGACCGAACAGGCGCAATCAGGCTACCCTTCTCGGCAATCTGCCATGGAGCAGCTAATGGGGCCCCGGTTCGAAATTCGAGAAATCGCTGCGGAAGATCAAGCGGGTCAATAACGACCCCGACCATTAGCCGCGGGCAAATTACAGGCCCGAAATTTCCCGAACATTTTTCGGGGTTCCGGTAAGCTACTTAGGATTCTCAGGATCTAGCGAAAAAACAGAGCTTGGAACGCTCGACGAACGACTGAGTTATTCCTTCGAGAAAAACAATGTTAATAACTTGTTCTCTATCTGTGGTGTGATCGGCGCGGACAATATCGCTGCAGATTTAATCGAGGACCTATCTGGAACAGATCAACTGGCCGACTCTATAAATCTCGCTCGTGATAAGTGGCGCGACGTTTAAATGGAAATGATTCCCGAGCACCGCGTGCGAGAATGCGCGTTCACGCTCCTTGAAAACGCGAATGTAATTTATGCGACGATAATAAAATTCCTACCGGATCGGGGATATAACGAGGATGAAGAAAGTGATAAGAGGAGAAACGCTGGACAAGAATAGCGATGGTTATTGAGCTGAACGTAACGTGCATTAATTAAGTTCTTCTGGTGTGCGTACGTTGAATGTGTGAGACACAACTGTTTCTACGGGGACAGTAAAGAATTGAGACAAAGGAGCTGTAGAGAAAGTGTACAAGCTGATGACTAGATTTGTGCATTGACACAAATGACGATTTGACGCGATCCAGGGGATCGGGAGCTGCTTCAAAAGTGTTCTCATGGTCGGAAGGATTCGCGAGGTGGGAAAGGCGATTTCTTCGGGTCGGTTATCAACGGTACCCGCAGCCAGAAGGCGCAAGAAACGGAACAGCGGTAACGTCAGCGATTCCCATCGTGCTGGGAGATCGAACCTTGCCGGACGAGAGTGAAGACCGGGCCGGAGGTCAGGCCCGGCCTGCTTTCATGGTGCGGCACGGACCTTTGCGGTCTCCGGGGCCCCCGAGAGCTTGTTCCTTTTCTTCGTTTTCGCTCGGTCCCGGTCCCCGCCGCCTCTTTTTCTTCCACTGGCCGGGTCCGGCGGATACACAGCGTAGTTATGCGTTACACATACACCCAGGACTGCATAATACATAATGTCCGAACGTAGGCAGGCGCTACATGGTCAGGTAAATGGGAGCCGAACCTGTCGAACCGGTTTTCCCTCTAGAAGCCCCCCTCTCCCTTCCCGCGTCCAACGTTCCTCTTGTTCTGCCTCGAACGTAGATACGCGCCGAGTATGTGTTCCCTCCATCTTCCTCGCCGCCTCTTCTCGACGATAGACCATCGCCATCGGCATCGACCATCAGCCTCTGCCCACGATCCGCTCGCTAATTCGACCCGCTGCCAGCTTGTTGCAACAAGGACTGTGCGCGCTGTGCACCGTTCACGCAGCAGCAGAAGAAAGTCCACTAAATCGCGTTTCGCCTCAGGCCCTTAGGGTATCTTGAATAGGGTTAGCACAATTTGCTCCTCGCTGCCAAATTGATACGATGGTAAGTAGCCAACGTGATGGACACGTCTGGGTTAGGTATTAAACTGACGCACAAGTCCCTCTAGAATTATTATTATCATTATTTTCGTCGACTTTCAACCACAATCTACTCTGCCAGTAGTAATACGGTCTTTGTTTCGGACATTTCGTCGACCACTACCGTTTCCGCTCTGCAGGATTCCAGGATTTAAATCAGGCAGGATCAACAGCGTCGACACAGGCGAATAGAATTAAACGGCGCGGCGGTTGCATAAAAATGTAAAAGCGGCGCGTCCGTATCTCCTTTTTGCGTTCCGATCGATTCGCGGAACTGCGGCACGTAACGCAGCCAACGTTCTCGAATTAATGAGGCCGGGGGAACGCGTATCTGCACGTTCTCCGAGAATTTCCTCGGCTCGGTGTTTATAAGCGGATCATCGGGACGGAATGATTTGCGATGCTGATCGACCCCGGTTTGTTATTGTGTCTCGATCCAGGCGATCGAGGATCAACACACGCCAGAAACGGCCGAGGAAGAAACGAGGGAGGGTCCTCGCGTTGACGCCCGACGAAATCGAAAACGTTCCCCCGCTTACGAACGGAACGATCGAGCGATAAAAGCGCCGTTATGTTAATTGGTCGGCGCAGCAACTCCGGATTAATTTACCCCAGAAAGATAGCATCGTCGCGCCAATTACCGCGGCAGAAGTCCGCGTCAACTTCTATCGTGTTATGCCGAAAAAAAAGAACGGAGATGCTCAGTTGGTAACACCTATCAACGCTATCATCTAGTCGGGCAATTATCCGACTGAGATCTGAAACCGGAACGCCCGGTGACGCCCTTCCTGGAACATGGAAACTGGCTCGCGAACGATTCCGTAGAACCCATCTGTGCCTCGGGCTAGACTAACTGGTCAGACGGCGATCAGCTGCGAGTATAGTTCGGCTGAGCGAGGTGGGATCGCGGGGCGCGTGCGCGGGGACTCATGCCAGTCTTCTGGGGAGCCAATCCGGCTCTCCTCTAGCGCGTTCTGCTACTGTATTGACTGTAGTTGGTCAGAGGTGGACGGAGGGTCTAGCAATTTAGAGGGTACCCTCAGTGGACATGGTTCTCTAAGTGCGAACTGCTTGCTAATGGAGCTAGATGAAGATTTAGGTTCCATCTATACATCATTCTATAGAAACGAGGACAACGTAGGAGTACCATCAGGTTGGAGTCTTCGAATCTGAGCACAATCAGTAGACTGCGGATCCTTATGCGAAATAAAACTTGACCCAGTCAATTGTATCCGATCCGTTTTTGTGACAAATGCATCAAATCCGCAGTCTAACAATCAGAATCGGTCAGCTACCTTGACGAACTCTTGCGGAAGGGAGCGGTGAAGGAACGCAGACTGGTAATTGTTAGTTTGTCGCGCGGTGTTGTTCTGGGTTGTGCATTAATGTGCATGCTTATTCATGGCCGAGACGGTCGCGTCGCCGATCGTAGAATTCACGGCGGCGCGTCCGAAACTGGCGGAAGTTCCCCGAGAAGCTGGCTCATCCGGCCATCCTAGCAATCCCTTCTACGCCTCTTTCAGGGAACCGCTCGGTGACGCGCGCTTAGAATCCAGAATTCGTTCGCACAACCGAGCGAGCTGGGTTGACGGAGGCAGGGCCCGATGCCTAGCACGTTCCGGAGGAATGCCTGCGCGAGCGCCGCTCCGGCCGAGCCGAGCGGAATACCAAATGGCACAGGCCAACCCCGAGGGCTGGGGTTCTGGAAGGCTGCCGTGTGTTTCGCGGCCCCTCGCCACCTTAAAGACCGATAGCACCGTCCTGGTGTCACGAACGAGGACACTGCGACGTCTGGCTCCCAATTTTACACTCGAGACGGAGATCAATCGGCGGAGACAGGGTAGCATTGTCTACGCTGATGGATCAAATCATTTGTGTAATGTGGAACAGGTGGACAGAAGCCTATTGGTTTCTTAACGTTGCTGGGTACATTAACAGTTTCTATATTGATCGTTAAAGAAGTAAGTATACACAGGCAGCACCCTCTAAATTGCTAGAGCCTTTAGGAACAGCTGGTTGTAGCTAAAAACGTCGATACAGTGCGAAGCAGGTGAACCCTATTGGTTTCCTAACGTTGCTAGGTGAATTAACAGCTTCTATATTGATTGTTAAAGAACTGAGGATATAGAGGTAGCATTCTCTAAGTTGCTAGAGTCCTTAGGCACATCTGGTTGTAGCTAAAAACGTCGATACAGTGCGAAGCAGGTGCACCCTATTGGTTTCCTAACGTTGCTAGGTGAATTAACAGCTTCTATATTGATCGTTAAAGAGCTAAGGATGCAGAGATAACATCCTCTAAGTTGCTAGAATCTTCAGGCACATCTGATTGTGGTTTTCCTCTTGGTTTTCCATTGAACCGTGTTGTTCTTTGAAGACAAGCATCATCGTTATCAAGGAAAGTTTATTACGACCAATACTTTTGAGACTGCTGCAGTAGATCTTGCAAACGATCACGGGCTCGGTTGAGTCACGAGACTAATCTGTTCGATTCCGATCTCGCATTCTCGGAAGTCTCGCGGAGACGCGATTGATCTAGCGTAGAAAGGGAACGAGAGCAGGTCACGAGGAGGCAAATAACTCCAAAGGGAAGATCCAGGTCAGAGATACCTAACGCGACGGCAGAGCAGCGGTTCCATCAAGAAATTCCTGTTTTTCCAGCGGTCGTTTACGGTGAAGATCGAAGACGCGTCTCTCCCGAATAATCATGCACATGTCTCGGGCGCGGGCGGGCGAAAAGCTTTCTTCGGGATCGATGTCTCGAGCATCGTTCTCTCCAAGGTTTGCCAGCGTCGCGACGCGGAACGGCCTGCGCTACGCGACAGGTCCCCGGCGCGGCTCTTCGCCGCGAATAAGTGTGCTGACAGCCCCGGAGAGTTTACGACGACGCCGGCGAACTTTACGGAGCCGCTGTAACCCAGAATACCCCGGCTCGTCGGGTTGGTTCTAGTCACGACGCGGTTAGCATTCAGGAAGGAGAAGGGCGGACGACGACGGGGGGAAAGTTCGCAGAGAGACGAGTCGAGAGGCGAGTCGAATAACTGGTTGTTCCAGTTTCTGGCGTTACGTTTAACGCCGGATACTCTCGGCTAGCTGATTCTCCTCGCTCTTCTCTCTCTCTCTCCCTCTCTCTCTCTCTCGCCGTTCCTCCGCATCTCTTTCTATGGAAGTGGATGCTGCACCGTATCAACGTGGATCCAGTACACGTCACACAGAACACTTTAATGAAAATATTGGACGCCCAGGCACCGTGCGATCTCTCTTTCACTGTTTACGACCTGGATGCGGATTTCGTGCGTCATTGAGCACCGAACGTGCTCTTTAAACGTTTTATTCAGAGACTCTGCTTTGAGCGACGATTATTGGGACACTCCGGCTGCGAACGATCGTTCTGTGATACGAATTTTACTGTTTTGTGCGATCGTCTGTGTGAGCACGAATGGTTTCCTTTATATTTATTTTTCTTGTTGGGGAGCTGGCATACATTTACATTGAGAACTTTATTAACCGTGTTTGTCCCTGGGCACTATAGTGGGCGAGCATAATATAAGGAAGCATATTCAAGTTGTAATTTTAGGGACTGCTATGTTAAAGACAGTTCTTAGAAAAATATTCAACATATTTTTTATTGACCGGCGTCGTTAATTGTGCGAGAAACGACCGCACTTTAGCTACATGATCATCAGGAAGATAGGTCTTAAGGAGAACTAGCAACGACCACCATAAGGCTCGACAACTAGCGAGGGTCGAGCGAGCGAGTTCGTGCCACAAAGTCCGCAACGTCCCAAACGTCAGAACTTTACGACCCGAACATAAAAAGCCGTCTGATTAGACGGTCCAGTGGTTGGATTATTAAAACCGTGAGTCCGGGGATGTTCCCCGTGTCCCATATTCCATCCTCCATCCTCCATTCCATCGTCCACAGGGCAGGTTTACGAGGACGACATCGCCGAGCGACCGTAACCTCCTTCCAAGACCGGAATCGATGCGGCAAGATGAATCGAACCGAACTTTTTCGCTAGAACTCCGCGGACCTAACCGCCGCTTCTAAAAATACCCGGTAGCCGCCTAGCATCGAGGTCGTCACGGACGGACGGGAACGATCGAAGAGGGAAGAGCACGTCGCAGGGGGAAAAACGCTGAGACTGTGAGTTCGCCGTGCGCACCGCAACACTACCATCACCGATTGCCAGAGCGCGGGAAAAAGAGGGAGATGATTCGCTCTGGAACTTGGAAGGTCGACGCGAAGGGCGAGAAAAACCTTCCGGGAAACTTCCCCAAAGTTACCGGAGAATCTCCAAGCATCTTCCTGGATCTAGAACGCTCCCGAAACCCTCTGCTGGCTTGGAAAGACGAGATCGATGGTCGTAGGGTGATCGGGCCATGGGAGGGGTACTTCAATTTTTAGAAATTGGAGCGAAGATTAAACCTGTGCCTTCTTTGGGGATCAGGGTTCATGTCTGGAACGTGGAGATTGGTCTACAGAGTTGGGGTTGTAAATTTTATTCATCTCGGAAAGTATTAAATTTAATTAAAATTGAGTAAGAATGAATGCTGGACACGGACTCAGCTTTGAGGACAATTCTCATCACTTCATTGTGATCATCGTGAAAGGAAGACTAAAAACTAATATTCACACATATCATCCCTTGATTATTGACTGAAAAAAAATTCTACTGCTACTATCAAGATTGCTACATTTTTATTGCATCTTTACTTGTAATACACTTATAAAGCCAATGATAGGTGAATAGAATGATTGAGTAGACAGGGTAGAATTGTGATTCACGGCTAACCAGGTCGCCAAAAGAATGAAGGGCTTCGTGAAATTCCGAAGCGTGTCGGGGTTGAAGTGGAAAAAGCCAGCACAGATCAGACCAGATTCGTAGTTCGGACGCGCACCGGCTGTTTGCCTTCCGCGTAGGAAAAACCGTGGGCCGAAACAGCTCCCGACGCCCGCTGAAAAACGTCCTCGTGCTGCACTCGGTGAGAACGAGCCGATCGCGTTTCACACCGAAAGAAACTGCGCCCCAGCACTCGCTCTTCCAAGTGGAGCAAGAAAGGGAGGATCTGCGGAGCGGAATTGTTCCGTTGATATCGATCGCGCCACTGTAATTTCACTTCTCTGCTTTAGACAGGACCTGGAGCTTCCGAAGGGGTGGCTCTCTTCGAACCCTCGACTGAGAATACTTCCGATGAAAGCTGCCTCCCGTGACGATAACAATTTTTTCGGAGCCCTTACACTCCGGAGAATATGTTCTTTAAAATTGCAACGATTGTTCGAGCTGCGAGTGTTTGGAGTGTCACGAAGGTATGCTACAATGTATTCTTATGGTCTTTCGAAACTAGTGGGTAGAGAGTTTTTATCTTTATCTTCACAATATCTGTTATTACTATTCGACTGCGGATGTTTATGCATTTTCCAATTTCTGTCGACAAATTTTAAGAAAGTGGAATGAGCTAAAATCATATTTTAAAATGAAAACAGCCTCTGTAGATCCAAAACAAATGAAAATTATGCAAGCTTCTATCATTTCTGACATTACCAGGCTGCCATTTCATAAGACAATTTTTTTCGTACGTATAAGGATTGTTAAAATGCTCAGTTGAATTAGTTTTGAGCACCTCCAAAATTCTGGACAGGTGGACAAGGCTATCCGAAGGGATGTAAACCATAACAGCTCATAACTGGGATCGTCGTGAACATTTCAAACTTTTCTGAGGCAGTCTCGGCTCGTGAAAAGACCGCGAAAAGTCTAAACAAAGGCCCGACATCGTAGCCATTCTCTTCGGCCGGAGGAAAATCTTGAAACCCGGGAAAGTTTGTCGCCGAGACCAGAATAGCCGGGGTAGAAGAAGAACAAACAATTTTTGCGAATTTCCGGCGGGAGAGGAGGCTCTTATTCAAAGTTTCCCGGCTGGAGGGTTCAGCGAACTACCCCCGGAGGAGTTCCGGGTGGAGCAGAGCGAGGCTTCCAGGGAATTTGTATTCATCCCTCCTCCCCGGTAAGATCGCGGAAGCGGATTCTCATCAGAGCAAGATGGGGAGAGAGGTCGATCCTCCACAGGTGGGCAGAGGAACGATATTTTTACAAATTCCGGGGGACGTTTCCGCTCGCGGAATCCAAACGAGCGACGATCCGACAGGAGAAGCGGCGTTTTTGCGAACGGAAACTCGCTCGGTTCCCGGGGCGGAAAAATTCCTGAGGGTCCAGACTCCGGTCGTAAAGCGCGGCGTCGTTAAACGCCGCGGCCCTTTGCCCCGGATACGATCGTTTCGTTAACTTCGGGCACCCGGTCGGGGACGAGATAGCTGGGCGAAGGGGGCAGAGGGGCTGGAGCGCGATGAGGAAGTTTGTTGCAAAGTTTATGCGACTCGAGGCCGGACCCGAGGAGAGATGGAATTGCGACCGCGCCGGTTTTATGGGCCGTTTCGTTTTACTTTCCTCGTAAAAAATTCTCGCGCCGTCGTTACACCGCTGGAAGACCAGGGGGAAGCGTGCGAGAGGGGTCAGGGCGATTAAAAGCGGGCCTGATATCGGGCCTGGTCTCGCGGACGCGGGACCAAGCTTTCGAAACAAAAAATGTTGTTGTTTTGTAACTAATCTATTTTGTAACAAGTGGAAATTAAATTAAACATTTCAAATTTAATAGGTGTACGTGGACTTCGCTGCGGTGTCGAGTAACGGGCACGCTCCGGATAACAATGCTCACCGGAGGGTACACGATTGTTTCCGGTTTCCCAGCCATTCCTCGACAATGGCGCGGCGAGACTTATTTATCATCTTGTTCGGCGTTGTTCCGCGGACATTCCGCGGAACGTTTTGGACCAGAAACGACAGAACGCTCCAATTTTGCGTAACGGGTAGTGGCGGGTTCCGGGAGCAACGGGCTCTCGCCGATAACGCGTTTTATACGACGGCGATACAGCGTGGAGAGAGCACAATGGGCTCTCTCGATAGCTGCCAGAGAGAGAGCCCCGGGAGGCAGAGCAGTTTCGATCGGAGGCTGAGCTCCGCGCGCATCAACCGGGGCCACGTGTCCCGCTGCTGATAAATATTTATTCGGCTTTGTTACGCGGAAACCGGGCACGCGTAAAAAGCACAATAAAACCGGCGATAAACGCGCGTACGTCCTTCGCAGATCGACGCCGGAATTCCTGGGGACGGGATGTGGCGAGCAGATGCTGTGAACTCCGCTCGACCACCTCTTGTTGGGAAAAAACACTAAAGAAATCCTGTTTGAATCTTCAAGTCCCTCGGTTTTTGAATTCTACCAATTTTATGATGCACGTAGTGGGAACTGTCGTGATACAGGTTTTCCAATAATGGAGAAGTACAATATTAATCTGCAAGCTGTAGAGGCATCACACGACCTCATCGATGCGAGGACTTCAAGAGGGCGTGGCTGAAGTGCTCACGCTTCCGACAAGGTCAGGGTAGAGGACCATAGACCAATCAATGCAAAATATAGGTTCTATTAAAAGATAGTGTCTCCCCTTGAAATCTTACGTTGAGGAATGTATTCCAACTTCTACTATTCAGAAGGTACTAAATGGGCGTGGCTTAAGTGTTCACGCCCCTCATAGAGCTAGACCACTACGATATAAACTCCACAGACTAACCCGACTTACGTCTGACCTAGACAATCTGTATCTCCTTAAAATCTAGCTGTGTATTCTAAACTTGCTTTTCCTCTGCCCTAAGTAGGCTTGGCTTAAGAGTTAACGCCCCCAACAGAGCCACGACAGTGCTCCAGAGGGCAATCTATGAAAAATCTAGCCTATTCCGAATCCTCCGAAGAAAGATCTACTTCTGAGTTCTCGAATTTCATTCCCTCAGTGCAAAATGCTCCAGGTAGACTTACTATGTACTTCGTGCACGTTCTTGCAGTACACGGAGCCGAATCAGTGCCCTGGAGGGCAAGCTCATGCCCCAAGGCAAGGCCAAACGAGCCCGTAGCTGTACGTTCTGAAGACGTGTATCGCCGAGTTCGAGCGGAAAGTTTGATCGCGAGAGAAAGGGGACACGCGGCGTCTAAATATAATTGGCCGGGTGTTTCCACGTGACGCGCACCTGCCTTGCGTCGTCACCGGTTCGTCCGTCGCTTGTCGCGAAGCTCTCCTTCTCTCTCGCTCTCGTCGAACCTGCGACAACGATCGCGTGCACCGTGACGACGACGGGATTTTCTCGCGGGGCGTTTAATGTAGCTTGCGGCCCTCGGCCGGGGGCCTCGATTAATCACGATCGCCCGGCTCTCTTGCCAAGCGTTTAAATCTGCCGAATCGCGGCGACGAAAGCGAGATTATACGGGTGGTCCTCCTCTCCCTGTCACCGGTTCTTTCAGCGTCGTAATTGAAGCACTGGGACGCGCTTCATCTCGCTATACCGTTCCTCGGTCCCGGGGCTCTGAATAACACGAGAGAGCCTTGCACACACACGGAGAGAGGGACCGGGACTCTTCTCTCCTCTCTCGCCTAGTAATTATTAACCCGCAGTGACTCACTAGGTTGAGGACCTTTATGATCCATGCTAATGGGGGCCCGGTGAACGCGGCGGGTGCACGCACGCGTGTGCGCGTCGCGTTTTATGGCTCTCGGCCACGCAAATCTCGTTTCGCGTTCTTCCACTCGTGAAAGGCCTCTCACCGGACGAGAAAAGGGTCGGAAGGTGCGCTTGTCTTTCTAATGGTCTCTCGTATTAGAAACGACCGACGTACCTTCTCTCGTTTTTTCGTCGCTTTAGACGCGTCCCCTGAAACGCACGCTGCAGTTGCTGAAAATTATGCAAGTCCCGCAGTCTAAATAATTTTTCGGAGACTCCAGCAGCATCGAATAATATTTTTCTAGATATTAAATTACAAAATGTGTAAATTCTTGCAGACAGCGACTGGCTAGCATCTTGCCCGGGACTGTATTACAGCGGCGTACACATTATTATACGCGGCGCTATTTGTGTACGCGATTTCGAGACGAGAATACAGACTCTCTCCTCCTCCCCCCACTCCTTCCCTCTCGCATCTAGCTGGATTCTGCTCGTTAAGTCAGTGACCCGAATAGAGCCCACGTAGGAGGAAACGGGAAGTCATTGACGCAACGCTGATTTTTCTGCCGACACGAGAGAGTTCAATGAAGCCGAACGAAACCTTCGGAATCGGTTGCACGCTGAATTTCCTTTTTCCTCTTCAGGCCGGCGTGTTCGGCCTTTTAAACCACCCCTCTACATCTTTCTCCCTCTCTCTCTCTCTCTCCGTTTCTGGTTCTCTCCACGACGATCCTGTTCCTCTTCTCTTTTTCACTTTTTTCTTCCGCCGGTTGCTTGCTAACCTGGCACCGTTTCAAACGCTCCGGAACGTCTTCCACAGTCGGATAATTAGTAACGGCCAACAAAATGTCGTCTTTCTTCCGAAGCAGATAATTGCTCCACCTCCGAACCAGCCGATAGCGAACTTTTTAATTGCTCTCGCCGCTCCGCGATCGTTAATTAACGGGCCCGAAGCACGGGAACAGTTAGCACCGCGCGAAATAATCCCAATCTAGCGGTTCGAACTTCGTTTAGGGCTTGCTCGTAGTTTTCCTTTGGAATTCTGTTATTCGCGCTGCGAAGCCGTATTCTTGCTATTGTTGCACTGAATCTCCTCCTTCTCTGGCGATTATAATGACAAAGAACCGAGGGTTTGTACTGGAGTCGCGTTAGAGATGTGGCCGATGGCGTGAAGTACTTCATTGTAGCAGATGCTCGAGGAAAGACAATGGAAGTCTTGGACCATTGGTTGACACATAAAATTGAAAAGTAAGGATGGAATTATTTGTCTGATGAAAAATTTGTACTTCGATTTTATGGAATATCCACGTGTTCATAGACTGTATAGAAGCGTACACGTTACGGAACAGTACAGTTGTTGAATGGAGTAAAGCTCGACAGTACAGTGGTTAGGAATCAATTGAAAATAGTGCAAAATCTTCACAGATTTTGTGCTCCACCTATTCATTGTCTAAAGGAGTTTCACCATACCTTGTACCGAATTCAATTTTCATTCGCACGGATCGGGAGCGGTGAGTTTGTATTAAAAACGTGATTAGAGTCGATCGGGCACGCTAATTGGGAGAGAGCATTGCGTGCGGCGGTAAATGATCCAGTGGCGGAGCGATCGGTAAAATAAGATCGTAAAATGAACTGAACAGGGTAGGAGCTCTCCGAAAGGAAACCCGGCTAGATTGAAAGAGCATCCGCCAGAGCAGAGCAGCTGTAATCGGGCCGCTATTCGACGTAACCACAGACAACTCGGTCGGTGTACCGCGTGCTCTCTGCTTTCACGGTGGCGTATAATCTGTTACACCGGATCCAGAACGGCGAGTGGCTCCGCGAGCACCGATAGGTAATTACGGGGCCGCAGAGAAAGGAGCGAGCGGGACAGAGCGGGTAAGGCAGGACACGAATGGATTGGAGAAGAGGAGAGACAGAGAGAAAGAGAGAGAGGGAGAGAGAGGAGTACGGTCATCCAGCAGACAGATTTTGCACGCATGTGCGTGACGAGCGTGTAAACTGTCGGCGCTGATGGACGTGTGCCACGTGAACCGCATAATGAGTGGCGATCATTGGCTGACCGTTCGCCCACTCGGCCTTTGAACGCGCTTGTCCCCCCGTGAGAGACGATAACGCGATGACCTCGAGATAAATTGGTCATCCGCGCGCGAGCAGTGTTCAATGACACCCCGATCCGGCCCGACGAAAGAAGAAAGTCTGCGTGCCGCGGCTGCCAATTGGTTGCGCAATGAATTCGTTCGAAATGTCAAAGAGGTAAAAGGACAGACCGACCGGAGAGCTCAATGAACGTCTCCGTCCCCGTTACAACCTCTTATCGAGCCTTATCGGGGCTTATCGTCGCGACGAGACCGTGTACAACCACCAAAACCATGTCACCAGAAGATGGATCGGTCGGACCAACACGGCGACGCATTGTTCGGGATAGGTAGCTAGGCTTGGCTAGAATTTCTGTTGATCATGCTTTTGTATTAGAAGCAAGTACTGTCGGAATCAGGGTTGAGCATCCACAGAAGAACATTGATCAGGAAGGAAAACAGCAATTTCATGAAAAAGATGATCCTTTGGACCAGTCTAGAGTCATTTCTGCTGACAATGCTTTTGTATTAGAAGCAAGTACTCGGTATCACTACTCAGGCTTTATACCAGAAGAACTTTTTCAGGAGGAAGTCGAGTCCAACGTGCAGAGCAGGCGTAGATCCGTACAAGGCCACAAGCTGAACACAAGATGCATCGATCATTCGTTTCGCTCGCAGGCAGAGTGACTAACAATTTTTACAGCTTCCTATCGAGCATTCCAGCCAGTCCTTTCCCTCCGTACCGGTTACCGAACGATCTTGGACGAGGTCTTCCAGCTGCGAAGACGCAGGAGACGTCGGAGGCAGAAAAGTTGCCGAGTGCCTGACCTTGTGCCCAAATGCCAGTTTCTGTTGCCATAGTCACCGATTACTTCTCTCTCTCTCTCTTTCTCTCTCTCTCGCACATACACACAGCATGGATGTGTGTGCGGAAAGGTCGACCGGGGAGAAGAGGGAAGGCTTGCATAAGCGTTAAATCGTGCTCGTTACACGGAGAGGCCACGTAATTGGACGTATTTGGAGCAGAATAACAGCGCGGAACCGCGAGCCTCGTGTTCCTTCGAGGAAAAGTCGGGAATTACGCGGTCTTCCGGCACCGGCGTTGGTCGATCGGAACGGAACTGTCGACTACGCTCCTCGGAACACGCTTTTGATCGCTCATTTTCCATCCGCGCACCTAAATCCGGGTTTCCTATCATTATTCACCCTTGGTCTGCACCCTGGATCGTTCATAAGGCAACCTTTCTCTCTTTTATTAATACCCAACACTTTATTTCAATCGAACTCTTTAATTCTCCTCTAAGATCGCGTATCAAGACGACACAATGACGATAATTGCAGCCGTGAATGCATAATCGGCTGGCAGCTCGGCACGAGGATGTCCTAGCAGAGTAAACGGCGCAAGCCGGTCAGCCCTAACTAGATTGAGCAGCTCCGGACCTTTAATTGGGTATTCCACGGAACAGAGGAACGTTAATAGAGCCTTGGGCCTCGTAAAGGGCCAGGTTTCGTGCGGTCGGCCGCGATTACGTGGTTCCAGGAGGCCTGGTGAATTTCACGCGTCGATCGAGCACGGTCGCGCGCGCGCTCCCGGTTCATCGATCGCTGCCCGCCGGCGGCGATTAAGATCGGCTCTCTGTTGCAGAGGTTTCGTGGCCACATGCATCCAACGGTGTGCACGAAAACGAAACGAGATCGCCGCCGCACCGCGCCGGGGAAAGCTCCGAGCCAGTGCGTTCCGGGAGCCGACACGAACATCTCCCGGCTAATGAAGATTTCGCGTGACATCGGAAAATACGGCCGGAGCAATCGGGTCGGGATCTGTGCCGCGGCCACGATCGATTCCCCCGTACGTGTTCCAACGATCTCGCGGGAAAAACTGTTCAAGGATAAAGCTTCCTCACCGACCGGACGCAAATAATTCGGAGAGCGTCGGAGAGGCTCGAGACGTTCAGAAAATCGTGGAACTTTGCGTGCAAACTGGGTAATTCACCCGTAACACAAACCTATTTCTCTATGCTCGTGCTATAGAGCGATTTCTGGGGGCGAGATCACCCCAGAAAGCAGCGGAGAGAAAATAAATTGTTAAGAACATACCTACTCGCGATTGCTATAGAGATATTAAAGTCATTACGGCTGCCAGATTAAAAGTCCGAGACTCGGTGGGAGTAACCTGAAAAGCACACTTTTTCATACAAGAAAAAGACTTCATATTCAAACTATTCTTCAGGATAGAGTGACTAGAATAATTCCGTAAATTAAAAATAATTTCTTTATAGAGAACTTCTGACCTACTCCCGCAGCCTCGAAAATCGAGGACGTCCGTCATTACGCGAATGACAGCGGCGTCAAAAAATTGTGCGTAGGCGTGTGCCGACACGGTTTCCCTGATGAATCGAATGCGTTCGTCGGGGATTCGGCTGCTGGAATCGAGCCCGTCCTCCACCGGTTCGCGGAATTCCGCGATTTTTCTGTCTTCGCTGGCAAATAAACGGCACGAGGCTGTGGTTTATTTTCGCCGGGGCGATCTCACGGCAAATAAACGAGTGCCGAGGACTGTTCAATACCAATGTCGCGGCGGGGAAACGTAACCGGACGCGCCCCGGTGCATCGGGGCCCCGAATCTCCCGCATTTTTCCATTCGACGATGAATCACTCTTGTCCGGCGTGCAAACAAACGCGGAGTTACTTCACCGTGCTATTCTCGAGAGACTGGAATCGTTGGTAATCCGAAAATAAGATTCGCGGAAAACCGCGTCGTCCTTCGGCGAGGTCATCCTTTGCAGGTTCATCAGCATCGTTTCAGGTGGTTAACCCCTTCGCTGAACTTCTAGTTGCTGGGTCTAGCTAGCCAAGCTAACGGTAGCATAATTTTGAGGACAAGTAAAGCAATCGAAGGACGGCACAATAAATTTTCTAATACTTTCGGCACTTCAACATTCTAGGCATGTCAAGAATTTGCTTAGAAATATGAAGAAGAATTAGCGAAGTTTAGAATAGTTTCATAGAAAAATTGACGTCAGGATAAACGTCCTAAGATGTCAACTCTGACTTTGATTCCCACGTGACGACGGGCCAGACTCGTCGTACAGAAAGTGTTGTGTTTGCACCTATGCAGACGCGGCGCGTTTCGGGTCATTGGTTCCGGAGTGAGGAGAGGCAGCCGCCGCGCCAGCCTCGTCGTCGACTATCGCAATAGTAATCCGACGGAAGTTCGACGCTCGCAGCCGGCGCCCGGAAACGCACGCAGGTACACGCGCGGCTGCGTCCTGCCGGCCGCTTTTTCGTCTCCACTGTCTTACGGCCGGCAGTCACGCGAGAGCAAACAAAGAGTCGCTCGAAGTTGAGCGAGAAACTATGCACGCAGCTGCCTCGAGCTGCTCGACGCCTCGATGGCATTCCGTTTCGTCGGGCCGAGCCGCACGCAAGGTGCTTCGCCGAGGACTATTATTGTTTCGGGCATTTAAGTGCAAACCGACTACTTTCTTCGGAAGCGAATCGGCAGCGAAACCGACAGACTATTAAATCGTCGATCTACATTGCGGAGGATCAGAGCATGATATATGCACGGGGTCGTCGAGGCGAATCCGTAATTTTGTTGGCTGTTCAACTTGCCTAGAATTCGCATGACAACTTTTCTGGATCGACCTCGACGACCCTGCGCGCAAGAAACAAAGAAGTGAGAAAACAGATCGTGAGGACTCACCGAAGCATCCTCTCCCTCTCGAGCAGCTCCTCGGGGTTGGGCTGAGCGGGTCCGAGCAGAGCATGGGACAAGGGCGGGTACCTCGGCGACCTCCATAGCATCTCGGAGGCGACCGCCGGATGATGATGTCCCGGTGGTGCCGCGGTCTGGTAGGCGACCGGCGGCGCGGTTTGTGCGGCTGAGGCCGCAGCCGCGGCGGAGCTAGGCCCGGCGTTGGGCGGCGGTGCTTGAGGATGCGCCATCAGCAGGGAGGTGTGCTGTACGCTCTGCACGTGCCAGACGCGGGCTGGCGTCGCAGCCGCGGTTGGTATCGAAGAGGTGGTTGTCTCGTCGACGCTGAGAGCGGAGCTCCTGCTGCCGCTCCTCTCGTCGCCGGAGCCGGCGCTCCTGAGGGAGCTTACCCCGCTGTCGGAGCCGCTGTCGCCATAGGTTGCGGTCGCGGCGATGCTGCCAGCCGCGGGCCCGACACCTCGGATACCGATGGCCGGCGGTACACCGGCAAGCACACCAGTCCCAGGTAAACCGGCCCCGGCCTCCACTTCCATGAGGCCGGCCTCATCGCCGCCCCTCCCAGCGTGCGACTGTTGTTGCACCTCTAGGAGGCTCGACGGGGGTAGCTGGTGGTGATGTTGGTGGTGCTGGTGGGGGCTGCTCGCTACCCGGTGCTGGTGAAGCTGCTGCTGCTGCACCTGGTGCTGGTGTTGCTGCTGTTGCGCGTGATGGTGGATCACCGGACTACTCGAGTAACGTTGTTGCTGATGATGGTGTTGCTGCAGTGACTGCTGATGATGGTGCTGATGGTACTGCTGCAGATGATGGTGATGGTGTCCAGCGATCGGCGGTGGCGGCTTGTTCAGTCTCTCGGCTAGGATGACGGGACTCTCGTTGTGACGGTTCCGCTCCTGCTCCCGCTGCTGCTCCAGGAGCAGGCTCTGCCTGCCAGAGCCGCCGCCGCCGGTGCCACTAAGCGGACTCAGCCTCTCCAGCACGGAGCCTGAGTCCTGACTGCTCGACTCCAGCAGCTCGACGACCGATTCGACGCTGGCCGCCCTCGCGCCGCTTACGCTGCCCACGCTATCCTCCGTGCCTAGCTCGGTGATCAGCTCGGTCCTCCTCGAGCCCCTGTCCTCGTCCTCTTCCTCCTCCTGCTCCTGCTCCTCCGGCTCCTCTTCGTCGTGCTCCTCCGGTTCCGGGTCCGGGTCCGGGTCCGGCTCCGGTACAGGCTCCGGCTCCTCTTCCTCCTCGACGCCCTTCGCCTTTGGTTCGGCGGTGGCGGCTGCTGCTGCAGGCTTCAGCACCGCGACTTCGGCATCGAGGAGGACGCTGCTCGCTTTGTCACCGACCAACGACGGCTCGACCAGCGACGAGCCATTCACGAACACCTGATCCTTGCCGTGCCTTCCCCGATTCTCCGAGTCCGAGTCCGCCGGTTTCCCTTCGGGGGCTGCTGCGTCGCCTCCGGGATCTACTTTGTCCGGAGGTGGAGGCTCCGGTTCCCTGTCCCGTTCTCTCGACTTGGTCTCCTCGTCCTCCTCAAGCTTCTCGGCTTCTCTCTCCGCCCCGTCCCTGCGCTTCCTGCGACCGTCCTCCTCCGCCTCCTCCTGATCCGACGCTACCTCCTCCCGGTTTCCCTTCCCCTTCCGCTCGGACCTAAGCTTCCTACCGATCGGGCTTGTCCGTAGTCTCTTGGTCAGGGGATCGCAGTGATCCTCGTCCTCCTCCTCACCTGCCTGCTGCGACTCTGTTCGACGTTCCTCGACCTCCGCTCTGTTGTTCCCTAATCGCTCCTCTTTCTCGCAAGACTTCGCGTTCCTCGGGCTGCTCTCCTGCTGCTCCTCTTCCTCGGGCTCTGCTTTCGCTTCCTGCACGGCCGGCGGCCTCGGCCTCCGTCGCACCGGTCTCTGAGACCCGGTCTCGACCGGACTTTTCACCGCGGTTCCACGCTTCCGGAGCTTCGACGCGCTGCTCGAAGCGCTGTTCGCCTCTTCCAATACCGTTCGTGGTATTCGGTTGCTCGGACGACTCGACTGCGGACCCTTGTTCTCCCGATCCTCCTGCCGCGTCGACAGACCGGTCTCGGTGTCCTTCTCGAGCCTGTCGCGACTTGCACCCTCGCTCACGCGTCTTCGCCGACTGTTCCGCGCGGTGTTCTTTTCTGGAAAAGAAGAGATACAGTTCGATTAGATCAATGTAGTTTTTACATGAAGAAATAAGGGTTACGTTGCTGAATGAATGCATCAACCGATCCCAGGGTGATCAAAGAACCCGGCAGGATTGCGACAACTTTCGTCGTTGAGGATTTATTATTTTGCCAATTGGTGTGGGCTGCAAACAACGGGCCGGCCGATTTTCCAGGGTCACGTCAACATCGGATTACGTTGCCCGGTGTATAATCACGGTTATCGATCACACAGGCTAGACGCACTCGTGTCGAACGCTCTATGCGGTGTAACCAGGAGCCTATCGGCATAGCCTTGTTCAACCTTGTCGATTAAGGTCGATCGATTCAGCGTAGCCTGGTCACCGCGTCGCGTCGCGTCGCACCGCGCCACGCTTCCCGTTTATCACCGCCGCGCCGCCGGCAATTATGCTCGAGATTCGCTAATCTCTTTGATGCACGCGCGCAACGTACCGCATAATTCGACGCGACCTTTGGAAAAGGTGCTGCAACCCCCGCGCACCACCGGTACAACACCGGAACTATGCGGGTAACGAATCGGCCCCGTTGCGATGGGAATTCCAGCTGGCCTGAATTCGACGGCGGACGTGATTCATCCGTTGCATTATCGCAGTTATCCCTGATCCCTGCAACCCTAAGCGAACTCGCGAAAACTGGCACAAAACTTCGCCGTTCAAACAAACGATCTCCGCCATTCCCAGATTCAGAGAACTCAAAAACTGAGCTGCAGAAAGAGAAGATGACGCGCTTCGAGAATCATGAATTTTCATTTATTCTGTGGATTTTTGTGCAAAATGAAAATTATTGAATTAATTGCAAGATACAAGGAGTACATATACACACATTGTTAATAATTTTAATAGGTTGGACAGAAGGAACCACGCCGACTGGTTTCAGACTTCTACACGGAAAGTATGTGGATAAATCTCCAGAATCAAGCACACAGCAAGGAAAACAGCACCGAGTTCACCTAAATCGAATCTGTTAAGTCACCTCTCACTTCGTATCCCATTTCCTCGACCAGCTCCGCAAACTTTCGTCTCTCCGGGCTGTTTTCGGAAGCATTTGCCACGAACGGACGAAGATTTATGGGCCGTCGAGTCGCTGGTAGTAACAAACAAGATCTCGAAGTTTATTTTTCTGTTTTTAGACGGTGGGCGAGAAGCGGAGTAACGCCGAAAATATTCCGGCGATAAAAGTTTCAAGTTATCGATCAGGGCACGCGACCAAGAAGTGGCCAACCCTGCCGGCTAATCCTGCGAGCACATAGTTCTCGGGACCGACCTTCGGGATGCGCAGTGCGCCGACGTGGTCGCTTTCATCTCCTTGACCTCGATCAGTCTCGCCAAGCTCTAATATTCAATAGGGAGCGAACGTTGCATCCCGGGAATTGGTGTTCGGCCGATGTTCGTGCCAGCCCATATAGGCGATTCAAGGGTCTTCGATTAATCCGCTATGAACACGGTAGTAATACGAGAATAATTTATGGCGTTGCGCCGACGAGATCGGCCTGCCAAGAGAAACCGGAGGCAAGGCAGAGAGAGAGCCAGTCATTAGCCAATAAAATCACCGCGAAATTGCCAGCGTGCGTGGGAACCCTTCGCGAGCCTGCGTTTTCATCGGAATCCACGAAATCGCAGCGATTCCTCCTGTACCGTTGTTCGCTATCAGCTGTAGTCAGACGGTAGACAGAGTTTTTTTAAAATAATTTTTATTAAAATAAAATTTCTGCCCAACTCTGACAGTAGACTATAAATTGTAGCTTCTTAAAAAAAATGAATGTTTAAAAATTATAAATCAGGAATTAAATTTTTTACGATGGACGTCGTCAGTGACCCACTTTTCCAGCGGGCCGGAAAGTGCTCTGTATCAACCAAGGAAATTAATAAAAATTAAATGTAAAAATATGTGTGTGTGTTTATACCCCCGATTTATAGCGCAATAAAGTTCACAAGTCCTCTCTGGTCGCACAGTGCATCGGTTTCTTCAGAAAAAATCATGAGGTTTCAATTCAACTTCGCTTTGTTCCTGAAGCGAATCAAAGAACAACGTCACCTGCGTACACGATCTATGCGAAGGTACCAAACGCGTTGGCGTGCGACCGGCTCGTTTATCGACTGGGTGAGCGTGCTCTAGCAATTTTTATGAGACAGCGAGTCACTTTTAGCGCGGTTCTGTTGCGGACAGGGTGAGGAGAGTTCGATGAGGTTTCGGGCCGAGGAAATCGGTCGTTCGTTGCCTCGTCAGCTGTATCAAAGGGGCGTGGAGGTCGACGGCGATGGTCGTTTTACGGGTAAATTAGAGAGTCGCCGTGCGCGCGGCTTGGCATGGGGCCTGCGAGTCTCGGAAGAAGAAGAAGAAGAAGAACACGAAGAGAAGAGCGGGAAGGAGGTCTCTGGCGGCCGGCCAACGCTTTTATTTTTACACCGGGACCCCGGTGTCGTTTCTCTCGTCCTCACCCCCGCCGGCGATCGCCATTTTCCCCCGCTTTCGCACGAAAATCTCCGACGTCCCGTTCAAAATAAGTTTATCAACAAACGCGCCCGCGGGAGATCCTCGCGGCCGTTGCAGGGTGCTACGGCAGAAATAGAGCGGCTCGAAAATAACCGTGCGCGAGAGGAGACTCGATCCACTAGCCCCTCTCTCACTCTCTCTGCCTTCATTCACCGGCTATCGTTTTTCACTCTCCCACTCCGCGAGCCGCTCGTAAATTACTCGACAATCGCTTTCCGATTCATGCCCGAATTATACACCTCCACCGATAGATTCCGAGCCTGCGAGCAACATTATTTCCAGCCCGCGAATATTTATGCGAAATCGGGATTTTCTATCTCGATCACCTTCAAACAGGAGTCAGATCTCCTGCCTTCCCAATTTGAACCCTCTCCAAAATTCCATTCTATATGATTGTTCTCATTTTATGGATAGAAAATTGATACAATACCTGATACAATACTTACTAATGTAAACAATACTTTTAATAATGGTTGGAGACACTATCATAACTTCTTTAAGTGCTTCCGGAGATTTGCATTCACTCGTCTTTCTCAAGAAAACTATTTGAAAGCCTGTCTGGGTTAGGCAGGTCTGATCCAACGTTTTACAGCTTCGATTCCGCAAACTTTGGCGCAGACCAGCTGCAGAAGCTTGAACTTCCAGGGATGCGAGCTTTTTACGAGCAATAAAGAGCGGCCGCCACCCGGAGGCTGCGGAATGTCATTCCACCGGTTTTAAAACGGCTCGGTTAATTATTCACGCGGCGTTTGTTGTTCCCGGAGCGAGCTACCAACTTTTTGCCCCGCGGATCTTTATGCAAATATAGATTGTCCGACGTTGGAAATAGAACGTCTAATTGAATCATAGCCGAGCCACTGATTCGCCAATGTTTCTGCTCGCGGAGGTGTAAACGCCACGGTCTAGCGTTCGAAAGACACGAAAATGAACGGAGACAGGACTATGACGTCGATCGATGGGGAAGAAGGTGCATGGGGATACCTGTGCGCGACATTCAGATTTCGACAAAGCGTTTAAATGACCGGCAAACTCGGCCAGCCGTGTCTAATTTCACCCCTGCGAGACCCCGGGTCAGGACGAATCGATATCGATCGGCGTAGGGGTTGCTTTGTCCGCAGCGACAAAGACCCTGTCTACATAGCTGTTTTCCTGAACTCTACCCTTCCGAAATGGCAACTGCTCCCCCGGCCTCTATAAGTAACGCCACGTAATGGAAATTATGTATCGATAGCATATAATGTAGTGGAAGTTTTGTTGTTCGAATGAAATACCAGCTCCACTGATTCCACACCATGCATTTTACACGTCGGAATTTTTAAGCTGGATTATATTCGCTCTCGACGTTCGTATATTCATTGTTATTGGATCGTTTGATCAATTGTTCCAGTTTTTATTGAAACAGTCTGGTACAAAGTAAATATGCAAGTTTGTTGGTTGCCTGTGTATTGAATATATATACTAAAAGTAAGTTGGCATTTTATGAAATCATCGATGGGACTTCCAACTATTCCGACTAGGAAAATATTACAATAGCATTACATCTTCTTACAATATCGTGTCAGACTTGTGATAAAGATTCTGAACAGAGTCTAATAAATATGTATGTTATTAATAGGCTGCGGATCTTTATGCAAAATAAAAAATGTTTGCATTGATTGCAAGAGGCAGGAGCCAAATAACAAATTCATTCTTCTTTTAATTATCTTATTAAAGTGAAAGCAATACACCGGTGGCCTTAAATCTTTTTAATACCTCCACTGTTTTAAATTATACGTACCCATTTTTGTTATAAATGCATAAAATCCGCACTCAGTTATTAATTTCCTTTAAACCGAGATGAAATTCTATTTTGGTTTTGTTATTGGAGAACATGTAGGCATACAATAGATATAAATTTTCTCCGTATTTCGGAAATTACGAACTACAAAAAGAGTTCTGATCACTGAAACCGTGAAATAATTCGTATGGCAAGGGGTTAACGAATTAATGAATGACTGTGCTCGAGCTGTATGGGGAAATGATCTTTAAAAAACATTGGCAAAGTGGGAAAACTTCGATAGAAGCGGTGAGAGGAAAAAGAAACCACTGGGGTACCCAGTAAAACTGTACGCCATAAAAAAAATTGAGGAAAAACCTAGAAAAAAATTTCAGGAGAATTAAGGAACCTTGATGAAAATTGGAAAATGGACAAAACTCGCTGGAAGATAAGGAGAACCATTGTTGTTCAGGAATGAAATCATCGAAAATCAGGGACGCGAAAAGTCGCCTAAAAACTTGAAGGAAAATGTCCATGTAAAGTACGCAACTCGAAGAGCAAATAAAAATTCCGCCGGGATGAAAATTCATAACCCGTCCACGGGCGGGCATTTCTTTTTCCTCTCTTCTCCCTGGAGCGGTGAAAATCTCCGACCGCGTAATCCCCGCGCCTTTCAATATTCTAACACGGCCCCGGCCGACCTTCCTCCAGGAATCCGCTTACCATCCCCGGGAAATTCGTTGGCCGGATTATCCTGTTCCTCTCGTCGTTCTGTCTCTGCGAACATTGGAATTAAACGCGGAAATCCGTCTGGCCTGGAATCTTGGAAATGGCGTCGTCGGCCTGGACACGCCAAGCAAGGATCCAGGGAGGATCCCCTCGAATCAGATCTACGTGTTCGATTTCCCGTTCGACCGTTTATCAGGCTACGACGTTGCTTCCGGTCCCGAGCCTTCAATTTCGATAAACGCGCGGCCAACTTCTACCCTAATCCGAAAGCAAACCCGGGCAAACAGGATTCCGTGTTTCTTCCGCAAAGGACACGCCCGCAATCCTCGACGGCGAGGATGTAATGCTCGGTCCTGCGAGCATTCAATCTCTGATTCGTCGACTGGGACAATTCATGCAAATTTGCAGAAACAGAAACTCGACGTCACGTTGAGTTCTAATATAAAAGGTTGCCGTGCTTGTTCTTCCAATTATTTCTGTTGGAGCGACGTATGGTCACACATACTTCATGCGTTTGTTTGCGTATGAGTAGTGCTCAATAATGTTTTATTTCATGTGATTCTCTTCTTTATCTTTCCTTCTGATGTACCACTCGCCTTTTGTTTGGGCAGTGTACAACATCACGACTTTTCTCTTATATTAAACTACACAATTTCCGTGTGTCCTTTTTCGGAGTAACCCAGTCCTCAACTATTCCAGAACGAAATATTCCAATTTTAAATCGAGTACAAGTGTCACACTTTTGTATTTGATCAGTGCGAGTAATTTCCGGACACGGTGTAGAGGAATTTCATGTCGGATCCCAAAGTGCACCGTCGAGTTGAGCTCGGTCAGGGACCGGTGTTTCCGGTGTGGCTTGGAGGACCCGCAGCCAGCGACCCGTTTTCTAGTCCAAACAAATACGATTCGCAGGAGAGATTTCCCAGCGCCGACTCGCCCGACCAGTTATGGTAACGCTGGGTCGTCGACGGTTCCGTTTCCTCCGGAGTGCAATACAATTTCACCGGCGAGCGGCGGGCTCGATCGTTCGCGTAACGAACACGGGGGAGAACAGAGAGAGAGAGAGAGAGAGAGAGAGAGAGAGAGAGAGAGAGAGAGAGAGAGAAGCAGCAGCAGCGAAGCAAGAGAGCAGCTCTACAGTGTCCCTGTTTCCCGATTCCTTTTTTATCCCCGTTCCTCCTCCGTTCCGAACAATAATCGTCTGGACGTCGTCGTTCCCTGTCCCTGTCGTCGGCGCTTTTGCCCGCGCGCGTTGCCCAGAAATAATGGCCGGGCGAATTAAAATGTAAAGCAAAGCACGTCGGCGCTGTTCAATTACGCGGAGCGTAATGCATGCGGACCGAGCCAGGACAGGAGGACAAACCGCAGTCGCCAGGAAACGCGGAGCGTCGAGAGTTTGCAAACGCGCCCATCCTCGCGTTACATGCGCCCATGTATTCTGGATACATACATAGAGCGAGAGAGGAGGAGAACAGAGAGAGGGAGAAAGGGAGAGAGAGAGAGAGAGCCGAGGTCCGCGCATCGGATAAACGCACCCCACGTATGCAACGCCGTTGCCCGCTTGAGTGCTTCTCCCCCTCCGGGTAATAACAGTAAATCCTGAGTAATAAATCCCTCTCCCCTGTCTCCCCTCCGCGTCCCTGCTGTCTCTCTACCTCCTCCACCTGTCCGTTCCTCTCTCCTCAGTCGCCTACTATTTCGATGCCGTTCCCCAACCCCTCCCGACTCGCGTTCCTCGTTTATCCTTACAATCACTACGGGGGATTCATGTATCTTCCAGACTGCAGACCCAATTTTTCCGGGGAACGGTCGCCGCTGCACCTGCTAGATCATCGTTACACGCGTCGCCTCGCCCTGGTACTCCCGGCTCTTGCTTTCGATCATTTATTGCAATAAACACTCGATAATCCTCCGATCGTGTTCGTGGCACTCACAACTCGCAAACACAAGTGGATGATACATTGTTTTCGTCTCTCGTACCAGTTACTTTTACGGCTCGGTAGGTTTAGGGTTAAACAAAACTGGTACAACATCTTAATAAATGTAATTTGTCATGATCATAAGGCAATGTATGCCAATTGAACAATCTACGAACAAAGACATAAACTTCGAGCGGAGAAACTGGAGTATCCGATGGTCAACATACGAAAGCGTTCAGGTCCCATTTGTTGAGATGTGTTATTGTTCGGAGAAAGATTAGTGTAACAGCCAGACCTCGTAATTGGTTCGCAGACAGACTGCTCGGTAGACGAAGCGTCGCGGCGTATCGAGGACACCGTTGTAATTTATTTAATCCGAGGCTCGCCTTTTAAAACGTATCGATCGGATTAATTAACGTTACCTGGACCGTGAGATTCGATTACGCTCTCTTCCTTCCGTCTGAAAGGTTACTTATCCGCGAGACCGAGGCCCATAAATATTTGTTCGGCGAGCGAGAGCGGACGCGGAGTCCCGCGCACGGCCGGGCACAGAAAATTGAACGTCCGGCAAAAACAAACGGTAACGAGGGTAAAAATAAAGCGTGACGAGAATCGGCCGACCTCGCGGATACGCTACGCGGCACTGGCGTCGCTCGAATTAAAGCGGACAGTCTTTTATAATGGGATCGACGATCGCCGCGGACGCGAATTAGGTCAATCCGAGTTCGATTTCTTTCGCGGGTGTCTTCGGCTGCTGTCAAGCCGTCGACCTCGATCGCGAGAGCTCTCTAGCTGTCGGCGTTTACCACCTCGAACATATCTTTCATTGTTCGATGCAGCAGTACTTGCGGTTGATAGATGATTCTCGGAAATTTATCATTCCAGCGGGGCTGAATGACGACATGTCACTTTTGGTTGAGGATATTCCTAGAGGCAGTGTCAATGTAGGTCTAGCAACTACCCCTTTTAGCCATAGGGGTGATTTTCTATGAGGACACTGACAATGATGTTCGAGTCTGGGATGTTTAATATTCCAGCAGTGCGAATATTTGAGAATTGCTGGCAGGGCAGTGTCAACGTCCTTGACAGGTCCATTAGATCCACCCTATGGGATTTGACCCTCCCAGATATTTTCAATGAAAACGTCAACTATGTTTCCCGAGTCCACTCGGTCCTCTATTCATTAATCTTTCCGGACACCTAGCGTGCGCAGGCCAAAAGTACAGCGTCAACTAAATATTTGACAATTCGTTGCCAAAAATGTGACGGGACGTGCCCAAGTGTATAGAACGGGATTGAGGTCACTGTCAGCACTTGCCGCAAACCGCTCGGTGCTTTGAAACAAAATTTTCTGTTATTATTGTGCTGGCCGAGAGGACTCGCGTTGTTTCCGAAAATAATCGTTATAAATAACCCCAATATACGAGCCTCTAATAATTTGATGAACCGGGTGAGAAGGCCGACACGGTATTGTTTATTATTTCACGAGACGATTAACTTGCGGCGTAAACTGTGAAGCCGGCTTTAAAAATAGTCGAAATGGGAGACACGTAAGCCACTCGTCTGCGGGAGACGATGGCCCTCGACACATTTTTCCGTTCGCGAGACACCCGACCGTCTCCGCGAGGAGTTACGAGAGCGCCGAGAGGTCCCTAAAAAAACAAAAGAAATGAGAACCGATTCCGTATGGGCGACACATGACGAAAATTCCAGCGACTCTGTCGTCGGAGGGGAGGGTGGACGTGTGTCGAGCGTTTTTGCTGCCTCGGGGCCACGTTTTCCCGAGTCGCCTTTGTCTCGTCGACGGAAATACTCGCCACGTGTCGCGTTACGTCGAACCTCCGGCCGAAAGGAATGGATTAACGAGGGTTCGAAAACCCTCTTGCAGTTATGTCATCCCTTTGAGAACCGTCCACCTGTCTCCACCTCATCCAATTTCGAAGAACGAAATGAAAATTCATGATTATCCACGATTCGCAACGAAGCCGTTTGATGATTAAAGCGATCGCGTGGAGATTAAATCGTTGACAAAACTGTCGGGGATCAGCGGGAGGCTAAGCCTTGAACTTGACGGAGAGTCGGAAGGCGGCGATGGTTAATTCCCATTCAGTAATCCAAGCGTTAAGGGGGTTAACGGCCTGACCGAGCACCGCGGAGTGACGCAGCATAGTCGTGCGACTTTTGGGAGGGGCTGGGAAACAATTCGGATTCTGCGGGCGACAGGCCTGTCCCTGACTCGGGAGGTGAAACTTTAAATTTCTGATAGCGGCAGGGAAAGGGGGAAGAGAAATTGGAACGATATCTCGAACTACACGACACGCTCGCCACCGCACCGGTCCGGTCCGCGCTAACGAGCGATTCTGGAGGCAATGCAGTATTTATTAACTCCGGTCGGGCTCGAAACGATTGAATGGTCAGTGACCGGATGTGACGCGCCCGTGGACCAAGATGGCCGGCCACGATAATTACTCGCGTGTTTACGACCGATAAAGCTTGAATGCCCCACCTACTACATGGGCCACGGAGAACACCTATATGCCCACACGCGCAGATTGTCAGGCTGAATCGTGCGCGAGAGGGAGAGAGTGGTGGCCGTGTGTGTTTGGAGCGTACACAAAATGTCACGAGCACGGCCCTCGACACGGGTGTACACAGAGGGTGGCTCGATGCAATTTGATGGCACTGTCACTGGTTATTGCCAGAATTTCGAAGCCTGCGAACCCTGTCCTCCACCCCCTAGTTCTCTCTCTCTCTCTCTCTCTGTCTCTCTCTCTCTCTCTCTCTCTCTCTCTCGCGGGCGGAAAACGATTTCCGTATCCGCGCGCGAAGCACGCTGGAGTGCGAAAAAGTGGAACGCTCGCGAGAATATTAAAACACCGGGGCTCGGCCTCTGTCTCCTCGGCTTCCCCATTGTGTTCTTCGGCAAATTCTTTTATTCGTTTTACCCTCCAATCCGCGAACGATAAAAAATCTATTCCCCGCCTCGCCAAAGCTCCTCTCATATCCCGGTGAAAATATTCTCATCAATTCTCGATCGAGATACGAAACTGTTGGTGGCCAGATTATTGCTAAATGTCATTGGTCGAAATGGTCCTTGAAAGTTGCAGATTTCTTGAATAGCAAAGTTTTCCTTTCAAATACAATAACCCTATTGACAGCGTAAGGTGACTACTGGCATAGGTTTGTCGTTGGTGTACTGCGTGACCTTGGAAAAATCGAGATCGTTACAGCCACGCCCACTGGTCACGCCAAGATCCAGAGCCACGCCCACTCGAGGCATTTCACACTCGAAAAACAATATTTGCAACTTCGCTGATAAATTTCTGAGATGTGCAAAGTCTCAAGACCAAGTCACCGTCGAAGATTGGCCCGCGGGATGCTGGCCCCACCCCCGCGAACTTAAACCACGCCCACCCGTCCTCGTAATTCTCCAAATCCCGCTTTAATCCTCTCGCGATCGTATTAAACAGCTCCGTGCCCCCTTAATCAAACGGGGAATAAAAATCTGAAGTTTGAAACAGCGATATTTCAGAACAGCAGTATCAGCGACACAATCGAGTGTGTCCTGGCTCGCTGCCGATGTACCGCAGGGGCCCCGTAATAAAACTTTCGATCGCGGGCAGAGACTCGGTCCGGCACCGGGTTCCGCTTTTATCGCGGATAAATCAAACGCGACGAGACTCGGAACACCCCGGGCTTAATTGTGGCTTTATTTATAGCCGGTGCTCGTTATCGGGGCCCGGAGTCGACGGCCTTGAAAGCGTAACAGTAAAAATGATTCCTACCAGACGCGTCGGTCACGGCAGGCCGGCTCCGGAATCTCCCGACGCCGAAATCACCGAACCGGAGCGGAACGGAGCGGAATGAAGCGGTCCGCTCTCGCAAATCACGCGGCTCGCTGTGTTCCGATCGCATTGACAAACGCGGCCGTGTTTCAGCCCCGTGCGAGAGAGAGAGAGAGAGAGAGAGAGAGAGAGACCATCACCGGAATACTATTTTCCGCGCGTAACCGAGCACGCTGTGCAACGTTCTATTAATAAATTACCGTTGCTTTCTTGCCCGTGATTCCTTCCCATCGAGCGGGCTCGCGCGCCGATAATATATCACCGTTGATAATTACGTCGACGGGAGACACCAGGTGGCTTCGGTGTTCACCGTTGCTCGTAATAGACCGATAAATATCGTCCGCGTTCGTTCGCGTCGCGTTTCAACAGCAATTCGAGAGGACGCAGAGCCTCGGGCGCTCGCCCGTGCACATGCCCCGCTAATTCCCCGAGACCGGATTGAAAATCTCCTCTCGCCAACCTGCCGCGCCGGTAATTATTTTTTCACAGGTCGACCGAACCCTCGTCAACGTCCCCGCAACCGTTTCCGGTCGGTGTTCCCATCGGCGACTTCGCTGGAATTTTTTTTTTTTAACGCCCGGACTTGTTTAGCCGAGTCAGCAATTTCGTCGGCTGGAACTCATCCCGACATAGCGCTCCCCTGATCCAGCTCCATTAGACTTACGGACAAGTCCCCTGATGGGCTCAGATAATCCTGGAAGAGCAACGAACAAGGGCAAACTTCCTCGCAGACGTCGAAGAGGCGAGGTCTAGTCTTCGATCCTTAAAGTCCTGCTGCCGAGGGGGCTGGGAGAGCTTGGGGCGTGTTGAATAGCACCCTCTGGCATTTAGGGGCATGGCGGCCGGGACACATTGATCGCTTGTAAGCCTGATTATTCCGCGGAATGACGGGAATGTCGACGTTTTCCAATAGTTCCAGACTTGATTCGTGAGTTCACAAATAGGAACAGTAGTTTTGTCTTACTGTCGCGGGAGACAAAATCGTCTTAAAAATTACAAGGCTGCGTTTACGTCAATTTTGTGCAATCTGTAACACTGCTGCAATATGTATTAATTTGGATAATTGTAAAATAAAAAATCAAGAACAAAGTTCGAGACTTGATTCGTGTGTTCACAAATAGGAACAGTAGTTTTGTCTTACTGTCGCGGGAGACAAAACCGTATTACTTGTGCAATCTGTATTAATTTCGATAATTGCAAAATAAAAGATGACTTGACCGGTGCGGCGGTGGTAGGTTCAGTGTCGAACGAGCCATTGCTAAGTGATTGCTGTCGCTGGCAACGAATGCAGGAACTATTGCAGGTGAAGATTCGCAGTCAGGTTATCGCAGGACCCTAATGCGGAAGTTCGAGTACGGTTTTCCGATTTGCAGCGGTTCGTTACAGTTCTGGGAGCTTCGGAGGGTTTAATCGACGCGGCGGTACGGGGTGTGCCGGGGAATCGCAGAAGTTCTGGGTGTCCCCCCATGTAGCCGGTCATTATTGGCCCTCTCGGGTTTATGGCGAGCCATAAATGCGGAAATAGCGTATGGCCAGGGCGCAGCAGGCCCTAGACGCGTACCTGCACACGCTGACCTAACCCCTGCGAATAGCTCTCCTCGGGGCTTGGATCGATCTACAGGGTGTCCTCGACTTTATCGTTTCCTGCCGCCTTCCGACGACACGTTACACCATAATACAAGCGACACGCTGCCTCTAATAACCATCTGGCGATCGATAATCGCGCCTGGTGGTGCCTCTTCATGGCTGCCAATATCCTGGCGTTCGGGGCAGCTCCCTCGAAACGAACCCCCTAATATCCTCCCCTAACGATTTTTTGCCAAATTGTTTCAGTGTAAGACACAGCAGCAAAATCAAGTCTACGGAGAATATTTTCAGTTTGTTTGATTTTTTTACTAAATTTGAAAATCAATTTTGACTACAATCTATTTTATTTATAGCCACGCAATAGCAATTTTATTTTATTTATAGGCCATTGACAGTGCTAATAGCGCAACAGCTCACTTCATTTAGCCGGTGTCGATTTCTACCGAGCATGTTAACGGAAATCAATTATGCCTCGACGTATGACAAACACTGCGTGATAATGATAATAGATCTGCATACATTAAACAATTACTAATTTCAAAAGCGTAGCTCGTCGACTGTCACGCCAACTTTCATAATTCAAGACTGTGATGATAATACTAAATACAGATTATTGTATGATTGCAGGCTTATCAATAATGTATTGCATTTTTCACGGTGCTCATTGTGACCAGTATCCAATTAATTTGATGCATTGTTTGGTATTTCATTTCAATCGTTGCAAATACCTTCGTGGCAGTCAATCTGTATTAAAAAATGTCTAAAATCCTTTTGAACATTTTCAAGCGCATGTTTCAGCGGAAGAAAATTTTCTTAAGAAGAGGTCTGTTTGGCTTCCGTCCGTATCGGTCAATAAAACCGTGGATTTGCATAACGATCATCGGTCTTCGGATCTACAGTAGGATCAACGGTTCCAGGAACAGAGCCGTTCATCCCGTCGCGGAGTCACCGGGCAAATACAGCTGTCTCTCCGTCGAAGGGGTCATTAACGAGCGCAAATGAATGACAAGTATGCGCGAAATGCTCGCGATACACGGCTCGCCACTCTCGGCGATCCGCCGCGCCGTGCTGTGTAAACAGGGGCCTCGACGACTATTGGCGACCGGGGGACCTTGAAAGGGTTCAGCGTGTCGGGTTCTCGTGCGCCGAGCTGCCAGTAGAATGTGAGAGTTTTTGCACGCGATTTCATTATCGGTCCAAAAATATTTACATCGACAGAAAATCGTCGGTTTCTACGGCACTGGCAATTAACCTCTGAACGAGCCCGACCAAAAAATTTATTTGGGGGAAACGACATTAATGAATGACGGTGCTGAGCCATGAATTGGCTTGATATCGAGCTTGAAGAAAATGAGTAGATTATAAGAACGAGTTTGAGGATAGAAAGCAGCGTCGACTGACAACCACTGGCGTCAGAGGTGGTTCTCAATGGCGCACAGTCAAGGATCGAGGTAATGGGGCTTCTGGAGGTCCAAATCGCCTAAATCTCATCAAAAACGTCCACTATCTTTTCCTGCGCCAGTGAGAGAAGTAACACTTTCCCCCACATATTCCTTGAATTCCAATAAAATGTCCGTGGCGTCCAAGCAGTTCCCAAGGGGTAATTAATCAGTTTTGAGCAAAGGAGTCCAGTTTCTCGGTAAGAAGCGGGGCCGGTTCGGAAGAGGGAACGTCGACGCGACGGGTCGAATGAAGAAGCGGAAGAGGGGTATGGGCAGCGTCGAGAGCGAGTATGGGGTCTAAACGGCGGCGTCTTGTTCGGGTCACGAACCGGTCGCATGTTTTGCTTAGGCCGGCACGGCCATTATATTTTATTATGTTGCGCCGGTGACGTCACGACCAATTGACCTCCCCTGAGGCCACTCCGTGAGTTTAACACGAGCCAATGGCCAAGGGATCTCTCTCTCTCTCTCTCTCTCCTTTCTCTCTCACACTCTTGCTCTCTATCTGTCGTATGTGTCGCTCGTTATTCCTGGACGAGGAGAGACGGACGGTCCTCTGATGCGTGCAACGGAGGCAAAGAGGAAAAGAGACGACGGAAGACGGAGGGCAGAGACACGGGCCACTTTAATGTCGCGTCTCGACGCCGGAAAGTCTCCCTTGTTTTTTCTGGAACTGCGCCGACGTGACGCTCTCCCCAATGAGAGAGAGGGAGAAAAAGCGAGCAGAAGCAGTCGACGAGAGTTCGGTTCAAAGGCTTCTCGGTATCGGACCCGAGCAAACGGTCGGGCGAAGTGTAGTTTTTGGCAGGGACCGTGTCTGCGTGGAAATAGGGATTCAACAGCGGTAATACGCTTTTTTACGGCCGACTCCAGACTGGAACCAGCCTCCCACGCGATAGACAACCGCTCCGTGATTCGTTTCTCGATACCCAACACTCGAGGAACCCTCCTCGCGTGAAATCGCCTCGACACACTCGCATGTTTTCACCTCTGCGCCGCGCGGTGGTAAGTTTCGTCGAAATCGAACAACATTTTTTCTGTATCTGAACCCCCCTTGGCCCGGGAAGACCAATTGCAATTTTTTCAAAATTCAAAACTAATTAATCTCACTATAAAAAAATGCCCAATATTACCGTGACAGACTGTCTGTCCGGAGTGAATCTCCAGCCTCGATTGATTCATCGAAAAATGTATGGTATCGCAAGAAGACGTTGGACATCATCCTATAAATCACCGAGAGCTCACAGACCGATACAGCATCGACTGTGCCACAGTTCCCGCAAAGATTAAATACACCAGACTCGATTTCTCCGATCCACGACTTCTCGCGTTACTCTAAACTCTAAACGGTAAATGTTTAGTATCCCTATCACGCGCTGTTTGAACACTCGGAGCGTAAACACGTGTCAGCAGCGGGGAAAATAAAAAGATGTGCTGAAATCTAATCTATTTTCTCTGCGCGCGCTTTTCGCAAGTAAACTTTCCGCCACAAGTTTACCCAAGTTGTGTCTCGTGGACGATAAAGCTTAGCCGGAAATCCCAGGAAGTGGACAATAAGTCCTTTTGTTCGGTGACTTGATAACAGCTGTAAAAATTAATCGAGTCAAGGTTCACAGAGAGAACATGCGAACGATCACAGTCGAAGGCTTTTGTTTAATAAGTCCTTTTACATATCGAATTCCACCGCACAAACAATATTTTCCTCTCGGAATTTATCCGTGGAATGACTCGGGTTTCAGGTCACGGGTAGGTTATCTACGGTCGAGATTAACCAAGTAACATTGTCGCGCGGGCAATTAGCGAGGGAAGATGCCAGCGGGCGTACAGCTCGCGAATCCAACCCGATTTCCGCTACGTTGAACGCGCGCTTTATCCCCGTGAATAAACTCCGTGCATTTTTTTTCGCGTGCCGTCTCGTATTGACATAACCAGTGATATAACGTAGCGATAGAGGAGTTATCGTATCAGTCCGCCGGTCGAACGGACTGCAGGCTTATCGCGCACACACCCACGTCGATGTAACGTTGCCAGAGTTAGCTAGGACCGACGTTCCGTAATCTAAAAATCCCGCGCCGATACCGATTGCTTGTCTGCATTAACTCAGCCTACTTTTTCGACCCGACGCGGACGTCAAGTGCATTTCCTTATCGGACACTCGACGCGATACGGACCGCTTATTAACTCTGTCCGCCTCGAAACGAGACGATTCGCTAGAGTCATCTGCCTCTGGTTGATGATTAAGACTCGGATGTTCAGACCGATTTTTGTGGGAAAATATTGTTCCTTCCAAAATTGCATGTTTCTCTGACCACGGTTCTGTCGATGAATTTCACGAGCAGTAACGTCGTACACTTAACAATTGGATTCTTTCTGTGTTTTAAGAATGACTTGATTATTCAAAAAAGATCATTTTTATTCTATTGCAACGGTCAGCTAACTTTTAGTGAACACAGAAGTTGCATTGTTCGATACTTCACAGAGTTGTACTGCATAAAATTCGCGATCTATCGATAAATGTAACCGACAAATGAAATCCCTAATGGAACGATAATGTATATAAGTGAAAGAATGAGTTTCTTAAATAATTGCTTTCAAAGAGCGGCTGAAAAAGGAAAATAGCGGCGTGTGGTGGTTCGGTAATCGGTGTTCGCCGGGAGCATTAAAATCGGTGATCGAATGGTAATGTATGGGCGGCCGGATCGATTTCCGGAGCGGATCGAGCGATCGCTCGTCGGCGGATAATTAATTCAGGTAATAAAGGTCGACGCGGTTTCGAATGGAACAGGTGGCAGACGCGTTGTATCTGCGGGAATAATTTCGTTACGTTCGCCGGGGCGCGCGCGCTTCATTCGGCCGGGAGCCCGGAAAGTTGTTCCCTATTAAAAGCAGTCGTTGCCGCTCGCGTTTACTCATTAACGGGGAAAATAGCGTCCGCCAATCTTTCTGGCTGAGCCAGCAATTAGAGCAAACACACAGCCGGATGAAAGTTTCCACCGATAACATTGTGCGCGAGGTTCTTCATCGGGGAGAGGAGAGGCCTTCGAGAGAACGAGCGACGAGTGCGAGCGGAGACGAGCAAAGACGAGCAAAGACGAGCTGTGACGAGAGCGCGAAAGCTTCTGCAGTGTATACGCAACCCGCAGGAAATATTTTCCGTGGACAGTCCGTTACAGTTAACGACGCCGTTAATTAAAGGAATAGAACTGATAATTAGCGAGCCGGCTGAATCCCGATTAAACGTGGAACCAGCGTGCAGAAAGGATTAATTACCGCGGAAATGAACACCGGGTACACCGGTACCACTTTGTTCGGCAGGCGCGGCGCCCATTCAACGTTCACGCGAACACTGAACACCTGTGCACACGCGTACCCGGCGATTCCACGATCTTCCGGGGATACCTTGATCGAAATCTGCGTTTTAATTATACCCTTCGCGGATCTGCAGCTTTATTTAAATATGAACAATCTTCCTAGGATGACTAGAGTCGCCGGAATTGAGGGGAAAAGTTACCCTCTCTCTCCCAGTATCGGATTAGTCACGCGACATTGGGACGCATGCACGACTGACGAAACGCGTCACGTGACCGGGCCGAAGCGTGGGCAATAGCTTTGTAGAAGGGGAAGATAGAGTGGGGACACAAAGTGTGCAGTCAAATTTTGTTACGTGTGCGATTAAATTGTGCGTTTGCAACTTCAGGAATTGTTACATTCTTCTTTAACACTAAACCTATCACCGCCGGTCAAAATGACCGGTTCCAGATTTATTATTTTACAAGTATTGAAATAATAATGATTTTATAAGAATTGATTGTATAAATATCTTTAGTAGAGCACGTATTATAATACCAGGAGCCGCACAAAGTCTAAGTAAAGTCAATCTTGTCATTTTTATAAGGCTCGGTAGGTTTAGTGCGAACATGTTTACTGGGCCAAATTGAAAACAAGTTTTAAACTCCTCGGATGCATTCACGGTGTTAAATTACACCTCATTCTTGTCACAGATGCGTAAACTCTGCTGTCTCCATATGAGAGATCCCTTTACGAGCGCGATCCAAAATTTTTCACGAACCGGTAGGAAATTTCCGCGAACCACCGGTTGAAGAACGCTGGAGGCGGAGAGTATAGTAAAGCGTGTATGTGTCGCAATGGTGGCGCGGCCCTGAAGCGCGGGAACGACTGCACCGGTGTGTGGGCATTACGGGACCACGGCAATTATCCGGGACTTTCCTTTTGCACCTTGCCTCTTTCTCGTCTCGCGCACACGCGCGTGCTCGTGCACCTTCGTCTCTGTTTCTCTCTGACTCGGCGTGGAGTGAGTAGAAGAAGCGTGAAGAGGAGAGAGGAGAGGAGAGGAGAGGCAAATCGGCTGGAGTCTCGGGTCGGGAACGAAACGAGCCACGGACGGCTGGCTTTTCAGCCGCACTCGTGCGTGTACACAGCCACGAGACGATGAAGAGAAGAGAAAGAGGAACGAGAAAGAGAGTGAGAGAGTGGAGAGGCGACGGAGGAGGTTACAACCGGGGTTTAATGAAACCAGCCGAGGTCCGTCAAACCGGTTCAGCTGGTTCTCCGTTTGCCACGTCGCCGTTTCCCCCCTCGCGCTCGCGCACAAGGGAACAGAGATATCGACCTCTCTCTCTCTCCTTTTCTTTCCTTTTCCTCTCTTCCTCCCTGACACCCGGGTTCCCTGACTCCGTGGGTTAGCTTCCCCTCCTGTCTCTCCTCCCCCTCGTTCCCCGGACTGCATATCTCAGACACAGATCGCCGTCAGTGACTCCTGCACTCGTCTGCTAGCTCCGCGTGCGCGCGTTCTCTCTCTCTCTCCCTTCCTCTCTCTGTAACCTTGCCTCTTTCTGCCAGTGTTTGTGTCCGTGTTTACCCGCGTCTGCTCGGCCGCCCGCGCGCAACGGATTCCGCTTGTGTGCGCGTGTGTCTGTCTGCGTGAAATCCCCTTAACCGAGAGTACACCCACGACCACCACTGGGTCGAGAATTATGGCGCGGGGAACGGGCGACCGCCGTATCCGCCCCTGTTTGATAGTCCCGTCGTGATATAAACTCGCTGCCCCCCTAACTTTCTGTCTATGCCCCCACCTATCACCGGAACTCTCTCTCTCTCTCTCTTTCTATCTCCGGATCCTTCTGCTCTTCTTTGTTACGCTGGATGCGAGATCGTTTCCCGGTTCCGAGGATATCGCTGCGATTTATTCCTTCGCTCGCTGGGAAACGGGCCACCGAGATGCTGAGACTGTTTCGTGGATTTATGACGCTCCACCTAATCGTGTGGACACTTGTCTTTTGTTAGAGCCGGCAACCGGTGGTATTGACGACTACGGCTTTGATGGCGAGTGCAGACCATTTTTATTTTGCACGAAGACCTTCAGTCAAAATTTACGATGCCGATACTCGAGCCACTGTTTACGTTACTGAAACGGCTTTTATTCGCCGTTAAAAGTTCTAGTGGTGCACGAGTGGTGAAAATAGTCTGAACGAAACCAGACTCGATGGCGTAAAATGAAAGAATGTTCCAACGTTAAAATTGCTTCGAGTGCAAAGGGTCAAGACCATTGTTGTCGAATGGTCAACTCTACCTGGGCGTACCCGTGTCTCTACCCTCGTACGATACCCCTGACAACCGTGTCCTCAAGACGAAACCATCCCCAGCGTCTAGTCGCCAGAAGATCCTGATCAAACGAACCCAGATAGCAAGCTAAGGCCAACAAGCTTGAATGTAAACAAGGTCCGATGTAAATTACAGGGCAACAGGTCCTAGCCAACACAAAACTCGCCTTCCTTTCGATTTCGCGCGACTCTACTGTCGCGTCCTTGAATCCCTACCACCCCGTTTTGCCTTCAGCCCGGAGTAGATGCAGATCTGCGAGTAGACTACACAGGCCCGGAGCGTCGTGGTCGGAAGAAATGAAAAGGGGACAGCGTAGGGGTCTGATAATTAAAAAGGGAAAACAACCCTCGTCCAGGAGGACGTCGTCGGCGGCTAGGAGGGCATGTTTTCAGTCTCCACTGCCCCTGAAGCAGGTTTTCCGGCGACATACACACAAGGTTTTTCGTCGGCGACATCAACCGGCTTTCATTCCCGTGACTCAATGGAGCTTAAAAGAGAGAGAAAGAGAGAGAGGGAAGGCATTGCGAGACCAGGGGAGACACTAACGTCCTCGGCAATTATTTCTCGGGCGTATCTTCGCTTCCCTACTTCCTGGCCCTTCCGTGACGCTCTTTTTCTCCTGGTCCCGATGCGAAAAGGGTGCAGTGGAGTCGCGCGCGCGGCCCACAGGCCACGAACACAGGGAATGAGAGAGAGAGGGTTGCTCGGCACGAGGGATTCTGCGAGCCGTGGGACTGCGAGTCGTCGGATCAATACGCCGTCGAGTAATTGCGGTGTAACGTCCGTGGGTAGAGCCATCGGAGGGAGCGAAGGTCCCCTCATACCCTCCCAGCCCTACGCCCTTCCGCCCTCGCCCTCGGAAAACACGTCGATATGCACGCAGATATCGCGCGGATGATTCAGACGCGATGCTTCAATCGAGATAGCGATTTCATTTCTCTCCTCTCTACCTTCGCTTCCACACTATCACGACTGAACGCACACGTACAACAGCTACAAACGCGAACGGGTAGAGCTCGAGCTCGCCTCGTGTTTTCCCCGTTGAAATATCGAAGCGAAATTGTTTCACCGCTGACTTACCCCCGCGGAATTAACCACCGCGCGCCGGTTTTGTAATGAAATTACACGGAACACGACCTGCTGCCTTTTTAAATCCCCGTTGCAACCGAGTTTCCTGCGCTCCAAGCGATTGTTCGGCTTCGATCGGAAATGAGGGAACTTTCAGGGGAGGCTGAACTATCTTGATCCTGAGCATCGTGGAAATTTATTCATTCCTGCATCGTTTCTGTGAGCTAGGTTTTGTTTACTGTCACGTGTATTAACACTTAGCAGTCGAGTCGTGGACTCACAATCAGAGAATATTGTTTACATTATTAAATATGTTGGTGTCTAATCAATTACTACAGATTTAAGTATTGTATGAGCTGTTGTATCGATGTCGTATCCAGGAACCAAAAATAACAGTTTTTCTAAAATTTTCTACGTCAAAATCATTAATAAAAAGTTGATTATTATTGAAATTTAAGATAATGTACACAAAATATAAAGAAAAAAATTCGATGCACAAAATGATTAAAAATATCGATTTTTATACTTTTTGGTTACAAATAACAGTTATTAGTGTCCAAAAAATTGGATCCTCCTCGATAACTGTAATCCTCCTTGATAACGAGTCATAAATAACTTTCGTTTTTACAATAGATTCTACCTAGCTGCATCGAAAGTTATTTATGACTCGACCTAATACATATCTCCGACTGCAAAGGATTAAATTATGATCTCTGGTATCCGTGTTATGTTTTATCATGGAGCACGGTAATGTTTAGCAACGTTTCAAGGCTAGACTGCAAGGGATCAATGGTCCGTCCCAGATTCTTTTGTTGCGTTTCAGTCCCCCCGTGCCGTCTCGAGATACTCCCTTCCCCGGAGTTAGTAAATTACGAGCGGCAATTACGAGCGCTGGTTAAGCGTAATCGTTACCACGGAAACGATCTTGACCGTACTCAAGAGCCCTGCCACCTTCGAATACCTCCGCTTCTATTTAAAGCAATTCCCCCGGTAAGAAACACTCTCCGAAACCTATTGTTACGTCAAAGAGAGACCGACGAGCCTTTGTACCGCTGGCAGCCGCTTGGGGATCCATATACAGTGTGCTCGAAAACAAGAGTGTGCTGTTTCAAACGCTCCCTTGTGCCCGAAATTCATTTCGGAAAAATCTCGACACCATTCCGCGACAATTACCAAGAAGTGGTAATACGCTTATTAGAACCGCTACTCTTTATACGCTATTATGTACATTGGTTTATATTTCCCATAGTAAAAATGTCCACGGAAAGGTCTAAACAAAATTGAGGTTGTTCAGACAAAGAGTAATTCTACAAAGGTAACTTTCTCATCGACGCAAACGATCCCGATAATTACCGAGCGCAAGTGTCATACGACCACGCGAGCATCCACAGTGCATTAATCGCATCGAGCGTCCCGGCCAGAAGCTGCCAAGAAGTTACGATAATTATATCACATTTACGGTGAAAGTGTCGTTGAACCGACTAACGGTCCAAAAGCCGGAAGATCGGTCGAAAAAGTCCGAGAAGAGCCGCGCAACAAAAATAACCGGACTAATTATCGAAGCTCCGCAAAGCCGTGCGAGTCGTCGGCTGATTCACTTGAAAAGAGAAACACGAACGAGTGAGAGAAAGAGACAGAGGGACAAGAAAAAAGTAGCTTGAGAGAGGAGAGTATCGAGTATCAGACCAGCGCAGCGCAGCGGCGAGAGTGGCTCGTGAAAAAAACCCTCGACAGAAAACATAGGAAAAAAATCAGGGAAGAATTGTCGGAGAAAAAACACGCTGAAAGCGGTCCGGTTTCGCAGCGAGGAGCTGCGAGAAATTCGATGAAACTTCTCTGTGTGCTCTTTTCGGAAACTTTTTTACGCTGGACCGTGTACTCTCCCGAACAATTCTTTTCAGATTAAATCAAATGACTTGAGATATTTTTGAGAACTTACAGGAATTAGTTTCCAGATTAAACCAAACGACTTGAGATATTTTTGAGAAGCTGGAGTAAAGTGAATGAAATGCGTAAAGAAAATTGAGGAAAAATTGCAAGTGGTCCGAATCTCGAAGAAACTAGTGCAATTTAAACCGCTTTCGCCGAAATCGTTTAAGGCTGCATTGAAGCACAGACGATTAAAAATCGAGAAATTTCAATTTGCCGCGACGCCGGCCTAACAACGGCGTGCAAAATTCCGCGAAATCTGATTAAACTAGGAGTGCACTTGTTCCTCTACCAGAGCGAAGGGGGCGTTCACGCCTCGTCCGCGTGCGGGTCTTTATCTAATCTGCTTTTTCCGCGTGACTGCGCTCCCGTTTCGCGTTCTTTGTCTCCGCGAGCAAGGGCCCCTTGTACAAATTTGGGTTACGCAAAAAATACGAGCAAAAGCCGGGATGGAGAGAGAGAGAGAGAGAAAGAACAGAAAGAGAGAGAGAGAATTTCGAGCTGTGACGAAAAAGAAACGAGACAGAGTCCTAATGGAAGAGGTTCTCTGTTGCTAGTGCTGGTTCGATAGACAAGGAGGAAGGCTGGAAAAGGAACGCGACGGAAAATGTTGGCTGCTGGCCAGACGTCGCGGGATAAATAATTTATCACCATCGTGTAAACGTGAGGAGCCGGGCCAGCTGGTTCGCTCGCGTCGCGCAACTACTTATTCGTCATTGTCCACTTTCTCCGTCCCGCGTTTTCCTCTCGACCTATCTCTCCTCCCTGCGTGAACTGCCTCTCGTACTGTCTCTCTCTTTCGCAGTACCATTGAACGACGCCGAAGCAATCCGCGGAATGCTGCTATTACTGGAACACGGCCGCTCGAATATTTTCCTCGTTCTTGATTATTCTCGATCTCCGGACCCCTCGTCACGAACTGGTTTTGTTGGAGACAGTGTTGCATAGTCGGTGACCAAGAGGGCTCACCGTTTCGGCAATCTATTGTTTTTGGTTCCTTGGAAGTACTTAAGGGACGGATTTGAAGGGGTGGGAACAACCCCTAAATCTCCTGTAGGACTCCACTAAAAATTTATGTCAACCCATTGAAAAATTGAATAGCTGTCCGTGTAAATCATTGTTAATCTCAGGAGAATAGATCCAGATAATTTACGAAGCCTGTGGAAACTGATAAAAAGCACATAAAATACCCGGTTTTCCCGGTACGAGAGGACCGCGGAGAACAGAGGTATCTGGTCGGGCAGCCGAGCAATCATTTCGAATGTGCAGCGTGGATCCGGGAGCGGCCGGGTTGTCAGCATGAATGGCGATCGACGAAGAATGATCGCCGAAACCGGTCGATCGTAAATTCCCGTCGCGCCTGCACGCGTCCGAGCGCCGATATTTTATGCATCGACCGGGGCCGTCGTCTTGTGTCGTCGTCGTGTCTGGGAACCGTCTTTAATTCACCGGGGTATTATCGTAGGTATGTATATGTATAGTCGTGACTCGTTTCACGGATTTACGTCCGCGTAATCTCCGCGGAGCCGCGGCACCCGGGCACAGCCTTGAACGTCGCCGTTCATTTACATAATCGTGACACGGTAATTACTCTTGGGCAATTTCGAGCGGCGATTATTTGCGGAACGCGCGCGCCTGATCGGCAGCCCCTCTATTTTTGAGACTCCGGGAGAGTCTTCGCGAGCCGGGGAAATAAACACTGGGACCGTTTATTTATCTGGGCGACGGCTTCAAAGCGAGCCTTAATGGATAATCGGGGGCGAAACTGAAAATTCCTGGGACCAGAAGTCGAGAAGGAGAGGAGAGGAACGATCTCGCGAAACGATCTCGATATCGCGGATGGGAATCTGGGTTAAGCGCTGTTACGTACACGGTATTCGGCTCGAGTCAATATTGACTCGGCTCCGCGTGGAACTACTTGGAACCGGGGCGGGGCCTGGCCAACAAAGGAGGAAGCCACGGGTTGCTCGGGTAAACTCGCCTAACCCAGACCTAACTCGTTCCACGCGAGCGATAATTAAAATATCCGGCCGGCGCGGAGCGGGGGCGCGGCGATCGGCCCCGGATAAGCTAGACATTAAAATGGAAATGGCTTCGGCGGATTTATCGCGCGGATAATCCTGTTATTTAAATTCCAGACACCTGGCCGTCCTAAACGAATTGACGAGTGCCATGGTTGCTTTTCACCTGTACTCAAAACTGAAACACGAAACCGAATTTTTCGAGGAACATTCAACATTTTTCAGGATCACAAGACATTCACAACTTCATTCTAGAATTATGTACAGGGTGTATAAAAAGTAATGGTCATCCGTCCTAGGGGTGCATTTTGCGGCAAGATTACCTTACAAATGTCCACCGATTCAGAAGTGTAGATTCACCCCTAGGACGGATGACCATCACTTTCTATACACCCGGTGCCTAAATTTTTCTGCAGTGGAGGCAAAGGTAAGGAATAGACTGCGGATCTTTATGCAAAATAAAAAATGTTTGCATCGATTGCAAGACACTGGAGCCAAATAAAAATTTCATTCTTCTTTTGATGATTTTGTTAAGGTGAAACTAGTACAGTGATGGCCTTCAATCTTTTTAATACCTCCACTGTTTTAAATTGTACGTACCCATTTATGTCATAAATGTATAAAATCCGCAGTCTAGTAAGGAAAGATGTATGAGGACGAACAGAATTTTTGAAAGACTGAACAGCACGGGTCAGCAACGACCCGATATACACAGCGTTGCCAAAGCCGATACCTTAACGAGATGGCCTGTTTTCAAAGGCTGAAACCAGGTCCGAAAGTTCGTGCGCTTTTGTTTGACACGAACAACCTCTTTATCGGGAAAGCGCTCGCGGGAACGAAGAATTATTATAAGAACGAACCAGCCGGCTCTCGGTTAGAAATGTCGCCGCGAGATCGTAATTAAGATTGCCGGCCGAAGTCCGAAACAGGTTCCCGTTCTTAATTGCATGCAATCGCGTGGATCAAGCCACTGCGACACTTCGGAATTAACGTTTCGCCAACCGATCGTAATGGACGGTTTTCGGTCGAGCTGATGACGACAGACTCGCGGGATCGCTGCCGCTCGCGAATGGTCAGTGACAACTCCATCATGTTTCAGTTTATCCTTGTCAGCCACTTCTGCTATTTCTGGTCCGACCTGTTACTGCAACTTCAATTCTTTATTTGCCAGAAATATTCTGGTGAATATCGTTTAATTGATATAATGGACTACGTCCTGTTTGAAAAAATATTCGAGGTTGTCATCCGTATATCATTTATATGGTGCTGAATTTGTAATAATAATATGATTTTGCTAGGAACAAGATTGTAATGAATAATTCACAAAGTGCATTCAAGAAATGAGTGGTTGCAATTTCAAACGGTAAAGAGATTCATAGTATTAGAAAGAGAAGTGGACTTTGGTTCTCGTGTCCCACAGTTAAGGTGTAGTAGCATCGTTTCGATGAGAATCGAGACCAGCAGACGTTCGCGAAGAATTTCGAGGCGAATGTCGAAGCCTGACGCGATAAACGGGATTTCCTAGGAAGCACGTGACGAGAAAATCGCGCGAAATCGCGTCAACCGGGTTTAATCTTACGCTGACGATAAAAAGAGCAGCCGGGGCGGTTATCGAAGGAACGCGCGGCGTGGCGCGTTTCGCCCGTGATAACCGAATTGGTTATCTCGTCGGTCGCTTCCTGAACAGCTTGGCTCGAGACTGATTCTCGCTGAGCGAAACGCGGAACGCCGCGCGTTTGGGTCGGGTCGGCGTTCCTACGGTTTCGCTTTACACGGACTTTGCGCGCGTAATCGGATAGGCCTGCACTTCACGGAAATTCAAGGTGTTTCTCTTAAAGCGAGGCGCGATGCCTTTCGAAAAGCGGAGCCGCTGTCGGACTGAACTCACCGCGACCAATCGCAGAGACCAAAATGATTGGAACCCGCCCTTACCTGGAACAGAAGGAGAGAATATTCGTTAATCGCTATAAATATTGATTAAACACTTGAATTTTATATTAATTTTACAATGTTCTGGGTGAATCGTGCTATTTTTCTTGGGTCTGCGTCAATCAAAGTAAAACTCCAATCGAGCCTATAAAAATGAGCTTATAAAATTGAGCCTTTTTCGGTAAGAGCGAAGCAGTGAGACTGCGACGTGATGGGAATAGAGCCGCACCGCTAGAAAGGAATAACCGTGCCGATCCGGTAGATCTGGCTGGATCGCTGAATCGTGGAAATCAGAGGAATCCTAGCGCGCCTCGGAAGTCAAAGAGGGTTAGAGTCGGATTAAATCGTCGCTAATTGAGTAGCAAGAGAGGAGAAGGTGCGGGAGAGGGAATTTATTAGACGGTCGAGGTGGATAGGCGTAGTTTGATAAGTACACCGAACGACAGATAAATTCATAGACGGTTTCTAGGGTGGAACGGGCCAAATGGAAATCACGGGATTGCCAGGCAGGAGCCGGTAAGGGGGAAGGGAGAGAAGCGGGTTGGGATCGCGCCGAAGCGATGGTAACAGAGCCGCCACAGAAAGCCATTAACAAGTTCGACACGAAAGTCGGAAAGTTAGCGAAATTACCACGAGTTGGTCGTCGGTGTTGGTGTATCGCCAGTTTATAGCGCAAGTTCCGCTCGCTACTGTGACGCCCGTGTAGCCGCTGCCGCCGCCGCCGCTGCCGCCGCCGCCGCTGCCTATGGGGGAGGAGAAGCGTGCACGGCGGAAAACTTCGTGAAAACTCTCGGGCTCCCCGGCGTGGCGAAACTTTTTAATTGATTTTATTTAGTCATCTCACCCGAACCCTCTCTCGCGCTCTCCTTCTCTCGGTCGTTCTCAACGTTGGCCGTCGGTGTGTCGCGGGAGATTTATACACTCCCCTCTCTAGGTCTCTCTCCTGCATTTTCACCATGGCAGAAATTACCTCGTGAAAGCCCTACCCCCACCCCTCGGACTGTCTACTCGGCCCCCAGGCTCCGATTACCATGCCCTAGAAAGCCTTTCTACGTCGAGGATTCGATCCAGCGGCGCGTAACCTCGTTTTCCACGCCAGACACGAGACATTCTGTATCCCTGTTCCCCGTCATTTTCCGAGGAGCTTGCTCTCTCGTTCGACGGAAGCCATTTCCCATAGAACGCCTTTCTTTCCTAGCCCCGCTACCGCGGATAAGTGTCGCGCAGTGGCAAGTCTCGCCGAAATCCTGGACAAAAGTAATATTCCCGCGATAAATTCCTGGTATAAATTGCACCATTATGACCAGACCTCGACTGAAAAATTCTTTTCACCTTTGGCGAGGATTTCGGCGAAACCTGCCACCCTGCGACGAGACAAGAGCTTTTCTCGATCGTCCAACGCGATCCGAGCGTGACTGCGACACTCCCGGAGCGGATTAACGTTTCCTCGAGTGCAGACGCGTTTCTCGACGCAAAAAATGCTGGGAAATGCGCCGGCAGGAACGGGCACCTTTAAAACGTCGAAAAATTTGCCACCGCGTTTCTACGAGGCTGCGGGAAATGTTATATCCAAATCCACTTCAAACATTTTATGGCCTTCCTGTATGATTTCAATAAAATACTGCACAAGTATGCATACATCCTCAAAAGCAGCACCTCCAGGTATTTTTAAATATAATTTACCTTGAATTACATCCAGCCTCCCTTTACACCTAAATTCAGCAATGTTATATCCGAGACAAATATAATAACTAATTACGGCGCAGTCAAAGAGAAATCAAGCATTTTACAGTATGTATCTTGAAACGGAAAATCAGGGAATTTTGATCGGAGGGGCATACTAGGGCATATATGTATACACATTCAGCTGGATTAAAATGTTTGACGTATCACAGCCCTTTGCGCCCTTCCGACGAAGTAATTTTAATCTGGAGCCCTTCAAACGCAGCGCCGGAACAAATAAACTTGTTTTTCGTTCCAGCCCGTTGATTCGCTGGTGGATTGAATAAAGTAGCATACACCGGCACGTTTGGAATTGAAGCAAAAATATTCCGCCATTATTTTTCATGAGAGCACGGTGGATAGTCGGCTCGAAAATTGTCGCGTTCTAATTCGGGACGGGAATGAACAGCGTGCTATGTATTCGGCGGAGCGAGAGTTTCGCAATTCGGGCGAATCGCCTAGGTGCGGAGATCCGAAAGTTTAAATTGGCGGGGGCTTGTCTCGGTTCCATCTTATCATTTTTCCGTGGCGCGGCGGGCGGCCGTGCCGCGCCGGTTACGCTGTCTATAATTCCCGGCATTGTCTCGTGCCGGCGAATGGAATGCGAAAGTTCCGGGGAACGCGGAACGACGAAACTTTTCGCCGCAATTTTTCGGTGAAAGTTGCGCGAGACAGGGGAAGAGGAGAGATGGGAAAGAGAGACAAACGAGAAGAGCCGGGAGCAGCAACCCGGCGAACGAAATTCGTGTACATCTGAATTTCAACGAGTCTGGAGAGAGAGATGGCCGAGATTGCCGGGTGTTGCGGATGGTATGGGGATTCAGGGGAGGGCGTGACCAATCGGAAAACTTGCGCGATACGGGACGAACTTCCGAAGCGTAGCAGCGCGGAGCAGAGCGGAGCGATGCAGAGTGTCGCGCGCCACAATTCCAGCTGAAACTGGTGCACGGAACTTCTCCCGACCGGCGAAAAACACATTCCTCTTCCGGTAATCTGCGTGCACTCCGGTGTCACGGCGTTGTTGCTCGAGTTAACGCTAGTTTATCTACGGAACTTCAAACTTCCCGAGAGTCCTTTGAAATTCCCCGACTACCCGGGCCCAGCAACTTTGCAAACTTTGCAGGCCGTGGGACGCGCCTGTTGCGAAGATTGCGTCCACACGTACCCTCGTACGCGAACAATACCCCCGATGTCACGATACGCCTATGCACAACCGTCTAATTGTGCGTTTTGGTTCCTGTTTGCCGGCACTTCTGCGAAAGCCGTTTATCACGCTCTCCTATTTGGAACCATGGCGATAGCGTTCTTACGGGCTCCGGTTGCCGGCGAGAAAGTTGCTAATTTCCCTCGAGACGAGGCTCAAAAAGTTTATGTCGTGCTACCCGTGTTGATTTACTGGCGCGGATGGCTGACCGTGCACCCTACGTCTTCCGCCAAATAACAACTAATTTAACATGTTTGGTAAAACAAGACCGCCATTGTTTGCCTCCCTCGGGGGGCCGCAATACGATTTTCCTGGGACGTTGACGACTAGACGGTCCGAGCAAGTGGATGTCTCGCAGACCGATCGGTCTCCCCCCAGAGTATCAGAAACAATAGGATGAGTCCCAATACACTGGCGATCATTGTTCGAAACGGAAACTGGCACACGATTCCCGGGAGCGAAGCCTGCCCGGCGGAGTCGCTCATTTTCCTCCGCGTACCCCGCCTGGAAAGTTGAAACAATGTGCACGCGGCTGGTCGCGTTGCATCGCGTCGTGTCTCGTCTCGGCAGACGCACACGAATAGTTCTCTTCTCCCTGCACGTGTCCCGACGGAGAGACATCTCCGGTGAATCCAACCCCCCTGTCGCTGCTGCCATATTCTTTCTCGTTTTCTTTTTCCCTCTGCCCCCGATGGTCCTGGCGAACGACGCGCGTTTCCACCGACCGTGGAATCAAGTCCAATATGTATTCACGAGTCCGAGTCGACTTGGATACCTTTCTTTTCACGTCAAATATCCATTCAAGACTCGGATGGCAACCGCGGTTGGTTCGTGCACCAACAAATGCAAATATTAGTAAGCAATTTATGAATTGAATAAGAAAAAAAGGATATTTGATTGGAATTTCATTCTTGAAATATGTATAATTTTCAAGCTTGGCTCTGACCGTTGGTTTGAAAAATGAAATCGTATTCCACCTTAAACGCGAGATACAACGCTGTAAAAATGCGGATTTGCATAAACAAGTCGAGTCGCCTTGTTCTTCAGACTCTGAGCGACCGACTCGCCTTCGACGGTACGTAACGGGCCTGGCAAAGATCGCGCAACCGCCGCGCCGCGCCGACCAGCATCGCATCGTACGGCTCGGAACGAATCTGCTTTTTATTCGCCGAGAAAACGCGGAGCGTTCCTCGGTCGGGTACGCGAGGATCGAGGCGATTACGCGAGGCCGCCACGCAGATAAACAAAGATATATACCGGCTTATGTAATAATTCGAGGCGCTCGTTTTTAACGCGCGGGACTGGACGGACGGGTTCCGAGAAAGTTTACAGTTAGATACACTCGGCCATGCAACTGTGTAAATACGCTCGCGCGAGCGGAACAGAGCGAGAGTGGGAACGAGAGAGCGATAGAAAGACGGTATAAAATAATTCGAATCGTTATCGCGGGGAAATATTGACTCGCGGCGATAAGATAAAACAGTTGGCCGATCGTTGCCGGGTACTTTCCCGATAGTTTCATTAACCGGAACGGCGGTTCTCAAAATGGGATTCGTAATTTCGTTCGCGGAACGACGCTGCGAAAAAGTTGAAAATCCCGGGGTTCGTTAATCCGGCGAAAAACTTTCGGCTCCGCCCCGATCGCGCAGCGTCGAGAGTTCCGCGCCGCGCCGGCTCGCGACAGAAATTAATAATTTGCCTTAATTAATCACCGTCCGCTCATCCGTTGGATTTCGTTTCGCCAGACGACGTCCGCCATTGCTGCAGAATTCCCGAGCTCTGCTTTCAAACGACGAGGAAAAAAGAATTCTGCTCCACAGTTTGCATGTTCGACCAGCGGAAAAAGCAGTGTTCGCCTGTGTCCTGGATTTCCGTGACGACGACTCGTTCGTCAAATCGAGTAGGGCCACTAATTGCCCTGTGGGGCACTGCACGGGCTGCCTAGAAACCGAGAGCCGTGATGCCACGCCCACTTTGGCCACTGGGTCCTCAGGAAAATGGCAAAGTTAGATTACAGAGGCATTGTGGTCGTTTGAATTTGATTTTGAGCACAGATTGCTCTATGGATCACTGCTGAGGGTCTCTAGAAACTGAGGGCAGCGAAGCCACGCCTACTTAAACCACTGGATCCTCGGAGAAGGAGAATATTTAGATTAGGCAGGCATTGTGATCTTTCAAACTATATTTTTAGAGGATGTAAAGTCTAGACTGGGTGTGGGTGCACAGACTGTCCCGTGGGGCATTGCTCCTGCTCCTTGGGAGTGATGTGCAAGGAAACCACGCCCACACAGAATGCTCTACAACAGTAACCAAGGTTTACAGTATTCTATCCACGTGGAACCAGCAAGATCGAGGGTGTATGCGTCCAGTGACATAATTTGCGGCTAAATATTGCCTCCAAGAGCAATCTAGAGCAAAGAGCGGTTATCGGGAGGCTGCAATCGCGACGCTAATTGGGATCGAAGCGGTACAAATCGGTATTGGGAACACGGTTGCGCAACGAGGAACGGGACAACGGTTTCCCGATTGTTGCGCCAAAAACGCGAGCAGTTAGGCGAAACACGGTCCGCGCGTAAATAACGCCGATGCAAGTTCGAGGTAATGCTCGGTAATTGCAGTCCCCGGCGCGGACGTTAAGCGTCGCTTTCCGCCTGAATCACAGGCGAAAGTGTATCATTAGCCGGAGCGGGTAACCGGCGCTATACCGAAGCGTGTGCGCGCGCGAGAGTACGAGCATGGGTCCGCTTGTGTACCTGTAAACGGCACAACAATACGATAACGCGACCGGATCGGCCGTAAATCAAATTGGCCCCGATGCGCCGCCGGTTTTACGATACCCGTCGCTTTTTCCGTTTTATACCGAGTTTTATGGCGATGCCGGAGAGAAGAGTAGGCGGGCCGCGATCCTTATTTTCCGCGGACCGAGCAGGCCCGAGCGAGCCCGACTCCGCTCGGGGCGCTTTCAATTTTTCCGATCGATGTGTTTCATCGCGTCCATAACATTTTTTTCTGGAGAATTCAATTGGTGATTAAGCCGACTGAATCATGGCCTGCGTCGACACATGCCTTTCACAAGTGTACAACTCGTGCAACTTCTATCATTTTTACTTGAAAAAAATTACACGCGTACTTCGAACACTAATGGACGTGTGTGCCAAATTTCAATGCAAAAGGTTGAATAGTTTTTCCGAAAGAAATCGTAGAATTTCGCGCAGCGACAGCTTCGAAAACAAGAGTGCCCCCTTAAAACCTGTTGGCCGGGCGGAAACTGTTGCGAGAGTCGAGCCAGACAGGGTCAGTGACAGGCGGTGCGGTGTCCCCGATGCCGGAGAACCAGCCAAAACGTTCTCATTAGCGTAATTAAGTCGGCCCAAGTGTGACGAGCCCCACCGACCAGGCTGTGGAACGCGCGGGCGGTCGCCAGACGCAGGCCAGACCGCGCACAATGCGCCCTGAATGTATCTATGTACATATACACTATATTGTTGCAACGAGTTTTTTATGCTCTCGATGCTCGATTTACGAGTCGCTCGAACGCCGGGCAAAAACGGCTGGAAATTCTAATTGGCGATTTAACGAGCGGAGGGTATGAAATAATCCTCGAGGAAAAAGAGCGCGCGGTTCCGCGATCATTACCGGGGGATCGGGAGCCGGAAATAATTTTCATAGCTTTTCTGGCGAAACTGCCGAGCCCGGAGCCCGGGTTTCACGCATCGCGGAGGGCCTCCCCGGGGGCCGTGCGCCTAGCCGGCTAAAAATGTTTGCAACGTTCGTAACGGCTGTTAGTTAAACGCTTTTGTTACGGGGAATTTAATAAAATGTCGCACAAACGACGCGACGCGACGCGACTGTTGCGACCACCGCAGCACCGGGGACCTCTTTGATCGTCAAACGGATTAAAACTTCCTCAAAGGCGGCGGACTGCTGGACGTTTACGAGAATCCCCGTGGATGTCGCGAACTGTGCACTTGGTGACACACATCTCGCGGAAAATGAGCCAAAAGTTTCAAATAAAATCTCTGTGATAACTAGACTGCGGATCTATATGCATTTATAGTGATTTCTCCTCTATTAACACGTTCGCTACCCGCATTTCTTTCGTGCTTATCTGCCTTGTTCGAAAGTTTTATTAAATGCAACTTACCCAATTTTGAATGATTAAAACAGTTTAGAAAGTCACAGATTCTCTGAAAATTATGCATTCTACTATGACTTTAAACAACGAAGAGTATAAAATTAATTTGACTGTTTTTAAGTGAACTGTCAGATTATGAATGTCACATATTTGTGACGGTGGTAGTCTAAAATAATTTTTTTATTTTCCACGAAGATACGAAGTCTAGTAATAACTCTTAGTTAGCATCCCTAGGAGTCCATTTCACAGGTTAGGCCGCGCTGACAGTGGCTCCGATCTCCGATATCGGCCGATTTGGCCGACGTCCGACGCATCTGCCTCTTTTTTCGAACGTGGGAAAAAGGGACACAACGTCGAACGTCGGCCGAATCGTTCGACATCGGAGCCACTGTGAGCGTGGCCTTAGAAATGCATACGTTCTTTCACGAAAGTTTAGAATAAAGTCGACTTTCCACCCGCTGTTACCCGACACCCCGGTGCCCGGAGGAGGCAACCCCTTAAAATAGCACCGCAAAAAGTAGCTGCACGGGGAGGCCGAACCTTAAACTTGAGCCGAATCCCGGTGAACGGGTCGATCCACTAAAACCGCCTCGGAATCCCGAAGAAAAACGACGCGAGCCGGTGAAAGGAATTAGGTTGAACGAACGGATCGAGAGAGGGATAAAAAGGAGGCATGCTCTCGGCCGAACGCCTCAATCTCCGGGGCGAAGCGTCCTCCCATTGTAGCAAATTCGTGTGGTCGTGTACGTCTGTGTATGTACCCGTCGAAGGGGTAGAAGCCGCAGCGCAGCAGCAGCGTGCTCGACGTGGAGTCACTGGCGGGTCGGTCTGGAGTCGGGAGAGCGGGTTCAGCTTGCGACTGGTTCGTGAATAATGCATGCCAGCCGCGAGCGAGTGAGCGAGCTATAGCCCACGCCACCACGCTATATACGAAGATGCCAGACACGCTACTCGGAACCGGGCTTGTATCTATATGGGCACATAAGTCGCCGGATAGGGCTATATAACGTTGGATCGTGTGTCTGCGCACGCACACGTCCAATCTGCTCTTCTGTTCCACGATGTTTGTGTGTCTACTACTAGAAATTCGGGTGGAGTCATTTTGTAAGCGGGTTCGCTTTTGACTCCTGTGTAGTCGCCATTAGGGATGCCCTAAGATGATACTGCTAGCTGCTCGGTGGCTGGTGAAGACGTAACATTTGCTAGTAGACTACCATACATATTTGAAATGCCCCGGAAGTCAAAATGTGGACGGAGCAAGAATAAGATGCTGATGCTGCTAGCTGCTCGGTGCCTTATGCAGAGTTTACAATAGTCAACGGACTTAATTGGAAAGTTTAACAGTTGATAGTCAATTTGGATTATCCCTCGGTCTCTAAGATTTGCTAGTGGACCATTTGAAGTGCCCCGGAAGTCAAAATGTGGACAGGAAATGTTCGAATCAGGCTTAGGGCCTTACTAGTGCAGCGGTAGTTCCTGCTTCCGCCGTTAGAGGGCTACGGACCCAGCGAATCAGTGTTCGAATATGATATCTCCTTGCGGTAGTATTCTTGCAATGTATCCGTCTGGTTTTAATGCCCTCATCATGGCGCTCAAGATAGAATTCCCACTACCCTGACCGTCATCAACGTTATATGTAGTCGAAGCGAAAGGATGTCAATACTTTTCGAGCAAGGAATATCTTCCCCAGAGAGACGCCAAGTCCTGCAGGCAGGAGAAGACGAAGAAAGTCTCTCGCGTTCGATTACGCAAGGAGAAAGTAGCATGGCGGCGAAACGAACGAAACGGCGACTCTTTTTGCGAGTCCGGGGTCTCCCTCGCCATCTTCGCTTCTCCGCCGACCCATAATCGAGTCGGTCGGGCTACGAGAGAGAAAGAGAGAAGGGAGACAAGGGTCCCTGCCGACCACGTGGGGAAGAACAGAGACGATGTAGAACCGGTTCCGCGAACTCCGTGGCGTGTCTAATCACGGCGCTACACGAGCGTTACGCTTTGGCCGCGCATGAAAACACGCAGTTGCGTGCACGCGTAGCGGCCGTGTTGTACGTGCACGAGCGCATCGCGCGTCTCTCCGACACGCGTGTGAAGCCTGCAGGTAACCGTCGATCCCGCCGTACCGTGACCGACATCGTCTACCCCACAACGGAAGATGCTTCCTCGTCGAAAAGATGCTAAATGGTTCCCAGAGAGGGAATCCATTACAAACATTTACGATGACTAAACATTTCTGTGAGGGCATCGCAGTGTTTGCAATTGTACAACCCTTGCTGTTCATGCTCAATTTTTGATTATGGGCTCGCCAAGATGATAATTTCAAGTAAGACTGGCTTTCAGATAAGTTGTTGCAATTGTTAATATGCGGCTAATGTTATTCGTGTCTCGCGATATTCGCACGATGCACGAGTTGCCATCGCGTGTCGCGGCGCGAGCGAGAGCTATTTTCGTGTCGAAATTTAATTAGAGGCCGCCTCACGGAAAAATATGGAGCGCGCCCGAGGCGTTCCCGGTATGCGTCTATCGGAAAGTGTGGAGCGGGCTGTCTTACTTTCTGCACGATAAGCTAAGTGCGACTCGCGCGTCTCGGGCGCTTCTGCCATTTTCGACAGCCGCCGCTGCCGCCTGGTTCTTCGAAAACTTCGAGCCACGGGGATCGATAAAGAAATTCACGGAGATAGAAGAAGCCTCGACGAGACTCCGGGAGGAGAGAAAAAGTTCCCCGGGAAAATTAGCCCGTGATCCGCAAAAAATTGCTCGACCCACTCGGCCGCCCCGCGTCTCGACACCTTTTTGCCGGGCTGTTTCCACCCCCTGCGTTCGTTCTCCGAGTTGCACACGGTACTCTGCCGGCTCGAAAGGAAGCACCGGCAACGAGCGAGGCGGAGTTTCATTTAATTAGGAAAGGCAAACATTTGCCGCGGACTTACCTGCCCGCCATTGTTGTTTCCCTCCCCCGGTCTCTCCCGGCTTCCTCGAGGATCGACCGTGAAACTCACCCCGCCCAGCCCCTCGAACCGGTGCTTTTTGTTTGCAGAATATTCCGCTGCCTGCGCGAGAGGGCTGTCGCGCCTCCGCACATACAGCGCCCCCCCCCCTGGCATCCCGTGAAGCTGAAGATCTGATTCGAGAGGACTTCAATTCCTTTCTCTCACCGCTGATTATCCCCCAGCCACGATTTTAACCAGACCCCGAGCTTAACGCGAGCTTCAACGAACGTAAACACTCCTATAACGTGGAGCGAAAATTTCGATTTGGTTTGTATCTAATTTTATTTGATCTGCTTCGCAAAAAATTCTGAATTTCCTGCCACTGATTTTAAAAATTTATTTCCTTGGATATTTATTATTCATACATTATTTTTACAAACTATATACATAATACAATATTGTCACTGTCGGGGTTCCGTAAACCGAATGTTAAACAAGGGACGATTTAATCGCGTCGTAGGAGGGTTGGCTGTATTTAATCGGTCCGTCCTCGACGAGAGTCGACGCGACTCGACGCGACTCGACGCGTTCGGGAGCCTTCCCATGCGAATCCGATGCATTTTTAAATCGACACGCAGCGGCCGATACACGCGTGCCAATAACGAAGCGAGCGTGGGCTCGCCGGGCTGCATATTTATGCGCTCGTTGCGCAAGCATTACGCATCCGAATGGAAAGTCGGAACGCTACGTCGTGATACGTGTGTTTATCCACATCGAGAACGGCCACACAAAGGGGCACGCACGACGGCGAACAACACCGTCGCTGTCGCGGTCTATCTGCCTGATAGGCGCGGCCTTGGACGGACTTTCGAGTTCAAGGCCCCCTCCGAACATCCGCGATACCGTGCCGAACCACCGTTCTCCTTTCGGTATTTCAACGAAACCGTACGAATTCCTCGAACATTTACACCATGTCCAATTGCAGCTACTCAGTCCCGTCTATTTATAATTTAGCCAGCGATAAATAAGAAATATCTCTTGAATTTGAATAATGTTCAATTTAAAATTAGCTCCGCGCGTTCAACGTTGCGATTAAAAAGAGGGTAGATAACGATCCCTAACCATTAAAATTCACTTCGCATTAAAACGCGCATGCTAGAATGTCGAGATAAACAAGAGAAATCTCCGAAGGAAGAAGCGAGCTTATGAGAATGGAGAGAAATTAGAAGATGTATGACAACAAAACTTTCGCACAGATTGCTGGTAATTCATGAAACGCTAGACAGAGAAGAACGATAGGGGGAGCTGATTAGGGTCGGCGGAAGGCTGCCCGCGCGCGTGTTATCAGGCCTCGGAATCATTTTTATGGAAATCAAAGATTTCCCTCGCAAGCCTGGCTTCCAGTGGAAGCTATCGCCGCGATACGCTTCGAGACCCAGTTTCTGCGAAATAAATCCTCGTGGTCCGAGCTCGGGACCCACGAACCGAGGAAAATAAACGGACAGATTTCCTCCTGGGAAAACCGGCGCGGCGGAAACGAAACGTACGGCTGCTTTTCGCGCCGGGAAAAACACGAAAAGAGACGAACAGGGAAAAAATAGAATGCCACGGTTAGTACCCAAATAAGCCAGGAGTCGCAAAAACACCGGGTGCTGAAACTGTTTTCAAACTTTTTAAAGTGGGCTTCGTTTCAGAACGGATTGGCAGGCTGAGTCAGTGGAGATTACACGGTTATCTGATTCAACCTTGCTATCTCCTGTTATCGTCAAATCGGTGACTGTGTGCAATGGAGCAACTCACGCGGGAAGATTTCAAACTCGAAAATTCCGAAACTCGTGAAACTTCATCCCCTTGAACTGAATTTGATACACATCTGTACTACATCTCCCTAAAGATTCATAACTTTTAGAATTTCCGGGTAAGGGACCATTCCTTGCAAGTTGACCTGGCCGTTCATAGAAAGCTGCGCTCTTGCGAAACGGATGGCTCGAGAGATTGGAGACTGCACTGGCGAAAGCTGCAGGTTTAATTAAAACTACCAATGCCTTCCTTAGACCCTGGCTGTAAATTTCTTAGGGCACATCCTTGACAATGGGGCACCCTGTAACGGGTGGATAAATTCAGCTAGAACGAGGACTGTATAAAAATGGACTCCCATCAACAACGCATCGTAAATATACTAAAACTCTGTAGAGAGATGGGAGCAGGTCCTCGGTTTACGCGTCCACTAAAAAATTCCTTCTACACCGGTTCCAATATTTTTTACAGGGCGGGTTGTGAAATTTTATGGATCTCGCTGGACAGATCGCTAGGAACAAAGAGGATCGATAGCCGGGAGGCGGATCGCGTAAACCGAGCCGGATTTTTCCGGTGTTCGGTGCGAGGATCGATCGACTCGAAATTGATCTGGCCGGAGGAGGCGCCACTCTAAATGGAGAGTAACGGCCGTGCCGGAGTTACGGCTTCCTCCGGCGCGATGTTCTTCCTTTAAACCGTTCCCCGGGCATCCTTTCGAGCGGGGATCGGCGCGCGTATAGTCTGGGGCTAGCTCTCTGTGTATAGCCAGCCGAGCGCCGCATAAGGATTCAGGCCAGGCACGGCCATAAATCGAGGATAACGACTGCACGGTGTACGCGCGGCGAATACCGCCATTAAACGGCGGAGAGTGCGCGAGCTCTGGCTCGTGTTCCGCAATTATTTCGTCGAAGGACGACCGCTTCTGGGTTCCCCGGGGGTCCGCGATGCCTGCACACACGCTTGCATACGCCTGCATACGCGTGCGTGCAGGATTTCGAGTCCCTGGACTGGGAACGGGAACGAGGACGAGAAAAACAAACGGGATGCGGAAAAACGAGCAACACACCCCCGATGGCCCGGCTAATGTCTTCATAAGAAAACCGGCGTCGATGAACCGCGAGGACAAGAGCCCGTAATTGGCCCGCGGACGCTGCAGCTCGACTAAGCTCCACTCAATACGATTCTGTATCGTCGCAAACCCTTTGCGGCCTCAGGTGTTCCTATTATAAAACTTGCTGCAGCGTCATGTTACTCCATCTCCACGTAACTTGCATAAAACAATGAAGAAATACTACAATTCTTCTTAGTAGACTGCGGATCTTTATGAATTGTGTACAATTCAAAACAACAAATAAAAATTCTTAATACATTCCCTACCGAAAGATTATTAATAGGATTTTCAATGCTGTACCCAAAAGAGAGCATAGAAATTTTCTTATACATTACAATCTTAAACGAAACTATTAGATGGCGTTATTGAGGGTTACTTGTTAGTCCACAATGAAAATGGCTGTTGCTGTTGTTCACAATGAAAATTGCTTGTGTTAGTTCACACTGAAAATTATGTAATAATCACCGGTCGGTAATGCGTTAAGAAGCTGTTACGCGAAGCGATTTTGCAGTGAAACGAATATTATCGATTCTGTATGTAGATCAATTTGGAAACGTTGGACCCGGGAGCCAGCGGGCGTTGTTAGGGGCTAATTGGCTCGATTTCGTCGCGGAAACGCCGGATCCGGCGCGACCTGTACGGTTGAAATATGAGCGGAACCGTCCCCGATCTCGCAACAGCGGAATACTGTATGTATATACGTGTACGAGAGGCCTGGATATCGCCAGTGATTTACATGGTAATCCTCTTCCGATCGGGGGACGGCCGCCGGGCTTTTTAAAGGGCACCTATCGTCGCCGCGTATTTAAATTTCAAACTCCACCTGCTGCGTCTCTCGTCGGAATGGTTCCGCATTAATGCCTTTATGAGAGCCGACCCGTTTTTGAATAACAAAGGGGCGCGCGCGGAGGAATCGACTCTATTCAACCCTCCTGACGGGGGCGGCTTGGGGATTGAATGCGTTTAATCGCCTCGGAATACGAGCTCGGGTCTGCGAATCACCGTTGACGGAGCCTGGGTCGAGGTGACCCGTTAAAAACTGTCCGAAACGATTTCATTCTCAATCTGTACAGAATGTTTCAAAAAGTTCAAAAACCCTTCAGTAACCACAATTTTAATTTTACAATATATTAGGTTGGCAACTAAGTTCGCGACCTCTCCACATTTTCTCAAACAAAGGTTATTTATATGTATACTTTTTTTTAGCACGAATATTTTATATCAGATCAATCGCAAAATTCAGAGCTTTCAATAAAAGAATCACGAAACAAATGGTCGCGAATTTAGTTGCCAACCTAATATTAAGAATCTAACCACACTATGAAGTCCAAAGCTTTTCGAACCTCGGAACTGTGTCGCCAGATCGAGGAAATCGAGAGAATTCAGTTTACCCCTTCTCTGACGACCAGATTAATACGTGATCTTAGTGGGGGATGTAGGAGTATGCTGATGGTGTTGGATAGTGGAAGGGGAAACGGCCTGGGAACATTTTGAGAATCTCCACAAAGGGTTTTAAATGTCTTCTACGAGGAACCTCGCAACCGATGGTCAGAGTTCGCATGCGATGTGAAAATTGGTTGACGACTGGTTGTTCGCAGGTAGAAAGCCCTGCGGGTCGTCGGCATTTAACATTCCCCGGGCGTCGGTCGGAATTTAAACGGGGACACACTCTCTCGAAAAAGGGCAGACCCATCCGCCGGTGGCGCGCGTTTTAAATTCTAACCACCACCTGCTGCTTTTCCCGTTTCTTCTCGCAGGTGGAGGGAGGAGACGAGACACGGACAGAGACCTGTGACCGAGCGGTGGGGAAGGGAGGCCGGAAGGGGAAGAGAGAGGTGTGCCGGGGGTGCGAGGGTTGATTTCACTCGGAATCCCCTGGGGACTGTTTTCATTTCGTGCTCCGCCGAGCACGTACACTTAATTCGAGGTCGAACCTGCGCCGCGCCGGTTAATTCGGTAACAATCGAAAGTCGATCAGGGGCTCGCGACCCGGGGCCCCAACGACGACGGTATTGTTCGCGGACGAACACGAAACTACGGATAATACCGTTACTTTCTATTAGCGGCACCTGCCGCCAGCTACGTGACCCGGTTGAAAGCGAGAATCGTGTTCATAAGTAAATGGCGTTAATGAATAGGCGCCACTTCGATCGCTGGCGTCTTATTTGGCAATCGTGGCCGCTCGCTGCATCGGTAATTGCGCTGGCGTCAGCTGTGCTTGGCTCGTAAGCGAGCTCCATCGGTGAGTTTATTAACCCTTTGACGTTGTTTCAATTCGGAGACATCTCTTTACTTAAAACATTGCACATGATTTATGTGCATCCATGCATATCGAGTTGTTCAAGATTTTTAAACCGTTCATTCATTTCAGGTCGTAACTTTTGTAGTCCTGAGTCCCCCACTACCTCCTTCTGGGATATTCGTAAATGTATTTTTTCTGACCACTCCCTTAACAAAAAAAAGGGGTCATAACTTTTGTAGAGTGAGACCTATCGTTTTTGTATATGCATCTACAATCAGCTGTTCGAGCTCGACGTCGCGTCGGGGTGAACGACCACCGAATGTAAACTGTTAGGCGCAGTGTTTACCACTCGCTATGTTCCACATCTCAAGTCCGTTACCTATTTACGTTTGGCTCCATCGCTGCGCAGAGCGTCCTTGCAATTTCAAAATAAAACATTTTCTTGGTGAACGAATCTAACGTAGATTTGAAGACTGAACCCTATTTTTGGTTTTTTTATCGAGTTGCGAATGGAAGTAGCACATTATACATATGTCGCATCGATTACTGAAGGTAAAGCTGATCAAAAGGGAGGCAAAGCAGTTTAAATTTGGCGCGGAATTGAGACCCAATGATCGACGGCGACGACCATGGCGGATAGGGTTTTAAGGGGGCCGGGCGATGCGACTTTAGACCATACATATATGCTTATAGAATGTGTATAGGAAAGCCGTCATAAGCCTAAAGTAGTTAATACATAACACGATTATTACTCCATACTGAAATATACTGTATATGTATATTGATTATTTCATGATAAAACGCCAAGTTCTTTGAAATTATCCTGTCCATTCTTTCCGTGTACGATGTGACGAGCATAACTTCTACATCTTTGGAAAATGTGACGTGACAAATTCAGTGCATCTTTCCTTCAAGGAAAATTATCTGCGCCGTGTCTATGTGTAGGTTTATACGGTCTAAGGATGCGACAGCAACTTGTCACTTGTTCTCGCCAGCTGCCACGACTTCGAGGGCTTCGCGTTGACTTTTAATCGGATTGCACGGCATTAAGAGTTTGTGCAGCACATTACCTGAGAGTCCAGACTAGGTTTTCAGCCGGCGGTAATCCCTTTTAGTCGCGGTAATCATCACGTCACGAAATACGCTCGCCTCCACTTAGCACAAACTCGCCGGCCACCGGTGCACGTTTAACGCCGTGTCGAACAACATTCATTCCGAGACACACTGACGTCGCGAACGGTCATCATCACATAGCACTCTTCGTACGTTCACAGAAAACAGGAACGATCGTGTTCAAAACCAGAGCAACAGCCGAGCACACGCACCACACGACGATTCCGATTTTCTTGAAACGCAAGATACATAGAAGGTTTGCGCGTGGCTGCGAGCCTACCCGAAGACAGCCGAGGAAGTACGACGGCCGAGGATCCCCGAACACTCCCGAACTCCCGAACAGAGTCGAGTCGAGCCGAAGCAGTGCCGGCAGATCGAGAAAATCGTGGGGAATACAGTTTACCCTTTCTGTGATGACCAGATTAATACGTGACCAGTTTATGGCTTTAGTGAGAGATGTTAGAGTATGCTCATGGTGCTGGAATGGGATAGTGGAAGGGGAAAAGGAGGAGAGGAAAAATCGACCAGTTTTGGTCGATTCTGGCGGCACCCAGCCGAAGGTACCCGGCCACGGAACCCGCGCTGCTGATGGTACAGGTTAGCCACGCTCGATTTTCGTATATTTGATCATGGCGGCTATTTCCCAAGCTACTATATCTCCTCATTCTTCGGTTTACGTCCTGCGCCTGGTTTTCGTCGCTACATTGTTCCGATCCCTTCCGACAGTTGGCCACGCCGGATGGAACACCGCGGCGTTCAAACAATCCCGAGGATGTTTCATCGCGGAGGAATGGGACCACTGAATTTGCTAAATCCGTTCTTTACACGACACTGACTCTCGATCTATGAAAGCCAGACCGGCAGTTCGTTCGTACATCTAGGTAAGTACATACTCTACACTTCACTGGGGGCGCGAAATTTAAAACTGGAATGCAGGAAGGGAGGATTAACTTATGCAAGTGTCATTGATGTTTACTGGTCGCACGAGAACGTTATACAGGGTGGTCCACTTAGAGCCATTGGCCAGTGGGCCAAAAATGTAGGGAAAATTTGTATGCCAAGGTCATTTTAAGTATACCTTGAACGGACAAACTGTTAGAGACACCTGCATACATTGATAGATTGTTTTCTTGTTATCTTTTCAATCCTTATTATCTCTAGGAAGCGTTGCTGCTTGCAAATTGTAAATTTAAGTTCAGCAATACTACAGGCGACATTGGCAACGTTATCTCGAATGTATATGTTCTTCGACTCCTAAAACTGTAGAATTAAACATGAAATTCATTTCTAATAAATTACTAGACCGCGGATCTTTATGCAAAATAAAAATGTTCTGCATTGATTGAGGGCACCAGGAATAAAATAAAATTTGATTTCATCCCTTAACGACTTTGTTGCATTGGAAACAACATCACAATATTCTTAAATATTTTTAATCTTTTACTGTTTTATATTTCGTCCGACAAATTCTTTCATAAATGCATAAAGACTAGAAGTGACATACCTCCTCTTTACGAACTAATGAAGATATTTACGTGGCTACATTTTAGGTGGACCACCCTGTATACCTTCAGAAAGTACGCAGTTCGGGGCAGTTTTAAGTATAACTATTCGGCAGATAAATAACAGCAAATCTAAGCGACAATGGATCGAACCATACGGCTGATGAAATAGAAATTTTCTGAACCACTCAGCGAACACTTCGAGATTAGAAATTGGCGGTTCGTTCGAACGACCCAATCGGAAATCCGTGGTCTGTGTTTCTCTGGATGAAGTTCGCGGGAAGGGGCTGTCCGTGAGATCAACGATCCTCGTTCCCGGTCGGATCTCGCCCCTCGGGCGATCCGTGGAGAGGAAAGAAAGGGAAAGAGACGAAAACGCCCGCGGAGTATCGCGCGGTGGACTGAAAGCGGGCCGAAGCTGAAGTCGCCGGCTTCCAGCATGCCACGTTCGCTTCTGCGCAGGAATCGGTGCGCAAGTACGGTCGCGCGAACACGAATGCCTGAGCGGACGATTGATCGCGGACGGGATCTCCTCCTCTTCCGTTTCTTCCTTTTTTTCCCTCCTCCCTCTCTCTCTCTTCCTCTCCTGTTCTCTTATTTCACCGCGCTCGATTAACCTTTTCTCGTATCGGCTGGCGACGCAGCAACAAGTCCGAGATACGCGAATGCGATCGAACCGGTTCCGATCTACCTGTCGGGCATAATTTTGGAACGATTTTCAGCCGAGCCCGTAAATAAACCCACAAGAAACACAGCCCTCGCGGTCTTCACAGGCCTGTGGATCTATTCATCACGCTTAGCTGCTGGATGTTTTCGATGTTATTATACACTGTATCAGCAGAATCTCGGTTTTCCTGAGCCTATCATCTTCGGAAGTCATTCAATCCGAGTTATGACATATGTACTGATATAAATTGTATAAATAGTATTGGGTTGGCAAGAAAGTAATTTCGGTATTTTGAGGTGAAATGAAAACCAATTTTCTAATTCAAGCGATGATCAGTTTTTTGCCGATAAGGACCAGAAAAAAAGTTGGGTTTTCTTTATCTCACCCTTAAAATACTGAAATTACTTTCTTCCCAACCCAATATAATGCATAATTTGTTTTTAACGGATTTTATTTTAGAATCGTGCTAATAGGAGGATAGGTCTATCCTGTTAGACGTTTGCAAACAGAGAGTACGTCGCAACGTTCGGATAACGGAGGCTCGGGTGCAGAGGTTGCTACAGAATTTTCCATGCATTTCCTATGCAACCGCAGATTCCGAGCAAAGCGGAGACGGTTGCGTCACCGGAGTGCGCACGGTGACGGTGCACTGCCGGAGACATTAGTGTCATTGGTAAATGAGTGATGGAGCAGTGCGCGCGTCAAGGTACACAAACAGGCGGCGGCGAGAGAGCACACGGAGCAAAGCGGAGCGGAGCGAAATCGATTCAGCTGGGTCGGGCTGAAATAGTCCGGCGGAAATAAAGATCGTTCGAACCAATTCAGGGCGCAGAATCTTGGATCACCGGGGGGTTGCGGTGTGCAACGAGGGGGTTGGCTCTGAGGATGAGAGAGAGAGAGAAGGGGTCGACGGCGTCGGTCGCTCGAAACCTCAGAATGTAGATCATTTGTAATTCAATCGAACGGAGCGCCGTCGTCGTGGACGCTCATTGCCGTCACTCCGGGCAAGTTCGCGTGAAATATTTCCGATCGTGAAATACGAAGAAATTCATTTGCAATTCTATTTCCACCGTTAATTGCGGCCGACAATTCCTGTTCGAAGAACCGGGTCGATCGGGAATGTATTATTGGCAGCGTTAATACAACCGATCGACGAATGATTGAATTCTGTGTTTATAAAGGAATGCCATCCCTCTTCTCCCTCTCACTCTCTCTCCCTCCTCCTCTGTCACCTCTTATCTGCTGGGCTGATTTAAGTGCATCCGTTTCCACGTGACGTGCACGTCTCGGCGTGTAACCGCGTCTACAAATACTCGGAAGGCGCCGGTTCTATGACAATCCTGAAATATTCTCCTTCGCTGTCAGGCGGCTCTCGCCGGCGAATTATTTATCGGCGCGCCGGTTCATTCGATTAAACAATTATCGGCGGTCCTGCAGAATGCAACGCCGTTTTACTTTCCAATTAGAGTTCCGCTAATTGTCCCGTGATCGATGGACAAGGCGCTATTCATCATTGATCCCTTATCCGAACCTTCCGCGTCGCCGGAGATCGGGAGCAATCACGCCAGGCCAAATTACGGGACCGACGCGACGCGCGGCTACGTAATTACCATTCCGATCGAACCGCACGCCGGTTTTGCGACACCGGGACGCCTTGCGAAACTGCGACCGCGGGCCTGTCATCAGGAGCGGTGGACCATTCCCATAAAACAGGCGCAGTCAATTCCAAAAGGAATTTCTACCCCGGTATCGCAATTTTTCTTCCGAGCTCTTTAGTCTCGACAGAAGACGGATGCCATCAGCTTGATCGCTTCTAACAAGGAGGGTTACCCAATCGTAACACGCCGATTTTTATGAAATTTTGGTACGATATAGAACTCAAAAAAATGTTAACACGTATTTTTTATAGCGGCCGACATTCATGTTAGGGAGGTGAAAATAGTTCTCAAAGTTACGGTGGAAAATCCAATTTGTGCGTCTTCGAATTACGAATCTTTAGACGGGGGAATACTAAATCATATTCATATTCTAGGTCCTCAAAATCCCCAAATCCGTTCCGTTTCTAATCAACAGTGTACGATGAAAGTAGATACGATTTCAGCGCAGATTTTCGCACGATGATCCACAGTGCAGCTTTCCAAGCGGCGCGGCGGGACAAGGCGGTCCGCGTGCGGATAAGAGCAATTCGTTATCGTGTTCCGCGAGGATGAAAGTTTGCGCGAAGACGCTGATAGCGGCGGGCGATCTTCCCCATTAAACGCGATATTGCACTTCCCGGGCCGGGCCTGTTTCGGTCACCGCTATCGGCCCGAAGATCGCAGCCCGCCGAGATTGCGGCTTGTAGCTTGCGCGCGAAACCTAAAAGACGGCGAACACAGCGGCTTGTAAGCCTGAAAGATTTCTATCGAGGCTGCGGGAAGGAGATTGCTCTCGTGGCGGCCGCTTTTAACGCCGGCCAGAGGGATTAGACACGTTGGTTAATCAAATCGCGGCCGGGGGCTGGTTAACCCTCTGGGAGGCCGCGGATCTTGTTGAAAATTAGGGGTAAGGCTAATTGCGGATCTGTGGGAAACGTGGTGATGTAATCTGATTGATTTTTTGTTGCTTACCCCTTGTTCTGTAGTATCGAGTCGGACGAAATGCGGATGTTCTTTGTTGTCAGTATTTAGCCATTTGAATAAACAAAGGCATGCGATAAATACAAATTTTCTGTGTCTCACAAGAAACTGTACAAGTAAAAATATTCAATTGTATTTTTCCTCGTTTCTGAAATATCCTGGATCAATCAGGATACCAGAATTCGATGAAATCTCTTAGGTTTGGACTCGGAACAACTTCGAGTAGAAAGGGCTAATTGTGTAAAAATTTTTGCAATGGTCTATCAAATGTTCTTCACTCGGAATTGCAGTGCTAACATCGCTTCATTAGCATGCATCAACCGGCCCGGGTAATACATCGGTACAAGCGTTACGCAACCGTCGAATTAACCTCGTTTTCTCGAAACGCTCGGTACTTTGCAACAAAAGAAGGAGCGCCGAAGAAGAGGAGGACGAAGACGAAGCGTCTCCACGCGTTAACGACTCGTAATGGCCGGTACGGTACACCGAGAAAGAAACCCAGTCGATTCTTTCCCCCGGAGGAGAGAGACTTCGTGACTGGACGTCGCGGCTTTCGTTCCGCTTGTTTTTTTCTTCCCCGAAGCAGGTACACGACCCTCGAGGAGAGGATCCTCGCGAGTAGGAGCGGAGAAGCGTCCTCGTGTTTCAAGCCGCGCGATAGAACCAGTTTTTTCACGGTTGCCACGCCACCGAGCCCGTTTTCGGCGAAACCGAGCGTGCTCTCGCGGGCTCACCCTCTCGATCTCTTTCTCCCTGTCCCCGGACCGCCCACGATACATTCCCCTTGATCGATCGTGATTCTGCGAGCGAGAACAACGGGGAACGAGATCCAGGGATCTCGGAGGTAGACCCCGAGTACACGCGTGTTCGGCCCGATTCGGTCGATCGTTCCACGTCCGCGGGGAACTTTAACGACCGTGGCCCGCATCGACCTTGCCTTCTACCTCTGTTATTTCCACCGTGCCGACCAGACCGTGGGCATACAGGGTGAGCTGGAAGTCTGGGGATGTTGCCAATATCCCTTCGGGAGTGCTAGGGACAATTGCGTAGGATGATACGAATATGATCTTCAGATAACTCCACAAATTGAATTTCAGGATTTTCATAATATGTAGATGCATGTTTTAATTTCAGATAGTCAGTGACCTCTACCGGATCGAAGTAGATTCGTGTTGAGAGCATACGATTGCAGGACACCCCTTATATGGTAGAAGCAACTCCGGGGAAACTATTCGTTCTTATTGCAACTGCGACGCGAAATTGGAGAACGGAAACGTCGAGTCGGTGCCAGCGTGAAACGATATTGCCGCAACTTCCGGTCGGGATTATCGGGAACACGTGTTGCCGAGGGAACGTGAAACTTTGGCCATCTGTCAATAGGACATTTTTCCGTATACCGGGGAAGCTATTGGAGCGAGCATTGCTAAACATGCCATTTGTTCGAACACACAAACACTAGTGGAACCTTGACGTCTTATCTGAACGAACGTGCCTGGAAAAGTTTCTTTCGCAGAAGATCATCAATTGTTTCTGTCTCGGAGATTACTATAATCACCAATTCCGAGCAGAAATGAAAAACATTCGACGAAAGCAATTTCGTATCCCCGAGAGAGCCACGTCGCGTCGTTAGCAGGTGCTGCTTCATTATTTATCATCCACTCCGAAGCGCGCACGCAATAATCGTCCGATATAAATGTACAATGTGGCGAGTGCCAGCAATAAGGAAGTTACCTACGCACGGGTTAGGTAACCGGGCAATCATCGCCGTTCGCAGGCCTAGTCTCTCGAATTTTCTCGTCGCTGGCCCCGTGCCTTCAAAGTTGCAGCAGCAGCGTGAGATCTGATCTTCCCGGGCGCCCCACAGTCGACCGAAAACCAGTTTTTTGCGGGCAAATTTATAATCTAAATAGTCATAGTTATAATTAGACTGCGGATCTTCATGCAAAATAAAAATTTCTTACTTGAGTTGCAACAAACTGGAGTGAATTAGAAATTTATTTTCTTCCCTATTATGTTTAATAGGTTGAGAACAATATGATAATATGCTTAAATTTTTCTAATATTTTTGCTATTTTAATTTACACCCACTCATATTATATTATCACATAATATATTATAGTTATAAATCAAAGTTATAGATTTATAATCTAAACAATCTAAATAGAATATCAAAAATGTTGTATACATCAGTAGATAGCCCTTTAGAGCATTGAAATCTAATACACTAGTCATTTTCCCTAAATTTTGTACTGTTCTAGGTTCCCGAAAAATCTAAAAAAATGTCCCGCAGACGGAGCGTTAGAATGGAGAGGCTCATTTCTGCGGGAAGCGCCGTGAAAACGGATCGAAACAACAGAGGTTGCGTGGAGGTCGTTCCTCGATGACTCGAGCAAAAAAAATCGCATTACAATATAACGAGCGTGGAGCAGCAACGGAGAACGATGCGATCTCTCGGTTGCCCGGGCGTCATTGAAACTTCCGTCCGTGTTACGTTTAATTGCTCCTCGTCTGGAAAAGTTTTCCGGCCGCCCCGTTATCTGCTCCGCCATTGTCTCCGGCCGGCGAGAGTGTCTTTAATTGCATTCGGCCGGGGCGTGCAGTTTCTGCAACGATGCAGCGAAACCGTTGCGATTGTGGAGCGTTCCGAGGTCGACTGAAAAATTCAGTGGCTCGAAACCGCACGTTCGGGGCGGAACAAAAGAGTCCCGCGAGGGGAGGTGAAACGGAGTCAGGTCTCGGGAGGGTCCCCGGGGACCCGAGCTCCTCTTTTTTCCTTGCTAGCCGTTCGGGAGAGAGTGGAGAGGTAATTCTAAACCCTCCTCGGTCAGTGGAGTCGGCATACCTCTTCAAGGTTAACTCTCGTTCCGTCTTGAAATTCCATCCACGGCGAAATAGGTCCGCGCTTGCTCGACCAGCCAACTCCAGGAGGGAAGGAGAGAGAGAGAGAGAGAGGGGGGCGGGAGAGTTAAAGAGAGAAAAAGGGGGCAGACGGTCGACAGAGGGAACGAGATGGCGGCCCTCCTCGTACGTCCTCGTGCCCCAGGAATTCTGGGTTAATGGCACCGCATTACGATCGCGTGACTTTAGTCAGATATCCGTGCCCGCGATCTGGATAGAACGAGTCGACTGTCGTCGCTCGGGGGTGGAGAACGGGCGGGGACAGAGAGCACGCCAACAGAAAAATGACAGAGCGACGAGCTCGATCGATCGTAAATATAATGCAGGCGCGGCAGAATGTCTCTATGAGAGCGTGTTACGCGACCGGGTCTCGATCCAGCCGATTTACGGGCCGATTATGCTACATAGTACGCTAGCCACGCGCGACACCGACCGCTCCGGACCGCCGACGTTTACGATCATGCGGAACGATAAACGGAAACGCGAGATCTTCGTCCCTGATAGATGACCAGCTCGTGGCGCTTTATTTGCTCGACGAGTGCGCTAGTGATTCCGTTTACCACCAAACGGCGATTTCGCCCGAAAAACCGCTTTATTCTTCAGCCCTCTGCAGTCGGGGATTTTCTGAGATATCACAGTGGAAAGAAAGTTCGTAGCGTTTTCAAATTAAGAATCAAAGATAAAAAAGTAAGGTATTTATTCAAATGTTTATTCGGTAACACGAGAAGTTACCCCGAAAATGGCGAAAAGTAATAGAACAGAATGGAAAATATGTTATTGAATAAATCGATGGATGAATATCTGAATTTTAGCTTTCAATTTTAATTTACTAACGCTACGAACTTTCGTTCCAACCCAATATTTTTTTTATGGATCTTTCACCAGCAATAGCAGTTTCAATCGTGAACCAACAAACCACCTCCAGTTAGTTATTTTATTCGGAATTATTATTAGTATTGATATTCTGACCGACCGTAGCTGTAATATAAAGTTTACTTGTTGCGAAAGGTTCCGAGATTGCACTCGTTTTGACATTTGCTAAATGAAATGCAACGCCATAAAAAATTTAATATCGCGTGAGTTTAATGAAACGAGGAGGAGAAAAGGACCAAGGAGCCCGTTAAGCGTGTCGTATCGCGCATGAATTCCGTATCACGCCGAGAGTACACACAGAAACCCGGCTGTAACCCGTGTCCAGCGCGATAATAAATTTCGCTTCTTACGCCGATGTGATTAATGAACCGGTTAAGTGTCCATACTTGAGACCGCTCGAGTTTAATTACCGGCGCGCCGGCTCTGGGAAACTTGTCTATGAACGGTTCGATATAAATCATTATTGTTACATCGGCGTTACGGTACCCTCTGATTTAAGGCTTCCGTAAATTACTTTCTACATGGATTCTGAACACTTTTCTTTCGTGTAGCCCGCGCAATTTTGTCTTTCCGACGGTGTTCGCCAGCTCGACTCTGTTGGAACCCAAACCGAGATGCTTTCAGTAACCACAGACGGGAGATAAATTATTTGTTCCCCCACCGAGTGACTTGGAATTCGAAAAAAATTATGCGGTGTAGGAGGAAGGTGTAGCTACTTTTTGTTTCTCGGTTCGTTCAAATATCTTGCACGAGGGTCGAGAAAGATGATTACGAAGTCAGGCCAAACCGAGACACTGCTTTCAGAAATCACAGTTGAAATATAAATTATTGTCCGTTCCAACCGGGTGACTTAAAATTCCGGAAAAATTACAGCGTACAGAGGGAAAGCGTAGTTGCTATTTGCATTTTGGTTCGTTCAGATATCTCGCACGGGGATCGAGAAATACGATGACAAAGTTAGGGGTGTTCCAGAGAGTTGAAACTTCTCGAGGTTGTTCAGCATTTCAGGCGACCGGATATAATTTTACGAATACGAATAGCAGAAATGACGTTAGATTAGTGTGGTAGCAAGTTTTGAAGCATCCTGTAGAGCAGTCGGTGTCCGAGTCGCGGCCATTACGGATTCACGAGCGATGATAATTTCGCTGTCCGTTCGCGACGGTATTTCGGTCCCGGTTGGCGGAGCGTAGATATGAAAATTCCTCGATTGGACAACAAATCTATTCCCGCGGAATTAACGATGACACGCCGGACAACGAGAACGGAAATCGACGCTGAAACGCCGGTCGGGAGACAGCGGAATGACGGGGGCTGAAACGAGGTCGAGCGACGATTAATTATCTTTGTCTCTCTTCATCTCTCTCTCTCTCTAGTCTCTCGCGCGGCAACGATCGACGGTATCGATCGGCTGATCCTCGGTATCGATCGGCCGATCCTCGAACGAGACGAAAGCTGTCGGTGGCAACGTTTTGCGAAGTAGATCATCCCGCAGGGGCGATCGCGAAGCTCTAAATTTGTCCAGCAACCGCCGCCGCGTCTGCCTGTATATGTATATATAATGTATGTGTATGTACGTACGCCTGGGAAATTAACGGGCCACGGTATTTCCCGTCATTCTAAATTTGACGATTATGTGGTCGGTTTGCCGGTCCGTTTCTGCCTGCTCCGATGCACCGTGTAATCTCGGAACGAATCGCGATAACGACGCGCCCGAATTTTGGCCCTGATACACTCGTCGACTCTGCATGCGAATTGCACTGGCATTAAAGCAGAAATGCGCGAAATGTATGCGACGTCCGAGAGAGTTCACCCGAAAGCACTTTAGTACAGCTGGTGGGCTCGAACGTTCAAAGTATTGTGTCTTGAAAGAGATCCTCTATTTCATATTTTTATAAAGAGTGGGGCATAGATTATCTATATAAATAAAAATTAAATGCTGTTCGTTGGTAAGAGCATCACTTGAGAACGGCTGAACCGCTTTGGCTAATTTTTTTTTAAATAGTCCGAATAAGGTTTTTAGGGAAAGAAAAATTGATAAAGTTGACCGGAAAAATGGAAAATTCGGGAAATATCTAATCTTCAATCAATTCTATGCATTTATCGCAAGACTATTGAGTTGTTTTCAACGTCACAAGGTCATTCAGAGGTCAAATGGTTCCCAAAATCGATGCAGTACATTTTTAATTTGCCGATGCAGATTTGATTCTCCTCTAAAAACAATGTATCGCTTAGCCATGTATCGATTGCTGGACGTCAAGAAGGCACATTCTACGTGCACGTGAAACGTCCAGCTTCCTCCTGTCGCGTCCGCGTATCGCGTGTTATTGACGCGAACCGAAATACATATGTACATAGTCGGGAATGCGTCTCGCGCATCCTTAACAGGGTGCATTTCGATGCACTCCGCGTGCCCTCGGTGAGTAGTTCGCAGGGGAAGGACCTCTCGACGAGAAAGGACATTTGAGCCGGGTTCTCGACCCAACTGGGATTGTGTTTCCCGCACGTGTGTACCAGACACGTCCGGGACCGGGTCCCCAGAGAGGGCTCTCCCCCTCGGATACTTTGACGAAACAATCGTTAAAGCGACGAGAACAAGCATGGGACCAGTACGGTAGGCGTTCCCGAACTCGCGTGCGACTGCATTTTCTAGCTGGCATTAACTGGAGTAGGCTGCGTCGAGGAGCTGCAGCTACTCCTTCTGGCTCCCTTTGAGTCCTGGCAAGCCTACTGACGATCATCACTAGACTGCGGATCTTCGTGCGAAATTAAAATTGGAGGACATAAGAATTGATGATTTTCGACGTTTTATGACGATTGAGAAAAAAACTGTATTTACATTTATCGAGATAGACAATTTTTATTTTGAATAAAGATCCGAGATCCAGTGATAGCGATCTCTAGTATCATTGTTTACTTCTGATCGCTTTGCCAAAGTAATTTGTACATTACATCGGCTCTCATTTCGTGGAAAAATCGATTTTAAAAAATTGGTTGACACACGTCCTTCTAGACCAGTGGTTCTTAACCTTTTTGAAGTCAGGGAACACTTTTTATTATATGAAATATTTGCGGAACACCGGTTAAGAACAGTGTTGGGAAAAAATTTCTGACCCGCGAAGGCTTTGTACGTGACCCACGCGTTTATTGTAATATTGACCTGCAAAAGTTAAAGTTATAAATCAAAATGGAAACCAAATCCTTTTTTGATTATTTCAAAAGTGAGAACCGAAAAGATTCAACTGTCAACTTTATCTTTTAACAAAATGTTTGATGTGTTCAAATAATTGGCACCCCCCCCCCCCGCTTCTAATTGAAGCCACTGACTTATGATCCACGAGCTAGTATTTAAAAAAGCAATAAAAATAATTGACCCACTCTTCAAAAAGGTTCGCCATCACTGCTCTAGACGCTCGTTCGATTGCACAACAAAAATGATTCGATCGTGGTGGGTTCGGTGTTAATGGCCCGACAGGTTACGCATCGGCCAGAAATCCTGCGGTATGGTGTTCCGTGCTCGGAGGGAAATAATTACGGCGCCCATTTAAAAACCGGTTCCTTTCACCCCCTCTACCACACCCTGTTCGTCCCTCGACCTTCGTTTTCTCGTGTCCTTTAACGAGCCGCCATTCGACGCTCGAAGGGAGAGGAAGGATGGGGGAAGAGGCTCAAGTAATCCGGAACAGGGAGAGAGAGAGAGAGAGAGAGAGAGAGAGAGACTTCTCTTTCTCCCTCGCAACATGACACGACGCCTTTAAACACGAAACTCCCCCCCACTGTTAGAATCCGGGGGAAATCCCTTGTTTACGTCGCTGCTCCCGAAACGGTCCCCCAGTATCGGAGACCATTCCGGGAAGAACCGCTGGAATTCGGGGACGTTCGTTGTTTCACCGTTGGCGCAGTTCAACTGTCACACGATGCTCGAGATCACGACAATTCATGGAATGCGGTAAAGTAGAAATTGTAATTAAATTTGACAGCGCGCGTGGATCGGGCCCGAAATTACCGCGATAAAGTACCCCGACGCGTGAAATTAAATTCTTGCGATGAAAACTGTCCTTCGAAGTGTGCTTCGAGCGACTTCTCTTGCGTGTTGCGTGATCGTAACTTGAAAATAATCTAAATAATCAAACAGATACTAGGTTGGTAGCTAAGGTCGTGACCTTCACATTCTCTTGAACAGAATTCCCTATTAAAATGTCTTAAAACTAAACCCACAACAGTCAGTGAAATTATGAAGTTGCTGACATGGAAATTGATTCGACAAATTTCTTTCTCCAAGCACGTATCGCAATAAAAATTGCACAAAATCTAAATAAATAGAGCCTTGTCATTTTTGTAAGATGATACATTTTAATCGCCTTTCGCTATCAAGAAACTTCATGAAAACTTCTCAATACAATCAACAATTTCTTTGAATTCTTGTTTACCAACGAAGATGAGAGATGTTACGAGGGTTCAAGTAGAGTTGTTCACCGTGTTTATTTAATAATGTGATATCGCGTTCGGAAATAACTTCGACGACCCATTACGTCGCCAGCGAGCAGTTTCTAGGATATCACGGTGGATATCAGAATGTTTGGCACGCCTGTATGGTTCTGCTCTCGCCGCTCGTCACAGATTTCCATCGGATACCGTATCAACGGCCACAAAAGGAGCCCTTAACCTCCACGAATTAGAATTTCAGACTCGTTAGCTCGGCACCCCGCGGCTCGAGAACGCAGCGTGGCAAGAAAAAAACACACGCACACGCACATAGTTTGAATGCGATGCATATAAACGATCGAACGGAAGGAGGCACATAAAACGTGATTATCTACCCTGCTATTACGAACTATCCCACGAATCAAAGACCTACAGCAACGAGAGAGAAAGAGAAGGAGAGCCCATATCGGAGCGGCTCGTTTCTTTAACGACGTCAAGGAGAAATAATCTGGCGGGTCGTTTTTCCAGGAGCCCGGGGGCCACGGCTCGTTACAAAACTCGTCTCGTTCCACGGATTTTCCGTGCATTTTTTCCGCTCGGCGTGTGGAGACCGAGAAAAGAAGAGAGAGAGAGAGAGAGAGAGAGAGAGAGAGAGAGAGAGAGAGAGAGAGAGAGAAGGAGGCGTTTGACTTGCAAATCGGTTCGCGTTCTCCCTACCCGGTTTCACGGCGCTCGCCTGTTTTCCTCGTTCGCCCACGATCTTCTACGCGGAATGCAATTACCGTAATTGCCGGCACTCGAAGCACCGCGTTGCGTAAGGGTGGTCGTTATCGGCCGCCACGAATTACATCGTTAAGCAGCGGCGGCGGCGCGAGCACGCGAAACCTCCGGCCACCTCTCCTCTCGTCTTTTCTACTCTTCGAGGCAGATCGCGGGGGAACTTCTTTATTTCCCTGCGTTTCCCACTGCGAGATCCGCGAGACCCTAGGCCTCCTACGGTCGCCTTGAAACTCAATCAGTCAAAGGCGGACGACCCCGTTTGCATACTCCAACGCCGCTGATTTGAATTTGTTCCCTTCGAGGGGACGCGAGACGATAGGGGAAACAGTCCCGGGTTTGAGGAGTTGAAGGAACAGGTCCCGAAATCTACAGTCGCCAAAATCGCGGAGCATTCAAGATGGCGTCGCGGAGGATGGTCCGAAAGAGAGATCAAGCGGCCGCGACACCGTCAAGGTCGCCGACTCATCGAGCCTCATCGTGCCGAGCGATAAAAACGAGCTGTTTATGAGCGGGTCGCGTTGAAGCCGCGACGAGGATTAACTGCCGGCCAGATAGCTGGATCGTTAAAGAAACGATAGGGGTGGGAAAGCGATGACGATGAAGGAGAGCAAGAGAATGAGGAGGTGGAGGCCGAAGAAGAGAGGGAGAGAAGGAGAGGCATTAGTCGCAGACGTATTACGGAGCCTGGCAAGGTGCCAGCCATTTAAGAGGGCCGAAACCTGTTTCCGGCTGCATTGTAAACGCTTCTTGTTTCGGGCCGGGTTCGGGTTCACGTTCACGCACGGCACCGGTTTCTTTGTAGCGGAACCAGTCCCCGAGAAAACACCGAACACGGTAGTCGAATACAATTACCGGAATTGCTCGCGTGGTCCCCGGTAATCATGCGACATCTGCCTCGGTTTTCAAAGCGAGCTTTTTCTTCGGGCCGATTAACGAAATCGAGGAAATCGGTTTTAAAACGTGCCACCGGTGAGAAACGACCCGGCCAATTTTATTCCGGTGCGTCCGACGGCGTAATTACGTCCCGACCACGGATAAATAATCGAACGGCAGCGTCCAGCGACGCGGCCATGTAATATTCAATGCCGGCTGGATACGATTTTAATTGCGCCCGGACGATATCGGTACAATATGAAATTAAATGTGTCAACGCACGGCGCTCGCTCATTAATGTATGCAGTACTATTTATTACTCGCCCCAGGCCTGACGAGGAACTCCGAAATTAACGGCGGTCGACCCCGCGATTTCTACCGATTTTCTATAGGACGTCTGCGCGTGGCTGTCTCATTCTACTTGAAACGGTATTTTCGATGTTACCCCGCTGATTTTGTTCTGTGCGCACAATTCGTGTTGTTTTATGTTTGTATAATGTTTGACAGAATTGGATATTTCGATATTCGATTCACCGAAAGTCACGAATTTCCGATCCCATAAATTCGTTAAGAGTTATACCGAAGTCTTCCGAATTATTTCGGGACAATGTACTCGAAATCTCATTTACAGCCTGCACCAAGCATCAATTTTAAACAACATCGAATATTAATGCAATACTAAAATCAGACAGTGTTCCACTTAAAATACACTCCCCAACAAACCTCGTAAATTATGCAAATGAAATCGATACCATCATGAACTACGCCGAACGGCGCGCCATCGGACACCGGCAAAAATCTCTTTCGCTACACTGCGGATTTTATGCAGTTACGAGGGTAATAACTGGATGCAGCACATAACAGTAACATACCAACATTTCCGATTGGTATTACTAACAGTTTATTAAAATTGTTAAATTTCAACTGAAGACTTCAGTGCAAAAGCCAAATTTCAATTCGTCAATATATTTTATTGCATTACATTTTTGCTGACAAACGTAAAAAATATTTTAAAAAATTCAGCAAATACAATTTTGCTGGAAAGTGAAGTCGCGGGGTCAGCAATCGATGCAAAGAAAACGTATCGACAGTGTATAAAAATACGCGCAACTTCAATTTCGCTGGAAAGTGAACTTGTCTGCTTGAATCGATGCAGAAACCGTTCATTTTGCATAAAGATCCGCAGTGTGCTCGTGACGAGCGGAATTACAGGGACTCCGCGGTATATCGACGCGTTTCAGTTTTATTTCTGCCGTTCGTTTCGTTCCGCTTCTATCAATAACGTCGCCGATAGCGAGTGGGAAGATAAACAGAATGGCATGGAATTAGAATGAGCGATAAGACGCGGGGGTGGGACAGTGCAGCCTGTTCGATCGCGTGAACGGGAGTCAACGTGCCAGCGATACCTCGGCCAGGAAACCGATAGTGGCGGGATTACGCCGAGTAAAAATGCTGATAAAAGGGAGAAATCGAGGTCGGGGAATTTTTCACGGACGCCCGCGACACGCTCGATCAAACGTCGCGACGAGCACTCCGAACCCGGTGAAAAACATTTAAAAATAACAATTCATGTACGTTTAACTTCATCGAAATTTATTTCAGTCCGCGGAACAGCAAAAGAGTAAATGGCAATATTGAATTCCGGTCATTTCGAAATTTCACAGCGTAAAGAATGCACGAGTACAACCAACCGAGTAAAAATAAAAATGGTACGTTACCGATATTATTTGGCATTTCGATCGGCACACTTTGGTAAAGAGAATTTCGATCGGCACACTTCTGCGATTTTTCCTGCTCGATCTTCACCCGGAAATCGGTAATCTGCTGCGCTCACGCTCGACACCGATAACCCACGAGTCCCGCGCTATTTGCGGTGAGAAAGGCAGAGCTATCAGCGCGATACGTCAGGTTCATCGTACGCCGGAACCTTCTGGATAGCTCTGCCAGGGAAAAACTGCTGCAGCGCGAGTGTTCCGCGCCGATCCGCGAGCCGATTGTTCGAGCGCGCGAAATATTCGGCGAGCGGATGCGCGAGTGGGGATCTTGTTCCTTCCTTCCACGATTCGCCGAATCGATAAGCATTGCACTCGGAAGAGACCAACAGGTTCCTCGAAGCCGGTGGAGGAGGCTCGAGTGGTCGGCGGACTCGAGATCCTTCGAGGATTTTATAAATAACCGACGTTTTATTGTGTCTATCGATGATAGGTGACGGGTTATCGGCTGCGGACTTTGGACGAGACGTGTTCCGCGCTTTCTACGCTTTACGAGCTTGCCCCGGGAAACGAGGACGTGCCAGGGACGGGCGTGATTGCCGGTTTTATGAATCGCCAAGGCGATAAGATTCAGCATTACGACGGGGCTGAGCGATAAAACAGCCGCGGGACAAACGGAACGACGATTACTCGTCGGAGAAATTCCTGATGGCGACGTGATCGCTCGCCAACGGTCGTTTGGCCAGAAATTTTATTCAGTCGGATCGGTATTGGGACCTTGAACCACTAAGATCGATGGCTCGGGTCAGTCTCGATTGAAATGACGTTGGTCTTGGCTCTTGACCCATTTTTGTATCTGAGAGGCCTCTGGTGCTAGCCCTAGCTTCTTGATAATCGCTAGCAGAAGTTGGCCCTATCCGTTGGCACTAGTTCTTGGCTGGTTTTAGAACTGGTTGGTCCAAACTGCTAGCCCTATCTCTTAGTGAATTTTTAAAGCTTCATCGTGACTCTAGTTGCTAGCCCTATCTTTTGACCAGTTCTTAATGTTATGTAATCATTTTTCGAGATTTGTTTGCCCTATCTGTCGTGCCTGAACGTAAGCCCTATCCTCAAACAACTCTACAGTCTATTTAAAAGACTTTACAAAGAGCAACGATTAAAGCTTACGACTTACCAACCCAGAAGAAAATCACAGAGCACCAAAGACTGGACATTTACCTGGAACAAAAGCGCAACGTTAAAATGATGTTACAACAAACAAATCAGTTTAACTACACCAGTAAAATATTGTTGTGTATCCCCGTATATTTTGTTTTCGCTTTCAACGAATCCGATCGAGTCCGGAGACCATCCTCGGAGCCTTTGAAAGGAGACAATGGGTCCGAACAGGGGATCTTAAGATGCAAAATGCGCGGTTTTCGACAGGCAGAACATTATCGCGAAGAATAGCAGAGCGAGCCGAGCGATTACGAGTGAAAGTGGCCGGTTAAAACATTCTGGACGGTCTTTTCTCTCGCCGGAGGCGGGCTAAAGATGTCTGGCACGAAGAGCCGCCGCCAGGTGCGGCTTTTGAGAACAGGAAACCGTCCGCGAGGCCTGTTCTGCCTTCAAGGACTACCCGTTTACAGGCCTCTCTCGTCTCGAGACCGTTTTGCGCGATTCTCCACGAACGGCTGCGGAGAATTAAGAGGCCATTCGGCCAATGATTAATCGTCGTTTATCGCCGGTATCTAAGGTAATTGACATCGACGCGGATTGCCGAGTGCAGCGATTAAACGGATCGATACACGGAATGCTTATCGGCGATGCGATGCGATTCGCTTGTTACGCAAGGAAACAGCTCGGGCCCCCAAGGTTGCCGGGTGAGTCACACTCGTGATTAACGTTGCTGTTATTTCGCCGCTTAATGTTATGGTATACATGCCAAACAACTTGAAACACGATGAGCACGGAATGATCGCTCCTGTAATAATACACCCGACTCGCGACGGAACTCTTCCTTCGTGCGCATCTGCTGCACGCTTCAAGAGATTTCTATCCGACGGTTGTTGCTAGCTATTGGATAATTGCACCGTGCGCGCAAACAGTCTTCGACGAATCCGATCTTCACGAGTCGCGGAACCTGCGAGGCAATTGCTCGTTCTAAAAATATAGAAAGGACATTCAGACTGCAGATTCTATGCATTTTCTAGCGCACTCTATAATTTGTTTTTGCACAAAAGTTCGCATTAATTGTTGGCCTTAGATGTTGGCCCTTGCTGCTAGCTCTAGCTGGTGGCCTGAACTGTTAGCCCTAGCTTGTGATCAATTTTTTAATATTTCTTAATCAATTCCTAAAACTTGTTAGCCCTAGCTGTGGGCCCTTGCTGCTAGCCCTAGCTTCCGATGAATTTTTTGTTACATACCAGTTCATCACAAATCAACTTTCAACGGAGCCTTCTACTTTAATACCCAGCCTAAATCTAAAATGTTTGCATCCCGAAAAAGACTGAGATACAGCAGACCTCACCTGAGTAATTAAAGCGTAAATTACTTCCGCGGACCGCGAAGCTGCCACGATTGATTTAGCAAATATCGCAGCCCGCGGAAGCCACCGCAAATATTTACAGAAAAGACTACCAACAGGCCACAAATAACCGTGCGCGGAGTATCGTAGCGCAAAAAATCGCCAGCAACACCGCCAAAGTCGCCCGAGGGAGCAAGATTCCTGTATATTGACACAACTTGTCAGCGTCTGACGCAACGCTGCGCCGCGCCGGACCCGTTTCGCGTTCGGAAACGAGTCGTCGCAAGGTGAACAAATATTTCCAGGTTATTCTTACCCGGGCAGAACCGTTCGCGCACAGTGAACGTCCTCGCGAGAGAGACCGGAGGAGGTTCTGTCCGACGACGAACGATCCGTCTCTCCGTTGGATCTCGATCTCGCGCTTGTTACCATGACAATACGACGAGCAGATAACGAACGAGCGCGGGCTCGAAAGCCGGTCAAGGATCCTTGGACGAGCGCATTCGGACGAACGCCGCGGATAAGTAAGGGTACCGATGTGTGGACGGTCCGGGACACCAGATGTTTGAACACCTGTCCGTACCGCCTCCTCCTCTTCCATCGCTATTTTTAAACTTGAATCGGCGCTCCGAAATCGCTGGAATTTGCTATCAAAATTACACGGACGAATGCGGCGAGGCCTATCTTCATTTTTATACATAACTAAGCTATTTTTATAGCAATTTTTTGAGTATATCTTTCAGGATACTTCTTGTAGACCCACAGTAATTCCTAGCTAATAATTAGACTGCGGATCTTTATGCAGAATAAAAAATGTCAGCGTCGATTCCAAGACAGGAGCTAAATAAAAATTTCTTTCTTGTTTTTAATTATTTGAGTAAACTGAAACTAATACGTTGACGTTCTTGAATTTTTTAAATGTGTCCATTGCTTTAAACTTCACGTATCAATTTTCGTTATAAATGCATCAAAACCGCAGTCTACTAATAATAATTTTACACTGGCTGTCGCCTCGACAGGTTCCAGTTCTTTTCCTTCGATCTCCAGCGCGCACATATATTTTTTCCAACGATAAACGCGGCCGAAGAACAACCGGTTGGCCTTTTTACCCGCGTGGAAACCGTGTGCGTGCCGGAGCGTGTAGAAAGAGGAACAACCATTGGGAGACTAGAGATTCCGGAGTTCCTGTGCGCTTCTTCTCTCGGCAGAAACGGGAAACAAGCCGGCCAGCCGGGTTTAACGGTCGTGCCCGCTCAATATGCGCCGACGGAGACCACGGACTCTCGTTTTTTGCTCGAGACTCCCCCTTGCTCTTTCTCTATCGTTTCATCGATGTCTGCCTCTCTTCTTCCCCTCTCTAGAGGCCCTCGAGCTCTCGAGCCTATCTCGTTTACTCGTTCAACACGTCATTATCGAACCGGTTGCTGCCGCTGTTGCAGCTGCGGTATCGTGCCGAAGCTCTCTCACGCTCTCCTCTCGCTCTCCTCTCGATCTCCGAGGCACGTCTCATTCAGCGAACGCTCGGCGCTTTGGAAATCGATCCTCTCGTGACTCGCCGCGGAACGATCGCGAACAGATCCACGATCGTTCTCGATTTTCCGAGCTTTCCGCCACACAGGTTCCCTTCCTTCCCGGTCTCCATGCGAAATAAAAATTGTCTGAGCCAGAGAAACAGCAGCCGAATTTCTTTCTTCTCCGACGATTTTGATATGTTCGAACCAATGCTTTCATATTTTTAGATTCTTTTATTGTGTTGACTGTTTCAAATATTTTTGGAAAATTGGGAAAAATCTTTAGAGAGACATGTTTTAATTCTGGCAGGGCGGGTCTTAAATTCATTTGAAATAACTTTTGTACGTCGTCTCAACCAATTTTGATCTCGCGTGATTCTAATTCTAGTCCGGCTGAATTCCGACTCGAACAATTCTGGAGCATGGCGAATTCGAGTTTTCCTTTCGCGAATCGCCTAATCGGCGCCGTAGGGAAAAACAGGGTGGAACGAAACAGAACGTGAAGCTCTCTCGGGCGAGTTTCATCTCGTTGCGACGCGGCGCCGAGCCGTGCAATTAGAACGACCGAACGGAAGCGGATAACAAGGTCATTAAGGCGGTTGCGAACGTGTTTCGCGCGAGCCGGGGAAAGCTCGGGTCTCTAATTCGTGTGCTCGAGGTCTGGATTGGTTCGGGATCAGCCGTGATTCCCGGGAACTGGATCCCCGCAGGATCCTCGAACTCGAACCGATAAGAAAGCCGCGAGTCCCTTTGGAAGCGTGCAGCTTCCTGTCGTAAACGCTGAAACGCAGCTGCTCTCGGGGCTGTTAGGTTCAAGAGGAGTCGCATAAATCAGCCGTCGTGGTTTTTCTCTCGGTCGGGCAAGAACTATTCGCGATGCGGTCATACGGGACGAACGTCGGCAAAAACGGGCTCGAGAACTGAGAAACGAGGAGGAACGCGAACCTAACGGAGAATGGGCCAGAATCCAGCTGGGAGAAATAAAAATTCATTCGATAAATGCGATTGAAGCGACCATGTTGGGAAATGTCATCGAAGTTTCCATCATCGTTTCAACGTCTGTAAAACCAGTCGTGGTGAACATTTGAGTGATATCATTTTTAAATAAATGGCATAGATCAAAGTTCCAAATAAAACAATAAATTTGGTTTCATCGCTAGTCCTTGTATTTTTAAGTTGCATTTACTTCACCGCGTCCCTATTGACGGACTCTTTCCAACAAATACAAGTTACTTGAACGACGCGACGGACAGTTCCGAGCGAGCAAGACGAGTCCGGAAAGCGAGGAGGCCCGCGAGAGCAAAACCGAGAGGATTCGGGGGGACAGGTTTGAAACGTTCGCGGGCAAATGTTTGTGGAGCGTGCCGTGTCGATATTCGCGGAGATTCGCCGTCACTTCGGCCGGTTTTTATCGGCGACGGTGTGCGGAGCGCCGTCGCAACAGGAATCTTTGCTTTTTATTTGCCGCCACGTAACGGCGAGCGCGAAAATATCGCGTCGTTGGAAACGGGACTTCGATCGAAAGTTGACCCCGAATGCAAATGGAGCGTCGCGTACGACCGGAGAACAGGCGAAAGAACGAAAAAAAGAAAAGATATAGGATGAACGGGGTAGCAGAGCGGAGCAGAGCGAAGCACCGGATATATCTCAGGTTCGGGTTTTTATTATGTATAAACCCGTAATTTTAGAAAGCCCCGAATGCCGGAACGGAGCCGAGTTGCGCGAAGCGAGAATAGACTCCCGGTATAGTCGACGACCGCTATTAACGTCCATTTAAATCTTCCCAGTCCCATTTCGAGCGCGGTGCTATCCCTGTGCAATTATCTCGCGGCCGAGAGTTTGAGTTTTCCATTCAATTACGCGCGCAGTCGACCGAGACTTCCGGCGAGCAACGGCGGATCATCGACGAGGCACGCGTGAAACGCTCGATAACGTCCAGAAGAACCCCGTTTCACGATAATAGAACGGGCACCGGGGACAGGTCGCGTGTAATGGACCGGCGCGACGGTCATCGCCAGTGTCGGCCCGAAGCGGCCCGGACCCTTCAAAGTCCCTCTTATCAAAGTATCCTGACAGAGAGGAATTTTATACGGACGGTGAGTTCAATATTTCACCTAAAACGTCTTTGAAACTTGTCAGCCCTAGCTGCTGGCCTTGGGTGGTAGGCTACCACTGGTAGCCCAATCTCCAAACAATTCTACAGGCTGTCCAACAGTCTTGGAAAACTAGTTGCCTCTGGTTGTTGATTCTAATTGTTAGCCCTAGCTGCTGGCCTACCTGAACTGTTAGCCCTAGCTGTGGGCTCTAATTGTTGGCCTTACGTGTTAGCCCAAGCTTGCGATCAATTTTTAATATGTCTTGGTCAATTTTTAAGACTTGTTAGCCGTGGGTGTCGGACGCAATTGTTGAACCTAGCTGGTGGCCCCAGTTGCTAACCCTATCTCTCAGTAAACCGTTAGTCGTCACAAATGAGACATACACGTGCATACCACAGATAAATATCCAGCGAGTTTAAAGAAACACGAACTATATAATTGCCAGCCTATCTTTTAACACCGACGGGGAAAAAAGATGGAACAAAAAAGAAGTGACTGGAACGACGACACGCAGCGCGCGCCGCGACAGGTTGATCCCGAGGTTGTTTGCGTTCCACGAGGCGAATCCGGTTTCGATTTTATGGCTCTATACCCTAGCAGCCAGTATTTTGTCGTTTACGAGCGACCCTATGTTTCCGGCTGCAGCCGGTTCTGCATCCTCCCTGACATTTGGAAAATTTCGTAGCAGATTCCTTCCATCCCTCGTGCGCGAGAGGGAACGGTTTATTCGACTAGAGGAATCCGTGGGAGGACACTGGTGCTCGTGCAAACGGGACCCGCAAAGTTACTTTTTGCAATCAGAGCTCCGGTGGGATTACACGCGATGAAAGGAACAGGGTACAGCAGAGAGTGGAACGCGGGCAGGAGGATCTAAACTCGATTTGCGGCCGAATAAGTCCGTCCTGCCGCAGAATTTCGAGCCTGATCGAGGGGCGGAGCGAGATTGGCGGTCAACCGCGGACGCTGAACCGGCGGCTTCGATAATTTCCCGTTTACACCGTAATTTCGCTTCGATCGAGTCTCGCACCGCTCTCCGGAACCCCCGTTTTCCTTCCGAGCTCGTTGTCCGGAAACCTTGTCGCTGGCGAGGTAGAGACCGAAAGAGAGAGAGAGAGAGAGAAACACGGAGAGAGCAGGTTCGGAATTAACTGGAAACTGTTCCTCAAAGTTTCGTTATACCGCAGCCGACGTTTCGATGTCTGTGATCAGCGCAACTGCGAGCTTTCGGCAACCCAAGCGTACCCTATTTTCCACCGTGTCATCGTCAGAGACCACGCAGTCGCGAGATATTAACGCGTTTAGCTCAACTTCGGGGGCCGAGCCAGGAAGAACTAATTTCCCATCGAATTTCCAGGACGCGAACTCTCGCGTCGCTGTTGCTGCCGTCTGTGCTACTCTCTCCTGGGAACCGCAACCTTTAATGCAACAGTGTTGAAAGAGTGTGCGCTCGCGCGCCTGCACACACAGACACAGGGACGCGGGGCGCAGGGAGCGAGGCGCATTCAAACACCCAGGAATTTTATCACGGCGACGAAAGACCCCGTAACGCAATTTACGAGCGGCGAGTTCGATGTTTGCGCACACGACTCAACACGGAAAATAAGGACGGAGGTACGAGAGCAAGAGAAACCGTAGGAGAAACGAAGAGAGAAAGAGGGAGAGAATGAGAGGGGTGGAGCGCGCCGTTCGGGGTGTTTGCGGGGTCGCGAGCAACCCCTTTCGATAAACACACAGAGCGCCCACTCTGGATGAGTGAGCATCATCCACCATGCCCTCGCCTCCCAGACCCCCGCCAACTTCCCCTCGTTCCTCTCCCTCTCATCCCCTTTGTACCCTCGCGTGGCAAGGCTGTGCGGTAGTTACAATGCACGAGGGGTTGCCGGAAGGGGGTGTTGTTTCGAGACGGCGTTATCGACCGGTTTCCCCAACCCCGTGGCTGCCTTAAAGAGGATCCCTCCTCGTAAACACGAGACTGTCTTTAATGGCCCCGGGCTCCAAACATCCCCCCGTTCCTGGCACCCCTTTTTCTCATTTTCTTTGGATCGCGTTTCTCAACACGAGTGGGGATCGCTGGATGATGAATTGCGAGTGGAGACGTGTTTGGATGGAACTTGTTCACACTTTGATGCCGGAGGAAGAGTGGTGGAAGTTGCGGAATGCATCAACCGACTTTTTCGATGGTGATTGTACCACCTTAGAACCTAGAATTTTCGGGTGTTTTCGATGACACATAGTTTTGTTAATATTTGGATTCCAACTAACACAGTTTTACCTATTTATGCAATTCTGTATCCAAAGAAATTCAAGTTCAAATAATGGAGGACGCTTTCTGTTTGTCGGAGAAACCACGGGAAAATGAGAACCGAATTTTTGTTTTGGAGTTCCGAGATTCGAACCCGGATTGGTGTTAATCCGGGATTCTATTCGCTGCGTCTACGTAGCTATTCAAACGAGATTACGTGTTTCCACTGTTTAAAGTTTTAAAGCAACGGTGCTCGTCGAATCGCGGCTTTCTTGTCATAGCACAATGTTGAGTAATTCACAGAGAGTTTTTTTTTTATCGGCGCGATGCAACGTGAAAGCGTGAAGTAAAATTCATTTTCCCTGAATGGCCGGGAACAAGCGACTGCGCGAGCCAGCCAATTAATACACCGGCGATACAATTCTATCGTAAATTACGATATTTGAATTTAAAACGCGACGGAAAAATACACTCTCTCGTTTCCTAACAATTGCCTCGCCGCTTCTGTTATTAGTTAATTAATTTGTTCGCTTTGTACGGTTCGGGTGCGCTCTCGTATAGCTCGTCGCTGTCGACGATCCCCGCTGAAGAGAGGTAAAAAGTTTCCGAGAGCGGCGCTCATAATTTATAAATGAAATTACACACAATGGAACAATTCGTATTGTTGCGCCGAAGGAATTATTTATTCTTCCCAACGGCCGCCGCGATAAATGCATATTTAACCGAGCGCTATGCCAACGCGTACGCGAGTCTGCGTCTTTGCGTTTCTCTGCGTGCGTGTGTGCGTGCGACACCCGTTGCACAACGATTTCTTGGCATCCGTCGCGTCGTGAATCGCTTCTGGATCTTCCTGCGCGAACAATGAGCCGTTTGTAACACTTTTCTTCATTGATGCCGGATCACACTCGGTTTTCAACCTTCCGCGGCATTGCAAATTAACGACGGCTTATATACTAAAATAAACTCGCCGTCGAATTATACAATAGAGACCCCACTAGTGATTAATATCATACGAAATTTCGCGATACAGCACCGAATATAACAATTTAAATGTTATTTCAAATAATCCGGTATAATTTACTTATTTCCTCTCCAAGGAAAATGTTGGCTCGGTGACTGTAAATGAATATCCAATAATATTAATCTCCGCGCACTGTTCCAGTCAAGTTGACAAGCTTTCCTTTAATTTTCTTGATGGAACGTGTACCTATAAATCAGTTCAACCTTTGCAAAATGTGCATCTTGTTCAAGAACTAGATTTTCTGAAGAATGTCAATGGTCTACGAGCATAAACGTTCCAGTTTCCTGAATGTCGCACGGACGGCATGATTAAACATTTCTTCCCAGCTACAATAATTCCATCCCACATATATGATATCTTTCATTTTATGGATATGAAATTGATATAATACCTCATACAATACTGGTATGGAACAGTGATGACTCAGAGTCGAGTGGTAACGGATAAATTCCAACAAAATTGCACGATCCCTCAGCGTAGCAATTGAAACATCGTCGGAAACTCGAGCTGAAGATAACAAAAACTACCGAACCGAGGCAGCCGAGAGTTCTCTATCCCGGAATAACGCAAATGCATTAGCAACTGTGCGAGCGAATTCGCGCAATCCCCGCGGTCGCTTTCATTGCCACAGGTTCCCAAGCCGCTGCATTGCAGCCGGATAAAATCAGTCGTTCTAAATCACTTGTTTCTCCGCGCGGCGAAACAGTTCTTTTTTTCTGCTTGGGAAGTAGACAAGTATTACATCGTCGGATCCAGACATCGGGAACGGCAGCGTTTAACATGCGGCGAACCTAACGGGTAGCTTTCTCTCGTTGCAAATTCTGCTGGAGGCGGTCTTGCTGTCTAAGCTCCAAGGCCAGGCGAGAATCCAAATGCGCCGGTGTTGGTTTATAGTTTATGCAAGTCCCCGAGAGCCCACCACCTTGTATACCGGCGTGTGATTCATAATGTACGCGCTCGATCTTCGCGGTTTTCCGCGTTCGCGCCGATCAAAAGGATTCGAGACTTCCTGCGCTCGTTTATGGCTCTATCGGGACCGTGCAACAATGGGCTGACTCACGACGGTCGCCCGGCAATTAGGACAGCCTATTCTGTGTCCCGTAGCGAGCTTTTGTCCACCGGCCCACCGAGGAACCACACTATCCGCCGCGGTTTCGCGTGGGCGGACCCCAGCGAGAAGAATCGTCCCACACGATCAAATTCTGTCTTGCATTTTTCCTCCGTCGCACTCTTGAACCCAGACTGGTTCCCGCTGCCTCGTGGGATGCACGAAGGTTGTCGTTCCGCGAGAATATTGGTATTTTTCCAACGCTCTTCGATCTTGCATTCCAATTTATATATAGCGCGCCGGCTCTCGGTGCGTTTATTTTGCTCGCCCGCGTCCAATTCGCCGCGTTTTTATTCGCCCTGTTGTTGCGCTTGTCCTCGGGACGTTCGCTCGTTTCTGTACCGGGTGTTCCATTGTTTCCTGAACCACTAGAAATACCTGCTGTTCGAAGAAATTGCGAAATATTAGGTTGGCAACTAAGTTCGCGACCTCCACATTTTCTCAAACACTTGTATATGTGTTTTTTAAGCACGAGTATTTTGTATCTAATTAATCGTAAGATTCAGAGCTTCCCAGTGATATACAGTTCAAGAGGAATGGTCACTGAATGACGTTATAATGATACAATAAAAGAATTACGAAACAAAAGGTCGCGAATTTAGTTGACAACATAATAGTTTGAAACTGTTCACGGTATGGTTGATTCCACAATCAAGACTGAGAGAGGGGGCTGTTCTTTGATATCAGCAATGTAAAAATTTAATAAAAAGGGGATGGAGAAAAGGTGAACTTTACACAGTGCATCCAAGCATTAATTTTAATATTTTACACCCCCATTTTTCAGGTTTCCTGCACACCCCCGGACTTTCCTCCGCCATTTTCCTCGAGACCGGCAAAGGCTACAGCGTCGAATAAAATTGTTTCTGTCGGGAATTTTTATTTCGTAAACAATGTCTGGTATATTTAGACCTCGCCACTGCAGAAAGGCACAGCTAAAAGCAGTCGACGGTCCGCCCACGCGTCGTCGAAACGTTCATTCCGAGCGTAAAATAGAAAGTTGTAATCCGCCGCGGCGAAACAACGTTTCCCGGTCGGTCCCGATGAAAAATCGTCGATTAAAAAGCTCGTTACGCTCTTTTTTCGGTGACGGGGGTGGTCGAGCTTTCCTTTTTTCGTCTGGCTTTTGCGGCGAGCTCGCGTTTAACCCTGGGAATCGACTGCGCGAACCTAACCGCGAATGGCCCAAGTTTTCAAATATTTTTCTCCTCTTGTATTGTCTGCGTTCGATTTTCCTGCGTTCTATTTTTTTCTGGAAGGGTCGTATTTTGCTTTTAAAAACATGATCGAACATGTCCGTGTTGCATTTCTCTTTAGAACATTTCTGTGGAACTTTTTCAATTAACTCTTAGCCAATGCGAATGCTTGATTCTTCTTGTAAAGAGAGTGCTTATTTAAAGCGTGTATGAAAAACTACTTATTTTATTACACGAGTTATTTTCATCCATTTGATCTCTGTTTTTTTAAAAACTGACTCGGAAAATATTTCGCACAGAAATTCGCAATGTAGACACAAGGGTTGAAAGGTTTGAGAACATTATTTTAGCAATTCTCCTGTGGACAATTGCGCCGATAGAATAATTTCAGCAAAAGTTTATCTCGGCTTGAATTTCTCCGGAGGTACTAGCGTGATTTTCGTGATCGAAACACACGGCCCGGATAAACCGGTGGATGTTTCTCCCCGTTCTCTCCCGTGTCCACCCCCGCGTCCGAGACGGAATTCCGATGGACGGCCGGAAATGAAACGGAGAAGGGGGTGGGTACGAAGACGCGTGGCGGCGGGAATAAAAACCGGGACCGGGAGAGACGGGAAGTTAATTAACGCCGGGCTTTCATCGGCGCGAGCAATAAAAAAGCCGCACCGCGCCACTCCGGAAAAAGTGACTGAGTTTTCGGTTTCTCTCGATCAGACCGACCGAACTTTCAGCTGTTATTCAACCGGGCCCGTCTCCCTCTCTCTCTCCTCTCTTTTTTCCAGTTTTTTATCCCCTCGTATACGCGATACGCGACGCTGATTCATGAATATGTTAGACGATATTTCATATAACCTCGTACAAAATGAAACGAAACTTATGCAGGATAGGTCGAGGCGGTAGTTACGGTAATGCATCGCGGAATTAAATTGGATGAAAGCTGTTCCATTATGAGAAAAATTTCACTGGAACTCCGTTCGGTATTAAATTAATTTGTGTATCTCTGCGACTGGGACATCAAAGCTCCCGCTTCGGGCTGCGTTTTGTGGTCCTTTTGTTCTCTTGGTGGATAATGATCGTAAATCCTTTTACGTCTTATTACTAGATTATTAGTGGCCGATTTTCCGTTGTCTTTGGTACAGGGTTTATAGATTGATAGGATGCACAGTGCAGTTTCCTTTTGTGAATGTCGAGGACTGGCGCAACAGATGACTGCTTTAAAATTCACCCTTAAACGGAAGAACAACCCTTATGATATTTTAAAAATATACTCTACTAATTAGAACTCTTAAAGGAAGCTAGAATTAAGATGAAGAAAATTATTGAATGAATGAGACAGGAAACGTTCAACAATGAACCAATCCGCAAAACAACTTTCACAATGAATGAGACAGGAACAATTGTTCAATAATTAAATAAGGGACCTTTCTGTAGCGTATGCTTCCTTGTAAATTTATTAAAAATGTACCCTAAGCCAGAATGAAGATGAATAAGATTATTGAAAGAATGAAATAGAAAATAAATATACAAGAAAGTGTACATTACAGAAAGGTTTCCTATTAAATGATTGAAGAATTCCTACTGTTTTTCTGTCGAACAATACGAACATTCTTCTTGAAGAAACAAATTAACAATAAATGAGGTTCTACTGAAGCTACCAGAAATGGCACAGAAAATCGGCGAACGGCTCAACGACCGAGCGCAACGTAGACAAACACATTAAACGTTTTTATTTCGCAAGTGGTGGTTTATGGATCGTTGATCGGCGCACATAATGGGAAAAAGCAGTGGGCAGAATTTATGCGGCGAGCTAATAACCAGATAAAAAGTTCAGTCCATCTCCGGTGGAGGTTCGAGCTTGAAAACGGTGGGCGTGCCAGGCTCGCGTCGTCGCCGGGCAACGCGTGCATGCATAATGCACGCGAAAGCGTGCGCAGCTGCGGGACAAGCGTGCAGTGCAGATGCATTTAGCCGAGCCGAGTCGAACACGGTGATCGGCCGCCCTTTAACGAACCTTCGACTTCGATCACCGTTATCGATCTTATTCAACCTGGAATGCAATCAATGAGCTCCTCGGCTACGCTATAGTGTCGCTTCGCTGTCAATTTATCCTACTCTCGCCTGGGTATTCCTGTCCCGGCGACGGGAAACGCTGTGTTCGACGAGCAGAGACAATTAGACGACGATTACACTGGGATTTGCTTCGTTGTTATACTCTTTCTTATTCATTTGCAGTAATATTATGCGGTGGTCAATGCAATTACTTGGTAATAAGATTTTTCTATTCGTTGGAACTATTGTAGATCAGAAGTGTATTGTAGTTAGAAGACGATTACATTTGGTTTGTTGCAATATTTTTTTAATTTGCAGTAACCTTATGAAGCGATTACCAGGATTATTAGGTAATCGTGCAGTAGATTATTTTCCTATCGGTTGGAAGTTGGAACTGTTGTTGATCAGAAGATCTACAGATGACGATTAAATTGCGCTCCGATTTGCTGCAATATTTTTCTTAATTGATTTACATCGACGTTATAGAGTCTCTTTTCACTGCACAACAATCTTCAGTTCCCACATGTTTCTACGATAATCTACATGTTTCGCAATCGCTACAAGTGCAAGATTAGGTTCGCACGCGATTATTACGACACGCTTCGGCTTCCAGCAGAAAAGATTCTCAAGGGGCGGTTTCACCCCTCTACGAACTTCCTTCGAAGAAGGTCAAATTCTTTCCACGAAGACAGACCGTAAACCTTCGAGAAAAACATCGAGCCCCTTCACCGAAGCCAGTTGCAAGGGTGGAGGCGTTGGATCCGTGATTCGCGTGTCCAATTATCGAGGAGAAGGGCGAGGATTCGCGTGCTTGAGGTAGTTTGATAAATCTGGGAGTGAAACCTGGCTATTTATAAAAGCGAAGAGAAGCTCGTGAAGAACTAGCACGTGTGGAATCGTATTTACACGATCCTTAGATAATTTTTAAGAATATAATATGTAAACGTAGAAAAATCCACTAATAAAAAAAGTGCAAATGTGGATCAAGAAGGGCCCGAAGAACGCTGTACGGTTACGCAAAAATAAATGCAACAGCTAAATTATTTTCTACGAAAACAGCTTGCAACCCCTTATTCGGGCGATTCTGTGAAACGATTTTTTCTTGTTCAGTCTCGCAGGATGTTTCATTGCGAAAACCTGGGCCACCCTATATATCCGGCAACCGAGCAAGACCCGGATGTACGGGAATAGCGGGTCGCTCGAAACCCGGCCGTGGTCTGCGTGCGTGCGTGAGCCCAATAAAACCGGGTGAGGAGGGGCGGAAAGTTGGCGGGCCGCCAGCCGGAACGAAGCTAATCTCACTTTCGGTTTTCTGCCTCCTCCTGCGCCTCCTGCACCTCCTCGCCTCCTCATCCTTCAGCCTGCAGGCCATCGGAGGCCGTCGGAGGCCGTCGCCGCCTCTGCCCACCTGTGCAAATTGGAATTCGATCGAGACCGGCCGCTCGATCCTCTCTCCCGCGCGTGTTTCGTCGCGGCCTCGTGATTGGGACGTGAATACTTCAGCGGGTGGCCATTGTCTGGCCCTGGGACGATCAACCGACGCGAGATTAGGGGTCGTGCTGGGTCCCCGGACGTTAGTTTCCTTCCCCGAGCCCCTAGATCGAAGGCTAGATAGCATCTGGGTTGGCTCACTGTCTGGCGAGCCCTCGCTTTAGGTATTCTTTGGATAAATACGAGCTCTAGACCTGGCCTGATCCGCAGATACGAAATTAGGGGTGGCGCGTCGGGTCCCTGGATGCTAGTTTTGCTCCTGGCTTCAGATTGCGCGGTAGGATAGGTCTATGGTACAGCGCTCTGTTTTAGGGTATATTTGGATCTTCTCCGATCTTCAACCCCAGGGTTTAAGTTCAGTCGTTTAGAGTTGCAGACAGGTTGCCTGGAACCCTATGCAAGAGGAGATTGAACCAGTGTCCGTTAGGGTGAACGCGATTCAAAGGAGTCGCAGATGAGTGGTAGACAGTATCGGAAGATTCCTCTAAATTTCGCGCCTGTAATTGGGAAAGTTAAAACTCTAGCTTAGAGTCTGTGCGTACAGTTGTCTTGGAGGATGACTGTGACCGTCGCAGACGGCGAAGAGAATCGAATCAGAGTCGACGGTAAAAATGGTTGTGCAGCTTGCAGGCCATCAGGCTCGTCGCGAAAGGAGCATCGAGATCCAGCCGACCGAACGACCTCTCTCCGAAAGAGCGACGGGCTCACCTTGAATAATCGCGGGACCGAGAAATCAGAAGAAATCCCCCGGACACAGGTCTCATCGATACCTGTCCATGCACCACCTGCTGCCCGTGCAGCTCGTTGCACCTGCGTGCAGCTCCGCGCAACCCCTCCCGGCGCGGCGTGCAACACGCGGACGGAAGGTGCGCGTCCGCTGGAATTCAACGATGAACAGCTGCTCCCGGAGAGACCGCCTTTGGCTGGTTCGCTCGATTATGCAACCGCAGGGGGGACGGACGGGGAACGAACTTGTATGCAGACGACGCTATTTAAACCGGGCCCTGCTCGCTCAGGTGTCGCGCACACGCGAGCCTCCATCACCCAGCCCCGGAGAATGCGTTTTTAATTGCTCGAAACACGTTGATTATCGCGCACGCCCGGTTCTCGCCCGGATTCAACGTTTTCTGAGCTCTCGCGCGCATTCACTGTCGTGCGCCGCGTTGCTAACTGATAGAATAAGATAGGGGTTCGTTAACCCCCTTAGCGCCTCGCCAACTAGACACTTCGCTGCTAATGGCGCGCTTTTTGTCGCGAACTTGTTTATAGTTCGCTTTCAGCAGGATTGTCGATCCAATTGCTGCCGCGAAGGTGCTCGACTTTTTTCCCGTGTGAAGTGCGACGGAGAATGGAGGTCTAGTAGCGACCCTCGGTGCGTTGTGAACCAGAGACTTCGCGTTGCCTATGAATATATTTGTTGGTTGAACATCATTCTCCTACAAGAATCGTTCTCAATATTTTCCATTATGAAACATTATGGGACAGAGATCCAACAGCCATTACGATCTCCATCCCAGCTTCTGCCAAAAGGCTGAACCCAGAGGACCCATTTAATCCCAGGCCGGAGCAGCTTTCGATTCTCTTTTCCGGAACGAAACCATGATTGTGTAAGAAAGTAGCTTTCGAGATCCGCTAGGCAGAATCTCAATGACCCTCGGGAATTCGGATCTGCGTCACCTTCGGCCTCAAAGGTCCCTCTCCCTTTGCCAAGAGTTGTTTCCCCGGTACTCGGTTGATCGCGCGTCAGCCCCCGGTTTTTCTTTCCAGACTCCGGCCATGCGGAAAACCGTCGCGTCGGTCGGGGAACGGAATGTTTTCCGTGTGGCCGGTTTCGGGTGTGTGTTTCCCGAGGCCCAGGGGCCGATCGATCTTCCGCGGGCAAGATAGATCGGCCCGCCATTCGTCTTCCGAGTCGTAACGCCACTTAAATGAGAGAGGATCGAGAGCCTGGCCGCGGGGAAGAGGCATCCCCGACGCATCATCTTTCTCCTCGTTTTTCTTCGGCCCCTCTGGCAAGCTTATTACCGACTGGGAACGAGGACAAACGAACGGAGGGCTCTGTCCAATTTCCACCCCCCGAGCGTTTCCACCCCCGATCGAGCAGCACTGTAATTTCTCGAGGGCCGGGACAAGGGGCGACATTTATCCTTGGCAGACACTGCGATCGCTGGAATGCGGGTCTCTTTTGCCTCGCTATGCGTCTACAGCCCTCCCATTTCAGATGTACATCGCTGGAAAAATCACTCGCTTTGTCACGACCTGCTCTCAATAATTACTAGACTTTTTTTATTTATAATTTATTAAAAGGCTTGAGCAACGAAATCATTTTACATAGTGAATTCCTGCTGATCCGCAGTCTAATAATTACACAATGAACTTTTATTACACTGTTACCCACGACCGGTTTACACACGCTCCTGTTCTATTGAGGATTTGTGCAATTGTTGCGTTTAACGCTGGCCGAAGTCCTGGTAAATATTGCTTTTTAATTGCAGCGTGAAAAATGGCGAACTAGTACACACCACAGTGGACTCAGCACACCATTGTATTCCCGAGCTGCAATGATTCAGAAAAGTGCGAATACGGGTGTATTGATCCAATTTATGTTTGCACACTTTGAATCGACTTTCACGTTTCGGCACTTGACTAATTAACCGCGCAGAAAATTACAGCAAGCCAGTGGAACGATAGATCAATATTGCGAGTAGTATTGTTGCATTTCCTAGCGTCAACAAGAGAGCGCCCATTCAGCGGGTTTATTGAAACAAATAAAATCGACACGGGGACCTTCGTTTCCGGAAATGCGCCTCTATGAAAATGGTAATTCGAATCGGGTTCAGTGTCGGGTTCGCCGTCTAGACAACTCTTCGGAAAGCCGAGCTGCCGTCTTGTTTCCCGTTAACGAGACAGCCGCCATTCGTCGACGAACGATCCGAACAATTCCGATGCAGTAACGGGAGACGTTTAACGGGAAACGGCAACTTCGAAGCCCGAAAAAGCCTGCAGCTCGGCCCGAGCTCGGGTTCCCGGCGATTAATTAAGGGAAACAAAGCGGGCCAGAAGTCGACGGTGGGTCCGACAAGGAAAAGTTCCGCCGTCGTCGGAAGTTATCGAAACTGTGCGTCGAGTATCCGAAAGTTTTCTCTCCGTGCCGGATGGTGCACGCGTACTCCCACGCCGCGAGTTTCCAGTTTCTTAATGCGCAAACTTCCAGGACCAAGTGGCCGGAGTCCGGGAAAATAAACCACGCTGCTGCATTCCTTTGAGGACCTCCCTCGACAAGATGAATCTTCGGGGAGAGCAAGCAGCGATGGGAACGACCGATCTACTGGCCAGAATCGATGCAAGTTGTTCCTTTGCACTGCCATTTTCATTCTGAACATTTTCCTTCCGACCTAGAATATTTCTATTTTATTCGAACTTGGTCTGATTGACACGCACAACACTTAAATGTTTAGGGATTTATTAACTGCCGATTTTTATGCAAAATAAAAATTGTCTACATTGACTGCAACAATCGGGAGTTCAACAGAAGATTCATTTCTTTTAATAGTTTCTGCAAGTGGAATATTATGTGTCAGTATTTTTACACTCTTCGAATTTTTTAATTGTTTTGTATTTTATATAGAGGTGTCACTCATGGTTCAACAGGAAGTATACACTTTTCCTACGAAATGTTGTATTTAATTGATAGCTTGAGCCACAGTATGTCAAAGAGTCGACTTACTTCAAGAAGTAGTCAATCATCGAAATAGCTACATATTTCAAGAACTTTATCTCATTTCACACATTAATCGTTCGATTCCCATTAGCGTTTCAAATACGTTCCGAAGTCCGACACTTATCCCAGAAAGGTATCAGGAAAGTACTGGGGAATCACCAATGATAAAATTGGCTTTTGTGGCGAGCTGTTTCAAAGTCCCAGGACGATCGACATTCGTTTCAGGATCATCCCCATCGCTAGCCAGCAAGGGAAGAATGTTTCATAAGAGGCGAGGAAAGTTCGCGGCAGCACATTCCAGGATCTCCAGACGGAGGAAGAAACTACTTCGGGCAAAGTTTCCTAGGAAAGTTGTGCGCGTCGTGCGGGAGGATCCAGCTTCGATAACTACCCCGTAGGAAGTTCCCCACACCACCCCGGGGCCACCGTGCCCCGGGGATCGAAAAGTCGTAACCTATGGATTCCTGGGGGCGGAGGTGCCTCCGATTCTAACCCCTCCGACGTCTGCGGAGTTTTCGACCCAGACCGAGACTGGGATTTAAACTCTTACTTCGGGGGCCGACCAGGAGGAACGCTTAAAAAACTACTAATCGAACGAGCACACTGTCGCTTTCGGCGGGGCGCTCGGCTTATGGCTTCTGGGAGGGGTTTTATTGGTAGACTTGAAATTATTGCGGGCACTTGTTTGAAATTATGTTCTCTATGCTAATTTTTTGACAATATTGTTTTAGAGGCGAGAGATTCTCAAGCGAAATTCGCGTGACCGGATCTTTTGAGGGAAAATGTTGTTTCAAGTGGATTGTTTAGGAGGGGATCTTGTGCAGGGGTGTGTTGGAGAATATGTCAGGGTGATTCCCAGACCGGTGGAAGATTTTTTGAATTAGTATGAATTATGTTTATTGCATAAGAAAAAAGTTATTTATGTGTAGGACTGTTTTCTAGGATAGTGTTCTATTTTCTAAGTGTTCTAGGTGGTCATATTTTTTATTCTACGTGTTTTAATAATTGGAAATTAGACCGGTCTACTTCGTGGTCATTTACAAGTGGTACTTACAAAATAAATAAGCTAAAGCGTAAGGAGAATGAGGCAGCCGGTAATCAGACGCGCCGACACCTTTTTATCATCGACTGAAATGTCAATGTTAACAAACCGGATCATTACGCAACAATCAAGTTCTTCAGAGAACGAATACGCGGAGTCACCGATTAAGTGGAATAAGACAGCCTGTAATCAGACACGCCTTAAAATCTATGATAAAATCATATCTCTCTCTTTTTCCCACCGACTCTGTGGTAAGAATTAAGGAAAACGTAGATTACACAATCCCGAAGGTCAGACATGGCGACCAAGACTAAATTCAGTGATTCCTCGCGAAGCTAAAGAAGTTCGCGCTGAATGACGTTCTTGTTTCTTTCGTGGTCGTTTTCATTGAGCTCAAAGCGAAATTGTAACTTCCAGTAAATATTTGATTATCCTCGGAGAATCTTCGCGCGCTATAAATATCTACCGCGGAGGTCTACAGTCGATTGACGGCCGCCCGACAAGTAATCGATCAATGCCACTGACCTACAATTGTGATCGAGCCGGCGGCGTCGACGGAGCGATAACAATTCCAGGAAGCAATTCGTAATCGAATGACCGGTTACACTTCGAGCGTGATTATCGGCTGGAGGTACTGCGTTCGAGTCCGGGACTAATCCGAAGCAGCGTAACTGAATTTCCATTGTCGCGAACAAGAGACGCGGGGTTGCCCGAAGATAGGGGTTAGGAAGAGCAGAGAGCTGAGTCGAGCAAAGCGGAGCGGAACGGGTCGGCGAGGAAGCTCATCAATTCAGGGACGAAATGTGAACCGGCGGAGGGGCTTATACGGGACTGGTTCCCGCTGGAACGGTCCGGAGACGTCGACGTCATCAATATTCCTAACGTTCAAGGTGCCTGGCTGATCGCTCGCGATAAAATACCCCGGGGAGAAAAGCTCCTCGGCCAGCGGAGCCAGCACCGGAGCCAATGCGAGGGGATAGAATGCCCGGGCCACTTTACGATCCTTTAAAAGCGGCGGTTTCAAAGACCAAGAGATCTCGCGACAGCCTCGTAAAATCCGCAAGATCGATGGCCGCGTTTCGACCAGGAAAAACTGCTACCCCGAGACGACGACGTTCCATTCGGAGACGTTCTTGATTAATCGCGCGGCCAACGGAGCGCCGTTTAACGAGCGATTTATTAAAAAGATTGTGTTCGAGCCAGGAACTGACGGCTCGGAGATAGCGGGAAATTTTTTAATGGATTTTCCAAAGGTCTTCGAGGAAAGAACAGTTGCCGATAGGGTCTCCGGTGAATCAGTTCTTCACGTCCGACGAGGATCCCCAAAAAGCGAGATTCGGAGAGCAATCTGTGGATTTTTACTGCAAACGAAAAACTTGTGTCTGGAAAATACTTGCAGTATTACCCCGTTGCACTCGAAGAGCGACTTTGGTGTGCCAATAAAAATTATTCGGAACATTTTTAACATGGCTTTTATGTTCTATGAATTCCGAAAGAATTAGCATACGCGTCCACCTGATTAAAATTCCTCCCCAGCCTCCGCCATGATTTAATAAACCCAGCAGAGAATCCCCTATAAAATAAAATTACGTCTGGCCCACTGTTTAATAAAATAGAAAATTTAAAATTGCGAACCTGCACGAACATCCTCTCCACCACCCGGTAATAATTCTCGAATGTAAAAAGGGTTCTCCGGCGCATTAATTAACGACGATAGCACTCCTAATTTATGAGATAGGATCAGAGTTTGAGCAAAAAGTCACGTAATTATATTCCGAAGGGATTTTTCGAGGGGAGCTGACATTGACGGCGCAAGTGTCGAGCGGAATTCGAAATTCCGTGTGCGCGCGCGGACACGGCATCATTCGCCGCGAGGAACGAATTCACGGGAATTCCAGACCCGGTAGCGGGAATTCCATGGAAACACCGGGGCCCCAGTCGGTGCGGAATCGAGCAAACTGAAAGTTAGTTCGAAACAATAATTATCCGAGTTCTGCAACTAGTGGGCGGAACGAGCGAGCCGAGCTAAAACCGGAACGAATATAGCCGCCTAATTACCTGGGGACCGCCATCCACCTGTGTACAAACAAATTCGCAGTTGCCGCGCGTGTTCACCGCTTCGTGGAAACACGCTATCAACCAGTCGCTGACTTCGGCAAACCGCAGAAAGAAAATCCCGTTCGTTTCCGCTAACTTGAACCACCAAAACGAACATTTCAAGACAAGACAGATCGCTCTGGATTCCGGATGCAGCAAAAAACCATTTTAATTAGCGAAACAACAATTCTCTGCAGGCATTTCTATACTTTTAATACTTTGAAAACCATGCCCAAGCTTTTCTGATGCTTTCTGATACTCATCGTTTGTTATAAATGCAAAAAATTCGCAGTCTACTCATTAGGAATTTTACCAGTTTTAGCAGCGAGAAAATTTCAAGCCAATCTCAAGCCGGCAAATATAAGTTGGACTTGCCGCATTTTTGCAGACGACAGTGGTCACATGATTTTGGGAAGGGATTCAGGGAAAAAATGTGAAGCCCGCTTCGGATCCGGGAATATCAAATGGAGCAGAAATGGAGTGGAGGTGGGTGGAGAATTCATTTTGACACCGCAGAGAGCGCGTGGCCAACGTTCAATGTGCTAACGGGGCGAATGATTTCGATTAAATTTCATTTCCCGAGGGGTATCTCGCAGCGGCGCGCACGCAATATTCAAGCGGGTAGAATTTATCGCGGGTATCGTGCCGTCGGATTCCAGGGCCGCGAAATTATCGTTGAAATTACAGAGCAAGGCGTTATTCGCGGGCGATCGCCCAGCTACCCCGCGCCGCTAATGGAATTTCCTCGGGCATGCTGGGTTTCCGCGGGAAAAAGAATTCCCGACCGATCGATCAATTAATTTCCGCGGGCTCGCGAAAAATTGCTCGCTGGCTGCCCGGAACGCGTAAACAAGCTGCCTCGCCGATCGATAGTCCGGGGCTCGAATTTTCGTTCGCTCGGAAAACTGATGAAAATTGCTGGACGGAAACGAAGAAAATATTAGGTCGTCACAAATGCAACGTCCGACATTCAAATGTTATGAACCACTTTGATCAAGAAATACCATGAGAATCTGTATTCATTAGTATATATCAGATTTGTATGCAAAATAGAATTGTCTGCATTCATTGCATAATGAAACGAGTGTTTTACATTATCTTATTAACATGGCCAATAGAAGAAGTACACATTCAATTAACGTCCGCGCAATACAATTGACTTTCTAGCAGTCTACTAATAACACTTGAAGAAGACACACACGAGGATTAACGGGCATGTGCGATAGATCGTTGCGTACGATCGACGGTGAGTCACCGTCGTCGTCGTCGCCTCCGGGTTCATTCAAAAGTCACGGCTCGTCTCGCACAGGCTGCGATATCGTTGTCCGTTCGGGCCAAGCAATGCGAAACTTCTCCCCCCGGCCTTTCGACGGCGCGGCGCGGCGTGCCGGTGTTGCGCAACTGCGCATACGTGAACGCGTATGCTAACAGGGCCGATATCGATCATGAAATTATGCATTCCCCGGACGTGGCGTTCCCCACGCGGAGTCTCGCCGACTCTGACGCGAATTGCCCAATAGGGAAACCTCTGGTAAACGGCCAAAGCTGGAATTACCGCTGCGTCCCTAGGAGAACGTCGCGTCGTCGGGACCCTCCGCGCGCCTATAACGAGCTAGGGTCGCGATCCAAAAATTCATTCATTAAACAATCCGGTGTGCCAAGACCTCTAACGATTCCTCTATCAATTCCAATAGTTATTATCGTGTAATAGCTATTTATATCTTCAACCCAGAACATATTTATTCTGTTTTTCATGTTTAATTGTGTTTTTCATTTTTGTTTTCGATGTTTCTTTCGGAATTCAATTCTTGTTTTGCATTACTCCCGAGACACATTAGGGTAAGCAACTGCGGTAATGGGGTCACCGGGTGATTATAGCGAGAGAGTGCCCTATTACTCAACACTCCCACCGTCTGTACACTATTTGGCCAATTAGAGTGATTTATCTCGAGTCGGAATCGTGAGATATAGGTCTAGAGTTTGGACAGCTACACTGACTCTCTTCCAAGCGAACATGTGTGGACATACGTGTCACTGGGAGCGGTGTCGATCACGAAATAATGCATTCCTCGAACGTAACGCGTCTCGCACGAACTCTCGACTTAAACTGCTCAATGATGGACACGTATCAGCGTCTGAGTCACCGTTAAAACTATCTTCTACATAACTTTGTATGTATTTATTGGTCGTGGAGTCGAGAGATTCTCAAGTGAAATTCGCGTGACCGTAGTTTTGGGGGGTCTTTTGAAGAAAATGCTGTTTCTGCTGCAAAATTTTTCTAATCGCTATGAATGATGTTTATTCAATTTAAGAAGAACTATGCGAGAAGAAATCAGGTGCAAATCTCATTGGAAGTGCGTACCATTGCTGCACGTTTTCCACAAACTCGCTGACCCACTTGTTTCCTTATCTTTCAGCTGGCGCATCAACTTTTGCATTCTAGCGCGCCATTCGGAAGACAGACTTGCTCGAACGAGGTCGCGGCTCGATTATACCGCGCGAGAATGGCCTATTACTCGGTCTCCGCTAGGCCGGTACACATTTTGGTCAATTAGAATGATTTAGCGCGGCTCGTAGTCGCGAGATATTGGTCTAGACGGTGTTCCAGGTGATCGCCGGTAGTAAAGTGCGCGGCGCTCATTGGCCGCCAGATGCGAGTATGCCGACATGTGGCCTCTCCCGGCCGTTCGCAATTCGCGCATACGTTGCACGCCTAATGTTAAATGCATATATTACGGGGCCGCGACAGACGACCGCCCACGTGCTGCAGCTAGCCGGCGGTACTTTAATCCGCCGTTTCCAGCGTGGCCGGGCCACGTGTGCCACGCGGCACGACCATATAGTAAATGGCTCTGTATGCAGGGCGTGCACACACAAACCACGAGTATAACCAGCAGAGAGTGCACTGGCATCGTGCACGGAAACTTTGAGAACGCGGGTTCCTGCCGGCCAACTAGGACACACACATTTGTCGTTGGTGATTCTGATGGATCTACGCTGTCCAAGCGTTTGGGATGCAAGTGTCGCGGAGCGATACACATCTCTCGGTTGTACGCAACGTGAATCTTTGCTGCGAGAGGATTCCTCTGGCGCGGCAGTCATCATCAATCAGAAAGTTCGGGGCGAGAACTCGAGCAGAGAGAACTGACTCTCCTCTCTCTCTCTTTCTTGGGAAACACCGTCACGGAATTTAACACTAAATCTACCACCACCGGTGAAATGACCGATTCCAGATATTTTATTTCACAAATAAATATAATAGGGTAAAGTGCCCAAATATGAACCACTTTTTGTTGATGTAATTTTTTTATTATTTTAGAATACTCTTTTTCGACCAAAAAATTACCAGTTGTAGATGCATTTCCTCCCTATAAGATTCTGGGATCAAGTTTGTTCAAAAATTAATACAGCTTGGAAAAATATTTTTTTTTGTGGCGTGTCATTTGCAAGTTCCAGCGAAAGGTGTTCTTAGTGCTCTAGTGCCATATTCGGCACCCACACCCAGAATGTCAATAGCTATACCCATATTAGGGAACCCTTGGTAGTGCTATATTGGAAACAGTTGGCAAACATTGATATAAATAAACTGCGCGCAAAGTTCAAATAAATTTAATCTTGTCGTTTTTATAAGGCAACCGGCTACTTGTAAAGCTCAGTGTTTAGTGTTAACGACTCGACGATCCATTGTCCCATAAATTCTCGATTTTCTATTCTACTAACTCCCAAGAAAACCAGTTCTCTTCTCCTTTTCTTTTTTTTCTTGGACTCACTTCGCGCACACATGTTAGGATGTGTTTTCTTTCTTTGGAGAGATAGTTTCAGCAGTTTTCCTTCCTTCTGCTGGCCAAGAAGCCGACTTTGAAACTCATCGGCCGAGGGAAAGAGGGACGGAACAAGTGTCGACGACTCGCAACCGGGATTGGTAGGCTGCCAAGCAAGCCGTACACGACCAGTGTAACCCGCTATCAATCTCAGTTTCCGTGCGATCTTGTCTTCTTTTCTCTCTTTCTCTTCTATTTGAGAATCTTGCACTTGTGCATCGCCGGTCTCTCGCACCCTTCTCTTTCTCTTTTTCCTTGTTGCAATCGCGATTTCCCAGTCACACGGCTTGCAACTCTGTTGCGAAGAGAGACACGGTTTCAGAGAAATTCCCTCTACTCTCACACCGATGAAAATTGGCACCGAGAATTTCGAGGAGAAATGTCCGAGGCGAGAGAAAAATCTGCTGGGGCGAGAGAGACTCCGGTGGCAGTCGGAGACTCTGCCAGACACTTTGTCAGAGCCCAGCTCATGTACCAGGTCGATCTTTGTATATCAACCGCTCGGATACATAGTAGTCCAATTTACACGCTCGCGAATCTCGGCTCCGCTAGTTCTTCCGACAGTATCTTGATTAGCAGCCATCTAATTACGCTGACCAACTTTGCGTTCTCATCGAAATTCGTTATTCTTGATTGTCCTCAATATTCGGAAATTTTCAAAAGAAAGGTAAACAGAATTTCTTTATCTCAACAAATGGTTATATTCGTCAAAAATTTAGTACATAAGTTGTGCCACACTTGTATCTACAAGATATTAAATTTTCGTTAAAAAATATCCATTAGAAGTAGGATGGCAACACTAAATGTTAAGTATAAATACACTGAAATTTCCATAATTTAATAAAAAAAAAAGTACCATTGTATACGGGAAAGTCTGCAGAATTTTTCCGCGTAAAAATCGTCCAAATATCTGTCACAGTTGCAGCAGGAAAAATTCGCAGACTTGAGAATTCGATTTTCCGAAGATTAAATTTCTAAAAAATCGAGTCGAATAGAGGGAACCCCTCGCATCAACGTCAGTGTATCAAGGTCCACATGAAATCGTAATATCAGCGGCGCCCAGGAAGTTGTGGGCACGCATTTCCCTAATTAACGTGGTGCTTTCCACGCCCCTTAGACATTCGCTGGTCGAGGGCTAAATAGAAAAGAATTCCTCTGGTGGCGGGCACCGTCCCCGCTCTCGTAATTACTACGAAATATCATCGCGTCGCAACGCGGGTTGTATTTTCAGCGACGTGTCATCCGGTCCGAGTTTTACGCGGCGCGTTTATTTTCGGAAGGGGAGAGAAAGAGAAAAACCGGAGAGAAAAAAGGGGAGAAAGTTGGGAGGGGGGCGGCTGTGGGACGACGCCGACGTAGACGTCGACGACGACCACGACGAGGCGAGGAATTACAGCGACGCAGAAGACCCACTTCAAAGGAGGCCCTCGTTACTTTATTAGCGCGCGCTTTCGCTCGCCCCCGCTCCATGCCTCGCGCTGCCTCACTGCTCGCCGAAAGAAAGATCGCGGCTTTAAATCTTTGGACGAGTTTACCGGGAACTCGCGATTTTCTTTGCCTCTACACGGGAAACCGGCCCCGTTCCCTCAGGAATTCTCCGCTTCCGCCGGAAGTCGTCGTTTTCCTGACGAGGATGATCGGGTACACTCTGAATACATCGCGATCAACGTAATAACTAGACTGCGGATCTTTATGCAAAATCAAAATTGTCTGCATCGGTCGCAAGAAATAGCAACTTAATCATTTCAACAGAGGAGAAATCATCTATCGACATCTTCAATTAGCCTCTTCCAACAACTTCGAATTTCATCTACTCAGCTTTGATATAAATGCACAAAGATCCGCGGTTTATTAATAACATTAACCTCAATACTATATTTGTATGAAATTAATGGGTTTCTAATTCGCTAAATAAAAACTACTTCGATTTTATTTTGGTGTTAACATTTCTTTCGGATACGAAGATAGCTGAGCTCCAGCTTCATCCTTCATTCACTACACTTCTATTTTTAAAAAATGGATACCATTCACATTCAACAGCCTCTGAAATTTTCATTATGAGCCTGACTCCACGTTAACATATAAAATCGATGAATAAACAACGTCCTGTCAAATTAAACCGCAACCGAAAATAATTAAAGCACCGCTGGACTCTGTAATAAAACTGTCCGTGAGGATCATACGAATATCAGTCGAGCCAGTAGCACGTTTATTGGAACAATGTCTGGAATGGCTGATCAAGTGTACACGATCAAAAAGTCGCGTCACGATCTCACCAATAAAACGAACAATGAACGATCTCCGCGAGATCGACGGGATCTGGAGGGGGTCGGCCAGCGTCGGAAACGAGGATGAATAAATAGAGGAGCGATCGTGTCGGTTATATTTGACCGGTGACGTAAGGGAACTTTCGCGACGGCGCCTGCTTCTCTTCTCACTTCCTGCTGCATCCCCGAAACAGACGAAAAAAAAGACCTGGTCACGGTAGATAACTTGGACGAGTGGCTGACTGTTCGACGATGACGAACGCGAGCATAGAGAGCGCCAGTTTGAAAGAGGACTGTGAACTGTGGGAGGGACTCTTGTCCGTCGATGGTCCACGAAATATTTTCCAAGTCGCAAATGTACTCTTCTGTACCACGAGAACCTGATCCTAAATATTTTTAACTGAGGTTGCTCTATGAAGTGAGCTTATGGTGGGCGGCTGCCGAAGAAGATTCAGGAGAGTATTCCTAGATATGCTCCCCAATTGTTGCACTGGGTAGTTCCTGAACCTGAAGACCTTTACTCTAAATATTTCCAATTAAACTTATCATCTAGATTGAAAGTGGCAGACTGCTAAAAAATCGGGAGACTATTCCTAGATATGCTCGAATTGTTGAACTGGTTAGGTGCTGAACCTGAAAAGCTTTACTATACGTTCAATAAATTTTTTAAGAATTCTTGCGCCACATTCAAGATCTACGACTTGGAGACTGCTCCAGATTCAGCCGGATAAATTCGCCAGGTAACTGGGATCTTCCGGGACAGGGAAGGTCCCAGCTCGCGTTCTTTCCAACTAAAACAGACATCTCGTTCGCGACCCAGCCGAGCGAGTCACCGCGAGATACAAGTTCTAATTTCCCGGTCGGTTGAACAGAGGACGTCGAGAATCGAAGGGACCTCGGCGATCTCTAAAAGCTCGACTAACCCAGAGAAGGAGAGAGAAAGAGAGAGGAGAAGAAGAAGAGAAGAGGATGGAAAAGGTAGAAGAAGGATCGCGATAAACGTAGGAAACAGAAAAACATCGTGCACGAACACCGGTTCCGCGAGATTAAGAAGCGCTCGTCCCGGAACAAAGACTTCGGAATCCCTTACTCCCCGTTTCATCAACATCAGCACCCTCCCTATCGGAGTCAGCACTTCCTGGGCTGAATCCCTCCAGCCAGGACTCTCTTCCACCTTCTTCTCTCGCCGATCCAGCCGGATCCGAGTCTTTTGTTTGTGGACCGGTTCCTCTCCGTTCCTCGAATCATTTATTCCCCCTGGCGCTGCTCCACCCCGAATATCTCTCAGCCGGTTGCTTAACTTTTTTCCTCTCTCTCTCTTTTCGGTATTTTTCTCCCGCTCTCTTTCTCCGCGCCGTTCTTTTTATATCCTGTCCCCAGGGAGAGAACAGTACCCAATGCATTTCAACGCGTCCCACGAGCCGAACTCCTCCGGCAGGATCCTTCCTCGTCAATGAACCACCCAGAAAGCTCCTTGCTCGACCTTCGAGTCGGTCGATCGCTGCTTCAGCCACCGACCACCAGCCACGACCCTACTTGACCTCGCTTCATCGACCACGCGGAAGACGTAGACCTAGGCTACGAACTAGTCGCTGCTGCGTTCGGCAGACGGGTCTAGCTTTCCCTTCGATGACCTTTACAGAGCTACCGACTCTGGCCGGAGTTAGGCTAAATGCGGATGCTTCGCCGGGTATCGTTCAACCGAGGGAGTCATGAGTGCGGGTTTGGATACAACATGAAAATTGTCTCCGTTCACTGCAAGACATGGCAGCCAAATTGTAAAGACAATTTCTAACTTGTTGAAATTATCGAGGAAAGAAGAAATAGGACCCGAATAGAAACTGCCTTCTTTTTTTAACGATTTTATGAAGCTGAAGATTTCTCCTACTAAAATAACTAGACTGTGGATTTGATTTATAATAAAAATGGGTAGAATTTAAAATAGTGAAAAGATTAAGAGATGAGTTTAGAGACACGTACTATTTTCAACTTACTGAAATTAATAAAGAAGGAACGACCTTTTCACTTGACTGCTGTTTCTCGCAGACGACGCACAAATTTTTGATGTTGCATACAGATCCGTAGCCTAGTTGCAAAACTTTCTGAATTCAACGTATGGACCGTGGAATATTTTAAATAATTCCTCTCGCGTTATCATTCGCGCGCGATTGGCCAGTCTCTACCAATTAATTTACACGAATCTGGCCAACAGAGGGACACAGAGGGAGTTTAAAGAATTGATAAACTGGACGAGCCATTCCCCGAACGGTCCACTATATAGAAAAGTAATTGGCAGGCAAACAGATCGAGGACCTTTCACGTGCGAAAAATTCTGTGAGGAATGAAAATTGGGGTCAGATCGGGGTCGAGCAGCTAAATAACCAGTAGCTGACGTCTGAACGACCGAATGTAAGATAAATGAGATTTCCTCGAGCGGAGTTCGGAACCGACCGACAGAAGCGACTTCCACCGAAGTCGAAAACAGCTTGGGATCGATCGGATTCGTTGCAATTAGTCGACGATTAATAGAGCCAAGTGGAACAGCCTCGAATCGACCGGCGTCGATAACGGTGTTACGAAGTTCTAGTCTATTCCCGACACGAGCTGTCTCTCTCTCTCTCTCTCTCCCTCTGTCTCGGAATCGTGCTTGGGAGTGGCAAAACACGCTGAAATTCGCATGAAGTTCAGGCTAGACGACAGACAAGGGCGACGGAGCTGCGGACGCGACGCGTCTGAAATTTTCAACGCGGCAGACTATAGCCCGGGAGGAGAATGATGAAAAGAAAAGAGCGGAAGAGAAGCAACACACTCACCTTTCTCAAGATGCTGCGAGATGGGACTCTGTATCCTGGGCGTAGTCTGCAACTGTGCGGTGTTTCCAGGACGTCCTCGGGGCCTCCTTCCGGGTCGCGGCTGAAATATAAATGGAATACAGTCATTTGTCAGCCGGCGAAATAACGCGGACGGGACGGGCCTCGGGAAACTGTGTCAAACGCGGGCAAACGCTTCACGAGAGCGGAATTGCCGACGGCAGACGTGGACAATTGTTGGAAATTATTCAAGAGACCCGCGTTCCACGTTACATCATCTTAATTTGCCGCCTCGTTCGCTTCTTTTCTGTACACCGAGCCGCTCGAAAGTCCGTCGAACGGCTAGTCAAACGAGAACGCAGACGTTTATATTCTTATCAGTCTAGAATGATTGTTAAACACGTTGATTCTTCGTCCAGCTTCATAAAATAAAATTAACTATTCGCCACTTTCGAATAACTTAAATAAAAAAAAAGGAAACAAAGAAATGGGAGAGTGTGAGCAATGTAAGATTGATTAATTTTCTCCGCAATGCTTGAACTAGACTTCCCGTAGAATAAAAATTGTTAGCATCAATTGTAAGAATCAGGAGCCAAGTAGAAATTTCTTTCCTGCTCTATTCATTTCAATATGATACTAATCAATATTTATAAATTCTTTCAATCTGTCCACTGTTACAAAATTCCCCTTGTTCATTTTTCTTGCTAATGAATGCATAAAATCCGGATTGATAAGCAACGGCAGATAAAAATAGGGGAGTATCGAAATTTCGAATTCCCACATAAATTCGTTCCAGCTTGAAGACGTTCAGAAAGTAGGAATCAATGGAAGTTCACAGACGAGTTGCATCAATAGTTCGAACAGTTCCCGAGCTCGTTTATCAGCGGTTGTTCCGGAACACCGAAAAGTTTCATAATCGGTAGAGAACCGAGTCGGTGGAGCATATTGGTTCTTCGTTCTCTCTTGCTCTCTACTTCTCTCTCGCGTCACGATCCAGCCTCCAAAGTGGAAAAAGATGTAGCTACACGGCCGAGAGATTATGGCCGACGGCGCGGCGTCGCTGCACTTTGCCCCGATTCGTGAGCGAACTCTCGATTCGTGTCGGCGGGACTCGGTCAGGAAGATAACGAGTTACATGAAATCCACGGGCCCGATTTTTCCCGCGGCGGATCGTCTGATCGTTACCAGACTGTCCTGCTCTTTAAATAGCAACACCGTCTTCGAGTAGCTTCGATTAGCCACTCTGAACCGGCAGGAATAGTCGGACATCATGCTGCACGTGAAATGTCCAATTTTGTAACAGACAGAACTATTTTTTAAAACAAGACTTATTGATCAAAGTCACCACCATCAATCTATTCTGTCCACGAATTATTATGATCGAAAGTGAATTTTTTGGTTCACGTTCATCGTTTCGTGCAAAATAAAAATGGTTTGCATCGATTACATGGAACAGCACTCTACTATTTTAAACTGCACCAACTTGTTTTTGTTATGAATGCATCAAATCCGCAGTCTATTTATTACAACGTAGAAAAACTGTTGTATCAGATGATTGCATAAGTTCTTATTTTGCATAAGATTGCATAAATTTTAAATAGTACAACCTTATTAATCGATTATTCTTATCTATAATACAACTAGAACAAAAATTATGTAGTCACCATTCTTTTCTACAATTAGAAAAGAACATAATCTATGAATAATGGACATCTATGAAAATCGGGCACGAACTTATGCAATCGTCTAATAATAACTGTCTTACAATTTCCGTAAAAAATTTTCAATCAATGACTCTGATGCACTTGCTAAGACAAGACATGTTCAACCAAACGAAGATGGATTTCCTTGTTGCTCGGAGTATAATAGAGTCGAAAATCTACGCCAGCACAAAGGTTGGCAGCATATTGGCCAAGATAATCGATCCCGTCAGAGTCACAATTGTCCGACTAGCCTAACACAATGTTCCGAAGGCAATGACGGTTTTGCAAACGCTCGACTGCGCTGGATTTGATTGCGGAGCAGCAGGAACTGCATCGGAGGCCCGGGATACATTTGAATCTTTGACCGATTCAACTAGAACTCCTTTGTCACGTTCGTCCCGCAGTGGGACGATCGTAACGTCAGTCTGGCGGCTTTGTTGTCGGTCGTAAAGTCACGCCGTGGGACACCCGGTGGCAAACGTGGACAGGGTTGCGAGGGCCGATACGGGGTGGTAGCGGTCTCTCCGCGTCTTTGTTCGAACGGCGCATTTATTACCGTAGATAAACGCGACAGCGCTGACGCAGAGCTCGAGATAAACGTGGTGCATCTACTGGGTGATCCGCCCGGGAACTGCATTACCTCAGCCCTTTAAACTGCGCGAATCAATCTTCAAATTTGCAAGTTTTCCAACCCAAGTTTACTCGACCCTTGTAGTCGGCTCGAATGTTTTATTTTTGTATAAATGTCTGCAAAAATGCAAATTCTTCTGCATTTTCAACCCTGGATAACCTTAAAGTGACGAGCATTTGAATATTGGGTCTTCGGATGATGCAAACACTTCAATTAATAAATACAGTACCAAATATAAAATAAAAATGTCTGTGAAAATTAGAAGAACGTCTAGATCAATATTTAAATCGTTGCAAATTTTTCTGCATTCTTAACCCTGGATAACTTAAAGCTGACGAACATTTGAATCAGATTATTCAAATACTTCAATTAATAAATACAAGACCGAATATAACTTCCTAAGATCGTAGTGCAAGGTGCTGTTTGATCAGCAGGATTTCATACCGAGTGATCCTATTTATCTGAAGGAGCCTGCAGACCTCGCACAAACAGGCCACCAGGTACGCGAGGAAGAAACCGAGAGGAGGCGGGACGTAGGCGAATTTACGAGCGTGGAAAGGATACTCGGCTGGATTATCGGTCGGTGAATATTCTCAGGGAACAAGCCCTCGAGGATAGAAGAGGGCCAGGGACCGCCTCGGGAGAAATTAAAAGCCGGTATCGCTCGTGAATATTCGAAAAGACGATCGGGAATCGCCTCCGAGGAGATTCCACGGTGATAAGCAGGATCGCTCCGAGGACGAACTCGAGTTTCAGAGGTGACACGAGTCTGAGTCGTCTCTATCTGATTAACTGGGTACCTTGCCTCTGCAGTAGGGAAGTTAATCATTTGTCCTGAGCGTTCTTACTGCAACCGGAAACGGGGCCAATCCTTATCAAAAATGAATCGCTTCGAACAAAATTATGTGGGTCTCAAAAAGTTATTGCAAGAAAAAATTGCATTATTGTAGGGACATCGTGTATAACCCGGAAAGACGTTATTAACTAATCTTTACCTTCTACTATTTTCTTCTCAGTTACTTCAGTTTTAGACGAAATTCATTGGATTTTTTAGTTTCATACGATTTAATAAATGCTTAAGATCGTTCAAGGGCAAATGTAAAAACTATGGAAACGAAGTATGGCCGTAAAGTATTCAGCCGTGAATATCAGTATTGTATACTAGTCATGGTCTGACCACTGCTGACTGATTCTACTGCTGACGCACGTGGCTCCACATTACATATACATATTCCAGTTAGAACTTTTCTATCAGTTCGTGTGTTCAGAAGATTGTTCAAACCTCCATTAGACTCGCAAAGTAGAACATAATTACAGTTTGAAACTGCGTCGCGCACCTCCACGGAGACATTTCCAGTGACGGTGCGACAAGAGGTGGATGTTTATGTAAATTTGCAGCTTTGTACTTTGTACATGGGTTGAATGGGACAAAAATTAAATAGAGCCTTAGCTGCCGCCGTCGAGAGTTGCAGAAAGTTCGGAACAAGACAAAAGTTCGCTAAATTCTATTTAAGCTCGCGTTCCGCTCCTCACTTTTTATCATTTCCTCCAAAACTGATTAAAATGCAAAATGTATATCGATCACTTTTGAAGATGTCTTCGAAGATACGTCATCAATGTACCTTCAACAAAATGTAACAATATGTTCGAAGAAAATACATTAAATGGGAAGTAGGGTTAAATTATAATCGATGGTATTCGTTTGAATGCCGATCGTTGACAATGGAAAAACGCCTGTCGGGTTCGGGAGTCAGTGCGCAAGTCGGTGATCGTTTCTCGACGGCATTAGCGCGGATTCCTCGGTCCAGGTCACGACCTCCGCGCGCGCGTTGGTGCCAGAAAAGAAGATTCCAGTCCGTTTTATTGTGAATCGAGGTTAAAGTATCTGGCACGGGACCAGGCATTTCACCTAGGCCGTCGCATTCCGGCGGATGCACATGGCCACGCACATTATGTGGCCCTTATGTAGCCCGGTGCTCGGTGTGCGCCTTCCTCGCATACCGAACCGCCGCTTCCCCTTATGTAGCCTGCGCTCCCGTTGATATACGGCTCGCGTGTACACACGTCCACGCACACAGCCCCGACCGACGGCCATTAAAAGCTCGGATCTGCAGGGAACGGGGTGTAGGGGCCAACGGAGATGGAAACGGAAAGAGGCCCCAAGAGAGCAAGAGAGAGGGAGAGAGAGAGAGAGAGAGTCGTCTACAAGGGGGAAGCCCATGAAATAAATAGTTTGCGCCGTCGCTCCCGGCTTTGTGTCGCTCTTGTTGCTCGCGCCAATGGCGTAGCCCCTCCACAGCTCCGATACCGAAACTACAATCCCCCCCTGTGTACTCGAACCCTCTCTCTCTCCACGCCCGTGTCACAGGAATGCGGAATAAGTGGGCCGACCGAGTAATCCCGCGCGACTGAATTATTAATGTTCTGTCGCGATCTCGCAATCGGCTGCCGAAGATTCTATCGCCGCGGTGCCAGCACGCTAGAAGGGCGTCCGATCGAGCACACAAGGGGTTGCACACCCTCCTACGACTTTGCTGAAACTTGCATGCCACTCCGGAACGGATTTGACACGATTTTTCTGTTTGATGTCGTTCGAGACCCTGGGGGCGAGAATAGTCCATGAAGTTGGGGTTTATTTCGGGAATTGTTGACCGTGACAGGAAAATTTGTGTGGCGATTTGTTGGCTGGTCCGGACGTGTCCATGCGAACAGATTTTTTCCTTCATGATTTTAAAAATTTGAAAATAGTACGTGGACATTCTTCAATTATTTTAATTGTTTTTCCGTTTTAAACGGTACCTGCTATGCACCCTTCAACATCATAAATGAAGTTGCATATTGTTTAATTATGTACCTAATGAAGAATCGAATCACACGGTTGAAACAGGTTGCGAAATACTCGAAGAGAATTGGCACGTTTTGAAATTACTCAAAAACGTTCAACTATCTCCGACCACAATAAAATCCGGAAGAGTCTGCGCAACAATTTCCAGTAAAAAAACATCCCCTATCTCTCGCGCGCACGAAGCACGGAAAGTTCGCAAAGTCGGAGAAGAGAGTTTCTCGAAAATCGAAGGTAACGGAGAAAAGGGTTGTGTATCGGCACTTTAAAATTAGTTCGACAGGGTTCTGAGGGGATAATCGGGAGGGTAGACCGGTTTGCGAGCAGGTCGCAGAGGTACGCGACGGTCGAAGGATGCTAGAGGTTGTAGTCGCTCGCGGATGATCCCATAATGCCATTAACGCACGGTATCCTCCTGCTCAGCGACAGTGTATCGTCGCCGCGGGCGGATATAAGCGGATAGCTCCTTTTTCCGGCATATGCTAATCTAATTAATGACTACACGTACGGCCGGGTCGAGGCGGCGTGGAACGTTTCGCCTGGCATACTCGCTCGCGTGTGCGTGCACAGAGGCAGAGCCGGCTCCTCGGTTAAGTGGTTACCTGTGTAACTGGAAAAGATCAGCGCGCAGATGTGCACTGGCGTAGCCAGCGACCGGTGTCGCGTTAACGAGCGACCGTCTCGATAACGAGGGGACCTGCTGCACGCCACGATGATTTTCTGGAGCCCCCAGACAACGATCGATTATCGATCATCGAATTTCGACTACGTTGCAATTCACTGCAGACTTTCAGACATGGCGGTAGTGCTGGTAGAGAGATACTGGTTAGAAAAGTGAGAGTGTGTTCGGTGATACAGATGAAGCTGAATTTTGTGTTTATGGTCTCCGAAGTAGCCAAGTACTGCTCGAAAATAGTATACTATGGTTCGTGGAGAATGCGTCAGAAAAGCGAGAGTGCACTTGCTCGTACTTGGAAGATCGCGAGGAATTATTTCTGCCCTGTTTCATTTCGATCTTGACATAGTTTCAACCTCCTTGTGTTTAATCTCTACGACGCCTGGGAGAAATCTATTCCGTTTAATAAATAGATCTCTAGACAATTAACGACTCACTAGCGAAACACCTGTGCGATTATTTAACACGTTACCACAAGTAAACTCTTCCACCCACTGCAAGAGAACTTTCCCCCTAGAATCCACCCCTGAAAAATGAAACTTGCCCTGACCACCGCAGTCCAGTAACAATCCTGCGAATGTTCACACAGTTCCGCCGAAGTGAAGTAGAATTTCATTTCCCGCAGTAATAATTTCCCCCGTGGAGAATAGTTGCCGAAAAACCTTCGGCAGTATTCTATCGGACGTTCGGTTTTACGGTTTCCCGAGAATTTTTACGACCCATAAATGCACGGGGATCTGCGCGCTGCCGGGTAATAAGGAGCTCGGCTAAAAACGGAAACGACGTCGGTGTTCCCTTCCGGTTTTTGCGGATAGAAGAGAAATCGTCCGCTCGAGATGACCGATCGTGCGGAAAGTCGAAGGCGACGCTGATGCCGCGGTTCCCGTATGCATTAGTCAAGATTGCCGGGGTTCGCATAGTGCTCGAAGAACGACGATGACGAAGCGAGGTTATAGATCGATGCACCTGTCGTCGAAAGAAAACCCTTCCTAGCCGAGAGGAAGATCTGGCCTAAATACAGACTGGCGAGAAACTACGCCAATGCCGGGCACGCTCCGGCATGCAATCATGGCCGCTCTCTTTCTCTCTCTCTCTCTTTCTCTTTCTCTCTGCACGCATGCTACGGGTATTACGTGTCGCGTACGATTGTCTTTCTTGAGGTATCGATGAATACGAAACGAGCCACGGTTTTTATCCCCGACTCTTTCTGCTCGGTTGCCTGCCGATTCAATGAAAGACACTCCGAGCTGCAGTGAGTACACTGCCTGCAAAAAGTTCGAGACGTCGGTACTCGATAAAATTGTTCTACGTTGCACAGGTTAATGCAATGGTTGTTCAAGCTTGCTGAATAAGCAAATAATGTAATGTGTTTCCAAAAATATCTGTTGAATCAAGTTCTATCGATGTGTACAATTATTTCAAAGCTTTGTCAAGTGATTCACAAGTTCCTCATATCAAGAGAAGCGACCACAATAGTGTCCCCAATTTTTGTCGAAAGCAAACTACAAAACGCTTGTCCAAATTATATGATAAATTGCAAAAATACTGAAGCGCCTCCTGATTCTTCAAAATTCACGCTTCATTTCGTAATGTTTTGAAGTAATTCGTAATGTGTTGAGCATGTTCGGCGTCCGCTCGAAGCCCTCGCTAACCCGACCAAACTTCTTCTGATCGATAGCGCGCGCGCGGAGGCGAGGGTTGTCGCGATAAAGCCGACCAGCTCACTTGTTTACCGATTTTTGCCGCCTACCATCGCGTCGAACCGGTTCTCCGGGTACCGGTTGCTCTTTCCTGCCCGTAAACTGGTCCACCCATGCACCGGTGACCCTCCCTGCATCCCCCTCTGCATTTCGCAGTCTCCCCAATGGAACGTTCACGAATTTCTTCCCTCCACCCTTTGTTCCGAACACGTCCAACTCATCTCATCCCGCTCCGGTACCCGCTGGAACCGAGCTCGTGATCGGCAACAATATTTTTCCCGTTGCACTTGCGTCATCGGAACGTCAAAATATTTATGCACTTCTTATCGTTGCGCTCTGTTTGCGCATCGGTCGGTGTGCTTAGCCGCGACTCGCGAGTTGGCTCTACAAAATCTGTTACTCGACTGCACTGGATTACGGGGAGACTGTAAAAATCTAGCTTTGCGTTGTTACTGAGATTGATGATTAACTTGATTCTAGATAATTAAAATCGGCTAGTAAAGTTTTATGGAAATAACAAAATTTTGTTTATTCTGTGCAATTTTTATTATAATATACATATTGGATAAAGAAATCTGTTGAGTCCATTCTCGATTCTTTATAATTTCAATAATTGTGGAATAACAAATCTCGAAATTTTTTCTGGTGGCAGCAGGTTGATTTTTGTTACAATATAAATATGATTGGATAAAGAAATCTGTGAAAACAATTCTCGATTCCGTATAATTCCGATAATTGTTGAATAACAAATCTCGAAATTTTTTCTGATGGTTACAGGTTTAGCTATCACGCGTGTAGATCTTATCGGTCTAAATCAATCAACACTGTTTCGGCGCCAGACAGTGAATAAGGGAGGTTTGTTCATAAATATTTAATCGACCGTTTCCGACCGTCCGGCGGTCGTGTATTATCAGAGCTCTCCTTCAGACGGTCCCCGGACGGTCGGAAATTATTCAGAAGCGGAAAATTCGCCTCGGGAGGCGGATGAAAAGCTCGGATCCGCGACTTCGCTGGAAGACGCGTAATCCAATTACGTCCGGCGCGACGTGGCGGGCTAGCTGAAGCGGAAGCCGGGCACCCGTTAATTGCGAGACGAACGGGTTCCGAAAGAATCGCCGTGAATCAACGTCTTGGAAACGTTGCCCTCCGACGATCGTTTTACAGTATTTTACCCCTTCAGTCTTTTCTCGTTTAATTGATTCGGGCTGATCGAATGCTGAACGTACGTGGGAAATGGGATATTCTCTTTCAATGAAAAATTGATGCGCTGAAGCTGTTCAAATCATTTAAAACGTTTCTACTTTCAGATATTGGGTTTCCGATTTAAAATGAGGATGAAATTCGACATCTTATAAATGAAATTAATGGACCTCTGTATTCTTAATTGCAGAGAGGTGCTGCAGAAAATTTGTCGATAATCGATGAAATTCGACAGCTTATAAATAAAATTAACGGACCTCTGTATTCTTAATTGCAAAGAGGCACTGTAGAAAATTTTTAGATAGTCCATCAATCAATACAAAGACGGCCCATCAGGCTTTCTGACAGGCTTAACTCACTTGCAATTTTGTCCGGCTATTTTCGGCGACTCGAGCCGCGGCTCAGACGACGCAACGCCGCGCCGGTGTGCTAATGAGCGCGAATAAACGAGCGTTATCAGCAGTCGCCGCTTATCGCTCGTCAAGGTACACAAACCGAGTCAGACGGATTCCTCCGGACTGTCAATATCTCTCGCTGCCGCACCGCGAGATACTTGACTTGTATGGCGAGTCAAGTATGCGCATAGATAAAACGCGTCACGACGACCGTATCTCTTCAGCCAGTCGCTCTGTCGTCGCATGTCGCCGACGAACAAACGGCACGCCGATTACGCGAGCTCTCGTTCGAGCCCGACGAATAATGGCCCGTCCGTCGAACCGCGTCCGGGTTTCATATTTTCGTCGCGTCCGCGGCCCGCAGGAATTCGGCGGGCCACGCGCGATAGCTCACCGAAATTCACAAATTCCATCGGCGGCAACGTTCATCTTCGCTAAAATCAATTAATGTCAGTTTTTCCGGCGACGACGTGCTGCGTCAACTCTCTACTGGATGCCCGCGGCACCTCGACGATACGAGTACAATAGAATTTCCGAATTTCCTCTTGTCCGAACACGTGTCAGAAAGAGACAGTGATGTTTAAAGGAATACGAAACACAATTTATTGTGATTAGTTGTAAGATGAAATGAATTTCTCTTAATTCTTGTTTTAAATGTCATCTACTATCTACTCATTTCTGTTATAAATGCACTCATCCAATTTCTTTGCGAGGTGAATTATTATCGTTATTGAATGCAATCAGTTGTATTCGCGTTTCTGGCTCCGCAATTTCCACGGCCGATGATGGCATAATCAAAATCCAGGCTGAAAGATTTATCGGCGGGCGTGGCTAACGATAAGCCAAGTAAAAATCGAACAAGTCTGACCACTGCGAGCCCATTCCCCTTGCGGCCTCACCCTAATGCATTATTTCGTTCGCGCTCGTGCAATCTAGTAGCAAAGGTCAGTCATACTCGCCCCTCGCGGATTTATTATTTAGAAGAACCGCGACCGGTGAATGGAGATTGTTGCTATTGTTGCCGGGAGTTGTACACTCGCGTGATTGTTAGGGTGGTCAATGGAGGTCATTGTTTCGACGGTGAACTGGCCGCGTGTTGTTGCTGTTTCGCAGGGCGAATGATGCTCGGAGATTCTGTGCGTACGTTTTATGGAACATTAGCGGTTGCTAAAATTCAAATTCAATAAACATTATTGAATCTTTCTATCTTCATACTTCGTGTAAATGCATCGAATGCACACAGTCTATTTATTACTGAAAGGCTCTTCAAAAATCGATCACGAACATTTTCGATTATCCAACAATTACAAAACGCTTTTCCGAAGCGAGCCTGCAGCTTCATCACTAATAAAATTATACAAGAGGTGCCCGAACGACTTGCACACATTTCACCGGCGTCGATCCCCGGAGAAAGTGAATTCCCCGCGAAGCTACTTCTGCGAGGAAAACGAAAATCCCATTCTCGAGGCTCTCTGAAAGCGGTGGAAAAGCGAGGCTCGCGAATCAGCACCGCGAGGCCCGTATCACATCGCTCGGAGAGTAATTACTCGGCGAACAAGCGGGGAGGGTAAAGAAGAAAAAAAAATGGGAAAGAGAATCCAGCAACAGGGAAAAGCGAGATGACGACGACGACGACGCGACGAGGGGAAAAGATTCGCGAGCGGCGGCGCGGCGGTGGCTGGCCGCGAGTCTCGTTTCCGTGGTTCCTTGAAAAGTGCCGGCGCGGCTAAATCGAGCCACCCCGTATACGCATTCATGCATAGTACATGCGTTCCCGTCGTTCGCAAAGAGTCGCAGACGCGTTTATGTAGACGTCCCATACATATGTAGAGACGCGTACACGTTCCGCGCCGGCACATGGCCGATGCGTTCTATATATAAAGCGGGTTTCTATGTAAGCGGCGCGTGTATGTAACGCCAACGGACCGGCAGATATTCCGATCGATCGTACCGGGTTATCTGACTGCCAACGAGAATTCATTTTCCCTTCCAATTCGTCCCTCTTCCCTCTTTTGCCCCCTCTCGCCCCGCTCTCACTCTCTCTCCCTCTCTCTCTTCCTCTCCTCTCTGCGCACTCGTACACCCACCCGTCCTTTCTCTCTTTCTCTCCTCGTCCCTCTCCGGGCACGCTGTTTCAATCTCCTTCCCACACGTGCGCGTATAATGGACCCCCGCGCACGTACATCGCCGCTCAAAAGTTCCCTCGACGCATGTCGACCGGGGCGAAAGGGCTGCTTGAATTTCAGTTTTTCCTCTTTTTTTTCCAATTTTTTCCCATTTTTTTTTCTTTTTTCCCGTTCAGTTGGTAGTTTCGCAGGAAACCGAAGTCGCCCGCGCGGAACCGTCCCGCCACCGCGGGGATTGTTTTATTAACCTGTTTCGACGGAATCCGAACCGTTTCCGCAGCGCGGAACCGCTTCAGACACGCGCGCGCGCTGTGGAAATTACTACGGCGCGGATTTATCGCGGATATTCGGCGTCGAGAGGGTGCCACTCGAGACCCCACGGTTCAACGGGGGTTTTAAAGCGATGTAGCTCTGCCCTACCAGTGGAAATATACCCACCTCCATTACTCTGTTAATTTGCGCTAGTCCTTCCAACTTGTGAACACCTATATCGTTCTGAATTTTAATCGTTTTTATGTCTCGGAACGTATTGTCTAGAGCGACGGAAATAGTCATGAAATTGCAGAGTACAGGGACCTGAGGGTGTAATCCGATTTTTGGAACGCCCTGTACTCTCCTGTATTTATTGCAGTTTGAATTAACGTGAAACTAACTGAAATATCAGGTATAGAGGCCTATAGGCACAGTCTAACTTTTGAAAAGTCCTGTATTCCGCTGCATTTGCAATCATTTGAATTATTTTCTGTAATGTACAGAATCCTGAGGATGTGCCACCAATTTTGAAGCTCTCTATAGTAAGATAATAAAAGCTGTCGAAATTATACAATAAAGAACCCTGAGGATGCACCAAATGTCTTTTGAAACTCCCTATAGTCCCCCGAAAATTTTTCCTGCTCTCAATTATCATCTCAACTACTTCACTGGGTATTTCTGTTTAGAAGATTAGAAAGATGTCGAAATTTAGAGACGGAGAAAATTGCAGGTCACGGGTTTTGGAGCAGCCTGTAGCTCTTCACACGCGAACCCGCAGTGCCCCTGGCAGCATCCCGATTCTCGGGTTAATCACATTACACATGTACTCTCGAGCCAACCGGAAAGAGACTCGCCAGGAAGAACGGCAGAACCCGATAATCGTATCGACAATCGATTCAACGAAGCTTTCTATCGTCTCGATTTTTTCACGTAAAAATTGTTCTCGCGCTCCATATACAGCATATCTGTTCGTCTGCGCGCGATTCAAAACCCAGCCGTACACCGCTAATCGGGTATCTGATCCGGCAATTTTATCCGAGGGGAGATAACGCGCTCGCTAATTACAGCTTCTCATTGTTTAACAATCGCACCGCGAGCTATGTTTTAATATTCCCCGGCAATAATTAGCGCCGGGGAGACACGGCTATCGCGATAATTGCGATCCGACCGAGTGTTTGCACGTGTATCCCCGCGGCTTACTGGGTCATCCGATCGGACCGAAGGTTTTTTCCGTGAACTTGGCCACAATCTATCTTACCCGACATGCGAACCGATGGGAAAACGTTTTTATAGTTCGCCATCTCCGCTCTGGGTACAATGCATCACGCCCACCCGAGGAAAATGTCACCAGGCTAAAATTGCTCGTGGCAGAGCCAAGAATATCTTCTCACGCGAAAATTTGGAGTCAGCAACCATAACATAAAATCAATTTCTAGGGTCATGCAGAATTTCCTGCGATTCAGTTTTGCGTCAATTTTCTCTTGGTATATTTTGGAGTGGCAGTTTCACCGGACAAAAATTGCTCGTTGCAGAGCCAGGAATATTTTCTCACGCTCAAATTCGGTTTAATGAACCACAATATAGAATCAATTTTTAGGATGATGCAGAATTTCCTGCGATTCAGTTTAGCGTCAATTTTCTCTTGGTATATTTTGGAGTATCGAACGTACATGAAGGCAGCTTCTCTGCAGTCTCTTTTACTTTAAAAATCGAACAACAATAGAGTCATCGTAGATGAAGCGAATAGAAACTAGATTCGCAGGAGTCACGGGAAGCACAATCGAGAGTCCTAAATGGTGGTGTGTGTCGCAAGCGATATTCGCCGGGTGCAGAGGCGACCGGAATCGCTGCAGAGTATCACGTCCCATTTTTCAGTGCGTCAGATCGGTAAATCGCTCGGAACCGGGGCTGGTGTGCGGGGGTGTTAATCGCGGAGCGAATCTCTGACGGTAACACTTACGTCTCGCGTTGGTGTGGCGTTGTGGTAGAAACCAGTTCGAGCGGGTCACCAGCCTGGTGCAGGTTTATCCATGAAAAATGGCCGCGCGCGCGTCCGTCGCGCTCGACTTTCACTTACTCGACACAGCACACAACCATTCGTCGATCAGCCCCGGCTGAAACTCGAATCGCGAGCGACGCGACGAGACGCGCGCCACGAAACCGATACTCCTTTACGTGTATGTGTATATATATACAATATATATATATATATATTATATATATATCGATAAAGAATTCTTCACTCGGTATCCTTGGAACGATCCTCCGGGCGGTGTGATCCTTCACTGCAACAATCATTCCCGTTGTCCACTGGCCTGCGGCTAACGAGCCCGAGCCGACCGATCCAACGATTCTCGCGGGGACAACGATCGAATCTGGATCCCGTAAGTTACCCGGTTGGATTCGTATCGCGACAGAAATCTCGGATATTAGATTTCGTCAGTTTCGCCGTTGGAAGCTCGGGACAGACCCCCGGGACCCCGGAGATCGTGTACAGCGGTGATTTAGCAGCGCGGCGGCTCTCCCGTGGGAGAGAGAGAGAGACCGCTGCGTCTGGGAACGCTGCCAATTCGGAGCGTGTCTCGGCGGCGGCGACGCGACGAGACGAGACGCGATACGACGCGGTGATCTATCCCGTGAAACCCAAGGTATCCGGTGTGCGTAGGCGTGTGTATCCCGAGAATTCGTCACGGGTCAAGTAACCATCGATTGCCCCCTCTGACGCCCCCTCGGGAGCCACGCGAAAGTACCCGCGACGAATATAGCCAGCGAGAGAGAGGCGAACGCTGAGGACCCGGCGGATCAAACAACCTCGAACTGTGTCAAACTCGAGCAGAGAGGGGGCAGGGTCGGACCTGGACGCTCGGATCAGCCCCCGCCCATGAGTGCCGGCTCGACCCGCTCGCGAGCTTCACGTGTCTATGCTACAACGACCACACCACCGGGTCCTCAAAACCGGACTAACTAAATCGCAGTGGAAACGGTCCCGCGAGAATCGTTCTTCTCGTCAGTCGGCTCCAAGGACACGGTTTTTCTCACAGGTGTATCACCTTGTTTCTCTCCCTCCTCCGCCGTCCTCCGTATTCTCTCTTTCTCTGTGTACGTGTGTGCGCGTGTGTGTTCCACACCCGTGTGCACCCCGTGTGTTCCAGAACCAACAAACAACAATTCACTGGGTTACAGTCGGCCCCGAAGACAGAAACGGCAAAAAAGGAACTCGCACCGCGAACCAAACAGATAAACGCCGGCCCCGAAGCGTCACTGCTCGTACGCGCCCGCGATACGACCGCCGCGGCAACAATGGACAGGACCCCGCTCTTCGGGGTGGGGTGAGCCACGAGGGTGGGGGGACGCACCTTCACCCTCGAGACGACAACGACGACGACGACGACGACGACGGCGGCGCTGGGTCGGGGGACAAGTGTAGAGACGAAAGCGCGCAGACGATCAGACACGAACTGCGACACGCGCGGCCCGCAGTGCTGCCGTCTACTGGGGCTCCGAGGGCTTCGTAGAATCGGCTCCCCCACCACCGTACACCCTCCCCGCTGCCTCTCGCTCCTCCCCCGCCGGCGAGCCGTCCTCAGCCAAACCATCTCGCTCCTCCCGCCACCCCGGTTCCCCTGTTTCGACGACACGACCGAGATCGTTCTCCCGCCCCTCGCTCCGCTTAGGACACCGCCGCCGCCAGCACCCGCCCCTCGGTCCCCGCAACCAGGATCGGTCTTTCTCTCTTTCACCCTTTCTCTCTCTCTCACCCGTTCATCATCCTGCTCACCGTGTCTCGTGGTCCTTCTCCGTCGCTCTCTCTCTCCCTCCCTCCCTCGCCCACATCTCGAGACCCTAGGCAACGAGCAGCCGCCTTCGAAAACCGGGAGCGTCACGCGACCGACGATAATATTGCAAACGTGGCTCTCGTTGATGCATACCCGATAAACTGTCGAGCTTTCTCTCTCGGTCTTTCTCCTTCGCCTCTCGTTCTACCCAGCTAACCCCGCCCCTCGTCTCTCCGCCGCGTTCTCCACGCCCCCGCGCGCACCCCGCACAGACCCCCGGCGTGCCAGCCCTACGAACAACTCCCGGTTTCTCTTTCCGCGAGCCTCCTTCCGAAACTGTGTTCCAGGATTCCTGGCTGTGCGATCGCTCGGGGATTCACTCAACCCCGTCCCCCGGGCGCGGGGGTGGCTACGCGAATTTTTGTTTTGGTTCCGATGCCGGTTGTCGGCTCTTTTGTACGATTTCTGATTGCGTTTTCGGCCCGAGCACGCTCGTTCCGAGAGCTCCGAACGGGAGGGAGGATTCCGCGTATTTTTATTTGCCGGCTGAGGGTTGCGGATATTGAGTTTTTGGAATTTTGCTAGTCTGCTGCAGGAGGATCCGATGCACCCTTGCAGGGCTTCCGATTGCGTTTGCGTAGGGTATTCGTTTCTTTATGGGCCTGTTTAACCCTCTAATCTGCAAGGGTTGATTCTGCGAGTCTTCCAATTTTGAACAGTGGATGCAGTGGAATCTTTCTTCTGTCTTATTAGTATTTTGGGAGTGAATTAGTGTCTTTATGAACATGTTTAACCCCCTGATCTGTAAGGGTTGATTTTAATCTTTTTAGAATTTCTGTAGTGAATTAATTTCCTCGAGGACCTGTTTACATCACCAATCTGTAAGGGTTGATTTCGCGAATGTGTCCTTTTAGTTTTAAGCACAGTACGATGTCAGAGAATGTTTTGTCCGTATTTTTGGAATCTTTGGTGCAGTTTTACGGGCGAACGTGCGTGTTTCTTCACGGATTTGGTTTCTCCCATAATGGTACGGAAAGCATTCTGCGCGTTCCTCGACATCGCAACAAATAATTCAGCGAGCTTTCGTCCGTTTTTAGAAGGTGCTCGCTTTTTATAGACGGGTTTCTGCAACGGCACGATCAATTATTTGTCGAGGATTTCTACAGTGAAATGATCGATGCGCGGCGTCGCTAAATATACAACCATCCAGACGCTAAAGAAATTATGTCACCGCGGCGTGTCCTTTTTATGTTGTCGTATCGAAGACAATGAAACCGTAAGATCGTAAACCGGTCTATTTCTTCTTCAACTAGGTCGCGTATTATAAACGAACTTAAATTCACTTTTTATAGTCGCCTATTCCACGTATCTATTCTACTTATACGTAGTTTATTCCACTTATGCGCGACACTCTTTTTTTTATAGATTGCTATTTCAGTGGAATTCTATTTCCGCGCTAAAGCGCTGCACGCTAACAGCACTTTGTTATTGCCTCAAGAATTTTATTAACAGTAAACGCGTCGGAGACAAACAGTTAGCGTGTTTTAATCTCCTAACGGGCGCTTCGATCGACCGGCCGGCTGGCAGCGTTGGCGTTCATTCATGAAAATGCAACAAAAATTCCCGTAGTCGAAGCCAACCTCCAATTACGACAACGGCGACGTCTGATAGAATAACCAGAGTTTTCCGAGGCTCCGTGAATCGTCGAATCGCGTTCGGAAATTGTCGAGCCCATCAAGACCCCCCGCGGAATTTCCGCTGGCCGATCAGACGTCGAATTCAACGGGCCACCATTTGATAGTATAATTCCCCGCGTTGCGGAAGCGTCGCGCTAGTTTGCATAACACTGCGCCCACGCTCGAATCGACCAGAAGATTTATTAAGCTCCCTTTCTTCGTCGACGGGGGTGCGCGACGGGCCATTTCCATAAAATGGCTCCAACTAATCCGCAAAATTTTCCTCCCGTCGAGCCAGCCAAAATCAGGTACCCCTCGCGAGCTTGGATTTTACACATTTAGTATAATGAAAATGTAAATCAATTTTAAGACGATACCAACACCGGAGAAATTAGAGATTCCTGTCAACGGTGGGGAAATACTTTTTATTTTGAATAAGAAAATCTGCACAGTCTATATATCGAATTTAAAACGATACAAACATCGGAGAAATTAAAGATCACTGTTAAGGGTGAGGAAATGCACCCACGTTTATTCTTCGCTTTTTTATTTCGCATAAAGATCTGCACAGATTATATCGCATTTAAAATCCCGAAAAAAGGGATCGTTCGCGAGATCTCGCGGATCTGGAACAAGTTTGCTTTGAATTTAGCGATTGTAGAGGGGGAAAGAGAGAATCGACTCGCTAATTTCGTCGTGTACGCGAACAGGAGCCGGCATTGTACGCGTAAACTCATTGCGAGTCGACGAACCGTGAACGAAATGGCTACCTTCACGCTTTGCCGGCCACGGGCTGCGCGGAATTTATTGGCAATCGATAGCCGACATCGGGACCGTGGGCTCGTGTGCCCCGGTTGCTTTTTAGCCTCTCCTGGACCGTGTCCAGCCAATCCTGATCGGCCCCGATGGAAAATCTCTCACTCGATACTGGGGTCGCGTGGCCCGACGCCTTAATTGTTCCAGACGTGTCATGGACCCCATTGACACGCTCTCGCTGGTGTCGGTACCACTCTTCGACTTCCGAAAAATTCAAGATCAACAAGACAACGGTGCTTCGAGAAACGACACAATTCGATTAAATTAACCCTTTGCGGACGAAGATTTTTTGAAAATATTAAAGAATACATTGCTCGGAGAAATAGATCATATATCAAAGTCTCGAGTGCTGCATATTTTATCATGTACACAATTATATAATATTATTTGTCTGCAACTTTAGGAATTGAATAAAAAAAAAAATAGCATAGTCACGATGCCGTCGATGTGATATTCGTCCGGAAAGGGTTAACTAAAAGTGATTACTTTCCACAGCTTTATAAAAATAACACAAATCCAATTTCTGTAGTGTATACCAAAAGAAATAAATTTGATGAACAATGGTTCTTATTGATGCATCTCTACAAGGGCTGACCTTTTAGCGGACTGCAGAAGCTGTAATACAGTGAATTCATTGGATCCCAGAAAAGTGTCCACGGTCAGAAGGCGAGGAATGTTACTGGCCGATTATTAAGCCCAATCCGCACGTTCTCGAAGCTCGACGCGGAGGTTTGGCCACAGGTTTTTCCAGCATGGAACGTCGAATTGTCCGTAGTGACAGGCGAGGGTGCGAGGGGGTCGAAGAGGGTGGTGTGTGCATGGCTGGTATGCATAGGCGATGAAACGCGGATAGCCGTTCGTAGCGGAGCGGCGAGTGGAGCGTGGCGGCTTTATTTATGCGGCTTACAAACTATCGATCCGGCACGTCATTCGGGAGTAGTTCGGCCAGCCGGGAAACTTTGTTGTTGGGAACTGAAAGTTTCCGAGCGGGGAAACTCCAGCACAAACAGGTGGAACGGGCGACGAAGGCCTTCTGGCGCCAGCCAATGCTGCTACGTGTTCCCCTTAGGTGTCTGTGTCTGTTCGCCTCTATCTGTGTTTGCAGGAGTGTTTGTATGCGTGCACGTTGCTCGACTGCACACACACACACACGCGCGCGCACAGACTTAGGGCACAGACACGTGTAGACTGTGGGGCGCACAATGAGTCCCCGCTCGCTGCACAACAGAGAGACACACGGACGAGGAACGTACACGTGCGGCGCAACCCTCCGCGCGCGTCAACAATATTGAGAGAGTCGACGCGAGGGAGGCACCGCAAACAACCCTCCTCTCTCTGGGATACAGAGAGGGAAGGAGAGAGAGAGATGGGGAGATTCAAGGAGAAATTGCCAGGGTCAACCCCTTCCATAGCTGAATTCCACAGAGGAATAAATGATCCTGCGAGATCGTTCGGTACGCGAGGATGTCGCGGAAGTGCCGGAAGGACGCGCGTGCTTGCGGATCAGACGACACAAATGAGCTTTGATTCGCATGGATGTGCTCTCGGCGCTCCACCCTCTGGCACCCTGTGGCACCACGAGGTCCTCCGAAGGTTGTTTAAAATCTCCCTGCATTATTCTTTTCACCAGACCAAAATAACATAATGTCGTAAAGAAGGACAAGTGTGCTACCACAAAGAAAAAGCAGTTGCAGAGATATACAAATAAATTTCCATTACCATTCAATAGTTAGTAGATTCTGTTTAAAATGTTTAATGTTGTTCTTGGCCCTCCAACCACAACAGTGTCGCTCAGAACAATATTGTACCCTTATTCTCCTCATTCTTTTAAGAAAAGCATTACGAAATTTTGTCCGATCACACAAATATCCGCAAAAACACGATCCTGATCGAGCAAGGATCCGCAGTAAATCCCTCGAGTGAATTTATCGGAGGTCCTCGATACACCATGGTAACGCCGGCCTCCTTTGTCCGGATATAAATTAATTTCGACGCGAAACCCGTGCATACATATCTCCGCAAAGCTGCTGCGTGTTCCGGAGTGGCTATAACAGCGAACTGTTAATTGGATTCCCTCGGAAAAGTGATACACGCGCTTCGGGTTACAATCGATGCAGCTGATACACCGTGGGCTGGCTCTCTCTCTCTCTCTATTTCTCTCTTGAGACGCGTTCGAGTGGCCTGTTGAGCGATATCCTTGTTAACCTCTTGCCTTGCGAATGATTTTCAAGCACTCAGGGAGCGTTTCAATTCTGCCCTGATTGTTCCACGTGAATATCGTCGCTGGATCTTAGATTTCACTGCGCTCCGCAGTTCCTTTCTTTGAATTTTGTTCTAATGCTTTCTTCCATGGGATCTCCGAAGCCGATTTAATGCGCTTAGTGGAACGATTAAAGCAGTAGAATTGTATTCGTGATAAGTAGACTGTTGTACTTCGTGTAGTTTGATCATTAGCCTGCGGATTTTTAAGCTAAATAAACATTGTCGGTATTAATCGCAAGATAAAAACGCTGCATAGACATTAATTTCGTTTGTAAACAACTTTAGCGAGCTGAAAATAAAGCAACAGCATTTTTTATTTCATTAAAGGTTCTTGCTGCTTTGCATTTGATCCACTCATTTTTACTATAAATTCATAAAATGCGCGGTCTACTGATAATTAAGATTTCTGAGCAAGCTCGACCATTGTGAATCTTGCGAATAAGAAGCTAACAAATTTTTCTCGAGCACGAACTTCGAAAAATCCGGTATCAAAGACAGAAGAACCAACGGGCATGATCACCGGCCACCGCATTAATTGTCAGGGGTCGCCGCCGTCAGAAGAAAATTGCATTTCCCAGGCATTAATTCAAGGTATCCGGATCGATCGGGTCGGGTCCCGCGCAATCATCAGCGAATTCCGGCGGCGCGGAAACAAATTTTTCCGAGGACGCGCTCGCCACGGGGATAATTTATTCGCGAGCGTGGTCGACGGAGGAGTCGGTTCCGCGCGGCCAAACGGTATCGCAATTAATTTACATGCCATTTTCTACCCGGCCATTTCCGTCGGGTTCTCTCTCGCTCTCTCATGTCGGGTCCTCTCCTCTTTTTTCTCTCGCCCCTTGTATCGAGGAATTTAATGAATCACCATCTCCCGGGTCGCCCTTTACCGTAATGCTTCGATCTTAATGGCGAAAGGAGCGAAACGGAACGGAGCAGGACGCCGGAGGAGGAAGTGAAGGAGAGGAGGGTAGCGGTTCTTCCGGGCCCGTCGTCCGATTAAACTTTCATGAAACTTCTGATGCAAATTTAATTACCGCGAAATTGAGTCGCGCACAAAGAAGCGGCGCATCCGTCTGCCTCGTTTGATCGATTCCTGAGGAATTCCGGAGCGCGAGTGGCGCGCGACCGAGGACGCATCGCGCCGGCCGCGACTCCGCTCGGTAACCGGTAATTACCGTCTGAAAGTGGCGAGGAGAGAGCGAGAGAGGAGAGCCCCTGTCCACGGGGCTGGCAGACGAATCGATACGATCCACTACCCTCTCGCCGGCCCGTAGAACGAGCTATTAATAAGCGGAAGTATTTCCGTCGATACGGAATAAATGGACAGCTCCGACCGGCTCCTGGACGGGCTCGTTAACGATCGCCCCCCTCGCGCTCCGGCTGTCCGACTGGATGTCCCGGCGTACGTTCGTGCCGTGTGATGGAGAGCGTATCGCGATCCGGTCGCGCCCTAACGTAAACAGACGGGAACGCGAGACAGTAGACGGCGAGGGTGTTTTGTGCGCGCGCGCTGCTGGCCGAGAGAAAGGGTTCTATCCGAAAGTCCTCGAGGTAAAGAGCCGGGGGCCAGGAGCCAAGAGCTGGGAGCTACGAGCCGGGTGCACGCAGCAAGGTCTCACGGATCCACCCCCGGAAACTGCCGCGGAACTCGCCGAATCCGGAATTCCGGATAGTTCGGCGAACGAAATTAACCAATTTGCAGGCTGATGTTTTGCGTTGGCTCCGGCCGGGCAGAGATGTGTTTCGCGCCAACCACCAGTCGCGGCCCCCACTATCAAGGCCCTAGCCCCACCAGCCTGACCTGCCCGAGAATCAATACAGCTACCGACCGCCGCCCCAACCCCCAGCCACTACCAGTCCCCCAAACCACCCTTTTCCTCCTCCTGCCCCACCTACTTTCCACGCTACGCACCCCCTTTCGCCATTCTCGAGTGCCGATTCCCATTCTGGGTTCGCAGCTTCAACCCTCCACCATCTCTCTCTCTCTCTCTTCTTCCACCCTCCCCTCGGCGCACCCTCTTCCCCGACGTTTCTCTTTCTGCCACTCTAACCCCCAGGCCTGCATTCTCCCCTCTCGACGGCCTCGTCCTTCATCTCCTTCCGTTCCATTCCTCCGCCCTCTCCACTCTGTCTCTCTTTGTATCCGTCCGTGCTGGTCTCTCCTCCGGCTACCAAGCAACCCCTTCAATCCTCCCACGTGCCACGAGGCGAGCTCGTTTTCTTCGGCCGGCTGCCGGTGCAGACTCGGCCAACCACCCCTATTGGCTGAACGACCCTCTAAAGCGGCTAGATATCCAGGCGAGTATAAAGATGAGACCAGGCCGATGAAAATGCCAGGAGGGGGACGCGCGCGCGGACTTTACCAACCCCCATGCCGGGGGTGGATGCCCCGGATGGTTCGGTAGATCCAGGAAGAGGGACGCGGACGGGAAAGAGGAACCACTGGCAGAAACAAGAGGAAGTTTACGAGTCGAACGTTCCCGGTGAACTTGAGCGAGTCCCGGCGAGATTGGCGGATCGCCAACCCCCCTCTCTCTCTCTCTTCTTTTCTCTCTGTTTTCATCTCCATTCCTCTCACTCTCTAGCCCTGTGCCGACACCGACGGGGTGTTTGCCCGATATTTACATTCGAATGAATCGACCTGTCCGCGGACGGTGCTGCAGCGCCAGGATCCTACCACGTCTGGCTTTCGACGCGACGCCAGTCGATCGCCGAACGTTAATCGTACGGAGCGCCACCCTCCCGGGGTGAACATTGTTGCGCCGATTGCTGGAGATCGGCGATTCTAGATGGAAACGCGTATGGCGGTTCCATCGGTGGAACGCAGAAAATATCTATTTTAACCCTTCGCACTCGGAGCCATTTTGTGTTTTCCATTTACTGCATTTTGTGGAAAATAAGTTTTTAAATGATCTATACATTCTGGATGGCTGCGCAAGGGTTCACCGTAATTTCACTCTTGAATTTCCTCCTTTCCGATTCGAAACAGCGACTTCAATGCGCGTTTCAAACGTTTTTAGACGTTCATCTCATCATATATGTCATTTGCCCCAAAGTCAACGTCTTAGGGGATGAGATCTCGACTCGAGCGTGCCTGTAAGATCTCGGAGGATCCTTTCCGAGCAGAATGTTCGGATGCCAGCAGGGTAACGGAGTACATCGGATGTTCTATTCTCACCTGAGACCCTTTTGTCATCGTCTCCCGATTAGGAAGGCAGGCGCGACCGGTTCGAGGAGGCGAACATGCTTCCCCTCGAGGCGGGAACGCGTTTAATTGACGGCTCCGACCCGGCGAGGCTCCTTTTTAAAGAAGCTGTTCGTGAATTTAATGAGAAACACGAGGAGCGCGCGACGCTACGGGGGGAGGAACCAGCAATCTCCCTTCTTCTCTCGGTTGTGGAATTCCTGCGAGCTCTCTCTCCTTCGCGAGTCTCGATATCGTTAGGGGATCCCATGGTGTGGAACACGGAAGCGCGACGCGCGGAGACCCCGAGCAATACGCCTCAACGTAATTGAAGAAAAATGAGACGCCCCAACGAATTTCTACCCTCTTCTTCCTCCCCCCCCCCCAAGGATTCTCGCAACTTCGACGGCGTGTTCCATACCAGGGAAGTTTCTAATTCCATCGCGCGATCGAAATGGAACCGTTGAAATTAAATGACTGTCACTTCCCCGAAATTATCGGGGATGAAACGCTCGGCGACGGCATCTCGCGACGGTTTCATTCCTTCCCTGCCTATTAAACCGATTTTGTTCAATTATTTTTCAATAAACGTCTGTAAGAGTTCTGCTCGTAGGATTAACTCTTGATTGAAATTAATGCCAATTCCGGTCCTCGTTCGGTCCACTATTTCTGTAACCCTGCCTCCTTTCCAGCCAGCGGATTTAACTCGCTGATATTAGTTGGAATTGAGTGTTCCTCAGCTGTCTATGCCGCGAGATGAAACGTGCAGAAATAAGCCGGAATGAACGAATTCGTGTCGAGCGGATCGTGCGAGAGTTTATAAGTGGAAACGGTGGGCTGTGACCAAGCGAAGCTATCGAACTAATTGACATATAACAAATTATTACAGACGTATGTCTAACTGTTCTACTAAGATAATGTTAAAGCTAGAAAAGTTCGAATATAGCTGTGAGTAAAATCACAGCTGTCGTTCGAGACACTCTGTACACCTTTATCCGAGTATTTGTTGGATATACTTATACGCATTCAATTATTCTGCAGGACTTACATATTCACCTTTCAGATAGAGAATATAAAAATTAACACAAAATCGAAGATTGAGAAGCCAGTATCGACAGATGTAGTAATTTTTAAACCCGAATGAATAATTACGGCACGCGTTGAATTTTGAAAGATGATCAGGAACCATTTTACTTAATCCAGTAAAATTCTCCTCCTCTCCACTTCTAATTTCCTCGACTTAATAAGTGAACAAACACGCTTCGCTGTAGAAGTCTCTTAACCCTCATCATCGTAACTCTTCAATTTGAATAAAATAACATCGGAAAGTTTGCCTTGTTATTTCATCGATTTTTTAGCACTATGTCGATTTGACACCGAGAGACAGATCCAGTTCGTGAAATGAAGGACTCACGAGGGTTAATTGCGTATTTCGCATCATATCTAGATGCAGTGGGACGATCAAGATGAGGGATCAATTTTCTTGAAGACATCTTCCTCGAGAGTTCCCTGATCCCGGTCACGCGGATAAACACGAGGGATAAAGTAGGTTCTTTATCGGTTCGCGATCACCGTCGTGCGTTTCTATCACGTCGAGAAGCGTGTCGGAGAACCACGCGCGCATTTCTGCACGAGGAACATCGGCGACGACGGTGCGCGTTTAAAGCGATCCTAATGGTCGTTTCCAGGGATCCTCTCGGGACTGGGGATGAGGCTGGTGGATGGGGTAGAGAGCAGCAGCGAGTTCCATTACGGCCGTGTACTCGTTGGCTTAATCCCTTTCGGCGAGTTTTCGAACTCGTCTAAGCCGGCTCGGAAACTTGCCGACTTAGGGCTCCGAGGAGCCAAGTATCCGCGAGTCACGAATTCCGCGAACTTTCCGGACCGAGGCTTCCGGAACCGGCTTGCTGCAGACTTTGCAATAGTCTGGGACGCGGCGGGCCGATCCTGCCAAGCCCTGGATCCTCGACGGAGATCGATGATCTCGCCGGGTAGCAAATCCAATAACTCGCCGTTGAAAGTAGCTCGCTGGAAAAAGTGGTAGTCTGAAAATCATTTCCCAACGGAAGATCATATCGTCTAATAGAGGTTCAATTCTTTGGAGCAGATTGATCGTTTCTTTGAAAATCTAAGGTCAAACTGTCGAAAGTTAAAATTTAATTTTAAACGAGTTCATTCGAGAACTACTTTACATCGATTCATGATGTTAGACGATCCGACAGAGTCCAGGAACTTCTCCCTACATCAACTACTCCTTCGAAAACCTAGAACAATTTCTAACCTATCCAGGATCAAGAAAGAAGGCATCAAAAAGTAATTTTAATGGCAGAAAATCAAATTCGTCCTATCTGAAGGTCCTGCGAAGGTCGCGGAAGAAAGTAATTGTTAAGGGCTGGTCCTGCGGACTACCGTTCGGTCTAATGGCGGACCTCGGCCGGGAATGCCTTGGAAAATGATTTATGAAGAACCAGAACCGGTTTCGGGACAAGGGTGGAGAGGGTGGGAGGAAGCGCGGAGGGCTTCTCTCGCATTAACGAGATTGTAAGGTCGACGGATGGAGCCCAGAGTTGTTCGCGGAACTTTCCTCTCCGGGCACGAAGAAATTTCGAAGAAGGAATAACTCTTCCTGCAGACGCCGGTAACCCCGGCCACGTCGGATTCCAAACTTTCCCGGAATTACTCGCTAACGATAGAAAGTTTCGAGTCGTCGAAGCACAGGCCTCGGGCCAACCGGGGTTAACGCTTCAGTCTTGTCCCGGCCGAGACGCGCCAACTTCGAAAAGTGACTTCTGATTACCATTTCCGGGAGCCCGATCGAACTCTTTCACCCCTTCGAACATCCCACTGATTCGACGACCCCCATCTGAGGCGGTAAACGCGAGCGGATTCGCGATTAGAGCACGTTCAGACGAGCTTGATCCTCGAAGTTCGATTCTTGGCGAGAAATGATCGTTCCTGGTAGGTGGAACTGGTGATTTTCGATTTCGAATGAAGCTATTTTACATCTGGAATGGTACTGATCACATAATTTTAGAGGGACATTTTTATTTCCAGAGATAATTCCATGTCTGACTAGTGGCAGGGATAATCTACTTAAAACTGGAACAAGCTTCGTTATTGAAATGACGTAAGTGAACGTTTGGAAGATATTTTTGGAGGAAAATGGTTCTCTGGCAGATATGTTATTTATTTGTCAGGTAGATTTCGAAGGGATGATAATAATTCTTGAGACGGGGGATGGAAATTGTACTTGGTTTAATATCTTGAAAACTATTAGAGCTAGAAGAATAGTATTAATGAGGAATCTAGTTGGGCTAACAGATTCGAAAAAATTTCATTTGTTTAAAATATACAATATTATACACAGAACAACTAGGATCAAATAGAATTCGATTTCCTGTATTAAAGATTCCGGCGCAACAAAGATAAAATAATATTCAACTAAAATAGTAAAACACAAGCGAACACCTGTGCATTAGCAAAAAAACTACTAACGGCCTCACCGACCATTTACCACAAGGAATTTTCGAGCCAGGAAAATAAACGTTCGCCTCATTTCCATAAACTAGATAAAATAAGAACTTATCACGAACACATTTGCAGTGTAGTTAGAATTTACCATGTTGCGCGTGTTCTGCAAGACCGAGTCCCCAAGTGCACAGCGAGTTTCGCTTGTCTACGAGCATCGCATAATGCTATTTAAACTTTCCAGTAGAGAATGACGAGTTGAAGATCGCCTATCTCGCGGAGCGGTTATTTAAAACAATCTCTCTAGCGATGTATAAACAAATAAATAAATAAGGAAGTTGGAAGCAGCCGGATCGGGCTGCTCGTTAAAGAGCTCCGAGCACGCCGCGCGCCGGGGCTGTCTGGTGCGTTCGATTACCGTCTCGCCAGGAAATCGAGCGAGGAGGACACGAAGGTGGGGCAATCGTGTTCACGAGGAACGGAAGTCGGCCGCCAAGGTAGCAACGGACTCTATTCCCGATTCCTGAAAGCTCGAGGGTGCCGCAAACACGACTTTATTGATTCCCCGCTTTAAAGGGAAGCATCTAGTCAGACCGCTGCACGATTCACCGGCTCAGGCTCGATGGAATCACTGTTTCAACTGTTACACGGCGGATTTTATTTATAGCAAAAGCTAGTGCAATTTAAAACAACGAAAAGATTAAATGAATTTCAAAATGCCAATGTATTATTTTCAACTTATTCAGATCATTAGAGGAAAGAAAGAGAATCTTCTGTGTGGCAGCTGATCTTTGGAATCGATGGAATTTCTAATTTTTCTCTGATAATATTTTTTTCGTATGTCAATATTATTTTCAACTTATTAAAATCATTATAAGAAAGAAAGAATCTTCTGTGTGGCAGCTGTTCTTTGGATTTTATGGAATTTCTAATTTTTTCTGTGATGATATTCTTTTTCGTATTTCATGAGATTACAGTTTTTATGAAATTACTTTATTATTGAAAATGATGCGAATTAGGACAGGTTCAGGCGTGCAAATTGGGGTCATTGTAGAGCAGTCTACATAGACAGTGTGTTCAACACTGCCTCGCTTTGCTCGCACCTTTTCCAGTCGTTCTCTTTCAAGATCCACCGTGGCTCGTCCGCTTATCTCGCGGGACAGATAATCGCTATCAGTCGGGAACATAAAGGCGGACCGGCCTCGGTTCACGGCAATGAACGATAAGGCGATAATAAGCGGCTCGATACGTCGAAACTTGCCTCGCTCATTATCTTACGGATGCGAAAGTAGACTCGTCAAGGACGAGCTCGAAGATTTTTTAAACCGAGGACACCGCTAAATTGACACTGTCGAGCGGCGGGGACCGCGATAACTTTCAAGTAGATACAGGCAGTGTGTGGTCAGACAGCTGACGCGAAACAAATAGTTATTACGCAGATCTCCGTGTAGATATCACTTCGCAGTATAGCCGATGTTTATTCATTTATGCAAAATACCTAGTTACGAATTTATTTTCGTCGCTGATAATTTTAACGAGTTGTAAATATTAACTTCATTAAATTTTTCAAATTGCACCTACTCATCTTTATTATAATTCCATGAAATATGTAGTCCAATAATGACTGTCTCAGTAGTTCGATCCAAAATCGAAGCTAAATTATTTCGAGGGAGGTTTATCTCCCCAATCTTTCAAAAAATGGTCTGGGCAATAAGATTTAAATCTGACAAAAGCAGCTGACATTTTAGAATTCAGCTCTGTATCGCATTAGTGCTGTACATCCACGTTATTTTCACCGTGAAGGTGCACTCCACAATTTTTATAAATTCCTGGAAAAATTAAGTCTCTTGAAATCCAGCAAATTCGGAGACAGCAAAGAAATTCTGCGAAACGTTCTCGGACGATTACCGTGGGAAAGAATCGGAGAGAGCAGTGACCGTGGATCGCGTTACGATGAAAATTCGTCTCGGAGGGCGACTGGCTGGTGCAATCGAATTTCCTCGGTCGTCGGCAAAGATACGGGTTCTCTGGTATCGGCGCGGGTTGACCGAGGCGTATTTAAAGCAATCTCCGGCTCGGGTTACATGTTTGCTTCGACGAGGTTATCGGCGCGGCCGGATTCGTGACTGGGAACCGGGTCCGATTGTCGATGGAAGTTGCGAAACGCGACGTCATGTTCCCCGACAGGCATTAATCAAGCTAACGGTGCTGTTCGGATCATCTCCTCTTTCGCGTCGTTTTCCACTACTGAACATTTTCCACGACTCCTCCGAGAGACTCTCAACAGAGAGAAAGAGAGAGAGAGAGAGAGAGACAGAGTAAGAGCACGCAAGCGCAAAAATGTCTAACACGCTGCTCGTTTATTATCGTAAACTACTACATGGCGATTTAATAATAGAACGGAATTGAATTTCACTCACCACGACGAGCGCGTGCGTCAGAGCAGTCGATGACCTCGACCTCCTCGGTGTCATGCCGACGACCTCGCCTCTCATGATGCTCTCGACCACTGCGGAAAAGAGTTCGCCTTCGCTTTAGAACGGGAAACCGAGCCGAGTTTCGAGGGTCCAATAATTAGCCGAATTATTCGGATCGGTTTCGAGCCCCTCGTACCAGAATTATTTGGTAATCGTTCTCTGTATAATAACAACCCTCGAAATAGTAATCCATGTGTCCCGACCGGAATTATTGTTGTAGCGTTGCCAGTGTTCGTGTAGATTAATATCTGTCTGTGTGCGTTGTGTTGGTTTGCAATGTTTGTGGACACAACGAATGTAAAATGCGCTTTGCAGCTGCGTTTTGTCAATTGTAAACAATACGGGCAATTTTATGCATCGAAAGTTGCATTTCTGATTGTCAATAAAACCGAGTGATTGCCACGAAGAACAGAATTTAATTGGGAAAATTAGAGAGACAGGCAAGGCTGTCTCAAATTAGGTGAAAGGATTAGGTGTCAGGATTTGTAAATTTTATAGGAGCGCAATATTGAAACGTGAATTCTCCATCGTGAATCCCGATAATGAGAACCAGCAAAAAATGACACAGGTCCTTCTTCCATTGGAAAAAGACTGAAAAGTGAAAGACATCTTCTACGGTTTGTTTTATGAAATGTTGAAGCACACTAAATTCTTTATTGCGCTCCTACAAAATTTAAGAAGACACCCATTCGACTGGAATGTTGTTGTAGGATCGAAGATTTCGAATTTGTTTGATGAGTAAAATGGCGCAACTCACCTCCGTCGCCGATCAGCCGCATTTGTACTAAACTGGGGTCCTCGTTGTGATCCTCGAGGACGGTGTCGTCGGTGACGGTCAAGTCCTGAAACATGCGCAGGGTCCACGGTGAGCAATCGAGATCCGGTGGTAAGCGAATCATGCGAGCAACAAGGCGACATCGATACGTAATCGAAGAACAGAAACGCCTCGGAACGGTTTCGCAGCTCGTGATAAATCGAGAACCGAATGGTACTCGAGCGCGAGCCACGGACCTGTCGTCTGTTCCGGTGACGCGAGAATCGCCGACAGGCAATCGTTGACACACGGAGAGAGTGAGAGAGTGAGAGAGAGAGGCATCTTTCATTTTCGCGTCGGTCGTCCGCGAACGATTGAAACATCAAGGCGGCTTCCGAGCGCCGATAAATCTTTAGCGAACCACGGAATTTATGGCTGACACGTAGCGAGACGCGTACAGTTCGCTGCGGGTGGTATAGCGCGACGGGCCCAATCTCTGTCAGCGAGGACGACGTGTCCGCCTCGTTAACGAGAATCACGATCCACCATCTCTGTCAACGTGCCTGCGACCTGTGAGAGGAAGCCCGTCGTCCCTCTAGGTAACGTCTGATCGAGTCCTTTTTGTCGTTCATAGTTAAAAAAAAAAATCAGCTACTTTTCTCAACAGTCATTTTTTGTATTCTTTTGTTTGGTTTCGAAAGGCAAGACACCTCTTCTCGATTATGGCGAGGACCCGACGAAAAAGGACATTCACAGATTAAGTCTCACCTTGGTGGACTCGTTGTAACCAACAATGACGGCAGTGTACCATTGTGTCGTGCCCTCGGCCCGATAAACCTCGACCCTGAAGCCGACCAGCACGCTTGGCGTCGTCAGCAGGATCCTCTGGCCGTCCTGCATCTCCGCCCAGCGTCGCACCGCACTCGCCCAGGACACCGAGCCCTTCGTCAGCTCCCAGTCCTGCTGCAAAGACGATCACGGGGTCAGGAATCCGTCAGAAATAAGTTAACCTTTAGCAATCGATAAAAATTGCCGTACTATTGGGTTGACAAGAAAGTAATTTCGGTTTTTTAAGGTGAAATAGAGCCCAATTTTTTTATTCGGGCTATGAACTTTAATGAATAAGATATTTTCCCTTTTGATCGATGATCTTTTGACAAAAAGAATAAATAAGAAATATTTTATTGATTAAAGTTCATCGCTTGAATAAAGAAATTCGGTTTGCGTTCGATTTTGAATTCGATTTCACCTTAAAATACCGAAATTACTTTCCTGCCAACCCATTATTATTCAAAATAGTTTGCATTATTAAACATGTTGGTATCTAACCAATTACTAAAGGTTTAAGAGGGTGATCTCGTTTGCAACGATCCAAAAATCAATTTTATTTCATTCTATTCAAGTGTAAGTGTTCTCAGCGCGAAGCATAATTGAACCTGTGAGAAAAGATGATATAGAATGGAATTATTCTGGGTCGGAAGAAATGTTTAATTTTCGAGTTAAAATAGCTCCGACTGCAAAGGGTTAACCACACTTAACTTATTACCATTAATTACCATTCTCGAGGCAAAAACATTTATTTCCACGTTGCACGATCTGTGCAAGTTGTGAAGGGTCGATAAAAAGCGTTCGCTTGATTCGGTCAATCGAGTTTCGAAATATCAGAAAAACACTGATTGATATTTGGTAGAGGCTGTCCGCTGGACTTTCTCTTTTCTCCTGTCGTTGACGGACAGCGTGGACAACCCAGTCATCGTTCTAAGGTCGTGTCGGCCACTTTCGACGGGATGACTCGAGCCTAACACTCTCGAGCAGCTGTCCCGACAAATTTTATACTCGCGTTGATGAAAAGACAAACATCGTTAGCCGCGTTTGCACCGTCATCGTTAGACCGAAGAAAGTTTATTCTATAATTTCAAAAAATTATAGAATAGCCGAGGGAATTTATTGCCGACTTATTTTGTGGCTGATTCGCTGAAAGCGAGGACTGACAGACACCTCGTCAGACTTCAATTTGAAATTCTATGGATGTTTTTTCTAGTAATCAGTCGTTGGATGTCAATCTCGAATTCTTTGAACATACGTCAATTTATATTTGTGCGGTTATAGTTCTACTAAAATTCAATAAAAAAATGCATATATTTATGAAATATATGAAAATATTTCAAATTGTAATTTCAATCATAAATATATATGAATATTTGAAAATAGCAAAGTCTATAGAAGATTAGAAATTCTATCTAAGAATTTTTCTTCATGAATTAGCTACTTTTAATACTTTGATCACAGCTGTTCTTAAAACTTGATAATCTAGTCTCCTCGTTAATAAAACAGAAAATAATTAGACTTGAGAACTGATAAGACGACCAGCCATCATGAATGCATGTGTGAGATTGCTCTAAGATCTTAAACATCCTTCTTAGAAGATGCATTCATATTTCCCAGTTTCAGATGGCACCTACTGTTACGATTTCATCGTCTCGATAGAAAAGCGATCGATCCGGGCGGAAAAAGGAGGAAAAGGAGACGAACTAGTTCCCGATCGTTTTCCACAGGCAAGTCGGGCTTCCTCGAGGCATCGTCTGATACCTGGCGTAGTAATTGGAGTGATTAATTATTCTCTAGCGGCGCGGTGGCGGTTCGTTACGTGTCCGCGCCTGACCCCGACAAAGTGAATCTTATCAACAGCCGCGGGAACCTGATTCTTTGGCCTTCGGCGATTCATTAAGACCGATAAACGAGACTCGGGTCGTCGGGTCACCGGGTAATTGAGAGGCTGGGATCGTCTGTGCGTCTCTTATTGAAACTTCGCGAAACTGTCCTTGCCATTTAAAAAACTTCTGTGACCGTGTTCGAACTCGCTATTGGAATGCCGACGAAAAATGCATTTAGCCGAGTTACACCAATCTTGTTAAACATTGAACAAGCCTAGGTGGTCTTTCGGTTGATTGTAATTTGTATAGTTGTCCTGCATCCCTTAAGAATTTGTATTCACAGAAAATAAATTGGAAAGCTGTGAGAACCGAAATGTTTAAGTAGATCCAGACGACGTTGGTCAGCCACGATTAAATGAAACATGTGGTTTGTATTTGATCCACCCATTTTTATCATAAATATGAGAACACACTTTTACGTGAATTTATTTTCAAAAAATGAGACACGAATGATTTGAAAGAAAACAAAAGTGAGTGCAGTTTCGCAGTCGTCGATCATAGTGATCCAGTTCGCTCCTCCCCTAAGCTCGCACGCGTACGAGCGATCGTTGCGTCACGATCCCACGTTACGTCACCGTCGTCGTCCCGTTACGTCAGACGGGTTGTGCAATCTCGGGCTGCGAGACGCGACGGTGATGCACGATAATGACAGTAATATAACGGCAATTAGAACGCTATTACCGAAGCGTCGGGAGCACTTAACGGGTGCCCGACGCATCGCGGCGTGTTCCGCGTAATGTCGTCGTCGAGAGCGACGGAATCCGCGGTTCTCTTCGAGCGTCCTTTTCGGTAAGCGTCGCTACGCTACCACCGATCTTCGTCGACGACGAGAGATCTCGCCTCGAGGATCGCAATTCGTGCGACTTAAACAGCGACCGAGGAAGCAGGCCATTGTGATTTCGGTGATTAGGCTGCGTGCGCTAATGCCGGCCCTGCTGCCGGTTGTTCCGCAGTTTGCACTCTTCTGCGCATTCCTGATGGCATCGCATCTGATAGCTCCGGCCGCCGTTGTTTATGCAAATATACATCCTCGCGAGATCTTCCAGCGCGACATGCACTCAGGAAAAGAATGTTAACATTCCTCCAGGTGCGGGCAACGAAATTCATTTAGAAATTGTTGATTAGAAAAATCTAATTTTGAAGAATTTCTATAACTCAATTTTAAACTTAATTTTAGAAGAATTTTGGAGCTCTGTGCAAAATAAAAATTGTCGTCTGAATAAATTGATTAAAAAAATCTAATTCAGTGGAATTGTTATAATTACTTGATTTTAGAGGAATTTTTTCAAGTTTGAATCAATTCTCGTGCGAAATAAAAATTGTCAACTTTGCAACAAACAATTTTGATCACTTCAACAAGTTGGAAACAATATATCGGTGTGAGTAAATCGTATTTTAATCTCCAAGACCACAAGCACCGTTTCAATCTCAAGAAACGGCATCTTTAAATAGGCGTCGTTTAGCCGAACAGTGATTAAACAATCCACATTTACCGCGTTATAGTGAGCTTCTGTTCGGGTTGAAGACCGATCAGTGGCGACTCCGACCGAAAACAGCGGTTCAAAGCGTCGCTCTGTTCCCGCGGGGACGGAGGACGACGACGACAGTGGGAAAGCGGGAGAAACGAAACGAGACGACAGATATAAAGGCCGTGTGTTTGGCGTGGTTTGCCAAGGACCGTTAGGCAGTACGGGAATATGTTGGCGCCTCGTGTTGGCCGGCGTCCAACGTTCGCCGATGTTGGTGCACGCGGTTCCGACACGAGTCACCAAACGCGGCTGCCAACCGGGAACAAGAGCAAAAACGGGTCCGACCCGACCCGACCCTTATTCTCGGAGACCATAGACGTTAAATGATCGCTTGAAAAACGGAATTTTAAGAGTTTCCAGTCCTATGCAACAATTTCAAGCAATATGACGTGCGGGAAGCATCATTTGCGTCGCTGCTTACTCTTTGCATTCCAGGTTAGGAAATCAGCTGTTGAAGCTACTGAAATGGTTTGTGCGGCACTGGGAGAGAACGCTGTATCTTATAAAACATGGAGAAAGTTGTACCGAAGATTTAAAGCCAGAAATTTTTATCTGGAAGACGACGGTCGTTCAGGTGCACCCAGAAGGTTGGATGACGGTGGGTTAGAGGAATTGCTCAACGAAATCCGACCCAGGCGCAAGAAGAATTGGCAGAATAGGCGGAAAGATTGGGAGACACCACATTTGAATTTGGAAGAAAAGGGGAAAGAACTGATTTGCACACCTAATAAATAATTCACGTTTGAAATGCACCATGGATGTATGTACTTCTCTGAGAATTGATGCAGCTTGGAACGCCATAGTGAGAGGGCAAGCATTTTTGGAGGTAGTCGAAATACTTGCGGACGTTAGTGTACGTGTCGGCTCGTCCGCAAGAACATCCTCCGGTATGCGTGCGGCTAGGTATGCGCCTCGAAACAGCCCGCAGAAAGAACCCGTTGCATTTATAGTTCAGGGTCAGCAGACTCATCGCTGACTGTTCTGCACCGCGGTCTACCGATCCCTCTGCCTCTGACACGACGACGTTGCTCCTCTAACTCCTACGATCTCTCTCTCCCTCTTTTCGCGTCTTCCTTTTTCCGCTCGACAGTCTGCCTCGGCTTCTGCCCGTCTTTTTCCGCCTTCTCGTTCCACGAGACGCTCGTTTGCTTCTCTCCTTTGACGTGCCCTCTTATTCAGAGATTCGAGCGCCATGTTCCACGCTCCACTCTTTTTGGTAGTTTTTCGCTAACAAGATCTGTTGTTACCACTGCGACATTTCCTCTTGCAGTAGCCGTCGACGATATTTCAATATTTAATGAGCGACAGCTCGAACTTGGATCAAAGGGTGATATTATCTTCTATTGTAACTTCTAAACAAATGAACTTTTCGGAAATCTGTTTCCACGGACCAATTCAACTCTATGAAATACAGGAGTGACGTTAGTATCGAAATTTTATCTCTACGATTAACGCTAAACCTACAGAGTGCTAAAAGCGATTAAAATGTTTTAGCTTATAAAAATGATAAGGCTCTATTTATTTAGATTTTGTGCTATTTTATCGCAATATGCGGTTGGAGATTTATCGAATCAATTTCCATGTAAACAATTTCATAATTACAATAGTTGTAAAATGTAAAATATAAAACTGGTAGTGGCAGGTGTGTAGTTTTAATAATTTTCGAGATTGTCGACAAGAACGTGCAATAAAAAATACAGTGTTCTATTTTTAAAACATTTAAATGTCTTCAAGGGAGAACTTTCATCCGAAACATTCTTTTGTATCTCTGATACTTGTAGCAATAATCACGCGGTAAATTCACGATATGCATTTGAAGAGCTGAAGAGTTAAAGAGCGCAAGTTGCGCGAATCGTGGAAGACTCGGAGCATCCTTTGAGTCCGTTAATTGCCAATAAAAACTTATCCCGCGAGTCTCTCTCCGGCGTTTCTCTTGTTCTCGTTTTTTCCCCTCCGTCTCTCTTGCTTTTTTCCAGCCCGACGGAGGGAAAGTGTGGCGACAACTACCAGAAATCGATAGCCGAACGTGTGCTACCAGCAGCCGCCGCCGCCGTGCCCACGCACGAGCAATTTCCAGTGACCTCGATGTCACCGGTAAAATTATTCCCGCCGCATCAGCCGGAGAGAGAGATACTTGCTTCCCCTTTCATCGGGGACCGCTTAAAATATACAGGACGCTCCGCGAATCTTCGAACGGCTCGTTTAAAAGCAAATCGGGGGAGCCTGTAATAATTTGACGGTGGATTTCCGAGACCGCGAGCATTTACATTTTTATGCAAGCAGACCAGGTTTAAAAATAATTCCGAAACGAGCGACACGTTTCATTAAAGCTTTCAGGTCGCGATAACTTGGCAAGGTTCATTCATCGAGGAATTTCTTTCTCTCTGATTGAGAACTAAAAGGGGGACGAAAACCTTGTTACAGTTCTCTGAAGCACTGTCGATGCAGCTACTTTACCGAGAAATTTTCTGCTTCGGGGAAGCGAGAGTTCTGTGAAAAATTATTTCTTCTCTCTCGATTAATTTATACTTTTTGTATCAACAATTTTTCCATTCCCGACTGAACTGTACGAGGCTTCCCAAAACTTCATGATTTCTTCTGGTGCAAGAAAATGTTTTTGAAATAAAATCTTTCAAAAAATGTGAAACTCTGATAAAATTTCAAGTTTGACCCCGTTTCACCTAATCAAACAGAACTTCAGAAAAGAATTTCAAGAGAAAATCGTGCTTAAATTCGACAATAAAGTGTAGAAGAGGTGAACGGAAGGGAATCGTGGAAGCATCGATAATTACGGTCGATTGTCGAGTGTAGGAGTCGCAATAGCGTCCGATCGATCGGGGTCGGCGTCGCAGACGTGCTCCGGGAAGTTTTTCCGTCGGCGGGTGGGCGGTCGCGGATGCGGGGAATTGTTTCCAAGTAATTAAACTAACGGAACTTTTACCGTTAAAAGTTTGCCGGGTGTTCGCGGACGCCGGGGCGGTAAGTGGTTCACGTGCGGCGAGGAACTTCCACGGAGAGAGGACCGACCACCGTGGCTCTATAGCTTTGGGATCAGCTGCGCGAGCATGGTCGAAGGTTTCGTGCGCCGATCTTCGCCGGTTACGTAGCAGACGCGATTACCCGGGAATTAGTTCCACTCGATGCCGCGAACCGCGTGTCCCGTCCGGCGAACCGCCCCCCGTAGTACCAATGTAAATTGCTGGGAACGCGAGCATGTTGAGGTTTCGTGGCCTGGCCCGGATCGCGAAGACGTCTTTGCGATCGCTGCATCGATCGCCGATCCCGTCCGGGACCCGTTTGAACCGCCTCCGACCAAATCTGGCCGTGTCTGGTCCTCGCGAACCGTTTCTACTTGAGGATAATAGACGCGCTGTATAATTGTCAATCGGTGTTAATATTAGCTGTGGATTTTTATGCAAAATTTTATGCGTCCATTGCAAAATAATAGGAACTCGGTAAACATTTACTTCTTCTCTTAATCATTTCAGTAACGATCGTATTTTTAACTCTTTGCAGTCGAAACTATTTTAACTCTAGACCTACCGAATACTAGAACCGATTAAAATGTTTTATTTAGATTTTGTGCAATTCTGATTACAATATGTGCTTGGATAAAGAAATTTATCGAATCAATTTCCATGTAAGCAACTTCATAATTTCAGTAATTGCAAGATGAAAAATATAAAACAGTGGTAGGTTTAGTGTTAACTGGAAAATTGAACATTTCTTCCGACCTAGGATAATTCCATTTTATACGATTTTGTTCTTTTTATGGATATGGAATTGATATAGTACCTCACAGAATGCTTAATGTTTACCAACATATTTAATAGTGTAAACAATATTTTGAATAATCGTACAGCAATCTCGATTGGTGACTATGAGTCCTACTCATTTTTGTAAATGCATAAGTCATAAAACAATGAGTTCGGCGTCTTTTCGTGGAAAATTCTCCAAGTCTTGCCGTGGATGTTTCCATAGATACAGCTTAGAATCGCAGAGTGTTCTACGCATCCAGGATTGCGTCAGAAGAAGTCACGAACATTTTTGGAAGTCTTCCAGTCTAGACGAGGGTGGAAAGTCGTGATTAGATTACGGATGCTTGTGCAAACATCGGCGATAGATGCATAGATACAGTGAATCGAATAAAACTTAGTGGAGCCCACTGAAGATTCCATCAGCATCCAGAAGTCAAACCTAGTCAAACTCCAGCGAACTTCCCAATGACTTCCATTCTAGGTAATCAAACTACCTCTACAGGAACAAGATCGTCAGTCTGATAAGTGAAGCTCTGTGCTAGATCCTAGGGAACTTATTAAGCAGCGAATTACCGACTGGTGTAGAATAATGAACCATCAAAGGAGACTGAAAGAACGCTAACAGGAAACGAAGAACTTGGCAATAATATGAAAAATGGAGGAACACGAAGGTATGCGAGATTAAAGCGAACAGGGGTGAAAAATGGATGAAGACAGTGACGAGCAGTCTGATAAGGAATCTTAGCGCGATAAGTAATACAATTTCTTCTATCAGGGCAGATATTTTTTCGGGTTCAACGGGACCAATATCCCCGAGACGTCAGCTTCCGTCTGGATCGCGAAGAACCTGTCGCTCATGCATAAGCGAGGAGACATTCGGGCTGTCAATTTGCCATTTAATTGGGGGCTGAAGCACAAACTGTCACGCACGTCACTCGCAGAGATTTATCGCGCGACGGTCTCACGGCTAACCAACGAAAATTACCAATATTCGAGAGCGGTGCTCCCTCGTCATTCGGAAACGGAGGTCGCCGGAGTCAGCGAGAAAGAGAGAGTGAGAGAGAGAGAGAGACGGAGAGAGAATGGTGTGACACACTCGTGAACTGTCGGCAAGTTCGGCGCTGACCTATTGGCGTGCTTCGACTGCCAACGAGGGATCGTCGTCCCCTGGAAAGATTTCTCGCAGACGAACCAGCTACGGCTCCCGGGGGGCTGCGCGAGGGAGGAGAAGGTCAACAGCCTCGGAAACTTCCCACAGCAAGTTTCCCCGCCGCCCTAACGAACTAAGTTTCGAGGGGCGAGCCCGGCCCCGAAACTCGCACGGCTCTTAATCGGCCGGGAATTCTATCGCGAGCAGTCAGGAAAATGACACGGGCCAACGTAACCGGCGCTCGTACCAGACAACTTCGTACCTGACTTAGACGTTGATTAACGCAACCACCTCGGACGGTTCGCACAAACCGCCCCAAAACACCGCAATCCTCCAGAATATTTTTTAAACGCAGAGCTTGCTGCACGAAAATACTTTAACGCGGCCAGTACAGGCTCCGTGAGAAGTTGAGGAACGTGTGGAAATTTGTATGAACCAGTATATAGTGTTTAATTGCAGCGAACTACCCAAAACATTTTTTAGACAATTGCTTTATTGCTGCAGGTAAAAATTTAAACGCGAAGTTAAAAGCACGTGCTCATCTCGCGCAGAGGTCCCGACATAAATTGTTCCGTCATGTCTCTGGCCTCGGAATATAGTGACAGCGATAGTACAAATGCAGAGATACTCACGGTGAACGGTTTGAGTTTCGAGTAATCGACGAAGTCGAGTCGTCGATCCTGCATGAACTCGAGCGGCATGGCGTCTTCCGGGAGCTCGGCACGCGCCACCAGGGGGTAGAATGTCTGCAACAGAATCAGTGTCGAGGGTGGTTTGAGCTCTCGCAATTAGACTTCGTTTTTCTGTGTTGTGCGGGCACATTCGTGACGCGACAATGGAGCCAAATTAAGATCTCGGCGAATTGATTATGGCAGTGGCCAAAGTAAAAGCATGAGCAGGTGCAGGAGTTGCGACCACGTGGCGACGCGTAATTTTTTAACGAATCTAATTTGCCCGGTGCTCGCGCGGCCGCATTTCGCTTATTAAGCCGCGTTTCCGTCGTCTCGGCCGTTTAATCAGAACCGCGTCTCAGACACCGAGGAAATAACCGTCGGGGCTCGAGTGTCGGCCTGACAGATAATTAAAAGTTCCAGCTAATTACGATTAAAACTCGCGTCGACTGAAAGAGAGGGAGGGAGAGAGAGAGAGAGAGAGGGGGAGAGAGAAAGGGTGGCGAAACACAGCTGCAGAATGGCGGCCCCGGGGATACGACCGATTCTTCAGACGACACCGGGATCGCGGGGCCACTTTCTATGCAAACTGGGAGCCATTCGCGCTCGCTCCGCTGGAAAATTCGAAACTGCAATCTTCCGGGCGCGTTCTCGCGAGAACCGACACCTTTGGGCGCGACCGATCGACTGAAATCGCTTCGACGACACACCAGACACCGGCACTTTGTGTTTCTTATCCGATCGACGACCGCGACGCGGCGGCTGCTCGCTGTTTTATTAAAAAATCGGAACTGCGAGCAGAATAAGAGGAAATCGCGCGTGCTATAGAATTTACATAGAGTTCGTGCAATATAAAACATTGGAACGTTTCTGTAGGTGCGAAGATAAAAATGTAAGGCTGCAGAGATTGCGGTAGGAATAATGGAATGGTCAAGGAAATTGAACGACGGGAAGAATGTGTAAGACAGACATAATCCGAGATATAATATAATTCAAACCAAATTACATCTTTTAGGAAAATTGTACTCGCTGAAGCGGGAGACATACTAAGTAATTGAATAGGTGTCTAGATGGATGTATATGTTACATTTCATAAAATTTATAAGATGAGACAATTCGTTACTAAATATAACAATGAATAAATCCTTCTTCTTCTTCTTCTTTGAGAAATTACAATTTCTTTTGTCAAAGCTAGCTGATTCTTTCATTGTTACAGCGAACATCGAATTGTTTTACGTTCCGCGAATTCAATAAAATGTCACATCCCCTTATTATACTGGGCATCCATTCAATTTTGAAGCTGCATGAATTTTTAACATAAAATTTGAACTGTTGATTTTCAAATGGATCTTTTAATGAAGAAATATAGTTGAAGACGCTGTGGATGAACCAGCTGGGTTAAAGGGGCAGGTAGCTGTATGAGGAAGGAGTTAGGCACGTGTTGAACAGAAGAGAAAGGGCTCGCTTACAAGGGCTGGCCAGGCGACCGTGTTCGCGACTGCTGTGGCGCCCCTCAAGGGTTTCCCGTTGATGCGATGATGATGGTGGTGGTTATTATTCGCGTGGTTGTGATGATCGATGGCGATGAGGCTGGCATGCCTGGGGTCAGGTCGCTCGGCCCAATTCAGACCCTTTTCCACCAGGAAGAACGAGAACACCGCGTCCCTGTGCGGCGATAGCCATTCTCTTCTTTGCCACTCGACGTCGTCGTACTCTACGAGGATCTGAAACCAAAACCGTCGAACAGTTTTTAAATATTTATTACCTTGTTCCAAAATCACTGGGTACTTTCATTAACATATTAACTGTCACGTCCGTCAAATACGGGTTGCACTAATTTTAAAGGAGGTTCAGAAATTTATTTCTAGTGCGATAAAAAGGAAGAGAAATTAGTTTGATTTTCTCGAAATTTCTGCGATTGGTATTCGACACTTGACGTGTTACTGGGCGACAATTATTGCAGATGAAAATGATACGCTGAGGGGGTAAATTAGGAACCACCATGAGAGTTGAAGGGGGATTTTAATTTTGACTTCAACTGCCAGTTGAAGGGGGATTTTAATTTGGCGGAGAAAAGCTTAATTGACGAAGTAGCGTTTGAGTATCGCGAATATATGCTCGAGAGCATCTAGATCGCGGGCAACGGCGTAACAATAATTGATGTCCGGTCGCGACCCTTAAATCGGCAGCAGGACGGAAAACACGAGTCGGGGGACGGAAGGTTGATGTTGTCCGATTAATGTTATCCATTATTCATAAACCGCGAGCTGGATCGACGTTAACGGGGCTACGGTGGCGGGGTTGGCGGGTGTTACGGGCGGATTCTCACGGTCGGTTTACTGCGGGGCTTCGTTAACGCGATGATTTCGACGCCGTGCCGCGTCGGCGAGCGGCGTCGCCGAACGCTCGCTAATTGAAGGTCGGCCTGGCCTGGCCTGGCCACGAGTCGCCTAATAAATGCGATCACCGTGTCCGACTGTCCTGATAAAATTGACCGAGTCTTTCCACGGCTCCGCCCTGCCATCGACAAACCCGTCCCGATCGATGGATACGTCGATCTTCCTACTTTTCTCTCTCTCTCTCTCTCTCTCTCTCTCTCTCTCTCTCTCTCTCTCTCTCTCTCTCTCTCTCTCTCCCTCTCTTCGCTATTTGTTCCGATAATTATGAAAGTGACGTAAGTCGTTTATATATTTAATATACCTATAAACTTCATGTTACAAGATCGCATATTTTACGAAACATTTCCTTCCACGAAAATATTTTTTAATATATTCAAACGCAAAAGTCCAAGTATCCCGAAAGAAAATATGTATGACTTACATACGTTAGTTGCAAAATAAAAATTTCGTGCATCATTTGTAGGAGACTACGATTTTAGTAAGTTGAAAATAATTGTTGTCTCTAAATATTTCATATTATAAAGGGGCAACATCCGCTATTCATAATCACCGGCACATTTGTGCTTGTGAACGCGGGCGCGGGATCGATGCAGCAAAAATCGCGATGAAAACCGACCGATGAGAGTCGACGTCGGTATATTGTGTATGCGGGGCCGCAAGACGCCCGCGAGTTAATTGCCGGATAAATATTAATGCGCGATCGAGACCGACGCGGTGCCGCCGCGCAAATAACATAAATGTTAATACCGGGGCGTGTCGGCAGCGTCGTCGTCGATTTTTTAATTTATAAGCCGTGCCCACCGATTGAATTTCCTTTCGCTCCCGGGCCGAATTGATGCCCGCGGATGCGCGCACCCCGTTTGTTATTTGCTCGTATTTTTATCTCCCTCCCCTCTTTTTACAGCCTCTACTCGAAATTCGAGCCCAGCCGGCCGGTCGAATAATTGCGACGCCGTCCAACGATGACGCGGATAATTAACGTACAAACACGCCGGCTAATTGCTATGCGAATCGCTCATAATTATGTCGCGGTAACCGAGGCAAAATTTTTGCCACGGGTCGAACAGGTTCGAAATCATTGTTCCCGCGCGAGCATATAATTTTTCTTGCAGGCCGACTACGTTGGAATGATCTACTTGCGATCTCGATTGTTGAGCAATGTTCTCGGCGCAAATCATTTTAATGGGGTGAAATCACCCTCTATAATCTGTTTCTACTTTCTTCGATATGATTTTACACGAATATAATCTAGAGAAAGGTTGGTGGTAATTTTTCTTGCGGGCTGACTATTGTTGGAATGATCTACTTCCAGTTGGTATACAAGCGAGAGTTTCTTTGTTCGATACAAATCATTGTAGAGGGTTGAAATTGCCCCGTATAATCTTGATCTATTTCCTCGGTACGCTTTCATGAAAATACGTCCCAGAGAACAGCTGTAAATAATCGTTCTTGTTAACTCCGACTAAGTTGAAACGATCTCCTTTAAGATCGTATGTAGGGAAAACTTGTTCAGGGGTGAAATCGACCCCTATAACGTTCTCCTACCTTCCCGAACACGATATTATAAAAATACAAGCCAGTATAACATTGTAAATAATTTTTTCACGGTCTGCCTCAATTAGAAAATTTTTTTCTTCGTCAAAAATCATTTCAGGTAGGTGAAATCAACTCTTACAATCGTCTTCTACTTCGTCGAATGCAATTTCATAAAAATACAGCGCAGAAAAAAGTAACACATTTGTTTTCGAGGGCTGGCAATATCTCCCCCTTTTCCATTAGCAGACACAAATTACCCTAAAAATATTAACATGGTTCCAAAGACCGGTGCATCCAATTTCCCTTTCCGGAAAAATAGACCTCCATGCAGGCAGGATGATCAAGATAATCTCGGCTGAAGAGAGATCAGAGAGCCCGTTAAAAGCGCGGGGAAACCAAAGCCTGCTAGTTGAGGGTTCGCCCGATAGATGGCGATAGCTGTCGGAGAGGGGATTCGTAATGGCTGCCGGGATCGCAAGCTCCGCCCCCGGGGAGCCGTTAGCCCCCGCCCACCGGTTGCCATGGCGATGACGGTCGGCCATTTTGGTCTCGCGACCTACCACAACCTTCCCCTACCAAGTTGCCTTGCCCCTCCATTCGGCGTTGTTGAACCGCGATTCACCTCCTTTCCCCTCGACCTCGTGGCGACGCGCGCCGTCGCGGTTCGTTTCGCGTTCCTCCTGTCTCAGACGCGGACCGGAACGGTGCACGCGTGTTATTGTTTCCCTCCGGCGCACGGCGCGGCCCCCGGATTCGTTATCGACCATCTTCGAACGCCGAGTTTCGGGATCTTTAATCCGCTGGCCGAACGACTTCCACCGGAGAGCCCCGATAATCGTTCCAGGCACGAAACCTGGCCGGCTCGGAATTGATTTTTCGATCGGGAAGCGGCGGGAACAGAAATTAAGAGGCCCTTAAAGGGGGATTCTCGTGTAAACCAGGAAAATCGACTATTTTCACATTTTTCTAGAGAGTATTAGATGCAGAAATTTAGTATTTCATAGAATAATAATTTTGTACCTGACAAAACTCAGGAGGCTCTTAAGGGGGATTCTCTGTAAAGCAGGAAAATTGACTATTTTAACATTTATTATGTTAGCTGCAGAAGTTTATTATTTAATGGATACAAAGATACATACAAAACCTAGAGAATAATAGTTTGTATTCATTTTTTCATCGTTATTACACCAACTTCCATACAATCGTTATTCTCTTCGTCAGAACAACCATTACTGGCGTGCAATGTAGGGCTTGCATCAATCATTAAATTATAACAGGTGAAATATTTCTTTAAAGTTTCTGAACATGTTAGATTAGACAGGTTAAATTAATTTGAAATTGTTAGGACAGGTTGCAGAAGAATCCGCTTTAAAGTTCGAGATTTGGATTCCGAGCGGAGCTGTTGCCGTGCGCGAGGAAAAATGCACGAGGGCTCGACGCGACGGTGCGCCGGAAGCTCGCCAACCCCCGTTAGAGCCTTCCGTGACTCTAATCACTGTCATTTCCACTTTCCAGCGGCGTAACGACGACCGGAGGCGTGGAAAAAAGCCTCGTTGTCCCTAGATCGCGGGCTACCGATAACCGACACGTTGTTTTCTTGCTTTTTAAAGCTCGACCTGTCACGCCTAGGTCAGCGACTGAGACGGTGTTTTACGGTTTCATATGTTTTTATAGTTGCCTCGATTTTCTTAGCTCGAGTTGTGGATGTGTTCCGAGCAATGCTAGGCTGGATTTGATTTTTAGAGAGTGAAGACCGTCGCAATTGGACTCGAGTGGGATCGAATCAACAGTTAGACGACGACGACGACGACGTCGCGTTGCGTAAGGGCTCATTAAGAATTACGTTAGAGCCGGCTCTCCGGCCTCTGCACGCTGCTCTCGAGCGTCTCGCGTGCTCACGTTCACTTTTGCGCGCTGCCCTTTCGCGAGCGCCGGGGTTCCTCCGGATTTCGCAGATCATGCTCGGTAATTATGGGTAAATGCACCGAGGGTGCAAGGAACTCAGAAAATGCTCGGACTCGTTCACAGAAACCGTGGTGGGATTCTAGTGTGGGTGGCTCTTCCTGCAGCAATCAGTGATACACAGAGCGTTCAAATCGTACAGTACACAAATATAAAATAGTAAAATGATGCACACTTGCAAAAGAATACGATCGTTGTCAGGGAAATTTATTTCTGACACGTTTGCGAAGCATTCGTTCTCGCAGTAAGTAGAAATGATCGATAATGAACAGACACGTTTAAATGAAACTATTGAGAGTTCTTCGTTCTCGTACAGTAAGCAATGAACTGACAAGTTTCATTGGAGTGATTGGAAGTACGGTACACGTTTGTTCTTGCGCTGACAGTTGAAACGGCAAACAATGAATGGAGACAAGTTCTGAGATAATTGAACGTAGATATTCGTTCTGGCAGTAAGTAGAAATGGTAAACCATGCACAGACACATTCGACAGAAATGATTGAAAGTACGGTAGGTAGATGTTCACAGGTAGAAATGACAGATAATAAGCATACAAATTCGATTGAAATAATTGCAAGCACAGTGGAACCTCGACTACAGCCAAACATATGGTATTCTCTATTATGCGAGTATACTTTTCCGAACGCAACAGTTTAGTCGAAAATGATCTGTTTACAATGCAATTGATATTATACAAATCAATGAATCATTCATTTAGCTGTGTAACTAAATAACCGTTCCATTACCGGAACACTGTTAGCCTAATTAATTTGGATAATTCTATCATCTCTATGTATTAGGTTGGCAACTAAATTCGCGACCTTTTGTTTCGTAATTCTTTCATTGCATCATTATAACCTCATTCAGTGACCATTCCTTTTGAACAGTATATCATTGGAAAGAATGGATCTGAATTTTGCGATTAATTTCATATGAAATACTCGTGCTATAAATGACTTTGTTTGAGAAACTGAGGAGGTCGCGTACTTAATTGCCAACCTAATAGTTATTGTTTCAATAAAAATCCGCAGTAGCGACTAGTGTCGCAGATTATTAACAACAGAAAAAATAGGCGCCATAAATCGAAAACAATAGAAAGTAGCAACTGTTCCATGCCAGTTTAGGAGCATGGGTTTTCAAGCGGATCTACCGATATCGGGCAGACCTCTCCGGGAGCGAAAATCTGCCGGCTAGGTTCACGGGGGTGTATCCTAATTCCTTGGCCGGTGACCTTGAACGTTAACCCCGGCTAGAGGAGTTCACGGAGGAAAGAGTCGCGCCGGCATCTTTCGATCGTATCGCGGGACAAACTTGCTGGTGGTAGTTCGAACTTTTCGAACGGAGAAAATGGGGCGAGCGAGGGGAAGAATGGGGGTGGCAAGGGGGGCACTAGAGGAGGGATAGGAGAGAGGGGATGGCGTCGTTCACCGGAATACAGGGACACAGGGAAAGTTGGCTTCCTGCGGCAAACAAGCCTGCATTCCACTCGCGCGGAAAGCAGCATCAAAGGGTAGCTTGCGTCATCCCGACGTCTGTCGATCGAATATTGGATCGAGTTCCTCGTCAAATAGTGGAAACGGGAGCACGGAACCAATGGGCGCCTCTCCACCCCCTTTTCCTGCACCCTCTTCTCACCCTTCCGTTCGGAATCGCCGAGTCTAGCGCGTTTTACGCCATAATGCTCCGCTTTCTAATAATAGAACGATCGAATGCCGAGTTTCTTTTAATTTCGGGACTTATCCCCGCCGCTCCGAGGTATGTAGCAATTCCAGGCTCGGTGATAATCACCGTCCGAGAAAAGGAATCCGCTCCCGTTTTCGTCCGCTCCGGAAAAACCGTCCGTCACGGATCTTCATTATGGTTAAATAACGGTAGCGACGCGACGCGAAGGAAGCAAATAATTCCAGCGCTGTTTGCTCGACTCGCACGTGCTTTCAGAGTCGAGGCCCCCCCTAGCGCAACGCGGAAATTCGAGCGGAAAATGCGCCTTTCAAACGACGGCCCCGTGTGCATTATTTTTTAATCCACGCCAGACCTGCGGATCTTCATACGAATTTTCGAGGACTAATCCAACGCGGGCCATCGAAAATTGGTACCTGTGTTGCAGGTGCAATTTCGGGCGAAATAAATATTTTTTCCGGAATAATTCTTTCACTCGTCGCGTCTACGAAAATTAATTATTGTCTTCTCGTAGCCTCTGTACAATATCGTCAATTTTTTAAAATAGTAAACAGAGGAAAAATATTGGCGAAATAAAAATAAATTGTATCCAAATCTTGTTCAACTATTAACACTAAGCCTACCGACCATCAAAAGTGAATAATGTGTATGGTATTATAAAAATAACAAGATTAAATTTGTAGTCTGGAGTCAAAAAATGTATTCAATCAATTCCCATGAAAACACCTTTACAATCTCAATAATTGTCAAATAAAAAATCTAAAATGGGCCATTATACTCCCCGTGGTAGATTTAGTGTTAAAATTGGCGGCACAGCGATTCTGTAGAATTTGAGACCTCTTCTATCCGAGCCCTGAACCGAACAAAAGATGAAACAGAATGCAAAACTGGGGAATCTAATGGGACGAAGGGGCGACAGGTGAAATGTCGAGTCTGTCGAGGACCGGCGCGGCGACCGCAGCAGGACTCGATTTCCCGCAGGTGTGCCTCGACCAGTGTCCGATCGTTCTTTCCATTCAGGCTCTCGAAATAATCGTGGGTCGAGCGCAGGTTTCGCGGGGAATCGGGTCGAGCAATATCGAGATGCAAAGCATCGTGTGCGGTGGTGCATTGTGCGACCTGTTCTCAGGGGCGAGAACGCATTGTGCGCCGGCAGGGGACGTAGCCGCGAGCACGTGCGGCGAATAAAGGCAAAACTAATGACACACTGAGGGATTCGGGGCAGCGAGGACGCGAAATAAACCCCGGTGCCGGGGGAGCAAACGGAAGAATGGTGCCGGCGACAGAATCCTACGTTCCTCTTTCTGGCCCCTTTATGCCAACAGCCCCCGGTATTCGCGGGGGACGTTGTTAACGCGACGAGACGAGACGAAACGCGACGAAACAATGAGGAATCCCTCTCTCTCTCTCTCATACTCCATCGCATTCGTTGAAGTCGAAGTCACAGTCGAATGCCACGAGATCGCTAAAAATTTTTTCAACCGTTACGAGACGAGGAAATGGCGGGCGGAAGATTAAAGTGCCAGAACTCATGCTAGCGGTTCCGGTTTTGCAGATAAACCTCACGCCTGTCCCTTGGCAAACACCGGACTCTTATAGTTCTTTAGCACTTTTAGCCTTTAACGGTCCAGAAGTATTTCGAGTTTTCTCTCCACTGGGTCAAAGCTATTTTTCATACAAAAATAAGGTACTCTCCACCTGTCAAAAATCTTTTACGGTCAGCCCCGGTAAACGAATCCGTGAGCAAAGTCGAGAGACAGAATCCCCGACTCCACAATTCCGTAAATGAGGTTAATCAACGCGGGGTCGTGTCTCGCGGCCGAGCCAAGGAAACTGCATATTTTAGAAACACTTTTCCGTACCCGTTTGAAGGGGGAAATTTCCCGTTCGCTCGCCGAGAAATTCTCAAGTTGTCCGAGGAAAAATCGGCCAGCTGACTCGTTAGAGCGCGGCCGCGCCGCGCCGCGGCGAGGAGGCTCGCGAGAAAAACGGAAAAAAACGCGCGATGCGAGAAGAAACAAGAAAAAGAGAGGAGAGAAGGAGGGTTGGGAGAGAAAGATAGAAACAGAGAGAGAGAGAGAGAGAGAGAGAGAGAGAGAGAGAGAGAGAGAGAGAGAGAGAGAGTGGGGGTGAGGTTGCACAGGAGGTATGAGAGCGCAGTGATACGCACGGTAGAAACTAGATATATGAGCGCGGACGAGCTCTCGTCGAAACGTGAACCCTATTTCCCCGGGAATTACGAGTGGCCGGGGTTGGGGCGTGTGGGGGTGGTTACACGAGGGAGGCGCGCACTTCTCGACAAAAGATCTTTTTTCCATTCCTCGTGGCGTCGTTAGGTCTCTCTCCCTCTCTCTCTCAGTCCCTCTCCAATCCTTCCATTCCGCTCGTCTAGCTCCCGCAGCCACCCCCGCCCGCACAGTTTCTCTCGTTCCTCTTTGTCCCTGTTTCGCTGCAGCGCGCACTTTTCATACACCGGGGAGGCTCGTGTATTTTCCGCGGAAATAGGCCGAGAGCGTGGAGAGAGGAGCGGCGAACGAGGACCGCGAACACCAGAAGGAGGATGGGAAAAGAGAGCGCTCGGTGACTCTGGCTGCGGTGACCTCTTTCTGGCCGGGCACAGAGCGCTCAGGCTCCGGCTCCGGCACAGGCTCAGACCTCCGCGCCACAGCCAACGATCGAACACCGGTGAGAGGCAGAGAAAGATAACGATGGAAAGAGAGAGAAAGAGAGCCGGACGACTGGCAGGTGTTGCGAAGGGCTATTTCTTTTTCCCACCCTCTTCCTCGTCGTCCTCTTCCTCTTCATCCTACCTCTTGGTGCTGCTAGTATTCTCGCTTCTTCCTCTGCGTATACCCACCCGCGGCGACTACCTCGACGGCTCTGCCCGAGCCTAGAGATACCCGGACCAAATCGCTATCGACCCCCTCACCCCCTCGAGTCGAAACCCTGATGGGATCACCCGACGCCCCGGGAACGGGTTTTATCGATCACCCGCGCGATAATCAAGTGTCTTGCGTTCGGGGCGTGTTTCGAGCACGCTTCGATAATTTGCTCGACCACCCTACCTACCCCCTCCTCTGCCGCTGCCGCCAACCCCCAATCCTGCTGGCTAGCCGAACACAGAGTCTAACGAATTCGGCGACATCGATCGCTTTTTAAATCGACCGCGAGATTCCGCTTCTTGCTCTTCCCCTCTTCACCCTCGCGATGCAAACCGATTTTTTTAACTACCAAGGATTTTCGGGTTTCCGGCACGTGTTATATAAATTTCATATCCATTAAATTGAAAAGAATGATATAGAATCGTATTATTCTAGGCCGGAAGAAATATTTCACTTTCGGGCACAAATAGCTCCGAGTACAAAGGGTTAAGAAATAAATTTATGTGATTCACGTTTCTCAACAAACATAGAAAACATTATGATAAAACAAAAATTCTCTCGTTTAGAAATCCGTGCATTCCAGTGTGGACGGCTTCGTGGCTAGGGTCGCCGCAGACCCAGCCTCCGCCGTGGTCCATCGAAACCAGCCGGTGCCAGCGCGATCCTTGCCGGGCGGCCCGTGCATCCAATTAACTCACGACAGGGTTCACACTTCGGTAATCCGAGGAAACAGAAAATCAACCGCGACTAAAATTCAATCAGCCCTCCAATTTCGGCGAATCGTTTCCAATTAATCGGATACACCGCTCGATTTTCCGCGGCATGTTCGAAAAGCGACCGCGAAACAAATTGCCCGTAGTGCTTGTGCCCGGCCTCGAAAATCGACCGTGGTGTACGAGCACCGTGTGCGCGATGTTCGCATGGACCACCGCCGCCGTGTATGACCCTATGGCAAACCGATGTGCACCCGCGTGCTCCAGGTGCATCGGCATGCAACGGGCCGCGTCACTTTTTCAGGTGATCGCGGTCCGGGCGTGCTGACGCAAGGAGAAAGGAGCAACCGTGTGCAAGCGTGACCCTCTCCCAGCTGGCGATCAGAAAGAGGACTCTGTAGAAAAGCGGAGCTGATCGAATCTGTGGAACTCCTCAATCGTACGAGGCCGGGGCATATAAAATGGAACGTTAGTGTAACAATAGTGACATTTCATATGCATCAACCTAATATTGTTTTAATGAAAATGTTTAATCAATATGCCATCTGTCTTGCGAACTCGAGAAACGCTCCACTTAGAGACTCTATGATTAACTTTCAATCTGGGACGAACGGGACGGACGAATTGTTATTTTGATCGACAATAAAATTTCAGTGCACGTGAGAAAGTGTTAAGAATAAAGCAACGGCCCTAAAATATTGCTTCTAACAAAAACCTTGTTGCAACGACCAATTGCAATTAATTGAATTAGACAATTTGAGTATATCGTGTCTGTTCTATTAATTATAAAAACGTTAAGTATAAAAACAGCATTGAAAGTCTCTGAACGATCTTCCATCTGATCTAACCCAGACCTTGTTACAGCAACCAATTGCAATAAATTTAATTAAACAATTTTAAGTATGTCGTAGCTGTACTTTTAATTGATGAACAATTTGCTGAGAGGACCAGTCAGCATTGGAAGTATCCAATATCCAAACGGTCCTCTATGAGACCTAAGCCAGACCTTGTTGCAACAACCAATTGCAATAAATTGAAATAGATACTTTGACTATGTTGTCACCGTACTTTTAATTGGTCAGCTGAACAATTAAAATGCTGAGAGGATCTGTCAGCATTGAAAGTATCTGAACAATCCTCGATCGCAGGAACTGTTCTGGAGCCTAGACTAGGACAAGCCTCGTCTCGTCGACAGCGGGGTATCAGAAGATCCGTGTTGAAAAAATGAGCGTGGGTTCGATCAAGGGAGAAAGTGAATGGTAGAACAAAGACGGCTAGATCTCTAGGAAGTGGTCGAGCGAGTGAGAGGCTCTCGGAGCGGTTTCGTAGAGAAGGACACGCAGCGCGAAAGGAGAAGGAGCCGCCGATAGGAGGACGAGGCGAAGAAGAAGTGGGGAGTGTGGGTGTTTGCGGAGGAGGATGAACAGAAGAAGGAAGGAGGGGGGAATCTCGAGGAACGGGGGAAACCGAGGGGAAGGGGAACGGCCCCTTTTATGTCTGCGTACGTATGATGCGTCCATGTGTGTGAATACCACCACCGGAAGTTGGAGGCCACCGCCTGACCTTGCAGCGGTCGGTCGGTTTCAACTCCGGCTAGCAGCCCCGTTCAACACTCGATTATATGTACCGGGTGTCCCGGGAGTTTGCCGCCAACAGAAACAACAGTCTAACGTAGACTACTCGAGGGACTGGCTCTGATTCATGGTGAAAAGTTGACAGCGAACGCGATTCCTCCTAAATGCATTGTCTTCGCAGCGATCCAACATTAAACGTCCCAATCGAGTGGTGCGAAAAGGTCATCGACTGCTCCCTAGGGGTCACTGCAGGACACAGTTATTCTTTCCAGAAGATTCTGATAGATTATTTAGTCTTCCGAGAGAAGAATTTTCAATATTGTAAAAGAGCCTCGTCTTCAAACAATTATTTCTCATCTCGAGCAAAAGATTCTGATAGACGATCGAGTTCTCTAGTATGTTTAGTATTTTCGTTCAGGATTTTCTATCGTTATAAACGAATGGAACGCATTCTACACAAACGAACCATAAAACCGACTTCCACAGACGTCGGACGCATCACCATGCAAGCAACCCAGCAGTCCAATCCCGGTCCGAATCGAAATTTCTAAATCCTAATCGAGTCAAGGAACAAGCGATCAACCTGGTTCCCATTGTGCGTCTGAATAATTCAGGCCATCCGTCGAGCGATTCGCTTCTCGTTCGGGGTGCGCTTATAGCTACCCCGTTCGGCGAAGTTTATAAACAGCCTTGACGTTTTATATACACTTCGAGAGAACTGCGGCTGGCATGATCGATACTTGGGCCGGTGTGCTCTCTCTCTCTCTCTCTGTCTCGTGGGTACATGATGCGACAAGAACCGCGGCGCGAGAGGAATAAAAGGGAAAGGAAGGAAAGCAGAAAAGGGTTGCAGGTCTCGTTCAGAACCACGAACAGCTAATCTCGAGGAGGCATCCGAGAGGAAGGAAAAACCTGTTCAATGTTTGCTCCGGCGCGGCGTCTGCTGGCTCGGTGGTCGTCGCGGCATGGGACACCTGAACACACACACACACACACACACACCTGAAATCCGTATCTCGAGTTTTCCTACCGCTCTTTTTCCTCTTTCCTAACTCTCTGCCTTCGAAGTCTAGAATGATTTCTAAATGAATCTAGAATCTGGAGTGGCCACCATCGATGGTTGCTCAATTCTCCACAAAATCTCAGTCCCAATTGGTTGCTCCACTTTCTTCGCCACTTCTGCTCTTCTTCTCCTCTAGATTTACAATCTAGAATGATTTCTAAATGAATTTACGACCTAGAGTGGCCATCATCGTTGGTTGCTCAATTCACAAAATCTCAGTCCCAATTGGTTGCTCCACTTTCTTCGCCACTTCTGCTCTTCTGCTCCTCTAGATTTACGATCCAGAAAAGTCTAGCTATCATGCGAGTCCCAATTGGATCCTCTCCATTTTCTTCGTTACTTTTTCTTTTCCGTCATCTATCCTCAGCTTCTGCCCCTCTAGATTTGCAATCTATAAATTCTAAATAAATCTGGAGTAACCATATCGTTGAGTGCTCAATTGTCCTCAAAATCAGACTTCCAAGTGGTTCCCCCATTTTCTTCGTCATTTACCCTCTTCTGCCCCTCTAGATTTGCAATCTAGAATGATTTATAAATGAATTTGCAGTCTATAATAACCACAGAGTTAATTGAGAGTTAATTTAACCTCAATCCAAATTGGTGCCTCTTCATTTTCTTCTTCACTTTTCCTCTTCCGTAATCTATCCTCAGCGCAGGGTTCCACCAACCAGTTGAGGGTTAGAAAGGCGTTTCGCGGGTATTGGGGGATCGAAGAGAAACAACGTTCGTGGGACCAATACTATCGCCGTCGAGCTGCGAGAGAGACACGGACAAAACATTGCCAGCTAGGAAAGATCCGATATGGACCCCTTTAACAGATTGAAACTGTAATATGGGCCATTCAAGCCGATAGCACAATATTTCTTCGCGGTCCGCGGGCAACGGATCCCCGCGAAACGGAATTTCGCAATCTCGAAACCGCGAGCGAGATCGTCTGCGCGTCGCGTGTCTGTCGGTCCCGCAAATTGACGGACGCTTGAGGACACTTCAATTGCCATTTTCCTCGCGCGCACGATCGCTCGATCGCAGCCGCAGTCTGTCTCTTTGGAAAACGGCTGCGGGAACGGAAAAGGAAAACGCGCCGCGGGGAAATTGCCGGGTTTCGAATGGTTTCCATTAATTATCGAGGAGAAATATCGCGTCGGCGAAGAATATCTCTCGGCTCGCGTGTCTCGGCTTCGAGCCCGTTTCTTTTTCAGCATCGATCTACAAGGTGTGATCGAGAGAATGATATTATCGAGCCGATTGAGCGGCACTTCGGCCAATTTGAACTCATAGAAAAATATAATGCTAAAATCACCCTGGCTTGTTAGTTTTTCAAAACAAATTGCTTCGATTTCACCCAGTTTCCGCTCAGTTACTAGCTATATTTTGTGTTCTGATGTAGGTTTCTCGCGACACCCCGTAGATATTTGGTCGGAGTCTGCGAGCAGGATAGCTGTACACAGGTTTGTACACAAATTATAATTAGCCCGTCGTCCCTTGGAGTATCTCCCGGTCAGTCACTGGCGGATCGCGGTGAATTCGCATGTCGAAAACAAGGTGGAACGGTGTGGAACGCTGTGGAACGCGACGCGCTGCGACCGGTGAATAAATAAAAATCCGCGGGAAAGTGTGTTTCGACGGGCAATCGATAACCGCTGGCACGTAAACGGCGCTTTAAAGATCGAGGCTGTAACGCTCGTGGTTGAGCCGCGCACGTCCGTAGACACAGCTGTTCACACAGAAAAGGGGACGAAAACGGTGAGGCCGCGCTGGCAGGGTGGTCTCGTTATGTAAAGAGGGTTGAAAGGTGCAGACTCGAAAAAAAATCCAAGACGAAAACAACGTTGACACGGAAACATCCTCTGCACCCGATTCCTCCCAGAACGATTCGCAAAAATAGAAGTGAACACTTTGCGGACGAGAACACCCTCTATATTAAATTTTCCAGTGCATTAAACATACTCATTTTTCTATAAAACAAGGTTAAATAGTGGCTCGAATAAAAGGACGTGTTTGATAAAAAATTGAATATCGTGGTACTCCAAACAAGGTTGACAATTCATAGTTTAAAAAGAATTGAATTGCCATAAATAAAACTTGTAGTCCATTAATCAAATTTTCCATGAATATATTTCAGATCAGGAAGGTTCTCAAAAATATTCTTTTAAAAAGTAATCTAGTATAAACATCTCGGATTTTGTTATTGGCAGTGATTTACCAGTTCCCGATGGAGAACATCCTTGCTTCAAATCACCTACATCAGCCACATTAAATAACCACCGATAGTTAATGACTCTACTAACCTAAATTCCACGTACGTACTCTATAATCGAGGAGGAGTCAAATTGCTTGGGCACAAACTCTCCCGCCAACATTTTCCGCAACAGTACAATTTCATTTAATCGCAGCTCGGAGATAACCGTTTTGATATCAATCACGATCTCGCAGAATTACTCGGGCACTCGGACCGTTTAAAAAACGGTTCGATCGAGGCGTGGACTCTCGGAGAAATTGTCCGAGTCACGATCCGACAGCTTCGTTCGATAATTAGAGCTCGCGAAAAAAGCAACTCGACGGGGAACACGAGCAACGAAAAGCTCGCGCAAAAACCGCTTCCGATGGCTTCGTAGCCGAGCACACGGCGCGGAGCACGTCGGGAATGGTTGTCGGTGATCGAACAACGCGAATAAGTCGTCCACGACGGAATTTAATTGCTGTCTCCGCGTCCCACGCCTTCGACTTTATCTTATCGCGATTTCTATTACGCGCTGGCGATCGACTCGCGTGCTAGTTTCGCGTTTAATTGCCTCTGGATTTGGGGAACCGTGATCCACTGATCCAAACATTACGTAGATCACACAGTGCAGAGACGTTCCTCGCTCGAAACGATCCAATTTTGCGCTGGAAAATGTTTCAATAACGTTCCCTCCTCGTTAGCTCTCTCTGCTCAATCTGAATGAATTTACTTGTGTTCGTAAAAACGGCGCATTCGAATCTTGTGATATCAGATGATGCTTTCAATATCTCAATTAGTAACAGTTTCATTTCGTGCCGTAGAAGGATTAATGTTTTTATTGCTCGATAAAAACAGTCCAACTATATTTGTTATTTCATTCCATTTCATGCAAAGTATTGGGTGAATGAAAACCCAATTTTGCGAACATTTTGAAGTATTATGAGCGCGGAATTATGAATCTACCAGAAAGATGGCAAAAGATCATCGAACAAAATGGAAAATATTCTATTCATTAAAATTCATTGATTGAACAGAAAAATTGGCTTTGTGTTTCACATTAAAATACCGAAATTACTTTCTTGCCAACCCAATAATTAATCAAATAGTTCGAAGGGTTGATCTGGAGTGCACAGCGAAGAAAATTTAGCCACTTCCAATCAAAATTTGTGCAGACATCGTAGGTCCAGGAATCGCGTTCGTTCACCCCCGACACCGTCAATTTTTTCCCGCGTCTCGGTCCGATGGGCCGGGCAAAGGGCTGATATGCCTAATGAGTTTTCCAATGACGTACCTTTAATAAATTACCCCTGTACGGTGTTCCCCGTGACAGAGGTCGTCACGGTGACGCGGCGGGAGTGAATGGGCGAACTGGTGTTTGCGGGGGATGGAGGAAGCCGGCCTTAAAGGGGATGTTACGGTATTTGCGAAGCCGCCATCCATCGAAAACACTGGTGTTACCTCTTCCACCATCCATCGACGACTCCGCAAAAATTCCACACCGATATCAACCCGTTTCTTCGATTTTTGCTCTTGGACGGAGATTTCTTCAAAGACACCCCTTTCGAGGTTGGAAAATCAATTGTCCCTATCGCAGAAATACATCAGGCGTGTCAGGGGATGTCGAATCCTCCTCCAACAATTCCGCAATGATTCCAAACCATTTCTTTGATTTTTTATGTTCGTGCATCGCAATTTGTTCGAAGTCACCCCCTTGAAAAATCAATCGCCCCGAAAAAATATGTCTATCGGTGTCAGGGGTGCCGGGTAACGAAAGTTTTTGCGGCAGTAGGTTCCAAGGGGGTGTTCACGCAAAAAACGAGACACAATTTCTCGCCGCCGCGACACCCCCGACACATCTCGTGGCTTTGACCGCTCCCGCAACAGGAGGGGTGGTGTTGGGCGGCCAGGGGTTTGATTAAAACGAATCCAGTCGCCTTTGGCCGTAGAGCACATCCCCTTTCCTGCACGGCCGCGGTTATCCAGCACCCTTGACACCCCCGCTTCAACCCCCTGGAATCCCCTATCTCACCCAGAGTCCGGCTACGCGACAAGCTTTGTCGGGCAACGCCCAGATCGGACTCGGAATATCGAATCTCCACCCCCACGCCGCGTCCTCCACCCCACGAAACAGCTACGACACGACCGGCTATTTTTACAGTCGCATATTTCCATCTGCGGCCCAGCCGAGAAGACCCTTCCACTGCTATTTTTTCAAAGACGAACTAGCAAAGGGTGGGTCGTTTTGCATTTAAAATTGTACGATTTCGAACGACGTCAGTAGAAGTAAAAATAAGGTTAATATAGGGGATGAAATGTAGGAGATCTCTCGTAGACTACGGAATTAACGCGAATCTCTCGATGTTTGACGGAGACATCACTCCGACAGACACTTGGTTTCTAGAAGAATTTTTAAAGAAGCACTTCCCTTCTGTTTGATCGAGGATTAGTGGATTTATGCGGCGACTTGGTGTTCAGGATCTCGAGTGCAATGTCAATATCCACTGGAGTCAATGGTTATTCGGTTTTAAGATGATTTGCGTTCGAGGCTGCAGAGTCTCGGACTTGACTGCAATATTATATTACATTAATCCATCCACTACGTCTCAAGCGACTGAATTCTGGGATAGGTATAGTATCAATTTAAACAGCACATTTACATTTACATGTGTTCCCACTGTGTATCTTATACCGTGTTCGGGTCAGTATGAATTTAAGTTAATATTTATATACAACAAATTTTAGATAATTCCGATGAATTGTCTAATCAGTTTTCTTATACGTGAATTATTTCTTATATGAATAGAGAACCTCGAATTAATACAATGGAAAAATAATTTGTTTTAGTCACTAAGAAAATTATTAATCGAGATTTCTCATACATTCAATTACTGTTGTATAATAGAGAATTATTATTTATATTGTACCGTGTACTTTAAACAACGAAATGTATGAAATTGACTTGCCCATCGTTCAATCAATTCCGGGATTACGGGCGTCTTAAAGAGATTCGTCGTCGATTTAAGAAAAGTAGCATCACCAGCGTCGGCATCATGCTTCGAAAAAGCGTTCTCGACCGAAGAACGAGATTTTTTCGCCCGGTTCTTCGTGAAGACGTTCGAGACTCGCTTCACCGTGTGTTGTGCAGTTGCAACGAACACCTGGCCTGTCCCGTTCGTCGGCACTCTTTCCCCGAACCGTTCTTTCGCAAACGCAGCCTTGACTTTTCGTCCGCGACCGAAAAACGTCGGTCGCACGCCGACTGAATAGGAATGCCCAAATGAGTCATTCTCCGTCTGAGACGACGATGGCATCTTACGATATCTAATGACTCTGTGAACAGTACCGAGACACGACCCTGTCCCTTTTTCTTTCATACGACGATGATCGAGCGACGATCGCGTAAACATCGTTATCACCAGCCCCGACCTATCCTGTCCGAACGCGCGTTAATTAAAATCATGAAACCTGCTCGATACCGTCCACTCCGTCTTCGAGTAATCCTTGAACCGAGTCGGTGATTCATCGAACAGTGACGTTCGCATCCACGTGATCGCGGACTGAATCTATTAAAAAATACTCGTGTGTCACTGGACACTTGCATGATCCTGCGAGAATCGTTGCTGAAAGATCGTAGCATGATAGTTTGCATATTCTTGCATTGTGGTTTAGCTCGACGAAGAAATATGTTCGGAGCACACTGTCGGGAGAATTTTCAGTTTACTCTGAAAGTAAGTCTCTATTGAACTTTCTAGGGGATTGAAAGACATGATCCTTGATTACCCGAGAATCACAGCTTCCTCAAAGAAAAACTGAACCTAAGAATCACCTAAAAATGAATTGCAGGATCTGAGCGAGTCAAATATTCCTTGAATGCTAAAAAATTAATTCTAAAAATCACCCAAAAATAAATTGAAGAATCCGAGCGAGTGAAATTCCGCATGAAAACTGTGATGGGGGTGTGTTTGAAGTTTTTCGGCGGGACTCGGAGAGATCGCCGCAAAAGAGAGAATAGCGAGCGGTCGTTTTGCGAAAGGAAAAAAGCGCAAAATATTTCAGCGAGCTAGTCGGCGAAAAAACTTGGGGCAAGGATGTCCGCGGGCGGGACGAGAATAGTCGTGAAAGTGCTCGTGGTAAGAGAACGTCGGGGTCGCGGGGGTGGGCGCACGTGCATCGTCCGGCTCTATTTTTATGTGCGACTCTTTTGAGATGGCCCTCCGCGAGCTACGTGGGAGTCCCTGTACTTTTTTCACGTCCCTCGTCTCTCTGGTTCCTCGGGAAAGTATCAGGACGAGAACCGAGCGAAACCGGCGGGAGACCGAAACCTTTCTTTCGCTCGACTCTTCCCGTCGCCATTGTGATAACCAGAAAGATTTCCGTCGGATCCGTGGAAAAGTTCTCCGTTATTCGCGTACTGCAGCGCATTGTTTCCGAGAATATGAAGACAATTTCCTTAATGCCGCTTCGAGGAACTCGCACTCGCGATCGAATTCAATCAACGGCGCCTGTAATCGAGTTTCGCGAGCTGCTAGCTCCTGCGAGCCCGTATTAGCATGTTCCTGGGAGAACACGGGTGAAAAGCGTCTTAATAAATTATCTACTCGAATTATTCGGTAATTTCTGGATCCACCGGCGAGGAGTTATTTAGAAGCGAAATGTACAAACTACGTAAAAACAGTGGTAACTCGATAGATGCGCGAATTTGGGGCTGTAGAGGCGGGCATTACAGAGATCTGAGTGTCAGAGTAGGGAGCTGACGCGTGTGATTGGGTCTGAGAACGTGGGGCGTTCCTAGCGGTTGCTTATCGCGAGCGAGTTCTCCCCACCCGTTCCTTCGCACATTAAAGTCACGTGAGAATAGTAGGGACGTTCCCGATGGTTGTTTAAAGGGCTTCTGGTTATCGAACTCGTGGTGCGCACCTCTCATATCATCGGTTTTCGCAAAAAATTGATGTGTGAGACCGCAGTGGGCTAGCAGTGAGAATCGGGAGGAAGCGAGAACTGGGGGAAAAGGTCTGACACAATTTCATCTTCCGGTGTCTTCCTGCAAGGATGATGCTTTCGGAGTCCTTTCAATTTCAAAAATAGTTTCCGCTCCGGCGGCAGTTGGACGGCTGGCTCAGGGCTATGATGGACCTCGAGGGTGCGCGGGTGACAGGGAAGAACCCATTTTCCGGTTCGTGGTGGCTTCTGTGTAACAAAGTCGACGGTAAAAGGGGACTTCATCCCTTCGTGTCTGATCGGCGCCTTTGATGGTCACCATGGCAACTTTGCTTCTCTGTCTCTCTGTCTCCGTCTTCTCCTGTCCTTTCATCCGCACGTCTTCTTCGACGTCCGTTGCTCCTTCATCCTGGCCCTTTGTTGCTCTCTACGCTCCGTGACGAAGTCCAATCTCGTCTGGATGTGCACGCGGCTGCCTCTCTTCAGTGGTCGACGTCTTCCAGCCTCGGTATATCGCGCGAGGTCAGTCAAATGTTCGAGCGCTCGTAAATTTTTACGAGCACTCACGACACACACCGGCATTCTTTGAAATTGACCTAGGTCTCCCTAGTCCAGCCCGACCAGCGCGCCCGCACGTTCCCTAAACCTTTTACTGTTGGCACCGGAGACGCGGATAAGGCTGTCGAAATATTTCACGCGGCTATGTCGGCCTCGGCTTAGCCGTAAGCCTTTCCCTGCTTCAGAAATATCCCCTGACAAAAATGAAAGCGGGCAAGCTCGGATACTTGGCTTTCTGCCGCTGATTGAGGGCTGCATCGATTTCTGCGAGCAGCTTCCTTGGCTCTTGTTAAAAAAATGGAAAATGGGTTCATGAAAATGTTCAAAAATAAATACGAAGTGCCTTGGTTCTTAAAATCTCGGAAAAGTAATCGCAAGCTCACCTATTTCCTAACCATTAGATTGTACCATTTAATAACGGCCCTATTGTTAATTCATAAAAATTGAGAAAAATCGATGCACCTCAACTTTTACCATTTTTAGCCAAACCGCATGAAATCGTCACCGAAAAAAATCGTCAGTGGATCGAACGACGAAGGAATCAGGGCCTAATTGAAAAAGCATGTGACGGATCTGGGGAAGGGGGAGGAAGCACGTGCGTGGTCGTCGTTCGGGCAGAGCCAGTGAAAGCGAGTCCGCAGTCAGCTGAGCGAGAATTAAACGAAAGAACTTCGGCCGGTCTCGCGGCTGGCTCGAGCAGAAACTTTTCTGCTGTGTGTTACGGCTAGCCTAGTTGCCCGTGGAAGAAAGTGAAGCCAGACAAAGAGGCAGCGCGACACAAAGGCGGAACGAAGAAAGGGAAACACCGGGGTGGTGGTGGTAGTACTTGTGCTTGCTTAGCGCTGGTGTTGGTAGTGGTTCGGATCGAACACGAGAGAGAGAGCTGGAAAGACGGGAGAGATCTTTTTCTCCGCGGCTTGAATAATTGATCGAAGAGTTCCTGTAACCCGTCGTCGTCGTCTACGGGCCTCTCGCGGTGCCGCGGATCGCGTGCTCGCTATCTCTACACCACACGCTCGAATTCTATATTACATCCTCTTAACTCCGGCCATTTTTTATCCGCTCCCTTGCAGCCCGAACATGAGCGCAGACCTTCGAGACAGTTCGAAACTTTTCCAATGTAGACTCCCGGAGGACGAACAGTCCCTTTCTTGAATATTAAACCGGGAACTTCATAGTCCTGCTAGTCTTCTTCTTCTTCTTCACTTTCATTCATGATCGACCACATACTTCTCTCAGTTATCCGTGGAAATGCTGCGGGAGCGTTCCTCGGAATTACCAAGCCAATAGAAGTGGAATGAGGCGAAGTGGACTTCTTTTCAGTCCACTCGGGTCATTGGGTTCGACGTTTCATTCTTTGAAGACTAATGTCGATATATTGACGACACGTTAGGACAGTCATCTAGGTCCTGAAGCACAGACCTACATCCAATAGAAAGAGCTTCATTATCGCAACAAACTGTAGTAGAATTTTATTTCCTTTCTTAATATGTTTGATTAGTTGAAAATAATACCAAAGTATTTTTAAATTATTTCAATGTGTGTACTGTTTTAAACGTCACCTGCTTATTGCTCGTACAAGAGAAAGAAGAAAGCGATCAAAGACTGTCCTAATCAAAATGTGGAGTCCACGAGAATTTTCCCGACATATCGATCGACGACCGATGTAATATCGAGGGTGTCGTCATTGTCGGTACTGGGGAATCTCGATCGAGGAGTATCGAGCGTTTCGGGAGCCAGCCGGTAGGCCTAACTCGGCGGCGGTTGAGGGTGGCTGGGGGCGGGGAGGAATTTATTGATCTCGGCGCAGCCCTTTGGCCTACATACGAAACCGTATCCCTCGTTTCGCTCTTTATTCTCCTTCTCCCGGACGTTTTGTCCGTGTACACATCTTCTGCCGGTCCCCTTTTCTCCGTCGTCGTTCTTGCATGCATCGCGAGAGGCCCCCGTGCCCCCGTGCCCCCGTCGCTCTTCGCGAGCTATTATCTCGTCGCGAAGCTTTTTATACCTTCCATAACGATCTTCTCCTCTCTCCGCCCGTCTTCCCGAGCTTTCTTTCTCCTAGCCCGTTTTCCCTAACCCTCCCCTTTTTGTCCGAGAGTCCAATTCACCTGGAGACAGGCGCGCGAGCCTATACGGGGTGGTCAGTAGTAAAGGGGATGAAGATTCTACATAAAAAGATATGTCGAATATGTAGAATCAAAATTTTTAAGAGGCAGTATTTTCCGAAAAAAATCGAACTTCCGGCGAACACGCTTGAAGAGGAATCATTTGACACGTGGATTCATAACCCCGTTCTACTTCATCAGCTCGATTTGCAAAATCCAGTTTATCGAAAATGAAACCTCAAATGACAGTTTTACTTTTTTCTTTTTCACGTAAAATAATCTTTCAAGCCATCAACCACCCTGTGTATACCCAGTTAGCCACCTCTCCGGGAAATACGTCGTAATCTCGTCAAATATTTACGGCAGGTGTTGCGAAGTCCTTCCCCGCGAAACTTCGCTTCGACTTCGAACTGTCTAAATTGCAGCTCATCCGTTGGTATTGTCCGACCGGCGCGGCGCGGCGCGGCGAACGGCACCGGAGAGAGGGAGAAGTCAGTCGAACAGGGAGCGAAGATGGTAATTGGGGAAGTTTTGGAAAATAGCGGAGAGAATGGAGGAGTTTTAAGTGGAAAGAGCAGTGGATGACAGACGGTTTTGTGTAGCTTGATGTGGCGTGTGTATTTTAGTTAAATCGGCCCGACTGGTGCGACGACTATTTTCGGAGACTTTTGTGCTTGAAATATTGATCGAATATTTTCAGGACTCTCAAGTGGATGGTGTTGGAACTTGTCTTTCTTTATCTCTTTGAATGACCACAGCAGCTTTTTCATATCAGTGGGACATTGAAGGTGATTTAGTGGTTTGGACAGAAATGCAATAAATAAGAAATGCAGAAATAATAAATATAATCATAACGTTGAACGTTCTGAAAGATTCATAGGCTGTCGAAAGCAATCGGAGGTTGTCGCAGCTCCTTGACGTGTACGAACGAGAATATTTTGTTTTTAAGAAGTGATATCAACCTAAATAATTTCTTCTTAGATCGATTTAATAAAAAAAACCATAAATGTCATGAAAAATCAACTCCTAAAATCTTCTTCTACCGTCTTGAATATATGCTCCAACAATAATACAACCAAGAAAGATGCTGTAAATAATTCTCCTCGACTGTCTGGCTACATATTTAGAATGTCTGACTACATACAATCTACTTGCCGTCATCCGGCGACAAATTCCTCGCGTAGAATCATTACAGAAGACTAAAACCAGCCCCTAAAGCCATCCCAATCATTCTCCGACATAACTTCGTAACCATAAATCACTCATCAGCTAGACAATCTTCATCACTACCCTTACATCGAACTCTCGCGCAACAGCTCCTGAGAACGAAGAATCGCCGGTATGATACATACAAATTACAGTTCCCCGCTGTCCCCCGACTAGTATCATCATTCCCGTCTACGTTTCACAGTCTCCCGGTTCAGGTAGAATGACTGATGACTCGGACCGTTCTACGAGGACCGGTTATTCCGTTGACTAATGTCAGATGTTGCGCGTCAGCCGTCACAGGTAGACGAATAGTCCGGCGAAAAGAAAAACGAACTACGTGATAAGGGTCGCGTGCCACCGCTGGAAATAATTGTTCCGCTTTAAATAGTTAATCGCGAGCCGACGTAGAACGGCAGCTTGTTTCAGAAATCAACGTGGATCGATTTCGCAGACAGTTTCGTTCGCGGAAAGCTGGACCCAAATGTCTCCGACAATTATTACTAGACAGTGGACTCGAAAATAAAAATATTCTACCTGACACAAACTGGAATGTATTTTCTTTCGTACCGTTTAAAAAGTTGATAATAATATACGAGTATTTTTAGTGCTGGTTTTTCAGCTGTTTTATAGAAACGTGACGTCGGATACGGAAAAACAATTCCTCTGTGTACGAGTGAAAACCACCTGTCACACACGTAGAGCGTGACTCACTCACCCTGACACCTTGATCAACACCTTCGACACCGCTCGAATAAGCGAAAGTGACTAGCACGCCGCGGGTTTCTACGCTAGCTTAATATTAAGCCGGCGTTGCGTAATGAAGGCCTAGTGCCAGTGATGAATGACAGCGAAACGATATCGGTTGTAATAATAGAAGGAGCCGCAGATGTTGATTAATAATAGAACGCCGGATCGGAAAGGGGTGACCAGAGATCCGGTAAATTTAGCGGCGTCGAGAGAGAGAGAGAGACCGGCCGCGGCCGCGGCCGCCGAGAGACACACACTGACAGCGCTAACTTTGGGCCCTGGATTTCGGTTGTTTCGAATCGAGTTGTCACCGTCCCCGTATCGGGAAAAATCGCCTCGCCGATTAGACTGTTAATCTGACAGTCGACGGTGCACTCGACTCGGTACAACCGCAAATAGAATCGTTAACATCGGTGCCTGAAAAAGAATGGAAATCGACTTTTTCCAGCTCGTTATTCAGTCGTCTGATTTTCGCGAATTTCTGGATTTCGCGCGTCCCTAATTACCTTCTTGTGGACTTTCACCGCCCTGTGAATAATTTCACCCTTGTATTTACGTTTCTCACGGAAAACATTCACCCATTTACTATTTCCACATACTGTAGAATGATCCTTCCCTTTACCTCTATATTGTCAAATGTATTTCTTTAAAAGTAGTACAATAATGGGTGAATTATTACCCTCGTCTCCTTTATAGAACTGTTCTTAAGAAGCGTATTGTCATTCTAGATCATGATGGATCCAAGGCACGAAATTAATATAGTAGGTAGCAGTGAGTTCATGTTAACCTTCCCTCTATGCATGGGGTGATAAGAAGTTGACGAAGAAGTTGAGTTGGTTGATCTCCAAAGATTTTCTAGGAATTCTATCTGTGATACTTTCTAAATTTTTCAAGTATTGTATATTTATCTTATAAACATACAGACATATTTTTTCTATACTGTTTGCTCCGAAAATGTACGGGATCCAATTACACCGGTTAACATTAGAATAGCGGTACACAGAGAGAAGTTTAAGTAAAGTGAAGATATCGCTAGTGTACGACTGAAAAAAAAATTCGATGCGCTAATCCGGCTAGTTAGCAAAGCGGCAGCAAAAAGAACTGCAGCGTCTGGTGGAACGAGAACTCTGAATCCTGAATGTAAATAAAAGGCAAGCGGGAAGAGGAGCAGCGATCGAATACGAATGACGAGTTGGCTGGTCCCAGCCGGTTAACAGTAGCCTAGAGGAGAGCAGGCTGGCGGAGAGCAGAGGGATTCCGCAAAACATGCATCGGAAGAGGGACGATCGGAGCGTGCAGCTCGGCTTCTGAATTGCAAATGCCCGCGAAAGCCCAGGCCGACTAATGAGCACCGGGAAGAAGACGAAGAGGAAGAAGAAGAAGAGAGAAGTTAGTCGCGCGCCCTCCAGCTGGCCGCTTCCGATCGTTCCGATCTCGCGAGCACCGCAAACAAGACGTCCGGGCTTGGTCGAATATCGCGCAGCAGGCGTACACATGTCTGTGAGCCACGCATTCCTCGCGAATAAGCGAGCGGCCCTCTCCTGTGACTAGTCGAGGCAGACTGTTCGCGAAAAAAACTCCGCTGAAAACGCGCCCGAAGAAACTGGAGCGTGCACTTTTAACGCGCCGCCGCCGATGCTGGCATTCCCGTTTCTTGCTCGAGGAGAAGCGTGCCCGAAACGCACACGCGCTCTTTGATACCATTCAGGCTGCCATTCAGGCAACCGCGAGGCCTTTCGAAGACCCTGAGAAGCTGGCCTGAATTTTCCCACGATTTTTGGTTAATGCAGTTGCATTGGAAATGTTGGTTTCGTAGTGGACTTTTGGAATTTTGGGTTACAGGTACGGTATTCTTTTCTGGAGATAATAAAGGACAAATCAGACACTGTACCGAGCTCTAAAATGGCTGACACGTGTTCCTTCGTGTGACTTTCTGTGTAATTTTTTTATCATAATATAAAATAATGTAGAATAAAAAACCAGAAATCGGTGGTTTGACCGGCGGTGGTAGGTTTAGTGTTAACACTGTCTGAGGGCTGCGTAGTTTTACTAAACTTGAGAATTAACCACCAGATGACGCATATATTTTCTGGTTCTCGAAAATTCAGTCCCGAAATGACTGGATGCAATTACGGAGTCTCCGGGACTAAAAAAGACGGATGTCCGCGTCAAGCTTGTGGTGGTCAGCGTCGCGCGAAGAAGGAGCGGCAGAGAAAAAATTCCGGCGCACTTTGAGCCGGCATATATTCACCCAGATACATAAATAAATAAGTGCAACGAGAGAGGTGCAGCTGGGTCGGAATACGGCCGGGGCGCACGGTGGCACCGGGGGTTAATTAACCGGGAGCCGCGGTTCCAGCGGAATATAGCGGCTCGCTATCAACCGGACCATCAAAACTCGCCCGTAAACCGGAACACGGCAGCACGCCTACGACACGTTCGAATTTTTGTCGGCGTTTGCAACGAGCGAGCGAGCAGGCGAGCTAACAGCGCCGCGTATGGAAATTCGAGGGTCGTCGGCACGCTCCGTGCACACGTCAGGGTCATTGACCTCGATCCCTGCACACACGTGCACGCGTGTATACACGCATACGGCCGCGAGCAACATGGTCACACCGTGACATAATACGAAGCGGTGCCGCACACGTGCAACACGAGACCAAACGACCCATACACACACAGGAACGACACGCTCTCGCGCTCGCTTCGTGACGTACACGGGGGACACGCGTGCACCAGCCGCAGCCACGAATCGCGCGACCTCCCTCGAAATCCGCTCGCGTGGACCGCCGGTTCCGGAGCGTTTTTCGAGGCGACGATGCCGAAATAATTCGACGACGCGCCCCATTAACCCTCCGAAATATTGCAGTTATATTCTACAAAATGATAGTCGTCATCGATTCCCAAACGAGACTCATTATCGCGGGAAAAGTGGAAAAATGAAGAAAAATCACCTGCTGGTTGAGGTACTCAATTTTTAATGTGGGTGGCAAATATGTTTAAACATTCTCTTGATCGCACTGACCACACTGATCGTTAGACTGCGGATCTGTATGCAGAATTAAAATTTTCTATCTGAATAATATAATACAAATAATACAATATTTTGAAATTGTCGTAATGTCTTTTCTGTTTTAAGTTGCACTACATTGATCATACTTTGTTTATTGTAGCTTTTAAGCGTTCAGGGCCCTGTTGGAAAGTAAAACATACGTTCGTAATTTTTGTAATATTATACTTAAGAAACTCGAGTCAACAAAGTGTACCGTAGCAAGAGTTTGTAATCACACAGACAGTTTGCTACTCGGATCATTCTTTAATCGCTTCCACGCATGATAATACGAGTGAAACTGTTTTCATTTAAGACAACGCACGAGAAACTATAATTCGCACATAGGTTGCAGCATTTCCTGGCAAATAAATAAGCGAACAAACACTAATTAAAGTGACCTACATCATTGTAAATGATATGTCTCTCGCTGTCTCCAAACAATTTATAATAATTACCACCTCGATTGCAACATGGATTATATGCAGGAGACATAATTCTTTATCCACAGTTAAGAATTAATGTTTGTCGTAACGTGCTTGTGTATTTCACAAGACGAATTTCATTAGACTTGATTGGATCTGAAAAGGTTCAAATGAACAATCATTAATTTTATGGAATTTCTTGGGACGATGATTCATTGAACATGTCAACACATTTTGTTGGTGGTGTATGAGTAACACAATTGTTTTTCCGTACTTTAAAATCATTGTTTGGTGTGTAGATACTCGAATAAACAATTTCTCAAGGGAACATTTTAACATTTCTGTAGTTGCAATAATTGCTGTCATGTTGATATCTTGTGACAGTGAACGAATTAAACAGCATTAGGATGATGAAACAAAATCGCATGCGTTAAAAAATGTTGACAAAACAATCCCTCTTCGAGAGCAAGCTGCAAGTTGGAGCTGACCAGACTCGTTATCTCGTCCGCAGCTTTGGAGCGAGCAAAGAAAAGAGAACAGGACCGGTAGCTAAAGAAGATTCATCGCGTGGGCGTGTCCCAGGTGGCATCGATCAAAATTGCGAACGATCGACAAGAGGGGGAGGGAGGATCGCAAGGATCGAGGAGATCCGTTGGATCCTTTGGAAGCAGCCCGGTGCACGCTGCATCGTCCGAGGATTATGTAGGCTTTATCTGGCGAAGGTGCTTGCCGGAGAAGGCAGCTAGCGAGCGCGCGCTCTCCACGGAGAGAAACACACACACACGCGCGAGCGCGCACACCTGAGAGAGATATCCAGGATGTACAGTTACTCGACCTTGTCTGGATAACGTTAAAAAATAAAAACGTCACGCCGACGCGCGGTATTTATTGGCTTGCGCCATGGGGCCGGCGCGTGTTGACCACCGTCGAAGCGGAAGAAACGGGGTAGAGCAGAACGAGGATTGCCGGGAGGAGGAGAAAGAAGCCTGAAGAGAGGTGTATACGGCGAAAGAATGCAGTTCTCGGTGCATTCCAAGTCACGTGCCTCCGCGCGGCCTGTAATTTTATTGTCGCGGCGAATATATATCGGCCAGGCCGGCTCAAAGAACGCTGTCTGCCCGATCGAAGATCCACGGGATCCAGAACTACCTCTCGATCGCGATTCGAAATTGTGCCGATCGATACGGTTTGTAAAAACAACCCCGTCCGCGAAACACGAACAATTTTATTTCCTATCGAAGTCAACAGGTTCACAGGAATTCAGCATTCTGTGGAACGTTAACCCCGGATAACTAAATCACTCGAATAAAATCATGAATCGTACAATTCGACTTTTTTCATTGAACTGCAACATTTTATCATACAGAGGAACAGGATACACGAAATAAATCATTTTTACTTGGAATTGGATTTAGTGATTGAAACATTTATTACATGAATGTCGCAAGATTCGATGTTGCGATTCGGTATTGTGAGCCGCAGATTTACGAAAAATTAGTTTAAATTGTTGAATTTGGTAGTCATCTCGAGGTACGATTTTGGTAAATTTTTGTACCTCGTTGCCTGATACGTTTCTATTTATTATATCAATTTTATTTTCCATATGTTTTGAATAAACACTGTTTTCATATAGTGAACGTATTAGAGTAGCTAACAATTTTTACATTCGGGTGCCCGATGGCCAACCATCATTTTCGACGAACTGCGACAGAGACGAGACGGTCAATTCGCGAAGTTTTAGGAATCGTCGAAAAGAAGAGTCATGGTGGCGCCAGGCGATTAGAAGCTCTCGCGGCTGTGTCTCCGAGAAGACGATAAGATGGACCCGAGGATGGACCCTGAGATGAGAACGTAGCCGTTCCAGAGTCTAAGCGGGTCGATCATCCATCGGTGATTTCGGGATCGGTCGAGCTTGGTGATCCCCGTCCCGACGATCAACGGAGGAGAGGAGAAGACCAACGAGAGGGAAGGAGAAGACCAACAGAAGTCGTTCGAGACGCAAGGGCAAAGAGGTCGTCGAGATAAGTTAAGCAATTGACGATAAGCTATCGTTATCGCTGGCAGGTCGGCGCGGTATTTGGCACGCGTTCAGATAAAGAGACAAATGAAATCGAGAAACCCTTGCTTCGGGGAAGAGCGGCTCGATAGATCCCGGAGACACGCGGCTCACGCTACTGCTGATCCGGAGCGTCGAGCGATCCCTGAACGGTTGACCGATAACGAGCACCGGCCAGCCTAGAACCAATAAGCCGGCAGATAAAGAATGTGTGTCGCTAACGAGGACTCGGTCTCCTCCAAAAATACCCGCCTTTCCTTCTAATCGATACGTTTCCCTCCACGCTTTTCCCACTTCTTTCGAAATCCGAAGTTTCACCCCAGAAACTACAACACCTGAATCAGATGCCGAAGAATAATCAACGTTAACGAGTCACTTGGATTTTGAAACATCATTTCTTAGAAAAAGAATAAAAATTCTCTAAAAATACACTTTTTCCTTTAAACCGATAAATATTCCTCGACATTTTTTATCAGCTTAGGAAATCTGAAGAATTACGATGGACACTGTGGCGAATAAATTATCACATGTCAGTGCGATGTTGAAGAATAATTAACATAAATCACATTCGCTTGAATTCTTCGGAATCGTCTCTTAAAATTACATATTGCATACGGCAGTGGCTTTCAGCCACCAATAAACCATGAATAACTTGAATATACATACCGGGTTGGCAAGAAAGTAATTTCGGTATTTTAACCGAATTTCCGATTTTCTTGTTTGTTCTTTTTGGCAAAAGATCATCAAACGAAAAGGAAAATATTTTATTCGTTAAAGTTCATTGCTTGAATAAAAAGATTGGGCTCCATTTGATCTCAAAATACAGAAATTACTTTCTTGCCAACCCAATATTCGAGACAAAATTGGCTAGCTGCTATTCACGGCGCGAGCAATACAAATTTAGATAATTATTTGTTGAAATTACATGTTCGGATTGCACATGAAATTTAGACGTGTCTTATTGAAATTATACATGACATCTAAAAAATTCTATAAATTACACAAGTCTTTCTTTTATATTCCCAAGCGGACCTTTCGCTCGTTTCGACACGTTGCTCGCAGAAGATACCGGATCCCGAATCAGTGAATCACTCTGCGCAAATAAATTTTACACGCATCGAGCACACAAATAACAAATTCGCCCGACCCCGGCTGGCTAGTGAATGCGTGTTACCCTCCGCGTGCAGTCAGTGTGCAGGCCAGGTCGTGAACGATAGTAAAGGTCCCGAGCCGCGGCCAAATGTCAAGACAGCGTCGAGTAAACGTCACTGTCGCAACAGAACGAGTTACCCGAGGCTATGCGCCGCTCCAACGATGGGCAAACAGAACCAAACTAAATCGAATTATGGCATAGGAAACGAAACCTAACAGAATACATAGCTGCAAATTGAGACATCCATCTGATTGTCCATTCTCATTTCGCTCCATCTCCCTTGAACCTCGACAACCAATGGGTTACTGTCACGTGATCCTTCACGCACGCGTATCGAGATCCCAACGACAGCTGATCAGAAATGAGTTTAATATAATTTATAATAACTCGGGAACGATTCGATCAATCCGGGCCAAATTCGGCACAAGGTTTAATTCGCTTTAAGGTTTTGCGGGGAATATAGGCCATCGTAATATTTAAACAATTCACCTATTCCCCTTAATATTTTCTATTAACTTAACTTCTGAATTTTAATCGCAATTCATCTCGCAGTAATATAGATTGCAATAGCATAAATATAGATTGCACTCATTCTTCCTAAAATTGAACGTCTGCCGTAATTCAACTGGAATTTTCTTAAAATATAAATGCATAAATTCCCTAAGTACTGCATGCCGGTTAAATTTAGTGCCTCACCTATCCTACATTTTCCAGATAAAATGAACTCGAGCAAAACGAGATACTTGAACCTAGCAGAGCACGGACTTCAGAGTCGCCTGACAGATCGTGCGTGGACAGCAAAGAGAGATGGAAACCGAGTTTCACTGACAGCTTCGCTATCGAACTTCCATCTCGCAGAAATTCATCCCACGTGAAAAACAGTCTTGCCAGGTCTCCTCTCGAGAGAGTCCTCTCCGTCAGACTCGCAACAGAAGGCACGCTAACGCGATATAGTACACGGCGTCTGAAGAGCGCGCACGCGATCCCCGCATTATTTGTAATTAAGCGAAAAAAATGATTCGGCCTGGAATTACGCAAGACGAGGATACGATACGTCGTAAGACACGGCCGAGAGACGTCTTTGTAATTCTAATGATCAGCGGAGCACGATCCTCGGACTTCGGGGAGCCTAATCTCGCGAGGAGGTGCTAGCACGTTGAGACTCTAAAACGGGATCTTAGCTGCGAGGTTCGCAATGTGTCCCTGGCGAGGTAATATTCATAAAAATCCTCCTGGGAGGATCCGTGATGAAATGGTAACTGCGGGAACCTCGACTCACTCCAGTCTTCAATTCTGAGTCTCCAGAAGAGGACTGTGGGTAAGATCCACTAGTACAATATTTCTCTATTAACGCGAATATAATATTAGAAAAATCATGGAACGAGCTATACATATTGGGTTGGCAAGAAATTCGGTATTTTGAGGTGAAATAAAAATTTCTTTAACCAATGGAAGTGCGATGACCTTTTGCCATCTTTCTGGTAGCTTAATGAAGTTATTGCCTATTTTCATTTATGAAGCTTCAGCTACGACACACTGCGACAGCTACATATTAAATAACAAAACACAGAAAAAACGACAGCCGATCGAGTGGAAGGCTAAAACTCACAGCAAATATTTTTCAAGAGGGTTCAATTCATATTTCGAGGAAGGGGTCCTGTTCGGAGAGATTCCTTTCGAAACTGTTGGTGCTAGGGTCGTTTAGGTCTCGGGGCCAGGTATGTCCGTCGAATCTGGCCTCCACCCAAATTCTCCGGGTTTCTCCGGCGCGGCGGGTTCGTGTCTGGTCGCCAGGGTCAAAGAAACGTAGACCCCAAAGGCGAGCCTGACCTCGTACGTCAGAATGTTCACGCGAGGTGGGGATGTTCAGCGTGTGGGGGAGCAGACAACGAAACGTGGCCGAGGAGGAACGAGGAGAACCACGTCGAGGTCCGACAGTGTTTGGCTGTTTGTAGAATCTGGGTGAGTGACCTGGGTCCCCGGCCACGGCGGTTAGTCGCCTGGTCTGCCGGGAACCTGTTCTCCCGACCGTTCCTTCTCTCTCTCACCCATCCTCTCTGTGATCCTCCTCTCTCCGTTCACCATCTTTCTCTCTTGATCGTCCCCTCTCTCTCTCTTTCTTTCTCTCTCTTTCGCCTGGAAACCCTGCCCGGGCAGAACCCCGCCAAGCTTTTCGCGGCCAGGATGAAATAGAGGTCTGGAACGATGGGGCCCCATACGCCCGACGCTTCACGGGATTCGTGCGCCAAGCTAAGAGGAGAAAAGGTGGCCCGTTAGAGGGACACGATCATCTGGGTCGTGATGATCCGGGTGAAAGTGCTGAGCTAACGGGAACGGCCTCTCTCACCCTGCTAGATGCCGATAGAACGCGAGGAGCCGCGAAACTGCAGCGCTTCTTTCTCTAGAAGATTCCTCCGCGCTCCACATTCGGCCTCGACCGTGCATGCGGCTCCAACGTAGAAAGGGATCCTACGCTGGGGAATCGGTGATGGAGGAGTCTTCTGCGGGTGTGGAATAGCAGACCTGGGAGATCTGAGAATTTCTACGGTCTTGGAGAGCATCAGGTCTTTCTTGGATTTAGGGACAATTGTATGCACTCATTTGGAGGATCAACTAAGTACCCTAGATCCCGCAACGAACATGATCGATCCAAAATGCATCAAAACTAACGTCCAAAATCACTTTAAAGTTGACTCTTCCTCTTGATCAATGAGACTAGATCCCTTCTAAAGCTCGTTTAGGTCGACCAACCGTCGCCGTCATCAACCATAATTTACCCAAATCGCCCCCAGAACTTTGGACAGAGGGTAACCCCTTTTTCATCGCAGCTGCAAGTCAGCCAAAGAAAAAGGAAGAGAGTATGAACTATGGGGAAACTCGCAGTTTGTTTGTCGATGGGCAAACTTTTGGAGTCCCGGCGCGATGTGGGTGTCCTGCACAGGTGTAAGCCTCCTCGTCGTGCCGTGGGGTCGACACACGAGCCACGAACGCACAGCCTGCATCCTGCGTGTGCATGTGTACACGCCGCCGCGCGTTCGGATTATGCAAGCAAGTCCGCTTTCTACGTGGGCTTAGAATCTGGGTCGGACACGAAGTCATTGTTTACAACGAGTCGGCGTTGAATAGGTGGGTTGATGCTATGTGACGGAGCAACGAGTCTACCTCGCGAGCCGCACGATCGACGACGACAGAATCCCTTCGGAACCCTTTTCTCTCTTTCTCTCTTTCTCTCTTTACTCTTTGTCTCTCGTGTCCCGATTAATAAGGACATGAGGAGACGCGGCACACTTGCCGACGATCCGTTCGAAGGTGAAGAAGAGTCAAGACGTCGTCATCGGTGTCTCCCGATGCCTTTTTTCGAATGTTACAAGCTGCTTAATATTCGCATCCATTAACGATGCAAACGCTTTTATTCCTCCGCGATTGTCCACGCACGTGACCGAACAGTCAAGTGTTTGTAGTCTCTTTTACAATGGCTGTAGTCCTCTTATTATAGTAGATGGATTATTTTCTCAATTCCCATTTAACATCACTTTCCATGGCTGAGATCCCTTTATTCGGTAAACTAAAAGTATGTCAACAGCGACGACTTTTTTATCGCTTGAAGAAGTCTCAACTCTAGCGCATCTCTTTATACGACCACCATTTTGTCGAAACAAATTTGTCCTTTTCATCATTCTAGAATTTAGAGTTTCCTCGATGTCCGAGAGCAAAAATTCAAGATACAACAATGTTCTCCTGCGTCGTAGGTGTTTACGATCGAAGAATCGCTTAATTGACGGCTCAACGAGTGCTTTATGACTAGCCAGCTAACTTTAGAACGCGTGGAAGAAACACGAAAAAAAAGAACTACGCCTCCCATTTTCAATGTCCGCGCGCAAACACCGACATACCTGCCCACGAAGACTTTCCGCCGGGACTGTACCGTCAAAGCCGTGAACGGATTAAAGTTCCACACGTCTACGAGTATCTATTCTTATCGAGCTATTTTCACAGCGCTATCAGGCCCGCGATAACGAACAACACGTGTACCAGAAACACAAAAACGCGATCACAAGGCGAACGCAGCCCTTTGCAATTGACAATCGATGAATCCCTTTTGTCGGAATTTCGTTCTTCCTTAATTCCAAGATTTAATCTCAATAGATTGAAAATATCGTAGTATATTGACGTTCCCACCTCTTTATAAAATTGCTATTTTAAGTTTCACCTTCTCAATTTTGTCAGAACTGCATAATACTTAGTTTAGCGTTGAATAGAACCAGTAAGGGTTTACATACAGATTGGCCAGCAGTATTCAAGTTCTCGGGATGGATCAGGTACAGTTCTCGGAAAGACAGGTTCGAGTTTCGATACCGTGGTTCTCGAAAAAGTTGATTAAAACGCGTCGAGCAGCGTGACGGATCGCGCGGAGCTGTCCGACCCTAGCTTTGTGTCCCCGAAGGGACGGAGTGGCCCTCGAAACTATGCGGGCCGAACAGGATTGTTTCGCGGACGAAAACGAGGAAAACGAGGGAAACGCGGCCGCGGAACGGCATTGTCCGCGCGCGTTACAGTTCACCCGGCTGAAAGAGCCCACGCTATTTTTCATCGCGGAATTTCGGCCGCGCCTCGCGGACAGGAAATCCGCCGGGACCGTGTCTGCGGTCGAAACTCGACTTCGACGTTTTTCCACGGACTTTTTCTCCCCCGTACATTTTCCCCCAAACAGCCCGAGTTTTCCTAGCTACCGAAAGAGTTTCCGCGTGAACATCCCTCGCTTAGACCGACGGGAACACCGTTTGTAAAAACCGTGATGGTCTTTTTAATTACCGTGGGCTGCTGGCGGATTGATAGAGGGGCTCGCAGAGCGTCGGTGAGAGAGTTAAAGCAGATAGAATGGTCTCCGCGTAAGCTATCAAATTTCAATAAGAAAACTTTTTGTATTTCACCATTTTCAACAGGTGATTCACTGTACAGACCTCCAATAAGCACGTCGTCGAGAGGGTTGAAAAATAGTAAATTATTTAATATGTAACAAGAACGAACTTTAAAAAAATATTCGACTATCCCCAACAAAAATTCGCAAAGATCACCAAAGTCTCGAGTTCGATATTCGCAGTTTTGGCTAGAAATTCATGATTATTATGAACAGGATCTACGAGTCCCGGACAGTGACCTAACGACTTCCAGGGTATCATGGTGTAGCAAACGTTTTCCGGAACGCGGTTCGGCGCGAGTCTGCGGTTTTCGCGCGGTAGAAAGTCGCGCGCGAGCGTGTTCGCGTAGTCGCGTGGGTGCGCACGCTTGCATAACACAATGCGAACAAGCGCGCAGCGCGGTGCACCGAAATGTTTCTATCGCAGAGCCTTTAAGCCACTCTAGACAGCAAGAGCCGAGCGAGCGTTTGGTCCGAGAAAATATACGAAGGCGACCGACTTGGTTAAACCAAAGCGATTGTATATCCCCGTAGGCCGGTAGGGCGTGCATCGAAGCGAGCCATGTCATCTTCTAGCCGTGCCACGGGCCGTTGCACCCGGATTTTAATATTAGAATGCTCCCGATAATGATAGGGCCCTCGAAATAACGTTCGCCATCGGTTTCGACGTCGATTATTACCAGCTCGATATTTGCACAACGAAATTGATACTCTCCTCCACGCGAAACGTGACGCGGATTTCGCGCGGTTCCGACATTCGATCGAGGTCGTTGAACCCACACAACAGCAAGGCGGCGGTCCGCGCGCGTTTCGGCTTTCGAGCCGCTTCGGAATCTGTCCCGGACTCGTTACATCGCCGCACAGGAATGCCTCGGCTCGCGTTTTTCATACGTCGAACGCGTACCTCCGTCACGTCGCGCGAATCTTCCAAATCATCAATCGCCGAAATTAACCCTCATCAACTCACCCTAAACGAAAATTCACCCACTCCACATTTTACACACACAGCAAAATTGTTCACTTCTCTTCAACCAATTTTAGACGCGTCCGAGATGTGCTTCAGATCCTGCAAAAATATTTATTCTCCGGCGATTCTATTGTAAATTTTGACAAGTGGATCTCTAACTTGATGAACGACCTAATTCAGCGAAGACTGCAGAAGTTCATCTGCAAGCAACGTTGAAGAATTTCTCTGAAGTTAAACTTCTTCTGAAGTCCATGAATGAACTTCCTGAACTCGAATAGAAAAAATTATTCATTGAATTAAACGCGACTAAATTTTCTCTCCTTGCTGGTTCTATTTCATCTCTGACTCCAGAATTTTTTAAAATTTTTACCGTGAATTTTGTGTAGAGGTCTGACCAGTACAGCCACGATCTACTGAAATATTCAGTGGAGAGATTAATCAGCGTTGAGGAATTTCTCTCAAACAGGATGTAATTAGCCGGCCAACCAGAAGATTGCTCATTAAAGATTACCATTCGAGGGTCCAAAAATCGTTCATACTTTCTAGATAAAATTCATTCATGCCAGTTTACTGAAAAGATAATCTCGAAGATTCGGATGATAATTGAAGAAGTTGGTAAGTGGTTTAATCAATCTTCTGAAGAAACTGCAAACGTTAAAGCACGGGTATCTTAAAAAGAGTCTAGCAACACGAAATTCAGGCAAGCAACACAAACTTCCATTATAAAATCGAGGTCCTCCCTAATGCACCTCTTGACCCAATTAACTCAAGAAGAATCTTCCAACCTACTTAATTGACCCCACTTTTGCCACGTATATAGCAACGCGACTGCATAAAGAAGAACTGAGAATTCGGACCGATCATTAAGCTGAGATACAGCGAACCTAGAAAGACAAAACCGTGTTCTCTTTATTTCAACTTCCTTGTTACATTCTTTACGACATTCATTAAATTGTGGAGCTCGAATGGAAGAACAATTCATTTGTGCCTCAATACGTCCGCCGCTAAGATGGTTAACAAAATAGTGAATTATCCAAAAATTAAAAAAAAGAACAAACTTTAAAAAATATTCTACCATAGTCGGAGGATGTCTTCTTCGAATCCAAAATTTTCATCTCGATATCATCAATAGTATCCCCAAAAAATTCACCAAATCTCTCGAGTCTCGATCTACAGTTTTCGAAAAAATTCGGTCATTATTATGAATTATAGCAAGATCTATAGGCCTCTGCCAGCGAACAGATCATTTCTACAGTGAACTCGAAGGATTGCTCTTTCGATTCCAAAAGATTTTATCTCGATAACATCAACAGACCCCTGGAAAAAAATTCGCAAAGCATTCAACGTAGACTCGATTTCAAAGCTTTTGAAATGATCGAGTCTCGATGAACAAGGTTCCCGACGCGACACTTCCTGCACAAAGACGGAAGGAGGTGTCGGAGCCGTGCAATTTTCACGAGAACACGCGCGTAGAAAATTTTCGCCACCGGCAGAGCTTTCACTTATCATCCGTTCGACGTCAGTCCGAGTTATCTGCGGGTCGTGCGTGCCGAAAAGGCTCCAAGCTGGCGAGTTCAATTTTCCAAGAACGTTTCACGATATTCGCCAGCGATCTCTGGACTCTTGGACGCTCGTGACATAATTCGCGGGCCCGGCCCGGCCGCCAGGAATCGGATAACGTGTAAAATTGGCCCGACACGCCGGGGATGCTTAATCTGTCCGGATATCCCAGCCACGGAGATCGCTGATAATGAAACGAGGGAGAAAGTTCCGAGAGCGCTATATCTGCGGTCGTAAGGCAACACGACGCCGCGCTCGCACATTTTCACTTTCGAGGCAGTGCGGATTAAAGTTTCAAGTATCAATTCCCCACTCGCTGCATTGTCGTCTTCCGGATCCCCGTTTCCAGAAAAATACAGTTTCTCCAAAAAGTGTCGGGCACGAAAGGACAGATTTCAATTTTTAAGAAATCGTGGACATTCAAACGGTTATAATTTCCAGATAAAAAATCGTAGGACGATGTATCTGCACTAGTTTTACAGCCTGAAGTTTTTATTTTTACTACAGATTGTTTATATTAATCTGAGATGTTCTTCCACGATACAGCAGATGGGAAACTGAAGACATGTTTTCTGTCGAAAGTGGTACAAATTCAAACTGCTGTAAAAACTTTGAAAAATTTTTCTCGAGACTGAATCCACTATAGATTTGGAGATTGAAATCTCCCTTTCACAACGAGCTCTCAAAAAGTGATGTACGATTTTCTTAAACCGTTCTACCGAGCTTCGAGTGACAGGTGTATCGCCAGCTTAACAAGAACGTAAGATACACCTCGTTTCCTCCTTATAAGACAGTTTTAGAAAATTGTATTGTAACGATTAAGGTTCGATCTTCAGCAGTTTAAATGTCCGATGTGCCAAGACTTTCTGGAGCCACTGTACATACCTGTGTGTTCCATCAACGTTCTCAATAGAGTGTATCTATCACATTATATCTCGTCGCCCTGTTTTAACTTTCGATCTCGAATGTTTTCAAGCTTTATCGCCTCTCCTTAGATATGATACGCCCGTGCACGTGAGATAAAGTGTGAAAGAACAGAGCCTTTGGTTCAGTGCCATTCAATAATTTATACTATCCTTCCCTTTCTTTTCGCTCTTCATGCATATTTCCCAGACTAGACGCGGCTATGCATGCGAGATAAAACGCGACAAATTTTGCATTCGGCTCAATGTCACCTCTTCGGTCTTCCAAGTAATTTCTGCGATCCTTCTCTACCCGTGTCTCTCTTTCCCTGATCCTCAAACGAGCCTTCCAAATACGTGTAATGCAAAATTAATTCTTAGAGACGCTACTAAACGTATACTGCTACGTATTTTTTAAAATTTTCAACATAGGACCCCATAAAGAAGTTGTAAACTATAACTTCTAGTATTTCCTCTGTAATTCCGACCAATTGCAATTTTGTCAAAAAATGTTTCCCGTCTTGTAGTACAATAATTGCTCTAACTTCTCAGAAAGTATCCAAATCCTATATGATCTGATATTAAAAAACTTGTCGTCCTTTTAAAAGTGTTCGAATATTACCGTGGTTCAATCCTTCCAGGATCCACGAATCGAAACGAAACTCGATTGGAGCGGACACGTGCCAAAATTAATTTCTAAAGATGGACAAAGAATTTAGATCACCTATATATACGACGGTAGTGCGGCAAGCGAACGAGTAGACGTGGCCGCTTGCATTTCCACCTGAGAACGAAAATTCCAGTTTCCCGGAGCCGTAGCAGTAAGATTGAAACGTTGGGAAACGTGCTTCGTTTTTCTGGAAAATACAGAAATATAGGACAACGCGAAGGTATTCAATCATCTGACCCAGTGATTCTGACACGGTGGAGTAGCCTCGGGGAATGAATACGAAAGATTCCCAGGCGCGCGAGAGGCGACCGAACCGACGAACGAACGAACCAACGAACGTTTTACAACGTGAAAAAAAATCCTCGATGAGATGCATCGTGCTGTGCTCGCACCGTAATCTTTTTTCCTCCGTGTGTGGCTGTGTGTGTGTGTGTGTGTGAATTTTTTTTCTCTCGAACGTGGAATCTCATCGGATAAGCTCGTAATCCCCGGCGGACGACGAGAGCGGATAATAAGATGTGCGGCGATCAATTAACGACGTGCGTCATCGAAGAAGGAAAGACAACGCGAGAGAAGCTGCAAAGAGTTTCACTCTCCCGGGGCGTAATGGCTGCGTACAGGAATATATACACGTTATACCTACTAGGTACCTCTCTCCCTCACTCTCTCTCTCTCTCTCTCTTTCTCTTTCTCTCTCTCCGTCTCGCAGCCGCTGCTGGAACCAATAGCAATCCTATTTAACCGGGCATTATAGTTGCGTTGCTTAACTATTTTGGCCAATTAACCGTTTTAGGCAGGAAGCCGTTTTAGTCGGTTAACCGCTTCATTCGGTTAAGTGGCGAAATCCGTTACCCTTCTTGCCGAGTCGAATCTAGTAGTAATTTCGGTGTACCCGCCCCGTCATGTCAGCCTGCCGCGCTCGACGGAATAATAATCCACTTGCACTCCGGAATCTCGAACGCACGTTACACGCGTTACACACGTTACACGCAGAGCTGACAATCCCGCTCGATATCGGTTCCGCACCCGGTCTTTGGACACCGGTCACTCCAAGATCGACTGGAGTCACGGTGTCGGAACTCGCGATGGGATCCACGACGCTCCATTTTAGATACTGCCCTTTCGCGGACAGATCGAGACAAAATTTTTGTGCAAACCTTGTACGTGAATTCTGAAAATTAAAGGAGTTGGGTCTGTTTCAGGCATGCGTTGATCGTTGAGAACGACAGTCGACACTGTTAAGGGTGGTATTCTTGAAGAACAACGCCCTCGGAAATACACGTGCGATATCGTATTCCTGAATTTCTAAAATTAACGAGGATCGTTCAGAAAGATGATCGACATTGTAAGGGTGGCATTGTGGGGTGACCGTTTGATAAAATCGAATTTTGCTTTTGGCATTTTCTTAAAGAACACAGCGCTCCCGAATTTCTAAAATTGACGAAGTGACATCTGCCTGCAGGACGTCGATCATTCAGAATGACGTTCGGCACAGATGTATCATGATAACACAGATGTTTGATGATAAATTAAATAAAATGAAAGATTCAGGATGACGTTCGACATAGATGTTCGATGATAAATTAAATAAAATGAAAGTTGCCGAATGACTCGGAAAGATTCAGCCCCGACGTCGTGCACCCTCCAAAAATACGGGAAATTGAAGCAACGCGTCGCGCAACTATAATTATTCAGCCCAGTGGGCCCCACCGAGGATAAAAGACAATTAAGGGCACCGAAGCTCGTCGTTCAATGACGACGCTAGCGCGGATCTGAATGATCGAAGAGCATGTCAAGAGAAAAGTGCGCAGAGGAGTCCCGTTCCTTTCTACTTTTCCAAATAAAGCTCGTTAACTAGGCTCAGTCGAACGGAGAGACGATCATGTTAACGAGCCAAGGGAACGAACCGCGTGCTCGTCCACGAGTCTCTCTTTCTTGGCCAGAATTTCGGAATCGTTCGGGTGAGTCAATCCTCTGAGCAGCAGAGTGTGAGAGACGCGAGTGAGATAGAAGAGAGGATCGAGAAAGAGAAGGACAGAGACTCGTGACGCAAAGAGGCAGGGTCCGTTTAAAGCCCTGAACCATCGCCTTCGGGGCTCGGACCTAATGACAGAGATTTTTTCCACGGTCCGCAAACGACAGGGGAAGAAGGCAGAATATGCACTTCCTGGTCGGAGAACACGACGAGGAGAGACCGAGTTCTGTCTGCTGGCCGAACCTCCGTTGATGCCTAAGGGATCTCTTAAATTCTTCTTTCGATCTCAAGCTCTGTCCTTGAGCAAAATACTACCTCGACAGTGCTCCATTGCGGTCGTCCTTTAAACCGATTATCTGCGTCTATGTATTTGTCCGTGTACTGTTGGGCTGGCGTAGCTGTACAAAATATTTACGCTCTTAATGGCACTGGTTACCGAACAATCATAAATTAGATTCAACAGAGACCGAAATTCGGCGACCACTCCCCTAGCCTTTGCAAGATCAAAGCCACCTCAAATTAGTTCGACAATAAGCAACCCGCTAATTAAATTCGAGATAGTACTTCTCTTTCTTCTGGTTTTTCTTTGTGAATTCCCTTTTCATCGCATTCTTTGCAAAACTTTCCACCATGCACAAAGACCTTATTAAGGTGGAACTTTAGAGACCCACTATAGAAAGTGTTAGCAGGTTTCTAAAGCGCTATAGCCGCTCGATCAAACAAGGGATCATCGTTATTACCGCAACAAAGTTCACGAGGTGATCGTTGCATTCGAGCTTGATCTGGAGCAGACAGAAGCGGACAGAAGCGGACAGGAGAGGAAAGTTAGCACGAGTGACACGCGCGGCTGTTCGGCAGCCTCGGTGTCGCGCGATTACGTCCTCCTCGGAAAAACGACGGAGCCAGGAGGCCGAGGTCTTTTGTAATTTATGCTCCATTTGCTGAGAGGAATCCGAAGGAAAGCTTGGAGAATCCTGGCTTGCGGAGAGACCGAGATTTGCTTCGTCCTCCTTCGACGACCCTCTCCTCTACCTCTGCTTCTGCCTCTACCTCTACTCTCTCGCGGACGCCCCCACTCGCTTCAAGATTCCATTCACCTTAATGTGCAATAAAACGGGGAGCAGAACGCGCGATGTCTCTACGCGTTGCGAGCAATCGAATGTCGCTGTATATCTTCACAAAAATCGAGACGTTTCTTAACGATTCGATAGTATGTTCAAATTATTCCGCAATGTCTGAATGGAATATCGTGACCGTAGTCAACGTGTAATTATTAGACTGCTGCTTCGATGCATTCGTGAGAAGCATGAGTAGGAGAAACTAAAAATAGTAGAAGGATAAAAATTAGATTGTTGAAGGAAATTGTTGAAGACAGGAAAAAATTCCCAAGTTGAATTAATTATACAGGGTGAGTCACCTAACGTTGCCATTTCAAATATCTTCGTTATTTTTAAAGATACGTGAAATGTCTGAAGGACAAAGTTGAATGGTAAAATGGGGCTCATACGATACCAAAACAATTTTTCTTCTTATGTAAATCTTTTTAGAGATATGAAGGTTGCCTTCATTTTTTTAAATGAATGAGGTATTTTTTAATACATCAATCGATGCAGCTGAACATTCGTTATAAAAAAAGTACTAACCTATGTATGTCGAGAAGTTAGTAGTTCAGGTGATTATTTCAATTTAAATAATTCTAAAACACCATTACTGTCGTACTAAGACATTACCGTTTCTTTACTAGTGTAACGTTATACACGATAGTGTAGTGTTATCATTCAACTTTGTCCTTCAGACATTTGACGTGTCTTTAAAAACAACAAAGATATTTGAGGTGGCAACGTTAGGTGACTCACCCTGTATATGGCATTAATCAATATAGCTTTGAAATGTTAATGAACCTGGAAGGAACAAAAAATTTGTTGTAACATCGCACATTTTTAATCGAAGCAAGATATCTCATAGGGATGTAATAATGAATGAAGATAAAAAGACAGCGCGGTAGAGCTAGGCGCAGCATAACGCAAGCAAACGTTTTTCCGAGAGGCTGCCGAGTCAGCTGTTCGGGCAAAGACCCCAGAGCGTCGTCGGTTTACGGCGGGAATTCCATTGACAGAGGCGCGACAAAGTTAGCGGGGCCGAAACCCCGAGCGCCAGTGTCATTGTCAAGATCATCGTCGATCAGGGACGAATATTCCGGCTCGTGGGACGCGCGGAGAATTTCAAGGACCTCCGTAGAAGCTCGCTCGGCATCGAGGACCGTTCCCGGGGCGAGTGTCAACGTTCCGTCAATCGTAAATGGGTCGGCAACGACAACCTCTCTCTCTCTCTGTCTCTCTCTCGCTCTCTCCCCACCTGTGAACACCGGTAGGCCGCCTTTTTCGTGCACCTGCTATGCCCGCGTGGAAGCACCGTTAGCCCGGGCTTGCATCGAGTGCATCGACGCGCACCGAACCGCCCGAGAAAACATGTTCCAAACGCAGGAAGAACCGGCCCAGGGGAAAACAACGTACCCCCTGGAATTATCGGGCAACTACGGGCCCCGAAATTTGCGGTTGGCAACCTACTCGGCCCACGAACCTAACACTTTCGCGTAATTCCCGGACCGTTTCGAGGTTTTGCACGAACCCGAATCGCCCACGAGGTTGGCAATCGCGCACACAGCACGACAAGAAATTCGCGAAATGCGTGGGAAGAGTTCCACGGGTGCGGAGCATGATATTTTTAGGCATTTGCACTTGTTCTGACAGAGTTTTATGCACGACAAAAATTGTGTCGATTCCAAGAGATCGGAGCCAGATACACGATTCTTCCTTGCATGAACACGTCGAAAATATTTTTACTCTTCAATTATACCCGATATGCGTCCGCGTTCAGTCGCTCCATCCTTGGACTCAAACAAGTCGAATTACAGTTACGGTTGAAGCACACTGACAACGGTGGGGGGTAATCGGAATTCTTTTTTTGCACTGTTATCTTCGATGTGCGGGGAACTTTAGATGCAGAATGTCAATTGCGAGATATACGCATGTCACGAATCGAATGAATATTAATATCGGGTGCTGCGACTTGTAACTCACTGGCTGTCACCTGTCGAATTTTATTTTACGATTCCGCGGACTAATTTGCACTCGTGAAGAGAGGTCGTCTCGGACAATGCTTTTCCAGTGATCCTCCTGTACCCTGTGATAGAATCATTTCGAAAACTTTTTTTCCAATTTGTTACTCGGCGGGAATATCGATACATTCATCGATAGAAAATATCTATACAAGAGCACGCAGTCCTCGAAGCACAGACACTAACGAGCAAATAAAAATCCGAATTCCCCCGAGTCTTTCCCGCACCTGATCGTAGTCGACGCTATAAATGGAGAAACTATCGATCGGGAGGTTCAATCTCCGACACACCTTTCTCCGCTAGAAAAGAGCAATTAAGATCCGCGGTTTAATTAAATTCAAATAGCGTTCCCGGAAACGGTCGAAGAGCTGTCTTTCTCGAGGCTCGACATATTTTGTGTTTTGTCGATCGAGTGCGAGAGAAGTCCGAAGAACGCCGATTTTTTAAATTGGATTGGAGAATTGACAGGCTCGACGAAGAATTGATGAATCGATGCGAAAAAGCCGGATGAAGGTGGGATTCTTTATTCGACCGGCGGCGCAAGGAATCGTATCATTTTCGAGGTAGGAGAAAGCGAAAACGCGATCCATCCGCCGAGAGTTCGATTCAATGACCTCGGAACAGTGGCTCAATGGCCGCGGCAGCGAATGACCTCCGTGTGGTAAATAGTAAGCAGATGTCAACTGAATTCATTCCGGAGACGCGCGGTACGTTGGCGCCACCGTGAACACGTTCACGGGGGCTCACGTGAACATTCTCGGAGGCAGCTAGGCGCCATTGCGAATCCTCGAGATTGCCTGGCGACAGGCGCACCAAACCAGTAAGACTCTAATCGAAGTAAAAAATATTTCAACACCATATTCCCATTTTGCAGATTATTTTTGTACATAATGCTCGATTGAAAAAATGCAACTGAACTGCAGTTTTAAAAAAAATTGAGCTGGTAGTTTGCCTTCTGAAGGCCGTAGAACAGTACACTGCAGTCTCCTTAAAAGAAGACCGTTTATTATTGCTCTGAAAAAAAGCCATTTTCTTCTGCCGCTTTCGAGTTTAGTCGTCCGAGCAGTGAACATGCAAAACCGTCCGCGGAAAAAGAAATAAAGGAAAGTTTTTGCGTTTCGCCGGGCAAAAAAATACAAACACGAAGCAGCTTATGCTAATGCGAATACGACGACAGCAGGGACGCAAGAATTTTTCCACCGGGCATAAAAATGCTGCATCGAATCGAACCGAAACCTATCAATCTCCTTTTACTGAATCCTAAGACGTCATTAGACATTGCTTTATTGTTATTAGACTCTTTTCTAACAATCTTAACAGGTTGAAAACAACACTGGGTGAACATTTCGATTTTCCAGCCTCTTTGCAGCTAAGCATTTCCCGTGCATTATAGTGATAGAGTTGCTCGAGAATTCGCAAAATCACTGCACACACATCGTTCGAGTGTTTAAAACGTTAGCGTCTACCGCAAAACGCGCGTCGCCCGTGTAAACGTTCAACGCTGGCGAACACGGAGCGAGGAAAAGAATTATCGGTGAAATCTCATGGAATAATATCGGGGAATTTCAACTATAAATTTAACTATAAATCCGGCGGACGCGCTATCGTATGGAAATCGGGGCGTGTCTATAAAATTCGTAACGAAGCCGGTCTGTATGTTAATGGGGGAGCCATTTAACCGCGTAAAGCATCTCGGCATAAATTTCGCGACCCGGTATAGAAAACACCGGGCCGATCGGGGAATTATACTTGACCGTTGAATTACATTTAAATGATTCGAACGGCGGCGCCCGAAACGAATGTCCCTCGGACAAAACAATTTTGTCGGCCGTATAATTGCCGGTGTTACGTGCGCGGCTAGGTTCCCGGAATATTAATGTTTCCGTTATTAAATCGTAAATAGTGATATTAATGCCAACATTTTTATTGGTATTAAATAGAAGAATAAATTAGAGTGACGCTGCTATTCTCTTTCAACCTCTTCGACCGCACCACCGATCAGTATATTCAAAGAAATAGATTTATTGAATGCAGAGTTGGGCATTAATCAATTAAAATGTTCATTGATTGATTGATGTGTTCGATTAAAAATCGTAATCATTGAAAAATCTGAGACTAATTTAATCAATTGTTGAAGTTATCGCCACACGGTCTATCCATAAATTGTAATAAGAAGGGAGAGAGAGAGAGAGACAGAGAGCGGAGGTGGAGAATTGACAGAAATATATCTCGACAAAAAGTCAGTTTACTATTTAGCTTAGTATTTCATTTAGAAATTTCAGCAATTAATCATGAATCAATTATCCGATTGACGATTACAATTGAAGAGAATGTAATCGTTAACCGCAATTAACGACTAAAGCAGGAGTTTGATTGTTAATTGCGATTAACGATTGAAGTAGAAATTGGTTCGTCAATCGTTGATTAAATTTTTGCCCAACTCTGATTGAATGTCCCTTTAATGTTTGCAGTCTCGATCAATTTTTATTCTGAAAATTTTAAGAAATAAACTTTCGTTCAAACGGACGACAAATCCGAAAATCAAGCGTGGGCGTGCTTTCGAAAACAAGGAGGCCACTCGAACGAAGAACTTTGTACCTTTAACCGTGAGCAGATAGCATCTGCCGATGAATAATTCATCGAGTACTAAATTCCACGATGAAGACGAACGGCAAATAAAAGAAGGACAAAGAATGCGTCGGTGACGTTTCTTAGATAATCGTGGTAAATTTCAACAGTAATTAGCATCGCGTGGAGGGCCGACGCGACGTCGACGTCTCCGTCGTCATCGTTGACGTGGTGCCGTTATCGTGTCGGCAAGAACAATTGGACGCGTTCGAGGATCGGACAAACGTGATTGCAAAAGCTCGACAGACTCGGTTGCATAACGGAAAAATTAATATTCCCCGGGAGACGCGATCTCCTTCGACCGTGTCCGGGGTTTCTGTTCTTGCGAACAGAAACGCCGGGAATTGCAAGTGGTTTCGGTCGCGATTCCTGGATATTGTTCGCCAGGGACACCTCCTCTCTTTGAATTTACAAAACTGCATTGTTTTCGAAACTTCTGGAAATAAAAAGTTGCCGAATACCCGGGAAAATTCGAGCTCGAGAATGCTGTACACGATAGATACTCTTTGCACAACTGTTTGGACAAGTTTTATACGTGTATGTATTCTATATGGCAGTAATGTACGGTAAATGTGCAAAAAAATTCTTCTGTTCAAGTATGTATATCTACCGACATTGACGATACATATATGTATAGACTTTTTAAACAATTTTTTCCTACTGTGGATACTCCCAAGGCTAAATAACTTTCCTGCGTACGAGATGCCTTATCTCCATTGTTTTTCTAAGACGCGATATTTTTATTGAAAGTAAAATGCAAGTTTCGCAATATCATTCTCGAAGACATGAATGACGATTAATCGTTTTCTTGATAGATCCTAGACATTTCTATCCAAGAACGAGCGACTGTCAAGGACAAACAACTATTGCGTGTACCGAGTTCGTTATCTTCATTCTTTAATGAGAAATAGTATTTTCGTTCGAGTCAAAACAATTCCTCAATGTCATTCTTTGGAGACACAAAGAGCGATAAATAATTTTCTTGATATAGCCCGAGCATTTCAAGTTTAGAATGACCAATTGTCAAGGCCAAACAACATTGCTGCGCAGATCTTTATCTGGATTTTTTTAAATGAAAGACGAGATATTCGCTTCGGTAAAAATAATTCTCGAATATCGTTCTTGGAGACACCAATGACGATAAATAATGTTGTCGATTTATTCTAAGCATTTCAATGCAAGGAGACAAACAACTCCGCCGTATACGAAGTTGTTTGTCCACGATATTTTTCAAAGAAACAATGTTATCGTTGGAATGTAAACAATCGAGAAATAAATTTTTAATATTCCCACGACAGGGTGATGCGAAAACCACCCCTGGAGCTTTCGGGGTGTACGCAGCCGAGAATTTCCGCGGACAGGCCGCGGATTGCGAAACGCAGGAGCGAAGATGTTCGTAGGATTTCTTGGCAGCCGAAACGAGGAGGAAAATGAGTGATATGCTAATTTTCCAGCAGCCGCATCTGGACTGGCACAATCACGGCGCCCCCGTCCCGCACTCCTGACAAATACCAGTGGCGTAACGCCTCCAGCTCGCGTCCTCGAAAACTGAAATAGTTATGACCTGACGTCGCGATAAAGGAAAGAGAGAAAAAAAAATGGAAAAAACGAAGCTCCCAGGTAAGTCGCTCGATCAGAGGGTTATGTAATTCTGACAGAAACGGCCGCGGTCGGACGGTTCGCCTATGCTTCTTGGTAAGTTGGTAGCAGCTTGTTGCTCCACTTCGCGTTTTGGCAGCGAATCCGCGGCCGTTTAACCTTGCTTATCGCCGATCAAGTTCGACCAGGCGCTCTCCACCTCCTCAATGGATCTTCGATAATATCTGTCCACCGTCGAGGACACGCACCATGATGCAACAATTCCGTATTCGCGGTAAACACGATGCACGCGGGCTCGTGGACAGCTGTTGGATCTTATCGTCTTCGTACTGAAGACTTCAAGATTATTCCAAGAGACTATAGGAGCCTACGATCGACGGGCGCTTAAAGAATTTAGATTCCCTGAATACTGGAGCAGCAGAGTCTATCCGGACTAGGTCTCTGCGCGACTTTGCGACTATAGACACCTACTTCGATCATGTTTTGTCGAAGACGATCGACGGTGGCAAAGGCGGTGGACTGTGTTTTTCACTGGAACTCGAACGAGTCCATCCGAAATTCTGTATAACTCCTTTCGAATCCATTATTTAATCAAAACAAGACGTAGTCATCGCGCTTCGTAACTAGTCAAAGAGACTGTAAAACTTCAACGATGGTTTAAAGAATTTAAGTTACCCGGAGCTGTGCTCACAGGCTTTCTGGACTAGGTTCGCAAGACTTCGCGACTATAGGAGCCTATTTCGATCATGTCATGCCGAAGAGAATCGACGGTGGCTTGTATTTTTCACTGGAACGTGAACGAGTGCATCTCAAACACTGTTTAACTTACTTCAAATCCGTAATCGAACGAAAACAGGGTCGCGGAGCCGTTTTATAGCGTTCGCAACGGTTCTTCGAGGAACGTGCTAGTCTAAGAAAACGAGTTGAACATTTCCTGCGCAAATTGTTTCCGGTTCAGCCGGCTAAACGATAATTCGACGATGTATAATTTCGTTTGATACGTCTCGGCGCGGAAGAAACGCGTTTTCGAGCACGTATTTATTTGATAAAGAACGGGGACCAGCACGCCTCGATGCGTGGAACGCGGAGTACCATTTTTTCGGCGAGTAATAAATAGTTCGTCAACATGTTTGTCTCTTTCGAAATTCCCGTAGTCGTAAAGTTTCTCAATTATAATCTCCCTCGCTCAGGTGTATCGTAACCTTCGTCCCTGAATGATTTTTCGACGATCACGAAATTCCACGGTTCGTCTCTCAGTTCCTCGCGAAAGAAGAAGCCGAAGACACGCAGCGCGCGCATGGAGACGATTAGCCATGAAATTTCACCGGAAATTTGAATAACAAATGGCACGTCACTGCGTGAGCGAGTATTAATATTAATACCGGCGGAGACGGTCCTCTGCGCAACGAAGGTAAACATACATTCAGAACGAACGCGAGCATACGCGAAAATACGCGATGTTTATGCAACCATGCTTTCTGTTTCGAAGTCCCGGCACGACGAGCCCAGGGCGACCTTTTGGAAACGGCGCGAGAGACGAACAACCCCCATTCCCGGTTGCGTAAAGATAATATTCATTCTCTAACAAACATGTCGAGCCTAAGTTCGTACGAGAGAACAAATTAACCCTTCCAACCGAGTTATCTACAACTGTGCTGTAATACGACGCATATGACTGACATATGAGAATGTAAGTCAAACACAAATGGTAGAATCGAAGTGCGACATGTTTCTAGGAAGCGTAGAGGTGTTATCGGGTCTGTTTTTGTAGTAACGTCTCGAAACAATTGGAGTATTGAGGTAGGCTCCATGGAACCTGACCACGTCCAACGTAGTCTACGCAAGATGCGAGAGTTCGAAGCTGGATCGTCTACAGATCGTGGTGATAGATGACAAGGTTCGAATATTGGAAACGTCGGTCGGTAATGTAAACAGAAACGGCGTGTGTCGCGCGCGATGCCAGATAGACAGCATGCATCGAAACGGGGTCTGCTCTACTGTTCTGTGTATAGAAGTTCGGAAGGTGTGCGGAAGACGCGCTTCGCCCGCAACGGAGAAACGGGCAACCTAATTAAATAATGAAACGGCAACACCTACCTGCAGATCATGACAGCCGTTATCCCTGTGACTGGCAGCACGAATCACCCCTGCACGCCACCCCCACTCACTGATCTTATTCACCTTTAGCTTGGTGAAACCACTCACCGAGAGAAACCTCTTTCCCACGATCTCTTCGCGAAACTTGTACGCCATATTATGGATCGGCAACCGCGGCGTGTCGAATCCGCGAATTCGGATCGCCAGCCGGGTCTTCCAATCACCCTTTCTCCGCCTCTATCTATCTATCTGCTTCTCGTTCCCTCTCCGGTTCTCCCGCACGCTCTCTCTCTCTCTCTCCCTCTCTCTCCACCCTTCTATCTCTGTCGTTCTCTTTTCCTCTATTCCGATCCTCCGGCGAGCGTGCCTCTCCCCCAAAAAAGAAAACCCCACGTAGCACAGAACCGCGGTGAAGAACAACCGAGAGCACCGATCACCACTTCGTTATTTTTTCCACCAAGAACACCAGAAACAACACGGTTGCACTCGGAGAACTCTTCTCCTCGTGATCACGACGGACCAACAAACAACAGGGCCATGAGGCGCGCACGATCCCCCTTTCTATCTCTTTTTCTCTCTCTCTCTCTCGCTCTCTCCCTATCACTCCCTCTCTCTCTCCCTCTTCCTCCTTTCTTCTTTCGACAGTCGGCCAAGCACCAACACCAGCGGGGCACAGCCACTCCTTGCTCCTACATGCACGTCTGGACAAGACGGCCGAAAACTCTCCGGCCGTTTCGGACGATGCGCTACGTTCCTTGCCGGGCGAGCGATGTATCGTCTTTTCCTTCCTTCTTTTCTTCCGTTTCCTCGGTCGCGCTCCTTTTACAGTCCGTTCCACCTGCGCGGCCCCCGTCTCCCCGTTGTCGACGGCGACGGCGACGACGACGACGAGGACGACGAAGACGACGACGACAGAGGTGTCGATGCCGATGACGATGACGATGATGATCCCCGGAACGGCACAGAATTCTACCCGGTCCCTCACCACGTCCAGGACCGAACCGAACGCCGGGGGGACACTTTTCAAACTTCCGGCCGCACACCGTGGTATTACTTGGCCGCACACTATTCGGTTGACGGTGACGGCGGCAGCGCGGTAACCAAGCACTCCGAACGGTACCAGTGTGAACGTGAGAGTGACGCACACATGACCGGCCAGTGATATCGCGTAGCGCGCACTGCGGGCGGACGGCAGGGAGGCACGGCTCCTTCCCGCGGCTCGTGCCCCCTCCCCCGCCTTCTAGACCATCGTCCCTCCCCCCTCCCGCGGCACCTCGCCGCCTTCTTCGCCGCCCCCTCGGCCCCTCGCCCCGCCTCGCCATCGAGGCAAGCCGTACCGCTCCACGCCGCACCGCGCCGCCACCGATACTCCCCCCTTCCCACTACTCCTCTCCCTTCTAGCCGCACATCTCACCACCGACACCCTCCCTCTCCCGACCCTCTCGCTCTCCTCCACCCCCTGCGCACCGCCCCTCGTCCACCTTGCACCCTACGGACCCGCACCCCACCCCTCTCTACATCTTTCTTCTCTCATCTGTTCTCTTTTCTTCGTTTCTCTCTTCTCTTCTCTCTTCTCTTCTCTCTGCCATCGTACTCTCCCTTCGGTTCTCTTCACTATTCCTTCTCCTTCTCCTTTTCCTCCGTCTTCTTCTTCTTCTTCCTCTTTCTTCCTCCTCGTCTTCTCGTTTCTCTGTTTCTCGCAATGACGGCATGGCATCCCGACCGCCGACGTTCTCTCTCGCGTTGCTGCCACCCATCGCCACACGCCGACCGTGTGGGGTGAGACAGTCTAGGGCCGTAGCACCGACCGACCGCGAACGAGGCGCACAGGGCCGCAATTCCGCGAGAAACGGAGGGGGGTGAAGTGTCGACTCGAGGGTCGCATTACGAGGGCGGACTCGGGGGGGATCCGGCGCCTACGCTGTCGCCGCTAGCCATGGCTACTCGGCCTCTCCACGGCGCCAGGCCCCGCGATTCTCGCGCCTATGGGTTCGAACATGACGCGTCCCTCCCTTATCTATCGCTGTGTTTCCTTCGTTCCGTAATCTTTGCTCCACAAATGTTTTTTTTATACGAGTACAATGACCTTAATCTATACCTGATCCGGGAAGCTCAAAGGGTATCAGAGTACCTCCAAGGCGAGAAATGTTACCGGTGAGTTCAGTGACCTTAAAACTACTCCAGACCCAGAGACCTAGATGTTTTTTGTTTAGAAGGCCAATAGCCTTAAATCTAGTTACATTTCAGCATTGTTTTTCTCGTTTCAACCCGTTGCCGTAACATTTTCTTCACGGTTACAGCGATTGAAACGTCTTTATCCCCGAAAGTGCAGTAGAAGAGAAACGAAAATTTATATTTTTCGTATGGCTATATTTATTTGAATGCTTAAATATTGTTCACAAACATTTCAAATTTTATTTCATCTAAAAAGAAAGGCGTAACATTCATACTTGTGTTAGACTTCGTTAAAATCTTCGTCACGCGTCTGACTCGTTAAAATACGGCAAGGGGTTAAGAAGAGAGGGTGTCGTAGCCATTGCTGGCAAAACACATCACGCATGAAGAAATTCTTCTCAGCTTCCGCCGCTCAATTTATTTGTTTGCGCGGAGGTAGTGGCCTGGAAGAGGATTCATTGGACCCATCTACCCCCGACGTGTCTTCGCGTTAAGTGTACGAACATTGTTTATCCGCTCCTTTATCAGTCACCAGGTACGTGTAAACATACCGTGTGATGCATGTTATTTTTGTCTTTTACTAGAGCGGACTACCGTTATGCTACTGCAAACTTCAAACCATCTGTATTACAATGAATAGACTGCGGATCTTTATGCATTTATAGTAAAATTGAGAAGATGATATTCAAGATTGTTCAAATATTTAAAAAATTGAAGATGTCAATATATGATTTCTCCTCTATTAAAATCATTAAGGGAAGAAATAACATTCAATTTGGTTTCTATTTCTTGCAATCGATGCAGACAATTTTTATTTTTCATAAAGATCCGCAGTCTAACAATGAATATTCCACCTTAACGGTCACGATAAATAGTATGCAATAATAATTGTACGAATATCTGTGGTTGTCAGGGAAAACGCCGCACATGTCACAATTTTCAAAATTGGTAAATAGGATTTTCGTATTTACCAGAAAAGCAGTCACGAAAATAAATTCGAAAGGCTCACAAGAATAATGCAATTTGCAATAATGCATTCGTGATCAAAACTTTAAACGGCAATATCACGAAAATATTGTCACTGGTGGAATCGTATCGGCACCGGCAGGCACTGAGTGCCCTCAGTGCGCGGCGCCCGCGGTTCCTACGTTCCTGCGGTCACGTGACGAAAACACGACGTGACGTCACACGCGCAGCAGCAGCCAGCTGCCAGTCCAACATGGTTGACCTGTGAGCAGCGGTGCTACGAACGGCTGTCCGCATTAATCGCTAGTTTCTTCCGATCGCGCGCGCCCCGTTAACCATCGTGAACCGTTAATATGATATCCTCGATCGTCTCGCGACTCGTCATGTGAGTATTCAAGTTCAATCGGACCGAGGGCCGGTGGAAATACAGTGCGGGGAGAAGTACATAGTCAGCTGCGCCTGGATTCTCGCCATCGTTGACCCAGGGTTGTTCGACACTCTGTTTTGTCGGTTTACGGTCAGTTCACCTAAAAACTTCTCTCTCTCTCGCGACCAATACTGTCTGCGCACGTTTTCCGCTCGCTCTGACTCGCGAAAAAAATAGGATTTGTGTGGCCACCGAGTATCCTATCCGCGGCGGTTGTCCATTTTCGCATTCACCCCTCTGGCGACGTAGGGGGGTGAGCAAAGATGACGCTGCCGTACGATACGCGAATCGGGGTGCAGTGTTTTTTCCCAGTGATCTGTTGAAAAAAAGCGATCGTCCCTATCCGAGGGGGAGCCGATGCTTTCGTTGTCCACGGAATTATGTCATCGCGTCGCCGCACCGCGTCCAATCCTGCTGGAAAGATTTCCATGTTTGGTTACAAGCTTCACGACGAGCTCTAGCCGTTGCACTGCGGTTACATTTGAAAATAGTAACGGTCGAACGGTTATCGATTCGAGGGCTCCTCGGGTACGTTCACAGTTCTGTCTCACAGGGGTCGTGTGTTCGCGTAGCCGAGGTTAACGAAGGTAAGCGGAACATCTTTCGTATACATATCCTTATTAGGAGAACGGCCGGTAAACAAGCAAGGTCCGGCGCCTTTAACGAGGCCGCGCGAAATTGTAACCGTGAAACGGATTTTTTTCCGCCTACAGAAAACCGACGCCGTGTACGTTCGATCGAACAAAGTTCTAGATAGGCAGCTATAAAATTCTGCGACGGCGGTGAAAGTGCATGATCATCGCCTCGACATCTGCTTCGCTTACTTAGACTCGGAGGCTCGTACGTTGCGAACCTAACCTAACCACCGAGTTTCGAGTCCGAACGCTAGGCGCCTACCCCACCATTGCGGACGTACCCTCGGGTTGCGACACCTTGCGCATAATCCGCGACTCCAGCTAGTCCTTGCACAAATGTGGGAACCCTAAACAAAATTTCTTATTTTCATTTCCTATTTTCCGTGGTATCGAAACCTTAATCCACCGAGTTACAAATATAGTAATGCTTCGGGATTGAGACGTTAGGGGTAGTCAGTTTGGGACTTCGGACCCACCGTGTTCTTATACCGCCACTTTGTCAGAATATCTTTTTAGTCTAACTGATATATGAATGTTGGTCTGCCCTTTAGGAGCACTCTCTCCACGTCGACTCGCTTCGCTCCTCTCGTACCCGGTCGAGCACGTCGGGTGCCCGCTAGTCGATACCATAATAGAACTAGTTCGGGCGCATTTGGACATGTTCCATGCTCTGGATTGATATAGGCATGTGCTCTCGCTCTTTATTCCTCGTACCCATTTTCCACGCGGCGTGCCGAGTGCGTTTAAAAATAGCCGGACGCGCTCGAAGGAGGACAAAACGCGGCGGCCGAGGGGGTACGGCTCTTTTGTGATCCTCTTGAGGCTCTTTTGTGGCCTCGGCGTCAGCTGATCGGGTCCCGTTGCCTCACAAAGCGATACAGTCTATCGACGCAGTTATCTTATCAGTTCAAAGATTTACGAGCCGCTAAGTGGTTCCCGGTCGGTTCGGAGGGGGGCGTGGCTACGATTTTTACGCTCGACGACACAAAAACAGTGGATCGGTTGTCGAGATACCGTCGGTTCCCTGCGTCGACAATTTTTATCAGGGCCCTACGGTGCGCGCATATGGTAACGAGGATCGACGCGTAACAGATACATACACGCTCTCGGCTGGGGACAAACGTCTCGGACGTCAGCTGATTCGGTCGACGTCACCACGACGGGGACACGTTCCTCCCTGGCGTCGCGCGGACTCCCGTCGAGGGAGCACGTTTTGTTGACGGCGTTCCTTGACACGCTGGCAACCTCGCGCCGCCGCCAGTCGTATCTACACGTGTGCATATTAGCGATCTCGCGGAGCCGTGACTCATGCACGCTGCACTTGACAATAAACTGGAACAAGGCGATGACACGTTGATCTTGGTCCGAGCGGTGGTCCGACGTTTCTTCTTCGTGAAACTTGTTTGCGCGATGATTACATCGCCTTGGGTCAATTTCAAAATACTAAAATCCGTCTGCTTGTTGCTACGACGCAAATAAAACGCGTGGGAAGTTATCTAGCAGTCCAGAGGACATTGCCGGGGTGCTTGCGCCACCGTACGATATCCCAGTATCTGTTCTTTTTTTAGTCCCGCTGCACGGGACATGCACAATTTGCTTGCAAGCTACAGTTTTTCAGCGGAACGATCTATCGTCGTCGATTTCGCGCCGTAATTACTCGAACCACGTTGCAGGGGGAAAGGCTGGCTCGGTTAAACTGCGGGATAGATTCGGTAAAAAGCCTGCTGACACCGAGTGATTGCGAAATACGACCTTGTTGCACCGCGAGCGATCGCACGCTTACTTCTCGGACACTCTTCCTTTCGTTTCCTGTACACTTGCACGGGGTCCGGGATAAAATCGCGGTACAAGCAACCGAGAACCTTCTGCTCCGAATTTTTCTTCCTTACGGTACACGGGGACTCGGCGACGCGACTTCCGAGGTATGGAGGCGGTTCCATAACGAACCGGAAGGGAAAGGCAGGTTCCTGGCGTCGTGGTGTGCTTCATGGTGGTGGTTGATTCATTAGGGCATCGCGGCGTCATTCTTTGACGGGTGTTTTGTTTTTCAATAATATCACGCAGGACTGTTATCTCTCCTCGCGACTCATTGTGCTCTCGAAGTCGTGTGATTCACGTTTGCTCGGCCGCCTTTGTACGCCGGGGACACATTGTCTCGATCAAGAAATACACGCGAGACCGTTTTCCTTTCACTTGGACGGAACGCGCCGTGTCCTGTGCACGTGTGTGCGCCTTTCAAAATCTGTAGGAGCTCTCTCAACTGCGACGGACGAGTACACGGCGAAGTATATCGACTGCAATCAAACCCTCGATTAATTTCCTTCCCTCGGCCTCTGTCCAGTATCGACAAAATCGCGGTGGATCCAGCGAGAAAATTTACCGGCGGAAAGAAATAGGCAGCTCGGAGGATGCTTTCTTCATAGACCAGAGGAGAACGTGGTTGGCCGTTGGATCGATGCCCGGTTGGCAACAGGAGGGTGGTTCTGCTGGTGTACACGAGGCAGGATGGCCGTGCAGCACCCCTCGCGCTCTCTTTCGCCGCCCTTTCTCTCTCTCTCTCTCTCTCTCTCTCTCTCTTTCTTCTCTCTTCTCTTCTTTTCTCTTCTCTTCTTGTATTCCCGTTACAGCTGTAAGGGTGGCACGATTCTCCGACGGCCTGCCGGGAATCGATATTTCGTTTCAGAAGAGATCCCGCGTTAACCTCTCGCGTGTCCACGCCACAGGCATCTCTGAACCTCTCCCAGGCAGCTAGTTTCACAGCGATGGCTGTTGCTTGATTCTTCCCCCTTTACATTACGCATTACGATGCTAGAGAAAAATCACTTCGGAATTTCTTGAAACTTTTTCCGGGTTTTACAGCCGTTGGAGCTATCTATAATCTAGCGAAAGGCTAGCCAACTATGGAGGATGATTGTTGATTCTATATTTTCTCGTTGGCACCGGTAACCACCGAGCACAAAATCCGCAGTCTGGTCGATACCCATAATCATCGATTCACAGTTCCAACAGCACATTTTTATACCTCAAATGTAGATCGAGTAATTACTCAAGAGAGCAGGCAACGGATTATTGATGCAAGGGCTCTGCCTAGCTTTCTAGGCCAGTTTCATCATAGATGATCCGGCTGAAGTTTTCATTACTAGGCCCAGCATCCATTGAAAGTTTCGGCGCGAGGTTTTTGAAAATACCGAGGTGGGTGTTTGCCCCCAGCAACCGACTGCAGCGGCGCACGACGGGCTGAATGACGCGGGGCGATGATTAATTTTACAAATGCTATGCCAACCGGGTCGAGATAAAACCTATCGACTCTGTTCCCGCTGTCTCTTCCACACCTCGATGTCGCGCAAGCACACACGCTCAATCTATTTACCTAGCCACTGTGTTTCATTCCGTGACCCATATCCCCGATGCTGCTGAAAGGTATCTCATTTTCTATGGATGCAGCGGTTTCTTTCCGTGTTGCGGCCGCTGCAAACCGGATTTTCAATTGAACACTCGTGTCAGTTTCGTTCAGCGATTGTGCGCGGTTACAGCGGCTCATTGGAATACAATCCTCCGCACTTGTACAACATTTATTTTTGCATCGGGACGTGCGTCTAACATTGTCCCTGTTCACACGTTTATCACCGTCACTGTCGCACGCTTCCTGCGACGATCCGATCGCATAACTTGCGACGCCGTTCTTGGAAACCGAAAGCGCGCGATTTCTTTTACCATTCGCAGCGATTATCAGCAATAATCATCTGAAGCTCCTAATCCTTCCGAGCAATCTGCTCCCCCTGTGATGAACGAGATTGCAACCAGAGTTGCCAGAAAAAGTCTTTGCACTTCCCTCCAGCGACTCTCTGCGCGAGAATATGCGACGGCGATTGGCTGGCGGGTGTTAACAGCGTTACGTAGTGGGGGGAAGCATTTAGCGGGGAGTACACATGGTAACCCTGGGTTCCAACTAGCGAGGTTCTACTGTATTTGCCACGGTTCGACGCGATCGCAGCTCCAGCCAGCTGACGTGTTATTACGTCGCGTTCGACCGAGCGTACGACACGCGGGTTCTCTCGTTGTGGAGAAATCCGCGGTAAAGAGGCCTCGAGGATTTCAAAAGGCTGGCAGCGACTGGAAGGAAAAAAAAGAGGAAAGTCGACGTTCGCGCGCGCGTCGCCCCAGCCAAGGCGAGCAACCGAGAGAGGGAGAGAGGAAAAGAGAAAGAGAGAGAGAGGTCGCGTCTGTGTTACGGTAATATGCCTGAGTACTTAAGATCCTCGACCTCGTGACGTCATTGCCCTCATTAGAATAATTAAGAATGCCGCTCGCTAATTACGATGCGGTTGGCTCGCGCGGTACTTTTTCATACGGCTGCTCGCGCGCGCCGTCGTTGGCCCGACATGTTCCCGAATTGACCGAAGGGAAAAGACGAATATCGTCCGACCATAGTCGTCGACGGGCTCGCCTAAGCTCCCGCGGGATTGGTCTGTTTTCACCGGTGGGACAGGCTTGTTAGTCGCGCGAGTTTGTTCCCAGGCCGGGCGCCATTATCCCCGACGGCTGAAGAATTGTTCTCTGGTAAAATAATTACTGAACGCAAAAGGAGGATGCCTCGCGACCAATTGTCAAGGTATTACTCGTATAATAGGGGATCTTTTGTTCTTCCGCGGAGAAGAACGGAAGAACCGAGAAAACCGGGTCACCGGCGACTTCCATCTTCTTCCGTCGCGTCGACGACTGAAAATAGATTCTGAAACCGTGGCGAAAGTCGTCGATAAAAATTGCTCGGCACGATTTCCGTTACTCGCGGAGGCTCGATTCGCCGAGGCGATATCGCTGAAGCGAGAGGCGCACCGCAACCAGCCGAGCTCCCCGAGGAATCGAAGGCGGTATCGGGGCCTAGAGTTCGCAGATAACAAGTTCGTGTTCCTCTCGCACTCGGGTCTCCGGCTCCCCGAGCTGCCGAGGCGCAGAACCAAGGCACAGGCCGAGCACCGCACCGTTTTGATTTACACCCTCCTTTTTCCCGCCCTCGTATATAATTACGCCATTTTCTCGCAGGCCAGCCCATATTTCTTCGTCCCTGGAGACGCGCCAGGGAGCAAAAGTGCACGTCACGAGGGTGTGGTAAAGAGCACCTCGCTCGTAGACCGAGGAGGGTGGCGCGGCGAGAACCCAAGAGCATCGTGGGGTACGCCAGGGTGATGACCCTTTGGGAGTACCCTGAGACCTTACGCTCCTGGTATCGTTGCGATATGTATATTCCTCTTTCACTCTCCCTCTACCTCCATATCTTTCTCCCTCTCTCTCTCTTTCTCCACAATCCTCTTTATCTTACCTCACCTTCGCTCTCCCCGGATCATTGTGTTCCTCTTTTTCGGTCGACACTCCTCCGCCACGGTTTTTTTACCCGTTTGCGGGTGGGTGGTGGCGGAGGATCGACGCGGCTAGATCACCGAAGGGAAAGAGGATTCGAACGACGCGTCGGAATGCGGTGCCGAACTCCGGAACGCTTTTTCGCGTTGCTCTGTTTTCGGCGCTGACGGCCGAGGGACACGCGAGAGAATTAGCAAGCTGGACTCGTTGCTCCTTTTCCAGGAGACTTTTTTTCCTGCGGTCTGGCTACCGTGGCGAGGGGCCCGAGTTTCAGTCCTCCGGGATCCCTGAACCTGGATCTGCCGCTGGGAAAGACACTTTCAATGCCGTCCTATGTATACCGTCTACACCACTTTGTAAATGGATTCTTTGTCTTTACTGTCGTTCTCGATGTAGTCGATTTTGTTCGGTGCCGAGTTAGTTTGCGCATGACACTGAGGTTCCCCAAATTTTCTGAACCTGGAAATGCACTAGGAAAGAACACTTTAAACATGAGCCATTGCAAGCAGTACACAAGACTGCGTTCATCTTGAATATAAATATTAGACTGCGGATCTTTATGTTTTTATAAAGAAATTGGTTGAGTGAAATATAAAACAGCAAACGATTAGAATTAGTAATGAAGTCATTAAGGGGTGAAATCAATTTTTATTTTATTCCCTCTTCCCACAATAAATGCAGAACAGTTTTATTTTGCATAAAGATCCGCAGTCTAATAATTATACTTGCATTGATACTATTCATTGAGGTTGTGCCAATGTAGTTTAAGCACAATACTGAGATTCTCCAGAATCCAGAAATACACTCCAATTTGTTCCATTGTGGGCAAGAGGTGTGGTTTATGACCACTTTCGCTCTCGCGACGGCCCCGTAGGCTTTTCCAACAGGTTACCGATTCTCTTTTTCAGCGGGACCCACTGTAATTAATTTCGAACACGTGTCGTGACCAATGGCTCGTGCACCGGTCTATCTCGATCCCGCAGAAACGCGGGTCGCGTGTTCGATACCGAAGCTGGTCGCGTCCCGAATAAATCTCGGGACTGCGAGGCCGCATTAATTTCAGCCCGTTCTTAAATCTCTCCACGCGATGCACATTCGTAAACGAGCGTGGCCGCGTGCGACTCCGCGGCTTGGCTCGGGTTTGAGAAAGTTCAGACGCAGACGTCTACGTGGGAGGTCCGCGATTCACCGTGTTGGCGTTCCCGGATCTTTTATAGCGCGGTTTTCCCGGCATTCCTCATCAGGGAACAGGACGCGCGTGTTCTGCACGCGTGCACATGATGCGTTCCTCTTTCATGGGCGTTCTAGGATCATTGACTCGTCTTGGCCACAAAAGCTCGACTCTTGGAGCTATTCTGAGCTCACCAATTTAAAGACCCTTGGACAATGGGGTCTCCAGAGCATCCAAAGATCCTTCGTAGGTCCCAAGAATTCTTCACGAGAGTCCTAAGCCCATCAACTTAATCTAGTATATCTAATGATACTTGATTATTTCGAAGGTCCTAAGAATTTCACCTTTCATTGACTCCAAGGTCCGCGTGCCAAAGAAGTCACACCAAGTCGCGACGGACCAGATTCTCGAATGTCCATTCATTACCGTCATTGTTCCCTCAGCCTGCGCGATTCGGGATTGGGCACAAGGTTCGCAAGGTATATTTATTCCCCTGAAATGACAGAAATAAATCAGCCACGCGGACCCATATTTCTCGGTCGGTTGTTTTCGCTTGATACGCCTCGAAATCTTTCTTTTCTTCGGTATTTTTCGACCCGCCTCCGCCCTTCTTCGTCCTCCTCTACCCCGCGTGCCTCTTGTTTCTACACTCTCTCCCTCTTCTATCCCCGAAGAAAGACGCGTCGACGTAGCGGTCGTAGACGTCGACCACTCTGTTTAAATATAAACCCAGGCGCAGAAGTGGCCAGCTTCCAGTTCGGGCGTCGCGACGCTTGTGGAACATACAGTCGTCGGCCGAAAGCTCGGTTGCACGATCCCCTTGCGATCATTGTGCCCACCTCGGTCGAAGAATCTCGTGGATCTCCCTGAAACTGCAGTCTTCGATTGACTTTGATCATTCTCGGACTGTGAACCACGTGGACGAGATAGCGGATCGATCGGATGTGGGATCATCGGCAGGCGCCTAAACACACGCCAAGAAGTTCGTCGACCAAGCCGCTGAGACCGATGAATAACGTTTATTAATAAAAATCGCCTGTGCACGACGAGCTGGGGTCTCGGGAGTGTTAGTCGATCCTCGATTAGGTTCGTTTCGGTTCATCGTCGCGTTGCTATTTGCTGCCTCCGAGAAAGGAATATCCGCGGCACGGCGATGGAACAGCCCCGGGTGAAACAATCGATGCGAGATCTCCGAGTGGAGAGAGTTTAATTGGCAGCTCGGAGTTCCTGGCGTTCGGAAACGGACTATCAAGGGAGCGTGCGGACCGTTCAACGAAATTTTCAATCGGCTTCCACCTCGCTCCCCGAGCGAGTCGAACTTTTTGAAAAGTTTTCCAACTTCCAACGAACGCGCGCGGCGCTGTGAGCCAGCTGGAGTGAGAGGGAGCAGGAAACTCTCCGACTGAAATCGCTCGGCGGATTTTCGCGATTGCCGCGTCACGGGAAAGGGAAGTCGGGGCCGATTGTCGTCGGTGGCCTAAGTGCCGCGTCTAAAAGGGACTGTGCGCGCGAGACAATCGAGCCAGCCCGATGAAAGGGCTGCATTCAACGGCGCCGGCTCCTTCGCTAATGTTTCGAGAGGACTGGTCCGGAGAATGTCTTCGAATGTGAAGCAACGGTATCGCATAACGATCTTCTTCCACGACGGGGTCGTGGTGATCTACATCTGAGGAGAGTCCCCTATCCGAGGACACGAACAACAATCCAAGGAGAGTTGCTCGTCGCCGAGGAGTATTATCGCTGTTTGGACCGGTGGCAGTTCGGCTGTGACATTCCCGAAATTCGTCGGCGCGGTCTGATTAATTCGTTCGCGGGCCGAGTCCCCTCTGCTGCCATTTGTCTTTGTCAGGGACAAGGTCCCGGAGGATCGGCAGGGCCGGAGAAAAATAGCCGGCCAGGGAAAAGGACCGGAGGGAAAGGGGCGCGGCTCTCGGCAAGAAAGGAACCGCTCCTTCGGCTCGCCACTTAGAAAACGTTAGTTGAATCACTTAGCCGGTCGTTGCACCGGAACGACGTCGGTCGGCGTGACAATAAAGAGAGGCCGGGGCCGGTCGAACGTGCGCGATACGACGGAACAACGCGAGCCTAGGATGAAAAAAAGCCTGCGACCCGGTCGGGAGAAAGCGAAACCTGTCCTTAAGCGGTCTTGATTCTGGTTCTCGAGGGAATTCGGGAGCTGGAAAGCTTCGCGCGCTTGTTCAAGTACCGGAATCGAAAGCCTGGGGGTCTGAGGATTAAAGCCCCGGGTCCCCGCGTAGAAGGAAGCCGAAAAAACGACTCCAAAGTGATCTCGAGCGAGGACCTCTACGTTTCGTGGGAGATGTCGTTGCGCAACTCGCGCGGGAACATGGCTGCAAGCTGCTGAACCAGACTCCATCAATTCTATCGAAGGATTCCCGCCGAGAGATCCTTCGCGAGACCATTTACAGGGAACATCCTGCGCGCACTTTCTAATCGGCCGTAGTTACCGAGTGATTACCGATCAGCTGGTGAACGGTCCGAGCGATTCAGGCCAATGTTGCAGTCGTTAGACTGCCCCTACCGACCGGCCGACAGGCTTACTTCACGGACGCTGCGTCTCCGTCATTTTCTCGGGTCTGACATGCTTTGCATCATCGGGCGTCTGTTTTGGACCTAACTTCTTTAGGATCTAACTTGGTGGGGTGTAATTTCTTGGGGCTCTACCCTCTAACGGTCTGCTCGCCAAGGATTTAGCTCCTTAGGGCCCAACTCCGCAGCGTCCAACCCTATTACATTTGCCTGTTTAGTGTCCAGCTTCTGAGATTCCAACTCCAATTGCCCCAAACTTCAATTCAAAGCGGTTCGCGGTGCGGCTAATCGGATTTCGCATAGTTTCTCGGCAGACTCGTATCAACCATGACCTGTCCCCTGCCTCCAAAGTCCAGCCCGCCGGCGCTGGTGCCCGCGGTGGCCAGCTACTACTCGCGTAACATTCACATGCCGATCTTCAAGCGAGTGACGATCGTGAACACGGTCTCGGTGGTGATCCTGCCTGCTCCGTTGAAGATATCGCATAAACCGTCGGGCAATTAACTTTCTGGACCGGTCAGCGTGCGAAAATAGCGACAGAGCCGTGTACGTGTCGCCGAGCAGTGTTAACGAGCACCGTTTCCGGCTCGTGAGCCTCAGACGTTATTGTTCGCGCGCGTGCGTTCGCTCCGATGAAAGCCAGAGTAGAACGCGTGTATTCGCGGCGCTCGTAATTTTAGAAAATCTCGTTGCGCAACAACCGCTAGGTCAATGTGTCAGCGTGGCAGGTGAATCGTGAATCCGCGAATCATGTTGGAAATAGCGGACCGTCCACTCTGGAGAGATTCGCGTGGAAGACCTGAAACTTTGCCGGTTGGTAAAAGTCGTTATTCCCGCAGAAATCCCGCGCGAATTTATGTAAGCCTCTGTTTCCGAGCATTAGCATCGATCGTAAAAAATGTATCGGATTGCGCAACGACCGCAAAGGACATACACCGAATCCGCGTGACATTGATCTAAAATCAGTGGACAGCATTGTATAACATTGTTCTCACTGCCAGACCGGGTCCGAGACTCCGTGTCAGCTGTTCAAAAGATGATATTGTTCTATATGTGTATCAACAACTTGATCATGTTCAACCATATTTTTCTACCGAAGATTGTAAATGTCGATGAAGTCGAGCGTCGAACGATGTGGAGACGCCGGCGACAGCAATAAATCGATCGTGAGGATAAACGAAAGATCAACACTACCATTCTTGGTCTCCCCTTTCTCCTGCCGTGGATCCACGTGAGCCCGTTTCATCGACGTCGATCCCATCGCGTCGTCATTATGGATTACCCGCATGTCTCCCCGTCGCACCCATTAATCTTCGTAATTAAGTGACTGCTTACATGCGACACGGCAATAGCTCACCACCGCGAATCGTCATCCCGAAGGTGAAAGTTATTAAATGTTTCGGTTAGAGAGGGGAGTGGGTGGGGGAACACGAAATTAATGAAACGCTGGGAACACGATCTCCGAACCAATCTTTTCCGAACACGGCTGTCGCGCCGAGATACCCCCGTGTCGTCGATTGTTATCTCGCGGTACACGCGCAGAATCTAATCTCGGGACACGATCGAGCATTGTCGGGAAGCCCTGTCGGTTCCCATAAGCTGTCTGATTCTACTGGCAGCCGCAGGATCGAATTCCACTTGTACACATTACAACTTCGAAAAATCCGACGAGCTTCAATGAAATCTCTGCAGAAACATTCCCGTCAGACATTTACCCTCTACACAATTTGCATGGCACTGTCTACTGACAAATGAAATAAGTTATAACCAGACTTCTGATTTTATGCATCCACGAATGAAAAAGACATTGAAAAAATGTTCACACTATTATTTTCAGATCTCTGAATTTATTCACAGAAAAATTAATAGACCGCGGATTTTATGCAAAAAAGTTGTGAAGAATTTAAACATACTACTATATTATTTTTAATCTATTAAACACATTCAGCAGGAAATTAAATATTTATTTCATCCCAGCTTGTTGAAGTTAAGGTAGTAAATTTTTATTTTGTATAAAGATCCGCAAGCTACTAATTGACTATTCGAAGTTTCTAAACAATCATTCTCGTAAAAACGGGTGCCAAACAGAAGCGAGCAATATGGCTAGAGTATCAAATCGTGTTTCGCTAATAGCAATGCAAATACTGCAGAATTTATCGCTCCCAGACCTTGACAGGAGCCCAAGGAACTGCACACACGTTCCAGATAGTACAAGACTTTCGAACGATAGGTGATCAACGTTAAAAATCTTTCGCTGGTCTAAGACTTCTTCGCTAAACCTGGACCTTGTCCAAAATTCGGTGTCTCATTCGACCATGGAACTTTGCGACTGCATCGGAACAGTGTGGCCGAGACGTTGCACCAGAGTCTGCCAGCTCATCGTCCTTGAAACCGATGACAAAGCCCGTTGAAAAAGCGAGAAAAAGAAACGCGGTTTCGATTCTTTGTTCCTCTTGGCCGAGAGAGCAGTGTCGAGCTTCGGGCACGATCGAAATTAGGATCGCGATGCAATTATCGTTATCGCCCATTTTGATCGGCTTCGTTTAGTTACAATCAGATTGTTCTTGTTGCAATGTTCCTAAAATGCAAACTATATATATCTTTTCTAGTTTTAAGAAATCATTGAGGAGGGTGTCCTTACTTTTGAGGACGTTTTCGTAAGATATTTATGAATTTTTTTTAGAAAATCTATCAAACCTTTTGCATTATGAATTTGCACACATATTTATTGATATCTGAAGTTCACGGGCAATTTTTTTCAAGTAAAATTAATAACAATTACATGAGTTATATATTTCTTTTTATAAAGCACGTTTTGAGTTAAGACGATCGAAAAAGTTTAAAAGGGTTGAGAAGATAGCAAAGACACGAAGGAACAGAAGTTCAAAACGCGCTTGCAGTCGGCAGTATCAGTTCGCCAGCACGTTGCGAGATGGATCAGGTTGATGCTCCTTGTCCCCGTCTCGAAATAACCGGGCACGCCCTCGTTACGACGATTTCGTCGGTTCCCCGCTCATTAGCGCTCGAAATGAATCGCTGCGGCCCGCCCCAGGAAAGTTAACAGTCCGCTTAATAACGACAGCGCACTCGCTCGCGGAATCGCGCGCGCGGGAGCCGGGCGATCGAGGGATTTTTCGTATCCGTCGGGCTTTTAATTAATAGCGAAGAGATAATAAAGAGGGACTCGAGGGAAACTGTGAAAGTCCGAGAAGGGCCGCGATTAAAATAGAAAACTGGGTCGACCCTGAAGCCCGACCAGGAGTCACCTCGCGGCCGAGTATCGAGCACGTGTGCCTATTGTCCGTCGCCGAAAGCTATTCTCGACGATTTTTCATTTAACTTCGCCATCCCCAACTTACTTGGCCCGGCCAGCAATTATTCATCGAGTGATTACCGATCTGGACAGGTGAACTCTCCAGGTGAAGCTTGCTCAGTGTATTTCTTGTTATTGTCGTCGTTTAGCAGAGCCACAAACATAATAATTAGACATTCATTGCAAGACATAAGAAACGAATAGGAATTTATTTCTCTCTTTGCTGGTTTCATTTAGTTGTAAGAAATGTGTGGAATGCAAAAATGCATGAAATCCACAGGCTAGTAATTCCCTTTTGCTGATTAACCAGCTCTTGGGTAACTCTAAGCAAAATATAAAAAATTCATTTTCTTCCACTCTGTCCGTTCCACTCCGTACACTACACAAAAGTTTCTCATCTTTCTTGTTCACTTCATATTCCAAAAGAGCGCCAAACAAATTTGAACAGACGTTGATCACAAAGCTAGCAAAAGTGTATTCTTTTACTGCAACAAGAGAGTTTTAATTACTGTTCCAAAGTTAAAATGGAACGTCCTCGCGGACGAGCGTTGCCAACAGGAAAATCGAAGGTCCAGGAAATGCGTGTCCCGGACAAAAAGGGCAGCGTTTACTCCCTTTTGGATTTGCGGGCCGCACAATGCAGCGATGTCCGGCGTCGGAACCTGTTACCGGAATACAATGGCGAAGTAAATTTTCCCGGCGACAATATAAAACAATAACTATTCTCCTCGCTTTCTCCGCAACCTCTTTCGAGTACATTGACGACTCCTCGATTTTTCGATGTTCCTCAATCGAACGCTCGAAAATTCTTGCGTCGGAAGTCCGCTTTTCAGCGTTCAAGTTTTCCTGTTCGCGTAGATGGTTGGGTACTAAGAAAGTGCTGACTGCTAAGGAGGATTCGCGGCGGAACGTGACAGAATCCGCTCGAACGAACGACAATGATCTTGACCTCGTACGAATAACCGCGTCGTCGTCGACCGAGGCCGCCTCTCCGCGTTTCCGCGTAAGCGCGCGAGCGCGTTCGGTTACGCGGCTGCATTAATAAACATGAAAGCCGCAACCCAGGCGAACAATCACTCGTGGATCGCGTCCGTGGCTTTGTCGTGGCGGATGTCACGCTGACACCGCTGTCGCCAACGGGAACCATAATTTTCGCTGCCGAAAATCTCGTTGGCCCTTCTCGGAAGCCCGTGTACCTTCTTGTAATTTGTCGTTGGCCTTGAACCTCTCTGAAATATTCTAAATGCATAATAATGCACTTCATACTAACGAGATTTTGTGAAGAATTCTTGTAAATTAACCCTCCATCTTATGTTTACTGACGCCGTTTCTCGTGGCCCTTAAACTTCTATAATTTTCTGGATGCATAATAATTCACGTTAACGAGATCGTGGAGAAAATTAAAATCTCTTATAAATTAACCTCTAGGTTATTTTCAGTGACGCCGTTTGCGTAACAGCATTTGCCGACACTGTTTGCATTAGTGCATTTACTGGGTAGTCTGAGTTTTTGGAGTTTGCTCCTCTGGGAAAATAATATGACAGTGTCTAGATGGTAGACAATGTGTTTTCTGCACACCGAACATGCATGCATTCTCGTAGAGACAATGCACAACTTGCTCACGGCCAACTGAATTATGTGTTGGATAATCGATAGATCAGTCAATTGTGTGTTAGATAATCGACGTTCCACATATGGATTCCCTGCAACACATACGAAATATTGAAGCCACATATACATCTAGATAACTTTTCGTTTTGATCATTTTAATCAGTCTAATATAGTGTATCAATATTCAGAAATTTTTCAAAAGTTTTCACCAATTCATTTTCGTCAGAAAGGCATAAAATCAATCCAATTATTATAATCGGAACAAAAGAAGAAGAAAACTTTTTGGCCAGGTCAATAGCACGGACGATCTATAATAGATATGACAATCGGAGTGAGTCAACGGAGGTCTAATATTTACAAACACAGTCCCCGGTCGTCCGAAAACTGTCGACTCGTAGTCAGTACATATTCGGCATCCCAATCGAACGGTGTCTGTCATCGCTGACAAAAGACAGTTCAAAACAGTGCAGATTTTCGGGAGGGAAACGAGTCCAACAACAAATCCGATCCGTGGAAAATTAATAATCGTCTGATCAATGGTAATAGTTAGACTGCGGATCTTTATGCAAAATAAAAATTGTCTGCATCGATTGCAAGAAACAGAAACTAAATTGAACGTTAATTACTCCCTTGATGATTTTAATAGAGGAGAAATTATCTATCGACATCTCCAATTTGTCAAATTTTTCAACAATTTTGAATTTCATCTACACAATTTTGCTATAAATGCATAAAGATCCACAGTCTAGTAATAATCGACGGTAACGATAGATCCGATCGCGATCGCGACACATATCGAACGACGCCAAAAGAAACAGGATTCCTCTGGAAACGTAAAAAGTCGTGACCGCGATGCTCGTTAGCGCGCGAATAACATCCACGTTCGTCGAATAAAGGACGCCCTGTTACGCAATCCGTCACCGACATTGGTGATAATCATCGAATTACCTGCGAAGCGCAATCGACCATAGTTTCGCGTGATTCCCGTCGCGCGATCTCAGTTCGCGGGACGAGCTTCCCGCCGATTAGTCGGGTCTCCGTGGTGGAATTAAGAAGAACATAACTTTGGGACCTCCCGGTGACTTAAATAGCCTAAATTTGTTCCGTCCAGTGCGTAGTCTGAGTCTGACAATTGTCTTGTCTCGTTCTGAAGTCTGACAAAATTTCCATTGAAAGCCTTGGTGCAAGTTTGGGTGAGTCCAGATTTAGAAAACTCGTAAATTCTAGCATTGAACAGTATAATTTCTCTAACAAGTGGGTGTGTCCGATTTTTGCAAGGTCTCCAATTTATCCTTTCTACTAAAATCGCGATTCGAGTCGCGTCGGGAGGATCCGATCGAAGTGCGTACGAGGCTTTAAGCTGCGACCAAGCCCATCTGGTTCATCGACCAGCGTAAACGATGTTTCCAGTGCGTGGTTGCGTGTATCCCTGTGTCAGGCGGCACGGTGGCGGCTTAAGGCGCTAAAATAGAGACGGTGGACCCGTCGGTTGCAGCGTGCAGCGGTGCACGGTGCAGGCGGTACGCTGCGCATTTAGTCTTTAACTGGAGGGATCCGCGAGCGGAACGGGCCGGGTCCGCTTCGCTTCGCGTTGGTCGTCGCTCGACGATCCCAGTGGCAGATCTTCTCGGCTAGATCGACAGTCTCGGGCAAGGATGTGAACACTCAAGGATGCAACAAGTGCGTCGCGACGTCCTGGAGCCAGTCCGTGAGACGCAGACACTCTCTTTCTTTCTGCTCGGAACTCCGAATCCGATTTGACAGACCGATAACTCGCGAATTGTCTCGGAGAGCAAGATGATCCGAGCCTCGAAATAAAATGAAACTGTTCGAGAGAGGACTCATCGATCGTACGATCGATTAAAGATCGCTCGATGCAGTCCCCGAGGAGAGATCGATTTTGACGATTCGATTTGCCGACGATCGAAACACTCGCTCTGTAAGCCCAGCTCGATTTTACCAGTCTCGGGAACCACTTAATCGTAAACTGTCTCGCTAACACGAAATCTTCGAGGAAATACCAATTTATAAATTTGTTTATTGGTTTCGCAAGAAAGTATATAGAAGTGCACAGTGCAGTTAAGAATTTAGATAGAGTGCATATATGCGGTCGCAGGACGTTCCAAGGTCGCTCCAAGGTCAAATAAATAGGATTCCGATACGTCTACCTTGATATCGTACAATTTTTGTCTGAAACATTTCTTCCTATTATTCTGAACCTTTCTTTTATTCTATCTACTCTCTCTACTTTAAATCGCACTTACTCATTTTATTGTAAATATATCTTGGAGTCTCAACGTCGCTCTGCCTCTTTATGTGCCCTGCGAGACTGAACGATGCGTAATCCGTCTGAAATGTTTAAAACTCCGCGTTCTCTCGTGTTAGGCGGGTTCGCTCGAGTCTTTCGTTCTCTGTTTTCTCCGTTGTTCGTTCTATTCTTGATTTTTGTTGTTTGTCTCTCAAGCACGTTGCGCTTCGATGTTGCAGTTGGATGCGTCGTGTCGAACCGACGCGCGTCAGAAAGAGCAACGTTAGAGAGCGAGCGGTTGCGACCAGGCGGCCAGCGGATTAATAAGACGGAGAGAGAGAAGGGATTTCTCCTGAAATCGCGAAAAAGGAATGGAAGCCGAAGAGCTCGCACGTCCGTCGGGTGCTCTCGTGGAAGACCCGCTCGCCCGGATGCTCAGTAAAACCGCTCCCCGATTGTTCACCCAATGTTTTTTCGCTTGCGTACAGTTCTGCACGGACAAAATGCCGAAGAGAGTGTCCCTCGGTGGACTGGGAGTCCTGGCCGCGCTGATGGTCTTCGTTCTACCGAGAACGATCACTTACGTTCTACTCTATCCGATTTTCAGATTAGTTTTCGGCAATCTGTACCCGGCCTACGCGTCCTACAAGGCGGTCAGAACGAAGAATGTCAAGGAATACGTGAGTATGACACACCTGCACCTGGTCAACCTGGTCTCAGCTGTTTCTAATTAGGAATAACTCCTTTCTTTCAGTCTCGTTTGTAGGCTGCGGATCTTTATGAATCAAATAGCACTTAGGTCGAAAGTAATATATTTTTGGTTTTATTATAAATAGATCCGCAGTCTAGCAATGAAGCACTTGTCATTCCAGTCAAATTCTTGATTGTAATCAGTCTAGCTTCAGCACGTTCTCAACATGAACGAGCTCTAGCTAGCATGTCGATGTAATCTCGGCAAGACAATTCTTTCAGAAAGAATGAAAATAATGAATTTTCAAAAATGTCTTGAGCAGTTCAGTGAATTTGGCGAATTCTCTCGAGTCCATCTTCAATTTTAATGAGCATAAAAATTGTTTGTATAGCATTCCACAGAAGCTCGAAGTTAAAATCAAAGTCAGACAGGTCTCGAGTCGCATCTCACTTCGAGAAATTCCGAATGCTCAATACGCTAATAATTCAACTTACGTCCGATGTTCATCGACTCCAGTGGTCGCGTCTTTCTTTCGACTCTCCGCGAATAACATTTGTGTTTCTCGCGTATCCGAGAATTCGCCATTGCCGGGAATAGACATTGTAATTGTGGCGTCGCGCCCGTGTCTATTCGCTCGTGTCCGACCGTCCTGATCTCCTTTTCGACCATGAATATGCCCTTATTGGTAGCGGTCGGTGTGCAGTCGCTATGTTAAGCCGCGCGTTCTTTCGTTTCCAGGTCAAATGGATGATGTACTGGATCGTGTTCGCGCTGTTCACGTGCGCGGAAACCTTCACCGACGTCTTCTTTAGCTTCTGGTGAGACATTTATAGTCCGCACGCTTTATTGCTCGTGTCCGAAACGAAACTGAAACGTGCCCCTTCGAATCAACGAATTATGGATCGTCCGCGGAGATGCAGTCGAGCGATTCCATTGAAAAGGAAATTACCAGCGATTTCACAGTGGAACGCGAATTGGCCGCGATTGATTTCTCGTGTTGAGTCGCGCTCGCTAAAAAATTAACACGGTCACTACGGGCACTCAGTTTAGCAATAACCTTCGTAGTTACAATATTCTGTTAACACTTTATCGGACGGAAGTCTGTTAACGCCTTGCACTATAATATGGAGTCAGATTCTGAACAGAGTCTAATAAATATTTTTGATTAATGAACTTTCTTTTTCGAAGAAATTATGAGCGGCAAAGAAATTTCGCTCACTGCGCCTGTAAAATAAATTATAGCGCAATGGGTTAGCCGGCTTTGAAATGGCAGCATGTTCTTGTGAATTCCAAAAATTTGTTGAACGTTCAAAGAAATTCTTATCGCATTCGAATAATTTATTGAGACGTTCTTGCAGAGTGGGAGAGCGAAGCAGGAGGTCTGGTGGAGTCTGTGTAACAGTCTAACACGCGTGAGGTCGGTCACGGCCCCGTTTTTCGGCGGAAGCGAAGGAAATTTTCGGTTTCGGGCGAGCCTCGGGGCCAATAAACCGACGTGAACCGGCGCGCGCGCGGCTCGCCACCGGGAATTCCGAAAGTCTAATTTCGGCCGAGATGGATATTGGCTTACATGCACTTCTGAGGGCTCCACCGAGCCTATCTTGCTCGCCTTCCGTCTCTGCTTCTGCCATACCGTTCGCCTCCCCGCCGCGCTGTGCCAGATCTCTCCCTTCATACTCGGATTACAACCGAAACGGAGAGGACCCCGTGTATTTCTGGTCGGGAATACCCTCTCGTTTTCCACACCCCCGCCCCTGCCCCGTCGATTTTTCCCTTCCTCGATCATCCTCCTTTTTCTCCGTTCGAAGACTCGCGGATGCGTCACGCTTGACCATCGAGTGCTCCCGAATCAGGATTCAGCAGTTCTAAATCGACAGAAGTAACTCTACAGAAGTTGGTATAGAAGTTTTGATATACACCACCATTTCCCCAATTGTTCCCCCAATGATTATAGTAATAGATCCCCTTTACCATGAAGGTAGGACTAGCTTAACGAATAAGAATTCGCGAAACAAAGAGATCCACAAGTATTGTACGTTGCACAGAAGCTTGTCGCTTTTGGAACAGTTTGCCATTTCCCGAATTGTGTTCCCCAATCGTTTCCTGATGGATATATTAATAGAGCCCCGAGGTGGATGGAAGGGAGATCCAATACAGATTGCATTTTCGCTGTGTCCGATCTAGGTTCCCCTTTTACTATGAAATTAAGACTATCCTGGTGATCTGGCTGCTGAGCCCAGCCACCAAGGGCTCGAGCATCCTCTATCGCCGCTTCGTTCATCCGGCTTTGATCCGCCGCGAAGCTGAGATCGACGAGACCCTGCAGCGCGTTACGGAGCAGGGTTACAGCGCTGTCCTGAACCTGGGATCGAAGGGCGTCAACTATGCCACCACTGTGCTCATGCAGACCGCCATCAAGGTAAGTCACTCACCTAGGTCTAGAACGATTCAAACCACGCTGTAACGTTGGGGACGGTCCTCTTGTGACGACGCGACCATTTTGTAAGTAGATTCGGTGGGAACCAAACTGTTCAACTCCTTCTCAAGAGTCCGGTAGAACCTCGTCTATCCAAACCTGTTGCCGAACTATAGACAGTTCGGATAATACAGGCTCAGACTCCACACAACAAAAGTTTGTGGATACACGAGGTTCTACCGCGATTCGATTCGAAAGAACCATTATATGTATGTACTTCGCTCAAGACGACCGTCGTCCATTTTACGCTCGTTTCGTCGCCCTAACCCGCTTCAGCAGCAACGCTTCGGAGAGCCTGGCGGCTAATCTTCGACGTTTTTTCTCGGTTTTATGTTTTCGTTGTCCCGCACGCCTATCCTGCACGCCGCACCGCCTCTAATCAAATACCACCATCAACGCCGATCACCGTTGTCATCATCACACAACATCGTCCAACAAAAAAAAAACAAACTGACCAAAAAATCATCAACCGACCTCCCCTTAACAAAATTAAAACAAAAAAAAACAACCAACACGTGTCGCCGCTTACGAACAAACAAACTCCGTGTCCGTTTGTGCGTTTACATAATTGTGTGCCCATGTTCCGCGCCTACTGTCCGATTTACCAAACAACTCGTGCGCCATCAAACGAACCAAAAATCTTGTTACGACCATCCGATCAACCAACCAACCAACCAACCAACCACCAACAACAACATCAATATAAAAAAAAAATACCATACCGGGTCAGCTGATCGCAAAGGCAGACCCGAGCGTGCTATATATACTCCCTGGCAGCCAATCAGACTCGGCGATTTCTAGCTTAGCCAAGTATCCTCCAACATCGACGACGAAGACGGAAACGGACGGGAGCGTCGTGACGAACTCGTCACCGGGGCGGCGTCGCCTAAGCCTTAGCTACGAAGACTTCGATTCCGCGGACGAGGCGACCAGCTTGGTCGAGAAGGCGCTGGAAAGATCTGTCAGCGAGGACGAGGACTGCTTCAAGGTGCCGGCGAAGAGGCAACGAGGACGGGGAAAGCAGTCCAGAGGAACCGCGAGAAGGCTGAGGTCCTCTAGCCGAAAGAGGACCACTAGTTACGCGAAATACAGCGACGACGAGCCCGAGAATCACGCGATCTACACGGACTAGGGTCCCTTCGAGGTCTTTCGTAGTCCTGGGACAGCTGGTGCCCTAGGGTACCTTGCGTTGGAGCTGCGGTAGAAGCTCATAGAGCTGATCTTTCTTGATTCTGTGTGTCCACAATGGAGCAGCGAAGATTGTACTTTCTTGGCGGATCTTTATACAAAATAACAATTGTCTGCATCTAACAATTCTTTAAATCTCTCTAATGGCTTAAATCCGCAGTCTAGCGATCTTAATGCAGCAGCGAAGATTACCTTCATTAGAGATGCTGGAAGCTGTCTTTCTTGGTTCTGTGCGTTCATAATGGAGAAGATTGTGCAGCTTCCCCACGTCTATCGTCGATCATCGATCAATGATAAAGGGAAATGACAGCTACGAGCAAGTAACATTTGGTCCTCGACGTTTCTATCGTTGATCTTCCAGTAAGCAGGGCTATATTCGCTGCTCCAATGTACACACCTTCGATACGATAGAATGCACCCCTACACAGCTCTGTCTTCTACACTTTTACACAACTCCAACAGAAACGTACCCTTTAACCATTCGAATGCCACGCGCAGCAATCGAGCTTCTCCTGTCCAGGAACCTATCGAAAGCCTGACTTCAACTAGAAAGTTAAACCTCTATCCTTTCGTATTTTAAATATCCTAGTAAAATTTGTGTAGGTCTAATCGTGTTAAAGGTACCGTCCTCAGAGTCGAACTGATTTTTAAATTTCGTCTACGTGTGTCTAAATCCGAGTTTGTACTAAGCTTCAGTTTTGCGGCACTCGAATGATCGAATAAAAATCGTAACCGTTCCCTTCGGTGCTAACTCGGCCGATCCTCGTTTGAACTTGCTTGTTAGGATCGATTTACCATTGTGTTACCATTGTATCGACATTTAAGTAGATCTATTATCCGGCCCAGTTCGCTGCCGAGGTATCTTTCCAAAGGATTATTATGGGTATTCGTATTAGTATAGGGACAGTGGTCACTCGGCCCGTTGCGACCTGAGCCGGTGTGTCTCTTTTAGGCGAACGATTTTCGAATCGTGTACGCGTGTGTGTGCGTGTGTGTGTCTTTCCATAATGTCTGCGATATTGTGACGTGCCTTGCTGTACCGGTAGGATGTAGAATCTCTCTCGCGACACTTAAATTTTTCTCGCATGACTCGCCGCGAGCCGTGATAAACTCGGTGAGATTTCGGTGCCTTAGCGACCTCGGGTTGCCACGTGATTTTTTTGAACCGACTCCGTTTCGATGGATAAGTCATTGAGTGATAAGGGATCCCTTGCGACCATAAAGGATCATCCCGATTTTTCTGGGCAATCGTTTGGGTATGTTGACGGGGAGTTTAGGTCGACCCACTTGCGAGTTACCAACAGGGCTTGGAAACGCGCACAGAGAATGTCTACTCCGAGTAGTTGTTAGGAAGATCCGAAATTTGCAACTGTTATCTGTTTTATAGACGCGTTGTTTACTTTATCCGGTTTTATTAGGCCAGTGCGAAAGCTCGTGCCTCGTTCCGTAATAAAATACGAAGAATCGGGCACGAACTATAGCACCGATCTAATACACTCTGTAATGATTCCATGGTGAATTTTTGTACTGGCTTGTTGTATTTACGCGCGTTTTTTACCAAATCGTTGTCGAAGAAGAAACATTTGTACATGTCTTCCATTCACAATGGAACGTTGAAACGAAAATAAAGCTACATATTTTTCACTCGAGCATATTTTTTACTAGATCGTTGTAGAAAACGAAGAAACACTTGCGTCATCGATTCAGAATGGAACGTTGAAACAAATAAAGCTACATACATTTTTCATGCATTCTATATCATCTATATTCAGGATTGGAAGCTAATAAATGGAAGCTTCGATATCCTGTTTTCAATTTGTATTTCATTTTGTATTGTACTCGATATGAAACGTGAAATATAAAAATCTATTGAAATCAGTTATACAGATATTGTCCTGCACTTTCCGTAGAAGATTTATGATGTCTGTCTATCAATGCAGAAAATAAATAAGCGCCGATTTGAATATTGCAAATTCCGGTTCTCTGTAACACTTATTTTGACAGCGAAGTCTTTCAAGCCCTGGTTGCCAAGTGATGAAGAGAATAATACACGTTAAGTTTGTTTCTACAGATTTACGACAGTTTTGTACGAGAAACCCTGTGCAACTGTGCAGTCGCTTGAATGAGCAGACGCCTAGAATAAGACTATGTTTAATAAACTTCACCTAGCGCCATGGTGGTTCAAGGGAGAAGAGTATAACCGAATTCGTAGCGAGAGTATAATCGAAAGTTTGTTATATATACGATAGAACCGAGCGAAAGTGTGCAAGACTGTTGCGTCCGACGTTGAATCGTCCGTCGATGTAAAAGTAACGCAGAACGCAGAAACAACGCTCATTTTCGTTTCACTATTCCCCGCATTTTACGAACGACTCCCTCAATTTTTTTATCGATCGCGTTCTCGTTACTTGTGCACCAACGACGATCGTCGGGGAGATCTAATTGATGCGCACAATTAGAGAATAAGACTTTTTTATACCCGATCCCAAAGATTTACGCAACGATATATGGTATGTTTGATCGTTTCTCTTTTTTTCACGAATAAACGCATTCTACTGATGAAAAAAACAAACCAGAACACAACGGTTGCTACATCCTCTACACCTGGGGAGAAAAAGAGTAAACAAAAATGATTTTAATAAATGCAACGTTCCTCCTTCGTGCGATACATATGTACGTGGATAAAATAAAGAGTACCTTCGAGTAAACGGCAGGATAGTGGAGCATCGGTCACGAGAAAACGAAAGCAAATATTAACAAATGGAGCTCGCCATATGACATAATACAATTAATTCTCTCTATCTCGAGTAACATCGATTCGCAACATCACGAAAATCGATTTTTGATCGTTTCGTCCGACTGCGGCCCAGTCGAATATCCCGTCGAACGGGTCGGGCCAGTTAATCAACGAGAGAACCCGCTTCTTCTTCTTCTTCTGTCGCTGGATCACGCGAGAGCACGCTTGCCCGTTAACCCGTGCCAGAATGCGAGAGCCAGAAAAGAAACGCATCCGGATAGAGCTCTAGGACCGACAAACCCGGCCTAGATCGATCGCTAGACAACTATACAACAACGAGACGATGGTCCCGTAGATCTCTGGTCGGCTGGCGAGATAACACAATTAACACCTCATTATTTTTTCCGGGTATTTTGGTAAGACCGTTGTATTTTTTTTGTCGCATTCTTCTTTTTCTCTATTTTGCTCTCTTCTTTTTTTTTGGAACACCCTGTATTTCGTTGCTCTCGGTCGAGATTTTTGATTTTCTTTTTCTTTCTCTCTCTTTTTGCACTGACGCTTTAACAGTATTAAAAAGCAACGTGGGCGTTCTGCCGGCCTCGCTGAAACAACCGAAAAATTGGTCTTTCAGGGCGGCGGCGGACTGGTGCAGCATTTAAAGAAGAGCTACAGCCTGAGCGACCTGACCGGCGAGAAGGAAGACGAGAATAGAAACACGTCGCACTTGCACGACGAGACGGACATTGCAGGTTGCCCGACGATGCTAGACCGCTTGTTCTCGCGTGACTTTTAGATAGAGGATCATTTGCAAGATGATTTTTCGAATGCTACGATACGAGGGGAACACGCAATCTAGTCGTTACACCACTTCGTTTAACCCGTCTAGTTTGATTCCTAAGCAATCCTCGGACGACGGAGGACTTGCGGGATGTATTTAGGCCCATTCATTCTCATTTTTCCCTATACTCGCTGATCTACTTGTTCCTTTGACACTGGTGGACTTGAGTCGATCATTACGACTACCTGGGCTGCAACGTTCTATGTCGGGCGACCACTTTCTGGAGATTACGTTGGCTTGGTCAGAAAGTCTTCTAGTACTTCAAGAATTCTGTTATGTCAAAACATCAATCCCAAACGATATTGTTATATTATGTTATTAAAAGTTCATTGTTGGATCACGATTACAATTGCTATTGCTACTGAAGGACTGTGTAGCTTGCAAACTTCCACAAGTATAAGAGGACTGTCTGACCAACGCTACATCAGTTCCAAGATCGAACTGACATTAAAATTACGGATCACGACCTGCATAGATTATTGAAAATTTGTTGTCAATTCCAGTGGAACCTCGTCGGAGAGAGCACGTTGGAAGAAGAGGCTATAGCCCTCGTCGGACACAGTCGAGTAGCAATCGGGTAGAGATGTACTTCTCTGAAGTGGACCTGTACAAGTGCATAAACGTGAAGGAGCCCACGTCCAGGGAGCCCACAGCCAGCTTAACGTGCGTATCTTTTCTAATACTTCCTTGTTCTCAAAGCTTCCCTTTGAGAATAAATTGAGGACTGTACCTATGAGATGCTAACTTCAATCTATCAATTTCAGCAACATAAGATCCTCGGATGACATATCCAGCGGATACAGCAGCGGAGAAGCCCTGCAATCGACTCGTTCGTCCCAGGGTGATTCTCTGGTTCGAACGGCGAGCGTCGGAGCAAGGACACGCGCAAAACCTCGTTCCACCACGAAGAAGACGCAAGAGGTACTAAATGGCAGCCCTACGCGACGATATAAATCAAGGCTCAACTCATTTGCATCGTAAGGAAGACTGAAAAGTACTGTCCTTATCACCAATTCTTTCTGTGTCGTGTTCAAGCACAAGAGTTTCAAACAGCGATGCTACAGCATCGCATTTCCAGTGATTTGCACATTGTTGTTCTGCATATTGTTACGTCCAAATGTGTTTAATTGTGAATGAACGTGGACGATGCAAATGGGCGGACTTGATTTTCACCCTCGATCGCCATCGATCGTCTCTTCGCGGCACTCCCACGACTTCCGTTCGGTTGTAATCAGATAATTTTTGGTATTTGAAGGACACCGGCGAGGATTCCGACAGCAACGACCTCCCTCCCTCCATAAACATCTCACTTCCGTCACCTTTGAGTCACGTCACCCCCGAGCAAGCTCTCGAGATCTTGCTCCTGCTGTCGCAAAACAGTAATGTAGCCGATTATATCAGGCTCGATCGTGGATCCTCTGTCGCAGGTAACGACGACCCGATCGAAAACACCAGTCAATCAGGCCTAGAACCTCTAGCGACAAGCACAGAGTCCAAGGAGTCGATTCAAGACTCCTCGGACCCTGTTTTGACCGCTGAGGTTCAGATCATTCAGAGTATAGAGGTGAAGACTGTCCCAGAGACAGTGGTAGCGATTGAAGAAGTGAAAGACAAAGAAATCGTGGACAATCCGGTGGGTGATCAGGTGGTCAAAGTTGAAGAGGAGACACCTGAGATTGTGCCTGAAGCCTCTGTAATTGATCAGGAGCCTCCAACTGTTCCCGAAGTACCCGCCAGCGAGTCGGAGCGCAGCCTAACCGACGAGCTCTGCCAGACGAAGTTCGACGAGTTGAAGCAGCTGTTGAGCGAGGCTCACATGGCTGTCAACAACATTGTGTACACGCAGGAGAAACAGAAAGGTAGTAATAGTAGTATCCCCGATTCATTGTCCCAAACAGAGGCGAACGTAGACACTAACGAAGGCCCGAGCGACGCCAAAGAAACGTCAAAAGAGACCGACGAATCGAAAGAAGTCGATGATGCAATAGCGGAGAATGGTAACGCGATGCAAAACAGCTCGGACAGTTTGAGCCGAGCTGGCAAGTACAACAAGAAACCGGCGCCAAAAGCGCCTCTGACGAAGAGCGAGGAGGATCTGAACGAGGAGGCTGACCTGACCGAGGCTGATTCTCAAAATGCACTGAAAGCCACGCTGGTGATCAAGACTGGCACGGTGAAGACCTTCTCGAACACCAGCCAGACAAAGGACGTGTTCATCGCCCACGTCGCTGACAAATCGAAGAGCAAGAAGTCTAAGAGACAGAGGACCAAAGAGGGTTTCACTAAATTGTTAACTATCCCGAAGAACATCTTCCACAGCGCCTTCCATAGAGAGCACAGAGGTTCCCTGAAGTCCGAGGACTCTGCTTCGGAGATCAGCGCAGCAGAGTCCAGGTCTGTGAGCAGTGAACCGCAAGAAACTATCATAGAACTCGCTCCCAAGCTGTCTATCTCCAGCCAGGACACTAACACCGACGACAAGAGTGATAATGACACTTCAAACAGCTCGGATACCTACGTCCTAGCTCCTAGCGTGGACACTAACGAAGCTGAGACGAAAGAGAAGGTTGAAACGACAGCGAAGAGTTCCCAGTCGGATATCAGAGAGATGTCTCAATCGCCAAGAGCCGGCAAGAAACTGGAGTCAGATATCTTCTGAGACTGGCTTGAGATGATGGAAAACGTAATGACAAGAGTTAGGCGGGTCTCATTGACTGGTTTTTTGTTGACGGCATACTAAACCGAACCCTCTGTGGCCTATCCTACCCCCCACATCCTTCTCATTGTTTAAACACTGGCGAGTCTGGGAGAAGAAACGGATTAACACGTTCAGATCGTATGGATATGGTTTCTAGAGTGATTTTCTGATTCCGTAATCTTAGTCACTAATCATCTAGCGAGTGCCCCGTTTGCATGCTGGTGCGGCAGGTCCTCGTTTAGAAGAGCGCGATTTCATTTTCTAGTATGCTGTGGGGGAGTTGTGTACGCTATCCTTCAGGTTGCCCTAAAGGATAGCACGTTGTCCGGATAAACGAGGTCCAGCCGTATTTTTGTTAACAATCCGCGAATCGCTGTGTAACGATTAACCGTTGCTTCCGCGAGAAGGTTTACTGACCGAGGAAGATCCAGGTTCGAATTGACTATATATCGCTGGCGTGTGGTGTGCAATCGATGAACCAAATAAGTGTTTCTTTGCTTTCTTTCGAAGGGCTAGAGAAGTTCCTAGAGTCCGCGGGAGCAGCGACCGGTTTTTTATTTGAGGATTGTTGCCCCCAACTAAGATAGCTAATCCGAAGTCATATCGTTGAGACGCATTCGTTTGTTTGCAGATAACAAGCTCCGCCACCCTACCCCGCAGCAAGAAGACAAGTAAGAAGAAGGTTGCATGAAACTTGGGGACAGCTGCTGATCGCATAAAGGAATAAGACCAACCACGATTCTGTCGACCACATCTGATTGAAGGCATCAGCAGCGGGCGCCGTTGAGCTACACACATACACACAGGCAGACACATACATGCATACACAGGACGCGTAACACGCATTGATAAACATTGTGTCTTAGCACTAGGCGCCATAAACTGGATTCGTTTGTACATAGTTCTATCTCGCGGGGCAAACGAAACGTTCATATCGGTTCTGTTCCAAGCATCCGGGCTAAGCTAGTCGCAAACTGAGGGAGAGGGTAAATCGGGTCCTAGCCGATATTTTGATTAGTATTCGCTGACGAATCGACGGGTAAGGGGGCTTTTGCTCTTCGTTTGACGAAGACAAAGAACTTCGGTCGCGGGGAACACCGTTGCTCACAGTCATCCGGAACGCGATCAGTTCTGAACTCGTCGGTCCTAGACTACTCGTTAGACACCTTCTGATCGCGCGGCCCGACTCGCCGGACATTTTTTTATACGTGACTGAGACAACACACCTGTGCTTGCTGAGCCCTAGATCAGTGTCGCTTACGATCATGCAGTTGTCCATCCAGGAGTTCGCACGGAGTTCCGTTTCCTAAGCTTTTTCTAAAAACCGTAGCTCTCTGGTACTTTGTATTGAGGATCGGCGCGCCGTGAAACCACGGGAGCAACTTAGAGTTGCAGAACGGGGGAAACGAATTCTAGTCACACCTGACACGACTCAGGCTACTATTGGTAAACCAGTGCCACTTGACTTTCTAGATTTTGTGTACGCGACCCTAGCTGCTAGACATCCGCTCGGCGCACAGTGGGCAGTTTCTATGAAATGGGCGGAATGCGTCCAAAAATGTTTACGAAACAAATTGAAATTAGGATTATTCTTGTAGTTGTACACTCGATTGAGATGCACTGGGCACGGACCTTGCTCGCGGCATATCTGACCGCGTTTGTTAAATAAACAGCCGATAGTCTCTCGAATCGTTTTCCTCAAAGACTTATGTATAGACTGCGGATTTGGAGAAAGATAACAAGCATGTAAGAGTATCAATATATTTGGATAATGGCCCGCAGTCTACTTATATGTCTTGACCTTCTATTAAAATCAAGATTAGAAAGAAAAGTATTCGATATTTTTTCTATCAGACCGAGAATGTTGTAACTTTCTCCAGCTTTGGATTTCGTCCTGGTTGCGATTCTGACCTACTGTGCGCCGATTAATCCGTAATCAGGCACGGGCAACTTTAAGACAGCCCGTGGCTGCTGTAATCGATTGTATGATATCGAGGCATCCCCCTTTTTCATGGAGATTAGCGTCGACGTGGCGCGCGTGTTTGTCGAAACCGTAGTAGATCATCCTAGCCAGCAGCTCGTGAACGGCAACGCTTAAACAAATCGCGCAGCGAATGTTTTCTTCTGTGTGCTTTCGAGGGGGTTCGAATGCAACAGAGTTTCGTTACGTCTCGAGAAGGATAATTGCACGATTTAATTTCCGTATAAGAACGAGCTGTAGAAGCTGCGTTCGTTGTCGAAGACTTAGCTCGTTTCGTTTTCGATAGGGAGAGAGCGTTGCCTCTGTGAATCACTTCTTGCTCACGTGTTTCTTAACCATTGTACGCGTTGATTATTGTTTTCGGTGATAATTGCGTCTCATTTAGATTCCCTTTTGTATCGGGCACGGTCAGCCGTGCAGATGATTCACGCACAAGTGCGGCAATTACGTCGAAGAACTTCGGAAAGGTGTTTAATCACAGATGTTAACGAGTTCATGCATATATATAGTTTATCGTGCTATACTCTAATTGTCGTCGAGAGCCCTCGGCCAGTCCCGTTCGAACAGTTGATGTGCATGAGAACGAACACTTTGACTGCCTGGCCACTCTTTTCAACGCATCTATTGAGGACAGATTGACCACGAGTAGTTAGAATGTTAACACTTTGTCTACCGGAATAATATTAACCCATTAAGTATTAAATTTATTTTAGAATTTTTGCTCTAAATGTATTTACAATGATTGTTACGATAAATTGAAATTGTAACAGTTGTGGGAAATTAGTGTGTACGAAGGCATTCAAAGTGTTGATATCGCCATAAAAGAGGTGTGGTCAAGCATCCTAGTGGGAATGACTGATAAGTATCTTTAACAGGAGTGCATTGCATCCAGCTGGATGCAGCTGACGTTGCCATATAAGGCTGTTCCACTCCACTTTGTACTTGGACCTCTTTCCGATTCAACGTTGGTCTTTCTCTTTGGAACAACCTGTACTTAACTCGAGTAATCAATCGGGCGGTGCCACCTCTGAACCGAACTGGTCCTGGACGAACCAATCGCCGCGTCGAGGAATTTCGAACGCACCGTTAAGTTAGGATCTGTTATATCGTATAATTGTTGAGTTTACCATGCACGTTCTACGCGATGTTCACGGCTAGATCACCGAAAGAAAATGCAGCGAAAACTGTGTGAAATTAAAAAAATTATTATAACGAAATAGGGTCTGAAATGTTCGAGTAAAGATACTTTCGAACGTTTCTCGGTTCATAGCGTTCGCTGCATTTTATGGATAACGGCTCGAAAGCTCGTCAGAGAAAGCTAAACAATTGCAATTTATATATATATAATATATGTATCGTTAATCTTTAGCCACCTTGATATTTCGGTGCGAATGAGAATTCTATACGTGTGCCTGCATATGCGTGTACCAAAGAGAGAGAGAGTGAGTGTGTGTGTGTGTGTGTGTGCAAATGCGTATGAGAGAAAGAGAATGAGAAAATGCTCAAGTAAGAATCTCTTTGCCTATACTCGAAGGAGAATGAGAAAGAGAAATTAAAAAAAAAACTAGACTCATTACAGTATCTCGACATTACTCGAGCTTTGTTCTTTGTAATTATTAAGCGTTTCCGGCGCGACGACGATGCGCCGCGAGTTATATGGTGCTGCGAACTTTCTAATTTGTTTTATAGTTACAAACCCCGGCAGCATAACGGAGAAAACGTGTTCTGAGTGTGAAGAATATTCAGAGACTTTTACGGAGGATGTGGATAGGTCGGATCACAGTATTTCGGTTTAAGTATGTCTGTAGTCAATAAAGTGACATTAAAGTGATTCTGCGCGTTATCATTATTCGACAGTCTGCAAATCTGCTGCCTTCCCCATGTCTTCCCATTGGAAATCTAAACTCTCCTAGATTCTTTTCATTCCGTCTGTTCTGAAGCTATGAGGTTGTTGCATACGAAATGTTCGATTTTAAGCAGTTACACTAAGACTGTTAGCTCCTGTGCACTGACGAGATGCTATTAAAGACTGCCAAAATGGTCTACGAAAGCAATAGAGCAATGAAAAATTGTTTATTCACTTACTACTTGTTAAAAACATATTAAAATCGATTCGTACAATATCATTGGCATATAAAAACATTTTAATTTAAATGCTGTACAATTTTTCATGAATACTTTGAAAGGAAATATCCTATAATAAAGATTAATTGTAAAAATGTCTTGGTACTCACATTCTCTCCCCCTTGAAGACAACAAGACACGACACGTTGCTCTCGATCTCAGTATCGATGTCGTCTTTGGTCGTCAAGGTAGGCAGCATTAGTCATCCACGTAGGCCTCAAAATATTTTATATCTTTAGGGCTCTGTAACATAAAGAATAAATTCATTTAATCTCAATAGGAATTAGATAATTAAAGTTGAATATTTATTAATTGTTCATTAATGGTATGAATAAAGATGTTCAATAACATAGTATAATTTGAAATTTAATTTGTACTCACGCTCGCGCCTTCTCCCGCTTCAAGAAAATCCGCCATGATGCTACGTCACGCTTTCGATTGATTTCAATCGATTGATCTTTTTCCCTCGGAATCTGTAACAAAAAGTATAAATTTATTAGTTTCAATTGGCAAACAGTCAAAAACTAAATAACAATTAATAATAAATATATAATTCAAGTTGACTATAAAATCGAAATTAATTTTAACGGAAATTAAATGCATTCGATTTCTATCACACGACACGAATTCAAAGCCCGAAATTGTCCCGCCATTCCCTCTAGAACTCGGTCTCGGTCCGTTCCGTCAGTTCCACCTGTTCCGATTGTTCCCTGTTCATTGTTTACGTGACGTGGTGATGCGACTGGTCGTTGCCGGTTGCGTTCAAGGGGAAACGTAAACGTAGTTTTGAGGCTGTTTTGTTTAGTTGGTTCACGTAATTTGTAGGAAAAAATGGTTGTGGCCTCGTTGCAGTCTGTGTTCGACGATGTTCGGAGGATGAATAAACGTCAGGTAAAGAAATTTTGCATGTTCAAGCATCGCAAGTTTTTCGGCGAGCAGGCACATATGGTCGGTGGAATGGAGTATAACAACGATTCTCGTATTATTATTTACAGTGTCTGTATCAAGTGCTGAGTTTCGCTATGATCGTCTCCTCAGCGTTGATGATGTGGAAAGGATTGATGGTCGTAACAGGTACCGAAAGCCCGATCGTGGTCGTTCTCAGGTATTCCCAACACTTAACCTAACATTATGCTAACGCATCTTACGCGCGAATAGTTTTAACTTACGAAACTGACGATCTTCAATTTTACTTGCATCAAATTTTAGTCGCGCTATTTCCGAATAACTTCTGAATGTCACTGCATCGATATTGGTTTTACATCTTATGTTCTTATTTAATGCAATTTAGTTGTCTTTTGAAAAGGGTTTTAATTATTTTTAAGTTTCATTAGGATACTCTGTATGTAATTTAACAATGCTAATGCACCATCCTCACGCATTTTCCACCTGACTATGTTATAGCGGTAGTATGGAGCCAGCATTTCATAGGGGGGATTTATTATTTTTAACCAATTATCACGACGAACCAGTCAGGGTAGGAGAAATTGTTGTCTTTAAAGTTGAGGGTAGGGATATTCCAATTGTCCACAGAATACTTAAACTACATGAAAAGTAAGTATCAGCTGGTCGCTAAGAAATGGTAAGGTTAGAACATAAGCTGGAATAATCAATGAACGAGAATTCATGAATTTTAGGGGTGACCAAAACAATACTATTACGTTTCTGACAAAAGGTGATAACAACTCTGTCGATGACAGAGGTTTGTACGCAGCTGGTCAGCTGTGGCTGACCAATAAAGATGTTGTCGGTAAAGCAAAAGGTTTCCTACCGTATGTGGGGATGATTACAATATACATGAACGAGTATCCCAAATTTAAGTGTGCGGTGTTAGCATTCTTGGGAATGTATATTTTGGCACACAGGGAATAAGTGCACCTCGACTAGGTAATTCTGTGAAATAGACTGCCATTGAACATCTATCGAAGAGAAGTGCATTGTAAAATGAAATGCTATTTACTTGGTTATTCAAATACACACGTGGAGCTATGTACAATGTGATGTTATGTCTTATTGATTTCATACCATACTCGAGGAACCTTCTGTGCGCGACGAGTTAGTACTTGAAAAAACAGTTCTGCACAAGTGTCTTTGCATCCATGATAACGAGAACATATTTAACATGTGTCTGTAATGCTCCAGTACTTATATGTACATTACATTGAAAGAAAGCTTCGTGCCCGCCGTCTGGCGTACGTTCAATGTACAAATACACCTTATTTATAGATAATACGATTGTTGTTTTGCCAAACTTTATTAACTCATTTAAATAGTACAATGCGAAGATATGTTAGATTATACGGATACTTTTGTCGGATCCAGCATCGAAGCTTACAGCCATTTCCGTGCTACACTTACAACGCATTCCTTCCAGCGAATCGTTAATGCACACAAAGTTTTATTAACGAACAAATTACAGTATTCGAATTATATTCCTGTATCGATATTAAATTATTGAAAGCTATTTGTATATCAATTTCATAACAAATTGTAATAAAGAACGATGAAGTTTTTCATACGTTTGTCGTGTATCTAATTGATTTCTGTCGTTATCGCTGGTTAATGACTTTTGTCGGCGCAACAATGGAATCTCTCGATTGGCATCGTTCGATTACTTCTAACAGTTCTAATGCATTAGATACTCAACATGCAAAGCCGTTGTAACAGGTATGATTACCAACTTACGATTGAATGGCACCAAATATTTTAGAACTACGAACGCTCTGTATTTAACAGGAGAAAAGAAGACATGGGAAATTTGGGAAGCTTAGCAATAAAGTGTATATGCAACTGCGCCGGCATTTGTGTCGGTGCGTTCGCGTTACGAGAACTCGCAATCTTGTATTTTCACGCTGACGATTGTACTCGATGTTTGAAATTAATTTTGATTTTATAGAATATGATTAAACATCGAGTATAAATGTTAGTCAAGGATAGGAAATTATGTCTTCTGCGAACGCGATTGACTCAACATAAATACCGTTGCTTTTGCACGCGAGTTTTTACTTTTTACTGCACATAAGAGTAAGAGCATCTTCCCTCTCTTCTCCGTCATAGTAATATCTGTACATAATACGTTTATTTCACAGTCACTGAATATTTTAATAAAAATACGTCTCTTAGAATGCAAGTACGCATCGACAAACGGCTACTTGCTCGTAGGCAACAATTTCGAGAACCTTTCTATGTTAAGTACGTTTAGTCCGATGCGATGTATTTTTTTGTCTCAGACTGTCACGAATTATAAAAATAAATCTATAGCATGTTAAAACGTACAGTGTGCTGTTTTCATTCCGTCCTGACATAACAAAGATGACCAATGACATACTGTCGGTCTCTTGATAAAATTTGTTTACCAAGATATCCATATTGCGACGTTTTCGGGACCGATTTGTACTACATTAAAAACAAGATAAAGCAAGACCTATAGTTCGCAAGTCGTCTCATAAATATTGCCCAGTGATATCATTTAAATTTCATAATTTGCTACTATTACCAATTACCTATAATCAATGTTGTTACAAGAAAGTTGTCCACTTCCACTACTATCCTTCGTACCGTGGCTCCACCCGAATCCAGGTCTCCTTGGGGGTGACGATCAATCCAGGAATTTTATCGTTGATCCCCGTAGGTTCACTCTCGACGAACCCAAAATTGAAGGACTGCATCAGCGCAGCGAATACTCCGAACATGTTATACCTGGCAAAAGTTTCTCCAGCACATACACGATGTCCTAAAACCAGAATTGTTATTTCCCCATCGATACATCGCTGGCAATTGCCAAATTCTCTATACGTACCGAACCCGAAAGGCAAAGTTAGGTCTGTGCCTAGTTGGCCATCTTCTTTGAGGAACCGTTCGGGCCGGAAGTTCTCAGGGTCTCCCCACAGTTCAGGATCGGAGTTCATGCCTGATAGATTCGCGATCACAAACGTCTCCTTTGGGACATGGTAGCCGCAGAGAGTAGCGTCCTTCATGGCCTTGTGAGGCACGCCGAAAGGCGTCAGCGTCTCGCATCTCATGCTCTCTCTTATGGTGGCTTCGGTGTACGGCAGGCTGAAGCAACATGTATATCGAATCAATATGTTCGCGATTTTTCCATTTCGGGAAGTGCATACTTCTTTCTGTCCTCCCAAGTTACGATCCTTCCGGTCCCAACCACCTGATCTATCTCGTCCTGTACTTTCTTCCCAATTTCTGGATTGTGCATGACGAACTTGATGAGGTGCGTTAAAGCGCTCGGCAGCGCTGATAGCGATGGGAACATGAAGTCCACCATAGTCATGATCAGTTGCTTCTCCGAGAAGTCGGACGAACCAGTCTGGTTCCGCATTTCGGTTAGATACCTGTCTACCATCCCCACGTCGCTGCCATCCAAGTTCAATGCCCTCTGCTTGTCTATGTATTCCTACGGCAATCGCAACGCTGCTGAATTGATAGGAACGGATATCTTTTCAAATTTTACTACCTATTCCCGTAGGGTTGTATCACTCATTTACGTAAAAAAGAATCCCAATTTTTCCGACCCGCTACATCAGGCTAGCTTAAATTTTCTCTTCTGCACACCCAATGTAACAGCGAGGACGTACCTGCACGAACTCCACCATGCCAGCGTTTCCCTTGATGATATTAGTGAATCCGAACAAGTTCCCAAAGTACTTGAGGAACGCTCGCTGGGTAAGGGCAGCGCCGGTGGTGTCGCCGGCCCTTTGGAACATCATGGCACTTGCACAGAGGTTTCTCAGCCGCTGGTGTTCCGAACGACCGTACCTCTCGCCGGTCATGATATCCCAAATGCTGTTCGCAGAGTATGGGAACAGGATGTCGGGAAAATAAGCCTCACCCTTCCTCAGGAACGTCTGAAAGACACCGTGTTAATACCTGATCGAAAAGGTACCTTCTAGCTCTGCGCAAAACACCTTCTCTTGGTTGTTGATGGATCCATTCCTCAGCATGTCGACCAGTAAGGTGACCTCCGCCATCATATCTGCCTCGTACTTCTCATGTCGCCTACCGAAACCGAAGTCCCTCAAATTCCTAAGAGCGAAACGTCTTTGATGTTGCCAAAACGAACCTTCGGTGAAGAAGATGCCATAACTGCTTCCAAAGGCTCTCACTTTTAGAACGTCCACGTCGACCCCTCTGCCGTCGAACGCTTCGTTCTTGTACAGTTCCTTGATACTGTCGTAGTCGTTTGCGATCACGGTCAAGTATGGTCCCAAGTAGCAAGTCACGACTTTTGATTTCAATTTGTCAACGTAGTAGCGCAGGGTGTTGCTGGGGAACGCGTAGTCGCCCCAAAGAAGGTGCCAATAGGACCCGCCGAACGGCACACGCGGCAGAACTGTTAGTGCACGAAAAGATTATTGAAAATCATGGTCCATCTAAAAGAGGCTCAACCTGCCCCTGTATCAACTTTCCCCAGTCTTCCTAAATTAGCAGGTTCTCCGTTTTTTAGCTGCACTTACTTGGCGGGACGTTCGGTGGAACGCACGTAAGAAACTCGTAGAACTTGTACCCTATGATTAATAGTATTATAATAATTAGGATAGGCGACATGGCGAAGCCACTGAATCAACGATAGACCCTTAACTTCTGGCTACCTCGACGGTCTAGCGACGAATGGATCTTCAAAATGTGTATGTCGGCAGACTGCGTATTAAGCTGTTTATATGATGATAAGTTCCTACCCGTATCTTCCCGTGCAAAGTCGAATGTTTTGGCATTATCGTTAATAGTAATACAAAAAATATAATATGGAGAATCAGTGGAAAATAGAACAAATTGTTCTCGCACATGTGTTCAATTATTCTTAGCTTCGTATATTTTTTCGTTTTCGTTTAGATAAGTGCTTCTTGATGAAGTTTGGCAAATGGTTGCTCCAGTTTTCTGAGAAAGATAATCGCTCGGTTTTAATGTTATTATTCCCCGCGAAAGGAATGATTGCCGATTTATTCGAGAAGTGGATAGCTTTGATCGGGAGACGTTCTAACAAAAATCTTTATTTTACAATACAAAGTGCTATACATTTATTCATTAAATCACAAATAAGATTTCTAAGTACTATTCGTTATGTTTTATTTTGTATCATACCCTAAGAAACTACAAAAAATAATGTTTTCTTTCCGGTTTTAAATAATGCGGCCCATACACACAGTTTGTCGGAATTCATTCTAGAACAGACTTGTTTATGGTTGATTTCACTCAAAATATTTGGTATCGCCTAGGCATGCTACTTGCAGACTATTCTTTATCACCGAGCGTGTACGATCGTCCCTCATGACTGCGCAACCCACGTTCGGGGACAGTTTGTATAACAAACAGATGCAGTCCTGCAGATTTCGCATGATCTCATTGTCGAATACAGGGGTCTCTGTTAGGTCGAAGTGTAATTTCAAGAACGCGGTGTACAGAGGTACACAGTGGGCCGCGCCTCGCAGATGGAACATCAACAGAAACGTTTTGGCCGTCTGAAAAACATAATCGAATGTTTTACGTACTGTCGATAAGCGAACGTAAATAAAAAATGCGTTCGGAAATATTCACCTCCAATGTCGCTTTCAATGTTCGAAGGTCCGTGTGATGTTCGCAATATTCAGTCAGTATTCTAGTTAGTCTCTCACACCACTTTGCGCAACCAATGTTGTTCAAAAGTTGGGGTAAACTCAGCATATAAACTCGTCTGAGCTCCACGTTTTGCTCGAACTCCATGTTATCCAATAAAACAGCCAGAACATCATCCCGCTGTGTCCACTGCGATAATGCACAATATAGTAATACATACATTAGAATGAACATTATTATCAAATATAATGGAGCTTACTTCAAAGACCTTTAATGTATAGTCCCAATGCTCAATGGTAACTAACAAACTAGTTATACACGAATATACCAATATCACATATTTATCCTCTCTCTGATGAGTCAAGCGCTCTAAAGCATGGAACATTACTTTGGCATACCCGGTGTCTATTAGTCCTTTTTTCTAGACACAAGAAATCAAGCAATTAGTAAGGAGACAAGTAATATACAGATTACAAACAAATTCAATCTTACCAAATGCGAGTGCTGGATAATTTGCTGTAAGCATTCAAGACCTATCACCACATTGTATGGCACATAGTCGTCGATAATGATTAAAGCTGTTGGAAGAACATCGCCCAAATAGTCGTGTAAAGCTGGTTTCTATGGAACAAACAATCAGCTTTAATATACGATCAAAGCTCACACGCATCGAATGATTCTACAGACCTCCACTTGATGCAAAAGCCACTTATAACAGGCTACAGCAGCGGGATAAGATTTCCAAGTGTGTTTCATCAGTTTGGGTCTTAATGTGACCAGTGCAGTGACAAAATTATCCTGCTCCATTAGAAACTGAGCTATGCTCTGGCATTTGTACAACTCCAGGAGACTGTTTAACAGCTCTTTGGAGATGGACACAGACTCTGCGGTGTTCCAAATATTTTTCTCGTGGTGTTCGCCAATCAACAACAACAAGTTAATGGTAAATGTCCTAACAGAGGATGCGTTCTCCTGGCAACAATTGTGGGAGACATGGGGGAACATGGACCTGATATTCCTCAGGTTCCTGTCGACGATCTGCCTGTACTCTCTGTAGTCTTTTTCCTCGCAAGGACGACTGGCACCGATCGTTTTCTCAGGAACGTAGGTCTTCTGTACGAGATCGACGCACGCCGTCCAAAAGCCATTCTCGAGCGGAACGCCCGAGATTCGCATGGCTTCGAGCTCTCCCAGAAGATCATTCATTTTGCGAACGGTCTGCGATTCAGTCCCAGCCAGAGATAACGATCGCCGCCTCGCGAATCAAATTTCCTGGGATGATCTGCTCGAATCGGCAGTGCACGTTGAAACTGTCATTTTCCGGATTGAAAAAACAACACCTCGATCGAATCGGTCGAGACCTGATCGATAGGAAACCGACGACAATTGACAATGTGACAATCCTTTTTGCGGAACGTTACCACTCAACAACGGCAAAGTGTACCGACTGTTGTAGGAGGCTCGGGCATGTGACGGATTCGACGCAAAACTTGCAATTAATAGGGAAGCATCGAAGTATTTTCACGGTAACGACCGTGACCAAAATTATTTCCTACGCCCTCTCGTCGACCATTCACGGATGCGATTCTTTCTCCGATTTTCGGACGTGTTCTGGAAGACTCGGGAATCTGATCGATACAATCTGTAGGTGCTACGAGGTATCTGGAGGTATCTAAGTGTCTGTCATATTCCTCTTTTCGGAACAGGCTGCGTTTCTGCAAGCTGGGTTCCTCGTCTTTGATTCACGCCGTTTCTGTTTTTCGTTCCCTTGGCCCAGAGAGTCGCGGAATTTTATGCCTAATGCGAAATTTCTATTGGAACCTACGACGGCTACGACATTCATGACTCTAAATTGGACGGCCTTGGTGTACTACGAACAGAGAGTGTTGCCGCTCTTCCAAGTTCGTAGATTGTTCGTTAGATCCAGACCTTTTATGTAATGTGTAATGAGTAATATGCATATTTTCATACATTCAGGACGAATTTTCTATTCAGAAATCAGAACACATTCGTGGCCCACAAATTTGTGCACCTATGTTCACTGGGTACATGGGGTTTCTGAGAAAAACAGATATACCGAGTTTTGAGGCTATGTTCACGGCGGACAAACTTGCAGACGCATGCGAACTGGAAATCGATTTTTTGGGAACCTGAAGCCTCGCCTCTGGTGTATTCTGTGGCGCAGGTTAGCGCGCCTTTCTCCATCTCCATCCGCGCTGTTTTCGTTCTAGTGCTCCGAAATCGTGGAATTTCCGGATCACTGGTACGACACCAGTGGAAAATTCGCATAAACGCCGTCCAGTAGCGTGCCCATATGGGTGTCGCTCGCCTTGCGCGAAGCGTCGTGTCGCGTTCACGTAAACGTTGTTCGTTACGTACCGTCTAATACCCAGAGGCTTGGTAATTATGAATTAATGAAGGTGTAGTACCTGGTAGTTACGATATGGCTGAGTACAGTTAGTTCATTTTCTATTCTCTCATATCATTTACGACTGTCATTCGTCTCATTCTGGACATACTAATAAACCGCAAAGTCGGCCGCGCTAGTCGCGCCACCATCTTGCTCCCTGCTGCTACGACACCGCCCTTTTCGCGATTATTATAGTTTACCGTGACCAGAAAATGTCGTTCGCTTCGTTTGGGTCGTCGGTCTTTCGTTGAAGCTGTCTTTTATTCGTTTGTGTTGCTTTGTGAAAAATTTTGCGAGTTACATAACCTTACTTGACGGTATCTGTCGAATTTTTTGCGATTTCGGATAATTTTTGAATGGCATTTGTCATTTGTTACTTTAGTCGTTTCTCTTGGACAGTGGGCTGGGCGGGCTATGGTGTCGGAAAGTCGAACTATTTTCTAGTCTGGCGTAAAGTCACGGGCAGCGGTTCTCAAACGCGACCTCTATCGGGAGCGAGATCGAATGGCAGGATGACGGGAAATTGCGGGTGACTGGGATGAGCACTGTTCACAAATCATGCTCGTGAGATGTGTCACTTTTGGTGTCTGAGAAAATTTTTCCTCTGGTGTTGAAAGGAGCTGGTTCCTACGGGGTATCATCGGGTGTTGGCAGTGATTCGGAAGTGATGGCTGAGTTAGCAGCTTTTCTGGGCCAAGAAATCCCCGAGGGGAGGAGTAACCTGGCCGATAATCATATTAATTTGGAGCGGGTGGCCGACTACTGCGAGGCGAACTACTTCCAAGCGGAAAACAAACGAATCGCTTTGGAGGAGACGAAAAATTTCACGACACAGTCGTTGGCCAGTGTTGCATACCAAATAAACACTCTTGCCTATAATTTTTTACAATTGCTGGATCTGCAATCATCTCAATTGGATGAAATGGAGAGTCAGATGAATCATATTGCTCAAACAGTCATGATACACAAGGAGAAGGTAGCTAGAAGGGAAATAGGCGTGTTGACAGCGAACAAGATTACAGTACGCCAGTATAAAATCATTGCACCGGCAATCCCTGAGAAACCGATTAAATATGTGAGAAAGAGTATTGATTACAACGTCTTGGATGAACTCGGGCACGGGGTACGTAACAGTGGTACTCCAAGGAGCAAGCAACGGGGTGGGAGTCAGGGGAGTGTTCAGAGTTTAGGTGCTGCATCCACTGGTTCAGGACTAGGTGCTGCAATGGTGGGACCGGCACCTACCACGAAGCCACCTACTCCTCCTCAGACAGTCAGAACTGGTAAGTATAAAATTGTATGTATACATTGTATTGGTATCTTGAATATTAAATCTGATTTCTTTCGTACACAGGAACCTTGAGCAAAGGATCACGAGAGTACAGGACACCACCTGCAGTGGCCCCACCTCAAGTCCCTAGTCACTATGCTCCGAACTACCCACTGGGCCACCCTCGAAGGGACCGTGGCCCTGGTTACAGTACCCTACCCTTACATGCTCACACCACATCTCATACTACTCATAATGCTAATCACAACACTATCAACACAAACACCTTAAACCAACACACCTCCCCACCGCAGGTGGGAACGGTTCACCCTCTGCAGAGCCACCCACAGACTCCACCCCCTGCACCATCCAGCGTGACTGCTGGATATGTCCAAGAGCCACACAGCAGCATGCCTCGTAAGTATCTGGTTTATTGAAATAATCGCGTGATACTAGTATGTGCATTTCAATCGGATCGATACTCCATCTTTAACGTCCGTTTGCAGCTCCACCGTCCCCGTTGGTCGGCATCACGGGTGACTTGGCGGAATATAGTGGTCACCATACCCTGCCGCACAGACTGTCCCATCAAATCAGCCGGGGCAGTGGTGCGAGCAGTCCGCCATTACCACCGCCCCCGCCTCCCGAGCAGGAAGAACACCCACAATTTGGCAGACCCATGCAATCCAGCGGCGCCATCATGCCTATCGTGCCCGATGAGGAGGACCTGCCGGGATGGGTGCCGAAGAATTACATCGAGAAAGGTATGTTGGTTGTTTACGGAACTGTTTCAGGAACGGAATGAAATATTGTGCTTTCAGTGGTCGCGATTTATGATTATTACGCTGACAAGGAGGACGAGTTGAGCTTCCAGGAGAGCTCTGTAATTTATGTATTGAAGAAGAACGACGATGGGTGGTGGGAGGGTGTTATGGACGGCATAACGGGCCTGTTCCCTGGGAATTACGTGGAACCATGCGTCTAAGCGGTCCCATAACGTCTCGAGTATATCAAAAATGGTGGACGGTAATCATTCACGGAAAGACTGGCTATTAAAAGGGATCCTCTGGTGTCTCTGATTTTAGCGTCGTATTTAGCACTGTGTAACAGGTGTAGCATTTAAGCTCGACGTCGATTGTAGGCGACAGTGCGTAACACGGTGCAACCAGTACGGTAACCGAACCACGACGATCGTATTTCTAAGAACCTCGGATATCACGCGAGTTTTCTAAAACAAAAAACGAGAAAAAAGACGAATCAAACTAATCTTTGTATCAACAGGAGAAAGTGTATTTTTCGGTAAATAGTATTCCCCTCGGTGAACATTTATTTTATCTCGATCCCCCCCTCGTGGATCGTATTTATATACCTACGGATAAGGACATGTAATTGTCGCTCCATTATACGATAACGCCAGCACTTAGCTGTATTTATACATATGTCTTAAGTGTAATCGAGGCGGCGACAGCGATAGGCTGTCGCGTAATCAAAAGATACCAAACGTCCTGCTAACGAGAATCCTGGCGCCTTAACAACTTAGTGTAAGTTCGTTTCACGGTAGTCGATTCTGTATCCAGTATTCTGTTTCTTCGAAAACAAAGTGCGAAAATGTGCAATCCTGCTCGTTACGTCGACTAGAGTGATGCAGGGCGAGGGAAGGAGTACAAGTCAGAAGTATTATGGTAAAGCATGGTTTAAATTGCGATGGATCTGGTGTTAGTAACATATGTTTCCTTCCATTAAACTTACAAAATACACAAGGCATTCGATCTCGAAATTCGTTGTGTACCCTTTAGTCCGCCCACCAGGAGATACGTATCGTTTAGGGCGTAATGATTTGGTTTAATCAGCCGCCGAGGTGGCAAGAGAATTCGCATAATATTCGCACATTGTGCGGTGCTAATTAAGTCATTAGCACACCGTTGAAACAGTCATAAGCACTGTGTAATTGGCTAGGTAACGTGCCGGTCGTGTCCTCCCTCGTTTCCCCCGTTGATGTACTTTAAATTTCCCTTTATACGCTTCGAGATGCTTGCATAGACAATAAGGGGCTCGTTTTCCGCGAGGATTATGCAGTTCGCAATTACTGCCGGCGCAGGATTCATACGGATGAAAGAAACTGAGAGACCGTGTGTCCGTGGGGGAGACGGGCGAACAGATCTTTTTTTTCCAGGTCGTCACTGGAAGTTTCTCTCTTCCATTCATCGTTGTTATTCAGTGGCAACGGGGCGAACTGGTGTACCAGTACCGATTGTATTTATAATCAAATAAAAAGACACTTGTAATATAGAACGGAATTATTCTCCCGCAACCAGCGTGCACGTAAGGGGCGCGTGACCCGCCCGCTCTAGAAATAAACGAAAGGGGGCCCGCAATTACACCGGAAATGGCGAATCTAACCGGCGAAATGAAGGTTGAACGATCGGGGTCACGGAACAGCGTGTACTCGCGTGTAAGAGCTTCCGCGAATCGAAGCCGTTCGCTGGGGAACAACCAATTTACCGATTCTTTAACCCCTCATTTCACAATTTCACCATTTGTCTTACAGTTTAACCCCTAACATGTGTTATAATTAGAAACTTGATCGAGATAGAAATGTCTTTCTTCTTGCAATAGGCTGGAGATAATATATTGATCTTAAATTCTTTTTATTTTGTTAGAAATCAAGACCCATCTTAGATGTCACTTTAAGTCAGGTTCACGACGAAATCCTCTCGCGTTCAGCTAGAGATTATTTCCCGGACACGGCACCGAGATTTTCCGGTCGTAAACGAATAAGAAGCACAGCGCGGGGACCAGTTTCTCGTTGGGAACGTTCTCCCTTTTAAGTCGGTAATGACACCCCCGGGATCCAGTTTTGTACAGTTATCGTACGCAAATTCTCGGTCGTGAAAGATTCGTCCTCTCCCGGCACTTGTGTGAGAAAGATAGAGCGAGAGGGGGGAGGAGATAGAGGAGAGTCGGGTCTCGTATATCTGGGATCCTCGTGAATTTTTTCATTTCCGTGGCGTACGTACAAACGGGGAAGATGAAAACAGGGCGCCGTTTTGAGAGCGTCCCGGCGAACCATCCCCCGTATATCACGGACGAAAAGAGGTCGCGCGAAAATAAGACAGCGCTAAAGGGAGCGGAGGAACGTTATTTTTTATTATTATTCACTCCCGTGATACGAGATGCGTCGACTCTTTTCACCTCGTGTTCCACTCGAAATTTCCATTTGGGAAACCGCTCGGTCGCGAGTTAACGAGCGAGGACCGGCGAGATCGCGTTTACTGAGCTTTCTATTTCGCCTGTTAGTGTCGACGTATTTTTAGTGAAATCGGGGGCTGACGGCGATGCGATTCTAGCATGGTTGAATTATTAAATTCATTCAACGTCAAAATGATGTATTGAGCTGAGCATTTGGCATTTATTTATATCTTAGCAAATTGTCGTCGTATTAGCCGATGAAACAGTTCGAACACGTCTCGATATGCTCGAGTTTCCGGCGGGAAACGCGAATTTATCGATACCGGACGCAGACAGCAATAATTCCGGTTGTCGGTGTAATATTCATGGATAGCCGGGATGTAAATCGGCGGCGGAGAAACGGTGATGACGCGAGCATTTCAGCGCGGGGGCCAAGCGGCGGCGGCGACGGCGGGCGAGAATTTCGTTTAATAAATCCCTGGGAAAACCGCGAACGATTGTGCCTGTCCGATAAGCGAAAAGCGTGGAATTTATTCGATATCGAGGAAGCGCGCGACGCTTTATCAGGCTTCCGCCGCCGACTGGATAAATCTAAGGAGACGGAGCCGGCGCACGTACAGTCCCAGCTATCTGATCTAATTCTCCAGATTGATTATCCCCGGGGTACAGGCAACTGGCTCCTCGGAGCCATCCTCGCCCCGGCTTGTAACAGAAACCGCTTCATTTGATTAATACCGTCTTTCCGGGCAGCCGCGACCAACTTCTCGGCCTCGATATCCCTTTCAACCCGAGTCCCGTCTGTCATCTCGCTCGTCCCTCCATCGAATCATGAAATATTCCTTCCATCGAGCCCTATCTTTGCTTGACGCTCCAATTCATAGAGGCACAGTAGCTAGGCAGTCCTTTGTACCGGTGAATAATAGTCTTTCTTGCCGACACTCCTTGTCTTCGCCGTCTACGCCTAATCGATCGACGCTTGTTAATTTCCTTCAAAGTCGCCCGGATCGGGCTGACTCGCTTTCGGGGAAGCTCGATCTTCCAGCGGAAATCGAAATCCGATTTCTGAATGGAAATTTCTTCGCTGTGGAAAGATGCAATTCTTCAGTAGATTTGATTCTTTGCGATTTATTTGTCTTGGTTGAGTTTCCTGAAATTGACGAAAGGGCAATGTACTATTTGATCGGCCAATATGTAATTGTCTAGCGCAAGGTATTCATTCTTTAACACGTTCGTACCACGATGTAAATTATTTATATTTAGTTTCAATATTTCGTAAAGGAAGTGCATTGCATTTAATGAAACATTTCAACAGTGAAGATGGGTGGCGAACGTGTTGAACCCCATTCACATTAGGCAACTTTTGCTCGAGCGACTCGATCGCCTAAAAAGTTGGCTAATGCAAACGTGGCTGTCCTGCTCATTGTAAATCACTCTGGCGAGCAAGCTGCAAGTGTTCTTATCTTTTTCAGACTAGTCGCTCACCTGGGAAGCATCCCTTGCCGACAAACTCCATCTCAACAGTCGTCTTGCGAAAAAAGCCGAGAACCTCCTGGATCCCACAGATGTCTTCGAAAGCGTATTCCCAGGACTTCGGTATTGACCCTGCAACACGTGAGACAGTTCAAAAGACGGGTCGTCAAATTCGCGTATGCTTTATCCGCGAGAGATTCGGGTTTTATGTCCTCCGCCTGGAGCGTCGCTCTTTTTTATTGGCAGCCTGCTGTCGTAACGTGACTGCAATAATACCGGCTGCCGTATGGTTGTGAGTGGGCGGTGGTGTGAGGACGGGATCGAGGATTTATACGGGGTACATCATGCGAGGTTCTCGGTGTCGGCGATGGGAGCTGGATTAATATTCGTCGTGGCTTCTGGCCTGGCTCTCTAACTCGTCGATCCGTTTCGAAAGGAGCACTCGCCAGTTCTCCTAGGTCTGTCGAAAGGCTAAACGGAATTCGCATAGTTCGCGGGGGAGAGCAAGCCGAAGAACTTTCTGTCTCGTGGCGTCATCGGTCTTGGTTTGAGTTGCCAGGCTTCGGAGGCCAGATGTTGCTGGAGCCGGGTTCCTGTGGGATCCTAAGCGACACAGGACTGAATGAGAGACGCGATGCCAGTTGTCATCGCGTTTCCCGGAGTTCCGAGTCACGAGCTCGAATGGCTGACTTGGGAACACTGTGGCCTCTATACGAGAGCTTTCCAAGTCGCCTGGATTTCGTCCCACAGTTCGTTTCGACTTCCCGGAGGATCCGTTCGGATTCTCTAAAGTTCGATGATGGTTAGGACCCATTCGTCAATCTCGTAATTAGTTTGTTTACGATCCGACCGGATATTTATCATCCGGCATCTCAGCCAGCGCAGTGGGGGCTCAGCCATCTCCTAATTCCACTTTCATATCTCGAAACTTTGACCATAATTGAAGACTAACGAGATTTACGGTACGAGCGAGGGGAAGACGGCTCGGAATTAGCGCGCGCATACACCGCCCCGCTCTAATCTCTTTAAGGCTGATAATCGACGGCGAATCGATGCTCCCGTTTCTGCGGCGAATTGTTATCGTAACTGCGTTATTCAATCTGCTTAGCTCTTCTTCGGTTTCGGGTAATCGTATTGCTTTTATATCAGGTTCTTCGCGGAACGTAACTAGTTCGCTAACGTGGTTAACGAACCTAGCCACGCTCTCTCTCGCTCTCTCTCTCTCTCTTGCCGGATTATGCCGGGCGACCTTTGTGCGTCGTAATTTTATCGTGAATCCAGTATGCTAATCGCGCGATAAAGGCCTTTCGGTTTGGCTTTCGTAAACTAACGACCGTCGTGGCGCGTTGCGTTGCTTCGGAAAATTATAAGACGAGGTGTAGGGAGTATCGTCAAACTGTTAACTCGCTTTGACTTTCCGTAACAGTTTTAATTTTGTTTTTCCGCAGGAGAATGGGAGAGAAAGGAAGGAACTATTGGCTAGATTAGGGTTCAAGATAAATTAGCAGAAGAGTCGTGTTTGTATCGTTTAGCAGATGTATTCAGCGTCCGGGACGGCTCGCGGACCCGCGGTTAATTAATACAGTCAAGCCCCGTAAACAGCCCTGTCCATTACCGAGCTCTTTTTGCTCCGGAATTTATTTGTAACACGATGCGTTCGCTGGCCGCCTCCGTTGCCGGCGGACTCGTAAACATTCCGAGGTGTTCACGAGCCATTAATATTCATGTATTTTAAACAATCTTTTCGCCGCTGCTTTTATTCGCGACCACGGCAGCATCCATCTTCGCCTCCACCCCTCTCGCGAGAAAGTCGGCAACGATTCACCCAACAGAAATTTACCGTTTACCCCCGGGAATCAACGGAGGTGGAAGAAAAAACGGAATAAATATATATCCTTTCAGTATTCAAAGGGATCTCCTTGATATGCATTCTAGGGTCTCCAGGAGAGAGAGTGAGAGGGAGAGAGAAAGAGGAATGGAGGATAGTTATCCCGCCGAACAAACTTCGAACGGGTCCGTCCCGCCATGAAACGCAATTTCATCGGGGTATCGTGAAAGGACAAGATGGTCCAAGTGGGAGCCGCTCGCTGCTTTCCATAATATATGCGTTATGGTCGGCCCTAATTTGACGGGGAACACTCCGCCGACATGAATTTGTATTACGCACACCGTGTACCGTGTTACGAGTCGGAGGGTACCCGGAATTACGACGGGTTCACGGATAAACCATCGGGTATCGCAGCCCCCTCGCACGGCTAAGGGGGACTAAACCAGATTTCATTGCGATATTACCTCTGGGAGCGCGTGCTCCTAGGCCAGCCATAATCAACCACCGGCCCACCAAACTTTTATGAGCGGCCCGGAACACTTACATTCATTACTAGGTAATATTTTAAACGGGCAACCGAAATTTTTAGGCTATGGTGTTTATTCGTATGTATGTGGCCCGAGAAAAAAAGGTATGGCTGTCCTAGGCGGACCCGCTGGGTCGATTCCCGGACAGAACTTTTCGTTGCCACCTGCCGTGCGGAATTCCCGAAACGTTTCCGATGGGATGAAGATACGACAGCAACTGTGCGCAGTCTTCGGAAGAAATCCGGTCCAAGGCGAAACAATTAAAAAAGACGATCCATTCGCGAGCGGGGTTACGTTCTGTCCGTGTGTCGTGCGGCGACACTCGAGCCCTTTTTCTCTTAATGGGAAATCGATTCGATACACGGACCTCGGCCGCACACGTCCCATTGAACGGACGCGCGGCAGCTTACCCGCAAAAAGACCCGTTTTCCGCGAGAGTGCTTGTAAAAAGCGACCGGGCGTTGATCGATCCTCAGGTACAAATAAGTAAACCGTATCGTTTGTAGCGGCGTTAAGCTGTCCCGAACACTTGAGCCGGCTCCGTTTCTTCGTAATCCTTCGGCTGATCGAAACACAAAGGCCCCGTGATTCGCCCACTGCCAACACCACCGCTTTCTTTCCATTTCTATGTGTATACCTCTCTCCCTCTTCGTCTACGTTTCTCTGCCTTACTATGTCTTCGCTGTCTCTCCGTCTTCTTGCTCTACTAACTCTGTCGTCTCTCGTGTTCCTCCCCGCCCCTTGCTCCATCCCAACACTCCCCATCTGTTGGCCCCTCGATCTCTAAACCACTATCGTCCGCTATCCGGGACTGCCTCCGGTAGTATGTCCAGTACAGCCCCGGCGACATTAATCTAGGATCCGCCGACTATCCCGGAATCCGCATAAAGGGGACGTCTTCGAGCAGATTGATTGAAAGGACTATAAGTCTCCGGGAAACCCAAAGACAGTGCCGAATGGACCGGATTTCTATCCGCTCTTCCCTGCCTTCTGGCTGAATGCTGATCAGACAATCGGAAGACCGCAGGCGAGCCGAAGATTCTCTCGGACCTTTCTCGCGGTTAATCGTCGCCTGACAGCTCCCTTTATTCACTGACACACATAACTATCCTGACGCTCGCGTACCTATCGATTTTGCAAAGATAAAATCAGTCGGATACGTCTCCCTTCGACCCTCGATTGAACATTCAGTATCCAAAATTTATTACGATTCAGATTTAAAGTGCAAGAGGCCTTTTTAAAAAGCCGAACACCCGAGTCTTTTCAAGAATTTATAAGGAGAATTGAGAACATTGCAACGTCCCTGAAGAACGTTGTAAACAAGCCAAATGCTTTCTTCAAGTTCCTCGATCTTCTGCAGATCTCGCCCGGTGCGCGCAATGTCCCTCGCAGAAAACGATCACAAGGGTCAAGGAACCGTTTAGAAACTAAGGACCCTGAATCCCGGGGGGGTTGATACCTCCTGCAGAAAGAACCAGAAGCGAAAGAACTGCGGCTCGGCGACAGGTGTCGCCAAAGAATCCCTCGCGTCTTTCTAATTCCTCCGGCACAGTCTGCGCAGCTGTTCTTATTCATTTTAATTAAAGTCCTCCCTCAATTCTCTTTTGTATACCAACGATATGCCACATTTGAAGCATAGCTTCTCGGTGTGGTGATTAGGAACGACAATAACAAAACAGAATTTGTTTCGTTCCAACCCCTATCTGATAGTCAGTGTTCCTGAAAACAAATTGTTTAAAAATAAAGATCAATGACAAATTACTCTTCAGCCTATTATTCATTTCCAACGTGTTTAAATGGCTGATTACTGGTACAGTTACCCTACATGTCAACAAACTACACCATCCGGGCAGACGAAAAACACGGTTTGAAGGTTTGTGGCCGCGGTTCTCTCTCGTAGGGGCCGGTTATTACCGCCCCGAGCAAACACGTCCGCTAAAAAACGGACAGTGCAAACGGGTCCCGCGGAAAAGCGTCAGAGAGGCGGGACAGGACGCGGAATCCGCTCGTCAAAATTGGAATTCTCGAAATAACAACGTGGCCGGTGTTCCCGCGATCGCGATCATCGATCCAGCCGCAGAGTGTCCCTGTTCACGGGATTCCCTTTGACCTCAAAGTGTTCCCGTGTTCCCCGTCTCTCTCGCCAGGCCTTCGACGTCGACGCTGTCATCGTCGTCGAAGGAACACGAGAGAGAAGGGCGGGAGAAACGCGGAATTCGAGGTCCGCCACGCTCAAACGATCCCGGAAATTGAAGACGCGTTTTCCGCGAGGAATCGATCAGGTCTGCGAGAATCCGACTCCATCGAAAAGAACGATCCCACTCGGATCCCACGTGATACTGCGATCTTACGCCAGGGTTTTACGCGTTACATGCACCGGGATTGCCTCGGCGCATGAAGACGTCGCCGGAATTGATACAGATTGGCTTCTGAAGCACCTGCACAGACCCGCTGTTCCCCGAGATATGGTAGTGTCTCTTGTATTAGAATTAATTGCCGGTAACTGAATCTTTCAAGGCTTTGCGACGCTCGGTTTTTCACCCTGCGCTGAATTGTCTTCTTGACAGGATGATTGGAACTTGTTCTTCAAAGCTAGAATGATTGGAATTTCTCTGTTCTTTACCCTCTGCTGTATGATTTTCTTCGTGGCTGCAATAAGGATTTCATGGATTTATAAGAAGAATAAGTGGGTGTCATATAAAACAGTACAGACATTCGAAAAATTCAAACGTGCTGGTGTATTATTTTCAATCCGTTAAACATATCAAGAAAGAAAATAATTTCCTGTTTCACTGCAGTTTCTTACATTAAAAACGTAACCGTTCGTAAGGTCTGGGAAAATAAGACTTTGAGATGACCTTCAGCGAATTACGATTCAACCGGAACTGTACGGTGCGAGGATCTTGAATCTCGAGGAAGTAATGCGACGTAATAACAGGAAGATGGAGAACGATGGGTCGAAAAATCAGAATAAAGTCGGAGCGGCAGAATTGAAATGTGCGGAGGAGGGTAGGGGTGGGAGGTCGATAAGATCTGCCGGTTTCCCACGATTTTTGGCAGGACACGGCACCGTATCTGCGGAATTGAAAAAGTTCCGGGCGACGCGCGGCCTCCCGTGAGACCTTTAAGAGCCGGGCGTGTCAACTTCTTATCGCGCGCGATTAATCTCGAAGAACGTTCCGGCGGCTGCTAGAATCCTCGACCGAGCATCCCGTGTACTCGCGTATACGTTCGATCGTAACGCGTTATCACTTAGTCCTGGCCACTGGTTTCCGGTATGTACATGCGTACACTGTTAGCCGGCAGATCGGCTTTCCTTCCCGCACGATCATCGCAACGATCCACTTAACGAGCTCGGGAACGCCGGGTAACATGCATTATCGCACTCGGAACGACCGTTGCAACCTGTACTCTCTGCAATCGAGATTTTTCCGCACGGTCCTCCCTGCAGGCGAAGCTGCGGACGCGTTTAGAGCATTTTTAGGGAAGCTTTTTAAAGAGAAGGAATAAAACGACAATGAATACTTGACTTCTTCAACTTATAATATCGTCTTCTAAACAAATACGATACGAAGTAATCAAATCCCAAGATAATACTGGAGACACGAGACCGAAGATAACAACGCTAGAGACGCAACAGCACTCGGAGCACGCGGGCGCAGAAAACGTGCGAATTTTCGCTGGAGGAGCACGCTACGGTTAATGTCGCGTTACACACGGTGGAAAGATCGTCAAAGAGATACTCTGGCTGGTTCTCGCCCTCTGTTCGAGCGGAAAAGTCGTCAGTCGGAGCATTTTAATCGAAGAAGAAGACGCCGGAAATTCAAGATCTCGCGGATAATCCTCGAGTTTTCGGAAGGCGAGCGCGAAGGGATTCAGGACGACTGGTTTTCTCCGTGTAACCGAGCCAACAAGATCGAAATAGAGATCGACCGTCGGGGTGGGGTAGGTTGGGGCGAGGGAAAACGCGGAAACAAAGGGAAATGAAAAAGAAGAGGGAGGGCCGAGCAGCGAGCCGTGGTAATTGGCCGAACAGTCGGTAAGTAATTTCGGGTACGTGACCGGACGATGGAAAGGCGGTCGCCAGAATGGAAATTGATGCCGGAGAGAATACCAGGTAGTTTACCATGGAGCCTAATTTCCTGGAGACGATCCACAATCGTCCCTCCGGCTGGCTCCGGCGTTTTCCCGCTCGGTACACCGACCGAATTCGCGAAATTCGATGAATTGCTGTGCAGCCAGTTTACAACGCGTCGGAATACGCGTTGAGTTCGCCGAGTGCCACATCCACAACGCGTTCAATTTTGAAAGTCGTCGAATTTCTGACGCATTTAAAATTAAAATTCTACGCAGAATCCAAATTTTGCGCGTTGCAAATTCAACGCGTCGAAATTTCTACGTATTTCGAATTCAGCGCATTTGAAGGTAGACGCGACGAAATTTCGACGCATTTCAAATCCGGCGCGCCGCAATTTCAACTCGGTGAATTCGCAACGCGCAGAATTTGGAACGTGTAGAGATTATACCGCGCAGAACTTGAAACGTGTAGAAATTACAATGCGTGGGTTACCAACGCACGGGGATCGGGATGCGGCGAGTCTGAAACGTGTCGAAATTACAACGCACGGGGATTAAAACGCGCCGCTGTTGAAACGTGTAGAAATTATACCGCATGGATTATTATAAACGCGTAGGAATTAGTCCGCGTTCAGATTGCTCCGCCTGATAATCGAACGTTTCGCAGCACAAGTTGGCCATAGAACCCATCGATGAATGTCGTATGAATTTTTGTAGGATTACACGCAAGTGTAGGAGAATCTGCCGCGGCGGCTGGAAAATCGATGCGACGTGAAAATTCGAGTTCAATTTTCGCGTGCATTCGAGCACGCTAAGAGAGGAATTCTAGAGATCCCGGTAGGTGCTCGAGGATGTCTACGTGTGCATTCCTTCCGGCTCCTCCTCGTTTTTCTTCCACCCTTTCCCATTTTTTTTACTCCTCTCTCTCTCGTCTGTTCGATCCTCTTCTCTCTATCCGCCGAAGCACGATAAGAGAATCTTTGGGAAATTTTTACGCTCGAACTTTTGAAAGCTTTTCGTTCCTCCTTTAATTATCTGCTGGTCCCGCGGAGCTCTCTCGGCTTGTAATATTTTTCCGGCTGCTCGAGCCACCTCTCTATGAATAAACTTTCAGACGTGAAACGTCTTATAAAACTCGTAAACTCGGCACGGGCATCGTCGGCGTAAATACTCGCCGCGGGAAACTTTACGGGTCTACTACAAGGTAATCAAATTTGATGCTTCATCAGATGGAATCCACCGCAACGCGATCGGCCGGGTCCACTGGAGATCTAGACGTGAGGCGGGTTCACAATCGGACAGAGAGCAAACTCCGCCGATTAAGGTGGTCCAAGAAAAGACCAGACCGAGGAAGAATTAGAATAAAGAGGGAATCAAGCGAGTCCGACCTGGACTCTGATCTGGAACGTCGGAGATCGTTGTCTAGCCTCGTATACCATCAGAATATTTCTAGATCACCATCAATATTAACACGATTATTCCCAGGTCGGTCGGAATGACCATTTGGACCTCGAATAATATATTTGAGAATTAATGAAAATGCTCGCAGTCGGCTGAAATTGTCCTTTTTCAGGCGACCGAATGCACGTCCAGCTATAACGCGACAAATCCTTGCGAGCCAGTGTCCGTCGACACGGAAATAAAACCTGATCGGACCGCAGCATAGGAAATGCAGTGAAATTATTGAGCTTCCGCGGTGGAAAATATGGTCGGCGTCGACGATAAACCTATGCAAATGCACGGTCTCGTTAAATTTATTTGTCAATCCGGCCGTTCCAGCGGACTGATTTATTTTCGTAATCCGTTGGAAAAATAACACTAACGGCTACGAAAAAATGGAACGGCCTGGTGCGAGAGAGACGTAGAGAGAGAAATACAGAAATGCCGAGGGAGAGAGACGAACAGCACGGGCTCGCATGAAACATTTTATTTGCGACGCGCGTCCACCGATTCGAACGTTTTGTTTGCAAACACCTCGGCCTGGCTGCGGGAAATGCTGCCCGGGAAATAACGTCAAAATATTATTACACGTTGGGAATATTGCGCCCGAAATGTTCCGCGCGTATTTTTTTGGTCTTATCTCTATCACTGCGAACTGTGGAACAATAATTTTTCCGCCGGGACGAAACACGAGGAATTCCACGGGAGAGAGAGAGAGAGAGAGAGAAAACTGAGAAATTGTTACGTCCGACGTTCGAGCACCGACTAAAAATTTGCCGGAAACGCTCGCGGATAATTGATCCCGGCCCTTTTAATTATCATCTCAGCCGGTCCCATTATGCAAATACGGAAGCTCTAGCGAAGAGGCGACTATTCGATTTCCCTCTTTCAATTTCTTTAATTCGCTCGAAGCGCGGCCGGGGGTTCCGTTAATTAAACTTCTTGAACATAGTTTCCCCCTCGGTTTTATTAATTCTGCGCCCCGAGGACCATAACCGTAGAACTCTACGGGCAACGTTACAGTCTTAAACAAGAATTAACCCCTCGCTTTACAATCCACGACACAGTTACAGCCCAAATCCCTTTCTTGCAACTTTTTGAGAATCGCTACCGATCTCATGGACGAACAGAGCCGGGACTTGAACAGAGTTACACGATGGCGATAATAATCGCAAATCCTTTTGTTAGGGGCGCGATGATCGTTGCCGCGGGTGCTCGACGGAAAATAATATCGTCCGGTCCGCGCGGGGGCTGGCATAACGGTTGAGATACGATGCTCGTGAAGACGACAGTGATAGTAAACGATCAACCAGACCGCCCCCATGGGTGCAACACGGCGAACGAGCCGGCGAGTATGGTTCTCGAATGTATTTCACGGTGCTTGCGTCCTGGTTGAAATTCTCGGATCATTATCGCACATCCGATTGCGACGATTAAACGATAAAGCCGCACCATTCGGCCGAGATCGCCGTCAAATGGATCGTCGATCATCCGCAGAGTTAACGAAGTCGTTTCGCAGCGAACGGCTTACGAGCTCGCGCGATCCTGAAATGGTCGAACATTAGTTGCTAGCGATTGTACGAGCATCTCTTAACAAATTCTTATTGCAGTTGATCACGAACGACTTTGAACGACCCGCATAATGTGGATTATTGTTACACCCACAGTCTTCAAGGTCCCGAGGACTGGAACGGTTCTATTTTCGCAGCGGGGCCCCGGTCGGATTCTTTCATTATCGCAGCCCGTTTGCATTCGTTGAACGAAATTCTCCGGCTGTTAAATAAACAATTTAATTAAAGTTAACGAGCGCCGCGAGAGGCGACCGTCGAGCCCCGCGAAAATTAGAGACGGAAAGCTCCGGAGTTGGTGGACTCTAATTCTCGAACCAACGCGGACTGGTTCCCCCGTTGTTCGCCGCTGTTCACGGTCCCGCGGTTATTGAATCGTCGCTATTATTCCACGAGCTTTCTCTCTCCCTCGATATCCTTGCCAGCTATTGAAATACATCCACAGGATCCCTGTCGTGGATCACGGGCCATCCCTGACCCGTATACAGTACTGTCAAGCAATCGATACAGTGCATCCTGTCGACGATACCGGGTGCCGTGTATCGCGTTACACGCTCCCAGCGACAGCCAGATCCGATTTGCTGCCTGTCGGTCAAGATCCCCCGCTCATGCTCTGATTCCTGGATCCGCCACCGGGTTCGACTAATTACACGGGAGCCGAGGGCTGATAGCCGTTTAATAACGCGAAAATGACTTTTAAACGCCGGGGCCCGATCCTTGATGGCCTTTGGCTGTAATTACGCTGATTACGCTTCTCCTTGAAAGTCTCCGCGGGCAGTTTCTTCCCCAAGTAGAACTCTCTCGCCGAGAGACAGAGAGCATTGTCAGACTCAGGAGAGTCTGGGCTATTCTACGTTTATGAGCACACGTACCTCTGTCTTCCACTCTTTGAAAGTTCAGAATTTTATTGAAAGGCATTAGAAGAATTTAAGGACATTGTTGTACGATTTTCGACGTTTCAAGATGATCGAGAGAGAAAATATGAGAACTGCTGTCTCGATTATGCGAGATACAGAGCCAGGTTCGACCGCCAGGCAAAGAGGCAGCTTGCCCCTTGGAGGAGGAACTTTTCCCCCGACGCGACGCGGGGAACTTTCGCATCGGCAACTCTTATTTTAACGGGGGCGGAAATTTTTCGCAGCGAGCCGAGGCCGCGAGACTCGAGCCAGGAATTTCGTACGCGTGCACGTTCACAGGTAACTTCTCTCGAAACGTCGAAGTGGCCTCGGAAAAGGATGAAAATGGAGGCCCGAGTGCGTCTTTATTCCGCGCGAGATCGCGCTGTGCGGGAGTTTCGTGTCTCGTGCTTCCCGTGGACACTTCTGTTCGATGGAATGCACGGGGTCCTTCAAAGGAAACGATTCTCCCGAGCTACCAACAATTCTATCCACGTATTTTAGCTGGGGGTAGGGGTGAGAATAGTTCCTCCCCTAGGCACTCAAGACTCCTGTCTTTTGTTGGCTACGTGTATTCTTGCGTGGCATCTTCTGCTGGCAGTTATTCACACATTTTAGTATTAATTAATTGTTAACACCACGGAGACTTCTCTCACTACAGTCCAAAAATTATTGTAATAGGGAAGATTTTTTTGTGTTTTCTTTTTGGCAGGCAAAAATGTAATATCAGTTTTAGTTGTATTGTCAAGAATTCTTTAGCTGAAAGTATGAATCTCTTCTTTATTTCCGGGCCCTCAGAAAATATTCTACGGAGATGTCTGTTCGGCAGAACATCTTCCGCATTCGTTGAATGCACCGTTGCACCATCGTTCACAAAAAGCTGCTTAACAGGTGCATTTTTATGCTCGTTATTTCGTTAAGGGTTTCCGTATATTTGTTATTCGGTGTCCTTAAGGGGATAAAGGGATTCGCGGCGACCGTCCAGCATCCGCCAATCAATTTCTACATACGATTCGTACAATACTGCTGCTCGTGCAGTTCAGTGTATGCTTGGGAGTAACGACGCAGCGAGGTAGTAAACCCAACGGGAGCATAAACGGAAGTCAACAAAAGATATTACGCCAGCTGGGGGAAGCGAGACTTCGCTCGGCGTTACCAGCACAACAGCTTTTTTAAAATTAGCTACCCTTACGGGGCGGCTCTAAAAATTTTTAAGATGCTGAGGACCCTTTGGGACCCGAGATTTCTGCTCGGCTTACCTGCCAGCGGAAATAAACATTTTGTTTACGGGGGTCTAGCAACTTAACTGCCTTTACTTTCAGCGAGAGTCGTCAGAGAATTCGTCGGGGCATAATTGAATTACTTTAAAGACTGGTTCAAACATTTTATTACTCGGGGTGTCCAATTAATCAGGTGATATGGAACCTGACGTTTCGCGGATATTTTTGATAAGGAGGTTCGACGTCGATCAAGTTGCCCTTTTCGCGAAGGCGTAGCGGGTTCCGGGCGCGGTCTCAGCCGTAAATTTTGTATCAGGGCAGCCACTATTTTCCAAAGGTCCGGAATAGCGGTAGTCAGCCTTTGAAAGATACGATCCACCGTCAAAGATTTATGAAGGACGGCCGGAGTTATAGCGGAGGTCAGAAAGTGGCTTTCTTTCGCGGCCAAGGGAAGAGAGAACCGGTGCCGGTACATAAACTACCCTCCCTTTCCGCTCGGTTGTTCCTGCGTGCGAGTTATTATGATTAAAAAATATATCATACGGATCTGATGGGTGGGGGGGAGTGGTCTGGGTTAGGTGCGCGGCTCCCTTTCGAGCCAGGTGAGTTCATAGGTCCGAGGATCGTCGCGATAAACTTTTGTAATTGAAGCGTTAACCCGGCGACAACGATAAAGATTCCATTTCTTTCTGTTATTACAGACCGTCCATGGATTCCCGACTTTACGACCGCAATTTGCGCTTAACCACGCCCGTTACGTTTCCGCGTTTACGATACTTTTCTCTTTATTGGTGGCGGTCGGGACTCCAAGTCGATACTCGAACTCGAACTCGAACTCGAACTCGAAGGGATCCGGAGGAATTCGGCCTCTTTCTAGGATTTATACCGATCAATATGTGCTATCGAACGTTTACAGATTTGTTATTCATCTGCGTGGCACCTGATGGATATTAATCACAAGATTTCTATGGTTCGCTTTATGAAGATTGGACTAAAACTCTCTTCGAAGTTTCTCTGTTGAGTTTGAGAAATTCTGGGATCGCTCTCTTAATCGTTTCTGGATATAAATACGAACAGTGTTCTATTTCCTGAATCGCGAAGCTCGTCCGTACCCTTCCGAAGCGCTCCGTTTAACGATAGATTAAAACACGACAGTTCGCCGCGGATTCCATATTTCAAAGTGGCGATCACGACCGTGACTGGCAGCGTTCCCCGATATTTCGAATTGGATCCCGCTCGATCACCACAGTAAATCAAAAACCATGTCACGGTCCTCGGGCTCGCCATTACAACTCTCGAACCGCTCGAACAAATTTTCATTTGTCAGCCAATTTTCGGGACCCCTTACGCGATTATCACGATATCTCGACCATTGACAGCGAGCTCTTTGTGTAGAAAAATCGAAACTGAACCTAGACAGTCTACAATCACGTCGAAATTCTGCTAATTAATCGACGAGCTTAATGGCAAACGAAAACGTTCTGCCTAGCGATTCATAGACCTGTTAAACATTGGCCTGTTTGCCGAGTTTCTCGATTATTTCGCGGGGCACTAACTATTCAGAGTCGCTTGAGGGTCGGAGCAGGTTCGTGCCACCGCGAACCCCTGCTAAAATTATGGCACACACATGAAAGTCAGTTTCATACGTTTCACGTATCGAAAAAGGTTTGGAGATAATGCAGAAGAAAACTATTATAAATATGGTGTTTTATATTCGTCTTTATTTCATCACCACCAAATTGCAGATTTTCAGGTCAAGGAACATGGACCAATTTCAAATCTTTATGTAATAACTTCAATAAGCTAGGAATAATTCGTCAATATCGTTAAACTGTTTCAGTTTTACCGCTCTTTTAAACCGCATCTCGTTTTTGTCGTAGATGCATACAATCCGTAGCAGCAACACCAAAACACAGTGGACTTGTACACATCCGTAAAGAACTCGTTTACCCAGCGAAACGCATGCTAACAGAGACTACAGTGTCTGATTTTATCTGCGACTTGTATTCCCGGAAACGCGTTCGCCTGTATCAAGCATGTTCGTTGAAAGCTAATCATGTTACCCGGCCGACCGTTGCACCTCTTGTATTTTCTCTGCAATCAGCCCCATTCCTGTTAATCTCGCCTCTGGAAAAAAGCGTGGGTGTGTCTCGATTAATTAAAAGCCGTCATCAGACGCTTTGCACTTTTTCGCACGTCGCTGCTCGCGAAATACTTTCTCCCTCTCTCTTTCTCTATCTCTCGGCGGGGTTTTTTTGCCTCGTGGCGGCTGCTAATCCCGCGCGCAACTATCAGGGAAAAAAGCACGGGGGAGCAGTGCCCGGCAGTGCACGGTGCAGTTTGCAGTTACACGCGCGGCGTCCGAAAGAGGATCCGTGCCAACACATTTTATTAGTTTGATGTTTGCGATGCTGGCACGCCGCGCCGCGTCTGCCCGCTACCACCACCAGCTCGCATGAATATCACGTTCCCGAAAATCTCCGCCTCCGATGGTTCTCGCGGCGAAACAAAATTCATTTCACAGGCATCAAAGTATTTTTCGCAGCTGCCCGCGGACAAACCGACCACGCGCCCGCACCATTCCCAGCTCTAATGAGCTGCCCGGGAACGTTAATCACCGTCGCTGATGATCAAATCGCTTTCGCTTGTTCAACGGGACGCTGTTTTCCCTCGAAATCGCTCCGCGCTCAACCTCTCCGGAGAGGTGCTCGACATTTCATCAACGGTACCGTTTCGCACCATTTTTACGAACTCGCTGCGTTTCGAATAATCTTCAAAATTCATAAAAATCCAGTTCTTTCAATTTTAACGTTTGTGTATTCTTCGGGATGACAATTTACTCATTTTTGAAACACTGCGAAACTTCCAATTTGTTGATTTAACTAGGGTTGTTTCACAATTGAAATTACTCCTGCCGTTGAACGAGATCAATTAAAACATGCTTCGTCAGATGGATCCCCGAAAATTATGGAATAATCGCAGATAATATCGTAAGGGTTGAAACCTCGCTCTGAATTATCCCGAGAAATCCGAGGAAGATATTTTCCCGTGCAGTTTCGCAATTTTTCGAGGAAGATTTTTCTTCGCGGTGAGCTTCAACCCTTTACTTTTCCGCGCGATCAAAGCAGACCCGGTTGCATCGTTCGAGGGTGAGTTTCCCGGTGCTATATTCATATTAAGAGTCTCGTTAGGATTCGCAGAGCCGGTCCCGCGTGGTTTCTGCACTCGCGTCCGACGATATTTAAAGAACCACCCGACGGCCACAATACCGCGTCGAGCACCAGGAATTTACATTCCGCCGGGCAACACCAGGATTTCAGCCGGACCCAATTTACGTTGGTTCTTTTCAAGGAACCGGGTTCCACGGGGTTCTCTGCGCCATTCACGCACGCGTCGAAAAGCCCACCGAACGAACGGACGTATCTATGTACGAGCGGGTTACGTGTTTCATTTCTTTCAAAGTCAATTTCCGGCGGGATCCCGCGGATCCTCCAGTAGACGGAAGAAAGGAAAAACGGAAGTTCCGTTCGTTAGATACGGAAAGAAGCCAACAGAAATTCATCTCGCGAGTTTTCACCTCGGGATCAAGACGATTATGATCCAACTATGAAATAATTATTTTGCAAGGTTGATGCTCGCGATGAATAGAATACGAAGCAATTGAAAACAAATTTTAGTTTTCTGACTTCGAATTTTCAAGCTCCAGGTGAATTCTGAGGCCAGTTATTTACGTCAATATCCACCAAACCGATGATGGTGGATATTATTTTGGATAATCACCCAATTCTGAAGGGAGAGCCACGAATTAATAATAAATGCGATTAAAAGTCGAAACTGCGCCCGCTGTTTGTGCCGATTTCTAATCTGGGCATGCCACGGCGGCGAGACACGCTTAATCGCTCGAATCTCCGCGGAATTTCGCGCGTGTTTCCCGCGGTATCCACGCGGCTAGGATAAACGAACTTTTTCCGCTCGGTGCGACTTCATCGCGGAAAATATTACCTCGGGAATTACGGGGGCGGAGAGAAGAGAAGAGAGGAGCGCGTCGCGGCTACGGCGTCGTCGCCGCCGTCGGTTTTACGGTCCCGGTTTCCCGGGGACGATGAAAAAAATAACGGCGCCGCAGATGAAACGCGAAAGGCGCCGCTCCGCGGAAATTTCAGCCGCGAATCGCGGCCCAAGTTGCGGCGACGGCCTCGTAAAAAAACCGTCGAACGGTCACCGTTTCTTATTCGTCCGCGAGGTATCCCGCCTCGGATATAGAAATACCGGATTAACGGCCGGCCGTCCCAGATTTACCGCTGCTCACTCCATTCTTTCCCTTTTGCCGCCCTTCGTGTCACCTTCGCCCTTTTTCCCTTCTCCTTCACTTCTTCTCCTCTTTTTTCCCACCAGATGCCACGCAGGGAATTATTCCGCGTTTTATTCCCGCCGATCGCGGACACGTATCGGCGGAACGATCCCGACAGCCATATTCCTCGTCCACATTACTGTTATTATTATTATTATTTCAACGGGGATATAAAACCCGTTGTTGGCTCTTTTATTTATTCTCCTCGCAGTTTATTCGCTTTCATTGCCCGGTGACGGACGCATGTTTATTTATTCGTTCGGTTGTTTTTAGTGCCGCTCGATGGGGCGTGACGAAATGGATTTCGCAAACATTACGGGATCGTGCAGTACATCTATGGTTGCCATTTTGTTCTTCCAGTGACTGGACGCGCGTGGATCTTGCTGCTGCAATGTAAGTGCTCGGTAGAATATTTGTTGAAACTTGTATTATTTCTTCATAGTTGCGATTGTTGGAAGTTTCTCTAATCATTCTTCGTGGAACAGGGATATTTATACTCAGCGTAAAAATAAAATTGTTCTTTGATTCAAAAGAATGTTCAGCAGAGTCTGTTCTCTATCGCTATAAGGCAAGGGGTTGATGAACCATCTTGCCGCGACGTTGCAGTAACTCATCGAGCTACGTTCACTGCAAATAGACGTGTACACGAAGAGCTTGATGGGTCTGAATTTAAGCATCGGTTTTACCGCTCAGTCCTTAGTTCAGCAGTTTTCGCCATGGTAGAACGCGAGCACGGTCTCGGCGGCGCGTTGTAGGATATTATTTGCGCTATTGACTCGAGCATCAGGCGCGCGCGGTAGCTTGTCCCATTCTAGGGCTTGTAAAATGGATCCGAAATTACCCGGAGGAATTCGAGGGAATATTTGTCGACGTTTATTGAACGCGCGCGCCAGAGAATATGTTTCCTGAGTAAACGTCGCCGGAACGCAAACAGCCACAACTTAATATAAACTTATCAAACGCGTCCGGGAAACCTTCGCGTTACTGTCTGGACACTGGCGGACGTCCGTGACGGAGGGATATCGCTGGGTCCTGCGAAACCCACGTCGCCATTGTTCCACGGAAGCCTTAAATTTAAATTCGGCCGCCGAACAGCCGGCTAACTAAACGCGCCGCTGGTTAAGTCGTATTAACCGACCCTCGGCTACTTTGTCCTGGCGCGATATACCCCTGGGGACGTCAACGGCCGGGGGATGTTCCATTAAAAAAACATCCGTCCCCTGATCCGGATGTTTTCCATGTTGGAAGCTGGCGGTGCCAATTTTTTGGTACTATTTTTGGTGGTACCACTGCTTTAATACTGTTATTTAACCCTCCGTCTGCGTACCGGGTCGTTTATGTACGCGACTAATCTTTTTACTGTTCCGGGCTTCCGAAAAATCTAGAAAAATTCTGGAATACGTGTTGAAGTCTAAGGGTAGTTAGCAACCATTTTTCTATCGGACATTTTTTGCCGTGGTATCGAGAATAACGGGGTTCGGTGTAAATGACGTCACCGAAGGAGATCCTCGATCTTTCGCAGTATTTCGCTGTTTCCCGCGTTGTCCGACCGCCGGGAACCAACGGGGGGTGGGGGGACGCGAGCCCGTCAGCCGCCGATAAATGACAAATGGATTCGATTTGCTGATAAACCGACGATAAATCATCAGTCCATTGTTTATCAACAAACGGGCCCGTATTCGGCCGGGCAGTGATTCTTTTGTCGGGATATTTTTTTTTCTGCGCCCCGTTACGATCGAACGCAGTCGACACCCCCGAGGTATTACGGAGAGAGAGCGAACCGTCCACCCCCTAGGCTGTGATTCAACCCCCTCGTGTGCAACCCTGTCAAATCCCTTCCCTCTCCGCCGGTGACGTAGAACATCCATCCCTGCCGTCGACAACCAAATTGGGATTTATGAGAAAACTCTTTGTTTTGTTTTGTGTGCGTGTGTGTGTGTGTTTTTCGCTTTTACCCGGTTTTTCGTTGGCTGACGGTCTGGTTGTGTCGCCGCGATCCACGGGGTACTCGTTATACGCGCCTCGACCAACCAAACGTCCGCCGATGCTCCCGGATAGCTTTGTCCTTCGAATAGATCGCTGCTCGCACTTTTGTCTAGCCGTTGGACCGCTTTTACTAGCTGCATCTCCTCTGTTTTTCACCCTTATGCCTGGTTTACACTATTGTTAACAACGAATCGACGGCAGAATCATTGTATCGTGCCTTTTTTCGAAAGATTATCAGAAATTGCATTTCCGATTTATCGAATAATTTCCCTTTAACGCATCTTCGCAGTCTCAAACAATTTTTATTAAACAAATTTAAGAAGTGTCTTCGGGAACCTTTGGTAGAAATAGCGTTAATTCGGATTTGCTAGGTACACCGTGAATTACGAAACGTAGATAACAGGTTAGAACGTGAAACGTTGGACGTTGCGAGAGATCCCAGTAGAAAAGCGAACGATTGATCAGACAGGTGTTCTCTCGAAGTAGAAGATGATCGACCGGTACAAAGGCATTGCAGGAATAGAAATAGACAGAGACAGGGACCGGAGAATAGACGGCTACGACAATGAGAAGTGCTCGAAGGATAAAAACAGAGGAAGAAAACTCCGCGCAGGTAAACAATCGGGACGGGAACCGTCGACTGACATGGGTAAACGTGCACGGGCATGAAAGACGCATAGGCAAACGAAAGTATGGCCATGTAGTACAGACGAGAAGACTTGTAAAAGCTTCGGGCGGTCGATCCTCCCCCGCTGCAATTAAAGATTCGTACGGTGTACGTTCGCGTGTTGTTACACCGCGCGCTTCACCGCGGACGAGTTGATCTGCATAACGCTGCCCTTATTTCGCTCCAGTTCCGTTCTCGCAGGCGATCATGTCGAAAACTACAGCCGTAAAAAGGATAAAGTGTCGAACGGGCGGAGACGCGCGGGAAACCCGTATCTTTTTAACGTCCGCCACTCGCTCGCCAACTTTTTATTGTTCGGCCGAGCACGAGGGTGTATAACGTGATCGCGCTCGCGCGCCTTCCGGTTCGAACGGTTTCCTGCGTCGGGTCATGCGATCGGACTTAAAAATTTCACGCGGATGCATTCGCGCGAGCCGTCCCGCGTGAACGCACCGTTTTATGACTGCATTAAACCTGATTTATGGTGTATTAGCCTTTTATTGCTGGCCACGCGACCCTCGCAGAGCCGCGATTACCATGGATCGCGATTTATGAATATGGTCTTGTTTTTTCGTGAATTCCGAGCGAGCGGGATCAGCGCGATTTGATCGCGACCACATTTTTGCGGCGAATCGGCATCGAAAATCGCGAAAATCACGGTCCGGCGGCTGGCTGGATCATTCGAAAAATGCTTCGACCAGAGTGAAAACTGCTAGGTGGTTGGACGAGGCTCTCGCGCTTGAAGGATCATGGCGTCTGCAGAACCCGTATATAAGATCTTTCAAGATTGATTGTCACGATGGTACAAGTTCCATCCATTCTCCCCTTTAAAACGTCTTCATGTAAGTCTAAGAGAGCACGCTCGTCGATGAGCCAGGTCATTTTTGTAATAAATCAAAGTCACGGACGATCCCGGCCGTAGTGGAAGCTCCCGGCGGGCGAGCTGACAGGCAGACAGCAGCGCCGGCGAAGGAGAAGAATGACCGGGACCCGCGTTGTTATTAAGTTCGGATTTTTTTAATCCCCGACAAGGGGCTGTAATTACGCTCCAGCTTTTTTTCCACGCTGTCTTGAGAACAACCGGGTGCTGGATCTGTAGTCATCGAAAAATACACTCGGGATGCGTTGCGTCTGTTGAAACTCCTCCGGGGTTTCGATCTCACCGTATTCGGGGCAATCCCCTATTGCATCAGGTTTAACGCGAGCGATAACACTCGTCATTCTCTGGAAGACAATTCGGGACGGTTAACGCGGATTCGGTTCCCTGGGCGACGCGGCGCTAAAGCCGCCGTTGCAGGCATCCTCCGTCGTTCGAAGATCCATGCTCCTCTCGGACCGAATTGTCTTTGGTTCGCAAAGTTTCGGGGGGCGAGCACGCCGGCGAGAGCTAGGTGTTATCAAGCTTCGGCCCGTATCTCGAGCAGCTTAAACTTTAATTTCCATTTGCCATACTCGTTCCCCCGCGGATACGGTGCGCGCGCGCGTGGCGCGCGATACGATCTCCCTGCATCGGGACGAGCGGGAACAGGAACCATTCGATTTTATAACTCGCCTGGAGGGCTCGCCGCTGCCTTCTGGAGAAACGATAAGCACGGGGTCAATGGTTCTTCGAGGGCCACGGGAACTTTACGATTCCGCTGCCGGCCCGTTTGAATCATTCCGTAAACTTCCGCCAGCCAGCCAACCAGCCAGCCAACCAGCCGATCCTTTGACGGCCGGCTCCGATAGGGGATTAACTTTTCACCCTCCCACACCCACCACCGTCGAGACTCTTTCTACCACCAGAGCTCCGTCACGCTCGCTCTCGCCACCCTCTTCGGAAACTTCCCGGCCCAAGGCTCTTTTTCTTCGGGATGGCCACTCTCGTGTTCTTGCCAACTGGCCGAACACCTCGCCACGACTATCGACGTCCGCGGTGAATGATCGCGAGCCTACCGGCCTGTTTGCATTCGAATTGGGGCGATTTACAGATCGACCATTTCCGTCACACCCCTCCAACTTGATCCGTCTCAATAATCTTCGATGGTCTGGTCTGTCCCTGAACTCCTCGGACGATCTCTTTTGGATAATCTCCACACGATCTGTATTTTTTCTGGATTCTTCTTTTCTTGGATGATAACACTCGCCGTGATCCTTAGGATCATTTTCTTTGGTCTTTTTCTTGGATAACCTAGCTATTCATTTTTTTATTTCTTACTCAATTTTCCCTAGTGTAAAATTGAGATATTTCATCGTTTCAGAAGGGTAGAAAAGATTCCGCAGATTTAGGAGGAATATTTTCGGCACGGGAAGCTTCCGTGCCTGCGAAGAGGCTAATATTATAAGCAAAATCTGTACGTTTAAAAGATCCTATTTACCCGGACGGTGGTCCCCGCAGAGACAAGAAAATAGTGGTTTTATCGCCGAGTGCCGCGTTTGCGCTCGGGCACGGTGTCTGGCCCCCGGAAAGCGTTAACTTAGCAAAATGGGGTTCATGCAATTTTTTCCCGGAGACGTGGCGCGGCTCCGACGCGGCCGCCACGTTTAAGTGGAGAGAGTTCATTCGGAGTCCTATTCGGTAGGTTCAAAGATTAAAGCGCCTCTTGAGCATCAAAGGCGCCGGCCTCAGAATGAAATCCGAAAAGAGAATGTGTGCGGACTCCGGCTCGCTCCCTTATTAAATTCGCCGGCCAGGCTCCTTCCTGTAAAAGTGTACGGCGAATTTAATTTTTCGACTACTCGCTGGAATCCAATTTTCCACGCAACCACCATCATTTTCGCCGGCCGCTCTTTAATCCAGTTTTCCACGAGGTCCTGTGCACCCCCTATGAAATGTCTTCCCCCACGCAGGGAAAAAAAAAACGAATAATTCCCCCGGAGGTCCGCATGACCAATTAACTGTCTCCGGCTTTAACTCTCCTCGATCCACCCTCATGATTCGCGAGCTGGCGGATGGAAAGTTTAATCTTTTCATGGAGGGGTAGGGGGTGGGGGCGACGATTGCTCAACTCCGAGCGATGCTTGAACGCAGCTAGCTTAATCGAAACGGCGATTACGCGCACCTTGCGCTAAACGCATTAACAAAGTGCTGCCATTAGGGGAAACTCGGCTGGAAAACAGAATTCCCTCGAAGGGCGGCGAAGCAGCCGACAAACAGGTGCCGGGATTACTCGGGACAATTTTTTATCCCCGCGGTTCTCCGGTTCGAACTTCGCCGATTTCTTTGAATGTCTTAGAGGGTCCTTCGGAGGGCGCGATTACCACTGAATAGCCTCGGCCGAACTTTCCTTGACCGCGATATTTCAGGGGCGGCTCGGTCTCGTTCACCCCGGATAAACGCATGGCTGAATCGTCAAGCTTTAATTTCGCGTTTCCAACCCTTTGTGCCGGGGGCCGGGGCTTTGTGCTCGTCCCCGAAGAAAAAGGGCGGAAATTTTTCTTAAGCGTGATACTCCGCGGGCAATAATGGGCTGGAATTTATAAAAGCGGGGAAAGAAAAAGGGGAACCCGGCCCGACGTGTGGTTTAAGCGTCGAGGCTTAACGTCAGGGGCTTAGCCCTTTGTAGTTGGCCACGCTCTCGCATTAGTTACACGTCCGTGACCCATTCGTCTGACCAACGGGAACAAAGGGACTCGGGAACTTACTTCATTATTGTCTATAATTCCGTTCAACGTGCTCTCTCGCGGCTCTGTCAGTCGACCGCGACATCGATGCACCACAGACACCGAACCTCCAACGACTGTTTTACTGTACCGACAACAAAACCCGTCGGGAATTATAGGGGTTCGAATCCTGCGAGCTTCGTCGCATCGCTGGCACGTTCGCAGAACGCCCACGCCAATATCCTTACGATTCCACCTCGCTTTTCTTCCATTCAAATGAACTGAACGGTAAACGTGATATTTTTTCTGATGCAAAGAGTTAAATTATTACCACAATGATTCTGACAAGTAATTTGGTTAAATAGTTTTTATTTTATATTGGCCCCCTTTAAGGGTTAACACTGAACCTACCACATAATATTCTTACTCGTCCAGTTTCATTTCATGTATTTGTATGCAGTTTAATGCAAACGCCCACGGGAGGCTGTGTATCCAGCGCGACGCAGCAGTCTCATAGCTCGCGACGCTAAAAAATATTTTCCTAGTCCGCTCAAATATTTCTGGCAAACCCGGGCGAGGTCCCTGGGGGCGCGAACGGTTTCGTTTTTAATCCCCCACGTCCGCGTTGTTGTTTCTCGGCAAGCTGGCGGCTTAATGCGTCTTCGTTCCACTCGGAACCACTCTGGCCGTCCCGGGCTCGTCTTGCCCGTTCGTTCTCGCGTCGACCCTGCGGCGCTGTAAGACGCCGCGGTCTCGTAGGAGGCTGCAACCCGCTCGCCACACCTCCGTCTGTCTTTTTTCAACGGCGAAACCATTGGTTTCTGTCTGGGTTAGATAAGTGTTTTTACAAATATCTCGGAAAGCGAAGTCTCGCAGTGGAAATTTTATACACAAGGTTCCGCTCCTCCAAATTTCATCTGAATTTAATGTGTGGGTTATACAGGGTGAGGCAGCGGGAACCAAATGGTTTTGGAATAATTATAAAATTTTTAGATGTTGCTGTAGACGAGATTTATTCGTAAAAAAATCTTTATCTCTTCCTTTTTTTATGCTACTATTATATAAGCCAAGGAATGCGACGCCATCTAGCGCACGCCCCTCCTTTCGATAACGAGAGAGTAATACCGCTTCCAAATCACTTGGTTCCCGTGCCTCACCCTGTAGCATATTTTCGTGTCCCGTGTGAACCGTGAGGAGATCGTGTTTCGGACGATGGTGAGCCGATGAGGGGGTATGAGGATCCATTTTTCAGCGGGGAGCCCCCCATGAATAAATATGACGTCGTCCCAGGGATACCCGTGATTAAGTTAAGTGCTCCCGGGGCCGCGAGTGAATTTTTACGGGGTTAACTTCGAGTGACCGGCAACGGAGAAGACGGCCATTACCGCGGACGTAACGGCGCCGGTTAGTTTGCGTTGGTAATTTCGGGGCGTGTCACCGCTGCGCTGTCGACATTGAAAAAAAATCCTCGGTTCGGGTGAAAAACAACGCTCGGAGAAAAACATATTCGCCGGGGACGTATTATATATATGTATATATGTATTTTTTCACGAATTCGAGCCACTCACTCGCCTGGAAATGTTCTACTTTTTATTTCTGATAAAAGCCCGGTCACGCGGCATACGTGCCGGCGTCCGGCGGCATTACACTGTTTACGGGACGTCAATATTTTATTGGTAAATATTCCGCGCGCTCCGAAAATGCATTTTTGTTCTCCGGACCTATATCTCCTTTCAACGGAGATCCCTCTCTGTTCGGTGCTCCAGGTGACACCGACGGCTTCGTGCTCGGCAGACCAGGTGTCTAATACGTCACGAATAATCCCCCTACTCCCACGCGTCGTTAATACCGTTAGGCAGACGAGAGAAAATACCGGGAGCCCCCTAAAGCACCCTGGCCCAATAAAGCGCCGGGTCCTAATGACTTTTCCAATATCTCGGGGGCGCAGGAAGCTTACACGATTTCATAGTTTAGACCCTTCATAGTTTAGTATCTTCCTCGCAGCCCGGCAATTCTTTTTCCCGTTGCCGGGACTCCCTTTCTCTCTCTACCATTCTCTCCCGTCTCTCTCGTACCCTCTCTTGTCTTCCGTTTCGTAACTTCGCGAGGCAATCGGTAACGAACGAAGTTTCGGCGGTAACCAGCTCGACAGCGGCGGTCCTCGTTAGTCCGTTTTCAACCGGCGCTCCCCAGTTGCGCGCGGCAAGTACTTGCGATAAGCCGCTTCGGGCTGTTTCCAACCAGCGACTTCACGGTTTACGAGCGAAAACACCGTCGCCGCCCTTCCGGCTCGGGTTCCCCGCGATCTTACATTCCACGGCGAAGCCGAGGAAACCCGCTTTGCTAGCTTCTTTCCGTGTTCCCATTCAACGAGACGTTCTTTTCTGCTCGCCGAGCTCGCTCGGTGTTTGCCGCGAGTGTATACAGCCGATTATCTTGAAAACTATTGGGCGCCACAACAAAGTTCTTTCATGAAAACTATGTGCGGCGAATATTTCTTGCACCGTTTATTCCCCGGGCACGGCAGCTACAACATTCCTACACTTATTTACGCTGGGTCTGCCAGATTGTCTATTATCCCTTCGGGGACGACGATGGATTGTCAGTTTGCTAAAATAATCTCTGGATGATTCAGAGTTTTCGATATTTTCCCTAGTCATCTTCAAATTATAATTCCAAGAGTCAGGTCCAAAGGGCTCGATCAATTTTTTGCCCCTTCCTAATAGTTGAATTATTTTTCCACGATCCAGCAAGATCCACTGAGAGTCATACCGAAGTGGTAGCTGGGGACTGAGTTAAGGTCTCGTCCGCAGACCCACGGGACTGCAGCTGGACGAGACCTCGAGTTTAAGGGATGAAGAATCCCGCTGTCGAATTTACAAGCAGATTTAGCTGCTATGAGGAGAGAAGCTGTCTATCGGTTTTAGGGGGTTTGATCGAGCTGGAACACGGACAATTTGTCATTGAATTCGATGTCCAGAACGAGCAGGGTGGGGGAAGAATCACCGATCGAAGGCCGGCCAGTATTCAGGCCGTAAATCGAACGGGACCCCGGTCCGTAGGTGTCTATTCCGGGGCTAACCGATTGATCAGCGGCCACACCGACCTGCTGCGACCGTATCATCCTCGCTTCTAGATGTCTGCACTGCGTCACCTATACGATTACGCGGCGCAGCCCGCGAACGCGTGCGTTTGCCTATGCAAATTCGCGTGTTTCCGGGCATGTGTGAATTTATGCATGCGGTCGCGGCTGCCGGCAGAAGTTACGTCCAGGAACGGGGACGCCAGCCACCTGGCCCGGCTAGATTGCAATCGTAGACGCATTTGCACTTACGTGCACCACGGCTTATACAAGGGATGACACGCGACCGGTGTTTGCCGTGCTCGCCAATTAATTAAGGCCGCCGTGTACGTCTAAACGTTACGTGCTACCGTCTGACCACCGTGCACCTCTTACTACGTCGGTATCTGCTCGGGCCTTTTACCTGCCTGATGAACAGCCGCGCACTAACCGCTGCCCGACGACCACCATCCTCATCCTTCCGACTCGCATCATTTTTCAAGCCATCTTCGTTCTACTACTTCGAAACGACCCTGTTATTGTCTTACGAGGAGAGTGCAAGGTCGATGAGTCTCAGATTTGATTGAAACTTTGTACAGTTATCGATCTCGTTCTCCTGTTAACGTGTATACCCCATTATGGGCGCAGATACTCAATAGTTTTTAAGATATTGTTAGATTGTTAGATTGTTAGTCCTGCTTCTGGAGTTTTCTACTGTCAATCTACAAAACTTCTGCTACCCAACCTTCACGTAAACTGTTACTCTCGTCTTTACAACATCCGCAAAGTTTTCAATGCACCAGGGATCAAGTCCACCTAACCCACCATCCTCATCTTTAGCACTCGGATAATTTTTTAATCTACTTTTATTCAGCAACTACCAGATGATTTTAAGACAACTTCCGGAATTCTTTTACTATCGCGCACACCTCTATCCACGCCTTGGTAGCATCCACGAATTTGTAGATCCACGAACGATCAAGTTTGGGATCGTCACAAGCGATTAAATACCGCCCGCGATTCCAGTTGACAGAACTGTAATAACAACTGTAACTTTGTCAACTGCATACTGCGGTGCCGGGACATTCGCATCGATCAATCGTGATAAACGACGGCCGGTTCGATCGCCAGCTATTCGCTGATGAGGCCGTTTAACTGATGGTCTCCGGGATACGTCAAGTTCAAAATTAGGAAACCGGAATAGATATTAGACCGACCCGGGATTACGTTTAAGGATTCAGGTTTATCGAGGAGGCTGTTCCTTACACGGCTGACAAATGGATGGTTAAAAGCCGCACCGTCCTCGCGCGTCAATAGATTCCTTCACTTCTCCACGCACTTTTTCACGATGACTCTGGGGAGGATTCCTCCGCGGATTCGTCCCAGTTCAATTTCGCGAGAGAGAGAGAGAGGGAGAGAGAGAATGGCCAAGTCGCAGGTGATGGTACGTAGCCCGGGGATGAGATAGAGTCTTTATTTGTTCCCGAAGCTGAGAGTTTCTGACTGGCTGTCGCAGCCGCGCGCCCTCCCCGGTAAATAATGCTCTCAGTCCGTGAACTGCGAACATAAATCGTCATCTTATATCTCTTCGGGGAGTCCACCTTCGCTTTCCGGCCGGCGCGGCGGTGAGCCGGCTCGTAGCGCCTCCCCTCTTCTTGTCGATCGCTTTTGACAACGAGAGACCGTGTTGCTATCTATTTATGGCGTGCCCGGCTGCAGTTATCGCCGGCTCGAGACAAACTCGTGCCTCGAGCCGAATAAATCGGCCCGTGGATATCGGCCCGGAACGATGTTACGTGTCGATGTGTATTTCGAGAGGGAGCGCGTTTAAACCGCCAGAGATACGGCCAGCTTCTACGGCAGCAGAAAAGTGTAGTAGCTCGGTTGTTAACTGGTTTCCCGAAGCGACACACGTTCCGGAAGATTTCGCCGATCGAAGGGGCCTATCGGCGCGGCGTCCCGTTTCGCTTTATTATCGTCGCATCCGGGATTCGGGAAGTGTAATACCCATCGACGCGACGCGGCGGAAGAGCAAGCAGGTCGTGTGTAAACGCGGGGGAAGCGTGCCATAACCGGGACCAGGAATTAAGCCAACCGAATCCGTTCGACCAAGAACCTATGGATAACTCAGTTTGAAATTGAAGTTCCTCGAATTATTGCGTATAATCCTATTAGCTGTATTAGGCCCGCAACGTGGCCGGAATGGACGTATAGAACACTTACGGAGCCGTTTGCTGGTGGGAAGCTTATGCTGTCCCTTTAACACGATTTTCGGTTAATTCCGAAGAGTAAATCCCCTCTGTTCCGAGTCTCTTCTATGCAGTTTCGAGAGAGAACGGATCCTCGACGCGACGGTGCTGTGAGAAATTTGTTAGGCTACACCACTCCTTTCCCCTCTATTTTTATTCCTTTGGGTTCGGGGGCGATCGAAGTACGGCAAACGAACGAAACAGAAGTCGTAGAGTCCGGCGGAAGTAGCCCATTCGTCCCTGATTGCGCATTAGCGGCGCTCTTGTAATTCCCCGACCGTGGGGAATAATTAAAAGCACGAGCCCACGAGAGATAATTATGTCGCCGGTAAATTGCGCGCGGCACAAGCCTCCAACGCTTGCAGTTACAACGCGCGGCTACACGGACGCGCAGACACACGCTCGTGTTGATACAGCGGCCGTCCACCGGTTTACGCTGATACTACAACGCTGGTCACTGTGAAAGTGGCGTGCACTTCCAGCCACAAGCATAATGCCGGCTGATAACCTCAAACGCAGCCGACCACTGTGGGCCAACTTTGCTCTCGGTGTTACCTGTCTCCTCTATTTGCCAGTCGACGTGTGTTTCTGTCACGTTTAGGTTCGATTCTCCTGTTTAGATACTCGCTGATCAGAGAGAGAGAGAGAGGTAGGCAGTGTGTGCGGTCTGACCATTATATTACCATTCCGCAGTCTAGCATTGTCATTGTCTGCAGAAGCGTTTAGAAGTGTCCGAAATGTTTAAGAAGTCAAGTTGCTTCCGTCAACGTCGGTATTTCAGACACGAATATGGCGATTGGTCTACTGCTATACCTCATCCGTGACTCTAGCCACGTCACCACGCGGCTCTCTATAATATATCTAAACTTTCCAGGTATATTACTCGTCGCAGTATCTCACAGCTGCGCGGGAGAATCTTCCCGACACTTTCTCCGAGCTTTCTCCACAATAAAAATTTTTTTAATTAAACCGCGTCTCCCTAATAATTAACCGGCTTCGAAAGCCCGGTAAAAATTTCATTTAATATCCCCGCGGCGCGGCGCGGCGGCGGAATGAAGTGAACCAATAAATCCAAGCAACTCGTTCTCCCGGCTTACCGAGCGGGGAGACTGTGTAACATCATTCTGCGTCGAAATGAAAGGGAATAGTTTACGAACAAAGCTTCGACATTAGTTCGTCGAATCCGATAGCGAGAGGATTTTCAGTTGGCTGCCGTTTGAAAAAAAAAAGAAAATAGCGCGAAAAAAAGTACACACGGACTCAGCCGCGCACAATGCACTCTTTCGTTAGAGCAAATCCAATAGAATCTTTGAATCGCGTCGGATTTCACGATTGCCGGTTCGTTTGCGACTGGCGAAGGGGGGCGAGCGGGGAGAAAATACGCGTGCGGACCGTTGGAGGATGAACCGGGCTCTGCGATTCCACGAGATGAACGGGTTCGATAAAACAGTGGGTTAGCAAAACATGATTAGTCCGCGTCAGATGATTTCGCCGAGCGATCTGATCGTGATGCTCCGTAACAGTTTGTTTGCGGTATCTTCGTTCGGAAAAATAGCCCGAGGGCCTCGACGAGGGAGGAGGGGCCGACCGGTGGCAGAACCAGGGGCCAACTGGGGTTGTGCGCGGAGGGTAGTGAAAAATGGCGAGAGCTCGCCGTTGAACGCGTTTCTCTGTTTCCCGGGGAAAACGAAATATGTACAGAAGTATTACGAATTTCTTGACTGTCTAAGAAGCTCCCCTTGGAAGCCGGGGGAGGGGCGGGGAGTTGAACGGGGATGGATGATCACGGATAAGCCCCGGTACAGAGCCATCGCGAGTAAGAAGGTAGATAAAATGTGGCTTAGAGATACGAGAAAGTTAAATAAACGGGGAAGAGAGAGAGAGGGAGAGAGAGAGAGAAGAGATTGTTGCAACAAAGACCAGCTGGTCGGGTGTTTGTCTTGATGAAAGCCGAAGTATCCTGCTGGAATACGGTATTTTATATTCCTTCACATTTCACCGTCGCGGGAATGGGGGATCGTTACGCGTGCCCGTACGCGAACAGATTAAAGATGCTCCTCGCGCAAACTACCATTAACTGCATCCTCCTACCGCCGCCGGTGATCATTGCGTTACATCGTTTATCTCGATGACGTGAACCAATGGCACCGGGCGAAAGCTCCACGGGAAGGAGACACCATGATCCGACGCTATCAACAACCTTCTAGAACCATGAAATTATCTGTCGTCTCCCGGCTCATTCTTCCGGAGAGCCGCGAAATGTGCTCGACCGTGGGAGGACACCGGTGCAGCACCACTTCCCTCGCATCCGTCATGTTGCGGACGTTGTCTTGGCTCGATACAGCAATAAAGGAATCGGCTGATGTAATAAATAGACTGCGGATCTTCAAGGGGAAGAAAAACAGACGCGAATACTGTGCGCATAAGACCGTACCGACCGAAGTGAAAACTTCTATGACGATTGCATACCTGTCTGTTTCACCTCGGATGGCCCTCAAGAACGAGTGCATCTCACCGAGTGCATCCAAAGCAGATGTCGAGTCTGCCGAATATTTTAGGACTAGTCGTCGCGAGAGAACTGTCTTAGAAAGGTGCTTGCGCCGAGGACAGGCTCCCCGGCGAAACATTGCGCAACATGTTCAGTGTCTTTCGGTCTGGGAACATGTTCCCGACAACGGGGACTCGAAGCAACACGCTGCGCCCTGATTTACATGCGGCCGTACACGCGCGAGCCGAGGCAGAGAGCGAGGCGCGGACGCGGGCGCGAACAGAAGTTCGCGGAGGCGAGACCGAAGGTAACGGTGCATTATAATGTTGATTTATGCGCTTACGATGCATAACGAGGCGTGCAACGCAATTCTGGCGGGCACGGCGCGGCACGACGTGGCACAGCGAGGCACGGAGCATCCGCCCCGTCGCGTTTAACAAACTCAAGGAACATTAGTATCCGAGTCGAATCACGGGAAACGCGTCTTCGCGACGACCGGAGAACCGTGTCCTCTTATTCGTCTCGAATAGGCGTCGTTGTGTCGCAAGGAGGCGTCGGATTTCGTGGGAAACGCCGCGTCACGAATGGATTCTCGCGGTGCCTTCGTTTAATTAGAGGAGTCGGCCGATCTTCACTTCGATGCTGCTTCACTGTTTCCATGGAGGAGACACTGGTTTCAGTTAATAGTTTGAGGGGGTAGTTCCGTTTTTGCGTCATTTCGTAGATCTCGGGAATTTTTAATTTCTTTGTTCACATTAAAATCCTTAAAAATGCAACAGTGTCATCGAACACGTGAAAAAGTTCCTGCATTCAAGAGCGTCTACCGACAGAGACAGACAGAGACAGAGATAGAGAGAGACCGTCGGTGCTTCGTCTAAGCGAATCACAAGTCATTCCGAAAATGATATTGACCTGACTCCGCGGGCCCCCGTCAGATTGTGAGAGGCATTCGACGTAAACCGAGTGGTTCCACGCCGGTTGCACGTCAAAAGGATGCTCGTCGTTTGCCGTTCGAAACGTAGCGTCGAAGCATATGCTGGCACTTCGGCGTTGCTCGAAACCTCGGGTAATTTCAACCTCAAAGCGCGACGCGGCGTCGGGTGACGTTCGAGAGATCGATTCGCGTCCATTTGATATCCGTCGGGAGACACCAGAGACCGTGCCCGTTCGGTGTCATCATCGTCTTTGAGCCTTCGGTCCGTTACCATTGATAAACACCCCGTCTCCGAGCCACGATCACGCCATGAGATCGGAGCGATGGTGTCCTCGAGCGATGAACGTTCGCAGAAAAATTAGAACCGCAATTGCACTGACTACCAATTTTAATTTCAGTGACTACCATTTTTAAGTTTATAATTGTCTCATTGATACGCGTTCACGTAATCAACTTCGTTACCCGACTAGTAAGATAGTCTTGTATAAATAAATGTAAATTAAAAGAAGGAACCATAACTTTTGCATACACTCAATATTTTCCTACACGGTTTCCACCATTACTAAGACAGTTGTGATAACATGCCACCGGTTTATGTTTCCCCATGCGCTACGTGGTTACACGGGTAAACATGCCATTCATATACGGTATAAACATCCGATTCGTTAGAATAAAATCGTTGTTCGCGCAGACTCTGTCTGTTGGACCAACTATAATAAAATCCAGGACACCGAAGACTCAAAGGATGCGATAGGCACAGATAACGCACTTACTGAGAAGACTTCCTTAGGTCTAGAAATGGCACTATAGTGTTCTACCAGCAACAAAGCCTAACGTTCGTGGTATCCATTTCGTTCGATCGATTCTTCTGGCGCAAACGATTTCTCAGGGTCAAAGCGAAGACGGAGGCTCATCTCGTCAAGGTATTCGCGTTATCGATCACAGGCCCAGTAATTAACGGTACACGTGGTCGCGAGCAATCGGAAGCGGCCGGGTGTAAGCCGCAAACGTTTACGATCCTATCGTCAACCTGGAATATCGGGCGTAGCTGCATGAATTGCGACGGTCCGATCGTCGATTCGATGAACGACGCCCGCGCCCGGATTAGCCATCGATCACCGACGGCCAGTCACCGTTCCTGTGATGAATTCAGTGATGAAGATAGTGCAAAATCTCGTAATTGAAACATAGTGCGAGCCCGCAACCGGCCCGGCATCGCTCGACGCGTGTTAAGTTGCTGCGGTAGCGTTCACCTGTCCACTTGCACCTCTTAACGTTTCGCTTAAACTCGAGATTGTTATTTTTCTTAAAAATTCGAACCTGGGTCAATTTGAACAAGAATATTAATTACTCACTGAGTAGCACAAACATTGATTTCTACTTTGATTAGTTTTAATAAGTTGCATATAATATGTTAGAATTCTTGAAATCGTTTTACATCCTTATAACTAGACAGCGGATCTTTATGCAAAATAAAAATTTTCTACCGCATTTGCACCAAACTCGAGTGAAATAGAAATTTATTTTTAGCCGACTTCGAAAAAGGAGGAGGTTACTCAATTCGATCTGTATGTGCCTTTTTTCTTTCTTAATATGTTTAACAGGTTGAAAATAATATAACAGTATTTTCACATTCTTCTAATGTTTTTACTGTTTTAAATTACGCCTGCTCGTTTTTGTCATTAATGCATAAAATCCGCTGTTTACTTATAATAGTCTACTGTTTAGCGATTAAATTGAATGAAACTTGAAGGCTGATTCTTCGACGGTTAGCTTGTCAATAGTTCATTTTATCGGAATCCTCTCACGTCGATGGCATCATTTGAAACACGATCTAGCGAGGCTGGTCATTCTATGCTTTTAGTAAAGAGTTAATGTATTCCAATATCTCTTCATTTATCCTATATCGTAAAAATATACTACCCGGATTATAGTCTGGAATATGGAGACCGGGGTTTATGCATTCATGATGAAAATGAGGAGGCGAGAAATTAAAAGGCACCAAAAGAGTTCGCCGATACTGTTAGATTATTTCCGAGTTACTGAAATTATTTATCATTTATGTTCAGGGTTGGTTTTTGCTTGGCTCTTAAAAAATCTGAACAAATTCCAGAATACTTATCCAAGTCTCTACATTAATATTGTTACGAATAAACAATAATTTTACGATCTTCCCCGATTTAAAGGACTCCAAAACATGCCAAAAAAGCCGGAAATAAATAAAAAGATATGTCTCGCGATACTCCCATAGGTACGTAAATTAATATACGAGTTGCAGTGTTGTTCCCGGGCTGGTGCAAGCACGCGAATAGGACTGAGAAGAAGCTGAGCAAAAAATCCGGAACATTAACGAGCGCATCAATAGCGCGGCGCGGCGGTCGGGAAATTCTGAGAGCGGGAGCGAAATCTCGGGATTTTCTGTCGGGGTTTTAGGCCGAGCGGAGTATGGTAGGCCCGTAGGCCGACCGGAAATAAAAGTAAAACGTCGGACGCAGAGGTATGAAGGCCTCGGCCGAGTAATAACGGGGCCGCGTGTGCTACAGTCGTAAATATTTCTTATTGAGCCCGGTGGATTGTATCGGCGAGCTGCGAGGGCAGCGGCGGGCATTTCGCCGGGCGAATCTCCTTAAAGGGGCCGTGCACGAGATATTCGAAAACTTTCCAGACCGTACTTCACCGTCCGTCCTATAACTTTCAACGGTGGAGGCAGTCGGAGAACTCCTCTCCCTCTCACTCGTACACACGCACACTCTTTCTCTCATTTTTTCTCCGGCTCCTCGCAGTTTCGTTCTTGCGGCCAGGGTATCGTATTTGCGATTACGTCGCTTACCGGTATTAATGTTTCATAAGGGAGCCCTTCGGTTTTACTCGCGAGGCCGTGCGATCGTTTTCTCTCCCCTCTGCCCCGTAATCCACGGCAGAGAAATAAATTGATAGCGCTGAATCGACGGCCGACGATTCTTTTTTATCGGCGCTGTAAGTAGAATGGCCTAAAATTGCGCCGGCGGTATCTCCGCTTTTATGACGACCCACTTCGACCGGTTACGATGTATTTTATTCCGCGCCCCGGGATCGTTACCTCGCGCCGAATGTTCTGCGCCCTCGATCCGCAGTGAAACCCCTGTATTTCGTTAATTAATTTTTTATCCAGCACCGAACACAAAAATTTGTTTCGCTGTCGGCCGTTTCTCCGGACCTGTTCATCGAGCTCGACTGCTTCCAACGGCGGAATTGCTGCACTAATAAATAATTAAATAAAATTGAGGAGCATGGTGCTAGAGAAACTTGAGGATTTCGATCTGCTATGTTCCACATAATTCTCTCTGGATGAATAAAACAACACGTTGAGTGCCACGGGAATTTTCGGTTCGTTCATTGCGTTCGTAGAAGGGGTCAGCGTTGTTATGGAGGATTGTTAGTTGCTGGATAATGAAGCTCTCGTCTTACACTGTAGTCTAGTTAATTTCGGCAGTAATAAATAGACCGCAGATTTTATTTATTCGAAACTCTATAAAATTATTAAGGAATCTAGTTATATTTTTAACTTTACTGAACGTAAAAACCGCAGTCCAGGAGAAGACTATCTCCAGGAGAGAATGGAATGGCCTATCCGGACTGTCAATCGGAATGGTAGGAAGTCGGACGAGACCGGAAGAGTCGGTGGCCGAACCTGGTCGACAGAAATCGTCGGCAATCGCGGACTTCACGCGCCAGTGAAGTGCGAACCGCGCCGATTCCCGCTCGAGCGTTAAAATCGCAGATAATGTTATCGTCGTCGCGGCCAGGCCAGAAAGAAACGATCGAATTCGCGCGGACACATGTTCCCGGCGGCATAATGCCTCCGTAAATCTCGAGGACAGGGCCGTGCAGCTACCTCGTCGAAGTTTCCTCGTTCCGAATGGATCGCACGGCTGTACCTTCGAAGATGAATACTCGCGCGTGAAATACTTTCCAGAAAGTACTTCCAGCTCCACGACTCTCCTCCTCCTCCTCCTCCTCCTTCTCCTACGACGCTCTCTTTCACCGTCCTCTTCCGGTGGAAATCTTATGACGACACATTTTGGCCCGGCGAAACTTCCCGACAAATCGCCAACCGGTTAGCAGACGTTCGCGGGACAGTTATTGCAAATTGTCGCGCCACGTCAATGTTCCCGAAGGATTTTCATGGAATCTGAAATATTTCAGTCTACTTTTTTAGCAGCTTTGGATTGTTCGAATTGTTTTAGACTTCTTTTGTTAGAATACGATTGAAAATAGACAGCAATATGATGTTGTGTTTAGTTCCTATCGTAAGTGGCTCTACCGTGATGTACGATTCTCCAGCTTTAATTTAAGCTCTCGAACGTCCAAAAATTCCTACGGGAACACATTCTAAAATCGACTTGATAAGATCCTTGCTAATGGAAGCAATTTTTGCCGAGCTGATGATCGAATTATGTCAATTTTTCGACATCAATTCCTACTTTTATTTAAATCTACGTACCATCGTCATAAACTGCGATTCTACCGCTGTAATTTAAGTCCTCAAACGTGCAAAAATGCCTCCGAGAAAACATTCTAAAATTGGTTTAAAGCTCTCTTTTGAATAGAGCAAATTTTGTCCGAGATGACGATTGTGCTTCATCGATTTATCGAAGGAACTTAAAAAAGGAACTGAAGATTCGATAATTCCATTTTCTGAGGCTGGCTTAAAAAATTGTAATTTGCGGAAACATCAGTCTGGTACATCAGGCAGGCTCATCCCCTAACGAGCATCCTCTTACGATCCTTCGGAGCGTTGTTTCAGTGTCAGGATCCACTCCCGATCGTCTAGGGATCAGCTGATGAGATTCACCAGCAAGTTGTCACTCTCGGCTCTGTTCCTTAGGGTCTAGTCGTAGCGGTCGAGGGGTGGTTGGTTTTGAAAAGCGCAGGGCGCGATCCATTTGCCGATCGATTAGTCGACACGCGGGGCAGATCGGGCCGACACCGGTCCGCGGAAGCGTTTGACAAATTATAAGATTAATCGCGCGGGATTTCGGTCCGGCGGGCCATCATCAATTATTTTTTTGCGAGTCCCTCCTCGGTCCAATTACGCTTGAACGTGTCGGCCGACTAGCGGCCGAGGGTCACGCTGCTTAATGATACCTTCTCGCTCCTTTTCAGCCCTCGAGAGTCGAGGCTCGCGTCTTGATCACCGTGACTTCATTACTCAAAAAACGCCGAAAATAGAGGGCGAAGAGTGTCGCGCGCGAGAGGGAATGAGAAAAAGACAGAGGGAGAGAGAGAGAGAGAGAAAAGCTGGGAGAGAAAGCGTTTGTCGGAGGGTTGAAAGCGTCGTTCTTCTTCGGCGGGCAGTTTACTCTCTCACTCGTGTCTCAAATTAAAATAAACGCGATTAAAACGTGACTCGATTCCACGACCGGATCACTGCCGCCACCCCGGGATCGTGTTTCGCGCCAATTGAAGAGGGTTCGACTGCCGGGGGTGCGCACCCTTCGCCCGGAAATCGAACGCGTGCTCTCCGCAGTGTGTTTTTCCTTTCACCTGTGGAGACCGAGATGGGGGACGGGCAAACGAGATTAAATTGTTTGTAACTTCGCCCGTTGAATTTCACGCTGTCGTTCGCCCGCTCGAGGATTCTTTCCTTCTTCCCTCCTTTCGCAGTCTGTTCGACTGACTTTCTTATCAATATTCCCACCCCCGCTGTTCAACTTTCTTTCAGGAGATTTTTTAGAACATAGAAATCGACGTGTGTGGGTTGCACTGTATTTCTAGACGTGTTCTAGACTCCTTTATTGAAATTTCTTTGTCTCGAATTTATAAGGTCCTCTTTTGCCTTTTGATTAGTGCGAAACAAGATCCTCGCGTATTTTGACTTGCGGGAAATGATGTCACGACTATTTAGAACAGACCACGCCCTCTTAGATCAAGCCACGCCCAGTTGGAACAGGCTCCACCCCTCTAGAGCAAGCCACGCCCACACAACGATGAAAAACAGCAAACTGATCAATTTTTTAGAACAATGTCGTCTAAAGCTCAGCATCTATTCCATCAGACTCTGAACAATAGATGTCACGTTCCCGCATTTTGCTAGAGCGATCTCTACAGTAGAGATGCGCGATCGGCTCTAGCTTCCCGAGCACAGAGGCGAAGTTTGAAAGTTCACGGGTCGGGAATCGTCGCGGAACTTTTCCGCGCGTAAATCTCGGGCCTTATCGGCTCTCTGCGATCTCGCCGCGGAAACGGCTGGCTTCCGGCCGCGCCATCGGTATTTCATAAAGCAGTTAGCCCGGCAGCCGTCGGTTTCCGGTCCGCGCGGCAGCCGCTTCCGGTGCGCGAAGCGGTGCCCGCGCATATCGACGGTTAAAACCATGGACAGGCTTCCTGGTAATCCGGCGGAATCCATATTCGAGTGGTTCACGCGCGTGTTCACCGCGGCCCGCCTCAGGAAATTTGCTCGTGACCGGAAACACGCGGCCGCCCGAGCGTGCGACCAGCTCCCCGACTCCAGAATCAGCTTCGATCGAGAAGTCGATTACATCGCTCGCCTCTTGTCGAAATTGCTCGAGAGAATTTTCGTAATCCGGTCAGAATTTGCCCCGCGAAGCTGTTTATATTATTTACTCGCCGATGATTTAATATCCTGAGCGTATCTCTCGCGAATAGAAAGTTCTTGACGCTATCATATTATTTCTTCCCCCACCTGTACGTCCGACCACCAGCCAGCGTTCATTCTTCACGGTCGTTTCCCGTGCAATTCAAATACGACGGGAAGTTTGTTCTCTTGACACTTTCGTCGTTGCTCCATAAATTGTTTGGAAACTCTTTCCTCTTGGAAGTCTGAGGACCTGACGGCTGGAAACGCCGCGCAGCCTGTACCCGACGTAAGTTCGTGATATTAATCAATATTTTCTAAGGGCCGCACCGGTTGCCGATAGTCCGACACGAGAATTCCGGAGAAGTATACAGGGCGCTCCACCGGACGCGATCACCTTCAATTATTCCGGCCTCGGAGGACCGGTTAGCCAATTTTTCTCCGAGATGAGCCCAATTATTCCCTTGAATCGGTTAGAATTCACCCCAGTTCCTACAACTATGGGGGTTCAAAATTGTAAATTCATCTGCTTTGCCGATGACTGAAAATTTTGTGAGGTGGTGATTACAAAATCTTCAGATGGATTTTAATTTTATGAAGTTTTTCATACATTTTTCGTGCCCTTCCCGTGCGTACCCAATGTTGTGTTTCCTGGGATCACGTGTTTGAATATAAAATATAAAGTTCAACGCATTTTAGTTGCGCCGTGGTTCAACATTCGTGTTAGTTTCCGGGTCAGGTTTAAAACAGCCCCTGGCTGCGCCTCGCCCTTCCGCAAGACCGTATGTATTATACATTGTGTTTGTAATGCTTCTGCGCAGCATTCTAAAGACAATGTAATAATAATACCCCGCTACTTTCAGAGATACGGAAAAACTTTATTTACAAAAGCTCCACGGCACCGAAGGTGCTCGTAACGTGTAATAGTCTTTCCCATACTCGCGGGCACGACTCCTAGAAACGTTAAATTATGTACGGCAGTTTTTAAAAGTATATTAAAAATTTACATTCGCTCCAAAAACTGCGCGCTCGCGGGCGAAGAATGTAATTTCGAGCTTGCATTCCTGGGACAGCAGTCTTTGACCGTAGGTAACTAAACTATTTGCGAACAAAGTTACGACTAACTCGCAGATTTTTCCGCAAAACAAGAATTCTCCGCGACAATTTGCAAGATATGTCACGTAGGCATTTATTTGAAATAATGTTGGTCCGCTCGAAGTAATACCACAGTATCGTTAAATTTTTACAGCGATAAACGAACAGGCGAGCACAGTTTAATCCGGTTTTATTCGACAACAAAAATATTCCGCCTTATAAAGAAGACCGGAATAAATGAAATTAAACATCCACACATTCAGCATCGAATTTATTCATTAAAAAATTTAGAACAAACGTAATCCGCTGTGTAAGCGGATCATCCGAAAAGATTCAAGCGTTCCGATCGTCATTTCCACGAGAGGTTATCCAGGATCAAAAACCGTCCATAGAAAGTCAAACACGCTGTCACCGGTCCGCAAAAAAACAGAAAAAGAAATAAATAAACGAAAGTAAAGAGCAAACGGGGCGCATCGAGACGGTTTTAAAAATACCTCGACGAGCTGGTTCTGTAAAATTGATTGGTGGACGCGAAGCGGAGTACCGCGGGGCCGGTGTCTAAAATTGAACCGTTTCGCGGCGACTCTTCTTGCTTGTTCAACCAGCTCCGCGTCTAAATAGGAATAATGGCGGTCTTTTTACACAAATAAAAGCCCAGGATAGAAGAAGAGGAGTGGTATGCCCGGGGGCGACACGGTTACCCAATCGAATCAATCTTCGTTCACGCTCCATTAACGTTAAACTTGTATTCCGCGGGCGAAATTATTCGCGTCGAAGTTTCGGTGGCCGATTCCGCCCCCGAAAGTTCGCCGCATCGTTCCGCACCAGGTTCAATATTGATACAGCGACCCGGCCGCGGTGCGGATTCCTCTCCGCATCCCTTCGGGATCAACGTTCCATGCCACGAGGGCCGAATAAAGACGAAGATCGGCCTGGCATAATTTTACGCCAAGCGAGACTCCTTCCTGCTGCACCCCCCTCTCCAGCTCCCCAGCCGAGAACAGAGGTAAAGTGGCCATTTTACGGGAACTGTTCGAGTGTTCGTCGGTCTCCACCTACTCGAGTGGTTTCTCCTTTCCCAACGATCCCTTCTTTCTCCCTCCACGTCCCCCCTCCCGGAGGCTGTATTTCCAAGGCGCTGTGCATACGAGCCGAACTACGGTCGCCTTTTTAATGGCCGGCGAGAACGATTCCTCGTCCCAGAAACTTACATTTTTCCGACCTGGACGTAATCTGGGTTGATGGAGAATTGATTCGAATTGAGGGGAAAGAGCTACCCCCTCTCTGCCAATACTGGATTAGTCGGAAGCGTGGGGGAATAGCGTCGTAGAAGGGGAAGGTAGAATTGAGAGACAAGTCTTACATAATTTTGCCATAAGTTTTTCAATTAAATGAGAATTTGTTGCGTAGCCTCAACGCACCTCGAGAAAATCACCGGTAGAGAAAATGCAAAGCTTCTCAGCACCGCGTGCGAAGCGGAAGATTTTTCCACGGACGAATAGAGTGATCTACGGCGTTACAAGCCGCAAGGTGGGCAACCGTGCGCAGTTCCCCGTTTGTGTTTTCCACGAGGACCAAGTATTCCAATTGTAGGCGTCGCACACGTGTACCGAAGTTCGTACTCCAAACAATATCCGCCGTGTCATCGGTTCGCCTCTTCAGAGAATTTTGCAGCCGAGCCAAGCGAAGCCAAGCCAGACGCGAGGCGTCGGGTCGCCTCGGCGTGTCTGGAGGAACGACATATAGATAGAGACGCGGATATTGTTATTCTCTGGATGGTAGGTATGAGTGGCGCCAGCTTGTCGTGACGTTCCGCCCTCGTTTAAGGAATATGACGTATCTTCCCATTCTCTTGGCCCTGCCCTGCTCCGCTCTATTCTACTCTACTCTGCCTGCCTGCTTGCTTGCCCGTCCTCGTTCTGCCAGCTACTTCCACTTATCCGGCCACTCTGCCTCCTCCCACGCGATTCCTCCCGGTTCTCTCCTGCAGACGCCCACGCAACAAAGCCTTGCTCCCGGCGCGGCGCGAGACTTCGAGGACCTTGCTACCTTGCTACCGCGTCCACCGCAAAATACGGCCGCGACGATGCTCCCTGATCTCGGGGCCAACGTAGTTCCCAGACGTGTCCTGTTCCTTAATCGAACGATTTTCCGTCGACCTGACCTCTTAACGTTATTCCCTGCCGAATTATCATCCCCTTAAAATCCCCAATAATTGAAGCAATTTGCTGTTATTATATTTTAAGTATTTCTCTTTATATATCATAATTAGACAGCGAATTCTATGCATTTGTGACAAAAATGTGTAGGTGTAATTTGAAATAGTAAAAACAGTAGAAGAATTTAATAATACTGTTATATTATTTTTAATCTATTATACATATTCAGAATGAAAATAAATTTCTATTTCACTCCAGTTTGTTGCAATTCAGGCAGTCTAATCATAATCATTGATCGACCACGACCGGTGCAAAGCAATTTAAACTCTAGTAAGCTTTCTACAGAAATATTTAAACATCATTGACGTCGGTGTTTTTTTTTATACGAGAGCTTGCATAGTTGCTAAAAGGAGCATGCTAATTTCGGGTAATACCTCCTGTAACTTCGAGCTAATAGATGCTCGAGGAGTTTTAGTGTTCTAGAAGCGTGGGTGTTGCCAAGTGGCTTCTTAACCCTGCTGCGTTCCTCGAGGCTTCTTTGACCTATTCGCATTTTCATTTCTTCATTCTGATCACGATCCTGTAATATTTCTTCGCCTAATCCAGCCCATATTTTAGTTGATGTAATTTTACAGTTTACAAAACATTCCCTGTCACACTTTTTTAAATATTGTTTTAAATGTGTAGCTCTACCTGAGGACTGTAGCAGGATTAAATAATAGCTTTTAAGGAGGAGACGAATGATACTTCGGTGACATCGATGAACGTAGGGTAAAGTGCCCAAATATGGTATAGTCGCCTATTATGGCACAACCTTACATCTTGTAAAGTCGTACTCTAGTGAGCAAATCTTCAAATAATAATTCTAAAATAATCAAAAAATTATAGGCACTTTACCCTACGTTTTGGTGAATCAATGTCTGGGAAATATTTTTAATTTTACTACCGAGCTGCAGGTCTCGACTTCGTTGCCCAGTTAGTTGGCCAGGTCGAAATTCTTCCGAATCGCGGCTCGATATTATATTTCCTCCCCCGGAAATTGTTTCGCGGCGTAATTACCGTTCGACGTCCCAATAACCGTCCGAAACTTCGCGCAAGTTGGTAATAGTTCGACGTCGATAGCTTCCCTATCCCGACGAAAAACGGCGTAAATTTCCCGTCTCGGTGGACGTTTACTCTGGATCCGACCGATCGGTTGTACTGCCGTCTAATTTCAAAGCAACCGAGGCGCACGATCTTGGAAATCTACGAATTCCGCCTGATCGACGATTTAATCGGGCGAGCCTCGGATTTATGTAATCTCGAGATTCTCGTTTGAAACCCCGGTAATTGGAATATGTACCCGAAACTCGGTAGATTGGTAAAAAAAGTTTCATTTCCCGTTGGAAAAACCGGATCCGTTTCTATGAAACCGGTAAACGCAAATTCGCTTGCTTCGATCATCGGCTCCGGCGAATTAATCAAACGTCCGGCTACCTCGTTCCTTTTTCTTTGAACGCCGCTGCAATTTCGAACTCCACGGGAAAAATATTTCGTTTGCTTACCTCTATCGTTCTAGATTTATTTTCCGCGAATGTATCGCTACAGCCGAGATACAGTCCTCGTGATTTGTTAAAGTTACGTAGGAATAATTAGAGTTTCATTCGTCCGTCTTCGAGCAGGTTGTGTTACACCTTAATATTATATTTCACCTGATATATCTCTGCGAGGTACGAAAGCTTGCTTGCACCTTGGGTTACTATCCAACCCTAAACCACAATCGATGTCCCCATTAGACCTAACATAACTAACTAACAACTTGAGTTAGCCTCCAGAAGATGAGAAGTTAGACGGTGGACCCCGAGGGCAGCGGACGTCACTTTCTGATCATTAAATTGTCATTATCTGATTGCGGATCTTTTAAGTACAAGGCTCCGTGCGAGACAATGTATTAAACCAAGCTGTTCAATTAATCAAAAATGATCACAATCAATTTTAATATATGGACCGTTTATTTTGAAACTGGTGTAAGTCCATTCTAAAAAGAAAATGAGATATTACATAATTTGTGATTAATTTAATGTAAACTTTTTATTTATAACTAGTTAATATTATCTAATTTAATATCAAACCACTTACTGTATTATTTAATTCACACTTTCGACGACCATCAAATATCACCAAGTCATTAATAATTTCCGAAAAGAGAGTGCCCGTCTTTAAGTGAACAGATTTATTCTTCTGCTTAATCATTCATAACGGAAAGATTGATTTCTGAATAAACATTTCATACATCCCGTTTAAAATCTTCACGAGTCCAAATCAATATCCCCATTTAATTTTCAACGAACGCCATATGCATAAATCCTGTTCGAAATCTTCATCACGATTCTGGTTCGACGTGACACGTCCAACTTAAATGACCGACATATACGTAGATCCTGTTTGAAATCTCCATCCGAGTCAGACTTAGTGTCGAACGTCTAGTCATTAATTCCTGAACGAATTTGTGAATAGAATACATTGAGCCTGTTCCGCGCTGTTCCTCGATCTTTGGCACTTGAATAATATCTTAGGGGATCGTGCAGGCTGGAAAGGGATACAATTGGCAGTCCAGTAATTGCGCAGGGTTCTACCGCTAGACAAAGCGACTAAGAGTCAAGCGGAACCAGGTCTGCCGATTCATTTGCCCGTCGGAGGGATCGCGAAATGGAGCGTGTACTTTGGAACGGTCGTCACTCGTCCGTCGTGCACGTATATGTCGGGACTCGAAGAAACCCCTTGAAGCACGGATTTCGGCAAGAATTGGCTTATTGAATCGCCACGAATCCTTGGGTTTAATTAAGGACGCCGCTCGTACCGTCAACAGGAGCGCCGGCCCGTGGCTGCGACTGCATTAGGACGTGCTGGGAGAGGGACGCCATTTCGGCCTCGCGACATACACTCAGATAGAACGAGATATACAGAGAGAGAAGAGGACACAGCGGTTAGAGGGTAGATGGGTAACTAGATAGCCTCTCTTATCGACGGGGCAGCCGTGGTATACATGTCGGCGCAACCGGAACTCCGGCCACCCCGTTCCGAATGCTAATAGGGTAATTAACAATCTCGGTATGAGCTGCCAAGAACGCGTACTAACAATATGTCATCGAACACCGAATTTCCGGTAAACTACCGCCGCGGCCTTCCCCGAATTCCTGGCAGTCCCACTGTCCATCGTTCTTTTGTTAACGCCACGATCCAGTCCATTGTCTTGCACCCACTCTTATCTCTCGAATCTATCCTGCGTCGTTAGCAAATTAAAAATACCGTGACTTCAGAGCTCGAGTATCGAGCACTCATTTTCTAATGAAGGAGAGGCGAAATATTCTATAATTAGTAACCGATGTCTCGAGGCGATGATTAAAGGTTGCTGGTCCCGCAGTAAATTTCCCGGCGGGCCGAGCATCAAAGCGTTAGCGTGAAATTACTCTCGACCGAGTCTTTTTTGGTCCGCGAGTCTGTTCGCCAATCAGTAAACGCTGATAAATTAAGAACGTTCGAGCGGCAGCTGCGGCGGTGCTGTCCGTAGGGCAAAAATTAATTACAGTCGCGGCTTCTATCAACCAGGGAAGAAAATATACAAGTTCCCTGTGTTTTTCCGGTTGGAGGCTGTTCCCGATCGTTCCATTTACCTCGGACGTTTTCGGTTTGGTGACCCCGGTACCGAAACAGTGAAACGTTAATTGGACGTCTTTCTCGAATTTTTCAGCGACGCGTTTGACATCGGCCAGCGTCAAAGCTCGCCGCCATGGAAACGTTCTCCATGGAATAAAACCGGGGAGGGGGGGCGTGGAGGAAACGGCGGACAGGGTGAAATGTTTGCAGATTACCGTAGCGCTTGATAAGCGCGAAAAGTCGCGACAGCTTTTTGCGCGGAGAAAAATTGCTCGCGCCGAGGCCTTAAGCTGTCGTTTACCAGACCCCCTCTTTTCTTCTTCGGCTTCTTCTCCTCGGTTCCATTCCGCGGCGATGTCGTGGGAAACAAGATATTTCAAGATGGCAGCGGAATTCGATTTACGCGAACGACAACAGATGTGTTACATGAAGTTTGCGCGGCGCGAGCTTGTAATGATTTGACAGCGAGTCGTCGTCGTCGCCGCCGCCCAGGGGAGACGAACTTTCCACCCAACCCAGCGATTCAATTTGGAAAAGTTAGGGCTGCTTCGGAAAATTGCGCGGCAGCCAGAACCCGCCGCTCCGGTGTCCATCTTGTTCGGATCCTGCCCGGCCATTTACGGCCACGCAGTCTCCATCTTGATTCCCCGCGTGAGCTTTTTCTTTTGGGGAATGTCCGGTCGAATTTTTGTCAGCCAATTTTCCTATGGATTATCATAAAGGTTAATGATTACTTCATGTTTCTAACAAGCTATTCGGTAACGATGAGAGCATTTTAATTGTGCAAATTACAAAAGTTTTAGAGTTGGCCAGCACGAGAGGCTTCAACTTTGAATTCGCGTCGCACTCGAGATCCGTCGGGATAGAATCCGGCGCCCTTTCAGGAGCAAAATGACACACCGTGGAGATGTGTGTTTCCTTTCCAAAATGGGTTTACGAGAATATCGAAATCCACAGGGCGAGAGAGATACCGGGCGCGGCGTAGCGCGTAGAACTTTAAACCGGCCGGGTACCTCGAAATGGAAAACACGCGACTTAAGGCGTCTCGCCTTACATCCGCGGATCTATCCCGTCAAATCGGATCCCGTGAAAGGGGAACGAAGAGAAAATCTTCGTGCGTAAATGCAGTCAGGAGATTCTCCCCCCGCAAGCCGGATGTTACAACTGGCGCGGTGGCGGCTGGGGGTAGAGAGAGAACTTTTCCCCGAAGACGGTTAACGTCCCGGAGAATATAAAACTATTTTTTCTTCTTGTCGGTCGCCTTCTTCTTCTTCTTATTCTTACCCCACCTGCACGACGGGGCTGGTTTCCACCTCCTCATCCGTTTAATCTCTCTTTTTATTTCCGGGGAGCACCGGCCCGCTTAATGTCGCGATGTTAATCAGCCGGTGCCGCTAAACGCTCTGCGGAATCCTCCCTAAAGGGGAAAAAGTCTTCAGCCCGAACAATGACCCGCTAACTGCCACCCCCGTGTTGTCGCGGGAATCACTTTATCGCACCGATTACCATAGCCGCCGTCTGCTTTCCTTTTTTTCCTTGCGGACGCCCCTTTTACGGTTTAAACGACGCCACTTTGCATCCCGGCGTCCTTCTGTTCATGTTCACGCCGCGCCGGTCTACGGTGCTATTGAACCGAGGGATCGGCAAGCCCATTTCCTTCACGCTGTCACCGATCCTAAAATTTGTCAAAAATTTGCTCGCTCCACTAGAGATTAAAGCATATCTCTCTGTTCGTCCTGCGTTTAACCTTCCCTTTAGTTTTATCTTCTCTCCCCGTTTCACCGCTTCACAATATTTAATTTTCATATTTTTTCTGTCGCTGACGAGAGGCGCTCGAAACGATAAACGGTACAAAATTAATTTATTTTACTTACAATCTCAAAGGCTGCGGGAATATCGGGTCGGTCGAATAGCTTTTGCTGCATTTTTCAAGGAAATTTAATTTAATGAACCGCCGCTTTATTAAATTAAACTATATCGATCCATGTACGCTTTATTTTGCAAACTCGTGCTATCTGTTCCTCGGTGTATCCACATATTATATTTATGTTGAATATTTATTCGTGTGAAGTAATACTGCTGCTACGGTGAAACGAAACATGGGAAGCATTTTGACCCGGACCAATATTTTAATTAACTCTTTTGCGTCTATAATTTCATCGGTTCAATTACATTGACAGTGTAAAATTAACCATACAGATTAAACCAAATTATTGACAAAAAAACTGTTTAAAAACCACGCTTATATTGAAACTAATGTCATGATTTTATTTAAATTTATATTAAATTTTTCTATCTTTTCCGCCACTAATTTTATAACAGAAGAAAGTTTGAACAAAGTGCTTAAAATTTTGGGGAAAAATATTATTGATCATTTAACTGGATTTTATGGAGAACCCGGAAAAAAATTATTTTCTCCTTTTTAGTGCATTTGAATATAAGCGTCGTTTTTAAACACTTTTTCCTATATTTTATTTTCTATTTTTATTGTCATCGGAAGAAAGTGTGTATACAAAATTTCAGCAAGATTGGACTATGGGAAGAGATCTAAAATTCGATTACAAGAGAGGAGGAGGAGAGAGAGAGATTTGACGCATACAATAACAACACGGCAAGTTAATATAACCGTGGTTATAATAATCGTACCACTTTTCATTTATTCTGGTTTACACATTCTTCCTCTGTACTGAATAATTGAGAACATTGAGTACACATTACTGTTACGATTAGACTCAGATCGTTTAATGTCTTCACAGTTTTGTGTCTCACCTATTCATTTTCGTCATAAATCCGCAGTCTACTTATGACATAAATATATATTGAAGTAGAATCACCTGTCAAAGATTTACATTTACGTATCCTTGCAATATTGAAGGAGTCAATGCAGCCGGCCGTTTCCCCGACAATAAAAACAGTCGCTCGCCATAAGCGGGGTCGTAACGCAAAATTCGACGAGATAAAATCGCGGGTAAGAACGGCGAACATCAGAATTAGGAGAGGCCGTAAAAAACAGGTTGCATGGTCCGCTGCATTATCCTCGCGCCTCGGCACGTAAAATCGCGCGAGCGCAGCAGCCCGGAGGATCCAACAACGAGGCCCTTCAAACTTCTGCTATTCATCGAGGACACTTGATACGATGAACGTAATAACAACCGGCCTCCGTCGGAATATTTACGCTGGAAGTAGCACGCGGAGGCGTGTGCGGATCGTGATTAACCCATTACGGTTCAACGTTGAATTAACACAGCGTTTCTCGCAATTTTTCCCCCCGATTCTAATCATTGATCTCTATCACTGAAGCTCTAAAACGGGATTTCAAAAATTTACTTAACATTCTTTTCACAATCATCTGCACCTGGATCCTAGGAAATGTTCTTATTCCCTTTCTTTTTTTCTTGAAATTTTTAAGAAGTCTCTGTGACCATTTATTTTGACATTTTGCAAGTCCATTCTGACCCAACAATTCAAAATCGTATATAATTTTCAATTGGTCCAGAGGAAGTACCTTTAAAAATTCATTTACAAGAGATAGTAAACATGAGGATGTAATAGACCTAGTCGTTGTTGAAGACTTATCCCTGTTGAATAATTTATTAGAAAATGTTCCCCTCTGTTTAAAGACTAATAAATCATTGCCTGCGGCAAAGCGTTAATTTGATCTCATATTAGATTCGAAGTCAATGGGTTCTAATTTCATTTATTCACGACTTAACCTCCACCATCATTGGTCAAATGTTTTATATATTTCGTTTTGTCAAAATTAGAAATCTTCATCAACTTCGTTTTACCTTCTGTTCTCCCTCGTTCCTCTTCAACTTTCTCTCCGCGTGCTCGTGCGGTGTTATCGGCTCGTTATATCTGCGATTATGACGTCTGTTCCGCAAGTTAGGTGTCGCGGAAATTTATGGACGCTTATTGTGTCGCCGCGGCGAGCGTCGCGACGCGAACCGACGCGACGCCCGCGTACTATCGTGAGCGACACTTTGATTCGTGTGAAGCGCAATCTCGCGTCCGGGCCTGGTCATTGTTGCTCCCACCCAGTTTGATCTTCTGTGACCACGGACGCCGAGCCGCGTTTATATGTCGGTTTAAACATTGGTTGAACGCCCCCGCGCCGCCACTTCGCGAATTGGAGCGCGAACTCTCGCCGGCTCTACCATAACTCCCTCGAAATTACAGTGAATTCGCTGCGCGCCGCTATAGTCGTTGGACAGTCAAGACTCTAATGATTTTATGCGACTGGTCGACCGAGCGCTACCGCCCCGGTGCTGTCGGAATTGTAATAATTGGAGCGGAGGTGCTTTGTTGTTTCGAGAATCGCTGCACGAATTGACCATTTCCTGGTACGATTATTCTTCTTGTAATTAGACAATCTTTTCTTTATTGACCTTGGACCCTGATTTGATGTGGAAGACGGGAGGTCAAGGACGTCGATATATTATTCAATTTATTATGAAAATGAAAATTCCATTTTAAAATGATCCAGTGACCCCTTAGGACCACAGTATAGTTGATACCGTTTGATTTTAACTGATGATCCGACTATGAATCTTCATGGAAAATGAAATTTTCATAATTTGGAAATTCATATAATATGAATTATGAATAATTATGAAGAATTATGAATATGTGAATTCATATCTTCTGTAAACGAATTCGAATTTTAGACGGTCCAGTGATATTTCACTATTCCGTACAGATAAAGGGATTAACCATAGAGATCCCCTGATTAGCACTTGTTTCACAGTACAATAGCTGATATACTGCCGAAAATTTCAATTGCGGGCTCGCACTTCGGTTAAAATCACATTTATAATTCACCGGAGGTAAACTGCCAGTGAGAACATTTATGAAACAGTTTCAAAATTTTATAAAACAATTACCAGAGCAGAAGGTGGGCATAAAGAAACACAGCACCCGAATGAAAATTGGTGGATAATTTATTAACTGGGTCCAATTACATAGTAGTTTATTTCGAAGTCATTTCGAACCACCGTAATTCGAAACGGTGTTTGGATTGTTAAATGATGGTTGAAAACTGCATTTACTTTTACATTTACCTCTGACAGTTACACGAAGAAAAACGCACAGAAGTTGTTGGTTATAGACTGAAGATAGACGAGCCGAAGCCACAGTTACTTTCACACTAACCTGACAATCTCCAGGCGAGTACGGCGGTGAAAGAGTCAAAGAAACGGAATAATCGGCCGAAGAGAACGATCTAGGTCGCGTTATCGAGGAAGAAGCAGCCACCGGTCGCAAAGTCTGAGTCTCTCCGGGAGATAGAGAAAGTGAGACTAGTCTAGAGAGAATCGAGACTGAGAGAGAGAGAGAGAGAGAGACAGAGAGACACACAGGGGCAGAAAACCGCTGGGAGAATACATAAACAGGGGAGTCAATAACGCAGTACAGAGGGGTTGTCGGGCAAAGGATGGTTCCGGTGCCGGGGGTATGGCAGATAGTTAAGGGGCTGCTTGTAACCGGAGCTTCTACAGAGATGGTTACCGGCTGCGTATAAACTTCGTATAACAGGCTCGAGTTCGCCGCGCGGCAAGTTCCGCAGGATGAAAATGAGAATAGCGTGTGCCGCCTCGTTTCTTATTCATACTCGCGTAAAGGCGGAGCAGAGGAGCCGGAGGAGCCAGGTGAACCAGAGGGCGCGGAGAGGGTTGTAAACGGGTACGAAGAGGGTTGAAAGGGGCGGGCAAGCAGGGACCGCTTCATTTTGGTCCCCGACGGCGTTCTTATTGCCCGTTAGGTACGTCGCCTCTATTTGCTCCGGAGCTGCGTCATTATTTCGGCATCGTTTCAGCAAACAACTGTCTCTCGTCTGTCGGCTTAAGCCGCGCGCACGCCGATCCCCGCGCCTCTGTTTTTACAGTTCTCAGATTGCCTACACTACGACCATCCTCCCTCGGAACGCAAACAACCCCTCTCTCCCGCCCCTGAAAGGGGAACGCTGCTTTTTCGAGTATTTAGAGAGACTCTTTCCGAATCTCGGAAACACTTGCCTGTCCAGACGCTTCATGCGGTATCAACGGGCAGGTAAATATTGCAATTTTTCAACCCTATATTGCTCCCTGTATTTTATTGATCAACCTACAATCGTCGATGTTCAATAGAAACTTCCCCTTCTTTTTGTCTTGAAATTTTTAAGGAGTCTCTGTGATAATTTCTGTTAACATTTTGCAAGAACATTCGGACCCAACAATTCAAAATCGTACATAATGTAAATTAGTCCAGAAGAGATAGTAAAAGACCTAGTCGTTGTTGAAGACTGTTATCGCTGTTGAATAATTTATTAGAAAATGTTCCCCATTGTTTAAACACTATTAAATCATTGCCTGCGGCAAAGCGTTAATTTGATCTCATAGTAGATTCGAAGTTAATGGGTTCTAATTTAATTATTCACGACCAGAGCCCGCTGATATACATACAACAGAAGCGGGAAAAATCCGCGAAAACCCGTAACGAAATATCACAAATTTTCAGATTAAACGTAGCAGCGATGCTTTATTTCTATCCGGGACAGCGTAGAAGTTCTTAAGGGCCGAAATGCGCATTTTGGGGCCACGTTACAGGGCGGTTTTCAAATTGCGGACACCGCGGGGTTTTTGTCTCCGGTGGAACGGGCGCGCGGAATTTGTCGAATAAAAAATTGTAGAACGCCGTTTCTGCGGCGCGAGGATCGGAGGTGCGAGAGCGGTTGTATATTCCGGGAACGGTGTCGACGCGGAATTGTCGGGATAAAAGCTGAACTCTCCCGGTGTTTCCCGAGTCGCGAAAAAATGTTTCGCGCTCCGGCAAACTCCGGTAAATAATCCGCAAACACTTTTGTCGGGCCACTTGTCCTCCCCGGTTCGATGGAATTTCCACGGGTGGAGGGTGGCTGGAGGGGTGGCAGCAGATTAAATTAATCCGTTTTCCGCGGGATTCGAGGAGCAAGTGTCGCCATCAAATATTTGCGCGGCCTTGGAGGATCGTATCCGCCGCAATGAAATCCCTTTAATGGCGAATGCACCGTGGCGGGAGGGACGGAAAAAGGGAAGCAAGACGCCGTGTCGGTTTGTACATGGTGCTCATAAAATTTTACTACGGGCGCGCCGCGGCTTCGAATCAAAGTACACATCTAAAAGACCGTGGCCTCGTACGCCGTTTCAGACGTTACCGTCGATTTTCTTGCTGCTTGCGCAGAGCACCCTCGATCCCCGAGACCACGCTTTTATAATAATAGGGTTTCGCCGCGATTTATTCGAACGTTTAAAACACGATTACCACGGGTGCTCGTCGCGAAACGAAAACCGGTGACGGTGTCTCTGTTTTCCCCCTTTTTCCGACATGCCGAAAACGTCATTTTCCGGCCGCTTTGTAAACGTGTCCGGCTCGCATTGTTACACGAAATGCACGGCCGCCTTTGTGCACGAGAAATTATACGCGAAGTCCCGTGGACTTTTTGGTTACAATAAGCATTCATCGGGACAATGCGCGTGACCGTCGCGTTTTCTGTTAAACCGGTCTTGCCGTGGCCGCTGTGGGCCGTTTGTAACGCCGCTTAATTAGTAAGCGCGAATGGAACCGTCCAGTTCCTCTCGTCGTGCAATTCAAGTTTCTTGAATTGCGTTTCTTTTTTATCGAATTAAGGTCCACGTCTGAGTCGTGGATTTCTGAATAAGTGCCGCGATCTTCGCCTCAAAATTGTATCCAGATCCATCGAGGATCCCTAACTCATGAGACCACGAACCCCGAAATGGGTAGAGCGAAACGTGCCAAAGCCCGGACCCGACTGGTAACTTGATTCTTGGAAAGGCCGGTGCATCGAGCGCTGCTTAAACGTATCCGACAAAGAAGTTTATGAATATTCAGTCGAGGTATTGGGAGCGTTTCGCGTGGCTCCGATAAAAATACAATGCCCTCTCTGTATGAAATTTTCCGTAGCCGCCGTTCCGTCGTTGTAAAGGCGGTTGCTCGCGGCACGGCGCGGCGGCCTCAATAATCTCATCGATGCCCATAAATTCCGGGGCGAGCGTTCGGTAGCCTCGGTTGACTATTATCTCCTCACGGGCCTGAAAAATGCGATACGTGAGCAAAAATTAATACGGCCCAATGCCGGCCGGCAGATAACGCGCCGCCGCCGCCGCGGCGATTTGTCTCCCCCTCCTCTCGATGATATTGCCCTATCGAGAAATAGGAACACGTATGACGGCATAATTTCTTTTTATCCCGACGGAATTACATGTTCACCGGCCGGCCGGTCGTCGTAAATTCTTTCGGCGAGCCTAATATTTCCCCGGGAATCGTCCAATCGTGATTTCGAATTGGATCCTCGCCTGGCCACGTACGCCCGGAAACACTAAAAGGATTCGGACCGTGGAGATTTCTTCGAACTTACAAGCTCCGCAATTTCCTTCGACGCTCCGGACAGAAAATTCTATGGTCCAAGAGAGAGGCGGGCTCGACGATTAATATAAAGCAATGCAAAGGACTCGTGGTAAGCGCCTGACGGACCGGCGGATAAGACGCTTACTCGCCATTAAAATGACCCGGGTTCGAGTCCCCGGCGCTCGTCGGGGTAATCCGTTTTTCTCATGGATTTTAATTTACGGGGTTGGCCTCTCCGGTATTCCGCGGGTTAACGAGGAATGTCGCCACCGCAAACTTTCTGAAAAAATACGAAATTAAAATTCCCCGTGACGACTCCGAACAGTGTTTTCCACCTCCTCGCCGAATTTAAAAAAAGACATAAGCTCGTAACGAGTTCCAGTGTGTAAAATCAACCTGGATACAACACGATTCCTTCTTGTTGTAATTGGTTGATCTACAGTGTAGCAACTCCGTCGTGTTTAACAATGTTAACGCGCCTCCATGTGTCAATGTCGTACTTAACAAATTCACTTTGTGCACGAGACTGTAGCACACAACACGACTCTTGTAATTGGATGATCCTGCAATGTAAATATATGACGTGTAGCATTCTACAATTGCTAGTTGAAAAAGTCTAACAAAATACAATCTTCCATTGTAAATGGATGTTTCTGCAGTAACGAAAACAACATTATAAAACTACCCGTAGCGAAACATCATTCCTTGAATGTTGCATCAGCCAGATTACTTTCAGGTTGGCAGAAAATCCAAACAACATGCAACTGTAATTGAATTGCAGAGTGTACAGAAATATCAAGACAAACATTTATTATCCATCGGGAGACACCGCTCCTTCACTGCTACATCGACCAAGTTAAATTTAGCCTGGCACAAAGCCCAAACAACACGACTCCCTAGCAATTGAATGGATCTACAGTGTGCAAACAACGTGAACAGTCACGGAAACTACTGTTCTACGGTCATATTTACCAGACTAACTTCTCCCTGACCGCGGAGGAGCGGTAGAAAAAGAATCCGCTCTCGCCGGTAATCTTTCGGATTAACGGGAATCCACGAAAGTTGAAACGACCGTTTAATTTGTACCAACATTTAACCGGCGTTGAACGACTTGAAACGTATCGGGGTTCGTGTCGCCGCGATAAGTGGAATTAAACGACGGCCTGGCACAAAGAACCACGAGGCCAAAGTGGGGCGGAGAGAAGGGAGGGCGGCAGGGCCGAGGCTTTTCTCCCGTTGTGGTCGGATAGGAAAACGTTTCGTGAACGAAGAAAGTTAAGCTCCGGCCTCCTCTGCTTTCTCTCTCTCTCTCTCTCTACCTCTCTTTCCATCTCGCTTATAAACCGTAATTTCCAGGGATCAACGTACAAGCAAATCTTTGATCACCGCGGCAGATTAGCATGGGCAGATGGAGAGGGGAAGAGAGGGAAAAGGGGGGCCTATTATGTCTTCTACTTCCTTTGCCCCGGTCGTGCAAGCGTGTTTCGAAGGGTGGTTTAATCTACCGATCAGCCGTAGCGGCTCCAGGAAGCCCGCGTTTAAACTTTAAGCAAACTCGGAGCGAGGCTGCGCGACTGCCTCTTAATAGAGCCTTTTCGAGTTGACTGCCTTTGGAATTTCCCGGCATCCTTCTTCGTCCCGCCACTCGTTTCTCTTCGTCTTCCCTCCCGTAGACGCGAGCCTTCAAACTTGCTCTGGTCGCGAAAATCCTGCGTTTCCGGCGCGAGCACTCTCGCGATTCACGATTTCCCTTGCCGAGAGATCCTCGAGCTACCCTGCGTCTCAAAAGTAAACGCAACTGGCCAGTTCGGCGAGAGAGCACTACGTTGATTAACAAGTCTGTTAGCGCGTTACTTTACAGAAAAGTTGCTGCACAATTCTTCACAGACATTGTGCTATAACCCGTCTATCTTGACCCGGAATATTAAAGCTGTCACTAGATTCCTGCGATTCAATTGAACGAGCCACTGGCACATTCAGAACAATAGAAAGGCTAATGTACGATTAGTATACTCATGTCTATTTTCTCTCATATTTTTCAATTTCAAATTTATGATCCGGATGGCCAGGGAGACGATGACTTGGTGCGGGCCTGGCGTCGAATGTCTCTGTTAGTATCTGAAATTGTCAACTGTGTCAAATGAGAGCGGAACTGTATAGAGGCTAGCATTGATGAACTGTGCTGAGAGACCAGCATTGATGAACACTACTAGTAATTATTTTTTCGTAATTATCACGATGCGCCATCAATTATCAGGCAACGCGGACACCCGACGGAAAAGCGACAACGCGGGCGAGTTAAATTATTTTCCGCTCGACGAAGCATGTAGACTGTCGGAAGAACGGAAACAAAACACGCCGCCGCCGATTTTTCGCTACGTTTCGCGCTCATTCTCGTCGAACAGGTTCATATTCCGATTGAATCCCGGGACACCCTTCGATTTATCGACCTGTCTGGACCGGGACTTGCGTTTTCACGGTCTCGCGCTTCTTACCGAAGCGTCTCTTCGTCGTTCTTAACGTCCTGGCCTTTCCTTTCCCCCAGAGCATCCGAATTCTCTCTCTTCCTCGATAAATTCACGTTTTCACGATGTTTCGATCGAAGCGTCACTCGTCCCTGCTGATATATCGCCGGGAGACGTTTAACTGCTGGGAGCTCGTGGCTGTTGGGGAAATTATTTCTGAACGGGGCTGTTTAATGGTCTTCGCAACATCTATCACTCACACTGCTGATTTTTATGCAAATTAAAAATTGTCCAGCATCAACCACAATTTTAATCGAGAACCAATAAATCACCCGGTATATCCTAATGCAACAATTCCAATCCAAGGCAATAAAATTGAAAGAAAAATTCTGGAAATCGAGGATCAATGATCCCAGAATAGATCTACCTTCTTTTTTTATTCTAGCCATACTGTTCCGCATGTCTAGTCCGTGTTCACGGCGGCCGGGCCGGCCGAGTGATTTTCATTCGACAGAGTCAGCTTTATTCCCGAACAGCCTCTTTCAACGACCACTCCAGGGCTCCTCGGAAAGCGACAAACTCTCGGCTCGCATGATCCACACTGTCCCCGGCATAGTCTCCCTCCGTCCGTTTGACGGCAATAAGAGACCTGGTTTTTGCGAAGCAGTCATCCGACCTCGCGGCTCTCCTCGCTGCGAAATGAAATTTCAAGGGAACCGTCGAGAAGAGAGCGTTGTCTGATCGTGACTGTACTCCTTGTTCGAGCCTCATAGATGGGTCCTCCTGTTGGAGCGTTGTCTGACGTTCTCCCGTTTGTCTTGTGAACTTCGGCGTGTTACTTTCGAGCTGTTTCGAGCAGTCCTGCGGGAAGAATCTCGGATCCCTGCACTGTCTGACGCTGATTCACCATTTCCCCTTAGACGTAAATAGTTAACTCGGGACAAAGCGGAGGGATTGTGATTGCACCTGGCAGCACGCGCGAACTCTAATTATCTCTGGCGACACCGAGCATCGCGGTTACAACCCCTAGTTCTCCCAGATTTTTACATATTGATCTTTATACAAAATGAAAATTTTCATCGTCAATCATAAGGTCCCAAACCCAAATAAAAATCTTCTTCGTCAAATACAAAATTTGTTGGGGACTTCGGCATTCGTGTTTGACTTTCCAAGATTATCGACTGGGAGGGATTTGATCGAATCTATTATTGTATTCGATTAGCCGTTATATTGGCAACAAGCAGCGACCGCAATTCCCTGTTAGCAAGGCCGTGTGCCGCGAGTAGAAACGTCGCGTCGCTCCAGAATAGTTGGGCGTCGTCTGATTAGTTTGGAACTGCGGTTTTAATGTTTGTCCGGCCACGTTTCGTCCGTCGCAGGTCAATTTGCAGGTGAACGAATTATTCCGCCCGGACCCCGTGGTCGATGGATGGAAGAATTCTTCCGCCAGTCCACGTACCGGTGAAATGCCAACACGAACTTTCCCGGATGAAACTACCGGGACCACACTGACACGACAGCAGCTCCTGCTACCCTGTTTCCGGGGTGGCGACTTTCCATCCCCAAAAATCGTCGCGTTCACGCGATAAGCAAATCAACGACTGCTTGCTTCACGCCACTTCTTACCCTTTTTCGAGGGTTGATACACGAGCTCCTGTCACGCCACTAGTTTCGCTCTTTTTATTTGGCAATGGTGCATCGATTTAAATTATTTTAGAAAATTTTGTTTTTTATGCATTTTTTACACTTATGTGCTCCTCGATATTGTACGATTTTCCATTTTTTTACAGCGGAATAATTTCACGTATTCGTTTAAAATGTATGAGAGTTCAAGTGAATCGCGATTGGGTAAATAATTAAAGTATAAAATGGATGGAATCCGCGGGAGGATATTATTCAGAACTATTTCTGAGGAGCGTTTGAGGGCTGAAATGATGAGCAAATGTTTGAAGCACCCTTTGCCATTCGGATTTTGATTATTATATTACTCTTTCGAAAGATATATTTTAGTTTGGATTACAGTCGAGTGTGGATTCGTTATTTTCCGTAAAATGTTTCGAGCGCTCTCTGTTATTTCGAATTTAATTATTATATTACATTGTTTTTCCGGAGAATAAAGTTTGCAGCATTTCAATTCCGAATAAAAACTGTCTGCATCGATTCTGAAACACAGAATCGAAATGGACATTTATTACTTTCTTTAATCATTTTCAACGAGTTGACAATATCGAAACATAAATGTAAAGATATTATTACTAATGGAACAAACACATTTTTGTTTAATTTCATGTTTTTACGTCTGTCAGAAATTTGTTAAATTGTTTTCACATTTTAATTTTAAATTGTCTACCACAGACTCATTTCATCCCCATTACCCTCAAGAACCACCCTCAAAAATTCTTCCAGTACGACCGCAGTGCAAAGAAGCACCAACCCAGAACCTTCCAGAATTTCCTATTTTCAATGAATATAAAAAATTAGATTTTCGGATTTCAACTCGGAAAACACGACTCCGTGACGAACGTAGAAATGGAACCCGAAAAATCTGGAGGGCAGCCGCGTTGTCTCCAGCAGTGACGGCAGTGAGCCCGGCCATTACAGCAACATTACACACATTTTCCATCGCGAAATTCCATTTTCATCCGCGGAAAATATGAAAAGCACCGACGAATTCCATTCCCCGACGCGCGTTCCCTTCCGCTGTCGCTCGGTTGCGCGGCCGCCTTTTGATCTCGTTCCTTTTATCCCGTTCTCCGCCTCCGCTTCTCCGCTCGGCTCGTCTCCGCTCGCTCGAGCCATTCGACGACCGAGTCCCGGCACGTAGAAAACCCGTCCGTCGACAGACGTCGATGCGAGTCGACGACGAATGGCGTCGCGACGCTCGACGACGCTCAGCGATGCCGACTGTGCTCGCACGCACCGATTTCGTAGTCTAGACTAGGCTTTCCCTCGGGCAAAGAAATACGCTCTTCTGTTTTCGAATCGATGCGGTTGCGTTCAAACTGGTGAGAGGTTTCGCGGCAAAGCATGCTAGACGGTCGCGTACGTTTCCAGGACGAAATGCATCGTGGGTAGAGGACGTAAACCGGCCTCTCGGCTGCAACACAAGCCGTCCAGCCCCCGGCGTTATCCGTGGTGGATTCGAATTTCCAAACGTCCGAACTGCGTCTTCGGGGAGTCGTTCCCTGGCGCCGTATCGCTGATGCCCCACGGCCACGGCTATCTGCGAAACTTTCTCTCGGTTCACCGACTCTCCTCTCCTCTCTTCTCTTTCGAGTCTTGTCGAGGACTAGACGCGAGGCGTGCTCTCCGAGAAGAGCCGATCTGATAAAGGGAGGATCAAGGATCTAAGGATGCAAGGGGAGTGGACGGAATTCAGTTTCCCGACAAATTTTCTCGACCAAGCTGCTTCATTGTTCTCAATCTCCACCATGTACTTAGGCTGCTGTCTAGACTGGATCCTGAGCGTGAGAGTTCATTATGCTTTGGTCGATCTGTTTGGTAGGTTTTAATAACAATTAAATCGAGGATTGCTTTGCGTTTAATTGTGAGATATATTGAAGCGAAAACTGCTTAACTAACCCTCCAGGGACGATGTAAGTACACCAGTCTGACTCTGACGAGACCTTGAGTAATTACAGTCACTGAACTCCTAATGAAAGGGTCAAAATTTCTCCTTGACGTCATGTAGTCAATTAGTGTTATAACTCCTCAAAAGAAGAGCCAATTCGGCGAGATATTAAAAAAGTTATCGTCTTCGGGAAGTTTGCTGTCTGTCTGACCAATGACTGACCTACTCCACTGATTCCGTCAGCAGCTCACCTCGACAAAACCCAGGCTGGTTCCATTTGTCCTTAATGTTCACCTGCTGGAATCGGGCTGGTTTGCACAGCGGCAGGGGGTTGTCTGACAATCACCGAGCCGGCTTCTACGTATTTCGGTAACGAATCTATCCCCCAACGAAGGGTGAATCTGTTCCTGTTGGAGCTTTTGTCTAGTCAGTAAAACAGCGTCGTCCGATAAGACGACGGGAGGGAGGGAGGGAGGGAGGGTGGTTTTCTCCGGGGCCAGTGTTCCGGAAGTTATCCCCGCTCATGCAAATCGAAGAATAAATCCGGGTTGTCGGGCGGGTACAACGAGCTGTGTGTATCTTGCGGGGAGCCGGCGTGTGGGCGAGGGTCGCGCGAGATAAGCCGCATTACAACGGGCACTCGATGGCAATAATTCCCGGGTTCTGCTGGACGCGTTGATCCCCGGAACGTCTTGTCGTCGTTGTAAACGGGTGCGGGAGGCGTGCCGTATCCGCGATTCCACCAAGAAAACACCGGGCCCGGAAGCTATTACTGGTATCTGCGGTCTCGGGCTCGCTCGGGGTTCGCTCTGGCGCCACATCGTGGAACCAATTAATTTCCCCGGTGGCTGGCCGGAGTGCGGGGGATGATCCGAGGGCGCGGCACCGCGTTCGGAAACTTTCGCCGGGCTATAAGTTTTAATTGCGACCGGTCAAAGGTGCGCAGGCGTGTCAGAAAATTTAATTAACTGCCGGCGAACGTGTCGCCGCGCTGCGTCCCGTCTTTATTCGCTTCGGGCCGGACCGGGCTGGGTCGGGCCGGCGTTGACAAGGCGCAAGGGCCGGGAGAGCGGGACGACTTCGTTTCGCCGGTTTCGTTTCACCGCGATGCAACCATGCTGCGCGAGCTGGCTCCGCGCGTGTATCAGCCCTCCCGGTTTTATGGAAACAATCGCCACGGCCCGGCATTGTTCCTCTCGAATTCCGCTCGAGAGATTCGTTAGAATTTTAATGGCCGAGCAGATTCGCCGCGTCGCCGCGAAATTAACGAGCTCATTAACCCTCGCGCGAGAGCCCGCTTTCCAACCTCGCGCGATTGTATCGCGACCGCCGCTGGACGCTGAAATTCCGCCGCTTTACGAATATCTGCGGTTCTTTATTCGACTTCCCAGATTTACCGAGCGCCGAGAAATCGATTTTGGAAATTGCAGCGTCACTCGCGATTAGAGTGGCCCGTAAATTTAGTTTATGCGAAGGGACATCCCGCTCGACTCTGCAGTTGTTTCCTGGGATGTATGAACTTATCAATGACGCTTAAGTGTTTATTTGTTGGACACGTTGTTGGGAAAAATTCGAAAAATCGATGGGAAATATTTCTACCCGCAGGAATAGCTTCCGCTGAGTCTGCGATCTTTATGCCCACCTTCATAACTGTTCCGAAGAGTTTACCGAAACTGCTGCGGCGCGCAATGCGGCCGGCCATTAAGAATACAGCATTTTCAAACAGCGTCGCAATTTTACTGTCCACCGTACGACCGTACAGGCAAGGTGATGCCGTGCAGGAGAACGAGGCCGGCAATCCGCGAACTCCAACTTCGTAGATTCGTATGGAGATCCGGGGATCGCCGGGCAAAGTTCAATCCAAAAATTGCGGCTGGTTTCCCGGGTTGCGGCGAAGAAACGGAACTGGGATCCCGTTTAAACGGTTGGTCTCGGTGCTCGTCAGGTTTATTACTTAGAAAGTGGCCGGGTACACACGTATATGAAACTTAGGGGTAGTGGGGGTGAAAAGGCGGTCACTGGTATAGCAACGGCGAATTTCCATTCGCGGCATGGCGGATAATATTACGGCCGGCAACACTCCGGAATCCGATGATACGGCGGGTCCAGAAGGATCGAGGATCCAGGAGGATTGTTTGGAAAGCTATCCCGGCCCGGAGGCTTTCAGCGGGATCATATTCGAAGTGGTCTTACCCAGTCGAGGTAACGAAAAATATTTGCAAGGTCCGGCGGCAGATGGATGTCCTCGATCCACTTGCCTGTCGTCCGTTCCGATGGATACCTGGGACGAAGTGGCCTCTTCTGTTTTCAATATTCTCGGGAAAACAAACGGGTCGGCGGGCCGGGACACGTTCGTGCCAGGAACCGCCGCTAGTCGTTACGCGGAATGGGATCCGATTCCTGCTGCCTGAATAAGTCACGTACTTCGTGTTACGCTTTTTATCATCAACCATCGTAACGGTCCGGGCGCACTCTAGGTCGTTTCTATCAAATAGATGGGATTAATCCAAAAATATTACGTCGCGAAATAGGTTAGATCCAGGTCTTTTCGTGAGCTAGCCCTTAGCAATCGAGTGGTGACTCAGAGCCATCACTGAAAGTTGCTGTACTATTGAAAATAACGCGTCTATGTTTTAATGATAAAAGATATAGTTTATTTTCCGCTTTTTATTGACATTCTTGGTGTGGGTGCTGAATATGGCACTGGGTGTCAATTACATATCCATAAAATGAAAAAAATCATATTTAATGGAATTATTCTAGGTCCGAAGAAATGTTTAATTTTCGAGTTAAAATAGCTCCGACTGCAAAGGGCTAATACTCGATTGAGATGGAGTGAAAAGGAGGTCTTTGTCTGATCTCATTCGTTAAATAAATTTATTTATGGTCCGTCAGTATCTAAGATGATAAATTTAATACCAGTATCTAAGCGAATATTTTCCAATAAAAACATCTTTACAATCTTCCCTCTTACCCAGTAGAAGCAGCCAGCAATAACCGCACACTGTAGCCCACTATCGCCCAAACTCAATGAAATTCTGAAACTGGTGTGCAACAGACTCCTCAATTTTCCGAAGCCGTTGCTCCGGGAGCGTTGAAAACAACATAGAAATTATTTGACCCTAGAAAGCGAGTTGAAGTTTCCATCTACCGTGGCCTCTGGATTCGAAATTTGGTTGAGTCTGTTGACGTGGTACGTGGCAAATCAAGCGGATACGTATCCGGCGTGTCGTGAAAGGGGCGTGACACGGGGAGGGGGTTTGCCAGTGGATACAGCCAGTAGTAGTCAGACGCAAGGAGCGTGGGACACAAGTTATTCGGTGCGGACAACTCATAACTTCCACGCTGGCAATATGAAGCCCGGCGTTGTCGGGGGCAGAGAAGGAGTTCGGGAGGACAGAGGAGGGTTCAGAGGGGTACGGAGAGAACGACGAAATGGAGCAGCCAGGGTTACTGGATCGGGAAGAACCGGACTTGAAGGGTGCTTTCTGTATTACATACGGACGAACGGACTCGGTTCTCCGTCGCCTCTCGTTCTGTTTTATTTTCCGTCCCGGCGAGCGATTCCCGGGGTGTATTACAACGAGGAAGAAGCCGACGGACAAAACGGGAGCGGAGACAACGGCGACGGGACGGATAAGCGGGAGAGAAACTTCGTGTGGGATATGACTGCATGCCTGGATATATGCTCGAGCTTGGCTGGCGTACACGGGAAAACAACCGAGTCGATCGTGGCCGTTCCGATGATAAACGGGGACGGTACACGTGTCGTGCAAACTCGTCTTCCCGTCCTCCTCGCGCCCGCGCTAATATCGTAAAAGTGCACCTGACCGAGGCGGACGTTAGATTATTCACTGGATCGCTTCGAGGATCGTCTCCGTGTCGAGCTGCAGGCGAGAATAGCCCGGAATTTCGCAGAAGCCCGTGTGCGCACACCAGTCGGAGATACGTGTGTGTCGGCGAGAAAATGCGTCAACAGGCGCGGCACTGTTTTATGGCGACTGGAAGGATTTGTTTAAACGAATGGCGGCAAGCCAGACAACTGGAGAAGTAGCTTAAATTTTCGTTCGAATGCGCTGAAGAAGGTCTAAATATCGCAAATTAACCCGCAGGTAAAACGAGACTCCTTCGTGCCGGGACAATTAGATTCAACGATATCGATTTGACAATCGTCGCAACGGTATCGCGTCGAAGGATGAATAAGTGAAATAGGTCGGTCAGTGGTCGGACTCAATTCCCAAAAGACTACGATCGCAAAAAGCTAGGCAAGATTCGTGTCTCTGGTAATTATACATTATTAATTACAAGCAGAACTGTATTAGGAGCGACAGCTCTAAGTTGCTAAATATTGAATTGAACTGTTTTATATACGAATCGTTGTCTGTATCGTTTACCGCACGGTGCATTACAGGGAAGATGGATGAGATTTTCCGGGTCAGAGTGACCCGACTTGCGTGTAGCGAGGGTTAAAGGGTGATGTAAAGGTCGCGCAGCTGTGTAACGGGTGCCGCAAAGCCGCAACGCGAAAGGAGAAGCCTCCTTTTCAAGGCTGGCCATGCAAATGAGATTGAATTGCACACCGCCGCGGAAGAGAACCGGTATACGTTCCCATAGACCCGGGTTCCCCGCCGTTGCATTCCGTTCACCGGGGTCTAACTGGATTTACCGGGAAAATGGAATTAAAGTTTACGAGCGACGCCGCTCCGCGCCTCGCTTCGCTTCGCGTTTCCGCGCGCCGATGCCGAGGGAAAGAGAGAGAGAGAGAGATCGCTGCGCGTTTCCGCGACGAAACGCACCGTTTATTTGTTACGGATGTCCTCGTTTATTCGACCGTTTCGACGCTTCGCTTGCGTCCCCGGCTCTCTTTCGGTCCGCAATGCCGTTTGCATGCGTGATCAAAAGACAATGCGAGCTGTAAACACGAGACGAGTCTGATCAGCCACCGTCCGAATCCCCTTTGTTTGTTAACATCGATATTGTACCGCTGCAAAAACATTCCTGCGTGCACGGCGAGGTCGCATAGCTGGCGCAATGGAGCCTGCACGGGTTTCTTCTGCAAAAATAAAACGAAACACGTGAAATAATCGTTTTCTACTCGAAGTTACGACGACATTTTCCCATGATACTTTAGGAGCGGCTCTCGGATTTTTTGCTGGGCTATTGCAGCAGGATTTTCGAATGTTGCTGTTCCAGTATCGCGAATTTGCTTCTGTAAAAAATATGGAAATTGTCCATAACATGTCGATATTATCGAGTTTTTCAATGGTTTGAGATTATTTATCTACCGTGAACGATAACAAAGTGGGAACAGTTTAAACAATGGTCTTCAATCTTCCGTGATGGCACTCCATTGCCTCGCAAGAACAACAGAATTGGATATACGAACTTAATTTAACTTCCGACAATACAGGGACGTCGAGTGTTGCTGTAAAGTTTGAAAAAATCGTCTATGTAACTTCCCGTAAAAGAAATTTACAAACAAAACAGAAAATTTCCCTCGAGTTTGAAAATTCCTCGCCTATCTGTTCGCGTCCGACCGCGATTCCCGAGGGTTGGTAAAGTTCGAAGGGTGAGTACAGGCTAAAAAGAAGAAGCAGAAGAAGTGGAAGAAGAAGAAGGAGAAGACGGAGGGAGAGGTTCGAATGAAAAATGGAATTGCAAACGAAGGAACAGGCTTCGAGATCGTTTCGTCCTTCCGGTGGCAGGCGCGCTTGTATCGCCGGTCGTGTACTTTTGTTCCCGCGGCTCTCGCCCATTCTCTCCGCTCGCTATGCTAAAATCTCCGCCATAATTGTTATGCAAACTGCCCGTTGAATAATGCAGCGCGCGAAATTCATACGTGCCGCGCTCGCGCACTTCTGCCCCGCTCCGGCCGTATCAAATAATTTTATAGCCTGTTTTAATAATTAATAAAGCCGGCCCGAAAGTCTGCTGCCACCGACTGTCTTTCCACCCTGTTCTCCTCTCTTTCTCTCTCTTTCTCTCTGCTCTAACGCTGAGTTCGCGGAGACGACGCGCAAACCGGAAATCTACGATCCAGCCAGCTCACTTTTTTTCACCCCGAAGGTAAAAAGGGGGATGAGACCTGGGGATGGTTTCCTGGTGGCGCCGCGTGCTGCACCGGCGTTCCCGAGCGCTGTGTTGCGGCGAGATAATGCAACAGGAGGACTTTTACTGCGACGAAGTTTATTTCATCAGCAGCTGCCGGCTAAATTGTCATTTGCCGCGGTTTATTTAAACGTGTGACATTTAACCGCCCTTCCCTTCCTCTGGCCAACTTCCAAAAAAGCTAGCATAGTTTCTATCTGATTTAAATACTTTCTCTATTGTTCTCGTTCGGTTTCTATTGCACCTGCACCCAAATTCAATTAATTAATTCCTTGGAACTACCAGCATCTGCGGTGTTTCACAGAAATTCTCCCCAAGTATCATGCCCCCAACTTTAAGAACATTTCTGAAGTGTGTGACTGTTGTTGAAAGTTTTCAAGTGTGTATGTGCTCTTCCTTTGATGGTTGGTTGTATTCTGTTTGCCGTGGTTTGCGTTTCTGTTGGTGAACGTCGTCTTCTGTGTCCCGTTGTTTCCCTTTGGGTCCATTTCCAAACAACCCCCGACTCCTTTGCTGCGAGCTCGATTGCGTTTGCTCAACTTAAAAAATTTTATAAATAATGGATCTGGAAATCCTTTGGCATTTTACGCTCTCGCAGTGAAAAACGGACAGATAAATCACACGGCGCGACACCCACGCAACTCGCTCCCTCTCTCTCTCTCTCTCTCTGTGACTCTCTCCCGTCACATACGCCTGTTTACGTCACCGGAATTGATTTCGGAACGAGATTCGCGGGATTCGTTAATGGACTACTTTCGTCCTATCCGAAACACACATATTCGCGTGTCCCAACGGTGGGAAAAAATAGCCTCGGTCGTAATTAGCAAACCGCGAATGTTTATGCATTCGCCGCGGCCCGCGCCATGCAAATTACAACAAAATCAGCGCCGTGATTAAAGCTTTTACCATTTTTACCGGTGTATTGAAATTTAATCATATAATTCCATTTCCACTCTTCCGGACTTGTTTTTACGTAATTACAATACTTCATTTATAACATTTTATTGCGGCATATACCCGCGGTTTGTTTATTGGCTGACAGTTAACGAGCTCGTTTCATTCATCATTCATTTATAAAAGCTGTTCTAATTAACGTAAAATAAATCGTATTCCGCGCTTTCTGTTCGACAAAGTTTCGCCTCGAGCAGTACAGTGACGAAAGCATTGGCAACGAACGTGTTCGGTATAAGATCGAGAAGATGATCGACGAAAAATCGGTGGGAGTTGAGGTCTAGTCTCGGTCTGATTTTTCCGAGGCTGTGCCACTCGGAACTTTCGGATTCGAGTGGCCGCCAATTAAGCCAGCGATTTCGAGCCTCAGCGGGAGCCGCATCCGGCAGCAACGTAGCTCGACACTCGACCACGAAATATGCGAGTTTCAAGGAGCGACGCGCGAGGATAATCTGCCGCGGTTTAGCAAGCAGCTTCCTTCATTCTGACGCGTCAGCGCAACGCCGACAGCAGAGCGGAGTCGGGTCCCCACGCCGCGAACCGACGCGCTGATATTATGCTCGATTAATTACCCGTGAAAATCCGGCCACGGCTGACTGTCGTTTCGCGCGTTTAATTAGGCCCCTCTCTCTGCGGGGAGATAGAGAGAGAGCGAGAGAGAAAGTCAAAGACGCGAACATCTGCAAAAAGTATAGGAGACCTATCTGATCGCCGTGGTTGAATGGCCTCCGGTAGCTTTCGCCTCTCGCGACGTCGATAACCGCCGCTAATGTCCTCGTCCCTCTCCATATTTCGGGAGGTACGAGGGATTCTTTGTTCCCTAACGACCGCCGGTGAATGATCGTTATGGCCTCCCATGGGAACGCTTTCTTTTTCAGAGGTGCTGACTGCCACTGTAAATTCGATTCGATGCCATCGCGAATGACTTGATAGAGGCGTCGTCGGCTCGATATAAAGCCTGTGTTTCGGCTGCTGTTGGGTAGCCATAGAGATGCACGTGAGGTCCTAGGATTTTATTTTCAATCGGGAACAGAGGCATGTATACCATACCTGGCCAGGTGTTTTCCAAGAAATTGTAGGAAAGAAATTACTAGGTGGAATGATTTGATTTTTCTCTTGTTTGCAAGCTTAAATCTTGTGTATAATCACGAAAAAGTTTCAGCATCGTGGCCTTAAATGTCCCGAACAAATTCATTCTCCAATCTCATCGAAACACTAGAACATTCGGGGCTGCATATTTTCATGAGCGTCATAAAAAAGCTATTGAGCGAATCATTTTGATTTTTACCTCATCCGAAACCTCAACACTTGCACATTGCCACCAGAAAAATTTAAAAGCCTCTGTCATCGAACATAGTAGCCACCTCATTTTTCCCACAACAATATTTTCACCACTTCCAGAGAGGTTTCTCGGCCATCTGAAAAGTACACGAGGAGCTAGTAGAACATCTCAAGCATCGAGGAGACAGTCGGCAAACGTCTCGGCCGTAACCGGAACAAGCGTGGAACACGGTAGCAAGTGGTATCGCCTCGTCATTTATCAGGCGTAATAGAGTCTGGTAGTTGGGAGGTTGTTCGGGACAGGACAATGTAGATTTTATTTATGTTACAGCTTGTTGTAACTACTTCGGGAAAGTTGCCGAAGGCGTGCATTTTTTAAAGCCGAGCGGCCGGAGACGTTTCGCTTACGGCGTCCCGGGGTATTTCGTGGGACGGGAACGAGTTTCCGCGAGCATTTTTATCAGTTCATGTTTAATGAACTGCTCGGCGGAAGTTCATGGACGGGCTGCGAGCAAGAGCGTCCCACCTCGAAACTTTAAACACTCGTCGACGTTCACAGGGCCGAGACGACGTCTTCGTCGAGGCTTCTCAATTACAGCAAGTGCGCTTGCAGGCTTTCGGCCGTGCTTGCGCTACGGATGACTGTGAGCTATCGCCGTCGGTGGCCACGTATCAATTTCTTCGATCAATAGAACCGAACTTCGGAACTTTGGTTACCGGCGATCAATTAACATAGCGGGCCGCAATCAACGGCTGTGTGCACAGCGTGACTAGTTTCGTCACGATCGCTCGATAAGATTTAAGATCAACAATTGCCGCCCGAAATCGAACCCCGATCCGCGAAAAATTCGGGACAATAATCTCCTCCCCATTCGCGAAACTTAGTTAAATTGACACACGATGAATTATTCTCGCGTGAAGTGTGAACTGGAAGAGATGGATCAATTTGTACTGTCTCGGAAGATCTCTATTGCAAAGTAAAAATTGTCTTTAGACAATCTCAGAAGATAATCGTGACGAACGGGAGTGAAATAGAAACGAAGTTGATATTAATATAAATAATTCACGGTGTTGTATTTCACCTACTCATTTCTGTAGTTAATCCTTTATATCAACAGCCCACTCGTTACGTTTTCCACGCAGCGAAGCTAAATTAATATCCAGTTACGGATTCGTTAAAATTGAACAGACGTTACGGGTAAAAAGTATTCCTTCAAACATACCTGTCGGTAGAATTATCAATATGAAAAAAATGAAGATATAAAATTTATTCAGCAACAAAACTTCTCATATATGAAGAAAATATTTTGTTCCTTAGTAGTACAGACTCTATTAGGGGTGGTATTAAATATATTAATTTATGTAACACAATTTTAAGGTTCATTTGAAAATTCTTTTAAATATGTTAATGCATCCAGCGAAGTACATTTTATCGGTCGGTTGAGATTCGATACGGAATTAACGACTCGAGCGTGCAACACCGAAATCAGGACAGATTGCAAACTCTCGAAAAAAGTTAGTTATTGACGGGAAATTGAAACCGGAAACTTCCGGGCTATCTCGCTGTAATAATATCGGCCGAATTCCGAGTCCATACACCGCTTCCCGCTTTAAACGATCCCGAAGATTTATCCCGGTTCCGATAGGATTAAAGATAATTGCTTAAACGCCGAACGATCGCGCGCGCGATAACGAGTGCGCACATTTCTATGATCGCGTTTCGATAATAGGCACGAACAGTTACCTTTATTGCCGCGATACTAGCTACGATTATTGCCGCGACAATGTTCCGTACAATTCTTGCTCGACTTCCGATCGCTTTTATTGCCGGCCGCATTTATCCTACGGTTATACTACTGGAACGTCATATCCCTCATTTGCCGGGACAATAACTACTCGAAATTTCCTGCTTTCCGTTTCGGAAAAATCGGGGGGCACTCGTGACACTCTTACGGTGTCTTGATGACACGTTTTTCTTGCAGATTTTAATTTAATCCTATTTTGAGAGGGCATTTTATTACATCAATTTAACCATTCTATTGTGGCAATTTAAAACATATCTTCTCTCTAAAATTGTGGTTTTTGAGTCAGGATACCGATCCAGTATAGCTTGCACATTTTTCCCCTGGCACATGGCGCTGTTTACGATCGCGATTCTCGCAGGAAACACAGAGCGATCGTTTCTGAAAATTGTTCGGAGGCGAAGCTAGCTAAAAAGATTTCCCGACTGGTTTTTCTCCGGTGCGGAGCCGCGAGCAAAGGCACGGTCTCGGGTCGGAATTTTCGCGGATTCCTATTTCCATGCAAACTGCATTTTGGTTTAATCTGCTTATCGCACCCCCTTAAAAATTTGTTTACTACAATGGGCGGGCGTTTTGCATACCGTCGCCCCGGCCTTACGGTGTTTGCACCTGAAAGCCCGGTCGGTTCTTTCGGTCGAATGGCCGTCCGCGTTTTAATTAAACGTCCGTTTCCTATGCGGCGGCGGTCCCGTCGTTCCAGGGCCATTTTGTTAAACCAATATTGAAATTTCGAGCGTGGCGATACGCGCCGTGCGTTGTGCGCCCCGATATTATTTTATTCTGTATTTCGAATTAATGAAACGTGATTAAAAGCGCCTCGGCTGTAACCCGCTGCGCGTGGCTGCGCGAACACGCACGCGTTGTAATTAATGTCTGCAGTTTGACGACGGTGGCCTCTGAATGAAAACGCAATCAAACGTTACATCGAAATGTCTGAAAGTTTCACGAGGCCGGACGAATATTAAGCGGTAATGTGTTCCATCGAATCCCAACTTCGCCGTTCGCCTCTCGGTGCTCGCTCGACTGATCGATGCGCAGAACGCTGCGCACGATGTTTGCTGTTGCCGACGGCAGTGCAAACGGGTTCCGCGCTGCGGAATGTCCGAAAAAACCTGAGCCAACGGGCTGCTTAATATTCACGACAATCCGGGCTCGATCTGGCCCACGGTTTTCCGTTTCCCGAATTTTCTGCCGTTTAATCCCTTGCCGTTACATTTCCTTTACAGCCACAGTGATTAGAACGTCTTTATCTCGAAATATGTCGTAGAGGAGTAAAGAAAATATATATTTTAAATTTTCATTAAGTGCCCAAATAAAAAAGTTCAAAAAAAGTCTAATTAATACTTTTTGGAAAATCTTTTTTGCATATCATTTCATAAACCAATGCTTCCAATCTATGATAAAAAATCAGGTCGTTTGGTACAATTATAAAACAGTTATTACCCACTGTATGTCTTAATGCGTTTATTTCATGTATTTATTTCATTTAAAAAGAAAGGCGCAACATTCATATTGGTTAGACGTTGTTTAAAATCTTGTTTTTGTCGTAAATGCATAAAATCCGCTGTCTACATATATGTGATGTTTCGTTGATTTGATAGGACACTGAGGGAACAGTTCTTAGGTGTGCACAAGTAGTGTAGAATGATCTTGGCCGGACTGGTAAAGGGCGACAGCATCTGATAACGCAGGTGAAACACAGCGCAGTTCTTGGCTAGACAATTAAGAGGGAGTAGTATCCGATCAGACATTCAGAACAGTGCAGTACGTGCGATGCAAGTAGAACGGGCCAGTGCTTGGTCGTACGATAAAGTACACGGGTTCCTGGTTACAACTGCGGACTAAAATGGTCCCTAATGGTTAGAACGAGTACATATCGCTAAATGTAAATAGATTGTGGGTGTCTCTGATCGGACAATTACAAATGGAATTACTCGAACCAGTAGATCAAGATTGCTTGCGGTCGGACGTCGACGATATCGCGATTGTAGTTTGAAGTTTCTTAAATTAGTAGATCGATACTGTCACTGGTCAGTCTAACTGTAGGTATATTTGATCAGAGCATTGTGATTCAATTGAGCTGGGACAGTAGATCAAGTCTATCCCTAGTCAGACACAAAGTGGGTGTATGTATATGCTAAACTGGTGAAATTATTCAAGACAGTAGATCAAGTCTCTCTTGAGTCAGGCAGCCAGTGGAAGCATGGAATATATTAGACAATTGTGACGAAAATAAGTAAATCAATAGTCGTTGGACAGGAATAAAATTATGATCAAAAGAGAAATGAAGATTGACAATGGTTAGCTGGAAGACCAAAATTAAATCACCGCTGGACAGAATGGTAAATTTCTAGAACGACACAAACACGGTCAAAATTATTTAGTTCAGTGGAATGATGAAATCACTGGTCAGACAGAAATATTTGCCGGACAGAAGGTAAAAGATCGGATCAGGACAATTATAGTCATGTTGCAAGAAGCGAGTAGATCAGCACTATCTATGGTCGGACGAAAAAAAATTCGCATGCCTAACCAGGTAATAACAGCAAATCTGATAAATCAGCGGATTAGCATTGTCCCCGGTCAGATAGAATCTCTGCTTGTATAATCAGGAAATTACAGCTAAAATTACGTAAGTCAGTAGATCAACCGAGTCACTGGTCAGACAGGAAACAATGCATCGCGCACAACACGCGGTGCATCGAATGCTGTTTGTGTATGTGGAGGGGATAGTACTGTGCAGGACTCAGTCGAAGTTCCGTAATTATGTAAGTAGAACTGCAGTAACATCGATCAGGCAAACTGTGGTGGAACTTCGTGTAGTATATAACGAAGTCAATAGTCTTGATGTAGACAAAGCGTGGATGGTATTCCGATTGAACGAGTGAAGTATCGATGCTCTATCTGTTACGGAAATGGAACGACACGGTGTTCGGTAGGACAGTTCAATCTCGATCCATCAAACCTCCGCTCGAAAACCCTTTCGCACTCTTCGCAAACATTTTTATCACTGCTCTTTCTACAAAAAAATACATTTCCGTTTCCATGAATGGAAACAAATCAATTCTCTGTCTTTCCCCCCTCCATAGAATTATGAGTAGAAGCAAGTACGATTATTTTAGCGGTGATACAAGTTCAGGGGATGAAGAAATTTCTTTTAATTTCGGCGCTCGTAAAATCGCACAATATGGGGAGTTTGCACAAAGTCCCGCGGACGAACCGCGAGTAACATGTTACACGACCCAATGAGGATCTCCATGGAAACGGTGGGGACCACGGTGTTCCAGGGAAAATTAGAAAGGAACGAGAGGGCGGCCTTTGCGCGCGGGACATCGACGCAGGGCGTACAATCAGATTTTACAGGGGCGGCGCGTTGTCCGGCGTTGTTCCGACGATTCAACGTAATCCCTGTTTATTGAAATTCTCTGTCAATTAGTTGCGCGCCGAATACGATTCCGGGACAGTCGTTTTACGGGCCAGCCGATGCAGAAAAACAGGATTATCACGGGGTTGAAACCAGCCGCGGCGCACCGGGCCGGTCCACAAAGTGCGAGGACGCTTGCGCGAATGCGGAAATATGCCGAATCTGTCCGATTAAATATCGTTCGCGGGCCGATGATCGTTCGACCAAAAATTTACAAGCGGCCGTATGGCGGCCGCGCGTGTGTGCGCGCGCGCGCGACTCGTTATTGCATCCGGCCGACCGACGCATCCGGCTATGTAAATCCCGGACGATTTATTTTTTATTTTTGTAAATCGCCGCTCGCCCGCGACTCATTGTCCCGTGAATTACTCACCTGTCGTTCAGTTGTCCATTAAACTGCTCACGGTCTTCACGGCGAGAGCTTTGACCCGCCCGGATCGACGTCTCCGTCAGAAATATTGGAATAAGTAGAACAGCTCAACGCTTTCTCAGACAGTCAACCAAATAAATTAATACAGTCATCAAACTCCACTTTACTCTTAATTTAGATCAATCTATATGAGTCGTGATTAGAAATGCATGTAGTAATGATTTCTCAGACGGTCAATGAAATATTGAATTAATTCTAGAAATACCTCCATGCTATAAACATAAGTAAGTCAGCATAAATCATTTTTAGAAACATCAGTGTAATCAGTTTATATTTGAGGTGAAATTGTGTAAGTAGAATGGGTCAATATTTTCTCGGACGATCAATGAAATACCGAATAAATTGTGCAGATACATTAATGCTATAAACATATTTGTGATCATATATATTGTCTTATGGATTTCAGATACTATCCTATAAGTAGAATAGATCAATATTTTCTCAGATAATGGACAATTGCCGGAATAATTCGAGCAACTGTGTATATATGTACCTGCACAAGTACGTGATTTAAATATAGTACGAATGGAATTAAATAACTTGAATAAATGTCACCGGGATTGGTCGACGTGGGTAATTAAATATATTCTTGATTTTTGTACATCGGCGCGGGCTCGGCTCATTGTCGCGCGAATACTCGCCTGTCGTTCGATTGTCCATTAAACTGCTCGCGGTGTTGACGACGAGCCGTAAAAATCCACTGCGACGACCACGGCCATTTTGTCGCGCGATTAACGTCCGCCGGACTTCTGCGTCCATCCTATAAAATGTTGGTTATATTTATGAATATGCCCAGGAAACAGTAAATTGATGGCCCGGCTCTCGTGCAGACGGGCTCTGATATTTATTCGATCATTCACTATTTCAAGCTGGTCCTCTTGGATTTTATGATACATCAAGATCTCTATTTTTATATTCGAGCGTTATCGCTTCGGGCTGCTGGACAGGTAATCGCTTCACTCGAATATGGACGTCTTGCCGACGCTCTTCATCGATGATTATAGTGGAGTTTTTGGTTAGTGTATACTTTGACTTTATTTTATGGTACACCTAGGGAACCCGTAAATATTTTTATGACAAATCCAATATTTGCGCGATGTCGAATACAATCTTTATAATTACTTTTTTGTATGTGCATACTCAAGTGAAAATTTAAATGGGACTCGTAGGAATTTCTAATATTTTAATCATTAAATCTTGACTCGATTCCAATTTCTCGGAACGAACTTGCATCTGCATAATAAAATGCAGAATATTCCGTGCAGTTTTCGGAGTCCAGTGTTTCAAACAAGTGTAGACATCGATCCACTTGTAGCTAAGTGCTTGAGGTGCGCGAGAACCCGAAAATGTCGAGTTGGGTCGAGACGAGAACTTTTTTCGAAAATTTTGAAATTCTCGACAAAATCGGGATCCTCGAAATCTTCGAGACCCCTACATTTTCGGGTTCCTGCAGACCCCTCCGAAGAAAATTTGACGTCCGTAATCTCGATACATTTCGCGTTTGACGAGTGCCCGGGAGTGTTTTATCGGCGGCTTCACGGACCAACGTTTCTATCGGACAGATTTCAGCTATAAAAGACTGCGGCGTGTCGATGCTTGAATGCATTGTGCTGTCCGGATGTGCATGGCCGGGGCGGTTCTCGACCGCAGACCAATACAGGCTTCTCTGGTCGGTCGAGGATTTCAAAGGACGTCGGAATTCTCTGCGTGAGTTGAATAGTTGTTGCAACAGGAACGCGGAAAGTCGGATGCGCCTTTTGTTGGATGAGAGAGCAAGACCGACAGAGAAAGAGGGAAAGACGCATATGTACAGAGAGAGAGTGAGAGTGCGAGAGGAAGAAGAGAAAGAGCCAGGATTACCATGGTACGCGTTGCCGTTCTAAGCTCTCCTGTAGAAGCTTTATATCAACTTCATCACGCTTTTAATTAAATACACGCCGCCGCGCGACGGATTTCCAGCTCTGTCTTCCCTCCGAACGAAACGAACATCGTCCTGGACCGAGCAGAATCACCAGCAATTACGACTTTTCTCCGGTGGAGTCAAATATTTGTCGGGACGAAAAGTGTATCGTTCAAACAGCCCCGGATTAGGTACGCGAACCGTGAATTCGGCTCGAACGGATTCGTCCCGGATCGTTCAAATGGATCGAGACAAGTCCAATGAAAATATTCCCCGTCTCGGAAACTATTGGACCAGCCGGGAACTTTTGATGGCTTCTTAACAGGTGGGCTGGTCGACCCTGCTTTGCAACAGCCCCGGACCGTTTCTGCCAATCCTTGAAATTCTACGTGAAATTATTCCGTCTGTGCTCGCATAAATATTCACCGTTCCGTCCAAATTTGTAGAGGCATAATTTTTTTTTACCGCTGTACATGTCAGACGACCATTGGACTGTGAATTTCTGTAAATTATTCATTTGAAGGAATTTTTCCACGGTATTCAATGATGTCGCAGTTTGTAGTTCCGACGAAATTTTTTGTGACTCAAGTATAAATTAATCCACGATCACTCACGAACATAAAAATCCACAACTTTCTATCGATCGACAAAAACAATGAGAAGTTTTATAATGAGATCGAAAGTCGGTCAAGCGAATTTTTTAATTGGCCTCTGAGAACTTTTATTTTATTATGCATAAAAGTCGCAATGTAATTATCCTCGTACTGGAAAGTCTGACGACGAAGCATCATGCCAGCCCAACGCGTACGCTGAAGAATAGATCTATCATCGAAAAAATAGGGATGGTTTCAGCGAGATTCATTTCTGCAAAAATGTGTGCCGGATTTATTACCACTCGTTCCCCTTCGTCATTCTAACCGAGTCATCCGGGTCGAGGAGCGCGAGCAGCAAATGAATCCGTGCAAGCACACCTTTTCCCTTATTCGTAATTTTTGTGTCGCACGACGATATTCGAACGCGAATGATTCGTCCCGGTTTATTCGGGCAAAAGGACGCCCGGAAATTTTTGTTCCCACGGCGACGATAAGCTCGTGCATTATGCAGCCGCGAATTCCGGCTTTCTCTCTCTTTCTCCCTCGACGGAGTACGAGCGTGGCCGAGCACTTTGTTGCACGTCGTTGCACCCGATGCGGCTCGGATTCAGCCGCTACAAATCTCCTAGGACGGTGATTCGGAAATTTTCTCCTCGGCGAAGCTTCGGGATCGCGGCCCCGGCTAAATGTTTAGCGGGAATCTTCTTTTCCGAAGGAACGAATTGCTCCGCCTCCTTTTATCAAGTCATCGGTCCATTATCTTATCGGGGAAGTTATCAAGTTTTTATCGAGCACGAGCCCGACCGTTTCGGATTATTCGAGGGCGTCGAATACTCGATGCCGTCGAACGCAAATTCCCTCGCCTGTATAAATAATCGAGCGACTGGAACGGGTCTATGTTTTCTCCGGCTATCGAGAAGAATCGCTGGATTGATTAAACGATGCCGCTCGGATGCGAAAGCCCCGCTGATAAATAAGAGTACCATCGGACGCGAGCTTCCTCTTCGTGGATAATTGAATGACTGGAATGGGTGCATGCTTTGACGGGCGTTCGACTATAAGCAGTAATTAAATCAATTCGAGAAATACCTTGATTTAAATATAGGTGAATCTACGCAATATTTAGAAGTGCCGGCGGAAGTGTATATTTACAGTATTTATATAAGTAGAACGTGTGCTATGTCGGACAATCAATACAGAAATTAAATTAATTGGACGAATATCCGCTTCAAATATAACCACATCTGCACGAATCTTATTTACAAATGTCACAAAATTTTGCCTCTGTTGGAGATTATTTTATAAGTAGAACGGGTCAATGCGTTCTCAGATAATCAATGCAATGACTAAATTAATTGGACGACCATCTACATGCTTTAAATACAGCTACATCCTCATAATTTTTATTTAGACATGCCAGAAGATCTTGTCTCTGTTTCATATAATTTTATAAGTAGAATGTGTCGATACTTTCGCCAACAAGTGATTGAATAATTACGTAAATTCGACACGGACCTGCTTTCAATATTATAAATTTATGTGAGCCTGATTTATAAATTTCGGTGGACTTTTTGGTCTGCATTCGAGAGAATGAATCGAGTAGATTGAGTTTCCTCAGACAATTGACAAAAAAAAATAAAAGTAAGTCTATATTTCAGAGTTGAACCTAATTATAAATAATTCGTATAGACATTCGAGTGGAATCGGTCCGTACACGGTCGGACGGTTCAGGAATAGCGGTGGACAGATCGTGGTCGATTAAAAAGTCGATTATCGGTCGAATGGGCAAAACAGATGCCGCTTGGTGAGCGTGTTCGGTCGATTTAGTGGCGGCTAGTGGAGCAGGTCAATGAATTATCGGACGTCGAAGAAATACTTTCTGGGACAGGTGTCGAATCGACGTGATTAATTAGGCCTCATTTGCTCCTTGCGCCGGGCGCAAGGCTGGGGTTCAACGATCTCGATCGTCTCCCGATAGATCGCCCCTAAACCGAAGGACCATCGGTTAACCGACGGTGCGGTGACACTCGAATGACCACCCTTATTGGTTCAGGGATCAGTCACGGTTGACCGGTTGGCTGACACTTCATGGATGCTTGCACACACACACACACACATCCAGACGAATACTAACGTGTACACATACTCACGCACGTCTCTGTCCGTGCAGATACCGACCGAGCTTGCTCAAATAGAAAACCCCAGTGAATTATGCATTTCCTCTGACTCGTTGTTAACTGCTTTCGTAGACGGTGGCATTTATCGGGTGCTCGCGGGGTTGCGGATCCGATGAATGCGACCCCCGCATTAGCGATGACATTTCGAGGGATTAATCGCAACCTGCCGCGAGTTCAGCGGATCAGAACTGCTCGTTAAACCTACCGAGCGGATCCGCTAACAACACCCGCCGGTCAAAATCATCGAATCTCCGATATTATTTCAAACAAGCTCGATTTTGATCGGACGAAGACTATTTAGGGGTTCGGGTCGACCATTTCTCCGCCGATCGAAATGAATGTTTTCCTTGGCGATGGAAATAGTTATCGTATTGGCAGTTTGTACATGTTTTTAGTGGTTCTTTGAGCAGTTCAAAACGTTAATAAAACGCAAAAATGTTTACAACATTTGGAGTTATAAATTGTTGAACAATAGATCCAATCTGCAAAGCAGTCTGACTTCAGACATGGACGTCGATCGAGGAAATCACTTATCGAGGTTCTGTTGCAAGGTTGCCAGAAAAATTCCGTAAATTTCATAAATTTCAGTGGACTGCGGACTCCGCCCGACGATCCCAGGAGTCGCTGTGCCGAGTAACAACACTCCGTGGAGAACTATGCAGCGAGGTGAAAGCTAGACCGAAGGTCGAGTTAGCACGGTGTGAGTTTCCAGAATATAATACCGAGCAGTTCAGCGAGTAATCTACTGTCTGGGCCACCGAGAAACGACCATCTTACCTCACCAAAAACCACGATCCACCGTTCTCGATCCTCGCTCTTCTCATAAAACGATCAAACAAATTTTTGATCGACCTCGGTCGAGCAACAGTTTTAATGAAATCGTTCGGCAAGAACAACCAAACAAGTTTCTCGGCCATAAACATTTGCTCTGCATTCCGCGGACCGAACGATGGCAAACAGACTGGGATTACAGGGGACAGGCGAGTTATTACTTACGTTTGCCGATGGCGGGGGCCCGGTCAATCAGTGATTGGAGATCAAAGATTCTAGGCTGCGCGCGCGCGCGTGCGAACGCGATACGGATAAGTGGAGGTATTCCGCGCGGAAATACGTGGAATTCTGTTGACTCTGCGAAGGGTAATTTAGTTGTGCCGAATGGTCAATTAGCATCTTCTGGCTGCCCGGGCCGGGGCTAAATTAATTGGCGCGATTAAGCGCCGGAAATCTCTATCGGCCCCGGTACAAGGCCACCCCGGAAAAACAGAGCCCTCAAATACGCGTACCGAAATTAATTCCGACTCGGAGCCGGGCCGATATCAATATTTGGACGCGATGGCAAGTTTCATCAATGTTCGACCGACCGATCGAGGATGAACGGATGAGGATTTATTGAAAATATCAAGGCTATTACCGAGCGCCAAAGCGGAACCGATAAAAAATACAGCTTGTAATAACTCGTTTCGTACACCCTCTGCACGTACGTTACATTGAAAGTTCGTTCGTTTTATTAATACCATTGGGTTAGGTGTACCGACTAACCACATTCTGGCCGAAATATTGTCAATTCTCGAACTCCTCTTGCTGCAAAATTCTCCTTTAAATAATTTTAATAAGTTACAAGTAGTATAACTCAATTTTTGAAATCGTTTCACATTTCCATTTGTAGCTTTCATTTACATATATCTAGTTATAAATCGGAATGAGAGATGGAAGCTACTCCCTTTGAAAATGTTCCCACATTGATTTCCAAATGAAAGATTAACCCTTTAGCTACTGGTATACAGCAGCTAATTAATAACCACGATTTTGCAGCCCCTTTTAATGGTTGATCAGATGGCTAAACAAAATAAAAGAAAAGTTGTACAAATGCTGATACATTAATTTCTTATCTATATGTAATGATTTATGTACATAAGAATGGCAAAATTATAGGGGGTAAACGGGGTAATTACCTCCACCCTTAAATATAATTATACTTTATATATTATATAAAAAATACGTTTGCTAAGAAAATTAGTCCCTCTAAGCTTGTTGTCTTATTTATGAAATAAATAAAAGTAAATAAGCGATTCTCGTTCCCGGCATAATTCATCAAATCGCTTATTGATGACAGCCGTATCTCACGAAAGTTTCGTACCGTCGTCTATCGACGACAGCCGTAGTTAAAGGGTTAAAGTGCACGTTCCACTTTATTTACAAACAACCACATTTCTTCATAACGATAGTACGGCGAACTCGAGCAGTCGACCGAGGTAAAGCTGTTTTATTTCTCGCAATGTGGCACTTAAGCGTCGCACGACTTTCGAGCGCCAAGTAGTATTGTCTTTATGGTCGGCAGGGTAAATCGTGGGGGATCGTCTACGATAGAACAGCGACGTGACGAGCCAGCCGCGAGGGAATAGGGCAATCAACGGGCGAGACAAGTAGAATAGATCCGTTCGCTGTCAGACGGTGGAGCGGATCAGGACTGTTCGTGATCAGACAGGCTGGTTACGGTTTTAACAGTACCGCGAGCGTCTCGAACGGGTGAAAGGGAATACGGTGATGGGATCAAGGAATATTCAAGCGACCACGAGACCAGCGAACACATACTCTCCCGCGTCTCCGTACACGCGAAGACACGCATACACAGGGATAGAGAGACATAAAGGCACACACAGAGAGTCAGACACGCGTTTGGCCCGGGGAGAATCAATACTTATCCGTTCACCGGGCCCCGGCGCCGTGAATGTCTGTCTCCGCAAACTTTGCCAGATGTTGCATTAACGGCGCCGAGGTGTGACTGCAATGTATTATTTCGCAGCCAGGCAAAATGCACCGACTAACGCTCGAACTAGACGATGCCTGGCCAGAGCGAGAAAGACAAAGACCAGAGAGAGAGAGAGAGAGAGAGAGAGAGAGAGAGAGAGAGAGAGAGAGAGAGAGAGAGAGAGAGAGAGAGAGAGAGAGAGAGCGTGTGGGAGGGGGTGTGGGAAAACTTTGAGGGGGCGGAAACGTTTGAACGACGCCGTCTGCAGCTGCGATTAAGGCGGCTCCGCGGAGGCGAACGACACGAGCCTCGGGGTCGTCCGTTAACACCGAATGTGAAATTATGGCGACAGTTCCGGCCCGGCGACTCGTTCGCCCTTGTCACCCATCATTTATACTCTCCCCCAACTCCCTTCCCCCCGCCGCCGCGACTTCGTGGCGCGGATTTTTGAGGAATCCAACGGGAAAAATGTTCGAGGCGCAGGAAAATTATCGCTCCCCGGCGGCCGAGCCGCACCTGGTTACGAGGATATAACGAAATTTAGAGGATCGTTCGGCCGGACCCGCGGGACCCCCAACGTCCGGAAAAATACCCGAAGAAATGGCGAACCTGGCGCTGGAGACCACTCTATCGGAATTAATATGGGCTAATTGATATTCACCGTTCGGCCATTACACATAGAAACGCGGCCTTTAATCCTTTGTTTAATGCGTGGCCGTGTTAGATTCTTCTTCTTTAGGGCAGACTGTAATTTTTGTACATGACTGCAACCAGTATTCGGTGAAAAGAGTTCATTGTTCTCCTCGGTGGCTCCTCGGAGCTAATAGCAACGCGAGACGTTTATGCCGAAATTAAAGTACAAAAATGCCAATTGAAGAATTATATTGCTGTGTTGGAGCACTTATGAGCTCTCTGAAACGCTATGGGAGCTCCTGCGGTTCTATTAGAACTGTAGCTTAATGTTTCTTTCATGTGCACATACACTAACAAATTATTTTTGATATCGTAGATAATCATTGGAGAACTAATCATTGTTACAAAAGCCTGTAGGGACAAGCATGTGTTTGGTCGTCGAATAAACGTCACCAAAACTCGAAATATGTATTGTCGCAGCTCTAGTGACACCAATTCGTCCGGCTAAGGGCGGGCTCGCGCTACTAGTTCCGGGCAGCAAATGACTTCGCAGAATTTTCCCCTCGGTGACCGCCGGTTCGGGCGTACGCATGACACCATTCACGCACGTATAAAAATGGATTTTATGATCCATCGATCTGGTGAGGCCGGCTCGCGTGACCTAATAGGCTCATGCGAAGACATTCTTGCGTAACGGATCGTGATTTGTACGACAGTAAACGTCGAGGCTTTACGGGCAGCCAGCCGGCCGTATAAATTCCGTACTTTTGCCGTTGGGCGGGGTTCCACCCCCATCCGTCCCCTGTGACGCCATTGACCGACCATAAAGAAAGATGAGCTGCGGGTAAATACGATGTATGATGGATTCATCTAGCCGGCGCCCTCCCTTTCTTTTCTTCGGCCCGTGTACGTGGCGTCTGTCATAATATATTTATGTTGGACGCAATGTATAATAGCGGTGACAGCTTGTCGATAGAATATCCCCAATAGTTTGATTCATCGCCCCGACATTATTGGCCATTATATATTATTCTGGCACGTAACTAAGATCGATGGCGGCCGGGCCCGACTTTGGTAACGTCTATCGGAACGGTGAATCGTTTTGTCACCTTTTTATTAACTTCTGAACGTGGTTTGCGCGTGGTGATCGTCCACGTTCACACTGCCCGAATTGATGGAACTGACTTTCCCTGCACGAGCCAATGACGGCATTCAAGTTGCAGCAAGAACAGGTACACGATCATCAATACTCACAGACTCTGTTCTATTCTGATGTTGTACGAGTATATTGTATCAGATGATTGTTCGTGTTCAATTATATAGTCGCCATTCTTTTCTACAATTAGCAAAATAAAATTATATAGTCACCATTCTTTTCTATAATTAGAAAAGCACATCGCCTATGAATGATCTATGAAAATCGGGCACGAACTTATGCAATCATCTAATATATTACGATCCTCGAGCAGTTGATTAAATTAAGAATAAAAATTAAACGATGTCTGACCCACGCTCGATTTGTTCCACTCGCTACATTCTTCCCATCGGACCTAGTGTAAATTCTTTTTAGCAAGCAATGAAAATGGAATCTCTCCGCGCCTAACCAGCGACAGGATCGTTCCCCTAACATCCTGACGCGATCGTCCCACCTGGACCGGACTCGCAGTTTCTATTTGCTTCCGCGAAATTGGTGTAGGCGCTCTGTCGCCGACTCATGCATACATTACGCCGCGGGTAGGCTCCTCGCTATCTGGTCGCACACGCGTGCTATCCGCCCCCGCACTTTGCATTCATTTTCTAGCTATCGCGCTCGTTCAGAGGGGAGGTAGCTCGCGAGTATTAATCCGGTTCGGTGCGGGGGTGTACGGGAAATATCCGTCCGCGTGTCGCCGCGCGATCTCGTTTGCTCGCGTGTACTTGCCCCGCCACTCCCGATATCGCCAAGATTACGGTAAATTAAAATCGTCGCGAGGTACCACAACCCCTCGTTTAGATAATGTTTACTGGCCTACGTGCGGCGATATCGAGGCTCCCCTCTCGGCGAGATTGAAGTGGGGTACCCCGGGTGGTTTAGAGCATTGATACACCGTTCACGGCAGTAATGCTTTCACGTAATGCTTCATCCACCTGAATTTTTCTCTTTTCCTTTTCTAAAAAATTATTTGTATCGCACTGATCCTGCGCTTTTGAATTCCGATCGCGAGTTACCCGTTCGTCCGACTCATGATCGATCTGCTACACACGTCTCTTTGAAAAGCCGTATACATAATACAGCCGAGTCTATCGCTCGTTTAAATTTATTCAATCCATTACCGACCGATTTCACTTTTCAAGGGGAAATACACCGTTACCCCGCACGTGTCTGATCACTGGCGGTCTCTTTCCACTAGCATACAATAGCGTTCCCTTTCGCGCGTCTAGGTTCAACGACCGACCGGCTGCCGCAATCACTTATTAAACCGATGTCGACCAGTCGCTTTTTCCAACTTTACCTTCAATTAATAACATTCGGGATGTGAACGCGCGACAGGTAGGGACGGGAAGAAAAAAGGCTGCGCGTGGGGGAGGGAGGGACGTAATTACTGGTTCCCGTTGACTGGCGCCTCGCTCGTTTTTCCAATTTACGGGACAGCAAACAGTCACGGGGGCCGTCGCGCCGCCAGTCGCCTACGTCTGGAATCACCGGTCGATTGACAATTAATATTCTCGGTCGAAAGAGCCGGGCCGGCTCGATCAAACCTGTACCATCGATTACCCAAACAGCGCGTCCAATTAATTCCGACCCCAAGATCAACCCCCGACTGTATTTCAATTCCCGGCCTGCCTCTGTTCGCCAAACCAACCTGGAGCCCCGTAAAGGTAACCCAGAGAGCGGTTGGAGGGGGATGAACGGAGGAAGCGACGCTCTCTCAAAAAGCTTGCTAATCGAATCTCACCCCCGTCGAACCCCCTCCCTTCCCCGCGGAGATTGAATTTTCGTGAACACTCGACGCGGTAAGGGTAGCGTCATCGATTCAATTCTGGCTTGTTTATCGTATCCGGGCTCAATCTACGGCTCCCTGCGAACCAGGAAATACTTAAACGGCGACTTCTCGCCGAGCCCTAACCGCCCTGCGCACCGTTCACAGCGTTCGCACTCTTTCCACCCCGAAGGGATTAGGGGGGCAGTGTTTGCACGCCTAATTGGTATTCTTACTTTACCGGCCGACGAACTCGAGTTCATGCATACATATTCCGTTCGGGGCCGACTACTCCTCTCACCCCCGACGAGCTCGCAATACTCGAGGAAAAGGGGTGAAAGCGGCGAGAGCACGAGCTTTATCGCGTCGTTTCGACGACCATCTCGTTTCCCGCTTCTCTTTCCCGACCGAGAAGCCCCGATACATTTTTCTCGGGGGCTGTTATCGCCCGGAGGGGGTGCGCCGTGTGCTAAAACCACTTCCCGGCTTTATGAGCGCGTGCAGCTTCCACTATGTGGTTTCAATCAAAATTATTTGAATTCGCTTCTCCTTTCGGCGCTAGTCAAGCTCTCCTATAACAGAAGGGAAATTATTTCTTTCTGGAATTATTTAGCGACTTAGAATTTTGTAAAAAATGCGAAGTAAATCCGAAGTAAATTCTGAGTCCTCGATTAGCCCAGTGAATTGATTTACCGAGTCTCGCTTAAAAAATTGTTTAACTTCGAGTGGTGTGCTCACCGTTCCCCCGATTCACCGATGAAGGATATCCGGGGAAAGTTGCAGCCGGAGTTGGCGGGTTCTGTTAATCTCGTCTCGAGTTTCGTCTCGCGCCAATCAAAGACCATAGAAAGCCCAGACAGGTAGGGGTTCCAGTCACGTCCCCGCCGCAGACTAATTCGCGGAACTGTCAACCGGCGTTTACTATGTAACACGATCCGCGCGGAATGTAGATGAGACGCTTCACAGAGGCGGGTGTTACTCGAGCATCTCCTCGGGGACGCTCATCTGCGTCGACTTCTTTGCGCGGCGTCGGCTGTACCGAAGAGACAAGGCCCTTTGCAAGGGGAGATCCGTCTCGGTTCACGGTCGCGTCGCGTCTGCTCGCGGACGCGAACTTCTTGGATCCAAGCGTTGCGATTACAATGATATCGCTGGTTTATTTGCGGCGCTCGTGCGACATCCGCCCAGTCTCCGAAGGAATGCGAATTCCTGCGGGAGCTCGTGTCCCAGGACAAATTTAAATTCCCCGGTATTCTTCCCCGTTCCCGTCGTCCGAGGCGTCTCGCGCTCGAAGCGTCGCCCTTCCTCCGCGATATTGTCCCTAATTAGCGAGGAGACGTCGAGCTAAACGTTGACAGCGGATGCTATCGGCTCAACAGCTCTCCGCAAGAGTTCCTTAATGCTTTCGACTTAGCACGCTGTGCCGGTAACTCGACACACGTTAATGTTAATGCAGCGAGCGGCTGCATCCAGGGGACAGCAAGTTTGCGGATTATGTTCGCCGACAGGTTTTTTGTTTGCTCTCTCCCGGAGTGTACTGTGGCATCGCCGAACTCTCTCTCTCTCTCTCTCTCTCTCTCTCTCCTCGTGCTCCATTTATCTCTTATGCATCTTGATGGCCTCCTAGACGACTTCCCGAAACTTTTTCTTCGTTTTATTGGCTTACGCGATCCGTTTATTATTAACGGGACGGAGTTTCGCCGATGTTTACGTCGTCGGAACGCTCCCCGGAGATCCTCCGGTCTGCAGAAATGATCCACGGATATCGGCGAGGATTCGTTCGATACCACTGCACCGTGGTGCTGCTGCTCTGCACCGTACCACCATCGACGACGACGGTTCGTTCGTCGAAAGTCTTTTTCCTCCGGAAGCCTGCACCGGAAAAACGTTCGTTGTCCATTTCCTGGCCGATGCCGGTATCGCGAACCGATAAATTAGACGGCGAGAAAGGGAGACGATGAAATTTCGCAGGATAATACAATCTACCGTCCGAGGATCCCTCCGCTGGGGTTTCTTATTTTTCAGTTCCATTCGATGCTTCTCTTATTTTCTCTTCTGGACATGTTTCCAAGCCAGACACTGCCAGCACCGCCCGCCAGTCGACGCGAAGTTTCCTTGTACTTCGTGTTCTGCGGAAGATAGAAAAGTAAGGAGCTGAAACTTTATGTTATTCCGATAATCATGGATTCCATGGGCTTCCAACGAACGCTCCGGCGAAATTCTACCCGCCGTTATTCCCGCAAAAATCGAACTTTCACGGGGAAATTTCACGGAGGCCGACTTATCACCGACTTGTTCCACGCGGGATATTACGAACTATTTCAATTCCTCTTGCAGGTTATTAGAACCGAGGCTACGTCCGATCTGTACTGGATTGTTCTACTGATTTATGATCATTTGTTTATGCTACGGTTTCCTCAGGGCTGGCTTATGACCGACTCATTCTACTTGAGGAATTACGAACTATTTCAACCCTTCTCGTAGGTAATTAAGACAGGGCAATTATGATCGTAATCAGAATAGAAGATAGTACAGACAGGTAATCAGAACAGACTCGTCCAGTGCCTGACGAATCATAGCAGTGTACGAGCCCGGTCAGCAAGCGAATCGTTCCACTGCGAATGATTGCGAGAGTATGCGCCGGCATAAATCATCGCAACGAAGGCGAAAGTTTTCGGCCATGGACAGGGAATTTGGACAATAAAAGGCTACGTCGACGTAAACCGGGCGAAATAAGTTCCGCGCCGAGGGAGACAATCAAACGTTTCAAGGTTTCCTGCGGGAGCGAAATTTCTATTCAAAATTCTCCTTCGTTTCTGGAGGGGAGAGAGAGAGAGAGAGAGAGTTGGGGTACAGGACGTCGGAGCACTCTCTTTGTACTCTCGGGCGAGCTTTTTGATCTCACTGTCCTTTCATACACCGGAAATGGTTCAGCGAGAGCTGCGCGAGCCGATCTGACACGTACGACTTTTCTCCTGGCGCGCGACAATGCGGTGAATCGAAGAAAATTTTATGGTTAGAAATACAAAATACGGAACGGCTGCGCCGCGCAACGTTTAGGTATCGATTTATTCATAAATGCATGTCCCGCGCGGAATTTTCTGAATTCGGAATAAAGCGTCGCCGAGAGGCCCGACCCCTCGGCGAGAACCGCTGTATTCCCCGGGAATTAAAACTTCGATCCTCAACGATGAGAGTCGTTCAACGACGAGACGTCATCGTTCTCGATCGACAGTGGACAGACAGTGGAAGAAACGACGCCTATTTCCGCGAAGTGGAACGAGCAGTGTCGTTCACCGAGTTCTAATTTCGGTCGTTGTCCACTTCGTCAAAGAGACTCTTTGTATTTTCAAGCATTCTCGCGATTGAGGGCTCCCCGGCGTCCTCGAGCCACCCCACTCTCGCAATATAGGCTCTCTCTCTTCTCTCTTATACTCGGCTTCTTACATGCTGGAACCGCCGCGATGAAGCACGTTCTCAATGAAACGTATCAAAGCGGCTTTCCGTATTTCCCCGGGAACAATGGGCGCCCTGTGATCTTTCGCGCCGGTTGATTCCGAGAAACTTCCCTCGGAGTCGCTTCCACCGGAATCGATACAACCCTACGAAGAATATTCATTTCTTCTATCGGAGAAATTTAATTCTTATGCATATCTTTCTGCGAAATTGAACGACGATAAATTTTCCTAGAACTTTTTTCCCTGGGAACCAGAGGACACAATCCTTTAAGATATATTGAATTTTTCTAAATTTTTCAACTAAGAAATATATTGTCTTAGTAAAACTCCTGCCAGCGCCAAAGTTATAAGCAGAATATATCGATCAACGATCGAACAACAACCTGTATGAAAATGCGAACCATAAAACGGATTTAGGAGGAAAGACGATGAGTCGGATGTTTCGAGAAAAAAGAAGGGTGCCTCGCGATTCAAGGGGGGAAACGAAGGGCGAATACGAAACCATTGGGGTAGGTTGAATTCTCGGAGAGTCGAAACGCTCACGAATATTTGAATACGCGTTGCCGCGCAAACGACGATTAAATTTAATCCGGGCAAGGGATAAGAAGCGAGACGGTTCTCGGTTCTTGCAGGAATTAAACTGCGCGGGGGGTAGCAGAGGAAGGGTTGGTGTGTATCCTCGGCATTTTTCCCGGGGAGTCGATTGAAACCGAGGTGAGCAAATACGGACCATTACGGAGAAAAGGCGGCGGCAACAGAGCAGCAACCGGGCAGAAACGGTAACAGCAACGGCACCCAGTGGCAGAGCCAGGCCGCATACTCGTTCCGCGACCTCCATTTCCATCCGGCGTTCGTATTGTACACGTAAAACTCGTTTGGCATCGGCGTAACGTCGTTCGCGAAAACACCAACCGACCGGCCGCGCTCGAAGAACATCGCCGCTAGTGCGAATCGATCTGGACCAAGTCGGAAATCGATTCGACCCCGACTTATCATCGCGAACCCTCGTCCCGACCAGAAGTGGACCGTGTCTTCTCGACGACGAGGGTTAATTGTATTCAGAATAAAGCCGCCGACAGACAACGCAAAATAAAAATCCACATGCAACGTCCTGGGAAACTTTCGGAAAGATCTTTAGAAAAATATATAAAAAAACTTTCTAAAAACCATGCTTATATTAAAATACACTAAAAAGGAGAACATAATCTTTTTCCTGGTTCTCCATAAAACACCGAATCCAGTTAAATGATTAATAATATTTTTCCCCAAAATTTTAAGCAATTAGTTCACGATTTCTTCTGTTACAAAATTAGTGTCGGAATAGATAGAAAAATTTAATATTTTAAATAAAATCATGACATTAGTGACTATAAATAAAAGCGTGGAGCGCCCGCGAAGATTACGTCAATATAGTTTATATATTCAAGTCGCAGTCGAGTGTTTCGCCAGTAAATGCTAAGATACCTTCAAAATCATCAAGGACGAGAATCGATTAGGCGGGTCCTGGTTTCGAGGAACCGGCTGCTGGACCAGTGAAAGGGACGAGCTTCGATCGGCCGAAGTTGGCCAATTAATCGTCGAGGAATTTAATATAAGAGGATGGCCGGAATTTCACGAAGGGCCTCGTTAAGTCGGACAGTTTTAACAACCGTGCATAAACATTCGGATGGCGGGCGGGCATCGGCATGGGTGCATACAGAGCGCCTGGATGGCACGCCATTAATGACCGCGGAGGCGCGTTTATGGTGATCTTGAATTACACTCGGCGTCTTAATTGAACGGAACTTTAATTACGATTTACGTTCGGCGGGAAGTTCGCCACGCGAGGTAGTTTCTCTTGTCGAATAAAGTCGTAAGCAAATTATGCCGCGATTTACAGCCGAACTTTTCGACGTGGTTGCGGCGGTCCGCGCCCGGGTGAATCGTTTTCTCGAGTCGTCAAACACGATATGGCTCCCGAACGGTGGGATCTTATGGTCGCCGTGGCTGTTTCCCACGAGATCGAGCCGACGAGATCGAAACCCGTTTCGTCGCGCGAACTTCTGGCCCGAAGAGCGGGTTAAGTGTTGCCGGCCGGTTTATGGTCGGACAAATAGAGAAATACGTCAGGTAAGGGAATACGAGCCGTTAATGGTCGGCCCGGTGAGCACCAGGGTCGCAACAAGTCAGCCAGCCCGAGGATTGCCGCCATTAATCCAATCAGTAGTATCAGACAGTCACGAAATGGACAAGCGTAATCGTATGATCCTTCAGCCGGCAAGTTGAATTAGCCCGTTTGTGACTTGATAAACGGCGGCCTGTCACTAATATGTACAAACTGGCATTAATAAACAAGTGGAGTGGGAACAGCATAGATCAGACATTCTGTGACCTAGAATGTCAAACGCGAAGGAAATTCAATTAGACCGACAGCGGTCAGCGTCCTCCCCAGTCGTTACCGCTATCGATCGAAAAATCTGTCGGTCTGTGTAACAAGTGGAAAAAGTTGACGTGTAGAGCTTGTAAATAAAGTGAACCGTGGATAAGAATCTATTAGGTATTCCGTGATGTATGACTCCGCGTTCGAAATCAATTAGTAGCTCGTTTTAATTTTGTCTTTGAAACTGACGAGTCGAATAAGTGGAATAGGAGGGACATATGTCAGACAATCTCCGACGAAGAATTTCAAACATCCGGGAAAACTGTGTTAGCAAAAATTAGCTTTTGATTAAAGAAGAGGAGGAATTCGCGAAGACATATGACATAAAGAAGTAGATCAGTAGTGTCATGTGTCGGACGTCATCGCATGAAATACTTAAGATCAAACAGAAATGAAATTCTACCGACAGCGAGCGAGCATTCAATGAAAAGAATATCTTGAAAGTTCAACAGACTGATACAAGTAGAACAAGTCGGTGTCTAAACGAGATAAGTAAGTAGATTAAGAATACCATGGTTCAGACGTTCCATTGCACCGTATTTGAGATAAGAAAGAAATTAAATTCTGCCGACAAAGAACCAACATTAAATGAAAAGAATATCTTGACGGTCCGACGGGATGACACCAGTAGAACAAGTCGATGTACAAACAAACTAAGTAAGTAGATTAACAGCACAATTCCGCCAGACGTTTCAGCTCGCAGTCTACCAGATAAGAACTTGTACCGAGAATGTTTAACATCGTAAGATTATAGAGATTTCGAGGATCAATCGAGGCTGGAGTGCCTCCTTTCCCTCTCCCCGCATCCGTAGCAATTGTTTTGTAAAGCGTAGTCGGGATCGAGGTTTACGCGGTCCCCAGATAAATCTCTCCGACGGGCGTCCTGTTGTCTCGATTTTCCCCGGAAAATCGTGTTCCACGTGACTTCCGGCTTGTTCCGAGCGAGATAAAATTAAAAGGCTCGGATAGATCGCGATCTCTTCGTTCCGGACCGTCCTCTCGGACTCCCCGGTGCCTTTAAAGCGAAATTGAGGCTTGTTTGGTCGGACGTTATCGAGTTACCCTGGACTCGCCCTTCGCCGATGAAAATTAAACGTTCGGCGAGTTACGCGGTCCGCAACTTTCCATTATCGGGCCATTTTTCTCGCACACAGTCCCCGAACTCACCTACAATTACAAACATTAATTCCTTTTTAAGCCGATCGTAAAATAAGTTCTGAGGCAAAGGAGTCAACGCGTTGCAGTAAAAATAAAAAAATTAAGTTACTATTATAAGCAAGTCACTATTATCAGCTGCGACTCTCAAGTGCCTACCAAATTCAGAGTGCTACCTGTAAAATATCATCTATGTGCACCGAACAGTTTCTCTAGAATAAATTCGCTGCTGTGATTATCAACTAAATACCTCTGGTTCCGAGGGAAGGTTTGTTTAATTCGACGAACTTTTGAACAACCAGAGGAGACGCGAAATTTTTTTCCAGCCCGAGGAGTCTGTGCAGGTGCCCGGGGCCCGAAACACAAAATTCGTTTCTCCGTCGGTCTTAATTTCCCTGGGCTTTATACACCCGAAATCCCCTCAATTAATTCTCGTACGCCGCGCGCCGGGACGGTCGGATATCGTAGTTTTCGCGGGGGACGCCGTTATCTCGCGGCGAAACGCTGGTGGATGCGGGTGCGCGATCCGGGAATTGTCATCTTATCGCGGCCCGGTAATCGGCGGCTCCTGGCAGATGCAACCCCTTGGCGAGAGTCCTTCGAACCGGCTTGCTCCTTAATCAACGAGTCCGGAGAGAGAGAGGTCGTCCTGGCAGCGTTTTCGGCGCTCTTTACAAGAATCGCGTCTCCTCCTCCTCATCCTCGTCCTCGTCCTCCACCCCCTGACACGGCACGGCACGTCACTGGCTGCCTTTTAATCAATGCCGGACCTCCGGCTCCGCTTGAATTATTCAACCCAGACCTGGTTGTTCGAGGGTCACGGAATATTCTCCCAACTCACCGCCGAACCCCATTCTCCGTGGAGGTCACGGATTTTAACCCTTGGCCGACGACCGGTGCGGCGACTTCCTCCGGACGAACTGCCTCATTTTTACCTTACGCTCAAGTTTCTTACAAGCTCGTTAGCTAATTACTGCTTAGAAATGTTCTTTCCTCCGTGGTTGGATGTTCGACATTTTTGACAGGACCTAGCATTTTTCTTGAAACCAACGTGGGCTTATCTTTAAATACGATCTGAAATTGCTTCGAACACACCCCTAAAAATAGAGTCAATTTTGTCTTGACGGCCAGCATTGACGCTCACTTCATCGATTTTGAGACGTGACATCGAGGTTCTTCTCGGACCTAAATGATTCTATAATAGCATAGCATCATCTATCTTTCATTTGAGTCCTTAAGCGTCCAAAAATTACTGATGGAACACATTCTAAAACTGCTTCGAACATCCCCCTCAAAATCGACTCGATTTTGCTTGAACCGAGAATTGGCTTCACCAGTTCGGCTACGTGATTCCGTAATCCCTTTCGAAGTAAAATGATCCTACCATACAGACGTCATTCAAGACGTTCAATCAATTCCACTACACTGCATCGAATGATCCGTCGATCGTTAATGGCGCTCCTACGGGACATCCATAATTTCTTTGAACAAAATCGTCGGCGCTGACGATTCTAATTATTTTTCATAGGGTCCGCGATGAAATGCCGCGTACGATAACACACACAGGGCGAGAGAGAGAGAGAGGCATGGGTGCGTCAACGGCGTATATCTTATGAATCACGGTGGCCCAGGAATTATATCCCGATTTACATAGAGATGGTTATTCTCGATTTGCGCCTGCCGTTGCCCCCCGCCACGCTCGATTTCCAGAGCCAATAATTCACTGACGCGCTTAAGTCTCTAAGCCTCCGTAAACGTATTTTCCCCGGCCGATATGTCGCCGAATAATTTTCTTGTCGTTGCTCCGCTGACGCGGAGACGTTGAATATTCCTGTCTCTTATCGTCAGGTAACAGGGAAAAGAGAAAAGGAAAGAGGGAGAGAGGGAGCTCATGGTTGTCACGCGGTCCGCCCCCGCCGCCATGTGGAAAAATAACGAAGCAGCTTATCGTCGCGCGCGATCGCACGGAAAATTACACGTTCCCGTAGGAAACACGTTATTGTGCCGCGGGATTTAACGTCCCCGTCATCGGGCAGACGCGATCCTCGCGATTAGAAAAAGATCCCTGAAGGAATAACTTCTCCTTTGTCCTCGACGATCCTTCGTTAACACCCCTAATTGCGCGCCGACGCATTTTCTCTCGTGAACGGAATTTCAACCTCCCTCATTACACGATTGATGCAACCTGTCTAGAAATCTATAATTATCAGAATTTCTATTTTTTAATCATTTCTCTTGTTCCCTGCTGTATGAATAATATATAAAAATATTTTTCATAGTGCCATTGGAGGTGAATGGTGGAAAATCATGTTGCCGAAGTGCACAGGCACTTTCAGAAAAAATGTCTTTGGCGCTGCCACTCGTGCACCGTCTGCCGCGCTCTTTGCCAGTCTCGAAAGTCTTACGGGAGACTTATAACGCTGTTCGGGAACTTCTTAGTTCCTCGCGTGCCTTCCACAGAGACCGACACGCATCGTCACGCTGAGATTTTATTCGTCGATGAATTTCGTAGGGCTTTACGCCCTTCGCCGCCCGAGAAATGAACGAGAGAGAACTTGCCCCCTCTACATACATAATAAATACACATTTGATCTTCCTTCAAAAAGATTTCTGACGACGCGCGACGGAGATAGTGATGTTTCCTTTGCTGCTGTTGCTAACTTAGGCGAGACTGGCTATGTTAAATTTCTACGAAATTGGTACTCTCAAGTTCCCGTTCGATTTTCCCGAATATTTTTGATGTTTCTGGAAGTTTGTATTAGGTGTAGACAAAGGTTATCAAGGTGTTCCCTCACGGTTCCGCAAGGAGAGAGCGACCGTCGAATAATTCAAGAATGTCCACAGGATTCTTTCGAGTCCGACTAAAGCAAACGTCCCCAACATTTACTCTTCAAATCTTGCTAATGGCTCAAACGACCCAGTTCCTTCGGGTTACCTCGGCGAAAAAAGGATTCTACCTTTGAAGAGAAACGTAGATCCCGGACACAGAAGCACCTACGCTTAATGACTTTGCATATTTGACTCGGTCCTAAGCTTTGATCTCTCTCAAAGTTCGACGTTTGAATTCCGAAAGCAGCAAAATTATAAACAGAGGCGAGACTTGCCAACCGCGAAGGAAACAAGCCGGATAAATGAATCGCTTGGAAACGACGATTCCGCCCCTGTAATCGCGAACTCCCTTTTCAAGTGGAAATCGAGGTTCGAAGACAAACAGCTGCAGAGAGAAAAGAGTATTATGCATCCTTCATCCCCTTATCTGCCAGATCCTATCGAGATTACTCCGCTGAATAAGGTAGCATAACAATAAACATCACAGCCTGATTACAGAGTCGTGTATGATAGATGTATGATAGTCTTTATGCAAGATCAAAATTGCGTCTACTGATTGCAGGACACGGAAACCATGAAGCAATTTATAAACAATGTGTTAGTATGTAGTAAAAAATATTCATATCAAGTATTTACCAAGGGACACACAATTTTCATACGTACTGATAAAATTTACAATTTTTGTTTCCTCCTCATCTAAATAGAACACCCCTCCCAGAAATAATAAATAAATGCGTTCAAGCTGCTGATAGGCTTCGAGAAAAATATCGAAATGTGCAGGACGAATAAATGTACGATTTTCGATGTCCTTGAACGAAACCAGCCGGTATAGCGATTAACAAGGGAATCAGGAAGGTTAGCGATTCAACTGGCACGAAGTAGAATGCAGTTCGAAGTCGACAACATGCCTTAAAGCTCGCAGGGACGGGAAAAGACGAGAGTCGAACCGCAATCAGCGAAACAAGCCTGGCCGACGCGACGAGTCTGACGTGCAAACGCACTCAACGGAGCGGCGACAATTCGTCAGAAAACAAACGCGGCCTGGCCGGGAATGAAAGGACGTTCGCCATTTTCCGCTCTCGCGCACCTTCTCCTTTTCTTTCCTCTCTCACTGTTTCATTTTTCTTTCCATTTTTTTTTCCGAACAACTTCACCGGCAAGCGCGGTTCTTTTCAATAATTTACACGCGGCCGGTCGTTGTTTGCCGCAATCTCCCCAGTCGTGTAACAATAGTGTAAAACCGACCGCGAGAAATTCCAGTCCGTCTCCTTTCGTTCCGCGTTGCTTGCGCGCCGACGCCGCGGAACAACCCGAGAGTATCCCGTGATGTATCCTCGGACGTCTCGTCCCGTGGAAACGTCCCTCTCCCTTCCCCCACAACCCCGCCAACCGTCGCACAAAAGGCTAAGGCGATTTTCACGTGACTTACCTCCGACTTGAAATAATAGCGACGAGAATCGGTGACCGGATGCTGCGAGAGAGTCTGAATTTTATGCGACCGGGTCTCGAAATATTCTGCGTCACGTATCTTCGAGAAATTGTGAATATATTTTGTTGGGTGTTTCCTACAGGGTCAAATGTGTGTCCTAAAAATGGGTATCCCAAAAATTTACGACATGATTCGGTAGTTTCTGTTAAACTGAAGTATCCCTATCATCAAGTGCCATCTTTTATCTTTATTTTGAGCCCTCGAACGTCCGGAAATTCCTACGGGAACATATTTTTATATTGATTTCGACATGTTTTCGAATTTCGAAACTGTTTTTTCTATACATATATTCCATGAGCAATTCTGTATTATTTTATCGTTGCATCTTCCACCGGTAAATTCCGACGAACTAACAAACGAAGCACAAGTGTCTTGGCAATGGGATTTAATTGTGCGCGGCACCCGGTGTGTTCGCAGCGAAAGTCAACACTGCACGATCGGGGCTCTTTATTTATCAGGAAATAATTTCCGACAAACACGGGCTGTTTATCATTGCGGCATTTTAACGTCGCCATTCTGCCGGGCTTGCGAAGCTTTTTGGTATTCCGATTGACAAACGCAGTTGCACGGTCTCCCTCTATGAAAGCTGTCGATACGGTAGCAGAACGAAACGAAACGAAACGATTTATTCTAACTTTTTCTATTTTACTCCTTTTGCGAACACTTCTGCTCCATGGTACATACTCGCCGCGCAAATAACGCCGTTTCCGGTAAACGAGATCAACCACTAAAGAACCCATTCGTTCGTTGAATATCTCCCTTTCTCCTCCTCCTCTCTTTCTCTCTCTCTCTCTTTCTCTCTCTCTCTCATTCTCTCTTCTCTCGCGAATCGATATAATTCCAAATCTAGGATCGAAGCGTGTCCCGACAATATTATACATTTATAACGAGCCTCCGCGGTTTTTTAATTATTCCTTCGGCTCGCTCGCTCACTCGTTCGCTCGCACCGCCGCGCCGTTGGAATTTCATCGCGGAAGATTGGAGAGCCGGAGCCGTAGATCAGCCGGAAATTCATTCGCCAACTTTGTACCGTTTAATCGGAAGACGCTTTTAAATACTTGATACGTTTTCATCTACGCGGAAAACCTGCGGAAAGCGCGACGAGATTCCTTCTCCGCAGGAGCCTCGAGCCTTTCGAAAATAAATTGATATAATATAATATGAATAGGAACTAGGACGACATTCTTTTCATTCCATTCAAGATTTATTCGAATCTTTATTTATTCGCTTCTCAAGCGCCGGCCGATGGAAATGTATTTTTAGGTTCTTGGTGTTACCTTTGGTAATTAAGTTTTATCGAAGTCTGTCGTTTATTCTTTGAAAATTGAGAGCACCGTTTCAGTGTTTTTACGAATGAAATTGTGAGGAATTTTTCTGCACAAAAAGCGAAGCTCGATTAGTTTCGAGCAATATTCACTTTGAAATAGCCTCGTTCCAACAAATTTTCTAAAAACATCCTCAATCTTCATCTTACTAGATCAACCCTTGCGATCTTAAAAATTAAAAGGACTCCCAAATTCAGAAAATTCGGAGCACCATCGTCTAACTTTAAAAATTCACAACACTGTCACAATTTACCTGAAATAAAGACAAAATCACCCAAAACATTGTCCATCCCCTAATCTAAAAGTTAGCACAGCAATAATTCACGATAATCCATTCGCAAGGGGATCGCCCTCACCACACACCACTCACTTATCACATGCCACGCTGACCACCCCAAAAAAAGAAGTGACAACACTGAAAACACTTCCACGGTCAGCAACCCGAAAAAGTTCACAGTTCCCTCCCGTGGAAGCAGGCACCCTCGATTTAAGAATAGGCTCTCACGGGTCCGCCGGGGGTTGCCGACAAGTGTAAACAGAATCAGAAACATCCCTTCCTCCGGGCACCCCTTCCCCTAGTCGAGACTCGCCCCAATAATCGGCCGATCATACACCTTACAACTTTTCCACCCATTTTTCCGTGGCCGTCGTTTCGAGCGGTGGGGGCGGCTGTCTTGGGGAAGGGAGCGGGGGTTGAGGATGGGTGGGCGTAGGGTGGGGGCACGGTCGTACGGCAGCACCAGTAGCACCAGCAACCCGGCAGTTGTTCGGGGCTGTTTCGGCGCGTCAGTGCGCCGGGAGCGCTTCACGGAGCAGGACGCGCGTGCTCACGTACTTCTCGTTGGCTGTACGTTGTTCGGCCGCACGTGACCCGTTCCATTGGCCAGGTGTGTGCTCGCGAGACTCGCCAGCCACCCTCCGGGAACGATTTCCACCCCCGCGGAATCTCGGTTCGTCGCAGTGTACGTGATCCACCGCCGGAAAAGGAAGAGGACGTCGTCGAAAGCGACGACCTCGGGCACAGCCGAGACGAGACGAGCCGAGGCCGAGCACTTTGCTGCCCTCCCTGGACCCTGCACCACGTCCTACAGAATCCTGGCCCGTACAGAAAGGACTGCTTTCACGGTGAGCCGACTCTCTTTCTAAGCTATGCCACTTTACAACACAGAGCCTCGGACTCGCCGAGACACGTGACCAACGCCGCGCGTGCACTCGCTCTTTGCGATGCTTTCTGTAATTGGATGGGATTTTTTGAAGCGTTGCTTTTGCTTTGGATTTCCTTGGAGGGTTGCATTGTTCGGGGTTTCTCGAGTCGGACGGATTTTGGGTTTGTTTGGGGATGGGGTTTTGCGAGTTGATCTGTAGAAGGGATTATGCATTCGGGTGGTCGAGGATTTTCGGGATGTTTTGGAAATCGTATGGCAGGGTTTGGCAGGAGGGCGGTTTTATCATTTGATCTGTGGAACGGATTATGTATGGGTAGGTCAGTATTTTGGAGTGTTTGGGATGTTGTTGTGATTGGTTTTGATTTTATATTGTTGGAGGAGAGTTTTAGAATGTTTGGATTGCGGTTTGGAAGAGGTGAATTTTGGTTTGTGATTTAGTCTGTCGAGTGAAGTTTGTTGGGGTGGTTGAGAATTAGGGAATGCTCGAGAAATGATTCTAGTGGATTTTATATGGTTGGAAGGTGATTCATAATTGAAATACTTGAGGAATGGATAGACTGAAATATTTAAAAGTGGATGGGTAAACCCTCCCCCTGTAAGAACAGAAGGTTAGAAGTATGTAGCTGTCAAGAAAAGTGGAATACCGTATGTGCATTGTTTTTAATGCCAAGGCAATGCGACTCGATGTTCCTGTTCACTTTCAGAAGAGCAAGTACGATGGTACGAATATTCTCTTCTGGAAAATTCTCAACAGAATACTACACGCGTGTATTCACACAAGAGATTCTTAAAATTATAAAATATAAGTACCTTTCTCTGACCAAGAAATTTTACTCTGATTATTAAACTAAGAATATTATCTTCTCTCTGAAGATTTCTCTCAAGAATCTCATTAAATTATTGCATAAAAATAAAGTCTGCTTATTATTATCAGTCTTTATTGTACAAGTAAGATGAGTCCACTCAGGTAACGATGTCGAACAAATGAAACAAGTCTACTTTGTTTGCTAAGGTAACAATGCAAAGGCTAAGGCAAGGTAACCTTTCATAGTTCGCATACCACGCTGGTAGCATCGGAAGGGTATAATATATTATAATATTACAACAATATTCTCCTGAATAGGCGCCGATAACAATGGAATACCAGACTGTTACCTGCTATCTCAAATTTCAGAACAAATCAGCCATTAATCTCTTCCAGTCTTTAATCAATAACATCCAATATCATCAAATCTTTCCCCGAACACGCCGCAAACTATATCCCACCGGAAATCACAACTACAAAACCAGAAAAATCTCCCGCAATTATACGTAATACTATTATCCGTTAGTAGAATCATGAAAACGGATTCGCCTAACAATGATAATGCCGAAAATTTAATATATGCAACCTAATATCCCGGGTATAAATGTGTCCCATGGTAGGACAACGTCATTTCATAATTCCACGGCACGCTCTTCCTCCGTCAAAAATCTTAATTTATTAATTTTAATTGTAATCATCGGCCGAACAATTGTTGCAGCCCAATTGGACGGTGCTCGGGCTATGGGAGCTCCCGCGTGCGCGTTAATTGTACAATTATTTTCTCCGAACGTCAATGAGCGAGCTGTAATTATCGGCGTGGTCGACGACGCCAGTGATTATTAATCCCATTAGCGTTGTTGTCAGTCACACAAACACACATGCAGAGGGAGAATTTTTCGAATTCGTTTGTTTTATCGATGATCGATCCTCTGAGCGACAGGGGCAACGATATTAAGCTTCGCTTCGCACGCGAGATCGCCATCCAGCTCGGACGTAACGTCTCATTCCGAGAAACCGAGCGTTGTCGCTAATTTTCCGTTCTCTCGTCGATCATCCTCAAAGACCCGCGTCCTATCGAGAAAGGGGGATCCTTATCTCGGGCCTCGAGCGGGAAAAAAGCCGCGAAACTCGAAAGCGAAACCATTACGTCTCCTCGGGCGACACGAACGCTTTATTACCCCTTTTTCTTAACCCCCTCCCCTCCCTATCGCCATATCTCTTCGTGCCTCGATCGTGACAATTTTTCCCCCCAAACGTGTGACGCCTCGGCGACGGTTAATATTTTCCTAGAACGCACGCCCCCTACCCCCCTGCAAATCTCCAACACTTGTTCCTCTCATTTTTTGTTCCGGTTTCTCATTTTCGACAGCCGCGTTGCAGACTTTCGATGTAGACCTATGCTACTCTTATTTTGTGCTTGGTGCAATTTTGGTGAAATTGTTTTAGCATTCTCCATTCACAAACAATGTGTTCGACGACCCGCTTTCTAGAAAATCGTTGTTGAATAGAAATCGTCTGACGTGTCTGATCATCACCGATCAATTCTACTTATAGACTAGTACAGCCCGCAAATAAAATGGATAGTTACAATTTTAAACGGTGGCTAGATTAAAAGATTTTAAGGAAGAACCAAATTGTTATTTTGAGAGCCGGAGAAGACTTTGAATAAGGAGAGAAAGGGGGCAAAAATTGCAAAGCACCTCGTATAGAAGGGATGGAGAACTCAATTATTTTTGTCAAGGCTTTCTTGATAGAGGAAATTGGGGCCACTGTTCTCGCGTTAATTTTCGGGCCCGTAAGGTCCCTATCAAGAAAACCAAACAACCCTTGTCACCCTCTCGATATTCCCGGGACATTCGGGGTTCACCTTCGTCGCAGCGACCCTCCTCGTGCCGCGTCCCGACGCGTTTAATTCGGCAATTTAGCAACGGCGGCGTCGATCGCTGCGCCGTTACAGCGTCGTTCCGTTTTAATGGCCCTCCACCTGTTGGCGGGGCGACACGGCCGCTTCGAAAGTCACGTCATTCGCGATTCGCCGGACCGGTTTTTCACCTTTAAACAACGCCGGGGACACTGTCCGTCGAGAGACGACCGGTCGAAATTCACGGAAATTCTCGACACGGGCCGTATCGAGATGAAAGAGAATTAATCTTTCAACTTTTCAAATATTCCTGCCCTCTTCCTACCTCGGGGAAATGGCGCGAAAAAATTCCTTTGTTCGTCGATCGACGCTGGAAATTTTTATGAGCGGCAATTTGCCCCGAAATAAATATGAAAGGGACCGCTTGACTGGATAGGAGGGTTTGAATAAAAGGATTGAATTGGTGAACGGGAGAAAGATCATGGTGGTTTCGAAAATTGTTCTTGCAGTACACGGTGGACTAAGTTTTGTTACAGGTTCATTATTGGCAGACTGATTTTAATTCTTTTTAAAACGAATTTAAAAATTCCAATATACCACTTTAAATGTATCAAGATTTTCGAAGAAAGAAAAAAATGTCTGTGGCTACTGTTTGTTGCAATAAATGCAGACAATTTTTACAAAGAACGTGCACGCACATCAGAGCTGAAATCACACGCTCCTCTCCGTTCCGCCAAAAAGCAATTAAATTCCATTTGGTTGGGTCTATAAACAAAAGGTGCAACAAGACAGAATTTACTTTCTGTCGAACAACTTCCGGGAACAGCAAGCGTTTACGGAAACGCAAATTTTACAGGTCAATTTGCAAAGTTTGCGCAGGAATAAAATTCCCAGTCCCCGTTCGGAAAGAGTCTGGAGCGAACCCGGTGGAAAATAAAAATCGACGGGCGGCGGTTAAAAACAGGAAGAAAGTACTCGGACCGAAGTTGCCCGGTGCTCGAACGAACGAATGAACGAACAAATGGGTAAACTGCGTGCAAATTTCTATTTCGTGTACAGATCGTCCCTTTCAGAATCGGGAGAAGTAAAAGCAGGGGCTATTACTGCGAGAGGAGCGTTTAATTGGCCGGTGAGAGGGCAACATTTATTTAGTTTCGAAATTTCAGGACGCATTCGTGTGTCGCGCAGTGGCTTCGACAAACAATTTCTTTGCCGGCTCCTCCGAAATTTCCGAATCGCATTGACCCAGAAACGGGGGTTTGGTGCTCGTTTGATCGCCTTTTCACCCTCCCCTGCCGGAGAGACCAACCGCGCCGCCATGTTCCGCTCGAACAGGGTGCGTGCAAACATTTTTCCCGACGTTGTTTGCTCTGCTCGGCTCACTCGCCTCGAACTGCGCGACCTAAATATTAATGTCCGAGGTTATTAGTCACCGGTGCTCGGTTGTTTACCGACAGCTCGTTAAACGCTCGACACGTTCCCCGAGGCCTCCGGTAAACCTCCTTCGCCGTTCGTTCCGTTTCGTTCTGTTCGTTCTTTCGCCGATAACACGCCACCGTAGTTTGTTATCATTCCCGGACACAGAGACGACGGACTCTGTTTCGCTCCACCGTGGACACGGCGCGTGAGAACCCTGCCAACTGGCTGCTTAGGAGACGAACACCTTCGTTGAAACTGTGCCCGCCACCCGTGTCTCTTCATTATCCGAATTAATGGGGGGACACGACGCCCCCGAGGATAAACTGACTTTCGAAATAATAGAACGCCGCTCTGTTTGTCATCTCGCCGAACGTATAAATGCTCTGGTGAGTGTCGAACTTTTTAGAAATCTTCAGCATCATAATAAAAGTTGCATTTTACAACTTTCTTTATGTCGTCCTATATTGAAAATTTAAAAAATACGTTTTATTAGTAGCTAGCTTTTATTAATTACTAGCTTCCCAAAAAAGTTCAAATCGTATAGTACAGTATTAAAAAGTTATCGTCTTTTTTCGAGTGACCAAATATTAATTCGAGTAACTGTAAAATGGTCCAGCGTTTATTTCAATTTTTTTGGTACCAATTTGTAAGAGTCCCGGGGGTTGCGTGTACGGCAAAATTGTGTCCAGCCATTTCGCGTCTAGCGTTTCTCTATTGCTTCATAGCAAAAACGATACAGCGATAATAATTAGAAGGTAACGGTGTTGTGCCTTGAGAAACACGGGTCGAACCAGGCGGAACACAAAGCGGAAAAATAACAAGAGTACACCAGCGCTCCCGAAACCCCTCTTTCCTGCAATTTTACAAGACGTTTTTTTGCCGTTCGAAGGAATTAGCTACTTCGCAACTCGGATCGCCCTTTAATACCAAATTAAATTTTAAAGGCCGCCCGAGCAAATTTCCCACGGGCAAACTTTCGTCCTCCCCGTAAGTATCTCTCCACGCCCGGACAAAGCATAATCTGTTATAAGCGCGATAATTTCCGCGTGTGCCGTGTGTGGGGGATCGAAACTGGAAATTCAATGGTTATTATACCCATCGATAAAACGTCGACATTGTTATCTGCTCGTTCTGTTATCTCGAAAGAAACCAAATGCTTCGGATATCGACGTCGTCAAATTCTAATGCCTATGAAATCGGGAAAAAATTTTTCGGGATTGAATCTGCCATCATTCGAAGATTGAAGCTTCCTTTTTACAACGACCACTTAAAATTTTACGTAAGATTTTTTTTAGTATAAACAGAAATGTGGAACACGGTGGTCTTACAATTATTGTCGAATTGGGGGTGGATCTCTAAAGTTCAATAAAACGACTGAAAAAAATTGCACATCGCTTCCCAAGGTGCCGTTGCGAAGAGAAAGATTAAATCTTTAAATCCACGGTAGATTGAGCCACAAAAAAGATTTTTCACGGCTTCTACAGGCGTTTGAATTTCTAAAATCACAAACCTGATTTGTGCCAATACTTTCTGGAGGCACTGTACCTATCTTGAATAGTCCGGCTCGATATAATATCGCTGGGGATTGAAACAAACGCCGGTATGATAGGAAACCCTCAAAATACACGTAGCACGGTCGAAACTAATAATAGGAAGTTTGTGTTCCGCGGGACGCTCCATTCTAATCGGCGCGGACAATTGTAACGACTTCGGGCTGCTCCTCGCGGATTCAATTCCCGGGGCGGCTTTCGTCGGGCATTATGAGAGATCTCGTAATAACAGAAAGCGATTTTAATCGAAATCGAGCCGCATTCGTGGGTGGGGATGCGGGGGTGGGTCCAGGGCCTCGGCGGCCGGCGCGAAATTAATCACCTTCACCGCTACTCAATTTCCGTGGGAAAACGCGCGGCGGTGGTCCGCGGAATTGAACTGTCTTGCCGTTCTTCCGCTAAATCAATTCGTTATCGCGATAGCAAATTGTTGCACAGTTGACAAAATTAATCTCCAATCCGCGCCCGTTCGCATCCGTTGCAAATAAATTTCCAACAGCCTCGTTCGCTCTCCCGAATTATACCGGGTCGATTGTTCCAGGGCGTCGAGCGGATATCAACGATCCAGCGCGTCCTCGCCGGATAAATAATACTTCCGACTTATGGTTGACGGACCAGAGACACCAATATTACGAACCTGCTCGTACAATACGTTGATCGGTATTTTATTACAGATTTTGGTTCACCATTGGATTTTATCAGGAATATCGAAATTTATTTCGGGAGTCGCCATTTTATTCATCTGCTCGCTCTTATTTTTTTTTAGGTCGATACCGAAGCTTTCTGGAAATATATCTGCTTGCAAAAATAGTCCTCTGCTAAATAATTATATTTAATTGGTTAATGTTCGCGATGTAGCTCTTGTTTTCTTGATTTCTAAAACACTATGTCTCGAAACATCAAAGAGCCGGTACAACGCTAAGCTTTATTTAAAGAAAAAGATGGTTCCTACAGCAATGGTTGCACACTCGTTTCGCATTCATGTATTCCCGCCAGAAACGTTTCAAATTCTCCAGAATTTTTGCGACAAAGTATCTCGTACGGAGATACAGAAAAATCGTTCGTCAAAGAAAAATTGGTTACGACTTTGCCAGGCTTTGTTTAAAAAATTCCTGCCCGAGTCGAGAGAGAGGTCTCGCGGCGATGTGTGAGTGGTGCGGCATCGGTGGTGGGTGGAGAGCATCGGGGTTGAAGTTCGCTTTAATCGCACTTTGTGCAACTCTGATCGTTAGGTCTCGAAGATCATCGCGGGATCCTCGGAGCGTGCGACTGTTTCTTTTTCTTCGGGTGATTCGTTCGGGTCCTTTTCTTGCGCGTTACGGAAAAAGTTTGGCGGAGACCGGGAAACTTTGCCCCCGAGATACACGGGTCTTATAATTGGAAGATGTTTGTCCCGCTATAATCATTTGATATTATCCGTCGCGAAAAGAGCGTTAATCATCGGACCCGGTGAAATCCCTTAAATTGAGAGGTCGTGGTACAAAAATAGCGGGTCCATTTTCACGAAGAATTGTACGCGTTACAATTTTTGCTTTTCTACAAGAAGATTTTTTTAAGCTGGATTTACCCTCAATTGTACAGAGTATAAAATAGGGGATGATATTTTGCATTACCGAGTGCATGCTCATAACCGGAATTAGTTCGATAATTTTTCATTAGCCCGGGGGATTGAATCCTCTGAAAAATAAACCCACAGTGAATTTTTATTTTAATAAGCCGCCCTCGGAATCCGCTTAATAAGGATGCATATTTCGTGGGACCTGCACGGTTCTTTCATTTCTTTTTTTGTTCGTCCGAACTGCCTTTACCAAATACAAGATTATGCTGAAACCGCTAACGATAAAAAATAAGCTGCTAGGTATAGCCCCGGCGTGTCTGGGAAATGTTAATTTCATAAAGAATGAAAAACCGTGACAGTAATCGGGCGGAACGGGCTTCTTAATTTCAACATTGCTGTTTCCATAAATTGCCACGCCACCGAATTAACCTAATTCTATGTTCACGCCGTTTGAGAAATAATCAGCGCGCGAGAATTAAACTCCCTTCTTAATTTCGACGTGCCTGCCACGGGAACCTAATCCAGTTTTAATGTCTTGCGCTGTTTCTGACGTAAAACATAACTCGGGGTGTATGTAAATTATATCGCGCTTCGTCACGGTGCACAAAAGCACGCTGGAAGAACATTTTCTGCGATCCAACAGCAATTTATATTAATTATTTATTCTATTCATTTACTGTGTTTGATGTTAGATCGATTTTGCGAAAAGACCGCGAAGGATTTTCCAGGAAAAAGTGGAGTAATTAGTACTGACTAAGCCTGTTTGTAAGAAATGGGACATTAGGGGAAAAACAGCAGTACAATATAATATATAGCAAATATGAGAAACTGTTTCGCTACTAGGGGGAGATTGTCTCATTATCAGGGAATTGAGGAATCTTGGTCTGGTTTGAGCCATCGCCTCCAGTTTAATTGGTGTCCCACGATACCAGGAATTCATCGACTCGACAAACTTAGCGAGAACAATACCGGGGGAGGTCCTCGACGTACAGGGCACACCGCGAGCAATCCCATTATCGTTCCCCAAGAATTAATGATCGAAACGTCCTCGGAGACCTTATCAATACCTGTCAAATTACTGTGGGAAAAGAGAGTGGAGAGTCCAGTGGGACGAGACGAGAGAGTGGCCGGAAAGAACCGGGCAGAAGTCATGGAACCAGGAAGTAGAAAGGCAGACAGGCCTGGGGTGGATGAAATAGGGGTTTGCGGAGATGAAGAAGAGGAAGAAGAAGAAGTAGGAGAATAGGGGAGGGATAGCAAACGAAGGCAATTGGTCGATTCGGTCGTGTAACTAACTCGGCCTACCGGTCACGTAGAATCAGACAAGATTCATTGAAAATCTGTAGCTGTGCCGAGGATGATACAAAATTCTAGTCTCCTTCCGGGGTAATTGAATCCTGGTGCGCGGCCACCATCCGCCCCCGTCGTCTCCCAGCTGCTCTCTCTCTCTCTCTCTCTTTTCCTCGTGTGTCCCATTCAGCGGACCGAGACACGGAGGACACACCGGCTTCTGCAGTTTATTTTCCATCCGCCTTGCTTTACGATAAGACAGAAGCAATATCTTGCTACAGGTGGCTGAATATACGTACCTCTCATTCACGGCCACTCATGTTTCCCGTCTCCCCGACCCCCCGCGTTCACTCTACTCTTCTGCGGACCGGGAGGCACCCGGACGCCGCAACTCGCGCGAAATTTCTCTCGTCGTGCACGCGTTACACGTAGCTGTGGTTCGTGTACTGCCTCGGGAATCGGAGATACGACGCAGCAGGAAGGAACCGCGTGTAGTTTATACGTGTAGACGACGACGGGGGTCTCCCGGTCCCCAGCAGCGGGGCGTCTTCGATGTATCTAATTGGATGCCGGGAACAATAGAAATGAATTGCAGCCATCCGGCGAATTAAGCTCGGCGTTTCGTCGCGCTCGCCCAGATGCGTTCCTTAATTCCCGGAGACGCGGGGGGACGATTTAATCGGGAGTCTCCCGACAGAAATAAGATTCGACCGGGCGTCGTCGACGTGGCGTATGCAAAACAGCTGGATATCGGGGTTTATTACGTGCGCATTTGTACGGGAGCTCGTTTAATGGAAGCGCGTGCACGGAGCATCGAACGAGCTGCGGACGTTGTTTTCTTCCGTCGCGGTGTTTTTGCGTCGTAAACGTCGTCCCGTTGCCGTTTACAGCTTCAGTTTACATTTCGGGGTGGGAAATGGACGGCTACAACGACCTCCAGAACTGAGCCAGAGACGGACTGTGTTTTGAAGTAGCACCGGCCGCTTGTTCTCGCTCGTTCTTACACCGACTATCGCCCTCTCTCCGCTGCTTTGTGTCTCGCATTCTTTTTTCTGTCACCGTTGGCTGGAGGATGCAATACGCGGCCGGAAGTTTATGTCGTTCCACGGCGAACGACACACGTGGTCGGACATTGAAAGCTCGGCCGTTTTATTGATGTTTGCTCGCATACGAAATTTCCGTGTAACTCGCGACGAGGATCGGAGTCCCGGTCCGGTTCTCCTTTACGAGGGCGACTCGTCGGACGTGTTTATGGAAATCGGCCGTGCTACTTCGTTCTGTAAAGCGGCGCGCGCCGAACGGTTTACCGGCGAACTAATTAATAAACATTCCGAATGCGGAACAACCGGCGGACTCCGTGCGTTTAGTTCCTTCGCTCTGAAAAATGCAGGAGGCAAGGACAGCTGTCCGACCAGCGCCCGGGAAATTTTGTTTAAACGGGCCGGGACCGGGTCGGGCCGAGCTTCGCGCAGCTTCCGTAATCTGCATATCGGGTGTATTAATTAGTCCATGTACGTGCGCGCCAGTGATAAATAAAACGCGCGAGCGTAATCGCGATAACTCCGCGCGCTCGCGTGGAGCCTCCTCGTTTCGCTAGCTGTTATTACGATCGTCCTTACCCGCTACCGGAATATCGTTTTATCTTTTTTTTCCCCCTACACCTCGATTTTTCTATCAGTTTACTCGGGGCCCGATCGACGCGGCGATACGCTTCGCAATAGGTTTGATCGTTTCATTAAGCAGACAGTGCTCCGCTGGTATTTGTAACGCGATCGCACGCAGATATATTCTAATTAAAAAGTAATCCGGTCGAACGCGCGTGATCAATTTCGCGCGGCTCCGATGGCTACGTGCGCGAATATCATCGGTCGACAATCTGGTATTTATGAAAACTCACCCATTCGGTCGGCTGTCTGTTTTCGCTGTCCGCAATCGGCATCGCGGTCGCCGGACGCCTTCAATTTTGATGCGGCTCGCTCACTGTTATTCATTACGAAAAAGTCCGCGCAAACATCGCCGGCCGCGGCACGCGCGCGAAATATCATTTTCCCCCGTCCGTATCTCTAGCGAATTATTGTAGTCGGGCACACCACAATTGGGCCGTGGACAGTCGTAATTTTATCGAAATTGATACAGACATAAATAAATGTTTAATCGCATTTTCTTGTTACGCGGTCTGCTTTACTGCGAGCACTGCGAGATCGTTCGATAAATTGAATTAAGGGCAACCTTTTAATGGGTTTAATTAAATGTTGCGTATAATATTAGTACCGAGCCGAATGTTGCATTTACTCGACTCGGCCGTGTGCGTTCCTTTCGTTTATTCGGTGAAGCTCAGTAAATTAATTAATTCCAATGGATATTTGTGTACGTTACTCGCCCCGTCCGGAATCCAGATATTCGCCAAAGATTATTGCAGAAATTGATGTTTTCGAGGTACCAATCCCCGATATACATATACGAAAAATATTTGATCGATTGTCAATCCAAGGACCGGAGTTCGAATCCCGATAAAACTGCTTTTTCAATTTTCTCCAAGTTTTACACGTTTTATAAGTAAATTTTATCGCTTTCGAAAATTGTCAAAATGCTACGATATAAAACATGACCGAATTTAGTACGATTTTAATTTATCTCAGATCTAAAAAGGCCACTGCCACAGAAAATAAGATTTTATTTGATTCGAGTTTCTTAAAATTCGTGTACAAAAATTGCAAATTGCATAAACACCCGCAGTCTAGTAATTACAATATGAATGCTCTTAACGCTCTCGAGATTTACGGGAGTGTGAACAAAAAATGTGTTTGAAGCTTTCATAACGCGTTGGAAATGATGAAGTGGAAAGTTCGGAAAAACGATGGGTTTAGTATGTGTTCGAGCAGAGGAAAAATCTCAACAGCACTTGGAAAAGTGCTTTCAAGTATGAGATAGGAGAGGGGGAAAGCTGTAGAGAAAATTGAAAAAATGAAGACGCTCCGAGAAATAAGTTGAGAGCACAAAAGAATGGTGTACAACGTCTGGAAAACCAAAAAGGTTCACAGAAAATCGTTGGAAAATTGTGGAAAATGAGGAGAAACAGTAAACAAAAAATATTGTTGCAGAATCATCTTGTCCGTCATCGTGAGCGTATAACGGACTGTTTCCTTCCATAAAATTTCCCGGACGGTGTCCTCTTCAGTTTTTCCCCGCTGTCAAGTTTGTTCTCCTTTCTGTTATGCCGGTTTTCGAATTCGCCGCTCGTCAAAGTTGCTCCCAAAGGAAAATATGGTTAAGGGTTGACGTGCCTGCCTCGTTCCGGTGGCAGCAGGCAGCAGTAACGGCAGTGCCAGCAACCAGAGCAGCATCCTCGACGTGCGCGGCGACGTTTCGACGCGAAATGTTTTACATTTTTACGCTCCGTGATTCGTAATGCGTACGTAATAATTTCACTCTGACCCGCTTTGATGTTGCCTTCTCGGTCGCGCGCGCGCACAGACGTACACACAGGGACCGTCGGCGAATATGTGTGTCACGAGCCTGCAGTCGTCATCGAAAAATTCGTCGGGCGCAACGCGAGACACGCGATATTGACGAGCTGCAATTTTCGAGAGGGGACGCTCTCGCGTGTTTCTCTGCCTTCTTCGCTTCTCTGATTAACCGCGCCGAAACCCCACGCACAAACGTTTTTGTCTTCCTGGGTTCGGGTTTCGAGGATAAGTGGCGCTGTCGAGTTACGCGCCCGACCGAAAGCTTTCGGGTAATCGAATTTAGTCGACCGGGAACTCGGGTGTCGGAAGCTCGGTCGGCTCTCGTCTCGAGGCTGCAACGCCGCCTGTCGAGCCACGATAATCTATCTAAAAATATCCCGCCGACTTTAACGCTTTAAATGTTCTCCTTTTTTAGGAAGTTACGAACTACAAAGAAAGCTGTAATCACTGAAACAGTAATATAAATCGTGGGGCAGAGGGTTAAATACAGGGTGAACATTATAAAGCGTCACAGACGAATATCTCCAAAAATATTGATTATACGCAAAAATGTTTCAGATGAAAGTTGTTCAGTTGGATCATTAATTTTAGTGTTCCGCAAATTTTTCATATAATCACAAGTGTTCCCTGACTTCAAAAAGGTTAAGAACCACTGATCTAATCCATTTGTACCATTTCATACTTAACAGTGTGTGTAATTTTTACCATTCGAAATTGTTCTTTTGAAACGCAATTAAAAAATTGGCGGTAAAAGGACGTTTACGTTGCAGATGGGTGGTTAATGCGACGTATCAAATTCCGTGGATAATATTCTCGGGTTTTAATTTTTAATCGAGCAGACCGCCAGCTATTTTCTTAACGATCTTGTCTCGGGGAGAAATGGAGGGTCCGCTCGCGATGCTTTTAAAAAAAAATCCTGAAAACCGACTGGCAGAGCTTCCCGTCTCTTTTATTCGTCCTGGCCGTTTCCCCTGGCGTAAGTTGGCGCGTCGCTCCGAGTCGACCTCATTAAATTTATTATTTCCCGACATCAGTCGCAAATATCTCCTAATTTTCCGGGGTGGATCGTCTCGTTGCACGGGGAATTTATAAAATCCTCTATCGGCCGTAATGAGAGGGCGTGTTTTCGCTTCGGGGTCTAACGCGCTCTAATTACGCACGGACAGGGTCGCATGGTATAGCATCCTTGAGAATGGTCGCGCCGCCGGTATTCACGGAATGAGTTATTCGCCGTATCTCGCTGTTCCCATCGCAGCAAATTGCCGCGCAGCGCTAATTCCTTCTCCGCGTGGATTCGACGAGGATTTTCTTCAGCGAACGTGTTCGGACGCCGAGGATGTCTCGTTGACGCGATAAATGCCGGACAAAAAGAACCCGTACTATCGAAGTTCCGACGCAGTTATGGTTGCAGATAAATGATTGAAACCGGACTAGAACCTTGCACACTTCGAAATCTCTGTTTAGAATGCGATTCAATAAGTTCATCGGTCTTGCAACTTATTGATAATCCAACATTTAGTGCTGAAAAGAACCCAGTGTCAATTCGTCGAAGAAATGTTCGATTATTCAACTTACGGGGCGAGTTGTCGGTAAGCGAACCGCAATTCCATTTCCGGTGGTGGCTGCCACGGAAGTTAAATTTCAATCTCGTCGAGCCTGCTCGTCGTTAGACGGCAGACGGCAATTTCAGTCACGCGGGAAACAAATGCGGCGGATTTTCGGACGGGTTTACTGCTCGCGAGATCGGGACTAGAACTTGTTCGCGGGTAATTGGCGACCGGTTAGGCGATCGGGTTGACTTTGCAACATTCGGCGAACGTTCGGCGAACGTTCACGGAATGCGGACCACTGTAAGCCCGAGGCGCACCGCCACGCTCCCCGGAACTTCGCAATTTCTATCCTGTCTGGCGACGTGACACACCCGAGGGACTTTGATTCTTCGTCAAACTTTAAATCCCCGGCCCGGTCGCGTCGCAGCAGCTCGCTCGTCGGAACAATTCGCTGTCCCTTCGAGGATATAATATTTTCAAAGCAACCGGGCGCGCTCCGCGGAAGTGCTTAAATCCTTAAATTTTATTTCGAGCGAACAACGCTGTCTAACCAAGCTCGGCGCACCAAATTCTTTCTTCTCCCGTTTATCTCGGGCGTCTCTCGGACGCGATCGATTTATGCGACAGGAAATTTATATTTTCATTCGAAAACAAACCTCGCCGCGCGAACCCTCCTCCAGATATGACGACACCGATGCGCTTGTTTTATCGGTTACAATGATCGCAGCTGGAAAACGGAAGATGGAAACCGGAGTGATACATTGTTCGCTGGTTTATCGTTTCCGCGAACACCGACGCTCCAAACAGAGAAAACTGAGTCTGCTGTTCGATGGCACTTGATTGACGCCACTGCTCGCTTGACCGTCGTATGTATCTAATTACCGGGGAAATGCGCGCTGCTCGCTCCGTTCGTTTCAAACATATTTTAATCACGATTCTTTCAAGCGTTTCTTTTTCGCGCACGGTATACGATAACGATGGAGCGGAATGGCCGCTGCTCGTCATTATGGAGAATCATTGCGCCGTGGACAATTTTTATGAAGAATTTCTGCACGATTATTTTCGTGAAAAACGTGTCGAAGGTTACGTGAACAGCAATAATTACTATTTTATTATTATTATGTCGCATAGTAATGGCGCGACCTGGAAATTATTATTAAACTGTAGACCGTTCGCGCGGAATAGAAATTATTTGCATCGCTTGGAAGAAGCAGGAATCAAAGCACAGGTTAATTTTATTAAATGCAGTTATTAAGGTGACTTGAAATGCAATTTTTGAAAAAATTTCTTTTCACATCCTTTAGTAAACTAATTGCTGTAGCTTTGCAAAAAAGATCAAACTGCATCGTCCAATATTTAAAAAATTGTGGTGTTTTTAAGAGTGTCCGAATAATAATAGGAGTCACTGTACGTGTTCTCCGAATAATAATAATTTCCCTCACAATTAAACAAGCTCGCGAGATGAACCAGGTATGGAGTTCACTAATTGAGGCATTCTACAGACAGCTGAAGAAATTCAGGGTTGCAGTCATCGTTCCCGCGGACCTAGTTAAGTGTTCAGAACCACACGTTTCCCACTCGGGAATGTAGATTGTTAATCACAGTCGGCAGCGTTAGCAGTCTATTAGAAAGTAAAAAGTGGGCCGTCTGGATTGGTGGGGGCCTGTTCTCGCGGATGTGTAAGCAATAAAATGAACGCTATTTGTTCGACGGGCGAGTTTTACGAGCGAACGGTCCGCATTCAGTGGCGGGCGACGTCGGCGAAGTGGCCCGTATAAAAGGAGGCAGGAAAGCCGTGAACCGCCAAGTGGCGTCCACTAAAGTGGACCGCGTGAAAAGCGCCTTATTGTCGCGCTCGGTCCTTTGCCAGCACCCCCTCCCCTTCCCTCTTTCACTCTTTCTCTCGCTCGGCACTTCCTATCGCGATCGACGCCGTCCGACAAAGTCGTGCTTTCACGGGAAGAGATACCGGGGGCCGACAGCGACGAAGAAAGAAACAAGAATATCGTGGTCGCACCACCCATTCGCCATCCTCGGATTCGACGTCTATTTTTCGACCGCGAGGCCCGCGCACAGAGGATTCAGACGTTCTCGTTCGCCGACGCGACGCCTTTTCCGCTCGCGATGCAATCTTTGTGAAGCGTGCGAGCTCCGCGCGGAAAACCACTCGCCGGTTGATAGAAATACTTTTCTGCCCCGGCCCGGTTTCCTTCGTTTGTTTAAACGGATCCACGTGAACATCAATTCGAAAAGAATTTGATATCTTGCAGGCCTGCGGCGAGATTGCTTTAAACTGCCGCGGCTCGTCGACGCGCACCGGATCCACTGGCAACGACGGCGGAAAGTTGTAATTGCGTTGCGGATCTTTATGCAGATTTTCCGGTTTTGTCGGATATTTTGTTGAAATTGAAATGGGAGAACGGGGCAGGCCACGGGGAATCTTTTCGGTCGGATTTCTTGCGGCGGTAGGAACGGAGGAATTGCATAATTTGTTGCTGGTATAGCTTTTTGTTCAAGAATGTGCAGGGTATAATTGTAAGAAAAATGTTTTCTCTCTACTTACACAGTTTTTCGGAAGAATCGAAAGAACGTTTCATCGATCGAACTCCTCTTCCCAAGAATCTCGAAATCCGCAGACCGTTAATTACAACGTGGAAATTATCGCGAAGGAAGGTGCACGAAATTCGCGAAGAATAAATCGCCGGTGGCTGGCGCGCGGGGGCGTTAACGCGAAAGGAACAAAAGGGATTAACAGGTTCTTCTGTTTGTCTGTTTGTCGGCCGGGTCGTTGCGTTAATTACAAGAAAGCGAGCCGTTACTTTTGCATCAGCGGTGAACTCTCTCTCTCTCTCTCTCTCCGCCGCGGATATTTTTCTTGTTTTCCGGTTGGTCGATAAATTCAGCGACGTCTCGTTGCTGTTTTGGTTCTCCTCTAACGGTAATTAAATGCAACACACGAGGGTAGAAAAAATAGTTGACAGAGGTGTGCGCTGAGAAAAGCCGGAGGTAGCATCGTGCAAAAAAGTATCGGGAGCGGCTAATTATCTTGTTAATTGCGTCGGTGAGAGGTGTCGAGGGGAGGGGGCCAGCCAGGGGTATGTAAATCGGTATGCAAACCGTGGCGCGCGTGACCGAGGAAGAAGACGCTAGAACGAAACTCGCAGCTCGGCCCGCGGAGCTGCGCGGCAGGTGATAAATACCGAAAACACGATAAGGGGGCAACGAAAACAAGCGGGGAAGCTTTGCAATTAAAATTCAGTAACTCGCTTAGTGAAGTACAACTCGCCCGATTGTAGTCGCCCCCGTTAAATACAATCAAGCGGTGGCCCGGTGCGCGGTGGCCGGGCTACAAATCACTTTGCAATCGGCTTCGGGAACTAGGAATGGAAATACAAAGGGGCCGATTCCCCTTCCCTCCTGTGAAAAAAACGTAAATTGAAATCTCACCGTATATTTCCTCCCAACCTCCCCCTCTTAGCGTGTTCGCGACGTTTCGCTTTTTTACCGAACGCGTTCAACTTCGAAAGCTCTTCGATCGCGGCTTTGTCCTCGCACTGTCGTCTGACGTACATTATTGACCGGTTCTGCTCGCTCTTGGTACAACGTTTCAGATTCGCGTTCCACCGCGTCGCGTGATTTTCTCAGTCCAGTGATCGCCAATGCGCGCCCCGTTAATGGTATTTCGTTTCCATTCTACTACCCTATTCAGCCGAGGCTCCCCTTTTGTTTGTTATTTCGTCGGAGGCGGCGCCCGCGCCCTTATCGCCGCGGCGACGTTCTTCTGTTTTCTTATCTTTAGGGGACAAACACGGCTCTGTTGCACCGAAAATAGGGCTCTTATCGCGACGCGCTTCGCGGCCCTGCAGATTTTTCTTCTGCGCGGTTTTGTTTAATAATGGCGAGCCTCCCGGCCATCAATTTCATCGAGCTGCCACGCCGACACAGGCTAATTACTAAATAATGAGTAATGTTTAAAAGAATTCTGCTGATATGTTCCTCGATTTTCAATTTTATTTTCAATGTTATACATTTCACATCGTTACTGTTCTCTTGAGAATAAAGTCTGCAAGTAGAACGAGTCAATATGTAGTTGGACGTGGTTGTTGATATACGCACTATGCATACATTTCTTGATATACTAATAGGGCTTCTTTTAGACTTTCTTCCGCGTTTTTATTCATAAAGTAAATAATAAATAATTTTTGGCATGTATCCTGTTCTTTTACCAATACTATCCACTATGTATTATCTCTAGTCTGTATTATCTAACGTCAGGATTCTTTAAAATATTCATACATGACATCACCCGAAGCACTACACTCCGCGACAATACTATAAGACATCATATAAAACCATGTAAGTCCGTCTTAAAAGAAAGAATTCCCCCTTGTTACGTACAGTGTTTTATTGTTTTCACCAGGAGACGTTCTTCAACTCCGAGTTTCTCCTAAAATTTCTAAAAATTTCGAAACTACATCGAAATACCTCTTATTAGCCGCGACAAAACTATAAGACAATATGTGTTTTGTGTAAGAAAAATAACGCGTAGAGTTTATTTTTGTTATTTATTAATAATGTGTGGTGCCGCCTTTATTTTTTATAACTTCTAACATTCTTCTTGGTAACGATTCATACAATTTTTTAATTGTTTTTCGTCTTGAACGTGTGCACTCCCCTTCAACGCACATTATTAACTCTTCTACGTTATTAAACTGTTTTCCTCTAGAGTATACTGCCCCAGCTAGTATTCCCCAACAATTTTCTGTGATGTTTAAGTCAGGGGATCTCGCGGGCCATGGTAAAATATCTATTCATTTACTGTCAAAGTAAGCTTGCACTACCTTTTCAGTATGCACGGCTGAATTATCATGCTGGAAAATAAATTTTTGTTTCGCTATCTTAGCTGCATGTTTTCATTTAATTCCAGCATTAACCAATTCATTCAACGAATAAATTCTGTAGAATGTCCTGTTCCCGTTGTCCCGGTGTTACAAGCAACCAATTAAATATTAACGAGTAACAAGCGGACGACGTCGAAATTTAATAATTATCCGGCTGCGTGACATATCGGTAGTAACATTTCTGACATAAATTAAACATAAAGGGCGCCACGGGGACAGAAGGACGCGCGTTGTCACCTCGGACGAAGATGAATCGTTCGTTTAATTGGACGCCCCCCACCCCAGCTCGGTGGCGACGCGAGGAAATGTAAGCGATGAAATATTTAGCGTTCGCCGCGCGACTAATTAATGAAACGGGATTAGAGTGTGATAAACACGACGGAACAATAAGCTTCGCTCGCGATCTAATTCCCCGGGGGGCGGGGCCGGGTATTTTCATCGGGAACAGGGACAGGTGTTCTCGAGAGCGACCGGACGAAATAAATTCGTTCCACTGTTTCCTTTGTTCTTATCGATGAAATTCCCATGTAAAGTGCCCGCGCTACATTCGTTACAAACTTCTTCGAACCTCCGTGGAACTAGAGGCGGGTCGAGGGGACGCATTCAAACGAGATCACTCTCGGCCATTAGGAGAGAGAGGGGAATTTTATTTGCATGCAATTAAAAACGCAACTTCGCTAAATACTTCCAATACTTGTGCCCGGGACCGCGACGTCGTTCGATAAACTTGCAAATAGCTGCGCGGATGCAATTAAACCAACCTCGCGCGTAGACTCTGCGAACCCCGAGGAAAATCACTGGAAAGTTTCTGCGGTTGCTCCTGCATCGTAAGAGCGTGTGCTACCGTCTACCTGTTGTCAGCCGGGGCTCAAACCAAAATTACATTGTCCTCGAGGAATTTATAATCAACCTACCCAGCATGTCATAATGACGGAGATCTTTTTCTCTTACGGTTCGTGGAGTTATAGAAAGTTTTATTAAATCTGGACTCGGTAGTTCTAGTGCTAATGCACTGCAGTCAGATGCCTGAGAGACTTTCATTTAAGAATATTTCTAGAAACAAATGTATATTTCAGGGCATTCCAACGTGTCAGGGAACCTTTAACCATCTTCTATTCTACATGCAGTTTAAATTAATTTTTAATTAGGTTCCGGGGGAAAGTTGCACGCCCATAAAAATTAACTTACGAGCTTGAATAAAATGGGCTGCTCTTTACTTTACCGGGCTCAAAATTAGTACCTCTCTCCTACGAATTATGATGTGTTTGGTATGTAATCCAGTAGATTTGTACCCGGCGCGGATGCAGATCGAAATTTCGATCCTGTAGGATAGGTTACCATATTTTGCGGGTATTGGGTATCTCGGTTGCCCGATACCCGCAAAATATGGTAACCCTGTTCAGGAGTTATTATTGAGTTGGTTAGGATCAGGTCGGGGGGCGGGGGCGGCAACGTAAACGGCTCGCGGTCGTCACTACAAACCAATATGGCGGCGCCCTTACCTGTCAAAAATGCTAAACTTTAAGCGACCATAGCTCCTCAACTATTGATCCGAGAAGTTCGAAACTTCGATCTGCATCCGCGCCGGGTACAAATCTGCTGGATTACATACCAAATACATCATAATTCGTAGGAGAAAGGTACTAATTTTGAGTCGGGTACTGGTCCGATCGTAGGTGATTCACGTGGGGGTAGACGAAGTATTACCACTAACCGTACCATGATCGGTTCCAGATTTTTTTAACTATTGAAATTATAAGGATTTTAAAAGTAGCTGATGTGAATCGTCAGAATAAATTATAAATCATGAATCTCAGTTATTATGAGGTTTCGGGAAACGAGCATTTCTCGGGGGAAATGAGATCGGCCGCACAAGTGAACCGTGATTTCTCATAATTTTGCAGGCACGCAAAAAGGTCTGCGAGGATTCCGGCCTGGGCGTAGAATCCAGGCGTTGATCATCGGCGGCTCCTTTGAACGGTGGACGCGGCTTTAATAACCAGTCAACCACGCGAAGTATTTCATTAGAGAGGAGAGGATCCAGAGGGGTGAAGGGAGGAGGAGCTGGAAGAAGGCAAGGAGGAAGAGGAGGATGAGGAAGCGGGCTGAGTTTCAGAGCGTCGCGCGCGATGCTGCGAGTCTGCGGGGATAGATGCAGGGCCGGGGTTTCCCTTTGACGCTTATCCCTTGTCTGCGCGGACGAGATAGGATCTCGGTGGTCCTGGCGCGAGAGGAACGCGAGCCAGGTCCTTGCCTCAGCCCGCGGAAACTTTAATAAGTGTCCTGGACCGGCAGCAACAAGTTCTTGCCCACGTTTCTGTGCAGCTGGGCTGGACAGCTGGACCTTTTCTGTTCCCCGCAGACGCTTCATAGAAACTGGCCTTCGAGAACACGATTACTAAAATTCCCCAAGATTAACAGAACGACATAACTGAATTAATGCCCGAACCACACTGCCCTAGGATGCTAAGACCGGGACCTTTGTCTTTCAAGGCTGACGACTCGAAGAGGACGGTAGGTCTGATTCTAAAGTTGCTCGGTGACTGTTAATAAAGGACTGCGTTGAAGATTACGATATGCCTGAGGAGTTGCCGAACGTCTCGGGGGACCGTCTCCGACAGTGCAGCTCCGGCGTGCTATTCTTCCCGGTCTGCGTCGCCTCGAAGTGGAATTTATTTCCAGGCCGGGGCGCCTACTACGTGTCTCCGAGAATGCATGGTCCATAGAGCAACGGCAGAGACAGAGGCAGCAAGGAATACCTTGTCGGCACGAGGAGATCGTGTGTCGGGAGTGATGCTTGTGCTTGCGAACATTCGACGCGAGGTATCTTGCGATTGCTGAGACAGAGCGCGGGACTCGAGCGTGTCTGTCTTCCAGCCGGCAAAAGTGTTGCTGAATATTTAACTTCATTGTGACCGAGGTTATGCTATCTTCGGCGAGGGTCGGACTCGAGGAACCGGGGCGGGGGTGGAGTTGCGGCTCGGAGACACGGCCCACGATCTGACCGGAAGTTGCAAGAGTTTATTCGTTGGAGAAAAGAGAGAAAGAGAGAGAGAGAAAACGAAAAGGAAAATTGAGAGATTAAAGGGACAAAGTGTAGTAGGGAAGAGGTGGACCGAGTCTGCTGGAGAAACCCAGGGCAGAAGGAGAGCGAGGGATTCATGAGGGGAAGAGAAGAACAGAACAACGGACTGCAACGTGAACGAGCAAGTTGAGGTGGGGGGCGGAGAGAGAGAGGACAAGCAGGGAAGTTTCTGTCTGTCCGAAGTGGATGGGGGCGAAAATGTTCGGAGTGTTGCTGGCATGTGTCTGGCTGGTTGCCGGCTCCCCGTTACACCCGTGGCCGCTAATACCGCACAAAGGTAAGTGGCCCATCTACTTATAACTTCTTACTGCACGCTTTCCCCGAGCTCGGTCGGGGAATCATTATTTCGCGGCAGGATTTCTCCGTCCAGTCCACTGCCAGATTCGATAATGTGTAGTATCTTTTTGTTTCGAAACTCAATTGATTGGTTTTTGCCGAGCTAGCAGCAATTTTGTAAGATTTTCCACGGTTTTCAATAGTACGAGTCGGTCATAAGTCGGACGCAGGCGAAAACGATGCTTTGATACACAATTCTACCTTGAAATTTCAGAGAGCCTTGTTTAGTTTATTGCGAGAGAGTATTGGATGTCTAGTAGTAGCAATCAACCTTAAATCGGACCTAATAAGATCCACTTTTGATCTACGCATTCGTGCGTTGTTTCTTTTTGGAATTCCGAGAATTTCAAGCAGTTTCAGAAGTCCTATCAATTTCTTCCAATCTTCAGTAGCACAGGTCAGTCATATATCGGAAAAATCGGAACCGCTTGTTAGAGCAGAATATTGCTCGGGATATATGAAAATTTGCATGATTCCATTAAAATAATTCATGCTTGGTCCGGGAGAATGGCTCCGAGGAATTTCCTTGGAAACAGCTCGTCAACTAAAAGCCGGGGAAATTATGAATTAAGGAAGTTCGAGGTTGAAAAGCTCCTTGAAAATTGCTGCTGTAGGTAGATTTTCTACACTCGAGGAGATAGAATGAAACTTCTCCCGTTCCCGTCGTATTTTAAAGATCAGAAATCGGATACGAGACCGCGATTCTCTCCTTCTCGTTTTAGTCTCTATCCTCGCTCTTTCTCTCGTTTCCGTCCCTCGAAGAAGAACAGCTAGACTCCGTTCCGGCCTCCACCACATCCTGATCGTACGTTCGCCGCGGTGATGCGGTTTAATGGAAACCCGGAAGTTTGTTGCAACTTTTTCCCGGGGCGGTCCTTTTTTCATCGAAATTACAGGAGCCCCAACGGGAGGGTTGCAACCCTCTCCCCTCGTCCTCGCCCACCGGTCCGTATCTACGTCGGCCGACAGTCAGCAGACTGTAGTTTTACGGCCGATGCGAAGACCGTAATTTAAAATACTCCGCGATAAAGGAGACGAACGATAACTGCTTAACAACGAGGGGGAAAAAGTTATTCCATTTCACGACGTCGGTAATCCGATGCGGAAAAGTTGCCCCGACAGCTTCATTTTTTTTCTCTCTGAGAATCATCATGCTGCGTCCCGTCCCGCACGCGAATTACGCGGGTATAGAGGTCTGCGAAGAAATTTCATTTCTTCTTCCTTAATCTTGTCCGCGGTTCCGTCGATGTTCCAGGCAGCGCGGATATACTTATAGTCGGACGCCGCCCGGCGAGTATCGGATTCACGATCCGTATCCACATTTTCCGAACCAAACGCCAATGGTATTCAATTTTATTCTCCTACCGACTAAAATATTTACCGACTAAAATATTCGAATATCCTTTTTTTCCAGTGTTCAATGAATCGACGAAAAAATATCGTACACTGATTTTAAAGTGGTCATTGCAAAGGGCAGACTTCAATCTGTAATTTCATGCTGATTTCAGTCATGGAAAAAATTTTTCAACGTCCACAGAGACATTTGAATTCATGCAATTCCCGAACTGAAAATGCGTCCCCATTTTCTCTGCAAAATCGTGTTCGAACAAAATTAATTCAGGATTGTAGAAGTGGAGTCTCGACGCTTTCGAATGAGCCCAGTCACATTGCGGTGCGATTTTTTCTGACAAAGTTACAGCAGCTCGAATGTCAATAATTTTCCGATGTATCTCGCTTCTATCGCAAGTAGTACAAGTCCACGAGTAGTCGGACGCCTCAGTTATATATTCAGATCCACAGCCCGCACCGATATTTTCACTGTAAATACCAAACATTCAACTTCTATCTTACAACGATTCAAAGATGACGACCCATTCCTAAGTAGTATGAGTCGGTCCGTGTTCCGACATCGGAGTTTCAGATAGTTCGACAGTCGCTATCTACAGTTTCCACGGTCAACAATGTCCGTCGGTCGCGTTCTACAGATTATACGGCAATATCTACACCCGCAAGTAGTACTAGTCGGCGGATAGCGAGACGCCGGGCCCTATAAAGCGATTCGTTCTACACGGCGTCCGCAAAGTAAATACCAAACAGCGTTCGCTTCTGTGCTATTGGTTTAACGAGGCTATTTGGCGTCTACCGATCCGGTTTTTTCACCGGTGGCCGGTGCACGCCCTTTCTTCGAGCGGCGAGGGATGAAAATGAAGACACGAACCGACGGTAAATCGAGCGGTACCGAGTGGAAATGCACGCTCGATTTCGCAAACGCGACGCTCGCGCTATTACGCGGCTTTGCTCGCGTAATCGCGCCGCCATTTCGGGAATTAGTCCATCAGGATTCAACGTCGCGCGAGACCAACCGAGTCGTGTCGACATTGTTGCCGTTTCGACCGTGTCCACCGGGGAAAAAACTCTCCCTCTCTCCGGTGGACCATCCTTGTTTCTCTCTCTTTCATTCTGTGTCCGCGTGTCAGAAAGCGCGGCCCGTAATACCTCGAGGATTAATTGGCCGCTCAGTGGATCTTTTCGAGCGTTCGTCTAGAGGATTATACAGATAAATACAGTTCTCCTTGTTGGACGAGCTTCAGTCTTCGTGACCCTCTACTCCCAAACCGCTCGCACTTCTGTGTGCATATTCCCGACCAGCTTTGCAACTTTTTTCATCGTCAGACTACTGAACTCCCCGCTTTTGTTCACCTCTCAGGCGGGCCTACCCACAATTTTTATTGATATTGTGTGGAAAACAATGGTTTTAGATTGATGGATAACCCCCTAAAATTTTAAGTCGCTAACGCTTCATATAAGGATGAGGGTAAATACCCTTAACTACATATCATTTTTTTTCTCCGTTGATAATTAAGATATTTACCTCCTTCATTATCTATATTTTTTGACAATTGTGATCAAAGTATTAAGGGTAGAAAAAAATTATTTAATTTTTTGGGGGTGGGGATTGCAAGAAACCCTTCGAGTGACCACTTCCAAAAAATTCACAATGAAAGTAATTTGGAGAAGATCTTGAACAGAAATCCTGCAGGAGTTTCGTGTGGAGTGTAAAAAATACGTTTTCTACGGATTTTCAGTAGTACGAATCTTTATAACTTCAACAATTGTGGAATGAAAAATCTGTAACGTCGTTCGATCGGTGGTGATAGGTTCAGTGTTAAGAGGTGAGAGTAGAAGCTCGCGTACGAAGTGCAATATGTTCCGGTGATGGAGATCATAGTGTGTTTATTGAGTTCGGTTTCTAATTAGCCGGCGGTCGCGGCGCATATCGTTCGAATTTATTCCGGTGCCTCGTCGAATGCTCGGTGAATATTTAACCAACTGCCGGGAAAGGGTGGCTCTGTGGAGTGGCGCTCGCGTCAGCAAAAGAAGAATTTAATATCGGTCCTGTCTGGCGTGACGGTGAGCTTTCGCATTACGCGAAAAATGCCGGCGCAATTAGAGCGGCAAACGGAACAATTTCATTACGCGTAGAAACGCGGAGTGGGGGTTGAAAGAGCGATGTGTTACAGCAGCGGCGATGTCGGTCGCTATTTCGGACACGGGCTACGTCGAAAGAGCAACTCACGCGGCAATACGGCAGTCGAAGACAAAGGACGAAATTAAGCTTCGCTACTTCTGCCAGCTTCGTGCTCTCGTCTATGTATCTATCTCTCCCTGTCTCTTTCGTTCTCTTTCTCTACCGCTGCTCTATTTTCACGCGGATTCGATGCGTCATTTTTGCATACTGCACTCTGCCGGATTAACTTCCATTATGTCGCAAAATTTTTAAGCTGACGACGGAAACCCGGTGCGTTCCCATTGTTGCTCCGCGGTGCGTAGCTTTTTCCGTAATGCCGGCTTATGTTCGTGACACTGATGTTCGAATTTCACGGAAATTCGATGCACGACTTAATCCTTTAATAGGAAGCCGCAGAAACTCTGTACTGATGCAACAATGATAAGCAAAATCATGGGACATCGTTCGAAGCACGTCAATGCATTTCGCATCTACCGCTAGTAGTATACGTCCACGAATAGTCGGACGGTCCAGTTACATTCAGACCTACAACCCACACCGCGACTGTATTTACGTAACAAAGATCCACAACATGGTGCAGGATCGGTAGGAGCTCTTGATTATCGACTGAATTTACGAATTTTCTATGATGTTTTTAGAAGGAGCTTTGTAATTTTCGTCTAACAACCCAAACATCCCAAAGGAGACAGATAGTATATGTTATTCGAAATGCTTTGCTGGTTTGCAAATCGAAATGCCGTGGTTGATGTAAAACGTATGATAAACGCAAGAAAATATTCGACATTTCTCGAGCATCCGTAGCCAGTTTCTGTAAAAAAGTAATTCCGAAACGCTTTCGTTAAACTGGCGAAAATCGGGTCGTTCCGGCCGAAAAAATCCCGCGCAAACTATTACACGTACGAAATTTCGCACAAAGCGGGCAACGTTGGCGCGCGCGCGGCTTTGCGCCTCCATTAAAAAAGGAAAAAAAAACACGAAAAGGTGGAACAAAAAAGAAGAGAACACGTGGGATTTTGTGCACGACAACCCGATACCTTCCGCGCAGGGCGTTTTCCCTTTTAATTTAACGCGGCAAAGGCGGCTCGTTAATTAAAATCCGAGCAACAATTTCCGAGGCGGACTCGGGAATAATCCGGGATCACGGGGGTTCAAAGTTCTCGCGGGGCAAATGACCCGTGTGTGTCGGACTCGTCGCGAGAACCTTAGAAACGCGGAGTCAAAGCTCGCCCTTATTTCAAAGCTTTCGGGGATTTAAATACCTGCTGCGTGGGGCGTGGACCGAGTCCAGTTTTAACAGGCTTAACGGGAGAGTGTGCGTGACGATTATCACTGATGTTACTAACCGACCAATTAAAGTCACCCGCTTCCATCCCCTTTTCTAAAAATTACGAGAGCACGTCTGATGGCAGTCGTTGTGAAAGTATCCTCACCATTTCAGTACCGATGAAATAAATCCAAAGTTGATTACCTACTCCTCAGACATTTTTCTGCACTGTTAGGCCTTTGTAGAAAATGTTTTAAATAAATAATGATATAGAGATTTTTAGTAGAGCCCCTGAGTCGCCACTCGAGTACTAAGTGTTAAGAAAACATGTTTGGGACGTTGCTGTTCAAGAAAATGTGTCGAACTTTTTTGATGCCCGGAGGAGGGTGCACTTAACGAGAGATATCATAACAAGTTTGCCGACGACAATTACGGGAGTATAATGAGATGAGAAGTGGCCTCCCGTCAATTATTAACCCGGTTCCAGGTGGGCCTTGGTTCTCCAGACTTCCCGGCTCGCGGGAGAGCATCCCTTAGACGTAAACCTCGCCGCGTCTACGCGACTGATTAAATTAAATCACGCTCATAGGCGGAACGGGGCATCCAGCGGCGTCCTTTAATCGAATCCGGCGCCGTTAATACGCTGGAGAAACTTCCTAACGAATTAAGAAACTGCGACCAAACTCGCGACGCCCTTCGAGGGCTGTAGCTGACGCTGTGACGCCCCCGCGGCTCTCCAGGTCCTCCGCGGATACTTCGATCCCGGTAATGGAGACCAATCGAGTTAGTATCGATTTATTTGCCACCGATGTCTGCGGTTTGACTGTCGCCTGATGTCACACTAGAACGAACTATCGCTTCTCGTTCTCGTCGACGGAGAAGTTTAATTCAGGGGAAGTGAACTTTTTAATAGACACGTTCATGATCACCGGCTCAAAATTTTTCGAACATCTAGTATGATGCTAGATACGCATTTTAGCCAAAGGGAATCTTGAAATACCGGCTAAAAGATTTTTTAAAAGGATTTTTATATTCTTTTCCTACGATTTTCTTGGCGTCTACAGTAATTAAAACTTCCTTGTCGTTTATAGTTCCCGCGAAGAAAAAGAAAATCTACAAGTCTGATTCGATATTACAGGGCAAGAGGTTAATTGGGAATTTGCGGCTGTGATAGAACGTGCGAGAGACTTTAGAATTTTTCAGAGAGATTTTTTTGTTCGCAGTGTTTTCTTTTTGGGAAGGTCTTTAATTAGTAAGGTCGAGCAGCGTGAAATTGGTGGCGACTTTTTTTGAGATTGGATCGACAGCTTGAAGATTTGATACACGCGTTGGAGCAAGGGGTGAAGATATTATAAATTCTGTAAATGTATTGGTCCATGTGTAGCTTTTTTAGAAGGTCTTTAATTATTCAGAGAGCATGAATCCTTAAAAGCGGTTCTTTTCAAAATAGACTGAGAAGTTTGAGTACATGATTTTGGAATTATTTATATGGAGTCGTGACCCATTACCTGAAAAAGCTTTTGAATGAAGGAATGTCCAACTGATATTGTTAATACCTGTCTTATTTATTAAATCAAGAGTACAAATTTTTGATATTGTATATTTTCGTAGATACTCGAATTCCATCTCAAGATCATGAATTAAAAATGCCTAGGAAGCCAAAAATATTGGAATCTCTTCGGGTCTATTAGTGGAAGTGGAAGCTTCGAAGGTTTCCTACTTACATAAATTTCTTAGTCATCTCTCTGCGAGTTCTCCAGTTAGGAAAATCCAAGAGCTCAAAGATGATAGGAACTTTCCCCAGAATCGAACCTACATTTCAAAATTTTTCGACATTTCATATATCTACCGATCCACAGCTTTTTAATCAAAAGGCTGTTGCATTAAAGAACCTCCCTGGAAACCTGAATGTATAGAGAATTTTTTCGGATGGTCAGCGAGAGTGCATGAGCTTTCCTAGGGAAATGCCCAATTAGCGGATCTAAAAAACGAGGATCCAATCCTTCTGGACGTCTAGACCCTAGTAGATCAATCGAAAAGCTTTCGAATCACGAAACCATGAAAATCTGAAAGCATCGAATATTTTTTTCTCGATAAATATTGAAATTGTGGTGGAAGGACATTTTTATGTTGCTTCTGTCTCTTGAAATTGAGGCAGATAATTTTTATTTTGCATGGAGATCCGCAGTCGAGTAATCAGGGAACACTGGAGATAGCTGGCGGCAAGAACCCGAGCGGGAAATAGTAATTTTCAAGAAGTGGAAGTGCCATTTCATGATCAGACGGCACGAGAGGGTTTTTGATCTCCGAAACAGGTCCAGCAGGGCAGGTGCGCAAGAATGCAGCGGTCTCGCGGTTTCTTCGGGCGCATCCCTCGAGTAGGTGGAAAATGGCGAAGGTGGTAGCGGCTGTAACAAACGTAGAAAAACGTCGGCACGTACACAGGGAAACCGAGAAAGAAAAAGAGAGAGAGAGAGAGAGAGAGAGAGAGAGAGAGAGAGATACAGAGAGGGGCCAAGGATTTCAAGTGAAATGCGGCGTCATCAAACGGACGGAACCTCGGACCAGACGTGATGCCTGCTCTCGCAAAAGGGAATGAAACGGGCGTTGACGAGAATCTCGTGCCTTTCAAATCTCGCGAGCACTTCATTCCTGTTACCGTTGAACCCTCTGTCTCTCGAGGGATCGCGATAAAAACATTTATTCAGTAATATTTCGTTCGTCGAGAGGTTGGCCGAGAGATTCCCTCCCGGCAGCCTCCACTCTTCCTGCGAAAATACCGGGGGCATCATTATTCTCAGAAAGTTTACACTTCCGTACCTGAAATCAAGAACAAGCGTCCTCGGTTGATCCCTCTCCCCCGGAAATTCCAACTGCTCATTACCATCAACCGGCGCGCCGTGGAATATTCGAGGAAGTACTCGAAGACCCGGGGACGGGAGACTTCCATTCGAAGCTCGTTAAGATCCTCTCGAAATCTTCTTCGAACTGGCTCCTCGATCCCTCGTCGAAGGAGAGCGGTTGTTTTTCTCGAACGTGACGAATAGATCCTCGACCGGGGAAAAAGCGCGGAAACGCGGCCACCGAAATATACCTACTGGGTGGCCTCAGAATCATAGCCACCCCGCAAAACCCTCTGGCAAAGATCAATCCATTATTTTCCGTTCCCTGTCCTCGAGAAAATTCAGGAAAATTTTTCCAATTCATGGGTAAAGTTCGATTAGCTTGAATTTTCTAGGTTGATCATTTTCAAATATAAATTTTTAAGAATTAATTTATGGACACTGGAATATCGTCTCCAATGTTGTAATATCACACAATTTATGAAACACCCCTACACGTACCTTAAAATTATAGAATGAAGTGTCTTCATGCCAGATGGCTTTTTCTTCAGCATCATCGAATTTCGAGAGGTGCAGCACTGGAAAGAGGTTAGACGCCTCGTCTGATCAGTGACCGACTTCTTCCACTTGGCGTTAGAAAACGCACGCAGGCAGTCTCGCTGATAATCCCTCGGCAAACAAAGAATAAATACATAAATGAATTCGTTATGATACGAGACACGTGTATAAACAAGCTTTATTATACCTTCTCCACGGCTTTTCAAGCGGCTGAAACACCCTGTGCACTCGGCAGTAGCGTGCGGCGATTTTCATCCCCCGTGAGTTATGCACGGGGCGCTCGTTTCGCATGCCGGTCAACGCGCTGATAAATAATTTATTCGACCGGTCGGACGCGTTCCCAGTGAAAACGCGTCGCCGAGGAATTGAATTTGAAGAACTGCTGGCTTTCGAAAAAAAATACTCGGTGACGTCAACCTGGCGAAGTCGTACCAACAGAACTTGGAAATCTTGGTAAATTATTCGTGCATCTGAAAATCACATGAGCATGAGCACGTTTGGCAGGCTTCGTCTCACGTCTGTCATCCAGGGAAATGTTTGATATGTCTCGAGAAAGATACCGGTGAAGGGTCCAAGATAGTAGACCTTTCAGCAGTCACTCGAAATTTAATTACCATAATACTGGATGCCATGGTGGTTTCATGCTCCTTTAGGAGTCGCTACCTTCGGGAATCCGAGCTTTAAATATTCCTCAGTGGCTCTGACGGCGGCTCAACCGTGCAATTAACAAACGGGACTGAATTTTCACCACTGCAGAACCTCGTAATCTCGGAATAACTGAGCAGGGGCTATGACCGAGGAACGCTTCAAAGTACACCGAAACCAGTTGTTTAGAGAATTTTACTGGGTTTCCAGAATTTTTTAAAGGTCACGAGGTTCAGGGACCTTTCAGGTACATTTTCATCCCTGAAGACCATGAGAACCCTCGAATAACTGAGCAGATTGCGATTTTCGAAATACACCGAAAATTCAATGTTTTACAGAGTCGCAAGAATTTTTCAGAGGGCACAGGGAGATCGGGGGATCCTCTCGACACGTTCCCGCGGGATGTAAACATGGAAATTATAGGACTACGGGCGCGCAACAGTAATCGGCCTTTTCTCGGTACCCGATGGCTCTTCTGTGCTCGCAGCTGCTGCCACGCGATAAGGGGATTTCACAATATCGAGTTACGAGCGTGTGCAAAGTCGTTACATCGGGGTCGAGTGCCCTTCGAGGGCCCTTTATTCCGCACGAGCACTGCCAGGAGCAGCCACCTTTCGAGACCTTCTTACCTCTTCTATCTGCGTCCTCCTTCCGATTCGGTTCTTCGAAAAACCGAGTGGCGCTCTTCAGAAGGCGAACCGGTTTCGCGATAACCGCTGCCCGTTTTGTTTCTCACACCGATTCCCCTGCTTCAGGGCCGTGCAAACCACGACAGAATTCCCCGAGATATTTATTAACCTCTCGCGCAAACAACGCTCGCGTGCTCTTTGAATTATTGAGACAACTAGTAACACTGAGAAGAAGAGGATGAAACACATTCGGACGACTGTGTGGAATGCTTCTTCAAGTGTAGTGCATTTACTGACTCGATACCGCAGTGCAGATGCAGCAGAAGAATCTTGCGCGACGTTCCGAAACCGAAATATTTAGGGAAACGTTTGCGAGAACGATGATTAAAGGCAGACGTTCGTACGGGAAGCCCTATTTCATTAGAGAGAATGCATCGTCGGAAAGAAATTCCTGGGATTCCCCACATTCTCAATGTTCTTCCCATTGAGTAATTATTTCCCTTTCGTGCGGTAATCGGCGGTAAAAAACTTGTTTCCTTTGATACCACTGCCAAGAACGCGCGCACCTCTGCTTCTGTTTAGAGACGCTTTGTAACGCCCGACAATCCTATTCAAGGACCGCGGCAGGAAGTATAGCGAACAGTAATTCACCGTTTATTTGTGCGACTGGCCTTTAACTACCTGGCCTGCGTACAGCCAGATTTAACCACTGTACCAACGGTCCGCCATTGTTCCTCTGAAATGCGACCATTGCTGGTCTTTATCAATCGATAAATATTCTGCTCAACAAACCGTTGATCCTCCAAAAAATTCACTTCTGCCTGCAACAACACTCCGAACCTTTTAAACAATCAAACACCGACTCACATATAAAAGCTCTAAGTTGAGCTTTATTTTCCAATTTATTTCAAATGTTTTCTGCAGCAAGATATTACTAAAATGAACTACTTTATCCTTCGCAGAACCTTTTAGACAATCAAAAAATCGACTAACATGTGAAAGCTCTAAGTTGAGCTTCATTTTCCAACTTTTTCCAAATGTTTTCTGCAGCAAAATATTACTTGCTAAAATAAACTACATTATCCTTCACAAGCAGTCCAAGCTTTTTAACTAAAAATAGTTGTGAATTCTGCTCCATGTAATTTTGAACTCGAAATTCGGAACCAGAACAGAAGCAGAGGGAAATTATCATTTTTCCCCGATATCGCTCGAATGTTTTGCAAACGTCGAATCAGGCGCGATAACGCAAACACACGCACACAGGGGTAGAAAAACACGAGCACATCAGCCGCAGTCTCATTCGGTCCCGCGGCATTTCTATCACCCTATCCACGGCTCGATTCCTCGTTCAAGCGAGAACGATTCGATAACGCACACCGACGGCTCGTTCAGATAAGGCGGTAAGTACGTATCCATGCTTTTCGCCCGGGGATAAGTGCTCGCACGAACACCGTCCCGACCGTATGAATATGCAATTTTATATTCGACGGCCTCGTCCTTGTCGGCCCCTGCAACACCGCCACACGGTGCTGCAACTCTTCCCTCTGCGGAGCCATCACCGTCGCGACATCGCGCCGGTGTTAACCAACACCGTTATCTTCGAGAGCTCGTATAATCTTCTCTCTCTCGGGCCAGCGGCATCGGGGCCACCTTGATTTTTCGCATGAATTACCGCCGATATTCACCCCCTATCTCCTGTCAACCCCCTTTTCATCTCTCGCCGCAGCTCGAGTTTCAAAGTGGAAGGGCTCGCCTTGTCCTTGCGAACCTCCACGCTCATGCATTTAAATCTCCGTTCCCTTTGCCGGATTCCGGCTGACTAATCACTGACTCGTACCACTTACAACGGCCGTTGAACTGGTTCAAACACCAGGTCATTCTCGTTTAAATTAACTGCAGTCAGTATTAAATGTAATCGTGCTTTTATTTAGGATCTACTAAACAATAAAATTTGTTTCAATTCAATTGCTTTCCCAGGAACACATCCTGAAGACTTGACCCCAGAATCTTATAGGGAGGAAATGCATCTACAGCTGGCAATTGTTTGGGCGAAAAAGAGCACTCTAAAATAATCCAAAAATGGCATGAACAAAAAGTGGTTCATATTTGGGCACTTTACACTACGTCCAGGAATGTACACTGTCTGACAGATGAGCGTTCCTACTACTTGTTCAAACAATAATTTTTTAAACAACATGCTCTTCATGTGAAACGTTATAATATGTTGAATACGGTATACGTTCAGGAAATTCCTGCACGCTGCCCGACTAACGTAGAGTTAAACTACTTGCACAAACGTGTACACATTTTTCTGGAAAGAGAAATGTGATCTACAAAAAAATATTCTCCGGTATCCACGAATGTTTTGAAGAATCAAAACCCATTATGACCAGCAGATCTTCCACCACGTCCGACTAATGCTAGGTTGTACTACTAGCGCACGGTTCGGAGTGGTTCTACGCTGCAGTGAAATATGTTTAATAAACGTGCAGGATCCATCGAGGGTTTTCAAGCGTTTTTCCACGAGATATGCATTCCATTTATGGGGGTTGTACACACTGAAAAGATGGCAAAGGGAACTTAATGTCAGCCGGGTCCCTTTCGGACGAAACATACGACGGTCATTAGTCGAATTTGTAAAACATGTACATCGCGGCGAACGAGCCCGCGGATCGTGACGAATGGCTCCGCCGGCACGGAGTGCATTAGCCGCTACAAAAATATGCAATTTTACCGTGGGATGGCTGTGTGTGTGCACGCAGTTTCGCGATACTCGCCGTTGTATCGTTCGCGCTGTGTGTGCATCGTCGTTTGACTAGCACTCGAGTTGCACGGCGCCTCTTGTTACGCAAAGCAGACACTCTGGAGGGAGACGTTTCCGCTCTCGAGGATAATTTATCAGCCCGTAGATTATTATAATATATTCATCATGGTTTCCCCATTTTTATTCCCGGAGTCATCGAGAAAGTGTCTGAAAAAATTCCGAAGGAAACACTCGAGGGATCGATGGCGAATAATTTATACGAAAAAGGAGTCGTCCGGCCTTGAATGTCGAGAGAACCGTTTCGGGAAATCGAGTGTAAATCAGTTGAAAATATTCCAAAGAGGCCGATAGGAAACAGAAATTATTTTCGGCTTCTGCGGTCCAGGTTGCAAGCAATTAATTTATCGGCACTCGGTCCGAGTATAGTCCGTGATTTTATTTCTGCAATGCTAATTTCCGGCAGTGGCTGATAGTGACATTGAATTAGATCTGTGCCCGCTGCGAAATTTAATTTCTGGCACAAATTTCGGCGCGTATTCCCGGCTAATGTATTAAACGTACGATCGGATTGAATCGTTGCTGGGCTGCGGAGCTTTCTGCAGTTGCAGCATATTTCAATTCACGGGGTTCTGGAAAATTTATTTTTGAGATGTTGTACATACACGTTTCTTCTTTGCGTCCAACAAAATCGATTAGCGTGACAGAAGTACTTTGTGAAGATCGTAAATTTTGAATGCTTTACGAACACCAGATTACAGCACTAATTGGCTAAAAATGAATTGCACACGTAATATTCATAGCATATTATTTTCAAGTGCATGTTTCGTCTAATATCCAGTGCGATCATACACAATGCTAGAAGGAAACGTATGCGAAGATGTTCAAGCTTGTATCAAACAGAACGCGGTACCAATTAAATTGCAATTAATCGTACACCAGATCCGAGAGATATTTCCCAAGTACCATAAATTTTCAATCAAATAGAACGCAGTCCGAATTGAATATACTAAAATGAAACCTATAACGAAGGAGTCCCTCGCGAGGACGATCAATATTATATCAAACACAATTCATTACCAATTAAACCAAAATTAATCGTACGTCAAATCGGAACGATACTTCTCGGGTGCCATAAATTTTAGATGAAATAGAATCGAGTTGAATTGAATACAATGGAATGAAGTATTCAATGAAAATGAATCGACTATTAGATCGGGGAAATCCATTGTGAGACGTATCAGTGTTGCATCAAACGGAATGCAGTAATAATGTTCTAATTATTCGGTCACGCCGCAGGGAGCAGCCTTGTCAAAGTAATTTTGCCAAAGCAACGCACTCGAGGGGAAGGAAAAAATTGGCGGGGTCCTTTGTGAGAATGACTGCAGCTTATTGTTAGCAAAATGGAACGGAGGTGGGGTGGGTGGGCGGAGGCTGCTCGTTGAAGCTGCTCCGACTCGTGCGCAAAAGAGATTGCGGATTATCGTGACAGATCTTGATGCTCTCGGGGATCAAAGATGCGGTGGGTAAAACTCCTTAAGGTTTCTACAGCCAATTCCAGTGTTTTGCATAAAGCCGCAGGGAAAAGTCGCTGGGAATATGGAGGCGGCCACGGTTACGGCACAAAGCCCGTTAAGTGGAGGACGGATAATGAGGTACTCGATCAAAATTATTAAATAAATAGGGGATGCATCATCCTCTCCCCGTCAGCCAAGAATTACCAAGTATTGTTCGCTGGGGACCCGTAAGTCCTGCAGTCCCTCCAGAAAAAGCTGCGCTCGCGAACCTAAATTGAACGTCGCTCTACCGTCGCTTAATTAAGAAAGCTCCCTCTTAAGAAGCCCCTTCAAATATTTACCGGTGGTGCAAAAAGTTGGCAATACTTTTCTCATCATATGCATTTTTCTGTTCGCACTTTTACTGCTTCAAACATTTTCATTGAGATGGATATATTTTAAAGAAACTTAACTTCGTTTCAAGCCGAGTTGTGCTAATTCAATTACATTGTAATTCAATTACTTTGTAATTAGAATTCCTGGAGTAATTCAATTGTAATTCTGCACAACTCTGGTTTCAAGGAACAATTTTTTGGAAAGATCAATTTTAAAACGCTTTTGAGAAATTGTTTGACTAGTTGCCCGAGCAAATGCCTCGTTCTCTAACATTTTAATAAGTCACGCTTTAATACACAGTTTATGGTTGTCGCGCGAAAATCCGCCTCGCTACAGCGCTTGATTAAGCCTGGCTGATCGTCGACCTATACTACTTGCTTACACGGAAGTTTGTTTTAATTTAAGGAAGTTCGTCTAATAAGGTGCGCCAACGTTCCCGCCAGTCTTCGCGGGAGTCGGTGAATTAAAATTCGGAAATTTATAACATATTTCGGGGGTATGTTGACGCGGCGTTTCGACGTAACAAGCTACGAGCACTGAAAGCAACAGGATACCCTGGCCACGCGCGGGCGCGCTCGCGTTTATTACGGTTTTAATGATCAGTGAAGTAGCTCTGGAAAGTCGGGAATGTTACAGCGGTACGAACGATGATAGCCCGCGGATACGGTATGGTTTTCACGGATTTAACGAGAGCGTTGTCGAAAACCTCGATAGGGAATCGTAGAACCGTTAGTATAACAGAAACGGGTCGTTCGGAGCGGTTTCGTTTTGGGAGAATATTCTGGGAAGAGTTTAATTCAATCAGTACACATATTTATGCACTTCTCCGCGACACTAAATTGCATAAAATTGCAATATAACATTTTTTTCGAGTGGGAAATACTGCCGCATTACTCTCAGCTCGAAAACACGAGAAGTTTGGAGCCGAATATTTGTTTCACAATTTTATTTTGTTACACGATTTGTTTAACAATTGCCATTGGAAATGCCTGTGTTGATATTCAGTTTGGACATTGCATGAGATTAACGTCGTTGGAATTATCTCGAGCGGTGAGTAGATCGTGGCCGCCTATGGTCAGGCACACGGCCGACGCGACGGGGAGAACCTTTCCCATTACTTTAAAATGCCTCTCGTTCCTTCCCGCGTTTTATTCCTGAAGTAATTAATCCTTCGGCGAGCTGTCACATAAATCCCAATCGATCCGCGAATCTACCTCGCAAACGTTTCGCAAAAATACGTACAATCACCTAATCAATTGCACTTGCTCCTGATTGGACACGATAAGCACTGGAACCGGTACTGTCATTTGCATTGATACTGTGCTGTATGCTAAGCAAACGTTCAAGATTCACCGAGTTCGAAAAGGTTCGGAATTTACAAGGCTTTGAAAATTCTGCATTGCGGAAGATCTTTATTAAATTTATTTCAGGAAATTTTAGTTTCCAAAAATACCAAGGGTGCCATGCATCGATCACGGCAACTAAAAAATCACTTCAATTACCGCATAAGCCAAAAAATTCCTACGACTCATCACTTAGTCAAAATTCAGTGAACCGACAGCGCGCAATGGGGGTTCCAAAAATTTCGCAAGAGAGAATGAGCTTTCAGGATAATGCGAGCAAATCAAAAGGGACTTTGCCTGCAATTTTCGCTTCATCGAGGACGGCAGCTTGGCATAATCTCCAGGCCATAGCTATATCGATCGGATCTACACAATGCGCTAACTATCTCCTCAAAGTCGGCAGCGCGCAAGGCACTCGTGAAATCCATTGAAATCGGATCGCAGCGAATTGGGGCTCGATCGAAAAGGAGCTCGATACTTTTTTGGTCGAGCAGTCCGATTTAATCGTCGCGACGCACCGGGATCGTTTCGGGGAGAGCGAGAGGGAGGGAATGATAGCGAGAGAGATAGAGAGCGGGAGAGGCTGGCGGTCCAGCGAGGATTTGCAATTACGTTTCTCTAATTCCTCCCGACGCGGCGACACAGACCGGACGCTCGCGTTCCGCTTTTATCGCGCGACCGGGCCCGCTTATTTATCGATAGCTCGTAAAAGAGCGGCCGGCAAACGGCTCATAAACGAGCCTCCAATAAAACCGGCAAGCTCACTCTCTCTCTCTCTCGCTTCTCTTCTGCACCCCCCTGTCACATCCCCCGTCGCCCCTTGCCTCGCTTGCCCATTTTCCAACGTGGCACCCTTCGGGGACCGAGGGGCGAATCGTTAGGCGGAAATTTCGAAGCCCCACCCTCGTAAATTTCGACCATGAATTTTTACGACGAGCCCCACACCCCCATGCTCGTGTGTGCCATTTGGAAACGGCGTCGAAGCCCGAAACAACTCACACCCACACACCTACTTCTCGCGGCGACCTCTCTCGCATTTTTCTCCCCTCCGCATACACGACGATTTCCTGTAATTCAATGACAACTGCGTGAAAACGATGTGCAAACCTCTTCGCCGCTGTCTCCCGCGTAGATTCGACGCGGGCGGGTTCTTCTCTGCTCTCCTTTGTACGCGACCCGTGTTACGAGGGCGCGAGACCCTGAGCCGGAAATGGCGCCTCCATCTTCGCCAACAAACCCTCCGGCGCGCGCGTAAACGGAGTCTGTATTTTTTGCGGACGCTTGTTATTACCCGGGGTCGTATCTTCAGGATTTTCGGCGGGCCGTTCTTTACGCTGCCATTTTGACGGCGGAAGTATTGCGGGTGTTGGTGACTGTGTGGGGGCTGCATTTTCGATAGAAAGTCGAGCTGACGATATTTCCACCGGTTTTGTGACCTTTGTGGTTTGGTAAAGATTTTATTTATTAAAAATATGAAAGACAGAGTTTCTGGGAACGAAACTCAATTGGTTAATCATTCGAACATCGGAAGGACATTGGAAGCAGCAGAACAGAATGTTATTTTTACGAGCGTGACAAAATAGATTTTATTTTTCGTCTTGACAATGTTGAACTGCATTTTTCGAAAAGGAGGAATGCACAGTTCGCCGCACGTCAGACAGCCTGATTGTAAACAGCGGCGTTCGGTGGCGCAATTAAATGCATTCGCGGCATCGAATGCTAATTGAAATTTGTACATTGTTATCGGTTTGTCGCGTGGTTGGTCGTTAAACCAAGGCAGCGTGCGAAAGCACGCGTTTGATGGGCCGCAGGAATGGGAGACTCGCGCCCAGCGAATTCATTGGTGCATTATTTTATTAGAGCGGCGGTAATGCTGGGAAAATTGCCGACGGATTGATGGCCACCCTGTACTCCTGTCAAATGTAGAATTCGCCGATGCAGGCTCGCGTCATCGTACGCGTCAGCCAACTGACTTTCGACAATTTACGGTGCGAGGATCGACTTCGCACCTCGTGCGATACTGTTATTGAACTGTGAATTTCACACGCAGATTGATACGTGGAAAATTCTTTTGGACTATCTCGCTGAAAAAAAAAACGTCGTTTATCAGGAGAAACGTTCGGGGGTCCGAGTAAAGAGATATTCTTATCTTGTATCGCAAGTTTGCGAAAGGAAAACCTTCGAATGTGGTTGCCCGGTTCGCTGCCAGTGATATGGGTCAATGACGGATCAGCCGCAATGGAATTCCTCCCATTCTACGTGCTCGATCAATGTAGAAAACCTAGTGCCAGTGTCCGGAGGTTGTATTCGCCTTTCGAATATCCGCGGTCCGAAAAACCTGCTAAAGTAACTTCGAGAAAACTTTGAAGGCTTTGCTATGGAACAAGCATCAGTAAACACCAACGTCATTTCACTCCTGAATCTTTATTTAATACGGAATAAGTCCCATTGTATTATAAGTAGTACAAATCAACGATATGTCAGACGAGAGTCGATTTCTCTGAATTTTCTTGATTAAATCTTCGTTGAATTGAACTATGTAGTATAAAGAGACGAAAACAAACCGAAATAGATCTCATACAGCATGACATATACGAATCAAGTGGTACAGATCAACGATGCGTCAGACATGAGTAGTTTGCTTCCATTCGACTGGACCAGACGACACCAGATTTTTTCCCCATCGATCTGTACGCTATAAAGCGATGAAGACGAACCACATCAGGTACAAACGAATACGAATAAAAGCTCCAACAAACGATAATAGATATCCACATGTCTCTGTCCATTATCTGGAACCGGCGATCGGCTCGAGCCTCGCCGAGCAATAATAAACTCGGCACGATAATTGGTCACTCGATTCCGCGTGCGTTCCGTTGCGTTCCTCCTCGTTCATTCATACTCGTTCGCAGTTAGCCATTTTTCGCCGTGATCGTTCTCGTAGATCCGGCTTTAGAACTAATACCCCTTAGCAATGCGAAAAAAAACGAGCGTCGACGTACACAGCGCGCAGCCTCTCCGCTGAAAGCAATTGCTCCGCTTGATCCACCCTTAAAAAAAGAAGGAGAGGAACGAACGAGAGGGAGGGAGAGAGGGAGAGAAAAAAAATATTGTCCGGAGGGAGAAACGATCTCGAAACACGTTCGCAGCCACTCCATCGGTATTTACTTTCCGTTCGGAGTCGAACTCCGTTAATTCGAGCCGAGGACCGGGGATACTCTTTCACTTCGGAATGAATCTAATCTCGCAGCCACCCCCTCGATCGTCTCCCAACCCCTTTACGAACGATCGTTTTTTGTTACGCTCGAGCGGACCGCGCGTCGCGTGGACTGTCCGGATTTTCAGACGTCGTAGTCAGAGTAGAAAACTTTACGGAAATGGAAAAAGTCTTGCAGGAGGATTCCACCGCCCCTCCCCCTCCTTGCCAACCCTCTTGTGCAACCCCCTGCCACGGCCACACCGCCCCGGGGAAACGGTGGGGGTTATTCTTGCTTCTCTCCGGCGGACCGGCAAAAAGTCGATACGCCACTGCGGCGGATTTTCAACGACGGGGGCGACTTTCACGGAGGGATGCAATCCACGGTGCAACGAGTGGACCACCCTAAGAGAGAACCTCAGAAAGAGAGAGAGAGAGAGGAAAGAGTACCTTTGTCAGCAACTGGCATGCGAGCCCCCTGTGATCCGCGATTTTTCTCGGACCGATCGCACCACGAGGTTTCCGAGGAATTAAGCTCGTCTTAGACCCTCTTCATATTTCCCGGCGAGAGATCCCGACTTCTTAGAGAACCCGTGGTATGGGAAGCAATAATAGTGAGCTTCGCCTGAGTTTTGTTTGTAATTTTTGTTCTTCCTGCCCGGTGTTTCCCTCGGTGTTCACGGAAACTTTTAATCTTGTTTCTTTGTGGAAATTCTTGAGTTTTAGAGGGGACGAGGGCATTGCACGAATGATCGTTAGGTTTGCCAGAACGTTCTCGTGTGGTCTCCTTCCTGCGGATGCACTTTTCCCAGTGTTCCCGACGATTCTAATTTCTTCTTTCTATTTTGTAAAATAACTCTGGCAATCACAATCGGCAAAATTCGGGTACGTATACGTACGATGATGGTGACCAGGAAAATTAGCGATGTACGAAGCTCCATTTAAATGCCATTAATTCGTGCTTTTATGCTTATGCTTTCGGAAGCGTCTCTAAATCTCAATGTATTCGATATTTCCAACTAATTCGACATTTTTATGGGACCATTCGGTTCTTCGCTCGGAAAACAGTGTCACATAGAATATCGTAGAGTATGTCCTGTAGCCATGTTCTCCCAAAAGTTGAATTACAATTTCAGTTGCCACAGGGTTAATCCTTTCTACTGAGATTTTATATGTGTTAAATAAATTCTAAGAAATTATTCGCTTTTATTTTTACAGTCACTAATGTCATGATTTTATTTAAATTTATATTAAATTTTTCTATCTATTTCGACAGTAATTTTATAACGGAAGAAATTTTGAACTAAATGTTTAAAATTTTGGGGAAAAATATTATTAATCATTTAACTGGATTCGCTATTTTACGGAGAACCAGGAAAAAAATTATTTTCTCCTTTTTAGTGCATTTTAATATAAGCGTGGTTTTCGAAAAGTTTTTTATATACTTTTTATTTTCTACTTTTTATTGATCTCAAGAGTATGGGAAGTATTCGACTATGGGAAGAGGTTTAAATTTCGAAGTTAATATAAGCGTGGTAATAAATCACCGCAATCACGAGCTGACGAACCTAAAATCCTTGATTGTAAACGTGTCCGGTGCTTTGCACCGTTAAAAGTGCCACGCTGTAAAATGGGACATATCCGTGCCTCGTTCAACGCACCTGGTGCGCATAGCTGACTGTTTTATCCCAGCAAATACGACGGTGAGCAGGTCGCGCAAACCTCTCCACACAGTTTCTATCGCGGCGGAGGGACAGGTTGTCGGAACTTTTTCCGCAAGCTCGATGGTACAAACAAAGCGCGAGCGTGGTTAGTCGGTTGCTCGCGCTTTGCAGGATTTATTTAATTTACTGTCGTAGAGCCCAAGGTGTGCAACCGTCGGCGCAGCCCTGTCTCTCCTTTGCAAACGGGAATGCAGCCCAAACAATACACACGTCGGTCGGCGAAACGTGAACGAGCTGTGCTCGCGTGCTCAAGCATGTGCGCCCGTTCAAACACAGAAATTAAACAGCGACTACACGCGACCCGTAAACACGCTTCCAGAATTCCTCGCAGTGAACACCGGGGGCTCGTGAAAAAAATAGTAAAACACCGAGTAAACTTTGATACTCGGGCCGGTTAACACCTGTGAAATTTTCGAGATAATCGCGGGGGCAAAGTTCTCCACAGTCGTTTGAATTAATGAAAAGAGCGAGAGGGTGTGCGCGCGTGTGCTGTCGCGCCGACGGTAATTAATACATATTTCAGTACTCTTACGTTTTTAATTAAACAAACCCCGACCCCGTCGCTTTACACCCTGGTGAAAAACAAAACGGCGAAAGAAACTCCTAACCCTCCTTCCACGGAGTGAATACGTGACCGGTGAACAGCGACCATGGGGGTGGCACCGGAAAAAAAGCGGAAGGTCGATAGACAGAGCGATTGTGGTGCAACGCCGTCGTTATCTCGCGTTTTTTCCGTCGTCGAGAGCTCTCTCGCCATCCGCCCCCCGCTCGCTCTCACCCCCTCGGTCTACGCCCCTGGCACCCTCAGCGAGACGCACCAAACGAGCAGAAAACTAGCAGAAACTTGAACTACAAACGCGATTTTCGAGGTTCCAAAAATTGATCTGCTTTCAGATTGATCGATAGTTGCACAGGTGAAAATTGCACCTATCTATTTGTTATCTAATAAATTGTTTAAAATTCTTGGCTGGAGGGATGACGCTGTTCCCGGGAAAATAGACTCTCTGCCCGAATTAGCAGCGATTCGCAAACGGTTTCACATCGAACTGAGCGCTTCGAGGGGTGAGTTTGTAACGATCGGAATGTATGGAGCGCAGTGGAAAGGCAAATGGGGGAGAAGGTGGTGGGGAAGATGCGGTTGAGCATTAAAAGGAAAAAGAAGAAGACGAAGAAGAAAGAAGACTGCAAGGGGGCAAGAAAGTAAGGGAAGGGTGCCGTTAACTGGAAGAGAGATAGGGGTAGCAAAGATAAGGAGGGAAAATTAGAGAAGAGCACGTTTACCAAGAAAAGGTTGAGGGAGGGAGATGCTGGAGGGCTCGAACGTTGAAAAACCGATGGTGGGAAAGCGCGGAGGGGTTGGAGGGTGGGAGAATTAGGAAGATTGTGAACGGGGGAACATAAGAAAGGCAGAAAGAAAAGAAAAGGGAGGAAGGTAACCTGTGCGGGAGGACCGAGTCGTGGAGTAATGAAAAAGAAAGAGGGAGAGAAGGGGTGGAGAAAGGGGGTTGGGGGTTGAGGGAAAATCGACACGTCCCGCAAACATCGACGCCGAGGAGAGCAGAAACGGCGGTCTGGACCGCGTGTAATTGCAGCGAGAAAGTGACCTACCGAAACGGGGACACGGTACGTGACACACGAAAAATTGGATAATGCGAATTGGCGGTAACGACCGTGGCGGAGGGGGGTTGGCGGGAGGGGCCGGGTTGGACGAGGGTGGGCGGTCCGAATAAAATTGCGAGCAACGATGTGTACGTGTCCGGCTCGGCCGAGGGGGATGAGCAACGACGAAATAGCACGCCGATTGCGTTGTAACGGCCCGGGAAAAATGCTGTTGTTAATGTATATCATTGCTGACGCGCGCGGCCGGCATTATTTTTCGAAATATTTCGCCCGTCGCATCTGCGACCCCCGATCGTACATTCTACGAGTGACAGATCGCGTCACGGGCAAGTGCACTCTGGGAAATTGATAATTCGGCCGGTTTTGCTGCCGGGAATGGTTTCGGACGCCGCCCCCGATGCTGTTAACGGTCGTTCGGACTTCCTTTGAATATTTAGATCGCGATCGATCGACGTAGCCGCCAGCTGCTATGCGGCCATCAATTATTTATCAGCTGGTTAATCTAAACAGGGATTTGAAGCGTCCCAGACGAGAAAGAGGAAATATTGTTGCGAGTATAGTGCAAGTCAATATATGACTAGAAGTAGTGCCAGTATTAGTTTGTACTACTGAAAATTGAAAACCCGGTGTAGATCAAGTAGAATGAGCTGGTGCCTGATCAGACAAGGAAAGACGAGTATCTCTGATGAACCGAGTAGTATAAAAGTTTAATAAAGCCTCGGTAATGTAAAGCTACAGTAGTACAGATAGTAGTATCGGTCAACGGTTGATCAGACGTGGAGGAACGGCGTCAATTATGGAAAGTTTCCTGGCCGTTTGATCGAGGTGAGGCCACGAGCCCCATCGACGGGTCGAAGACGCTAACTTTTCCATTAGTAAATACCCGGTTGCATTTTATATTATTCCACCCTGCGAGGGAATAGATCTTGCCGGGCTGATCCGCCGCGCCGGTTCTCAGAGCGGGGAACACTTTTAAAAATTGCGTTCAATAATTCAGGCTGTTCCGGTGAACAAAAAAAAAAGCGACGGCTCGGCCAAGATGATGCCGGAGGTACTCAGTATAATTTGTAGAACTGAAAATTTTCTTTCTTTCACGGTTAATGGATTGAAATTAACCGACTGCTAATGGTGGCGGAAATTTTCCTCTTCCTTTTCACCGGGAGAAAATTTCTCTTCGACGATCCCTCTCTTTAATAGAAATTTCTTCGGAAATTCCTTTCGCTTGATCGATGAAGGTAAACCTGAGCGATAGGGGAATCAAATCTTCGAGAGCAGGCACCGTAGAATGATCTGGTTGGTGGCAATACGAAATTTCGATTAGATAGCGGTTCGTGACACGCAACGATCATTTTCATTCCCAATGATGAACAGCTTTTACGATCTCTCTCCTCGCGAGCCAAAACTTCGACGGGAAACACGGAAACACGTTTCTCGCAATCGTCGTCGGACTTGGCGATAATTATAACCGGTTTTAATTGTTGTACATACTTTCGAGTGCTCCTTCGTTAACGGGGGCGAATTCAAGTGGTTTTCGAAGTGAACGATCCCCGAGCGATAGCAGCAAGATAAAGAGGAATTATTTGCGTTGTATTAATGAGAATAATTGGGCGGCGAGGAGTACGTGGAACGCGTGGATGCACGGCGAACTTCCTGAACAATATGGACGCAGGCGCTTGCTCCCCTGTTAAAGGCGTACCTTCCCAGTGTACACAACGCTAACTCGGCTGTGGCTGACCTGTAACGAGTTATTCCACTGCTAAGAAATTCTAGTCCCGTTCCGCCAACATCGTCCGGTAGCAACGCGATTCGGTGCTACATCGGATCATGAAATACAGTAGAATGTCGGCAGTATCAATGTTTTTGTATTTGCATTTAATTGGTAATGAAAATTATTATCTTAGACTATGTTAGAAATAGAATGAATCTTCGTCTTGAGGAGCGTGCGAAGGTTAACAATCCCTTTTTATTTGACGGTCTACGAGATCTCGGGACCCTTAATTGACCTGTTCGGCGAATTACCAACCGCGAATGCGACATAAATAAATAACGATATGCAACTAGATCGTGCATGGTCACGCGAATGTGATAGCGTATCTCGGGATTTGTTGCATACTCGGAGTCGTGTACCGTAAATTCGAGGGTGCGAGGAAGGGGGGAGTCGAACGTAATGTACGGTACTATTTAAATTAAATATAACGCACGCAACAATAAAGGCTCCGCCAGGAATAAAGTTGTCTTAATTGCTTCGGCAATAAAGGCGTCGTAAAGGAAACGAATGGCCGCCAGTTTGCACGTAACGAGATTTACGCCGCTAGCCGGATCACAATTGGGCGACAATTAACGCGCGGAACATTAGCGAACTATTACATCCTTGTCCTAGTTTATAGGCAGTCCGTCGTTCTTATTTTACGCGCGACTTAAATCAATCGTCAATCCCGTTAGAACAGTGATAAGATTCGTGATAATGCACCTTAATGAGAACTGGATTTACTGGCCTCCTGACATTCACAACTTCACAACTTATAGGTGCTGTCCGGCCAAGCGTTGATCAATACTACTTGGAATATTACTGTACATTTGTATTATTAAAACCATTACTGATAAGCCTTATTAAAATTTTTTGCTTTAGTAAATATACACTCGGCGCCTTGCCTGACCACAGACTGACTCATTCTACTTGTTTCGCTTTACGCTGTGTTTTCCCTTTGAATGATTCAAGTCTAATTCACCCTGCTACAATCAGTTGCACAAACTGGTCCCATTTTGCTCCACTTGTCTGACTATATCTCATATAATTCCACTAGTCTGACCTCTTACTATTCTTTTTGTTCCCAGTAGTATATACTACGCTCTCTAATTCCATGCCTGACCATACATTGACTGGAACTACCAGCTTTTCCACCGTTTCATACCGAATGCTTCATAATAAATATTTTTTAACTGTCGTCTGGTTACATACTTTCTCATTCTACTTTCACACATTCGCATTACCAGCATTATAATAATGCTTGTCGCACAATTGTTTATTACATCCAGAGCATTTTGTCGCCCTTGACGCGTCATACATACACTCTTGTTTTACTGTCTGATTTAACGCCGAGTTTTTCACTTTCAACAGCACAAATTTAAACTTCCACCACACTTTGCGGCATCACTCTTTACAAGTGCACACGTCACGTCAGGAGCACTCCGCTTCGTTTATTTGACCTCACACTCGCCCATTCTACTTGCGCGTTTCTCGAGTGTTTCCACTGTCAGCGATACAAAATGCTCGGCTAAATTAAATCGAGCGTCTAGGCGAAACATATTTCCGCTTCCTCTTCGGTACACATACTTTCTCCTTCCACTCGGCTGACTTTATCCGCGCATTTCCACTGTGAATAATGAAAACTTAAACATTCACCGAGCACATTTTGTCGGGGTCGCAGGATCGTATCCGAGTTGTCGGTTTCGTTATTGGCTTCTCGGGGTTGCAGTAGTTGAAACTGCGATCGGATAGAACGCATTAACGCCGTTAGAACTCGATCGAGTATCGCGGAGTGTTACGCCAGTCGGCTGTGTATGATCGTCGAGAACACTGCCGGAGTCTGCATAGAATTCCCGTGGTACACGCGGGCTCCCGGGACCCACGGGTTTGCCGGAAGAAACAACGAAGACGTTAGGCGTCTTTCACCGAGAGAAACGGAAACTAATTGCTAGAAATTCTGCCGCGGTGTTGTTAGTTCGCCGCGCGAGCACACGGGAAGTTCATTACGCGTTTCCAACGCTTCGTTTTCTCGCCGTCCCGCTTCCGGCAACCCCTTTCCGCCAGATTTAATTCGCCGACACCGACGACGCCGACGACGCTCTCAAAGGGGTTGAGTTTCGCGCATTGTTCCGCCGGCACAACCTTCCCCGCCGGCCTGCCAGGCTGCCAGCGTTACCACGGCAGCGTAATCTTTGACAGACTTAAACGGGATACGGGCGAAACCAACGAGACCGTCCGGTTTTTACGGGATTTCCCTGCACCTTGTATCCGGATCACCGGATTGCAGAATCAGCTGCGTTGTTAATTTAATGCATCACGCTCTGCATCCCGTTCCCGTCAGTTTTCCAACCTCCGAGTCACGAACTACAATGGAAGTCTCTTCTCACGATTTTATTTCGAACCTGTCCTACTTTTTTAAAATGTTGTCATTTTTTTAAGCATTTTTTTAAATTTATGGAGACGTGATTAGATTAATCTGTCACTCTCGACAACCCCAGGATATGTTAGAATTTCTTCTGGATGATTTATGTCGACGTCTTTTTAGTGTCAATTTAATATTATTTTAATATTACTCATAACTCATCTTAGAATGATATAAATACATTTTATACATCCTGCATTGGTTAGAGATTTATGTACAGTGGCACACAAAAGTGTTCGGACGCCCCTTAAAACAGAATAACTTTTTTATAATTCTACCAAACGACCTGATGTTTTGTAAGCTATTAGAAGCATTACGAACACTTTTGTGAGCCACTGTATGTCCTTTTGGAAATATTTTCCAAATTTTGAAAGATCGAGAGCATATAACAGCTGCATTATAAATACGAATATGCAAGGTGCGCAAGGGTCGAGGCCAGCCAAGTTTATAGTCTGACCTGGCCGGAATTAACGTTGCACCAAAGCAGAGCTAAATTGCGCAAGATATACATAAAAGGGAACAAAGGGGGAAGAAAGAGAAACGTAACGAGAGAACAAAAGAGAAAACAACCCCTCGCGAACTAAGCGGTAGTGTTACCATATGTTTACATCCAGCAAACAGATGTAAGTCAGAGATGAGGAACTAGGACGAAGTAACCCCCGGTCGAGGAGCGTTTTATTTCTGAAATGAAAAGTATCTTGGCGCTTCTAACCTCCCACTATTCAATCTTTCTCCCGCACGAAGGGAGACTCTATAACGCGAGAGAAAGGGGTTGAAAACGGTTGAAAAGAATACGGTGTGATCTCTGTTGTAAAAACTCCGTGGCACGATAAATAAATTCTTCGGTGCTCCGGGAGATATTGACACAAGAAAATGTACTAAATTTTCATACATTACTGTAGATCATATCGAATACGTGACTTTGAAGTTACACGACCTCACAAAGGGTTCGCACGTTGGATGCCTGAGGGTAACATGTTTTGTAATTAACTAGATTACAGCGCCGAGTGAAAACTTCATTATTGAGCAAATAACAATGGCAATTAATAGCGCCGACCGGCGTGGACGAAATTACCCATTAGATTAGATTAGAGTTACGGTAAAAATTAGTGAAAAGCAAATCTGTTCCGCCCCATAATTGACATACAAAATTTTTATTTTGCACATGAAACCGCTGTATATGCAGGGTGTCCCAGCTAACTTGACCACCTTGAATATCTTTCTTAGTTTTAGTGATAGAAAAAAAACGTTATAGGACAATATATGTATAAGGAGTCGAAGAGGTTCGACTCTACAGTCTTCCTTAATAGCTTCAGGCCTCGGAATCGAGCATTCCAAATTTTCGAGGATACTCGAAAGCCTTCGGAGTACGATGCAGTGTGGAGCATGGTACGAAACGGGCACGAACAACCATTTTTTTCAATCACGCAGGATCCTCGTCTCTCATTTCGAGATAGGATCGGCGACACGGTGAACGGCCTCTGTGCGGGCACGGAAACACGGTCGTCCTGACAGGTGGTGGATCAGAGGCGGCGAAGAGAAGAGGAACGAAGATGGCTATGCGGGGCGAAGAGATAGCTAGAGCAACGGCTAAAAGGGGAGCCGAAGGGAAATGGAATCCTGATCTCCCGTCACGTGTTTCATGAATTCTGAATTAACGCCGTGCTAAATGGATAGCGGCGCCCGAGCAAAAACCGGTCCCCGCTTGGTTATTCTTTTTTTCCCTCTTGCGTGCTCTCGCTGGATAGCTGGTTCAAGAGAGGGAGAGAGAGAGAGAGAACGTCGAAGCACTTCCGCGCGAACGATTGACCAGAACTTCGGGAACCGATCAAATATTTAACGGAGATCGAAGCGCGTGTGGAGGCGACCGACCCGGGCTGGAATAGGCTGATCATTTATTTGTAAAGGGGATAGGGTGCGTACCCAGTCCCGGAACTGAGCAAATCACTCTCTCTCTCCTCCTCTCTACGTCTCATCCGATGTTGCTATCGAATCTGATTCAACGGACTCAATCCCTGGCCCAGCTTGTCATTTCAATAATTCTCGATCGATCCCAGGCTAAAGACTAACCTAACCCAGATCAATCAACGACGGCGAGCGGTGAGTGAAAATTCATTGCACACCGTAAACAGTTATTGCTGTATAAAAATATGTTTAGTTAGCTCAAGAATGTGGCAAAATGGCCGTATAGTTTTCGAAAGATTGGTTCAACGCTCTGGGCAACAATAAATTCCAAAGTTGGCAAATCCAATGACTATTGTGAATAACTTTGTCGAGTTCTTCCTGCACCATTAAACTTTCGAGTCGTTGTGATGCACGTTTTCGAAATACTTTTGACGGCCTGTTCATTTTATTTATAGATATAGAAAATAAATACCAACCTTCTCGCGCACGGTACATTGTTCGTTATCGCGCGTCGTGTAGGTGAAAATAGATAAACTCAATAGAGCATCGTCCATTGAAATACCACCCCTTCAAAAATATGAACATTTTCGATGGAACTCTCACATGAGCAATAACTCTCCGTGTTATCACTATCCTGCGGATTTTTATGCATTAACAGGCTCCACAAACCAGCCAGAAAGAATGAAATAGAAATTCGAACGGAATTCCATTTGTTCTACTGTATTTCCAACCTATCGAAAATCATCAACACTTCAAAGGAAATTCCACATCAATTCGAGTCCTCTTCGCATTTGCCTACCAGAACCGCTAAAAGCCTACACAAAAATGCGATAATACTTCCACCGAATAAATAAAGCAAATTAAGCATTAAAAGTGTGACTGAAATATAAAAGTAACTAGAATACATTCGTGATGATCAGAAATTTCAGAATATTCTGAATCGAGGATACAGGTTGTTAATTTCAACTCGAACACCTAAATTGTTTTCGCTACCATTAGAAGTAAGAAAAAATAACTAAATAGGATGTACATGGATTTAAGACGTGCATCAGATGGTAATAAATAAGGTGATATTACTCTTTTCGTTTTATTTCTTTTGTATTCTTCAAACTGAAACTGATTTTTAGATTTTAGATTTACTATTTAGTTCTCTTTTCTTACTTTTAATAGCAGCGGAAATAATGTAAGTGTTCGAGTTGAAACTAACACCCTGTATAAAGAAAACACAATTCGAGAAACAATTCGAGAATAAAAATTTTTCCTGGGCATTTGAGAGTTTGAACCGAGCGCAGGGTTCAACGACACCTTCGATCGTGGAGTGTCCCGGCGTATAAAGTCGCGGCCACAGAAAATTGCGTCCGGAATTCGTCTTAGTTTCCATGGGGCGGGGGGTAGCGCAGGGCCATTTGTCACCTGGCTCGCGGGGTCTACTTATTTGTACACGTCCGCATGCTCGTGCCCCGCGACGATAGAACGCAACTGCGCTCCGAATTTACCAGTCTGCGAATGATCGATTCGCAGAGGGGGTCAGCTTGCTGCGACGAGACATTAGTCCTCGCCGCTGCGTTCCCCGAAACACCCCTACTCTTCCTCTTTCTCTCTCTCCACCCCTGTGCCCACCCTTTCCACCACGATATGGAAGGGAGGGGAGGATGTTGAAACTGCTTTGTTGCACGGGGGCCAGCACGCTGCCAAACGTCTCCTGCCTCCTCGTCGGAATCGACTGGCGCCCCCAGGCTCGATATTACTCCGTCGGAAAAGTAATTTACGACGCCGTTCGGATTTCATCTGGACGGCCTTCTCCGGGTCGAACGATTCATGAAGCGAGATAAAAGCCACCCCCGCACACGCCTGCCTCACCTGCGAAGATGGCGCGGATAACAAGCTACGACCTCGGAATCTCCATTCGTCGACAATCGACTGAATGTTGCGTTCCCGGTACACTGATTAAAAATGATTGGTATCACGATGGATCTTGTTGGATGTTGTCGATTCCCGTTTCGGTGGGTTGGCAGTCCGGTTGCTGTCAGCCCCGCACCCCGAGGACAACCCGGCGCGGCCCGTGTAATTGGGTTTGAAGGGAAAGATGAAGCAAGTTCGCGCTCGCGGATCAGAGACAAAGCGGCAAGTTTAAAGCTTCTGCTGGAAGCAGTTTACACGCTGCGCTTGGTGTTAAACGGGCCGGGTCGCGGCAAGATTTCTGGCTGTCTCGCCACCTACAGCCCCCGGAGTTTACGCTGAGGCGACAAAAGAACCTCTTCCACTGAGTTCCCAGATAGAAGTCATCGCAATTAAAGCGATTAAACTTGCGCCGTTGCTCGCCGGGCCGAGACCGTCTCGCTCGCTAGACCCGCTGACGCCGTCGAACCCTTTCGAACCTCTTCAAACGCGAGGCTTTGTACTAGAGGAAGATCTGGGGAGGGGATGTGGAAGGATAGAGGACATCTATGGAATAGCTATGGTCCTATGGAAGAGAGAAGGGGGATCTAGGGAAGGGAGTGGAAGGGTGGGGAGGATCCACAGAAAGAATAGAGGGTAGAAGCTCTGATATTATATTTCCGAAGTACCATTTCCATAAAATACATCGTCCCTCGGCCCTCAACCTTGATGAAACGGCGAATCCAGTGCTTCTTGTACACTCGCCGGGCGGTTTAAACCGGCGTGCACGGGAAATCCGCGACGGAAAGTGTAACCATAGCTGGTCCAGATAACCCATGAGCGCGTCAGTCAATGGTGCGCGCGATATCCCCCGGAAATTCCGGATAAATCTGTCGGTGAGCGAGTCATCGTGGGGTCCGCGCGAGCGATATCTGCGCTAGCACGCGCGCCACCGAAATTCGGCATATCTATTCCACGCTCGAACGCGAAGTGCCTATCGAGGCGATTTTTTCTCGCTATCCAAACCAGCCCACACGGACACCAACACCGTCGGCAAACCCCATCGCTAGCCCCCCGCAACGCTTTTGGTCGACGTTCGATCGGGCAAGCTGTCATAATTGCGTTCGGCGATTGACACGGATCGAGCACGCTCGTATCGCGACGCGACCGTTCGGAGCCGCTCGGTCGTCATTAATGGGATTCCGCCGAGCTCGCGCGTGTGATTCGAGAACGGTAAACGCTTATGGTTACGGTAATGGACCGTAACAATGGTCGGCCGGAACACCGATGACTCCATTTTTGACGACTCTGCCGGTCGCGCGATCCTTGACCCGCCGGATCACGGGCAATTTCACCCCTCGATTTTTATCAGACGCCCGCAAATAAAAAATTTCGTTCCGCTCAAACGAATCCGCTCGGGTGATGCATGCGCGACAGTTCGCCGTGTCGGAACGGGAATATAAGTGGAAACCTCGTGAAAATAAAGCGGGGTTAGAATTTATTTTTCTGGCGGAATAATGTACGGAAGGGTTGAAATCGTGTCTAGGGAAAATCGTGCATTGCGAATAGTTTATCAAGCTTCGCTCCTCTTACTGAAGAACAGCATCCATTTCAGTTCAGAATTTTCGTTTTTCGGTGGAGAATTTTTTCGAGTGGTGAAGCCGCCGCTGAACAATCTCTCTATCATCCAAAAATCGTTTCCTTGTGGAGAAACATTTCGAATTCAACCCCAGTCGATCATCGTGCCACCGGTCTACCGAAAATAAATATTCTATCAGAGTTCCCAGCGTCGAGTGGCAAGATTTCCAGAGCAGTTTGCAGATTTTTGTTCGATGAGGCGGAGAATAGTAATCGACAGGCAAAGCCCGGGTTCTGCAACGTTTCGGGGGTGACGCGACACGGGCAATCGATTCGGTCCTTGTTCGGCGTGCACCGCTCGCAATTCCAGGCTTATTTGTTTCGCGTCGCGGGTCTCGTATAAAATATCACGCCCGAGGAAATTACGATGAGCCGTCCGCCGGTAATAATTCAGGCTGTCTGCGTTGGTTTGACTGAAGAGGAACACGGAGCAACGAAAAACAGAGAAGAAAGAAGAGAAGAACAGGTACACGGGGGACGAGATAAATGAAACGGAATGAAAGTTCGAACGGAGACGGGTATCAAGGGGAACAAAAATTGTGTACAGCATAGAAACGATGCCGGGGCACGACAAAAATGCGAATTTCAGAGTCGCCCGGCCAAGTGACACGGTGCAACTGACAGTTCGCAATTACCGGCGTCAAATGTTTACGCAGCGGATAGTTTAATAACGCACAGCGACGCAGCAATCTACACAGCTAATGGAAACACTCGCCGGGCCCTTTGTCTGCCGAGCGGCTTTGTGCAAACTTAATTCCAGCTGACGCGACTTGGACGCGTAAACAATTTCTAGCTGATCTGTGTCTCGGGAAAAGGTGAACGCCGCCGCGCCGGGTCTCGGTGGCTTGGTATTTTTTTAAATGAACTTTGCGTTATCGGCGACACGAGCACGTGAAAAATTATCCACACGTACGAGAGAAGAGAGGCTTCCTTTTGTTACACGAGCACCGATTATCGCGTATCGCTTGCTCCGCACGCCACAGGCTTCGCGTAATACTTGTTAACAAGCTCGAACTTCCGGCCTACGGCGCCGGGAATTATCTAAATTCCTCGCAGACGACTAACGTCGACCCGACGCCCTCAGAGAATTCGAGAACGTCCGTGTCGAGCGAATGAAGGGCTTCTCCACCTGCAAAATAAATTGTAAAATGTTCCTCGAAATTCTGAACGTACAGAAATTATTTAGCTGCATTTTAAAAATTAAAAACAGCGTAATTGTTCTACTACGAAATATGAAATATAATGTAGTATCGAGCACGGTATCAAAGTTATAAATTAATTTCAGGCGTCGTTGTAATTTTTAAAGTGTTTTAATGATAGTATTTACCTTAATCGTTAACCAAGAAATTTTCCGCATAAAATCTACGAATAGTAGGAGACTCTCGGTCATTGTTCTCGCTGATGAATCCAATGAAAGGCTGTTAAATTGGTCCGCAGAGGTATTCCACGTCCGACAATCGGTCTCGTTAGCTTCTCAAGTGTGGCGAAGAGGATTCCGCTCGAATTCTGCGCGGTGAATCGCGTGCAGTATGTCAATGTGCGTCGACGAAATAAGTCAGCGGCTTTCCTCTGGAACCGGCTGGCGGCATTGAAAAGCAGAACGATAATATCTCGAGCGGTGGAAGCTCGACGGGCTGAGATCGTTATGGTGTTGCGTGCGGTAAATAGATAAATGCCGACTTGAAGTGCATGAAACGGCACGGGCGAAGGAAGATAGGGCGCACCGAATCGTGAAAATGTATTACCTCGGAAATAATTTGCATTTAGATCCTCCCCCGATAGACGGAAGGAGCGCGAGAGACCAGCCGAGCGAGCGCACTGTGTGCGCGCACGCGTACGCGCCCGCACACTGGCACGCCTCGCCGGTACTTTTTAACATTCTATTGTTAACTTGTTTTGCACCGAGCTTTGCATACATATAGGTCTATTGTGTCGCAGTTCGCGCGGAAAAGTGTCGTTTCATTACGCCGGCACCGAGACCAGCGCATATCCATTCGAAACACGAAATCTACCGGCCGGCCCGCCGAATCGTTGATTCGCGCTACTTACCACCGACTTGGTTATGCCTCGAAACGACTCGAGGCAAGTACGAGCCTTTCTACGTGCACAGATATTATTCCGAAAGGCGGTGAAATGATTTGCAGCACGCTAAAATGGAGCAGTCGCTGCTTCGGCTGAGCATTCGTTGACCTGTACTACTTATTTTAGTTTTGGCTCTATATAGATTCCTTCGATTTCCAGCTAACCTTTATGAATGTTGCGAACATTGCCACCAGAAATATCATATCTCTATTTGTGTGGCAAAATCCTCAGCTGGTCTCTCGAATGACCGACTTGTATAAGTCGGCCATTAGTATTAATGGATTGTGTGACGATTAAATTTACTTATGTAATCTGGAGCAACTTTCTGTATATAGTAACTACAGTGGGTGTACGAAGTATTCGTACACCTTTTAGAAAAAAACTCAAGCTGGGTCCAATTTTGAAAAAGTTATTCGTTTTTAAAATGTGTACGAATACTTTGTACACCGACTGTATATGAAATTTCTTTCTGTGTGTTTTTAAGTAACGTGATGAAATATGTCCTGTACACATTCCTGTAATGAGCATACGCTTCTAGTCTGATTGATGATTGACTTGCACTACTCAATTTTGTATACATTGATTTAATATGAAACTTCTTTGTCTACACTTTGCATAAACCATGATGAAACAGTGCTGTAAGCGTACTTGTACGTTGGAGTACATCCTAGTCCGACCAATGATTGACTCGAACCACTGACATAAACGTTTGCCGGACATATTAATGCACCGTGAATCTTCTCAGTGGACTTCGCGTGAACTGGGTAGTCAGAAATAGCGTAGGAGCATCAACGGACCGGAGATACTCCATCTTGTCCGACCGGTAACGGACTTATACCGGTGTCTTTCGTGTGCACAGGCCATTCGAGCGACTGTGAAGGTTCTTTTTCTGCTTTCAGCGATCACGCATGGCTCCTACGTCAGACACTATACAGCGGCTTGGTACGACACCGCCGCTCTGAGAGAACACCGTGCCAGAAGTCGTCGTGACACTTCGGCTTCCGGGCATCCAGGGGACGCGACGCTGAATCTACGCCTTCACGCTCTCGACAGGTTCGTAAAACCACGTATTCTTGGTGGGAAATGGAAAGGAACAGAAGGATGGAAAGAAGGTCGAACTGCTGAGGCGACGGGAGCAAAGGGAAGCAAAGAAGAAGGGGATTGGGGAGAAGAGACGAGAGGAGCTTTGTCGAGAGAAAATTCTACTTTCTCGCGGCAGTCAAAGGCGGAATAATCTGTCGTGGGACGGTCGTTTTTGCGTTCAGCGACGTTAGAGATTCTCATTCGAGACTTCGACCGACAACCGTGTCTCCCCGGCGACTTGTAAATCATCCCGATGACGAATGAATCCGTGGCCATGCTCGAACTCGAGAAATTAGGCGACCATTTTTCCCGCGGGGAACGCTTCCTGCCGATCCACAGCTTAATGAACTCTCTCTCTCTCTCTCTGTCTCACACATACACACACATTTTCTCGTTCCAGCAGCTATATAATTGAGCGTTTCGAGGATCGTCGGGTAATGACCCGTCGTCGAGGCTGCTCGCATCTCGAGATAATATTAGACGTTCTCGAGATATAACGAGAAACAACGGGTAACTTTTCTCGAGCGTTCGCGCGCACGGCTACGACCGGCTAATTATTTTATGCGCGCGGCAACAGCTTTCTCCGGAGAGAGCGCAACTTTCGGACGAACTCCGGGGAAAGGCGCGCCGGAATCATCCTGCCAGCCGGATTCAGAGCGTCGACGCCGGTACCCGAGGATCATTTCACGCGTCACCGAATGGAAATTTCTGAAATGAACCGGGCGATACGCGCGATACGGCAACGAATCGCCGGGATCCTCGGAACGGTCAGACGAAAGCGTCTTCAGCCATAATTGCCGCTAGACTAAAGCCATTCCGCGCAACAATCTTCGAGAACCTGTAAAATTCAAGCTGAAACGAAGCTCGACGGAAATTTCGCAGTGTAGCTATCGTTCTTTGAAATCGATTGGACGAGCGGCAAGTCTTTTATAATAATTGAAAGGAAACAATTGTTAAAAATCGACAAGATTTTTATTACAGTCTGTGCGGGAACGAACGAGTTTAATTGCCAATTGCCAACCTCGTTTTTCATTTTCGATAACAATGAAAAGGAAACAATTGCGAAAAATCGACGCACGACTATTATCGGAATTCGTGCATTCACGAATGAAGTTAATTGCCATCAAAGCATCCTCACGATTGCATTAATTTTGAAATAAAAATTCTGAGAGGTTTCTAATTTTTATTACCGGGTACAAAGGTACGATCAATGGTGACAGAATAATAAAGAGTTAATAAAGTTGTGCGTGTGTAATTATCGTCGTCGTGTTTTTACGACTGCAGTAATTGTAACATAAAATTTTAGAAACCGTTCACTGGTGAATTGGTTCACAGTAGAATTATTCGAAACAATTCAGACAGAAGAGCCTGCGGTAGGGATTCCGTTCGGCTGACAAGCAGAAACGCGTTCAAACGATGGTTCTTGAGTCGGTAACGAATTAGAAACGGATCAGTGAGTGTTCTTAAGCGTGACTGTTACCGACGCACGCATGTTAGAGCTCGATCCTCCGTTGCAGAACCGACATGTGCAACGATCACCGGCCTTATGTGACGCAGGCTCGACATGATGGTCGCACGGCTCGTTGGCCAGCGCGATACGCCGTCAGTGTGTTGTCAGTGCCATCGACACGGCCCTCCTAAATCTCCACGTTACACTCAAAAGCACATCTGTTTCACCGAGCCTTGCTTATTCTACGATTCCCGGGGACGACGACCCCTTTACAATTCTTCACGAGGTTACCATAACCGTTCAACCCTTGCTATAACCACCTGCACCCTCGAGCACTTGCAGAAGCTTTATATCTCCTAAAAAACGTCAGGATAAAAATAAAAATTTCTTGGCTGGCGCGGGGTTGTCAACCCCTTAACAATAAGAGAAATAAGAATTGTATACCTTTCCTTAATTATTTTATTAAATCCAAAATAGTGAAACAGTATTTTTTCGTTCTTGGAATATTTTTACTGTTTTAATTTTGATGTGATTCACATTTGACGTAATACAAAGGGTTAAGGAGGCAACTCGACCAAAAATGCCACCCCCGGCAAGAAAATTGAGGTTCCAGGGGAAAAACCGACGCCTCGCACCATCGATAGCGATCGAACCCCTTAATTTATCAACCCCCTCGCCTAAGAAACTCTATTCTCCGGCGCAACACGCCCGACTTTTCCTCCTCCACCGCCGTTTCTTCGATTCCCCATCAGCTTCCGTTCTCCATCAAACTTTGCACAGCTTTTTCTCCGCCCCCTGCCCCACCCTCGAGAGCAGTCTCGGCTAGGCAAGCCGGGGTTTTTCGGGCTGACAGTTTCCCTCTTCGCTCCAGTTTTCCGGTGTTCGCCACGTCGCCGCCGCATCCACCTCGGTCCTGAACTCGAGCTCGAACTCGAGGGGGCGCGTTTGGTCGATACGAGAGGCTGTATACCCGATTCGAGTCGTGGGTGTACCTGGAGTGCGCCGCCGGAGGGCGGAGAGAAACTCTGTTGCCCTTTTGTGAGAACATGATCGCGATTGGATTCGTCGCTGCGAGTTGCTGCGAGTCGATTCCCTCGATTCGGGCGATCCCAAAAAATCGGAATAGCCGAATTTCAACAATTTTGAAAAAATTTTGAGATTTGGATATTGGAGAATTTTTTCTGATTTTTGTCTTGCAAACTCTGTACTCAAAAACCCGAAGACTGGTTTTTCGTTCCTCCCTAAGAATAGCGTGGGATTAAGGTTGGTTTTCAAAATGTTGCAAATGTTCACGTAGAGTGAGTAGCGGTAGCAATTGCTCCGAGTAATTATAGAACAGAGCTTCCGCTCCCGGAATGCGGGGGTTCGGAGAAATGGCTTCGAATCTTTCTTAAGGGCGTGGAAGAAGCTCGCGAGGAATTGGGGCGGGAATAAGTGAACCATTTTAACCCTTCATGAACCGCTGTTCCCATCCGAGCGTCGTTTTTCCAAGGGTCGGCCATCGAGTGAAATGTTTCGAGCTTCCCTCCCTCTGGTCCCGAAGCGCATTGCTTTCCGTCACATTATTTATATTTAGCCCGGGGGCGCCACAAGTTTTTATCGTTCGTGTATACGACCGCGAGGGTTAGCTCGCAGGCGGACCGGATAGCGATACACCGGATCAGTAGTATATCCTTAAATTTATCCTCTACTTAGCTTTATCGACGGGACCGAGGAATTTCACTTGTTTCCCAGGGTAGTTTGATACTCGGCCTGTCGTAAACTCGAACCCCCCTTGTGCACCCTCCACTGTCGACGTCCGAGTCCCGTTCATAACCGAATCAGACAATAAAAACGAAGTTTTATCGACTGTAGCCGGGGAGGTTTTGCGGGAACTTTCAGTTTTCCTTCTCAGAGCCTGGTAAACATCCGTGGAAGTTTGATATCTCGGTCCGAGGCTGACCCGTATTCAAATAAAGCGCCGTCCTGGCACAGTGACCCCCGGCAATCCGGTCTTAAATGGTCATAAAAGCCAACCCGCCGCTCTCAAGAGTCGCAAAGCGAACAAATTCGAATGACCACCCCAAAAATAAAACCCGTGGAACACCGTCCACCGGAATACATCAAAAGCTCACCCCCTGTGTCTTAGCTATCCTCTTTAGAAATCGTGTAGGCCGAAATAAATTCTAAACTCCACATTTACATAATCTATTCGTTCGAGTAGGGTACAATATTTGTTGAGAATAAATTGCGTGTAAATTTTATACATATATAACGAAGAATGTACAGTGTTGTGTACAATATATTTTTGAAGAACGCTCGGCAGATTCTCGAACAAAACAAATCGCAGTGCAGGAGGAGCGCAACATTCGCGAATTTGATCCGCGCGTTTGATCATACACTACGATTCGCGGAGCTCAAAGAAATCGGGGTACAAAGGATTGAACGCAGCGCGCAAGGTGCGAGATGGAGGTAGTTCCCGTTAATTAACTCGCGTCGGTGGAACGATACTGTCGCCATGGAGACCCTGCAGGGGGTGTGCCTGCCTAATTTTCAAATTGAGTTCCTTTCTGCAACCCCCTCCGATCGGCGACAATAGTGGAGGGGATGCAATTAAAATCGGTAACATTCTCGTTCGTCCGGGGGTTGTCTCGTCTGCTGCGACATCCCCGCACGATTTTCTTTCGTGCTCTCCGCGTGGAGCCGTCGAGATTTAATTGGATTGTTCGTTAATGAGTTCCTTGAGCGATAATCGCCGGGGCTGTTGCAAATAAACCCGCAACGCGCATCCAATTAACCTTAATATCGGCACTTACCGCGCTCGAGCCAATTATATCGACTAATTATAGAAATTCAGACGTGCCGATTGGCGGAACGCGGCCTTCCTGGGGCGGAGGAATCAATTTGGAATCGATTCGGACTGTCGAGGGGGTGGAACGGGGATGATCACCACCCTCGGTAAGAGCACGTGCGTGCTGTGCACCGTGTCTGCGAACACGATTGTTTATTAAAATCGGCTTCCGTGGCGTTTCCGTAGTTTTCCGTCGGTATTATTACCGTAATTAAGAGGTGGCTCGCGCGGCATCCCGAAACCGAGATAATTTTTGATAATCTGAACAGCAACGACCCTCCTCATAGCGAGAGGTGTTCAGTTTCACAAGTCTTGTAACAATGACAGAGGGGTAACACACCCCTTTCTAAAAAATGTTACCCCATTTTCCGCACAGCTTTAATTGAAAAAAACAATAAAGCGCATATCTTCATTGCGTTCTCATAAAACAGCTTGCGACAGTTTAGTTGGCGGACCCTTGTGCGTCCGCTTCTACTGTACGCTCTCCACCGAAAAATTAGCACATGCTCCTCGAACAGGAGGCAAATTACGGCAAAAGTTTCGCAAAAGACGGCTCCACGGTCTCGTAAAGAAAAAATCTGAGAGATCAGCGGCCCTTAAATAGTGGTTCGCCGACATTTTCGTGCGAGGCCGGCCGCCGACGACGGTGAAGAGAGAGAGAGAGAGAGAGACAGAGGGAAAAAAAGGAACGAGGCACGTAATTAACAGGGGCGAATTTATCTTAATTACCACATGCTCGTCACTCTCGAAAGACCGTGCCGCGGAGGGACGAACACGTCCGAGAGCATTAATCAGCTACGAAACGTCGCTCGCAGGACGATAAACCGGCAACGAGAGAGGAGGGTAAGAAGCACCCTTCAGCTCGCCGTGTTTTCCTCCGATCACCCCCGCGCCATCCCCGCAACCAACCCCCGCGTTTCCACGTTAAAGTGTCCCTTTCGCGAGTGTATATTGCCACGGGGGAACGAGGCCGAAAGGGGTGGCCGTGAGAGGAGGTGGACGAATGGGGGTGGGAGGAGCATTACCCTTGCAACTAATCCCATTTCTCAATGGTACATGCATCACTCACCGCTCCTGACTAATCGTCCTTCCGAGGAGCCGGGTGTTGCTCCCGCGTAAATTGAGCAATAACGCCGGTAACGCACGGTCCGACGATAATTTTCGCGGCACGATACAGCACCACCTCCGTGACTAGGAATTTCCGTAAATATTCGCCACCCCCGTCGACGACCCTGTCCCACGCCACCGGGGTCCTTTGAACTAGTTTCGATGCGGGAATCGTTCGTGGAATTTGCGATATTGCGTTTTAATCTCGCCGCGAACTGTAACTAAGTGAATCGGATAAATTGAATCGCACTGGCTTCATTTTTCTGTGAGCAGTTTATAAGTAAATTGTGGATTCCGTGTACATTTATGAACACGTATTGGAAGTCTTTGGAGAATATTGAATAAATCTCGAAAATTATATTTTGCAGCGAGGACAAATTAATTTTTAATTCCGTGGGTTAATAACTCGACCAAACGAATTGGAAATCGATGATTCATTTACGTCCAAGTTGCTCTTACTTACGTTCGACGAAATAAAATATGTGTGGGGCTCTCAGGATATTTAATACAGCATTGAAATTATATTCGAATAAGAGAAAATTAATTTTGAATTCAAAGGGTCAACCAAATAAATCGGAAATCAATGGTAAGCTCGTATACAAGTTGATTTCACTTCTGGAAGAGTAAATAAAATATTTGAAAGGTTTCAAGAATATTTAATATTTTGTAGGAATGATATCGCGACCGTAAATAACTAATTTCGATATTTATTATTATTATAGTATTCGATATCATACACATGTCGAATAACAGGACCAGATGTATCAGGAAAAAGTAATAAAATATCTGAATACCGATGTTTGATTTGTCTGATTTTTCTGACCAATGCTCGATGTTTCGATTTGCTCGACCTAAAACCGACTTGTAGACTTACTTTGTAATTTTAAATCGGTAATTAATTTCAGAGAGTGAACGATTGATCCATTTTACACGCGGGTAGAGAATTCCCGATATTTTTTCGCGATGCTAAACTGCTTCTATATTGATTTGTCTGGCTTGTCTGACCAATGCTCGATGTTTCTACTTGCGGCGCGACCTAAAACCGGCCGGCAGGCTTTCGTTATCGATTTCCCGGGTTTTCGATGATCAGTTTGAGGCGAGTCATCATTTGTCAGGTGCCATTACGTGGCCCAGTCTTGTTCGCATAGAGGCTGCGTCGGAATCACAATGGCCGCAGCCCATTCAACGCTTCAAACAGAACCATATTTTTGTGTCCGGGACAAAATTTCAGCGCACAGTTCGCGAGTCACTTTGAATTCTTTCGCGAATGCGCGGGCCCTTTGTTTCCGGCTGTGCATCATTTTACGGTGGCGCGTAGTGCATTTGGAAATTCGAACATTCGAAATTCGAAACAGTGTTTCGCGTGCGGGAATGAAAACAGAGCACACATAGAACAATGCGAAACAAAACAAAACGGAGGGGGGAAGGGTGGAGGGTGAAAAAAATGAGAGAAACTTGGTCGAAAAGTTCTCGTGTTTGTTCTGTTCGTCGAAATTGTGGAAATTTTGGAACGGAATATACGGGAACAGTTTCAGAGAGGGAGGCCCGCTAACAAATTCTTCGTAATTAGGAAACTGGAAGGGCGGGCACTTCGTTACAGAGCCAACAGGCGAATAAATCGATTAATAATCCCATAACAGTCGCCGGGCTCTAATTCAATTTTGCATAAATGTCGAATGACGTAGCATTAGTTACCCGGAGAGCATTTAAAGTTAAATTAATTGATAATCAATAGTCGGTGGAAATTATTAGGTAATTTGGATCGGAAGCCTAACGAAATGCAGAATGCTCTAATTAATTCGGCCGTTGCTCGGAATCGGTAATTTTCCGCGAATGGGACCTAATGCCATCCTTTATCATTAAAAACGCATTACTGGCCGCTGCGACGACCGATGAACATTCTTTTCGCTCGTCTTCTCTACCGCTGCGCCATACCGTCGTTATCCTGTTAGGCTACGTTTCTTGGCCACTTGGAAACTCATAATTACACTCTATTCTTTCTTTTAGCAAAAGAATTTTTGTAAATTCTTTTGAATTGATACAATTTTTAATTATGTATTACTATATTGAAATACGCTGATGTAGACTTTTCTAGTTATATTTACCTTCACCTTCTTGTTCGAATATTTGTGAGAAAATCAGAATTACGATATTTAGAAAAATGAATGCATGTACGATCACGTCGACTCATTCTATTTACAGCGTACATGCGCAATGTTGACAGAATTTCGAATCTTTCACGTTTTGTCGTGCGATTAATCGATTCCTCCGACGGTTCCGGAGCGTTATCCAATTTTCATTGACAAGTTGCCGTGGCGGGGTCGAGTCCGCGTTGCTCGAGTGCATCGAATGCAACGGGCGCGCGCGGTCACCGCTTGCATGTCGCGAAGGAAACGGCGGACACTCGTCGGGTATGCAAACGACATTCGCACAGAGGCGGCGGGGGGTTGTAGAAGAGGGCAGAGTGAACAACTATTCCGAACTTTGGCCACCACGCTCATAACCGCACGACGTACCGGCCAGATAGGAATATCGTGTACAGATTTGCATCGGACGTGCATCGCGCGCGACGTTCGCCGGAATTTCCCTCTGCGATTTCATACTTTTCACCTCGGATAATTTATCAGCGTGATTTACATCTGCACACCGGATCCAATCACCGACCGTCTCAATTACGAAACAGAAAACGAGTCACGGTGCCATTTCTTGTCGCGCTCGTTTCAAGAAATGCATATTTTCTGCGAAACCATGCTGTTCGATCGCGGACGCCGATTCCGAAGAGACTCGGAATATCCACCGTGGTATTTTACCTTTTCTTCATACTCGGAACGGCGAAAAAAGGCTTCGGCGGCAACGAGTTGCAATTTGTCAAGGCAAACAGGCGTCCGTAAACAATAGACTGCGCCCTTTAATTTACCATGCAAATGAGAACCATTGTCAACAATTTTCATTCACCACGGTACAATCAATGAAATACGCGGCCAAAGGAGATTTTTCTGCGCGCTCTCTCGAAATCTGACGCAACGCGAAATGTCAGAATACTTGGAATTTTACGGAGCGCGGGGTGCTTTCAACACAATCGTCGTTATACGATCGATTTTCCTCCACGTTGACGGAAAGCGTTATTCGCGACTCGTTCTCCGGACGCCTTCGCGAATTTAATTAAAATACTTGTTGCGCTTTTATTTTTTTAGTGTTACAGCATTGCAAACATTGACAATCTTCCAGCCAAGGTTCTGTGCTCCTACAATTTTCGTCGTCAATGCGGTACAATAAATAATTATTTTCTAAAGTGCCTGAGCAGTCTCGTCGGAAAACAAGATACGCGGATGAAAGTAGAGGCTTCACGCTTTAAAATAAGCCTAGCTAGATCGTGATCCGACTTCTCGTAACGAAGCTACAGCAGTGCAAATATTGGCAATCTTCCAGCCAAGATTCTGTGATCCTCCCATTTTTGTCGTCTATATAAAATGTATAATATAAAATGTTTGTTTTGTACATGTATAACGAGAATGTGGACTAATTCAGAGAGACTGGCAGTGCTGTAAAATCTATGTCCCTCAGACACACACCTTTTGTGTTACAACCTCGTGAAGTTCACGAACTGCTCGTTTCGGAGGCGGAGACGTATTTGTTCACTTGCGTTCTCCAGGCGCCTTAACGAATTTAATTAAAATACTTGTTGCTGCGGGGGGCAAAAGGCCGCGGCGATGCACTCGACACAGTTTCCCCGAAAATAATAGAGGCCTGCCGCTTTTCCGTCTTCGCGATGGACGCCGCGATCCGCGTCACCGGCCTCGTTGAATCCCCTCTCGATCCGCTTCAGAGGAGATCCAGCAACAGGTTTTCTCTAAAAAGGTTTACTGTTAGCTGGCCACGAGTTATCGCTGCCTCGAGTGCGTTCACGACGGTGCCTGCTGCCTTCAAAATATCCCAACAATCTTTTGTCGCTGAAGCAGCACCGACACTCCTCCGTATCTCGTTCGAAAATTCACAAATAGCCTCACGATCCCATAAAGACAAATATTAACTTTTCTGATAACCAAAATCCTTCGTTCTTTCGGTTAGAAAGATTTTCAAACGGAATTTTAATTTAGTAATAAACTTCGTATTATTCCTTCTCCGTTTTCGATGGATTTTTTCAGATTATTTTGTAGTTTCTGTTGAAGTTTTCCAATGAGAGGACTCGCTGATTTTTAAACGGAATTTTAATTTATGAATAAACTTTGTATTATTCCTTTTCCGTTTCCGATAGATTTTTTCAGATTATCTTGTATTTTCTGTTGAAGTTTTCCAATGAGAGGAGTCACTAACTGTACCCTGGCTTCGATGCTCGTTCTCTGGCAGTTTGCTGTCATCCTGGACCGAATCTCCCTTGACTCCCTTGGGGGTAAACTTATCCGTACATGCCGCACACGGCTTCCTTAAGATTCACCAGGCAATCTCATGCCACGACTTCTATAATGCAGCCACGAACTTGACAATCTCGTGGATGATGCTCGCGGAACTGTTGATTGTTCCTTTCCGAAGGCGGCGAGGCCCGCAAACTAGACTCGTTACCGAATACCGCGGCATTGTATCTCGCCCTGGGCACGTTTCTTGATCCACGAACTGACAAGGTGTGATCCCGACCCTGTAAATTACAATTTATATATTAAACAAATTAAAGTCACTTTTCAATCTCCATCTTGTGAGTCATCACTAGACTTGTTAATCGGAGAAAGAAACGTTTATTTCGTTCTTGTGTCTTGCAATCAATGCAAACAATTTTTATTTTGCATAAAGATCCGCAGCCTAGTCATCACGTTTGGTTGCTGGGAAATTGATCGAAGACTCTGTATCTTGCAAATTATTGCTTATGCATAGCAAACGAATTAAGTCTGTTCATAGAGGTGTTGATTTCAAGCAACTAACAGAAGACAAAGATCCCGGTTTCCACCGAACGATCAAGTAGAGTAAGGATATCGAAATCAGCTAGTAAGATCGAAATTGAGGGCGCTGAGGTTCTTAAGTAGATTAACGGCTGCGGCCCAGCAGAGTGATTCCGAAATTGAGGATACCGAGCACCATAGGGACACTTAGGTTGCTAAAATGGTCTGGCAGAGTACGAATTAAGCGAAGTAATGTGTATAACGACGTTAAGAAATCATTAACGCGGAGGTATGATCAAAATGCCAATGGTGCATAAGTAGAAGGATGCTAATACAGTGGAGTAGGTCCGAAATTAAGGAAACCTAAAATAGTGCGGTCGAATCCAAACGAAGAAGATATTGTAAGATAATGACTTCATGGGCATTAATCTTTATGGATTAATTTTTATTAAACTTTATGGACATTAAGGTAGTTCACCGACACTACTTTTGCTAATACAAAAACATTAAAAAAATTTTCTTGGAGATGAATCCACCACGGATTTGAAGATTGAAACTTCCTCTTGGCAGCATGGTCTTAAATTTTGATATACGATTTTTTTTGGCCGATTTCTTGAACTTTGAACGAAAGGTGTACTGTCAACTTTGCTACAATATAAGGTACCAAACGTGTTCCTCATGTTTGCGTCATAAAACAGTGAAAAAAAATCGTCGATCAAATTGTTTGGTTTCCTTGTAAAGGGCCGGCTTTGATCTTCAAATCTAGGGCAGACACAGTCTCCAGAAAAATGTTACAACGATTCCAGAGAGGTTTCATTTGCACCATTTTCGAGCAGAAAAGTGTCTTCAGTTTCCCACCCACTGCATCATGCAAAATTGTTTTACACAAACATGAATAAAACTTGTAACAGTAGAGGGTTCGAGCTTTGAAATGAGTATAGGTTGATCGTTCTACGATTTTTCCCCCAAAATGCCAGCTAGTACAAATCGGAAATTTAGTGTTCATATTTTTTGGAGCTTTCCGAGTGGTTTTTTACGTGATTTCGCATCGTTGACACAAACGTGATCATTGTCAGGCATAGTGGATCGTTTACGCCCGTTATAATACTGCGTTATTAATATCCGCTTCCTCGCCCCTCCCCCTCGCAGCCGGTTGCATCGCCGGGACACGTTTATTATTAGCCTGACTACTCTTTCGCGAAATTGTACTCTGCAACTTTTGTTTTTTCTTTTTGTTTCCCTTTCTTCCGAGCGTGTTCCCTCGATGGAATATTTTTAGATTGCTTTCCCACTTGTCGGCGACAGCTTTCATCCGAGAAGCAAGCCGCTACCCCATCGATCCTCGAACCCAGAGCCTCCCTACACCATGGCGAAGCGTCGGCCGTTTTTAAGCGTCGCGGCTCGATCGACGGCTTCCGCGAATTATTTTAATGAGGTTTGTTCGGGACGCGAGATACTCCAGGAAATACGCGGTACCAGCTAACTGATTTTAACCGAAATTGTTGGCTAATGAGTTCCCACCGAGTGGCAAACACACGGCAAAACTGACGATCAACATTAAAGGTCTGCCTAGCATCCCATACTTATGCGACGGAAAGCAATATACTGTGGTGAAAGTAGAGACTTTGCTCTTTAAAATAAGCCTAGGTTCGTTATCGCCCGACCTTTTTTAACGAAGTTACAAATGGTTGAACATAGACTATTTTTCAGCCAAGATCCACTGATATTTACCTTAATTTTTATCGTCCATATGATACGATAAATAATTATTTTATAAAGTCTCTAAGCATCCTCGTGGAAAAACGAGTTGTACAGGTAAAAGTAGAGGGTTTGCTCTTTAAAATAAGCCTGGATAGATCATGCCCCAATTTTTTTAAACAACCCTTGCAGAGGTGCAAACACAGCCAATTTTCAGAGTTATAAGGTCATCGAACTTTCTACCATCAATACAGCTCAACAAACAATTATTTTCTGCTCGTTAAAAAACATGTTAATGGGATGAAAGTAGAAGCTTTACTCTTTAAGATAGGCTGGAGTAGGTACATAGCTGCTCGACTTTTTCCAACGAAGTCACGGTATAAACATCAACAATGTTCCAACTAAGTGGTCCTCTTATTCCCTGCGTCGACGCACCGGACAATTACTCTTGAAATTCCCATTGTGGCCGGTGTTATCGACGACAGCAATCGCAGAATTCCTCGAGGATCGAGGAAAACACAAAGGTTCAACTTCGAGACGAATTGTAGACCTTTGAAAGTGCGGCGTATTTTCTTTCGGAACAAGGGTCGAAGTAATTTTTCCGTTCGCGGGAATAGGAGAGGGAGGGTGGATCGGTCGCGGTCCATTATGGAAATTCATTAAATCCGAGCCATTTGAATTCGTCGGCTCCGCGGAATGTAAATCCCGGTCGCGCCAATTCCATAATTACTTTCGCATAATACGTGTATCGCGGGCTCGCGTTTCGGAACAGCAGCGTAAATCTTGCCGGGCCGGCCGGCCAATAAGAATTCACGGGTTCGTTGACGCGAAATAAAATCGACGCGGCCCCGTAACTCCACCGTGAAATGTCTCTGAATTCGACGGGAACAGTAAAACAAGACGGAAAAACGAAACGGAAATAAACGGTTCGATTGGCAGGAGCCGGTCGCCTGTAAACCGGGCGAAAATAATTAAAAGCGACCGGCGGCTCGAGTTCGCGAGCACGATCGACTCCGCCCGATACATTATTTATTTCATCGGTGCGAGTATGTTAATATCGTTAAAAGATTCATCGGAGCAAAAACCCCGGCTGATTTCAGACAACCAATCCAAAATCCGCAAGAGTTCCCCCGAACTGCAACTTGCAGTTTAATGCATGGGCAATCCTTCGGGGACGCGTTAATTATTGCAATGAAGGTTAAAGATGGGTGCTCCTGTCGACTGCGCGCAGCTGCCATTCATAAGAATTGGAGCTTGCGGCATTTTCCAATAAATAGAATGTTCAACTCGCTATGGGAACATGTTTTTCAGATTCTGAACTGTCAGATTGAGGTGCTCTAAAAAATTCTGGAAAAATTTCTGAACTGGTTACAGAAATTCCATGTGTGCAATTGTTTCGCAATTGAACAGCAAAATTTACAATAGAATTAGAAAATGTAACATCGGAACAACGGTACAGAAATGTAACATCGTCGCAGTACGAGGGACCATGTTCGCCCTGCTGGAAGTGATCGGAAAAGTAGTTACAGGTACAAAGATCAACGAGAAAGCCGCAAATCTCGGAATCGCGACAAGTGCTCTCTCTCTCTCTCTCTCTCTCTCTCTCTCTCTCTCTCTCTCTCTCTCTCTCTCCAAGCACGCCACGAGACCGATTCAATCTGCTCTGCAGACGGTGAATACTTTCCCGGAAGTTTGTTCGAGCAGGATGCAGAATTTTCCAGACTGTTTTAGCATGATTGCTTCATCCCTTAAGCTGGTCATGGTTCCCAAAGACGGTTGGGCCGGCTCGCCTCATAATGGAGGAAGTTAAGAGAGACGAGGACGTATTTATTGAACCTTTCATCGTGCCAAGTCTCGTGGCTCGACTTCTGCGAACTAAGTTCTACAATAGATCGTGTACTATAGACTTCTGAAACTGTAATGACAATATTGATGGGACGTGTTTGCACTGGTACGAAGGGGGAGGGGAAGGGGATTGAAGTCGTCATCCGTTTAACTGATTTCGCGTTGCATCCGAGCCCCGTTGTTACCAATCTTATCGGAATGGAATTGTCGGCTTCGGTGTGGCTCGATGCAGCTCGCGATCGAAATGTTTGTAGATTTCACTGAGAAAGAACGCGCGCGCGCGCGCGTGTGGATTTCTATCGCGTGGAAAGTTCTCCCTTGACCTGAATCACGTGTGAGACGTATCCGGCGAAGATAAACGTTCGATCGGAAAATCGAATCTAATAACGCGTCGCTATCTTTCTCTCTGTTACTACTCTCTCTCGAAAAAAAAGGGGAGAAGCGATAAAAATGTTACCGGATTATTTATAGACATCATATTCGTTTAATTACGCTGCCACGAGCTGCGGTTACCGATTGCGCGGCCCGCCGCGCCCGCCCGTGTTTCCGGTGGTTTTAACGAACCCCCGAAATTCGCGCCGGCGTTGTCGCACTTTTACCAGCCAACAACGCGATGTCAGCCGGGCGCAATGAAACTGCTAATGTCAGCCGTGTCGACCGGGAACATTAATTAAATTAGTGCGTCACGTTAATTAGCCCATCGTTGCACAATCATCATTTCGCGGCGTATGACGCGCCCGTTCCGACACGCGACACCTTGCGCGTCTACTCTTCGGCGGAAAACTCGCTCGCTCGAACATTTTTCCTGCCTGGCTTTTTTGCACTCCGGTGGGAATTAATTGGTGGTCGTGCACGTTGCTCGCAAAATTATCCACGTGCTTCAATTTGTATTTAGAGTCTCTCTTATAAATCGTCTTCATATTTACAATCATTTCAAACGTAATTATTGATTTTACTGTTGGCTAATGATTGAAGTTTTCGTTATATTGGGGAGACACTGCTAGAAAGTGGATACCCCTGCAACGCAAAACCTCCAAATCCTCCGCATCGAGTAATATTCGTGATCCTGTGTGAAAGTGTCGAAGCCCTCGTGTAAATATATCGAGCTTATTAAGAGCGCAAGGTGATCCAAGAATAAAATCGTCTCGCTTACTTGTGAACGAGTGCCGAGGGCCAGGAGAGCGTACGTATCGAGAGGATGAGGGGGTGGAGTATGTGCTTTGATCCGGGTTGCCTCGTGTCCCATTAAAACGGGAATCGCGAGCGGCAACAATGGCCGAAGGACACGAAAGAGAGCGAGCTCGGGCTTCCCGGTATTCGCGAAATTAGCGCGTCTCATCAATCTCCGTTCGATCGGGAAGCGAAAGCCCAGCGGGCACGGAAACGTTCGGCAAACGGTAACCACTTCATCAGCAGCGGCGGATTAATCCGGCGTTGCTTTCAGTGTCTCATTAGTTACATTAACACGGTGACATCCGCGGGATGGGGGGGCCCCCGGACCCCGGGTTTTCTCTGGCGATGAATAATTGAAATCAGCCACGCGCCCCACGTGAAAGGCGAGTTGTCCTCTCTCTCACTCTTTCTCTCTCTCACTCTCTCTCTCTCCGCATCTCTCTCGCTGTCCCGTTGTCGATCGATGGCCTATCGAGCTGGGGGCTTCGCCAATAATTAGGTGAAAACATCGCCTCCTCTCCGATGGGATTATCGATTGTACGGGCACGCGCCTCGGCTCCGTGTAAACCGTGCCACGCGAGTCCCTCGGACACGTAAGGGACCGGTTATAACGTAATATGCGGCCCTCGTTACGTTACATTGTGCAATTATTATGTGGCACGCTGTCCCATGAAGTTCGGCTTCCCCGTGACCCAGCGGTTCTCATCAGAAGAGGGGATTAACCCTGCCGGTTCAGACCAGAGGATTCACTGTTTCGCGCGTCTGCAGATAGTGACAACCGTAAACTGGAGTTATTGAGGCGCTCGTGATGCGTTTATGCTTCTGCGACAGTGGCTCTCAACTGGAATATTAATACCATCGTTTGCACCGGGACTATTTAGTACCACTACTGGTTTATCGTCTAATAAAGTTATTTTTATCGTATATATTGCATACTGAGTTTTCACTATGGTTCTCAACTTGCCTGTTGTTGCAAGCTCTCGTTAGGACGCGGAGAGTTCGTTACTGGAACTGGGTAATGTCTAATAGAGCTATTGCCGGCGTATACATTCGATACTGAGTTTCTACTATGGTCAGTAGTTCTCATCGCGCAGGAAAATTAATTCCGTTGGTTCCAACTCGAGAATTCACTGTTTGATACGTCTACATGTATACCGAGAACATGAACTAGAATTATTGAGATAATTATGATGTGTTTGTGTCTCTAATGACAGAGATTCTCAGCTGCTCTATTATTGTAGTCCATCACCACGAGAGTTCAGTACTTTAGTACTTACTGTTTCGAATAGAGTTAGTATTGCATGACATGCTTCACGATCAATTTGTGTCCTGTTTGATCAGCGCGGCATGTTGCATCATACTCTCGTCAGTTTCTACAGGGATGCATTCCTGAATTTATTGTACGCTTCGATAGACTTTGCAACACTTGAAAGATTATTATACTGTACAAACCCCATTGAAGTCTGGCTCTTTTCGGACAGCGGTTCTCATCTTGAAATTTTCGACGTTCCATAACCGCGGTCGCAACAGAATTTCCTTTGATGATGCTACCGGTATATCCAGGATTTTATGGATCTCAGTACTCGGAATGTAATTGTCACTTTTCGAGGAGCGCTTACGTCGCGACGAAGGCGAAGGCGGACTTAAATTGCCGCTTACGTCGATCGAGCTTTAACAGAATTCAACAGCGGAATTTTAAACAATTTCAATATTGGAATTGTGAAGTAGATTCGATTAAATTGAAAATTGATTACCGGTTGAAATAGTGCCAGTCCCCGGGGCGTGTCGTCTCTCTCTCTCTCTCTCTCTCTCTCTCTCTCTCTCTCTCTCTCTCTATCCTTCCTCGCCCCGTCGCGTCCGCGAAAGTCAATTCGACCTCACGAAACAAAGGCCGTTATTAAATTTATTGTTGTTCCGGTGTACACATATATTTTATACGCTCGCGTGTTCCGCTCTCGCTCTTCGCGCGCCGATATGGCGGCTGACCGGAGGTGTAACTTTTGTAATTCATCGTTCCGGGTGTAATAAATCGGACAGAATTACACTCGCAATCTGCGAGAGTCCGCGGAAAAACCAGTCCCCGGGAAAAATCTATCCATTTTAAAAGCTGTCGCTTTTCAAACATTTACACGGGCAAACGTTTATTACAAATGTTATCCCCGCGCCACGATATACGTTGAAGAACTCGCCGCGCGGTGGTATTCTTGGCTTTGCAATTCGATAAACCGAGCCCTCTGTCTGCGACGGATCCGCGTCGACGTGTTTGCGGATTAGCGGCCGCTAATATTAGTTAATTCGACTATCAACACCCACGCGCTCGCGTGAGACGGCAGCCTCAACACTCGATTCCTCGTTTCAACTATTGAAAACAACGCGTCTATATTTTAATAATAAAAGATATGGTTTATTTTCCGCTTTACAAAAAGTGTGTAAGGGTGTTTCATTTATCTGATAACGGAAAAAGCTTGTGACGCACTGAAGTTACGAAAAATATTACATTTGTTTACAAACATTGTTCGGTATGAAGGGTACAATCATATAGTCTAATTTTTTATAGTACTAGAATGGTGGGGAGGGGGGATATCAAAGTCAAATTAAGTTTTTTAAATGGAATGTCCTATTTTTTATCCGATAGATCGATAGAGTATCAAATTCTGAGTATAATAGCGTTGACGCTATTTTACGAGCGATTTTGCAAATCGGTGTCCATTATCGTGGCACAGAGGATGAAAAGCATACATTCCAGCATCAACTTCGCGTCGAAATTATTCAAGTACACGAGGATAGAAATGGGCGAGGTTGACTCACACTTCCGGTACTCATTTCATCCGGGCTCGCGTGAAAAAAATTCATCGAGGTTCAAAGGGACCCATTCGTAGCATGAAAATATTAGCACAATATTCTCTGGTCTCTCACCTCCAGACACCTTTCCCAGAACTTGTCCGCTTGCTGTTCCAGGGTGTTCAAGATGCGGCTGACAAGGGACACGAGTTTGTTCGGCGAGGATGTGGTGTTCGAGGGTTCGAGCGGCCGTGAAATCGCGTTCGATCCTCATCACGCCTACAATGGGACGCTAGACGGTGAGTGGTTCCATTGAATTCCCGAGATTCCTCGCGAGCCAGCTCTGTGAAATGACGGGCTCCATATACGCCTTCGCGCCGCGCCAGGGCGAGGATAATTCATTAAAATGGAACGCAGCCGCGCGAAGTGTGTCGAGAAACGGGGCCGGCAGTGTCTCGCGTTTGACTTTTTCACCTTTTAAACACGGTTACGTTCGCTTCGTTATCCGTGAATGCCCAGATACGCGGCGCGAGCGCGAGCGGTGCTCCGTGTCAAAGCGCCGCGGCAGGAAATAATAATTGCGTCGCGCGACGAACGGCGGCGCGGCCTGCTCTCGCGCGAAATTACATTAATGATGTTTCATACTGCTCGACGGCAAGGAGAGCCACTTGCTCCAATTCGCGGACCGTCGACCGGCGAATTTTTCGCGCCGACCGCGCGTTCAGTCGGCAATTATCCGCGCCGCGTCCGGTTTATTCCGGTTTCGACGCTCTGACATCCTGTTACACCAGCTCGCTGACAATTATACACTGCGATACTACTTGCGAAATAAAATTTTTTTTAGCATCTCTCGGGAAAATACAGGGGCTAATTAGTCATTTATTTTTCTCCTGCACCCCTAGCACCGCGATTCATTTTACAGTTGCTGTAATTAAACCTTTTTTAGTAATTAGAACGAGAAAGACAATTTATAGCTATTGTATCAAGCAACTACAGTTAGGAGCATAACTGATCACTAGACAGCGGATCTTTATGCATTTGTAATAAAATCGAGCACATGAAATCCAAAATTGTTGGATAATTTTAAAAATTGTAGATGTCAAGATGTTCAATTTAGTTTTTATTTCTTGCAATCGATGCAGTTACTTAGTAAAATAATTCTTCTAGCCTTACAGAGAAGTTGAAGTCGTTTGGTCCATTCATAAAAAAGTTATCTTAAAAAAAAAGTATATTTGGAACGGTTTCGAATCCTGCGTGCCCGAAGCTCGCAGAGCATTTTTCGAAGCTCCGCCAGTAGCGCGAATCAATTATAAGTCAGTCCGGCGACGTTCATTCGCCGAGAAATGAATTCAGAATTTTTCCCCCGAGCACACGCGCGAATGGATTTCCCACAGCCTCCGCGCGTGACTTCATTCCCGGGCTTGTATTGTTTTCTGTTTTCCTTCGGCAACGGTGTTATTCGATACGATAATCACGGAATTTATTTAGTTAGCACGCGCGCGTTCGGGGAACGTAGTTTTTCGCTCAATGTTAATTGAAATACGCTGTCTTCAATTTTTAAATTGCGTTGCCGGATGAAAATTCATGAACTGCCGACTACGGTTTTGTTGACAATGTTCCATTGAGGCGTTGTTTATCGTTGTGTGCCAGGAACTCGTGACTTCGCGATTTTTTCGGGAGGGAAACGCTGCGAATCGCGATTCCCGGATTTGAGGAGACTGTAGTGTGTGTTGCGGGAATGTACACAAATTTCTTTTAGTGAAAATATGAATTAACGTTGTAGCGTTTTTATCACACTGATGCATTGTGTTTGCGAACGAAATACAAATAACGGAGAGAATTGTTAATCGGAATGGAAAAGAACATTTAAAAAAAGTATGACAGAGTAACCGGCTTGATTTTTAATGCTGTTACTATCATAACTTCAGAAGTGCAGAGGTCGTCTGACCAAGCACCGACCAATTCTACTGAACAGCAAGTTGTAACGAAGTTCTTGTCGCGCCGCGCCGGTTCGCAGCAAGCGTGTCAAGTTAGACGTCGATCGTTGCCTGCGGATTTCTTCGGATATACCTTCAGATTTTCGAGAACAATGGAGAGATAGTGCGGTTCGTGAAAGAATCGATCCGAGGGTGCACTGCGAGGCAGTCGAGGACGGAAAAGTTCGCGATGATAAACCGACGGTGGCAAAGAATGGAGCGAGTCCGGAGAGGAAGGAAGCCAAACGGCGGAAGGATCGTCGAGAGCTTATACACGTATCCTTTGAACCGGGCCGAGCCTTTGCGCGGTCTGCGGCTTCAATATACACGCGTTCACGTGTGCTTTGCGCGGCGAACCATCCGTCGAACCCTTCGACTGCGTCTCGCCGAACGGTCGCGCTTACATGCGGTTTAATATCCGCGGAGATACAGAGCCGCGAGAATTGGTCGACGACGGGGAATCGACTCAACGGGAATTCGCGGTAATCCTCGGGAAACCGACACCACACCACTCCAATTACACCTGGAACAACTATTGCTCCGCCCGAACAGCCGCCACTCTTTCCGGAACAAGACGTTTCAAATTGGTACACGCGCGTCAGAGTGGTTCCGTGAAAAATCTTTATCTGTTTGGAACTACTAGATATTCGGCGACTAGAATATTCAAATCTAAAAATGGGAAATTTAGAAAAATTGATTCTCCCACATTCAAATACTAATTTTCGACACAAAAGTGTCGCACTCACAGAGGAACCGAAACCGTGAAGTAGCCCCTTTCTCGACGAACCGGAATGCACCCCTTTGATTTTCGCATTCGCTCGGCGACCTTTGTCAAACTTTCTTCGACGGAATTTTTCAAAGAATCGCCAGGTCACCCAATCCACGAGACATGCTCAAAGAAAACTCGAATGATCGATCGCCACAGGGAAACGAATTAATAAGCGCGAGCGGAGCCGAGCGAATCCAACAATTGACCGGTGCAAGTGGTGCGGGTCAACGGATTCGCGGACCGTGCGCGAGAATTCGCGTACCCCGCGGATGTAATTAAGCGAGCTGTCCGATCAAACGATTATTACACGATCCGTCGTCCATCAGCGGGCGATTGTCATCGACAAAAAAAAAGTGAAGCTCGGTTCGCGAGAGGGAACACTTTTTCGATGGCGTCGATGCAACGTTTCGCGCTCGAGATTCGCGTCACGCCGATGCGTTCCGCGCGTTTCATTCGATTACACCGATTTTAAAACGCGCCCGGGGCCGACTAACGAAATTTCAATAACGCGTGGCATAATTGGACGCGCGGCCGTGCGTGCGTGCGCTCGTTTCCGCCCAGGGAACGCTGGCTCGTACGCGCGAAATGAGTTCACGGTTCCGGGCTCCTTCCCTCCTGGACTTCGTCGCACGATCAAATTCTTTTCGAAATGCTTCACACTGCGTAAAACCGTAAATGTATAAAATCCTCAGCTTCGCGATAAATCCTAAATTATTTCGAGCAGGATCTTCTCAATACGTATGTTACTAATCTCTTTTAAATAGCCATTGGAGAACAGCATTCTTCTTTTAACAAATTATGATTAACAAAAAAGTTGTTATCACTGCATCGCCAAATAAATTGTAGTACAAGGGGTTAGCTTATTAGTCGGACAGCAGTGAATCCACATTATCGACTTGTATCACTACGATTGACTACACTACACGTCTGACCAACACCGACCAATTCTACTTCGTTGATCAGGTTCTCTCGCGGAACGAATTCGCGTTTCCGGTCTCCTTTCGTCGAACCACGGCCGGCCGATAAATTCTTTAATAAATACCCGAGCGAAACTCCGCGGTCGATGAATTCCGCCGGCGTTCCGCGCCCGCGGGACCATTCACCGCTGTCCTCGATTCCTTTTTTTCCCCTAGCGGCCTATCGTTCGCCACCCCCGCCGTTTTCTCGTTTTGTTTCTCCGCCTCGTTTTTTCTCGCCTGTACTTTTGTTTACTCTATTCCTCTTTGCTCCTATTTCGCGTGTCCCCCGCCGCCCTCTCATCCCTCGCACGGCCTCGTACAACCTCGCAGACCCTGGCAAAACCCTCTCGCCGGCCCACACAGCTTCGCCCTCCCCCCTCGTCTCGCAACCCACCCCCCCGCTTTTTGTATTCGTTACCCTCCCTCGGTGCCCGACGATACAGCAAGCCAAGTGGGTTATTGGATGGTTTCCAATATGCCCGCTCGCTCGACCACTGCGGCACTTTATGCGCCCTCATATCATTTCCACGGTTTTTACGGGAATGGCCGCCCCTGGCTCGCCCGGGGGGGCGGCTTCCGGTCCGGGATAATTTTCGAGAAATTTTTGCCCGGCCACCTTGATTGGAACGGTGAAAAGGCTGATTCAGAACCCACCAGCCCTTTTCACTTGCCAGATAACCCGTCGCCACGTTCTCGCGCCATTTAATCGCGTTTAGTTATTGTCATTATAGTCTCCCTTCGGCTCGCTACACGAGCAAGCTCGTTATGTTTAATAATTATTCCCGAACGGATGCTGGACTGTTTAGAGTAAACAAGGAGAGCTGCGGATGATGTATGCGCCATTAAAATTGAATGATGTATGCACTGCATTAAATATTGTACCGATCATCGACTGCCAACCGGTTTTCTGATTGATGCGCGTCAGACGCTGACCCTTAATTGGTTATGCATATGTAGGGTTGGCAAGAAAGTAAATTCGCTTTTTTAAGGTGAAATGAAAAGCCCAATTTTGTTATTCAGTATGTAGCTGTTGCAGCTTTATGAAAATAGCCAATTATTTTATTAAGCTACCAGAAAGATGGCAAAAGACCATCGAACAAAATGGAAAATATTTGATCCATTAAAGTTCATTGCTTAAAGAAATCTTTATTCCACCTTAAAATACCGAAATTACTTTCTTGACAACCCAATTTAAAAATTGTTGAATTTTCTTCTATTTTTTAGGAAACCACGGGGTTTTTACATTTCTTGTTGGAACTGAATTCAAAAAGAAAAAGGTAAATTGACACACAGTATTTTCAGTCTGAATTCAATTCGGTACAATGGAAGTGATCGTTCAAAGGAAATACTGCGAAAAACATTTAGAAAATGAAGTACATAAAATATGATCGTGAAAATTAAGCCCGGTTATGTCTCCGACGTAGCAAGTGCAGGAATTGATTTAAAAAATCCTCATTACCCGGAGTGCACTGTCTAATAATATGTCGCAGTGGACCTCCGCGATAATTCCAGCATTTTCTGGCCACATTTAAAAATCCGGCAAACGCAAAGTGTGAACTGCCGGGCTGGCATCGCGCCCTTTTAATTCGATTTTCATCGCGTTCGCGAGTCTATTAATCCCGAGGGGGCGACCGCATGGAAAAATTATTCGAAAGAACAACAGAAGTTCGCCGGTGGAGAGCTGATGATCGGTTCCGGTGCAGTTAATTAACACACCGCGAGGCGATTCCCGATGGAATGTCTTAAATCCACGCTCCTAACGTTTCCGTTAATGAAGTCCGTCGGTTGGTCCGGCGAGAGGAGGAAAGAGCATCAGAAAAAAACGAAAAAAAATCGGCGATAATGATATTTCTTAACGCAACAAGAGGTTGAATGAGCTGAATGGTTGGCACGCTATTGCGTTAACACGCGAGAGCTGTTCGCTAGCGTCGATTCGGTGGATCGTGACGCGAGTGCTCGCTCGGGGCTCGAACTTTTCCATTAAAAACACCGATACCGGCGTGTTATTCGGAAATTTCATAAAAGATAACGCGAAGTTCGCTCTCACTCGCCGTGCCCGGTGGGGCCCTATAAATATTCATGGGGCCGGCGAAATAAATGCGTCGTCGTGGCCGAGCGCGCCGCTGAAAGTACATCGGTGTGACGAATGAAAGATGAAAGACAGAGGGGAGACCCGATGATAGAGAGACACATAGCCTTCCGCTGGCCAGGGGACGGGAAAAATTGGCCGGGCGATACATTTTTGTTATTAAAAGTTCAAAGCGTCCGGGACAGGTTCGGTTACAGCGCTAATAACGTAACACTACCGGCAACCGGAGCACGGCACAGAGATTATGCTGTCTGGACTCTCCATCGGCGTTTTAAGAATATTAATGAATATTTTAATGAGTGCCCCGGCAACGCGAGGCGAGGCGCCGCAATCAGTTGAAATTTCAAACGAGCCCGCTCTCGCGTCATGAAATATTAAAATGTCAAAGCCGCTCTCCCGGCACAGGCCACCGGGATCCCCCGTTACATTTACCTAGGGAACATTGTGACACGTGAATACACACCCTTAAAAATATTTAAGGCCGCCGTCTATCGGTTTCATAAAATGCTCATTTTACCCAAGCTCCGCCGAGTTTTTAATATTGACTTGCCGGAAACGCCCGCTTTGGTACGGCCGACGTTATTTACAGATTTATTCTGTCCGTGTAGTTTGTGTACACGCGTTCCCATTGATTTTTTATAGGTCGAGCACACTGTAGTTTTAATCAGTTTTATATTTAAAGGTCCCGTGAATCGCTCTTCTAAACAAGCGTGCATGCTACACTGTTTTAAACAATTTTGAAAGAGTCTGTGGATCAACTCATCGATTAATTTTTAAAATATCAACACATCAAAACATTCGACACTCCGGAATAGAACAATTTTTAATGGGATGATGTTGAAATTTGTTTTAAACGTAGTTGGTTGTTGAAATTGTCCAGTAAAAATAAGTGCAAGCGAAAGCAAAGAGTACAGAGAGTTCCAAAAAAATTATTAAAATGCCGTTCCTATTTATTCCGAGCGTTAAATAGACCAACATAGGGAGACAGGTCCTGTTTGGTTCGTGCGGGCTCGTGTTTACCGATAATCTGGCAATAATTAAACTATTTGTACACGCGTACCGGTCAATCATGCAGCACAGGAACCATCCGTCGATTCATTTCCGCTTGAATATGTTTAATCATAGTCTACGCCGTCCCGTGTCGAATTCAGGCGGTTCTTCTCTTCAAATTAACATCGTATCGCTGCGGAAACCACGTTGTTTATCAATTAATATGATTACGCTCTGCGTATCGGGTGCACTGATTAATGTATTTAACGAAGTAGCGATTTCTTTGGCTGGGAATCGCTGGAATTGCATTGGCGCATGAACGTTCTCTTTAGACTTTTAACGTTAAATAAATTGTGGAACTTAACTTTCGTACTAAAAACATCTCTTGAATAGATCAACAAACATATCTTGAAGTAGTATGCGCCTATACACGGCCCGACGTTAATGTTTTTTTGACTAAATATGGCCATTTCCAATTGGCAAAAATATGACATTAGAAAACATGCGAAACATAATATCTTTTACTAAAATGGATCTCCATTTTTAACTCATTAAGTCTTTCTGGTTCGTAAAGTGGTTTCTGGACGTCAGACGATTCTTACGTTCATTTCACTGTAACTTTTTATGAAAGCATTTCACGAGACTAATTCTTTCAACTTCTTGGGATTCTACAGCTTGCATAAAATTTCTAATTTCAATATGATAATTTCATTATGACTG